>OX276380.1:59006723-61644223 GCA_946251855.1 Alsophila aescularia | reverse complement strand
TATAACCAGACCATGGTCATTGGACAAAAAAGTCACGAACAAGAATATTCAAACGTTTTAGAAATGTTATACTTTTGAGGCGGGAAAGCGCGCTTTACCTACTTGGTTAAATAAATACTGATAATTTTATATAGGACTCCTACGTCACAGCCTTGCCAGCGGACAATAAAGACGCTTCCAACGATATCTCATTTGTCAAATTATGATGGGTAGTTTAGAAGTTTTGAGGAAACATCTTAACAAACATACATACATACCAGTTAAAATCATAACCTTCTTTTTTGTTCCGCCGTACTCAGGTAAAAATAAAAATAATTGTTATCTTCAAAACCAAAACTATATATTTTCCGTATTTGTTCCGTGACAATACTAATTACATGAGACATTAAGTTCTTGATTTGTAAATGCTATATTATGCGGGTAGTTGGAGACAACGCTCGCCCTTCTCGACGCTGACACCCGCTACTTCAGTCTTCTCGTGACCACGATCAATGCAACTTGATCGAAACGTCGAGGTAAATAAATATTAAGTTTTCAGCGCGATTAGGTCCCGTTTATATATTTAACTTTAAAAATTTGTTTTTTTTTACAAGACGAGGTAAAATAAGTTCGGTACTTCATTACCTTTACAGTAACACCATCCATCTCGTTACAAAAAGACCCAAATTCAATCAAAACTTTCAAAGAACCCCAGAATTGAGATGTGCTTTACCTAATTTTATTGAATTGATCCTGTTTTGACAAAATGTGAGTTGTAATAGGGTCCAGGCGCTTCGGTAATGGGCTTAGGATAAATCTGTTTAGGCGTAGAATAGCCAACAGAACCGCTTGTTGAGTCATTTGTGGTGCCAATGATAGTAGAGAGTGGGTTCCGTAGATACTGTGCTGACAACATGTTAGTTGTATAGTATCAGAGAGAGGGTTGCCAGTGATGGGCTTAGAACAAATCTGTTTAGGAACTTTATCGCAAACAGAACCGCTTGTTGAGTCATGTTATGGTTTTACTGGTAGCGGATAGCGGGTTCAGGAGATAATTTAATAGCATGTGAGTTATATTGTATTAGAATGAGTGCAACCAGTGATGGGCTTAGTGGTGAACATATTATGCGTTCACTGGCTTAGAACAAATACTTGTTGTTGGAGTATCGTCAACAAGTCGCTAGGTTGAGTAATGTGTATTGCCACTGGTACGGAAAAGTGGGTTCACAAAGCAGTGTAATGACAATACCTGCAGGGCGACCGTGGTTGAGCGATCGTTATGGAATTTTAAACAAATCTATAGCGTTAGCGATACCAATGCACTGTCCGTCCTTGTTATCGTGTTACGATATGACAGGGACAGACAGTGCATTGGCGTAATAAACGATTACTATTCCATTACGATCGCTCAACCGCGGTTGCCCTGCTTACTTCTATTAAAGAGCGAGCAGGAATAGAAGGAATCTTTTTGAACGGAGTATCGCTATTTGAGTCGCTTAATGAGTCATTGTGGTGTCACTGGCAGAGATCGTGTTCCGTAAATATTGTGACGATTATATATGAATTGTATTAGAATATTATTACCGCCAACAGAGCCGAATCATTCGTGGTGCCACGGGTATCGGATAGAGAGTTTAGTTAGTACCATGTGAGTAGCACTAGGAGGCTTCATCAAAATTATTTTAAAATGGTGTTGATGTTGACAAATTTTAATATATATTTATGTGTTTATTATTTAAGCATTAACGCCCGCCTAGCATCAATAATTTTTCATCGGAAAAATTTGAATCACGAACGTGGCATGTGCCTCTGCGTGGTACATAGTTTTTCCAAATAATATATCTTGTTATAAACTACGTAAAAAATACAAAAACCAGAGATTTAAAATCTGTGTGTAACCAGACTTTTCGAACCGCTTATTTCCTGCAACAAAGGCCTCACTTGATGGCGCACCCTTCCCCGTACTGCAGGGCTTTACGCCGATTGGAACATGCTTTCAAAATAAATTATTTCGGTTTGATCCTATAATCGAATGCTTTTAATAAATCTCATCTATTTTGTCTAATAGATGGGGTGGCTGAGTGATTATTGAGGGAAAGTTGACGTATCAGAAAACGGTAAATCTATCTTCTATCAATCTTTCTATCTTTACTTATAATAAAGCAATACGAATGAAAAAGTCTGTACAATGAAGATAGTTTTATAAAAAATGGTCTAAGGTACATATATACAATTAGCTACTGAACAAAAATAGAACATTTTTAAAAATCGAGCCTTTATGTTTGTTTATTAGTTTGTCTGTATGTTTGTTTGCACATCACCTAAAAAATACTTGACTGATTGTAATGCAGTTTTAATTGTTGAGTAATTTAAGGTTTGAACTAAAAACTGGTGTACTTGATATCTCAATCCGATGTGTAAAAGCCGAGAAATCGATAAAAATATATATTACTGATGAAGAAATTTTGATCAAATGTTGGTATTGGTATTGGTATTTTAGGTCCTGGAATAGCACACATATTATAGTCGAAGTTAAGACTCTTTGCCCGCAGAACGGTTCAGTTGTCCGGTCAACCGGACTACGGAAAAAATATATTATCCATAGTATAGTTGACCGGACCACGGATTAATATTTATTTTAAGTAGTCCAGTTGACCGGACCACGGAATATCTAGTATAAACTTTTTGTTGGTTTGACCTTTTTGTTTAACTTATTGTCAAGTAACTACAAGTATCATCCAGAAAATATAAGCTGCAAGGAATTTCTATGCTGTTGTATAAATTCCTTGATAAGTTAAGAGTATTATAAGATTGTTCTATCTATATATCTATTCTATACCTAGAGTGCCTCGGACCATTCGGTAATCACTCCCGGTATTGAGCCTGTTGATCACAGACACATGTCTGAATATATGATTCTTGTCCGTCATGATAAAGTCTATCTCATTTTTAGTGCCGCCATCCGGGCTTCGCCATGTCCACTTTCTGTGGGGCTGCTTCTTAAAGTAAGATTTCATTAAGAAGAGCCCCTCTCTCTCTAGAAATTTAATAAGCATTTGCCCTAATTTATAATATTACTGCCGTGTATTGCATCGGGATCTCGCGAGGTTAACTTCTGAGGAAGAGCGTCAGATACGCTCGAAACCTAGATCGATGTTTTCGACAATATACACGTGAGTAGTGATATTATCAATTATGTATCAGTTTCACGAAAACTTTAACACAAAAGCAGAGGGCAACTGCAGTTTTTGGTGCCAAACGCATGTGGTCCCATCCTCAATTCGTTGCAGTCTTGTACTCCCACTTTAGCGTTGTAGTCCCCCATAACAACGTTGAAGTGAGCCCTCTTGGTGGTATAAAGGGCCTTGGATATGTCATAGTATATATCTTCAACCTCATCGTCTGAGTGCGATGAAGTTGGTGCATAGACCTGTATCACCATAAGAGCATATCTCTTGGTGAGTTTAATGTACGCCATCCTAGTCGACACACTACAGACTTTTTCAACGTTGTTAGCGAGGACTTTATGAACGAGAAACTCAACACCTCCATGAGATGATGATAGTGATCTCCCTCTCTGAAGTACATCAGATGGCCCGATTTCAAAGTAATGGTATCCTCCCCCGCCCTTTGGATACACATAATCCTAACATGTGGCACCTGATGTTCTACAGTTCTACTTCCAGCTGTGCCATGTATTAGTCCAGCCGTAGAGTGCGAAGTTCAGTCGTTGGTGGCCTTTCGTAACCCGAGGATTCTTAGCACCCCGCGCCCTACCATTTACTTGTTTATACTGTGGGTTTCTTAGCTAGTAGTTAAACAGTCTACGCCAGATTAGACAAGATTATTCAGTTTTGTTTCAGTGGCATCCTGAAAATTAACCAAAAAATCCCCAAGTAAAACTAACCCAAGTTAAAGTCTGGCTAAACACAAAAGTTAAACGATCTGAAGTAAGTTTTAATTTTAATTTGATTATCCGCCACTGAAACCAGGGCGCAAAATGTGGCCACAAACTGTGCCACAAATCGATACCCTCCATAAAAACTTTAATGCGGTGATTAAAAGTACCCGCCAATAACCAATTTAATTTAATGATTATCGTCGTGTAACTAAAGTTCCCGCCAGGACGCAGAACGATTGCTTTTTTTCACTGAACCCTATTTGGTACAGTTTAGCTATGTACAGTTACATAAGTAGGCCGCTCACCTTGTACCTTTAATTTTATAAGTTCATGATATTATATTCTTTATATCACCTACTTCTTGGTGTGCAATAAAAAGTTGTTGTATTGTATGAGTTCGATGGTTTAAGAATGCTTTTTGAAGATCGTCGTAGGAACAAACAAAACCGAGTAAGTAAACTTTGCGGAAGTGCACGAGCGACAATTTTGAGATAGCACTGTTTTTACCCGACTTTACGGAGGGTTATGTGTTTGAGTTGTCTGTTTGTACGTTTTTAAAGCGCGTCCTACAGCTTAAGCGGCTTGATAGATTTTGATTAATGAGGTATCGTTGTGTTTGACTTGATCACGAAAGTGCTTTATAATATTTTTTGAAATGTCAAGAAAACAAATATGGAGACTCACGGCTGCCATGTTGTATTTCCGAAGGAACAAAAAATTACCTAAGCCTAGCGAGTGAGGTATCATAAATAAGGTATTTAAAAGAACATTTCGAAAATATATAATTCTTATAACTAAACAGTAGCAATAACTGTCTCTTACGCTTCTTACAAAAAAAAAGAACATTTTTCTAGTTAATGTAAATATTATAATCTAATGTTGCAATTGCAACTATTAAAGTAAAGTAAATCGTAAAATAGAGGATCATTAAATTTATATTAATACTAGCTGCACCCCTCGGTTTCACCCGCGTCCCTCCGGATTCGTGCATTTACCGGGATAAAAATTAGCATAATTGTTAATCAAGGGCTTCGAGCATATAACCAATGAAGATGCTAACGTTTTAATCCGCAAACATTATTTTCTGCCAATTTTGACGGGGGACGAGGTAAACACGCATTGCACACGAAAATAAAAATCTTATTCATTTAAACGCACACTAAAACAATCTCGCAAACCATCATAAAATACGCACACAGTTATAAAATACAGCATAGTTACGCAGTGCTTAGACGCACACTATAGTAATCTCTAGCGATGGGCATTCACAAAGACCGGTAACCTGAATGATAAATGAATAAATTAATGAAATGGACGTGGTTTTACTAAATACTTATGTCTAACGTTCCGTTAAAGATGTAAAATGAAGTTTTTATTTATCGAGATGAAAAGATATAGCTATTTATAATTTGAGTTTATTTAAACAAAATTATGTATATTATATATTTGTACTGAAATTGTACTACTTTGTGAGCAAATTTTCGCTACTTGGTGAATTTATTTATTTATACAGCGTGTTTTTGAATTAATGCAAACCTTCACGTGGGCAGCTTCCCTATCTGATACTCAAGAACTCAAAACTTTATTGTTTATTTTTGCAAATTTTGCAAAAATAAACAATAAAACTATTATCGTTTTTTTTTTGGTTCATATATCTTCCTCAAATACAGATTTTGTATATGGCAAACCTTTAAATCATTCTATATTTAAAAAATATCTCAAGTACTCCAAAAACGCACTTGTCCACAGGTTAATAGTTCAGAATTATTTAAACTATTAACTTAATTGTCGCCTACAGCCTATATGATACTAACAGGCAAAATTTCAGCGTTGTAACTGTTTAGAGAGGGAATGGCATATGGCTTTTTAAATCTAGGTTAAAACACATTTAATATCTTACTGAAAAATAATCTGATAAGTACTCCTCATTTTGAGATAATTTAACGTTCATTCCATCATTCGTTCAATCAATTTCACTCAATTTGTCCCCGCACTACACCTTCTACCAATACGCTGGCGTCGTAGAACTGTGGCTAATCTGTCGCAACTGGTACCTAGTTCATTTGTGATAAATAACACTTACTTGTGATACGAAATACCGTGATCCCGTAAGTTTGATGATGCTGATCACCTTCTACACAAAAACACAATTCACCATTTTCACGAAGCTCTGCTTTACGACTCGAAACGATATCGAATGGCCGTGGTCGTGAGTGAAATAGTTTTATATAACGTGAATGGTCAAGTCGTGCCATATGGCCAGCAGAGGGGTACGCCTTGCATCCACACCTCCATTGGATATATGCTCAAAGATCAAGGGTATAAGCTACCTCCATACAAAATTTTATACAAATCCGTTCAGCTGTTTAAGCATAAAGAAGTAACAAAAATGCCCATGAGCTTATATGTATGTATGTATGTTTATACATACATATAAACTTTTGTCGTTATAATATGAGTGTTATTATTTTTACGGGTGGTCAGCTCGTATTCAATAATTTTGTTTGCAGTCGGGTGTTTTGTTTTTCTATAATAATTTTACTTGTCATTATTTAAGATCGGTTGACCGGGGGCAATATATATTTTGAAATTATCTCTTCGGCATGATTCTGCCTGCATTTCCAGTTGAAATGAAAAAAATAAACAAATAATAACACATTTATGTCCGCGCTGGTGCATGGACAACCATTCACGTTCATGCTAACACTATGTATCCGTAAGTTGAATAACTGTCTCAATTCCACTGCAGCTCTTGCTAGAACCTTCAAATTAATTAATTTGGCGAAACAAGAGCCGAGCAAAAAACTCGATAAGTGCCCCCGGAGACGAAGTTACAAGCTGACGGTTTTTGGTTAACGCGCAAAATAAAAACTGTGTTTCGGTTTTTTAAAAGAGTAAATTGGACCTTGACGGAAATTGTTAGGGGCAGAATTAAAACGCTAATGAGAATATTCAAAAATAAATTCGTATGGAAAAAGAAAGAAGAAGCTATACTTGAATATAAAATTTTGTTATTTGACATGGTTAGGGAATAGATTGACAACAATCGTTAAAAATTATTGTGCTTTCCTTTAGTTTTCTACTTGTTGCCAATAAAAACGATGCTTTTTCTCTGTCTGATGCCTGCTACTCTTTAAATCAGTATTTAATTCAAAATATTTTATGTAATTCGTTCGATAAATATCATTGAAGCCCAACAAATTTTTATATGTTGCATTTAACGATTTCAGTAACTACACATTGCCATCAACAGTTATACTAGGTACTGGGACGTACACAATACACATATCGTAGAACATTATGTCCTCGATCCAATCGCGCTGCGATCGTGAACAATCGCGGTTAAGTGGCAACCTCGTCGCTCCATGCATTCATTGCCAGCTGCTGACAATTCGCTTCCACAGATGTACAAATACTAATGCTAGTTTAGTGTTTGAACAGTGCAGTGTTCAGTTGTACCTACAATGTACAGGTTTTCGTTTACAAGTTGAACAAAATCAAGAAATAACTTAACATTTTCTATCCACACTAGTAACCCTTTTTTTTTAACTGAACGATGTTATAATTTATATTTTCTGCCATTAAAGCGCCGGTAGGCTCCACACCTACGAGAGTTTTCACCATTTATTATCTATAGCGGCGTGACCGTATGCGTGCGAATTCGCTGTGAACTGGATTTTGGCTGTGAACCATAATATACTTTACATTAATACGTAACCAATTGCATATGATTTATGATCACGATCAAATGTTTTATACTGATAAAACAATGTGAGAAAGATGTGTTAAACAAGTAAAAATAGTGTTCGTGAGGAGGCGTTCACTCCACCTGATATCACGGAACAGCAATAATTACGAGGAACGAGCTTTAACCAGCAATATCATGAAAAGATTAAGACTTTATGGTTTTCAAAAGTAAGTTCCTATTGCATGAGCGTAGATAGAGTAGTGTATAAAATTGCACATAACTAGGTATTAAAACACTAGAGTGATATTATTAAAAAACTCGCTTATGGCTCGTATTTTTAACTCACTCTCGAGTTTTAATTCCCCTCATTATGCATCCGTTTCATAATAGTAGTTTATGAAAAATACGGATTACGAACTATAAATGGTGGTATAATGACATACCTACATTACGCACGGCACGTCTCTAATAAGAAAAAAAACATTATATCACGTCTTTTTGAACTAAACTATGTTATAATATATTTTTTTCCCCATAAAAGCACTGGTTTGGCTCCATTTATTATCAACTAGCTGTGCCCGCGGCGTCGCTCGCGTGGTATTTTTTCTGGGATATAAGGATCCTATGAGTTATTCCAGTACCAATAGTACCAATATAGGTACCTACCTACCTACCTGTGTTAACAACCTTCAGTAGCGACCTGACATGGCCATGATAGCTTAGAAGACGAAGGCCTTCCCGCCCGCCCGCAGGTTGTTGACAGAAATATTACGGTAGCATATTTTCGAAATAAAAAACGCGAAATCCTAATTTCGAAAGTATACCCGATGTCAGCTCAGCCATAAACGTAAGGGTTTCGCTTTTTTGAAAACATGGCCGACGCCAACACGGTCTCTGTGTTATGATATATTATTAACATCCCAAGATATAATAAACGCGCAGTCCTAGTCGTCTGTATATGTTTATCTGCATGTTTTTCCATTTATCCTGCGGGAACGCTTTATTTTTTCGGGATAAAAAGTATTCTTAATGTTCAATTCATAACATCTGTGATTGTGCCAAGTTGCATCAAAATCCGTCGGGTAGTTTCAGCGTGATGCGTGTTCAAAGAGACAGACAGACAGACAGACAGACACACAGACTAAAAAAACTTTTAGCACTATATATCGATTTTGAAGTATATATCAATTATAATTTTCAAAAAATATTTTATTGTCAGATTTAGCCCAGTTACAGTTTTATTATAGTATAGAATGGATATTTTTCATATAAAACTAGAAGGTTTGCTTCAAAAAATTATAGCAGCCTTAAAATATCGACTAAAATGTAAAAAGATCGCATAAAATATGTATTTTTTTATAATTATGTTTATGGAGCAAAATATTTTTAGAAGCGCGTGGTTGCAAAAAAGATGCATAAAAATGTAATCTAGAAAGATTACATTTTTATGCATCTTACCATTACGCCACTGCTTAGTGGAGAGAACGACGAAATTCGGTACCGTTCTATAAACATATTTATTTTAAATTTAACAAAACTTTGGACACTTATCCCTTAAAAATCCTTTTATTTTGTTTTCGGGACAGAAAGTATTCTATATTTTAACACATAATATAAAATTTGACTGTGCCCAGTTACATTAAAATCCGTCCAGTAGTTTCAGCTTGATACGTGTTCTTTTAAATAACTTTCAACTCTTACCCTGCGGGAACCCTTTATTTTTTCAGGATAAAAGTATTCTAAATGTTAACCTACAACATTAGCTGTGATTATGCCAAGTTGCATCAAAATCCGACAGGTAGTTTCAGCACTAAAAAAATAACCTTTTTGCAATCCATATCGATTTTGAAGTTTATCACAATTATAAATTTCAAAAAATATTTAATGTATAGATTTAGCCCAGTTACAGTTTTATTATAGTTAAAATGGCAGCACGTGCTAGACCGTATGTGTGTAAATTCGCTGTGGACTGGATTTCGGCGCTATAATTTACTTTATTAGTACACCAATTAAATGTGTTTTTGATGATTAAAAAGTTTTATCCTGATTAAAAATGTCCGACAGCAGTGTTAATGAGGAGAATTTGACTCCACCTGATATCAAGGAAACAGCAACGAACGCGACAAATAGCTTTTACTAGCAAAATCAAGATAATCTTACAACAATTTTTGTTTCTATAACAGTATATTCCTATTGCATGAGTGTAGATAAAGTAGTGTATGAAACGGCATATAACTATATATTGAAACACCCGAGTGATATTAAACTCACTCTCGTGTTTTAATTTCCCTCATTATGTGACCGTTTCATAAACTACCATTTGAAAATTTTAATTGTGATAAACTGTATTATCGATATGGAAGCAAAAAAAGGTTTTTATTTTTATTTTAATGTGTGTATTTTTGTCTCTTTGGACACGCATCGCGCTGAAATTACCGAATGGATTTTGATGAAACTTGGCACAATTAAAGTTCATATGATTATAAATCACATTAGCATTAAGAATACTCTTAATCCCTAAAAACTAAAGGGCTTCCGCAGGATAGGGGAGGAAAAATATGTCATAAAACACGCACCACGCTAAAACTACTTGACGGATTTTAATGCAATTTGGTACAGCTATAGTTTATATTATGAGTTAATATTTGAAATATTTTTTATCCTGAAAAACTAAAGTATTCCTGTGGGATAGGGGTTGAAAGTAATTAAAACATATTATTTCACCAATCGATAGTGTTGGCGAAACGGAAGAAATCTTGAAAAGAAATGTCATGTCTTATGGTATAACAAAAAAGAAAGAAATATGCTTTTTAACTCGAAAAAATAAAGGGTTCCTGCAGGATAGGGGTTAAAAGTTAAGTAACAGTAAAATTTCACCAATCGATTGTGTTTCCTACACAGATCAAATCTTAACACAAAATATCTTATAAATAAAGATATATCTAGGTAATTTTAAGGGTTCTGTACCTAAATAGTCCAAACAGAGCCATATTATTAAGCCTACAAAGGGTTGAGTCTTTTGATTCGTTAGAAGCGCGAGAGGAAAACGTCATCTACATAGTTCATAAGCTATGTTTGTCATTCATCTTCTGGCGACTGTCAGTTAGTTTATTATGCAGTTGGGATAATTAAGTAAACCACAAGAAAATAAATACCACGCGAGTGAAGCCACGGGCAAAAGTTAGTCTCTAATAATACTAATATTTTTTTAGAAAAAAATATGCAAGATGCGCCGCGCAAAGTCGGACGGATGACACGGCGTCGAGTCCCGTCCGTGATCCAAATGTTTTTTTTAGAAAATTATTAGAAAACTTAAACACATTAATTAATTAATAACTTATTTTATTTATTACTTAGTACAGCAGCTATAAAAATAATACCTAACAGTAGAAGTAAAATCATGTTCAAAAAAATAAAACATCATAGGAATGAGTTTCATTCAAAACTTCATGTTTGACGACCAGTTGATCTAGTGGCTAGAGAATAGATAAACTGAAATCAAACGGTTGAGGGTTCTAATCTTGCAAGATGCAATCTTTTGTGATGAGCAGAAATGTTTGTTTCCAAGTCATGGATGTAATAATGGTAACTATGTATGAGTGCATTCCGAGACACTATTAAATCGATATTATCTAGCTTACACGCATACCGAGTCACCATGAGCGCGCCAATGATATCCCTTGTGACCTCACGGATTACGTCCTTACATCCACTATTTTGCGATTACACCAACCATGCCCCAAACCGATATCACCGCGAGCTCTACTGTCAAAGTGGCAGATTGCCGATTATTTGCAAAGAAAACTGTTGTTTGAATTCAGTTGTGTGTGATTTTTGTACATTTTTGCAAATATTACTACATACAATTGACCAATTTTTAGATAGACTACTTTCCCCATAAGTAAAACTTTGTATTTTGAGCAAATTTTGAGGTAATGTTGTTGTGTTCTTGTTATCACGCTCACGAGCGTTCCGAATCAACTGCAGCACTTAACTGTCATGAGCGCAATATCTGAATTGGAACGCACATTAGCACTGTGGTCACTCATATTGATTTTATCGTGCCTCGGATTAAACCCTATGTTTATCCGTTACCTAGTCCCCATAGTACAGGGTATCCTAGTTTGTTGCTAGTTCATCTTCATCATCATCATCACTATCAGCCTGTGTTTGTCCCTGCTGTACATAGGCCTCTCCCAAGGCACGCCATTTGGCCCGATCTTCGGCTCTTCATATTCACTTTCTGCCAGCAACCTTGCGCAGATCGTCGCTCCATCTAGCCGGTGGGCGTCCTACACTACGTTTGCCAATTGGCGGTCTCTACTCGAGAACACGTTTACCCCAACAGTTATCGGTTCTGCGGCTAACATGGCCAACCCACTGCCACTTCAGCTTGCTAACTCTCAGAGCTATGTCGGTAACCTTGGTTCTCTGCCGAGTCACCTCGTTTCAAATTCGATCCCTTAGAGAAACTCCAAGCATAGATCTCTCCATAGCCCGCTGAGCGACTTCAAGTTTGTGGACCAGCCGTACCGTAAGTGTCCACGTCTCAGCTCCGTAAGTCAGTACCTGTAGGACGCACTGATTGAATACCTTTGTTTTTAGGCACTGAAGGATAGATAATAAGAGGACGCAACTTCCTGAATGCTGCCCAGCCCAGCTGAATTCTTCTATTGGCTTCTTTCTCGAAATTGTTCCAGCCCAGTTGTAAGGTTTGCCCTAAGTAAACGTAGTGTTGAACAACCTCGAGAGCAGTGCCGTTACTTTAATCGGTAATGGAGGAACGTGCTCGTTCAGCATGATCTTCAGCATTATCCAAGTTTATTCCGAGACCGATTTTCTTGGATGCTTCAGCTAGGCTATCCAACATCCACTGCAAATCAGCTGCAGATGCCATCTGCAAATCTCAAGTGTGAGATGTACTCGCCGTTTATGTTGATGCCCTGCCCTTCCCAGTCCAATGTCTTAAAAATATCTTCCAATGTATTGGTGAACAATTTCGGGCATATCACATCCCTTTGTCTCACTCCTCGATGCAGGTTGATATGTTTAGTCTGTTTGTTCTGGATTTAGACAGTCATAATAGCCGCGTCTGATAAGCATCTCAGCACTTTGATATATCGCCAGTCTACTTGGCATCGTTGCAGAGATTTTAGAATATCCCAGGTTTTGATTGAGTTAAAAGCTTTCTCATAGTCCACAAACGCCAAACACCTATTAATTATAGGCTCCTCTGACTTCTGTATAATCTGCCTCACTGTGTGGATGTGGTCTATGGTGCCATGTCCTCCACGAAATCTGGCCTGTTACGGTGGCTGAAATTAATCTAGTCTCCGCGCTAAACGATTCGAGAGAACTCTTGAAAACAGCTTGTAGACATGGCTAAGGAGTAAAATAGGTCTGTAATTCTTCAGAAGACTTTTATCACCTTTTTTGAAGAACAACACGACCAAACTTCTGTGCCATGCCTCTGGAGTTCTCCCATTAAAGAGGACAGAGATCTTCTGAAATTTCTAGAGTACTGGTTTTCCTCCTGCTTTCAGGAGCTCTGTTGTAATTCCATCCTCTCCAGGGGCTTTTCTTTTTTTAATCTGTTTAAAAGCCATCCCGATTTCGTCCATGGTTATTTCTGGCAGCTCTTCAGTCTAATTTCGGGTCAGAGTGGCTCTGGAATCCTCACTTCTGGTGTCAGGTTAAGGCGCATGCGAAGAATACAGCTGGACATAAAAGTTTTCCACTTCCGCAAGGATCTCTGGCTTAGAAACTACAGTGCTACCACTTAAGGTCTTTAATTTTGTCAGTTGACTTCTCCCTAATTACTGTACAAAGACTTAAGACACTCAATTTTGCTTTATTGCTTTTTCTATTTTGCGAGTATTCGATGTTCGGAGGTCACGTCTTACCAATTTTGAGATAGTCTTACGGTAGCGGTTAACTGACGGCGTGGTTCCTGCTTCTTCCCGTCGATTCTCCATGAGCAGCAATGTCTCTTGCGAAAGTTTCGATTTCTTGCCTTTTCGCTGCATATGGCTAAATTTTGTGCCCTCTTTCCTCAGGACTCCAATCACCCGATCCAGATCCTGGCTAACGTCGTTTGTGGTGAGGAGACCTAGATGGATGCCATATTTTCCTTTTTGCGTTATAAGTTGTTTATTCTACAGAGGGTATATATTTTCCTTGACCTTATGAATGTCTGGCGTGTTTTCCCATGCTGTTTGTTGGATGTGCCCAATAAACTTTTCTAATTCAATGTTTAAGTGTTCTGGTGTCTTAAGTGAAACCTTGAGATCAATACGACTATCTTAATCAATCTTATAGCTTTCCCAATCTGTTAACTTATCAACTAGGGTCAGAGCTTATTCCCTATGTAAAACATATTCAATTATTATTAAATATATTGCAGAGTGATCTGTACTCATATCGTAGCTATGTTCCGCTTTTAAGTAGCTGGATGATAGATTCTTAGTTATGAAAAAAACTATGAGGTCGGGAATTTTATTGGGATCCGATGGCCAGTAAGTCAGCTTTCCAGTAGATATAACATCGCATTTTGTCTCTTTTATGGCATTTAATAGTTCTTTGCCTTTTGTAGTGGTTAGTCTGGAGCCCCAATACGTGTTTTAGCATTAAAGTCTCCTCCTAAGACAAATAGATTACCAAGGCGATTTAGAAAGCTCATATATTGATCTTTTTTTTATCATATACCGAGGTGGACAGTAGATAGCAGACACAGTAAGTGAATATTTCTTGGTTTGAAGACATATCGCCACAGCTTGTATATCTTTCTCCTCGTATTTAGACTCTTAATAAAGTTGGAAGTTTTCTTTTACAATTACGGCACTGCCGCCTCTTGCAGAATTATCAGGGGGAAATTCATGATACACTTTGTACCCTTTAAACTTAATATAAATTAAAAAAACAACATTCGCAAATAAAGCCGCAGTTTGTCTTAAAAATCGACGTATAATTAGAGACAAAGTATTTCTGTTCAAAATTGTAAGTAATTTTGTTGACTCATCGATGCTTCTTGAAAACTTATTTTTGCGATGTCCTCGGTAATCTTCTCATAATAAGAAACTGTTTGCGATACCTTCTTCAAGTACTAACTATATGAGGAATGCCTTTTTGTTTAGAGCTTGTGATATTTATAACAAAATATTTATTGACTTAGATATATTTTATTTATCCTTGCCTAAGTTTCAAGAACAATTCAGTTCATTCAATTTTCTTGCATTGCCTCCAATGATTAATTGTTGATTTCTTATTAGTTTGTTAAATTCTTAGCTTGTATTATTTTGTTAAATAGTTTGTTTATGTAAACTATTTAAATTTAAATTTGTGGTTATTAGTATTCCATTTTTTATTTGTTATAGATCTTTCTAATCATTATACCTTTTAGATGTTTTTAGAATTCCCGCTCGTTAACTTTGTATTATTTTAAGTTGGACATTGTGTTTTTATTTCGTTACTTAAGTTATTTTTATTGTTCTGTTTGTTTCTTTAATAAAATAAAATAAAATAAATAAAATATAGGATTGCTTTGTGAAGTGCGTTTCAGATATTAGACAAACATGCACATTTTCTTTATCAAGGCCTACTTGCAACTCGTCTTGATGGTTATGTAGCCCATTGGAATTCCACGGCATAATTTTTAGGGTGGAATTCATTTTTTCGGCTTCGTTATAGCTATGTTGGCGCTATGTTCTATTTTTTTGAGTCTTTCGTCGAATGATGTCATGAACTTCAAGATATCATCCAATATTTTATCACTTGCATGAGGAGTCAGATACTTCTGTGCTGTGTCACTTGAGCCTTTTGCAGCAGCTTGGGCATAAGAGATGTTTTTTAAAGTATGATGACAAATCTAAAAAATGATTTGTCTTATTTTGACTAGAACTATCATGTCTTTGAACATTTTGTTGGCGTATTACAGCAAGCTTTTTTGGGTTTTTATTACAAATCAGCTGAATTTATTTTGCTATGTTACAACCTCTGTAGTTTGCTGGATGTGAAGCTCCACAGTGATACAACCTCTGTAGTTTGCTGGATTTGGAGCTCCACAGTGGATGCACTTTGGCTTTTCTTCTCTAGATTTTTTGCAGTCCTTTGTAAAGTGTTTACCTATGCATTTTACGCACCTTGGTTCTTTAACGCAGTACTTTTGAGTGTGCCCATGAGCCTGGCATCTCTAACATCGAAGGACTTGTTTGCTGGTTTTTATTGCCTGTATTTCAACTTTGTACGACAGCACCGATGTAATGTTGTAGATTTTGTTTATCTCCTCGTCATTTTCGAATGTCAACATAAACATGTTGAGTGGGTCTTTGGTCTTCCAGCTTAGTTTGTTTACTGCTTCTGCTATCTTTTAACCTTTCTTTTTCAGATCTTCAATAATACTCTCTGGTTGGCACGTGGAGTGCAACTTTTTGACCATCACTCTTATTGGCCTCTGTCGATTGTTTTCGTAAGAGTGCCAAAGGCAGTTATTTTGCGTGAGGGCTTTTGTTATAGTTCTATACGACTCATCGTTGATAGCATTAACTTTAACAGTATCGCCGTTCATCATTTTGATACTGAATGCGTCAGCTGCTTGTTTTTTTTTGAGAAAGTCAAAAAATATGCCGTCCACTATGATAGGTGGTGGCAGAAGATTTTTCTCACATTTTTCATTGTTTTTATTGTCATCATAGATTGGTTCAACTTGAGCAGGTGATGTGTTCAATTTTATTTCTTATTTTTGACTTCATCCACTCTGTTTCATGAGCTAGATCTTCGTCATCCATGGGATATTCGATACGTGGAGGAGAAGTCTCCATGGTTGTTAATGCTGGTTTTGTTGTGTGCTCCGCCATACATTTCAGCTGTTGCTGAAGGATTTCTACTTGACTTTTCAAGTCATTTACGAGGCTTTGCAGTATCTCACTATGAGCTCGCTCTGTACAAAAATGCTTGTACAATAGATGCTGTCTCAGTTGTCACGTATATGTCACTCTCTTTTGGCGTCTCCATCTTATTCGAATTCATAATAAAATTCAAGCGAGTTTTCGCCTTAACAATAAATGATTTGCCGTCAGTAGGCAGCCTTGGGCAATAACTAGGTCATCTCAGTAGGCCGTCTGGCTGGCGGCATCGTCGGTGTTATGCTACGTTTGCAAATTTTACTGTACGGTACGCGCGGTCGCTTGTAACAGAACTGCACTCAGCGAAAATTGAAAGATCACTGAGGGATGATGATGATGTTGTTAAGTATTCTATGTTTTATGCCGAGGTATAAACTATCTCCATTCTAAATTTCATCCAAATCCGTTCAACCGTTTGCGACCGAAGTATGATGATTTTGATGATGATAAAAAGTATCCTGTCTTATTCCAGGGTATAAGCTATCTTCATTCCAAATTTCATCAAAATCCAACCAACCGTTATCGCGTGAAAGCTCCCCAAACAAACAAACAAACAAACGGACAACGTTTCACTTTAATATAATGGTATGAATTTTTATTTTATCATACCTAATTTGTGGCTTTTTTGTACATCCTATAAGTTATAAAATTTCAACTTAACCGCAGCACCAAGCTAGTTAATACACACAATAATAATGAACAACTGACCGAAACCTCAGTACCCATATCTGTCTCTAGTCAACAGCTTCTCAAAGTCATGCAGGTCCTTTGAAAAATACAGCCATTGTGTAGGACATGTGTTACGGGCGCGGAATCCAGCGTCAAAGGACAAAGCAGTGCTCTCACCTGCAACAGTTCCATATGTTCTAACGAATAGTAGAGCAGACGAACGCACACTAACTTACCAAGTTATTAGTTATTGTGTGGCGTTGGCAAAGTTTTATAGGCAGATTCAGTAGATGTTGGCAAGGAATTAGTTTCATTGTCATTAGTTAGTTAAAATTGAGTTAATTGTAGTATATTATTGTGTGAATTATCGTGTCTATATTTCAGATGAAAAATAAATTCCCATACATTTCCCATTGATTTTGATATCAGTGAAATGTAAGTCACAGGCATCTGGGAGTCACAAGCTATAGAAGCCCTAAGAATTTTCCATGTATTAATATTGAAACTTCATGAAATAAAATATTAAGGAAATGTACATTCTAGTCTTGATCAAATATGTGATACTACATACATGTAATACTGTAAAAACTTCCTTCCTGCACTTTTTTTACTCATACACTGCACTATTTTCCAACCACATCATTCTAAACCTTACGTCCTAAATGTACAGTTTCAAATCGTTTGATTATTTCCAATGAGCGTGCTGAGTGCAACGTATTGGTTGCAATGGCTTTTTCATGAGATTGTTCCGTATAGGACGTAGGTACGAAGGAAATTGGATCATTATCGAGCACTGGACACGACGAAAACAGGTAATGGGACCTGACTTTACAATGCGCTCCACTGGAACAGTCTTCAGATAGATTCTAAAGTTCCAAGTCTGATACTTTCAATCAGTTTTCTTTTTGAAATGTCAGCTTATCTGATGGTGCTTTTAACCAGTTTACAAAGGAACTGAGGTTGCGGGAGGGTAGTGTACAAGTAGTTTCATTTTTTGACAGAACTTGGAACTGACTGAAGGTTCGTCAATTTTCAGAAACGAGGCTTAAAAATCAATTACTCAGGGTGAAGACCAGGAAATGCCACTTAAGACTAAGCCAAATTTACTGCAATTGTTATGAGCAGGCATGACGCTCACCATCAAGTAAACGACCTTCGCGTCCAGTTCCTCATTTTATAAAAAAAAAAAACAGGTGAGGACTACTGGCGATCTAATTATTTACCAATATTCTGTACACGAGCCACCCGACCCCACCTGATTCCAGTAATATAAACATATACACACCGTGAACATCGACAAGTTAGGTTAAAAGAAGGGGAATATTAGCATAAAAGCCGTGGCACCACCTGCGGAGGTGGTTATTCCACTACTCGCCTTGAAGAGGCAACACATATCAATAAAGAGCTAATTATTGTACATTACTGCCGCAATGTTTGTTCCCGAGTCATGGATGTTCTTATTCGTATTATGTATGTTTATCCGTTATCTAGTGCCCATATTACAGGGTATCCTAGTTTGGGGCTAGGTAATTGGTGTAGAATTGTCCCGAATATATTATTATTATTATTAATGGCACTATGGCAGCAATGGTAATGGCCGAGACCTTAGCTAAGCAAAGCTCGAGGCCATCATAGCGTGGCCAGCAATGCAGTCATTGCGGACCAAAGCTTGTATAGTGCTTTGCTTAAACAATGCGATAATTTAAATAAAACTAGGGCACATATTAAAAATGAAAGTAAAACCCCCGAATAACAACAAAAACAACAAGAGTAACAACAAGAACGAAAACAACTAGAACAACAAAAACATCAACAGCAACAACAAAAACATCAAGAAGCACAAAAAACAACAATAACAAAAGCAAAAGTACAACAGCAATAAAAACCTAATAAAAAATAATTGCTGATACAGGCGTCTATGCTTCGGCACCGGTTGTACCGTGTGAATTGAATTATTATTAAACCGACTCCAACTCGGCAAACACAAATAATAATTACAGTTTTATTATTAGATTTAAATATACATTTTCTTCAACGCTCAAAAACAAAAGTAGATCAACAACTAAAACAGCAAAAAGATAACAAAACAACAACAACAAAAACTACAATAACAACAACAAAACAACAACAAAAACAACATGAACAACAACAATAAAAACCAGCAGTTCAAAAAAAAAAGAACAAAAACAATAAAAATATAAGAACAACAATAACAAAAACATCAATAAAACAATACGAACAACAACAAAAGGTACAATAAAAACAACAATAACAACAAAACTATAACATACAACAACAACAATAACAACAAAAGTATGACAACAATACACCAACAACTTAACAATAACAACAAGAACAAAAAACAAATCCGTTTTTTTGATGCATAGCAAATATTATAAAACAATATTATGCCAAACTGTAAAGTAGTTTGTAGGCAGATGATAACTCTCATGTTATGTTATAACTATGTAATTAATTTTAGTTATATAAGTTGTATGTACTTACAAGTCCTTTATAGGTAATAAAGGACTTGTAAGTACATCTAATTATAAAAAAAACATATTAATATAATGCATATTGTAGACATTTAGGTATTAGTCTTCAATATTATGTAATAGCCTTTTTTATACGCTTTATATTAGCTTCACTTGTATGTTTGTATGTTTGTAACCAGTCGGTTAAAAAAAGGAAAAAGGAGGAGGAAAAGAGAAAAGGAGTCCCTTTGGACGCTATTTTGACCCACTTTAAACGGTCAAATTTCATTTAAAATGTTGCACACCTGTCAAAGACCGATGACAATGCAATAATTCGAAGAAAAAAAAAACGCTTTATACCTATTGACCCATGAACCCCACGATTTTTTTGAAATAATTTTTTTTTTTCTTATTTACACTATTAAAATTTATTTTCTATTTTTTAGTTTGGTTTTCATTACAAAGCGTGTTTTTTTTGTTTTTTTTTAAACTATTATTAATTCAAGGCTGCTTTATTCAAATGTCTAGTTAAATACTTATCGATAATTCGTAGATAGATCGTTAAACAATTTGGGCACTAGCCATTTCCGCATACGTTGCCCATAATAATTATTAACATTATATTCTAAAGCCATCTGTGGCTTAGTTGCTTTCCGAGTCGGATAGTTAAATTTTATTGTCTTTCCTTTTTAAATGTACTGATCTGAAAGTGTTCCATTATAATCATGTCATGTACTTTACTATATACTGGTAATACCTTACATATTTTGAAAAGTTAAAAGTACTCATTATATAATTCTTCTATAACTTTTTTGTATACTAATAGTTTTAATATTCTAGTTTGTATGTTCTTAACTTGTCGTAGGTATGTTGGGAACGTAAGCCCGTAGCAACTCAAGCACTAACTGATAATCGCATCGACTAATGCTTAATACACACTGTACAGGGTGCCTCTATTTAACATTTTAGACAATTGATTAAAAAATCCTAACAAAATTCTAAGTTTATTACACACATTATTTATGTGAACTTTCCATGAAAAAAATGTGTATCTATAGTGAGGCCAAGATATTTAAATTGTTTCACTTCTTCTAGGATATTACATTGATAACGAATTGAACTTGCATGCAAACAATTATACGAGTGACAGAGCATTTTTATATTATCTTTTATATCTCTATGGTATGGTGAGTACAAACGAATAATTCTAGTTTTTGCTATATTTAGTATAATTCCGTTATCGTGTGCCCATTTAAGAGCATTGCAGCCCTTGATGGCCAAGCTTCGGTCTCGGCCTTTCTAGCGCGGACAGCAAGGGCTGCAATGATGGCCAAGCTTGAAGGCCGAGAACTTAACTAAGCAAAGCTCGAGGCCATCATAGCGTGGCTTTCCTCAAACAATGTGCGGTATTTAAATAAATAGCAAAAAACAACAAGAACAATAACAACAACAACAACAACAAAAACAACAAGATCAACAACAAAAACAACAAGAACAAGAACAGAAACCACAACAACAACAACAACATAAAAAACACAATAATAAACAATAACAACAAAACATACTACAACATAACAATAACAACAACAAAAATAAATAACAACAACTAAATAACAAAAACAACAAAAAACAACGAAAACTAAAACAACAAAATTACAACAACAAAAACTACAACAACAACAATAATAGCTAAGAACCATCTTGATCACATCAGCTTTCAAACAGAAAAAAACATCAATATCGGTCCATACGTTTGGAAACTACGACGCCTCTCTTTTCGCGTTCGGTGGTTAACAAAACCACAGAATAAATTATTATTTATACTACTAGTACTATTGTACTGAAAAAAACAAGACAATAATGGATTTTCAAAGGAGCAAAACACGACAGCAATGAAATTCCATACAATTTTACTGGCGCCTATTCAAGAAGCGCGGCAAGGTCGACTTTGCCTAAAGAAGGTTGTCGAAATAATGACCACATTACAAGCTTGTTTGAGTATAATACTTTTTTCAATTGCTCGGCTTCTAACTCGCCTAGTTGAGATACAAATGACACCAGTTTTTAAATCAAACCCTAAGCTATCTAACAATGAAAACCACATTGCAATTGGTCCAATAGTTTTTTTGTGATGCGTGAACAAACAAACATACAGACAAACAGATAGAGCGACATGTTTTTTTTATATTCTTGTTCAATAACCTTTTAAGCACCCCAGAGCATTTTTTTCGTCTTATTACAGCCTTTTTCGTACCTATTGCTTTAGTATAAGTATAGATATATGACTGTGTCAATTTGCATCAAAAAATAGTTTCAGCATGGTATGTGTTCTTTTTAATAACTTTCAACCCCTATATTGCGGAGACCCTTTAATTTTTCGGGATAAAAAGTATACAATGTCCTACCTGGTAGTATGCACTCAAATCCAAGTTTCATTTGAATTTGAATAGTTTGAATAGTTTTTATGCGATGTGCGGTCAAGATACGGACAAACAGACCGACAGACAGACAAAAATAATAAGCAAAACAGTTTTGGCTTCAGTATCGAATATAGAGAACCACCCAAAAAATATTATTTATTACTTAAATACTAACATAACTTTGGACCCATATCCCGCAAAAGCCCTTTAATTTTTCGGGACGAAACGTATTCTCAATTTTAACCCATCATATAACTTAAGACGGTGCCAAGTTGCATTAAAACCCGTCCATTAGTTTCAGCGTGGTACGTGTTCTTTTAAATCATTTTCAACCCCTATCCTGCAAGAACCCATTAATTTTTCGGGATGTAAAGTATCATATGTCCTACCTCGTGGTATGAACTCAAATCATACCAAATTTCATTTGAATTCAGTGAGTATTTTCAGCGTGATGCGCTGCCAGGTACAGACAGACAAAATGACAGACAGTTACACAAAAATTACAAAAATACAGTTATGTTTTCAGTATTGAACATAGAACAGCCTCCAAAAAAAAAAACTCAATATCTTCAATTTACAGAAATTGTGACATTATCCCGTAAGAACTCTTTATTTTTCCGGGATAAAATTTATCCTCATTTTTTTCCCATTATATAAACTATGACTGTATCAAGTTTCAACAAAATCGGTCCAGTAGTTTTAGCGTGATACGTGTTCTTTTAAATAACTTTCAACGCCTATCCTGCAGGAACTCTTCAATTTTACAAAATCCCTGACACAAATCAATCACTACAAATTAAGTATCGTCAGTAAGTAAGTCAGTATATATCCTTCTTTCATACCATAAGTCCTGCTGCACAACTAATTTGTGAGCATACACTTTCCTTTTAAACAACCTATATATACACAATACCGAACATTTAGCTGTTGGAATTTATGGTATTTTCGGTAATCAAGAAGAAGAAAAAGAAAAAGTATTGAGTGGAAAACCCGCATTAGAATTTCTGTTACTGGTAATTAGGATTTTTATTATAGAAGTTACCAGGAAATCGGCCTCTTTGCGCTTTTACTGGTATTAGGCTTTTCATTTACAGAGGTCACCAGAAAAAACCGCCTCTGTTTGGTTAACTAGTTTCTAGACTTTAGTTTAAAGAGGTCACCAGTCTAAAGCGTCTCTGCGCTTGTTTGATAAAAACTACATAAAAAAAATAACATACTGGACTAGGATCAAATATGTTTCTATACAAAATAACATAATATGCCTGAACAAAATATCCAATTACCTAGCCCATATTCCTAAAGTTCTCTGTGAAATTTCGATCAAAGTAACATGCCAAACATTGACACTGTAGTGACATATTATATTTAGCACATTAAGCAAAACTGTAGAGCGGCTGTCCGAGCGCCCCCCTCCGTCGGCAGTCGTCTCCGCCAGGTCTTTGTATACAAACGTGATTAAAACTACTATGTGATTTAACTCAAGTGTTTTTATTTAATTGGGCTAGATCAATTACTTTGAAGACATAGACTGAACATTATTCCAAATAACAACCAGCCCCGACATTGGTGACCCCAGACTATAGTGAATACGTAGAAAAATTTTATTTTTTATTTTTAGTGAACATTTTTGTTGTGAAATCAGCGACTCATATTTAATTGTTACAAAATGAATCCAGCACTCGAAACACCGGTCGACCCACAGCAACCGAAGGTAGACGAAATGGATCAGCCGGGGACTACCTGTTCAGCTTTGTCGCTTACTCAGAAAATACCAGATTTTTGGGAGGATCAGCCCAGAGTGTGGTTTATACGGACCGAAGCGATTTTAGCACCACAAAAAATTGGGGACGACTCAAAATTCAACGTGATACTATCCAAATTAACAAAAGACGCGATAACTCAAGTGACAGATTTGATCGTTAACCCGCCCGATCGGAAGTACGAAGCTTTGAAAAACCGCTTGTTGCAGATTTATGAAGAGAGCGAGAATAGACAAATACAAAAGCTTATCGGAGAAATGGAGTTGGGAGACCAGAAACCATCCCAACTGCTACGCCGGATGAGAGATCTCGCGCGAGGCAAAATACCCGATGATACCCTGCGCATATTGTGGCAAGGTCATATGCCTCAAGCAGCCAGAGCGGTGCTGGCGGTCACGGACAATTTGGAGTTAGAAAACTTAAGTGTCATAGCCGACAAGATCGTGGAGACAACTCGGCCTGTGCAAATTGCCGAGGTTGTGCATACCTCCAATAATGGCCTAGATAAAGTTTTAGCGGAGATTGCAAAAATCAACCTAAGACTAAATAACTTGGAGCGAGGGCGAGCCAGACAAAGGGACAGCAGCGGGACCTCACGTGTGTCTCCAAGAACCCGCAGCAACTCGCGCAATCCAAGGAGCCCGGATTGGTTATGTTTCTATCATTACCGTTTCAAGACACGCGCTAGGAAGTGCATTCAGCCCTGCGCCTGGAAAAACCAGGAAAACTAGGACGTGTACAGATAGAGGCGGTAATCTGTACAATAGCGGAAAGTCACCGTCTTTGTGTAACAGACTTAACTAGTGGACATAAATTTTTAGTGGACACAGGTGCGGAAGTTTCGGTAATTCCGGTAACAAAAAAACGTTTTACAAGTAGTGCAGTTTCGGACTATAAACTATATGCAGCGAATGGCTCAGAGATAAGGACTTACGGTACTCGGACTTTGGTATTAAATTTCAAACTGAGACGACCTTATCGTTGGACATTCATTATCGCGGACGTGAAACAGCCTATTCTTGGTGCTGATTTTCTAAAACACTATAAACTATTGGTAGACATAAGTGAACAAAAGTTAGTGGACAAAACGACTAATTTGTGTGTTATCGCGCCAATAGTACCTTACAGTGATTCACCGATATACGCAGTGGACATTACGCATCCGTATGCCGAACTTTTGCAAAAATATCCGGATGTAACCAAACCAGTTTCTTTCAGGGAACCATCTAAGCACTCTGTATATCACCACATAGAGACCACCGGCCCACCAGTGTACGCTCGAGCGAGACCACTGCACCCGGACAGGTATGCCAAGGTGAAGGAAGAGTTCCGCGTCATGCAAGAGATGGGAATCTGCAGGCCCTCCAAAAGTCCATGGGCCAGTCCATTGCATGTAGTTCCCAAGAAGAATGGTGAGTTGAGACCCTGCGGCGATTATCGGCGACTCAACGCGATCACAAAACCGGATCGTTACCCTATACCGCGACTGCAAGATTTTACCTATGTACTTGCTAATAAGACTATATACTCGCGTCTAGACATAAATCGTGCATATCATTTTATTGAGATCTGGCCTGATGATGTAGAAAAAACCGCTATCATAACGCCGTTTGGTTTGTTTGAGTTCCCACGCATGACTTTTGGTCTAAGGAACGCGGCTCAAACATTCCAACGCTTTATGAACGACACGGTGCTGCAAGGGTTAGATTTTATATACTGTTATATCGACGATGTGTTAGTAGCCAGTTCTGACGTCATCAGCCACGAACGACACTTAGCTCAAGTTTTAGAACGATTTACCCAGTATGGAATCTCTATCAATCTATCTAAATGTTGTTTTGGCCAAAATAAACTAGATTTTTTGGGTTACGAAGTATCAACTGAGGGGATACGCCCTTTGGAAGATAAGGTGCAGGCGATAGAAGATTACCCGAAACCACAGACAGTAGCTCAACTACGTCGTTTTTTGGGAATGTTAAATTTTTACCGCGCTCATCTTCCACAGGCCGCGTCTTATCAGTCGGTATTAAATGCGTATTTGCATGGAGTTAAAAAAAATGATAGTACTAAAATTGAATGGACTGAATTAGCGGAGAATGCTTTCCAACAATGTAAAGAGAGCTTGAAAAATGCTTGTATGTTGTTCCATCCTTTACCAGGGGTCCCATTAGCGCTCATGACCGACGCATCTGACACCTGTGTGGGAGCAGTACTGCAGCAGCTGCATCAAGGTACTTGGAAGCCGTTGGGATACTTTTCCAAAGAGCTATCAGCAGTTCAACGTAAGTACTCTGCTTACGATCGTGAGTTGTTGGCTATTTACATGGCCATTCAATTTTTTAGGAACATGCATGAAGGTCGTACCCTTACTGTGTATACCGACCATCAAGCACTAGTACATGCATTCAAAAAGATAGGTACAGACAAAGAGACGCCACGGCGAACACGGCAGCTGATGTTTATAAGTGAGTTTACCACGGATATAAGGTTCATAGTCGGTTCAGATAACCAATATGCAGATGCCTTATCTAGGGTAGAGACAGTATATTGCCCGTCAGCCATCGATTATGCAGCATTGGCAGAAGCACAGTCCCACGACGAGTATGTTACTTCGAATAACATATCAGGTAACATTCAGTTGAAACGTGTCAGCTTGCCCGGATGCAATTCACAGGTATATTGCGAGGTATCTACTTGCAACGTCAGACCTTATGTACCAGAGTCATTTCGCAAGATTGTCTTTAATGCTGTACATAATCTAAGTCACCCAGGTATACGGACGACACGCAGTATGATCACTCAAAAATTCTTTTGGCCAGGAATGAATCGAAATATAGGTTTATGGGCTAAAGCTTGTGTACAATGTCAACGTTCGAAGGTGCAACGGCACACGGTTTCCGACCTACAACAGTTTCTACCGTCTGCCAGGTTTGAACACCTCAATTTAGACATAGTAGGCCCATTACCCGAAACAAAGGAAGGTTACAAGTACTTAGTCACTATAATAGACCGATGTACTAGATGGCCCGAGATTTTCCCGGTCAAGGATATAACTGCTAACACAGTCGCAAAGGTAGTATATGACGGCTGGATAGCACGGTTTGGTATATGTCATCGCATCACTAGCGACCAAGGTCGTCAATTTGAAAGTACGCTTTTTACTCGTCTGATGCAGTACATGGGGGTAGAGAAGTTTCGCACCACCGCATACCACCCACAAAGTAATGGAATGATAGAACGGTGGCATCGCTCTCTCAAAGTTGCCCTTACTGCACGCCTAGACTGTACGTCGTGGGTAGATGAGTTACCGACGGTTTTACTAGGTTTGCGATCAGCTATCAGACGTGATAGCGGGGTAAGCGCAGCAGAAATGGTATATGGTCAATCAATAAGAATTCCCTGCGAATTTTTTGACGTCACCAAACAAGTAAGCGATCCCGCGACTTTAGTCGACCGCATTAGAGATTCGATTAGAAAATACAAACCGGTTCCAAGGTCAAGTCATAGCAATTCTCGTGCAGTTTTCGTGCATCCCGATTTAAGAACGGCAAATTATGTATTCGTTAGGCATGATGCGGTAAGGAAACCTCTTCAACCCACTTATGACGGCTCATATCCCGTAATAAATAGAGGGGAAAAGGTTTTCGTACTGAACATCAACGGCAAAACCACGCATATATCAATAGATAGATTAAAACCAGCGTATCTATTGCTAGCTGACGACGGCGAACAGATCGTTTCGCAGAGAGGCTCACAGAGCCCCGTGCCGCTAAAGATCCCAGGCACGGAGGAACGATCTAATGCATCAACTAATGCAGAGAGAGACTCGTCGAGCCCGGTATCACAGAGCCACACTACCAGCGGTACCAACACAGATGCCTCCGGTGCAGCCAGCAGGAAAACTAGATCTGGACGAGCCGTACGAACGCCGATCCGTTTTCAAAATGACGTATAATTCGAGTAGTATATTGAATAACGTATAAATGTATCGCAAATGTATCGTAATTTAGTTTAGTTGTAAAAAGATGCACGAACACTACATAGTATTTATAAGTATAATCGGCATCTTTGCAAAGCCGCATACTTATAAACTCCTTTAGTTAGCATTTTTGCAATTAGTAATTTTAGCATGTAACTACTCGTATTTAATGTTAAGTAAATGGTTGTATGTGCAGAAATATGGGTCATATTCATATTCATGTTACTAGTGATTTTGAGTTTGTTCGCGACTATTATTTTACTACTGATTTGGAGAAAGCTGAAAGGGCAGATAGCAGCGTGGTTGCGAGCGCGCAGATAGCCGGCGCCGGCGCGCCACCGCCACCCACCGCGACCGCTCCGCCGTACGCAACGACACCGTCAGCAAATCCCGTATAATACATGATATACAACTGATGCCACCCATATTTCAGAAGCATACGTATTGTTTTAAGTTAAGTTGAATGTTTTAAGCCTCAATCAAAAATATATATTTTATTGTTATGAAAATGTAATTTTGGAAGTTTTTGGAGTTTACCCTTAATTATTAATTTTTTTTTAATTAAAGAGGGGGAATGTGTAGTGACATATTATATTTAGCACATTAAGCAAAACTGTAGAGCGGCTGTCCGAGCGCCCCCCTCCGTCGGCAGTCGTCTCCGCCAGGTCTTTGTATACAAACGTGATTAAAACTACTATGTGATTTAACTCAAGTGTTTTTATTTAATTGGGCTAGATCAATTACTTTGAAGACATAGACTGAACATTATTCCAAATAACAACCAGCCCCGACAACACAATTGATGTACTTTAGATTGTTTTAAAATGTCACATGTGATTACCCCATTTCTAAACATTATTACCTTATCGAGATTGCCATTCCTAATTTATTCCATCAGCCAGGACCTATGTTCTGCACGCCAAAAAGATCCTGTCTCGTCCAGGCTAACCTATATTCTAATACAGAAATTCTAAGTTGGCTGACCTAAACCTAGAACAAGAAACCAAAACCTGAAAATCTAAACCTAGAGGAAATAAATTTATCCTGTAAAACTCGCCAGATAAAAATAATACAAAAGAAAATTTTCCAAAAATATAAAAATATTGCTGGACAACCCCTTGCGATCCAGGGTTGTCCCGACCCCAGTCGCCATTATAAAATAAAACTAAGACAAATATATAAATAACCTTATTGGACTACCCATAAACAATATTCTTCCCTATTTCTTCAGTAATCATTTCCTAACAATGTGCCTTCCCCAGGACAGAAGTTCACACAACCATCATGCG
This sequence comes from Alsophila aescularia, assembly GCA_946251855.1. Lineage (NCBI taxonomy): Eukaryota > Metazoa > Arthropoda > Insecta > Lepidoptera > Geometridae > Alsophila > Alsophila aescularia. The sequence continues at coordinate 61,615,164 of OX276380.1, read as the reverse complement.
GTCCAGGGTTCTCTATTCTCTCCAAATGTCGATAACTATTTAGGATTACTCCTTAACGTAAAATCCATGTTTTAACCCAGGCTTCTTTTTGTTCAGGTGTTGTCATCCGCACCCGTGCATTTGGTCGTCAGTCTAACCCGGCTAAGGTTAACTATTCTTGCCTGAAAATCGCGCATAAATATATGTGCAACAAAATTTGCCACACCACAAGGGCGTGCAAAAAACAAGATCTGTCGTGACCGGCTCCACACCACCGATTTTTCGAGCACCACATAATCTATAAAAAACGATCATTGTGTACCACACAATATATGATCACAAAACCAGACCTGTTGTGATCGGTTCAACTCTGCCAATCTCCGAAACACAACAGCATCTATAACAAAAAACGATCATTGTGTATCTCACAATATACGATCACAAAACTAGACCTGTTGCGATTGGCTCAACTGTACCGATTTCCCGAACACAACAGCATCTATAACATAAAACGATCATTGTGTATCCCACAATATACGATCAAAAACTAGACCTGTTGCGATCGGCTCAACTGTACCGATCTCCCAAACACAACAGCATAAAAAAACGATCATTTACGATCACCAAAACAAAACCTCTCAGATTAGTCATTTATCATGTATATACGCAAAATATGTGTAACGTACGCTGGCAATGAGAGGTGAGCAAGAGAAAGCACATGCGACCCTACCCTTCCTCTGAAAATATGGAGCTTGTCCTCAGCGCTTATACCATCCCCCGACATCTCCAATACCACTAAGGTCTGAAAAGTAGAAGATATGTTGTGTTCGGATTTACTCTATTCATTACCCGAACGCAACAATATCCACAAAAGGATGATCAATGTGTTGTCCACAATTCATGATCAAAAAACCTCTCCGAGTTATCACCGGTACCAAAATGGCGCATAAAAATGTGCCTCAAAACTTCGACACCGCTAGGGCGTGAAAGGAAGAAGATTATGTTGTGTTCGGATTTAGTCTATTTGTTTTCCGAACCCAACCGTATCAACAAAAAGATGATCATTGTGTATTTCACAATATATGATCAAAAAAACATCGTCTTATCTGTATATACTTGTGTACAAAGTTACATCCTATCTATATACTTATGTACAAAGTTACATCCTATCTAAAAAACTGCTACTATCTGTAAAAATGTTACAAAATATTTCAAACTATATCTACTTATCAAAAGATTTAGCCATTTGAACTAAAATAATTACTAGACAAAACTTATCGAAACAACCATACAAAAACATCACAACCTAACTAAAAGAACAAAACTGGACATAAGCAATGAACCTGAAATAGCTCATTGCTTCAACAATAGAGGTAGATTTAGAACGGCTCTAACCCAATCACCGTTTTATTGATTCCCATTGACGGACTTCTCTTTGTGGTTGTCGACTTTAAAACCTGTCAAACAAATAGAACCTTACTAAATCTGCTCATCTTTAAAAAAAGAATATAGCGTCATTAGGCGTGTCTCCATTTGTGCTACTGCATACTGTTGTGCTAAAAAAAAAAAAAAAACTAAAAAAAAAACAAATACTAATTGATAAAAAAAAACTACGGAACCTCACATATTTTTTGAGCGAACCCTAAAATACTATGCACAAAAGGTAAATGAAATCCTAAAAAAACAACTACCAATCGATTAAAAAAAAACCTCTACGGAACCACATATATTGAGAGACCCCTAAAATACAATGAACAAAAGGGAAAATGTGTGTATGTGTGTAATAGAAGGGTATGTATGTGTTTTTGTAACTAAATTATGTCAAACAATACATAATAAATATCTGTTGTGTTGTGACGCACTTGGAATAAAATGGTACGTACCTACCTACTAAGTAAAAGTCACTCTACTAACAGATCTATACTGTTTTAAATATCACACCAATACAATCAATTACACATGATTCACCAATAAATACACATAATATTTTTCCTAAAGCAGCCTAATAATACACCAGGATTTCAAAATAACACAAACAGTATCATGGCTTCAATACACAAAGAGTTATTACAGTTTAGTTTCACACACAGTTTTTTTAGACGTGACCATGGGGTAGCTTGGAAGATACTCTCTTGTACACACCTATTTGCCTGTATTTATTTTTAAGCGTTGTGCCTATTACCTATGTCATTAAATCCCTATGATTCATTTGATGCCGCAAAAACTAACAAATTTACATTAAACGCCCCTGAACTTGTGCGTGTTTCCTTTTTTAAAAAATACATAAAAAGCATTACATTAAAGAAATATGTAATAATATGTTAATTATGTACAATATTAGCGTTGGGCGCCATTAAAAGACCGTTGCCCGGCTAAGGAAACGGACCTCCTTCTCAGGTAAAAGCGAGGTAATTAAAACAAGATGGTTAATTCAATAACAAAGGGCTTTATTACAGTATAAAAAAACACACACATATGTTATCAAAGCTTGGTTCTCTCCCCTTTACTGAGGAATGCAAAAAGAAATATATTTTCACTTAACTAAATTTGTTTTGCATCAAAAATATGATCTACACAGCTAATTCTTATAATACACAAATATGATTACAATTTTCTCATACATAAATAGTACATAAATTCGGCCTGTACGATATGAATCTAGTAGATTCAATCTACATTAGAACTGCAGTATCCTAGGCTTGTAAAAACTTAGAGAGACAGTGGACAGCAGATTATCATATATTGGTCACAACGCAACGGAATACTGTCATCTATGCCTAGTACGTTATAAATTAAAAGAGTACTTGTGCAAACAGGAGTGTGTGTGTAAGGTTGTGTTTCCCAGAGGGATGTAAAACTTTAAAACAGAAAGTAACTTTCAAACTGTATCCTAACACGCAAGTAGGCGAAGGCTTCCCTCACTACCGCAGCTCGCTGACTCGAAATGGTTTGGAATGGAAGATTCGCGGATCGCCATACTGTCGACTCGCGTGCCGCCGCGGATCGCCTCCTTTACTCCACTCGTTCAGCTTCTCCTGTTCTCCACGAACGGTGCCTTCCGCTCCTCTCGAACGGTTTCTGCGTCTCCCACAGTCTGTGTCTGGTGTCTCCGTCATACGGTGTCTGCCACGGGACAGATGGTGCGTCGGAGAATTGGCTGGTGACCCCCGGGAGATCGGCGCATAGCAGCTCGCAGTGGCGTCCGTTGATGCTCGACTATAACCTGAAACCCACGTTCCTGTGTGTTTAAATGCTGTCTCGAGGTGCCCGCCTTAGATGGTCGAGGCGCAAAATCAAAACATATATTACGTTAGAACAATCCTTGAATAACGGGAAATCTCACTAACCTGGCTTTTGCACTCGTATACTTATTTCGCCGGTTACCAAGTAGTCACAGTTTCCGCGCTTCGTTCTGGACTGCGTATCTCGGTCACTCCGTTTACACAAAAGACTGCGTTGCCTGCTGCTGCTTGCGAATTAAAAACCCGTAAGACAATGTCGATTTCGCACAGAATCTACTGGAACCCAGAAACAAACAATTTTCTCACCTGCGCCGATCTCAAACAAGTGCCAACTATGTGAAACCAACTAATTCACAGTCCGTATTCAAATGCTCCCAGCAGGCCTTCCTTTTGTATTATTACGGACTCTGGCTTTACGTTGAGTAGCAAAACTGCAGCCCGAGACTACATCCTGTTTTCAAGAAACCTCTGGAAACAACACTGCAGCTTGCATCGTAATTCAGACCTTGAGGGCCTAGCTATACGTGTCACTGTCCTCCAGCAAGCTCTGATGCATTCCAGTCAAGTTCCGCCGAGATTACGATGTTTTTATCTCAACTTCATATAAAAAAAAAAAAACAAACTGGAAGTTTCTTGTGTCAAAACATTCCATGGTGTGACCATCGCAAGCGATTTCTATGTGTAAATTATTTTCGACATATTAATCACAGCCCTCTGAATTTCTGATTTGTTCGCCAACTCAAAGATACGACTTATTCCGGATTTTCCAAATATTTTGCCATTTGTTTGAAGCTATCCAGGGCCTGAAATATTTCTGATACGTTTATTATAATGGTTACATCAAAAAGTTGCACTACTTCCCGACAGAGGTTTCCGCATCTTTTACACCTTCCTTCCAGTTCATGTCTCTCGACACTAGCTGTTGCTGCGTGGATTTACCATTTCAAGCATTTTGAGTTATGAGATGAAAACTTTGCCCTTCTACTTGCAGAGGCAGATTCAACCATTATCCATTGAGTTTTAGAATGGCGAAATCATCATTCAGTCTTCAATAAAGAAACGCTTTCATTGATCTTTCATCGAAGTAAGTGACGCAGCGAACGGTCGTTCGGCGTTTTTTACCAAACTTGGAGACTGGATTCCACTTGAGGAGAAAACGCACCTTGATCCAATAGATGGCGCTTCTACCAATAGGTCTTGCTAACGGCAATAATGCTCTTGGCATTATTTGCGATCTCGGAGAAAAGACACCCCTCCTCGCCAGATGGCGTTGTATCCAGTATATTCTATTTAATCGGGATTATAACAAAACTCCCTCGGAGTCATGATTTGACACGCTACAGTAGTATGAACTCAAATAATACAAAGTTTCATTTAAATTCATTCAGTAGTTTCAGCGTGATGCCTAGCCAAGATACAGACAGACAGACAGACAAAAATGAAAAAAAGTACAGTTTTGGCTTCATTTTCGAATATAGAGTAGCCTCCAAAAGAAAATTTCAAAATATCTCAATGTACAGAATTGGACCCGTTACAGTTTTATTATAAGTATAGATATGTAACGCTATTAACATGCTTTATGTATCCAACTGGTCCATACACGGATCCAGTTTGTACTCCATATTTTATCCTTCCATTCTCGCTATTTTTGAATCTATGACTACTTTCTTAGGTCTATTATTTAAGTATTCTCTAATGGAATTTGATAATGAAAGCCCCAAATATCAGTGAAATACTGTTTATTAGAGAGAAAAGTATTATTACGTTTAATGCACATCCTACATCTACGCCATTGCCGGAAGGAGAGAGAAGTTGTCTATTTTTATGTGTTGCTCAGACAAAAAAAGCAATGCACAGACTACATATCCTACCACACGTGTCTGGTAATTTCTTCCGCGTCCTCGCTGAGTGCTCTTCGGGCAATTCCTTGCAAAATGATTCGCTTCTCCACAAGTTAAGCATTTTTTAGATTCAGTACTTTGGCAAACATACTCTCTATTAGAAGTAGATTGTTTTGTTAAAGCTTTTTCCTTGAGTTCAACGTCAAGCAACTTGCTTTTAACAAAATCTAATGTTAATTCTGTATTTGATGTTTCCTGGGCCGTTACTACTTGTTGGTAACTCTTCTACACTGATGAGCAATTGACAGACTGTCTTTTTCTTCCATTTTTGAGTTATTTGATTCAAATTCTCTGACAATTTTGTCAAACTGTGTGAAATGTTCCTCCAGCACATCATTTTTTTTACATTTTATATTTATTAGCTTTTTTTGAGATAAATCATAGATATTGCACTTTTTCTCTTAAATATTTTTCTCAAATTTTCTATCATTTCATATGCTGTTTTGGCTTTTTTGGCGTATTCCAGGTGTTTATCTGGTAATGTTTGGATTATTAGGTTACGCGCTTTCGCGTCTTGCTGTGCGGCTTCCGTCGTTTGTGGACTTTCTGGTTTTGCTTTTATGACCGTGCTGCAGCCTTTCTCATCCATCGCTATCTGGTTTCTAAAAATCCAATTTGCGAAGTTACCATTTTCTAATAGTGGTATTTTATACTGCTGAGCTGACATCGAACTGATTTCCATTTTGTTGCGCTTCTTTTAGCAAAAAAATATAAAATAATCCTATCCTACTCCTTAAACTTTTGCAATGGCCGATTTCAACCACGTTTATTTGCAATCACTTTCCTACTCTATGTCGATCTGAATGAGAAATAGGCTCTGGGCCCATAACCCTAATGGAATTTGATAATGAAAGCTCTAAATATCAGTGAAATACTGTTTATTAGAGTGAAAAGTACTATTACGTTTAATGCACATCCTACACCAACGCCATTGCCGGAAGAAGAGAGAAGTTGTCTATTTGTATGTGTTGCTCAGACAAAAAGGCAATGAACAGACTACATATCCTACCACAGTAAATAATTATTCTCCAATTTTCTTCTCCAATTTTCTCGAAACCAATTATTTACATAACCTCTTATTCCACATTCCTCCATAGTACGCAACAACCCATCGTGGTCAAGTGTAATGAACGCCTTTTTAAAATCAATAAATACTGCTACTACCTGTTTTTATCGTTCAAATACTTATTAACATCATCAGTAAACTTCTCAAGTGCCGTTGCTGTACTTCTGTTTCTCCTAAATCCATGTTATTTTTCTGATAATATGTTATTAATTTCAAGAAACTTTGATTTTTGTCCGACAATTACCTTTTCTGTTATTTTATTTATTTTTATTATTTTTTTATTTTTATTTTATTAAGGCACAAACAGTTTACAATAATCTTAAAATAAACATACTAAACAAAAAAATACATACACCAATGAAGATGCCACTAATAGAAACATTATATTACGAGTAAGAACAGAATGGCACTCAAACCTAAACTAAAAAAAAAAAAAAAAAATTTAGAATTTAAAATAAAACAGTACCAATAGAATTTCAATTAACTAATTAATAAAGAAAAGAAACTATCGAATATTACAGAATTACAAAAGAGATACTTGATTCCTGAAGTTGTTTAGAGAAAAGAAGAAAATGTCACAATCCGAAAATTGGTCATTGTGAGACTTACATGCTCTTTGTAAAAAAGCACTACATGCATAATTTGTATGACAACGAGGCAAATTAAACATTTTATTAGTGTAACGGGCATTACATCGAGGACATCTCAAACCAATCTGACTAAGAAGATATGGAGAGTCAATAACATTTCTTAAAATTTTAAACAATAACATTTGTTCATTTATACTATTTAATACTGCAATTGGTCTATAATTGTTGTATTCTTTATGGCTTCCCTGTTTATATATTGGTCTTTGAATCGACAACTTTAACTCATCTGGATATTTTCTTACTTGTTGCAAGCTAACAAATCTATTACCTTCATAATATCCCTTGAATCTACCTTTTTATATAAAAAAGTTACATTACTATCTGTCACTTAACTTGATCTATCCAGAAAAGCATGATCCCAATTTTATGCTTCATTGTATCTATTTCGTTAGTAAAGGTTTTACAAAAATTGTTACATACTGTTTAAATATTATCATCTTTGCACAAAGGTTTTGATATACTTTTATCAATGCTCGGTTTCTGCCTTCCTAACCAGTTATTTACATTATGCCATATTTTACGCATATCTCCATTACAATTTTTCACTTCTTCTCGTCTAAAATTATTCTTCGCGATATTTGTCATCTTATTTGCTTTATTTCTAGCCTTAGTGTAATTTAATCGTAGGTTCATGTTAGTAGGCTGTGATTTCCATTTCTTTTTCACAATTAATTTTAATAAGTTTTTCCTATCCATAACTGAGTGCATCTTTGTGATTTTACTTTAATTTAGATTTTCGATAAATTATAAACTGTGCTGAAAACATTAAAAGATTCCTTATACATCAATAATGGACAGTCAATATTATGCAAATCGCTTCAATTCGTATCATCTAATTTCTCCTTAACCAACTTTTGAGATAATATAATTTTAGTGGTGATTTTTGGCTCCTAGTGTATATCGTAACCTATGGTAATACCGGATAGGTAGTGGTCCGCTAGTCTCGTAGTGATCATGTACGCAGCAAGCTTCACGGCCCCGCCAGTTTGAGCGAAGATGTGGTCAATGCAAGACACAACCCTGCGCCCTGCTATCACTGCCTCCCATGTCACAGAACGTATGCCACACTGCAAACCGTGCATACTTAACAAATTTAAGTATCTCGAAGTCGTTGGACTGTGTACTTTGTGTACTAGTATGTCAATATTACAATCTCCAGAAATAATCACGTTATCATTTCCCGGTAAACTTTTTAATAAATAATTGATCTCCTCAATAAACAACGTCTAATTTTTACTCGGTGATATGTAGACTGAAACAAGCTGGGTGCTATAGCTACTTAAAGTCAGCGTCATATGAACTCCTTCAAACGAAGTGCATTTCAAGTTAAATGCTGAGTATTTTATGTTATTCTTTATGTAAATAACAATGCCTCCACCTTTTTTATTTACTCTGGTATTTGCGTGCGCTGTGAAATTAGATATTGTGTACATAGATATATATTCTTCCTTGATATTAGTTTCTGTAAGTATGAGCACATCTAGTGCATCTATACAGTTTTGTAATAAGACGAGTAATTAGTCAAAATATTTCCGTAACGAACATACATTGATGTTTATTATTTGTAACGATGTACTGCTTTGGTTAATAACATTCCTCCATGTTGTTAGATTAGTATAAGTTTCACAATCTATTTAATTTATGTTTTCTGCGTCTGGATCCATTTATATAGACGTTTTTAACTACTTTTTTTTGTTCTTTGTTTTTAATGACGTAGTTATCTATGTCACTTTGAGACTGTATTTAGTGTATTTTCTTATCAGCGTCATTTCTTTGTATAGTATTTTTTAGTTTTGAATCCAGATAATATATTTGAAATCTTCCTTCTTCTTAATTCTCATTAATATATATTGGCGTGTTATACAATACAATACAATAACTCTTTATTAAACACATTACAATAAAAAAAAACAACATAAAAGTTTTTTATTTTTTTATTATTATTATTATTTATTTATTATTCTTGTTGTTAAATACCAATACCTTTTGATTAGTAAGATGTTGTTTACGGCATTGAAACCAAGTGGTACGAGCCTCCCGACTGCGCATCACAACAATTATTGGCCGATTTTTGGCTGCATTTGTTTTAAACCCCACCCTCCAAGCTTTTTCAATATCAGCTGGATTTTGTTTGAGTTCTTTTGATACCTTAACAACAACATCCATTGTTTTTTCTGTCTCGTCATCTTTCACATCAACGAGTTCAATGTTGTTAAAAAGCTCTTTCTGCTCCAACATACACATACGTTATTCCAAAGCCTTGTTACATATTTCTAAATATGTATTTCTATGTGCCAAGTCCACTATCCATTTTTGGTTTTCTTCGTTTTCTCAATGTATTCTATTTTGAATTGGTCGAGTTATTGATATTTTTCTGAGTAAAAGTCAAGTAATTCCGTCAACTCATCCATCTTCTTTTTCACGCCGTAGACCACATTTGGCTTTTCGTTTATTTGAAATAATAAAGATTCGATACTTGTGTTGGCATCGCAAGTGATTCTTAACCTTGGGCTTTCCTTTTTTGTTGTTGAAACACATTTATCACAAATCTCATTCTTCAGAAAGGATTGAATATCTTATATGTATGCTTTGCACTGCATCACATCACCTTTATTTTTGGATATGTACTGCTTACACTTTCTACACTGCATCATTTTGTACTACGTTTCCTAATTAATGCACCAACACTACACGGTCTTAAACTTCACACGTCCACTCGCTGAGAGTGCGCTTGTGAAACTAGTTATGCATCCACCTCAATCCTCTGTATTAGACTAGTAGCTATCCTGCTGACTTAACATCGTCAGCGGGCAGTACTCTAGATATGTAATAATGTCATTTTATTATTTAAAATAAATTGAGCCTCCGAATCGGCTGGACGTATTTTACTTATTTTGTTTTATTTTAGTTTTTAAAAACCTATTTCCCCAAAGTGGAAGTTTGACTGGCGAAGCCGGTAGAATCGTTTCGTAAAGGCTGTGTCCGTCTTTCGTGAAGTCAAAGTCCAAGTCAAAGTATTTTACTGTAAATAGGCAAAATAATAGCACTTTCACAAGTCAAAATTAACATCTCATGAAGAAGGAGCAATACATAAAATATTATGAAAACAACAAATCAATAAAAATTTAGGTAAATTAAGTATTCTTTGAGTTTGAAAAGGTAATTTCCCTTTCATGTGCCAACAGAGTTAAATCTCACACTGGAAAAGGAAATACCCTTCTGACTCTACTGGTGCTTTGGAAATACTCCCGTTAGAGAAGAGAACACCAAGAAACTCTACGGGCTTTTTTTCATATTTGTTCTTTAGATTTTTTTCTAAATGTCACATTTTATAACAAATTTACGTAAACTACATATATATAAGTGACAATGATGGCCCACAATCATCTAACAATCAAACTGGGAAAAATAAAGCAATAATTCTAAATAGATATGTTGTGTAAAACAACATATCCATTTAGCACCCTTACATCATGTCATGCATGATGTCACGTTCTCATGGTATGCTGTGAGACATCTCACAAAGTACTTTGAACATTTTAGTCACTTAACGTAAACATCAAAGTTATCACTTATTATTAGCAGGGAGCTTGGAGATATCAGGCCATGCATTTTTGTCATTAATTTAATCATTTACATTGTAATACCCTTTCTTTATGAGATTTACTTTAACAAAAGTTTAAAACATATGCATTGATAATTGATTTCTGTATTGTGAGTAAATATGTCCCTCGTAATTGTTCTTGAATGACGTCATCGCCACACCTTTGGAACAGGATCTTCTCATACTTAGAGAATAAAATCCAACTGTTATGGGAGATTTTCTGGGTTTTCAGGTTTTCGGGATCAACTCGTTGTGGAAAACATTTGGAGAGTTTTTGTCCATACTGCATCAGTTGTTCTACGCAAGTTTCTTCGGCGTAAACGGCAAGGTCATTTTCCGAACAAATATACTCCTTAGCCGTTATCTCTCTGCATTTTTGGGCGATCGGACGATACTTTGTACCTTCTACTAACAAGTAAGGGAATTCGGGAATAATGGCAAATGTCTCGTTGTTGGGATCATGGGATACTGGGAGTGAGTACAATTTATAATAATTATAAGTAATATTATCAACTAACGGAACATTAATAATAAATCTAACAGTATTATTCTTAATATAAGTTTTGACAGTAAATGTCTCTTCTAAGTTAATCAAGTTTTGTTCATTTACAGGATACATCAAATGATCAAGGCTACTAATTTCTTTCAGCAGCGCCAATAATTCATTAGGGCTAAAGACAGCCTTGTGTAGAATTGATACCTTACTAAGTGCTAAGGATGTCTCTATATCGTTAAGTTTCATAGAAATAGTCCTAAAATTAATAATAAACGAATTAAATACACTAATAACATAGGATACAAGGAAATCCTTACTCTCTTTTCTAAGCTTTTCTTTAACCAGCTGTTCTATTCTGGTTAATCTATCATTCAAAATTTTAGTATTATCCTCCATTATTTTGGTAGAGTTTACGACATGGTCCAACATTTCTGATATAATAGTTATTTTATTAGAAATAGCATGTTCGCGAGTTTTTAAATTTGTTATCATCTCATCAAAATGGACCGCGTCTTCATGATCAAGATTACCTGTGATGAACTTGATCATTGAACCCAGTGGGTCAATAAGGCCGCGTTTAAATCTCTTGTTTGGTATTAATTGTTGCAGTTTTTCTATTGCTTCATCTCGAATATATTCCGCTTGAACTCTGTACTCGTTTACTTCGTAGAAATCAGAATATTGATTATAAGACGATAGTTTTTTACAAAATTTGAAATATTGTTTTAAGTTGAACTGTAAGTCTGATGCTATTCCCTCCAGCTCAATTGTTTTGATAATTGTCCATTCATTGTGTTGTAAAAATGCTTGACCTAGTTTAACAGGCAGAACACCTGGGTTCCTGTCAATTTTCTGCACTTGAAGGCCCTGGCTTTGGAGACCTTGGTTTTGAAGGGCCTGGGTCGTCGATATCCATACCATTAGGAGCAAGCGCCACCTGTGGAGTACGTTTGACATTTTTAATAGGAACCTTTGTGTCCCTGTCTTTTATTTTTACAGGCACTACATTTCGCTTCATTTCACCCGTTACAATAGCCTTGTGATATTTAGGTTTGTCTTTAGATTGCCGTATGTTTACAGCTTTTGCGTAAATTCTTTGTCCTATTTCTAATCCCTGACTTAACTCACCTCCACGCTTTTTACTAATATTTTCCTTATTTTTACCCATTTTTTCTACTAAATGTCGATACAATTCCTGTGTCCTTTTCCTATGATCTTTTACTAATTGTTGCCTATATGTTTTATCAAAATCTATGTCAAATGCAGAGTTTACTTTGGTATGACCGAATACAACTTCAAAAGGTGTTAAGTCGGTGGCACTGTGAATACTATTATTGTATGCCATGATTGCATAGGTCATGATAGATGCAGCATCTGCATATTTTCTTTCATATTTAGCTATGCGGTAAATTTCGATAATTGTGGAATGAAAACGTTCGATCATGCCCACGGAGTTAGGGTTATTTGGTGTTCCAATATGTAATTTTATTTTGTGTAAGTCCGTTAATTCTCTCATTAAATCGTTATTAAATTCTGTTCCGGGATCACAACTGATTTTTTGTGGAATTCCATAAAAACTAAAGTATTTCATCAATGCCCTGACTACTTCTGGTGTGGATCGAGACGGTACTTCAATGGCTTGGCCTAATTTGCTAAAGGCGTCTATTAAAGTGAGGTAATGCTTTGATTCTATAGAGAATATGTCTATGAATATTTCTTGAAATGGCGCACTTTGAGTTTCAGTAAGTTGAAGTGCTGGTTTAATCGGTCTACGGTCATATTTAGTGGTTTTACATTGTTCGCATGAATTTATAATGGCTGCAACTGTCTCCTGCATGTCTGGCCAATGATAGTTTCGTCGGATTCTTTTGACAGTTTCTGTAATGCCACGATGACATGTTTTGCCCTCGTGTAATTTTTTGATTATTAATTGTTGCTCGTTTTCATCCTCGACCAACACTACACGTTCCGTACACTCGTAAAAATTAATGGTTCCTTTTTTAAATAACGTAATTACGGCATTACTGAAATCTCTTCTGTGTTCCGGCTTTTCAAAATAAATGAAGTACTTTATTTTTGGCCTTATGTATCTTTTAAGGAATTGAGTAATTAATTCCTGATTATTTAATGGCAGGAATACTTCCAGAATTTTTTGTTGTTTTGTGGATAAATCTGTTACTTGGACATCGTTAATAAATCGGTGAAATACCAATATTTGATTCGGTTTCGTATCCACAGCTTCATTTAAATTTGGTATTCCTAATGAATCAAGATCTCTACCTGAGTGCACTGTATCAGTGGCACTAGAACTGGAATCAGAACGAACTAGCCATTCCGCTTCTTCTCTTAATATGTCACCTACAGAGTCAGTATCTGAAATGGTCATTGGACTGGCAGTTGCAGTTCTGTCAGAGTCAGATATCGTTATAGTTGTAGAGTCTTCAGTCTGCCGTCTTGACAATTTAGAAATTTCTTTAGTCACGTCTTTTAAATGTCTCTGTAATTTGATTTCACTTTCATCTACATTAACTACCATTGAACTAGCGTCATCAGTTTCACCTGCACCTTACGCACTTAATTTGAGTCTAGACAACGCATCGGCATTAGCGTTCTGGTGGCCATTTTTGTGTTTGATGTCAAAATCATATTCTTGTAGACGTAACCGCCAGCGTGTTAGCTTGCTACTAGGTTCTTTTAGTTGGTAAAGCCAAAGTAGCGGCTTGTGGTCCGTGACAATGTCAAATTTGTGGCCATAAAGGTAAGGCCTGAGGTGTTTCGTGGCCCAAACTATAGCCAGTAACTCCCTTTCAATAGCGCTGTACTTCCTTTCACTATCTGTTAACGTGCGACTAGCGTAAGCCACCGGCCTATCGGTACCTATTGCACCCTGTGAAAGCACAGCCCCGATTGCTACCTCTGACGCGTCCGTGGTCAATATAAAAAAGGTTTGCTCATGTCAGGATATTGCAGAATAGGCGCATTAACCAACAATTCCTTGCATTTCTGAAATGCTTCCGTATATTTTTCGGTAATTTCCACCTTTTTGCCCTTTTTCAAACAAGCTGTTAAAGGCTGTGTTATTTTTGAGAAGTCCTGTATAAATTTCCTATAGTATCCTATAAAACCAAGGAACCTTTTTATTTCTGTCTGTGTCTGCGGGATAGGATAGTCAAGCACAATTTGAATCTTGTCATTATTTGGTCGGAGTCCGTCATTAGTCAATGTATGTCCTAGATATTGCACCTCCTTACGGAGAAATTCGGACTTGTCTAGCTGCACTTTCAAATTGGTAAGTCTCAGTCTATCAAAAACTGAGCGTAGCTTCTGAAGGTGTTCTTGTAGCCCATTTGAATAGATAAGTATATCATCTAGGTATACTAGGCAGTGTATGCCTTGTAATCCCCTCAACACGTTATCCATTGCACGTTGAAATGTTGCCGGCGCCGTTTTTAAGCCAAAAGGCATCCGAAGAAATTCGTAATGGCCATTTTGAGTAGAAAATGCAGTTTTTTGTCTATCTTGTTCCGAAATTTCTATTTGATGGTACCCGGATGCAAGATCTAGCGTAGTAAAGTAATTAATTTTTCCGAGTTTGTCGAATATGTCACATATGTTTGGAATTGGGTATCTGTCGTCAGTTGTTATCTCATTTAGTCGGCGATAGGTAATGACCATCCTATATTTCATCTGACCAGAAGCGTCCAGCTTTTTAGGGACCAAGTGAACAGGAGCGCTCCAGGGTGAGTGTGATTCTTGTACCACATTATCCCTGAGTAATTTATCTACTTGCTCTTTGATCTCTTGAGCTTGCGCTGGTGCCTGTCTATATGGTTTTATATAGATAGGGTCCTCGTTAACCGTCTTTATGTGGTGTTTAACATGATTAGTAAAGGTAAGTGGTAATTCTTCATAATATAATATGTCTTTGTACTCCTCACACAAGTCACGTATCGCTTTATCTTCTTCTGTGTTAAGATGATCAAGTCGCAGTTTAGTCAAGTTATTTTTTAGTAGTTCGTCAATGTCAATGTCAGTCATGTCGGTGTTGTAATTTAGGTCACATATATCAGTTTCATTTTTAATCTTTAAAACATTAAAAGGTTTCTTGATTGTCATAACAATATCGTTTTCTGATGTATTTTGAATAATCGTCGTGGCGAAATAATTCTCACATCTTACTATAGCCGATGGCATACGGACATCATCATGAAATTGCTTGAAATTTAAAATGGCATCACCGTCTTTAAGGTTCACGGGCAATTTCACTCGATGTTCACTGCGTGCTTCTAAGTTAATCGTCTGTTCCTGGTCGTATATAATTGGGACAATTGTCTCATTAGTCTTTAAAGTTTTATCTCCGAGATTTATATTAGCTTTGAGCTTTGACATCAAATCCCATCCTATCACACCATCGTATTTTTTATCGACATCGTATATAAAGAATTTATGATAGCCTTCATTGTTGAAAATCGCAAAAAGCGGAATGTTGACAACTTCATTATGGGTGCTAGAAGCATGTGTGCTTGTTACTGTGAATGGTTGTAGCATAATATTCATTTGCTTTTATTGGGCTTATGAATGATCTAGTGCTTCCCGAATCCAACATGAATTTTCCGTCAATTTCGGGGACAAATATATATGGCAACTTTAGAGTAGCATCATAATTTAGCTCAATTATCTCGGGACTTTTGGGGACTCCACTAAACAAAAATTTTCGGTATCACTTACTTCATTCATGTTGTCGTATGTACACATGGGTGCTTCTTGATTTTTGCAGATCTCTGCGTCTGCGGTGACGTCATAAGGTTGAGGCTGTTCGTCATATGTGTAGTATTCTAATCCTTCGTAGTTGTACGCGTATTCAGAGTTGTACTCACCTTCATTCATAGTGTACATCTCGTTTACAGGTACCTTTTGTGGGAGTGCTGCAGTTCTCATGGACACATCATTAGGATATTGCTGAGGAGGTTGGTAACCTTGAGGCTGCGGTGTACTGTAGCCGAACTGTCCGATTTGAGGTCGGAACCCAAATTGGGGAGGTCTATAGCCAAATTGCCCTGCCTGAGGCCTGTAGCTATTTTGACTTATCTGCATCTGATAATGGCTTAAAGTTATTAGATGGTTGCTGTATCTGATTTTGAGGACGACCTTGTAACATTTTTGAACGTAAATTATATTGTTCCTGGAAGTTGACTGCTTCCAGGACATGTTTAAGTGCGTCTTCTAACTTATTGGGATTTTTGAGTCTGACGAGACGTACCATGTGTTCAGGTAAATTAAACAAAAACACATTTATGGACGTGTTGTCATAAATTGTATGCTTTGCTAGTTTCATTTCCGCCGAATTATTTTGATTGACTTTGGATAAGAGGATTGCGCGGACATCCTGGATCCTACCACAAAATTCCAAGTAGGATTCGTTTGATTTGATTTTTAAAGTTTCCAATTCGATGGCTACACATTCCTCACTTCGCGGATCACCGAAATGTTGGACAAGAACTGACCTCAGCTCGTCGTAAGTCTCAAATTCACCTCTTTCGCATTTCATCATTCATCATTTTACACTTTTATACTGTTTTATTGACTGTGTTTTATTTTGTGTATTATATTATGTTATACTGTGTTATTTTACTGATTTGCATTTTGTGTGTTTTAGTTGTGTGAGTTTAATACATATAAATATATTTAGTGACTGTGAGTTGTGCGCTAATATTTCAAAATTAATGTACCATGTCCACACGATGTTCCTTTACCGGATTTAGTTACAGTGGTAGTGCCCATTCCAAATGAAATGTTACGGCTCATTCCGTTCTTCGGTGGTGATAAACGACAATTAAATTTATTTTTGAGAAAGTGCGAATAAGTGATTAACAGATATAGAGGTCATGAAGAACAGAATATTTACGTTATGCATGTGTTAGATTACTACTTATTGTAAATATAGAAATGTATAAAAATAATAAAAATAAACTTTTAAATGTTACGCATATAGTATTACAAGCATTCACACTAAAAAAACACCTTAACAAGTATAAAACTGTCACCTTGTAGAAAACTTGTTACTTATAAAAAAACATTAGCTGCAAATATCAGGCTGCTTTCAGAACAAAGTATTCGTTCTGAAACAAAGTGTTGTCTACTTTGAGTCCAACCACTTTTAGATTACGTAGTATTCGTTCTGAAACGAAGTATTGGCTACTTTAAGAAAAGTAAAGTACCACGTGTAAACTTACGGTGTATGTCATCCATCACTATGAAACATCTGTATTATTGTGCCATAATTATTAGAATTATGTTAAAATGTATTCTAATATTTTAATACAACTATTAAAAATGTCTCATGTAATTATTAATAAAGTAAATGGTAGATATTCGTTGATCTGTTTTCAAACGACTCAAATAACTCGAACGATGTCGGTAAGTCTTCGACTTGGATGACTTAAGATAGCGTCGGATGTTTGAATATACTATATAAAGGCTCTCTCGACTTATCAATGTTTAATGTTCTTGTGACCACCGCACTGAGAGGACCTTGGCAAGTTAAGTGCTTTTCTTATTACTCTGTTTTGCTGCTTATTTGTAATTATAATTGTGTATTTGTTACTGTGTATCACTTCATTGTGGAGTGATGACCTATAAGATTATAATAACTTGATAAGACAACTTGAATTACGTAATTGAATTACCACCGCGATACAAACTACGCGTTGAAATCCCAACAGACCAACACTCAAGCGAAGCTATTCTTGAGTTTCAAGAATTTACTTCCGGTATGCAAATGCCTAGTGCATTGGTCAATTGTATAAACGGATTCAAATTGTCAGTTATTCAGAACGCTTTAAACAAAGCTATGACGTTGAACGTGACACGACCCTTGTAACGTTATACGTACATGTTTACATTATTTACATATTATTTATAAAAAAAATAAAAACTTAAAATCGTTACAACTAATTTTAATATCTATAAAACACTATCTACACGTATATTACTTACCTTACTTACTAATCATATATTAAATATTAATTAAATAGCTTTTGAAATTCATCAATACGTTCAATATATTCGCAGCGTCATTTTATTTGCCGCACCCCGACCTGTTCGCTGCAGTGCAGTTTAATTAGGAGTTACTAAGAGAGCTGAGACGCAACCGGCAGACCGCCGCCATCACACACGCCGAGAGGTTGATTTAATAGAACGTACGTCAATTTTATTGGTCTCTGCTTGAAGTAAGACAGGATCTTAAAGACAACAAGGATAAAACTGTTCGTCCCTACACGTTCTCCGAGACCTTGGTGTTGTTGTTTCACCCCGGAATTTGGGGTCCTACGTCCGGCTTGCTGGTCTGACAGCCATCACATCGAACCGGCTACGATCTGAGAACCTGGTCTCCCACGAGCGCCCCTTCCACCTGCGGCCTCAGTCAGGAGAGTACTGGACCAGGACCAGAGAAGTAGAATCAGCGATACTGTGTCCGGCCGATACCACCACTTTCGTGTACCCCCTACTACTGAGCGGCCCTTGGCAAAATAAATGTTTTATGCGCGTATATTTCTGCCTTATTTCTGAACCCCCATCCTGAGAGAAGAAAGCAGGTAAGAAGGCATACAACAGTACCCCTTAATTATAACCGGGACACCCTTTGCAGTAACAATATTTGACACAGCTGATTGTGAATTTAATTACTCAGGACATAGTATGAACATAGAGACCGATAAATTATTAGAAGATAATTTACACAAGCTTAGACTCAACCGCACAAAAACGAAGAACGTAAGAAAATGCTGAAACTTTGCAATGACTACAAGGATATATTTTATTGCGACCAAAATCCTTTAAGTTTTACAAACACAAAATCCGTACTAAAAATGTGGACCCAATTTTTGTCAGATCTTACAGACAAGCCCCTGCACAAGTAGAACAAGTTAACAGACAAGTAGAAAAGTTACTAAAAGACAACGTTGTACAAAAATCCTATTCTTTATGGAACGCACCAGTACACCTGGTTCCAAAAATATGGATGCCTCTGGAGGTGAAAATGGCGAATGGTTTTAGATTTTTGACGACTGAATGTCATTTTTTTTAATGAAAGGCGTTTTTTTCACTGGTTCATTAGTTTTTTAGATTTTTAAATTGATATTTACGACAGAGACGATGTTACTTGCGCGACTGCAGTGCCCTCCTGACATATAAATAGTCCAAATGCTCTAGCCCATTACCAGTTGGCAGTGTACCCAATATGCTGGTGGCATTGCCCCGCTGAATAGTAATGCTTATTCGTAGAAATTTAATTAAATGTTACATTCTTGTTCAGTAGCTCATTACACCATTATTTTTGTATCTTCATAATACAGACAAGCAAGTATTATTACGTAAAAGTACTTATACATAAGAATTACTATTCAACGTTGTTAAAAATCAACGTCAGCATACATCAAGCAAAATTATTAGTTTTCATAAATTTAAAAAGACATATTTACGTTAATTCATACAGTTTTTGTATGGAAGAGTAAAGGCTTTTGTGGATCGAAATAAAAATATTTCTAAGGATCTCGCTCGATGAACTGAGATTTGGACAGCGGAACTCTAGGGGACAGCAATTGGCCGACTTCATGAAGTAGGAGGGACTCTTTATGATGAACTCCTTTTTCAAGAACTGCCCGTCCAGAAAATGGACTTGGCTGCACCCTGGTGGTCATAAGCGCGAGATAAATTTCATTTTGAAGACCAATACGCATATATTCAATGATGTCTCTGTGATCAACAGGGTTAAGACCGGCAGTGATTACCGCATAGTAAGAGGCTTATTGGATATCAACGTAAAGCTGGGAAAGTCTAGTTTGGTAAGATCTACTCTTCGCCCAAGTCCTGCCCAAATCCATAACCCCTAAAAATTTCAGTTGGAACTCAAAAAACGCTTCCAAATCATAACCAAATACTAAAATGATACAGTGGACGACCTAAACAACGGGCTGGTAGAAATTGTTTCACGCTGTCAGATTTGAGTTTTTTAACACTCACTGCAAAAATAGAACACATAAACTCTTTGAGCATACACGCAAACTAATGGCGAAACGAGGCGAGTACGGGTAATGAGGTATTCAGTAGATATGTCGAGTTATAGTTTGCTTACTGAACAGATCTTCAAGTCGATGCGACACGATTTGCGTTCTTATAATGGTAGTTGTAGTAAGAACGCAATAGAGCGGCACAAGAGCTCCAAAGTGTTTGCAAGAGATTTTTCAAATGGGTAAAGCCTGTTGACGAAGCTAAAGACCGACAGTGGCAGCATCGTTTCGTCAAAGCCAGAGATTTTGAGTGAGCTCAAGAAGTTCTATGTGAAATTATACACCTCATCGCGTAGTCCTCCTTGCATGACTAGCAATGCAACAGCCCGTTTGATCCGACATTATACTGAAGATTACCCGGACGTCAGCCTTAATCGAGATCAGAATAGCTCTCAAAC
Source organism: Alsophila aescularia (assembly GCA_946251855.1). Lineage (NCBI taxonomy): Eukaryota > Metazoa > Arthropoda > Insecta > Lepidoptera > Geometridae > Alsophila > Alsophila aescularia. The sequence continues at coordinate 61,594,760 of OX276380.1, read as the reverse complement.
AGCTTTAGAGCAACAAGGCACCAGGGGAGGATGGAATAACGACAAAGCTACTTAAATGAGGTGGAAAAACGGTACTTCAAGTCTTTCAGAAGCCGTTTAACTCCATCATCCTTGAGGGTACTACGCCAGAGGATTGGCACAGAAGCGTAGTGGTGTTGTTCTTTAAGAAATATGATAACACCGTCTTGAAAATTTATAGGCCCATTTCGCTGCTGAGCCACGTCTATAAGCTGTTTTCGAGAGTAGTTACAAAACTCCTCGCTCGTAGGTTTGACGAATTTCAGCCTCCCAAACAAGTTGGATTCCGTATAGGCTTTAGCACCGTCGACCACATCCATACGTTGTGGCAGATTATATAGAAGACCGAAGAGTGCAGTCGGCCACTATGACTCGCGTTTGTGGACAACGAGAAAGTCTTTGATTCAGTCGAGACCTGGGAAGTGCTACAGTCATTACAGCGGTGCCAAATTAACTACAGGTACATCGAAGTGTTGAAGTGTTTCTATAGCAAGGCCACCATGACTGTCCGTCTCCAAGATCGGAGCACGAATTTTATCAAATTGCAAAAAAGGGGTGACCCTGTCTCACCTGTCTGGGTGAGATATTTTTTCTCCCTCCTGGAATGGACATGGTTATTATATCAATGGCGAATTCATCACTCACCTTCGAATTACTGATGATATATTCATCATGGCAGAAACCCTGGAAGCACTATGCTCAGTGACCTTAATATTGTTTCCCAACAGGTGGGTCTTAAAATGAACATGGGTAAGATGAACATGATGTCAAGTGCCCATGTCGCACCCATGCTGGTTTATGTTGGGAACGATATAATCGAGGCTATTGATCACTATGTCTACTTAGGTCAGACGATGCAAACAACTTCGATAAAGAGGTCAACCGACGAATCCATTGCGACCGCGAGCAAGTTAGCAAAATCAAATGGATTTAATAAAATAAATCTTTAAATCAATCTATTCTAAGCCATCACCAGTAAGTAACAACCACATCAGAGCTGAGAACTTTTTGTTACCAATCAATTAGCATTTACTTGATTCCACTTGATTGTTGTATAATGGGTTCCTATGACTACCTTTTGGCTTAATCATCAGAACTTGTATACCGCATTAGACCAGATAACTCATCAAGATAAACCAAATCAGCCCAAACACGAAGGGGTTTCATCATTTGATTGTTGAGTTTCTGTGGTTATCTTCCGGCTCCATCGACAGACCCTTGATACCACATACACCCAGAGAACTCTTCAAGTTAAACTAAATAAGCCCAAACTCGAAGGGGTTTCATCATTTGATTGTTTAGTTCCTGTGGTTACCTTCCGGCTCCATTATCAGTTACCATGGATAACACATAAACCCAGAGAACTCATCAAGACAAACCAAATGACCCAAAATTTGAAGGGATTCATCATTTTGTTATTGAGTTCCTTTGACTATCTTCCAGCTCTATCATCAGACCACCTCCATCGTACCATAATATTGTATTGTCATCAGAACTACAGCCATGTGCAAAACTTCAACTCAATTGGACGTCGTTAAATGGTTCAAAATTGACTTGCAAACTTGTCCCAAGCATTAACACAGTGAATAGAAGTTTGTTAACAGCTATTTAGTCAATTTTGATGAAACTTATACTGTACCACACAGAAGGATAACTTTTCAAGAAAAAAATACCATCTTATTCGGTTCAGAAATTATTTTGAACCATTATTTTTTTAATTTCAGCACCTGTTGTGATGAACTTTATATCGGACTACACTAAAGATCTACACTTTTGAATAAAACATTAATCATCCAAATTGGTTTAGAAATGTAAGAGATATCGAGGCAATATAAACACAAAATCAAATGGATATTCTAAAAACCTTGTTTATTTCTAAAAACTACCGATCGATTTTTGAAAAGAAAAAAAAATGCGACTTAATCGGGGCCCAACCTTCTGAATCAAAAAACGATTCGTTTCAGTAGCTTTATAAATTGGAGGTTAAAAAATATATATAAGTAAGTATATAAAGTGGAACTTTAATCCATTTAGAAATAATTTGTAAATAGTGTTTTTTATTTAACCTTACGTATTAAGTTATTTTGACTCACGTTTGGCGTTAACAAGGGCCGAATAGTTTTATTACACACCAGTGCGTGAACATTTAATTTTGTTGATGGCCGTCGTTAAATCATAGAGGGCCAAGTGTTGCTTCAGCGTACAAGCTACAAGACACGTCCCAAATGAAACCTTCGTAATAAACCTGATAATTTAACTTGTATGTTAACCAGCAATGATCAAAGCTGGCCGGCCTCACGAGCTGAGCTTTAGAATCAGTTATCCATTTTACGAGTACACCTATGAAAGTTTGGAAATTGTTTGTTTCGAATCCTATAATATTCATATAACATTCTACTAATATTATAAATGTTAAAGTGAGTGTGTGTGTCTGTTTGTTTGTTACGTTTTAACTACTCAACCGACACGTTGTCAAGGGTACAGAGCTTTAATCCAAATAAAAAAATGAAAATATGAGAGGTGTCGAAGTGACAGGTCGAAGTGATAGGTGCCAAAGTGACAGGTGTCGAATTGACAGGTGTCAAACTGACATGAGTCGAAGTGTTAAGTGTCAAAGTGACAGGTGTCAACTCTAGGGGTGCAATAATAAGGAGGGATATTTGGATATTTCATCCCAAAAAAGCTGCAGGGCGCAAGCTAGTTTATATATAAATATGAGAATCAGTCACTTGAAATAATCGTTGAAGTAGGTATAAGTTATAGAGGTACCAACTACGAATATCACAGATTTGTCAAAAGATATTCTTCTTTCTTATCTTTATAGCGCAATCACCTTGTAAACCTCTACCCGAGGCCGGCAAAAAATAATTTGAGTACACATGCACCACATAGATAACTATAAACATAATCAAATTCCACCCAACACAATACAACTGGATATAAGATGTATCGCGAGATTAAATGTACACACCCGTAGGTACGATCCAGACACTTCCTGGCCATTAAATCTCAGAGCAGCTCCCGAATGGCGTACTCGTAAAACAAAGCCATTAAGAATCCCTTCACCTACAACACAGTATTTAGATGTTAATGTTACTTCTGATATACAGATACAAATACTCGTGCCAGTTTGCAAACAATCACAAATTTATCCGCGAGGAAGGGATGTAAATGTACAAATAATAATGGGCCCGTAATTAATAATAACAAAATTTTCAAAATAATATTGCGTCCATTCTCAACTTAGATGTCACTCCCAAAATATAACTGGATTATCATTTGATATATTCCCAACTGCCCCATTATTTCCCCATCAGTGGGGCCGATGGGAATTTAAATTCCCACCTGCACCATTGGCGTGGATAATGGGGCAGGTGGGAATTTTATTTATTACGTATTTAATACTTTAGCACAAAAAGTGTACATGGAGGACTTAATGCTAGGTTTTTTTTTCTACCAGTCATCCTGATCTTACAAGAAAAATGGTAGGGTGTGCGGCTTTATTGTGATAAATGCTAGCCAAAAAATAACACATAAAGTGGGTGGGGCTGTGTCAGGGGGCACGGCCGTTTGTTTATCGTGAAACGTCTACGCCACGTACAAATCGCAAGTTATACCAAACCTTACACATTCCTATCAATCCCCATCTATCCCCAAACATGTTCTCAGCTTTGATTCACTTAAGTCAGATTCTACTTTTGTGAGAATAAATATAAGGCTGTATTTTTCTGACGACAACGGAATTCCTTCTACCTCAGATTCCTTTTTTAGTAGGCTGTTATTTTTCCAACAAAAATGGAATCTTGCTTTAGTAAAGTGTGAATACGAGGCGGTCTCGGCTTAGAATAAGACCCCTCCCAATCCTTCCTTGGATATCGTAGGAGGAAACTTATTGATTAAACACAGGAAAGTGGGCAGCAGCGTCCTCCGAGTACTCATATACAACATTGCGGTTACCAATTCGCCTGCCAAGCGTGGTGACTAGGAGAATATGATAGACACAACGCAAACAAGGGCTCTAGTCCGTTATTCCTGGCACTTGTAGCAGCCACGATAAGGGCAGAGCAAGGCGTGCTAAGAATCTCTGGCAGAGACCCAGATACTAACCCCCCCGATCTCTGGTTCTGGCAACCTATAAAGCACGCAACTTGAGAACCGAAGAAGTTGCTAGAGCTGGAAGAAGTAGTAAGTAAGTTGCTCTGGGATATTATAGGGTCATTAGAAGTTCGAAGAAAGGGAGAGGACACGATAACCCTCAATTCCGGCAACTTACTCTATTTCCGGGAGGGCAACCAGCAGTTCCAACACGGTATCGGGTTTCTCGTCCACAAGTCCCTTGTCAACAACATTTTGAAGATCGAAAGCGTTTTGAGCAGCGTACCTTGTACTGTAGTACTTCTTTTTATGCTTAAGTACTTATGATTCTTTAGTGGAGCTATAATCTTATCAATTATCCTTCTATCTAACACTTCTTGATCTCCAATTATACCTTTTGATATAATACATACATATCAAAAGGTATAATTGTATAAGACACGATGATTATTTTATTTTCTATTTTTCTTCATCTCTGTAAACAATATCGTAACACAATATTATAATTTTAGAGTAAAAATTTGATTGTGATAGGAATAGTTATCTGATGAATAATTCTTTATAACTCATGTTAAAATGTCCTATAACCGGCCTCAAGTAATATGCCACATTAAAGTCTGGCCTACCTTTAGTAATGTATGATTTTTAACTAGAAATGGTATGAATGTTGAATCAGAATTATCGAAGTTATGTATAACTACCTCCAGACATATTTTTTAAACATGTTACGTACCTCGGTATTATGTATTTTCATAGAACAACATATTATCTGTTCATACTATTAGTTTCTCTAGGTAAAATAATTTCCAAAATTGGTTACGTTCAGAGTTAGATTTTAGATAACACGATGTATGAGGTATTATTGTCTGTAATTCTCATCTTACCTTGTTAGTTTATTGCGTAATTCTTGATATTTTGGATAATTTTGTAAAATTACTTAACTTGATATTTTTGATCATAAAGATAGTCCGGATTTTTCCAAATCTTTTGAGTATAATATTTTTGTTGAAGGACCACAGGCTGACAAAATTTCATTTTTAGTTTATTCCATTTTGACAGAAGTCGTCAATTAGGCATTTGTCATCAATTTTATTCACTTAAATTTTATAATTCGAATGTAAATCTTAACCGACCTCATTTAATTCTGTATCAAGTTACTGCTCATTGCTAATTATGACTTTTATTACCAGTGTTAAGAACAGCGCCATATATGGCTAAATGCTTAAACGAAGATACCTAAATCAATGTATAGCATACTACAATCCAAGTTAGTTCCCAAACTCGTCACCAGACAGCGCTTTTCGGGCGTATAAAAGCGCTAAACCGGATGGCTGCGATCTCTTGTCCTCGGATCCCACATTGAAGACTCCGACCTCATTGGAAATTAAATAGAAGTCTTACAGCCGCCGTCTCTAATTCAACCCAAACCGAAGCCCCCATCAGGATCTCTGGATAGGATCAACATATTTTGGTGACCCCGAACGCGCCTGGAAGATTCATAAAAGCGGATTGCAAATTTCGGCCGGCGAGCGGACCAAAGTGCAACGACCACGTGGCGGTTTTGGAAAATGGCCGCCTGGGAACTGAAATCACGTGGCTACGCGTGACTAAATTATGAACATCTCAAGCCTAGAATCAACCAGGGACAGCACATAACCTTCCAATAGAAGCAAGGCGATTTTTAATTGAAGATTTTTCAAAAGTATATACACGGCGCGGACCCGAGCGACGTGCCGCGTGTCAACCGCGTGTCAACTACGTGTCTTCAAGGGGGCATTGATTGGATGTTTTTACCAGCGTACACTCCATATATGGGAGGCCTACACGAAGCAGCTATAGGCAGCTGTAAAAAACATTTAAAACGAATTTTAGGACAAACACTGCTTACCTATGAGGAATTCTCTACTGTTCTAGTTCAAATAGAAGGAATTTTAAACAGCCGCCCCATGTTTCCATTACCAAGTAATAACGATAATAGTTACGCAACTCTTACACCAGCACACTTCTTGATTGGTAGATCTATAATATCTTTGCCTGACCACGAATATAAGGATGTACCCATTCACAGATTGACACACTACCAACAATTGCAACAAATTGATAGGGATTTTTTAGTGGTGGGCGATTTTAATATAGATTGTTTACCCGAAGTTTATCCTGAAAAAAGGAAGTTAGATGATCTTCTATCAGCCTACGATATGACAAATATTGTGGATTTTTCCACTCGTATAACAGTTACGACTGCTACATGCTTGGATCACCTTTACACCAACATGTCACCGAAATCAGTGCGGGCCACGCCAGTTGTTAGCAACTTGAGCGATCATATCGCGGTACGCGGGGAGGTAATGTGCACTCGTCAGGTGCCAGAACCATAAACACATCTCACCAGGAACTTTTCACAATCGAACTGTTGCAACTTTGTAGCTTCAATAGATAGTGTAGATTGGCTGCAAATTATTGAGTGCTCTGGGTCGGCAGACTTTAGCAAAGTCGGTGACAAATGTCATTGCTAATAAATTTGACATATGTTTTCCTATAAAGAGAAAACATGCTAGGAAATTTGACTCATCGTGGATATTAAAAATATGAAGTCCCTTTTATTTGACATTTATAAATTGAATAAATTATTTCCCAATGAAATTTACATACAATCAATTTTAGATGACATAAATATTAAATTTAATATTTTAGTGAATAATCAGAAACGTAATTATTATAAGAACCTAATATTAAATTGTAAGAGTGCATTAAAAGGCATGTGGAGCGTAGTTAACATAGAAAGGGGAAAAAACAACGCTCCCAAACTTAAATTTGCAGATATTGTAGTTAATTCTGACGGTAGCAAGTTTGACAATACCAAGCAAGCGGTTTATTATATAAATTTACGGTTTTTGAACGCAGTTTCCGCGTGCAGTGCACCTGCAGCTAATATCTCCGCTTTACGCCGAGTCTTGTCAGTTGCTCGCACGTCCGCTGACCGTTCGTTGCGACTGCGTCCCTTCACTGCGGACGAGGTATTCCGCACTGTAATAAATCGTATACCTCCGAAACAATCGAAAGATGTTTTCGGACTATCGATGGAGCTGATGAGGATGGCTATCATACCACTTGCCCCAGTATTGGCGTCACTCTTTAATGCTTGCGTCAAAGAGGGATCATATCCGGGACCTTGAAAGTAAGCAAAGTGGCGCCGATATTCAAGGGTAAAGGAAAAAGGGAGAATATAGATGGATATAGGCCTGTTTCCATCATTCCCGCAATAGCAAAGATTTTCGAAAACGGGTTAAGTCATAGAAAGATTGAATATCTAACGGCAACTAGTGCCATGTCTGAGCATCAATATGCTTATCGAGAAGGGCGGTCAACTACTTCCTTAGCTCCAGAATTAATAAGGCTGCTCGCGAGCGTAAGCTGCAAGTGGCTGTTCTATGTTGCGATTTATCAAAGGCATTTGATGTAGCTGACCATACAATACTAGCTATAAAACTGAGGCACTATGGTATTGATGGGCCATCGTACGCCTTACTGACGGACTTACTACGAGGTAGGTCCTAGATAGTAGATGCTGGTGACGGAGAAACTAAGTCGGACCCGCTCTCTTCAACGATGGGGGTGGCGCAAAGGTCGTTAGTATCCAACATACTTTTCTCTCTCCTCCTGAACGATCTACCGGACGTCGTAACGGTGGCGGACATACTAATGTATGCCGACGACGTGGCTGCGATAGTCACTGCGCCGACCATTGATCGCCTAGAGGAGAAGTTGAATGAAACCTCATCAAGCCTGGCTAAACCACGTCGCCACGTCGCCATGATTGAGGACACGAATGGTCTTGCCCTCAATCTCAGTAAGACTCAATTCCTCCATTTCAATGTGTCAGGTCGGGCTTCAAAGCCACTGATGGTCTTGGTGGACGGCATTCAGATCAAACAGGTTGGAAAGACGACATTCTTAGGCTTCGAAATTGACAAGGGATTGACGTGGGAGAGTCATGTACAAAAACTGTGCGGTAAAGTTGGGAGTGCATGTTTCGCGCTACGTCGTGTGTCGCGGGTGGTGTCCGCGGAGGTAGCGCGTGCGTGCTACTTTGCAACAGTGCACTCGTTACTACAGTACGGCGCGGAGCTTTGGGGACGTTGCTCGGAATAGGAGCGCGTCTTCCGTATGCAGAAACGCGCTGTAAGAGCGTTAGTACGAGTATCGCAAGATACCTCCGCGAGACCGTACTTCAAAAAGCTTGGTATTATCACGTTGCCTGCAATTGTGATTTTTCAAGTGGCAGTGTACGTGAGAATGAACCCCGACAAGTACAGGAAACGCGGTGACATACACTCCTACAACACACGCAATGCAGACAAACTCGCAGCTGTATCTCGTTCTCTCACCAAGTCCAGCAAGCTGACTCGTGTGATGGGTCCAGCGGTCTATAACCGACTTCCTGCGGATATTATTGCAGCTCCTAGTGTGGACTGTTTTAAATCCAGACTGCAACGCTGGCTTATCGAGCAAACGTTCTAAAGTTTTGAGAAATTTATGTTAGTATAACATTATAATGTATTTTGTATTATGTTCTTTGTTTAATTTTGACATTCATACTTTATGTTTGTATTGATTTTATTTTGATTTATGTTGTATTTGTCTGACATGATTTTATGACATAATTTTGTTTGTTATTTTTGTTTCTATTTAAAAAAAAAAGTTGACATATTGTTGCTTGATGAATATTTGTCGTATTCTGGACGTATACACACACTTTATACAAACTTATTGTACTATAATTGTGATTAATACATTTTTTACTATATTCGGAATGATTAGCTTTGTTGACGTGTAATAATATTTGCCAATAAATGAGTATTTGAGTATTTGTATTTGAAATCCAGCAGGACTTCTGGAAAAGATGGTCTAGGGACTACATCGGCAACCTACAGCAGCGAACGAAGTGGCGGAGCTCCAAAGGACCGGGCCTCGCTTCGGGGACAACGGTCATCATAAAGGACGACCGACTCCCCCACTGCCGATGGAAAATTGGTCGCATATGTAGAACCCACGATGGACCAGACAACGTGACCCGAGTAGCTACCAACAAAACGTCTAATGTAACCATAAAACGCGCATTTAAATGTATATGCCCCCTACATAACCCCTAATCCCCCTACCCCTAATCAAAATTCCGATTAAAATGTATATATAAAAATATACATAATCTAAGATTTTTAAAATTACCTACTTTATTATCTTACTAAATAAGATTGTAAACAAATGCACTATGCCTAAATTAAGATTTATAAGATTACCTACCTAATTACCAAATAATATTGTAATAAATGCACTATGCCTAACTTAAGATTTATATGAATACCTACTACCTATGTAACCAATAAACATTGCTTTTTGTTGTTTTTTCTCAACCCCATTAGGCAGATAGGGATAACTTTGGTATTTTTTATCTATTAGGCTTAACTATAACTAGCTATCTAAAACCTATATATTTGTAAAGGAATCAGGTCGCAGCATAGACCGGGGAGGCAAGTAGATTTAGAACAGCGCCACCTAGGCACTTACTATAAAAATTGCTGGGGGCTAATTTGGGCTGGCAGTATGTTAAGAACAGCGCCATCTATGGCTAAATGCTTAAACGAAGACACCTAAATCAATGTATAGCATACTACAATCCAAGTTAGTTCCCAAACTCGTCACCAGACAGCGCCTTTCGGGCGTATAAAATCGCTAAACCGGATGGCTGCGATCTCTTGTCCTCGGATCCCACATTGAAGACACCGACCTCATTGGAAATTAAATAGAAGTCTTACAGCCGCCGTTTCTAATTCAACCCAACCCGAAGCCCCCATCAGGATCTCTGGATAGGATCAACAACCAGGTTCCTTTTTCAAGCATTTGATAGTCTTCCTTTTAACTGAAAGCAGAAGAGGGGTCAGTTGTGATCTAGATTTCTAATAAATACCATATAAATATGATAAATATAGTAAAGGAAAAGTGAATTCCTCTTATGATCTTTTGATCTTTTTTAAAAATTCATGTATAAACTGTTTAAATAAATAAAAAGTGATCAAAAATTAAAAGTGTGCATTTATTAGCAAAAGTGAACATTTCTTGAAATTTATTGAACTATTTTTTAAATATTCCCCGCTAAACGCATAGATTTTTGAAGATCTACAAGGCTGCAGCACAACCACACTCCACCAGCTACAACGGCATCGCCTGGGAGGTGACGTCACCGTACCCCGAAGATCTTCAGAGGAGAAACACCTGCCGAAAATCAAGACGGATTTAATTTGAAGGGAGCTCGTCTGCTGTGATCTGGTAGGGAAGTTAAAACGCCTCAAGGCACCTGATTCATCCCACAGATCTTCGAGAATTAAGACGGCTCCAGGACCAGTTCCACCACATCGCCAAAGACTGAAGTTGGTGACTGAAACTCCTCATCAGACCGAGAGCCTATTCCGAGGCAGTTGAGAAAGAGTTGCTGTCCTGCTCTACAAGTTGCTGTTTTCCGCTCCGAATTGCTTCCCTCCTCTCCGGGTTGCTGATCTTCTCTTCGAGATGTTGTCCTTCTCACCGAGTTGCCGCCTCCCTCATGAACAGTTCCAGATACTACGATAGAATAAATTTACTTCACTAACCTAACTAACCTAGCCTAATTCACTAACCTAATACTAATATTTGCCTCTTAGACATAATTAAATATGAAGCCTCCCCTTATAGGATAGGTAGAACTTCAATTTAATAAATTTAGGAATATCGGAGAGGAAACTTTGGAATCCAAAATTAATTAACTTAGAATTACAGAGCGGTATTTGTTAAAGGTCATATGCCCCATACTCGACGCCCGAGTGATGATGAGGAGGCTATGTACGACGACATTTCTGATGCCATACATACTCCAAAACTACACTTCAATGTGGGGATGGGGGACTTTAACCTTCGGCTAGGCATGAGGAATAGCGATGAACTGAGTGTGGGGCAGTTTGGATTTGGACAGCGGAATCAAAGAGGTCAGCGATTGTCTGACTTCATGGAGAAGGAGTGACCTTCGTTCTTCTACGGATTTCCTCATTTCTGATTCTATCACGTAGTGAAACACCGAGCATAGCTCTCTCCATTGCACGCTGCGCCACTCTGAGCTTTTGTATGAGACCAATAGTTACCGACCACGTCTCAGTGCCTTATGTCATCACTGGCAACACGCACTGATTATAAACATTCGTCTTGAGGCTCTGCGGTATCTGCGACGAGAAGACATGGCGTAATTTCCCGAACGCTGCTCTTCTGAGTTGGAGTCGTCGGTTGACCTCTTTGTCGAAGTCAAATGTACCCAGTTGGATCGTCTGACCCAAGTAGATATAGTGATCAACAGCTTCGATAATATCGTTCCCAACATAAACCAGCATGGACACGACATGGGCATTTGACATGATGTTCGTCTTGTTCATTTTAAGACCCACCTATTGGGAAACAATATTGAGGTCACTGAGCATTGTGCTTAGGTCGTCCAGGGTTTCAGCCATGATGACTATATAATGCAAATCGATGGTGAGTGATGTTTTTGCCATTGATGTTAACACCAAATCAGTTCCAGTTCAGAATCTTGAATATATCTTCCAGTGCAGAGGTGAACAGTTTCGGAGAAATAACGTCTCCCAGTCTCACCCCTTTATGCAGCTGGATAGAATTCGTGCTCTGATCCTGAAGACAAACTGTCATGGTGGCCTTGCTGTACAAACACTTCAACACTTCGATGTACCGGTAATCAATCTGGCACCGCTGTAATGACTGTAGCACTGCCCAGGTCTCGACTGAATCAAAGGCTTTCTCGTAGTCCACAAACGCTAGACATAGTGGCCGATTATACTCTTCGGTCTTCTGTATAATCTCCCGGAGCGTATGGATGTGGTCTACGGTGCTAAAGCCTTTCTGGAATCCAGCTTGTTCGGGAGGCTGAAAGTCGTCAAACCTACGAGCGAGACGGTTTGTAACTACTCTCGAAAACAGCTTATAGACGTGGCTCAGCAGCGAAATAGGCCTATAATTCTTCAAAAGGGTTTCATCACCTTTCTTAAAGAACAAAACCACTATGCTCCTGTGCCACGCTTCTGGCGTAGTACCCTCGAGGATGACGGAGTTAAACAGCTTCTGAAGGACTTTAAGTACCGGTGTTCCACCCGCTTTCAGTAGCTCTGTCGTTATTCCGTCCTCCCCTGGTGTCTTGTTGCTCTTAAGCTGTTTGAGAGCCATTCTGATCTCGTATAGGCTAACGTCTGGGATATCTTCGGTATAATGTCGTATCAAACGGGCTCTTGCATCGCTAGTCCTGCTAGGAGGACTACGCGATGAGGTGTATAATTGTCCATAGAACTTCTCGAGCTCACTCAAAATCTCTGGCTTCGACGAAACGATGCTGTCAAGTGGTATTATAGGAACGCAAAACGTGTCGCATTGACTTGGAGATCTGTTTATTAAGCAAGCTGTGACTCGACATATCCACTGAAGACAGCAGCCTTATCTCGCCTCGTTCTGCCATAAGTTTGACTGTATGCTCAGAGAGTTTCTGTGTTCTTTTTTTGCGGGGGATCTTAAAAAACTCTGACCCGACCGCGTGGACCATTTCCACCAGCCCATTATTTAGTTCGTCCACTGTATCGCATTCGGTAAGGATTTGGAAGCGATTTTGGAGCTCCAACTGAAAGCTCTGGGGGTTTTGGATTTGGGCAGGACTTGGGCGAAGAGTAGATCTCATCAAACGAGACCTCTCCAGTTTTACGTTGATATTCAATGAGCCTCTTACCATGCGGTGATCACTGCCGGTCTTAATCCTGTTGATCAAAGAGACATAATTGAATATATGCTTATTGGTCGTCAAAATGAAATCTATCTTGTGCTTATGACCGCTGGGGTCCAGCCACGTCCATTTTCTGGAGGGCCGCTTCTTGAAAAAGGAGTTCATCATAAAGAGTCCCTCCTTCTCCATGAAGTCGGCCAATCGCTGACCCTTTTGGTTCCGCTGTCCAAATCCAAACTGCCCCACACTCAGTTCATCGCCATTCCTCATGCCCAGCCGTGCGTTGAGTTCCCCCATCACCACTGTAAAGTGTGTTTTCGGGGCATGTATGGCATTAGAAATGTCGTCATACATAGCCTCCACTTCATCGTCCGGGCGTTTCGAGTGTGGGGCGTACACCTGTATGACCTTCAATGAATACCGTTCGGTAATTCTATACTCAGTATAAGGTATACTACCGTGCTCGAAACGCTTCCGATCTTCACAATATTGTTGACGAGGGACTTGTTGACGAGAAACCCGACACCATGTTGGGACTGCTGGTCGCCCTCCTGGTAATAGAGTAAGTTTTCGGAATTGAGGGTTATCGTATCCTCTCCCTCTCTTCAGACTTCTGATAACCCTATAATACCCCAGCGCAACTTACTTACTACTTCTTCCAGCTCATCAACTTCTCATCGTTCCTCAAGGTGCGTGCGTTATAAGTTGCCAGTTGGTGACCGCAGTGTAGCAAATGTGCTCGGTGGACGCTGCTGCTCATCTTTCGGTGTATAATCCCTTAGTCGCCTCTTAAGACATCCACGGGGGTATTGGGAGGGGTCTTATTCTCAGCCGAGACCGCCACGGTTCTTATAATACGAAATTGTTTTATGAACGCAATAGAGCGAAATAGGGCTCCAAAGCAAAAGAGCTGTCTATTGGGCAAAGCTTGTTGACGAAGCAGAAGACCGACAGTGGCAGCATCGTTTCGTCAAAGAGTGAAAATTAGAGTGAAGTTTCGTTTTGAGTGAGCTCGATAATGTCTATAGACAATTATATACATTATCGCATAGTCCTCCTAGCCCGACGATACAAGAGCCCGTTTGACCCGACATTATAATTAAAATATCCTGGACGTAAGCCTTTTCGAGATCAGAATGGCTTTCAAACAGTTTAAGGGCAACAAGAAATCAGGGAATAATATAATATGGTGTTGTTTTTCAAGAAAGGTGATAACACCCTCTTGAAGAGTTAAAGGCCCATTTCGCTGCTGAGCCACGTCTATGAGCTGTTTTCGAGAGTAATAACATACCGTCTCTCTTGTAGACTCAACGACTTTTATCCTCCCAAACAAGCTGGATTCCGCAAGGGCTCTAGCACTTGAGAGCACATCCATACGCTTCGGCAGATTATACACAAGACAGAAGTGTATAATCGGCCACTTTGTTTAACGTTTGTGGACTACGAGAAAGCCTTTAATTCAATCAAGACCTGGGCATTGCTAGATTCATTACAGCGGTGCCATATTGAATATCAGTACATTGTAGATTTAAGGTGTCTTACAGCAAGGCCACCGTGACTGTAGGCAACGCAATATTATTTTGCCTTGTTGTTAGGCGCATCATGTACCTACTTGTTTGTATAACGTGAGCCGCGCGAAGGATGGACGCAGGGCGAGGAAAAGAGTGCGGGGGTGCGTGCGCGCTCGGCCGGCCACCCGGGCTTCGGCCGGCAGCCAACCGCCGCACCACGCGTCGTCGATAAGTGTGTAAATACCAAGAGAGATAGAAGACAACATACAGTCTATAGTAAGCAATCTGAAAGGTAGCTACGAACGATCGTGTTCTCTCAAAACGGAAACCAGCAAAATACTGCTTAAAAAGATAGATGATGGAACAAGGAACTCAGTAAACTGAGGAAGAAAACGAGACACCATTTCAACAGAGCCATGAACACTGACCTGGAGGTAGATTGGCAAGAGTACAGAAGAACTCAACCCCGACTCAAAGTAGAGGTAAACAAAAGTCGGAACAGTTCGTGAAAAAAATACAGTAGCTCGATTCAATCGGAAAGTGAGACCGCAAGATTGCAAAAACTGGTTTCCAATGATACAGAGGTAAGACTTGGTACTCTAAAGAAACCAGACGGTACCCACATCAGATCAGGAGCAGTTTGAACTCCTACTTAAAACCCATTTCCCAGATTGTATACTAGACAATGAAGTTGTTTGGGAAACTCCGACATCATATGAACCTTCAAGAAGTGACTGGAACTTTGCAAATTCAATCGTCACGGAAGAAGGACTTCTGTGGGCGGTAAGCACTTTCCAATTATTCAAAGCCGCGGGGCTTGACGGGATCTTTCCAGCTCTCCTACACTGGAGTGTAATTAAGATCAAGTCTCATCTTGCTGCTATTTTTAGATCATGCCTCGCCTGGAAGTATATACCAAAGGCTTGGCGGGAAGTAAAAATAGTATTTTTGCCTAAACCAGCCAATCAGATTACACAAATCCAAAGTCATTTAGGTCAATAAGCCTTAGCTCGTTTCTTCTAAAGACACTAGAGAGACTATGCGAAAAATATATTCGCAGTGGGCCACTGGTTAAGAAACCGGTACACAAAAATCAACACGCCTATCAATCAGGCAAATCTACAGAAACGGCCCTCCACCAGGTGGTTCACAAGTTAGAATCCACACTGGGAAGTAAACAATCTTGCCTTGTAACTTTTATCGATATAGAGGGAGTTTTGATAAAACAACGTTCCCCAGTATTGAAGGTGGGCTGAGGAATCAAGGCCTAGACGAAAGAGTGAATAAATGGGTCACAACAATGCTGTCTAATAGAGCAGCTAGCATAGAGACTGCCAAATCATCGCGATGTGTGGTCACGAGAGGCTGTCCGCAGGGAGCTGTTTTATCTCCGCTGCTATGGGTAGTAGTGGCGAATGAAATTCTCGAACTATTAAACAAGGATGGTATAGTAACCATATGATATGCAAACGATCTGACTATCATGGTCTCCGGACTTTTCGAAGCAACCCTATGCGAAAAAATGCAGAAGGCGCTTCGAGAGGTCGAGAGATGGTGTGAACGCCACACTCTATCTGTAAACCCAGGAAAAAACTGAGATGGTCTTATTCACTCGAAAGATGAAAACAGCTAGTCTTCGACTTCCTACACTGTTAAAAACAAAACTTTCACTCAGCAAGGAAGTAAAATATCTTGGTATATGGCTGGATAGTAAGATGTTGTGGGCGAAACAACTAGACCATAAAACCACAAAGGCAATAAATATTTTATGGCAATGCACCCGAGCAGTGGGTAAGGACTGGGGTCTGAAACCTAAACTGTGCCACTGGTTGTATATACTGTGATAGTACGACCAGTTCTCACATATGGATGCGTAGTGTGGTGGCAAAGAACAAATCTGGTGACCACAATCACCAAACTACAGCAAGTCCAAAGATTGGCATGCTCTTTAATCAGCGGCTGCACGAAAACAACTCTATCAGCCACTTTAGATATTATTCTGGCTCTGACCCCGCTGCATTTACATATCCAGCAGGAGGCGATGGCTTCAGCACTAAGGATCAAGTCTACAAATCAATGGAAAGGCACCAGGCCCGTTACAAACCACTCAAAAGTTTTAGATAAAGCAACGAGAATAATCCCAGAAGCATGTCAAGGCACGGACAAAGAAGCTAGCATACACCTAGATAAAAATACGTATGAGCTGGTTACAGAAGACAATGCTTCAGAAGATCTCTCGTGTGCCCATAACATTTACAATGTTTTCACCGATGGTGCGAAAAACAAGACGGGGGTTCAGGAACTCTTTATTTTTTCGGGATAATATTTATCGTCAATTTTTACCCATTATATAAACTATGACTGTGCAAAGTTGCAACAAAATTCGTCTAGTAGTTTCAGCGTGATACATGTTCTTTTAAATAACTTTCAACGCCTATCCTGCGGAAACCCTATAATTTTTAGGGATTAAAGGTATCCTATGTCCTACCTCGTAGTATGAACTCAAATCATATTAAGTTTCAAAATATACCGTTTTGGCTTCAGTATGGAAGAACAGCGTCCAAAAAAAAAAATCTAATTATCTTCATTGCACAGATTTGGACCTGTTACAGTTTTATTATAAGTAAAGATAAATCATACCATTTCTAGTTATAAATCATACCATTTCTAGTTATAAATCATTCATTACCAAAGATAGGCCAGACTATAATGTAATATATAACTTGAGGCCTGTTATAGGACATTTTAACATGAATTATAAAGAATTATTCATTAAATAACTATTTCTATTATCTCACAATCAAACTTTTACACCAAAATTTTAATATTGTACTAACTTAAACGATAATGTTTACAGAGGTGAAGAAAACACAAAATAAACCAATTATCGTGTCTAATAAAGCTCTATAAGTAATCGTGTAACATGTTAAATCATACTCCAAGTTAGATTTTGTTATAGATCTCGATAATAGAATATATTGTACAACGCCATCTGACGAGGAGCAGCGTCTTTTCTATTAGATCAAGTTGTGTTTTCTCCGTATCTGAAAACCAGACGCCGAGTTTGTAAAAAACGCCGAACTCCACCGCGCGTGCGCCACTTTCTTCGTTAAAGGAATAATGAAAGCTTTTCTTGTTGAAGACAGATTGATAATTTCGCCTATCTAAGAATCAAGAAATAATGGTTGAATTGGCCTCTGCGAGTGAAAGGGAAAAGTTTTCATCTACTGTCTCAAAATAGATAAAATGGTTAATCCACGCAGCGACAGCTAGCTACAAGTGGCGTGAACTAGAAGAAAGGTGGAAACTAAGTGGAGGTATCTGTCGGCAAGTAGCGAGCTTCTTAGTGTTGCTATTAATAATTGACGTTCCAGGAATATTTCGGGCTCTGAATAACTTTGGAAGAGGAACGGCTTGTTTAAAAATCCAGAATAGGTCGCATCTTTAAGTTGGCTAACAAATAATAATTACAGAATGGAGCGTTTGATATGTCGAAAATTATTTAAATCTAGAAATCGCTTGTGATGGTCACACCATGGAAGGTTTTGACATAATGCAAAAATCACGTCAAAGTTCCAGAGAAATTCTTTTTTTTGTATGGACTTGTTCGAGTAAACACCGGATGCTGGCTGATATGTACCAAATCTGGCTGGAGGACAGTGACCAGTATTACTAGGCCGACAAGGTCTACTTTACGAAGCAAATGGCAGAGTTAGTTCTGGATCTTTCGAGATAACCGGAAGTTCAAGGTCTCAGTAGAACGCTACTCGAAGTTGCAAAACAAGATAGTATATAAACAAGTGAGAAGCCTGTGGATGGGATTTTGATTTCGGACGTAAAATTGAATTGTGCATTCATAGTTGGCACGTGATAGATTCGGCGCAGGCGGCAGAAAAATACGCAGTTTCTCTTGTGTGAACAAAACGACCGAGGCACGCTGTCCAGAACGAAGCTGCCCTGTTACAGGCAAAATAAGTATACGAGTGCAAAGGCCAGGTTATATCGTGCATCTACGGTCGGCTATTGTCGTCACCACTGCGAGCTGCTGTGCGCGATCACCCGGGGCTCACCACCGTTCGTGGAAGAAGCCGGTCTACGAGGGACTCCAGAAGGACTCCAACACACCACCTGTCCAGTAGAAGATATCACCACCGTTCGTGGTCAAGCAGTAAGAGCTGATCGAGTGGAGTAAGGAGGCGTTCCGCGGCGGTACGCGAGACGACCGTACGGCGTCCCAGGAAGCTTCCAGGTTGGTCCACTCCAAATCATTTTGAGTCAGCAAGCTACAGTGTTGAGGGAAGCCTTCGCCTTCTAACGTGTTAATATTGTTGAAAGATACTTTCTGTCTAATTTCTGTTATTATCAAGATTACTTTCTGATATTATCTAGATACTTTCTGTTTATTTTCTATGTACCTTCTGTCTTAGATTCTGTTTTACTTTCTATTTTAGAGTTTGATTTCCCTCTGGGAAACACAATCATACACACACACACTCTGTTTGCACAAGTTCTCTTTTAATTTAAAACATTCTATGGCAAAGACAAGAATATTCCGTTGCGTTGTGACCAATACATGTTAATCTGCTGAGCACAGACTCTCTAAGTTTTATTGGCCTAGGATTCTCCAGTACTATAGTAAATTCATATCATACAGGCCGAAGTTATGTACTAAAATTTATATGTTAGATGAAATTGTAATCATATTTGAGAATTTTGAGTTTTGAGTATTAAGTTAGAAGTATTTCCTATTATAAGATCTTGCTGTTTAGAATTATTTTGATGCAGAACAAACTAAATTAAGTGTAAAATATTTCTTTTTAAATTCCTCAGTAAAGGGGAGAGTACCATTATTCGATAACTCATGTGTGCTTTTTCTATTTTTTGTAATAAAGCCCTTTGTTATTGAATTTACCATCTTGTTTTAATTCCTCGCCTTTACCTGAGAAGGAGGTCCGTTTCCTTAGCCGGGCAACGGTCCTTTCAATCGTATACTCAAAAGGTGTAAGGGAAGGGGAGAGATGGATCTCTCTTAAATGGGAGTAAGAGGAGGTATCTACGTGTTACGTTATTGGGTGACGTAACGATTAGGTAGATAGGAGGTTTTACCTCTTTGCGATATATTATGACGTAACGCTTGGAGGTAAAATCAAAGCTTATCTAGAGTGAGAAAGGAGGTCTCACCTCTTTGCTTTACGCTGCGACGTAATGCTCAGAGGAAAGATCTATAACCATAGAATAACGTTATGACATAACCCTCAAGGAAGAACTGGATGGTAGTGATAAGGTAAGATTATGAATTATCTTACTTTCAGTTTCACTTTTAGTCTACGTCTAATGGACCGTAGAGGTAAGGCGTTATCTTACAGTTTGCAAGATTATGAATTACGCTTACCTCTGCATATTAAGGCCATTAGTAGAGGGTATGAAGTCTTATCGTTCTACGCAAATGGTTTGCCACTCTAGAAGAATAGCCGCAATATGATGGATGGGGATTTATGCTTTTTAGACTTAAATCCGCATGAGACGTTAACCTGGCTATTGTATGCGTTACGACGAACAAATATTAAAATTAAAGAATAGATATTATGTATATCAATACTCTTTGATTTTAAATATAATGACAAGACACGAGGGTCTTTAAGATATGTTGAAGATCTGTTTATGGTATTTAAAAATGACAGAATTACTCCAAGATATCTTAGAATATGGGGAAATCGGGAGGTTTACCTCTAGGTACTCTATTAATCAGAGACTATCTTGAAAAATCTCTAGATAATTGAGGCAATCTATAGAATTACTCAAATCAGTCAAAGGAAATAAATTTAAGAACAGACTCCTAAAGGTTAAAGAGTTTTGGACTCCAAAGTTTCCCTATCAGATTTCCCTAAATTTATTAAATTGAAGGTTTACCTATCCTATAAGGGGAGGCTTCCTATATTTAATTATGTCGAGGCAAATATTAGCATGTTAGGTTAGTGAAGTAAATGATTCTATCGTAGTATCTGGAACTGTTCGTGAGGGAGGCGGCAAATCGGTGAGGAGGACAGCAACTCGAAGAGGAGATAAGCAACTCGTAGCGGAAAACAGCAACTTGTAGAGCAAGACAGCAACTCGTTCTCAACTGCCTCGGAGTAGGCTCTCGGTCTGATGAGGAGTTTCGGTCACCAACTTCAGTGGTCAGAGTGTACCCTTAGGGGCTCTATGGGAAAAAGACAGAATACAATTTTTATTGATTTTTTTTAAGTGTTTTTTCGTTCAAATTTTCCATACAACCCCTAACGGTATACTTGATGCCTGGATCATTATAAGTCCTTATCTCATCACTGAGGGGTCCAAGGTAAATGTTGTCTTCACAAACGCTCTTTGTCTTGATGCGTACTACACGACGGCATCAAAAAAAACATACCCTAATATGGGACCACGAACCATCGACAAAATTCCGTCTGCGCTCCTTTGACTACACCTGATGCCTGGTTCATTATAAGCCCTCATCTCATCACTGAGGGGTCCAAGGAAGATATTTTCTTCACAAACGCTCTTTTTCTGGATGCGTAATACACGATGGCATCAAAAAAACGATACATTAATTTGGTACCACGACCCATCATGAAAAGTTAAAAAGTCCCTGCCGTTGTCCCCTTCGTAGGCAACTGTAGCGCCTCTAAGGGACACCAGATCACAGCAGACGAGCTCCCTTCAAATTAAATCCGTCTTGATTTTCGGCAGGTGTTTCTCCTCTGAAGATCTTCGGGGTGCGGTGACGTCACCTCCCAGGCGAAGCCGTTGTAGCTGGTGGAGTGTGGAGGCTGCAGCCTTGTAGATCTTCAAAAATCTATGCGTTTAGGGGGCAATATTCAAAAAATAGTTAAATAAATTTCAAGAAATGTTCACTTTTGCTAATAAATGCACACTTTTAATTTTTGGTCACTTTTTATTTATTTAAACAGTTAATACATGAATTTTTAAAAAGATCAAAAGATATTAAGAGGAATTCACTTTTCCTTTATTATATTTATCATATTTATATGGTATTTATTAGAAATCTAGATTACAACTTATTTTTATACTATTTACAAATTATTTTAAATATTTCCAGTCTCTCAGTCAGTCAGTTATAAGTTCATTATTCGAGGCCAACATGTTTTACACTATCTTACGAATGATTTGATATCATATACAGTCTTTATATTTTATTAATAGAGGCCAATACTATAAGAGGCCACAGCCAAGTTAAAACAATAAAAAAGGTGACTCGGAGACTATACTGATGTTCTTCCCGAAACGTCTATAAAACGTCTATCGTCGTCGTCCTAATTTTGAAATTAGAATTAAAATAGAATAGAAGTCAATTTAAAGACAGTATCACAACAATAAAACAAAGAAGCGAGGTTGAACGAGTTCCGCGTACAACCTTATCCCTTTGTAAATATTAGTCCTAGTTCAAACAGTATTACAAAATTAAGTTTCGGTTACACAGAGAGAAATACAATATTAGAAAATTAAATCAATAAAATGAAATAGCGACGGTTAACAGAAAGAAATGCAGTAATAGAAAATTGAATCAAAAATTAAATACTACAATGGGCAGCGTCCAGGAAATAACGCCATAATATCTTCTCGTCACAGATACCGCAGTGCCTCAAGACGAAAGTTTATAATCAGTGCGTGTTGTAGTTATGACACACGCGACTGAGACGTGGTCGCTAACTTTTGGTCTCATACACAAGCTCAAAGTCGCGCAGCGTGCAATGGAGAGAGCTATGCTTGGAGTTTCACTAAGTGATAAGATCCGTAAGGAGGAAATCCGTAGAAGTACCAAGGTAATGGGCAGCCCACATAGTTCGCAGAGCCGACAACCGCTGAAGAATAAAGGTTTTAAAATGGCGACCACAAATAAGTAAGCGAAGTAAAGGGACGGACGACATTGTAGCCATCGCAGGGAGTCGGTGGATGAAGACGACACAACACCATTCGTCGTGGTGCTCTTTGAGGTGATATTTTGCAGTGGACTTCTGAAGGCTGCAATGATGATGATGATAGTGTAAATTCAGACGACTGCTGACTAAACTACAAATAGTTTCGGATAAATCTGTGTACTACGTAATTTTTGTCATTGCCTGTCATTTTTGTGATCAGCAGTCAATACTGGATGTTTTGAATTTTGGCAGCTCCTGTTACCTGTCCATGTTACAACTATCATATGTCATGAAGTTCGCAGTTGAGATCAGAAGAAGTCGCGATGAGATCTATCACTTCTGTAAAGAAACAACTAGTCTAGGATCAATAGTTTCAGAGCTATAGCCCTTTTTTGGCCATTGTTTAACAGTTGTCATCCATTACGAAGAAATTGATGAGATCTGTCACTTCTGTAAGAAACTACTAGTCTACGATCAATAGTTTTAGAGTTATAGTCCTTTTAAATTTGACAGCTGTCATCCAAAACGAAGATATAGATGATTTCTATCACTTTTTATAAATATACTACTAGTCTTCTCTTCACTTCCCCCAACTTGCCTCTCCCCCCTCCCCCGTACCCGACCTTCCCCACCCAACTGTCACTTTGAAACCTGTCACTTCCTTTCCCACCTTCCCCCACTTTACCCCATCTCCCCCAACAACATTGAAGTAGACCGTTTGAGGACAGAGTTTTTTGTGCGTAGCGTAGCTATGCATGTTACACTGTCTTTACTTGGGTGTTTCGCAATCACCCGGCCAAGAAGCCATTGAACCTCCACCTGATCAAAACACAACACCTAAGTAACGTAGCTACTACAGAATACCGGTTAATACCGCAAGAAGGAATTTACGAGTACGTGATTAGTTGTGGCGCTTACTATTTAGTGAGCGCCATGCTTTAAATTATTAATACTGTCTACTCAATACATACTAAGAAAGAAATAATGTTACTTGTTTTTAGTTACTCTTAAAACCACTAGATGACGCTAGTCACCCAATGAAAAATCCTGCATCGTGCAATTATATCGTTTGGGTGAGCGCGGGATGCTTGCCAATATTTGAATGTACGTGAGGAGACTATCGGCACCGACGATCTTTGTTGCCACAATAAATGGATTCACAATTTTGACCATTCTGTTTGATTTGTACTGGGGTTGTATTTATTAGTGAGCCTCTGAAAATTGAAACGAAAAGGTTTATCTACACTTATACTATAAAGAGGAAAGATTTGATTGTTTTTTTATGTATGTTTGTTTGTAATAGATAAACTCAAAAAATTCTGAACCAATTTTAAAAATTCTGTCACTTGTAGAGAGCTACATTATCAGCGAGTAACATTTTCAGTTTTGTTTTCATTTGTTAGAGATCCCTTAAAAAATTGCAAAAAGTAACCCAAGGTATTAAAAATACAATACGGAATGACATGTGGCCATGGAAAAAAAATAAAAACAAGTCTATCAAGTACGATAGTTATAATACAGTTGTCTATTTTCAAAAAACACCACGATTGCTGCAGGCAAAAACAAAAATTTTGAATTACGCTTACTGGCGTATTTTTTTATGAAGTTACCTACGACGTGTATAAAAATGCTAAAAGTTAGAACAATGCCACGGTGAGAGCGCTACCCGTGCAAAGCCGGGATGAGTCACTAGTATTTATATATTTTTACAAACAAGAGCAGGACAACATGTTCCAACTGTTTTGTCTACATAACTCTGCAATAACTTTCGCTTTTTCTCTTCGCAAAAGTGTGATGAAAAGCCTTTGTGCCCAAAGTTAATCTTTAAAGCCTGCACACACTGCACCGTCTGGCTGCTCGTAAGCCTCACTTGGACGCTCATATCCTTAAAAAAGGCCCAAACTAACGTCACGGTAGAAGGGATATTGCGACTGCTTAGCATTTTTCACTGGGTCTGAGGCCTAGAGTTAAATTTGCCGTAAGCTGTGATGTAACCAAGCATGGATGGCAGTACGTCTGATGTTTTAAAGTAGCTATACGAAGCTTTCCATTGAAGGATAGGTGTCGTTATTATCTATTTCATTCTACACTAACATTATAAAAAGGAAAGTTTTGATTGATTATAACAAATCTGTATTGTAACAGAAGAGGTAACAACTAGATCAGGGTTACCTCTTCTGTTACAATACAGATTTATTATAGTATGTACTACTGTTGTTTTCATTGATCTCCAGGGTATTTCCAACACACTGAAAAAAATAATATTTATCATTAACAAAAAGTTTGACTACTAGTAACACAAAAATAGTGACTTGCGAACTATGTGTTACTAGTAACGAAACTAGGTTTTGCTATATGTGTTGAGTTACTAGTAGCATAACTATTTATGTCATTTGATGCATAAATGTTAATCTAGATTCAGTAAATATGGTTTGTAATGGTTTACAAAATGAACGTTATATTCGTCCTTTTTTTTGGTTGATGTTTGTCAGTCAATAATTAAGTTTTTACTTATCAATAGACTCACTGTTTACTACCAGTAATAAAACTGTAAAGTTATGATTAATTTAACAATTTAATTGTTTATAACTAATTTTGTGTAACTTATGCGTCAGTTAGTAACCATACTGTTCACTTATCAACAACCAACTGTTCATGAGTATGTAAAACTCCTGTTGGTCAGTCAGTAATCAAAGAGTTTATTTCTCAACAGCCTAACTGTTTACTTATCAACAGCCTAACTGTTTCCTTATCAACAGCTAAACTGTTTACTTATCAACAGCCTAACTGTTCAGTTATAAACAGCCTAACTATTTACTTATCAACAGCCTAACTGTGATTAATTTAACAATTTAATTGTTTATAACTAATTTTGTGTAACTTATGCGTCAGTTAGTAACCATACTGTTTACTTATTAACAACCAACTGTTCATGAATATGTAACACTCCTGTTGGTCAGTCAGTAATCAAAGAGTTTATTTCTCAACAGCCTAACTGTTTACTTATCAACAGCCTGTTTCCTTATCAACAGCTAAACTGTTTACTTATCAACAGCCTAACTGTTCAGTTATAAACAGCCTAACTGTTTACTTATCAACAGCCTAACTGTTTACTTATTAACAGCCTAACTGTTTACTTATGAACAGCCTAACTGTTTACTTATCAACAGCCTAACTGTTCACTTATCAACAGCCTAACTGTTAACTTATCAACAGCTTAACTGTTGACTTATCAACAACCTAACTACTTTGTAACCTCAGTCTAACTAGTAATTTGTAACCAAAATATATGTATGTATATTTACCAATATTTGAATATTCAGCCTGTATTTTTATTGGTAAATTTATTTTAAAAGCATGTTTGTTAACGAACGGTACCCACTTGATACCTTTAGTTTAATATTAAATTTATCCAAAATAAATCAAAAATCAAAATACAGATCCAAATCACTCAAATATTGATTACACTTACATTTTAGTTACAAAAGTGCTTTTATTAAATATAAGTAGTTAGGTTACGTAAAGGTACAGGTATTATATAATTTATTATATTTTATATAATTTATTACATTAAAATTCTCATTACAATGTCAGACTTTTATTTTATTTAAATTTGTTTTATTAATTATTATAATAATTAAATGAAGTCAATCAGTTAATACTTAAAACTTTTAAAAAATACAGTTTTTTGAGATCATTGCATTAAAATTAAATCTTTAGCCAGTTGAAGATACAATGTGATTAGGTATGGAATATATCAATGAACTCTAATATTTAAATAATTTAGATTTCGTATGTGGAATTTCTGTTTCGAAGCAATGCAAGGGATCACAAAATCAATGCTAATAACACACAACATAGTAGATACACATCAAAAAACCTGAAAGATGTTAAGTTAGGTTACATAATGTACAGTCGATTTACATTTTAATGTTCTCTTTACAATGTTACTTTTATTTATTAAAAAACCGTATATTCATAACAATAGGACAGCTTTTAAAATTAAACAAAAAAGAAACTATAACTTAATATTTATAAATGAGATCTTTGTGTTATACATATATATATTACCATTTGAAGCTACATTCATGTGATTACTAAGTGATTAAGTATGAAAGATAAAATCATCAAAGAGATAATGATAATGTATTTATAACTTCAATGCCTGGCTAAAAAAATATTTCAAATTAGTATTCATCAAAATTTTATAAGAAAACTAAGAAATTTGAAATATTTTTAGATAGATAGAAATCCCTGTAGATGTGATTCAGTGATTTAATCACCTCTACAGAGATATACCAATATTATATCAAAATAGGCATGTAATAATTTGTATTATATTTATATCCTTACTGTATTATTGTTGGGAGATGAAAATGCATCTGTATAATATTTTTGAAGCTGGCTTTTTGGGCTATTTGCTTGGTACCAATTCATTAATATCATCAGAGGACAAAATGTGATATCTCCGAGTCGATGCTGTGTTCTGAAATAAAAACATGAAGGTCATGAAGTAAATTAAGGAATAGGTCAACCTGAACCTGTTGTTCTGACCTGGCAGCGTGGTATTACATAGGTTTTATGTACCATCTACTGTGTGCCACCAATGGCTGGCATGTTCAAGAAATACAAAATCCAAGGATACTTCACATGCATCGTTTGATTTAGCTGTTGTTTTTGGACATCAGGTGGACAGAAATAACACAGCTTAAACGATTAAATATTGAATATGGTACATACCTCTAAACTTATCAATGTAATCTTCAAGACCCCAAGACTTTAGGTAGTATTGCAATGAGTCAAAATTAGATGGCACCGCCGCCTGCTGGATGGAGCTCACTCATTTTATTATATGTTTACCCGTGCGAGGAATGAAAAAGTTTTTGCACAAATACCATGTAAATCTAGTCAAATAGTAAAAAAAAAGTAGCGAACGATGAACGTGCATTAACAAAGACCGACCAACGCGAAGAGAACGCTATCCTGGACAACGATAGACAAGACGTCCGCGCCGATTTGAATTTTGTTTGCTCCTTTTTCTTTGCATCTGTTCGTAAACATAGTATGCCAACAAAAGTTTGATTACTGTTTTAGTGAAGTTAGTAATTTATAGCAAAAGTTAGGTTATATCAATGCAATAATTAGCATCTTGATGATCATTAAAACAAAAAAGGAAATAGGTACAGAACAGAAATAATGTTGTTATGTTGATAATAAATAAACTAGCGAATTATAGAAAACAAAAATGTTCGTCAAGTATCTACAAAAACATTGGTATTTATTTGACACTTTATTGAAATTAGTAGTAACCGTACGATTTGTCAAAAAAATAACCAATGAGGTTGGTTAATAATAAGGATAAACTATAGTTAGTTTTAGAAATCAGTTTTGTTGCTACAACTGTACTGATTGGTCTACGTTAGTTCAGTAAATAGTACCAAATAATTTATTTACTGACAACCAAACTTAAATTAACTGTACTAGTTTTGTCTGGACTACTAAATCAGTTTTGTAAATTTAATCAAAGTTCAGTAAATTTTAACTAAATGTTTGTTATTTTGGAAATAACCAAAAAAGTTCGGCTAATTAGTTTTTTCAGTGCAGCGCGCAAGCGAGGTGAGGCCTAGCAATCTGAGCCCGCAGATAGAGCAGTATGTTTATACATACATACTTTTTGTGCGACGTGATATCAAATATTTATGGTTGTCGCAAACTTTTTGTACAGATATTTTTTATAAGTAAGGGGGTAAGTATTCAACCATTGCACACGTAAACGAATTTACATGTTTGATCGAAACAAACCTGCTGCGTGCTTATAAGGCTATTTAGTGACACGTGTATACTCGTACATACAAATACTGTTAATTTCATTATCATTCCCTTGCTTCACCGTAGTCGGGTAAAAAATACTTTTAGAAGTCAGGCCCTCGGTAGCATCGAAAGTGACCGATGTTCTTTGACCTCACAACAAAAACTCTTTGGCCGAATCAATTTGCGGGGAAACTAAAAGTTTATATTATAAAATACATTATGTAAAAATAAAAATCTTTGAACTAAACTAAGAAGAGGAAAACAAGCTTAAGATTCTTGATCTTGAAATATAAGATGCAGTCGAAGGCATTATGATACCAGGTTCAAGCTGATCCAGCCAAAGACGATATAAAATTAATAGAGCCTTCAAGTTAATCTTTTTTTTAAATTTGCTATATTAATTTAATTAAGTTAAAACCTTATAATTTGTGAATCTAATGATAAACTCAGTAGTTCCGTGATCGCGGTGTAGCGTCAGATTGACGCACGACCGCTCGGCGCTCTAAAACAATAACGGAGCCAATACATCATTTGCTGCGGTCGATGGTAGACAATGGAGTTTGACAACTTGTTCTATAGAACAGGATACGTTAATTTACGATTTTGAATATCAGTTAAATTCAATTATTCTCAAAAAAATAAGTTATTACAGGTATAAAAGGCAAGTAACTATGACTGGGACGAGTATTAGAAAGCAGCGACTTGGGAGTGGAAAAAAAAAACAGAATACAATTCATCATCATTGTCAGCCCGTGTTAGTCCACTGCTGCACAATACACAAAGATCGGGCTCAGTATATTTTTGTTCAGCCTTATGTTTTTTAACTGCCAGCCATTTTGCATGTTATCATCGCGACACAGCCTGATACAATAATAAACCTTTATATATTAGTAGATATGTACATACATAGATCCGGTATGTGCCAATATGCTACCAATGTGATGATGATGATGATGATGAAGTTGATGATGCTTTATTTGACGTATCCGTTAACGGCAAACCCTGTAAGCTCCGGAGGTAAGAGAATGGCTTGCAAAGTCATATTTAATCATAAAGGTCCTGTCGCAGGGCGCACAGTACAACTGACCAGGAGCCCGAGTCTGCTAATTTAAGAACGCTTCAATGGCATGTGGATGGCCTAGTTTTACACATTTGGTATTCTGCTAGCTAAATAAGATATATGATCGTTCAGTGATTTTCGATAGAATTGCAATGGTCCTTATTTGGTAATCGGCTACTCCATGGACATCCAGTGAACTCTCGATAGTTGTATTAACGGCAGTCAGCTCGTTATTTGACGCTACTTTGACTTTTGTTTCAATAGTTTTTTTTTCATCGGACTACTGTTGAGTAGTCATGGAACATAAGTTACTTTTATGTGATTTCTTTGTCACGCGAATTAGTATTTTGTATTTTTGTAGCTCATATGGGGGTCTAGTATGAGTTTTATATTTTTCGAAAATGAAATGTTGTTTTTTTTTTATTTCCATACATTTACTGGCAGTTTCTTTAGCGGAAACTTGCTGGAACTGCATTAAATGTATGAAACTAAACGAAACTACATTTCGTTTTCGAGAAATATAAAAACTCAAAGTACTCTTAATTATTACTGTACAACAATACTTCTAAAAACAACATGATTATTGTAGTGCAAAACACTACCAACCTACCTTCTTTACAATTTTAACGTAGTGATTATTTAGGTAGGTACGTCACATCAATTTCTATTTCGCCAAATACCTACGACCTAATTGTTAAAACAAACACTTAGTCCAGGACTTCCGGATAGTAATCATCAAAGCTAGATGTCTTGATTGATGCATAAAATCGATATAAAACAACTAGTTGTTGTCGCATTACTTGGTCTTTAACTTCATTAGTACTGAACGAAATGAATAACAAAAGGAACCTGCAGAATCCGAAAAATACGTTATATCTAATTATAGCCTCAATTTCATGTAAATCGATAATCATATTGTCCCAGTAAGACCACAAATATAAACGACATACGAAAGACAAAACGTTATACATGGTGGAATATATTTTTCTCTTTTTTTTTTTGTAGGGAAGAGAGATAGAAATATGTAGAATGAAGATCGTTCAATTTTTGAATCGACAGGTAAGTGAACAGTAACGGAAGCCATCTAAAGTTTTATCAGAATACCAAATTTGTTAAGTATTGGTAGCATTTAGAAACTTGTGGCTCTGTGAGCTGTAGACCTCGCGCGTACAAACTTTTTTGCAAACAATCTAGCAGTGCACAGTATCGCCATCTAGTAAGCTTATTGTAAAACTAACATTAAAAACCAAAGTGCTCCATCAATCCCTACCTAGTGGGTTTGTAAAAATTCAAAAAATACTGGATCAGTTGAGAAATGCAACCTGTAGAGGAGAACAGAAATCCAGACATCTAGACAGGCACAGGTGGGCATCAGGACATACAAAAGCAGCATTTTTGCCCAAGCTGAAACGGAGACTTTTCGCGCTCGCTCGGTTAACAAAACTTAATATACGAAATTTAATACATTCTAGCAAATAATAATATACTGGTTTTCCCTGATTCGTGCAACATGAATGATAGCCAACCAAAATTACCTTCTACCCCGCTAAGAAAACACTCAAGAATTGACCCTTCTTAACCTTACCTGGAAGTAACTCTTTATCCGATGAAGTGGATAGAACAAATAAAAGCGGAGTAAGACAAAACAAAGTGGAACGGGCAATGTCTACATTCGCCGGTGTCCCGGGGAAAGTGCAAACATCCTAAACAAACTGGCGTTTGATATCAAACCAAACTGCAAACGTGGAAACTTTACGTTTATACGTCATGGCTTCTTTTGAGGAATATCTCGAAGTTGTCTTCAATTTTAAAGTCATTGAATAGGAGGTAGGATAATGTATGTACCCAGGATGTAACATAATCACCTATTAAGTACCGGAGTGGAATACCCCACTCCGGTACTTAATAGGTAATTATGTTATGGCGAATAACGTTAGGTCAACGACTTTTGAGATTTAGTAATTTTCATTTTTGAATTTACTTTTAAAGATCATTTCAGGTACAGTGTTCTTCAAACCCTAATAATAAATAATAGAACTACATAGTAGGTCAGCTGGGAAAAATCAATGAAGTGCCACCAACTTATGTTCAGTCGAGTGGAGCGCCTCTATACTTACGATATATTCATATTCAATTGTTTTAATATATATAGATAACTATTTATTTTCTACCTCAAAATCTTTCCATCATGTCTCTTCCAAACGAATCATCTCCTCGTGTGAAATCTACTGAAATATTATCAGTTCCAAGAGAGTTCCAACTCTACCACCTAGTGATTAGTGTTTTATATAATTTTATAAACACCTACAATGGAGACAGAGAAATTTGTCAAAATGCATTAGAGTAAGCTTCACAAAACCAAAAAGAACTGCTGTTTAAGTACATAATTTCAAAGTTAGAAGGCAAAGCCCAAGTAGCATTTTCGATAATTTTGAAGAGTTGAAAGCCTTCCTCCGACAAAATTTTGGCGAAAGGAAACATTACTCTCACTTATTGTTGGAGCTGCAGGCCTGTAAAAAGTCACCGAATAAAACAGTAGCTCAGTTCGCCCTTAAGGTCGAGACCTATTTGACCGACCTCCAGACAGAAATCCATAATTCAAATACATTCAAAAAGGATCTGTCAGGAAGGATCGGAATGACCGAAGACCTAGGCTTGCATATTTTCTGTTTAGGACTTAATCCACGAATTAGTGCTATTGTCCGTGCACGAGATGTCAAAACTCTTAATGCCGCAATAAATATTGCTATCAGTAAAGAGAAAATTCAAAATGAACTTTCTAAAAGTAGTACAAACAGTACGTCGTTCACAAGTCCTATGACTTGTCGGTTTTGACACAAAATTGGACATTTCGAACGAGACTGTCGTATAAAAAGGCTATCCCTGGTTCCAAATTAGTCTCAAAAGTCTCCCATGCAGCAATACCAAGCCCAAAGACCTCCTATGCAACAGTACCAGGCCCAGAGGGCTCCTGTACAACCAGCGTGTAGATATTGTAAAAATGTTAGTCATGATATTTCACAATGTATAAAACGAAGAGTTAATAACTCGAAACATCGTAACGTGTAACGTTTATGTGTATGTGTTTGTGTTTCAACGTAATTTTCCGCAACAGAATCATGTTACTTTAGAGTCGCCGCCGTTCTTTGAAAACAATGACGAGGATTTAAACTAAAGTATCAGGTATCGAACACGTGCCGTCGCGTACCTGATACCAAGACAGACAGACCTGTAATTACTAATTCTAATGAATTAATTAATAATTTTAATGTAAAAATCGACCCCGTGTCCTGAAGAAGGCGATATAGTGACATTGTAGCGGGTCGTCCTGTAACTCTGTCCCCTGTTCCGCATAGTTCCTCTGTGTCTGCCGACTGTTATTGTACTAAATCGAAATCCTCTGTTTCATATGGTCCCTCTGTTTCTGCTGACCATCAATATGCTAAATCGTCATCCTCTGTTTCGTATCATCGCTCTGTTTCTGCTGACCATCAAAATACTAAATCGTCATCCTCTGTTTCGTATGGTCCCTCTGTTTCTGCTTACTATCAATATGCTAAATTGACATCCTCTGTTTCGTATGGTCCCTCTGTTCCCCTGACCGTCGATATGCTAAATCGACATCCTCTGTTTCGTATGGTCCCTCTGTTTCTGCTTACTATCAATATGCTAAATTGACATCCTCTGTTTCGTATGGTCCCTCTGTTCCCCTGACCGTCGATATGCTAAATCGACATCCTCTGCTTCGTATGATCCCTCTGTTCCTGCTGACCGTCAATATGCTAAATCGAAATCCTCTGTATCGTATGGTCCCTCTGTTCCTGCTGACCGTCAACATGCCAAACCGGTATCCTCTATTTCGCAACGACACTCTGTTTCCTTAGACCATCGTTATTTTCAGACCAAGCCAACATCATCTGCACCCTATGATCCCTCAGTTTCTTTTGGTCGTTGTGCTTCTAAGTCGACACACGCTGTTTCCCGTAGTCCAACAGCTCCTGTGAACATGAACAAAAATTACCAAAACAGTTTTCAATGTCCCAGCGCAAAGCGAAATGTTTGTCGAATATCTTGTCACAAATCCTGAGGTTAAAGAAGGGTTGATCTTAAAAAATATCTTACCACAGTATCCAGACTTATATTTCGCCAGATGTCTCGTAAATGTAAACTCTAGAGACAAAGTCGTAATCTCTGTATTAAACACGTCCGAAAAAAATGTTCCCTTATAAGATCTTAAGTTCACTTTAGAACCTGTCACTAAAGTTCTATAAATCTTAGATTCATCTCTGAAATCAAATGACGAAGATCTCTCTGAAGACCCATCACAGATTCCTCCCATCCTCACTGTATCACACTCTCAACGCGACTTTAAAGTTCAAAGTTCACTCCGCTGCGATCACATGAATTCGGAAGAAGAAACTTTGCTAAGTGATCTATGTTCAAGATATTCAGATATTTTTCACCTTGAAGGCGATCCATTAAGTCATACTAGTTCTATTCAACATGAGATCCGTACTACTTCTGAAACTCCAATTAATATAAAGAGTTATAGATTCCCCGAATGTCATAAACAGGAGGTGAACAGACAAATTGAAGACATGCTTGACGAAAAGATAATTCGTCCTTCTAGTTTTCCTTGGTCCGCTCCTATTTGGGTTGTCCCTAAAAAACCAGACGCGTCAGGAAAAATGAACTGGCGCATTGTCATCGATTATCGAAGGTTAAATGAAATATCAATTGGCGATGCATATCCCATTCCAAATATAACCAACATCCTAGACCAGCTAGGTCATAGTAAATATTTTACGACGCTTGACCTTGCCTCTGGCTTCCATCAAATCTGTGTCATGGACACCGAAAAAACTGCTTTCAGTGTCCCGTCCGGACACTACGAATTTACTCGAATGTCTTTCGGACTTCGTAACGCGCCGTCCACCTTCCAAAGGCTTATGAATGTTGTGTTTACTGGTCTTCAAGGTCTCCACTGTTATACATACATGGATGACGTCATAATTCATAATTCTACGGTAAAACTACATGTAGAAAGCCTAGAACTCGTATTTTAAAGACTACGAGAACACAATCTCAAACTTCGGCCCGATAAAAGCGAATTTCTATGAAAAGAAGTTGAGTACTTGGGACATATCATCTCCGACCAAGGTGTGAAACATGCCCCAAAGAAAATAGAATGTGTCAAACAATTTCCAATTCCGAAAAACCCTAAACACATAAAATCATTTCTCGGTTTAATCGGCTATTACAGACGCTTCCTACAAGATTTCTCTAATATTTCAAAACCATTGACCAGTCTCCTAAAAAAGGATGCCAAGTTCTTCATGACCCCAGAACAACAGCTAACTTTACCAAGCCATTTATTCTTACCACTGACGCCTATAATTTCGCTGTTTCTGCAATTCTATCTCAGAGTGAAGTAGGGAAAGACTTACCCATCGCGTTTCAACAACTGAAAAAGAATGTTTAGCAATTATATTCGGAACGAAAGTGTTTCGTCCTTACCTTTTCGGTCATAAATTCAAAATTGTCACTGAACATAAGCCGTTACAATGGCTTTTCAGTTGCAAAGACCCTAGCTTGAAACTTATTCGCTGGCGACTCAGGCTAGGAGTTCGACTATGAAATCGTATTTAAGAGAGGAATACTCAACAGTAACGCTGATTCTCTTTCCAGAAACCTACCAGTTTTCGCGATCGATGATAATAATCCACCTAGATCACCTTTTCCTCAGAAACCTATGAAAAATACTAACAGATATGCCGTGACTCTCCCACTGCGTCCTATAATACTGCAATCGAAGAACATAATGAGACCCTTTGGAAAACCAAATATCCTACCTCCATCGACTTAGACGATTCTACCCCCTATTGTTCTGAGGTAATATCCTTATTTATAAGTGAACCTAACATCCGTAATATTGAACGCGAACTAGATACATTTTATAACACGTCCAACGATAAGCACGTGTTTACCCATCTTTTCCTTTCAGTGCATCACTACGATGCAATCTCATACAAGGACATATTTAACCTGTTACACGACTATCGGGATATGATTAAATACTGGTTGTCAGAAGAGAAGGAAGTTGCTATCTCAGATTTTTCCAATCCATTTACTAAGTTATCTGTCGCAAAAAATTACAATATCGTCGCATTCATTTTCCATGATACGAACATCAAAGTCCACATTTATCACAACAATATACTATTCCCAATGCCAGACGAAATAAAAAAAAAACCATTAAAGAAAACCATGACTCACCTTCCGCGGGTCACCCTGGTATTGCACGAATGTTTGAAGGCATCAATTCAATGTACTGATGGTAGAATATGCGTACCGATATAGAGGATTATGTTAAAGCTTGCAAATCCTGCCAAGTCAACAAACCTTTGCGTCAAACAAACCGTGCGCCCATGATAATTACATCCACTGCAACCAGACCCACGGAAAAAGTATATCTTGACATTGTCGGTCCTCTTCCAGAAACCTATGAGTTCGCTTATAAGTTTATTCTCTCTTCAAGATGACCTGACAAAGTACTCCCAAGCTTACCGTCTGCAGACCTGTTCCGCCAAAGAAACCACTAAGAAATTCGTACACTTCATATCCCACGTAGGTATTACAAAATTCATTGTAAGTGACCAGGGTACAAACTTCTGTTCAGAGGTCTTCCGTCTTTTTGGGATCAAACATATTTTGGCAAGTCCTAACCATCCACAAACAAGCGGAGCTCTCGAGAGAAGCCATTCCACTCTCAAAGAATATTTACGTCCCTTCGTAAATGAAAGTCCTGCTTGGGATTTATACCTAAATACTGCTATGTTAGCATACAATACAAATGTTCATTCTACTACTGGCTTCACTCCTTTTGAGTTATTATTCGGTTTTAAACCTTATGTCCCAAAGTCCACCGATGTAATCGAGAACAATACTTACACCGACTATATTCGTGCGTTAAATCATAGATTATTTTATAGTAGGCAGAAAGCGATCCAAAACATACAGAACTCAAAAGAAAGGTCAAAAAAGTACTATGATTCCCATACAAAGCCAAAGACGTATAATGTTGGTGATATGATTTACCTGAAGTGTCATCATAAACAAAATATATCTTTTTTACCAGTTTGGAAAGGCCCTTTCAAAATAATTAAAATAAATGGAAATCACACAGTTACTCTGCTCATAAATAGGCGCCATGTGCGTCATCATTACGATGAAATTAAGCTAGCTGCTGACAATCCTTCACAATGACCCTTCTTCTTTTCCAGGAAAAATCTTCTCCCTACGGAAGTTCGGGTCATCCCTTCACAGCTTCGATAGTAGTCAGTTCTGGCTTATATTACGATAAGTTACTCGATGTTAAGTTCACTAAGGATAATTGGGACGTTGTGACCTACGTTGATATCCGAAACATACAACCTCATTTAAATACAGTAGAAAATTTATTAAGCAGAATCGAAAATTTTGCAAGTCTACTTCCTTAAAAATTCAGGTAGAATGTACTAACTCTCTGTCGTCCTTAGAAAATCAACATGTCAATAATCTGAAAAAGTTCTCCTCCGTTTCATACTTAATCTTTGGCGATCAGCCCACACGATTCAAACGAGGTTTAATCGATGCTGGTGGCTATTTTCTTAAATCACTATTTGGAACGCTAGATAGTGACGATGCTTTAAAATACTCAGAAGCCATTGAGAAAGTACAGTCAGATGAAAAACAGTTGATTTACCTGATGAAAGACAATATTCATATCATAAATTCTACTATTTCAACTTTCAACAAATCATCAGTTTGATCATGTCATTGTGTGTATGTATAGTATGGTAGTGATGGTGGCCTTATGGTTCTATAGTGCAATTTAGAATCCAACGATACCGGGTTCAAAACCTAGGCTCCGCACCAATGACTTTTCTGAGTTATGTGCGCTTTTCCATCGCTCCGTGCTTCGGAGGGCACGTTAAGCTGTCAATCCCGGCTGTTATTGATTAATAGCATTCGTTAAGCCATGTTAGAGGTCCTCCTCCTTAAACTCTGACACCAGAGGCCAGCACTACCTCATACGACAAACAAACATTAATACTTTTTTTATAAATAAAAGTGTTTTATTTCTTGTTCAACACAAATTGAATATTTATTCAATCAATAACGTCACTGCTGCTCATATCAATAGCAATGGTATTATCATTACTAGTAATATCAGCAGAATCATTGTAACGATATTATCCGGTTTATAGTAAATTTCTCTGTGCTGACGGATTCTGATGAAAGATGTGATGAATTGGTTTTTAGGCCAAACTCGCCAACCACCGAGATAGTTGGCCCGGTGTCTAACGCCGATAGGGTAATCGCTTATATCAA
Organism: Alsophila aescularia; assembly: GCA_946251855.1. Lineage (NCBI taxonomy): Eukaryota > Metazoa > Arthropoda > Insecta > Lepidoptera > Geometridae > Alsophila > Alsophila aescularia. The sequence continues at coordinate 61,557,173 of OX276380.1, read as the reverse complement.
TTAAAAGTAATTTTGAGAATAAAGGGAATAAAAAAAATGAAACGGAGTGAGTCACACCAAGAGTGGGGTGAGTCGGGATTCTTACCCCATCCGGTCGCTTTAAACGTGAGGACGCTATATCTTTCTTCGGAATCACTCAAAACTTAAAATACTCGTTACTACTTTGAAATTAATAAAATTATCTGGATAAACTTAGACCGGAACGAGCTTCAAGAACTATTGGATCAAGACCGTTCGGTAATGTACTAGCTAGTAGCATATTATAAAATATGCAACTCAAATTCACCAATACAATCTTTATTATCCTTGGTTTAACTTTGCCTACTTACTTAAAATCTAAAAAACCGTGCCGTAGGTACGTTGGACGGCCATTCAAGCTAGCATATAATAGTGTAATAGTGGAAGGCAAAACATGCAATTTAAATTCACCAATACAATATTTACTATTTTTGGTTTAACTTTGCCTGTTTACTTAAAGTCTAAAAAACCCATGCCTGCAGATCCAACTCAGCAGCTAAGAAGTACTAAGATCTAAGATTACCCTGTTATAACTAGGGTCGATATAGAACCGACAAAATTAAGTATTTACCCTAACAAAACAAGTGATGAGTTGCCGGCCGGCAGTGCAGTCTACTTATTTACCTTTTTCTATAAGATTGAGCCGTTATGTTAGTGAAGGTAAATCTCCACGTTTCAGCAATGTCCGATTCGCATGAGAGGTAGCCAGGCTAGACCCCTCAGGAGTTGCAGGTGTCCAGCAGGTCGGTAGGGAACCAAAGTTCAACACTCCGGTTAATGAAATATAAGCATAAACATGCCAATACGATACCGCATTCCAAGAACGTGGCAGGAATAGTTGGATATAAAGTCGTCGTGGCGTATTGCGACACGTTTCTTGTCATCGTGGCGTATCCTAACACGGCGCCTTTCTAGTTAAATCTGGGGGGAAGAAGCCTCCGTCGTGTGGTATCTCAATCCGGGGGGAAAAACCCGCTGTGGATGAATAAACACAAGGAAAAATTATTATTTGGCTTTATTTTTATTTTTTAAGATTTCTCACATCGAAACCAAATTTGTTTATTTACTGTTTTTTTTAACTATTTTTTACAGCTAAACAACTGTCAAGAGACGTCTGAGAATTAATATAAACTATAGCCCATAAAACGTTCCGTACTAGAAACGATGCGTTCACTTCCAGACGAAAGGTACGGAACGCGGTCTCCATGCTTCGGTACTGTTATACTATCATAAAACTATATACTGTCACTATTAAATTTGTATGGGTTTGCTTTGGAAAAAATCTACGGTCTTAAATTTGACATTCGTTGTATTTAATTGGTTTGTTTAATTTTATTTTCTATTTGCTGACATTACGGGACCGTGCCGAACAGAACGCGCCCTTTTGCTTTGATTGCTAATCGATGCAAAGATAAGTAGACCCTACGGTAGAGGTCACTACTTGTCTCCGTGTTTATCAATTGTACTTTATTAATTGTTTATTTATTATCTGATTCCCAGTTATTCCTTGTTCCTTTTGTATATATCTCAATCAATTGACCTAATGAGTGTTCTCTTCGATGTATTCCGTAATGCATGGACGTGTTATATTTATCGAAGTGTTTATAACCTCTTACATGACTACTGTTTTCTGGATTTTTTCATGGAACTCTGATTTACAGGATTATATCATGTCAGTAAACAACGTACGATAATCTATTCTATGTACCCGATCGTCTGCTTTCGTTGGTATTTACCAAATACGAACGATAGTATTGTTTCAATCAACGATGTGCGACTGATGTGTTCAATGTCGTCATCTGATGCATCCTAACAATAAACAACAACAGAATGGCTTGTCTGTTTAGAGATTTGACCTGTAGTCACAGCTATGCTAAGCTTTTATTTAAAGAAAGGGTTTTATTGTTCATCTGTTTTCGAATTATTATTTTTTATTATGAAAGTAAGTAGCTAACGCTACATCATCCTTATTTTTTGCAAACCTTCCACTGTCCTTCTACTCGCTTCAAGTCATTTATGTTTCGACGTAACCGTTGTCCACTATTATCGTTTTCTACTTCTACATCGTTCCCTTTCTTGTTGATGACCGTATGTGGGACGTTGATAAACGTGCTGGTCAATTTGTTTTCCTTCGTCATATTTTTAATGAATATTTTTTCTCCAACTTCGATAGTAGAATCTGTTGCATGTCTCTTCCTATCAGCATATTATTTTCCTTTCGCTTTCATTTCTCTGTCTTTGTCTTTTGTCTTTAGATCTACATATTCTGCGAATTCTATATCTAATATAGAACGTAACTTATATCTAAGTTGACGTGTGTAAAATAGTTCTGCGGGAGGTTTACCTGTGACAATGGTGAGTGCTGTTATACATTATTAGATATTTTAGCATGTCACCTTGCCAGTAAGTCTTATACAGTGTTTTTATTATATCGATGCCAGTAAGTCTTGTACAGTGTTTTTATTATAGCGATTTTGTCTTTCAACTTCGCCATTTTGCTGTGGCCAGCAAAATGGCGAAGTTGAAAGACAAAATCGCAAAATCGTAGAGAATACTATGGAACAACCTCAAGCCAAACACTTATTGAGAAGATTAGGAGCAGAAACCAGAGTGCAACCTTTATAAGACCTAACGTAATGTTCTGCCTTTTTATCTATTTTGGACCACCACATGTAACGAATTATATTAATATCAATTAAAATATTCGTTTATAGTATGTAAAGTTACATATTGATTTAATTCTAACGAAAATTAAGGTACGTTATAAATATTTCGTCAGTTAAGAGTAATATTTTAAAGTTCCACTTTGGAAGATTTACTGAGAAATGTTAATTCAAGATAAAAGTGTTCAACACTTATCATTTAATAATATGGCCAAATTGTATCGTTATAGAATTCATTATACGTTTAACTATCGGAACAAAGGGTCACTTGTAAGTATTTAAGAATTCAAGCAAAACATGTTGGTAATAAAACCTTATATTTAATGACTAGCAAAACTTATCACAAACATTCGAAAATATGAACGGGGCATTGTAGTCGGGTTAGCAGGTTGGTAGAACTGCGGGGAGAGGGGAGAATTTCGGCGCCTCTTAGCAGACGCGTGGGCATTTCAATAAAAGTAAATCTGATTCGTTCGAGAAGCGGGGTTAGTTCCTTTTTGAACTTTTAGGAAGCGGTTGATTACTGATTTTTTGTAGATCAGTTTGGGCAGGGATTTATTCTATAGAGCAAATTGAGCTTAGAATTTGGGTATGCTTTGAAATTTACACAAGCGCTGATTGATCAGGTTTTGCACAAGCGGGAAGGTAAAATGGGAGCGTAAGGTAAGTCACAAGCTAGGAAGATTATGTAAGCTTAGTCATCTAGGTTCTTTACTCCACAATGTAAATTGAATGTGTTTAGGAGTGTCAGTGTAAGTTACGATGCTGTACTTTGGTATGTAATGTTTTTATTATATTGATCATATATTGTTTACAGCTGAAAGGAGAGTTGCAGTACGGCAAAGCATGGCATGTTTGATTTGTTAGTTATAAGCGTATTATTTACGTATATATATATTGTGTCCTCTTACCGTTAGGGAACTTATAAGAATGGGTTATGTGCATAGTTTTTGTTAGTAAATTGAACTGTTTATAACGCTTTTCCTTCGGCGTCCCTTAGTAACTGGTTATTTCAAATCGGCATGTCAGGCAATCATTTTATGAACTAAATGCTAAATCAATTTATCACTGTTTTGATAAAGATCAGGTTGTTGATATTTGTATCTGAAAAGTTATACCACAATGACTTTGTTATTATCACGAGTTTAAGGTGTTAGGTTAATTGACGTTTATAGTCATAATAATATCTCAATAGCAAAGTCATACTTACATGCAGCCAAGACAAATTTCCCCACACTTACATGCTCCAAATAGATCCAGGTTATTATTATTAGGAGAATAATTTGAGACGAGACGTTAACGTTAGTTGGAGGAGTTTCATTTGAACTATTAAGCGTACGCTAGCATTGGAGGGGAATTATTTGACTATTCCAGTGATATGACTGAAAAAGATTTTTGATTGGAAGTATTAGCCATCTGAGGCTGACAAGCCTCACAACCTTGTCTTCCCGAACTAATCTAGATTGCCTTGTGAAAAGGAATCTTGTTCATGACCGATATGTTAAGAGTTTGTATTTATTGTCTTATTAATGACGCTAATCTGTTTGGTATAAAAACTCACCACACATTCAATATCAGAAACAATGTCAATAGAATCTAAAGATATTTGAAGATTATTGTCTTATTAATGACGCTAATCTGTTTGGTATAAAAACTCACCACACATTCAATATCAGAAACAATGTCAATAGAATCTAAAGATATTTGAAGACATTCGTGTCAAGTCAGAACAACTGAATTATTAAATGATCCGCTTGATGTGCATGTCTTCTTAATAATAAATATCATGTATAATCTGGCAGTATTCCTACTTTTCCTTTAAAATTTTATTTAATGATACACATATAATTTTACATTTCAAATATAAAAAAGTAAAAACCTAAACCAACACAACCAACATAAACAACTAAACCTACACCTAAACCATAAAACTAAACTATTAATCTAAAAATAATTGGTGTTCATGTGGCATGGTTCCAAGAACGCTAGCTGCATTTCCGCGTTGAATAGCAATAGCTATTCTCTGTGCGAGAAATGAGCCAGCTCTCTTGTCACCAGCGACGTCGATAACGCGGGGAGAAATTTGCTTAAAAAATTGTTTCGTACTGGGACCCCATGGACCAAATGTTTCAAAGCCAAGCGGCACAAATATATAGTCGCTTGAGAGCGATACATACTTGCGTCGTTTGGCGTCGTTGTTCTGCGGCCTCCGCCGCGGCTCCGGCCCTCAAGACTGACCCGCTGAGACGAGAAGGGGCTAACGTATCCCATCCCAAGTCGCGTCCCATACGAGAGCCCTTCCCCGCTCCCAGGGGATCAGCGTTAGGCCGTCCGGGCGCTTGCCATCATCACGTAATATCCCTACTGGTTCTAGTACAGAAGGTACGTTGATGGTGGCAAGCGCCCGTTTAATGATCTCATTGATTGAGCCGTGGCGGTAAAACCTACCAGCACTTCGTTGGCAAGAAAGTCCATGGAGTCCGTACCTGTCGACGTCGCTGCCACATGAACACCGATGACGTTCGACAATAGCAGCACCTAGACGAAGACCGGCGGCGATCCGGAAACTGCCATTGTCAAGCAGCGTTCCGAGGTTCGCAGATGGAAGGGCGTGCAGCCACTGTCCCGATTCTTGTTCCGAGACTGCAAGAAGCCTTGCGCGGTCATTATAACTGGATAAATTTTGAGCCAAATCTTTGGAAACTCTCTGCACCAATGAAAAGTCCCAGAGTTTTTGACTGTTTGGTTCCACTGGGATATTTTCATTGGGGCAAAGAGACTCCCATGCTTCAATTGCATCGGCTGCACAATGTATCTCGGCTGAAGGTGTTCTTAATATTTGCGCACACAGGCTTGACACACTGTGCACAGATGAAAGGAAAGCTGGAAGAGCTACACTAGAAATTTTTCTTATTCCGATGCCACCATATCTAATAGGTAAAGTAGCTTGAATCCATGAACTGTTCTCGAGGTTTAAATTTAGAATTTTTTCTACGGCGTTTTTAAGGGTGGCATCCAAGTTTTCCAAAATTTCCGTATGTTTCCAGATTGGGCAAGCTCTTAGTATATATGTAAATTTTGGAACAAAAAGGCAGTATTTTAAAATGGTATAATGACAATTTAGTAAGCCCAATCTGTGGATGTTATCTGATAGTGTTTTGATTTTCTTTTCCAAAAGCGGTCTAACGCTTTCCTCGAGTAACGGCGCCCCTAGGAGGTATAGTGAATCATTTTCTAGAATTTTGATACCTGGTGCAATATCTTGAAAATTTTGAATTATTAATTTTCGATCACTTGAGTTGAATTTATTGGAGACATACAGCTCACATTTGCCGAAATTCAGTTCCAAATTTAATTTCCGAAAGTTATTAATTATTCTCATAAAATCATTTTTGACTGTGTCAGTGTTACCTCCTAAGGTGCCGTCGTCTAGGTACCAGACATTTAATTTAGAATTTAAATTAGATATTATGGGGTGAATTCCTAAGCTGAAGAGTGCTGGTCCCAGAGGATCGCCCTGCTGAACGCCTACTTCTGAAGAAATTTGATTGTCATTATAGAATAATTTTGAAGGAGAATTGTAACAATGCCAAATATAGTTATATGCATCTGATGTATGGATGGAGGCTTCGTTCAGAAGGGTTGACCTATCAATACAATTAAAAGCGTTTTTTACATCAACTTTGAGCAGTACATCCGCTTCGCTGTCGTTGGATAGAAAAGTACGAACCGAATGTACCGCAGCTTCACAACCTCCCCGACTACCAAATCCCAGTTGATATGGTTGAAATAATGATTTTAATTTTGAAGAAATATTTCTGCATACTAATTTTGATGCCAGTCTCCGAAAGGTGCAACCAATAGCAATAGGGCGGATACCTCCGTCTTTTTTATTAAAAGCACAGAGGCGCGCCCCAAATAAAAATGGTTTAAAAGGGTCCGAAATAGTTCCTGAAAACAAAAAAAAACAAAATTTTGTTATGTCGCTCAGCAATGCCGACGTCTCCGGCGGATACACTGACCAAGTCTTTGAGATGCTGGGGCGTTATTCCATCGATGCCGCCTGCAGATCCATTGGGGAACGACATAATGGTGTCTAATGTGTCTTCAATTTTGACTTGGAAGGCCAAATTAGTTAAAGTAGGGGGATTTGGTGGTAAAAATGACGGGTTGGCAGAAGGGTGTTTATCACGCAAGCCTTCTAGAGTCTTGTCATTGTTAGGAGCAAGGGTATCGTCGGAGAATAAAATTCTAGCTGCATTTTTTAAGTCGCCGTCCATTGCCTTGTTTTCAACAATTTTGTTGTCAGTCTGGCAGTCAGTTGTTAGGTATAACGTATTTAGAGTAGAAGAAAGAAATAGGTAAGTTAGTTAAGATATTTAATGGTGGTCATGTCAGGATATGTATCTCGGGATTTCAGACGGGATCTGATCATCCCTGAACGAGTCTTTCTGAACATTCTAGAATTTGATGGTTTGGAATGGGAGACCTTCTTCGTGTGTATGACTTAACCCGCAAAGTGCTGCCTTACCACTCAAAGATATACATGTTTTACAAAGGGCTTTATTCATTTACAAAAATGATTAAAGTGAACATCATCATTAAATACCATAGACGTATAGCTAGGTACCAAAGTAGCTAGAATAGGGCAAGTAGGGAAATTCGCTTTGAGCAGGGTGAAAGGCCTTTTCATGGGGTAGGAAAGATAGTTCTGAATACGCTCCCGTAGAGTCTGCCTTTTTGAAACAGAAAACTAATGCATGTGGGAGAGAGCTATATTGAAGTCTGGTGCCGCAGCTCATCTGGTGGCGCGGTGGATGGGGCCAACATCCAAAAAACCACAAATGTGTTTGGGATGTCCATTTGATACTATAAACTATAAATTCAATCATATTTTATATATGCATGGAATGTTAATTTAAGTTCTCCGAAAGAACACATCTCTACAATTTAATAACATCTACCTTATCCCCGCTTTCATATTTTAACGAGAGTCGTCATCACCAGAGCCGTCCTGATGAAGAAATCGAACGCACTCACATAAACTGGTCAATATATAGTCCCGTGTGTGTGTGTGTAGTAGTCTCCGTAAATATATTGTCTACGTGTCTACAATCACGCTCTAAAGGTCATGCTATAATTTGTTTTCATATCTCATATAATACATAAATTGCGGTTTTCTTCATTTTAGTTAATCTAATAAACGTTATTACATTTTAAATGTCTGCATTATTATTCTAGATTCATTATAAAATCCTTAAATACACAACTTAGGAATAAACTAAATCTAGACGATCACTACGTAGGAATAAACTAAATCTAGGCTATCACAACGTAGGAATAAACTAAATCTAGACGATCACTACGTAGGAATAAACTAAATCTAGGCTATCACAACGTAGAATATTATGAAATCTAGTCGATTTCTATTTCAGGCCAATATTAATACTAGGTAATTCTAGAGCACGCTCTAAGTATATACTATAGATAGGTATAGGATGTTACACACATTTTGGAACGAAACAGAGTCTTCATCGCTACTATTCCGAGGTGCCCTTCGTGAGCAGCTGCTAAAACTCTTGACCGTAAACTAGAAGGAATCACGATTTACGGAATAGGTATCTACTAGGCAAGCGTGCTACACCTTCGACCACATCATCGCTTTCCATCAGGTGAGATCGTGGTCAAACGATTGCCTGGTCCGTAATAAAAAAAAAAAAAAGATTTAATTCCCACGTAAAAGTAAATTATCTTGGAAACATAGTTACTGTTCAAAAGCTGTGTAATTCTTTACACTATGGTCGCAGGAGTTATTGTAAACACCATCTTCTACCTGTTGTAGTTCAACGTCAACCTCAGAAGCTTGCTTTGCCTTACTTAATGCAATTTCTCTAGGACGGGATTGATCAATTACTTAATTCATATAATTGTCATCATCAAATGGATGTGACTGTGTGTATGTCTCTCTCTCTCTCTCTCTCTCTCTCTCTCTCTCTCTTTGCTTGTGTGCGTGCGTGCGTGCGTGCGTGCGTGCGTGCGTGCGTGCGTGTGTGTGTGTGTGTGTGGTGACCGAGTATCAGAGCTTAACCGTGATAGAGAATCAGCGATATTTTTCATGACCGGGCTGGTCATAATAGTAGGCGTAACAACCAACGCTCGATTCTCGCACATGTCTTCGGAGTAGGACCAAATATAACTTCTGGTGATTTATGGTCAATGTCAAGTTCAAAATTATCTTTCCCTAACTAATACATATCAAAATGTTCTACAGTCCAGACTAAAGCAAGAGCCTCTTTCTCGGTTTGACAATATCGTTTTTCGCGGTATGTGAGACTTTTATTGCGATTCACAATTATTATCGGACCACCATGCTGGACGAGCACAGCACCCAATCCGGCAGGACTAACGTCAGAAAACACTTGTGTCCTATCCTTTGGATCGTAGTATCCCAAGGTTTCAATTTTAGTCATCAAATGTTTCAACAAATTAAATGCGTTTATATATCGTGCCAATATGAAGTAATATCAGCAGATTTGCCTATGTTTAGTCTTAATAGTTCGCGTATTGGTTCAGTCAACGTTGTTCAGTTAGGAAGCCATTACCCTACTGCATTAATTTAGGGTTGTATTACCCTAAATTTGTGAATGACCTGTTCCATAGTAGGTAAAGGATGTTTCTCTCTAGTAATCCCCCTTGAGAACAGGTACAAGAGGAGATATCCAGTCAGAAGAGCCATTAACGGGCTCGATAATACTCGTATCTGCATCGATCAGTTCTTGTTTTTTTTTTTTTTTTTTTTAAATGGTATAATGACAATTTAGTAAGCCCAATCTGTGGATGTTATCTGATAGTGTTTTGATTTTCTTTTCCAAAAGCGGTCTAACGCTTTCCTCGAGTAACGGCGCCCCTAGGAGGTATAGTGAATCATTTTCTAGAATTTTGATACCTGGTGCAATATCTTGAAAATTTTGAATTATTAATTTTCGATCACTTGAGTTGAATTTATTGGAGACATACAGCTCACATTTGCCGAAATTCAGTTCCAAATTTAATTTCCGAAAGTTATTAATTATTCTCATAAAATCATTTTTGACTGTGTCAGTGTTACCTCCTAAGGTGCCGTCGTCTAGGTACCAGACATTTAATTTAGAATTTAAATTAGATATTATGGGGTGAATTCCTAAGCTGAAGAGTGCTGGTCCCAGAGGATCGCCCTGCTGAACGCCTACTTCTGAAGAAATTTGATTGTCATTATAGAATAATTTTGAAGGAGAATTGTAACAATGCCAAATATAGTTATATGCAGGCTCGATAATACTCGTATCTGCATCGATCAGTTCTTGTTTTTATTTTTTTTATTTTGGACTTTCAAGGGGATGGGGACCCTACGGCAAGGTTGATATACTGCTTTGAATTACGTATCTATAGGGATATGAATTTGAACATTTTTGAATTTAGGGAATGTCCCGTGATCAACTGCATTAATTCCTAATCCTACCTTCAAAACTCCAAAGTTTTGTTGCAGTCTCTCTCTTTCTCATCTTTTATAACGTAAAACGCCTTTTCCATACCAAATCCGTTACTGATTATTATGGATGATTTAAAAGATCCAAGAACTGTCAGAGGTGGCTTTCGTAAGCTATAAAGTTTTATCCGGGTTTTTCACTTGATTTTCCACACAAATGCCTCTGCTCTTAAGATTATTCCATGTCATGTCGTTAATAATATTGCATTTACTGCTGCCTGAGACCAATAACAAGCCTATAGCTACGCCGCCTAATGTGCACAGGATGTTGTCATCGCCGTCTAGGTGAAAGATGTAATCAACCTTTCCAGGTTTAGCTTTCGGTTTTTTTGAAGTGTCGACACCTTTTGATGGACCATCCTGAGCTTTGTGTTTTTGTGATCTTGTCCTGCAACAATACCGAAAATGTCCGATGCACCCACATTTCAGTCGTTTTTTATGCCGTGCAGGACAGCTTTGCTGTCACCGGGGCATAGCGTTTATTTGTTATTTTGTTGACTGACTGTGGCATGCTTGATCCAATGGCATTGAAATTATTTAGGTTTCGGTACACAGTCTCTAAAGCATTATCTTAAAATACAATTTTGCCAGGTGTGACATCATCCCAACAAGTAAGTTTTATTCCCTTAGTTCTATTGATTCGCACTTTTCCCTTATTTGATCGATCATGTGCTCCTTACAAGCCGTAAATTTACACTTCAAAGATTGGTGCCCTAGTCTGATCAGAAATTTGTCAAATATCTCTCCAACCTCCTGCTTGATTAGTCTTAACAAATGCCTTTCATAGACCCTACGTCGTTTCGGGGCGAAGTATTCTTTTTATTTATTTACTGCAACTGTGTAGACGTTACCAGCATCATCAACAGCTGCTTCGATGTGTGCGCCTGGGATATTATACGAAATTTCCTGCAGGGCTAGTCCCTTGTATGCAAGAGCGTTGCTCTTTTTGCCTCAGGCTTAGTAACATTTGTTGCTATCAAATATACCTCGAGTGCTCTTTTCCATTTTTCCCAACGTAGGCCAACCAAAGTTGTGTCGCCCTCGCAATCCAAGGACTCTAATGGTGGTATTTGTGACAAGGTTGGGACTACCCGTGAATGAGGAATTCCCATTTATAGGTACCGTTCCGATTTTCGTCGAACTACCTCTCGATCTTGTTTTTTTTTTTCAAATTATATATTTTTACCGTTTGACAATAGTCACACTTTATAAAATCATTAAGGTTCCGTTTGGTAAACCAAACTACCTCTAACATCCAGCAATATACCTTAATATCAAATAACAGGGATAAAAATAAGCAAACTATGTAAGTGAATACATAAAGTAGGTAGGTAAGTATTAAGATTGTTTTATTACACGGAGAAGCTGATGGTTATTATCATTAACTTTGCAAATGAATTACTAAAAGAAATTTTCAATGATACCATTTGGTAGCTCTGCAATTTTAAATGACGGTATGCAGATAGCGCATTAATTGATACAGTTGGTAATGTGTTTTTTACTACTCTATGTGACTTTGAAAACGAGATAGGTATCGCTAATGTTTTAATTTTGTCAACATCAAACAATGTTAGGTAGGTACCAATGAAAGGATTGGGTCCGGTTTGTTATCATGTAAACTTGGTATTGTAATATTATTACGTAGTATTTCTATGAATTCCAAATATTCAGTTGAATATGTTAACTTAAACGCACTGTTTACAGCGTTTAGTCAAACAAGCAAGAACACGCCGCAATCAGCTGGCTAATAACGCATAAAAATTGGTATTATTTCTATATACCTGCGCCAGCGCCAACGTGGCGTTGAGTAACATTTTATAAAAACATTCTAGCTTAAAAACCTTATTTACATACCAAAACTGGCCTGAATCGTTAATTTACCTCTTTGGTATAGTTCTGTCGTTTTAATAAATGGTACATAGATACCTCAATGTTTTTATCCTGGCAGGGTCGCCACTTGTTAGCACAGGTTATTGCAAGTTTGGTAGGTACTTGATAAAACAACAGAAATAGAATTAGTAAGTTGCCACATACGTACGTTGCGCCGATACGGCGCCAAGCAAGCGACTGCCGGGAAATGAAGGCTTCCCGCGCCCTCACTACCGCTCGACCCGCCGGAGAGTGTGTCTATATTTATTTATACACTAGCTGTACCCGCGGCTTTGCACGCGTGGTCTTTTCTTTAGGTTCAAAGTACCATAATGGGCTATTCCAGGACCAATATACCAACATTTGAACAACATTTCTTCAGCCGTCAAAAATACTTTCATCAATTGCTCGGCTTCTAACCCACCGGATTGAGATACCAATTACACCAGATAAATCAAACCCTAAGCTATCTAACAATGAAAACCGCATTGCAATTGGTCCAGTAGTTTTTACGTGATGCGTGAACAAACAAACATACAGACAAACAGAAAGAAAGATAGAAACGATTACAAAAAAATAATAGTTCAATACCTTTTTTAAGCACGGGCATTTTTTTCATTTGAATTCATTTAGTAGTTTGGGTGCAATGCGCGGTCACGATACGACGGACAAAATTAAAAAGTAAAATAGTTTGGCTTCAGTATCGAATATAGAGAACCATTCAAAAAATATTTTTTATCACTTAAATATTATTATAACTTTGGACCCATATCCCACAGAAACCCTTTATTTTTTCGGGATAAAACGTGTCCTTAATTTTAACCCATCATATTGTGACGAGATCCAAACCTCTTTCATAATAATACTCTTTTGATATCTTAATTCTTTCATAATCCATTTCTTTTCATTTTGATAGTTCATTATTTATTCCAAAGACAAATAACCTGTCATTCCAATATATGGATTTTTAGCAAACCCGAAATTGTTATAAAATACCAATAATAAGATTATTACAACTGGATTCTTTAAAATACATAAAATAATACCTTCGTAAGTGGTCGTTTTCATCCATATTGTAGCACCACGAAAAAGTCTATGCACCTGTTGTTCCTGTAATTCTGTTGTCCACTGAGGCTTGGTCCCTGGGCTGGTGGAGCAAGCCCAAACCCTGGGACCGCCTCGTGACACTGGCGCCCTCAACGTGTCCGTACCCAGCCTGCTCTACCTGCCTACAAGTTCCTGATTTCTTCGTGTTTTTTTTAATCAGTGTTTAAATTTTAAGTCGCACCACAAAATTCTAAAAGGCACTAGGCCATCTTGATTTAAATTTGGATTGGAAATATTTGGCAAACCAGAACAGTTTTTTTATACTCAAGTGTATTTTATATTTGCATTCCAGTCATTCATGTAAGACATTTTCATTAATACGTACTTTATTCCGAATTTCAATATCAGCCTACCTAGTTCCGAGTTACTCTAAACTTTGACATTAACATTATAATTTTTTACATTAACGCTATTTTTTTTATATATTTTTTAAAGCGTTACTAATGCACTAAACGCACTAAACGCAGGTTACCTACAAAGTAAACACTTAGTTTTATTTGCTGGTCTCATATTAAATAAAAATGGACCCTGCGCATCTAAATAAACCAGAATTGATCTATGAATTAAAATGTAGAAATGCTGAAGTTCATACAACAGATACTGCAGAAAATTTACGTTTAAGGTTATCGACCTTACTTGACAGCTCGAATACACAAGATTTTCAAAGTCCGTATACATTTGAACAGGATATAATCGAAATTCAAAAATGTCTAACCATTATTTCTGCATGTTTAATAGCTTACCCGGTACTAAAGGAGAAGAATGCGTCATATATTCTGCACATTAAAAATAGATTAAATAACATGGATATTACCACCGAACTTACGACAGTACAACTAGAAACATTTAAAAATGTTTCAGAGAGTTTCTTCGATTTACAAAAACGTTTCGAAACATTAGAAAATCCTAGCTGCTCTTCTACAGAAAATTCTTCTACACACTATCATTTTCCAGAACAACAAACTCAATTACCATAATATTTTGACCTACTGACACAAAAGCTACAAAATATTTCGATCAACAGATCAAGTCACGAAATTAAACTGTTTATTTGCAAGGGGGATAGTTGCCCAAAAGATTTTATTGAAAAAGTAGAGGAATTCGCAGTTGCTCGAAATATTTCACATACTGAACTATACAATCATATATACGATATTCTGAAAGGAACTCCTTTAGATTGGTTTCGAGCTCACAAACAAACAATCCCGGATTGGGAATCTTTTAAAATTACATTACTAAATGAATTTGAAATTACAGACTACGACTATAAACTGCGTAAAATCATAGATGCTCGTAAACAAAAAACAACTGAGCGTGTGATTTGTTATTTTACCGAATTAGAATCATTATTTGCAAAATTACGTGAGCCTATTTCAGAAAAAGCCAAGATTGATATTCTTAGGCGTAACTTGCGACCCGAATTCGGTCAAAGGTTATCACCAGACGATCTCGACTCGGTCGCAACATTATTAAAATCGTGCAAATGGTACGAAAGTTGCATTGAAATTTCCAACTCTGATACTCCTTCTACATTACAAGACTTAGCGAAGCCTTCGACTTCTAATACCCAACACAAAGTCACTGCTACACCTAACATACCACATTATCCGTACAATACCTTACAACAACCACTTGTGCAAACACACCCTTACCCTCAACCTTACCCTGTACATTCAATTGCTGCAGATTCTAAGAAAACTGCACTACCTATATTTTGCCCTCGCTGTCGAAACGACAGTCATGCTTTATGTCAATGTCCCTACAGACATAAAGTTTGTTTTTGTTGCGGTAAAAAAGACGTAATTTTTACCAATTGCCCTGTATGTACAAAAAATTCAAAAAACTAATTAGAGAGGAACTAGAAACACAAAATTGTAATACTAACAATAACTTTGATCAAAATGATTGGAACAATTGGCTTAAAACTATTTCAATATTTATCAAAACATACAACGTTTCTACGCTCCTCTTTGATAATACATCGGACACTGAACGTCCATACCTTAGAGTAAATGTTGGGAATTTAACCCTTAACGGTTTGCTGGATAGTGGCAGTGCCATTACAATTTTAGGTAATAACTCACATAAATTATTACTTGAACATGGTTTGGAACTACAACGTGACCAAATTATCAAAGGTTCTGTTGCTAATGGTCAAACAATCAATTCAATTGTTACTATTAAGCTTCCAACTTTATTTAAAAATAAGTTTGCTATAATTACCGCCCATGTAATACCCGCTGTTACTCAACCTTTCATATTAGGTATCGACTTCTGGAAAACTTTTAAGCTGGCTCCAGACATACTTAATACGGTCAGTATGCTCAAGAGTTCAGGTACTCCCATGTTTATCATTAATAATAATGATACTTACTTACAGTCTTATGACAGACTTACAGACACACAATTGATTCTTGCTAATGCAGTCGTAGAACAATTTCGTAATATTTCTACCGACGTACTTCCTTTAGGAAGAACAAACCTTATTGAACACTGTATTGATACAGGTGACCACCCACCTATTCGTCAACGTTGCTATCGATTATCCCCTGAAAAACAGAAAGCTCTTCGAGCAGAAGTTGATAAAATGCTAGAACTTGATGTTATAGAGCCTCGTGAAAGCCCATGGCTAAATCCTGTAATTATTACCCCTAAGAAAGATGGTACTTGGAGATTTTGCGTCGACAGTCGTAAGCTTAACGACATAACTAGAAAAGATGCTTATAAATTACCATTCATATCAGATATCATAGATAACCTTAAAGATTCTAAATATCTGAGTTCAATTGACATTGCTAAAGCTTTTTGGGAAGTGCCTTTACGTTTAGAAGACAGACCTAAGACTGCTTTTCACGTTCCAGGTCATGGATCTTTTCAATTTAAGGTTATGCCTTTTGGTCTTACTAACGCACCAGCTACGCAACAAAGATTCATTGATAATCTTCTTTCTGATGAGTCTAATAACGACTCTCTTTTTTATTATTTGGATGATATAATAATAGCCACAAAAACGTACGAGGAACACGTACGTTTGCTTAACAAATTACACGCAAAACTTTCAAAAGCAGGTATAACAGTAAATTTTCCAAAATGTGCATTTTTCCGAAATGAACTTAAATACCAAGGCTACGTAATTGATGATCAAGGTCTCCACACAGACCCTGATAAAGTTAAAACAATCTTAGAAATACCAGCACCTGCTCGTATCAGTCTGCTCGCGAGGTGAAAAAGTTTCTCGGTACAGCTAGTTGGTATAGACGCTTTGTACCCAATCTTAGCACATTAGCTGCTCCCCTCACTAAACTTACGTCTACCAGTAAGAAAGCTCCCGCTTTCAAGTGGACTTCTGAAGCTGATAAAGCTTTTAATAAAATCAAACAAGCTTTAATATCAACTCCTATTCTAACTTGCCCTGACTTTTCTAAACCCTTTGCTGTTCATTGCGACGCATCCGCTTTTGGACTTGGAGCAATGCTTACCCAAGACTTCGATGGAGTTGAAAAACCTATAGCTTACATGAGCAAATTACTTACAGGTCCCCAAAGAAACTATTCTATCACTGAACGTGAACTCTTAAGCGTTATAACAGCGTTAGAGTATTGGCGTTGCTATCTAGACAATGGTCAAAAGTTTACTATCTATACCGATCATTCTGCACTTCAATGGTTCTTACACTTAGATAATCCTACAGGTAGACTTGCCCGTTGGAGCATACGCTTATCAATGTTTAATTTTGACATTAAATATAAACGTGGCAAGGAACATTTGGTCCCAGATACATTATCTCGTATTAAACCAATTAATGTGATTAATTATGATCCAATACAGACTTCTGATTCGTGGTATACTTCTGTATACTCCAAGTGTAGCACAAATCCCACATCAACTCCTGATTATATGATACGACACAATAAACTCTACAGGTACACCCGTTCTAATACCCTCATAAACTCAGAATTAAGTTGGAAAGAAGTAATCCCATCTGAATTTCGTACAGCTATTATCGACGAAAACCATTCGTTACCAACAGCAGCTCATTTTGGCACTTTCAAAACATACCATCGTATTAAAGAAAAATACTTCTGGCCAGGAATGTACAAAGACATTGCCAGCCATATTTCTAAATGTGAAACATGCCTCGCTTATAAGCATCAGAATCAAAATACCATTGGTATGATGGGTAAACCCAAGAACTGTTCTCGTCCTTTCCAATGCATATCTATTGATATTGTTGGTCCACTTCCAATGACACGTAAACTTAATAGATTTATTTTTGTAGTCACATGTTGCTTTTCCAAATATTTTCTTATATTCCCCATGAAGCGAGCTACCTCTTCTGTAATCAAACATATACTTGAGAACTTAGTTTTTATGGTTTATGGTATTCCAGAGACCATAATCCTAGATAATGGCCCTCAACTAATTAGTCATGAACTCCAGGATTTATTTCAATATTACAACGTACCAAAAATTCATTACACCCCCCGTTACTGTCCGCAAGTCAATACTGTTGAACGTTACAACAAAACAATTATAACAGCAGTTGCTTCTTTTGTTGATAATGACCATCGTACTTGGGATTTATATTTAAATCAAATCCAATTTGCCATAAATTCAGCTGTTAATGAAACTACTAAATTCACACCAGCTTTCTTAGTATTTGGTCGCGAACTTGTAACATGTGGTTCTGTATATAATGCTTTGGATCTAAGTGAAGAATTGATTTTTGCTCCACGCGATGAGTACGCTGACAACATAGGTCAGTTAAGCCATTTATTTGCTGAAGTTCAAGCACGTTTATTTCGCGCTTGTTAGGTTATAACTTATTGATATGTTTAATCTGTCTAGTAACAACCATTTTTACAACAATAGAATAACAATGTAAGAGTTGACGATGTTCAGTTGCAGTACTGGACAAGACATTACAACTTGGTACTTACATTTAACGTATTTCACAATTAAATGAATATTCTCAGGTTATAACTTATTGATATGTGTAATCTATCTAGTACCAGACATTTTTATAACAATGTAAGAGCTGACGATATTCAGTTGCGGTACTGGACGAGATAATACAACTTGGTAGTTACGTTTTACGTATTTAACAATGTAATGAATATTCTCACTGAATCACCTCACCACTGACGATGTTATAATGTATTTATAAAATATTGCACTTTAAGACAAAAGTGACTACCGATTGAATCTTTTTGTAAATAATTATGTAATTTCTTAGATCTGTGGCGAGTTTATAATCTATGATAATAACAAATTATGTTTATGAAGAAAAACTGATCTGGAATCTGTTCCACAACTTATTAAGTAATAGTTTACAATTGATAATTATAGATTTATATAAGGTGTTTAAAATGCTTAGTACAATTATCCTTTAATTTTAAGTACAATTACTGAGTCATTGTATTATAACTCTGAAACATCTGTATTTATATTTCCGTTCAAATTAGAATGATTTAAAATCATGTAAACTTACGATATTGATAGAAATGCTTAAAACCAAGTACTTACCCGATTAATATTAATGTATTATTACTTAATCAGCTCTGTACATTTAAACCTATAATTGTAGTAAAAATACAACTTCTCCCGCTAAAAATTGTAATTTATGAGAATCATATAAGAATACTGTTCTGACTTTCAATATTTGTTAACATTCTGAAAAATATGTATATAAACGTCTTAATTATTTAAATGATAACAATGTGTAAACAATACCGAGTTAACAATTATTAAATAGTTTCAATGTAATAAAATATGTACATTTCCGTCACTTCGGCGCCATCTGCAGGCTCATTCCTGCTGTTGCAATGACTACGTGACTTTGGCGGGTAGAATCTCTATAAAAAGCAGCCTCTGGGCTGAGCAGCCCTCTCTGTTCGTTTTCTGTCGTCGTTGCATCAACAAGACACCAAAAGTTAAGTACATTAATATTACCTACACTGTTATTCTGCTACTCTGTTTCTTTGTCCCATATTCAATGTGTATAACTGTGTATTTTGCAAATAGATATTGTCGGTTCTATGGTTTTTCCCATATTGGTTATCATAACCAATGTGACTTTTATTTTGTGCCTGGTGTAACTATGGTGATTGTAAAACGATAATAAAGTGTCATTATGACCTAGTATCACATAGAGGTTGTTAGTATGTTAGGTATTTAGTGTATGATACCTATGTTAATGATAATTGTAAAACTGATGATGAAAAAATACATTCGCCCCGTAGTTTCTTGCCAGTTCTTCTATGGTGGCCAGTTCTTCCGAATCTGGTGGTAGAATCAATAAAAAATATAACAATTCTATTTCCTTGTTTCTATGAATAATCCTTAGATTATACCCTTTTTTAGTACACATTAGGTAGGTACTAAACTGCTCAGTAATTTTCAAGCTTTTATTAAATATTCCTTAGATTATTTATTCTGTAGCTGTAGCTACTAGGTACTACAGATACCAGCTATACGATAAGCAACTTGCTTTTATTACTAGGTGCAGTTAAGTTTTATTTTCTATTCGACAAACCTGACCAACCGAAGGCTAACATTACAAAACTTAGGTTTTGATAATCTTAACAGTACGTATAATTATCTATACATATGTATATAAATCTCACATCAGAAGTGGGATCGTTTCCACGTGAAAATAGATTCTAATACGATGTCTTTTTCAGTTTATCCGGCTGCTCCACGCCTCGAGGTTTCTCACGCACGAAGTTTCACGATGGCGGGAAATGCTGACATCGCACTGTTACCAGCTACAAATGGCGTAAGCGGCTAAATGCTGACATCTCGGTGTATCAACGATGGTGGCGCATTGTGTTACACCAACCTGGAGATCCTCACGGAAGATGTTCCAGGAACAGTGTCACAACTTTCACTACGGCAGGTAAAGTCTCTGAAAGGGTCTGCGTTTCTATAGTAAACACCTGAAAATTTGTTCTATTATAGTGAAAGATACTTTTCCAAGCTATGTTATGTACCTACGTCCAATCCAAATAGACTGACTCATGTAATCATAAATTTGATCCTTGGAGCACAGCGATTGATGAGTAAAGTTCAAATATGCTAATAAACTTAGACTGAATTGCCAAGCGTATAGCTTCGAACGTTAAACATAATCTCATGAAGACCGTTAGATATAAAAATAATTCTGCTCATTCAACTAAATAACTCACTGAGACACTCACAAGTTTTGCCTCCTTTAAAGTATTACTCGCTAATGATTCTGGTGAAAGGTTAAGTTTACTTGTTAACTTGTAATTGACTTATTTTATTGCCATTACTAATGCCTCGCCCCGGTTTCACGCGGGTATCGCTCACACCGCGAAATTTTTCATACTTTTAACGTTTTTATACCCGTAGTAACGTCTAAAAGAAAAATAAAAACATAAGTAAGCAAGATTCAAAATATTTGGCAGCAACTTTCGTGATGCTTTTTGACCATAGACATCTGCATTATTACTCACGTACTTTTCAGACTTGTTATTATTCCGTTTCCACGGAAACGTAATTCCGTTACTTACAGCGAATACAGGATCTCAATTTTTGAAAATAATATTCTGCTCATGATTAGTCGCTGATAATGTATATTTCTTTAGGTGAAAGAATTTTAGAAAGCGATACAGTATTTTTTGAGATTATCCATAACAAACATACAAAAATACAAACATAAAAGAAATCGAAGATATTAGTGTTCATGAAAATTAAAGTGAGTAAATTAGCGAAGATAAAACTGTACTAGTGAAGTGAATACCCTAAAATATTTATATTTTTAGAAAATAAGAAAATATAACCCTATTTCGGTTATGGTTCGTTTCGGCGTTTTTATTTTATTTGAGTAAATGAAATGCATTAATACCTTGGCCTGTAGATAAAAGCTACATAATATTTCAAACATATCATAGCTTCTAGCTTTCCTGGTTTTGAAATCTAGAATACACCTTAGCTTGTATATAAAAGCTCAGTACATACTTCGGGCAAATGTTGGCACTTAGCTTACCTGGTATTGAAATCTAAATCGGCATTATTATTTACTAACGGCTCTGCCCTGTGGCTTCGCCCTGAGTTTTCCCGTTACCACACGAAAACTTGTACAGCTTCCTGTTAATCGTAACAAATAAACATACAGCAATAAAAATACATTGCCTCTGTATAATGTTAGTATACGAGTAGATTTTGTATGTGATGTACACAACTACGAACAACGTACATATGTGTACATTGTGTATGTAAGGTATTATTTATAATTATGGTAGTAGTAGTAGTGTAGGCGGTGTTGCTCATTTCAGGCGTACAGTAACCTAAGTAGATGAAAATATAGTATCAAAAAAAATCCTTTCAGTTAAAATAAATTGCTATGAAACTAGTTAGCTAAATACTCATTCAGCTGGTGAAAAACGAGCAAGCTTTTATTTATCTTTGTGATAATCATCCAAAAATAAATGGATACGTAATATTATGAAATTATCGATCATGTAAAGTCATTACATTACTTAATTTGGCGGTCCATAATATCACATATTATATATTATTTTGCTTGTTAGAGGTCTTTGTTGAAGATAAATAATTATTTTTGAGTTGGATATTTAGGCCATTGTTTTTAACGCCCTTAAAGAATTATGAATTTAACTTTGTTTCATCCCTATGATATTTTTGCTCTTTCCTATATCATTATTAATTATGATTTTATTTGATATAGGATTATTGAAGGTCTTAATAACAATAAATTGATCATAAAATAATATAAGTACTTCTAATAAAATAATGAATCTAAAAGAGTCAATTGGTGGACCTTTTCATTATATAACCTTTTATGATTAAAGACAAAAGGGACATTTGGGCCTTAAGCAGTATTAGTTAAATCCTTCTTGTGATTGATAAATATATACAAAGATTTAATCTCCTCTTTGAATAATTTTATGTTAAATAAATTCTAAATTGTTTATCGGTGAATTTTCCATGTCGTAAAATACCATTAATTACTCGGTAAATTAACTGAGATACACAATTATTACAATAGTTGATACAAGTATTATATGTAAAATGTCAAGATTGGCCAAGCGGGTTAAAGTCAGTTACACCAATGTTTAATAAAATCTTGCAACGTTTGATAATTAGAATTAATTAAATCGAAACTATTGTTTGAAACTTCAAAACATAATGATAAAACGCTTTCTTCGATTTATGCAGTAGTTTACTGGTACAAACATTTAGAGAACCCTCGTTATCACTATGCTCTAAGAGATTTTGGTGTTATAAGTTAAAAATATGTAATAGAAGTTAATGTGATAGAAATTATTATTATTTACAAGGCTTAATTTTACCTGAATACCAAACTCAATGAATGACTATGACTGTGACTGTGTCAGTGACTATGACAATTTTGATACGCTGGGCGCTTACTTGTTTGGTGTTGGTCTAAGGTCAATTGCAGCGGTTGAAACAACCAACATGTCTATGCAAGTAGCAATAGAGTATCTCTATCCGCTGGTCGGTTACTTGTTTGGTGTAAGTTCAAAGTTAGTAGCAGCGGTTGACGGACTTACATGTCTATGCAAGTAGCAATAGAGGAAAAAAAATAATATTTTATTAATCTCTATCCGCTGGTCGGTTACTTGTTTGGTGCAAGTTCAAAAGTCAATAGCAGCGGTTGATGAACTTCCATGTCTATGCAAGTAGCAATAGAGTATGACAGTAAATTTAAAAAATCAATTTTATACTAAATTTACTGCTGAAAAGTGACACAATTAATTTACAACTATGACATTTATTAATGAATATTGACAAAATTATTAAATAAAAACTATAACAAATGATATAGTGGAAAAAAGAAAAAGAAAAGTTAATTGTATTTACAATATTTATAAAAAAGCCAATGAAATGTATTCTTAATAAGTTAATCTACAATATTCATGGAAAGGCTATGAAATCTATATCTAATGACAAAACGATAAAGTACTTCGAGGACGAAGCACAGTCAGTATGGCCGTGTTAGGTTATAACTTATTGATATGTTTAATCTGTCTAGTAACAACCATTTTTACAACAATAGAATAACAATGTAAGAGTTGACGATGTTCAGTTGCAGTACTGGACAAGACATTACAACTTGGTACTTACATTTAACGTATTTCACAATTAAATGAATATTCTCAGGTTATAACTTATTGATATGTGTAATCTATCTAGTACCAGACATTTTTATAACAATGTAAGAGCTGACGATATTCAGTTGCGGTACTGGACGAGATAATACAACTTGGTAGTTACGTTTTACGTATTTAACAATGTAATGAATATTCTCACTGAATCACCTCACCACTGACGATGTTATAATGTATTTATAAAATATTGCACTTTAAGACAAAAGTGACTACCGATGGAATCTTTTTGTAAATAATTATGTAATTTCTTAGATCTGTGGCGAGTTTATAATCTATGATAATAACAAATTATGTTTATGAAGAAAAACTGATCTGGAATCTGTTCCACAACTTATTAAGTAATAGTTTACAATTGATAATTATAGATTTATATAAGGTGTTTAAAATGCTTAGTACAATTATCCTTTAATTTTAAGTACAATTACTGAGTCATTGTATTATAACTCTGAAACATCTGTATTTATATTTCCGTTCAAATTAGAATGATTTAAAATCATGTAAACTTACGATATTGATAGAAATGCTTAAAACCAAGTACTTACGCGATTAATATTAATGTATTATTACTTAATCAGCTCTGTACATTTAAACCTATAATTGTAGTAAAAATACAACTTCTCCCGCTAAAAATTGTAATTTATGAGAATCATATAAGAATACTGTTCTGACTTTCAATATTTGTTAACATTCTGAAAAATATGTATATAAACGTCTTAATTATTTAAATGATAACAATGTGTAAACAATACCGAGTTAACAATTATTAAATAGTTTCAATGTAATAAAATATGTACATTTCCGTCACTTCGGCGCCATCTGCAGGCTCATTCCTGCTGTTGCAATGACTACGTGACTTTGGCGGGTAGAATCTCTATAAAAAGCAGCCTCTGGGCTGAGCAGCCCTCTCTGTTCGTTTTCTGTCGTCGTTGCATCAACAAGACACCAAAAGTTAAGTACATTAATATTACCTACACTGTTATTCTGCTACTCTGTTTCTTTGTCCCATATTCAATGTGTATAACTGTGTATTTTGCAAATAGATATTGTCGGTTCTATGGTTTTTCCCATATTGGTTATCATAACCAATGTGACTTTTATTTTGTGCCTGGTGTAACTATGGTGATTGTAAAACGATAATAAAGTGTCATTATGACCTAGTATCACATAGAGGTTGTTAGTATGTTAGGTATTTAGTGTATGATACCTATGTTAATGATAATTGTAAAACTGATGATGAAAAAATACATTCGCCCCGTAGTTTCTTGCCAGTTCTTCTATGGTGGCCAGTTCTTCCGAATCTGGTGGTAGAATCAATAAAAAATATAACAATTCTATTTCCTTGTTTCTATGAATAATCCTTAGATTATACCCTTTTTTAGTACACATTAGGTAGGTACTAAACTGCTCAGTAATTTTCAAGCTTTTATTAAATATTCCTTAGATTATTTATTCTGTAGCTGTAGCTACTAGGTACTACAGATACCAGCTATACGATAAGCAACTTGCTTTTATTACTAGGTGCAGTTAAGTTTTATTTTCTATTCGACAAACCTGACCAACCGAAGGCTAACATTACAAAACTTAGGTTTTGATAATCTTAACAGTACGTATAATTATCTATACATATGTATATAAATCTCACACGCTCATGAAACTAACGCAAAATATTATAATAAACATCATCAACACCTTGAATTTAAACAAGGTGACATTATATGGAAACGTAATTATCCCATAAGTTCAGCAGGCAAGTATTTTTCAGCTAAATTAGCTCCTAAATTTGTAAAATGCATCATAGCAGGTAAAATTTCACCACTAATTTACGACCTCAGTGATTTATCGGGTAATCCCTTAGGCCGTTGGCATGTCAAAGACATTAAACCTATACCACGTACGTTTTAACCTTAACCATCACTTCTCTACTTACATACTTTATTATAATTATGTACTATGAAAGTTACATTGCTTTCATATTCCTGTACCTTACCATATATTTAAATACCTACTTTTGACCATTGTAGGTTCCCTACTTACAAAAAAAACTTGTATTTAAGTTGTAAATAATGTAATTTTAATATTATTTCCCTTTATGGAGTAATGTCCACATTTTTAGCCTATTTTTTTTTATTTACTTCATTAACTTGTCGGATTCATTATGAATATTGACTTCAAGTCCCTACGTATTGCTATTCAGTGCTATTGTACTTACTACTTACTTTAATTCTTTGGTACTAACAGTAGTTAATACCCTACTTGTTAGCTATGCCTACTTGTTATACTATTTTATTTACAATCATAATGTTCAGTATAAAGCGAAACCAGTACCATATATTATTATTTACTACACCTACACACAAAACTTCCAACACTGAAAAGAGCGGCAAATGTGATTACTCTATAAACCAAGCCTAGGTCACAAAACCAGAATTATTTTATAGTTAATATGCTATTACCTACCTACCTTACTCATATTATTTTAACGTTCTAACACAACGTTTATTATGTACATACACATGCTACAGGCACGTCATACCCTAAGGTACGTTTAGCCATTTTGGCAAAATAATTGTATATAAATATACACATACATACATTTACACATCACACACCACACATTCACCACACATACACATACACACATACACTCACATAATCATTCTGATCAGCGGCTAGTGACTGTATAAATAAGCCTACACTATACTGTATTGGTTCCACGAGTGACCTTATTGATATATAAGGTTTCTCTTTCTTATGAGTTTTATTTCCAAGGAATGGGAATAAGACTATGAATGATGATGAATGTATAAATAAGCCTACACTATACTGTATTGGTTCCACAGGTGACCTTATTGATATATAAGGTTTCTCTTTCTTATGAGTTTTATTTCCAAGGAATGGGAATAAGACTATAAATGATGATGAATGAATGTGTGATTTATGAATATGAATGCATCTAGGAATCCAATCAATTGTATATTGACATTGTTAATAAACATTTTCGCATAAAAATTAAAAAGACTCAGCATTTCAATTATTTTAATTAATTATTTTATTATTTTAACTTTATTACCCATATTATATATATTTTTATTATTAACTTCTACTATTATTTTTTTCTTTTGTTATTAGCATATTTTTTTTCTTTTTTTTAAATAAACCTTACAATGAAAAAATTTTTTTTTTTTTTTACTATCAAAAAAATTTTTTTTTCTCCGGGGAGGCGGGGTATTGTGACGAGATCCAAACCTCTTTCATAATAATACTCTTTTGATATCTTAATTCTTTCATAATCCATTTCTTTTCATTTTGATAGTTCATTATTTATTCCAAAGACAAATAACCTGTCATTCCAATATATGGATTTTTAGCAAACCCGAAATTGTTTTATAATACCAATAATAAGATTATTACAACTGGATTCTTTAAAATACATAAAATAATACCTTCGTAAGTGGTCGTTTTCATCCATATTGTAGCACCACGAAAAAGTCTATGCACCTGTTGTTCCTGTAATTCTGTTGTCCACTGAGGCTTGGTCCCTGGGCTGGTGGAGCAAGCCCAAACCCTGGGACCGCCTCGCGACAATATAACTTAAGAGAGTGCCAAGTTGCATCAAAACCCGTCTATGAGTTTCAGCGTGGTATGTGTTCTTTTAAATAAGTTTCAGCCTCTATCCTGCGAGAACCCATAAATTTTTCGACATGTACAGTATCCTATGTCCTACCTCATAGTATGAACTCAAATCATACCAAGTATCATTTGAATTCATCCAGTAGTTTCTGCGGCGTGATGCGCGGCTTAGATACAGACTGACAGACATACAGACAAAAATGAAAAAAACATACAGTTTAGGTTTCATTATCGAAAATAGAGTAACTTCCAAAAAAAACACTATATCTTTAATGCACAGAATTTGGAGCCATATCCCACAGGAACCCTTTATTTTTTCGGGACAAAATGTATCAATAATTTTCACCTATCTTATAAACTATGGCTGTGCCAAGTTGCATCAACATCCGTCCAATAGTTTCAGCGTACTACGTGTTCTTTTAAATAATTTTCCACCCCTATACTGCAGAAAAATTTAATTTATTCGGGATGAAAAGTATCACATGTCCTACCTCGAAGTATGAACACAAATCATACCAAATTTCATTTGAATTCATTGAGTATTTTCGGAGTGGTGCGCTGCCAAGGTACAGACAGACAGACGGACAGACAGAAAGACAGACAAAAAAAAAAATACAGTGTTGGCTTTAGTATTGAGTAAAGAACGGCCTCCAAAAAAAATTACATAATATCTTCAATTTACAGAATTTTGGACATTATCCCGCAGGAACACTTTATTTTTCGGGATTAAAAGTATCCTCAATATTTACCCATTATATAAACTATGAATGTGCCAAGTTTCAAAAAAAATCGTCTAGTAGTTTCAGCGTGATACGTGTTCTTTTAAATAACTTTCAACGTCCATCCTGCAGGAACCCTTTAATTTTTCGGGATGAAAAGTATCCAATGTTATACCTCGAAGTATGAACTCAAATTATACCAAATTTCGTTTGATTTTTTTGAGTATTTTCGGCGTGATGCACTTCCAAGGTACAGACAGACAGACGGGCAGACTGACAGAAGACCAAAACTTAAAAAAATACAGTTTTGGCTTTAGTATTGACAATAGAACGGCACCAAAAAAACACTTTTATTTACAGATTCAGATTCAGAACTCGTTATTTTTTCGAGATAAAAAGTATCCTGAAGTTTAACCCATCATATAAACTATAACTGTGCCAAATTGCATCAAAATTCGTCCAGTAGTTTCAGAGTGGTAAGTGTTTTTTGAAATAACTTTAAACCTCAGTCCTGCGGGAACCCTTTCATTTTTCGGGATGAAAAAGAGCCTATGTCCTACCTCGTAGTATGAACTCAAATCATACTAACTTTCATATAAATTCATTCAGTAGTTTCGGCGTGAGTTTCGGCCAAGATACAGACAGACAGACAAACAGACAGACTTAAATAACAGTAAATTCAACCTTCTTGCGTTAAACAGAATTTATTCGGTTTGTTTGTTTGTCGTATGAGGTAGTGCTGGCCTCTGATGTCAGAGTTTATCAAGCCGCCCGAAGGCCTCTGACATGGCTTAACGACTGCTATTAATCAATAACAGCCGGGACCGACAGCTTAACGTGCCTTCCGAAGCACGGAGCGATGGAAAACCGCACATAACTTAGAAAAGTCATTGGTGCGTAGCCTAGGTTTTGAACCCGGTATCGTTGGATTCTAAATTGCACTACAGAACCGTTAGGCCACCATCGCTATGCGGTATTCTGTAATTTATTCGGTATTCTGTGATAGAATAATACTACAGACAAAATAGTAAGTCAATATAAAACCTATAAACAAAACACTATAGCAAAGAGAATACAATAGTTTATTGCAAAGAGAATATAATCACTACGTTTTATATGGAGGAAGTAAGTATAGGGAATTGTTGATAGGTTACGTTTGTGTAAATAACGTATTTAGTGTTAGGAATTGTTGTCACTTATATTATATTTGTGCAAAATCAGTATCAGATCAGGGTCAGTGTTTTTATTACTGACTAGGCAATCGTTTGACCACGATCTCACCTGACGGAAAGGGATGATGTGGTCGAAGGTGTAGCACGCTTGCCTATTAGATACCTGTTCACTCTTGAATTAACATCAGACATTGAATTGTTGTTATGTTCTAGTTTTCAAAATAAAGTATTTAGTGTAAGTCGTTCTCATATTATATAAGTGCAGTTTTTTTTGGGTAATAAATTCTTCATATTCTTCTATTTGTCCAAGTAAGGTACCTACTAATTTTATCTTTTTATATATCTATCCGTGCGAAGCCAGTTATACAATAATAGTCCTTGCCAGTTAAAATTCAATAGCGGAAAATACACAATAGCACACAACTGTAGAGAGAAAAGGGGCAAAGATATTTCTGCCTTCCTTGACAGCAAGGTGCAGTGAAGGTGTAGTGACATTACAACAAACCAAAACTTTTGTCCTATCTGAAACGTGGCATGAAAATCAACATTTCTGCAGTACTATTATTTGTACGTTTACCACTTATACCAATTCGTCTGACTGTTGTGATACTCATATTACTCAAACCAATAACTGTATAAAAAAAATGATTCCCCGATCTATACAAACAATTTATCTGGCCGTCACGAGCGACGTATTGAACCAATATCAATCTCGATACTCCATCAACTGCCCGCAAAAAAGCTATTAAGCGGCTTTGTTTGACATCAAACCCGCATCAAGCCGACTGACAGGCCAAACATATTCGTCAAACAGTTTACACGTCCAAACATCTCGATCTACGAGAGGACCCTTTGAGATTTTTCAACCAACATTGTATACCACCTACAATATTCTCCTAACGTTTATCTACCTTTTGTTAGGGTTGATTATCTCTTGCTTATTTTCTCGGGAGGAGTACAGATAAAGTGGTTAGGTAAAGATATGTTTGGCTTGGATTTTACGGTAGCAAGACAATTTTTGATGTTAAACATGGAGTGTTCTCGCAACATATTGTGACGCAATGATATTGACTAATACTTCACTTGCTTGTGTAATAAGGTGGAAAATTGAGGGGCTTTTAGCCAATAATGGATTTAAATTTATGTGGAGGGAAAGAGAAGTATTATTAGAAATAATTGTTTCAGGTTTTAAAATTAACGCTACTAGTGATAAATGATAGGCATATTATGTTATATGCTACAAGTACGTTAAATGTCTATGTATGCCATATTTTTTTAAAGAACTTCTGTGAATATTTCTAGATCGTAAAAATATAATTTTATTATTATAATGCTAGTTTATAGGTACAAAAGCTATTATAATTATTTGTTATTTTTATGTTTTTAGGGTTCCTTACGTCTGAATAAAAAAAAACCCTTTTAGGATCACCCGTGTGTCTGCTTGTATATCTCGGTCTGTCTGTATTATTCGTCAGTCACAGCAAATTTGCTCCGAATCTACTGGACCGATTAATTTAAAATTTGGTACACATATGAATTTCTGTGACCCAAACATGTACGTGTTAATTAAAACAACGAATTATGAATACAGGGGTCACAATAAGGGGTCAAATAAAAAAATTAAAACCAAAATTTATTATATAAATATATTTTGTTTAAACCATTTTCACACCCGTGTTCCCGCTTAAAAATTTTGCCACCGCCGTTCACTCCTTTATAGATTGAATTTCAAAATATTCTTCCTTAGTGCACCTCGAGGATACTCATTGATTATTTACTTCAAAGAACAAGTGTGAAATTTTATGCGATAAATCTTGGCAGCGTCTTCAAATATCATTTCTACTGAACTAAAGTAATTATTTTTCTACATTTTTTCAACATAACATGTAAGCTAGGAAAAGCCTGGTTAACAAATCAATTTAAAAAACATGAAATTGAAACTTCATTTCCTTCCTACAATGTTTTACCGGCCTTATTGCCTACCCAACGGGTGAAAATATAATATATAATACTATGACGTTTCAGATTCGGACGTCAAAATCGTCAACACAGTTTATTTCCTGCCTAGATTTTTAAACCAAAAGAGGTTGAATTACGCTTAATTCCCATCCGATTTTGTAAACCAAAGGAGGTTGAATTACCCTTACTGGCGTTAAGCTTTTTAACAGTAAGCGTAATTAAACCTCCTTGCGATACACATAATAACACTATAGACAAAATGGTAAGTCAATATATAACCTATAAACAAAACATTATAGCAAAGAGAATAAAATTCATTATAGTTTAGAGGAGGAAGTGTAAGGAATTGTTGTTGTTATGTTTATTTATTTGTTTAATTATTTTGCACAAAAATAGTGTACAAGGAAGGACTTAATGTTAAGCAGCATTATCTACCAGTCATCCAGGTCGTGAAAGAAATACTAGTACATAGGGCGTACGGTTTAAAATTTTGAATAATAAATACAAATAAACAAAGGTTTGTGTAAATAAAGTATTACAACTCCTTACACTAGTAAGGAGTTGTTGTAAAATATGTGTGCTAATATTGGACTACTGTTTCCCTGCACAGTGAAACAGCAGCAACATATCTAAACATATTGTTTTGTAATCTCGCTAGGCAGTCACAGATTGAAAATAATAATTATTCAAAAGCTTAGTCTGTTACATTAGGTAGGTAATTGAATAGGTACAATATATGAAAACATTATCCCCGTTACTTATAAAAAGTTATGCAATGGTTAAGCAATGATTAGTAATTCTGCGCAGTACAATATTGTACTGCGCAGAATTACTAATCTTTACTTAAGCATTGCATAACTTTTTATAAGTAAGGGGGTATATTTATTACGCATAAGTACTTAATTGCCTACTTAATTTAAGCACATAAAATAATTAAAATCTCTAAGACTTGTTTCAAACGTCGTTAACAGTAACATAATCTACAAAACTTT
The DNA here is from genome assembly GCA_946251855.1 of Alsophila aescularia. NCBI lineage: Eukaryota > Metazoa > Arthropoda > Insecta > Lepidoptera > Geometridae > Alsophila > Alsophila aescularia. The sequence continues at coordinate 61,525,344 of OX276380.1, read as the reverse complement.
GAAGTCTAATAACAATTATTCCTGGCCTCCCCAATAAAAACATCTTAGACTAACAATCTCAGGAAATGATGCTGAATTACGAGCGTTTTTTTTTGTAAAGACGTTGTGAATTTTAGTGACATAAAGACATGTATGGGAGTTCGCCTTTGTTCTTTCGAATCTCTAGGTCCACCGGTTTAGACTGTGCGTTATCTGTCAATCAGTCAGTAGATAGGTATGCTACGGTACTAGTTTATGGAAATATATTAGATAGGTGTCACCAACATCCCTCAAACCTGAACACAGCAGGTAGGTACTTATTAACACCGGAATTCTCCAAAATGCACATTCAACAGTTTTCACGTCATTTTTCGAAGCGTTACCAGAGGGCCCTTCAAAGTAACGAAGAGTTACTCTCATATGAGTTTACCAGCACCTTATACACCGAGATGAAGCAAAACACTCCCTATAGCAGAAAATATAAAAGCTACAGAGTCGGTTAAAGGTGTGATGGTTCAAGTGTACACTTGTTACGAACGGGTAAGCTTGCTTGAGCGATAAGGGAACGGCGGCGTCGAATTTTTTTCTAGAAATACACGGCTTAAAGACTTCACGTTTTATTAAGAGTTCGAAAAATGTGTCAGCCCCTAGAAGTATAAAGTGCAGTGTGTTTCTAAAATGTTTGTTTAAAATAATACCTTCGTTTTATCTTTTTAAAGCATGAGTTCAAACGAAATCTTAAACGTGTAAATAGGGTTCAGTTCTGTCCTTATGTAAAGTCTAAAAGTTTTGAGTTATATAGTTATTAACTTCAACTTTACTTAACAGAACATATTATGATAAATTAATATATAATTTAGTGTTTATAGAATAAACATCTCTGTACTGTTTATATATACGACAGCGTTTAATGAATATAATTATAAAATTGAATACATACGAGTAACTTATTAAACCGAATTATCTCCAGTTTGGATTAAATTATTATTTATTTACAGGATAAAATGTACAAAAAACAAAAGTTAATTTTAAAATATAAATAAAAAAACTTAACTATTTACACAAAACTATCTAAAAGCCCTTCGGAGGAAGGGAAAGTGCCTAGAATGCTGGCTGCATTGCCACGCTGTATTGCAATACTATTTTTTGGCCTAAATAGGGGCCATCATTCTGGTCACATGTCACCTCCACCAAACGTTTTGCCATGTCCCTGTAAATTTCGTGGCCGCCTGGCCCCCATGGACCCAAAGTTTCAACCCCAAACGGTACAAACATGTGGGGTTACATCATGTCAAGGTTCCCATATTTGCGCCACTTGAGGTTTTCTGTTTTTGGTTGCAGCGCCAGCCCGATTTGTTGTCTCTGGAAGATGAGACGTCGCCAAGGTATCAACACAAGTTGCATTCCAAACTAAAGGCCGTCCCATCTTCCAAGGAATTAAAATCATACCATGGTTCTAAGATTAACGGAACGCCGGCACTGACAAAGGCCCAACGGACGACTTCATTCAAACTGGCGTGTCGAGGAATCCTCCCTGCGCTTCTGTAGCAAGATAGTCCGTGATGGCCAAGCCGATCCACCATATCGCCGCATAGGCAACGATGTGGGACTTGGCAAAAAAACGCCCAGACGCAGAGAAACGGCTAATCGGAATGTCTGGTTGTCTAGTAAATTGCCAATGTTTTTTGATGGAAGTGCTTGCAACCAAAGGCCTGATTCCCAACGTGAAACAGCGAGGAGGCGAGCACGCTCTGTAGAACAAACAGATGTATCAAGAAGATTTTTCTGTTCAATTTCACAGAGCGGCCCGTCCCAATGCTTTTGGGAAGGAGGCGCTTTGGGCAATGACTGATTTGGACAGGCTATTTTCCAAGCGTCCCTAACTTCAGTCAAAAAACTTATTTCGTAATTTGTAATACAGGGAGATAAAATAGCTCCGATTAATTTTTGTGTACTATAAACTGAGGATAGGAAAGTTGGTAGAGATACACTAGAAATTTTACGTATGCCAAGACCACCGCACCTTATTCGTAGTGAGGCCTGGCACCAAGAGCGATCATCGAAAGGTACATTGAGGATGGCGGTGAGCGTATCTCTTAAAATGCTGTCAAACTGTTGTATAAGTAAGGTATGATTCTAAAGTTGACAACATCTTAAGAAAAACATAAATTTTGGGACAAAAAGGCAGTAGCAAATTATAAAATATGCCATATGTGTATTAATTTAATGCAAGCGGTCCGAAATAAATTGAAAATTTTGAATTTTTTCTTCAACGAAATTTGGTAATGATTCATCAAGGATCGGGGCCCCTAAAAGACGAAGAAAACTGTTTTGCAAAATCTTTACATTTGGAGCAATATTTCTAAAAATATCTATGGTGTAATTTTTTGAAATGATTGGATTTGAAATGTATAATTCACATTTAAACAATTTTTGAGTAAGACCTATTGTTTTGAATTGTCTTGTTAAATTTTCCAAATCTTTCATGACTGTGTTCACATCGCCTCCTAAAGTTCCATCGTCCAGATACCATACTTTAAATTTTGATTCTAATTTTGTAATGATTGTATGTATAGCGAGGCTGAAAATAGCCGGCTCAAGTGGATCTCCTTGTTGACAAGCTACTTCTGAAGAGATGAGATGATTTTTGTATGTTAATTTTGAAGGTTGACCATAACAATGCCAAAGATATTTGTATAAATGAGGAATTTTGTCTTTTATCACAGTCAAAAGGGCGCGTCTATCGACTGAATTAAAGGCGTTTTTAACATCCACCTTCAACAGCACATCACCTCCATTGTGGCACAAAAAAAAACTTAAAGCACGAACCGCCGCCTCACAGCCCCCGCGCGAACCGAATCCCAACTGTACAGGTTGGAAGTATGTGCAGAGGGATTCACTTAGTGACTTACAGCAAATTTTGGCTGTAAGATGACGATAAACTGTGCCAACATCAATAGGCCTTATGCCCCATCCTTTTTTAAGAGCACACATAAATTTGCCCCATATAAAATATCTAGAATGTAGGTGTTCACTTTTCCAGAAACCATGAAATTAGTCAAATTTGTTATTTCTTTTAAAAGAGCATCACCGGTCTCACCGCAAACACCACTTATTAAGTCTTTAAGGTGCTGAGGTGAAAGAACATCGAGACCACCTGCAGACCCACTGGGGAAAGACGCAATGGCATTCGCTACGTCTTTAGGTGTTGCCATTCAATTCTTGCGGAACCTTTTATGTCACCTTCACTCAACCTGTTTTCTACCATACGGTAAGATATAGAGGAAGACTGAGCTGCATGTGAACGTGATGTAAAAGAGAAATTTGGGAGAGATTTTGAATTTTGGATGCAGTTTTGTTTTATTCTGTTTGTAAGGGATGTAGTATCTAAAGGGTTATTCGAAACATGTAAAATTCTATAGGGGAAGGTTAACAAGTGCTCCTAGGCTTGAGTAGAGTTTATGGCTGTGACATTTTTAATATCTTCAGTAAGGCAACGTGCTACAGATAGGCGAGCTCCGCGCGGGATTCACTTAACTATGGGTAGGTTATTTTTGAATATACTGAGGTTTTCCCAAAAAGGTTGAGCTAAAGGCGTTTGGATGGGTACTGTTGAATTTGATCTTTGAGAAAGTAGAGAGCCTGAAGTTTTAAATTATTATGTTTTATATTTAACTAACTTATTTTTTTGTAAACAATTGAATTTATTATTTTAGGTTTTTACAATTGTTTTAACTCGCTTTTTTATTTTTAATGCATGTAGTTTTCGCCTATAATTATGATGGCACTAAGTTATTTTACTTTATGTTGATTTGTTTGTTTTAATGCATCGGTGTACATTATGTTGGTGATCAAATAAATAAATAAATACATACTAAGTACTACTCTAACTGGTACACTAACAGGATGAATAAATTTATATTAAAACTTAAAAGCTAAAAAATACACGCCTGCCCTGCCAAAAATAACTTGTAAAATTCGAAGTTTTTTTTGCCTTTGTTCATACGGTCGCCTTGTTTTTTTTTTAAATATGTATATTCTATATTACTCGGGGAGATGTAAGGATTCTAATTCCATACGTCTAAATCTTTTAAGGTATATAAAAGTTATGGTGGAATAATGAAATTCACATACATACAAACATACAAGAATCCTAAAAAATATTACACTTCTTTTTTTGGGCAGTCGTGTAAAAACGACTTAACATTAACTGAACTACTTGCAAAAGCTCCACACGGCACTTCACGCTTCACCAGACAACGTCCAACTAATGTCCTAATGAGCTCATTCTACTCCTGTTTGAACGAACCGCTGCACTTTGGCGCACTATAACGCTATTAATTGTTTCCGGCTCATTTTAATGGCCGCTAATTTTAATAATAAACCACTGAGCTTACTGGATGATATTTGCTCATTATGTTGCTATTAGCGAGATAATTTGTTCATGGATGTTAAGAGCCTGAATGTAGATCTATATCCATCCATACCAATATAAAAAAGTGTAACGTTGTCTGTTTGTTTGTTTGGGGACCTTTCACGTGATAACGGCCGCACGGATTTTAATGTATTTTGGAATGGAGATAGATATATATCTAGATAAATAACTCTTTATTGAAACACACAAATAAAAATCTTACAACTAAAAAAACAAAATCTATCTATAATTATAATAAAACTGTAACGGGTCCAATTCTGTACATTGAAGATATTTTGAAATTTATTTTTGGATGGTAGTCTATATTTGATACTGAAGCCAAAACTGTTTTTTTTTTTTCATTTTTGTCTGTCTGTCTGTCTGTCTGTCTGCCTGACTGTCTGTCTGTCTCTCTATCTATCTGTCTGACTGTCTGTCTGTCTGTCTGTCTGTCTGTATCTTGGCTAGGCATCACGCCGAAACTATTCAATGAATTTAGATGAAACTTGGTATGATTTGAGTTCATACTACGAGGTAGGACATAGGATACTTTTCATCCCGAAAAATGAAAGGGTTCCCGCAGGATTGGGATTTAAAGTTATTTAAAAAACCCCTAACCACTCTGAAACTACTGGACGGATTTTGATACAACTCGACACAGTCATAGTTTATATGATGGGTTAAAATTGAGTAGACTTTTTATCCCGAAAAAATAAAGGGTTCCTACGAGATACGGGTCCAAATTTATGTTAAGCATGAAGTAATAGTTTTTTTTTCTTAGGGTACTCTATATTCGATTCTGAAGACAAAACATTATTTATTTCATTTATGTCTGTCTGTCTGTCTGTCTGCATGTCTGTATCTTGACCGATTATCACGCTGAAACTACTGCATGAATTCAACTGAAACTTGGTATGGTTTGAGTTCATACTACAAAGTAGGACATTGTATACTTTTCATCCCGAAAAAATAATGGGTTTCCTCATGCTATTGGTTTAAATTTATTTATAAGAACACGTATCACGCTGAAACAATTGGACGGGTTATGGTGCAACTTGAAACAGTAATATTAGTTTATATGATGGGTTAAATTGAGGATAATTTTTATCCCGAAAAAATAAAGCATTCCTGTGGGACATGTGTCCAAAGTTATGTTAATTTTGAAGTAATAAATATTATTTTTTCGAGGGTACTACCCCATATTCGATACTGAAGCCAAACTGTTTTTTTATAAGCTTTGATTTAACTTGCAATGTTTGTATGTATGTATGTATGTTTGTTTAGGTCAAATCTCGCAATGTGAATTAGAACCACTTCCTCTTATCCTACGGGGTTGAATTTTTACATGTGTGTTTACTTCCAATGACATTTCATTTTTATGGTAAGCATGACCTGAATCGACATCCAGGATTAGCTCCAAACAAAGGAACTCTTTAGCGGTTAACAGCACATATACGAAATTTTGTGTACGCATTTTACTATGAAAGCCAATTTTAAATTTTACGATGACATGGTCTCCAGATAAAGAAACTCTTCAATGGTGAACAGCATAGACACAAAATTTTGTGAACGCATCTTATTCTAATAGCCGGTTTTAAGTATCAGCATGAAATAGTTGCTGCACTCAGGATTGGGTCCTGACTAGGGAACTCCTCAACGGTTAGCAGCACAGACACGAAATGTTGTACTTATACGCATTTAATTGTGATAGCCAGTTCTAAGTATGACATGGTTACTGCATAAAACTTTTATTTTTAAAGTTTTTTCTATACATATACAAATTTTCATTTTTTCTCTCTGTTTGTCTATCTGTCTGTATCTTGACCGTGCATCACGCCGAAAGTACTGAATGAATTCAACTGAAACTTTGTATGATTTGAGTTCATACTACGAGGTAGGACATTAGATACTTTTACGAAAAACTAAAGGGTTCCCGCAGGATAGGGGATGAAAGTTACTTAAAAGAACACGTATCACGATGAAACTACTGAACGGATTTTGATGCAACTTAACACAGTCATAGTTTAAATGATGGGTTCAAATTGAGGATACTTTTTATCCCAAAAAAATAAAGCATTCCTGTGGGATAGGGGTCCAAAGTTATGTTAATTTGAAAGTAAAAAATATCTATACGTATAATAAAGCAATCAGTACGAAAAAGTTTGTACAAAATAGATAAAAAAATATCCCTAGACATACTTAAAATAAGCTACTAAACAACAATATAACATTTTAAAAAAAGTGTCTGTCTGTTCGTTTGTTCACGCATCACGTAAAAAGTACTGGACTGATTGCGATGCGGTTTCCTTTGTAGGATAGCTTAAGGTCTTACTTAAAAATGGGATTACTTGGTATCTCAATTTGATGAGTAAAAGCGGAGAAATCAATAAAAATATTTTTGACGGGTCGGAAGGAATTTTGATCAAATGTTGGTATATTGGTATTTTAGATCCTGGAATAGTACTTAACGCGTGCGAAGCCGCGGGTACAGCTAGTTAATAATAAAGTGTCACAATGGGCGGTCTTATCGCTCAGAGCGATCTCTTCCAGACAACCTTCTACGGAAGTAGATAAAGTCCTTTGTCATTTCAGAATATAATCAGAAAAGTAATTACTATAAGAACCTAATATTAAATTGTAAAGTGAATCAAAAGGCATGTAGAGCGTATAAAAAAAAAACACTCCCAAACTTAAATTTGCAGATATTGTAGTAAATTCTCAGAATCAACCGCTTGCTTGGCATTGTCGAACTGAAAACCGTCACGGTAGCAAGTTCCAAGCAAGCGGTTGATTCTATAAATTTACGGTTTTCAGCGGGCAAAAAGTTTTTATCGATTGCTCGGCTTCTTCTCGTCAGATTGAGATAATAAGTACCACTTTTAAGGTCAAACCCTAAGCTAACAAAGAAAACCGCATCGCAATCGGTCCAGTAGTTTTTACGTGATACGTGAACAGACTATCAGACAAACAGACAGACACGTATTTTAAAAATGTTTTTCCTTTTTCTGTCGCTTATTTTAAGTACCCTATTTTTTTTTTAATATCTTCCTTTTGCAGATTGTTTGGTACTAACTGCTTTATTATAAGTATAGATAAATGCCCTTCACTTTTGGCAGAATAATGAAAATATGTGTTTTGTTACATTATTTTAATCATGCCTATATAACAGTACCGTGCCATACACACTGACTGACTAACTGACAGATAATGCCCAGCCTAAGCTGGTGTACCTAGGTAATTGAAATTTGGAGGAATATTTCTTGAGTATTCTAGAGGTGAATTACGTAAGTTACTGTAACCGTAAAAAATGAATACCAGCTCCAAATAAAATACCCCTATCCTGCGGGGGACCCTTTTATTTAAAGTATCCAATGTCCTAACTCGTAGTGTGAACTCAAATCATGCCAAGTTTTATTTGAATCCATTCAGTAGTTACGGCGTAATACGCGTCCAAGATATAGAAAGACAGACAGAAAGACAAAAGAAAAAAAAAACAGTTTTGGCTTCAGAACGAATACAGAAAAGCCTCCAAAAATGTTTACAAAATATCTTTTACGTACAAAATTTGGACCTCTATCCCGCAAAAACCCTTTATTTTTTCGGGATAAAAAGTATCCTCCATTTCTACCCATTATATAAGCTGTACCAAAGTCCATCAAAATCCATCCAGTAGTTTCAGAGTGGTAAGTGTTTGATTCTTGTATTTGTTTCTTATATGTGTGTATGTTTCTTATATAAAGTGTTTATTATTATTATTATTAATTTTTTAAATAACTTTTAACCCGTATCCTCTGGGAACCGTTTAATTTTTCGGAATGAAAACTATCCTTCCTACCTCGTAGTATGAACTCAAATCTTACCAAGTTGCATTGGAATGCATTCAGTAGTTTCGGCGTGATGCTTAGCCAAGATACAGACAGACATACAGACAGACAGACAAATATGAAACAAAAACAGTTTTGGCAGTTTTGGAAAAGCCTCTAATAAAAATTTACAAAATATCTTCAATGTACAGAATTGGACTTGTTACTGTTTTATATGAGTATATAGATACCTAGGTTGTATTTGTTTGACTTGATTTTATCACATAATTTTAACATCACATTTTTGTTTCTATTTGAATTTTTGTTGACATATTGTTGCTTTATGAATATACTAGTTTTCCCGCCCGCGACTTTGTCCGCGCGGACTACTGTTTATCGCGAAAAAAGGCATCCTATTTTCTTCTAGGATATTATAAACCAATGCAAAAGTAGGTATAGCTCTTGGTGATTTTGATAGACCTGTTATTTCGTTTCCATAGCAACCACAGCAGACCATTATGTGATGGCAACCGCTCCTTACAGTGAGTAATCAACGTTTTCCAGTTTTATCGTGGAAAATTACAATTTTCCGGGATAAAAAATATCCTATGTATCCAATAAGTATCCAGTATAGTATAAATATCCAGGATTTAAGCTATCTGCACTCTAAATTTCATCAAAATCCGTCCAGTCGTTATCGCGTGAAAGCTCCCCAAACAAACAGACAAAGTTTGACTATTATTTATTGGAATGGATATTGTAACTACCAATAATATTTGTACACAAACTGTGTACTTATTATTATTATTTAATAATTATTGTGATTAATATATTTAGCAGCGTGTGGTGCGCCTAAGGCTGATATTGCTAGGGTGCGTATTACCTTGGCGGCAGCGCGCTCACCCTCTGACCGGTCACTCAGACTATTGCCGTTCACAGCTGATGAGGTTTTCCGAATAGTGACAACGCGTATACCTCCGAAACCGTCAAAGGATATATATGAGCTGTCTATGGCGCTCCTTAGAATAGCAATCGTGCCTCTCTCCACTGTGTTAGCAATGTTTTTAACATGTGCCTTGGAGACGGATCTTATCCGACCCCTTTGAAAATTTCGAAGATTTCTACAATATTTAAAGGAAAAGGCAAACGAGACGACATGGATGGGTACCGACCAGTGTCCATCATCCCAGCCATCGCAAAAGTGTTTGAGAACGGGTTGAGTTCCAGGTTGATGGCTTTTTTGACGGAGAAAAATGCCCTCTCGGTTCACCAGTACGCATATCGTGAAGGACGATCCACGACCTCTCTAGCCCGCGAAGTAATTTGCCAGGTGATGGCTGCACGCGAGCGCAGGCAGCAAGTCGCTGTCCTGTGCTGCGACTTATCAAAAGCCTTCGATGTCGCAGACCACGATGTGCTCGCTGTGAAACTGCAACACTACGGGATAGAAGAGAGAGCGTATGATGTGCTTACGAGCATGATGCGGGGCCGCTCCCAGATCGTTGAACAACAAGTCAGATCCATTATCAGCAGCAATAGGAGTTGCACAGGGCTTGTCGGTCTCGAACATAATGTTTTCTCTCCTGCTTAATGATCTTCCTGACGCCGTGAAATGTGCAGACATCCTCTTGTATGCCGATGACGTGGCTGCGATAGTAACTGCGGCCACCGTAGAACAGCTTGAGGAGATGCTGAATGTCACGGCTTCTAATCTCTCTAAGTGGTTTCGGGCGAATGGCCTGGTATTAAACGTAAAAAAGATACACTTCATACACTTCTGTCTCTCAGGCCACATCACAAGACCATTGATGGTGTCGGCAAACGACAGCACGATCGAGCAAGTGAACAGCATAATATTCCTTGGTTTTAAAATCGACAGGAGTATGACTTGGGAGAGCCAAATACACAACCTGTGTAGCAAAGTAGGTAGTGCATGCTTTGCGCTCAGGAGGGTGTCCCAAGTAGTGTAAGCGGAGGTGGCGCGAGCGTGCTACTTCTCCACGGTATATTGCAGTATGGTGCTGAACTTTGGGGGCGCGCTTCGGATTGGGAGCGTGCCTTCCGAATGCAGAAGCGTGCTGTAAGAGCCATTGTACGAGTGCCGCAAGATACCTCCGCTAGACCCCGTTTTAAAAAGCTTGGGATTCTTACATTACCTGCCATTGTTATTTTCCAGGTGGCAGTGTATGTAAGAAATTCTCCCGACCTGTATAAAACCCATAGTGACGTGCACGCCCACAAAACACGTAATGCTGCCAAGCTTGTTGGTATCCGGCGTTCTATGAATAAGTCATGCAAACTGACACACGTTATGGGACCTACTGTATATAACCGCCTACCGGGCAATGTAACGAGGGCCCTCAGCATGAGTTGCTTCAAAAACAGGTTAAAACGATGGCTTATTGAGCAAACTTTCTATAGCTTTGACGAATTTTTAAAAAGTAGTGTTAAACAATAAGAATTGATGATCATTTATCTGTCTATTTTGACATATTTTTTTTATTAAATTTATATTATTGACATGTACCAATTTATTAGATTCGATTTGTGGTATATTATTATTATTATTATTATTTTGTATAATTATACACCTTTGTATACATACTTGGATGTTGTTGACATGTAAACTGATGTTTATTAATAAAATACTTATGACTTATGACTTATTTTTACTCTATTCTAAATGATTAGCTTTTATGACGAGTAATATTAACCCATAAATGAGTATTTGAGTATTTTGTAGAATACCGACGAGCTTACGACCTCACGTCAATGCGCTAGACTTTGAAGCTTACCCTTTACCTAAGTGTCATCCTCAATGAACCTCATAGCACGTATCTCAATTGAAACCAAAGACTCGAGCTGATACTTGGCAGAACCGTCCCAGAGGTGACAGTGGTACTTCATACAAGATCGGACCCGTGCTTGATAGAGATTCAAAAACTGTCCCGGTGTGAAGTACCGCATAACTTTAGACAAAATTCCAAATTTCTTTGTAGCTACTTTGGCTTTGGATTCAATGTAGGACCCAAAATTCAGGTTCGATGTGAGCTCGACACCCAACAGCACCAGATGGTCGCCTATTGGTAGTGTTACACAACGGAAAGGCAAAGATCGGCGATGAGGACTCTTTTTAGCAGAATACAAACACGCTTGCATTTAAGTAGCATTAAACTTAACCAGGTTAGCATCGCCCCAATCGGACACGGCTTCTAAGGCTAAATTCAAACGCTCTACCATAGCCTCTATCTGAAGCAGGATAGCGTCGCAGCTGGCTTGTTCATTGGACATGCATCTCTCAACTACAGTAATGTCATATGCATACGCAAAGGTATCGAGCTTCAGAAGATCATTAATGTGCAAACAGTATAGCAGAGAGAACTGATCCCTGAACTGCTGTACACCAGCATTGATAGCCATTTGATCAGACGAACAGCCCTCTAGGACGACTGAAATAGATCGTTCCCTTGAAATAAAACAGCTATCCAATTGCAGTAGTGGTTTGTCGGGGAGTAAAAGTAAACAACCGTTCAGCTTCGTGGCTAGTTTATTACTGACTGAGGTACCCCCAGTCATCTCATTGTATGTGTCGTTTATACATCGTAGGTACATATAGTTCATCCCTCCAACATTAATTGGAGAATTTGTAACAATTTCAAAAGTATAAACTGTTAATATTACATACCTACTTAATAATATTTCTTATAATTAACAGGGTTTCTGAATCTCTTGGAACGTTCAACTAGAGGATTGTTTACAGCACTCGGATTATTATCCTCAATTGGATCGTTACACTGTTCCACCGGTTGGTGATCATCATCCATCACCGCGCAAGCCTCCGCCCACTCCTCATTTTCCGCTTCCCTCTGTACCATTACTTTATCGGTTAAGTTTGCTACCGAACCTTGTTCACCCTCAGTCGCGACCTGCACCTCCCTCTCCTCCACAGCAGTTGGAATCGATTGAGATGCCGGTGGCGTTATCGCGGTGGACTGCTCACTGGGTTGCGCTTGGGTGGAGAGCGGAGCCTGCGGTGGTGCAGGAGCGGCCGGCGCCGACAGCGCCGAGTTGCATATCGGTGAACTGTCGATGCTGGAAGCTCCTCCGGATGTATTATCTATAACATCATTATTGCACGCACTAGTATACTTCCTTATCTGATCTAGGTGTCTGTTACCGCTAGTTCCATAATTCTTAAAATAAATTTGAAACATTCTTGTGCCTATTATCCTTTTAACAATACCTATACTCCAAATACTTTTCCTTGCAATAAACCACTTAGCCCATACAGTTTCACCTACTTGAAAACATCTGCTACGTTTCAATGCTGTTTGTTCGGTGCGCTTAGCTATATGTTCATTTTGAGGTAGAATTAAATCCAGTCTGCATCTTAAATTACGGCCTAACATTAGCATAGCCGGCGTGACACCTGTCGCACAATGAACAGTATTCCTAAATTCAAACAGAAAACCCCGTAATTTTTCATGAATATCTTTCTGACATAATATACCTTCTGCCAACATACACTTTATCATTTTTTTACAAGTTTTAACAGAATTTTCCGCTTGCCCGTTACTGGCCGGGTGATAAATAGGTGAATTTATGTATTCAATGGCGTTTACCCGACAAAAGGTATGAAATTCAGCCGAGCTTATTTTGACGTCATTATCAGATACAACAACATGAGGCACCCCGAACCTAGCAAACATATCTTTAAGTTTTAGAATAAGCTCATTGGTAGAAGTGCCACGGTCCATATGAACACATTCCAGCCATTTGGAAAAAGCATCTACTACAATAAGGTACACAGCCTGTCCTATCGACATGTAATCGATGTGAACGCGGTGCCAGGGGGCCGGCGGCTGCGGCCAGGGCGCGGGAGTCGCGCGCGGGGGCGCGCTTCGCACAGCGGCGCAAGCGGCGCACGCCCCTACCCACCGCTCGATATCGCCGTCGATCCCCGGCCACCACATTCTACTACGAGCTTTACTTTTAGTTTTTACTATTCCAAAATGTGCCGAATGCAAATCTTTTAACATTCTGTCTCTGTAGGCAGTCGGAATAAAGATCCTATGGCCGCGAAACAAACAACCATCGATTACTTCTAAATCTGTTTTGCATTGGAAATATGGCATTATAGCTTTACACTCAATTTTCCTAGGCCAACCATTATTCATGTATTTTATCACCATTTTCAACACTCTATCGGCGGCAATCGCCCGCTTAATATCACCGAACAAAACCGGTTCTACGCTAGCTTCTAAGAACAAAAAGTACTTGTAACTCCCGTCTTCTTGCTTATCATCGTCACTAACCGCTACTGATAAAGGCGAGCGAGAAAAATAGTCAGCGATTTGATTGCTTTTACCGTCTAAATACTGTACCGTATAGTTGTATGCTGACCAGATATACCATTACTACACTATACACATACATACAGATACATATACAGATATACCGTTGCTTTTGCCAAAAATAGATAACAATGGTCTGTGGTCAGTTTTCAAGATAAAAGGTTCCTCACGACCGTATAAATATTGGTGAAAATGTTTTACCCCAAAAATAATAGCCGTCGCCTCTTTTTGAATTTGGCTATAGTTTTTTTCACTGGCCGTCAAAGATCGTGAGGCAAACGCAATCGGACGCTCGCAACCGCTCACGTTTCGGTGCGCGAGCACGGCGCCGAGCCCGCACGGGCCCGCGTCCACAGTTAGTACAAGCGGTGCTTCTGGGTCAAAATGCGCCAGCACACGCTCGCTGGCCAGCTCGCGTTTCACACTCATAAATGCCGCCTGTTGTCTCTGGCCCCACTGCCATTCTGCCCCCGCGCGTAGCAGATCGTGCAGTGGACTCAGTATTGCTGATGCACTCGGAATAAAGTTTCTATAGTAATTTACGACACCTAGGAATCGTTTCACTCCTAACACGTTGGTGGGCGCAGGTGCATCGAGGATTGCTTCAACCTTACTGGGACACGTCTTTAGGCCGTTCTTATCTATGTCGTAACCTAAATAGGTCACACTACTTTGAAAAAACGCACATTTATCTTTTTGTAGGCGCAATCCTGCATTTTGCAACCTACATAAAACCTCTCTTAATCTTGCCAAATGAATAGATTTTGTGGGCCCTGTTATACAGACATCGTCAAGCCATATACTAACCCCCTCTATGCCTGATAACAAAGTTTCCATTGCCTTTTGGAATATAGCTGGTGCGTTTGCTAATCCATAAACTAAACGGGTGTAGGAAAACAAACCTTTATGTGTATTTATAGTAGTCAACTTTTGAGATGATTTTGACAATCTAAATTGATTGTATGCATTACTAAGATCTATTTTTGTGTATGCTTCCCCTCCCCCTATTTTGGAAAACACCTCTTCTATTCGAGGTAAAGGATATTTGTCCACCTTTAATTCTTTATTAAGGGTACATGAAAAATCGCCTGCAATTTTTAAATTACCGTTTTCTTTTAAGACCGGCACTATAGGTGTAGCATATTCTGAATAATTGACTGGCATAAGAATACCTAAACTAACTAATCTATCTAATTCTTTGCTGACTTTGTCTTGCAGAGCGAAAGGCACTGATCTTGGCTTAAAAAAATTTGGTGTGGCGTTGTCTTTAAGTTGCAGTTCGACCTCAAAGTTATTAAAGCATCCTAATTCGTCCTTCCAAACATCCGGATACTGTTTCAATAGCCGTTGCACTTCTTCAATGTTTTTATTCGTACTGATTATGTTGTTATTTGATGTTCCAAAATATATACTAAATTTTGTCATGAAATCACGACCGAGTAGAGGTGGTCCGCCGTTTTTAATAATATAAATTTTTATCTCATCACTTTGGTTAGAGTATGCCACTTTGGCTATAAAATACCCTAGTGCCGTGATTTTATGACCATTGTACAAACACATTTTTAAATCACTTTTATGCAACATCAAATTTGAAAATGGAGTAGATACAACTTTTCTGACATAACCGTGGTCCCCGATCCAGTATCTAACTCCATACATAAATCTATTTCATTCACATTGACAGTAATTTTAATAGGATTATAATCGACATACCTCATGTTATAAAGTTCACACTCCTTGCAATCGTTTTCATTAGTCGTATCCGCCTCCACCGTGTCGATACTATGAAGATTTACATTCTTAGCCATACATAACTTTTTCAAATGGCCTTTTTGCCCGCAAATAAGACACATGTAGTTCTTAAACCTACACTGAGCCGCATGGTGGTTTTTTAAACCGCACACTGTGCAACGCGATTGCTCGCTGCCGTCGGATCTGCGGTAGCCGCTGGCGGCGATGCCTGCGCCTGCGTCCGCACGGCTCCCGCCCGTGCGGCTCCCGCTCGCGCCGTTGGTGGCGTAGCTCGCATCGCGGCGCCCGCTGTCATGCACATGGAATACCTGTTCTTCCTTTACAAAAACCTCGGCGCGCGCTTGCCGCGCACACGCTGCCTTCTGGGCAACCTCCAGTGCCTGCGCGAAGGTGAGGCTCTTTGAGTCGCATTCAAATAGTCGATCACGCTCCGGTCCTATTCTGAAGCCAAGCACGAAGCGGTCACGCAAAAGCGTGTCCAGCGCCGAGCCAAAATCGCAGTACACAGCTAGCCCTAGCAGCCGTGCAGCCCACTCCTCGATGCTTTCACCGACGGATTTTATCGCTTCATAGAACTTCGCCCTATCGGCGAATGTTGACCTTTTTGGTGTGAAATGATTGTTGAGTAAATTCACTAGTTCACTATATTTGATTTCCTCGAGCTTATTCGGATGCACTAGATTCCGAACTAGGCGGTAGGATTCGTCCGATAAATGCGTTAACAACACTGCACTTTGGTTAACTTCCAAAATGTTATTTAACTTGATAAACTGTGTCAACCTGCCATGAAAAACGTCCCATTCGTTAATTTTATGATCAAACACAGTTAAATTTCCAATAAAATTAGCCATTTTTTTTTTAAATATACGCGGGTAGATCCCAGCCTCGTCGTCAGATGGTTTGTCGGGGAGTAAAAGTAAACAACCGTTCAGCTTCGTGGCTAGTTTATTACTGACTGAGGTACCCCCAGTCATCTCATTGTATGTGTCGTTTATACATCGTAGGTACATATAGTTCAAGTAGCCAACAGGTAATCCATATGAGGGAAACTTGTGCCAAATCCGACAAAAAGCCTTCGATATGAATACGGCAAGCGCCTCACCATGCATTTTGATGGCTTCGCTCAGTACGTGAGTGGCATACGCGATAAGAACCCAAGTAGACTGGTTTCGGTGAAATCCGTATTGCCGGTCACTGAGGAGATCATTGCCTCAAGGTATGCCAAGAGCCACGTTTATGACACGCTCCATATACTTACAGAGTAAAGAGGTCATCGTTATGGGATGATAATTGTCTGGATCAGCACAAATACCATTTTAAAGTACTAGTTGTACATTGGATTCATCATTCATTGGATACATTCTAGCTCTTCGGAACTTTACCTGAGTGAAGAGAGAAGCGGTACAAACAGGTTAAGATGGGAGACAATTTAAGCGCAGAGTTTTTCAACACAATCGCTGGAAATCCATCATCACTGGCTTTCTTTACATATAGTGTTCGAAGCGTTCTGAGAACCTCTTTCTAACGAATGCGTAATTCGGGCATAATGACCTCGCAACGAGGAAGTCTGGAAGGTATCATGCCTGTAGCGTCTAGATGCCAAGCTTCTGAAAAATGAGAACCAAATAAATTCACTTTCACTCCAGCAGTGTGAGCCAGTGATCCATCTGGTTTCAGCAAAGGTGGCAGTGAGGGGCAGCAGAAGTTTACTTCTACCGATTGGCCAGGGACCAAAAAGCTTTGCTACCCGCGATGTATGAAGCCAGATTGGCCCCTATTGGACCTACGTGAACAAAATGAGCCTTCTTAAGAATCTTCTTGCAGGTTTTAGCGGCAAAGTTGAATTTTCTTTTCTTGGTACATAGCTTTTTTTTTCTTAGATTATATCAGAGGATTTGCGTTTTCAATCCCTTGAAGCTGTGAAAAAAACTAAATTCTAAGTCAACGCAATCAAAAGATACGACTGCATCAAAACCTAATAGAGTACTTCTCGTAAACTTAGAGTTATGAAATGTGCCAATAAGCACAATGTATTATAGGACTATTAAATGGAAACATCAGAAACCCGTAAATTTTGAGTTACATCACAAAAAAACATACCTACAAGTTATTACGGAACATTTGGTGCACGAGTCCGACTCGCACTTGACCGGTTTTTTATTCATGAATGTATTTTAAACAATTAGTAACTTGGTAATGATTGTCCCAATTAAGTAACACGCAGCGTTTAAAATTTAGCATGACGCGGCGTCGCGACAGCGGTTACGAAGCGCTTCTGCGAACAAGTGAACATTAATTTCAGTTTAATGAGTGATGTCAGATAAGGTTGTTAAAAAGTTAATAAGGTAAAAAGCTCAGGACGGTTAAAAAAGTACAAAGTGACAGGACCTCCTAATAACAAGACTGATATATTCTTCAATTATATGCCCATAATGTGTGCATTTCAATATAGTTAGCGAATGTTGTCAAACGCGTTTAGCCAAGAATATTACATTACTAGCTTTCCCGCCCCTGACTTCGTCCGCGCGGACTACTTTTTATCGCTAAAAATCATCCTATGTTCTACAATATTAAAAACTAATGTAGGTATATCACCAATGCTCTTGAAGTTTTTTGACAGACTTGTTATCTCGTTTCCATGGCAACCGTTCCTTACAGCGAGTAATCAACATTTTCCAGTTTTCCTGGAAATCTTACAATTTTCCTGGATCGTCAAAAAATCGGTTGTTTTATTCTAGGGTATAAGCTATCTCCATTCCAAACTTCATAAAAATCCGTTTAACCGTTATTGCGTGAAAGCTCCCCAAACAAACAATCAAACAAACAACATTTCACTTTTATGTATTGATATGGATACCAGCTTTGCCCGTGCCACCACTTATAACCACTTTATGAATAGAATTTCAGAAAATCCCTCTTTTGTGCACCTCTAGGGTACTCGAGAAACATTTTCTCTATATTCCAAATGTAAAGATCCACCAGTTTAGGCTGGGCGTTGTCACGGTACTATTTCATAAGTATAGAATCCGCAGAAGTTTTTTTTCTTAGGTCAAAGCGCAGCCCAACATCTGTCTGAAACAAAAAAAAACTTTATGACTGCCACATATTTACTTACTCTCGTTATCATCTTTATACTCGTATATCATCTCCACATACTCGTATATCACGAAAATATTTCGCCCATGGTATAGTTACTTCGCTCTATTCCAAACTTGTCTTATCAGCATCCTTTTCATTCACCTCTTAATAAAGATTCATGAACAAAAATAAATTCCAACCCGATCAAAACCATTACCATTATCGAATCTATCTATCTATCTATCTATCTATATCAGCTTACATCACCCCACTGTTGGGTATAGGCCTCCTCATGTGCAAGCCTTATCCTTGTTTGTCATTCTGCCACTGCCCTTGTCCATCTTCCAACTTTTCGTCTCGCCAAATGCCCTGCTCCCCGCACTTCAGCTTTGTGATCCGTTTCCATACGTCCTCTAATTTGTCCTACGCCTTATCTCGATATTTGGAGTCCACAAGTGAAATGCCGAGCATGGCACGCCCCATCGCCCTTTTTAGCTACTTTTGTCTTGTGCATTTACTGTTTTGTGAACGGCCATGTCTTTGCACCGTAAGTGAGGATAGACAAGATGCATTGATTGAAAGCCTCGGTCTTAAGGCATTATCGAATACATTACACAATATCATGAGCACTGATTTACACATTTTCCCTAACTTTAATCGTAGTTCATTCTAAAATAACTTTAAAAAAAATGCTTTCCCATCATCCAGTTAAGTTTTCATTCAATAACGAGCATACATGTGTGATTGTGAGATTACAGGAACCGGGATCCCGAGTCCCGGGTCTCACAGTCCGGGTGAATTAGCCATCAGTGGCCTTTTCCCTGGACATTCTAGTTTGAAGCGGTCTCAGAAATCTATATATATATAAAACAAAGTCAGTTTTGGTGTTTGTTCGAACACTTATAACTCAAGAACCGGTGGACAGATTTGGATGAAATTTGGTACCAGAATAGTTTATATCCTGGATTAATATATAAGCTACTTTTGATCCCGAAATAGGAAAAAAATATTATCGTTTTCTAAAGATTTGAAAAAAAAAGAAGTGAGTATACTTCCCCATGAACATTAAATTATATTAAAAAAAGTATTTCTAAGTACTAGGAGAGCAGAAATACTTAAGAAATTGCAGAAATAAAATTAAAAGTGTGTTTACTTCCCCATGAACATTAAATAGTGTGATTATATTTAAAAAAAAAAGTACTTCAAAGTACCAGGAGTGCAAAAACACTTAAGAAGTTGGAGATATGACATTAAAAATATTGTGATTATATTAAAAACAGTATTTCAAAGTACCAGGAGAACAGAAACACTTAAGTTAAATAGTGTGATTATATTAAAAACAGTATTTCAAAGTATTTCAAAATGATAAGTGTCAAAATGACAGATGTGAAAGTTACAGGTGTCAAAGTGACAGGTGTCAAAGTAGCAGGTGTCAAAGTAGCAGGTGTCAAAGTGAAACCCTAGGGATGATTTAATTTATTTTCTAAAATGGTAGGAGTGGCAAAGTTTGACTGCAGGCGAAGCTGTGGGGCGCAGCTAGTTTATTAAAAAAATTACTATATCTTATAAATAACTAGCTTTCCCGCCTGCGACTTCATACGCGAGGGCTACTGTTTATTGCGAAAAAAAACTATATTATTTTCTTCTAGGTTATTAATATATTATATAGTACCTGTAGTCCCGGGTCTCACAGTCCAAGTTTCCATGGCAACCAAAGACCATTCTGTGATGGCAACCGTTTCTTACAGTGAGTAATCAACATTTTCCAGTTTTGCCGTGGAAACTTACAATTTTCCAGGATAAAGAGAATCCTATGTTTTATTCCAGGGTACAGCTATCTCCATTCAAATTTTCATCAAAATCCGTACAGCCGTTATCGCGTGAAAGCTCCGAAACAAACAAACAGACAACGTTTCACTTTTATATATTTGTATGGATGCCAAATAAGATATATTCAATATTTCGCCTGCGTGCGTCGGTCGATTCTTAGAAAGCAATAGGCACCTGCATGTTCGAGAAGCCACTGCTGGATAACGCAATATGCTCAAAAATGGAAAAGGCCCGGGCACAGAATAAATAATAGTACAAGTACAGAAGGATAACTGACTAAGTCATTTAAATACATATCAACTCTGGTTACAACGCAATAAAGTGCAATTTAACTCGCACAGCGCTGCGAGCTTTCAATTATATTTACCTAGAACCCAATGCGTGCAGGCTAGAATGTACCGTATCACAACGCGCGAGAGCTTCCATTGCTCTAACCATTTTAGAATCGCTCTGTCACTTTTTCGCTCGGCAGGGTTGTATCAAGAAATAACTAGGTACTTGTACTAGTAATTATTCTGTGATATGATATGATTTAGATATTGTGACAGAATAAACAATTCTGTAATAATGTTTTTATTTTTTACATTTTTTTAATTTATTAATTTAATGTTGATAGTTCTATTAACTACATATAATGACTTTCGTATCAGAATAGACCTAGTAACTCATTATTTGATTATAATTTAAAAGGTATTGCACTTTGATGAATAAAAGGTGCCTGTCTGAATTCCATGCTTGATAATGAATGAAAATGAAATGGCTACCTACATAATAAAATGTCAGTATTTAGGTATTTTACGAGAATTGCCAGACCGAATAATATGCACTACATTCTAGGTTTCTTCTCATAATTAAGAAATGAATAAAATTTGACAAAAATTTTACGTAAGTAGGTACTTTATCGTAAGCACACGGTGCGTGAGTCAACGAGCGCACGCTTGACACTCTACTGAATTAACCGCAATATTGCGGCCGCAAAGTGTAGGTGAGTATTTGTACTTGTTGCGGAGTGCGACTGGCCTGCCCCGGGTGAGGACGGAATTACTACGGAGCTCCTAAAGGCAGGAGGTACTCCCACGTTTAAAGAGCATCAGCGTATTTTTAATTCTGTTCTCTTCTCCGGGATAACTCCAAAGGCATGGAACAAGAGTGTGGTCATCCTATTTTTCAAAAAGGGTGATAAGACTCTTTTGAAAAACTATCGACCCATTTCCCTCCTGAGCCATGTCTACAAGCTGTTTTCGAGAGTCATCACAAATCGTCTTGCGCGGAGATTCGACGAATTCCAGCCAACAGAGCAGGTCGGGTTTCAAGGACCATACGGCACCATAGACCACATCCATACAGTGCCGTAGATTATACAGAAGACAGAAGAGTATAATCAGCCCCTGTGTCTGGAGTTTGTGGACTATGATAAAGCCTTTGACTCTATCGAGACTTGGTCTGTTTTGGAGTCCCTGCAACGATGCCAAGTCGACTGGTGGTATACTCATGTATTGAGATGTCTGTCTGACGCTGCAATAATGACCGTCCAAGTACAGAATCAGCAGACTAAGCATATGCCACTGCAACGAGGTGTGAGACAAGGAGATGTTATTTCTCCAAAATTGTTCTCAAATGCATTGGAGGATATTTTTAAGACTGGACTGGAAAGGATTTGGCATTAACATTAACGGTGTACATCTCACACTTGAGATTCGCAGATGACATCGTCATTGTGGCAGAAACGTTGCAGGACTTGCAACAGATGTTGGACAGCCTAGCTGATTCTTCTCAAAGCATTGGTCTCCGGGTGAACTTGGACAAAACAAAGGTTATGTTCAACGAACATGTTATTCCGGAACCAATTGCTGTTAACAGAACTGCTCTCGAGGTTGTTCAGTAGTATGTTTATCTGGGGCAAACTTTGCTACTAGGTAAAAACAACTTCAAGAGAACCGCTGAAGAATACAGCTGGGCTGGGCAGCATTTGCGAAACTTCGTCGAGTCTTCTCGTCACCAATACCGCAAAGTTTGAAGACAAAGGCCTACCTGTTATGACATACGAAACCGAGTCGTGGACACTCACGGTACGACTAGTCTACCAACTTATGGTCGCTCAGCGGGCTATGGAAAGGGTTATGCTTGGAGTTTCTCTGAAAGATCGTAGCCGGAATGAGGTGATCTGGCAGAGAACCAAAGTTGTCGACATAGCCTTTAGGATTAGTAAGCTGAAGTGGCAGTGGGCTGGTCATATTTGTCGAAAGACTGATACCCGTTGGGGTAGACGTGTTCTTGAGTGGAGACCGTGACTCGATAAACGTAGTGTAGGGCGCCCTTCAGACAGGTGGAACTATGATATACGCAAAGTGGCTGGCAGCAGTTGGAAGAGAAGAGCCGAAGATCGGACTCAGTGGCGTGCTTTGGAAGAGGCCTATATCCAGCAGTGGACTGACACGGGCTGATGATGATAATTATGATGTTGATGACCAGCACCTCCTAGAAACCTCCGTCGCGGTATAAATAGGACGCGCAATTTGTACGCGTTCAAAGCCGTGGGGCACAGCTAAAAAGAAAATTCATATAAAGAGTTGATCTAGTTTTGACAACATTTATTTAAGTACTTCTATCTAAACATTGTTTTCAGTTTTTCCCTTCCTATGTTGTCAAAACTAGATCAACTCTTCATCAACTCAAAACTAGATCAACTCTCTGTCTAACTAACGGGCGGTATGTCTCCCAGTACCAAGTTCTACATGGTCACCCTCGTCCCGGTACTAAGCCCGCCTCGCCCTAGGATTACAAGTCACGAGCGAGCCAAGCCACTGCTTACAAATTAATTCGACCATTATGTTTTACAATTTGCATAGTCCTGTTTGGGTACTGTTGGCTGTGGCGAAGCCAACTGCCTGGCCCTGCAACTTGCATGAGTATGTAGTATGTTTAACATTATAACAATACAATACCCAGGTCTTTATTTATTTAATACTTTATGCACAAAAACAGTGTACAGAGGAGGACTTAATGCTATGACAGCATTTTCTGCCAGTCATTCTGGTTGTGCAAGAAATATGTGTTTAGGCGTGCACTCGAGATATGGACAGTAAAATAGAAAATATGAAATTATAAAAGAAAAAACCGCTTGTCATGTTAAAAAAAATGAAAAAAAGAAAGTATTTTTTAAATGCTCTCGCGATATCTGTTTAAAAAAATTTTTTAGTCCGACATTTTCTGATGTCAATGTATTTGTACATGCATTCATAATAGCTTTGTTGTGTGAGAGTGCGAAAACCAGGATACCCCCTGCTGTTGGGTTTGCTAATTTGAAAACGTCTCAGCCTCATAATCTATCTATATACTTATAATAAAACTGCAACGGGTCCACTTCTGTACATTGAAGATATTTTGAAAATATTTTTTTTGACCTTACTCTATATTCGATACTGAAGCCAAAACTGTTTTTTTTTGTCTGTCTGTCTGTCTGTCTGTCTATATCTTGGCTAGGCATCACGCCGAAACTACTGAATGAATTTAAACGAAACTTGGTATGTTTTGAGTTCATACTACGAGGTAGGACATTGGCTACTTTTCATCCTGAAAAATGAAAGGATTCCCGCAGGATTGGGGTTGAAAGTTATTTCAAATAAATTTAATAGTGTAAATAAGAAAAAAAAGTTTTATTTCAAAAAAATCGTGGGGTGCTTGGGTCAATAGTTATAAATATTTCATTGACAGATATGAGAAGCACCCCACGCTTTTTTTTAAATAAAACATTTTTTTCTTATATACACTATTAAAATTTATTTTCTATTTTTGTAGTTTTGTTTTCTATATCAAGCGTGTACTTTAGTTTTTTTTAAACTATTATTTATTTTCAAATTTTTTTTTTTTCGAATTATTGCTTTGTCATCGGTCTTTGACATGTGTGCAAAATTTGAATAAAATCTGACCGTTTAAAGTGGGTCAAAATAGCGCAAAGGAGTTGGTTACAAACATACAAACAAACATACAAGTGAAGCTAATATAAAGCGTATAATAAAAACACTTACCACTTTGAAACTACTGAACGGATTTTGATGCAACTTGGCACAATCATAGTTTATATGATGGGTTAAAATTGAGAATACTTATTATCCCGAAAAAATAAATAGTTCCTGCGGGATAATGTCCTAAATTCTGTAAATTAAAGATATTTTTTGGGGGCCATTTTATATTCAATGCTAAAGCCAAAACTGTTTTTTTTTTGTCTTTCTGTCTGTCTGTCTTTCTGGCTGTCTGTACCTTGAAAGTGCATCACGCCGGAAATACTCAATGAATTCAAATGAAATTCGGTATGATTTGAGTTCATACCTTGAGGTAGGACATGGGATACTTTTTATCCCGGAAAATTGAAGGGTTCCTGCAGGATAGGCGTTGAAAGTTATTTAAAAGGACACGTATCACACTGAAACTACTTGACGGGTTTTGTTGAAATTTGGCACAGTCATAGTTTATATAATAAGTAAAAATGGAGGAAACTTTTTATCCCGAAAAATAAAGGGTACCTTCGGGATAATGTCCAAAATTCTGTAAATTGAAGATATTATGTTTTTTTTTTGGAGGACGATCTATGTTCAATACCAACTGTTTTTTTTTTATTTTTGTTCTATGTGTCTGTCTGTACGTATGTCTGTTTGTACCTTGGCAACGCACCACGCCGAAAATCCGTAATGAATTCAAATGAAATTTGGTATGATTTGAGTTCACACCTCGAGATAGGACATTGTATAGTTTTCATCCCGAAAAAAATAAGTGTTCCTGCAGGATAGGGGTGGAAAATTATTTAAAAGAACACTTAGCACGCTGAAACTATTGGACGGATGTTGATGCAACTTGGCACACACATAGTTTATAAGATAGGTGAAAATAATGGATACATTTTGTCCCGAAAAAATAAAGGGTTCCTGTGGGATATGTGTCCAAATACTGTACATTAAAGATATACCCCCTTACTTATAAAAAGTTATGCAATGATTAAGCAATGATTAGAAATTCCGCGCAGTACAATATTGTACTGCGCGAAATTATTATTCATTGCATAACCATTGCATAACTTTTTATAAGTAAGGGGGTTAGTGTTTTTTGTTACTCTATATTCTATTACTAGTTGTACCCGCGGCTTCGCACGCGTGTTCTTTTCTTTAGATTCAAAATACCATAATGTGCTATTCCAGGACCAATATACCAATATTTGGACAAAATTTCTTCAGCTGTCAAAAAATACTTTATCAATTGCTCGGCTTTTAACTCACCGAATTGAGATACCAATTACACCAGATTTAAATCAAACCCTAATCTATCTAACAATGAACACCGCATTGCAATCGGTCCAGTAGTTTTTACGTGATGCGTGAACAAACAAACATACAGACAAACAGAAAGAAAGACACGATTAATTTTTCAATACCTTTCTTAAGCACCCAAGAGCATTTTTTTGATTTGAATTCATTTAGTAGTTTTGGTGCGATGCGCGGTCAAGATACGGACTAACAGACATACAAAATTAAAAAGTAATACAGTTTGGCTTCAGTATCGAATATAAAGAACCATTCAAAAAATATTTTTTATTACCTTAATATTAACATAACTTTGGACCCATATCCCGCAGAAACCCTTTACTTATTCGGGATAAAACGTGTCCTCAATTTTAACCCATCATATAATTAAGACAGTGCCAAGTTGCATCAAAACCCGTCCAATACTTTTAGCGTGGTACGTGTTCTTTTAAATAGGTATAAGTTTCAAGCCCTAAATAATAACCCATAAATTTATCGATATGTAAAGTATCCTATGTCCTTCCTCGTAGTACTAAATCATCATCCAGTAGTTCCGGTGGCGTGATACGCGGCTAAAACACAGACTGACAGACATACAGACATACAGACAATAATGAAAAACATACAGTTTGTAGTACTTCTTTTTATGTTTAAGTACTTACAATTCTTTTGTGGAGCTATAATCTTATCAATTATCCTTCTATCTAACTCTTGTTGTCCTCCAATTAAACCTTTTGAGTGGATGGTAGTGTTTTAAAGCTGTATCTGTTACGATGATTGATTAATCTTAGGTTTCTCTTCAACTCTGTAAAAATATCATTTGTTTACACAATATTATAATTTTAGAGTAAAAAATTGATTGTGGGATGATAGGAGTAGTTATCTGATGAATAATCCTTTATAACTCTTGTAGATGTCCTATAATCGGCCTCAAGTATTTTGCCACAATATAGTCTGACCTACTTTAGTAATGTATAATTTTTAACTAGAAATAGTATGAATATTGAATCAGAATTATCGAAATTATATATAACGGCGCATTATTTTCAGTCGAGTTTTTAGAAATAGTGACGATTTTCGTCATTAGGATCGTCCATTACAAGTGATGAAACAACACCAAAATACTAGGCACACTTCACAATTTATTGCAACACACTTACACAAACTCCAAATCACAGGAAAATCTTAGCAAGCAAAATAATTACAAGTACTCACACGTCTTATCAGCTCAGCCGCCCCCGCAGTAAAAGTGGCCCGAGCACTCTGAATATTCTCTGCTCAACATGGCGGCGTGCCATTCGACCATTTCCTTCAGAGTGCTTAGTCAATTTTACTAACATTTATAAACATCGAATTATTAACAATGCTTAAACTTATCGATAATTCTTAACTAATTTTAAGGGCTATATTAAAATATCCAGACATTTATTTCAGTGAGCACAACAAACTTATGTGTGTTGTTTTAAAATAGCGAAATAAATGTTTGGTTAAATTTAGAATGGCAATAGCCTATGATGAAATGTAATGATAGTTAATTATAAATCAATATAGCATTTTACAGTTAGTTTCAAAGTATTAAAAGTGAGTTGTAAAGAAATTACTTATTTCAAAGACAACAACCATCAATCATCATCTTTTAAAACTAAATAAATAAAAAACTGACTCCAAAGACAAAATTATTAAAGAATGTAAGATTGGTTTTGCTTAAAATCATTACCTAAATGTTACAATTAATTGTTAATCTTAATTAAATTAATTTACGCTTGGTCTTGCGTCGACATATATAACTACCTCCAGATATACTCTTAAAACACGTTACGTACCTCGGTATTATGTATTTTCATAGAACAACATCTATTCATACTATTAGTTTTTGTAGGTAAAATAATTTCCAAAATTGGTTACGTTCATAGTCAAATTTTAGATAACTTGATATATGAGGTATTATTGTCTGTAATTCTTATCTTACCTTGTTAGTTTATTGCATAAATCCTGATTTACAAGTTAATTTGTTAAAATTCTTGAAAATGATATTTTTAATCATAAATATAGTCCTGAATTTTCTTATTCTTCAGAGTTTAATATTATTGTTGAAGGACGGCTACAGGCTGACTAAATTGCATTTTTAGTTTATTTCATTTTGACAGAAGTCTTCAAATAGGCATCTGATGTCAACTTTGTTCTCTTAAATTTTATAATTCGAATGTAAATCTTAACTGACCTCATTTAATTCTGCATCAAGTTACTGCTCAATGATAAATATGACTTTTATTACAAAGTTCTTTTTTCAAGCCTTTGAAAGTCTTCCTTTTAAATGAAAGCAGATTGGGGGTCAGAGTAGATCTAGACTGCTAGTAATGAAGTTATAAAAATAATATATAAAAGAAATTCCATTTAAGATATTTTAGCCTTTTCTAAAATTCATGTTTATAGTGTTTTAATTAAATAAACAGAGTCAAAATTTTAAAAGTATTCGTTTATTAAAGTGAAGAATTCTCCAGTTAATGAACCATTCTCCCTAAACACATAGATTTTAGAAGAGTTATCAGACTCAGACTCAACCACACTCCACCAGCTACAACGGCTTCGCTAGGGAGGTGACATCACCGTACCCTGAAGATCTTCGAAGGAGAGACGTCTACCAAACATCCAGACGGATTCAGTTCGAAGGGAGCTCGTCTGATCTGGTATGGGAGTTAAAATGCCTTTAGGCACTTGCTTCATCCCACAGATCTTCGAGAATTAAGACGACTCCAGGACCAATTCTACCACATCGCCGAAAATTGAAGTTGGAGACCGAAACTCCTCATCGGACCGTGAGCCTACTTCAAGGCAGTTGAGAACGAATTGCTGCCTACCTCTCCGGGTTGCTGATCTCCTCTCCGGGGTGCTGATCTTCTCTCCGGGTTGCTGATCTCCTCCCCGAGTCGCCGTCCTCCTCACCGAGTTGCCGAGTTGCCGCCTTCCTCCCGAACAGTTCCTGTTACTACGATAGAAAATTTACTTCACTAAACATGTTAATATTTGCCTATTTAAAATAATTAAATATAGGAAGCCTCCCCCTATAGGATAGGTAAGCCTTCAATAAATTTAGGGAAATCTGGTAGGAAGGCTTTAGAGTCCAAATTCTTTAACCTTTAGGAGTCTGGTCTTAAAATTTATTTCCTTTGATAATTCTATAGATTACCTTAATTATCTATAGCTTATTCAAGATAGTCTCTGATTAATAGAGTACCTAGAGGTAAACTTTGCATTTTCTCTTTGGTTAATCTATAAAGATATCTAGGAGTAATTCTGTCATTTTGAATAAACAGATCTTCGACATATCTTAACGACCCTCGTGTCTTGTCATTACATTTTAAATCAAAGAGTATTGATATACATAATATCTATTCTTTAATTTTAATTTTTGTTCGTCGTAACGTATGCAATAGCCAGGTTAATGTCTCATGTTCATGAGGTTTTATGCCCTAATAAGCATAAATCCCCATCCATCATTTTACGGCTATTCCTCTAGAGTGACAAAACCGCTGACATAGGACGAAAGGACTTCATACCCTCTAGTGGGCTTAACATAGAGGTAAGCGTAATTCACAATCTTGCAAACTGTAAGATAGCGCCCTACCTCTACGGTTTATTAGTCGTAGACTAAGGTTTAACTGAAAGTAAGGTAATTCATAATCTTTTCTTACCCCACCAGCCAGTTCTTCCTTGAGGGATATAACGTTCTTCTATGGTTATAGATCTTTTCTCTGAGCATTACGTCATAGCGTAGAGCAAAGAGGTAAGACCGATCTCACTCTAGATAAGCTTTGATTTTGCCTCCAAGCGTTACGTCATAATATAACGCAAAGAGGTAAAACCTCCTATCGTTACGTCACCCAACAGCGTAACACGTAGATACTACCTTTAAACCCTGTGTTACACGACAAGTTTAGGCTTCATAATCGAATATAGAGCAAATTCCAAAAAAATAAAAACACTATATCTTTAATGTACACAATTTGGACCCATATCCCACAGGAACCCTTTATTTTTTCAGGACAAAATGTATCCATAATTTTCACCTATCTTATAAACTATGTCTGTGCCAAGTTGCATCAACATCCGTCTATTAGTTTTAGCGTGCTAAGTGTTCTTTTAAATAATTTTCCACCCTTATCCTGCAGGTACAATTAATTTTTTCGGGATAAAAAGTATCCAATGTCCAACCACGAAGTGTGAAATCACATCATACCAAATTTAATTTGAATTAATTAAATATTTTCGGCGTGGTGCGCTGCTAAGGTACAGACAGACAGACGGACAGACAGAAATATTGACAAAAAAAAATACAGTGTTGGCTTTAGTATTGAACATAGAGCGTCCTCCACAAAAATTACATAATGTCTTCAATTTACAGAATTTTGGACATTATCCCGAAGGAGTACTTTATTTTTCGGGATAAAAAGGATCCTCAATTTTTACCCATTATATAAATTATAATTGTGCCAAGTTTCAACAAAATCCGTCAAGTACTTTCAGCGTGATACGTGTTCTTTTAAATAACTTTCAACGCCTATCCTCCAGGAACCCTTCAACTTTTCGGGATGAAAAGTATCCTATGTCCTACCTCAAAGTATGAACTCAAATCATACCAATTTTCATTTAAATTCATAGAGTATTTTTGGCGTGATGTACTTCCAAGGTGCAAACAGACAGACGGACAGACGGACAGACAGACAGAAAGACAAATTAAAAAAAAACAGTTTTGGCGTTAGTATTGAATATAGAACGGCCCCCAAAAAAAATTACAAAATATATTTAATTTACAGAATTTGGAACATTATCCCGCAGGAACTCTTTATTTTTTCGGGATAAAAAGTATCCTGAATTTTAAACCATCATATAAACTATGACTATGCCAAGTTGCATCAAAATCCGTCTAGTAGTTGAGAGTGGTAAGTGTTTTTTGAAATTACTTTCAACCCCAATCCTGCGGGAACCCTTTCATTTTTCGGGATGAAAAGTATCCTGAATTTTAACCCTATGTCGTTTATGTCCTACCTCGTAGTATGAACTCAAATCATACCAAGTTTCATTTAAATTCATTCATTAGTTTCGGCGTGATGCCTAGCCAATATACAGACAGACAGACAAAAATGAAAAAAAAAACAGTGTTGGCTTCAGTATTGAATCTAGAGTAAAGTCCAAAAAAAGTTATAAATATCTTCAATGTACAGAATTGGACCCGTTACAGTTTTATTATAAGTATAGATAGATAATGCCTTAACTGTATGTTTTTTTCATTTTTGTCTGTATGTCTGTCAGTGTGTATCTTAGCCGCGCATCACGCCACCGGAACTACTGGATGAATTCAAAAGAAACTTTGTATGATTTGAGTTCGTACTATGAGGTAGGACATAGGATACTTTACATATCGAAAAATATTTAGGGTTATTATTTAGGGGTTGAAACTTATTTAAAAGAATACGTACCACGCTGAAAGTAATGGACAGGTTTTGATGCAACTTGACAGGGTCTTAAGTTATATGATGGTTTAAAATTGAAGACACGTTTTATCCCTAATAATTAAAGGGTTTCTGCGGGACATGGTTCCAAAGTTATGTTCATATTTAAGTAATAAAAAATATTTTTTGGATGGTTCTCTATATTCGATACTGAAGCCAAACTGTTTTACTTTTTAATTTTGTCTGTTTGTCAGTATCTTGACCACGCATCGCACCCAAACTACAAAAGGAATTCAAATAAAAATAAGCTCTTGGGTGCTTAAAAAAGGTATTGAACAATTTTTTTTTTGTAAATCGTGTCTTTCTTTCTGTTTGTCTGTATGTTTGTTTGTTCACGCATCACGTAAAAATTACGCGACCAATTGCAATGTGGTTTTCATTGTTAGATAGCTAAGGATTTGATTTAAATCTGGTGTAATTGGTATCTCAATCCGGTGATTTAGAAGCCGAGCAAGTGATAAAATATTTTTGACGGCTGAAGAAATTTTGTTCAAATGTTGGTATATTGGTCCTGGAATTATGGTTATTATGGTACTTTGAACCTAAAGAAAAGAACACGCGTGCAAAGCCGCGGGTACAGCTAGTCTACTTATCAATTTTCTGTGCCTCAGAATTTTATTTAATTTGATATTGTCTAATTATAGGGTATTTTAATCAAATACTTTCTTCAAATGTACACTTGTATTCTTCCACTATTCACTTGACTTCATCGTTCCGACGCCAAACAAGGACTGAGAAGCTTTGGACTGAGGCTCACTCGCCTATCTTCCCGACTTCACAATATTTTCCCACCAAGAAACTGGCGAAAATTTCGTGTTGTAGTATGTTAAATCATGTCTCCAAGGCAGTTTTTGGAGAATTCCAAAATAAAACAAATAAACCTGTTGGGAACAGCACCATCCATCAAAATTGAAACTCAGACCGACGTTTGTAAGATCTGCTTTTTCTCATCGAAATCAAAACTCATCCCAACGTTTATGTAAGCGACGCCTACCGGGAGTTTGGTGCATTGCTCAGGCAGCCCATCGATGAAATGATCAATGAAAGCGTCGCTCGTGGCACGAAGTGGAACTTTTGGTAGGAATAATACTACTACTAGGAATATTACTTTTGGTAACTAATTACAGATAATCATAGTGATGATTTTATCGGATTATTACCGAAATCCCCACCAGAACGTCCCAACCAGCTACCTGAAGTGGTTTGGGAGTAGTGAAATCTGCCTCCTTAAGTAGGAGAGCAAAGTTATCATCTCACCTTTCTATATATATGAAATGGGAATCCACCCAAGCGACAGCTAGTGATGAGGAGGAAGCACTAAGAAGATAGGTGAAGGCGATGCTGAGACTTCTTATGGCGAGTAGCGCAACTTTTTGGGGATAGCCTTATAATAAACGTTCCAGGATTATTTTCAGGCCCGGCATGAATTCAGCATGAGGCATATCTTTGAGTTTGTCTCGTCATCATCATCATCATTTCAGCCTTTAGTAGTACACTGTTGAACACAGGCCTTTTCACGATGAACGGTCTTGTGCCGCCTCCATCCACCGACTCCCTGCGATGGCTACACTGTCGTCCATCCATCGTGTGGGGGTCTCCTTACACTTCGCTTGCTTGTTCATGGTCGACATTCCAGAACCTTTATTCCCCAGCGATTGTCGGCTCTGCGAATATATGGCCTGCCCATTGCCACTTCAACTTGCAAGTTCTGAGAGCAGTGTCGATAATCTTGGTTCTTCTACGGATTTCCTCGTTACGAATCTTTTCACGTAATAAAACTCCAAGCTCTCGCCATTGCACGCTGCGTGACTTTTTTTTTTTTTTTTCACAAACTGGAAAAAAAAATACGAGAACAAAAGATACACATGGTAGGCTGAACGGCCTTCTAGAAGTGAACTTTGAACTTATGTATGAGACCAATAGTTAGCGACCACGTTTCAGTGCCGTATGTCATCACAGCCAACACGCACTGATTATAAACTTTCGTCTTGCGGCACTGCGGTATCTGTGACGAGAAGATGTGGCGTAATTTCCCGAACGCTGCCCATCCGAGTTGGATTCTTCGGTTGACCTCTTTGTCGAAGTTGGATCTACCCAGTTGGATCGTCTGACCCAAGTAGACATAGAGATCAACAACGTCAATGAAATCGTTCCCAACATAGACGTGGGTGCGACATGGGCATTCGACATGATATTCGTCTTACTCATGTTCATTTTAAGATCCAACTCTTACAAAACAATATTGAGGTCACTGAGCATTGTGCTTAGGTCAAATGAATGATGACTATATCATCAGAAAATTAAAGGTGAGTGATGCATTCGACATTGATGTTGATACCATATCCGTTCCAGTTCAGAAGCTTGAATATATCCTCCAGTGCAGAGGTGAACGGTTTCGGAGAAATAACGTCTCCATGTCTCAGCTTTTTGCAACTGGATAGAATTTGTGCTCCGATCCTGAAGACGGACAGTCATAGTGGCCTTGCTGTACAAACACTGCAACCCTTCGATGTACCGGTAGTCAATCTGGCACCGCTGTAATGACTGTAGCACTGTCCAGATCTCGACTGTATCAAAGGCTTTCTCGTAATCCACAAACGCTAGATATAGTGGCTGATTATACTCTTCAGACGAGGGCTTAAAGCACTTAAATAAAAATAAAACTAGTCAGTTGCCAGAAAGCGATGGAAAGAAGCCTTCTAAAAGTGAGACAATTACACAAAGTAAGAAGTGGATGTATACGAAAGAAGACGAAACTAATTGACGTCCTACACTACTGTCTAAAATTAAAATGGCGATGGGCGGGCCATGTAGCACGGTATAACGACAAACGATGGACAGTACGAGTAGAAGTGACAAAATGGAAAGGACCTAGCGGGATAAGATGAAAAGGAAGACCTACAAAACGATGTAGTGACGACATCATAACTACAGCAGGTAAAGAGTGGATTGAATGAGCTAAAGACAGGGAAAACTGGATGAAACTGGAGGAGGCCTGTACCCAAATAGGGATTCCTATCCAAGACAATATATCAAGTGTATGAAGGAAAAAAACATTGAAAATTAAAAACATTATGTTTAAATAGTTTAATTGTAAATAGTGAAAAATTAAAAGTGAAAATTCATACATATTAATACATACATGTAATACTTAGGTGATGGGAAATAAAAAGGTTTTATTATTATTATTTATTATTATACTCTTCGGTCTTGTGTATAATCTGCTGGAGAGTATGGATGTGCCTTATGGTGCTAAAGCCCTTCCGGAATCAAGCTTGTTCGGGAGGCTGAAAGTCGTAGAGCCTACGAGCCAGACGGTTTGTAATTACTCTCGAAAACAGGTTACAGACGTAGCTCATCAGCAAAATGGGCTTATAACTATTCAAGAGGGTGTAATCACCTTTCGTGAAGAACAACACCACTATTCTTCTCTGCCTCGCCTCTAGCATAGTACTCTCGAGGATGACCGAGTTAAACAGCCTCTGAAGGACTTTAAGTACCGGTGTACCCATTTTCAGTAGCTCTGTCGTTCTTCCATCCTCCCTTGTTGCCTTGTTCCTCTTAAGCTGTTTGAGAACCATTCTGATCTCGTATAGGCTGACGTCCGGGATATCTTCGGTATAATTTCGGGTCAAACGGGCTCTTGCATCGCTAGTCGTGCTAGGAGGACTACGCGATGAGGTGTATAATTGTCCATAGAACTTCTCGAGCTCACTCAAACTATCTGGCTTCGACGAGACGATGCTGCTACTGTCAGTTTTCAGCTTCGTCAACAGGCTTTGCCCAATAGACAGATCTCTTGCAAACACTTTGGAGCCCTTGTTCCGCTCTTTTGCGATCTTAATACAAGTAGTATTATAGGAACGCAAATTGTGTCGCATTGACTTGGAGATCTGTTTATTAAGCAAGCTTGTAAACTCCTAAAATGGTTCATTGGGCCAGCTTGCGACCGGATGTGAGGAACTGATGAATTATTTCAGAGGGGTTTGGGCGTCCCCGCAGTCTCCGTGCAAGATCTCCAACGTCGTAGTTATATCTTGGTTTCCGTGGGTTAGCCATTCCAACATCTCCTTTACTGTAACTTATCCAACCTATTCACACTCATCATGAAAAAATTCCAAAGAAGAAACAAGTTTAAACGGCAGATGCACGTCCTCACCCTCAAAGTGGATCTTGCGAATATTCGTGGGATTCACTCTAATCTCCAACCGTCCACTATCATCTGGAGACCTCTAAGCCCCACTTGTTCTTCTTGTCGGAGACGCTGATAGGATCTCGAGCTGATACGGCATACTTAGATTACCCAGGCTATGTCTTGGAGCACCTTTTTATCCCAAACGCAGGTGTTTGTGTATACGCCCGTGATGACATATGCTGTTTGCGTCTCCAAAATTTTTAGCACTCTTACTTCTCGGTGATTTGGGTGCTGTTGGACACGGCCATAGATAAAATTCTTTATGCCTGTGTGTACCGCTCTCACAGTGGAGATTGGGGGACGACTTTATTGGTGGACTATTTATGTGAGGTGGCTGGTGTGGCCCAACAGCGTTACCCGTCTGCCCAATTGGTGTTTTTGGGGGATTTTTGATTTTTGGGGGGACGCCCACTACAAAGAGTGCCCATACCAGAAAACCGACCACACTGGTAGAGAGACGCGAAAACTTGCTTTAGCGTTAGATCTCGCTCAGCTGGTGCATGAGCCAACACGGGTACCTGACCGTGACGGTGACACTGCCAACTGTCTCGACCTGCTGCTGTCGACTGAACCAGACTGATACTCCGTGTCAGTATCCCCACCTCTTGGTAGCTCTAATCACTGTCTCGTTAACGAGAACTTAAGTCCGTCTCTGTGTATTCCCAACCTGATCCTAGCCGTAAAAGTAATACCTAGATACGTGTGGAGATACAACTCAGCAGATTGGGACATGCTGCGACAATTTCTTGCATCGTACCCTTGGCGGCAAACATGTTTCACTTTCCAGGACCCGTCGACTTACGCGTCTGCTGTTACAGAGTTAATATGTCAGGCAATGGAATATTATATTCCATTCAGTGATAAGCATCTTCTCAGCAAAGCTCAGCCTTGGTTTGGATCTGGCTGTGGTCGTGCTGTGGCTTTAAAGCATGCGGCATATCCTTAACCTTCTTTATAATATCTTGTTTAATCCTTCTACCCCGAGCTATCTTAAAGAACGCTTTGATTTCCTCTACACATCCAACACCTTCCATCTTAGATCATCCGAAAATCTCACCCTCAAGCTACCTTTGCATTGCAGCACTTTTTACGGACGTTCTTTCACGGTAGAAGCTGTTCGTCTGTGGAATAAATTGCCTGTTTCTATACGGCGTGCGCCATCTTTGGAAGTTTTTAAGTGTCAAGTGAAGAGGTTTTACTTGGAAGTCTAGCAAATATTATGTTTATTATCACGTTTGTCATGTTGCTTGTATTACAGTTTTTTTTTTGTTTTTTATCATCTCATAATTATATTTGGGTATTTATGTATTCATATAATATATATTTATTTATATATGTATGTATATATATTGGAAATTTATATATTATTATACACTATTTCTTACTAAGTAGTATTTTTATATCATAATGCACCCCGTCCCTCACAACTATAACAAATCCTCTCCATCCAAAGGTTGCCTGGAAGAGATCGCTTTTAGCGATAAGGCCGCCCATTGTACACTTCTTCTGCTATTTTTCCTTTATTTTTTGTTGATTTTGTTTGTGGTGTGTGCAATAAAGAATTTATCTATCTATCTATCTATCTATCTATCATATCTGGACTGGGCTGACGCTCGAAAGCGCAAATCCTCTGATATTTGGATTAAGACACAACAATTCAATGTTGCCGCTAAAACCTGCAAGATGACTCTTAGGAAGGCACATTTTGATCACACACGTCGAACAGGGGCCAAACTGGCTTCATACCCCGCGGTTAGCAAAGCTTTTTTTGGTCCCTGGCCAAGTTGGTCGAAGTGAACTTCTGCCGCCCCTCACTGCCACCATTGCTGAAACCAGATGGATCACGGGCTCACACTGCTGGAGAGAAAGCAAATTTATTTGCTTCTCTTTTTGTAGAATCTTAGCATCTAGACGATACCGGCAAGAAACCTTCCTGCCATCCTCATTGCGGGGTTCTTATTCCCGATATACGCATTCGCCAGAAGGAGGTTCTCAGAACGCTTCGAGCTCTAGATGTCAATAAGGCCAGTGGTCCTGATGGCATTCCAGCGATTGTGTTGAAAAACTGTGCGCTTGAATTGTTTCCCATCTTCACTCAGGTAAAGTTTCGAAGAGCTGGAGCTTGCCAATGTACAACCAGCACCAAAAAGGGTAGTCGGGCTGATCCGGCCAATTATCGCCCCATATCGATAATCTCTTTACTCTGTAAGTGTATGGAGCGTGTCATAAACGTTAGGCTATTGGCATACCTTGAGGACAATGATTTCCTCAGTTACCAGGAATACGGATTTTGCCAAAACCGGTTACTGGGGATCTTCTTGCGTAAGCCCCACACGTACTGAGCAAAGCCATCGAGATGCATGGTGAGGCGCTGGCCGTCGCCCTTGATATATCTAAGACTTTTAAGGTGTCTGGTACGATGATCTTTTAAACAAGCATTCCCACATATAGATTACCTGTTGGCTTATGCAATTGGATATTTGATTTTTTGAGGGAACGATCTATTTTAGTAGTCCTAGAGGGCTACTCGTCTGATCAAATGGCCATCAATGATGGTGTACCTCAGGGATCGTTTCTCTTAGCTACACTATGTTAACTGCACATTAATTACCTTCTGAAGCCCGGTACCTTTAGGTATGCAGATAACAGTACTATAGTTGAGAGATACAGTTCCAATGCTCAAGCCAGCTGTGGCGCTATCCAGCTTCAGAGAGAGGCTATAGTGGGTCGTTTTAATTTAGCCTTAGAAACCGTGTCCGATTGAGGCGATGCTAACCTGGTTAAGTTTAATGCCACTAAAACGCAGGTGTGTTTGTTCTCTGCTAAAAATAGTCCTCTTAACCGATCTCCATGTTTTCGTAGTGTAACAATGCCATTAGGTGACGATTTGGAGCTTTTGGGTGTCGAACTCACATTGAATCTGAATTTTAGGTCTTAAATTGAATGCAAAGCCAAGGTTGCTGCAAAGAAACTTGGTATTTTTTCTAATATTAGGCGGTACTTCACGCCGGGACAGCTTTTGAATCTTTATCAAGGTCCACACAGGTCCGATCTTGAATGGAGTACTGCTGCCACCTCTGGGACAGTTCTGCCAAGTATCAGCTCGAGGCTTTGGATTTAATTGAGAGACGTGCTGTGAAGCTCATTGGAGATGACACTCTGGTAAAGTTTAAGCTTCAAAGTCTGGCGCAACGAAGTGAGGTCGCAAGCCTGTCGGTATCCTACAGATTGCACTATGGAGAGCGTGCGCAAGAACTGCACAATCTGATTCCCCCATCCCCTTTCCATATGACTAGACAATCGGCAATACGCCATCCTTTTATGGTTGAAATTCCTTGCACAAGAACGAAGCGTTACGCTTATTCATTTATTATAAAAACTTCTAAGGAGTGGAATGCCCTACCCTCGTCAGTGTTCCGGTAAAATATAACCCTGGTATGTCAAGACATAACAGTTTTTTTTCAACTAGGCTAGCGTGCTACACCTTCGACCATATCATCGCTTTCCATTATTTGAGATCGTGGTCAAACGATTGCATAGACCGTTATAAAAAAAACTGTAACTTGACATATCCACTGAAGACTGCAGCTTCATTTGGCCTCATTCTGCTATAAGTTTGAGTGTATGCTCACAGAATTTCTGTGTTCTATTTATGCGGTGGGTCTTAAAAAACTCCGACTCGACCGCGTGGACAATTTCCACCAGCCTGTTGTTTAGTTCGTCTACTGTATCGCATTCGGTAAGGATTTCGAAGCGATTTTGGAGCTCCAACTGAAAGCTCTCGGGGTTTTGGATTTGGGCAGGACTTGGGCGAAGAGTAGATCTCATCAAACGGGACCTCTCCAGCTTTACGTTGATATTCAATGAGCACCGCATGGTAACAGCCATGCGGTGATCACTGCCGGTCTTTACCCTGTTGATCACAGTGACATCATTGAATATATGCTTATTGGTCGTGAAAATGAAATTTATCTCGTGCTTATGACCGCCGGGGTGCAGCCACGTCCATTTCCTGGACGGACGCTTCTTGAAAAAGGAGTTCATCATAAAGAATCCCTCCTTCTCCATGAAGTCGGCCAATTGCTGACCCCTTTGGTTCCGCTGTCCAAATCCAAAGTATTATATGCATAGATTGTAACAATTATTTTGTGCTTGTTTGTTTTTGGCGCAAAAGCTACCAAACTTTTCAATTCTCAATTTTGCCTTGTCTTTGTCTGATGTATCTTTCTAATAATATACCAAGCGTATAAGATGTAAAAGTCAAACTGAAAGCATCTCAGAGTGACGCCATAAAATTTCAAAGTTCAGCCTCAACATTCGCGATATTTACGACGATTTTCAAATATTTTTTTCACCAACTTTTACCATCTTTTTTGTTTTGATATAATATTATATGGAAAGATTGATCTTCTTAGATCTTCAATACAGCAAAAAACTATGTTATCACTGAAGATTTTGAACAAAAAACTCCTACAGTTTGATTATTTTTTAACTTCGAGCGTGTTTGTATAATTATCTTGCTTCGAGACCCACAATAAAAAAACACTTGAAACTTATTCCTTATCTACTAAGCTACAACAAACACCAGTTTATTTATGTGAGAGCTCAATGAAGTGGTCATAAAAACGGTTTATTTACGCAAAGTCGGCGCGACCGGATGTGGCGCGTCAACCTTTGTTTATGGCTAAGCACTTAAACACCGACAGGTGTTAAGTGGCCGGCAAACGACTACCTGGTGAGGTCACATGATATGCGACTGAGAACTATGTTGACCACATCAGCTTTCAAACGGAAAAAAAACGCATCATAATTGGTGCATTCGTTTGGGAGCTACGATGCCACAAACATACACACACACAAAGTAAATTTAAAACATACCTCTCTTTTCTCTTTCGGGTGTTAGAAAGAACTTCGTACAGTGATTGATAAACTACTTCCACCAAACAATACCTGAAAACAACGTTACTCCAACACACCAGAAATAACAGTCACTAACAATAAACAACATAGTTTTAAAGCCCTCAGCTCCATCAACAAACTGACAACAAATGCTCTCGAAACTTATATTTTCTTGTTATAATTTTTACGAACTGGCAGAAGACGAACTTCGTTAATACTTATTAAATTTCCCAGTTCGTGTACTTTGTGATCTAATTTGTGGAGTGTGTTATTATTTTGGGAGTTTGGAGACGCAGGTATTCTGAAATCGAGTGTGTTGCTTTTACGGGTCGTTACATGTATTGTATAATATATTTATTAGCAATTCACTATTGTATGTGATAATTTCGATTTTTATTACATTGCATGTGTCTTTATTTTTTTTCTCACTACGGGCGTATTTCCGAAGCAACGATAGAGTCAAAATGGCGCTTCCTCTTGTCAGATACAGCTAAAAATTGGCATAATAATAGTATTTAATGACGTTTTTATTAAGTCACTTTCTTGATTGCCTGTCTGTCTGTCTCTCGTTCCAGGTGGAATCTTGCAACTCAAATTTCGAGCATTTCCCAATTAGAAATCTGGCTGAAACTTTCAGGGTAGCTCACAAATCGATGACAATGCATTCAAAAAAAATGCATTCCAAAAGAAAAACTTGGTATGAAGATTAGTTTTTAATCTACATTTACTCCTTGTTTATTAGAATAGAACATAGTTCATAGTAAAAAAAAACGACTTGGTCTATTTATAATATTTATTAAATTAAATATGTGTATTGTTTCACTTGCAAAAGTGCTATGGTTCAATAAATAATTGTAGACCTGCTGACTCAATGAGCATAATATTCGGTAATGTAAAACTTCATTATATATTATTCCCAAAAGTATTACGATTAATTAACGGCGCAATATATCATTTTGTAATAATTACACATCATCAGATAAGTGGCACCCGCAGCCGGCTCGCACCGGATCTCCCGATCACAGTCGGCTTTAGCGGTTTATAATTATTTTTCACGAATAAAAAGCTCGATTTAATTAAACCCCGACGCTGCGCGTGACAAAATTACAAACTGTTCATTGTAATCATTTTTTGACAGGTCTGTTTGTTTTTAATATTCATGAAAACGTTTTTTCCGGCGAAATAATTTCAGTCCGTCTGTGAAAACAGCGGTGTAATTTGGAAATTAATTAAGTGTAAGGAATTCAGAGTACAATTTTCTAAAAGTAATATCCGCTTATACTGTAACCTTTCTTTGCCAGATTATTTTTATAAGGTTATTACAGAAATATAAGAAAATTATTACTATAGAACCATAAAAGAGGCTAAATTGAAATTATTAATTTTGTATTGAAACAAAATTATAAATAGTACCCGCGGCTTTGCCCGCGTGGTCATTTAATTTAAAAGTAATCCATACGTGTTATTCCAGGAACAAAAGTACCTACAAAGTACAATACTACATTACTACAAAAATCGTTCAGCCGTCAAATAGTTTTTTTATCGATTGCTCGGCATCTAATCATCGGAATAAGGCTAGCGTGCACTGCCTTACGTTCTTATACTAACTGTACCTGCGGCTTCGCACGCGTGGCCATTTATCTAGGTTAAAAGAACTCTATTACTATTTCAAGACCTAAAATACCAATATACCAAGATTTAAACAATGTTCCTTCAATTTTTTTATTGATTGCTCGGCTTCTACTCGTCGGATTAAGATAATAAGTCAAACCCTAATAAGTTAGGGTTAAACCCCGACGCTGCGCGTGACAAAATTACAAACTGTTCATTGTAATCATTTTTTGACAGGTCCAACAGTGAAAACCGCATCGCAATCGGTCCAGTAGTTTTAACGTGATGCGTGAACAGACTTACAGACAATCAGATAGACACGAATTATAAAAAAAAAAAAAACTTTTTCAGGAGCTTATTTTTAGTACCTTAGGTTTTTTTTAATATCTTCCTTTTAGAGTTTTTTTTTTTGGTACTTACTGCTTTATTATAAGTCCCTTCACTTTTCCCTTCACTTAGAAGCCCTTCACTTTTGAGCAGAATAATAAAAATATGTGTTTTATTACATTATTTTAATCATGCCTATATAAAACTACCGTGATATACCTACTGACTAACTGACTGACAGACAACGCCCAGCGTAAATCAGTGGACCTAGGTATTTGAAATTTGGAGGAATAGTCCTAGAGTATCCTATAAGTGAACTACGGAAGTAACTATAACCGTAAAACATAACCACCAACTCCAAATAAAATACCCCGATCCTGCGGGGAGGGGAACCTTAAATTTACCGGTATGAAAAGTATTCAATGTCCTAACTCGTAGTATGAATTCAAATCATGCCAAGCTTCATTTAAATTCATTCAGAAGTTACAGTGTGATGCACGTCCAAAATACAGACAGACAGACAGAAAGAAAACTGACCAGAGTGAAAAATAAATTTTTGGTTTCAGTACGAATAATAGCCTCCAAAAACATTTTACTAAATCTCATCATAATTTTATCTTCAATGTATAAAATTTGGACCCATATCCCGCAGCAAATCTTTTTTTTTTCGGTATAAAAAGTATCCTCAATTTTCACGCATCATATAAACTATGACTGTGCCAATTTGCATCAAAACCCATGCAGTAGTTTCAGCGTGATACGTGTTCTTTTAAATAATTTTTAATTGATATCCTGCGGGAATCTTTTTAATTTATCGGGATGAAAAGTATGCAATGTCCTACCTCGTAGTATGAACTCAAATCATGCTAAGATTCATTTGAATTTATTCAGTAGTTCAGCGTGATGTACGGCCAGGATACAAACAGACAGACAGAAAGACAAAATAAAAAAAAAACGTTTTGGCTTCAGTATTGAATATATATTGAATATAATTGCCTTAAAAAAAAATACAAAATATCTTCAATGTTCAGAATTTAGACCCCTGTCCTGCAGGAACCCTTTATTTTTTTGGGATTTAAAGTATAATCAATTTACACTCATCATATTAACTATAATTGTGCCAAGTTGCATCAAAATCCATTAGTTATCCAGTAGTTTCAGCGTGATAAGTATTCGTTGAAATAACTTTCAATCCCTATCCCTTTCATTTTTCGGGATGAAAAGTATCCTATGTCCTACCTCGTAGTATGAACTCAAATTGTGACAAGTTTAATTTGAATTCATTCAGTAGTTTCGGCTTGATGTGTGTCCAAGATACAGACAAACAGACAGACGGACAGAAAAAAGAAAAAAAAAAAAGAAAAAAAAAATATTTTTTGCTTCAGTACGAAAATAGAACAGCTTCAATCTACAGAATTTGGATGCCTATCCCGCAGGAACCCCTTATTTTTTCAGGATAAAAAGTATCCTCAATTTTACCCATTATATAACCTATGAATGTGCAAAGGTGTATTAAAATCCGTTTAGTAATTTCAGAGTGGTAAGTGTTTTTTTAAACAACTTTCGACCTCTATCCTGAATCCGGGAAGAAAAGTATCCTTTGTCCTACCTCATAATATGAACTCAAATCATACCAAGTTACATTTAAATTCATTTAGTAGTTTCGGCATGATGCCTAGCCAAGATACAGACAGACAGACAGACAAAAAATGAAAAAAAACAGTT
Source organism: Alsophila aescularia (assembly GCA_946251855.1). NCBI lineage: Eukaryota > Metazoa > Arthropoda > Insecta > Lepidoptera > Geometridae > Alsophila > Alsophila aescularia. The sequence goes on along the minus strand of OX276380.1, from coordinate 61,481,573 downwards.
TTGGCTTCAGTATGGAATACTGAGCAGACTCCAAAAAAAATTATTATATATCTTCAAGGTACAGAATTCGACCTGTTACAGTTTTATTATAAGTATAAATATTCTGTGAAGTACGGAGTTTCATAGAAGTGCTACGTGCACTTGCGGTATAACCGCATATAAAATCGCGTTGATCGCCCTAACGCACGGCTGTTCAGTTAGTACAAAATGTAAAACAGTAAGGAGTTTAGTTACCAATACAAACAGCCGCAAGAGGGCGCTTTTTTATGAGGGATTTTAAATTATAAATGATAATTTATTTCTTTTTTAAACATGCATTTCAGTAAAACTAACAAATTTACTGATTAAAAAAATAACAAAGTAAATTGACAGAATTATTTTCTGTTTTTGAGTTTTTTCTATTTTATCCGAATTGGAATTATTGTGACCTATTTTGTTGTAATGGTTTGCCGGTTTACTTAAGGAAATGACAGGAGCCTTAAAATATCAAGGAAAATGTAAAAGTAACGCATCATCATCATCATCATCAACCCGTATTAGTCCACTGCTGGACTAGGGCCTCTCCCAAAGCACGTCACTGAGCCCGATCTTTGGCTCTTCTCTTCCAACTGCTGACAGCCCCTTTGCGTATATTGTCGTTCCACCTAGCTGGAGGGCGCCCTACACTACGTTAACAACGTTAAGTACGTTAAATAACACATAAAATATGTAAATGCTTGAAAATATGGAGCAAAACATTTTTATAAGCGCGTGATTTCGATTCACGCACCTCTGGGTTGGAAAGCTGACATGCTCTCACTGAGCCACACAGCATCGTGGCCAGAAAATCAAAATTATGATACCGTTTTAATGTATTATTTTTATTACATTCAAATTCATATTACTTTAAAAACCTATCCCGCACAAACCCTATATTTTTTGGTGATAAAAAGAATTCGTAATTTTAATACATAAACATACCATAACATACCTTTGACTGTGCCAAGTTACATCAAACTCCGTCCAGTAGTTTCAGCGTAATATGTGTTCTTTTAAATAATATTCTACCTCTATCCTGCGGGAACTCATGTTTTTTTCGGGATAAAAGTATTCTTAATGTTCAAATTCAAATTCAAATTAATGTATTGCTTTACAGGGTGATGGTATGCAGGTCTTAATGCTAAACATGTTGTACTTATATGTTATGTAAATAGCAATGTGGCATGCAATATTATTTTCAATGACTAGCCTTAATATATTTTGATAACAAAATAAAATTAAACTAGTATTGTGCATAAACATATAAGAGTTACAGCAACATTATTAAAATTCATTAAAAAGAATGACATGTAAATAATATTTTTTTAAATATAATTTGAAATAACCGTAAAAAATAAACAATGTCAAAAATGTAATTAAAAAAATATTATAAAGTTCACCTAGCATTAAAATTAAAATTCATGTATTCATTTATAGTGTAGAAACAATTCGCAGTCAATAATTTAGATAGCAGTTTTTTTTAAATAATCAACGTTCTTGATAGTATTTAGTAAATGATTAAGTAAAATAATGGGGATGTAAAATGCACTGTTATGAAATAATTTCGTTTTAGGTTGTGTAGTAAGGAGGTGGTGTTTTTTCCTCGTGTTTAATTAATGGACGGTTGCCTTTTGCTTATAGTACTTCGGGTTAAACCTCACAAAAACACAACATTCGTAGATGTAAAGGGCGCATAGGGTCATTATTTTATGTTTCAGAAAATATGGGCGGCAACTGTCGTCCATTTTTATACCGGTCGTGGCTCTAACGCACTTTTTCTGAAGTTTAAGCACGTTTCTTTTTCTGTTGAATTATCCCAAAACATAAGTCCGTATCTTAGATTTGAGTGCAAATAAGCGTGATAAGCAGAGATGGTTGAATTGATGAAACTTGCGTAAGTTTTTTAAGTGCGTACACAAATCTGCTTATCTTATTATTTACACAATTGACTCATTAATTAATGAGTTGTCAAAATAAATGAGTTACTCATTTATTAATCCATAACATAAGCTATGATTGTGCCAAGTTGCATCAAAATCCGTCTGGTAGTTTCAGCGAGATGCGTGTTCAAAGAAACAGATAGACAGACAGATTAAAAAAAAACTTTTTGCATTCTATATCGATTTTGAAGTTTAAATCAATTATAATTTTCAAAAAATATTTTATGTACAGATTAGCCCAGCTACAGTTAATTATAGTATAGATAGATAAAAGATAGATAGATAGATTTGTAAATAATTCCTCTCGTGGAGTAAACATTATGATGGCCATAGCTACGAGTACAAGTAATGGCTTACTTGCCTGGTTGACCTGAACACGTTTACTTTTCAGAAATATAAAAGTTCCATTCACACACGTAAAACCTACAATCTTGTTCAGGGGTGCGATTTTTGAGTGTCACCGGTGATTTCGAAATCACCGGTGATTTCTAAATCAACTTTTCGCAAAAATGGTATTTTTGAATATTATACCCTGTCTACCAACATATAAATACTGCTCAGCTTTGCTAATAGACAATCGTATGATTACGTTACATCCTAAGCAGCAACTATTTGTAACGGTACTAAGTACCGGTTTTTATTTTTCATACGAATTGACAGTAATACATAAAACGAAACGTATCTGCCAAATCCAAAAGCTACATATATGGTCTAATCTGTGGTCTAAATCAGCTGTTTGGAGTCGAGTTTTCGTTTCTTCGAAAAAAATATGTTTGTTTTACTTTTATTGCGACGGACATGATGGAGAAGTGAATAATTAGTGTAACAAAGAGAATAAAACACTACATGATGGCTACAATACCATAAAGAAAGGTTGGGACCCATTTTCTGGACAAAAAGACTGCTACTCATTGTTGGATCTCAGTCAGAATAAATTATTGTAAGAAATTACAAGTTTACTGCAACATTCACAACGAAGGAATTTGCCAGCCGTCTGAATGTCATTTTGGGCACCAAGAAAGCATGTATGCAAAGTCAAGGAACATATTACAAAGTACTCTGTGCGAGAAAGATTAAAAGGAGAGGTAATTATCATTTTTACTACCTACCAATTATGTAAATTTGTAACAATTGTTTTACCATTATATTTATCTAGTCAGATAGTCCTTTGACTTAGCTAATCGTTGCTACGAAGCACATTTGGACATGTATATTTTCCAAAACATGCGGATGTCAACCACATCAATAAATGATTCATCGGGTTCCATTCTGCATAACTAGTTGGTTATTTCAGTTTGTCGGAGTAGAGGGACAGATTCTGAAGTCATAATATCTCCATCACTGCAAGATAGGGTAGGAATACATTATAGCCCATCATTGTTGTATAATATTTTGGCCTGTAATGACGCTTGATCGGGTCCAACAATGGTAAGCCATGTTAAGACATTCCCTCTGAAGCATGCATTGATGGCAAATGCATACTTAACATGGATGAAACCCGCTGTTGTTGAATTTCAAAGTGCACATATTACAACTTGACTACCACAGCTCTTCTGCAGTGATGAAATCTAAACTTATAATAAAACTGTAACGGGTCCAATTCTGTACATTGAAGATATTTTGAAATTTTTATTTGGAACGTACTCTTGATTCGATACTGAAGCCAAAACTGTTTATTTTTCTATTTTTGACTGTCTGTCTGTCTGTCTGTCTGTATCTTGGCTAGGCATCACGCCGAACCTACTGAATGAATTTATATGAAACTTGGTATAATTTGAGTTCATACTACGAGGTAGGACATAGGCTACTTTTCATCCCGAAAAATGAAAGGGTTCTCGCAGTATTGAGGTTTAAAGTTATTTCAAAAAACACTGACCACTCTGAAACTACTGGACGGTTTTTTTGAAACTTGGCACATTCAAATTTTATGTAATGGGTAAAAATTGAGGATACTTTTTATCCCGAAAAATAAAGTGTTCCTGCGGGATAATGTCCAAAATTCTGTAAATTGAAGATATTATATATTTTTTTTGGAGGCCGTTCTATATTCAATACTAAAGCCAACACTGTATTTTTTTTATTTTTGTCTGTCTTTCTGTCTGTCCGTCCGTCTGTCTGTCTGTACCTTGGCAGCGCACCACGCCGAAAATACTCAATGAATTCAAATGAAATTTGGTATGATTTGAGTTCATACTTCGAGGTAGGACATTGGATACTTTTCATCCCGAAAATTTTTAGTGTTCCTGCAGGATAGGGGTGGAAAATTATTTAAAAGGACACGTAGTACGCTGAAACTATTGGACGGATGTTGATACAACTTGGCACAGACATAGTTTATAAGATGGGTGACAATTATGGATACATTTTGTCCCGAAATAATAAAGGGTTCCTGTGGAATATGGGTCCAAATTCTGTACATTAACGAGATAAAGTGTTTTTTTTTTTTTTGGAAGTTTCTCTATTTTTGATAATGAAGCCTAAACTGTATGTTTTTTCATTTTTGTTTGTATATCTGTCTGTCTGTAGCTTAGCACGCTATAGTATGAGATTCGCATAATCTCAAGCGATTCACTTTCGTCCTTTTGTATCTGGATCTAACTACGCTGCGCGCCGAGGTAGGCTCCTCTACACCTCGGAAAAAGAGACGGGCTGTTGATTTCTAATAATTCGCCTCTCTCCCACATCTGCTGAGTGCGGCCGAGCAGCGGTGCATGCGATCATCGGTACACTTCGTGTGCTACGTGAACGACAATACCTGCCTACGCTAGATACCTACTTACGCTACGGTATCTAAGCTACACGCTGTTTTCGTTTTGGCGGTCTGTATTAGGTCTGTATCATAATCATATATATTATATATATAATATTTCTGAACGTAGGCTACCAGAAGATTTTAAATCAACCGGGGTGTGCCCTTTGTGTCAAAGTAAAAAGCCTAAGAATGACAACTCTAACACACCGGTGTGAGCCATGGCGTCAGCGGTTGCTTTGATTGTTATTGAGAGTGCTGATGACATTTCTAAAGCGCCGCTCGAGCGGAGCTTCTAAAGCGGAGGATGTGGTCATCGTGGGACAGACTGCCGTGAGCAGTGTCATCATGACATGGCCAAGGCTATAACGGATGCGATGGCGGTCCAGTTTCGGGAGCATGGGGACCGGATTACAGGTCTCGAAACATCGGTGAAATATGTCAGCGGTCATTGTGACGATATGTTAAAATTTTACACGGATACCAAAGCAAGCATAGCCATTCTTTGTGACGAGAACAAGGAACTTCGAGAAGGACTTAATGCTGTGAAAACACGTGTCAAGGTGCTAGAGGACTCTCAAGCCCGTAATGATCAGTGGGCGAGGTCTCAAAACATCGAGGTCGTGGGTGTTCCGGAATTCAAGGACGAGTCGCCAATTGACGTAATAGTGAAGATTGTTTCTCAAGCTGGAATTAGTGTGAATAGCAACGACATCGAGTTCGTGAATCGTGTGCAGGCGTGGCGTCCGCCAGGCGGTGGTGCCAGGGGCGCCCGCTTTAGCCGCGCTATCGTGGCCCGCTTTAGGCATAGCGCCACTAAGGACGCTGTCATCACCGCCGCACGGAAACATCGTCACTTTACTTCTAAGGATATCGAATGGAATGGGAGGCGAGGATGATACAATTTATGTTAATGAACATTTAACGAAGGAAAACAAACAATTGGTGAAATACTGTAAATCAAAAGCTGCAGAATACAATTATAAACATGTTTGGACAAAAAACTGCCGCATTTATATAAGAAAGACGGATACTTCGGTTCCTATTCCGATAATAAGTTCACTGGATATGGAAAATATAATATGAAAGCAACATTATATCGCACTATTATCTATATTTGTAAATCCTGTGTTTACATGATATTATATATTGTATTACAGGAGCAGCAGCTTATTACATACATTCTATTTAAACGTACACTATTTACCATGTCGAGTTCTTGGTTCATATTACATTTCATCCGCACAACAGTTCTTTCTCACAACATTTTTTACCTCGTAACACAATTAAAAAATATTTTTAACATTAGAACAACAAAGTACGAACTTACTAATTGCCTACTATATACACTATACAAAAATATATTTTATTATTACTACTTTTCATGGTCATGGTACTACATAACTACTTCACTTTATTTGAATATGGGCTTACTTCACTTGCAACTTAATATGCTTTCGAATGATAATATTATATGGTTCATTATTTTTATCTATTCATAATGATGTCCACAACTAGATTGCAATTACTGTACCAGAATGTGCGCGGACAAGACGTGTGATTGGAACAAAGACGTGTGATTTTTATAATAACTTGCTGGTCTGCGACGCTGAAATTGTTCTCATCACAGAATCATGGCTTTGTGAGAGCATCCTTGACGCAGAACTGACCAGCGACAAGTACGAGGTGTACCGCCGCGATCGTGGCTCACTTGGCGGTGGTGTTATGTTATTGAGTGCAGCGCGCTTGGGAGCGCGTGCGCGCCCCGAGTGGCAGCGTGACAACCTCGAGTGCGTATGGGTTACCATGCCGGGCCACTCACTCGCGGCGACCTCGCCGTCAGTCCCTTACCCCAAGCCCCCTACACCAAGCCCACACTCTTCTATCTCATGCCGTGATCTCCATATCGGTGTTGTTTATCTGCCTCCCGATAGGTTTATACCTGCACGTATACATACCTTACTCGATATTGTTTCGAATATCTTGAACATTTATCCCGAAGATAATATTATTTTATTTTAGATTTTAACATACCCTGTATCCAATAGTTATCTGGTGATCCTGTTATCCTAAAAAAAGGCTCAATAGAGATCCAAAATTGTGCGTCATTTTTAATCAATCAAACCGCTTATTGACTTAGTCAATGCAATACAGTAGTGAACTCTCATCAAAATACTCTTAACTTGGTTTTTGCTAATTTCTCTTTGGGATTAAAAATGTCAGATAGCCCACTAGTTAAAGAAGATATTTATCATCCCACTATCATTTTGGATGCTACTGACATATTAATACCACCCCTGAAAGCAGCATCCCATAAAACTACGCCATTTAGGAAAGCAGACTATGTAGTAATTAATAACTATTTCCAAAACGCAGATTGGAATGAGTTGCTTTTGAGTTGTAATGTGGAAGATGCAGTAACTAATTTGTATGTAACTTTTAATAAAGCAATAGAACTGCATGTTTCTCGGGTGACTAGGTCAAACACATACGTTTATCCAGTTTGGTATAGCTGGGAGCTAATACGCTTAATTAAGGAAAAAGCTACAGCTCATGCTTTTTAAAAAATATAATAATCAATTAGAATATCAGATGTTTTCAGATTTAAAAGCAAAAGTTAAGCGATTGCAGGATAGTAATTATAGACCTTTTATTAAATTCTCAGAAGAAAAAATAAAATTATGCCCTAAGCTTTTCTGGTCCTACATTAAGTCAAAAAGAAAAAATAATACTAATTACCCTAAATTAATGTTGTACGATCAAAAAAGCCTCTATAATGAAAAAAAAAATATGCTTGGCTTTCAATGACTTCTTCTGTAAGAATTTTAGTTCACCAACAATTAATCAAACTCCTAATGATTATGAGAGATTGATAAGTACCGACACTTTGTGTACTATTCAGGTAAAGGTAGATTTTGTAAAGACATTGCTTAAAAACACAGATCCGAGCAAGGGTGCCGGCTCCGACAAAATCCCGCCTATATTTTATTCTAACTGTGCAGAATCGCTGGCAGCGCCCATCGCGTGTGTTTTCAACCGTTGTTTTTGTGAAGGCTATTTTCCAGGGGTCTGGAAAACTGCAAATATCGTACCAATTCATAAAAAGGGTACCAAAGCATCGATTGATAATTACCGACCGATCTCAATACTGAATACTCTGAGCAAACTAATTGAAAAAGCAGCACATCATCATGTTTACCCTTTAATTTACCGCAATATACCTCCCCAACAGCATCGATTTATCAGAGGTCGCTCGGCAAACACAAATTTGGCAATTTTCACCAGTGATGTCTTACGAGGTATGGATGGTGGATCGCAAGTTGATGTCATCTACACGGACTTTGAGAAAGCATTTGATCGTGTCGATCACATCATCTTGCTACGAAAACTACATGAGCTTGGTATTTGTGGAGATCTTTTAAGATGGATAGAATCTTATCTCCGCAATCGCTGTCAGGCTGTTGTTGTCGGTGGACATCGTTCTGACTTTATGATCCCCTCAGGCGTCTCACAAGGATCAATCCTTGCTCCTCTTCTCTATGCAGCTTATCTTTACGATGTTGGAAGGTGTTTTCATTTTGCTAACTATCTAATGTATGCAGATGACACAAAAATTTACTGTAATGTTAAAAATATATCAGATTGCATAACACTTCAACAGGATTTAAACAACCTAAATCAATACTACTCAGAAAATAACATTAATATTCATATCAATAAATGTATGCATATTACTTTTACAAGAAAAATACACCCAATTAATTTTGATTATAATATTTTAAATATCAACATTCAAAAGACACTGCAAGTTACAGACATAGGTGTTCTTCTAGATCACAAATTATCTTTTAATGAACACATTTTAGACATTGTAACTAAGGCATATAAAAGCCTAGGATTTATTTTGCGTGTTAGTAAACCTTTCGCCGATATTAAGTGCCTTAAAGTTCTTTATTTTGCATACGTTAGAAGCATTCTCGAATATTGCTGCAATGTTTGGAGCCCTCAGTATATAACATATACACACAATATTGAACAAATACAATCAAAATTTCTGAAACATTTAAATTACCGTTCACATCATAAATATACAGATTATGAGGAATCTTGTGAATTTCACAACATCCTGTCACTTAAAGACTGGCGAAGAGTTCATGAAATGTTATTTCTTCACAATATTTGCCACGGCGCAAGCGACATCACTGAACTATTGGAACAGTTCATGAAGCTGCGAGCACCCACGACCCACACGCGGCACACGCCTTTGTTCCACGTCCCGCGCGCACATACTAATTATTTGTAAAAATTCAGTCATCTCTCGAACGCAAAAAAGTTTCAATAAACATTTCAGCTCAGTAGACCTTTTTAATTGTAAAAAGCAAAGCTTCAAAAGCTTTGTTATAGACATAATCAAAAGTTAAGTTCATAATGAGGTTTTTATACTATTTTGTACGTTTATCAAAATAATTTAATAATGATTACTAATTAATAAAAAGGACATGTGTTATTATTAATTTACTAATTATTATTATTATTCTTAATTGTACACCACCCTCTATTTCTGCTTCCTCTGATACTGTCCATCCAAAGGTTGTCTGGAAGAGATCGCTTTAAGCGATAAGACCGCCAATTGTACTACCTTATTTAAGTTTTGATATTGTTTGTTCTTTGTTTTGGTATACAATAAAGTATTTCGTATCGTATCGTATTACTAGTGCTGTTGATATTACTTGCTTTTAATAACTAAACATGTTACAATAATTATTATTATTTTTTGTTACCAACGCATTCTGCTCTATATTAAGTTTATAATCCGTTATTAGATGTTAGAACTACCAATAAGTTTTATACTATTTGTATTTAGGATCTGTGGGTTTTGAGAAAAAAAAAATTGAGTTCATACAATTTGTTTACATATCGAAAATTTTATTGGTTCAAGCAGGATAGGGGTTGAAACTTATTTAAAAGAACACATACCACGCTGAAACTCATGGACGGGTTTTATGCAACTTGGCACTGTCTTAAGTTATATGATGGGTTAAAATTTAGGACACGTTTTATCCCGAAAAAGTAAAGGGTTTCTGCGGGATATGGGCCAAAGTTATGTTAATATTAAGGTAATAAAAAATATTTTTTGAATGGTTCTTTATATTCGATACTGAAGCCAAACTATTTTACATTTTAATTTTGTCTGTCTGTTTGTCCGCATCTTGACCGCGCATTGCACCCAAACTACTAAACGAATACAAATGAAAAAAATGCTCTTGGGTACTTAAAAAAGGTACATATTGAACAATTTTTTTTTGTTTTTTTTTTTTTTTGTTTGTATAGAGGTTTGTTCACGCATCACGTAAAAACTACTGGACCAATTGCAATGCAGTTTTCATAGTTAGATAGCTTAGGGTTTGATTTAAATCTGGTGTAATTGGTATCTCAATCCGGTGAGTTAGAATCAGAGTAATTGATAAAAATATTTCTGAAGAAATTTTGTTCAAATGTTGGTATATTGGTCCTGGAATAGCACACTATGGTACTTTGAACCTAAAGAAAAGACCACGCGTGCGGAGCCGCGGGTACAGCTAGTCTAATATAGAATTTAACATTTAAAACTTGTTTTAGTTGAAGATGACCAAATCTAGCAACCAGCAATAATTCACCAATGCACCTGACTAACATTCCACTGCAGAACATGGGCCTCCCCGATGCTAGGGCCGATTTACCATAATCACCACGTTTGGAGGCAGCGCGGTGACCGCAGTACATGTTGATACTCGTACTTACAGAAAAATGCACTTGCCCATTTCCTGAATTCCCTATGCACTCACAGCACCGACGAGTTTAGAATGAGTGCACCTATTATGAAGCTGCCGACATGGCAATTATTTTGTAAATTGTGACACCAATATGATTCTACGTTTCTACACAGTATCTACTATTAAAATTAAAAATCAAATGATGTTTTATTTCTTTATTGTAATTTCAAACAATCAATGCACAAAGAGATTGCAGATAAGTAAGTCACTGACTCTGGTCTTCCACACACAGGGACACATCATAGAGGCTGAAATCAACTCGTATAGAACATCAGTCCTCAGATTACCTATAGATTCCAAACAACCCCTTCTAAAACAACCACCACTGGATGTGGTATACATTATTTTTAATGTTATGAAGCATAACAACTTTATTTTTTAAAACCTTCTCCTCGTTAGAGCACTCCGGAACTGTCCTTGACAATATTGTATTGCATGTGCACTTTTGAAGATATTATACCTTTCTTCGGAATGACTTTATGGCACAAGAATTGGCACTTATTACCAAGGCTTTATAATAAGGAAGTTATTATTTTTACAAAAAAAAAAAAAAACTTATATAAATTGTTAGGCAAAGAAATTATAATAAACATGGTGAAAGAATTATTTCAATAACTTGAAAAATGACAAAATGAATCAACTTTTACTGAATCCCAAACGAATTTTGAAATGCGCGCGGAGCATTTGCTCTGCAACGTCACAAGTCTCGCCGGGTCAACGGTACGGGTGGGGTGGAAACCATTTAGCGGCTGTTTCGAGTGTTTCGTCGTTTGTTGCTCACGTTAAGTACATGGAACGCGGTGTGTGAGTGTCTGTGTGAAGTATTTAGTAACCGTATTAATATATTTTGTACATTATATATATTTTAGATAAGTAAAAACTGGATTCAAGTTAGATTTAGACGATGCAGAGTGGATTTGTGCGTGGACAGTCTAATAATTTACCAAAAGTGAACATGGTTATGGTTTTGGATTTTCTGATAAACAATCCACTGTACACAAGTGCAGAGGTCAGAGGAGTGAAACTTTCAACGTAAGTACCTACCTACTAAGTCCTACATTATGATTTTAATCAACCGTAACAATCATCACACGTAATAAATTCCCATCAGTTTGCTGCTGTTTTTATTCATTTTAGGTAAATCGGTGTAGGTACTCAGATAGTTTTGTTCAAAGTTTAAATAAACATGCGCCAGTTTTATTTATATTTTATGACCCAGTCATTTCATGTCTCTGTAACCAGGTGGTAAAGAATGAATAAAAAAAAAAATCGATATCGATATTTCTATATTAACCATAGGCTTAGAATGTACAAGACCAACAGTGACAGATGAACGATATTACAATAAAACAAATGTAAATGTTTGCGTGAAATAGTGTTGTCATGACTCTGGTCTAGCATAATATTATCGATAGTTTTATTGGCGAAATCATAAGACACATAAGTAGTTAATGTAACCAAGTTAAAAAGAAAAAAAATATGACGATGGTAGGGGAATTTATATACCAGAACCTTTTATATGTAAGAGAAAATGTATCTTATATGACCCTTCTTAAAGATATACATCATCACAATACAAGACATAAAAATAATTTTGTATTGCCAAAAACTAGACTTGCAAAAATATCTAAAAGATATTTATGTATATCAGTTAAATTATATAATAAAATTCCATTAGAAATAAGAAATAAAAATGAAATTGAATTTTTGACTTGTATTAAGAATCATTTAATATCCAAGAGCTATTACAAACTTGACGAAGCTTTTGCTGATAGAAATATCTTTGATATATATAGTGACTTTATTGTGTTGTGTACTTATCTTAATTGCTTACAATATTTTGTGTTGACGTTGATTTGCAGAAAACTTTATTTGAATCTTAGAATAAATTTGAATATTTTTTACCCAATTTATATTTTGTGATACAATGTTCTGTAAGTGACTTGTCTAAGTACATGTAATATGTCAAAAGATGAATAAATGAATTGAATTGAATTGAATAAAGAGAAATAGTTTAAAAACATATTGAACCAATTTCAAATACTTATAGGTAACAAATAGTTTATTAATGAAATGACTTCGTTCAGATACCCAAACAGATTTATATAATCAGAATATTTGGCAATTGATACCTATATGAATATAACACATTGTCAATTATTTTACAGGTGCGTATGCATACGCATGAATTTGATAATCTACTTTTTGAATCTAGCTTTTTTCTATTACAAAAGTGTATGGGATGAAAAATAAAACGTATTTAAAGTTAAAGCCCAATGCATTTATTTTATGTAGGCACTTTTAATAGTCCAAACAACATCTCATAATCACACCATGAAAATTAAACTTATCATAAATAAGTATTTTAATTACAAAATCATAAACTCCCTTATTCAGGGCCAGTGGGTCTGAAAATATTTGTATATTTTTTTATATCTTTGTATGACGAGACGGGCAGGTTGCTCGCCTGATGGTAAACATCACGTCAGCCCATAACAGTTGCAGTGCCACCCAGAATTTTGGTTGCAATCCTGCGCGTCACTACACTGCACCCGTCACCCTGAGACATTGGTTGTTAAATCACATTGCCCAGTAATTTCACTGGAAACATTGCCCTTTATTCGGAAACACTACTGCTTTGCGGTTGAACATTTAACAAAGGTGTGGTACTTCTCCAGGTGGACTCTTGCGTAAGAGGCCTACCACTACAATAATAAATTATCTATATTTATAAAATAAAGTCGGGTTTAGTGTTTGTTCGAACACTTATAACTCAAGAACATAATATATAGGCTACTGTTGATCCCGAAATAGGGTTTTTTTTATTTATCATTTTCTATAAGAATTGAAAAAATAATATAAAAAAATATATTTTTGAAGCATTTGAAGCCTGTAAATCAAATTTGACCAAAAATCCCTAAGCATTTTGGGTTTTGAAGCTTTTGAATGGGCTGAAAGGATTTGGATGAAATTTGGTAACAGGGATGACAGCAGGAGTATCAAAGTGACAGGTGTCAAAGTGACAGCTGGTGTCAATGTGACAGGTGTCAAAGTTGTTAAAAGTGAGTTTATGAACATTAAATAGTTTGATTATATATAAAAAAGTAAATCTAAGTACAGAAACACTTAAGAAGTTGGAGATACAAAATTGACAAATAAAGTTTTGTTTTGTGAATATACCCCCCCATGAACATTAAATGGTTTGATTTTATTAAAGAAAACTATTTCAAAGTACCAGGAGAGCAGAAACACTTAAGAAGTTTTATCAACATTAATATATTTTTGCAAATTCTTAGTCAAAGTGACATGGCGGGGGCGGGGGTTGTTGGTAGCGGTTTTAAAGGAGACGTGGCCAGGGGGAGGAGGATGGGACTAAAATTTGTACGCGGGCATAGCCGTCGTCACCAGGAGATGAACAACAAAATTCATCGAAATCAGTCGATCTAATCTCGACATATCATCAAAAAGCCGTTCCATACAAAATGTATGAGAAACAGACAGCTAATAAGTAATAAACTTTTATTGACTCTAAGGCGGTATGAAGTTCGCTGGGTCAACTAGTATACAATAAATAGAGATATGATAATATCGTTACGTTAAAAACTAAATTTTCTTATTTATTGCCCTCTAAATAATATAGTTTTATTTAAGTGGGTTCTTAAAGTATTTCGATTAAATTTCAATAATTTATTTTCATGCTTCAATCGGAGAAGAAAATAAATTTCAATAATGCATTTCATGATCAGATACCTATGATCGCTTAATGGGTTTTGATTTAATACGTGATACTTTAAACTTTCAAACAGAAATTGATTGTTATGTATAACTTCTAGCATATTATGGGCAAAAATACGGTCGTTCATCCTTTTTCTTTTCATGTTTTCTCTGAAAAGTTTCTCAGCACTACAACACAATGCAACAACATCATTAGCCGGATACATCAAATACTTATTGTCAGTTTTCGAATAATCCCTCTTTACAATTAACGAATTATTACATACAGCTGTTGGGTCTGATAATAAGCTATGTAATAATAATAATAATGATTGTTTTATTTTGTAACAACAAGAAATTATGCCACATACATAATCAATCGATCAGTTACATCATTAATTACTTAATTATATCATGCAATTACTTAATCATGCAATAATTTAAACATGTTATTTTATGTATAGTGTAGATTGGTTCCCTAGTTACCACGGTAGGATTCCCTGTGTTTGTGGTAGCTAGTTCCCTTCCAAGGATTTCAAATTATTAAAATCTAACGAAGCATAATGAGTTCAAGTAGTATGAGTAGGTACATATGAGGAATGTACTCGTACATGAATAGATGATCAAGATCAACGCTCCGATGTTCGCACGTCAACTTGGGTCACAATACCTACTATCATCTGGGAACTCAGAAACAAACAACAGCAGGTAGGTTTAGGTTTGCATTCGGTGGGTACTGATTAGACTTGCTAGAAGGGTTATGTTAAGATACTAAAATAAAATGAGATTAAATTTTAAGAAAGATTTCTGTAAAAATAATAAAAAGTTACTTTGCCACATTATTAATTAATCATCCGCATTTAAATTTTATCTTGGAACACGTAGCATTTCCTCCGTGCTATTATAATTCAGATTGAATAGGTATTGGAAAATTTTCTTTGTGCACTTATATTTGGTATCATTCCATATTTTTAATAATTTGTTTAGTATTTTGTAAATGTAACACCCAAAAAAAATGTAACATTTATGCCCTATACGGGATTTTGTTTTTTGTGCTGGCCAAGTGTGATATCTTCTTGACCTAGATTCTTCAGTACAATTACTAGCAGTAATAAGTGCTGACCTATGGAATCGAAGTGCAGTCGCCATTATGAAGATTTTCCTTACTCTAAGATGCCCGGTATCCTTGTATAGTGTGTCTGTTGGATATCTATATGGCTTGTTATATGCCACCTTGAGGACGGCACATTGTGCACGTACACAGTACACAGTCTTCACACTTAACTCTTTTAATAATCCTTTTTACTACATACCCAGATACATACGTGACAATCATCATGGATATTTGTAATAAACTAGCAATATGATCTAATACCAGTTCATTGCCAAAATCACTTTCTTCTTCATTTTGGAGATTTTCATTACTGTTTTGCAGTAATTCATTAAAAATCTTATTATAATTAGAAGATGTATTGATTTTGTCATTGGTTGTGGTAGATATATTGCTTGTAGACAATATTATAATTTTTTTAATATCTAAGCAGTTACTGCTATCGCTTATTTTAATTTCTGAATGGCAAAGCAGTCTTTTGTACGCAGCTATAAAGTTTCTGACAGTTGGGTTATTATTGAAACCCCCCTTTGATCTAATAGCGCTGAAACACGTCTCCAGGTGGTCTTGCGACAATTTATATGTAGGTAAGAATTATAAATAGTCTTTTTCTATGTAATTAACATACATCGATTTTAATGTAATTACATTGTTTAAAAATCCCAAAAATACTAAACGCCTTTGAGTTTTTACGACAAGTATTCCATTTTCACATTTTAATGAATGAAAATATTGGTAGATATCATCGATTTTGTCAATTATACATGATTTATTGCTAGGACACAACGGCTTTTTAAATCCAAAGTTATTTAAATTCCTTGAGTTAAATATGTCAAAAATGTAATTTACATATAAAAGGAACTCTACTGTTGCTTCAGAATTCTCAAACTCAAAGATTTTAAGATCCTTGTTACAAACATCAATAGCAACACCCACTGACCGGCTTAGTAACTGTGCGGCCAGCCTAACTTTCATTTTCTGGGTTTTAAAATCATTTTGCCGCGCAGACAATTTATTCGCAAGATGGAGACCTTCACTTTGCTGTAAGGTTTGTAGCTGTTTAATGAATTTAAACTCAATTTTACGCCCGAGATTATCATAAAATAATTTGTGATCTGCAAAACAATTTCTAATTAGTTTGATTGAACAAAATATTGTATCTTCTACCATTGCATACAATGTATGGCTTATATGGCTCTGAAGTTAAAGATGCTCCTAGTAATTGTGCCATATTTAAATTAGATGCTAACCCGTCAAAAGTAATTGAAACAACGTCACATTTTGCGTCTTTTAAGAGATCTAAACATATTTTTAATAACCTAGATTTTTTAGATGCTGTAAAGCTTTTAGCAGGGAAAACCCCAACAGGCAATTTCCAAAATCCATTGATGGCTACCACCATAAACACGAGGATTTCTTTGGCAATTTCAACCTCATCACCATGCAAATCATTGCCTATATTTACATACCCATAATGTTTTTTGCCTACTATTTCTGGCTCTTCACTTGTTTATATTTCATTAAACATTAGGATTACATATACAGCCTGTCTCTTTGAAATTGATGCTATGGTATGGAAAGATTCCGAAGTAAATCCTGGCTTGCAATCTAACCGTGAATACCATTTGCGTAATGTATTCATATGTGGTAAGCACAGGTCGAATTTGTCTCTTATATATACATAGCTCCTTGGGCTGTAGAAATGTATTGTTAGACGAACTTTTTGAGCTCTTCATCATACTGTGCCGTGAATTTTACCCGTAACTTTTCCATTTACACGATCAATCAATTTTTGAAGCAAGTTATTTCTACATGCGATTTCTACATCATTTCGATGATCTTTAAGACTTGGCCTACTGTTTAATTCCTTAACGACTGCTTGTAAGTTTACTCGTTCGTTTTGTTTTAGCTTTTAAATTTCTTATGATTTTATTCTTTTCTCATATTTTTTGTCGTAGCTTAGAACATTTGTTGATGAGTTTTTTTTTCTTGGAGACAGCACTTGATTTGAAAAACCAGGCAATAATGGTTCTGCTAAAGGTAGTGATATATCTCTATTTACGTAAGAACAGGGCCTTCTTTTTTTCAATTTAATCTGGATAGAAACATAAAATTTACTTGGTATTATCAGTTTCTAATGCTATCTAATGCTATTATCTACCATTTCCGAAGTATCATACTTACAGGTACAGATAAGGTTGGTATCGAGTCTTTCATTAGGACACGTCGATGTTTCCTTTGTATGAAGCATTTTGATTCAAAATGTTTACTACAAACAGTAGAGTTTTTATTTGGAGTCCAGCTGCCCCTATCTATAATCCGTAACCATTTATCACGTAATAATGAATTAGTTGGAAATCTGTAAGAGCACAAATACTATTAGATAATTAAGGTTATTATTAAATTCCACGCTGTAAAATAGCCAGCAGGCAGAGTATTAGTGTAATGATAACAATATTTTTTTAGAAAGGTAAGAGATATTTTCCAGTTTTTTTTAGGTGTAATGGTAACTTTTCATAGACACCATCAAGCTAGGATAACTTTTGAATAATATATTTTGTGAAATAATTTACATAAATGCTTAATTAAGCTAATCTATGATATAAACTGCTGTCAACTTCTCGCTGATAGGAAGTGTTACGCGTGAAAACGTGAAAAAAAAACTCTTTTTAGTAGGGTTACTGAACATTTATGAATAAAACCGTAAACTTCAAAACAGTTTGTCACTATATTCAGTTTAAGTAATGCCAAGTTCAATAAAAAGATACGGGAAATATTTTTAAAGTAAAGTACCTCGGTATGATGATTTACGCTAAGCTCCGCTGGAAAGCTTAAGTCAAGAAGAAAAAAGAAGAATTAGAACTACGGTTTAAAATAATATATTGGCTGCTTTGGAGACACTGTCAACACGCAATAAATTTTTATTATATAAACTAGTCCTAATGCCAGTACGAATCTATGGTATACAGCTGTGGGGCTTCACCAAAAAAAGCAACATATTATCAATACAACGCTTCCAGAATAAAGTACCGAGGGAAATAGTTAATGCACCTTGGTGCATAAGAAAAGACGATCTCCTTAGTTAAATATATAAACGGGACTTAATCGCGCTGAAAACTTAATATTTATTTACTTCGACGTTTCTCAATTTATCGATACTTATGACGTCAGCACTTTGTCAAGCCCTATCGCAACCAAACGTTTTATAGTTTTCTACCAAATATCCACCAGTTCTTCATTTAGCAATGTAAGTTGATCATAAATCTGAAGAAAAACCTATTATCTAAGATTTCAATAGTTCTTTTACCTCAGTTTCAACCAAAAAGTGATAAAATAATGATAATCAACAATGCAGTGAAAATAGTCATAAATTACCTGTGAAACGTGTATTTATTCGAGTTATTACGTCTATATATTACGTCTTGTTACGTCACATTCACACACTGAACAAGACACCATGATGTTAGAATAAAGATTTTATGTTTTAATCGTAAGAGATTATCCAAATGAAAAAAAATCACCTCGACTTGTTACAGGCCCGGACGCTATGACCTCTTACTCGCGTAAACAATGACCTACCGACATCTTGTTTCGCTATCTCTTTTTCTCTCACGGCAGTGTGTACTTTATAAGGACCTTTCGCTCCCACGCTTCGTAGGTCTTTTGAGCGTAGCGAAAAAATCCTAAGCCTATGATATTAACACATATATTTATACGTTTGATATAATAGAATAAACGAAGTGTTGACTCAAACCTTGTGCATGATAATTAAAAATAAGTCAAATATATATTAATTTAAGATTAGTCAATAAAACATTTTATTTATTTTATTTTTTAAAGTAGAGATTGAATAAACAAGAATATCGATATCGATTTTTCTGAATATCTCATCTTATATCTTATCTTATATATATAAAAATCTCGTGTCACGATGTATGTTCGGGATAAACTCTGAAACTACTGAACCGATTTTGATCAAATTTCGTTCCACTGAAAGAGACCGATAAACTATTAGTATCTGAAGGTTCTATGATAGTGTCACTAATGTCGTCGCCTTTATTTAGTTTTACTAAAAATGTAACACTCTTCTTTTTGAAGGTAGTTTGACAGCTTTTACCTTTACTTTTGTCTTTTATTTGTACTTGAACACTTATTTTTTGTTTGTATTTTAACATTGGCTTCCATATTCACATCGGTACAGTCTATAGGTACAGATATGGGATCATCAAGATCTTTTTCTTCATCAATACAAATGCATTCAATATACTCAGGTTCGTTTATGTCTGTCTTCGCTCTTTGACAAGCGAATTTATGAGGTAAAACATTTTTTTTTTTCAAAAACAGTCAGCCACCTACAAATCGATGTCTCATGAAATTTTCTGGATCATCTGCGACCTGAAAACAAAATTACAAATATAATCAATGCATGCTGAAGTCAAGGTAGTTATAATTCTAACAGAATTGTCTACCCAAATTTAAGTTCAAAAGTTGATAAAAACCTTCAGAGATTTGATTAAACATATTTTTTGCTTGGCTACACACTTTGTATGTCGTGTATTCACGTGCAGTGTATTTACCATAATGATACAGGATTACATAAAAAGCTTAAAAATTATAAAAAACTCGTTTTTAAAATAGGCACATAAAAATAATACATTGAAATAAATAATATCGATAACATGCTTCTGACGTCTTCCCATCTCTAAAAATGAGTATTTAGTTAACGGTGGTGTCGATTGTTTTTTTTTTGTGACAGACATGTATTGTGTAAACAAAAATGTTAGGTAATTTCGTAGCCAAGCTTAAATAGTCCAAACAAAGAGCATTCAGTTCTGTCTAACTTATGTTTAAAAGCAAAAATCCAAAACGACTCGGCACAAACTCCCGAGTAACTTAGATAGATATGGATAACTAAATACTTACATTGAAATGGTCTTCGCAGCAATATCTTACAGATGTTTGTGAAAGAGATTCCTTTCTTTTCATACCTTTGCACCACTTAGCTCTTTTTTTTGTCTTTAGGCACCGTAAAATAATGTTTATCGGGTGCAGTTATGGTTGTATTTGTACACTTGGGCACGATACAATATTTAAAATGTACTTTAGCATCAGTTTGCACGGTTTCCATATTGATTCCACAACGATAATATCCGTTCCGTCTTGATCTAACCAAAAGTAATAAATAACCGTCTGAATTGAACAAGGTGACCGGCTGACCGCGCATCAACGACTACTCCTCGACTCGAGCGAGTCGCGTCAGTCGCGCGCGAGACTTGTGACGTCATGAGGTTGTTGACTGGCCGCGCGCCGAGAAGTTTGAAAGCGGACGGGAAAAGTATCATAACTTCGTCATTTATTGAGATAATTGAAAAAAAATACAATGAGCTTTATTGCAAGTTAAGTACAATTAAAAAAAATATGTTAAAAATGGAAACTTCCTTATTATACACTAACATCTGGAAAAAATATAAATGAATAGTTAAATAAGTAGGTACATGCGCTAGTCCTCAGATTGTCTGAGCGCTAAACTAAGAAAATAGGGTTACAGACATACAGGCTACCCTGTACTGTGGGTACAGGGGTAGCCTACTGATACCACCTAACGTACGGAAAAAGAAGGTACCTACCTAGGTAAGTATTTATAAGGGTTGGTTGCTAGTGCTAGCTAATAGGAGAAGACAATAAAACATTGACTTACCTTTGTTACAGTAGCTTTGAGAGGCAATGTCTTAGCGGACATTGAGAATGCCTCTTCATGCATAGCATAACTTTAGTCCCAGTATCTTCATCTGACGAGTCATCTTTAGTATTGCTACTAGGCTTGCTGCTAGTATTATCTCATTCGTTGTTCGTATTTTAGGAAAAACAATACACGAAAAGTAGGTGAATGAAAGAAACTATGAACAAAATTTCAAAAATATCACCGGGTGATTTCAAAACGAGTGGGGGGAGGCACTCGTAAACGAAATCATACGTATGATATTTTTTATCACCCAGTGAAATTCAAAAATACGACTTTTGGGAAATCAGTGACTTTTTATCATTTCGCTGATATTTAATCACTCGGTGATACTCAAAAATCGCACCCCAGTTCAGTTTCGGATGCAACCATGGCATTGGCAAAGAACGACGTGATCTACGTACTCTTTGAAAACTTTCTCAGTTTGCCTACCGTTTGTTTTCGTTGACGACGATGACGACACATTTGCTTTGGCATGTCTCTTTCTCGTTAATAATAGCTGAAAACGTCAAAGAAATGTGTGTACTACAAAAGTGTTATTACAAAGAAAACAAGACAATCACAATATAAAAATGAATAAGCTTAAATTCAAGCCTGATGACTTTATTCATAATTTATAGATGAATAAATCTGTATGTTTATGCTCAGGAAAACCAGTGCAGGTGATCATAACGTCAGGCAAAAGATAAAACTGCACAGGTAATCTGTTCAGGTAAACTTGCCAGGTACCAATCAAGGTATTAATTTATTGCGTGTATGGCAACCATAATTCCAAAAGTGCATCTCTTTAGTCTATTTGGTTCTTAACAGGTACATATGTTCATTCGCTAAGACACAGTACATATATAGTAGGACTATATATGTACTGTGGCTAAGACGTGCCAATGCAGTTTTCTTCAACCTGAACAAAATTTCTAAAGCAAAGTAGGTATGCGCAAAGTCCTGCAGAAGGAAAACTTGATATTGAAGTGCTCCTTTTCAAGGACTGTAACGGAACTTCGTTTGAGCCTTAACTTAGTGTGGAGGAGTCAAATGCCAAAGGGATTTTTACGTTTACTTGGTAGAATTATGTGGGTGTGTCAAATGAGATAGAAAGTATATCTGATTTCAGAGTTTGTCAGGACACCTAAGGGCCTCTGACGTCTGACCAGTAATGTCAGAAGGGTATTTGTTTTCATGTGTGAGATTCAACTCTAAATTTCTTTTTCAAATTCTAAGCATAACTAGTTACCTACTTTTATTAGGTTGATTTATTTATAACTTATATTAATAACTTATGTTTTTCTCCTTGTTCGTAAAAAGTTAAGTTTTTAATTGTAAAAGTGATATTATTTTGCCTATCTAAAATAGTAAACTTTGTATTTTTCTTTGTTATCTATTGATAGCGGTACCAAGTTGGCTTAACGTGTCTTCCAAAGTAAGGAGCGATGCGTTGCACATAAGTTGGGACCGAATATAGAACCCGTTATCGATGAATTGAAAAACACACCTTATAACGTTCGCAGATTATTCTATCCAATGTGAAAATAATCCTCTTTTCTCAAGCCAGCCATCTTTGTCTTGAACAAAACTAAACAAGGTAAACAAGGCGTGAAATCATAATTTCCACGGTACTGAACTAAAAATTTGGGTCACTGTTACCGTCCAACTGCGAGTTTACACATTGCTGTGCTTTCACAATAGTCTGCGTCAGCTCCAATGCTGGACCGCAGCGTTTTCAATTTGTCAAAGTCCGTTTCGAGTCCTTGGAAACTTTTCTCAAAGATCCCCTACTGTACCCACTTCTCTGTGTTCAAGAATACGCGTCAGCGGCCGGTCTCTGCAACGTAGAGGGTTATCAATTTATCGAGTGCGCGGCAAATCCACGGAAAGCTTTCAGGAAATTCAATGTGTTATTCAAGCATTTTCTTTGAAAAAACTTTAAGCTAATGCATTTCTGTTGGTATTAAATGTACTTTGAAATGTTTTCTCAGTTTGGTGATTGCAAAAGAGTCGTTAAATACGAGTAGTTGTTACAAATCCTACAGGCTAAAACTGCTGGTCGTGACTCATAATTGATGAAGGTTATCACTATATTTAATGAATACAAAAACCCCAGCAAAGCTCGAGGCTCAAGCCTTACAGATTCAGGTTACATATTTTAATGACCAGATTCTTTTCGTTATACATTTAACTTGGTAAGAAATTAACTTTCATTATTGCTACAACAGGAAGAGAAGCCTTATGCAAATCAAAAGGAGTTTATAAGCATTTAGGCAGGTCATGATTATAAATCCTGTATTGTTGGTGTAGCTAACCATGTATTGTTATTACTCGTATTATAAGGCACATTAAGCTATCAGTCGGGTGTTATTGTTTAATAGCAGTCGTTAAGCCAAGTCAGAAACCCTCTTGCACCTCAAGCAATCGTTTTCTGAATGAAACAAGAATTGATCTTTGCAAAGACGTGCAACAGCCCACATTCAACACTAAATTTTGAGGAAAACTGTTGATATGCCGTTTTAGTGCAGTGAAATTAAATAAGTGATTACTACAATTGCGTTTATATTAACCTCTCTGCTTGCAGGAGAGATGACAGCATGAGATAAATTAATAACCACATCAAAATCGGTCCATTCGTTTGGGGGCTACGATGCCACAGACAGACACACGGATACATACTCTAAACTTACACCTTTCTCTTTTCGAGTTCGGAGTTTAAAATAGGTAAAGAAGGATAGCAAAGTAGGGTTTTGCTGTGCTTGATGTTGATGCACGGTATACCTAGTGAACGCCCAGTCTGACGTCAGGAGATGTAGAATATACAAGGTAAGGATTTAGACGAATTTGGCCTTGACTAACTTTAATTTGGACTCAGACATTTTAGATTTAGCCGTTTTTTGGCGTCAGGATCTGTTTTTCTCAGTATATATTATCTGATAGCCTTAAAGTACATTGCATTTATTGGTAATGTAAAATTTTACCAATATCTATTCTAAAATCTCGTTAGCAAAGCAATATGTTGAGCCTTCTTCAATTTAATCAACCAATGACTTCCTTAACTTTTTCTGTCATAAAGTCTCGAACAACCAATAAGTTTGCTTTCAGAAGTACGAGTATAATAATGCTCCGCGCTCGCTATTGAGTGTTTACCGTGCCCTCGTGTGGCCACATATCGACGCAATTACCTTAATGTAATGTGTCATTCGGGGGCGAGAGAACACCGTAAATATTTTTTTTAAAGAGTAGGTTACATTATATTAAATACTGTAGCGTTGCTACTAAAATGCCATTAATAAAAATCAATAAACCTTTATACGGCAATAGATAACAACAATTTGACAAGTAAAAAGTAAACAAACACACACGCATTTTTATAAAAGTTAAACTAGGATTATAATTGCATGTTGTGCAATATACTTACATAATATAATTATTAATATACTTACATAATACAATTTATCTTCCTTTTAGAAGTAAATAAACAAAACAGGTATAGTCACGACACCAGTGAACGCCTTGTTTTGATATAACAGTTAGCGGCTATCTTGTTCGCTACATGTATTCACAATAAATCTTATCACGATTTATTGCGAGAAACATATTTTAATAACAAACATTGACATTAAAAATAGTATTTGCAAACATAAAAGTAAACTAGTAAATATATAACCCCTGATTTTTATAAATTTAATTTTATTGTTTTGGTAAAAAGACTTTAGGTCCAATACCACATATTTTAAAAATGTCGCAAATCTCTAGTCTCACCATAAACAGTAAGGCTTGTTAATGTCATTGTCAGCGGTCATTCTAACTGTTTTCTGACATGACGTTTTTCGTGAATGTTGCCAGCTTTGTCTATGACTAAGGCTAAGATTCAGAGACAAGAACGTAAGACGGGCAAAGACCAGTCTTAGCCGGGCATCAGCTAAGTCGAACTTTAAAATTTGTATTCAGAAACATAGTTCGTCACAAACTTAGCGCGGTCTTAGCTAAGATTATACTTTGTTGTCTATGGCAGTTTTTGTTTTTAGCGGAACCTTTACCGGTTTTTTTAGCAGACGTGACTTACAAACAACAAAGATAGCAATACATAAAATGATACAGGAGTGAGTGAAACAAAATATTTATGGTGCAAATCTATTTTTATGTGGAATGTCGGTAACATAACATCGTAGAAAATCGCGGGAACATTATTGCAGTTTGAAGTTGGGATTGGGCGGAGCGTCATTGTTGACAATAGGTGAAAAATTGTAACAATTTTGGTTTTTGATATTAATCGCGTAAATATCTAGACCTGTTTTATATTTTCTGTAGTTTTTCACCCAAGGAATTATTGGTTAGTGTATTTTATCTATTAAGTAGCTTTCTTTTCCAAGGAAAATATGAATGAGCCTCCTGACCCTGGGGGCGGTATGGATGTAACTAGGCCACCGTCTCCGGCTGCCTATACAATGGTGATGAGCAGGTTGAGTCCTCATGTGCTCGAAAGCGCAGAGCGTTAAATAGAGAATGTATTAATCGTTCTCGTTCGGTATCACAATCTACGCTGACAGGTGATGAAGTTGATCTCCAAGCAGGGCAGCGTACTCCTCCAACCTCCTTTTCTGATGCCTCAACGAATATAACAGCTACTTCTCCTCCCCTGCTTCACCAAGTCCCGGCTTCCTTGTCCTCTACACCTGCAATAAAATCGCAAGATCTAGGTCAAGCTTTTACACCTGTAGGTCGCCACTTGTATATTCATACAGATCGCGGGCCTTTTACGGTTCATGTCCAAAGATCTCAAAGTTCTGCATCAGACGGTACAACATTACACCCAGTCACCTTCGGCCGTTTTTTGTTTAGCCGATACAGAGAGTTTCAAGGGATTATTGATGGTTCAATAAAAAGTATCCGGCGAAACAGAATATCCTTAGATTTTCATTCCGGAATCGACGCCAACAAATGCATAGAATCTCCGACTCTATCTGCAAATAACTATAATGCCCTAATTCCTTCATACAATGTAACACGAATGGGATTAATACGAGGTATCCCAGCTGACATGTCCCCAGAGATGATAAAAGAAGAGATGAAGGTCCCTCCCAATTGTGGCTCGATTATAAAAGTCCGTCGACTAAATTATAAAGTTATAATCGATGGATCCGTGGCTTGGAAGCCGTCCCAAACGGTGGTTCTAACATTTGATGGCCAAATACTTCCAAATAGAGTGTTTCTTTGTTATAATTTGTTCCCAGTGGCATTGTATAACTTCCCAACTATTCAATGTTTCCAGTGCTGTCGGTATGGTCACACGAAAACTCAATGCCGTTCTAATCCAACATGCTATAAATGTGCGTCCACTCACCTTGTCGAGTCTTGCCGAGTAGAGGAGGACAATGCAATATGTATTTCATGTAAGGGTAACCATTTTGCCACGAATAACTCTTGCCCGGAGATGCAACGTCAAAAAAATATAAAAGTAGCTATGGCGCAAAAAGCAATTTCTTACTCGGAAGCTTCTAAATTGTTTTCTGTGTCAAAAGTGTCCTACGCCAACGTCGCTTCTTCTACGTCTCCTTCTCCCCCTTTTCCCTCCTTTCATATGATCAAAAATAATACTGTGGAACCTCAAAGAGTCGTATACAAAAAGAAGGTAATTCAGAAGCATCATGCCCCTACTTCGGCCGTCGCTAACGGTAACGGTTACGACAGAGTCGCTCATAATAATATAATTAGAGACGATTTATCAGAAGCAGCTCCTAATGGCTGCGCTCTTCAAGCTCAGGACAGAGTAAATATAGATAATCCCCCTCTTCAGTCATTCGTTGTTGATCTTCTTATGAAACTTATAAACTCTCTTCTTCCTTTATTAAACAGTGCTCCGTCTCTCTCTAACTTACCGTCCAACGTTGCCCCCATCTTAAGTTGCCTCTTATCTTTCTTACAAAATGGATCAAGTTTACAGGATTCTCCAATGGAACCCTAGAAGTATTATTAACAAAAAGTCCGATCTTATTTATCTAGTTAACCATCACTGTCCGGATATCTTGTCGGTCTCAGAAACTTGGCTTAGACCCGATTCCAAATTTAGGTTATCGGGTTTTCTTGATGTTAGAAGAGACCGTCAAGATGGTTTTGGTGGTGTTGCCCTTTTTATTAAAAATAATATTACCTACTCAATTATTTCTTTGCCTTATTATGGTGAATGTTTCGAGGTGGTTGCTGTTCAGCTTAAGAATTCAACAGTTATCTCTCTATACATTCCTTTGCCTTCCAAATCTATAATTCGTAAACTTATTAATGTTTTAAATTCTCTTCCTAAGCCTCTTCTAGTTTTGGGTGATCTGAATTGTCATCACTCTGTGTGGGGTTGTGGTTTGTCGGATTCTCCTGGGATCTTTTTATTGGACTCCTTAGATCATCTTAATCTCTGTATTTTAAATGACGGTTCCCCGACTAGAAGATCTCGGCCAGATGAACACCCTAGTGCAGTGGACCTGTCCTTATGTTCTCCAGAACTTGCTTCACTTATGTCTTGGTGTGTCCTTCCTTCTACTTATGACAGTGACCATTTTCCTATTCTTATAAATATTTCACAAAAATGTCCGCGTACTGCTTCTAGAAATCCTCTTCTTCTTAAATATGCCATAGACAATAATAGTTCAGGGTGGGCCAAATTTAATGAACTCACTGATATAAATTCTCCTAAATTACCTGTCATAAATTCTTACAATATAAGATCTTGTTCTGATGCGCTTGTGCACAGTTTGTTAGAGTGTGCTAATGGGTCTTTCCTTATTAAAAAACCTCATTCGAATAAAATTCCATCTCCTCCGTGGTGGGATAAAGACTGTACTGAAGCAATTAAATCTCGTAAGGTTGCTGAAGTCACCTTTTGTATGGCTATGACTAGTGAAATTTTCTCTGAATTAAATAAAGGAATCGCAAAATCTAAACGCCTCTTTCATAATAAGAAACGTGATAGCTGGAAAGTTTTTTGCACTAGCATTGGCCCCGACACTCCTACCTCTTTGATATGGAAGAAGATCCATAGGTATCGTCGTTCGTGGTGTCCTCCTTATCGAAGTTGTTGCCCATCCCAGGCTTGGGCTGACTCCTTCATGGACAAATTAGCCCCTCAATATTGCCCTCTTCCCTCAGAACTACCATCTCTTTCTAATCCTTCATCTATTGAAACTTTAGACCAACCGTTTTCTTTAAAAGAATTAGAAATAGTTTTGAAATCAATCAGAGACTCAGCCCCCGGTATGGATGGCATTCCGTATTCTTTTCTTTCGAAAGCTAATGTCCGCCTTCATATCTATTATTTATCTCTTGTTAATATTATTTTTGATTCTGGATATGTTCCAGTTACTTGGAAATCTCAATTCATAATCCCTATTCTTAAACCTGATAAAGATCCGGTAGATCCTAATTCTTACCGCCCTATTGCTCTCTCTTCAGTTTTGGCTAAACTTGCTGAACACTTAATAAAGAACCGCCTTGAGTGGTTCCTGGAAAGTCATGAGCTTCTTGCAAAGTCTCAGTATGGCTTTAGAAAGGGCAAAAGCACTATGGATAGCCTGGGTATATTTACTACCGATATAAGACTTGCCTTTACTCGCAATGAATCTGTTGTTGGTGCTTTCCTAGATATTTTTGCAGCCTATGATAATGTTCAGATTCCCCTTCTCAAGAATAAGCTTAGTCGGTTGAAAATTCCAGTAAAAATAAGTAATTTTGTAATGAACCTTCTTTCAGAGAGATACATATTCCTCCACTGTAGTGACCCCTCGATTTCTTCAACTAGAACCATATGGCGGGGATTACCTCAAGGCTCTGTCCTCAGTCCTCTCCTTTATAACGTCTATACATATGATCTAGAATCCTCAATTGGTCTCTGCCGCATTCTTCAATATGCGGATGACATTCTTTTTTATAGTACTCATCATAAAATTAATGATGCTAGTAACTGTATTTCCCTTTCCCTTAATTATTTAAATGTTTGGCTTCATAAAAATGGCTTGGATCTCTCGCCTTCTAAGAGTAATATCGTTATCTTTTCTCGTAAAAGAAATCTTCCTGATATAAACATTACTGTTAATGAGAGCAGAATTCCAGTTAAAGAGTCCGTAAAATTCCTCGGTCTCTTGTTGGACAATAAGTTGTCTGGACGTTTGCATTGTGAATATATTGCAAATAAGTGTGAGAGGAATCTGAACATTTTAAGGTGTCTGTCGGGAGTATGGTGGGGTGCTCATCCTTTTAATCTTAAACTTTTATATAACGCTATAATTCGTAGCGTTTTAGATTATGGTACTTTTCTGCTTGATCCTGCTTGCAGGGTTGGCTTAAGAAAACTTGATTTAATTCAGTCAAAGTCACTTCGGATTATCGCAGGTGCGATGAAGTCCTCTCCAATCAATGCACTCCAGGTGGAGTGTATTGATCCTCCTCTCCATCTTCGCCGACAATTTCTTTCCAACAGATTCTTCTTTCGTTTTATTCAATTTTCTAATCATCCTCTTATACCCAAGCTTCAACTTTTCTATCAATACGTTTATACCTCCCGTTATTGGAGATTATAGTCCCGTTATAGAGAGGATGATGTTTACACATCATCCTCTGTTGCTCAAAAGTTTCATAGTTTATAAATCCCTTAAAGACCCTACATACCGGTCTCCAAAACTCCCAATTTTTAATTTTGATTACGACATTGTTACCTTTCATCCGCAAATAATTTTAGAGTTTGATATCTGCAAAGGTGACCTTTATGCTGATGAGCATTTTCGAGAGATCTTGCACAGGGATTGGCTTGGTTGGCATACAATATTCACAGATGCCTCAAAATTATCGCCAGTTGGATGTGTTGGTTGTGGTGTTTTCCATTCTCAATTCGACATTGTCCAAAAAGTTAAGTGTCCTCCTAAGTCGTCAGTGTTCACCGGTGAATGTTTGGCTATACTTGAAGTGGTTAAATATGTCCTTCTCTTTAAACTTCGTCGTACTATTATCTTCTCAGATTCACGTAGTTCCCTCCAATCTTTGCTTTCTAATCCATTTTATTCTAAATTTCATCCAATCTTACTTCATATCAAAAAGTCTATTTCTGAATGTCTCCTTAAAGGCTTAGACGTAGTTCTTGCCTGGGTGCCTGGGCATGTTGGCCTCTCTGGTAATGAGCGTGTCGATAGAGTGGCCAAGGAAGCAGTTTCTTGTGGCGATAAGATTCCTTTTATAAATTATAGCCAGGACCTTATTTGCCTACCAAAAAAATATTTATTAAATTCTTGGTGTATAAACTGGAGATCTTCTAGCAAATACAAAGGTTCTGGTTTTGCTAGAATTCAGCCTGACATCCCTAGTAAACCATGGTTTGCACGGTGGCACTTCAGCAAGCTTTTTACATCTTCAATCATTCGTATGAGGCTGGGTCACTGTTGTATCCCTACTCATTTGCAAAAGATTCATGTTAAAGATTCTTCAATATGTGAATGTGGTCTTGATGATGGAGATCTCAATCATATTTTCTTTTCATGTCCACTACTGAATCATTTCTCATTCTTTCAGTCTCTTATTTCACTAGAAGTTTCATTGCCAACTCATATAACAGAACTTTTATCATCCAATAGTCGTAATATTTATGTCTTTAGTTCAATTCCTTTCATTAAATAATCTGAAACTTTAAGTATTTGTGTATATTGTAGTTTTATAAATTATAGTTCTATTTATATAAATATATATATATTTAATTCATTTATGTATGTAGTTCTCCTATGTTTGTAAAATTCATCATATTAATCTGGTCTTGTTAACGTTTCTAAATTTCCTGTACTAGTAAATTATTTATAAACTTTTTGACGCGAAGCTACATGACTCTGGCAGAAATGTCAAAAAGACAATTGCCACAAATAAAAAATAAATAAAAAATAGTTTGAAGTTTGTGCTAAAATGTTTCCTCGAAAGGCTCCTTTTACAGCGTATGAAAAAGAATACCTACAGGAATTAATTGCTCCACATGCCTCGAATCAAAAAAAACTGAAGCAGACTTTAATAAAAAAAAATGACGCTGTGGATGGATATTGCAAGTGTCTAATATAATTCATCAAGATGTCAAGAAGTACGTTTTTTTAGGATATAAAGGTAGATAAGTCCTTATTTCTATTCTAATTACGACCTATTGTTACTTTTACATTGCGCAGTATTCAAATCAAACCTAAATAAAGCAAGTATCTAACTTATAGAATACCTACTACTTACATATTTGGAATTATTTTATCGTAGGAGTACAATATCCTCAAACTATTATTATGTACAAACGTTCTAGTATTTTCATTGCTATTACAGGCAACCGCACAACAACTAAAAAAAGCTTTGGCTTAACATGAAGGCCAAAGCCCGCGATGCCAAAAGTTTAGAGCATCAAAGGAAGCATACTGGAGGAGGGCCATCAATTCCAGATATGGCGCCTGAACACAAAGGCGTTTTAGCAATGGTGCCACATATTATGCCAACTATCAAAGTGTCACAAGATAGTGATGGTAAGTTTAAATAAATAACATTATTAAGAATCCCGAAGTAAATATATATGTCTATGAAGAATCCACACATAATTAATCTGTTTATTTAAAAAATAACTAACATAATCATTTCACTTTGTAGGTCCAGGAGATGAAAATAATGCAGATGATGATGAATTAGCTTGGCTACCAAAGCGTGGTCGTATGATATCACAATCTCCTGAACTTTTGCCAGAGAACCCGTCACTTCCTCCTCTAGTGCCATCCTCCAGTGTCACCCATACAAGAGTTCCTGAACTCTTGTTAGAAAACGTACCGGTTTCATCCAGTGTTTCACATGCAAGAGCACCTAGGAAAGCAACTAAAATTAATAATTATAATTCTATTGATTCATTAAAAATTAAGTTAATTGAAAATGACGTTGAACACAGAAATAAATACAGTATTGATATAGAAAACCAAAAAAAAACTTAATGATTTGAAATAACAAATGCTTTTATTAGAGTATGAACATAAAAAAAGTTGTATAAATTAATTGAAATAGAGCAGGAAGAAAAAATTAAGGCAAGACTATAAAAAAGTTTATTATATTATTGTAAGGACAGATATAGTTTTTCACTATTACATTAGGTTTTTTTACATGTGTATCCAATATTAAGCATTTGAGATAAAATTTAAAATTGTTATAATGGCCAGCATGGTGAGTGGTCCCATCCTCTCTTTTTATTTACATAATTTATTAATTTTGTTATTGTTGTAAATTCTATGAAAAGTTGACGAATTTTTAATGACAGTTTAATACTTTATTCTCTAGGTTAAAAGTACTATAGGTACTATTCCAAGACCTAAAATACCAATATACCAACATTTGATCAAAATTCCTTCAGCCGAATAAAAGTTTTTTATCGATTGCTCGGCTTCTACTCATCTCATTGAGATACCAAGTACACCAGTTTTTATGTTAAACCCTAAGCTATCCAATAGTGAACCGCATCGCAATCGGTCCAGTATTTTTTACAATATGGCGAACAAACATACAGACAAACTAACAAGCAGATAGACACGAATTTTAAAAATGTTATATTCTTGTTCAGTAGCTTATTTTATGTACCTACTCTAGACCATTTTTTAAAATTATCTTTGTAAAGTTTTTTTCGTTCTTATTGCTTTATCGTAAGTATAGATGCTACTAGCAGTGCCTCCCAGTTTTTAAATGACCTATCCGGTCTTTCCTTGAGCCCGAAGCTACCTCTCTGCCAAATTTCATCATTAGCAGTTCAGTCGTTTCATCATGAAAAGGTAACAAACAGATAAAGAGTTACTTTTGCATTTATAATATTAGTGAGATTTTAAACTTGTTTGTGTAATTTGATATTAATAATAAAGCTATTAAACAATGACAAATAAATAAAACAAAGAATCCTGGTGTTCTCATTTATTAAAAAAACCTTCAACAAATCCTAAATAATCAACACTGTGTGAACACTGTGCTTTGACAATTAATAATTGTAATATTGATTGACAATATAATTTCTAAAAGCAAGCCCTGATGGTGTGTTGTGAACAGGTGCTTCAAAAACATTATCAAATTCATTACATCTCCGTCTTCATCATTTGCATTGATTCCAATGTTGTGAAGCACTGCACAAGCCGCAATGATGTTGGTAGTGGTGGTTAATTTTGTGGCCATACCAACTTGAAGACAGGCAAAACGCTTCTTCCAGACACCAAATAGGCGCTCCACAATATTTCGTGTCTGAATTTGTACATAATTGTACCTGATTTGTGCCTGACTGTTGGTTGAAATAAAAGGAGTGAGCATGTAAGTTGCGGCCCGATACCCACTGTCTCCTACCAGGATTCCTTGAATTTCGCCTGCTTCCAGTTTGGCATGTACTCTCGAAGTACGGAAAATGCGACTGTCATGGGAACTTCAGGGCCACCTAGCCACCAAGTCATAAATTTTCATATCTGGTCCCGCTATGACCTGAAATAATATATTTAAAATTAGGCATATTAACCGGTCAACATCGTAGCAATTTTTTTTACATAGATTTTTCTTGGCCTTCATGCATATTGTAGTCTTTGGATGTCGAAGTATTGGATTAATATAGTTGAGTTTGCTCACAGGGATGTCAGATAAAATAATAATTATTATACATGGCTTACCTGCACATTCACAGAAAAAAAACCTTTACGGTTCCTGTATGCTTCGGAATGTTGTATTCCTCTAGGCCGTTTTATTTTTATATGAGTGCAGTCAATTGCCCCAATAATGTGTTTCAATGCTGGGTATCTACCACCTGGTAATGCCTCAAATGCCTCTGAAACTGGTTGCAAGTTCTCAGGAAACTTTACATAATCAGGAAGCAGTCCTGCCAGTTTTGCCGACACATTCTTTACTATGTGGCTTACAGTCGGTTAGGATATGAGGTGTAAGTCTGCACAAACAACCTGTAAAAATGTTTACACAATTTAGTTAGACCTAATTGAAAATGTTACTTTTTTTTTTAATCCAGCTAGATACATGTATACTGATCAACTACCTGAGACTTACAATTTTATTATGAAGGTATGTAAGTAGGTACCTACCTGTATAGATCCTTTAGCGTAAAACCGCAATGCTATTAGGACCTGGTTTTCCACGCTTATTGGCAGACCTCGCATCGAATGGTGTTGTAGGCCATTTTGTACAAGAACTACAATGTAGCTCCTTACAGTGTTTTTGTTAAATCTGTATCTATTTCGAAATTCCTCGTCACGGTATAGATCAAAAGGATTCATAATATTTCGCAAATATGTATTGCCATGACGAGGGACTTCCAAAGATGATGTTGCATCCTCAGAGATTGAATCATAAGTGCCCAATTCGTCAATTTCATTTAGAAATGAAAAAACTTCTATGCTGGTTAAAACGCTGGGAATAGAAGAAATCAAGAAAAGAACACAACACAAGCAACCAGGCGAGATTATTTATTTGGAGGTTATGGGCAAGGAAAAAATAGCAAATCAGCAGTGTCAATGTCAATTATAACTGCACCTTTACTCGCTTGGTGCCGCCACTCCTGCATTAAGATCGGCTCAAGTAGTCGATTTTCACTACTTACGCTTAGCTTAGCTTTCGCTAAGTTTAAGCAGTGTTCGATACGTTTCTGAATACAAATTTGAGCGTAAGCACTGAATTTTGACATAAGGAAGCGTAAGTCAACGCTTAAACTCGTCTCTGAATCTTAGCCTTAAACGAGTCGGGAACTAGCAAAGCCTTGGGGACATTGGGTAAAATATCACTATTATTTTGGAAACAAAATAATGACCCGTGACTGATATGATCTGCGAATAGCCATTGCCAGTAATTTGCCTTTTGTTCCGAAGCTTGAAAGTTGTCTGGTTTCCGATTCCATACATAACAGACCAAGCACCGAACATCAGGGAGTTTTTGGTCGGGATTGTTGGCAGCCTCCTGGATGAAGATTTGGTTTTACAAAGATTTTAGCCAATCGGCTTCATGAAAATCATAGGGAAATACGTGCAATGGCCGAAATAAGCAGCTCCTGAGGCCTCCAACGGCTCTGGTTTCGACGTGGGAGGGGGTACTGAGAGAGGGCACTTGTGAGAGTGAACCCGACGAAGTTCTGCGATTATCCAGGCCGTTCGCAGGGAAGCCGCCGAACATGAGTGCTCACTTGTGGCCACCATCCAAAATCGACTGATAATCTCGAGGTAAGATTCAGGCTCTACAATCCACCTTTTTCCTACGTTTTTTGTTTAAACCATGGGCTTACCAATGGATTTTGTTGGCAGTGTGGTCAGCGCCCTTCTCGTTCCCGGGTTCCCCTCGATAGAGAAAGATCGCCAAAGCGATCTGGTCGTGGCGTTTTCCGCCTTTACACGTGCTGAAAGGAACCCAATACGGGTAAGTCGCATCGCACTTCACCATGGTTGAGATAGGAAGCTAGGCCTTCTGTACCTATTTGATTTTAACGGAATTCATTCTGTCCTTGGCAGGGTTCTTTTGGTTACGTAAGAACTAACGTTCTACACGGGGTCAGTGGACTCTCTACGCTGCTCAAGGGCTGCGTTCCTGCCATCTGGCACTATACTCACATTAGTGGACGGCAGCCCTGATGAGTATCAGCCTCCATCATCCGGCGCAACGGGGATGTGCACCGTTTCCGCATAGTTGCTTAAAAGCAATCCTCCCGGCATTCAGCGAACATCCCAGTTGCGCTACAGAATCGGGGCAGCCCCATCAGCACCCTAGAAGCGTTGATTAAGCTTGTTCGATTTGCGCTTCACGACCGTATGCCGCAAAGATGTGTCGATTTAAATTCATGATTTGTATTTAAACAGTATAAAGGCAATTAGCGTCTTATTTGATCATTTAACTTTTAGTAAACACAATGTAATTACACAAATTATTTTGTACTAGCTTTTACGCCCGCGACTACGTCTGCTCGGACTACAATTTATCGCGAAAAAAGCATTCTATGTTCTTCTAGGATATAAAAAAAACAATGAAAAGTAGAGCACTAACGCTTTTGATGTTTTTGACAGATATGTTATTATTTAGTTTTCATGGCAACCATTCCTTACAGTGAGTAATCAACATTTTCCAGTTTTCAGTGGAAACTTTAAATTTTACGGGATAACAAGTATTCTATGTTGTTTTACAGGACATAAGCTAACTCCATTCCAAATTTCATCAAAATCCATCCAGCCGTTATCGCGTTAAAACTTCCCAAACAAACAAACAGAAAACGTTTCACTTTTGTATATTAGTATGGATAAAGAAAACCAACTTGAACAAGTAAGAACTGATCACGATTAACGGCTTATTATTTTTCGGTCGACCGCTTGTGCAATCGTTACTTATTGGCCGCACTGTCGCCGAACCAAATGAACGTTTTTTTTTTGGAAAAGACACATATTGCTTTGCCTCGTTACTTATCCGCACCAATATTAAACCCTAAGTCACCGTCATAAAGTACAATTTTACTCATAAAAACAGTTAATAATGAGAGAAAGATTGGTAAAGTTTGTTGACACAGTTGGGTTGAGCGTAATCTCTTTTCGAGTATTCATTTTGTGTATTCAAAGATCGAGTGAGTGTGAGGGTTTGCATTGTCACTTTGGCTTCCCCACTTTCGGATTCGGTGAATCGATTTTGTAGAGCGGATGCTCTTTTGTTAGGTTTTGTATAATTTGATGAAAGTATTTGCTTGGGTAGGTGAAGTGGAATGCACGTCATTGATAGTGTAAAAATCTCTGCCTAAACACACACATTTTTATTATTATTTTTTATCACTGTCTAGGCAATCGTTTGACCATGATCTCACCCGATGGAAAGCGATTATGTGGTCGAAGG
This sequence comes from Alsophila aescularia, assembly GCA_946251855.1. Lineage (NCBI taxonomy): Eukaryota > Metazoa > Arthropoda > Insecta > Lepidoptera > Geometridae > Alsophila > Alsophila aescularia. The sequence continues at coordinate 61,444,639 of OX276380.1, read as the reverse complement.
TGTAGCACGCTTTGCTAGTAGATACCTATTCACTCTTGACTTGAACACACCTGCGTTATAATTTACCGGAAACACTGACGACGGCAGAGCATTCAACTCCTTTGCAGTACTTATCTATGCTTATAATAAAACTGTAACGGATCCAATTCTGTACATTGAATATATTTTGAAAATTTTATTTGAACGTAATCTTGATTCGAAACTGAAGCCAAAAATGTTTATTTTTTTATTTTTGTCTGTCTGTCTGTCTGTCTGTCTGTCTGTCTGTCTGTCTGTCTGTCTGTCTATCTGTATCTTAGCTAGGTATCACGCCGAAACTACTGAATGAATTTATATGAAACTTGGTATAATTTAAGTTCGTACTACGAGGTAGGACATAGGCTAATGGCTACTTTTCATCCCGAAAAATGAAAGGGTTCCCGCAGGATTGAGGTTTAAAGTTATTTCAAAAAACACTTACCACCCTGAAACTACTGGACGGATTTTTTTGAAACTTGGCACATTCATAGCTTTTTTTTTTTTTTATTTAATGGACTTTGTCTCTTAGCGACCACATTGTCCCGTATAGTCCGCGAAAACAAAATTAACTTAAAAATATTAATAACAACTTTTCTACTTATTTGGCTAAGCCTAAATCTGTCACCTTATATAACATTTTGGCTTCCTCGGATGTCGGACAAGCCAAAGTACTATTAAGTAGGCCAACGTGTATAGTCTTATCCCTACCAAAACACAATAACCTAAATGTTTCGTTCCGGACACACTCCATCAAAATATGTTGCACATCTTCAATTACTCCGCATTCGTTACAATTTGGCGATGGGACTTTTTTCATTAGAAATGCAAATTTGTTTGATGGAAATTCATAGTTTATATAATGGGTAAAAATTGAGGAGACTTTTTATGCCGAAAAATAAAGTGTTCTTGCGGGATAATGTCCAAAATTCTGTAAATTGAAGATATTATGTATTTTTTTTTGGAGGCCGTTCTATATTCAATACTAAAGCCAACACTGTATTTTTATTATTTTTGTCTGTCTGTATGTCTGTCCGTCTGTCTGTCTCTACCTTGGCAGCGCACCACGCTGAAAATACTCAATGAATTCAAATTAAATTTGGTTCATACTTCGAGGTATATGGGTACATTGAAGATATAGTGTTTTTTTTTTGAAGTTACTCTATTTTCGATAATGAAGCCTAAAATTTATGTTTTTTCATTTTTGTCTGTATGTCTGTCAGTCTGTAGCTTAGCCTCGCATCATGCCGCCAGAACTACTCGATGAATTCAAATGAAACTTGGTATGATTTGAGTTCATACTACGAGGTAGGACATAAGATACATCTTGAAAAATTTATGGGTTCTCGCAGGATAGGGGTTGAAACTTATTTAAAAGAACACATACCACGCTGAAACTCATGAACGGGTTTTATGCAACTTGGCACTGTCTTAAGTTATATGATGGGTTAAAATTTGACACACGTTTTATCCCGAAAAAGTAAAGGGTTTCTGCGGGATATGAGTCCAAAGTTATGTTAATATTAAGGTAATAAAAAATATTTTTTGAATGGTTCTTTATATTCGATACTGAAGCCAAACTATTTCACTTTTTAATTTTGTTTGTCTGTTTGTCCGTATCTTGACTGCGCATTGCACCCAAACTACTAAACGAATTCAAATGAAAAAAATGCTCTTGGGTGCTTAAAAAGGTACATATTGAACTTTTTTTTTTTGTTTCGTGTCTTTTTTTTTGTTTGTATAATTGTTTGTTTGTGCACGCATCACGTAAAAACTACTGGACCAATTGAAATACAGTTTTCATTGTTTTTGGTGTAATTGGTATCTCAATCCGGTGAGTTAGAATCCAAGCAATTGATAAAAGTATTTCTGAAGAAATTTTGTTCAAATGTTGGTATATTGGTCCTGGAATAGCACATTATGGTACTTTGAACCTAAAGAAAAGAACACGCGTGCGAAGCCGCGGGTACAGCTAGTAATAAATAAAGAAGCGTAACGCTTCGTTCGTGTGCGAGGTATTTCAACCATAAAAGGGTGGCGCTTTGCCGATCGTGTAGTCGTACGATGATGGAAAGCTGATGGGGGAATCAGGTTGTGCAGTTCTCGTGCACACTCTCCATAGTACAATCTGTAGAATACAGACAGGCTTGCTACCTCACGTCGATGCGCAAGACTTTGAAGCTTACTCTTTACTAGAGTGTCATTCCCAATGAGCCTGATAGCACGTCTCTCAATTGAATCCCAAGACTCGAGCTGATACTTAACAGAACCATCCCAGAGTTGGCAGCAGTACTCCATACAAGATCGGACCTGTGCTTTATAAAGATTCAAAAGCTGTCCAGTTGTGAAGTACCGCCTAACTTTAGACAAAATACCAAATATTTTTTTAGCTCCCTTGGTTTTGGATTCAATTTAAGACCCAAAATTCAGGTTTGCTGAGAGTTCGACACCCAAAAGCTCCAGATGGTTGCCTATTGGTATTGTTACACTTTGGAAAGAAGGTGATCGGTTTAGAGTACTCTTTTAAGCAGTAAACAAACACACCTGCGTTTTAGTGGCATTAAATTTAACCACGTTAGCATCGCCCCAATTGGACACGGCTTCTAAGCCTAAATTCACACGGTCTACCGTAGCCTCTCTCTGAAACTGGACAACGTCACAGCTAGCTTGAGCATTGTAAGTATATCTCTCAACTACAGTACTGTCATCATCTTACCCAAAGGTACTGGGCTTCAGAAGGTCATTAATGTGCAGTAAAAACAGTGTAGCCAAGAGAGCCAGTTCCTGAGGTACACCAGCATTGATAGCCATTTGATCAGACGAGCAGCCTTCTAGGACTACTTGAATAGATCGTTCCTTCAAAAAATCAACTATCCAATTGCATAAGCCAACAGGTAAGCCATATGATGGAAGCTTGTTTTAAAGGCCATCGTGACAGACCCGATCAAATGCCTTCGATATGTCAAGGAAGACGGCAAGATCCTCACCATGCATACTGAGGGAAGTCATATAATGACTTCCCTCAGTACGTGTGTGGCATACCCGAGAAGATCCCCAGTAGACTGGTTTCGGCGAAATCCGTATTGTTGGTCACTGAGGAGATCATTGTCCTCAAGGTATGCCAAGAGCCTAATGTTTATGACATGCTCCATACACTTACAGCGTAAAGAGGTTATAGAGATGGGATGATAATTGGCCAGATCAGCACGACTACCCTTTTTGGTACTGGTTGTACATTGGCAAGCTTCAAATTCTTTGGATCGCAATGAGGAAGGCAGGAAAGTATCTTGTCGGGAGCGTCTAGATGCGAAGCTTCTGCAAAAAGAGAATAAATTCGCTCTCTATCCAGCAGTGTGAGCTAGTAATCCATCTGGTTTCAGCAATGGTTGCAGTGTAGGGCGGCAGAAGTTTTGCTACCCGCGGGGTATGAAGCCATTTTGGCCCCAATTCGACCAAGGTGATCAAAATGAGCCTTCCTAAGTATCTTCTTGCAGGTCAAAGCGGCAAAGTTGAATTTCTTTTCTTAACCCAAATATCAGAAGATTTGCGCTTTCGAGCATTAGCCCAGTCTAGATATGCCACACGCTTGAGAGCCACAGCACGACCACAGCTGGATCCAAACCAAGGCTGAGCTTTGCTGAAAAGAGTATTGTCACTGAATGGAATGAAATATTCCATTGCCTGACATATTACATCTGTATCAGTAGGCGCGCAAGTCGACGGGTCCTGGGAGGTAAAACATGTTTGCCGCCAAGGGTACGATGCAAGGAATTGTTGCATCTTGTCCCAATCCGCTGAGTTGTATCTCCACACGCGCCTATTACCCTTAGGATCAGGTGGGGAATACAATGAGACGGACTTAACTAGGCAGCGATCAGAGCTACCAAGAGGTGGGGATACTGACATGGGGTAACGGTCTATTTCAGTCGTCATCAACAGGTTGAGACAGTTGGCAGTGTCACCATCACGTTCAGGTATCCATGTCGGCTCCTGCACCGGCTGAGAGAGTTCTAACGCCAGAGCAAGCTTCCACGTCTCTCTACCAGCATGGTCGGTTTTTTGGTATGGGACAAGCCATTCTTTGTGGTGGGCGTTAAAATCTCCCAAAAACACCAATTGAGCAGACGGGTAACGCTGTTAGGCCACACCTGCCGCCTCACCTAGATAGTTTACCAATAAAATCGTCCCCCGATCTCCGCAGTGTGAGCGGTACACACAAGCATACACAATTTTCTCTATGGCCGTGTCCAATAGCACCCAAATCACCGAGAAGTTAGGGTGCTCAAGGTTTCGGAGACGCAGACAGCAAATGTCATCACGGACGTATACACAAATGTAAAAAATACCGGTATTTGGTATAAATAGGTACTCCAAGACATAGCCTGGGTAATCCAAGTATGCCGTGTCAGCTGGACATCCTATCTGCGTCTCCGACAAGAAGAACAAGTGGGGCTTATAGGTCACCAGATGATAATGGACCGGTTGGAGATTGGAGTGAATCCCACAAATATTCGCAAGATCCACTTAAGTGTGAGGACGTGCATCTGCCGTTTTAACTTATTTCTTCTTTGGACTTTTTTCATAATGAGTAACGGTGAATAGGTTGAACGAGCAATAGCAAACGAGATCTCGGAATGGCTAACCCACGGATGTCAACGCACTAATAACTACGTCATTAGAGAACTTGCGCGGAGACTGCGGGGACTCCCGAACCCCCCTGAAATAATTCATCACTTCCTCACATCTGTTCCACACATAATATTACTAAAGTGATATTTAGTATGAGGTAAGAATAAGCATGTAGGCGATTGTCGGAAACGCTAAATAAGCATATTTCGTGTGCGGCAGTGACGCCGCCCCTAGCACCGACAGTCGTCTCCCAGCCGCCACATATGGCACACATGTAATAGCGTTGATAATATGTGTTTCGTATAAACCTAATAAAAGGTATTAGAGCATTACCCTACCCCGTTTCTAATGCACTCCTCCACTTTCACACCATACATCCTTACAAGTGGTGACCCATCGACGTTTAGAAAAGTGGGATGCGTGCTCAAGTTATACCTATAATAAAAAGTGAACTTTAAAGTGCCATGGGAGGCGATTCCCCGTTGTAGCAAGGCGGGTTAAAGACTTTGTTGGAGGAGTGCTCCTCCAACAAAGAGCACGAGTCTGGAATGTCTACACCACCAGTGGAGCCTTCAACGCCCACTACGACAATACGAGTTGCAGAATTGCAGAGTTCGTCGTCGAAGTCCGAGACAAGATAAACCTAAGAATTAAGTACACCTACGCATTACCTACGTGTAGTTTATTGATGTCGATCATGCGCCTTTCGCCAGCAACAGTTACATTTTACCTATTAGTCACTCGAGGATAAAATATACCCGAGCCATCTGAGTTAGTCTGGCGCCGGAGGTTAATCAATTGAAGACTTGGAGAATGCTCAGTCTTGCTATTTTAATGCTGAGGACTGGCAGTCAGAAAATAACTAAACGCTGAGAACGGTTTGCGGGACAGAAAATAAATGCAGAACAGGCATGGTTAGTAACTGTGTAGGTAGCACAGTCGGACGGACGAACACCAGACTATGAAGATCGCGTTAGAAAGTCAGACTAAAACACAGAAGACAGAACACAACCAGAAGTTATCTTAAAGTTTCGAATATCAGGCATAAAGTGTTATTTTTTTTTCTTTGAGTTGTTACAATGGTATTTTAAGTTATGCTAAGCGATGCGACCTGCGACCTGGGTTGTTAACCGAATATTTCATAAACATTTAATTTTATCCTTGTCTCTACTGTAGTTCAGATACACGGGGCGCAGCGGCTGACTCGCATCGCAGAGCATGATTAGGTAGACACGACATAATATAAATAAAAGTAGGTCACATAGAATAAGCAAAATATCAAATAAAATATGGGGTAAAAGTAGACTATAATCATGTCGTAGGTAAACGTCATAGCACCATTAATAGTTAACGTTGCATTATATATATTTTTTAGAATAACGGTATACACGGAAGAACCGAAAGATAGTTTCGCATAGAGTGTAGTTTTTTGCAGTATCGGTGAAACAGGCTGACCAGCCAGTTAACCAGCGCAAGTAACACACAAGCAGTGCAATAAACCTAGGTATAGTATGCATGCGAATAAGTAGAGTCGTGGTTTCTGCAGTAAAGTTAAACCAGGCAGACAAAGCCGGTTAACCATCGCAAGTGCCACATGCAGTACATCATGCCTCAGAGTAATATGTAACCGAATAATTACAGATCCGTGTTGATATATTTTTATGTACTTTAGTCATTATAGAACGTTTACGATATGTTTATTTTTGTGTCTTTTGAATTTTGAAAACAGGACCCTGATGTAACCCTTAAAATAAGTTAATATTGAAATGTACTTGGAGTTAAAAATAGAATACAAGTTTAAAATGTACCTACTTAGAATTAGAACCATGATAATTGCGAAACATGTAAAGTAACAAAACACTCGGAACATGACACCGAAGGAAGTTTGAACAATAACAAAATTGTCTACCTATTGTGAAATTATGAGTTGTTAGTCAGCGAAATGTAACTTACGATAAATTGCAACTTGGAATAAATGTATGTATCTATGTCTAAGGGTTGTCAACACCCAGATATGAACTTACTTTTATATAGTAATTTTTGACAAAAAAAAATATCCTTAGGGGAGGAATATTGTAGGCGATTGTCGGAAACGCTATATAAGCATATTTCGTGTGCGGCAGTGACGCCGCCCCTAGCACCGACAGTCGTCTCCCAGCTGCCACATATGGCACACATGTAATTGCGTTGATAATATGTGTTTCGTATAAACCTAATAAAAGGTATTAGAGCATTACCCTACCCCGTTTCTAATGCACACCTCCACTCTCACACCATACATCCTTACACAGGAGCTTGCAAAAAGCTTGTGGCAACGAAATGTATCCGCTGTACTCACGGCTTTGTCCACGTGGTTATTTTGTTTAAAAGTAGTCCATACGTGCTATTCCAGGACCTTAGGTACCTATAAAGAACAATAAACTACATATCGTCAAAATTAGTTCAACTGTCAAATAAGTTTTTAAGTCAAACCCTAAGCTATCCAACCGTGAAAACCACATCGCAATCGGTCCCGTAGTTTTTACGTGATGCGCGGACAAACATACAGACAAACAGGCAGACACGATTTAAAAGAATGTCATATTCTTCTTCACTAGCTTATTTTAAGTTTCCTAGACAATGTCTAGGAAACTTAAAATAAGCTACTGAATAAATTATTATTCTTTTTCTAAACATATTTCTTTAAATTACCTTCTTTGTACAGACTTTTTCGTTCATATTGCTTTAAAATGAACAAAATAAAAATATGTAGCTTACTTCCGTCAAAACTGTAAGTCAGACAAATGATAAATGGTAAAATTAACACAAGTAAAACCCCACGCTAAACAAAACCCTACCCCAGATTGAACTAATGAAAAATATAAATGAAAGAAAAGCTAAGGCCTGGAGGCCAGAAAAAACACTTATATACAAATAATATATATAAATATATATACACAATAAAAAACCCCCAAGCTAAACAAACCCTACCCAAATACAAGTATCGAAACACTTATACATATAATATAAAAACACAATAAAAAACATATACCTCGATCCAAATACCAAACGTCTGACATCAATACGACACGTGTTTCGCCTCTGCACGAGGCATCTTCGGGTGATGTTGACTCGTCGAATGCTGGACTGTCAGTCCAGCATTCGACAGCAGCAGTGTGTTTTTATGGCCTCCAGGCCTTAGCTTTTCTTTCATTTATATTTTTCATTAGTTCAATCTGGGGTAGGGTTTTGTTTAGCGTGGGGTTTTACTTGTGTTAATTTTACCATTTATCATTTGTCTGACTTACAGTTTTGGCGGAAGTAAGCTACATATTTTTATTTTGTTCATTTTAAATATGGATTTCCGCAAAGTAACGCCTGAATCTATCAATTATATCATATTGCTTTATTATAAGTATCTACATAATAGATAGATTTTACTCTCTTTATTCATCAACTCATTGAGTTATCTCATATATTTCGAAATACTACAACAGGGGACAAATTATGACTATGTGTAGAGAAAGTTGGTCACAGAGTAAACGCAGGATAAATTTCGAGATGTAGTACTCCCTCAAAGCGTGAAAAGAGGGGAGAGGGCAGGGGTGCGCTGGAAATATTAACAACATAATTACTCCATGTAATTTCCACTATCATAAGGTGAAACCGCGGTAAAATTCTTGACTGTTTGTACATTAAAAAAAAGAAAACAACCTCATCAAACAAACAGTTGTGTAATAATTAATACAAACAAACAATCGTGTAATAATTAATGTAAACAAACAGTCGTGTAATAATTAATACATTATACTTACTCATTGACATTCACAGTTAAACTAAAAACATAAGGTAAAACTTATTTTTTGTACAATTTTCCGTTGGTCATTATTATTATTATTCATTATTCATCTTAAACATTTTAGTTTTTTTTTTTGCAATTCACAGCATCACTTCATCAACATATTAAATTTAGATAAATTCAATCAAATCGATACGCTTGGCAACATTCATAAGCAGAACCCAAAACAGGCGCTCCCAAATTGAATAAAGCGCAAACAAGATGGCAAATTGTATTACCGTCGAATTTCTTTGATCTGTCACCTAGAGAGGTATCTGTTGGGGTCTGAATCGTTACAAAAAGGTCCAATGTGCGGACTGTGGGGTCACCATAATGAGCGGAGGTGAGGAGGACAAGAGTGCTTTGAACTTTCTATTTTGGAATTGAAAAACGCGCACGTTATAGTTTGGTATATTATTAGATAGGTGTTCATTTTGATTTTCTTTACAATATCAAGTACCGTTTTAAAATGTGGTATTCTTTTATTTACTTGTATTTGTTGTTGTTTGTCGTATCAATTTTGTATAGAGCTGCCCTCTGATGTCAGAGTATGTCAAGCCTCCCGAAGGCGTCTGACATGGCCTAACCACTGCTATTAATCAATAAAAGTTAAGGTTAACCGACAGTTTAACGTGCCCTCCAAAGCACGGAGCGATGGAAAACTGCACATAACTTTGAAAAGTTATTACTTTTAAAAATCATTTTTACGGAGCCTATAGGAACGGGTTCCGGTATCGTTTCGATTCTAAGTTGCACTATTAAACCGTTAGGCTACCATCGCTCTAACTTACTTGTATTAATATAGCTTTAATTTTAATGACTGCAATCATAACTAATTGCATTTTTTTGTTTTGTATGTACGTTATTATTTTCAATATTCTCAGTAAATATCCAAGGAAAACATGAAATAAGGGCATCTCTACCCAAAGGTAGCAACCCTCAAAAAATGCTAGCCAAGATTTGGGCAATAGAGTGTTCAGACCCGACATGTGTTTCGGATGGCCTTCCGATTTCCAAATCTTCTATGACCGTAATCTATACAGAAAAGGCCCCTTTAATTTAGTATTAAGGAAAAAATATCACGATTTTGGAAATGAAACCTTTTTGCTCTCAATTTACTTGCAAACATTTTTGAATGACTTGATTTAGGACTATACTCAAATCTAAAGTCATCGTTAGAAACTTACTTATCATTTACTTACTTTTTTCTTACCTTTTGAGCATCAAATTTTTCAGAAAATAAACGAAATACATGGTAATTATCCTATTTGTAATGTTGACTTTACACAGTACACATATGGGTACTGTGCTTTAGTGATATTGAACATGTCCGTTTAAAAAGTTGTTTCTGAATATTCAATCCGAAGTCGCAGAAGAACGATATATATCATTTTCGATTGGTCTACTAATGATGAATCAAACAGTAACATATTTTAAGTTTGAGTGTTATAAGACCAGTACACGTTATTCCCGATATTGTACATACATGTCATCCTCTTACATGGACAACAAAGAATCAGTATCAGTGTCAGAATCCGCTTTGTACAATATTCAAGTAAAGATATAAAAGATAGATAGATAGATATATAGATAGTGTTTACTGAGATACTTTGTAGTAAAAAACTGTAAAAAATAAGGGTACAGCGTAAAGTAGTTACGTCGATACCTTAGTGCCGATGGCAGAGACGAATGTGTTAGCTTCAATAACAGTTCTGAGAGGGAGGCGAGCGCAAGTTAGGGGAGATACCGTTTTAAATTTTATTTAAAGGTGGTACCTAGAGATAAGGCCTCTAAGGGGTGTTTGGAAATCTATCAGCTTTCGATGGCACGTGCCGAGCACAACGGTGTGAACGTTATTCATTCTAATAACAAGCACAAAAATAAAATATATAAATATCCCCTGACCCTCCCCTCATAACCCCCCATTATAGCTAAAAAGCATTTCGTTCACATCAGCTTTAAAACATTAAGAAACTGCATCAGAATCCATTCGTGTGGGAGCTACGATCCCCCCCACCCCACCCCCCATTATAGCTACAAACCGTATCGATCACAGCTTTCAAACAGTCTATTCGTTTGGGAGCTACGATGCCACAGACAGACACTTTGATACATGATACATACATACATACCCAAAAGTTATAACACCCCTCTCTTTTTGAGTTCGCGAGTAAAAAAAGTTTAATATCCTAAAATGAAATTACCTAACTACTTATTTTTACCTAAGTGATTGATACCTACGTACTTACATAATCACTTAGTAATTTAAAGTATACGTGGGATGTTATGAAACTAATATTAAGACCAAATAAAGATTATTATTATTATTATACATAGCTCTGGTGACGAGAACAGCAGTAAAAAATATATAAAAAAAATATGTATTTTCTTTTTTTTTTTTCTTCTTCTTCTTCATGACGATTTATGCAAAGTAAGGTTACATAATTACATACTGGGAGACTGTTAAACTAATGAGTCAGGTAGACGAGCGCACGGCACGCGGCAGCGCAGTGACGCGCTAGATTTTGCAAGACAAGTTCTGGATGGCTCAGCCATCGTTATTTGGAGACGTGTCTTCGTCTCATTGATTACACAAAGGGATGAAAAGTAGTCAAAAATTGTGTATTCTTTTTTGTAATTTGAATAGTTCACAACTTAACCGCAGAAAGTGCCTTGACTTATATGAACACAATACTATGTTTCGTAGAATTTGACGGCCTCATTTCCACTAACTAACTCACCCTAAACAGGTGACAACAATAATAAAGAATTTTAAAAAATACACTACTTTTAAAATTTTCAGCAGTAAGTAAAAAAAGTCATAAAAAAAGATAATTTAAAAAAATACGGCCAGGTGCAAGTCGGACTCGAGCACCGATGAGGGTTCCGTACAAACAAGATAAATTTTTATTTTTTTGTATTTACCTCCAGATTTAAACTTTTACTTGTTCTATAAGACTTCTTACCAAATTTAATGATTCTAGGTCAACGGGAAGTACGGGTTTGATTCCCTTGCGAGTGTCAAAATATGCGGCATAAACAGCCTTATCGTTTGATTGCGTTTACTTACGAGGTTTATTTTTTCACAGCTCCAAGGGATTGCATTATTTCAACTTGATACCTCTACGCGATCCTGAGTAAATAGTTCTTGACAGACAGACAGACAGACAGACAGACAGACAGTCAGACTGACAACAAAGTGATCCTATAAGAGTTCCTTTGTTCTTTTGAGGTACGGACCCCTAAAATGGCATAGGGTACGTAAAATAAGCTAGTGAACAAGAATATTACAATTTCAAAAATGGAGTCTGTCTATCTGTTTGCGCATCATGTAAAAACTACTGGACCGATTGCAATGCGGTTTTTAGAGTTGTTTAGGTTTTGACCTAAAATCTGGTGTACTTTGTATCTCAATCCAATGAGTAGAAGCTGAGCAATTAATAAAAACTATTTGACGGCTAAACTAGTCACATTGTACTTTAGAGGTGCTTTTAGTGCTGGAATAGCACATAGGATACTTATGTGTATCACTGTAAAAATTAAACTAGTTGTTCTCGCGGGCAAAGCCGCGGGCATAACTAGTTTTAAATAATTATATTTAATCGACCTGATATTTGGCGCTACGTATACAGTTTTTAGTTTTAAGTATAATCTAAACATCCACTAAAATTATATAATTTAGACCACACGCAAACTCTCACAACGAAATAACATAAAATCCTCGCTCCGCGGGCTTCCTTCGCCGCCCACCCAAGCCCGCCTGAAACATTTACATACAAACTCAAAAACAACTATTTTTTTAATCATTTCAATCGTACAACTTTTATTATCTGCCAGCTTAACAAAATGCTGTTGTACCTGTTGCAACTGAATTAGATTTGTGGAAACTAGTTAGACAAGTCAAGAACAGAGAAGCGCTAACTTTTATAGGTGAAACTACAATGCACCGTTATTTTATAATTGTGCCGTAAATTGTATTTCAATATAATTGTTGTTTTATTAACCAATTAATAGCTGTAGTTTGTTAAATAATCCTAGTTATCAGTGTTTGAAACTGTGGACCAAGGTCTGAAATGAAGTCTGTCTATTTATTTTTCTTATTTAATAAACTTATCTTTCAATTTCACAAAAAAGTAAATAATTAGAGATCTCAAAACCGCTCGCTCCCACCGTTTTGAAATAAGAACGTTTGAACCGCTGAAAGAATATATTATATGTCGTTACAATATGTCATGTTTTTTATATATTTCTTTGAATTATCGGTGACATCATTTAATGGTTTGGCCTGATGAATGAATGATTAGTGCATGACGATATGAACAGCTAAACGCACGCTACTTCATGATATGGTTAAACATTATTAATAGTATCGTAAAATAGTTACATTATCCACCGCTAGAGGCGCTAGGCGGAAGCCCGACTCGGCCGTGATAGGTTAGAAGGCGAAAGCGGGAGTAAAGCGTAGCAAGCTTCTGCGTGTTTTTTTAGCCTTGAAAACCTATCTGCTTAAATACCTTTGGTATCATGAAAACCCTATATTAATGAATTTAATCATATGGCCAAATGTGGATTGGAATATCATTAAACGTTGATGTTTCAACGATATATGCAGTTTTAGCGGGCCATCTCATGAAATGATACATTTTAAGATATTGCTACGACATACATAAAAATCTATTGCCATTTTCCGTACATTAGTTTCGCAAAACCCCTAGAATAACTCGACTTTTTTTTCATTTTTGTACGGATGAGGATTAAAAACAAAAAAAAACTCAGCTTGATTTTATATTGAAATGTACCAGGAGTTAGCGCGCGCGCGCGCGCGCGCGCGCGCGGGTGTGTGTGTGTGTGTGTGTGTGTGTGTGTGTGTGTGTGTGTGTGTATAATTATATGTCTATTACTTTTACAGGCTGAAACAGCTCAACAGATTTTGATTGGTAGGGAGATAGCTTATGCCCCCTAGACACAAAGCATACTTTTGATAATCATTATCATGCACGCGTATAAAACCGCGGGGCGCAGCTAGTAATAAATGTTATATACTCTACATCACAAACAATTATTACGTGTAGTTTACAAAGAGATTAATTATTGTGAGAGAGACACCTGAGCCACGATGTCACAGAAATGTGGCACACAGCATAATCATATTTACAGTAGTCTCACTGCGATTGAATTATACAAGACTAGCTGCATCCCGTAGTTTTACCCACGTGGACTAAGATGATGGGTGATGAGGATGATGATAATGATGAAAAGTATCCTTTGTATTATTCCAGGATTTAAACTCTATACCAAATTTCACTTAAATCCATTCAGTCATTTCAGTTTGAAGAAGTAACAACACATACATACAAACACACACACAATCACATTTTTCACATGAATAATAATGAATAGTCTGAATATAGTCTGATAACTGCAGCAAACATTTAAATACCTACAAGGCTGTGATTAATATAATAATATAATATGTACTTATGTATACTACCTTTCGCCCGCGACTTCGTCCGCGCGGACAGTTTATTGCGAAAAAAACATGCTATATTCTTCTAGGATATTAAAAACCAATGCAAAAGTAGGTATAGCACCAACGCTCTTGATGTTTTTTGACAGATTTGTTATTTCGTTTCCATGGCAACCGTTTCTTACAGCGAGTAATCAACATTTTCCAGTTTTCCGTTCCGTTGAAACTTACCATTTTCCGGGATAAAAAGTATCCCATATTTTATTTCAGGGTATAAGCTATCTCTATTCCAAATTTCATCGAAATTCGTCCAGCCGTTATTGCGTTAAAACTCCACAAACAAACAAACTTTAAACAAACTTCACTTTTATATATTGGTGTGGAGAAAGCTGTAAGTAACAAAAATACTCTCAATCTGACGAGTCACAGCCGAGCAAACGATAAAAACGATTTGACAGCAGAACCATGTATACTCTATCGGTACTTTTGACCCTTGAATAACAATGTTCTGCCTTTTTTTTTATAAAAAGTTAAGCAATGATTATTGATACTGCGCACTACAATATTGTACTGCACAGTACTAATTGACGTTTATTTATTTTTTAGCAGTAGTTTACAAATGTGTATTTTTGAGACTTAAAATCAATATATCAGGGCAACGAGCGCAATTTCTTGCATGTGCATGGCAGTGACAGTTTTTAGTGAAAATTTTATTCTGTCTATTGCTACCCTGTGCCACTTCGTCACAGATGCTTCAAGACAAATTAAAATACATCTCCGAATGATGCCACAAAGCAAAGCCGTCAAATTGAACGTTTTGTTACGATCACAATCCAGAGCTCGCAATCATTTTGATTACTCTTCTTTGTGATAGAGATTTATGTTTGTTTTAATCTTAGTTGAGGGACTTTGTCATGCAGATATCTATCTGCACCGAATATCTGTTATGAAGGTGACCGATAGATATCTGCACCGAATATCTGTTATGAAGGTGACCGATAGATATCGGTCACCTTCATAATAATATTTTGTGGTTAAGTCATACTTTTTCATGAAGATGCGTGTTGTTACGATCAAGTGTTTCGCCTGATGATAGAACATGCCTAATTACCAGGGTCATCTAGAATTTAGGATCGCAAAATCTTGTGCCGCCCTGCAATACGCTCGTCGTCTTTCATGGCTTTTAATTTAAATTCTCCTTTTTACTGACAACCCTACTAATATTTCCGACATAAATTGCGAATTCTCTAATAACGTAATTAATATAAACCTATCGCATAAACAAACCCACCTTAAACCGACAAGAGTCAAACTATCAGAGTTTCTCAAACTTTTACAGCTAAACCCATTATCTACTTTACAAACAAAAATCCCCCTAAACCTTCCCTTTCACAATATAACTACGTTATGTACGACTTCAAATCCCTTAAATACTTATTCGGCAACTTTAACCACCGACTGACTGAGGGAGCTCAGCTTTCCCTTTGAATTACGCGCACTTAGCCCACAGACTACAAAACCACTTAACAAAAATCTTTATCTGCAACCAGAATAGAAAAGACTTTCATACAAGTGAAGCCAGTCTGTGTTAAAATCACAAAGTGGGTGCATGTAATATGAACGTAGTTTGCCAGAGTAATTTGGGCAGTCGATATGTCGAAGGCGGTCTTTAAGACAGTTTGATTAGTTGCAAAGTTCCTCGTCCTTAGGAATGTTTGAGCTGGGAACAAGGGGCTGTAGCTAAATAATAATACATTAGGGGGCTTGGTAAGGTAAAATAGCGACGTTTAGAGGCGGTTCATATATTATTCAAATAGTGGGGGTGGCTCTAGCAAGCTCGAGTAGGATATCTCTTCAATGCACTTGGATCAGAGGCTTCGAGGATCAGTACTTTATTTACTGGATAAGTTTCAAAAATAAACTTTCGATATTTGTTAAACTCACTACAATTGGCAACTTTTAGGATACCTTAGATTTTTTTATTTGTACGTTACGTAATTAAATTACTCAGTGGGTTTATCCTAATACTAGTAAACATGTAAAAAAAACATTGTAGCGGCTTATACTCTAGTCACTTTGTTATTAATTAGTGACATTGAATAAAATCATTTACACATTGTTTTCAGTCCCTTATGACCTGTTGAACCTAATCATATTAGACCCTTTCGCTTTAATCGTATACGGTGTTGCCCCATAAGCCCACAAAGGCACTAATAGTTTGAATAACACTAATTTGTATGGACACGACCCTCTCATGAGCCCTATGAACAACCCTTCGCCACCCGCCGTTGCCTGTGATATTTCAAAGGAAGTGACGGACCGCAACGTTGAGGTATTGATGACATGGCCCTTTGACCGTTTGTTGTGGATTTTGGTGAAATATTTAGTCATGTTTAATTTATTGTGATTATTATGTCATAATTGCAATAAAACAAACATGAATAATCATCAACTATGAATAATAATCCCATTAATTGAATCATAGTCATGCATTTATCATAAAACTAGCTTAAAAGCTAAAAAAAAAAAACACGCCTGCCCTTCAAAAAAAAACTTATTGCTATAAATTATATACTTATGGAAAGGCCTTCAATTTGATACTCATATTGTAAAACTGAAGGTATATTTTTTCACCTTTGTTAATGGTGACAATCAGCACCAAGCGCAAGGTATGCATAGAGTATGTGGAGATTGAGTATGTCCAGGAGTACGTAAATTTTGGCCAAATAGTTTCCTTCCAGGCAAGACAAGACAAAGAAGTTGCTAGACGCACTGAAAACGCCTGGAGGAGCTATTGGGCCATGAAGGACTTAATGAAGGGTAACTTACCCATGTGCCTAAAACGTAAACTCATGGACATGTGCATTCTCCCCATCCTCACATACGGCGCTCAGACTTTGTCTTCGACTAACCCAAAAAACAGCCCCGCTTAAATGGGACTGGGCTGGACACGTCTGTCGTATGTCAGACGAGCTGTGGGCT
This sequence comes from Alsophila aescularia, assembly GCA_946251855.1. NCBI lineage: Eukaryota > Metazoa > Arthropoda > Insecta > Lepidoptera > Geometridae > Alsophila > Alsophila aescularia. Next base: position 61,427,729 of record OX276380.1, on the reverse strand, counting down.
AAATACATCACGGAATGGATCCCGCAAGGCGTCAAGCGACAGCGTGGCCGGCCTAGACGACGGTGGCGAGACGAACTAGACTTATACGATAAATAATGGCGAATTAAAGCAATAGACCGGAAAAATTGGAAGGAGGGAAGAGAGGTCTTTGCCCAGCAGTGGGACGATATGGGCTGATAATAATAATAATAATGATAATAATAATTGTTAATACTGCCATACTGCCGCCATAAAGGATTTTTTCAAAAAATTTGTAACTTACGTTACTCGGGGGGACGTAAGGATTCAAACGATACCCCTTACGTCTAAATCTGTTCAGGCATTTAAAAGTTATGGTGGAATAAAGAACCTCACATACATACAAACATACATGAATGCTAGTCCTGTAATAAACTAAAACGCATTTCAGGATACATCAAAATTTTCGAAAATAAATCTATACTTATAATAAAACTATAGATTTATTTAAGAGGTTGAAGATATTAAGGAATTTTTTTTTGGCGGCTGTTCTGTATTCCGTACTGAAGCCAAAACTGTTTCTTTTATATTTTTGTCTTTATGTCTGTCTGTATCTTGGCTAGGCATCACGCTGAAACTACTCAATTAATTTAAATGAAACTTGGTATGATTTGAGTTCATACTACGAGGTAGGACATAGGATACTTTTCATCCCGAAAAATTAAACGGTTCCCTTAGGATAGGGGTTGCAAGTTACTTAAAAAAAATAATTAACCACTCTGAAACTACTTGACGGATTTTGAAAAAATGTTGCAAATACTATCTTCTTTATAATTTTTATAGTTTTTTTGCCACAAAGCTAACTGTTAAAGAACTATTTAGAAAAATAATAATTTTGTCCCCTTCAATTCAAGATAGCGGCTAACGCTCCCACCCCTCGAGGTCGAAAATTTGGTATTTTCGTAAAGACCGCATAACTAACCAACAGAAATTAAAACATCTTCTACTCCACCATTTTTAGGGAAAAACTATCTGATTACTGGTCTATAAAGGTCCACATGAGTTGAAATACAACAATCCAATCGAATCACACATAAAATCACACATGATTAAACAGTTCAACTACTAAAACAACCTTGTGTAAGGCTGTTTTAGTAACATTAGCGATATAACCCTACAAACGTAGTCGGGCAGCCGTGATCAGCCGCGAAACCATACCGATTGAATTAACGGGATTATGAGCGGGCGCTCACCGCTCCGTACTGCCGACTATGGACAATGGGTGAAGTTGTCTAGAAACATCGGAGTCAGACTTTCGTGTGGGATTTCGGGCGGAAAACGTGTTGGTACAGAGTTTAGACTGTGTGAATTTGTGGTAAAGTCGACATAATGCGGAAAAATAGTTTGGTCATATTTTACTTAACATAAATACATTTATTTTATGGTTTACTTTGTAAAAGTGTAAACAAATATTTCAGTTCAAATTTCAATCACTTCTTGACGTTATTAACTTGTAATTTTGAAGACCATCCGATACTGCGTTCAACTGCTTGCCTGTGCGTACTCGTTTGCGGATGTGGAGAAATGACTTTTAATAAAATATATTTTGTTTTGCACAAGATAAGATACTCGAACTTTTGAGTAAACTTGAATTAGAATATAAAAAGAAATATAATTATAATCAATATGAACCAGTGTGGAAGGAGCTATGGCAGATTTATGTATAGGTTTGCAGAAGGATAAGAAGTAACAACAACCCCCCAAACAAGTGTAAACTTACCGTTAAAAAGTAAGTTTACAGAAAATATTTGAATGAGTTGGTAAGTGAGTCAGTAAGTCAGATAAGCGAGTCTTCATTTTCATATTGTCTCGCCTCCCTTCCCTTAGTATATCTACCTCTAGACCAATTCCCAGCTCCATCCACATCGGTTCATTTTTATTATAATTATACTTCTTTTTATATTCTCATTCAAATTTACTCAAAAGTTCAATTATATTATCTTGTGCAAAAAAAAAAAACATTTTTTAAAAAGTCATATCTCTGCATCCGCATAAGAGTATCATGCGTATGAATTTTGTATAATGTTGATATTTATGTACTAGACTAACACATATTTTTTTACTATTTCTTCCATACGTAGTTGTTCAAACCCAAGCTGAGGTCCTCGCCGTTAAGAGAAAAATAGGTGGGTAGTTCCTTAAAAGGGTTTTATCCCCTGTTTTAACTCCACACTTTTGAAGTTCTGCCACTGTTAAGAATGGTGCTAAATATTCCCTGAAGCTACCAAAGTACTGGTTTCCCCCATTTTTTCAAGAGCTCCGATGTTATTCTATTCTCACTACGGTATAACTTCCCATTCATAAGTTGCTTGACCGCCATCTCAATCTCGTCTAGGCTGACGTCGGGCAGTTTGTCATTGAAGTGGCGGGTCAGTATTGCACAGGAATATTCTGTGTTGGGTTCGGGTCTAGAAATATTCAAGTCATACATAACGAAGAATGAATTCATCAAAAAGAACTCCTCATGTTCCAAAAAGTTGATAAGCGTTTGATCCCTGTGATTCCTGTCTCCATAAAAGTGTGGACGTATTTTCGATTCACTGCAAGTCTGTTCTACCATTTTGGCGTTAAAGTCTCCTATGATAACGTTGCAGTGAGCCCTTATGGTGATATGTAGGGCCAAAGATATACTCGTATCATCAAACATATATTCTACCTCTTCAGTGTACCGAGTTCGGTGCGTAAAACTGTACGACCTTTTGGACCTATACCTTTCGGCTAGATTTGGAATCAGGTACGCTACCCTGGTCGACACACTGGATATTTCTACAACATTATCAATGAGGACTTTATTGACGAGGGACCCCACGCCACCCTGAGACTGCTGATCACCCTCTCGGAAGTAGAATAGATGGCCTGATTCCAGGGTTATTGCCCCCCCCCCCTCTCTTCGGACTTCATTAAACCACCAAATGTGCCACCTGATCTTTGTAAGCTCCGTCTCAAGTTGCGCCATGTGCTCGTCTAGCCTATTCGTTCATCTGTTGTACGTAGCCAGGGTTATTTGTTTTTGTTTGGGGTGGCCAATTGTAGCCAGAGATTCTTCGTACCTCCTGCCCTGCCATTTCCGTAACCGCCACCTTGGTCAAGACTAGCTGGGCAACTGAGATATGGAGGCCATTTTTTAGTTTCCCGTTCATAAGAATATTTTGCTCATAATCGCCACGCTGGCGCAATTGCAGTGTATAGCTTCTTGCACCGGCGAGGCTGCTGCCCGTCACAGGCCTGTATCATTTGGCTACATTTGTTTTTGGGATAGTTATATCGCCATCTTTTGATCGCCAGAGCCTCGCTTGTCATCCAGAAGGATGTGCAGGGCCTACAGTTTTGACACAGATAACGAGGCTACCGATCGCTAAAAATAATCGAAAACAATGGACTAGTTTACAACAAATGCAAGTCTCTACAACTGAGGTACCGAGCAAAATCATCTATTATATATTACTGCCCCCGATAGTTGAAAAGGCGCATCTAACATTTTTTCCAGATTTGAATTACATATATTATCGGAATTAGGAAAAAAAGCTTTTTAATATTTTTCTACCTTGATTTGATGCGATTTTAGCACAACAAAATAAGCAGCTTCTGCAAACATATTCAGACCTTATTGAAGATAAAAAGACGATATATTTTATTTGAGTTCGGTAACTTAAAAGACGCATGTTTGACCCTATTTCTAAAAGAAAATCAATAAGGCGCAAGTAACCATTTGCGCCTAACGCACAATATGGAAACTGCTATGCAGACTAAGAAAAAAAGACTCCATCTGCCCACTTGCGCCCTTTCTACTTCGTAAAGTTTGTTTTGGTCCAGACCCATTTGTCATATTATACGTCTTAATACATTATGTTGCGAAAAAATAGTACCGATGGTACATGATTAAAAAGGCGCAAGTAAGCAGAAACCATTGCGGCTTGACATTTCCTGTGTTAGTTGTGCCCGAGTAACAGTGGGAGTAAGGACGTATCGCTCAGATGCGCAATTTTTTGTTGCGTGTTTATCACAAGGTAAGGATCCAGTTTTTATTGCATTATTTTTTAACGTAATCTTTAGTTTTCGTTTAAGATGAGTAAAATAAAGTGTCATGTCATGAATAATGTATTATTATTTATTGGTAGAATAAGAAAAGTTTATAAAATGACTTGCAGTTAAAGTGAATTACATCGCTTGCAAATCCGTTATTTAATGATCTGTTTAATTTTATTACAGACAACGAACATGAAGAAGGGTCGAAGCTTTGACTTAATTACTAAAGCTTTAGCTTCTGCAAATACGCAGAGTACAAATAGTACTACCAGTAGAAAATAAACAGAAAAGTTTATTATGCCACCCAAATAACGTCAACAGTCACGCTGACAACATTAGCTACGGTAACGAATTTAACCAATATAATTGCCCTCAAGTCTCTACAACTGACAATAATAATAATAATGTTATTTCTGGTAAAGACCACGCCCTTACCACCACCGAGGCCAACAGCAGTAGTAGCAGCAGTAGCAATTCAAAACTGATTTTGATGGAACACATAGGTACTGGACTTCGTAAGATATAAAATTATTAAAACTGGAATTCCAAGACCAGTTATCAAAACCCATTACAGAGGAATTAATGAAAAGCGTAAATCTGAGATAGTTAATCAGTTACTTTCTCTAGTGCCAGAGAACCAAAGGGCGTTTTGGTACAATTTGCCATGTAATGATAACTCTGTTGATTTGATAAACGAATATGAGGAATAAGGTGACAAATACGAGTAGACATTAATTTTAAAAACGAGTAAAACTTTTAATGTCGGTGTTAATAATACCTACTTACTTATACTTAGTTAGTTATGCTGTCAATTTAAGATTTTTGATACTAATGGTTACACAATATTTGTTACTTAAGAGTATTTCTTGTATCTAGTTTTTAAGATTTGACCAAAGGTTGATAATTTTGTGTGATACAACCGTGACAGTTAGATTTTAAGAGGTATAATATCTAGTTGTTATGTAAATGCAAACTGATGTTTCTCAATTTTATTACTTACCTAACTATGATTTAACTCTGTACACGTAAATATATTTTTACTTCATGATAAAATTAAATTTTTCATACACGTAATCTGTCAGCTCGATAAATATCGAATTTTTCGTTAGTCTCAATATTTTTCGAGCAGATAGATTCGCATCACTATTCTTAAAAAGAAGCAGAATCTATGAAATATTGCATTGTTTCATTGAGTCAAAGAAAATAGATGCGTGGACGGAGCATGGTACTGAGTAGTGAGTTTATAATGTTTTTTATTTTGTTATTTTAGTCACCAACGAAAGGTACTCTTGAGAGGGTATTCAGAGAATTAAACCAGCAACTTTTTTTTAATGTAATGACTTACCACGGAATTGTGGTGCCTCATTAAAATTACAATCTAGCCTTAAGACTAATAAGTAATTTTACTTTAACCTAAGCTATAGAGTATAAACTAAGCATGTGTCCAATAACACTTTTCTTAATGTCACTATTTAAGGGGAAGTAACTTTGTTCTTTTGTTTATTTGATTTGCACTAATTGATACTACATTGTCACTATCATATCACTAAACTAACTCAAATGGTTTGTCCGTTTGAGTCTTCTCACGATGCCCGTGTTATCGAAGAGCTGGATAGCCTCGACGTTCACATGATGATGAAGTCTTCGTTCGTGAGCTTCGGCAACTTTTTTAATAACCTTAGTAACGAGATCCACCTTCAGGTCTCGATGGAGGTCGTTACTTCTGATGTACCATGGTGCATTAACGATGCCTTTGAGTACTTTATTTTGGAAACGTTGAATAATCTGTATATTAGTAGATTTGGTACAGCCTCATAGCTGGATACCGTAAGTCCATATTGGCATGAGGACTTGCTTGTATAAAAGTAATTTATTGCAAACTGACAACGTAGAATATTTTCCTAGAAGCCAATACATTTTTGTGTAGCGAAGCTCCATTTCATCGCGTTTCTTTTTGACATGGGCCTTCCAGCGAAGCTTTGCGTCTAATGTCATACCAAGATACTTGGCCGTATTTTCGTGTGGTATTACTTGATCATTTATAAATACAGGATGATAATTCGTTTTCTTGTTAGTAAAATCTACATGTGTGGATTTTGATTGGTTAAGTTTTATTCGCCATTTTGTAGTAAAATCGAGGATGGTATTAACGGCTGTTTGCACTTTCTCGACCGCTTTCTTTTGAGTAGACCCAATCGCCATGATTGGTGTATCATCAGCAAAGGTAGCAATGGTATTATTTTCTAAATCTGGGATATCGCAAGTGTAAAATAAGTACAGGAACGGACCTAAGACACTCCCTTGTGGTACTCCAGCTTTTATTTGCTTAAGTTCTGAATAAGCATCTTCTTGCCTTACTCTGAACATTCTATGTGTTACATAAGACTCGAGAATATCTGCAAACTGTTTAGGCAGCATTTTTCTTAATTTGTGCAGCAGATCTTTATGCCAAACTTTATCGAATGCTTGAGCTACATCTAGAAACACAGTTGTACAAACTTTTTTCTTCTCTCAAGCTTTATCAACAACATTAATGATTATATGCACTTGGTCTATTGCAAATTGATAATCCGGGATGAATTTATTTTCTTCTATGTTGGGCTTCAAACAATTTCGACATTATAGGCAGCAATGAAATTGGCCTATATGATGTTACTTCATGAGGTGGTTTACCAGGTTTGGGTATCATAATGACTTCGGCTACTTTCCATTCACTTGATACATGCTGAAGTCTAAATGATGCATTGATGAGCGTAGTTATTTTAACTAAAGCTTTACGAGGGAGGTTTTGTAGAACTTCGCCAGTAATTAAATCATAACCAGGAGATTTCTTGCAACTTAGATGTTTGATCTCGTTAAAAACCTCTTTTGGTGTAACAAATCTTATGTTTAGCTCAATTTTAGAAGTTTCTTCCTCTATAAAGTCTTCTGTAAGATCTCCATTTGATTGAAACACTTGCTTCAAGTGCTGTGTGAACCTATAAGCTTTCTGTACGTTATTGATTGCCCACTTTCCAATATGTTCTTTTATAGGTGGGATATGCATGATTGGCTTTCTAAGGTTCTTCATTGTTTTCCAAAGAGAATAATCTGTTGTCCGATCACTTGTTAGCTGACTTAGATTAGAATTTATAGTCTCATCACTAAAGTTCTGTATTTCCCTTTTAAGTTTTTTTGTAAGATTGTTAAAAAGTGTATTGTCTTGTGGAGATCTAGTCATCTGCCACTTTTGTCTTCGATTTCTTTTTTTAGCAATCAAGTCCCTGATTTCTATAGGGTACGACTTAACCCTGTTTCTCTTTTTATGTTCCGGTGTGTTTGTCCAAGCGCATTGTTGTATGTCTCTTATAAGTTTTCTTACTTCTTTGTCTAGCTGTATTGCGTTCTTTAGTGGGACTTTTAGATAGATTTTTCCTTCTAAATCTAGTTTAAAACTTTCCCAGTCCGTTCTGTAATTAACAAGAATCGGAATATTCTCTTTTTGTACAATAGTATCACTTAAAGTTAATATTATTGGTGAGTGATCTAATCGATGAGAGTCCGTAGGCCAATAGGTGGGCTTTCCTGTTGATATTACATTACAATGTATTTCTTTGATTGCACATAATAATTCTTTTCCTTTAGTAGTGATAAGGCGAGACCCCCAGAAGGTGTTCTTAGCATTAAAATCACCGCCCAGTAAGAATCGATTACCAAGTAGTTTTAAAAAACTTCTATACTGTTCTGCTTTCAGCGCATGCTTTGGAGGGCAATATATTGCTGCAAGGGTTACAAGATAGCGCTTATTTCTGACACAAATAGCGACAGCTTGTATGTGAGGTTCTTCAAACTTAAATTGTTCATGATGGTAGATGTTCTCCTTTATTATTATAGTGCTACCCCCTCTTGCAGTGTTATCGGGGTGCAATGCGTGATAAGTTTTGTAGGCTTGAATTTGAATAAAGGATTCCCTTGTGAAGTGTGACTCAGACACACGTCAATATTTTTTAGGATGTATGTTTAGGACGGCTTGGAGCTCATTACGATGTTGTAGTAGTCCATTAGCGTTCCATTCCATGATCTTAAGTTTACTTATCATTTTTTCTGTTTTGATGAAGCTGTCTTGGTGCTAATTTCAAGTGTTTTTAAACGTTCGTCGAACAAAGTAACGAGGTTTAAAATTTTGTTTAATTTTTCATCCATGTCATGTGTCATGCTTACTTGCTTATATTGTTTAGATTGTAGCTGCTGTAAGGGCTCCTTTTGTTATTTGTGCACATGAAACATGTTTTGTTACATTTTGAGTAGCACTATTGTTATTTATTTTACTGATACCGGGAACCTGGATCACGGGTGTTGTTACATTTTTCTTTAACAGTTTGTTTTTCATGCTCTGTAGTTCCTTAGCAACTAAGCACCCTCTGTAATTGGCCGGATGTTGCTCACCACAATGGACACATTTGGCTTTGCTTCTGCTGGTTTTTGACAGTCTCTGGTTAGGTGCTTGCCTGTACATTTCACGCACCTTGGTTCTTTTGAATAGTATTTCTGTGTGTGGTCATATGCTTGACATCTTTTACACTGATGTATGAGCTTATTCGTTTTTAATGGTTGTATCTCTACCTTGAAGTCTAAAGTGGATTTTATACCGTAGATTTTGTTGATGTCCTCATCTTTTTGGAATCAAGGCATAAACATGTTAAGTGGTTCCTTACTCCTCCAGCTAAGCTTAATGACAGCATCCTGGATCTTGTATCCACTAAGTGTCAGATCTGCCAGTATTCTATCGGGAAAGCATGACGCATGTAGATTTTTAGCCATTACTCTAATTGGCCTGTCTTGTTTATTCTCGTAGGAGTACCAGAGGCAATTGTTTTCTAACAAGAGCTTGGTGATACATCTGTACGAGTCTTCGCTATTGGCATTTATTTTTACATTTTCCCCAATCATGACTTTTGTGATAAACGAGTCTCTCGTTACGCTGGTCGATAACAGGTCGTAGAACTTTTGGTAGTCCTTTATGTTTTCCACTATTATAGGTGGCGGTAAAGGCACTTTTATTACCTTTTGATTTTTCTTTTACAGTTTCATTGGAGTTTGCTCTTTTTGGTGGGGACAGGGACAACAACTTCCAACAACAACTTCGTATTCAACTTCCTTTTTTTCCTGCTTCCATGACAAACCCACTCCGTTTCTTTAGCGAGACCTTCTTCGTCCAAACCAGCTAATAATATAAATATTATTAGTTGTCCAATGTTATTTTTTTAGAGACTTGTTTTTTGTTATAATAAAAATATGTGGCACTTAAAGATGACAGGACTGTAACTAAGACTGATTAAGCTATCTTTGTTTAAGTTATATTACTTCTAGCTATGTACGTTCAAAGTTTAATCTTGTATCTGTATTATTATTATCCTACTTTATTCCTCTAAGTAGGATCAAGTAGGATAATAATTTCATGAGTAAACTAATAATATGAGATTTATTTTGGTTTTGTGCCATAGATAAGCAGTTTTCTTTAATAAATACTTGACTCTGTTTATAGTGTATTTTTTCTGATAAAAATAAATTAGAGTATCATACATAATACTAAGCAGTAAAACACATTTACTGTACATTTTTAGGTTATAGTCCTAGGTGAAGGGATTAATTAGATAACTGTATATTCTTTTTATATTACCCAAGGATTATCTACATACTCGTAGTTTTGAATACTTATGCATAAAGGCGGATATAACCAAATGCGCCTATTTTTTTAGAACTGCTATAAGCGTTCTAGATTTATAGGTCGCATCTGGCTATTTCCGTCTATTCAATTAACAACGCAGTATTTTTTCGCAATTTTTATACTAAGATGAAACAGTTTTTTGGTTATTATTAGTTAAATAATTTAAAAATATTCATATGTTTAATAAACGAATTCAAAGACTATTATCGTGGGTATTATTCCCAGTTTTCACAGATCGTTCAGCCTCATATACCATTTAATTTTCTAATATGATAGAAATAAATAACTTAAGCTATATGCGTTGCTTCGATTGCGCATATTTATTTGTATTAATTAAAATATTCAGTGGCTCTGTGAGCTGTAGACCTCGCGCGTACAAACTTATTTGCAACTTATAAGCCATTCAGAAGCGTTCGGGTGGCCTGACAAAATCTGACACCAGAGGCCAGCACTACCTCATGCGACAAACAAACAAATAGTGCTTCATATTATCAAGTTTCTCGGGTATCCATACCAAACCAATATATATCAGGGAAAGGTTGTCTATTTGTTTGTTTGTTTGTCTGGGGAGCTTTCACGCAATAACGGCTGGACGGATTTTTATGAAATTTAGAATGGAGATAGCTTATACTCTGGAATAAAACTTAGAATACTTTATCCCGGAAAATTGTAAGTTTCCACGGGAAAACAGTAAAATGTTGATTACTCGCTATGAGGAACGGTTACCAAACGAAATAACAAGTCTGTCAAAAAACATCAAGAGCGTTGGTGCTATACCTACTTTTGTATTGGTTTTTAGTATCTAAGAAGAACATAGGATGCTTTTTTCCCGATAAACTATAGTCCGCGCGGACGACGTCGTGGGTGGGTAAGCTAGTGTTTTCTAAAACTGATGCGAAGCGTTCGACATTGTGGCCATATCTAAAATGCTTCTCTGCTGATCATAGTTCACGTTTTGCAACCGTATACAACAACAGGCCAGCTGTTTGGTAGCATAGGAGGAGCCTGGTGTTTAAATTGTTTGGGGGTTGCCTAATGCAAGGTACCCTTTGCATGTTTATATTTGCTTCCACAAAACAATAAAATTAGGAAATAAAAAAATATCTCTAATATTTTACTCGAGCTAATCGTTAGATGTGCCTTACGTAAATTCATCAACCAGTGAATTTAAATTCAGCGTACAAATATTGGTTACGCCGTTTTTGTTCGCACTAACCGTAGAGGATGCCATCTGGGGTAAATGCAGCGAACCGCTTGTGTTTAAGCTAATCTCGTTGCCCTTTGGCCGCGCGCTGCAACCGATGCATGCGCAGCTAAGTTAGTGATCTCCAACCTCGCTGGAGTCGACATCTCTCGCATCCGCGCTTCCAGGATCTATTTTCGCATCCTGGAGTCGACCTTCAACCTCGCTGGAGTCGACATCATCCGCTGATACGAAATACGTATCTTCCGCTTATAATTATCGCCACCGCGACCCGCGTTGGAATGAAGTCACGCTGACTTCGGAACTCCATCTTGGTGACGTGTGACATAGACTTTCCGTGACTTTTCGAGAAGAGGATTAACGCCTTCGACGCTTGCTGCCATCAGATACGCCGGACCAGAGGAACGAGGTTGCTTGGATCAACGGTGAGTTCATTTGCCCCTCCCCCAAACTTGCCTTTCCCCCTTACCGCATAATCATACATTCAGGACCTACGACCTGGATGTAACCATTACCGCTCTTAAACCCGCTCCATCATAATCTGTGGTCCCACGACCCAGATTCGCACCTACAAATATTATAAACTAGCTTTCAACCACGAATCCGTCCGCGTGGACTACAGTTTATCGCGAAAATAGCATCCTATGTTCTTCTAGGATATTAAAAACTAATGCAAAAATATAGCACCAACGTATTGTATTCTCTTTGGCACCAACGCTCTTGATGCTTTTTGGCAGACTTGTTTTTATTTCGTTTCCATGGCATCCGTTCTTTATAGTGAGTTATCGTCATTTCCCAGTTTTCCTGTGGAAACTTACCATATCCCAGAATGAAAAGCATCCTATGTTTTATTCCAGGGCATAAGCTATCTCCATTCCAAATTTCATCAAAATCCATGTAGCCGTAATCGCGTTAAAACTCCCCAAACAAACAAAGAGACAACGTTTCACTTTTAGATATTGGTGTGGATCTACGAGTATGTACCTTTCAGTAAATTCCTACGTCTTATTGACTTGTCATCTCGATGTTTCAACCAAAAAAACCTTCATAGAGTCAACCCTTCACCTGGGATTATGAACGGACCCATTCCAAAATTGATTAAAACTTCGACTAACAAGACATAAATTCAAAAACTAAAACCCGACTACGTTCGGGTAAAAAAATAGTCTATGACACTCTTGCGATGAAGATGAATCGATTGATACCTCGCTTTTCAAAATCGGACGAAGTTTTTAGCTTGAACACATAATCCTTCCTTTACATAGTCAGGTAAAAAAAATAGCCATTGACACTCTGTACCTGAAGAGAAATCGATTGACTTGTCAAAATCGAACCAATAAGGGCGATGCTATGGTGGAACATCCACATACCCACATACATATATATATATATATATATATATATATATATATATAAACATACATACATACATAGACTGTTAAATTCATTACCCTTCCCCTACTTTTCTGCAGTCGGATAAAAAGACGCATGCTAACATTGACTTCTTCCTTAATGTTAAAACGCTACTACTTTCTATTACAGTGCATGTCCCAAGCCCGTTCGTTTCACAACCGCCAACAGCGGCACACGTGGTTTGGCCTGCACAAACACGATTGGAATTCCACAAGGTCGACAGTTGGTCCACAGTTTGCCTTGCCACGTGCTGCGGCGACATTGTTGCGGCGAATCAAAAACTATCGACACCACGCGGTGCACTTTTGGAATTCGCTTTGGTTGAAACTGTGTAGCAGCACAGAATAAATAATAGTACTAGCATTTAGTTCGCAAAGTTACGTGTGAGCTTGTCTGTTTGTGGGAGATCTACCCAAGAGCTAAGGAATTCAAATGTATGATGCAGAGATCTGTTTTTTACCCAACCACGACATTACCCTTCCCTTGCTTCGCGCAAGGCAAGGGTAATGAGTTTAACAGTCTATATATTATGTATGTATGTATGTATGTATCTATGTATGAATGAATGAATGAATAAATTTTATTTGTTTAAACATGTGTACAGATAAGATGGTAGTGGTTTAAACTTAGTACTAACATGCTCTGCCTTACGGCGTACAAATATTTATATCAAATCTAAATATATATATAACATTACATCGAAAATGTGTCTTAATTAATTAATATGATTTAATTGTAAGTATGTCATTAGTTAACAAAAATAGTCAAAATGTAAGTAATAATAAATAATTCATTCCTTAAAATTCATTGTCATGTTAAAAAGTAACAATAATATAATTGAACGGTAATATATCTCGCTTACTTTATATAATATAATAATAATATATAAAAAATTAAAAAGAGATTATTTAATGAACCAAATAAATGACAGTTTGGCTTTACATAAACAAAATCGTCAAGTGAATAGAAAGAGAATTGCAATAGCCAGGTATAAAGTCTGTTTTTAAATGTATGTAGGCCCCTATCTCTTATCTCTATATCTCTTTTTATTTTGTTTGCCATTTTTATTTTATTTTTTATTTTGGATATATGCTGTTGGTCTATAATAACTGACCTCTACAGCGTCACTTTACGGTGGGGCGGGCGCAAAAGCGCTCCGCCCGCCGCAATGCGCGATGTAGAAGGCGCACGCCAAAGTTAAGTTTTGGCTACTTGCTCAAGGGCACCCAGGTGGTACGAACCTCGGCTTGGACAGTTGCTATTAATTACGAGGGTCTGACTAAACACCCCTGAATTGCTAGTTTTAGTAGTGATCCAGGGGGCCCTGATGAAATGGCTGGAGCCCTTTGAATTATTTGTATAACTAACCACCGATTCAGAATACACCTTCGAGAAGAATTGGCAAGAAACTCGAAGGCGAATAAAATCAACTTTAATTACGGGACCTTTGACCTCGCCGGCGAGGTTGGTGTCTGTGTCTATTTGTGTTGAAAGATGGTGAGGAAGGGTTGGACGAATCTATCACTGCCTGCACTGCGGCAGCGATTTCATCGTGGGGATCGCTTAAGATGTCTCTAGAGCGTCTACGCAGGCGTCTGATTGCCATATAATAAGCGTTTTTTTAAATAATTTAAAATTTTATGGATGTTTCACCATAGCGTCACTCCTATTGGTCCGATTTTGTCAAACGAGGTGTCAATCGATTCGTCTTCAGGTACAAAGTTTCATAGGCTATTTGTTTTAACCGAATACGGTGAAACAAAGGAAGGGTTATGTGTTCTAACTAAAAACTTAGTTTGATTTGACGGCCGGTTGGTCTAGTGGCTAGGGACCCTAGGTACAAAATCGAACGGTCGCAGGTTCGAATCCTGCAAGGTGCAATCATTTGTGTGATGAGCATAAATGTTTGTTTCTGAGTCATGGATGTAGTATTAGTAGCTATTTATGTTTATCCGTTATATAGTGCCCATAGTACAGGGTATCCTAGTTTGGGGCTAGGTAATTGGTGTGGAATTTTCGCGAATATATTATTATTATTATTTTGACAAGCGAGGTGTCAATCGAATCGTCTTCATTTATATAGTGTCATAAGCTATTTTTTACCCGACTATGGCGCAGCAAAGGAAGGTTATGTGTTCAAACTAAAACTGGGTCCGATTTTAACAAGCGAAGTACTAACCGGTTTGTATTCATCGCAAGATTGTCATAGGCTATTTTGTACCTGACTGTAGTCGGGTTTTAGTTTTTGTAATTACGTCTTGTTTAAGTAAAGGGATACCGTTTTGAAATGTAAGGTACTTATTGTGTTTGAAAACATTAAATGTATTTTATTAATAAGTGTGCTAAAGCTGTTACACCTCAATTTGATTCGTAAAAAAAATACAACACTAGCCACCAATAAAGTATTTTCAATTAAAATGTTTGGGCGAAAAATTATGTTATTTTTCAGCTTTGTTTCATACTCCATGCCTATTTTCTACTGGAGCTGAAATAGCTAACATTAATTAGACTTTCTTGTCACAATTTTGCTCCAACAAGATATTTTTTCAGTAATCACTGAAACGCTAATAGGCAACTAGCTGTCGGAGAGCTAGTTTAAGATTTCAATTTAAATTAGAACTAATTAAATCCCGCTGATATGAGACTAGGTCAAGTTCAGACTAATTAATACTAAGTGGGTCTTCCATATTTTATGTTGCGATAGTAATATAATGATTTTTGTTTTATATGAATGTAACAACTGCAATCACTGAACTCCTGAGCGATGGTAGCCTAGCGGTGTACTATAACGAGTTAGAATCCAACGATACCGGTTTCGGTTCTTGGCTCACGCCACCCAATTTTCTAATTTATTTGTAATTTGTCTGTATATCGCTCTTTCTCTTTCTTATTCTCTTCTTCTTTGTCCGAGAGAAAGTTGAGTTACGCTGGACCGGTAGAGCCAGGCCCGACCTGGGCTGGGTCCGAGCTGGGATACGAGTATTTATCTATTTACCCGACTACGGCAAAACAAGGGAGGGGCAATGAGTTTAACAGTCCATGGATGTAATGTGGATGATCCACCATAGCGTCACCACTATTGCTCCAATGTTGACAAGCGATGTATCAATCGATTTGTCTTTATCGCAAGAGTGTCATAGGCAATTTTTTACCTGACCGTTGTTTTGTATTTAGTCTGTGACACAACATAATTATATACAACTAGCGACCCGCCCCAGCTTCGCACGGTACCTAAGGGTCTCTCTTTATTTGTTCAAAATGTTACATTAACCACCCACGGCCGCGGCCTGCCCGCACCCGCGCCTGAAGTGCGTCACAGACGGCTAAGATACGATAATATTTTATCTTAAGATAAAATATCGCTTGCTATACAAATTATATGAACCATCACAAACGGCGAAGATAATATATATTTACATCCTACAGTATCTTAAGATATCGAGCAATATGGAATTTATTAAAAGATGTCATCTTAAGATACGAAATATATCGTAAAAGATAAAAAATATATATTTTATGCGATTTTTTTATGTTTGAAAGCTGAGGTAAACGAGATGGTTCTTATCATACTGCAAGTCGTTGTTCTGTACAAATGCTCCCGCGCATGTACGTATTTTGTTTCACTAAATCTTCCTTCATCAAATTATGAATTTCGAGAAAAGTTTCCTTCGACTTATTAAAATAAGTATTATTTTTTTGTAGAAACATCTGCGTAAAGATTAAATTCACTGCGCCTTTTTTTTAATTTAATGTAATTTTCTATCCAAATTGATCACCTTTTACAGTATGCTAATGCAATTTGCATATCAAATTCAAAATCAGAATCGTTGTCTGATGAGCTATCTAATAAATCTAATAGTGAAACCATACTACCCATGTTTTATCACCCTGTATATAGAAAGCGGTGAAGAAATACGTGTGGCTCCGAGGACGGCCTGCGAGCGAATGAATAATTTCAATATATTATCGTATCTTAGCCGTGTGTGATACCCTATGAAATGAATGATACTACTGTGATATTGAATTTGTTAAGGATTGATACAGTTAAGCACAAAGAGAAAAGAAAACAAACGCCGCAAGTAAAGCAATTTTTTATTAAAGTATTAATGAAAGAAGTGGCTACTGTGATTTAACCGTAACATCTAAAGATATGACATCCCTTAGTTTTCTTTAGAAGTTTAGAAGAACTACAATTTTTTGCTACATCATTTTTATGTATCTCTTAAGTTTTAACCTACGTAAGGCATGTAAAGAACATAGGTGGAATTTTACGCGATAAATATTGCAGTGTCTTGACATATCATTTCTACAGAACTTAAGTAATTATTTTTCTACGTTTTTTCAACATAGCCTGTAAGCTACCCAGGTTAACAAATCAATTTAAAAAGATCATGATATTGTAACTTAATTTCCTTCCTACGAGGCCTTGTTGCCTGCCCAACAGGTCAAAAAATATATATATAATACAATGACGGTTCCGGTTTGGACGTCAAAATTGTCAACACAGTTTACTTGCCAACCAGTTTTTTAAACCAAAGAAGGATGAATTACGCTTTCTTCCTACCCGTTTTTTTTAAACCAAAGGAGGTTGAATTAAGCTTACTGGTTTTAAATATTTTAACAGTGAGCGTAATTCAACCTCCTTGCGATAATAATATAGACTGTGCTATAGACAAAATGGTACGTCAATATAAAATCTCTATACAAAACATTATACTCTTAGCAAAGGGAATACAATGCATTATAGTTTATGGAGGAAGTTTAAAGAATTGTTGTTTTAGTAGGGTATGTTCATTTATTTAATTGTTTTGCACAAAAATAGAGGTTTGTGTAAATAAAATATTAGGAATTAGGATATTAGTGTAAGGAATTGTTGTAAAATATTTATGCTAATATGGGACAACTGTTTCCCTGCACAGTGAAACAGCAGCAACATAATTATCTAAATATATTGTTTTGTTATCTCGCCAGGCAGTAACAGATTGAAAATAATTCTTAAGCCTTGTCTGTTACACTAGGTAGGTAATTGAATAGGTAGGTACCTACAATATCTTGAAACATATTTATCACGCACTGACTTGCCTACCTAATTAAGCGGATAAAATAATTAAAATCTCTGAGACTTGTTTCAAAGGTCATTAACGGTAACATAACCTACAAAACTTTGAAGCCTAATAACAATTATTCCTGGCCTCTCCAAAAAAATATCTTAGACTAACAATATCAGGAAATGATGCTGAATTACTAGCGATATTTTTTGTCTAAAGACGCCGTGAATTTAGCTGACATAAAAGTATGTATGGGAGTTCGCCATTGTTCTTTATTTTTCTGCTACTTATTAGCAAAATATAGTTTTTTTCTACTTACTTTAAAAAATTGGTTTTATTATACATATAAACCTTCCGTAAAAAAGTATCTAACTGATATTGAAAACTGCATCAAAATCCGTTGCGTGGTTTAGGAGAAGTTAGCGGCCAAACAGACAGACAGAGAGAGAGACAGACGCGGAAAGTGACTTTGTTTTATACTACATATTATGTATTTATGATGATGCCACCTACGTAATGCTTATGTTAATAAAGTTCCTCACACCACAAATTATGCAGTAGCCGCAATCTACAACTAGTAGCCCGTCTGCAGCGCCTAATACCCATTCGCCGAAGGAAATATTCATAGCTCCGGAGTAATCTAAGAGATAATGAGCGGAGTCGAGATAGCCAATTAAAATGATTGCGAGCGCACTTCGCAACTCCACTTTGGAGATACGAGTTCGAGTTAGTGAGCGGCGACTTGCGGCTAGAACGTGGTTTGAGGTGTATATTATGTATTCGGTGTTTGTAAATTATGTTAATAGTGATTAAGATCAGTGATTTACCTGTAGACATCATTTAACTATTAAATAGCATTAAATAGTAATTTCTGTATGAATTTACTTACTAATGTCAATTGACGTCTACAGGTACGGCAGTGAGAACATAACATCAAGGAATAGAAATTAGACATAACACACTCGAAGTATAAACATTAGGAACGGTATATTTACCATGGATACTATTTTTAATGAGTTCCTGATATTTCGCCACAAACGCCCACTACACTACTCGCAAAGTTGATCAAAGTTAATCGAACACGAGAGTGTAGACGGGCACTTCAGTTCGCTTCGTGCAAACTTGGCTCGCCTCGGGCGACTTCCGATTGTTGTCGGTTTTTGCGCCCGAGTCAAAGGACTCGAAGCATCCCGAAGTTCTAGAACGAAGCGTCTCACTATACTACTCGGCTTACTTCATATGATTGTGATAAAAAATTATTAAAGGTAATGTTAAAATTTATTGTGCCTTGTTTATTCGTTTGTGTGTCTGATAGAAAAAAATGTAAAATACTCCAATAAAAGAGAGTGCACTGAAAAAAAGCAAAAAGAAAAGTTTTCGGATAAATAGGGGAAATAGTTATATAGTGAGGGAATGTGGGGGAAAGTGAGAGGAGGGCAGGGGGAAATGGAGAATGGTGGAGGATGTCAAGGAAGGGTGTGGGAGGTGGAGCAGGTGGAGCAGGTGGTGCAAAGTGGGGCAAGACTAAAAGGAACGATGGGAGTAGAGTGGGAGAACGGGGGAAGGGTGGTGGGAAAGTGCAAAAAGGGGAAAGAAAGGCCGCAGAGAAATAGGGGAAAGGTAGGAAGAAAGTGGGAAGAGTACGAATAAAGTGGGAAGGGTAAGGGGAAGTGGGAGAAGGGTGGGAGAAGGACATCATTTTCACTTTTGCCTCACCTTTCCCCCTTTCTCCCATTCTGCCCCACCCTTCCTTTCACCTCCTACCCCACTTCCTGCCCCCTTCCCCGATATCCCTCACCATTCGTCCACTTCCCGCTACCCTCCCCTCAATTTCCTCCACCTTTCCTCACTTCCTAATACCTTCATCCCCCCACATTTCCCCAGTTATAATTTTCTAAGTGTGGCTAGGCTGGCCTCTGGTGTCAGAGTTTGTCAGGCCGTCCTAGGGCCTCTGACATGGCCTAACGACTGCTATTAATCAATAACAGCCGGGACCGACAGCTTAACGTTCCCTCCAAAGCACGGAGAGATGGAAAACCGCACATAACCAAAAAAAGTCATTAGTTCGGAGCCTAGGATTGAACCCGGTATAGTTGGATTCTAAGTTGCACTATTGAATCGTTAAGCTACCATCGCTTTATAGGTAACGATATCTAAAGGTAACAATCACGCAGCGATCACGTTGCAGTTTATTAGCTGAATCAGGGGCTGTGTGTGCTTTCATGCTGTCAATTTCTGATGTTGACAGTGAATTTCGGACAGTTTACATGATGATATGGCGGTGTGTTGCAATAATTACCAAAATTAAAAATGTTTTGCTTTTTATACACTCGTTACTAGATAAATTGTGTATCTACTTTGAATTTCGTTATATTTCTGACATGATGTTTTATGACATAGTGTACATCAGTTAGCCCAGGCTCCCATACAAAAAATAACATTTCTTTTGAACAATGGTACGCGAGTAGCGCGTAAAAAAATAGTGAGAATGAGGGTAGACCATTTTGTCTGCTTGTAAAAACTTATCCACCCGCAGTTACATTACATACGTTATCATGACGCTTGTAACAGTGCCGAAATATCGGGAGCTCAGCAAAAATAATATCCAAGGTATATACTCCATTTCTATAGTTTTTGTGACCATGTTAGTTTTAAACCATATATAATACACTCGGAGTAATTCTTGAGTGGAGTAGCATCTCATGTGTGAGCGTATATCGTATAGCTAATGTGGTGTCGTCAACAAATATCCATTCGTCAATAAAAAAACTATACGGGAAACTGCGCATCGATAGTTCATTGAAAGCAGCGATAAATGACGTAGACGTCTCACAGTAGTCTTCCTTTGAGAAAGTAACAAACAGGTTAAATAAAGCTACAACAAAAAGGTATTTATTTAAAACTAGCTGTACCCGTGGCTTTGCCTGCGTGATCGTTTTTTGGGGGAAACAGTATCCTATTGGTTATTCCAGGACCAAAAGTAACAAAATACGAAATTTCGTTCAGCCGTTAGTTTTTTTTAATTGCTTATTTTCTAGTCATCGGATTAAGATACCAAGTAAGTCAAAAGCTAAGCAATTTATAAGTGAAAACCATATTAAATCGGTCTTTTAGGTTTTACGTGATGCGTGAACATACATACACCATTTTAAAAAATGTTATATATTATTCATGTTCAATAGGTTATTATAAGTAGATTAAAACATTCTTTATAGAACTATACATACATATACTTAAATATAATAATTAATGCCTAGCATAATTATATCAGTTTAAGTATGGAGTTTTTATATTAAATCAATGAGCTACAGTGAAAAGGTTTTTGACTTGAGCCTTAAAGCAATTCAGCGATTGAGCGCGTCTAATAGTGACTGGAAGGGCATTCCAGAGACGCACAGCCTGGACAGTAAAAGATGAGCCGTAGAAAGTGGTACTGTGTACCGGAGTATGCAGGCGGAGGTTTTCTGATGACCTAAGAGACAAAGGATGGCAATTACTTACTTATTAGTGAGGGAATGTGGGGGAAAGTGAGAGGAGGGCAGGGGGAAATGGAGAATGGTGGAGGATGTCAAGGAAGGGTGTGGGAGGTGGAGCAGGTGGAGCAGGTGGTGCAAAGTGGGGCAAGACTAAAAGGAACGATGGGAGTAGAGTGGGAGAACGGGGGAAGGGTGGTGGGAAAGTGCAAAAAGGGGAAAGAAAGGCCGCAGAGAAATAGGGGAAAGGTAGGAAGAAAGTGGGAAGAGTACGAATAAAGTGGGAAGGGTAAGGGGAAGTGGGAGAAGGGTGGGAGAAGGACATCATTTTCACTTTTGCCTCACCTTTCCCCCTTTCTCCCATTCTGCCCCACCCTTCCTTTCACCTCCTACCCCACTTCCTGCCCCCTTCCCCGATATCCCTCACCATTCGTCCACTTCCCGCTACCCTCCCCTCAATTTCCTCCACCTTTCCTCACTTCCTAATACCTTCATCCCCCCACATTTCCCCAGTTATAATTTTCTAAGTGTGGCTAGGCTGGCCTCTGGTGTCAGAGTTTGTCAGGCCGTCCTAGGGCCTCTGACATGGCCTAACGACTGCTATTAATCAATAACAGCCGGGACCGACAGCTTAACGTTCCCTCCAAAGCACGGAGAGATGGAAAACCGCACATAACCAAAAAAAGTCATTAGTTCGGAGCCTAGGATTGAACCCGGTATAGTTGGATTCTAAGTTGCACTATTGAATCGTTAAGCTACCATCGCTTTATAGGTAACGATATCTAAAGGTAACAATCACGCAGCGATCACGTTGCAGTTTATTAGCTGAATCAGGGGCTGTGTGTGCTTTCATGCTGTCAATTTCTGATGTTGACAGTGAATTTCGGACAGTTTACATGATGATATGGCGGTGTGTTGCAATAATTACCAAAATTAAAAATGTTTTGCTTTTTATACACTCGTTACTAGATAAATTGTGTATCTACTTTGAATTTCGTTATATTTCTGACATGATGTTTTATGACATAGTGTACATCAGTTAGCCCAGGCTCCCATACAAAAAATAACATTTCTTTTGAACAATGGTACGCGAGTAGCGCGTAAAAAAATAGTGAGAATGAGGGTAGACCATTTTGTCTGCTTGTAAAAACTTATCCACCCGCAGTTACATTACATACGTTATCATGACGCTTGTAACAGTGCCGAAATATCGGGAGCTCAGCAAAAATAATATCCAAGGTATATACTCCATTTCTATAGTTTTTGTGACCATGTTAGTTTTAAACCATATATAATACACTCGGAGTAATTCTTGAGTGGAGTAGCATCTCATGTGTGAGCGTATATCGTATAGCTAATGTGGTGTCGTCAACAAATATCCATTCGTCAATAAAAAAACTATACGGGAAACTGCGCATCGATAGTTCATTGAAAGCAGCGATAAATGACGTAGACGTCTCACAGTAGTCTTCCTTTGAGAAAGTAACAAACAGGTTAAATAAAGCTACAACAAAAAGGTATTTATTTAAAACTAGCTGTACCCGTGGCTTTGCCTGCGTGATCGTTTTTTGGGGGAAACAGTATCCTATTGGTTATTCCAGGACCAAAAGTAACAAAATACGAAATTTCGTTCAGCCGTTAGTTTTTTTTAATTGCTTATTTTCTAGTCATCGGATTAAGATACCAAGTAAGTCAAAAGCTAAGCAATTTATAAGTGAAAACCATATTAAATCGGTCTTTTAGGTTTTACGTGATGCGTGAACATACATACACCATTTTTAAAAATGTTATATATTATTCATGTTCAATAGGTTATTATAAGTAGATTAAAACATTCTTTATAGAACTATACATACATATACTTAAATATAATAATTAATGCCTAGCATAATTATATCAGTTTAAGTATGGAGTTTTTATATTAAATCAATGAGCTACAGTGAAAAGGTTTTTGACTTGAGCCTTAAAGCAATTCAGCGATTGAGCGCGTCTAATAGTGACTGGAAGGGCATTCCAGAGACGCACAGCCTGGACAGTAAAAGATGAGCCGTAGAAAGTGGTACTGTGTACCGGAGTATGCAGGCGGAGGTTTTCTGATGACCTAAGAGACAAAGGATGGCAATTACTTAGAAATTGAAAGCGTGCTTTTAAGTAGTGAGGGGTGGAAGGATTAAACAATATGTTGTAAACAAGAGAAAGGATATGAGTATTCCGGCGGAGACGTATAAGAAGCCACTTGAGTCTTAAACAAAATTCAGAGACATGGTCATATTTCCGAAGACCGAAAATAAACCTTATACAATAGTTCTGAAGACGCTCAAGCTTATTCAGCTGATCCTCGGTGAGATCTAAATAGGAAGCATCAGCATAATCAAGAATAGGGAGAAGAAGTGATTGTGCAAGCGCAACTTTGGTAGCAGTAGGTAAAAAATTACGTAACCTATTGAGTAAAGCCCCAGACGCAAACACCTTACGCCTCACCGATTGTAGCTGAGGACCCCAAGACAAACTGCTGTCAATGATGACTCCAAGGTTCTTGACTTGGTGCTATAAGGGATAGTGACACCGTCAAAAACTATTTTAGGAAGGGTATTAATATCAATCCGCGAAATCAATCTAGAGCTTCCAGCAATGATCACCTGTGTTTTTAAAGGATTGACTGTGAGTCCATAAGATTTACTCCAGTTTGCTATGCGACTTAAATCATCATTAGTGGTAACAATAGCTTCGGTCAAGCAATCAAGTGGGGCCTGATGATATATTTAGAGATCGTCTGCATAGAGATGGTAGAAAGAAGAAAGAAAGTAAGATACAGAATTAATAAAAACAGCAAAAATGAGAGGAGAAAGAACGCCACCCTGTGGGACACCAGCACTTGTATCACACCAGGAAGAAAAGGAATCTTCGATGCGGAGACGCTGCCGACGCCCAAACAGATAACTGCGAAATAATTCAATCACCGTTGGAGATATGTTAATAGAGCGGAGTAAAGCTAGGAGGATGTCAAAGTCAACAGTGTTGAAGGCATTGCTGAAATCAAGCAAGGTAAGGATCGTTAGCTGTCTGGTATCCATGCCCAGCCTTATGTCGTCAGTAATTTTAACGAGCGTGGAGACTGTATCTGGACGGAAACCTGACTGCATTGGATTAAGGAGGCTATTTTGGTTAAGGAAGATACTAAGTTGGTTATAAATAAGGCGTTCGAGGACTTTAGAAAGGAAAGGAAGAATAGAAATAGGACGGTATTCAGAAAAGGATTTGGGATTGATCTTCTTGGGCAATGGGATAATTTGCGCTTCTTTCCAACAAGAAGGAACAGCACTCTTCGAAATAGAACCATTCAGTATGTGAAGAATGATGTGGAGAATTTCTTCCAATATAGGAATAATCATATTTCGACTAATACTGTCACCACCCACTGCCTTAGAGGAGATAGATAGGATGCTCTTTTTAACATCACAAGCGGTGAATTGATTTATGAAAAAGGGAGAGTAATCGGGAGTAGGGAAATATGAAAGATAATTTAATGTGGCAAGTTTGTCATTTGCATTGATAGTGGACGACGAAGAGAAATGCTGATTAAGAAAATTTATATTTTAATTGTTTGGAAGTGATTCTTGACGAGATTTTCCAACTCCCAATGATCGTAAGAACTTCCAGACTTTCGCTGAATCTTCATTATTAACCGATTCATGAATATAGCGACGTTGTGCATCTCTACACATTCTATTGCAGCGGTTCCTTGATTGCATATATTTCTCCTTATTACCTAGCTTTCTAAATGTGAAAGAATTCAAAAAAGTAATCTTTTCTCTTTTATTACCCGATTGAGGAGGGTTATGTGTTTGGGTTGTATGTATGTCGCACGTGTGAGATTTATATACATATGTATAGATAATTATACGTACTGTTAAGATTTTCAAAACCTAAGTTTTGTAATGTTAGCCCTCGGTTGGTCAGGTTTGTCGAATAGTAAATAAAACTTATCTGCACCTAATAATAAAAGCAAGTTGCTTTATCCTATAGCTGGTATCTGTAGTACCTAGTAGCTACAGCTACAGAATAAATAACCTAAGGAATATTTAATAAAAGCTTGAAAATTACCGAGCAGTTTAGTACCTACCTAATGTGTACTAAAAAGGGGTATAATCTGAGGATTATTCATAGAAACAAGGAAATAGAATTGTTATATTTTTTATTGATTCGGAAATAGAATTGTTATATTTTTTATTGATTCTACCACCAGATTCGGAATACACCACCATAGAAGAACTGGCAAGAAACTACGGGGCGAATATATTTTTTCATCATCAGTTTTGCAATTATCATTAACATAGGTATCATACACTAAATACCTAACATACTAACAACCTCTATGTGATACTAGGTCATAATGACACTTTATTATCGTTTTACAATCACCATAGTTACACCAGGCACAAAATAAAAGCATTTACCATGAACAAAGTGATCCTAATCATTTCTTACACAGTCACATTGGTTATAATAACCAATATGGAAAAAACCATAGAACCGACGATATCTATTTGCAAAATACAGTTATACACAGTAAATATGGGGCAAAGAAACAGAGTAGCAGAATAACAGTGTAGGTAATATTAATTGTACTTAACTTTTGGTGTCTTGTTGATGCAACGACGACAGAAAACGAACAGAGGGCTGCTCAGCCCAGAGGCTGCTTTTTTATAGAGATTCTACCCGCCAAAGTCATCTAGTCTTTGCACCAGCAGGAATGAGCCTGCAGATGGCGCCAAAGTGACGGAAATGTACATATTTTATTACATTGAAACTATTTAATCATTGTTAACTCGGTATTGTTTATACATTGTTAATCATTTAAATAATTAAGACGTTTAAATACATACTTTTCAGAATGTTAACAAATATTTAAAGTCAGAACAGTATTCTATATTATTCTCATAAATTACAATTTTTAGCGGGAGAAGTTGTATTTTTACTACAATTATAGGTTTAAATGTACAGAGCTGATTAAGTAATAATACATTAATATTAATCGGGTAAGTACTTAGTTTTAAGCATTTCTATCAATATCGTAAGTTGACATGATTTTAAATCATTCTAATTTGAACGGAAATATAAATACAGATGTTTCAGAGTTATAATACAATGACTCCGTAATTTTACTTAAAATTATAGGATAACTGCAGTACTAAGCATTTTAAACAACATTATATAAACCTATAATTATTAATTGTAAGCTATTACTTAATAAGTTGTGGAACAGATTCCAGATCAGTTTTTGTTCATAAACATAATTTGTTATTATCACAGATTACAAACTCGCCATAGATCTAAGAAATTACATAATTATTTACAAAAAGATTCAATCGGTAGTCACTTTTGTCTTGTAGTGCAATATTTTATAAATACATTATAATATCGTCAGTGGTGAGGTGATTCAGTGAGAATATTCATTACATTGTTAAATACGTAAAACGTAAGTACCAAGTTGTATTATCTCGTCCAGTACCACAACTAAATATCGTCAGCTCTTACATTGTTATAAAAATGGCTGGTACTAGATAGACTACACATATCAATAAGTTATAACCTAACACACGCGTGAGACATATATACATAGTAGACGTGCGTGTGAGGGGGAAAGGCGAAGGAAGTGGAATGAAAAATTAATATGGCTGTCAAACAGAACACCAAATCACCAATCATTCTGCGTAAATTACAGCGCGTATTTTTGACATTTCTAGTACTCAACCCTCAGTCGGTCCAATAGAGACTTTTGATCCTTATAAGAAACAGAATCGATTTGGAAGATCTCCTAGGAATGTTTTCCTTTAACTGTAACGGTTACCGGTACCTGTCCTTACTGTCCCGTCTCAAAAATCCAGCCTGTATTCTGGCTCAATTGCTTATTCTAAGTAACCTAGACCTTTTTTTTTAATCGTCTTCTTCGTATAGACTATTTCGTTCCTATTGCTTTATTAGAAGTATAGATTTAGTGCTGATGTGATTTTATTACTGTTGAATTAAAATATTGTAAAAAGCAATTAACCATAGAACAAAAAAAATACGTGGGGTGCATGGGTCAATAGTTATAAATATTTGATTGACAGATATGAGAAGCACCCCACGCTTTTTTTAAATAAAACATGTTTTTCTTATTTACACTATTAAAATTTATTTTCTATTTTTTAGTTTGGTTTTCTATATAAAGCGTGTTTTTTAGTTTTATAAAAAATATATTTAATTTTCAATTTTTTTTTTTTTCGAATTATTGCATTGTGATCTGTCTTTGATAGTTGTGTAAAATTTGAATGAAATCTGAGTTATGTATCTCGCTCCAGTCACTATAATTCTTCCAAATATATTTCGATACTAGTAAGTTATAGACAGCTTTATTAATCTTACTAGTCTTCTCTAAAATGACTGAAAAGAGAAGACATGACCGCGTTCTCAAGCATGATTCACGCCCGCCCACAGGGGCGGAAAGATCTGAATCTCCGTGGCGGACGCGGAAACGAATTTCATTACGTTTTCTACGATAACGCGGGTTTAAATGAATTATTTACCAATATAGTTTGACGCTGTCATTAGATAGGACTCTTTCAATATATTAATTTTGCAATATTTGAGATAAAAAGGGGAGGCACGGTACATATATAGTCCTATATACTCGTATGTACTGAGGTGAAGGTGCATAAATTTTTTTTAAGTATAGTGACGTAACATAATATGTAAGTATAAGACTGTGCTGTCTTATCCCTATACCTATTCTTTTATCATAACCTGACTCGCCATTCAGGTTGTCACAACAATCATAAGCTACTCGTATGATAAAAATATTATAAACTTAATATAGTTTCTTCAACAATGTTTGTCGTATGAGGTATTGCATTCTCGGTGAGATTGGTTCGTAAGTTTACGGTCACTCAGCGAGCTATGGATAGAGCTATGCTCGGTGTTTGTCTTAAGGACAAGATTTGTAACGAAGTAACTCAAGAGAGAACCAAATTTACCAACATAGCTCAAAGAATTAGCAAGTTGAAGTGGCAATGAGCTGGTCACATCTCTCGAAGAAACGACAACCGTTGGATTAAACGAGGCCTAGAGGGGAGACAACACTTTGGCAAACCTAGTGTGGGACGCCCACCATCCAGGTGGAGTGACGAGAAGCGAAAAACGGCTTGCAGGAACTAGATGAAAAGAGCCGAAGATCGGGCTCAGTGGCGTTCACTAGGAGAGGCCTACGTTCAGCTGTAGACAAACATATATTGATGAGGTAGTGCTGGCCTCTGGTGTTAGACATCGTCAGGCCGCCCGAGGGCCTCTGGCCTCGGCCAGCACTGACGGCTTGACGTGCCCTCCGAATCACGAGGCGATGGAAATGCGCACATGCATAGAAAAGTAATTGGATTCTATTGCGCTCTAGTATACCGCTCAGCTAGAATTTTCAAAAGTAAACCTGATTACATGTCATTTTATTTAAATGAAAAGACACACAAACAGTATAAATGAAGGTAGAAGCGTCCGTTAACCACACAGTGGTACAAGTGCTGGCAAGTTGTTACCAGCGTGCAGCGCTTTAAAACTGGAACATTATTTCGCTGCATTTAGCGACAGCGTTCATAGACATATTATGAAGATAGGGAAGGGAAAAATTGGAATGCTGCCGTATTATGTAACGTTATTTTAATGTTTTTTTCATATTGCTCTGAGAACTTCTGAAATCACGGACATATAGTTGCAACAAGTGCTGTGCACAATACCATGGTGCAAAAAATCTACTTCAAAGGGATTAGCTAATTACTTCTAAAAGCTTGTATAAAGCTACTAAACCAATTTTGATGAAATTTATACTACTCCACACTGGACGTTTCATTTTTCAAGTAAAAACAAATGTTTTCGCTTCAGAAATCCCAAGATAATAGAACAATAAATAACAATATATATATATATATATATATATATATATATATATATATATATATATATATATATGTTATATATATATATATATATAACATTATGTATATTATATTAGAGAACATAAAATCAAAAACAAATAGATTTTCCATTTAAAACTACTGAACCATTTTTGATGAAGTTTAAATGGAAAAAACTCAAAAAGTAACACTGAAAGTTTACTCCTTTGAATAAAACAACCATCCAAGTCGGTTTAGAAATCTTAGAGATTTGAGGCAATTTAAACACAAAATCAAATGGAATCTCTAAAAAAACTATTTATTCTCGAAAAACTACTAAACCAATTTTGAAAAAAATTATATGGGCTATATAATTTTACGTGAAGAAAATAAACTTTAAAAAAACTTACATAAGCGGTCCCCAGTTGACGGTGAAATCGGAGAACAAACATGTTTTTTTTTTAAATAAAAAACATTACACATTACAGTCGAACATAATTATAACCGTTTCCTTTTGTGAAGTCGCTTAAAAATATATTTTTTACAATATTTCCAAAACAAATTAAACAATCGCCCATGCCGTGACACGCCCAAAGTATAAATTGAAATATACATTTCTTTTTTTTTTAACAACATAGTGTTGTTTATAGTCTTGAAGTTGGCCAGCAATTAGATTTTATTTACTAACCAGAATGGTAATTAGAGCGTGTTTCTAGATAAAAATAATTTGTGAAGAACAGTTGCTGCCCTTCATCCCCACTCACATAGTTTACAAAGTAATATTCGAAATAACAGAATAAACAATATTTTTGGATAATGTACCTCACTAAGTTTATAAATCCCTATTTCATTTTACGAGCGTTTAATGAGCGAGTTTCCGTTCACATCCACAACTCACCTCACCATTTGTTCAGAAACGCGCAGTTCTATCGCGGTGGCTATGAAAGCGGCTGTTTAAAGAGAGAGAGTTTAATTGATATGACCTGGTTTGTATTAAAGCAAACTTAAGCGTCTGATTATTATTAATTCAAATTATAATGTTCACTTTCCTTTGTCTTTTGGAAAGGAATATTTCTGACTAAGAATGAGTTTCTAACACGTTTTCATCTTCTTTTGCACGGTGAGAATTCTACAGACTAACATATCACTTAGAATTTCTTGCCTTAACATCCTTTTTGGAATGAAACATCCTTAATTTGCATTTAAAATAACAGGTAAGCTTCTTACAAAATGTAATTGTATACAACCTGGGACGTAGCAAAATTTGTCAAGGTTGATAAGACAGTCATGAGATCCGGGCCACAGTAAACCGTGCAGTAGAAACAATCTACAGACAAGACGCTACTATTTAAATTGAGTTTATCGTAAAGGCTTTATGTCAAAGTTTGAGTTTGCAAAAGTACGCAGAGTCACCAGAAAGACGCAAGGAATGGCTCACGCTTCACAGTCCCGGGTCCGAATCGTCGCCGTGTGTTAATGAGCGCAATAAAAAAACACTCTATAGCTATAACTAGACATAAGAATAGCTATAAGATAAACATGTATGGAGTCATAACATTTTAAGTTGCGCAATTGAACCTACAGGAAATAGGCACATAGGTAGGCAATAAATAACAACACACGTTGTTAGGCTTGAGTGTTATGTACATTATGCACCAATCGTCATAGTGATGGGCCGACGCATTGGTGAGAAATAAAATATTTAGTCGAGGCTTCGGAAAAGGCGAACGTAGTTTTGAAATCTGCGTGGTATCACGAATGACCACTATAGCGTATGGGATGGCCACGTAACATTGTAAGACAACGTAAATAAAAGCATGCAGCCACAGAAGGACTGAAGTTCTCTGTGGTTGCATGGCCACACGTACATATTTCTGGGACTATTTTTTGTGCCTTTTTTCGAGCGTGGGAAAATTCTTGCTTAGAACAAAGGCTCGCACTTACGTCATGGAAAAATTGGAATAAGACGCTCAATGGAAGAGCTTCTGCGTTTTACCAATACTTGGTAAAATTGGTGTGCATTATTCTATCGTCGTTCGAGATCGCTGTAGCAGTCGAAGCAAGAAGCTCTTCCATAAGTGTCCAAACTTATTGTAAAGCACAACATCAGTATTTTACGGCTCCGTAGCCAAAGTTTATAATCGGTGACAAAACTAATATTCTGTACCAATGAGATTTTACCTATAGAGACGTCATACCCATTATAAAACACAAAAAAATGTACTATAGCTACTTACATAGAACTTAAGCAACTATATTTGCATCACTGAAGAGGCTAAAAAATCATAGAGAAATACAGAACCACGTCGTCAGAAAGAGATACACATATGTTCTCAGTTACAGAGAAATGCAGTAAGCGGCCGAAAACCAATCACCGCTGATGACGGCCTGTGAAGTTACGTACGCTAGCAGCTAGAGTAAACTGGGGCAAAATGGATGGAAGGGTTTATTCAAGAAGAAAATAAAATTATATTTTTGAAAAACAAATATTTTCATAATAATCCATACCAATATATAAAAGTGAAAAGTCGTCTGTTTGTTTGTTTATTTGTTTGTTTGGGGAGCTTTCACGCGATTACGGCTGGACGGATTTTGATGAAACTTGGAATGGAGATAGCTTATACCATGGAATAAAACATAGGATACTTTTTATCCCGAAAAATTGAAAGTTTCTATGGGAAAACTGAAAACAAATTTGATTAATCGCTGTAACAAGCGGTTGCCATGGAAACGAAATAACAAGTATGTCAAAAAACATCAAGAATGGTGCTATAAGTACCTACTTTTGCATTGGTTTTTAATAGATATAACAAGTACATTGGATGCTTTTTTTTTGGCGACAAACAGTAGTCCGCGTGGACGAAGTCGCGGGCGGGAATACTAGTAGTTCTATATATCCCGGAGAGCACCCGTATATTCGACGGACACTTGAGAAATGCGCGTAACTTTTTTATTTTGCGAATCGCTTATAGTATAAATTACATAATGTTATATACCATTTTATAGCTAAAACAATAAAGAACATCGAAGCACTTTGTGGCAATCGCCACTCGCGGGACACTAAACACAAAATTATTTTGCCAAAAACAAATATGTCTAAATTAGACGGCCATTTGACGGCCGGTTGGTCTAGTGGCTAGAGATCCTAGGTACGAAATCAAACGGTCGCGGGTTCGAGTCCTGCAAGGTGCAATCATTTGTGTGATGAGCAGAAATGTTTGTTTCCGATTCATGGATGTTGATATTCGTATTTATGTATGTTTATCCGTTATCTAGTGCCCAAATTACATGGTATCCTAGTTAATTGGGGCTAGGTAATTGGTGTGTAATTGTCCCGAATATTATAATTATACATTTTCTTCTTTTGTATTGCCACTGTATACTTTCCTTATAATTATTTTCTTTTAGTTTAGTCAAATGATACAAACTTATCTGGTAAATTTGCACTCGAGCTTCAAGATACAGGCCTCATGCTAGTTTGGGGTTCGCCGACAATTTTGTTTGATGTTTCACTGTTTGTTTTTTCCTATTTGTTTTTACTTTTATTAATCTCTATTTGGCAATAAAAATTCATTTATCATTATCATTTTAATATGTTCCTTACAGTATTATTAGACGTAATAACACAAAATACAAGCTATAGATCACTAAAAACAACACAAATAAAAAATCTCACTACGCGGTCGATGAACCCGCTAGGACAACATGAACTCACAAAAAAAACGGTTGGGACCAAACCACTTTATTATCCAATAAAATCGCTCTTTTCAAGCTGTTTTCAAATAATTATGTAACACAAATACAATACTCTATCCTAATCCAATACAAATAGGGTTGCAACTCCGCTAGACTCTGAAGGCTGAAATCGGCTGAAGATCGTCAGTGGCCATTACGGGCCGGAGCGCAGACTGACGATTATCAGGCGTTGGTAAGCCCCAACATCCCCTAGCATCATACGAACTATAAACGCTACTCGCCATTATTGCGTTCTCTCTGTCGCTCTTACACGTAACCCGCTGCTTGTCTCGTTCGTGTAGGTGGCGAAGCGGCAACATAGCAACAGTTGATTTAGGGTAAAATTAAATTTATTATTTTCCGTTTTCAGTACCGTAAACAGTACTTAAAAATGAAAATACACATCATTCCTGCCTTTAGCAGTCGTCCCAGTGCGTGTAGTGCGCTTTCTAAACACACAAGATGGCATTTTTGATTAATTTTTCATGTTTCGGGAGTCGCTTGTATTTACGTGTTGCGTCGTTGCCACTCTTTTTGGGACTAAGTCGACACAGGCTGATTAGCTTGTGTTTACTTTGCCACGCAGAGCGAGGTACAACGTATCTACCTTTGTTTATATATAACATCATTGTTCTGTACCATCCTTGTTTCTTGTGACAACATACAAACTAAACTGCGAATAAGTGCGTTTCCGTTTCGTCCTCCTATCCTGAGCTCACTGAAGTCTCATTTCTCTGCAACTGGGACCCCGCACCTACGTGAGAGTCCGCAACACCGTGTATAATGTAATATTACATAATTAAATACTCCTACTAGTAGTAACACATCGAGCAGTACTTGCTCGAAGTAGTAACATGACCATCAACCGGTTGGATATGACACAGTCTCCTATTTTGGTCCTTTTTTGTTCTAGCCTGTATTCCTGCATGTTACGTCACGAGCTCGACTCAGACTCAGAAGGATCCAGCTTGGGTCTTACATGATTCCTTATCGTTACATCTGATTTATGCCTGACTAGCTTTTGCCTGTAAATTCATCAGCTCGGACTATAGTTTTATTTTATAATCTTCTTTACGGTTCAAGCTATCTCCATACCAAATTTCATCGAGATCGGTTCAGCGGTGAAAAGGTAACAAACATACAGACAGAGAGACAGCTACTTTATAATGTTAGGAGTGTTATGAATTAATTCCATGTTGTTATGAAAACTAAAGTGGTGTTTATACATTTTAAAGGGCAGAAAATATACGTGAGTAACTCCAGTTTTTAGCAGTTAGCAGTCCAGGATGAAGCTTTTGTATCATCAAACGACGTCAACAGTATGCGTGGCCTGCAGCATAATGATACTCGTAGTGTGTGTATGTGTGTGAGCTATTCACAAGAAGTTTGTTGTCTTTGTTCTTGGCCTGCACTGTGGATCCCGGGAGACACTTCGTTGACGCGATACGAGACGCGTACAAATTGGGCCGTTGCTGAATTGTCGCTTCCTGTGTAAAGAAACATTTGGCGATACAAATCCCTTTATGTTATCTACATCGCCTTGTATAACTGAAGGCAAACATCTTAGTTTCAGTGTTAGCTATTTTCTCGATCGTTCAGCAATATATGTAGTATTTTTGCTTGTTTTTAATATTGTTACATAGGAATTAAGTTTTGCTACTACAAAACTCGTTATGTTTTACATAAGTATATTGGCGCATATACAGGCAACAATGTATACATATTTCCTAGTATAATGCAATAAACTTGAAGCAATAACAAAGTTGTTTCATCTAATTATTGTTTTACAACTTCGCGTGATCATCGACATGCAATTATTGTCGAAATGGCATTTAATTATTGCTACATTAAAATTGTAACGTCTACAACGTCCAAAGTTATGCTGTTATTTTTAATAATAAAATGGTTCGGAAATTACCAAAAATATTTTATGAAGTAGTTTCTTCAGAACTACTTATTGATTCTGAATCTGAATAAAGTTACGAGGAAGCTGTTTGATTTATTTACAGAAGTGGTTGATCTCATCGATATCTTCGTTTTGGATGACAGCTGTCAAATTAAAAAGGGCTACGAGTATAACTCTGAAACTATTGATCCTAGACTAGTAGTTTCATTACGTAAAGGATAGATCTCATAAAGATCCTCATTTTATTTGACAGCTGTCAACGATTTTTCTCTGCATTAATACCAGAAGACTAGAAATACGAAAGAGTTACGAGTATAACGTAAGTCTGTAAGAGGGTATAATTTGTCGGGATGGATAGAGATAGCTGGGGTTGGGTGGGGGTAGTTGGGGATTGGTAAAGATGTTTAAGAATAGGTGGGGCAATTCGGTATAACTCGCGATATGTACTGGTGTAGACGTTTCACGACAAACAAACAGCCGTGCGCCCCGACACAGGCCTACCCGCTTTTTAAGTCAAACCCTAAACTATCCAATTGTGAAAACCGGGATTCAATCGATCTAGTACTTTTAGATGTTGCGCGAACAAACATACAGACAAACAGACAAACTAACATACAGACACGATTTATATAAATGTATTATTATTATTATTATTTAGTAGCTTAAAGGTAGGGTACCTACAGGCACGGCGCGAAACGGCAACATCAAAGGTGTCACCGACCTTGAAAATTCAAGTACTTACAGACTAATACGAGTACATACGAGTGCCTTCTGGAAACTTCCATCACGGTATAAATTAATTTATTTATTTACTTATTTATATTTAATGTAACAAAAGCAGTTACCAAATGACTACTTAAAAAAACTAAACTTAATAATAAAGTACAACTTATTAAGTTT
This sequence comes from Alsophila aescularia, assembly GCA_946251855.1. Lineage (NCBI taxonomy): Eukaryota > Metazoa > Arthropoda > Insecta > Lepidoptera > Geometridae > Alsophila > Alsophila aescularia. Next base: position 61,392,377 of record OX276380.1, on the reverse strand, counting down.
GATAACCAAAATAGAGTACACAGCATTAACCAAAAATATTAATTAAAATAAACAACGTCAAAACTATAGTTACGTTAAATAAAACTAATTTTAAATATTGAACTTTTAAAACTGCAAAGGTTTTTATGAAAAATAAGATAGTTTTGTGTAATCTTTGCCCTTTTTGACCTTATATCCCCTAGAAGTTTTTAGATGTATTTTTTTAAGTATGATGATATATGTATCTATAACAAACTAATATCCATAGCATCTAAAATACATTAAGTACTAGTTTTCCCGCCCGCGACTTCTTCCGCGCGGACTAACTGTTTATCGCGAAATAAATCATCCTACTCGTTGGTTCTTCTTGGATATTAAAAACTAATGCAAGAGTAGGTATAGCACCACTCCTGATGTTTTTTGAAATACTTGTTATTTTGTTTCCATGGAAACCGTTTCTAACAGCGAGTAATCAACATTTTTCCAGTTTTCCAGTGAAAACTTACATTTTCCGGGATAAAAAGTATCCTATGTTTTATTCCAGGGTATAAGCTATCTCCATTCCAAGTTTCATCAAAATCGGTGCAGTCTTTATTGCGGAAAGCTCCCCAAACAAACAAATAAACAAACAAACAAACAGATAACGTTTCACTTTTATATATTGGTATGGATTTCAGTTCATAAAATTTAACTGGATTGGAATGGTTATAATACAAAATAAAACTGTTTATTTCAATTTGGTGAATAATTATAGTTCGAAAGTACTTACAGAATAAAATAAGTATATCATTAATCTATGGATACATGAAACTAAAATTAATAAATCATAACGTTTTATTATGATTCTAATGTAAAAACGTATGAATATAGATAGATACGGTTAATGGCATAAAATATAATCACTTGTGAAACTGTAAGAATTTGGTTTCCAAACACATCTGCAATTTTGCACAACACAATACATTGTTCAAATCTTGAATTTAACATGAATACGCTTTTATTTATTCATAAATATAACCAGAGCGATAGAAAATATTTGACGGATCGGCTTAATTCAGTGTTGCTATAATATTAAAATAGCAGCTACCAACAATCAAAGGGGTGCGTCTAAGTAAACGGTAAAATTTTCGCTACATAAAAGTAATACGAGCGAGGGTTCGCTGAACGGTTTCAAACCATTAGATCAATTTTAGCTATTAAATTCAATTGTCATTTACCATTTGGCTCCTCAACTCAATTCTCAACATGTTTTCAAATTTAAATACTCGTACACAGTAAAAATTACCTATTTAACTACTACTGTGTTACAAATTACAATACAATAGTATTTTAACTTGTTTACAAACAAAACCAACATCAACACATTGTATCGACTATATATAGAATTATCAACAGCTGTCAGTCAGACGAAACTCTAATGACCTCAAAATGTCGCTAATATTTATCCTTGTCAGGTGAAGGCTAACAGCGGATGCCCAAAATGTCGCTAATATTTGTCCTTGTCAGGTGAAGGCTAACAGCGGATGCCCAAAATGTCGCTAATATTTATCCTTGTCAGGTGAAGGCTAACAGCGGATGCCCAAAATGTCGCTAATATTTATCCTTGTCAGGTGAAGGCTAACAGCGGATGCCCAAAATGTCGCTAATATTTATCCTTGTCAGGTGAAGGCTAACAGCGGATGCCCAAAATGTCGCTAATATTTATCCTTGTCAGGTGAAGGCTAACAGCGGATGCCCAAAATGTCGCTAATATTTATCCTTGTCAGGTGAAGGCTAACAGCGGATGCCCAAAATGTCGCTAATATTTATCCTTGTCAGGTGAAGGCTAACAGCGGATGCCCAAAATGTCGCTAATATTTATCCTTGTCAGGTGAAGGCTAACAGCGGATGCCCAAAAACGGGTAAATTTTATTAATAGTAATTAGTTTAATTTTTGCCTCGCGGTGTCTTTGAACGGGGTATTTGACGTTTGGTCAGTATAATTTTTATACAGTATAAAAATTGACTTAAAGCTCATCCAAAGTGAAGAGCTGATTATATTTTTTGTTTTCTACATTTTTTAGTGACGTCCATGGAGGATTCTTAAATTGACGCGTATGTAATTTGTCCAAAAACTCATCCAAAATCAGATAGGAGAACCCTGACCTTATGAAATCTTGGCTCATCACATGTTCTGATTGGGATTTTTGTTTTTAACATGGCGATTTCAAATACAGTGTGAGAGAAATAGGAAACATATACTTCTAGGCGCAATCATACCCTAAAAAAGAGACGAAAAACATAAGTGATGTAATTCAAGGTTCTTTACTTCAAGGGATTGTTTTCATTGCTATATCTCTTTTTATAGTAGGTACTAGCTGTGCCTGCGGCTTTGCCTGCGTGATCATTTCATTTAAAAGTAGTCCATACTTGTTATTCCAGGACCAAAAGTACCTATAAAATACAATTAATACAATTTCTTCAAAATTTGTTGAGCCGTCAAATAGTTTTTTATCGATTGCACGGCATATAATCATCGGATTTAGATACCAAGTACCGCAGTTTGTGAGTCAAATCTTAAGCTATCCAACAGTGACAACCACATTGCAATCAATCCAGTAGTTTTTTCGTGATGTGCGAACATTCATACTGACAAACACACAGAAAGACAGACTCAATTTAAAAATGATATATTCTTGTTCAGTAGCTTATTTTAAGTACTCTAGAGATTAGTCTATTAGATTATCTTCTTTGTACAGACTTTAACGTACTTATTGTTTATTATACTTAGTGTAGCTTATAAGTATAGATATAAGTTTTTTGTGTAGCACTAACGCTCTTGATGTTTTTTGACAGGCTTGTTATTATTTTGTTACCATGGCAACCGTTCCTTACAGTGAGTAATCATCATTTTTCAGTTTTCCCATGGAGACTTACCATTTTTCGGGATAAAAATATCCCATGTTTTTTAAGGTAAATGTTATCTCCATTCCAAATTTTACCAAAATCCGTCCAGCTGTTATCGCGTGAAATCTCCGCATACAAACAAAAAATTGGTGTCGATTTTATTTACCTGTCATCTTTATCAACTGTTATACACCAGTACAATTATCCGTATTCACCGTAGCGTTCCTCTCCATCCAAAGGTTGCCTGGAAGAGATCGCTTTTAGCGATAAGGCCGCCCATTGTACACTTCTTCTGCTATTTTTCCTTTATTTTTTGTTGATTTTGTTTGTGGTGTGTGCAATAAAGAATTTATCTATCTATCTATCTATCTATCTTACATAAACGCGGTCGTTTTACAAGAAGGGCGCGACAACGATTCCCGACCCAGTTCCACCCGCCTTTGTCTGCACTCTACAAATAATATAAACATTTGCCTGACTTGATGCGACGCAGAGCACAGGGTTGAAATTGAAACCAGAGAGAACATTTGTGTACCCAGTTTATGTTCAAATAGTATTTGCTTCTGTGCTGTGAACTTTTGTAACGTTTTATTTGTTTCTAAAATACGTGTGTTGGTTGTCGTCTATTTGAAATTTTACTTTAACCTTCATCTCAGGAGCCTCTACTTTTAGTACAGAAAAGCCAACGTAGTGGTGGGCGCGATAGCTGTGCCGATTTATGCTCTGAAATGTGTTTGCTTGCAGTGGCTCTGCGTGCATTTTTACTACCTTCCCTCTATAATGATTGTGGCAGGGGTCCATAGCTAGTATATACCTACTATTATTTATCTTAGTAATGCTAATTGTAGGACATCTTATTGACACCTATTATTTTTTACTATAATCATAAGGTGTCATACTTCCTAGGAAAGTACTTGATTGACCGAGCAAACGCGAAACGCGAGCATAGCTTGAAAAATATTATTTCGTACATGTGGATGTCTGTTCGGCTGTTCTCCCAACAGGTCGCATTTTTGAATCAATCTATATGAAACTTGTTATACAGGCTTAACGATTTTTTTGATTTTTTATTCATTGGGGATTTTTGATAAGAAGAAGGAAGGAAGTACCCCCACTTCCCCCAAAGAGGTGCAAAAAAGGTGCAAAAAGGGGACTACTGAATATCTCTGCCTTATAAGATCCAATTTCGATGGTCATTTTTTTATTTGAAAGGTAATAACTTTAAATTGGTCTCACAAAAATTTGGTGAAGATTTGATGAGGATCTTCGGCTTGATGAGCAGAATAGCTCCTCAAAATGCAGTAAATTGCTTACCTTTAGGTTTTCCCAGGGGAATCAGCCCTTTACCTCTATAATGCCACAGACAGACATACAGATACACAGACATACAAATGCTTCAAAGTTCTAACACTCATTTTGGGTCGGGTGTTAATAAAATAATACAGCTTTTAATCTTTTTTTAAAATAAATATTGAATACACTTGACTGATTATAATTATGTGCTAAAAACCATTCCAATTAAATATATGGTCTTATGCACCTTTTTTTTTTCCTGAACTACATCATCAATACACCAACTCATTATTTGCATTGTACCTTACGAATGAAACGTCCCAGGCGGCGAGTGATAGAGGCAGTGACGTCCACGAAATATCGATACATTACACGGCAAATTAAACCCAATAAACCAAAAAATAATATTGACTTTTAACTGAAACACATTGTAAGCTTAATCAGTGACCGAGTTCCGAGTACTTCCGAGTGGTTCCAACGACGCGTGATTTTGTTCTTGACTTTGGGTCAACATTCGCGCAAAACTCCCTTGAAGAAATGCTTCCATGTTTGTTTTGCGTTCACTGGCCGGAGCGCAACTTCCGTGCCGCTCCGCAGTGTTGCCGCGGCAGCTAAGTTGTTACCTCAAACCCTTTAACGGGGATTTTGTTTTCGAGCGTCTAACCCGTACAGCGGGTAGGGATTGATAGGGAGGCGCTCCGCCTTGGTTATTAATGTTAGTTTTATAATAAGGAACCGGTGCTACTGTGCACCGCTAGATTGTTTGAAAAAATGTTTGTGCTTGTGAGGTCTACAGCTCACAGAGCCACTAGTACCTAATTTATTTTCTAATTGACATTAAAAAACATAATAACCCGTAGGGTTTCTTGGTATATCTTCTCAGACGGGCGTTTATCGAAGCAGCCAGAACATTGTTTCCTTTTTATAAGCAATAATATTAAGCCTTGAATTAGCAAATTTAACAGAGTTTTTTTTTATAGGTAAAGCTTATCTAATAGTCCATTCTAGTTGTTACTTTTATTTTGCGATTCGAACACATAGATATATATTTAGACGAGGTCATGGTAAGTATCAACGTGGAACCAACATTCTAGTAAAATAATGCCTTGAAATCGTAAGGGAATAGTTGGGAGATCCATCTCTCACAAAACTTGATTGTTTTGCTAAGGGATTGCCTATAAGTAGATTACTTTCTATACCGTGGAAAGAATTACCGATTGATGGCGTCGCTATGAATAATCCAGTGGCACCTGTTTTGGTCAACATTTGGATGGAGCATATTGAGAAGGCCATAGATCTACAATCGTTTGCAGTGAAGATTTGGAAGCGTTATGTGGATGTTTTTTTTATGTATCATGAAAGGCAATGAACAGACAGCGGAACAATTCCTGGGTCATCTAAACTCGATCCATGGCAACATCAAGTTTACATTTGAACTGGAGGTGGAGAAAACGTTAGCTTTCCTGGATGTCAGAGTATCGGTGAAACTTAATGGCTAACGAGCTATTATTGTGTTGTGTTGTGTTAAGCCATTATTATTGTATTGGCTTCCTATCAACATAATTAAATAACGATCTCATTCTGTTTATAGGAAGCCAACACATACACTGACAGATACCTCAATGTCTTGTCATGTCACCACCCACGTCATTTACAATCAGTAGTTAGATCTCTCTTAGACAGAGCTCCAGACCAACTTAAAGGGCAAAAAAAAAGTTTTTTTTTCTGAATTTTTACCTGACTGCAGCGAAGCAAAGGAAGGGTAATATAAGGGTTAGGGTAATGAATTATAGTCTATGTATGTATGTATATGTATGTATGTTTCTATGTATGTGGTTATGTGTATGTTCCACGACAGCGACGCTCCTATTGGTCCGATTTTGACAAACGAAGTGTCAATTGATTTTTCTTTTGGTACAGTGTTATAGGCAAAAAAAATATCCGACTACGTTGAATAAAAGGAAGGGCTAAGTGTAAAATAATAAAAAACTTGGTCCGATTTTGACAAGCAAGGTGTCAATCGATTTGCCTTCATTTGTAAAGTGATATAACAAATATGTTTTACCCGACTACGGCGAACCAAAGGAAGGTTATGTGTTCAAACTAACAACTAGGCCGATTTTGACAAGCGAGATGTCAATCGAGTCGTCTTCATCGCCTGTCCTGTCTTCAGAGTGTAATTGGCATTTTTTTAACCATCCGTACAAGCTTTAGATTTTTAATTTTGAAATATAAGATGCAGTCGGAGGCATGAAGAGACTCGCCAGGTTCTAGCTGATCCCGTCAAAGGAGAAATGAAATGTATGATGCCTCCGACTGCATCTTATATTTCAAAATCAAAAGTTTAAAGCTTTTTGTTGTATATGATCTTAGTGACGGTAGTTTGTATTGATATTTTACTATATGGGTGGAACAATAAAAAGTCAGTCGTTTCTTACTTGATGAACTGGTTGTTTCATTCTAACTATTAAATAATACTACAAATCTCTCATTTTTAGATTTGTTTGCAGCCGGGTGTTTAACAAAAAAAATTTTTTTTTGGTATATATTGTATGAAGCTCGAGAGTGGTTCAAAATTTTCCTTCCCTCTGAAATATTTTCTTATTTTTATACACTCACAGTGGCAGGACAAAATTCACCACATTATTAATAAAATTCATCTATCAATTAATGGTGTTATACTATCAATACAAAATTCTACCGTGACATCACTCACTGAACCAGATCAGTTGAAAAAGTTTACTAAAACCATACGCACTAATATTGTAGTAAGAGCAATGACAAATTAAATTTGGAGCATGCAGTTCTACATCTTCAGATTTTTGAAAACTGTGTGCTCAGATTTCTGTAGGTATATAATTATATACTCAATAAAAAAAACGAACTTAAACCAGAACTAATCAAGCAAGCCACTACCAGTAGGCTACTTTCCCAAAATGCTGACTGCATTGTCACGTTGTATGGGTTTATAATTTTATTGAACAAAACATGGTTCACTTATTTAAGAAAATTTATAGTTATTGCATTAATTACAAAGTCTTTAATGTCTTTTACATTGAAGTTTTCGTGGCTCTACGCATTGTTTCCTTACTAACTAAATCTATCTTTGTCTAGTTCCACTTTCAGTAATTAATTAAAAAATCACTAATCCGACCGAAAGAATCACACCCGTCCGTCATTATCTGTAATCGCTGAGGTCTGAGGTCTCGGCGCGGAACCGTCACTTGCTTTAATTAAAAACGCGCGCTCCAGTTGTGAGTATTATTGCAGCTGCTGCTGACTTCTAATAGTGATGTGGAAGATCCGGCCAATATTCGGCTACTTTTTGGTTACTAAAGACTGTTAGAGACTGTCAGTCGCTACAGTAGAGTAGGAACCAATCTTTATGGCGGCTTAGAAGTTAGGCGCAAGGCGCTGCGCAATAGCTAATTTTAGGTGTAAGCGGGCTTTGGAGAGGTGAGAGGCCGGGGCACACCCTCCCGCTAGCCCGTGCGCTAGCCCACCGCATCCCACGCGCGCCCGCCGCATTTGTGCTTGTGTGCACGCTATATCCGTACGCTGCACACATGCATGCGATTCTGTTCAAGTACAGTCTAGTTAGTAATTATAAAGTTGTTTCTTAACAACCAATACAATCCACCAACTCGACATCGGCATATATTCCGATATTAATACTATTGTGTTGACGTATGTTAACATAATTTCATGATTGGTTAAAAAATAATGAATAGGTGAAAGCGTTAATTGTCGACGCTAGTTTAGCTACTAGAAACATAGCCATAGGTATAACATTTTTTTATCATTCCATTATTTTTATGTACTTAACACATATATTTTTTCAATCATTAAGTACATTATTAGCATGTGACATGTATGTAAGTATGGTTTATGTAGTTTATTAAATATGTATGTAGGTATATTCATTTTTATTTTGCATGATTTATTGTACTGTTTTGAACCACCTTCCTTTTTTAATTCGTTGATTCTGTCCACCCGTTTTGCCTATTTTTAAATTAAATTCTTGTGTATTTGTTCCATAACTCTGGTGTAATAAAGTGTTTCTTATTATTAGCATGTTCTACAAGTAGGTAGTAAAAAATACTCTAATAATTGCGAACCTTACTGTACCAGCGCGAAGTCACACTCGCAGCGCGCTTCACAGCTGCCATAAAGATTGGTTCTTACTATAGTTCCAACGTTGCCATAAGGACGCACTCTGCAGTGAGCTTAGAATTCCGTCGGGAATCTGGCCTGTTGTACCCTCAATCTGCACAAGATAAGTGATAAATTTTGAGCGTTCCCTAACCATTTTACGATTCTGCATTTATTTTGTAAAACTAGCAGTTCAAAATGAATCATTATGTAGGTATTTAGTGTTGTAGTTTAGAAGCCAATTACTGAAAGTATAAAATACTTCTTGATAAATTTCTGACAACCTCGTAAGCTTCAACAAGTTCAATAAGATTTTACTAGTATAGGGAAAATAAAAGCTTGATCATGTTCAGTATTTTTTAGCTGACTGTACCAACACTATTACCGCTTGTTTAGTTGTATCCATTTGGAGCGTTGGTAGGCGGACGAAATCATTACTATAATTAATAAAAAACAGGTCATGTAGTCATATAGCGTTCGAGCCCCGCAGACGCAAAAATATTTATTTAAAGTCACTTCATAATACGGGCAGGGCATATTCAACATTTATTGTGCACTAAATGTACCCGCGGCTTTGACCGCGTTTTCATTTCATTTAAAAGTAGCCAATACCTATAAAGTACAATATATTACTACATTCTTCAAAATTTCTTCGGCGTCAAATAGTTTGAATCGATTGCTCTGCATCTAATCATCTAATTTATATACCCAGTACCCCAGTTTTTAAGTGAAACCCAAAGCCATGCAACAATGAATCTGCATCGCAATTGGTTCAATCGTGATGCGCAAACTAATATACAGACAAACACTCAGACATGAATTAAAAAATGTTATATTCTTGTTCAGTAGGTTATTTTAAGTAACCTACACTTTTTTTTTAAATTACCTAGCTTCTTTGTACAGTTTTTTTTCGTTTTTATTGCTTTATTATAAGTGCTAGTTGTACCAGCGGCTTTGCCCGCGTGGTCATTTCATTTTAAAGTAGCCCATACGTGTTATTCCAGGACCAAACGTACCATAAGGTAAAAACAATATACCACATTTATTCAAAACTCGTTCTGCCGTCAAATAGTATTTGATCGATTGCTCGGCATCTTATCCTTGGATTTAGATACCAAGTACCTAAATTTTTACGTCGAACCCTAAGCTATTTAAAAATAAAAACCGCATCGCAATCGGTTCAGTAGTTTTTACTTGATGCGCTAACAATCATACAGACATACAGACATACAGACAAACAGATACGAATTCTTGTTCAGTAGCTGATTTTAAGTAGGTACACATATTAAACGATTTTTAAGCGACTTCACAAAAGGAGATGGTTATATATTCGATTGTATGTACGAGTATGTTTTTTTTTAACGGTCGGTTTCTCCGTCAATTGCGAACCGATTTTAAAAATATTTTTTGGTTTGAAAGGGTACACTCTACAGATATACTCTACAGGTTGTTATATATAAATAGTATCAAAATTGGTTCAGCAGTTTTTGGAGACTAAATAGTTTATTGATTAAATCCATTCGATTTTGTGTTTACATTCCTTGATTTTGTGTTTATCTCTAAGATTTCTAAAACGATTTAGATGATTGTTTTTTATTCAAAAGGGTAAACTTTCCGTGTAGTTCCATATAAACTTCATCAAAATTGGTTAAGTAGTTTTGTTAGAAAATATTTTTGTTTTATAGTTATGTTTTATTTTATGTTCTCTAATACCTTGGGATTTCTGAACCGAATAAGATGATTGTTTTTACTTGAGTAAGAAGACCTCTAGTTTTGGTACTGTATATATTTCATCAAAATTGGTTTAGAAGCTTTAAGCAAGCTTTAATTTAATTCACTGTGTTATAATAACTGGACTGTGTTTGGGACTGGATTGCAAATCAATTTTGAACAATTTAAGGACGTCGAAGATTTGCACATTGGTGTAGTTCTGATGACAATTAAAAAACTACAGTAGTAGTAGTAGTAGTAGTCAAAGGAACTACACAATTGGATGATGGAATCCCTTCGAGTTTGGGCTTATTTGGTTTGTATTGATAAGTTTTCTGGTGTTATGTAGTATCCAGGGTCTAATGATGGAGCCGGAAGGTAGTCACAGGAACTCAACAGCAAACAAATGGAACCCTTTCCAGTTTTGGCTCATTTGATTTGTCATGATGAGTTCTCTGGTTTTATGTAGTATCCAGGGTCTGATGATGCAGCCGGAAGGTTGTCATAGGATTAGGAACTCAACAATCAAATAATGAAACCCCTTCAAGTTTGGTTTCATTGGATTTATCTTTAATAGTTCTCTGGTCTAATGAGGTATCGAGGGTTTGATGATGGAGATGGAGTCATAGGAACTCATTACCCAACCATCAAATGATGAAACCCTTTCGAGTTTAGACTTATTTGATTGGTCTCGATAAGTTCTCAGGTACTGGTGGTGTCTCGTAAAAGATTGATTTAAAAAGGACACATACATCATTACAGCATTTACCATGTACATATTACCATTTACATATTAATTTATAAATCCATTTGTTTTGGGTTTATGTTTCCTCATATCTACGAGATGTGTAACAATTTAATTTCAGTGAAATCATAGATAATTTTCGATAAAACTAATTCAGTTGTTATATATGTAGGTTTATTCATCCTTGGGTTTAATTTACCAACGCTTTGAGTCTAAAGTGCGTGAGTGTCTATTATTTTCTTTACTATTCTTTCCGATGTTTGCTTCGGCCACTCAAAATAAAAAAATAACATATTTTTCCAAAAATAATAATAATTCATATAAAAAATTATATTTTGGTATAAAAATAACACTAAAACGAATAGAATAATTACATTTGAGCCAGAACAGTTTCACTTTTTCGAAATTACTAACGTTATAATAATGCAAAAATACAACATAAGAAAGAGAGAGTAAGAAAGAGTTTTTTGAAGGAGGTGCCAAACCCAGGCATCATTTAAATCTAATATATTTACTAAATTAATACATACCTATCTACGTACGAAGTAATATGCAGTTGTCTATGACGCACCCTCACAGAAAACACGAAACACAGAAGAGACAAAACAAAAGACTCACACGAGCATATTTTGTCTTTCACACAATCACTAACCGATTGACACGAATACAGCAATCTAGTAAATAATAAAGTTTTTGTAGAAACTTTATTATTTTATATAGCACGTCAAGCCGTTTTGGACATTGTCTTTTTGAATAATCTCAACCATATTAATAATTATGGCTCGGTTTGGCACCGCCTTCAAAAAACTCTTTCTTATCTTATGTTGTATTTTTTCATTATTATTACGTTGGTAATTTCGAAAAAGTGAAACTGTTCTGGCTCAATTGTAATTATTTTGTTCATTTTATTGGTTGTTTACAAATGTTTTTTTTTATTTATGTTCTCTGTACAGACTTTTTCGTTGTTATTTCTTTATTATACTAGCTGTGTCCGCGGCTTCGCACGCGTGGTCATTTAGCTAGCTTGAAAGTACTCTATGTGCTATTTCAAGACCTAAAAACCTAAATATACCAACATATTTTACTTAATATTACTTCAGCCGTCAAAAACATTTTTTACTTGCTTTTACTAATCAGATTAAGATACCACATACCGCAGTTTTTAAGTCAAACCCTAAGCTATCCAACAGTGACAACCGCATTGCAATTGGTCCTGTAGTTTTAACGTGATGCGCGAACAAACATACAGACAAACAAACAGACAAATAGACCAGCACGAATTGTTATATTTTTGTGCAGTAGCTTATTTTAAGTAAACCAGACCATTTCTTTAAATGATCTTGTTTGTACAGACTTTTTCGTACTTATTGCATTATTATAAGTATAGATAGATAGATAGATAGAAAATAGAAGATAGATAGATTTAATAAATTGCTGAGTTTTCAATGTTCAAGGTGTTTCTAAATCCTGGTTAAGGTTATATTTGACGGGCAAATTAGATTCTGCTTTGCGTTCACGACAACATGACTCACGAAACCACCTACATAATTTTGGTTTCATCACATCGTGGTTTGTCTTTAGTAGGCATTTAGTATTCGTGATAAAAATATGGCGTCTAATACTCACAAAAACGTTCGCAACTTAGTTTAAACTAAATCATGGTACCTTTTGCTAGTAGAAGTCCAAACGTAGAACGTGACTAAAACTATGCGAAACCCTACAGAAGACAAAAGCTTCCAATGCACGTAAAATCACAACTCAATCCATGCATATTAAGACCAGTCCTCACGGTCAGCATTTTTCCACATTTGCCTCACAAAGCGCTGCTGGTTGAATATGCATCCGTCATTTTGTCGCTCCCGCCGATCAGCATTGATGGATCAGATACATTCGTATGCCGTTGTTTGGATCGGGAACATGTACGGATGGGGATTTTATGAAGCATGCGATAGTACTGTACTGAATAGTAGAACTCAAGCATTTTTTTAGCGAGGGATAGAATTCCTCTTTTGGGAGCTTGCATAACCGTTGTCACTAATCTAGTGATATTTTAGTTGTTTGCTTCAGCCGACGGCTTGCGACCACACAGGCACGTTTTATTTGGTGCCAGTTTTATGGAAGAACACGGTTTTGTTGTTAAACAGGTTTTGTTACAAACAAGTGACTTTATTATGTATACTAGCATGACTTATAATCCAACGATATAGAGTTCAGCCCTACGCTCCGCACTAATTACTTTGCTAACTTATGTGCGGTTTTCCATCGCTTCATGCTTCGGAGGGCACGTGAATCTATGGGCCACGACAGTCGTTAAGCCATGTCAAATTTCCTCGGGTAGCCTGACACACTCTGACACCAGAGGCCAGCACTACCTCATACGATAAACAAATAAGCATTTAAATACTGCTGAAGGTTATGAATTATTACTTATAGATAGCCCCATTAGCTCCAATAGCTCGTTATTAGATAGCCCAATTGGTTCTTGTCCTCAGTTGGCAGAGTACTTAGAATGCTAACAAATAAGCCATACTACATCATAATAATAATAGTGTTATCATTTTATCTCAACAGTGATTGCTACAATCCAATAAACTCACAAAACAGCGACGCAAACGCTAGTAAAAAGATATAGTGGAAGCAATAACAGCAAACCGTCGTAAAGTTCAACAGCATCTTAGGAAAACGACGAGAAAAATGTGATTTCCAAACATCAACACCTTGGGGAAGGGCAGAGGTATTCAAGGGGCGAAAAGTATTCAAGGGGGCGAGAAGTATTCACCGGCCTCGAGTGGGGAGAGCCATCAAAAACACATGTCCTGTAACGGCGCTATCGGTGACTCCGGCGGAATCTTTCAATCGTTATCTTTTATCCGCCACTGATACCCGCGTATGATGCCGTGCAAGCGATGAGAGATGTGCGGTCATCCCGGCGGAGGATTAATTGATTATACAAACATTATCCAAAAACTATTTATAATTGTATGATTGAAGCATATTTCCACCATATATGATACTACCCCGCAACTATGCCCCCCCCCCCCCCCTCCTCTCCACGTAATGTAGGTGCTAGCTCCACGTGCATAGTTGCAGGGTGCAGTTAGTATCATATATGGTGGAAATATGCTGAAAAAAACGCTGGCAACCCCTTTTTACCCCCCCCCCCGTTCATCAACGTTCATCAACTTAGTTCAAATCTCTAGGACCTGTGGTTTACGCTGTAAGTTGTCACTCGGTAAGTAAGTCAGTCAGTCAGTCAGTAAGTCAGTCAGTCAGTCAGTCAATAGGTAGGTATGTACTGTTTTAAATTTAAACGAATTGCAAAACACAAAGGAATTGTATGGATGTTTCGGCCTGACGTGAACAGACACAATAGGTATAAATATGATGTAGGTATAATAGTTTATACTGCAAGGAAAGAGAATATCATAATTATTTTGTATCAGGATGTTATTTAGAACTTTATTCCATGTGCTGTCGGGATGTTTTTGAAATAAAACCATCTTATTTATAAGATATACTTATATTCTGTATCATATGTCAAAAAAATATTATCCAGAAACTAGGCAGGTGGATTATTATCTTGGTATCTTGCCCAACTTAAAAACCATATAATCGTCATAACTCACTGTCCTTTGGCTCACAATACAATTGCAGCAGTACTGTTTTATTGATCCTCTCCCTTGGCTATTATTTTCGACTAATAATACAAAATATACTTTTGGCCGAAGGAAAACCTTCCAATAGGTTGCTCGCTGCATCCCTGCATACAAGTAGTTGGCACATAAAACTTATAATCTCAGAAAAGTTTTACCCTCAGCCATTTTGGGACCGCTAATTTTGGCATTGAACCACATTCAGGGAAAAAACAGTGTCGTTGAGTTTCTGGAGTTCTTGTGAGGTCAGGCAGATTTATAGTTGATTGACTCGTAAGAACTGATACCGAGGGACGAGTTGCAGCTCTATCACTTCTCTGCCAGCAAGGATGACATATTTGATCTGATCCTCTCAACTGAAATAGAACAATTAATTATACATAAAGTGTTCATAACATACTATGAGCATTAGAATCCAATTATAGCAGGTTCCGTTCTTATCTCCGCACCAATCACTTTTATAAGTCATGCTCCAGAGGGCATGTTAAGCTGTCGGTCCCTGCTGTTATTGATATCAATTGATAAGCCATGTCGGTGGCCCTTTGGCGGCCCTACAAACTCTGACACCAGAGGCCAGCACTACCTCATACGATAGCTTATCATACGATCGCTTTTTATTTCATTGTCTTAGCGGAGTGAGCCTTCTGTACATTACTGCTTTTTTTCTTCTGTGATAATGTGCAGATCTTTCGTTTTTTTCTATCCACTTGTTTTTAAAAATCATATTTTTTTTATTGTACTTCATGCTGCGATCATGTATCTACAACATTAAGTGATGCATCTAAACACAGACAAGAGAAATGGTTTGGGTTTACTATCCATTCTATCTATTAAGATATATACAGAAATACAAGAATATAGCAACGTCATAGAAGTATTTTAATAATAATCAACCCTATTTCTGTCCGTTATGGTTTAGTTTCGACTAATGCGAAGCAAAAGCACACAGAGGTATTTTAGCGTGTCTGCACGTTGGATGTCGTTGGACCGTACTAAACTCAAATAAGACCACACATTTATTTGTGTTCTTATGTCACTTGCCTATTTTAAGGTTACCTTTGATCTAGTAGATACATGATCGCAGTTCTGATCAGGGTTGATAAAAATCATGATTTCTTTAAAATAATTAAATAAATCTTTTTTTTTTTTAAATCAGGTGTTTTTATGTTTGCATGTGTTTTAATATGGAAATCAGAAAAAAAACACAATAGAGTGTTTATTTATTGAACCCTTCGGTGACCAATGTAATTAATTATTATTAAAATTAACAACAATCAACATAAATAAAGTCTGAAATGTCAGTCAGTTTTAAAAAACACAGTAGCTTATTTATTTGCGATCTATTTCTGTCATACATGATTTTAAATGTTTTTTATTTTCGCTAAAGCTCATTAATTCCTAATAACAAGGTTTACACACCGCTTTGTTATATTGGCCGCAAGCCTACTTTTTTTCATTGAAATAATGCCATACAGCATCTTTTTTTCTTTCAGACATCTTGTTGTTGTCACTCTTTCACTAATCAATCACAAATGACCGGACGAAACGGGCGGAGTCAGTCGCGTGTTTAAATTTCGGAGAATCCCCGAACTGTGTAGGTAAACAGAGGATTGCACACGGGTAAAAAAAGTATTGATTTAAATATTAGGATGTTTAAAAAAAAACACTTGATTTAAATCGCGATTTAAATCATCTCAACCCTAAAAAAACAAGAAGTAAAGTGAAGTGAATCCAATGCGCAAGAGTCAGTTGTGGAGTTGCCATTCCACAATTCCGCCAATGGATTCATTCAAAGCCAAAGACCAGCACGAGTGACATATTATAGTGCCATCTCCAACCTACAAGGTTTTTTTTTATAGTAAATAATTAATGTGTCTGCAACATCGACCCTTTGTTTAATAGGGTCAATGGTCTGCAAGTAAATAAATAAATCAATATTATTACGGTAGACGTAAACATACCACTTGTGGAGCGATCCACTGCCATAAAATAGATTCTACCTCCTGAAGATAGAGATTATGTTTCCTCCTTTGCGTGACATCTGTACCACAATTCGCACATCGGATTAATTTTTCTGTATCTACCAAAAGCGGAGACGCCTTGTTCGAGCCCATGCGCAGATTGGGATCTGCTTCGGGTTCAATATCCTTAGTATCACTCATGCCAGGTTCAACGGGAAGTAAAGTCTTGGTGTCAGTTTGCGGGCCAGAGTTAACGTGAGAAGAGGTATCAGTGTCCGTAAGCGAGCCAGGGTCATCGTGAATGGAAGAATATGAGTGCATTTTCAAAAGCAAGCACGATTTATCAAGTTATTATGTAGGGCTGTGTTCACTTACACGCTCGAATCATCCGTGCGATTATCGCTCGATCATCCGGAGTTAGTGAACGACTTTGGACGTCCACATAGGACTGACAACTGTCAAGTGTCAGTTTCATACTAATCCTTCCCTCCCCTACTATTTTTCGGATGATGCAGGCGTACGTCCGACGACGCCATGAACGATTTCGAGCGATCGCGCGGATGATCTGTGCGTCCTCGAACGTGTAAATGAACGTGCCCTAGGTATTCACGATGCCGAAAAACAAAGCAAATGTCAGTTGACAGCTTGCACAGAATGACTCGACTTATTTTTTATTTAGCTATTGCCATATACAAACAAAAAAAACGTTAATCAATTATCGAAGATCGATTTTGATTACAATTATTTAACAGGAAGAAGAATAAAGCCATGTTAAAAGAAACTAACTATAATTAATTAAATCGGGCATATTGAAGTAAAATCACAGGGGTCCTTATATTGAGCGGCTAATAATTTGCAACAAAATAATGGTAAGTCAATCTTTCGCCTCCAATATTCCGTGTATTGGAACTTCCTACAAACAAGATTGTGGATGGCATTTTTGTCTATGGTTTTCATACATTTTCAGTGCCGGTACCGCGTAAGGTAATGCACTGCAATTTGATATTCATGCATGGAATTATACATGCTAAATACCGCGCATTAGAGTAGATATTAATTTGCGCCGTGTCATGGATATCTTATTGCAGTTGATTGCATTGCCTTACGGCGTGTCGGCCCTGTTCTTGCCGAGAATTCTCGGCAGGAGTGTGGACGTCATGGTCTTAATAAACAGCAGCCGTATTTTTTAAGTCAATGCCACAAAATCCAATCAGATTCTCAGTACATTGCGTGACTTAAATGCCGCGCAAAGTACTAAAAATCTGATTGCAACCAGTTGCATTGAATTATGTAATACCAATGCATTTGAACTTGACAATAATTATTCCTAAATCCTAATCGATTTGCGAATACAAGAAGGAAGATTAGTTGCTGGCAACATTGAATTAGTAAAGACTATTGAAATGGGATATTAACAGAAATAATACTTTTAAAACTATAGGTTTAAACGATGGTATAGTTGATACGATGGTATTACATGAAAATTAATTTTTAAAATAAACTGATTTATTGGCAAAACACATTTTTTCCGAACATCGTGTTCACGCCATGGCCGATTTTGGACATATTCCTTTAGAAATTACCTTTATATTTCTATACAAAACCCTGTACTGGCTTCGCACTTTTTCTTTGTGCTCCGCCTATATTCTACTTTCACCTGCGTGGTCGCATGATGTCATGGTGAGTACGATCATTGCTGTGGCCTTGCGCTTATTTATAAACAGCATAACAACTTTCAAACAAATCGTGACGTAAAGTATACAAGCGGAATTTTATTTAAGTTAATTGAAAAAGACTACTAAACGTGAAACCCTTTCATAAGTTCATGGCTTACGCGCCACATCATCAGGGCCGGTAGGCGTTCAGGGAATTTATAGCGGTTACCTACCGCGCATCTGCGAGAGATTTATGAAATGGTGGTCCCGGCGACAGTCGCAACTTACACTTTTTGCGACCATTGCCGAGCACGCATTCACACTTCATGGGCGGACGAGAAAGATAGGATACACTTTAAATAAATTTTGGATCAGGTATGTGAAAAGTGAAATATACGATGTTGACGAGCTGATAGCTTGTTATTATGACTATTTTCGTTTACAAAGCAACGTTGTGTTAGTTTCTTTCGTTAGCTCTCTTAAATCACTCGATCTAAAGCTGCGTTGACCATCATTACATTGATACTTACATTAACCAAAATTTTAATGTTAGATCTTCTTTAACCACCTTCCAAATTATGTTCTTTTATGTTTCGATTAAAAATATGGATGATTACAAATAATCATAAATATTTTTAGTCGTAATGAGTAAGATTGGCACAACAAAGAAAAAAAAAGAAACTATGAATACATTTAAAAAACATACATCATGGAATTAAAAGTGATCCATCTGTACTCCCTGGCCCGTCACTATTTCACAAGCAAGTGTGACAGTGATAAAACGTCCTCGTACTTCCTGATAGAGGGCCGAAGACGCGCCGCGGACGGACGGACTCGCAGACACAGGGAGTGGAGAAGAGTGGAGCGGTCAATGACACAAGGAAAAGCCACACTACACACGACAGTCATAGAGCAAATTTAATGCTCTACAAACTACATTAATTTCCCTGCAATAATAATAATGTAGAAAAAACCACCCAAATGCGTGTCAGACATGCATAGACGGGTTCCGTAGCCAGAATTCAAAGATACCAAATTATGAAAACCGCATTGCAATCGGTAGAGTGGTCACAGGGCGTCCTACACTACGTTTGCCTGAACGTGCTCTTCAGTTGAGAACTCGTCTACCCCAACTATTATAGGTTCTTCGGGAAATGTGACCAGCCCACTGCCACTTTAGCTTGCTTATCCTTTGAGCGGTTAGTTACCTTGGTTCTTCGTACTTCTTATTTTTCGTTCTTGGTTCTTTAGTCTTACTGTGAGTGTACACGTTTCGGCTCTGTAGGTCATGACTGGTAGGATGCGCTGTTGAAGACTTTTGTCTTGAGGCACTGTGGTATGGACGACGAGAAGACTTGACGAAGCTTGCCAAATGCTGCCTAACCCAGCTGAATTCTTCTATTGGATTCCTTCTCAAATTTTTCTAACCTAATTACAATATTTTCCCAAGGTAAACATATTTTCGGACAACTCCAAAAGATACATAATTGACTGCAATCGGTTTCAGGTCAACAAGACCGTTACATATGACCTTGGTCTTATCTATGTTCATTTCGAGACCAATGCGTCGTGAAGCATCATCAGCATGTATTGCAAGTCTAGCAGCGACTCCGCCATTTGGACTGTATCATCGGCAAATCGTAAGTGTGAGATGTTGTCGCCATTGATTTGAATGCCCATTCCTTTCCAATTAATCCAGCATCTTAACATATCTTCCAAGGTATTAGTGAACAGTTTCAGGGATATGACATTCCCCTCTCTCACTCCCCTGCGCAATTGCATATGCTAAGACTGTTGGTTTTGTACTTGGACACCATAGTCTAGGCATCATACAAAAACCTCTGCACTTCAATGTATCGCCAGTCTACTTGACAATGCTGCAAAGACTCCAGAACCACCCAGGTTTCAATGGAGTCAAAGGCCTTCTCATAGTCCACAAAAACAAGACACTGGGGCTGGTTATACTCTTCAGACTTTTGTATAACCTGCCTCATTGTGTGTGTATGTGGTCTATGGTGCTAAATCCTCCGCAAAACCCAGCATGTTCAGGAGGCTGGAATTCATCAAGTTTTCTTGCAAGATAATTTGAGATGACCCTCGAAAACAACTCATAGACGTGGCTCAAGAGTTAAATAGGTCCATAGTTATTTAAAAGTGTATAATCCCAATTTTTTAAGATTTTTTTTCGAAGATATCGTGGAGCAGGAGTTTGGTGGTACTCACCAAACTTCTGCTCCACGATTGGAGTTCTCCCACTTTTAAGAACGGTTGACCTGCCGATGTACGGGTTTACCCTGCTTTCAAGAGCTCTGAAGTTATACCATTCTCACCGGAGGTCTTTCCATTCTTAAGTTGTTTGAGTGCCATCTCTATCTCTCTAGCTAGGCTGACGAAGAATAAAATATTTGCCCTGTTTTTTTTTTAAATTAATAAATGCGTTTCTCTGTTTTCATGTTGCATTCTATACTATAACATTTCAAATTATTTTCAACACGTAAACACTGAGCTAAAAACGAATGTTCTACTTCAAATAATTCTCCATCATTGGTAACCCACGACATAAATGCGCGTAACCTCGATACGCTTTATAGATGTACTCGTATGACAGGGCGCTTATTCGCAATGCCACACTAAATTCCTTGCCGAAAACGTGTGACGTCATTACGACAATTGCCGAACGTTTCCACGTTACCTGCGTGAATGGTCATAGCGAATAAGGGCCCAGAGTTCACCAATGTTTCGAGTTCACACATATGTAGTCCATGATATCTGTTGTTGTTTATCCACAGTTCGCAAGTTTGTGAATTGCAACCTTAGAGTAACGCAGCCGCTTTAAGTGTTCTGTGGCATCACGCACAGCGAGTAGTGCTAGAGAAGATAAATGGATTATGTTGATGCCGGTTTTTGGAAGTTGGAATGCCGCTTCAGCCGGGGTTGGGGTTGATTGTTATGGAGATGCGCGCTTTATTCACACTTATCGCGCTTTTTCATAACAAAGACGCGGACTTGTATGATTTATTTCTGTGAAGCTATCTGTTTTTTTTTTTGTCTGGGCATGGAAATCGCTATAAACGATGTAGCCACACGTTCAAACCAACTTGGAGTTGGTTTGTGCTTGAAGAGAACTACCTAGTTAGTGTTCATTTATTTTAATATTTTGACACATCACACTACTTAGACAGGTCATTTACAAGTACAAGTGCTCTTATTGTCAGTTATGACTGCTCGTACCTACAGTAAAACAATATATTGGTACTCATTGGAGCTACTTTACAATATTAAGCGATGCTAGCGTAGCGGTATACTAGTGCAATTTAAAATCCAATGCTGCAGGGTTCGGTCCCAGGCTCCGCACCAATGACTTTTCTCTCTGCACCAATTAAGTTATGAGCGGGTTTTCATCGCTCCGTGTTTTGGAGGCCACGTTGAGCTGTTGATCCCAGTTGTTATTGAATTATAGCAGTCTTAAGCCCTGTCAGAGATCCTCGGGTGGCCTGACAAACATTTACACCAGAGGCCAGCGCTACCCCATACGACAATTTATTATTAATAAATAACTTGAATAAACGAACGAGGAAATTAAATGTTTCATCATCATCATCATCAGCCTTGATTTGTCCATTACTGGACGTAGGCCTCTTAATGTACGCCACTGAGCTCGGTCTTCAGCTCTCCTCATTTTCTTCCGGCCGCTTTTCACAGGTCGTCACTCCACCTGGCCACTGGGCGTCCTACACTACGTTTGCCTGAAAGTGGTCTTCACTCGAGAGCTAGTCTTCCCTAACGGTTATGAGTTCTTCGGTATATGTGATCAGCCCACTGTTACTTCAGTTTGCTCGGTTTACAAAAAGTTAACTAGCATTTGCCTCTTGTAAATTTAAATGTTTATTTGTATTCAATGTATGCACGTATGCACGTCAGAGCGATGGTGGCCTAATGGTTCTATAGTGCAATTTAGAATCCAACGATACCGGGTTCAAAACCTAGGCTCCCGCACCAATGACTTTTCGAAGTTATGTGCGGTTTTCCATCGCTCCGTGCTTCGGAGGGCACGTTAAGCTGTCGGTCCTGGCTGTTATTGGTTAATAGCAGTCGTTAAGCCATGTCAGAGGCCCTCGGGCGGCCTGACAAACTCTGAAATCAGAGGCCAGCACTACCTCATACGACAAACAACAAACAATGTATGCACTTAAAATAATACAGGATAGTATGAAACGAAACAACTTTTTTTTATTACTTGGAAACTTTATAATTCAAAATAGTAATTGCATAAAACTACTACATGTATTACTACTCAAACTAACATTAATTAAAGTTTATGATCATACATGAATAGCATTGTAATAAAGGTGTTTTCAAAAAAACTATGTAGAAAAGTGATCACATAAGATATTATTAAGGATGCCTCTTTTGCAGAATACGATAAATAGTTGTAACACTTTCGATTATTGTAGTTAAACTTTACTGTAGATTGTAGGTACTAGCTTCGACAGGTCGCCGTTACTCCGAGAAGAGTAAATTGCATCCAACTCGATCAGGTGATCTTATCGGGCCAACCTTATCGACTCGCTAACGACTTCCACGATTGTTTGACTAATGCTTGAGATTTGCAAGCCAGGGTTGTCGGTTAATAGTTGGCAAAAACGTTGCTTGATTAAGTCAATAATGCAAATCTACTAACTTTCTTGAAATTAATTGTTGATAAAGCCTCATAGCACAG
Organism: Alsophila aescularia; assembly: GCA_946251855.1. Lineage (NCBI taxonomy): Eukaryota > Metazoa > Arthropoda > Insecta > Lepidoptera > Geometridae > Alsophila > Alsophila aescularia. The sequence goes on along the minus strand of OX276380.1, from coordinate 61,369,623 downwards.
TAGTTAAGTACAATAACACATAGAAGATGGTTTCAATTCTAGCTTAGATTTTTTACATTTAGTATAATTATATTATAAACTAGCTGACCCGGTGAACTTCGTATATATTATGTTTAGAGTTTGGTCGTCCTCATAGACGATATGAGCACGGATATCCTCTAAACATAATATGAGCACGGCTATCCTCTAAACATAATATGAGCACGGCTATCCTCTAAACATAATATTGAATAGTTTGGACATAACAATTTCAGATGACAATATTTTATTGTTCCATACTTATTATAGCGTTTTTTTTCTTCAGTGGTCGTGTTTTAGTTTTTGTACTTCATATTTATATTATTTGTAGAAATTATTCCTAATTATCAGATACATGCAAGCAAAGCCGCATACAACAGCTTACAATATATATATTTGAAATGAGCTAACTAAGCCCTTTCATTTGATACCAAACACGGTATCAAATGAAAACTAGTGTACAACTTTACGTCTTCTAGAGGGCGCCATATTCAATTAAATGTGACGTCACATAACCTATAACCCGCGGACAATGAAGACGCTTCCAAAGATACATCTTTTGTCAAATTATGATAAGTATTTTAAATGTTATGAGGGAACAAATGAACATATATACATACATGCCCACATCCATACATTCCGGTTGAAATCGTACCCTCCTTTTTGCATCGCCGTAGACAAGATGACAGGATGCGAATTTATACCGCGTTAAGTAACTGTGAGATCGTGGTGAGGTTTTATATATTTTTACTAATTAACGATGAGGCCTGGCGCATCGAGATGAGATCGCAAACTGTCGGTTTTCTACAGATTATCTTAGGGAAGTTGCACAAGAACTGCACATGATTTCCGCATCACTTTTCCGTCACCGTACGACCAGACGTTTGGAAATGTACCACATTTTTATGTATATGTCGTGGCGATGTCATAAAATTGATAATTTCATGAAATATTTCTATTTCTTGAGATTGTGGTCCTACAATTGCCTAGTAGATTGCCTGTATGGAAAAAAATATGAGGTTTTCATCGTAACATAATCGGAAGTATTTTAACGCATTTAAAAACATAACAAAGCACAATTACAGTCCAACGAATTCAGAAGCTTTTTAATAATTAACTGCAAGAGAGAAAATGAGACAATGTTTTATTCATCGTCTCAACCGGAAGTTTAGCTGAAGAAAGAATCACAGTTTCCTGAGCTAAAAATAAATAAGCATTTTTTTTCCAAAGAGTTGAAACAGTTATTTTATTTTTTGTCAAAATAATGAATTTTCAAACGCACGGATCCACACGGATATGGTTAATTAACGTTTAACTTGAAATTGACACTATTGCCTATCAACTGTTAAAACGTTAGAAGATTTGAAACTGAACGAGATATTTACCATGTATTCTATATTTGGGCTCTGTCGCAGGAACAGTGATCACGAGCGAACTGGTGTAGAGGTGGCAAGGTGTTGAAAAGTTTATACTCTGCATTCTAATGTGCTTATTCACCTTTAGTAAAATGCAAGTTTACAGTTTTTTGAATGAGTTTTATTTTATACTATCTGCGCCCGCGTCTTTGCTCACGTGGTCATTTTTGTGGGGTCCTATATGTCATTCCAAAACCAAAAGTACCAGCATACATAATTTCATAAAACTTAATTCAGACGATAATAAATATTGTTTATCGATTGGTCGGCTTCTGCTCATCGGATTGCGTTACCAAGTACGCCAGTGTTTAAGTTACAACCTAAGCTATCTAAAATTTGCAAACCACATCGCAATCGATCGATTTTACTGGATGTGCGAACAGACAGACAGACAGGTAACATTTAATAAATGTTATATTCTTGTTAGCATATCCTAGACCATTTTTTTTATTTCATTCATTGTACAGACATTTTGTTGATTACTGCATTATTACCTACAAGCTGTGCCCGTGGCTTTGCCTGCGTGGTCATTTCATTTAAAAGTAGCTCTTAACTGCTATTCCAGGACCAAAAGTACCTACAAAGTAGTACAATATACTATATTTACCTTCAAGATTCGTTCAACCGTCACATAGTATTTTTATCGATTGCTCGAAATCTAATCATCGGATTAAGATACTAAGTAAGTACAAAGTTTTAAGTCAAACCATAAGCTATCCTACATTGAAAACCGCATTGCAATCGGTCTAGTAGTTTTTACGTGATGCGTGAACAAATGTACAAACAGACAAATAGAGAGACACGATTTAAAAATGTTATATTCATGTTCAGCAGCTTATTTTATGTACTAGACCATTTGTTTTTGAATTATCTTCTTTGTACAGACTTTTTCGTACATATTGCTTTTTATGGTATAGATAGATACCTTTAAAACAGTACTGTGATACCTACTGACTTACTGACAGACAAGGCACAGCTTCAACCCGTAGACCTAGAGATTTGAAATTTAGAGGGAATATTTCTTGAGTTTCCTACAAGTGCACTTATCAGTTTTTTTTTAAATCCGTGTATGAGTGGTTGAACGGGTTGGAAAAGTTTGCAAACGGTAAAACTGCAGGGCGCAGCTAGTAATTATATTTGCCTTTGATATTACCAATCAATTTATGAGTGTGCACTGCTTCAATTGAGATTTATGTTCAATTCAGGCTTATGATAGTATAAACATTGATTCTGTGACACGCACGCAGCTTGGTACGTTGTAAAACTTCTGAGTGTTATTAAGTTTTACTTTTACTTGTTAAACAACAGGACCCTTAAAACAAAATTTGTCTTTCCAAGCCATTTACGCTCTCACCTCCGGAGCTACAGGGTTTGCCGTTGACGGATACGTCAAGGAGGACATCATCATCATCAATACAAACATAGACTCGCAAAATAAAAAAGAATTTGAGTACCGGCTGGTGGAAGAACTGACGTTGATTATAATAACTTAAATCAACCAGAAGCCCTGTACAGTCTAAAAATTAAACTAAGCAATCTTAAGAGATGCCCAAGTCTTACACAGCAAGCCCCCTTCTCTTCCACTCGGCGGAAGTACCGCTGCATCCGCAATAATCTCAGGACGGTCGGTTTGAGGAAGTACAAGACGTTTAAATATTAAAGTTTCGCGGCTCAGACTACGACAGACAGAACATTACTAGACATCTCATAATATACCTACTACAAAAATATTCTAATTCTTTGTCAACACGTTCTTGTATTAGAATTATCATTAGGAGCGAGATAGTTACCTTGTAATTTATATATTTTGAGTTTTCGATATATCAGGTTCAATGCAGGTGCCATGATCACGAACAAATTATGTCTAATTTCTTATGATAATTCTAATGACGGTCAATCTAGTGGTAATTCTAGTGACTATGATAGCTTAACATCTTATGTTCTTACATTGAGATCGCTGCTCAGGCAAGATAAACTTGAGATTGTTTTTTACATATTCCTGTCCTCGGAGGCGTAATTTTTATGAACTAGCTGTAGCCGCGGCTTTGCACGCGAAGTCATTTCTCTAGGTTAAAAGTACTCTATATTCCAAGACCTAAAATACCAATAAACCAAAATTTGATCAAAAATCCTTCAGTAGTCAAAAAGTTTTTATCTATTGCTCGGATTCTACTCATCAAATTGAGATACTAAGTACTTCAGATTTTAAGTATAACCCTAAGCTATCCAACAATGATAACCGCATTGCAATCAGTCAAGTTTTCACGTGATGTGCGAACAAACATAAAGACAAACAAACAGACAGACAGACAGACACGATTTAAAAAATATGTTTTATTCTTGTTCAGTACCTACCTTAATTTAAGAACCCTAATTTTTTTATTTTTTTTCTTCTTTTTACAGACTTATTCATAGTGTAAGTGCATAATGCTTTATTATAAGTATAGACAGATAGATGACTGCGATTAGCCGCCGGCTATTTGTCGGTTGTGTTTTTATTTAGGTATTGGTTAGTTGTCTCATACAGAAATAGCATTACTTGTTCGTCTAAAAAGCTCATTAGGTGTCTGCTGATTTTTTATCTCTAGTCGGCAACCAGTGAAATATTTAGCCACTACATCGCTAAAACTTCATTTTCAATTCAAGGGTTTTCTTGGAAAAACAATTAGGAAATATTAAAGTCATGTTGGATGGTATACATATAACTAAGATTTGGTCTCGCCTTGTCCCATCTTCATATTGAATGTATTTAATGAAAAAGAGTCATAATTAGTCCATATAAGGAAGGTAAAAAAAACTGTCTTAATCATCCTACTTCTGTGTATATCTTCTCTCGTACTCATTGACTCGGTTATGCGCTGTTCTTGTCCAGGTTTGACCCACAATCCATCGTCAACCCACAGTACCGCTGCGCCGGGCACCGGGTGACCAGTACTGCGTTGTCCATGCCAGCCACCACTCAGTATACGTAGCTAGCCTTAGATCAATTTAACAGTTATAATTAACTTTAATGCAAGTAATTTTAAAAAATAACTATTTTTAAGATTAAGAACCTTGTTGTAGACTTTTATACCTTTAGATACTTCATTTCAAATGATTTGTTACTCATGCATTATGTAGACAACATTGTACGAAATATTTAAGAAATAAGTTATCAAATACGCATAGAGTAGTTAAAGTTTACAGTCTGTAACATACTAAGTACAACATAAACAACAGGGTAGTGAAATCACACTATAATAGACTCGTATACTTTAATCAACATAATAAATTGAATGACAATATCAACAAACATTTATTCAATCCCTCCTTGGAAATCTCCCGTAGGTACCTGTGTCAATCGTCCTATATCAAGTTGTTAATAAAACCAACTTTGTGGTTAACTAGAAAGCATTGAAAATGAATCTTACCTTGACTGAATAAGGTGCATGTATGCTGTATACAATTGTTGGTATTACGCTAGTGATACACCTGTGATCGGGAATTGTAGTACTGGTCATACAGTACGTAAGATCTTGTATTTCAAGTTCATTTAATAGTACCTTGCAGTGAAAAAGTAAGTATATCTCCTTAATGCTAATGACTGTTCGACAAGTAAAATATTTTTTCACTTATAAAGTTTAAAAAGAAACCGTGTAGTAAAAGAGTATTCATACCAAAAGAGATAGCTTGAAGACTTCACCATTAGCCTATATCTGTCCACTGCTAGACGTAGGCCTCTCCTGATGCACGCCACTGACAAGCTCAGTGGCGTCTTCAGTTCTCCTCATTACTTTAAAACAGCTACACACTTATTTGAAAAACGACTAGAAAAAAGATTTAGGAAACAAGAATGCTCGAAAGCATTTAAAAAAGACTTATTAATAACACCAGCTGTTTAATTTTATAATATTTATATATATTTTATTTTTATGATATTATATGATGTAATATTTATAATAATTGTATATACATATTTTACAAAGTTTTATATTTTAGTATTCATTTCGATTAATTTATTTTCATTTTCATTGTACTGTCCATATCTCGAGTGCACGCCTATACACATCTTTCTTGCACAACCAGGATGACTGGCCGAAAATGCTGTCTTAGCATTAAGTCCTCCTCTGTACACTGTTTTTGTGCATAAAGTATTTAATAATAAAAATAATAATGCTACTAATCTAGGTAAAAAGCTCTCCTCGACACCCACTGACTGCACCACCTATTCAAAATCAGCCTAATTCCTCTAATATCCCGGCTAAGATAAGCATCACCCCAAATTATCAGGATTTGTGGATCGACGATTTAAATTATAACAGTATTTTATTATTGTTACGAGGAAACTGGATTTGTATACGAAGTTTCATGAGAATCGTTTAAAACGGAGTTGAAATGCAGTCAAAAAAAACTTGAAGCCGACAAAATAATAGACAAGTCAAGCTAAATAAATTATGAATTAAATACTGGTGCCCTCCATACTCGAGCACAGTCATTCGTCAACCGATAAAACGAATGTCACTATCCGTAAATGTTATTCGAATAAATTATGAATTAAATACTGGTGCCCTCCATACTCGAGCACAGTCATTCGTCAACCGTTAAAACGAATGTCACTATCCGTAAATGTTATTCGAATAAAATATGAATTAAATACTGGTGCCCTCCATACTCGAGCACAGTCATTCGTCAACCGATAAAACGAATGTCACTATCCGTAAATGTTATTCGAATAAAATATGAATTAAATACTGGTGCCCTCCATACTCGAGCACAGTCATTCGTCAACCGATAAAACGAATGTCACTATCCGTAAATGTTATTCGAATAAAATATGAATTAAATACTGGTGCCCTCCATACTCGAGCACAGTCATTCGTCAACCGATAAAACGAATGTCACTATCCGTAAATGTTATTCGAATAAAATATGAATTAAATACTGGTGCCCTCCATACTCGAGCACAGTCATTCGTCAACCGATAAAACGAATGTCACTATCCGTAAATGTTATTCGAATAAAATATGAATTAAATACTGGTGCCCTCCATACTCAAGCACAGTCATTCGTCAACCGATAAAACGAATGTCACTATCCGTAAATGTTATTCGAATAAAATATGAATTAAATACTGGTGCCCTCCATACTCGAGCACAGTCATTCGTCAACCGATAAAACGAATGTCACTATCCGTAAATGTTATTCGAATAAAATTCATTGCTGTAATTGGAGGCTGTTATTTAATAATACATCGCATGTTTGTTTTAATATTTACAGTTTTATCTCATTGTGCAGTCTGTCCGTGACATCACATTAGCGATGCTGGTTGGTTGGATCATTAGTTGTAGTTAAGTTGGTTATATTCTAGTACTAATAAAATAGGTTAGATTATTACCTACAGCTGAAATGGCATTCAAAAATGTTTTTTTGATTAAAAAAAAACATATTTTTAAGATAACGATCTCTGATATTTTAAAGGCCTGTAAATTGTCACAGTCGTGCTTCAGTGTCCGTTTTTATGTTAAGCTCACTATTTGTCATCAATCTCAATTATATTTTATTTCTCTCAAAGTGTGTCTAGAATAAGATCATCATGAAATCAAATTTAAAAAGCAAGCCTTTACTATAACCGAAAACTTAAAAAACCTTTTCTTTTGGCCTTTTTCAACGATAAGCACATAGTTTATTAAATGAACTCGTTAAAGAGTAATTGACTTAATTTAAGTCATGATAACTTTGAAGCTATTAAATAACAAATTACTAAGTTTGATGAATTAAATAGCTTGAGCAATAGTTATTATTGCTTTTATGAAACTTTTTGCCAGTTTACCATTTAGATATTATTAAATTATTGAAATGTTTGAAAATGAAATGAAAAAATAATGTATTGCCACTATCAAACATAATACATAATAATCTATTATATGACAGGGCAGTAGAAAAAAACGGTCCAGCTACATACATCGAAGACAATAGGCCAGTAGAGTATTTTCAGCTTATGATGCGTTCACATTTTAATGCGTGCAGACGCTCTGTTTTTACCCCTTTTTACCCAACTACAGCAAATAAAAGAAAGGGTAATGAGTTTAACAGTCTATGTATGTATGTATGTATGTGGTTATATGGATGTTCCACCATAGAATCGTCCCTATTGGTTCGATTTTAACAAGCGAATTGTCAATCGATTTTTCTTCAGGTAAAGAGTGACATAGGCTATAATTTTTTACCTGACTACGGCAAGCCAAAGTAAGGGTTATGTGTTCAATCTAAAAACTTGGTCTGATTCTGACAAGCAAGGCATCAATCGATACGTCTACATTGTAAGAGTGTCATAGGCAAATTTTTACCCGGGTTTTAGTTTTTGAATATATGTCTTGTTCGGACTGACGTCTTTGCTGAAATATGAGCAATATGAGTTTGGGCTCTACGCTGTAGCAACGCGTGCTGTAGCTACGTGACGTAGCAGTATACGAGGAATAAATATTTTTACCCGACTACGGCGAAACAAGGGAAGGGTAATTAAGTTAAAAGGCTATGTATGTACGTATATATCGTCGGCCAAATTATCAAAATTCGTAACTCCAAAAAATTTTTTTTTTCTTTTTTAATTCTATCAGTCGGATAATTTTAGAACGCGTCTTATCGAATAATTCGTTTCTCCCGCAAAAAATTGCTTAAAACGTTATTCGACATTTATAAAAATACGTAACTCCACGGCGCTATTTTGTTATTTACAATATTCGTAACTCCCGCGCTTAGTGCGGTTTGGGAGCTCCGTGGATAGGACGTTCACGTCGGTAGACTTTTTGTACTGATACTTTGTGGTAAATATGATTATACGGAATAGAATAAAAAGTAAGTTTGTCACATTACATGTTATTATTTGATCTAGCAATAAAAAGTTACAATTTAGAAGCAAAATCAGTTATTTTACTATGAGATGGAGTTAAGAAGTTCGATTATTTGCTTAGCTTGGTGTTGTGACTGTTTGCAAGGGAGATACAAAGTTTGAATTTATTTATACTACTATATTTTTGTTTTTACCTAACACGAAGCATGAGTGTTTTAGTATTTTTAGTTAAATTATGTTGAAAAATTTACGCGCTGCGAAAATACTCCGGGATATTCGGCCGGAAGAAGTCAATATTGAACCAGGATGCTACGTGGTAATTCAGAGATGCACATTATTAGCAATGATGGATCTCATCAAGGATCCACATGCCAAGATTTTGCAAGTTGCATTCCTGTGTTATAAGATTCAGATCTACAGTCAATAATAACTGAAAGTGTTGCCCTGAATACCATAGAAACAGATAAACGTGTAGATATTTCTATGCTGAGGTTATCAGAAGAACACACCAAATTAGGGTAGCATCCTAATTTGGTGGTCCTACAAACCGATAATTCTTAAGTATTGGAGGGAGTGTAATCGGCAGTTTATGGGCAGGCATGAATAGATTTATCTATTCAACAGAGATATTAGATTTGAATCTGTCGTCATCATAAGCACTCCTAGAAACAGTTGATCAGGATATTACTTCCTCGTCGCCATCATCAATCATCCACGCTGTTTCAATAGATCATCACATTTCACCACAACATGTTAGTTAATGAAAATGAGAGCATAACAATTTGAGGAACCTCCAAGAAAAAGACAAGAAAATTCAAGCTCAACAATGAGACGCAAACAAAAAAAGGGTACATAGAAAATATGAAATGCTTATTTAGGAAAGAAGAAGATAGAAAATAAATAGGAATTTATTAAATCTAAGGCTGCAAGACAGATGAAAAGTTGATGCAAATGAAAAATTAAACTTGAAAGGTCGCCAAACCAAGATTCACTGTGATATAATACCAGAAGAAAAGAGACTAAAGATTTTCGAGAAGTTTTGGAACATTTGGAAAGAAAATAAGATGTATTTTAAAATGTCTTCAATTTCTTAGAAAGAAGATACAAAGTGGTTTGCTGGGACATCATCTAGGCGGAAAAACTCAGTTGAATTATATTTTACTGATGACACGGGGATTAGATTTTGAATCTGCAAAACTATGTTTCTTGACAGGTTAGGCGTTGGGGAATAGATCATAAAGAAATGGATAATTAATGAAGATGATCCTAAAGATGTTACGTGTGTCATACAGTATTTCAATCACCACTTCTTTAGAGATGTTGTTGTTACTTTGAAGTTCCACAAATTAATCAGACCTGCCCCCCGATTCAGAACCCTTCGATAACTCAGTTGTCGATCGATATGGTATTATTTATTCTGTGGATTCGGTTTGAAATCGTTCAATTCAATAAATTTTTCATTCACAATATCGAATCGAATCGATTCGGTTTGTTATCGAAAGGTTCTGAATCGGGGGGGCTGGAAAAATAACAGATGTCCCTACAGTCACAAACATGGGGGCTCTCAAATACACTCCCGATGGAAAAATTGATTACATTCAGCTGCTACTGATTGACAAGAGCTCAACCCTAGAAGAACTAAAAATATCAGTTTAATTTCATGGGATAGGTACTATTCCTCAGCTTTATTCGGTGAAGCGAAAGATTATAAAGGAGAAATACCAGGATTTTCAGAACCTCAAGCACAACATTGAGAAAGATTATCATTTTATAAAATTATGTGAGGCATTATTCCTCCGTTATTCCTTTCCATGCACGGTTGCCTGGAAGAGATCGCTCTGAGCGATAAGACCGCCCATTGTGACACTTTATTATTAATTTTGTTTTTTAGTTGTAAGATTTTTATTTGTGTGTTTCAATAAAGAGTTTTCTATCTATCTAAAAACTGATGAAAGTTTTAAGACTGGATATCGTGCCATTAAGACTACCTACTTAAATAATTACTTAAAGCAAATTTGATTTTTATGTTACATGAGTTTTTATGAGCTATTAGAAGTTCTTACTATGAAGTTTGGTAAATAAAAAACTGAGGAAGCATTAATTTCATTATTTTTTTAGTTATATCCCCTAGATAAAATTGCGTAATGAAACTGCGAATGTCATCTGCATTGTAGTCAAAGTGATAAAAATGAAAACGTAAAACTGCGTATATCCTAGAAAAAGTTGTAAGTCCAACTTGACTAAAAATTAAAAACCCGTATGACCATTATTTTATTAATTATCTACAAAATCAATAATATTCGCATTAAAATATGAATCTACACTAATTTTAGACTTAAAGTAAAAGTGACTCGCTTAAAATTTCTCAAATTAAGTGAAAAATACTGTTATTTGTTGTTCCTATAAAATGTACTTACATGGACTTTCGAATTCTGATATTTAGGCCGACGATATGTATGTATTCATATATATATATATATATATATATATATTGGTCCAATTTTAAAAAGCGAGGTGACAATCGATTTGCCTTCAAGTATAGAATATCATACGCTTCTGTTTTACCCGACTACTGCGAAGCAAAGGAAGGGTTATGTGTTCTAACAAAAACATGGTCCAATTTTGACAAGCGAGGTATCAATCGATTCGTCTTTATGAATAGTGTTATAGTTTTTTTTCCCGACTACGGCAAGGTAAAGGAAGGGTTATGTGTTCAAACTAATAACTTGGTCAGATAATGACAAGCGAGATTTCAATCGATTCGTCTTCGTCGCAAAAGTGTCATAGGCTATTTTTTACCCGACCGTCGTCGGGATTAGGTTTTTGAACTTTTGCTTATTTGTATAGAACTACCTAATTACAGTGATTCAACTTTAGGCTGAAAAACTGCAAAATGGTTTATTCTGAATATTTTGTTTGCTTTAATTAAAGTATTCTACAGTATTTTCAGTTATGCTTCAAGTTACGCCTTTTTTAGTTACGCGTGCGCACGCGCAGTATGAGCGTGGTTGGGCACGTGGTAGCTTTTTTGCGCGCGAACAAGGTAGTAGCTAATGACCATCATGCTATCATTGTATCCTCTGTCTATAGTTGATTTATTAATTTATAAAACTGGCTCTGCAAGGTGCATTGCCCGTGTTATCTGGGATTTAAGAATCCTATGTGTTATTCCAAAAACCATATGTACCAATAGACCAAATTTCATAAAATGTTGTTCAGATGACAAATAGTATTTTATCGTTTTTTTTAATCATCGGATTGAGATACCAAGCCAAATACACAGGTTTTTAAGTCGACAAACTGCATCATATTTGATCCAGTAGTTCTTACGTAATGCGCGAACATACAGACAGACCACCATTTAAAAAAGTTGTATTCTTGTTCAGAAGCTTACTTTAGGTACCATAGACTTTTTTAAAATTTATATTCCTTGTATAGACTTCTTGTTACTTAAGGCTTTACTATAAGTATAGAATAGGTAAATTGATATAGACATATGTTTAAAATTCCCACTAATTAATTAAAATTCAAGAGACAAAAGAAATACCTACAATAAATACCTCATCCCAAGTGTCTTAAAAGTAGTGTACCAAAGTACAAAGAGCTCAACAAAAAGTCCCTGAGCCCGACTGTCAGACACTAGCAATCGTGATTAACGACGCGCGCGTTGACGCGCAGCGTGGCGAGTGTCGCGTCATAAATCAGCTGTTTCTTCCTCATTCCTTGCCGTTTAGTCCAGGAAATTTGTCAAACATGCATGTGTTTTAGGTAGGGTGCAATTTTGTTTATATTTAGTGTCTGGATCTTAAATAATATAAAAAACAACAACAGTGTGAAACTGAGTTTCCTAATTTGCGGCCGCCACCTGGAACATAGGGAGTACATGATATCTAAATATTACTTTTGAATTAGTACTGTCGTTCAATTCACGAGTGCTTAGATTACTTCTCGGTAAGTGTGCACCGCCGACGACTGCATCATCACTTTGCTATGGAGGTGACTAAGTAATCAAACTTAGCTCTGTTGGCACATGAAAGAGAAATTTCCTTTTCAAACTCAAAACATACTAAGTTTATCTAAATTTTATTGATTTGATATATTCATAATATTTTATGTAGGTATTTCTTCTTGTTTATGAGATGCAAATTTTTGACTAGTAAAGGTGCTATTATTTTGCCTATTTACAATAAAATAATGACACTTTGCTCAATTTTAAACTAATACAAATTTAAAAAGCATTTATTTGGTTAATACAATATAATAAAGCACCTTACTCAAAATACACGGTTACTTAATTCCTAACGCCAACCCTGGACTAGGCCGTTTCTTCCTCGTTCGTCACCGTTTCCCTGCCGCTTTGTTGTCGCCATTACCGTCTTTTTGTCGCGCGACATTACGCGTAATGTACACATTCCGCGAGATATTGTTACAGATTGCTCGGTTATTTTTCACTCGCTATGCTGCATTGTTCGAGATATTAAAATAAAAATGTATCGTCGGCCCTTGCTTTGTAGGTCGCTTGTGCTTGAGGATGATACATTTTGTTTGTGCTTTATTCTTAACATGGAAGCGAGTTGCGAGCGCCCTACAAATGACACACGTAACATGCGTTGTAATGACCGTGGTGACAGAATTTCAAAATAAGTACCTCTTTTTCCTTCTATAGGGTTTCGTAGTCAAACAAGGATCATTTTTAGTTTTGCCACGTCCTTCTGTCCGTCCGCCTGTCTAAAAATTCACAAATTTCACATCTCTAGATCCACATCATAGTAGGCTGTATGTTGTTTGTCAGTCAGCAGGTATGTTATGGTAATATTTTATAGGTATAAGATGATGAAACTTTCGTGCGAGGAGAGCTTAAATTATCCAAAGTAGCAAAATGAAGATAAAATAAAAACAAGCCTCAAGCGATACTTATCTTAAGTGAGATGCCGTTATTATTAACGGCATCTCACTTAATCGTTAATTAAAACGAGATTAACGAGTCAACCGTTAACCACCGTTTAGAGGTAGTGTAGGAGTTAATGGTAGAAACCATGAAAATAGAGTCTTCATTTCTTGATTTAGGCTTTCAATTATACATGTACAACTTTGCAACCAATATGAACCATTATTTAAAAATATGTTACGACCGAACACCGGTCGAATTGTTCGACGAAATAACTCGTGAGTGACAGTCGTAATATATATTTGAATAATGAATCACGCTCACGTTAGTTTATCTTCTATACTTATAATAATGAATCACGCTCACATTAGTTTATCTTCTATACTTACTTATAATAATGAATCACGCTCACGTTAGTTTATCTTCTATACTTACTTATAATAGTGAATCACGCTCACGTTAGTTTATCTTCTATACTTACTTATAATAATGAATCACGCTCACATTAGTTTATCTTCTATACCTACTTATAATAAAGCAATAAGAACGAAAATAACTAATTAAAAAAAAGGTACTTAAAATAAGCAACTGAACAAGAATATAACATTTAAAAAAAGCATATCTGTCTTTTTGTCTGTTCATCTGTTTGTACGTTAGTTTGTTTGTCTGTATGTTTGTTCGCGCATCACGTAAAAACTACTAAACCGATTGTAATGCAATTTTCACTGTAGGATAGCTTAGGAATAGACTTAAAAACTGGGGTACGTAATATCGTAATACGATGATTATATGCCAAGCAATCGATAAAAAAACTATTTGACGGCTGAACAAATTTTGAAGAAATGTAGTATTTTGTAATTTATAGGAAATTTTGGTCCTGGAATAACACGTGTCGTGTGAGCTACTTTTAAATGAAATTACCATGCGGGCAAAGCCGCGGGCACAGCCAGTGTACCAATATGAGAAATGGTTCAATTCTACTTTGTTTCAAATGAAAAGAAAAAATATTAATTTTGCGATTAGCAATGCCAATACCTTTACACAAAGCGCATTTTCTATCACAACTAGTATAAAGTTACGACATTTTAGTAAAGATCTGTTATTAGCCGTTTATTAGCATTTTGAACCTTATGTCAAAGTCTTTTTTTATATAAGCACTCTACCACGTGACGTCACTGAGCAAAATGCCGCGAAATATTTTTGTCCCGTCATCGTAACAATCCTTTCGCAATAGTACAAAACTCTGCCCGTGATTGGCTGAATACAAGTAGCCAAAGCCAAAAATGGAATAACATATATATAAAGCACTCATGCGATGAAGACGAATCGATTGATAACCTCGCTTGTCAAAATTGGACCAAGTTTTTAGTTTAAACATATAACTCTTCCTTTGCTTCGCCGTAGTCGGGTAAAAAATATCCTGTGGCAGTTTATAAATAAAGACGAATCGATTTATACCTTGCTTGTTAAAATTGGACCTAGTTTTTTGTTTGAAAACATAACCCTTCTTTTGCTTTGCCGTAGTCGGATACAAAATGTTCTATAGCACTCTACAGATAAACACAAATCGATTGATAACTCGCTTGTCAAAATCGGACCAAGTTCTTATATTGAACACATAAACCTTTGTATGCTTCGCAGTAGTCGAGTAAAAGAAAATAGTGTATGACACTATACTTGAAGACGAATCGATTGATACTTTGCTTATCAAAATCAGACCAATAGGGGCGACGCTATGGTGGAACATCCACATAATAATATATACATACATACATACATATATTCATTAACTGTATATATGTATGTATGTATATATTATTATGTGTATTAAACTCATTACCCTTCCCGTGCTTTGCTGTATAGTCGGGTAAAAATATCTAGTTACAAAAATGCAGATCTGTTTTATTTTTAATGAGATCTATGCGAACGTACTAAGTACTAACTTCAGTAACAAAACCACCCGCTGCCTCCCCGCGTACATTTTGTTTCGCAACCGCTAATCACGGCTTGTGTAAACTTCAAATATTAATTAACCAGCGGTTATCTTTGATGCGAGCACTAATTAATAGCGTTGATTAAATATTTTGAGGCAACTTCCGTTGGCGGCGCGATCAAAGTTTTATCTTGCTCCGATGCTCATGCATAGTTCACGGATTAATTTAATGAGTCTTTGATGAATATCAAAGTTCGTGCGAACGGAGGCGCGCCCGGGTGCTGTTATTACTAAGTTAATGCTTAGATGCTTAGAGCGTGAAATCTATACTTATAATAAAGCAATACGTACGAAAAAGTCAATTGAAGAAAAATAGTCTAGGATCTTAAAATAAGCTACTGAAAAAGCTGATAACTTTATTTTAATTTACCTCGACGTTTCGATCAAGTTTCATTGATTGTGGTCACGAGAAGACATTAAGTCATGTTTGTTCGCGCATTACGTAACACTAATGGACCGATTACGATGCGGTTTTCACTTTTGGATAGCTTATGGGTTGACTTAAATACTAGTGTATTATTAATAACTCAATAGGATGAGTAGAAGCCGAGTTATTGATAAAAACTTTTTGACAAAGTTGGCATTGGTATTTTAGGTCTTGGAATAGCACATTTTAGTAGTTTTAATCTCGTGCAATGAACACGAGTGAGTAATCGCTGGTATAGCTAGTAGGTACATAAAATAACTAGAGCTTTTTTTATCTGATGCTGTTTTGGAAATCGTTCGACTTTTAAGTTGTTGACCTACGGAGCTGAAACATGGACACTCACGGTCAAAGTAGTCCACAAATTTAAGGGAGCTGTGGAGAGAGCTATGCTTTGAGTTTCTCTGAAGGATAGGAGTCATGTTGAAGATATCCGACGGATAACCAAGGTAACTGACATAGCTCTAAGGATAAGCAAGCTGAAGTGGCAGTTGGCTGCTGACATTTCCCGAAGAACTGATAACCATTAGGGTAGAAGAGTTCTCGAGTGGAGACCATGTCTAGGCATACGTAGCGTAGGATTCCCTGTGGCCAGATGCACTCCATCTGCATCTGGCCTACGCTACGCTACGACCTGCGAAAAACGGCCGGAAGAAAATGTATGAGAAGAGCTGAATAATGAGCTCAGTGGCTTGCATTAGGAGAGGCCTACGTCCAGCAGTGAACAGATATAGGCTGATGATTATGATGAGAATGATAATATTGTTATAAATGATTTTTCAAATATTTACAATAAGCCTAAAATGCCTAACTGATATTAAATACAATTTAGGTACAATGCATTTTAGTGAGTCTTATTGAATCTGTGAAGTTCTCCGGAACATCAAAAACAATGCAGTATTTTGTGATGAAATTGTATATCAACTATAAAATTCCACAAATTATCCACTCACGAGCACATACGCAGCCGCCATTTGCTACTCGTATGCTTCACTCGTTTGTTTGGCGGTGCAGACTCCGTAATTTTTTAACATTCTTGCTTCATCTGTTATTGAGATTTTCGTCGTATTCGTATGTAGTGAACGTGACATGTAAATATGTAATAAAAAAAAGTCTAACATTTGGGAGGTGTTATTGAAAATGAAGCCGAGTTATTGAAAATTCCGTTGATAACCCTCTGTCGGCGCCACCCCTTTAATCCGAAGTGATTGCGACGACGCGGCAGCGGCTTTTACATTTTTAACCAACTGCCAGCCAGATGTTGACGAGGTGACCAAATAACTTTACAAAATAAACGACACTTACTTAATAAAGAGTAAGAAGTTTGTTGCCTAAATATTAATTGCAAGTCTGCTCATAACAATAATTGCAGTTTTACTTAAATTATTGGATGGCTCAATCTAGCGTGGCGTTGCAGGGCGCTGGTCGTTCTGTGTAGATTATGAAATATAATTATGTAAATGCCGCTATGAGTTCGTTTACTGTTCTTTGGACTCGGATAACAAATACGTTACGTTCGTCTCGGTGTATGTCACTACTAGGCTCATTAGATTTAGTCCCCAGTTTTGGCAAACAATCACAGCACGGTCCATATCCCTCAAACAAAGGTCCGCTGTCTCGAGTGCTAAGTAGAGCACTATTTACAAGGCGCGCGCAGTTAGACCACGTTGAGCGGATCTGATGGCAATGTCTTAGAAAATCCACAATTGGATCACCTGATTTTGCCAACTTGAATTCAGACGAGATGGTGTTCAACCATATTAAATCCACACCAATATAATAATATAAAATTGAAACGTTGTCTGTTTGTTTGTTTCTTTGTTTGTATGGAAGCTTTCACGCCAACACGGCGAATCTTTTAAATAGGTACGGTAATACAAAGAGACTAATATAGGTTACTTTTAGTCCCGGAAAGTGAATGAACATAACATTAAGATGCTTTTGTTCGCGATAAATTGTAGTCCGCGCGGACGAAGTCGAAGACAAAAGCTAGTATAATATGATGTAACCATTTCGAAAAAAGTGTTTATCCACAAACTCTCACGTATTTTTGCCACATGCTGGCATTGTCGGTTAGCGTATTTGATGCTCTATTTCTGAGAGCAGAGCTCTGTACCGGCAGACAACGAACAGTCTGATGAGGTCTTTATTCATACTGAGCCTATCCTCTGAGTTTCCGTATCGAATCACTACGATATTGAAATATAACAGTTGCAATTTAAAAACCCTTACATGTAAAAGAGAGATATACAAATCTTTCTTTTCATAATTTACCAATGTGATTATTTACTTTATATTGTTTATTTTCAGGTAGTGAAAAATATATTTTATTACATAAGTAACCACTGAAATAAAAACTTTAAAAGTACATGTTTTTTTTGCATGATTACTCAAGGAAAAGCTCTGTAACATCTCTTTCTCTCTGCTTATCTTCGTTTAACTATACGATGCTACTTGTAGAGTCCTGTCTGTCTCTCAAGGAGCCATTAGTAGAGCTGAATGCGTAGTACAGCATTAAAATTCATCTCTACGTCTCTATTGCAGTGAAGGACGAAGGGCCGAGTACACTGTCTCTGCGACGTTAATCACTGGTTGGTAAAGTAGCACATTTTATAGCCAACGTAAGTTGTGTCACCAATGTTTATGGTTTGTCATTCTCACTGGTTGCATCTGTATTCGCCGCTTCTCGATATCAAAAGTAAGAGACACAGTCGTATCAGCTGACATGTCATAGCAACCTCTTGATTTTAATGGAATGGCTCCTTGTTGTGCTCCAATTTTGAATGTTTGAAAACATGTGTGTATGAATAGGAATGGTCTACAATATTGCGTGTGACAGAGAAGAACTTGAAGACCCCTAGTTTTCTCTTTCCATCCGGTTTTATAAATCTGTATTAGCTATTTCAAACCCAACAGATCAACGAGGTTGTACTCTTATTCATAACACAAAATCTAAATTGTATTACAAAAGAAGATTCTTACATTAGAAATTAACATAAACATTAAAAAAAACGTAATTGTTTTTTTTTGTTTTTTTTTTGTTTTTGACGGTCGGTTGGTCTCGTGGCTAGAGATTCTAGGTACGAAGTCGAACGGTCGCGGGTTCGAATCCTGCAAGGTGAAATCATTTGTGTGATGAGCAGAAATGTTTGTTTCCGAGTCGTGGATGTAATATTCTTATCTATGTATGTTTATACGTTATCTAGTGCCCATAGCACAGGGTATCCTAGTTTGGGGCTAGATAATTGGTGTGGAAATGTCCCGAATATATTTATATTTATTTATTTATTATCCGTAACTCAAACACCGCTAACCATTCTTCGTAGCACCGGCCCGCTGAAGCACAGTACTAAATACTGCGCTGCGTTTATCATACAAATGGGTTTCCTGAATTAAAACCTCCCTGTCTCAACGTAATATTAATTAAAAGCTTTGATACTTTCCGCACTCTTCAGTTTAATGCGAATTGTACTTAATTCCAGTAACGGATTAAAACTTATGAATTTTTATGGCGTCTAAATACGGCGAAAGAGTTGGTATCTTTTTTTAAGGATTAAATTTCAAGTTTTAATTCAATTTGTTTGGAATTTGTGGAGGTCTTTAGAAATGTTATTCATGAAAGCATAAATAACGTAACATTTATAAAGTAACAAAAATATTTGATAACTGATTCACTGGGATTCGCTGAATTTCTATGTAATTCGATATATATCTTTCTTACTAATTCATCATCACTATAACTAGATATGGTCGTATTATATGATTTAGTACTAAAAACAATATCCTCACTTCAAGAGTAAATTCATAACAATATATAAAAGCGAAACGTTGTCTGTCTGTTTGTTTGTTTGTTTGTTTGTTTGTTTGTTTGTTTGTTTGTTTGTTTGTTTGTTTGGGGAGCTTTCACGCGATAACGACTAGACGGATTTTGATGAAATTTAAAATAGAGACAGCAGGGTATATGAGAATAAAACATAGGATACTTTTTATTCCGAAAAATAGAAAGTTTCCGCGGGAAAACTGGAAAATGTTGAAAACTCACTGTAAGGAATGGTTGTCATCATAGCATGGTCTGTGGTTGCCATGGAAACGAAATAACAAGTCTGTCAATAAAACATCAAGAGCATTGGTGCTATACCTACTTTTGTATTGGTTTTTAATATCCTAGAAGTAAATAGGATGCTTTTTTCGCGATAAACAGTAAGTAGTCCGCGCGGACGAAGTCGCGGGCGGGAAAACTAGTATTATATTTTTTTACATGTGGATGAATGCGTTTTTAGGGTTCTTGGGCTACTTTTAGATATGGAATGATTTATAGGTCTACCACACACAAAATCTGTAATTGAGGAAGATAAATGAAAAAATATATTTATTTCTTACAAAAATGTAAAGTAGTCGCGTTTGGCCTGCACGGGCTACCGATAGACGAGTTTCAACCACGCCGTTTCTTGGCACTTGTCCCGAGGGGTGGCAATAACAATCACAATAGCATTGAAAATAACGCAGTTACAGTTAAAGTTACAGTTATAAGGTGCTCTTGTACTGTTGTTGTCGTGTTATTAATGCTGTTTTGGTAGAGATTCCTAAAAATATAACTAAATGGTTTAATGCATTTAATGGGATAGACGTTTGAGTATTTTTGGAAAAGGATGGCATTGTTGTAAATAACATTTGAATGATGAATTTGATCACCACGGGTGTAGATAGATCTACGACCTCTGTCTACAACCACGGAATAGAATCCAAGGAAAATGTATGCTATGTTCTTGCAGATATTTGCCTAAGTGTAATATTATTTACAAGCTGTATCTGCGGCTCTGCCCGCATGGTAATTTTTCTGGGATATCATGACGTTATGTGTTTTTCAAAAAATAAAAATTAACAATTATACGTTTTTTGTTAGCCGACTGAAGGAAATAAAAAACAATTGTCAACAGTTATCAGTTATGAGTATGGTTTGTATGTATATTTGTACGTTTCTTAGGGTTCTGGGGATTTTGTCAGGCTATATATTTATAACAGAGTCGCCAGATTTTGCGACATTAAAAGAAAAAAATGTAGTGAAGCTAAAAGTATAATTTGTAAATGGTTGAAAACATTAACATATGAGAAAACTGAGGATATTTTATAGGTGAAGTGTTAGTTTAAGGAATCAATACAATGTAATATGTAAATAATAATGTATATACTTATGCAATTGTAACAACACATATTTATGACATATGAATAAATTTGAGTAATGTCGATTCATACATAATTTTATATAAGCACTTTGCATGTATTACTTAAGTATACATAATAATTATAAAATATATTTATTTTTGGAATTTTTGACTTTTTATAATATACCTCCAGAGTTATTTTTATATGTTTTAAATTTAATTATATTATAAAAAAAAAATAAGTCTGTTACTGAGGTTACAATAAAGGCAATGCTATTTACAAACCCACGTTACCTCGATACAGGCTTGCCTAGTGAAGTAACGAAAAGATATATAATACTAGATTAAGAATTGCCTGCAAAATAACCAAAACCATTATAATTATTTAGTTTTATGTTTTGCGTGTGTTATTGTATAATTATTTAGTTTTATGTTTAGCATGTGTTATTGTATATTTTTTGCAGGTAATAAACTATTTTTCATTTTTTTTTAAATCCTACAGCCTCAACGGCTTGATGGATTTTAATAAATGAGGTATCATTGGATTCGTATTGATAACGAGAATATATGAAAAGTCAAGAAAACCAATATGGCGGCTTACAACTGTCATATTGTATATCAGTCGGAACAAAAAAATACCAAAACATATTGAGTGAGGAATCAAAATACAGGTCTTTAAATTACCATTTCAGAAACATATAATTCTTATAAATAAACAGTAGCAATTTACTTTAAACCTTCTTACAAAAAAAAACAATTTTCGTCTAGTCAAGTGTATGTAAATAATATAGTCTAATGTTGCAATTGTAACTATTAAAGTTAAATATGTTAGTAAAAAAGAAACATTAAATTTATATAACTACGCCCCGCAGTTTCACCCGCGTCCCTCAGGAACCACACATTTATATAACTACGCCCCGCAGTTTCACTCGCGTCCCTCAGGTACCACACATTTATATAACTACGCCCCGCAGTTTCACTCGCGTCCCTCAGGAACCACACATTTATATAACTACGCCCCGCAGTTTCACCCGCGTCCCTCAGGAACCACACATTTATATAACTACGCCCCGCAGTTTCACCCGCGTCCCTCAGGAACCACACATTTATATAACTACGCCCCGCAGTTTCACTCGCGTCCCTCAGGAACCACACATTTATATAACTACGCCCCGCAGTTTCACTCGCGTCCCTCAGGAACCACACATTTATATAACTACGCCCCGCAGTTTCACCCGCGTCCCTCAGGAACCACACATTTATATAACTACGCCCCGCAGTTTCACTCGCGTCCCTCAGGAACCACACATTTATATAACTACGCCCCGCAGTTTCACTCGCGTGCCTCAGGAACCACACATTTATATAACTACGCCCCGCAGTTTCACTCGCGTCCCTCAGGAACCACACATTTATATAACTACGCCCCGCAGTTTCACTCGCGTCCCTCAGGAACCACACATTTATATAACTACGCCCCGCAGTTTCACCCGCGTCCCTCAGGAACCACACACTTTCCAGGATAAAAAGTAGCCTATGTGTTAATCCAAGTTATAAGCTACCTCCGTACCAAATTTAATCCAAATTTAATTTTGTTCATAGTCGGGATTTTTGTATTTATATAATAATTTTACTTGTTGATTTCTCGGCTTCTATTCGTACACCAGTTTTTAAGTCAAAACCTAAACAATCCAACAGTAAAAACTGAATCGCAGTCTGTTCATTGGCTTTTATGTGATGCGCAAACATATAAACATTTTTGAGCTACGATCATCACCCACATTCCCCCCTCCCCTTATTGCTAAAAACCACTCGTTTACCTCAGCTTTCAAACATAAAAAACCGTATCTAAATCGGTAAATTCGTTTGGAAGCTACGATTCTGCTGTGTTGGTCTTCAATAAATATATAAATGAATATGGCGACAACCAGACGCCATATTGCGAAAAAGTATAATAAAAAAAAAAGTAGCTAACCTTTTTTTTAATTGTTTTGTGAGCTATCCTAAATGTTCAGCCGGTTAGCTAATCGGGAAGTACTCGAAATTTGAATTGCATGATTCCAGTACAGACAAAATACATAGATACGTACAAACATACAGGTGAAATTAAATAGGAGCTTTAAAAAAGATATAAAAGCCAACGAACTATGGAATATCATTTATTTGAAAATCATCTTAATTTTTCTCTTATAATTTTTCATTTCGAATGACCTTTTAGGATCTACCTGTAACGATTTAAAGTTGGTTAGCAACCATTCCCATTTCTCTAACAACCATTTTTTTGTAAATGTTTTTACCTTCTTCTCTCACAACCATTTTTACCTGACTGCACGGAAGGTTATGTGTTTAAGTTGTATGTACGTTTGTTTGTCTGTATGTTTCTTAGGCATGTCCTACAGCCTACACGGCTTGATAGATTTTGATAAATGAGAAATCATTAGATTCACCAGAGACTCACTCGCTCACTGAGGTCTTGATCACGAGAGTGCTATAGCACTCTCGTGTTCAAGACGAAGTATAATATGTATAATATACTCTCAATCTAGTATAATATACTCGTATGAAGTGTAATACGGCTGCTTACAGCTGCCAAATAGTATTTTCGACTGACCAAAAAATGTCAAAAACCTATCGAGTGAGGTATCAAAATAAAGATTTCTAGAAAACCATTAAAAATATGCAATTCTTATTACTTAACCGTAGCAATTGTCTTTTAAGCTTCTTACAAGATTTTCAATTTTAGATTATTAAAGTTAATGTAAATACTAAAGTCTAATATTGCAAATGCAAAAAGTAAATAAAAATATGCCAAAAAATAAAAACATTAAATTTATTTAAATACTAGCTGCGCCCTGCGGTTTTACCCGCGTTCTTCAGGAACCATGCATTTTTTCCGGGATAAAAGTAATCTATGTGCTAATTCAGGTTACAAGGTACCTCAACACTAAATTTCATTTAAATCTGTTCAGCTAAAGTTTAAGCGTAAATAAGTAACACACACCCACACACACACACACCCTCGCGCACACACACACAAACACACACACACACACGCACACACACGCTCACACAAACACACCCTCAGACACGCACACACACACGGATACCATAACTTTTGACCAATCTTCAATAGTGCAATTTAAATGGTTCTGGGCATATCTTAGTCTTGAAAAACGATGCCCACGCTCCAGTTTAGGGCCATTTGCAGGTATAAGTGGTTTCAAGTTAGCTTTAGCGAGTCGTCGTCTTACTGTCCATGCGCTTGGGCTACTTCCTCCGAGGCGTCAAAACTGATTTGTAAGTTCAGTTCCTGTGAGAAAGCTATTACGAAGCATGGTGTTCACCAAGTATCGATCTTCTCATGCTGTGGTACACCTGGTTCTGCCTGTTCCTAGTCTGCGTAAATTAGAGCCAGTTTCCTCGTAACGTCGGAGAACTCATTGTACTGTTGACAGCGACACACCGACAGTCCTGGCTGTATCGCGCTGATTCCGGCATTGTGAGAATTCTGGTACATTCTTCAGGTGTAAGCGACATGATTACAGCTTGAATAATAAATATCGAACACCAAAGAGTATATAAATACTACGTAATCGAATACTATCAATATGGTTTATATACCCACTTAAATGACATATTAGAAACAAAAGCAAAATCAAATGCAGTAATTTCGTAGTTCCATCTTCGAAAGTCTCCCTTTTACAAATTTGTTTTTTTTTATGACATAACTTTACAATAACTAAGAAGTTTTAATACCTTAATTTAAGGAGTATTTAATTGTCTATCAAACACAATTTAATTCAATAAGCTAGCATTCTTAGTTTTCGAGATTTATAAGTTTCTTTAAGTGACTCGGATTCATTGCTCTCGAGTGTATTAGTGTGATTATATTCAATTATTTTGTTCGCAGTCAGGTATTTTGTATTTTAATTATAAATTTACTCGTTTGTGAAGATGTCTGACTGTGCTTATTTTTATACTAGGTCCTTAATTTTATGGATAGATTTAGTACGAATATACATAAAAATTATGAATAAATAATGTATCTGAACAACATAATATGGACGATACTTTTGTGAATTAATTTGTAGACAATTATGTTTTTAATTTTAAATGAATAGTAATCTTGTTTTTAGGCACAAACTTTTTTCTTATTTAACATATCGAAATTCTAATAACGTTTTATCTTCATAGTAGGCTCAGTACACCGTGCAAGCAGCAACCGCGGTGTTTTGAGCCTTTAGGAAACCCCTAATAGGCTACGCCGATCCCCAAGCAGAGCACATTTACACTTCTTTATTTTTCTAAATCACACTCGTGCAAAGCCGGGGTGAATCGCCTCGTATAAGGCCCTATTCATAAAGCTGCTTTCCTAGCAACTGCACAGCACTGTATACAAGGTGGATGTAATCAATGTATATTTTTTCGCGTTATCATCGCGTAAAATATATCTGCTCTGTTTAATACGTGGTGATCGAATATATGTCAATGTAATCGGATATCTTTTAATGTAATCAGATATCTGTTACTAACAAAATTATGGTCTTTAATCAGTTTCTTAATGTCTAAACATCATCATGCAGTAAAGATAGATGAATCCTTTTCAGAGTGAAATGTTATAAGTAGCCCTAACAAACCGCTGTATTTTATAAGAGAAAAGTAGGAACAGATACTTATATTGAAGGAGCGTAAACTTTTAGCTACAACTTCACAAAGCCGTAATTATGTCTTTCGGAAAATAAGAACTAATTAAACAAATACATGCTTCAACCTCATTCAAACGATGTAATGAAAGCAATCACAACTTCCTGAGTTATAAAAATTGCGGACGCGTGAGCGCTGCAAACTTTTCACATTAGCAGCCTAGTCGCGTTGTTTGCAGTTGCATGCGGATGTTAACTTCCATGAATTTAAATTCTGCAATTTTATGTCCATAAATGTGTTACATAATAAAGTGTAGTGAGTTTTACTTGTCAAGCCCTTTCATTTGATACCCATATAGAGGGTACTGAAATAAACACCATTTTGTGGTGGCGGCGGCCAACTTGGCTTTGGTATATTTATGGTGTACTGTATCCTACTAGTTAAGCCCTTTCATTTCATATCCATATTGACGTGTATGAAAAAATAGAAAAATATCCACCATTTTGTGGTGGCGGCCATCTTAAATTTAAAGTATTCATGGTGTATACATTCATTCAGTGTGGTATTCATTCTACTAATTAAGCCCTTTCATTTGATACCAATATTGAGGGGGTTGAAACAACACATATTATGTAATCCGCCATTTTGTGGCGGCGGCCATTTTATATTTATAATAACATTAAATATACATAATTGTATTGTCACCAGAACCAAAAGTGTGAAGCAATTTCAGATCAATCGGTCAACAGGAAGGTGGTAAAATTTTAATTACTAGATTTAACCCAAACAATCAAATAAACAAACAACAAGTAAATTGATTATAGAAATATAAAAAACCCGATGCGAACAAAATTATAGAATATCGATTCAGTTGTACGCGCTGAGACCGCAGTATAGCTGCGGTTTATGCCTGTGCGTGCGTGCGTGCGTGCGTGTGTGTGCCTGCGTGTGTGTGCGTGTGTGTGTATAATTATATATTTGTAACTTCTTCACGCATAAACGGCTGAACGGATTTTATAAATTGTATCCCGGAAAAATGCACGGTTCCTGACGGACGCGGGTTACACCTCGGGGCGCAGCTAGTATTTATATAAATTTAATGGTTAGTTTTAACTTACATACCTGTTTTACTTTACTTTAATGGTTGCAATTGCAAAATTAGACTAAAGTATTTACATTAACTTGGAATAATCTAAAATTGAAAATTTTGTAAGAAGCTTAATAGATAATTGCTACTTAGTCTTAAGAATTATATATTTTTGAAATGGTATTATAAAGACCTTCATTTCAATACCTCACTCGATAGGTTTTGGTCATTTTTATTCGGTCGGAAATTAAATATGGCAGCTGTAAGCCGCCATATTAGTTTTCTTGACATTTGATATATCCTATAGCACTCTCGTTATCAAGACAAATCTAATGATACCTCATTTATCCTGAGAAACGTACAAACAAACAAATATACATACAAGCCAAACACATAACCCTCCATGCAGTCGAGTTTAAATCAGCAAACAGGTCAAGCTTAATAAACGTTAAAAAATATATGAGGTTTATTATTTAGAATGTAGGCTGGGATTTAACTATATTGAGCAATTGTGGCAATATTAGATTCACTTGTTGCTTCTTAATTTTTGTTTATTTATAAACTAGTTGTTTGTTGTTTGTCGTATGAGGTAGTGCTGGCCTCTGATGTCAGAGTTTGTCAAGCCGCCTGAGGGCCTCTGACATGGCTTAACGACTGCTATAAATCAATAACAGCCGGGACCGACACTAAGCACGGAGCGATCGAAAACCGCACATAACTCAGAAAAGTCATTGGTAGCCTAGGTACTGGTATTGGTATTGGTATTTTGAGCCTAGGTTTTGAACCCGTTGGATTCTAAATTGCACTATAGAACCGTTAGGCCACCATCGCTCTTAAACTAGTGACTCGCCCCGGCTTCGCGCGGATAGCGCTCACATCGCGGCATTTTTCTTACTGTTAGCATTTTTATGTGCGTAGTAACTTCTAAAAAACACGCCAGTGAGCGTAATTCAAAATCTTTGGTAGATCGACGATCGTATCGTGGTACTTTTTGACCATAAACAACAAACGTGTAACGTCATTACAACAGCTGCCGTAAGATTCCACGAAAATATCGTAACGCGACGCGTTACGTATGTGTATGGTCATAGAAAATAAGGTCCCTTGATAGACTTGTTATTATTTCGTTTCCACGGGTATTTTTTGTTAATCCATTACAAACAAACATAAGTACAAACATACAAATATACAAACATACAAAAAATTAGATCTTTTCTCATTATAATACTAGAGTGGATTACCGAGCTGGGGCCGTATTCAGCTAAGAAACTTAACCTGCACTGCAACGTGATCGCTGCGCAATCGTTACATTTCGGTGTGGCCATACTTAGAAAAAAAAACTGGAGAAATAATAGGGGGATGAAAGTGTAGCGAAGTGAGGGATGGTGGGGGAAAGTGAGGGGAGGGTAGGGGGATGTGGACGAATGGTGGGGGAAGTCGGGGAAGGGTGCAGGAATTGGGACAGGGGTTGAAAGACTGTAAGGGAGGGTGGGGGCAGAGTGGGAGAAAGGAGGAATGGTAGGGGAAAGCCCTTTATCCCTATCCTTCCCTTACTTTACCCACCTTCCTTCACTTCACCAAACCTTCCCCCACATCTCAGCACATTTATCAAGTTTTTTATTTTTTCTAAGTATGGCCACACCGAAAGGTAACGATCACGTTGCAGGTTTGTTAGCTACATATGGACTTGGAGGCAGGTCGTTTACCTGATAGTAAGCTCTGGTAAGAGCAGATAAGGCCGTTTGTTTGATTGCCATATTTATTATCAGTACTGGTAATTGGTAAGTCTTCACCAAAACCTAAAGCTTTATTTGCATGGTAGGGTTTGACGAAACCCACAACTTACTGCGCGGCGTCTGACCATTAGGTACTACTATTTAAGCAATCATCGATTCGCAATCATCTCGTTTGTATTTCTGTACATGTATATTTTTTATCTTGTTAACAATATTACTTCAGAGAAACAAATCGAACACTTCAGAAAACATTTCCCAACAACAGGTATTTTTTATTACCTACTATTCAATTCTTGCCCAAACCACCTCAATCTATTAAACAACACAATTCTTTAGCTACCAAAGCGATTACAGTCAATCCCAAGAATCAGAAGAAAATACAAGCGTCGATTTATCAGCGCCCAGGTGGTGTGTAGGGCACCTAAAATTAGATATAGGGCGCAAGGGTTCCCTCGAACGCGATATTTTACGTGTAACTACTTTATCAACACACAGATAAAAATACGTGCAAAAGTGATCTTAATATAAATGCAGGAAGCTTTAGTTGGGATTGATTTTCCTAGAAATACGAGTATATAGAAATGTCAGTTGATTGGTTTACGTGTTTATGTAACTTGGCTCTTTCACACAAACTATTGGGTTTATGTAGGTACACATTAATGTGCCCTGCGGGTCTAAAAAGGCCGCTTTAGATGTATCATAATTTGATCCTATTTGATTCATCTAGGAAGTCGTAAAATGGACGCAAAGTGACAATTCATAATATGATTTGCATACAATTCATATTCGGCAATTCATCTGTTTGACAGTTTTTCATGGAGATTCGTAAAATGGTCCACAAAAATATGAATTGCAAATGTGTCAAATAGCAGAATCTTAAGAAGTTACTCAAGACCAACATATTACAATTAATTTCGCAAACTTCTTTGTAAAAATATATTTTTCCAAAAAATATATGTAATTTTGTAAACAACCACGAAAAAGAATCAAATAATTACAATTGAGCTAGAACAGTATCACTTTTTCGAAATTACCAACGTAATAATAATGCATAAATACAACATAAGAAAAGAAAGAGTTTTTTGAAGGCGGTGCCAAACCCAGGCATCATTTAAATCTAATATCTTAACAAAAATAATACATACCCAATACATACCTACGTTCCAAGTAATATGCAGTTGTCTATGACGCACCCTCATACAAAACACGAAACGCAGAAGATACAATACAAGAGACTAACACGAGCAGATTTTGACTTTCACACGTTCACATCCATCATTTTGTTGTTGAGTTCTTGTGACTCCATCTTTAGACCCCAGATACCACATAAAACCAGACATGATCTCATCAAGACAAACCAAATGAGCCCAAACTCGAAGGGATTCCATCATCCATTGTGTAGTTCCTTTAACTACTGCTACTACTACTGCTGCTACTATTACTACTACTACTACTACTACTACTACTACTACTACTACTTCAGTAGTTTTTATTTGTCATCAGAACTACACCCATGTGCAAAACTTCAGCATCTTTGGACGTCCTTAAATTGTTCAAAATTAGCTTGCAATCCAGTCCTAAACATTATAACACAGTGAATTAAATTAAAGCTTGTTTAAAGCTACTGAACCAATTTTGATGAAATTAAGTCCAATTGGTCTTACCCACTACCAACCAGTAGTGGGTAAGACCAATTGGACTTCTATGGCATGCGGGTTGTCCCACTGTTTCATGTTTCGTACCTGTACGCTATTACTTGTTAGAGTGCTATTATTTATTATGTGGTACTAGTTGTATTTTTTTAGTTGTTAATAAACAAATTACTTGTACCGTAGATTTATATTTTGTAATTTCATCTTATATTTTTAAACTCCCGAAGTATAAAAAATACTCATGTTTTGCAAAATCTCTAAGTACTGGTATCACTCGCGTCAAAAAGTGCCAAGAACCTGCTTCATAAATTTAAATGAGCTCAGTATTGAAATTTGGCCTCCGGATAACAGTGTGTATCCAACCTTCTTGACGACAACGATATCCCTTGTGACGTCAAGGATTACGTCATTACATCCGCCATTTTGCGATTACACCGACCATGCACCAAACCGATATCACCGTGAGCGCTACTGTCAAAGTGACAGACTGACGGTTGTTTACAAAGAAAACTGTTGTTTGAATTCAGTTGTGTGTGATTTTCGTACAGATTACTACAGACAATAACAATTTTTAGACAAACTACTTTGCCCACGAGTAATACTTTGTATTTTTAGCAAATTTTGAGGTTATGTTGTTGTGATCTTGTAATCACGCTCACGCTTCCGAATCAACTGCAGCACTCAACTGTCGTGAATCAGAATCGGAACGCAAATTAGCACTGTGATCGCTCACACCGATATTATCGTGAATCGGAATGCACCCCAAGAGTCAAGATGTCATTGATAATGAATTTGTTGCAAACAAATTATCATTTAATAATTTAGTTTTTGGTGCATATTTACACTCATTTTAATGGCTATTAGTATGCATTATTACAAAATATATTGTTCTTGCACAATTTCTTGTAGATAACCTTCTTCAAGTATTAAAAACTAAAAATAATAAATTACCGGTAAGTTACGTTTTCTATATTTTTTGTGCGGCAACATCAATACCAAATATGAAGCTGTACGCCTAGTACAAGTTTTTAATGTTTTTGAAAACGAAATGTAGTTTCGATTAGTTCCATACATTTACTGGCAGCGCCTCTAGCGGAATCTTGTAGAAACTAAAATCGGTAGGACAGGTTATCAAATGGTAGTATTCGAATTCGAAATAAATTTTCGAGTATTCTTTGCATTTTAGCAGTACGAGTTGCCATTTTGACAAGTTAGCAATGGTAAATTTTGACGTATTCGATCACTTTCAACGTATTGTTACTCGTTATATAAATTTTCGTGACTGCTTCATGAAATCTTGTGTTTTTTTTATTATGGTAACGAGACGGTATCTTGCCTGGAGGTTAGCTCGGAGGCTTTAGAATTTGACGTAAAGAGGAGCGACAGGAGGCTATACGTAGGCGGAGACTCTTTACACCCAGCCACATCTCTGACACGCACTTAGTGCAAAGTTATCGGCTCACTAAAGAAGGGTTTGTGTTTCTCTGCAATACTCTGCGGGAAAATACAAGTCTCAGGAACTCTCAAAAAATCTCTATAGAGACCAAGGTAAGTAATTATTAAAGGATAGGTATACTTACCTACTTTATCTTATTTCGAACTTGTATTTTGTATTATTGTAGCACGTACCTACAACAAAACTTCCAAAAAAATACATTGTAGTGCGAAACACTTGGTATCAATCTACCTACCTACTTAACAATTTTAATGTCGTGATAACGCCACATCGATTTATATTTCGTCAAATACCTACGACTCAATTGATAAAACAAACACTTAGTCCAGGATTTCCGGCAAAAAATGATTAAAAATCAAGCATTATATCGAAGCTAGATGTCGTACTTGGGACTTGGGGCGAATCAATATATAAAATAAGTAGTTACCTAGGTTTACTACGTAGTTATTACTTTTGTCCGTAACTTCGTTAATACTGAACGAAATTAAAGACCAAAGGTACCGGGAGAATCAAAAAAATACGTTCTTTCCATTTATCACCTCAATTTAACGTAAATCGATAATCTTTTTTCCCCCAATACAACCACAGATAAAAACGACTTACGAAAAACAAAACGTCAAACACCAATACGGTGGACCTTTTTTTTTTGGTTGTGGGGAAGAGGGATATAAATATGTACCTAGTGTGAAGTTCGATCAATCGAGCTCTTCGATTTTTTTTATCGTGTAAACTTCATTTGAAAACATGAACTCCTCCTACCGATTACACACAAAACTGTTAGTTTAGCGAGCTCACGAAACTTTTTTCAGTTTTCTTAATGTGCAAACTCGTACTAGGCGTACTGTTCATGAATTGAATTATGATTCACTTAAATGCGGAAGCATTTTACGAAAATTAAAGGAATTGCTAAGGATCTGCTGGAAATTCAGGAAATGAATTCCTTTTAGATGAATTGCTAAATGTGACGTTTTTAGACCAGCTGTTGCTGTACTTGTATATTAATTGTCTTGAAGTGTAAACTATTCTTTTGAAAAATGTTCTACAAAATTTCAGCCATGAGCACGATAGTTTCTTAAACAAACAGACCTTATTAGTAAGAATGAAAGAATAGGAACTAGTTAATCAAACAAATGTCAATCACGCTGTGGAGTACGCTACAATTATTAACCCTCACCTCAAAAAAGGGAAGCTATTTTAAAAAAAAGAACCTTAGGCCAGGCTCCATTAATACATTTTCCCACTCCCTACTCCCCTCTACACTGCCACCCGCTACCCGCAACAAGGACTGAAGTGATTGTTTGTACACACCATTTAGCTCGGTATTAAATGACGTAAGTCTCAAAATTTATTTATTTTATTGGCAGGCCAATAATTTAGTTAATGGCCTATTTTTTTCTTGACAGTGGATAATAAACTATATTTTCTTGCTGTGAATATTATTTTAGAGATAAAACTTAAGCCGTTGAGTAGAATTATGATAATATTACTAAAAATAACGTTATTTTTGATAAGAATATGTATCGAATGAAATTCTGTTAATCACGTTTTTGTCTTGATCACAAAGAGATAAAGATCTCAAAAACATATAATGTTAAGTTTCACATTTATCAGGTTTGTGGTTGACTCAGTGTATTTATGCAAAAAAAATAAAAGTGGAACCTGGTCTTAACAGTGCACACACATCTCTCACATACAAACACACATATAATTTCATACAACTCCATCCCAAACATATTTTGACACCGTTTTAAAAAAAGAAAGATTACAGATGGTCTTCTGAGTTAGCTCAAAGAAATCATGCACCGTATTGACAAAGAATACTTACTATAACAAACTGCCAGCGGTTGTCTCTAGGAAGTGCATAAACTGTGCTTCTGGCAACATGTCATTTAATGTCTGAGCGAGCTTGCCTCTCGTTACTATCGCGGATGCGGCTGTAATGTTGTGTTCGAGTTTTAATAAAGTCTTCCTTTGCTTAACGTTTGCCGCGCGGCGGGATTTAATTAAAGATGGGGAGATTTCTTGTTAAGTACACACCATTTTGTTAAATTTCGGGGAGTTTAACTTTCGTGTCTTTGGTACATAAAATAACCAATAGACTATAACGCGTTTTGTAACTAATAGTCCACACAGAAAGTGAAATCATTTCAAACTAACATTTTGATCAAACATAAAACTACTGAAATATATTTTAGTAAATCATCATCATCAGTCAATATTCGTTATTATTATTCACCGCTGGACGTAGGCTACTTCTACTGAGCCCGATCTTTGGTTCTTCTCATCCAGTTGCTGCCAGCCATTCTTCGCAAGTCGTCACTCAACCTGGTTGGCGGGCGCCCTACACTACGATTGCCTACACGCGGTCTTCACTCTAGAACTCGTTTACCCCAGCGCTTGTTGATTCTTCGAGAGATGTGGCAGACCTTTGCCACTTCAGCTTGCCAATTCTCTGAGCTATGTCGAGTGTATATTAGTAAATAATGATTATTGTGCAGGACGACGCTACGACATACTCGTAGCTTGAAGAATAGCTAGGGACAAAATGTACAGTAGCATAGCATAAATAATAGTAGGCTATTAAAAGATTAAGACGTAATATTTCAGTAAGGGCAAAAAATAAAAGTTGAAAGTGCGAACTGGCAAGATAATACAAGTCTTCGATCGGCCTGGGACTCACCATTGGCAGGTTGTCAAGCTTGCCGGGGTACTTAGACGCGATTCGTACTAAGCCAAGCCGGTGAGCACCGGTGAGATGCCAGTAATTCGCCTGCGAACAGCCGGTAAGTAGCCGGATCTTGCCAGGTAACCCTTTACGACCCTGAAAAATTGTATAAAAACAGGCGATCTTGCCTCAAATGCATGCAGTATCCGACCCACCACCATAGGAACAACGCCCAGGAATAAAGAATACTACTGAATAGCAAGTTTTTTCTTCACGCAAAATTACTCCCGGTCTTCCAATCTAGCGACAGTAGGGCGCTGGCCCGTTCAATTATTGATTTTATTAAACTTAATAATAACCACTAACTAGTATTTATCGTATCAATATATTTTTTTATTCAACCTGTAGTGTCCCACTGCTAGGCAAAGGTCTCCCCCAATCCCTTCCATTTATCTCTTTCTTGTGCAAGTTCAAGCCACTTTCCTTCGAAAGTATCAAGATCGTCACGCCACCGCTTCCGTGGACGGCCACGACGCCTTCGTCGGTCATTGGGTTCCCAATGTGTTGCGATCTTTGCCCTGCTCACGTGACCCGCCCAATCCCACTTGAGCCTTGCAGTTTTTTCTCCTACATCTGCAAATACCTGTCATGGAACGTAGTACGGTATTTCTGACTCGATCGATTCGCTTTATACCTAGAATGCTGCGTTCAATTATCGTATCTAATAAAGACAGAAAAGAGAGAAAGAAAAATATGTAATACTCGTACTAAGGCACTCTACACAAACAAATAAATTTAAATAATAATACTAGTAAGTTCAAAAACTAAAACGAATCAATTGATACCCCGCTTGTCAAAACTAAACCAAGTTTTCAGTTAGAACACATAACTATTCTTTTGCATCGCTGTAGTGGGGTAAAAAAAAGCCTAGGACACTCTATAAATAAAGACGAATCGATTGATACCTCGCTTGTCAAAATCGGATCAAGTGTTTTGTTTGAACACATAACCCTTCCCTTGCTACACCGTAGTCGGGTAAAAAAGAAAGGATATGTCAAATTCAGAAATTCGAAGCGGCTATGACGGCTGCGTAACCACTAGATCGAGACTGTCATGAATTGACTACGGGTTCATTGATAATTGTAGGAATAGTAACTTTAAACTAATCGTGCTGTTGCTACTTGCAAGTGCATTTCAACCGCTTACTAACCTCAAAGAAGACCCGAACATTAACTGCCGTCTCGGCATTTCGGAGAAGCAGTTTACGTACACAAGCAGTTTATATCGAGGAGCAGTTTATCTTCCAGCTCAGGCTTCTTTAATTAGGACACTGGCATCGAGGAGGATCGTTTGGCTGCAATCGCCGTGAAAGCCTATATTTGATAGCGTAGAGATGGTGACGTGGAGTTACGGAATATATATAAGGTTTTTTCCCAGTAGTAGATATTCTATGCCATCAGGGATGTATCGGAGTATTACGAAATGATTATTCTAAAAGTTGTTTGGAAATGTTCGCTATTAGCGATAACACCTTTTATTCGTATTTCACTGTTTGTTTCGTTTTCATGATGTCAATTTAAGGAGTTATTTTTTGTACAATCCATGACTTGCGTTGTTTGCCTATAATACTAATTAGGACGAAGTCTATCTGCCTGAGCGTCAGTGCAATCCGACCGCTAAATAATTACTAGAAATTAAACTCAACAGGAAATCTTCAGGTACTAAGGCTTTCTTTCCATGTATCACTTCTGTCATGTAACTATACATTGTGCAGGAATTTATAAATCTGCCTTATGGTACTTGATTCATACTAATTCGTAACTAGTGTATGTAACTTCAAATTAAAATTAATAATCTATCGTAATATAGTCAAAATTTAATTGGGCGTTTAACCACTATAATACAACTGTTAAAATTGATGAAAGAAAATTGAAGCTTTCTGTATTTTTGTAGTATTTTTGTTTTCGTTTTGTCCGTAACTATCCGTTAATATGGTTCAAGTTACGGACAGTGATCGCACCTACGTCCTGAAGTCCTCTCCCACGCCGCCCATCGCACGAGCTCTCTTGGCAGCAGACGAGGTGCCCTCTGCATCGTTGAAAACCTGCGCTACTTGATTGCGCACGAATTAAAAAATATATATTTGTTTTTAGACCAATACAACTTTATGTAACTTTAGGGATTTGGTTAATGTTTTGAACAGGTTCGCAACTTTGTTAAGTTGCACTTAGCGATATATTGTCGTGTTGTTGTGCTTACTATTTTTACAGCACTAGAAAAATGTAAGCAGTTAAGTACTTACATAACCTTATCATAACCTTTTCACTTTCCTATATCAATGCTAAATCTATACTTATACACTTTATAACGGATAATCTCAGAGTTTACTTAACCGATTTTAAGAATTATTTTACATAAAGAAAACTTAGAATCGTAGTCTAGGTCCATCTATTCCAGATGGACCTAGGCTCCTTAAAATAAGCTACTGAACAAGAACATAACATTTTTTAAATTCTTGTCTGTTTATTTGTCTTTGCGTATCACGTAAAAACTACTGCACCGATTGCGATGTGGCTTTTACTGATGTATATCGTAGACGTATATTATAGATACTCAACTACAAAATATACTTTTTCCGTAGTCCGGTTGACCGGACAACTGAACCGTTCTACGGGCAAAGAGTCTTAACTTCGACTATAATATGTGTGCTATTCCAGGACCTAAAATACCAATATACCAACATTTGATCAAAATGTCTTCATCAGTCAAATATATTTTTATCGATTTCTCGGCTTTTACACATCGGATTGAGATATCAAGTACACCAGTTTTTAGTTCAAACCTTAAATTACGCAACAGTTAAAACTGCATTGCAATCAGCCAAGTATTTTTTAGGTGATGTGCAAACAAACATACAGACAAACTACTAAACAGACATACAGGCTCGATTTTTAAAAATGTTATATTTTTGTTCAGTACCTAATTTTATGTATGTACCTTTTTTTATAAAACTATCTTCATTGTACAGACTTTTTCATTCGTATTGCTTTATTATAAGTAAAGATAGAAAGATAGATAGAAGATAGATTTACCGTTTTCTGATACGTCAACTTTCCTTCAATAATCACTCAGCCACCCCATCTTTTAGACAAAATAGATGAGATTTATTAAAACCATTCGATTATAGGATCAAACCGAAATAATGTATTTTGTAAAGCATGTTCCAATCGGCGTAAAGTCCTGCAGTACGGGGAAGGGTGAGCCATCAAGTGAGGCCTTTGTTGCAGCAAATAAGCGGTCAGAAAAGTCTGGTTACAGAGAGATTTTAAATCTCTGGTTTTAGTTTTTTTTACGTAGTTTATAACAAGAGATATTATTTGGAAAAACTATGTACCACGCAGAGGCACATGCCACGTTCGTGATTCTAGCTTTTGTCCGCGCGGACTGCAGTTTATCGCGTTGACAATTGTCACTTTGACACTAGTCACTTTGACACCGGTCACTTTGTCACCGGTCACTTTGTCACCTGTCACTTTGACACCTGACACTTTGTCACCTGTCACTTTGTCACCTGTCACTTTAACACCTGACACTTTGTAACCTGTCACTTTGACAGTAGTCACTTTGATACCTGTCACTTTGACATCCTTGGCATAGCCAAGGATGTCCTAGAAAATAATGAATATGACTTTTTCGTAAAATAATTATTCCCTAAATCTTGATGAGAGGGCTGGTACCCTATGTCCTTTTCTGTATCCCTGACGTATGTGCCAAATTTCATAATGATCGATTGAGTAGTTCGTAAAAGCGCAACAAACAAAACGCAAAAAACTAAAAAAAAAAATGGAATAAAACAAACAAAATCATGCCACAATTAATACTATTAAGTTAAATACTCCACACTCCATAACACTACTACACCACTTTGTGTATTCATGTAGTCACAACACACAATTAAAGCGCACAACAATTACACAAAACAACAATAACAACAAGATAATGTAAATAGCACTAACAGTAACACTTACCGCTCCTAAACTTTGGAGAATTAGTAACATGAGGTGAACTTTACTTCCCACAAACAGCAATTTATCACTTTATGTCTTAAAAAATAAAGTGCTTTTTCTAATAGCTGATGTCTTGGTGGATTTCCCATACGCTTTAATAGAATCAAGAAGCTTATTGTTTGGGGAATTAATGTTTTTCCATGTATAAGCAGTCTATAAGAAAATGTAATAAACTTTTGTCATGTATTTGATTCTAGATAATAATATATTGATATTCGTAGCAGCTAGTTTTAGATTAAACTGTCTGTTTAGACTTAGCTGGTTTTGGTAAAAAAGATTTTATATGGATACTGTCAAAGAAAAATAATTTACTACACAACGTTTATGGCACT
This sequence comes from Alsophila aescularia, assembly GCA_946251855.1. NCBI lineage: Eukaryota > Metazoa > Arthropoda > Insecta > Lepidoptera > Geometridae > Alsophila > Alsophila aescularia. The sequence goes on along the minus strand of OX276380.1, from coordinate 61,331,255 downwards.
TGCGCTGGCTACGACGTAGCAAGTTTGTAGCTTCTGTAAAATATGCGATGCGTTCACGAAAAGTTGCCCATTTCTCACATGAAACATATATTTCATATGTTAGTGATTATTAAGACACCATGGTTTCGAATTTTGTCTGGACTAGTTTTCCCGCCCATGACTTTGTCCGCGCGGACTTCTGTTTATCGCGAAAAAGGCATTATATGTTCTTCTAGGATATTAAAAACCAATGCAAAAGTAGTATAGCACTACTCTTTATGTTTTTTGACATACTTGTTATTTCGTTTCCATGGCAACCGTTTCTTACAGCGAGTAATCAACATTTTGTCTGTATTTCCAGTTTTCCTGTGAAAACTAACAATTTTCCGAAATAAAAAGTATACTATGTTTTATTCCAGAGCACAAGCTATCCCCATTGCAAGTTTCATATAAATCCGTCCAGCCGTTATCGCGTGAAAGCTCCCCAAACAAATAAACAAACAAACAAACAGACAACGTTTCACTTTTATATATTGTTAAGGATTTAGCCCTCGCGCGTCAAGCCATCATTTAAAGAATGGAAAACAATAGCATAAAGCAGTAAACAAATATTGGAAATAGAGTGTTTCCCACAAATGATATAGCTCTCATTGAATGATACTTAATACCGCATGCAATCAATTGGTGATTAAACGGCTCTACACCGGCTTCAATGATAAGTAGAATTGTTCAATACGATTGTTTTTTCCTTGAAAACTCTAAATTAGAATGACAGGAGACTGCAGGTTATTCTGCGTACTCGTATAAAGTACTAGCTGTACCCGCGGCTCCGCACGCGTTGCCATTTCTTTATATTAAAAGAACTCTATTACTAGTCCAAGACCTAAAATACCAAAAAACCAACATATAAAAAAAACCTTCTGCCGTCAATAAGTTTTATCATTGCTCGGTTTCTACTCATCGAATTAAGATCATCAGTACGCAGTTTTTAAGCCTGAAACCTAAGCTATCCAACAGTGAAAACCGCATCGCAATCGGTCCAGTAGTTTTTACGTGAACAGACTAACTGAGACAAACAGAGAGACACGAATTTAAAAAAATTTAGTATTTTTTTTCATTCGCTTATTTTTAGTACACTTTTTTTTTCGTTTTCATGTTTTTTTCATTCTTATAATATTAGATGCACTTCACTTTTGGCCAGAATTAATAAAAAAGTTTTGTTACATTATTTTAATCATGACTATAAAACAGTACCGTGACATACCTACTGACTGACTGACATGCAACGCCCAGCCTAAACTGGTGGACCTAGGTATTTGAAATTTGGAGGAATAATCCTTGAGTATCCTATGAACTACGAAAGTAACTGTAAACCGTAAAACACGAATATCAACTCCAAATAAAATACCCCTATCCTGCGAAGACCCTTTAATTTACCGGTATGAAAAGTATCCTTAATGTTCACCCATCATAAAAACTATGACTGTGCCAAGTTGCATCAAAATCCATCCAGTAGTTTCTGCGTGATAAGTATTCGTTGAAATAACTTTCAACCCCTATCCTGCGGGAACCCTTTAATTTAACATGATGAAAAGTATCCAATGTCCTACCTCGTAGCATGAACTCAAATCATAACAAGTTTCATTTGAATTTATTTAGTAGTTTCGGCGTGATGCGCAGCCAGGATACAGACAGAGACACAAAAATTAAGAAAAAAACAGTTTTGGCTTAGTATTGAATGTACAACATCCTCCAAAAAAAATTACAATAAATGTACATAATTTGGACCCTCATCCTGCAGGAACACTTTATTTTTTCGAAACGAAAAGTATCCGTAATTTTCACCCATCATACAAACTATGACTGTGCCAAGTTGCATCAAAATTCATCTAAAAACTATGTTCAGCGTGAAAAGTATTCGTTGAAGTAACTTTCAACCTAGGGGTTGAAATATATTTCAGGGGGACTGAAATATATTTTTTTAGGGGTTGAAATGTATTTCACTATATAAATAACCTATAGTGAAATATGTGAAATATGTGAAATATATTTCACTATATAGGTCCTGCAGGAACCATTTAATTTTTCGGGATTAAAAGTATTCTATATCCTACCTCGTATTATGAACTCATATCATGCCAAGTTTAATTTGAATTCATTCAGTGGTTTCGGCGTGATACGCGTCCAAGATACAGACAGAGAGACAAAGAAAAAAGAGAAAAAATAACAGTTTTGCTTCATTACGAATATAGAAAAGCCCCCTTTTTTTTTACAAAATATCTTTAATGTACAGAATTCGGACCCATATCCCGCAGGAACCCTTTATTTTTTCGGGATATAAAGTATTCTCAATTTTCACCTGTCATATAAACCATAATTTTGCCAAGATGCATCAAAATTCGTCCAGTAGTTTCAGAGTGGTAGTTTTTTAAATAACTTTCAAACCCTATCCTGCGGGAACCGTTTAATTTATCGGGATGAAAGTATTCTATGTCCTACCTCGTAGTATGAACTCAAATCATACCAAGTTTCATTTAAATTCATTCAGTAGTTTCAGCGTGATGCCTAGCCAAGATACAGACAGACAGATAGACAAAAATAAAAAAAATTACAGTTTTGGCGTCAGTATGGAATTATTTTATACTGAAGCCAAAACTATTTTTTTTCAGTGCTGTTCTGTTACAGCCTCCAAATTTTTTTTACAACATTTCTTCAATGTTTAAAATTGGACCTGTAACATTTTAACATTAAAAATATTCAGCTTAAAGTCAGATATTTCAAAAACCTCCCTGGAAATATTTTATAAATTCCATTCAACTACACCCCAAACCCTCAAAAATCAAACCTCTAAAAATAACCCTTCACCGCCGACCGGGCGGCACGCTCTCTCTGTCAATATGACAGCGCGTGACATGGGTCCCGCGACACGCGGATTCATCATCGGCCCTTGTTATTGACAGCGTGACGCGTGATGCCCGTGATGCTCGTCAAGTGCGTGACAGCGCCGCGATGTGATAGTTTTTGTGACGTGACTGTTGTGACGGATCGAGGCGTGTCACGGTTGTGAAGTGCAATTTATGAGGATGAGTTAAGTGTGCTCAGTGGTCGCAGCTGGTAATCGACGTAAGTCGATGCTGCTTTGGCACTAGTCAAGTTGCTTTTAGGAACTCCGGTTGGTGTAGCTAGTAACTTCTGATCTGAACTATGTAATCAAACGGTCGTGGGTTCAAATCCCGCTAGGTGCCATCATAAATATTTGTGTCTGAGAGATAGATGTAATATTCGTATTTATGTATGTTTATCCATTATATAGTACCCATAGCACAGGGTACCTTAGTTTTGGGGTTAGGTAATTGTAAATTGGCCTAAATATATTTATTTATTTATTTTATGTTGTTTTCTACAAAATATTTGCATTTGGTCATGTGATGTTTTAACTGTAATTCTGTCAAATTTTTGTCAATTTCATATTTTCGCCGCCTTCAGGTTAAGTCATCGACTGTTACATGGTTTTGTATTGCTCTCTGTTAATAGTTCAGTCACTTTCTAGCATGGCGAGACCCGTGAATGGTAAAATAAAAAGGAGGGAGTATTATTATTATAATCATTAATTTATTCATCAAGTTGACATTAGTAAGCTTACAGTATAAAACTAAAACGCTAACTATCTAAGGTAAATCGTTAAAATTAAATTCAAATTGGTAACAATGGTTCTCAAATTGTCATTCAAAATGTCTACATCTTAGAACTCGAGCGTAAAAACATTTAATATTGATAACAGTCTACGAGTTGGCGCATTGCGAGCGTTTGGGTACCTGCATTGGGTAGTTTGCACAGAGGGACACGAGAACAGCTGATGCTGGCGACGGCTCCCGGTGCGAATTGGGCCATATAAAACAAGAGTACCTAGCACATTCAGATTATTGACCTTGTTGCGCAGTATTTTTCAGTAGTGGATGACTAGAAGTAATTTACGCCTTTACTCCGATCATTCCTGAGACGAACAAGGAAGGGAAAAGGTACAGGTAGTGTCCATACATACGTTTATAGATGCACCTGGCGAATATGGCGAGTATGGGGGGTTATGGGATCCTCTATTGGACATACTCATAATTTAGATCTTTTGTTTTAAAATATGATGAAATAAATGCAATACCTATTTTTTTCTATTCTGCCACAGTCATCATCATAGTTCATCAAAATTTTACCACAAATTATCAGTGCCCGAATATTTGGACAAGAAACCAATTTCTTCGTTCGCATAAAATATTCACCGTTCAAACATAAAACAAGGAACTGTTTACGAACACAACAGAGAAGATGATTACTAGTTATTTGAGCTCGCTCGACTATGTTTGCTTAATATGAAACGGTATAGAACGGTATAACGGTATATAGATAATACACACCGCCTTGCACCTCAAAATGGGCTCACAATGGCCCACGAAGGCCCACGTCAAATAGGGGTTACTTTGCCCCGGGCAGCGCAGCCGGCGCGCCGAGCTGTCTTCATTATCCGGGCCTAAGTGACCATTAAAATTCATTTTTAGACCCCCGGGTCAAATCGACCCACACACGCGGCATGGCTGCCCTAAATTACTTACAAATTACTTTATGGAGCAACTCGCTGAGTAATATCGGCTCGCTTCAGTGAGCAGCGGTGAAATTTGAAGTGGAGTTGTTATTAGCTCGTGTATTGAATATACTTTTACTAAAACAATCGAACGACTATGAACAACAGGTCGTTCGCCTGAATATGGTAAGCGCCTCGCTTGCACATAATATTGCAGCGCCACCAAGAACTTTGTATTGCAAACCTTGCGCGGCACTGCACTGCGGTCGTCACCTTGTCACCTTGCGACATTTGTTTCTAAATTGCATATGCCCAATAATTTCTCAAGATTTTTACCAGAATAATACCATAAAATAGGAAAAAAACATTGTTTTCAAAGTTTTGCAAGGTAGTAGTTATTTAACTTGCAATTTATGTATGTATGTTTAGGTCAATTAGAACCACTGTACAGAGTAAACTTTTTACAATTGGTTCAGTGCCGAAGACAATGCATTTTTATGGTGTGCATGACCTGAATAGACATCCAGGACTAGCTCCAGATAAAGGAACTCTTCAACGGTAAATAGCACAGATACGAAATTTTATATACGCATTTTAATTTCATTGCCGGTTTTAAGTTTTACCATGACATGGTTGTTGCACTCAAGTTTGGGTCCTGACTAGGAAACTCCTCAACGGTTAACAGAACAGACACGAAATGTTGTGTTTAATTGTGATGGCTCGTTCTAAGTTTCAACATGGTATGGCTGCTGCGTAAAAGCTTAGTTAATACGTTTTTAAATTAACTTGTTTATTGTTTCTTTAAATACATCACTTTTGAAGAAATATGTTTCAGAACTTAATTGACCTTAATTTTGGATTTCAAACATTTTACATTTGAGTGAAACAGATAAAGAAATCTATAAGTTTTTTTTTAATGTTGCTATATTCACCAAATCTTCATCAATCGAGTACAGTTTTTTTTGTTGGTTTCACCTTCAGTTTGATACCATATAAACTGTATCAAAATTAGATCAGTAGTTTTTTTTAAATTATTAGTTAATCAATTTGAAGTAAGTTTTTGTAGCTTACAATTTTATACAGCACTTGTATTAAATCCATTTGAACACTATTTACGATTCAAAGAATTATTTTCATTACTTAAAGGAAATTATGGTTATAGAAATTACAAATAATTTTCCATAACTGGAAGAAAAATGCAAATTACCGCAAATAGACCAATTTGTTCTCCTTAACTAACCGGCCTCGATGCAAATGTAGCCATAATTGCAGTAATCTGTCTCGGCGATGATGGAGCAATCAGCGCAATCGCCGCGAGCGCCCGTTTGCAACACGGGAGCAAGCCGGGGGGGGGGGTTAGGGGGAGGAATAAGGCTCAGAGATGGTGTGCAGTGAATGGCAGTGAAGGTATTTTGACGTGGATACGTGTATAAATTTGCTTCCATAGGTAGTGTTTGCTCCTCCGCGAGTCGAAGCAGCGTGTATGTTTTTGGGATTTGCCCAATGCGATGTACCAACAAATGAATAAGATTCGATATCTCAGTGAGGAGGTAATAAAGTCGCAAGTCCACTCACATCTTTCCAGCTTGGGTTCTCGCGTAGACAGCGCCGTCCATGTTGTACGAGTATGTCCAAATCACAATTCGAACGTCCCACACGAGACTATTGTCCAAATTCAATTGTTTTGGATGTAGCGGAGTACTACTGACGATGATGGAGCCCTTCAACGTAATGTTACCTATAAATAATGCAAAAAATAACGCTTAAAATCATTATGCGGCTACGACAAGAGACAATCCAAAAAACTGATGATAACGAAAACGGAGGATTCAGTTTGGTGTTGCAGCTCCATATCTATCACCGAAATTCTAAATTTATTTACACGACGTATTATTAAGTGACTTGGACTTTACAATGGAACCACAGAGAAACTCTATGAGTTTGCGGTAGGTATGCAGGTAGCAGTAACGGGGAAACCGGTACAATAAAATAAAACTGTCAACTCGCAAAACTGTTGCTGTTGTAAAGTGTTGATATCCTTAAACAATGTGTCAACTAATATATATGATAATGTAGTAGGATTCAATTTCTGGAGTACAAAGTAAAAATATACACCGTGACATTGAATTCGATATTTTTCTTAAATGCAGGTATTCAGTCCATTATAAAAAACGTTATATAAAAAAATGAATTTCATTTTTATATATCTTTTTTATTTAATTAAAAGATAAAAGTATAAATAACTGACCAACAAAATAATGAGCCCAAAGCTGAAACGTAGGAACAGGTGAATTTTTCAAGTGCGCGTGGATGGCTAAATCAGAAACTATGAGGAATAGCGAAAAGTACTCAAAGGAGTCTCGGGCCCGATTTTGATGAAAACTAAAACTACATCTTTGGATTTTTGAAAAAAATAACAATATTCCTAGGCAGGAATCGAACACGTTGAGTTTGGAAAAAAAGCACACACTGTATTATTACACCATTCGATAGTGTCGCTAATAAGGTTTGAATTCTGGGAAGAAATAACATACGGCAAACTTAAGGAAAATGTTGTATTTTAATAAACTGATTCACATTTTAAAGTACTGTTTTAATTCATACCTGCATTACCTGTTCCTTGTCCGAAATGATGCTCAATATTTTTCTCAACACAGACCCGCAGCGCGGTCATCTTCACAACATTATGTTTTAATTTCAAATTTTTATTATGTCTTCGCGTTTAAAGGCCACAGTAAAAGAAAAAAAATGTAAACAATTGAAATTAGAACGTAGAGTAAATTGGTGCCAATAATTTAGATTTTGTTCCAAGTTTCGTTGATTATTACTAACTGTTTGCGTACTGTTTCGTATTAATAGTCGTATAGTAAAAGAGATGTTGATTCAGCAGTTTGGTGAACATTTTATCGCAATTTATGGTCTTGTGCCAGCGAGGTCACCGGATCTTACCCCCTTAGATTATTTTCTCTGGTGGTATGTAATAAACGAAATCTACAAAGACACGTATAATGAATGCAATTGATGACTTGAAACGAACTTTGGAAAATATCCTAAGCGGAATCAATAATATTTTAATACTGAATGCAGTACAATCCTTGAGTCGTCGACTCCTAGCTGGGTTCAATGTATTGAAAACAACGGTCATCATTTCGAACAATTAATCAGTTATGGTTTAACTATTTTCGTTAAAAATGAGCTCTTTCCTTAAGTTTGCCGTATGTCATTTCTTCCCAGAATTCAATCCTTATTAGCGACACTATCAAATGGTGTAATAATACAGTATGTGTTTATTTTGTGCAAAATCAACGTGTTCGATTCCTGCCTAGGAATATTGTTTTTTTTTTCAAAAATCCAAATATGCAGTTTTAGTTTTCATCAAAATCGGGCCCGAGACTCCTTTGAGTACTTTTTGCTAAACCTCATAGTTTCTGATTTAGCCAACCACGCCCACTTGAAAAAGTCAGCCTGTATATGTACTGTAACGCGGGTGCTCCGCCAGGCGCGCAATGACAAGTTTGTACCTACCATATCTGCCGCCCGCTTCCGTGATGTCGCAGGCATAACAAGTTTGAATTTTGAAATGAAATGAAATCTTTATTTGCCAGAATACATATACATTGTATTGTAACGGGTAAGGGATTCACTATATTCGACTTTTCAGTCGTGCAAATATTTAAATTATAATTATTAATTCAAAACAAAAATACAATTTTAAAAAACAAAAAATGCACATTCAATCACAATATTCACATAAATAACAAATGTCAAAAATATACAAAATTAAATAGAAAATGTCAACAAAAAACAGAATTAAATTTAATGTCATTAGCTACATAAGTATTTTTTAATTTAAAATATTCATCAATAGAACAGAAACATCTGTCACATTGCCAATTATAAAGTTTCCTATTAAATGCTACATGTCTCATTTTTTGACTCATTTAATAATAGCTAGTAATATTAGTTGTTTACTTTTCATATTTAGTGCTACAGATTCATTCTGTTGCATGGACTGAGTAGGTACAATATCGAATTCAATGTCACGGTGTATAGCCTGCGCCAAGAAGATTAAAAAAAGACTGAGTACACACCGCTGAAGCATAGTAGATAGCGGCTGTGAGTGTGTAGTAGAGTGAATAGTTTGTAGTTCATACATAATTTTATGACAAAACACTGCATTATATTTGATTATTCGTGAGAATTTGACAGAATTAACACGACTATCAAGGTCGATATCTTGCTGCGATGTGGCGGCTGATCGGCTAACATGCATGTCAGTGTAAGATTGGCTTAACTTGGGTGCTTCAATTACGATGTGGTGGTGTAGAATCTGTATTTTTTAAACATACTTGGCCTGTGCCTTCCCTCATGATGAATATTATTTTCTTGAATATTTTCATCTGACCTGAATCCTAGCCGGTTAATATCATAATTAATAATGTGTCAAACTCACAAAAACTTTATCGTTAACATTTTCATCAAAATTTGTGCAGCCATTTAGTCGTGAAAAGGTAACAAAACAAGACGGAGACAGAGTACTTTCGCTACTTTTTATAATGTTACTTAGATTTATATATATTGTTTAACTTTAGGTAAGTATATTTAGTTCACTACTACCGTGTCAGCATTTTATTGTTGTTTTTTGTTAAGTAGATCTAAGAAAAGAATAATAGATAGAGATAACCTACTCTGAACAATAAATGAACAATTCATACACACAGAAGCAGTATACAACACAAATCTAAAATTGTATAGAACAAAGGTCGAGTCAAGACATTTAATAACAATCCTATGTTAACACATTGAATTCCTTATTCGCTCATTAAGAATTCATTACTTAACCACTAAGCTCGTTGCCACAGCCAAACTCCTTTGACTGGATGTTTACAGTAAATAGAGATTTTAAGATACGTAATACTTACTAAGGCCTTTGCCACACTAGACGGAAATTCCGACACCGAACTTCCGCGGCGAAACGCCAATACATGTTATTGCATATAAAATACAAATAGCGGGCACACTACGCGGAAGATCGGTCGTTCCGTCGCGGAAGATCCGTCGCTCGGAGCGAACCGCTCACTCGCTCACGTCTGCTCGGTCGTCCGCGTATCGATCTTCCGTCAGCGTAAGATCGGCAACGTCGCATTACAGGTATTTGTATGCATCGCGCCACATTCAGCGGATAACTCGCAGTGACGACGCACGCACAGGATGTTTGACACTGAACGATTTATTATCGAAGTGCAAAATAGAGTTTGCCTTTGGGACTCTAGAGAAAAGCCGGATAGAACTGCAAAGAAACGAGCATGGGAAGAGATTGCGAAAATATTGTACGACAATTGGGATAGTGAAATAGAAACAAAACAGCGAGAACTTGGTGAGTTTATCACTTTATTAATTTTCTATACCTAGGTATATCTAATTATAAGTACTCGTATGCATGTAGGTACTAATTGAAACTATCATTCATATAAACCTACTTAACAATGATTATATCAGTCACCTTACCTAAATGAAGTTGTGTTGCCACTCTAGTTTACCTTCTTCCGTAAAATACTTTTTAAATAAATCTCTCGTATGTATGGCATTAGAGGGTCTATATGTATTACAGTTTGGTAATGTAGGTAGATTAGAAGTTAACAATTCGTCGTTGTAGTTCAAACCGTCTCGTCTCCGTACAAAGTTATGAAGAACACATGTTGTTTTTACTATCTCTGTAGCAAAATCCGGGTTAACAAGTATGGCCGTATGAAGAACTCCACTTGTTGCTCAATATGCCGAAAGTACATTCCACATAACGCCTTGCACGAGATAGGCGGTAGTTAAATGTACGTTTTTCTATGTCTAATGTTTTATTGGGGTAGGGTTGCATAACATGTTTATGTAAAGCGAAAGCCTCGTCAGCTACCAGTACAAATGGTAGTGCTGGGCCGGTAGTACCGGGGAGTATTTTATCCTCGGGTAGGTCTAACGTGTCATGGTAAAGTTTCTGTCCAAAATATGAACTTCTAAATACATTACTATCAGCTTCTTTTCCAAAAGATCCAACATCGATTGAAATGAAGCAATAATTAAAATCTGCGGCTGCCATAAGAACTATTGAAAAAATATTTTATAGTTAAAATAGTTAGATCAGCTGTTGTCAGGATTAATTATTCTTATATGTTTACCATCCACAGCTCCTAAACAGTTTGGAAAATTTGCGTATTTATAGAATTCTTCTGCCAAAACGATTCCTTATTTGGGTCGGGCATTTCAAGTGGTTGCAGTACTTTCCAAATTACTTCACAAGTTTCTTTTATTATTTCTGCAACAGTCGATCATCCCATCAAAAAATCGTGAGATAAACTTTTAAAATTCATTCCGGTAGACAAATACCTGAAACAAAAAAAAACGTTCAGCATCATCACGTTTTCCCACCAGTGGCTCCCCCAATCTAAAATAATTAATAAAACATTTATAAACGAACTTATGAAAAATTTGCTTCGGTCAATCCCTCAAGACTACAGTTAACAATGTTTCGCATCGATTCACATAATTTACTAGTGATGCCAACTCTCACCTTCGGCGTATAAACAGAAAACTGGCACCTTTGCCTTCAAAATTCGAAGTTAAGAGTTCGCATCGCTAATTCACTATGTGAAAACGTAGTTAAATGTAGTCTTGAGAGGGTCCACGAAGCGGATTTTCCATATGTGGTATAGATAAATTATAGTAATTGTACTTATAATTAATTATGTTCTATTGGGGGCACCACTATTGGAGCTATATCACCCTAAGCTAAGTTATTTCGACATTTTCTTGATACTTATATTATATAATTTTACAGTGGATGAACTTCAAAAGAAATGGAAGCACTTAAGAGATTATTACGTAAAAGAAAAAAAACAAGATAATACAAGAAGTGGAAGTGCTGCACCTAAGAAACGTAAAAACTCGTACATTGAATTGCTGCGATTCTTGGATGTGGTGAAAGAGTCTCGGGTCTCATCGGGGAACATAAGCGCTCCGGCAGGTGATAATGACCAAAATGAAAATTCTTGTGATGAAATATCAACTAATACAAACACTCAACCAAGAAATGCAAACGCACAAGAAACTGTAACTGAGAATTTTATTCCACCTCAAACTGAAGAAGTTTCAGGGACCTCCCAAATGAAAAAAAAAACCTAAAATAACAGTCTTTCAACAGATTTTAATTACAGCAATGAATAAAAAGCAACAATCACCTAAAGCAGCCGAAAAAGATGCCGACACGAAATTTTTACTTTCTTTACTTCCTCAAATTAAGAGCCTGAATGAAAGACAAAATTGTGAGTTCAAAATCGAAGTGATGAATTTGATTTATAAAATCAAATATCGTAACTCATTTAACATGTCACATAATCAAACGTATTCTTACAACCATCCTGGCTATAGTACATACGAACAATCACTTACAACATATAGTATACCTACAGGAAATGTGTCTCCGCCGGTGTACCAAGGATATACTACGAATACAATCAGTGCAAGCTCCTATTCGACCATACAGTCACCCGAATCTATTGAAACTCAAGTACGTCCAATTCAATCAGCTGAAACTGAAACAGCACACTTAATTGAGGAAATAGACGAAATATTTCAGAATAGGTCCACTTAATTGAGATAATAGAGGAAATGTTGCAGCAATTTAATTCAATAAAAAATTAAACGTTGAAATTTATTCAGTAAAAAGTACTGTAAGTAAGTAAGTTCAGTAATATACTTAAGTAATTAATCAATAATTTGTTTCATTTCATATACTGACTTGATATTTATCTTAACTTAATGTAACGGTCAGCCTTTCTTCGGGAGGTATAGCTGTTCTAAGTTTTGTATTTTGCTTGGTAATATAGTCCTTAGTTAAATTCAGCAATACATCAAATGATTGTATGGACATATGATAATATTCGAATACTTTATCTGGATTAAGTCTTAGTTGCATATACAGGGTATGAAATTGCCCAATTTCTAGTCGAAGAGTATTTAAGGGATGAACCCAATATTTACGCATTCTTCTTCTTTCTTCTTCTAATGCCTCATAAATAGCTATCACTTCTATCGGATCCATCACGAATTCACGACCACACCGTATAAGTGCAGCCAGCCGACTGATGATCTGCCACTGAATATTCAGTGTGGCTGGTACCGTATAGAACGGATTGACCGCCGCGGAAGTTCGGCGACGGAATTTCCGTCTAGTGTGCCAAAGGCCTAAGGCAACAACTCGGCGAGTGGTAATCCCGTCGAAGTTACGTAGAAAAAACGCTGCGTCAAAAACTCCATGTTGTATAAACACGTACACGCGATGAAACTATCTATATTTAACGCTTATTATCCACTTACAAATGTTCTGTAGTAGTAGTAGTAGTAGTAGTAATATAAATAAATCTTGGCAGTCATGATGTTATCTGTTGGCGGTGTCACGATAGATGTTTTCATTTCATTGAGTGCCACGACGATTGCAGTGCTCCATCTTTGTTGTAAAATCTTGCGCGTTACTGCACTGCACTCGTCATCCTCAGGTTTTAAAGTATCATGTCCATTAATTTCGCCAGATTACTGTAATGTATGCACACTTGGCGTCTGAATATCCAGAAAAATATAACTGTATTGGGAAAGCCAAGATCCGTCATGCGTTCTGTACTATGTAAGCTATTTAACCTTCAAGAGGTCGAAAAATTGAGCTACTCGTATGGTAATTGTTTTTATCATTTCGTCTTTATCCGAGTTGTGTAATAACATAATTATAATATATAAAATGTACACATGATTATTAAATAATTCACTATATAATTATTTCAATACTTAACAAGATGAAAAATAATAAACATGCAGTTAAATAAAACTAGAACTAGTCTATCAAGCCGCTGCCAGTGGGCAACGTTCCCAAAATGCTGGCAGCATTGCCAAGTTGTATGGTAATGCTTAGTCTTTAGGCAAATTATAATTAATAATTAAATATATAATATAAATTTAATTTAATAATTTGATTTTAAAATCCCTGAAATATCCCATAGGTCTTGTAGGTTACTCGCGACCGCTGCCGTTACAAGTAGCTTGGACCAATTATTTATTCTGTGCTTGGGGTACTTTTAAACGTGGTGGCTTTCTGAATCACTCGTGAATGTAATTCCTTAGGTTTTGTACAGGGGCTCATTTGCTAATAACGAGATAGGCGCGACCACAAAGACGTCGCCAGAAATAAGCGGCGGAAATAAGTGAGTATTTGTTGGTCCCTGATCTTATATCACAAAGGCGGAAATGTAATTCAGGAGCTGTGTTGAAAAATTAAGAAGTGGTGTGCCAAAAATGTTCGGGATAAACATCAGATTTGAGATTGTTATTTCAATTTTAATAAAAAAAATATGTTTGAAATTAAGAAAACTTAAAATAAAAACAAATATCTGATTAAATAACTAAGCAAAATAATAATGTTTTAAGTTTTAAGAAATATTTAGTGACCCAAAAATGTAAAGTGAATCACATTGAGTGTACATTGACAATAACAGAAAAGTGATCATCACTTAAACATTCGAATGTAAAATATTATTTTCACTCACAAGCTCGTAAAGTTATTGTTTATGCTGCGGTGCAAGCGAACTAAATCTGCACTTTATGCTATTTTGCAGGGGTTTCAAACTACGGTCCGCGGGCCAACACCAGCCCGCGAGCATCACTTATTTGGCCCTTGACAGCGGGCCTGGCGTGCCTTGTATCTGGCCCATTCTTTAATTTATTTTGATAAAATATCAAATCATACAAAGAAATCGTACAAAATAATAATCAGATATTTTGTTTACCGATGAAAATAATCCACAAAATAAAATTATTAAACATTATAATTAAGTATAGTTAATGAGATTTACTGCAGTTGTATATTTTCAGTCGCAATCGCTTGAAATTACAGTTATGCAAAAACGTTCCTTTTCACAGTGACTACAATTTGAGATAAACGCAATGTTATATTTTAATGGTTATTCTTTCTTATAGTTAAAGATAAGTGAAGTTAAAAAATAAATACGAAATTAAAGAACTACAATAGAAATAAATGCTTTATAATCATATTTATTTTTTAGCTTTATTCATCAGGTGAGATCGTGGTCAAACGATTGCCTAGTACGTAATAAAAAAAAAAAAAAAAAAAAAAAAAAAACATGAAGATCATGAAGAATGATAAATTACACAAATCATCATTTTTCTTGAATATCCAAAGTATGGGTATCCACCAAACCCATCGACATCATCAGTGATATTCTCCGAACTCTTTAGGGTACTTATTTTAAAATTGGAGACAATCCTCTAGAATCTACTGATACATTGCTTGCAAATCTTTGATTATTTTTACTGGTATAAAAGGTACCACACATTTTGGATCGTTTAGAGATCATAGGTCATAGGTTTGTTAATGACTTAAAACGTTCCAAAGATACTTGGAACTTGGAACGTACAATGAGAATACAAAAATCAGGAAATAAGACTTGAGGACTGGAACTTTTTTGCTATTATGATGTAGGGTGTCAAAAAAAGGAACGCTGGGCAGTTTAATACAATTTTGTGTGGCTTGTGGATTGGAACGTTTTTGCATAACTACGTCTAATTAAGGATTTAATTTACATTTGCATTGACAAAATCCGCTTTTGTCGAAATGCAAACTATGTACAGAATTACTGCTAGGGTTGTTTGCCTAGCAAATATTTTTTTTTCTTACACACTGTGGAATAAAAACCAAATATTTAAAAAAAATACTGACTACGAAAAAAACTAAAAGAAGGAAACAAAGTATACATTTTTGATTTTGAAATATAAGATACATTCAGAGGCATCATGCATTTCATTTCTCGTTTGACGGGATCAGCTAGAATACGTAAATAATATAGAGATTGTTTGCTTCTGTTTAGTTTTAATCGTGGTCGGGTTTATTGTTTTTTTATAATAATTGACCGAACGAGCGCGAAGCGCGAGCGAAGCGTCTCCGTTTCAGTTTGGGCAAAAATGCTTTCGTATGTCCGGCGGATATCCAGCTCCTCTACAGGTTGCATTTCTAAACCAATTCTCACGAAACTTTGCGTGCAGGTTCGATAATTATATGTTTTTTTTGTTGAGTCAGATTTAAAAAAAAACAAAATGGCGGATGTATGGGGCCCATATTAACAAATGTCTCTCAGATTTTTGTTTCAAGTTGCGCGGTGAAAATTTACTCAGTTTTAAGCTCTGCAAAGATAGACTCGTGAAGTATATAGCTCACAGAGCTACAAGTTTATATTTATGTTAAACTTTTTAGTCTTTATTCATAAGAAATAGTGAGAATGGTTTTTAACCAACTTAAATCGTTATAGATCCTAAATGGTCATTCGAAATGAAAGATAATAAGAAAAATCTAAAGATTTTATATACCTATTCAATGATACCCGAATGATTTCATGATGACATAGTTCGTCGTTTTTTTTTTCACTGTATGTCGTCTGGTTGTCACAATTTTGAATTTTGATTAATGTCATACTATGTCTTTAGTAGCACTCGCAAGATTAAGACAAAACGATTTACGTAAGAATCATCAAAATCAGTTCACGAGTTTGGTCTATATAGTGCCACAAACAAACAAGACATGCATATACATACATACATACCTACATAATTATATGGGCTGCTATACGCATTACCGGGCCTTTGCGATGTGCAGTCTGGTAAAAAGCTCAACATTTTGGAAACCCCTGCTCTAGTGCATTAAAGTGTTTCCTTTTCTTTATTTATTTCTTGGCTGAAGCAATAGGCCCTGGAACAATATCCTCCATACTTTTTATGTCATTTTATGCCCGCTGTAAATTTTTCTGGAATAAAAGTATCCCTTATGTTATTCCAGAACCAAAAACCTATAAGATACAATATACTGAAACATATTTTTATTGACTGCACAACAACAACAACAACAATGTTTAAATCATACCAAGCTCTCCATCACAGAAAATGAAACCGCATCGTAATCAACCCAGCAGTTTTTAATTGATGCGGAATAAAACGAATAAACAGCAAATATAAACCATTAAAAAAAAACTTGTTGAGTAGCTTATTTTAAGACTCCTGGTCCATATATTTTTTAATTTTCTTCAGTGTGCAAATCAAATCAAATCAAATAATTTATTTTTAAGAATATTGTAAATACAGGTGTCTATAGTTCATTAGATCAATATTCAACCGTGGCCGGCGTACAAATATTCCTAATTATTTTAAAACAAACAGACTTACCAACTATTATTTTTTATTGTAAAGGCGTATTGCCATACAGTAAACATTGTCACTGTATACCCTTAATCTCTGATTAGGTTCATACAGATTAAATATATTCCTATTATTAACTCTAGATACAACTTCATTATGTCTGCTAAAATATTTATCATGTTTGTATGCAAAAATGCAAATTTCATAAACATAGAGACAGGGTCAGAGCAATATATTTTTCTCTTTAAACAATGGCTTACAGCTGTCTAAGGGCTCTGCTTGGCACAATGCTCTCAAACATTTTTTTTTGTGTTATGAAGGCTCTCCTTGCGTCTCCACAGAATTGCCCCACATTATGATACCATAGCGAAAAAGTGAGGATACGTAACCATGGTAGGCGCTAAATGCAGCCTTCATGGTGGCTACGTGTCTTAAGCCATAATGTACATACACAAATCTTTCCAGTTTTGCACATAAACTGTCTACATGTTCTTTCCAGTTGCAGTGTTTATCAATTGTTATGCCCAGAAACAAAGTTGATTTTACCTCATCTACTACATTGTCATCATATTTAATATTAAGTTTAATAGGATTGCTGTTGTAAGTCTGAAATTGGATCATCTTGGTCTTGTTAATATTTATGTGTAAATTATTGTACGTAAGCCAATTTATAATAGAATTAAGTACTGTATTAATTTCGGACTCAAATTTACTTATATCTCTACCTTTTATAACAAGGGTCATCGGCGTATAGTACACACTTATGTTCAATAATGCTAGGCATGTCATTTATATAAATCAGAAATAGAAGCGGTCTTAGAAATACTCCCTAGGGGAACTCCATCCACATCTATTGATACTATAATTGGACCTGTTAACATCCTTACTGGACCCTGAAAAACTACAAATTTCAACACACTGACTTATCAGTGTGCTCAGCTTATCTAGCGCTGTTCCTCTCATACCATACTTCTCAAGTTTGAACAAAAGCAATTTATGATTAACAAAATCAAATGCTTTAGACAAATCAAAAAATATAGAGATGACTGGTATTTTATTATTCAAACATTCAGTAATAGTCTAGTTAATAAAAAACAAGCTGAGGATGTTGAGCAATTCTTCCTGAAACCAAACTGCTCAAGTTTAAGAATTACATGTTCAGTAATGAAATTATACATCTTGGTATACATAACCATTTCAAAAATCTTTGAGATTTCTGGGATTAGAGTGATTAGTCTATAGTTATTCATATTTTTATGGTCACAAATCAGTGAAATAATCAGCGGAAAGACAATTTCTTCGACTTCTTTAGGTCTAGAATGTTTATTGATATTGAGTTGTGCGACACTGCTGTAAAATAGTTGGTCATTGGCTCCAGCTTTTGGTAAAGCAGAAATCGATATCAGTGACAACCAGGGTTTTATTTTTGTGTTGTATTTGGGTGGTTTCAGTTGACTCGGTTTCGTGTAAGTTATTATGGTTGGAATGTTGAATTCAAAATGAATCAAAATAGATAATACATTAAAAAAATCGCTTCGTTATGTCTACTGATTTGTTTACAAGTGCTGCCTAATATGCTGAAATTATTGATTTTAGAGTGCCTAGTGGAGCAATATGCTGTGAGTGTCGGAGTTATCAATGAACCCTTTCTATTTAGAATGTTTTTGGTACTGTTTTGAGTACAGTTCACTTTATTTTACATTATTGAGGCTGTTTATTAGTATATTGTTGTATTAGATGCTGTTTTATGCATCCTTTCATGTTATAATACGCTCCTGTTTTAGATGCAGTCTCGAGTGTCTTTGTTGAACGCTGCTTCGTTTGACTGTTTTTTACAAATGCTGCTTTATGTACTGATTTGTTCACAGGTGCTGCCTAACATGCTAAAATTATTAATCTTAGGTAGTTAGTATCTCATATTACTGATTAATATTAAATTCTTAAAAATACAGGCGTTTATGGACTAGGAGACGAATAAATATATTTTTTTGTACTTCGAGAAAATGATTATATATTTCACAGTGACGATGATAATGAAACTGGTACACGACTG
Source organism: Alsophila aescularia (assembly GCA_946251855.1). Lineage (NCBI taxonomy): Eukaryota > Metazoa > Arthropoda > Insecta > Lepidoptera > Geometridae > Alsophila > Alsophila aescularia. The sequence continues at coordinate 61,312,410 of OX276380.1, read as the reverse complement.
TGCAGTAGATATTTAGCCAACGATTTTTCAAAAGAACGAGATGTCTTAACTCTATTGTCTACGTTGTATTGTCTACGTCTTAGATGTTGCAGTTTTTTTTTTATAGTTAAGGTTTTGAATTAATTAAGGTTACGCCAAGCAGGTGCTAGGAACTAGCTTAGAACTTAAATAGTTTATTGTATGGTTTAAAATGAATTAATACAAGTTTGTCTGACCGCAATCTATATAAGTCTATGAAGACTGTAACAAAAACCGCAGTTGCACAAGCAAGAGCAATCTCCTGCTATAGTTTTTATGAGAAATTAGAGAATGCCCCGAATGAAAATACAATCTACAAAATTGCTAAACAACGCCACAAATCGACTCTCGATACGAAGGCTAATAAGTACATTAAGAATGAATAGGGAACTCTGCTCACTTCAAATGAGGCAATCAATGGCAGATGGGTGGAGTACGACAAAAAAACTCCTGAATGAGGAATTCCCCAGCAAAGAGCTTCCGAGATCACCACTCACAGAAGGACCTCTCGACTGCATAAGCCCTGCAGAAATAAACATTGCATTAAAAAAGATGGACTATCATAAGGCTCTCGAACCCGACAACATACCAGCTGACATATGGAAACTGCTGAAAGATGATGCAATACACTGGCTCACAGAATTATTTAACGCAAGATACCCCATTCGTGGCGCTCGAGTTACCTATGTCCTATCTACAAGAACAAAGGGGAGGTCTCACAGTGCAACAATTACAGAGGCATAAAGCTACATCACACACCCTGAAACTGTGGGAGAGAGTGATTGGTGCGCGACTGTCAAGGCTGTCCAGCATAACTGAAAACCAGTTTGGTTTCACAGCTGATAGAGGAACAACAGTAGCCATACAGACAGTTCGAGTTTTAATGGAAAAATGCCGCATCAATAAGGAAAACCTCTACATGGTATTTGTCGACCTAGAGAAAGCTTTCGATAGGGTTCCCAGAAAGCTAGTATGGCAGACTCTGCGCGCCCAAAATGTACCTGAACAATACATCACCATCGTTCAAGATATGTACTTGGACGCTAAGACCCAGATTAAAGGCCCTGCAGGTATCAGTGACCCGTTCAAAGTCGGTGTGGGTGCCCACCAAGGATCGTCACTTAGCCCCTTGATCTTCAATCTTACCATGGTTACGTAACCAAAAATTTGCAGTGCAAAATACCATGGTGCATGTTATACGCGGACGACATTTTCCTCATCGCGAAGAGTGCAACGAATCTGCAGGAGACGTTCAGTAAATGGGTGAATGAGCTCGAAGGGCACGGCCTACGGGTCAGCCGCTCAAAGACGGAGTATATGCAGTGTGACTTCGGTGGTGATGAACAGACATGTTACAACATTAACATTGATAATACTACGCTACCCCGAGTCACCCACTTTAAGTACCTTGGCTCTGTTCTTACGACCGATGCCCACGTCGACGCAGATGTTAGCCATAGAGTTAACACCGCATCGCTGAAATGGCGATCCCTAACTGGAGTACTCTGTGACACCTGAACGCCAGTACGAACTAAGGGCAAAATCTACAAGACGGCTGTTCGACCCGCTATGTTGTATGGAGCGGAGTGCTGGACAACAGCAAAAAACACGAACAGCAATTGCACACAGCTGAAATGAAGATGCTGCGCTGGGCGGGTGGTGTAACACGTTTGGATAGAATACGCAATGAGCATGTGAGAGGATCGTTCGGAGTGGCCCCAATAACTGACAAACTAAAAGAAAGTAGGCTTAGATGGTACGGCCACATAATGAGACGAGATGATAGTTTCTCAGTAAAAACAGCCTTGAACATCCCTACGAAACGCATTGGAAGAGGAAGACCCCCCGCTACATGGTGGTCCAGTATCGAGAGAGAGATGAAAGCGCAAAACCTAACTCCTATAACTACCCAGGATAGAGCGTCCTGGCGCCGCCGTACAAGAAGACCCGACCCCAGATAAACTGGGATTAAAGGATGGAAGAAGAAGAAGAAGACGAGGACAAGTTTGTCTGACAAATTTTGGAGTATTAATAAAAGTTGTTAATATATTGGGCAATTACATATTTGGAACGATGTAAATATTCTAAGTTTGCTAGTTATGATGTATAAACAAATAAAATAGAATACTTTTATATTGTTTGGACAGTGTTATATATTTTGTAGTTATTTCTTTGGACTGGTCTATTTTGGAGCTATGGACTCGTTCTCGACTCGCTTGTTTTGAAGCTATGAAATCGTTTATTTTGGAGTAACGGATTCATTTATTTTTGAGTTATGGACTCATTTATTTTAGAGTGACTGATTCATTCATTTTGGAGTAATAGACTAATTTATTTTGTAAATTTGGATTCATATTGGAGTTGAATAAATAATTATATTGGGGTTGAACAAATAATTATATTGAAGTTGAATAAATAATTTTATTGGAGTTGAATAAATGATTATATTGGAGTTGAATAAATAATTATATTGGAATTGAATAAATAACTATATTGGAGTTAAATAAATAATTATATTGGAATGGAATAAATAATTATATTGGAGTTGAATAAATAATTATTATAAAAATGGTGTAATTATTTTGGAAATACTGTTATATTAGTGGATATAACGGAACGAATTAGGAATGAATTAATGAATAAATGAATGAATGTAATTTATTTGGATATTACAAAATATTTTAAGATTGGTATAATGGAATATAATTAGAATCAATAAATTATTATATTATTTGAAAAATGTTGGTTATTAAGAATTATTTAGAAAATATTTAAAACGAAAAGTAAGTAATAATGTAACATTTTTGATAGTAATGTAACGGTTTTGGTAACAATGTAACGTTTTTATACAAATAATGAATCCTTTATGGAAATAATGTAACTTTAATGGAAATAATGTAACTTTTATGGAAATAATGTAACTTTTAAGGTAATAACTTTTTTTAAAGTGTTGTTTTGTTTGTGTATATAAATAAACATAACTATTTGGAAATAATGTAATCTTTGTAAAAGTGGATTTATATATATATTTATTTTCATCTGTTTATAAAAGACTGTAGAGAAAAGTTGTATCGTTTAATTTTCACTTTCGTAACTGTCTGTTAAATGGTCAGTATGGTCAGTCTTTTACGTCCCTGTATAATGGCCGACGGAAATATGTGAAGATTGTTTACTGTATTTGAATGGTTATATTGTGAACATTTTATGTACAATGGTCCTTTGCATGGACGCAAAGGTGTCAGGATGGACGAGTGTGACAATTGGCTGAAACATAGCTATAACCGCTCGGTTGTCCACGCGCTGAAGACCGCAGGACCAAACTTATAACCCAAAAAAAATATGGCCGACGCGACACATCTAACCTCAAACTGGTAATTGATTGTATATGCGTTGAGACTACAGGTACTTGATGGTCAACCCACAAAAAAAATAAGGTCGACGCGACACATCTGGCTGCAAACTAGGGATTTATTGGGTACGAGCCGAGATCACAGGTATCTGATTGTCAACCCACAAAAAAAGAAGGTCTACGCGACACATCTGGCCGCGCCAACTTTGCGTAAACAAACAGTTTTTATGACCACTTCATTGAGCGCTTAGATAAACAAACTGGTGATTTATAGAGCTAAATAGGTACGGCACATATTTCAAGTGTTTATGTTGTGGGTTTCGAAGCAAAATAATTATATAAACACGCTTAGATTTGAATGATTATTATTGAAATTTACGTCGCTATCGAGTGGTCCGATGATCGATGAAAACAAAAAATGACACTGTAGCGTTAGTTGCGATGATCAATGAAAACAAAAAAAGTGACTGTAGCGCATAGAATCAATCGAGCGGTTATGGATGACTCCGCTCCTTGCGAGACGTCAAACATCGTCAAACGTCAACATCAAATCAAATGAATTGACAGCTTCTTCCGCGCTTCCGTGCAGATGGTGCCTCGGTGCAGTCTGTGGTCGAAGAGTGGAGCGGAAGAGCGTCAAATCATACATCTACGAGTACTTCCGTCAAAAAGCGACAGTTGGTGTGCCTTGGAAGGGTGGTATTTCCGTCGAGGCAGTTGGCGCCCTTGGAAGCGCCATGCAATCAGCGTGAAGCATTTTGCCGCCTGTAGAATTATGCCAGCAAGGCAAACTCAACATTTTTTGTTTCAGTTGTTCATGAGATTTAGAATCAGCCAGATCGGCATATGTTTAGGTATGGTAATATGTGGCTTCTACTGAATTGTGTAAAGCTAAGTATTTTATGTAGAACTAAGTGTGTTTTAGATTATGCTTTTTGGTTCTTATAAAGTGAAATAATAATAAGTTGCTAAAATTTTAATAATAATGTGTATGTGGTCATTCTTTGGAAGTTACTTGATTGAGATTTAAGATTTGTATTCTAATTACATGTGCAAAATGTGGAATATATAAATAATGGTTGGATTTGCTGTTTTATGATTATTTTCTATCCTAATGCGTCTAACACAATATCAGCCGTATAAAATATTTTTATCGATTTCTCGGCTTCTACTCATCGGATTGAGATACCAAGTACCCCAGTTTTTATGTGAAACCTTAAAATATGTAACAGTGAAAAGTGGATTAGTAGTTTTATGTGATGTATGAACAAACATACAGACAAACAGATAAACAAACAAAAAGACACGATTTAAAAAAAAAACTATTCTTGTTCAGTAGCTTATTTTGAGTATCCTAGACCATTTTTTTATTATATTCATTGTACAGACTTTCGTTGTTATTGCTTTATTACATGTATAGATAGTTAGATAAATATGTATAGAAGAAAGATAATCAGCTCAATGACATTTTATGGCTGAGGACAGAGTTACTTTATATATCTGGAGGCTGAGGACAGTACGCACAGAAAAAAACATTAAAATTGATGTTTTTTAAAAGCTTTCATTTAACTTAATTTGTATGTCCTAGAATTTTGCATTCAATGTTTCACCCACTTTCACTGAAGCTATTTGGCACACACGTTTGGTTCTTGTGACATTACATACTACTCCAAAATACTTTTTTTTGTAATTTATTTTCATTTATACTTTTATCTCTAATTCGGTATGAATCGAGATTTGTACGTGGAGTAGACGTTTCACAACGAGCAAACGGTCATGCGCTCCGACACAGCCCCCCACCCACATTTTTGAGAATAGGAAAGCATTTGACAGCAGTCTTTCTTGATGGGAAGTGACGAAGCGATTGATATATGAGCATGCTTTCCTAGAAACATAGGTGCCTAAAAGATAACTTTTCACTTTCGGAGTGCAAACGCTCAGCAGTGCGATTCAACTAACAAACCGCAACGTGATGGCTGCGTGATTGTTACCTTACAGTTTAGCCATTCTCATTATTGGACAAAAACATAAACTGCGGAAATGTGGGGAGGTGTAGGGGAAGATTTGGGGAAGTGAGGGAAGGTAGGGGAAAGTGAGTGGAGGGTAGGAGAAAGTGGACGAATAGTGAGGGATGTTGGGGAAGGGTGCAGGTGGTGCAAAGTGGGAAAAGACTGAAAGTAGGGTGAGGGTAGAGTGGGAGAAAGGAGGAAGGATGGGGAGAAAGTGAAAAAGGGTGAAGGAAGGTTGTAAAACTTAACTTCACCTCATGTGCGTTTTCGTTCCACATAAGACAATATTGTTGCAAACAAATGATAGTAATAACGAAGTTCTGATTGAAACAGGATGGGTGGTCGTCACACTGATGTAATTTCGAAGTTTCGTCATTTCGAGCTTGCTTGGACAACGGTTGTTTAATCGTCGAATATCCTATGTAAATTGGAGACTTATATTCATCCATAATCTAATATTCGAGTGAAGTGAATAACTCTAATATTAGGTAAGAGTTTCGTATATCGTGTAACTTTCATATTGCTTCTTGTATCTATTGGCTATCAGGGCGTAATATTTAGTGGGAAAACTATATGTTACTCTTGTGCATCCCCCAACTGATTGTTTTATATTTTCTATCTCTAAACTTGTGTGTAACTTCTTACTGTACCTGTAACGGGCCAGGCTTTTTGATATTGCAGACCTAAATTGCAATATCGCCCGGTACCATTTTTGAATTTAATAACGGAAAAATGTCGTGATTTTGTTCATTTTTAACATCTTATAGTAAACTCATATAGTAAGTCATTGCAAAGGTTAATACGATCAACCTATGCCTGTTCATTGCATTTAGTCATACCAGCAAAACGCTTTTGCAATGACTTAACTTTTTAGTAAGTACCGGTTTTATACCGCTATTTTATTCTCTTGATTTGATGATAATTTACACCCAAGTGATGAAATACAGTTAAATTATGCTTCTTATGTGCTGTATTATTATATTTGTCAACTCTTGTCCGACCCTTCTGGTTTTTCAAACTTGTACTTTTCTTTTAACTTTTAATTTTAATGTCAATCTTTTGTACAATACTGGCTGCCATATTTACTTCCTTGGGGCTTTACTGAAAGTGGTCTCGTCTGGCATGGTGGACCCCATGGAATGGATGCCTGGTGATGCACGACAGCCAGAACTACTGAACCTGGACTCAGTAGACTCTTTCGACCATTCCAGAGGTAGAGGTTCACCAGAGCGCTGCCACGGGTCTGGTGGACACTTGTCCCCCGGGAGCTGCTCAGTGTACTACTGCACCTCTGGAGACTGAACCTTTACCTCTGTTGCATCTCCACCACTGCTGCACCCTCCACACCGCGGCGCTTTTTCCACTCGCTCTTACACAGTTAATTTCCAAGCCGAAGGACAGTATCACACTCCCACCACCTCTTGCAACTCACTTCCTGAGATCTCACCTTCTTCTGATTATACTGGTAGTTACCTATACTTTATTTTTCTTTAATACCTAACACCACTGTCTAGGTAGGTAGACTTCTTCTTTCTTCTACTATCTAAATTGCCAGGTGACAAGGTCACAGGGAAGTAAGGGAAGTGGGGGAAGAACGTCAATTTTACTTTCCCTCACTGTATAAATCATAATCATAAATTATTTTACAACCAGGTAAATTATCAGTAGTTTATACAGAAATTAATAACAAAATCCTTGGTCATAATTGGTCATTGTTGATTAGTTCTTCCATATCTTCTGCCAACCAATTCAAGGTTTCTCATAAATCAAAATCTTTGTTACAAACTTAAGCTTATAGACTCTTTTCAGAATAAAGTGTGAATAATTCCGAAAAAGTCGGAATTAGTCGAATCAGATTGGAGGTGCCGCCGGTCCATCGGCGCCGGTGGTCTATCGGCGATTATCCTGGATTCGTGACACGTTTATTCAATTAGACTTCCAAGTATTTAGCGGTTTTGCGAAGTAAATGGAACACAGTACATGAAAGAACAATAAAATACGCGTTTCACGAAGAATATTTTTCTCCACATTTTATAGTTTTTAAAACCTGATGGTTTGGTGTATATAACGAGTCTATAGCTTACGTGGTTGTAATGATTAAGCAGCAGCCCAATTTACAATCGTTTTCAGTCATGTACTTAATCGGACCAAACAATTATTATTTTGTGGTTATTGATTAGTCTGTAAGTCCTGAAGCTGAAGCGAATGAACGTTTCTTATCCAAGTGAATGCATATTTAAAAACAAATTTGACTAAGGCAAGCAAAGGAAGGGTTATGAGTTTAACAGTCTATATATGTATATATAATCATGTGGATGTTTTACTATAGCGTCGCCCCGATTATTGGTCCAATTTTGACAAGTGAGGTATCAAATCCTTCACCTAATCATACTCTTCATTAATAAGAGTGCTAAAGACTATATTTTTTTTCACCATCAAAATCTATGCAATGTTTGTGTTTTTCATCGAAATTAATATTAAAATCTTTGATCTAAAATCAGGAACAATAAATAATAAGTACGTGCTTTCTGCTCTTATCTGCTTATTGATAATAAGTTTATTTTAAAACATATAAAAGTAAAATAATATGCAGTAGCCATGTTATGATAATTAAATGCGTAAACAACATTTCATGTCTATGCTGTTAATCGTTGAGGAGTTCCCTAATCAGGAGCCACCCCAGAGTGCTGCAGCCAAGTCATGGTAAAACATCAAACCGGGTATCATATTAGAATGTGTACACAAAATATCGTGACAGTGCTGTTAACCGTTGAAGAGTTCGTTTATCTGGAGCTATTCCTCCAGGAAAGTCGGTTCAGGTCGTGCTTACCATAGAAATGCATTTTAAACTGAACCGACATGCAAAAATTCAATTCCGTAGGATAGCAAGTGGTTCTATTTCAGCTTGCAAGATTTGACCTAAACAAACATATATATACAGACATACAATATACAAACATTACAAGTTAAATAAAAGCTTTTAAAAAAAAATGAGCCCTATAATCTAATATCACGCGATGAACTATTTAATAACATCCCTGAAACCCTGATACAATTTTATGTACCTATTGAACCAAAATGCCGGTTCATTCATGTAGGTCTACCATCAATTTGCCATTGCATAAAAAAGCAAAGGAAAAATAATTGGAAATGGAAATTAGAATGTAGCTTACACCCTGTTTCCTACTATATGGAGAGGCAAAAGAGGGACGCTAATGGGAAAAACGTGGTCGTCCATTTAAAAATTGAAATCGTAGCCACCTGCCCCGGACCACTTGAACAAGTTTAATCCGCGCAATGATGAGTCTTCGAGGGACCTTGAGTTAAAATACCAGCTTTGTTTACGATATTTTCCTGGCGCACTCCCTCACTTGTTACAGATGTATTCAGGAATCGTTCGAGTGTCACGTGTCTGCCGGGAAAGCAACTGCTTCAAAGTTGTTTTCATTTAGCTAGTCATTTTGGCATTTTACTAAGTTCATGTAAGAAATTCAATGGGCTGTGCTGAAATGATTAAATGCAGATATTTGTTGACAAATGCTAGTACGATATTACGGAGTCCCAGAATGTTTATGTACAATCTAAATGAATGAATGAAATAAATTGAATTAATTATTTAATGAAAGTTTTTACACAACAGACATAAGTTCAAAAAGTAAAACCCGACTAAGGTCGAGTAAAAAATTGCCTCTTGTGATGAAGACAAATTGATAGATACCTCGCTTGTCCAAATCTAACTAAGTTTTTAGTTTGAACACATAACCTTTCCTTTACTTTGCCGTAGTTAGTTAAAAAAATGGCTATGACACTCTATTAATGAAGACGGATAGATTGATATCTTGCTTGTAAATATCGGACCAATAGGGGCGACGCTATAGTGGAATATTCAAATACCATAGACTGTTAAACGCTTTACCCTTGCCTTATTCAGATTAAAATATGACAATTAAACCCTTACATATGCTACATTAAGCAATCATACCATTTATTTATGAAATAAAACAAGCTGTGTATCTTTAAATCTAAAAATTCATGATCTTGACCTTCCTGCTTGCTGTTAAAGTCAAAGTTTTTTTTGTTACTATTACTGTTAACGTGTACAATTATTATAATCATAATCATCATCATCAACATCATCAGCCTTTTAAGTGCCCACTATTAGCCTTTAAAAAATAACTGACTATACTTAAGTATTGAAAAGAAAAGAAAATATAAAGAATTGCTGAATAAATATGATTTGGCTGAGATCCGGTGGGGTTGGGGCGGGCGAGGAGGAGGGGGAACAATGAAATTAACTCTAGACATAATATCATTTGCTTAGAGTCGGATAGATGGAAAGGAATCCATCGGCGCGCGACTAGAATGTAGTGGACAGAGAAAGAGAGACGGCGGGTCAACGGAAATTATGTAAAAAAAATATATGTATGCAAATATCACCAAATTATGCTTATCGGACGATATTTATTATTACATGTTGCATAAACTTATTCGCCAGACCATATATTACACATGTGGTGAAATTGAATTCGATATTTATCTTAAATGCATGTGTTCAGTCCATTGTTTAGAATAGTTATAAAGAAAAAAAATAGAGAAAATAAACAAATAATTAATTAGCCTTAAGCTGAAATATTTATTTGACTAAACACAATACACGACCGAGGCGCGGGTGCTCCGCCTGGCGCGTTTGGTCATCACTCGATCGCTCGCTGACTGGCTATTGAATTTCGTTCGTGCATTTGTTTCTCATGTCGCAGGGTCACAAAGTTTCTATTTTGACTGATTACATTATGCCTAGTTTTATGTTTTATTAGTTATTTACTTTTCATAGTGCTACAGATACATTCTGTTGCATGGACTGAGTACATAAATTTTAAGAAAGATATCGAATTCAATTTCACCATGTATAACGATAGTAGAGATATATTATTAATAAAATACAATGTAATAATTTTATGTTGAGAAAATTTACAAGATTACCTACATGATTAAAAAAAACACTAATGTCTTCGTCAACCACAAAATCAACGTCGAGTTATAGCTGTCTAATAATAATAATACGATAAAGATTGAAATTGTTGATCATGACATCAGTTGCACAGACAGAAGTCGTAGGAAAAATATAGTGTTTCACATTTTAATAGGTTCTATCGCTTGCACCAAACGATAAAGCCAAAAATACAAGGCAAGGGTGAAATAACGAGCTTAGATCCAAACAAAGGAAAGAGTGTTTTTTTTTGCGGGACCAACTCGCTGCCCTTTCCTATAAAGGGCAGATGGTCGGCTAGTTCAGCGACTCGTCCCACAACAAAGTCGTCCCAATGGGACGAGTTACTGAAATAAAAAAACTGTTTAGTAACTCGTCCCACTAGCTTTATCCTCTTTTTTTTTCAACAAAATCTATACATAGTAATGTCAGCAACAAAAATGTTTGATGTTTATTTATTAAAAGTTTATTAGTTAGGTTTCGTTTATTTGCAATAGGAATATGACTTAATTAATGGAAATAGAATATTATGACTAAAAGAAAGAGACAGCGCTTCTTTTTCTCGCATCGCATGGTTGATGTACACTTTTAGACAAAGAATTTAAGGACAAGCTAGCTAGAGCTATTTGATAGAGATCTCAGTGTATTGCAGGTATATCAATGTGCAGTCGTCATTATCCAGCGTAATAAGATTTAAATTATTACAAGATAATAAGTAATTATAACATCTATGTGTTGATCTTATTTCTAACAAGTGCTCGTATACATCAACTTGAGATTGTAAAGTAAAAAATAAAATATGTAAAATATTTTGCTTTTGTTTGTGAACATCACAGGCTTTTTTTTAAATTTAAAATATCCACTTACTCGTATAATGCTAAATACTGTCACTATGATCTACATTTTAAACAAGAAACGCCTCACGTACTTGACAGACTTGTTATTATTTCGTATATCAACAGATATACAGAACACTGTGATTTCGTTTCCATGGCAATGTTTCATATACAAAGTAATCGAGATTTTTGCAAATTTTTAGTACCTCGTGTAACCTTATTGTAATTTTCGTAACGAACACAATTTTTTTGAAAAATTAAATACTTCTCGTGTTACTCGCTGATAATATTTAGCTTTCTATTGGTGAACGTTTTTTTTTTAGTTTATCCATTACAAACAAACTAACAATCAAATCTTTCCTCTTTATAATATTAGTGTAGACTAGTTGTGTTACATAAATAGTATGTTCATTGTAAAAGTTATTTTATTTTCATATCATGTTCAAATGAAAATGATAATATAATAATAATAGTGTTTGTATATAATAAAATGTTATACCTGTAATATGAATATATTACAGATATAACATATTTGTTTTGCCTTGCTAGGATAAATGGGTTGGTTTAAACTATTTAACATTGTGGATATCTACATACACACTAATATTCTTCGTCATCATCATCATCATTTCAGCCTTTAGAAGTCCACTGCTGTAGGTAATTATTAATTTTTATACGCTTTATATTAGCTTCACTTGTATGTTTGTAGCCGACTCCTTTGGACGCTATTTTGACCAACTTTGAACGGTCAGATTTCATTCAAATTTTGCACTCCTGTCAAAGACCAATGACAATGCAATAACTCGAAAAAAAAAAAAAAGTAGAAAATAAATAATAGTTTAAAAAAACTAAAAAACACACGTTATATATAGAAAACCAAACTAAAAAATAGAAAATAATTTTTAATAGTGGAAATAAGAAAAAAAAGTTTTATTTAAAAAAAAGCGTGGGGTGCTTCTCATATCTGTCAATGAAATATTTATAACTATTGACCCATGCACCCTACGATTTTTTTGAAATAAAACATTTTTTTCTTATTTACACTATTAAAATTTATTTTCTATTTTTTAGTTTGGTTTTCTATATAAAGCTTGTTTTTTAATTTTTTTAAACTATTTTTTTTTATTGTGGATATCTACATACACACTAATATTCATCATCATCATCATCATGTCAGCCTTTAGAAGTCCACTGCTGAACATAGGCCTCCCCCAAAGAGCGCCATGACGACCGATCCTGTGCCACCTCCATCCACCGACTTCCTGCGATGGCTACAATGTCGTCGGTCCATCGTGTGGGGGGTCTCCCCACACTTCGCTTGCTTGTTCGTGGTCTCCATTCGACACTAATATTATGAAGAGGTAAAGTTTGTTGTAAATTTGTTTGCTACAGCTAGTCTCTGAAACTGCTGATCCAAAACTGAAAATTCTTTCACTGATAGAAAGCTACACAATTCCAAATGGAGATAGGCTTCTTTTTTCATAACAAAGTTTCCGTGGGTTAACGGAAACACTCCGGGGATACTAGGGCACAGCAACTAGTAATTATTAAATTGGAATGAATTACTTTATAGGCGGAGAAATGTCACAAACAGAACTCTTGACTTCACATAAGATGAATTTAATTTGATTGAATTAAGAAAAAAAAACAATTCAACAGTTTAGCAACAATATTTTTTGCTATCCATTAATTATTCTTGTTTTAAGACTGATTTTAAAATAATTGTATTATATTTTTTATTATCTGATCATATATGTAATAAGTGTGTTAAATTAATTAAAATTGATTTTGTTTTGAATGCAAACATATATATTATATAAAACTATATTCAGACTTTTATTAATCCTGCGCCCAATATGTGTTTTTCCAGGACCTATAATATCAAATTTCATTAAATTCGTTAATGTTTCTTCATACAAAAACCACCCCATTCAACCTTGAGATTCATTTTGGACGTAACTTCAAAAAAAAAACTTGATAAACCTTATGACCCTTCCCTTCCTTGTATACCTGTAAATAACTCTATATTTAGTTGATAGAATCAGGCGTTACTTGCGGAAATATATGTTTAAAAATAGCCGAATTAATCTTCTTTTTTTTAACTCAATATTTCCTCTCAACTTCAAATCTCTAGATTCATTAGTTTATGCTGTACGTTATTTGTCAGTGACTAACACTGTCTGACTGGTCAGTGTGACACGGTATTGTTTTGTAGGTATAGATATAGAAGATTAATAATTTAAAGATGATGTAGTCGACTGTACTAAATCCATTCAGATTTTTAGGATAAAATCAATGGGACGAGATACTGAACCGAAAAAATAATATTTTATGAATTCAGTAGCTCGTCCCATTGGGACGAGTGTCTTGTGGGACGAGTCGCTGAACTAGCCAGATGGTCACCCTTCACCGTTTGTTTGTTTCCGGTCTTGGCAACTTCGCGGGTCATTTACAGAGTTGTGAAGCAACTCAATCCCGAATTTAAATTTTAATGTATCTGAAAATACATTTTTATTTTGATTATATAATGTTTCTGAAGAATTTTGTATAATGGTAAAGAAATTAATTTACTAGCTTTTAAGCCTCCTTTATTGACGGGTGACTATTTACCAGAATGTGTAACGCAAAGGACTGATTGTGATTATTTTACGTCATTCGATTTGCCTGCGAGTGCTACTAAAGGCAAGACAGTAATCAAAATTCAATATGGCGACAATCAGACGCAACATAGCGAATAAGAAAAAAAAATAAGTCAACGAACTATGTTAAGTGGGGTATCATTGAATAGGCATTTGAAAATTATCTTCAGGTTTTTCTTATCATTTTTCATTTCGAATAACCATTTAGATTAGAAACCGTCCCGAAACGGGAAATAACATTGTTACATACGATTATCTATTGTTATAGAAATGCCCGGTACAGGAAAGAAGTAGGTTTGCAACCATTCTCACTAAAATTTGTGTCTCTCTTTACTTTTGTTCGCAGTTTGGTTCTATAGCACTTTCGATAATGTCATGCTAATTTTATATATTCTAAGAAGGTCCATGCTTGACATCCGGCCGATGTCATAGGATCTACGAAGCATAAATCTTCGATTGATGAGCTCTAATTGATTTAATGATACTAAATATTAGAAGCACAAATAATCCCTAATCCTATATAGAATTATATTTTAATAATATTTTTTTGTTTGAGAGAGAAATTTACTTTTTATGTGTCGCTTAGATCAATTTAGAGTTGAATTTAACTGAATTTGGTATCCACATGACCATTCAATAAAATTCAACGTTGCTTTGAGTATTAGTTTGCCTCACACGCTACATACAAGACTTCATACAAACATAAAAGCAAGTAACTCAAAAGCTCTTTTACCCACAAACAAATATATTCAACTGACAAAACGAGCCCGAAGCTAGACTGAGCGTTACCTCAGAAATCCGGCGTAATTCAAAGATAGCGCCGTAATTAGGGTAATCTAAACATTGGAACTTGGAACACGGCAAATGCGAGCAGCAGCTATGTCTCTGGAGTCAGTAGTATAGGTTCCAAAATCAACAGAGCGTGTTCGTTCACTGCTGAGCATACGTAATTATGAATTGAATTGAATTAATAAAACCAAATACATAATGTTGAATATTAAAATAGTAGTAAATTTTATAAATTGGATTTTATTGGATTTATTTGATAAATTTAAGTTTTAATAGTAATGACATTAAAATATTTTTACAGTGTCGTTTAAAATTGCTGATTGTGCCGTATGGGCCCAGATTAATTATAAAGGTCATCTTCATCTTATTGGTGCTGAGAACCGGCGCAGGAAATGCAGAAAATGGACAGCTTCAACTGTGTCAATATCAACGTCCTGCAATCACCAGCCGCCTGCTGAGCGTGGGGAAACGACACGGGGCTCTCCCTTTTATGGGGGAGCCCCGTGTACAGCGGTGGATTTCTTCGGGCTGATAATGATGTGATGTGTAATAATTGTTATCCACTACCTTGCTGCGTAAACGTAGCAAGGTACTACCACGCGTAGTATACGCGAGGTAGTGCACGTGGTAGCTTTTTCGCGCACGTGCAAGGTAGGTTAATTGAATTGGTTAGAAATATATTATTGACCTACAAAACACCGTTTACACGGATACCACAATACTACTGTATCAGTTTATGACATAATGTCCCGTTATTTCCATTGCTCTATCCATTTTAGTTACCAAAACAAAAGTTTTACTGCGGAGTTCAAACAATTGTATATCCTTAGTAACTGTGTTCTACATTGTATTAAAGCGCGGTGCAGCCCACAACAATACGAATAATAAACTAATAGAACAGCGTACTCGGACGCGGGCGTTATTCACTTATTTCTGGCCACACAGTGCAATAATTAATTAAGCCACCACCAGAAAGGAAGTTCGTGCCGCTTGGCTTGCAGTGCCTGGACGTAGCGAAGGCAATATCGCTAAGTTTTGCTTAATGAAGGACAGGATATGAAACAGAAAACAAAAATCTGTCGCTATAATACAGACGCCATCGATAATTTTGCCAAGCATGTACCGTAGTTTTATTACGTGTTTAGTTATTGCAGAGCTAAGATGTGATAAAAAAAACAGTGCTTTCAATTGGGAAGTCCCATGAGTTACCATTAGGCTACCATAGCTTGTCTCACCTTTTTATTTTCACCTGACCTCTTTTTGTGTGTTTTCAGACTAAAACCCTTACACTTAGGTCCAGTATACTATGCACTGTACTCGACCCTACCCGCTCCATCGGTATCAGTCTGTTTGTGTTACGACGTCAACTGGCAGCCCCAGGGACCTCTCGTAGTTACTGTTTCTAGTTACTGCTAGACAAATACTTCGTGCACTCGATGAACAGTTGCCTAGACACTGTGACTAGAATGAGCAGGATAAATACTTTATGCGCAATCGATGTTGTGGTATATGTGGGTAGGCTTCTAGGCATTGGGGAGTAGATTAAGTAAGTTATTAAGTTGGAAGGTGTAGGTGATTATGCCAGTCAAAATATAGCTGTGTGTTCCAACTACGCGTCTTCCCGTATTTACGGCTCCCGCAAGAATCTTACAGATCTTAGATAATCTTTTTTTTATTTGTGACAGTATGTAGTATCTTTTAAAAATATTAATTTGTGCTTGTTTAAATATATATTTAATAACTTCAGAAAACGAAGACTTACGAAAACTTACCAAATGCACATATTTTTGAACTAGTGCTCTAAAAAACCCTACCTTATCGAGACTAAAAGATAGTGAAGGTTTTTACAACCGGCACGTATGGGTCGAGGCCGTGTTTAATCATACTTCGTTTTATTCCGGTGTCGGTCAGAGCAGTGATAAGGGAATAACAATAATTTGATGTGAAGGTAGAATACGTTGTTTGTACAAAAAAAAATTGAATACATGTTTCGATATCGTTGGGAAAATATTTCGATTGGAAAACAATATTTGGATAAAGATTTTATGTTACTGCGTTACAGCTTGTTAATCTTGGGGCTGGCGGAGGGTGAATTATTATTGGCCAATGTCCATACAAACGTCGTGCCTAGTGATCCTAGGTACGTAATCAAAAGGTCGTGGGTTCGAATCCTGCAAGGTGCAATCATTTGTGTGATGAGCAGAAATGTTTGTTTCCGAGTCATGGATGTAATAATATTCGTATGTATCTATGTTTATCCGTTATCTAGCACCCATAGTACAGGGTATCCTAGTTTGGGGCTAGGTAATTGGTGTGGAATTGTCCCGAATATAAATGTAATTCCTATATAATTTGTAATTGAAGAATATTTTCACATTACCATATTTTTCAGATATTAACTGTACTTATCTAAACTTTTTCGTGTGTGGCATCGTAGGTCCATTCAGGACCGATTTGGATGCGTTTTTTTTTATCGAAAGCTGATGTGATCGTGATGGTTCTTAGATATATGGGGAGGGGAAGGGGGGAGGGGAGGTGAGAAAAGGGGGGGTGAAAATCGTAGTTTCCAAACAAATGGACCGATTTAGCTGCGGTTTTTTATGTTTGAAAACTAGGACCTATTTAGCTGCGGTTTTTTTTTATTTGAAAGCTGGGGTAATCGAGATGGTTCTTAGCTATAATGGGGAGAGGGAGAGGGGGAGGGGGGTGGAGGTGATGATCATAACTCCCAAACAAATAGACCGAGTTTGATGAAGTATTTTATGTTTGAAAACTGATGTGATCGAGATGCTTCCTACCTATAATGGGGGGTGGAAAGTCGGGGGTTATTTTTTTTATTTTTTTGCAATTGAAAATGGAGCAATGCTGCCGCTATATTGTTTTTTTTTTTTTTTTCAAAAAATATATATCCTATGTTACTCGGGGGGATGTAAGGATTCTAACGATACCCCATAAGTCTAAATCTGTTCAGGCAGTTTAAAATTATGGTGGAATAAAGAAACTCACATACATACAAACATACATGAATGCTAAAAACATAACACTCCTTGTTTTGGGCAGTCTCGTAATTAGAACCTTAAACACAGTTGCAAAACCGTAAATTTTCAAATATCTAACGACTTCTCGCCAACATTAAATCCTTATCGGCCAAACATCTCCCATACAATCCAACCAGAAGCATTATAGAAAATCTCCAAAATAAATACATCACACGTGATCCATTAAGCACTGCACCCTGTGAAGAAAGCAATTCAGTTAGAGCGCACTAAATCACGGCTATTGAATGTGCGCAGCGTGGTGTCTGTACAGAGTGACTCGGGAGTCATCCCCTTCGCACTTTATTTAGTGTTATCGGTCTAAGAGGTGGATTTGATTTTGAAAAGTGGCGGATGTTTTCAAAATAATTTGTCTGTCCTCAGTAGAACGAGCTAAATCACGGCATCGCGTGTACGCAACGTTATGCCTGTAATGCTGGAGCGCCATTATTGAGATTCAACCATTTTTTATTCGCAACTGAGAAGAAATGCATAAGTTCGCAGTTTTAAATGAAAATCTTATATTTTTACCACACGAAGGTTTGATAAATCCCGATGGTATCCGACAGTCGCGGCAATCAGCTCTCTTTATTTAGTGTTTCTGAGACACTGTGTTCGAATATGAAAAGAGTGGCTTTTTATAATGATAATAATTCAGTTTGAAAGTTTTTCATAGCATTACAACATGAATAGTACCGAAAGTTACTCAGGATTACTCAATGTTCAGTTAAAATTTATTGGAACCACTTTGAAATTAAATTAGTTTCTGGTTTGATTTTTAAAATGAACGTTCACCAAAATCTATTTGATTTGGTCTAAAAAATACCATTTTAGCACATTTTCTCCTGATGTACTGCGCAGATTTGATTTGACATTATCATTTAACATCAATTCACTATTTCGGACTTCAGACCGAAACTTTATCTTTTTACAGCAAATTGTTTCAAATAGATGCTAATTAACTATACAAAAATAATAAATAAAAGTTAAAAGAATTGCTGAGAAATTTTAATGTTCAGTTGACACAGCTGACTTTTCCGCTAGCTACAAATAAGACTAAAGCAAAAAGCGACAAAGACAGGTCGCGGGTGCAAATGATAAAACAAGTCGAACAAGCATACATCTTCCCATCTCGTATAAATTGCAGAGCCACCCTTACGAGCGCCACCTCACCCCTAGTTAACTGCGTCGCCAGTGGGGACGTGACACATCGATAGGAGCACATTTATTTCATTTATGGCGACTAACGACGTTTTGTTGACGATTGAATCGTTTTTGGAAGAGCAAATAGTTTTATAATGAGGATTTATTGTATACAACAGTTAAAATGTTGTACTGAGATATAAAATTAGATCATGGATATAAGCATTTTATTTTGTTCTTAATATCGAAGTCAAATGGTTAATTGTCGAAATAAACGTGGAAAGCTCAATTCTAAATCTTGTAAGTTATTAGCCCAAGTTTAAATACGAGCTGATTTTACACGCTATTTTTTATTGTTCTTAAGTTAGCTACGTTGCTTTGTTATATAGAACTCAAATCTCTCTGGGAATTAGTTATTCAAAAAACGCAGTAAAAGATAATTTAATACCAATGTTAAGTCGAAAAACACATGAAATAAACACAAATATTACGAAATAATTTGTAATATTTGTGTTTATTCCCGGTTTATTTAAGGACAATGAAAATATAAACTTTTCCTCACTCTTTGGATTCTGAAGATTATGTAGAGTATTAGTCCAGATTAATTCTACTGAGACGAAGCGAGCGTTAAATAAAAATTCAGGAGTCTTTTTATTTATTAGCGTAGACGAAACTTCTTTGAAGGAATAACTAATAAAGCTATTTTTGAAGTTAATTGGATTTAATATTTATCGTTAGAGAGTTTTATAATGATAAAAGTAATTTTGAATAAGGAATTTAAGTTTATACAAGCTTTTTAATAAAAAAAATGATAGGTACAAGAATATGCTCTACTGAATAATATCTATAATAGTATAGTGTTATTGTTTAGTTTGCTGTATTTGTTTTTATTAAGACAAGATTTTATCTGTTTGATCAATTGAGTTCAATATGACAGTATGTATTGTTTTTCTTGTTTTTAGTTACCAGTTGTAAGATTTCTTCTCCTATTAAAAAGCTGGGTTAACCCCAGAAACTAAAGGAGAATTTAAAACTAGGTGATGATCTCTACACACTAGATTTCTAGAAAATAAATAATTTTTATTGAAAATAGATTCAAAATTGCAATTAAAAATCGTAATTACTACATTCCTCTCACTAATTGGGCAAGATTTGTAATCGCAGAACAAAAACCTTCTAGCACCCTGAGGGGCCCGGGGCTCCTACACGGCCCTACATACCTTTATAGTCCAAAGGGCGATGTGAATGTTTAATAGAATAACATGAGCTTTGTTGCTTCTGAGAAATGATGAGTGATGTGTTGTCTGGTGGTGAATACCCAGAGCCGTTTATATACGAAATTGCATTATTTGCGTATTACATACAGCACCTATTTACCTAATGGCTGAGTACGTATTTGTTAGGCCTCGCTGTTCTAGTAATCATCATCGTTTTTTAACGCACGGATGGTTGTCTAAACTATCATTAGAGGAGCGTATTAAAGTGCTTCGTACAAATTATTAAAGATAATTCGATATTTATGTTTAGAGTAGAGAGGCTATGTCAGCGTGATAGACGCGCCGCGACTCTATGTCTTAATGTAATACACATTCATGACAAAACGCAAGGAACATTGTTAAATACCGTACCAAAGGGGTAGAAGTGTTCTTGAATGGAGACCGCGACTCGTTAAACGCAGTGTAGGGCGCCCTCCAGACGATATACGCAATGTGGCTGGCAGCAGTTAGAAGAGAAAAGCCGAAGATCAGGCTCAGTGGCGTGCTTTGGGAGAGGCCTATGTCCAGCAGTAGACTGAAACGGACTGATTTTGTGTGTGTGTGTGTGTGTGTGTGTGTGTGTGTGTGTGTGTGTGTGTGTGTGTTTGTGTGTGTGTGTGTGTGTGTTCGTAAATACACGTATGGAAACCTTCGGTATATTCTGAGACGAATATTGATTATAGCTTTTAATAAAAATGGTAATAAATGTGATGAATAGGAGAATCTTCTTACCTTCATTAATTTTCATTGTATTTCTCTTATTTTATCTTCGAGCAATCAACAAACTTACTTTTTCTATACCCGATAATAAGTCAAGAATAGGATTTCATTCCATGCTACTTTTCTCCTAAAATGTCTCTTTTAACCAAGTTCAAAACTTTAAACGTAGGTAGTGTTCACCAACAGTATTTTTTGAAAAAGAATCATTAATAGAGGAGTTAAATGATTCACAGCCAGCACAGTTCTTGGAATCCGAAGTCCTTAGAGTAATTAACAGCGTAGAGCTGTGGTGGAGAACCGAGTTAGTAATAACCGATCGCATTGAACTGCCGAGTCTTGAAACTCATCGCTGGTGCAATTAGAGAATAAACAATTCTTTTGATTTCAGCTGAGCATGGGAAACTAGTGACATAGATAAGCTATTTATTATTTACTAGCTATGCCCACGGAATTACCCGTGTGGTCATTTCTGTGGGTTAGAAGTATCCTATGTGTTATTCTATTACCAAATGTACCTATAAAGTACATAATTCGTTCAGCCTATAAAGTACATAATTCGTTCAGTCTTTAATCGATTGATCTTCTACTCATCGGATTGAGAAACAAAGAAAACCAAATTGTTAGTCAAAACCCGAATGAGCTATTCAACACTGAATAATCGCGTTTTATTACACAGACAGACAGTCACAATTTTTAAGATACTTGTTTAGCATCAAATTTTATGTCTCCTAGGCATTTTTTTTAATTACCTTAACTGTACAGGCTTTATGCTACTTATTGAAATATTATAAGTATGTAGTAAATACTTCATTAAGTACATTCTCTACACACCTTAACAAGCACAGTGTAGTCAACATTATGGGTTTGGCAGCCTGAAGATTCCTATAGTGGTATATTACAAGTACATTCTGTACACACCTTAACGAGCACAGTGTAGTCAACATTGTGGGTTTGGCAGCCTGAAGATTCCTATAGTGGTATATTACAAGTACATTCTGTACACACCTTAACGAGCACAGTGTAGTCAACATTGTGGGTTTGGCAGCCTGAAGATTCCTATAGTGGTATATTACAAGTACATTCTGTACACACCTTAACGAGCACAGTGTAGTCAACATTGTGGGTTGGGCAGCCTGAAGATTCCTATAGTGGTATATTACAAGTACATTCTGTACACACCTTAACGAGCACAGTGTAGTCAACATTGTGGGTTTGGCAGCCTGAAGATTCCTATAGTGGTATATTACAAGTACATTCTGTACACACCTTAACAAGCACAGTGTAGTCAACATTGTGGGTTTGGCAGCCTGAAGATTCCTATAGTGGTATATTACAAGTACATTCTGTACACACCTTAACGAGCACAGTGTAGTCAACATTGTGGGTTTGGCAGCCTGAAGATTCCTATAGTGGTATATTAAGCACCGTCAGCACTACATTCTACTAGATGTTTTTCTTCTTTTGAAGTGCTGCAGCGGTTGAGAGTTGGCTGCGCGCCAAATACGCACTTGAATAGTTTTTGGCTTCAGATTCTGTAGCCGTTTTGTAAAGAAGGCCTACTTCGTTTCTCGCCAGTTTGCTTGAGTGTTTATACTTGTTGTTTCGTCAGCGTTCTACAATAATTTCGGTGCATACTCGAGCTAGAGCTTATTGTTTATGAAGGTGTTAATGTAAAAACAATAGCAACAAAATTCAAAGTATATGATTAACATGAAAAAAATGCCTCTTGTTTCTTGCTGCCAAATCCACCACCTTGTTTACCAGTATCTCTGTGTTAAAAAAATTGTAACAATATAATAACTGTCGATTAAGTTCATTTGCGTGGAATTTTCTTCATTTGCTTGAGCTTTGCTTTCTCACTTGAGTGGAGATCGCGAATCGGCAAACGTAATGTAGGATGCCCTCCACATAGTAGGTGCGACGACATACGAAGACTTACTAGGTCTAGCAGTGGCCGCACTAGTCCACTGCTGGACAGTTATTATATCGTTACAAAATGTTCCATGCTAATAATGATAATGATTAACCGCTCTCGCCGTATTGATTTTAGAAACCTTCCACCGCTCAGAGGTAAACCTCATTTGCACAACGCCTGCGGCATTTAGGCACACACAGGGGCCAAGAGGTAGGCAATTCATAACTTTATCTATAGATATACAACATAGTTCAGATATTACTTGATTTAACGTTCAAATTTTCACGATTTGTTGTGCATCTCTTAGATTAAAAATATTTAATCAAATAAATTCAATATTTAGACTACGCTTTTTATTAAAAAAATATTCAAAAACAACCTAAGCTCGTTAGGAAGTTAAACCGTACCTGCGGAACTACGGGCACTGTCGAGGACTTCTCATTCTCGGGAGAGCAAACTTGGGTTTCGTGTCCAATGTAATTACGGCTACAGTCGCAGTTTTAATGAAACGTTGCAATATTATAATTCAGTTACACTGAGCTGAAAAGCTCTCAATGAAATGTAAGAACGAATCTAGGACATTTACCTCAGAGCTCGTTTACGCTCAGTCAAGATCATGGTAATTGAGATTGTTCAGTCTTGTGTTCAAAGATTTTTACAATTTAAATCTACACTCATATATAAAGAGGAATAGAAAAAGTCTATAAGTTTGCGAGTTTATCGGAAGTAGTCTTCTGATCCAATAACAAATAAAAATAAGCTGACCAAGACTCATTGTAGTAACGTACGTAGGTAAACAGATAAACAATTTATTGATAATTCAATTTATCGAATGTTTATTTACGTTTTTTTCCTTTTTTTTGTGTTATAAAGTTTAAACATCACAAATCAGCGTTAACAGCAGGGGAACCTTTGTTCATGGACTTCCTGGCTTTAAATAAATGTAAAGCGATACAATAACAGTATATAGACTAATAAGAACATTATAGGAATGAACTGAACTTACATTTGTAACACGTTTAGGTTTCCGTAGATCGTTTTGGAAGCAATGAAACGAGATTTCTTCGGTAACAATATATGAAGCAGTGTTGCTAGTCACTAGGACTAAGACAACAGTAATGAGGCATAGTGTTATAAATAAGGGAAATAATGTGTTTAAAACTATTTATTAACCGAATATTTATTTAAGGAAACAAAAATAACAAATTAATTAAATGAAGTTCAGTTTCTCTGTTCTGTTGAATTAACATTTTTTAACAAAATGAATATTGTAACAAAACTTTAGCGAGAGGCTATCGAAATTATTAGGTGTCAGAACATTAAACAGAAATGGCGGATGGTTTCTGCCACCTGCTTGGAGACTATGTCTTCGTGGAGCATATGATATTGCGAAGCATGTGCCTGGTGGAGATGTAGAGAGTTCTGTATGTCTCTTTCATCGCTTGAGTTATCTCGTTTTGAATGGTTATTGTATCATATAAAAATGTAGACTTTCATTGTTATCTCGTATGAGTTTCATCAAAAATGGTGTAGTTTTTTTTATTAGTTAATCGATTTATTTTGGGGTTTATATTCTCTCATATTTTCGGGATTTTTGAACCGAATTGGAAGCTTATTTTTTAATCAAAAGAATACACCTAGCGTTTGGTACTGTACAAATTGCATAAAAAATGGTTTAGTAGTTCATTACAAGCTTTTATTAAACTCATTGTATTAGTTTGTTTGAGAAAAATCTTGCAAGTGAATTTTGAACTACTTTATGAAGTCCAATGAAGCTGAATTTTTACACATGGGTAGTTCTGATGACAATACAATATGATGGTTCTGTGGAGCTGGTCTGATGATGGAGCCTGTGTTAGTCACAGCAACTCAACAATCAAATGAGGGAACTTCAAGTTTGGGCTCGTGTGGACTCTAGTTTTGGGCGTTTCCTCGTAGCTTAACAAGTTTGCCTTACTGATTAGGCCACGAGGTATAATTTTTCCTCGTGTCCTAACTGCTTGTCATTAATCTATTGACTCAACCTGTATAAAGTACTGTCACGTCTTAAGTACAATCATCACATTTTTATTTTTCTATTAAAAATATTTTTCTAGTTAATTAGTAATTATTTTATTCTTTTAGTGTTTGTTTACAACAGGAAATTTTGAATATGAAACCAATTTAATTATTTTTGTTATTTTGTGTTAAAAAAACTTTAGCGGGTATGTTTTTTACTTATTAAACTAATCTTGAAACTACTTACTACTTATGTACTTACGTACTTTAGCTGTGAAACTGTGGAATGCACTTCGTTTGGATATCAGACGAGCTAAAGCATTATCTATATTTAAAAATATAGTAAAGAATCACTATCTCTCCAATCTAAGCACTGCTACGTAAAAGTATGTATGTAAACCTAATTTGTAATATAAATATGTATTAGTTTGTTGTATTAACATGTATTAGTTTATCGTATAAGTAGTTATTGATTTATTGTATTTTACAAAAGTATCTATGTAAATAGAATGTTATTTTAATGCACCGCCGTCTACTCGTTGTTCTTCCATTACTGCCCATCCAAAGGTTGTCTGGAATAGATCGCTCTTAGCGATAAGACCACCCATTGTACTTATTTTAAAGAAATATTTTATGTGTAATAATATCCTTTTAGGTGCAATAAAGTATTATCTATCTATCTATCTTGATAAAATATTAACAATGTACCAGTTTTTTTTTATAAATCTACACCAATATATAAAAATGAAACGTTGTCTGTTTATTTGGGGAGCTTTGTCGCGATAACGGCTGGACGGATTTTGATTTTGAAATTTGGAGTGGAGATAGCTTATAATTATATGATACTTTAATCCCGAAAATAGTAGGTAATACAAAAGTATAATAGCACCAACCTATAAAAGGTAAAATACGTAAAAAAGTATAATAGATGCTTTCTGTGAACAAACAGCAAGAGCGTTGGTGCTATACTTTATCATTGATTTTTAAAATCCTAGAATAACATAGGATGCTTTTTTTGCGATAAACTTTAGTCTGCGCGGACGAAGTTGCGGGTGAAAACTAGTGCATATTATAACAAAAAGTCAACCAAATTCTGCGAAAAGCATTGAAATGAATCATAGAACCAACTATAAAATCAGTTTTCAACAATAACGGCAAACGAACTTGCAGACCAACAACACCCAACAACGCACAACTACGTACAACTACGTCCATTGTTGCGGGACTGCACGCAACTGCAAAAATGGTTCAAGCCGATTGATTTATAGAGTTACCATCGATCGCTACCTTAAATTACTACGGTATACCTATAGACAGTTACTAAGATACACTACATATGTAGGATAACTAAAAAACGGAGATAGGTTAGCACTGATGGAAAAAGTAATCTAAGATTTGATATAACAATAATTATGTACAGCACCCCTGTGAAGTCGTGGTTGCGTGTTGAAGTTAATTTCAATACAGGTTTGTTAAATGATTTTACAATGATTTGGGTAGGAGTTTGATGATATTATGTCTAAACTAGGCATGCAGTCTCAATATCGATAGAGATTGATTTACAACCGAAATCGGTCGCAAAATCTGAATATATATGTCAATCATGATCAATGTCAGTACAGATACCGATGATAATCGATAGCTTTTGACAATAACTGTCAAAGCTAACGATTGTCATCAGTATGTGTACTGATTTCGGTTGTAAAGCAATCTACTCCTATTGTAAAGTTAGTAATAATCCGCTTTCCGCTTAGGAAAGCTCGGAAAGCTCACGTCAAGGGCATCACCGAGCGATTTAGATTTATCTAGAAGTGTAATAGTTTAACGAACTTGATATATTTATAAGACATAGTTATCTTCTAATACGTACCCTTATAGCACTTTCAAATCTCTCAGCAGAAAAACTAAGTGTTAGTTGATGCACAACTCGCGGGTGGCATGGGGGTCTGAAGTGCAATCCCAATTCGTGGTGCTTGTGTGCGTGAGCCAAATTAAATAATTTCTCGCCAGCCAAACAGCTGTTTTCCCCACCATCCCAACATTACCCTTCCCTTTTCCCTTTTCCCCTTCCCGGGGGATTTCGGGGATTAGGGTTCCGACAATACTTCCAATTGAACCATCGGAAAAATTTACATAATCTTGCCTCGGGTATTATGACCGTAAAATCCTTGGAAACCGCTTTATAACTTGCAAAACGGAACTTAAATATTGCCTTTTAGGAGGCTCTTTTTACCTGTGGGTGTGGCGAATGGTGGAATTGAAAACATTTTATCCGTTATTTTTTGCGATTGTAAAATAGTTGTTTTTTTTTAAATAAAAGACGGGTAAAACGGCAGTGACCAGGGCTACATAGCATGAAAAAACGATTACCTTTGTGGAAGAAACATTCTCAATTCTTAAGTGCCAAACACGAACTGAAAGTTGGAGCGTAGGCAGGTAAGGCCCCCCATGAGGTAGACCGATGACCTGATGAGAGCCGCGCGGAGCCGCTGGCAGCCGTAGACGTGTTCCGGCTTATAATGATGATGTACTTTTAAATGTACCGGTTCTAAGTCTTCAATATACCGTCGTGCGGCCAGTTGCATATGATTGATAACTATCGCACTCATGATCGTCAGTTAACATTAATCAAGCATTAAATCGCTTGTTTTATAGGGTTTCTGACAATGTAACGCTTGATTTGCGTTAAATGACGATTAAAACGAAAAAAAAAGAAGACTGAAAAATAAAGTAATAAATTTATTGACGATTAGTATTGTAAATTATATAGTTTTTATGCCTATTTATAGACTAAATCTTAATTTTACATATATATTTCTATATTGCTACACCACCGTCCTTGTTAATCAATCATTTCTGTCCATTCAAAGGTAGTCTGGAAGAGATCGCTTTTAGCCATAAGACCGCCCATTGTACCTATAATCTAAGTGTTTTCCTGTCTGTATCGTTTTATTTTCTTGATGTCAATAAAGAGTTAATCTATCTATCTATCTATCTATGAGTGCGTCAGTATGTCTGTAAACATGCTTCACTATTTATATATTTCCATCCTTTGTTTTAAAAATCAACCATGTTTTGGCTAATAAATGTTTTGATTTGATTTGTTTGATGAACGGTTTCGCGTTTTTTATGATCTTCAAATATAAATATCGTTTGACGTGCGTAATATGCGAAACTATCATATTTTCTCATGCTAATTACCAATTCACTTAAATAGCAGAAATCATTGGTACTAAATTTGTATAAAAAGTCTTTTGAATGTTCTCATATTAACTTATCTTTCTATACGTAGCTTTGAGTAACAATGTCCATATCTTAGCACTTGACTCTAATACAAGTGCCTTTTCCTTTTTGCCCACCTCGACGCAATCTGCCAAAATTTTCATCTCCGCAAAATTAACAGTCTTTCCCTGAGAGGTCACTTAATGGGATTAAACGGTGACCCACATTTGCCCTCCGTCTGTGCCTCCGCGGCAACTTGTAACACATGGCTGCTTCGCACTCGGTGACAGTACTTAAGCTTGGTGTTAATTATATATTTTTACTGTTTAATATCGTAAGCCTTAACAAAACTATACAATCTAACAGTATTAATCAATCATAAGCTTTGAGGCAAAGTGGCATATGATCTCGGCTATCCTCTGAACATCACTATGGATATAATAATAATAATAATATTTATTTATTCGCAGAAAGTTACATATTAAACTAAGAAATATATGTATTGTTACAATTTCCAATGAGAATATTTTCTTGTTTCATACTTTTTAGAGCGTGATTTTTTAGTAGTTCGGTTTTACTTTTTGAACTTACGTTTTATTTACTTTATTTTGGGGTTATAATATATTAGCTGCGCCCTGCAGTTTCACCCGCTTAGACTGATGCTAATGAAAAATATCTCTATGTATATAATTTAGATTTCTCCATACAAACTTTGCCACTTTGACACCTGTCATCTTGGCAATTCATTCAAAAGCTTCAAAAGACTCAAAATCCTTAATCAAAAGCCAAATTTGTCAAATAACCACAAACATTTCCAAAAAAAATATTGTTTACTTATTCTTTTATTTTGACACCTATGACTTTGACACCTTTCACTTTGAAAGCCGTCACTTTGATACCTTTCACGTTGATACCTCTCATATTGAAACCTCTTTCACTTTGACATACAAAAATGCCCATACAAAAAACCGTTTTTTTCCCCAAGTCAGGAAAAAAAGTAGCCTTTGTGTTTATTAATTCAGGATACCTGGTACCAAATTTCATCCAAATCCGTTCAGCCATTTGAGCGTGAAGGAGTAACGAGCATACATACACACACATACTCGTATGTACACATAAAAACTTTCGCATTTATAATATTAATATTATATATTTTTGCAATGTGCTAATTAGCCGTTTCATTTGATATCCAACACAGCATATTTTTTTTTTATTATTTACCTGTTGTTTCCCACAGCTGGGCAAAGGTCTCCCCCATATCCTTCCATGCGTCTCTATCCAGGGCTAGGTCTTGCCAACCAATTCTATAAACATTAAAGTCATCACGCCACCTTTTTCGAGGCCGACCACGACGTCGTCTACCATCTGCAGGCTCCCATTGAGTGGTGACTTTTGCCCACCTCGCCGGATGCATACGGAAAACATGTTCGGCCCAGTCCCACTTCAATCTAGCACTCTTAAAACCAGCATCAGTGTTGCCAGTTTCCGAGTGCAGTCTAGTGTTCTGGACTCGATCTATCCTTTTCACTCCGAGTATGCCACGTTCCATGGCTCTCTGACAAACCTTGAGTTTGGACTTCTTCGCCTCAGTAAATGACCAAGTTTGTGCACCGTAGGTTAGGATGGGCAGAATACACATGTCGATGAGAGTGCGCTTCAGCGACAGAGGAAGCTCACCCTTCATTAGACCAGTAGGTCTTCCAGGCGTTTTCAATACGACGACCAATTTCTTTACTTGCCTGTTTTACTCCCTTTTCTATGTTGAAATGAGGGCCGGGAGCTTGTAGTTTAACAGAAGCTGGGCTGTTATTGTAGATGATTTTTATTATGTCTATGTAGGTTTTATCCAGATGCTGATTTTCTAGTGCTGTGAATGCTGAGTGTTTAATGCTATCGAAAGCCTTCGTATAATCCACGAAAGCTAAATATACAGGTTTGTTATATTCTGTAATTTTTTCTATTACTTGGTTAAGAGTGTGGAGGTGATCGGTAGTCAAGAAGCTGGGACGAAAACCAGCCTGCTCGGGTTGTTGGTGATTGTCCAGTTTACCCTCTATTCGATTTTGAACAACTTTAATAATAGTTTTGTAGAGATGTGACACCAGGCTTATAGGTCTATAGTTGCCAATGTTAGTTTTGTCCCCTTTTTTGTGAAGGAGGACAATATTGGAGAGAAACATCTCTTTTGGAACTTGGTTTGTGTTTAGAATGGTGTTGAATAATATTGCAATGTGCGGGAGTAAGGTGCGTGAGCCAATTTTAAGTGCTTCCGTCGTGATGCCATCATCTCCAGGACTCCTATCATATTTCATACAGCATCATTAAATAAATCATTTTTAGTATGCGACATTACGTCCTCTACAGGGCTTATATTCAATTTACTGTGACATCATCGTAGAACATCATCTTTACACATAAAATATATTTCTGCCCTTGTTATTCAATAATTTATGCCCATCCAAAGGTTGTCTGGAAGAGATCGCTTTTAGCGATAAGACCGCCCATTGTATCTATTCATCATCATCATTATCATGTCAGCCTTTAGAAGTCCACTGCTGAACATAGGCCTCCCCCAAAGAGCGCCATGACGAGCGATCTTGTGCCACCTCCATCCACCTACTTCCTGCGATGGCTACAATGTCGTCGGTCCATCGTGTGGGGGGTCTCCTTACACTTCGCTCGCTTGTTCGTGGTCGCCATTCGAGAACCTTTATTCCCCAGCGGTTGTCGGTTCTGCGAACTATATAGCCTGCCCATTACCACTTCAACTTGCAAACTCTGAGAGCTATGTCGGTAACCTTCGTTCTTCTACGGATTTCCTCATTTCTGATTCTATCACGTAGTGAAACACCGAGCATAGCTCTCTCCATTGCACGCTGCGCAACTCTGACTTTTTTTATGAGACCAATAGTTAGCGACCACGTCTCAGTGCCGTATGTCGTCACTGACAACACGCACTGATTATAAACTTTCGTCTTGAGGCTCTGCGGTATCTGCAACGAGAAGATATGGCATAATTTCCCGAACGCTGCCCATCCGAGATGTATTCGTCGGTTGACCTCTTTGTCGAAGTTGGATCTACCCAGTTGGATCGTCTGACCCAAGTAGACATAGTGATCAACAGCTTCGATAATATTGTTCCCAACATAAACCGGCATGGGTACGACATGGGCATTTGACATGATGTTCGTCTTGCCCATGTTCATTTTAAGACCCACCTGTTGGGAAACAATATTGAGGTCACTGAGCATTGTGCTTAGGTCTTCCAGGGTTTCAGCCATGATGACTATATCATCAGCAAATCAAAGGTGAGTGATGCATTCGCCATTGATGTTAACACCAAATTCGTTCCAGTTCAGAAGCTTGAATATGAGATATATTACCAGTGCAGAGGTGAACAGTTTCGGA
Source organism: Alsophila aescularia (assembly GCA_946251855.1). Lineage (NCBI taxonomy): Eukaryota > Metazoa > Arthropoda > Insecta > Lepidoptera > Geometridae > Alsophila > Alsophila aescularia. The sequence goes on along the minus strand of OX276380.1, from coordinate 61,281,086 downwards.
GAAATAACATCTCCCTGTCTCACCCCTTTTTGCAGCTGGATAGAATTGGTGCTCTGATCCTGAAGACGAACTGTCATGGTGGCCTTGCTGTACAAATACTTCAACACTTCGATATACCGGTAATCAATCTGGCACCGCTGTAATGACTGTAGCACTGCCCAGGTCTGAACTGAATCAAAGGCTTTCTCGTAGTCCACAAACGCTAGACAAAGTGGCCGACTATGCTCTTCGGTCTTCTGTATAATCTGCCGGAGCGTATGGATGTGGTCTATGGTGCTAAAGCCTTTCCGGAATCCAGCTTGTTCGGGAGGCTGAAAGTCGTCAAACCTACGAGCGAGACGGTTTGTAACTACTCTCGAAAACAGCTTATAGACGTGGCTCAGCAGCAAAATGGGCCTGTAATTCTTCAAAAGGGTTTTATCACCTTTCTTAAAGTACAAATGCACTACGCTCCTGTGCCTCGCCTCTGGCGTAGTTAAACAGCTTCCGAAGGACTTTAAGTACCGGTGTTCTACCCGCTTTCAGTAGCTCTGTAGTTATTCCGTCCTCCCCTGGTGCCTTGTTGCTCTTAAGCTGTTTGAGAGCCATTCTGATCTCGTATACGCAGACGTCCGGGATATCTTGGGTATAATGTCGGGTCAAACGGGCTCTTGCATCGCTAGCCCTGCTAGGAGGACTACATGATGAGGTGTATAATTGTCCATAGAACTTCTCGAGCTCACTCAAAATCTCTGGCTTCGACGAAACGATGCTGCCACTGTCGGTTTTCAGCTTCGTCAACAGGTTTTGCCCAATAGACAGATCTCTTGCAAACACTTTGCAGCCCTTGTTCCGCTCTATTGCGTTCTTAATACAAGTAGTATTATAGGAACGCAAATCGTGTCGCATCGACTTAGAGATCTGTTTATTAAGCAAGCTGTAACTCGACATATCCACCGAAGACTGCAGCCTCATCTTACTTCGTTCTGCCATAAGTTTGAGTGTGTGCTCAGAGAGACTCTGTGTTCTGTTTTTGCGGGGGGTCTTAAAGAACTCCGACCCAACCGCGTGGACAATTTCCACAATTTTCCAATTCCACAATTTCCCGTTATTTAGTTCGTCCACTGTATCGCATTCGGTAAGGATTTGGAAGCGATTTTGGAGCTCCATCTGAAAGCTCTCGGGGTTTTGAATTTGGGCAGGACTTGGGCAAAGAGTAGATCTCATCAAACGAGACCTCTCCAGCTTCACGTTGATATTCAATGAGCCTCTTACCATGCGGTGATCACTGCCGGTCTTAACCCTGTTGATCAGAGAGACATCATTGAATATATGCCGATTGGTCGTCAAAATAAAATCTATTTCGTGTTTATGACCGCCGGGGTGCAGCCACGTCCATTTCCTGGAGGGGCGCTTTTTGAAAAAGGAGTTCATCATAAAGAGTCCCTCCTTCTCCATGAAGTCGGCCAATCGCTGACCCCTTTGGATCCGCTGTCCAAATCCAAACTGCCCCACTCTCAGATCATCGCCATTCCTCATGCCCAGCCGTGCGTTGAAGTCCCCCATCACCACTGTGAATTGTGTTTTCGGGGCATGTATAGCATTAGAAATGTCATCATACATAGCCTCCACTTCATCGTCCGGGCGTTTCGAGTGTGGGGCATATACCTGTATGACCTTCAACGAATACCGTTCGGTAATTCTGAGTATAAGGTATACCACCCTGCTCGAAACGCTTTCGATCTTCACAATGTTGTTGACGAGGGACTTGTGGACGAGAAACCCGACACCATGTTGGGACTGCTGGTCGCCCTCCCGGTAATAGAGTAAGTTGCCGGAATTGAGGGTCATCGTATCCTCTCCCTCTTTTCGGACTTCTGATAACAATTGTATCTATTATCTAAGTGTTTTCCTATGTCCATATGTTTTTTTATTTTCTTGGTGTCAATAAAGAGTTATTCTATCTATCTAACATAGCCTATAACCAGCGGACGGTCAAGATGCTTTCAACGATACCTCATTAATTTGACTAATTGTGCTAAGTAGTTTAGAAGTTATGACGGAACAGATGTACATATATACATTAATACCCGTCTAAATAGCCCTCGTTTTTGCTTCACCGTAGTCTTATAAATACTGCAAAGGAGAACGGACAAACTTCATACATTTTTGGACCAAAACGTGATATAGCCGGCCAAAGAAATACATGTACATAATATTCTTGTATGTGTTCCTGTCAACAATTTTCATAATGACAGCAAACCTTTTCTTTAAAATCTGAGTTGCTACATGACTTTAAAAATTCAATTCGGTTAAAAAATTACATGTTGTCATATGTTTATTTTTTTAGTATATACATATTTCGTACAGTTGTACAAAGTTTTCCGGCCCGGTGAACACCAATGGTAATGGTAATAGAATACCACGCACCTTCACAAAAAAAGTTTCTGGGAATTGCAACTGCTTAGAGTGAACGTAGAACGTATAATTTACACTTGGAGTTCCCGAGAAGAAACATTACATCGACCGAATATTACATTGATATTTTGCTCAGTTTATCATTCAGTACATATTGGGACAGCAGGTATGTAACGTTATATTTATTAATATTTTTTTCAAAACAATCGTTACACCTAATTGATAATTTAATCAGTTATACATATATCGATCTAAAAAGAACATTATGCCACAAAGTATAAGCTCGTTTTTCATTTATACCACTGGGAGCGGCGAACGAAAAAAAAACAGAAGAATTTCTAGCGCTTGAAAATGACCCAATGACAATTATTTCGTTGTGGCATACCGATTAAGCTTTCAACGAGTTTAGTTTAGAAGAATTAGAACGGCTAATTCAGGCCAATTGCATATGAAAAATGGTGGTTCCATGTTTTTCCGTTCACAGATTGCGATGCGGTCGGGCGCTTGTAAGTATAAGACATCTTTTATGCTCCTTCTGATACAATAATAGTTTAATTGACCGTTTTTGCAACTGATTATCTCACAAACAAAATATTCAAATGGCAACTTTAAATGCTCTCTAGTAGTAAATATAATGTTTTTTTTTTCATTTACAGTAAGAATCTACTGACTTCATTTGCCGGCCTTGTTGGCAAAGAGCTGAAAGAAGATATCTTTGGAGTCAACGAAAAGTAGACAAAAAAGTAGAAGTAGAAGTAGAAGCAAGACGACCAGGAACCCAGAGAAACCGCAGTTGCTGAAGAAGCTGTTACTCGTTCAGTTATTTTTCCGGGATATATAAGGACCAGTAATTCTGCAAATACTTGCTTGTTCCAGTATTGACAAAACACAATACGACGAAGAATACCTTACAATATAGTTCTTAAAACATTGTGTCGTTACAACTTGTTAATATCAGAAAACTCTCGAGTTTGTAATGAATATTAAGAACAAAATATATGGCACTTGTTGGCTGTACAGGACAATAGTATAGAAGATTTTGAGCAGGCACAGATTGTTAATGCCCTGAACAGTTAAAGGTAGAACTAACGGTTGCTGCTTGCACACTATGTGCATAATATGGTCCATGTTCTATGTCAGGCATAATGACCAAATAACGGCCCCAGCAGTAGGTTTAGAAAACATAATTATTGTTAGAATAGGATAAGTTTAATTGAGATTGATTGTATGGCATTAAGTATGTGTTGTATGTATGTAAAGTAAGCAACGTAGGTTTTCATTGTTTAAATATCTTCTTGATTTTAACCTAAACTGTGTTTAGATATTACACGTAACAAATAACTTACGAGCATCCTTTCTTGCCTACGTAATAAAAATAAATAATACATTTTATCAACTGGTTTTTATCTTTTTCTCATTCCATATACGTCATAAAAATTCGCTCGGTTTTTAAAAATCCGTTTGTTTTCACACAAGTACGTACATATAGGCGTATTAAAAAACATTGGTAAATAAGTTTAGATTTCGGAAAAATCGATTTATAAAACTATATATAGCAGCTCAGATATCTGACACAGAGATTAGCTGTCATAATATAAAAGGTTAATTATAGTCATGTACAACTGCAATTAATACATATTTTTCTTTGGCCGGCTACTTCACTTTTTGGTCCACTTTGTCATATGTCCTTTAATACAAACTAACTAGGTAAGTAGGTACCTAAACCTTAGCTTTCAAGTCAAATCTAAAACATTGCCTGTCAATATTTTTTGTCATAATCAGCATACCCTCGACAAACAAATGGATTATTACTAGTCTACGAATAAATATTCGTAGTTACTAGTGTCTCTACGAGCTGGAGACGTCGCACGTACAAACTTTTTTTGCTAACAATCTAGCGGTGCACAGTAGCGCCATCTAGTTGCCTTATTATACACCTAACAATAATAACCAAGGGGCTCCGTCTATCTCTAGTAGGTAAAGGGCTGATTCCACTTGTAGAAACTTAAAATTAGAAATTTACTGAATTTTGAGGAGCTATTCTGGCTATTACGCCAAAGATCCTCATCAGATCTTTACCAATTTTTTTTATGAGACCTATTTAAAGTTACTACCTTTCAAATAAAAAAAGATCCATAGTAATCTGATCTAATAACGCGGAGATATTTAGTAACCCCGTTTTTGCCCCATTTTGGGGGAAGTATTCCCTCCCCACAACAAACTAAAATCGCAGAAGACAAAAAAACCGTTTAACCTGTATACCAAGTTTTGTCTAGGTCGGTTGAGAAATGCGACCTGTAGAGGAAAACAGAGATCCGGATAGACATCCGGACATACGAAAGCATTTTTGCCCAAGCTGAAACGGAGAAGCTTCGCTGGCGCTTCGCGCTCACTCGTATAATTAGGCCAAATCCAAGCAGCATTATTAAGTTTAGTTCAGATTAATTCACATTAGTCATGCTTTGTCAGAAACGATAAAAATAGTGAACGCACAATACTTAGGCACGCCACAAAATCTCTGCTGAGTTTCTTTACAAGAGGGAATTATAGGAGCTGATCCTATAAACACAGAACCTTATGTACGGTCACACTGATTACTGTCACACTTATTAAATGAAAGCAGGACGCCGCTACCATTTTTGTCCCACAAGCGAGAGTTACACAAATCTTTCGGCAGTTAGTGCGTGAGTGCGGAAATTATTGTCGCACAAACTTTTTGTTTACGAACACGCTATGTTTGGATTGTAACTGGGTTGTTATTTTTTATCAAGGATGTAAAATGAAAAGAAGTGAGACTATGGCTACCAATAAACTCGGGACCTACTGTTTTTTTATCTTTTTAATATTACATCATGACAATAAATTGTGTTTAATATACGAACTACAATTTCACGTATAGTTTTTATTCGAATTTCATGATAAAGTGCAGCGCGCCGCTAAATTTTGCTGTCCATATTTCTGGGTGGTTCTTCAACTGTTCGTCTAGCCTCAAACTTGTTTATGGTGGGGGTACTACCTATAAATACGAAGATATACGCTTCTTCATTCGTCATAATAACTGCCAACAGATCAAATTAAATTGTCAACAAATATCTACTAGAAAAGCATTCTACAAAACAGAATAAGTAATAATCGCCGATCACATCGCACAAAATAAAGTTTGTCTTAAAAGTGCCTAAATTGTGACGCCCTGGGATAAGGTAGTAGTGGGGTACCTATATTATGCTGAGATTATTGTGACGCCCTGGGATAAGGTAGTAGTGGGGTACCTATATTATGCTGAGATTATTGTGACGCTCTGGGATAAGGTAGTAGTGGGGTACCTATATTATGCTGAGATTATTGTGACGCCCTGGGATAAGGTAGTAGTGGGGTACCTATATTATGCTGAGATTATTGTGACGCCCTGGGATAAGGTAGTAGTGGGGTACCTATATTATGCTGAGATTATTGTGACGCCCTGGGATAAGGTAGTAGTGGGGTACCTATATTATACTTATACTTATTTTTATGCATTAAATTATTATGATTATGATTATGAGAGAACGTCTGTTTCCTAGCAAACAAACGCCAGTAAAACCGTATAAGGCTGATGAGTTGTTTGTTTTTTTGTTGTATGACCTAGTGTTAGTCTCTGGTGTCAGAGATTGTCAGGTTGCCCGAGGGCCTCTGATGTGGCTTAACAACAGCTATTTATCAATAACAACCGCGCCCGACAGCTTAACTGAAGCACGGAGCGATGGAAAACTGCACATAACTTAGAAAAGTCATAAGTGCGGAGCCTAGGACCGAACCCGGTATCGTCTTTCGTTAAAATTGATATTGAAATTGGACTTTTAAACCATAAGGCTACTACGCTAATGATGAAGATGATGAAATAATTGTGATATGCGAGTCCTATTTTGCTGGCTTTTATGTAACTTGCAATATATGTATATGCAATATATGTATGTTCATTTAGGTCATATTATTCAAGCTGAAATAGAAAAACTTTATGCTTACGGAGTTGAACTTTTAGATGTTGTTTCAGTTTCGATGACAATGCATTTTTATGGTAGGCATGACTTGAAGCGATATCCAGGATTAGCTCCATATAATGGAACTCTTCAACGGTCAACAGCAGAGACACGCAATTTTGTGTAGGTATTTTATTATAATAGCCGGTTTTAAGTTTAACCATAACATGCTAAAAGATTGTTTTAAAAAATGATTTTTTATTTCAATTAACATACAAAAGAATTCATATATTATCAAATATGATAATTTTCATTGGTATTTCAAAGAAGATTAGAATTTCATGATGGGGTTGTTCGCTTGCTTGTCGTATGAGGTGTGTTGGTCTCTAGTGTCAGAGTTTGTCAGGTCGCCTAATGCCACCTATCAATCAATGAAATCCAATACCGTTACCAATGCAAGTGAAGCAGTGGAACTCTGCACATAACTTGGAAAAATCTTGGTTGCATCCGAGGAACAAACCTGGTATAGTTGAATTCTAGCTTGCACTAGTAGGTATACTGCTAAGGTACCATCGCTTGGGTAGATACATAATTATAAATCTCGCAAATAACGGTTACAACGTTATGATTTTATGAGACCTTTATTTGTATGGACTCCAGAATACAAACATACACACAAAATCACAAGCGTCAAATCTCACCCTCCTGAGAAAAAAGGGAAATAATTCCCTTCTTTTAAATCCGAGAATGTTTTCGACTAGACATTACCGGATGTCCAATCCAGAGCACTCGCTGCTGTCAGTGGCTGCCGCTGATTAATGACCCTGCTTCTTACAGCTTTTTATGCTTCTGCCCCACACTCTGAGAACGCAGATGTAGAGTTGAAAACTAAATACGCAGCTCTTTTAGAAATAATCCTTGTAGTGGTATATGAACGACTATTCTGCAGGAGTTCTCTTGAGGAAGGACCATATAATTTATTTTTGCCAGTTATTTAGCTGCAAACGATCGTCTATTCCCGTTGTCCCCTATTTATTGGCCACCAGTGGTGGACATGGGAAAAAAAGTTGTACTCTCCCACATTGGTAGCCAACGCAACAAAAAAAACCCGAAATTGTCCCCTACTTGCGGACACCAGGAAAGAAATGAGTAGCTTTTTGCACTAGTTGTGGATATGGAAATTACGGCTTGCCTCCCACTCACTACTTAATGTTTTGGAGAAAAACACATTTTTTAAATTAAAATCATGGTTATTTTTATCGAAATGTATCAGGAAATATATACATTTGTAGGAGTTTGATACAATTTATTTATATTTCTATGTATAATGTATGTTGAATGTAGTAGTGCTGATCTATAGTGTTAGGGTTTGTCATGGCATCAATTTTTTTGCAGGTTGCAATTAGGTCTACTCTGAGGGCAACGTGCCTGCGAAGCACGAAGCGATGGCAAATCCGCATATAACTTAATAAAAAGCCATCAGTTCGCCTAAGCAGTAGTGTGTTAAGATTACTATACTCCGACTTGAAGGTCTTAGCAAATTTAATGAGCATATGATCTCCGAGTGGCGAGCGCAATACTTGCCCCGATAGATTTTGCAATTCAATGTTTTGGGTGGCTCTGCAGCAGTTGGAATATAGTGCATTGTAGCACTTACCATCACGTGAACGGTCTGCTCAGCTTTCAGGTGTATAGACATGTGTTTGAACAGTTAACTCAAAACTAAAACTCATAGATCTATTTAAAGGCGGGATAATATGCTCGGAAAATGGCACTGTCTATTATCGCATGAACAAAATCTGGACTACAACTACAGGCAATCACCGTTGCCAATTCTGTGCGTTGCACCTAATTTATGCGGTTCGCACCTGGTAGCAAATCCCACTTTTATTTAGATCTATGTAACAACTAAAATAAACCTGCCACATCCAGTATTAAGACATTAAAACGTCATCCCAACCCCTAGGTAAGTATTCATTGTGAATTATACCCTTATTCTTTTGCCGTTAGCTTCCTTGTCTCTGCTCTACTTATGATACAATCACCTACAGTTGTAGGTCAACACTCTGGAACTTTGTCATAATAATTATCTCAGATTTCTTCTCACGATTACAAAGGAATGTTAATTTGCATACAGAGAACAAGTTCCAGAGTGCTTACACATTTATATGTTGACTTCACAATCTTGTTTTTAGGAGGTATAAATTATATCAGAGTGTCCTTTTGTTTTCGCACTAAATATTTATTAGCTATGAGTAGTTTCTATCTGTCGAATGCTAGCAAAGATGGATATGATTTATAATGTTAGAAGGTCATTGTTCCGAAAACAGAGATCAAATAACTGTTACGATGTGATGTGTGATGGAAATGATTATAAAACCATATTATCCATTCTTAAAACAACTTACTTAAACAAGTTAGAAAATTAGTGATAAGTTTAACAAATATCTCCGTACGTATGCACACACACACACACACACACACGCGATGAAACTATGTACTTTTGTACCTTTTGTAGGAGATAGTATTTTTGCCCATTAATTTTCAAAATTCTTCACTAACTCAGATTTGGTCCCAAACAGCTCTAATCATTACCGTCCCATTTAACACCCGTCCTGAATTCTATCATTTAAAAAAAAACTCCATTTTAATATCCCCCAAAGAAAGATCATTAAAACTTTTTCCCCTAATTTAAACCCTTTGACGTACTTTATTACGAACAATTTCACTCTATTTACACTTTTTGTGGTTTGGAAAAGTTGGAGCATTCAAATTTAAAGGAAATTTTATTAGGTTAGTGCTTTTCAAAGACACATTCTGCACAGTTACCAGGCAGTGGACTCATTAGGGTCAGAGTAGTTAGCAAACAGTTTATAGGTTGACTCTTTACCGCGAACAGTTTTACTGGTGCAGTTTTTTAAAGGCAAATAAATTAAACTTTGAGGAGGTGGAGGACATTTGGTTTTATAAACTAGGTTTGTGACCCGTGTGACAGCTTCCAGGTCAAAGAAAATATACACTACGTCCAGGTCTCTTTTGTCATAGAATATATTTTTGCCTCGTATAACAACACGAAATATATTCTATGACAAAAGAGACCTGTTATACTAAAAAGGAATCTGGTATACATCAAGCAGTTTACCGAGTACACTCAAACTGTCTGAGGCCGACAGTTGGCTGCAAACTCTGGGCCTATAATGGTTTCATGGGCCTTACTAGGTATACGTAATCAATAACTGTAATGAAGTAAATCATTCATTCGTTCATTTAGACCTGTCATTTAGAATATCTACCAGGCCAAATTCAAATGGGCTGTATATTTATACCTATAACTAGATCAAAAGCTAATAGTATAAAAGAGAAACTCGACATCAAAGCCTGAAACTAATATTAGAGCAACCAACTTTAACTGGCTTGAACTGACCATGCCAATACGGAATTCCCAGAACTAAACATTACGTACTACGTAATCGATTGGAGGTAAATTGACAGATGCTTCGGAAACTGAAGCTAAAATAACTACTGGAATTAATACAATCTGTGTTCTAGGAGTCAGGAACCGGAGGAGCTTCAGCCATAAATTATATTTTGTTGATACATTTTTTTAGAGTGCGTTCCCAAAAGCACCAGAAACTGGTTGGTCCAATATTGTTTCCTTTTCCTGTGCTAGTTTCAACCCTGCATCGGCACTGAAGAAGGAAATTTTCTTATTTTACACAAAATTTAAATGCATTAATTTAGTCCATTAATTACTTTTAGATATAATTTTTCTCTTATTTCATGAAATATTTAAATGTTGCAAAGTCCTTTTTACACAACTGCGCGAAGGGTTATATTTTTGGGCTGTGTTTGTGTGTTTGTTTGTTTGTACGTTTCTTAGGCGCGTCCTACAGCCTAAACGGCTTGATGGATTTTGATAAATTAGAAATCATTGGATTCGTCTTGATCACGAGAGTACTATAGGATGTATGAAATGGTCAAGAAAAATAATATGGCGGCTTACAGCTGCCATATTATATTTCCGACGAAACAAAAAACAACCAAAACCTAACGAGTTGGGTATCATAATAAAGGTCTTAAAAATACAATTGCAAAAATATATGTATAATTCATATAACTAAACAATTGTCAAAAACAATTGTCAATTGCAATTGTCTTTTAATCTTCATACAAAATTTTCTATTAAAGATTATTCAAGTTAATGTAATAGATATTAGTCTAGTGTTGCAATTGCAACTATTAAAGTAAAGTAAAATATGTAAGTAAAAAAGAAACATATTTTTTTTATCAATTATTAATATTATTTTAGCCGCGGCTTAGCAGTTAATTTTTCGGGATTAATAGTACCCTGTGTTAATCCATGGTATAAGCTACCTCCATACCAAATTTTACCTAAATCCGTTCGGCCGTTTAAGCGTGAAGAAGTAACAAACACACACACATACACCCTTGCATACAAACTTTCGCCCCTATAATATTACTGTAATTATTTTTGCGGGCTGTCAGCTCATATTCAATAATTTTGTTCGCCGTCGGGTTTTTTGTATTATTTAGAAGCTTTTATTTGACTTCACTTGTATGTATCTATGTATTTTGTCTGTACTGGAATCTTGCGATTCAAATTTCGAGGACTTTCTAGGTTCACAAACCGATGATAATGTAATAAAAAAATGTTGAAAGATAAAAGGAAAAATGAAAAAAAAAAGAAACTGTAAAACTTAAAAACGTAAAAGTTACAAAGCAACAAATTAAATTATACTTTTTTATAATAATATTACTTGTTGACATTTTATGTTACAATCATATATTGACTTTGTGTACGACGACACCTCTTGCCTGCCGCAGCCACCGCTCCAGCAGCCAGTATTGTCACATCACTATTTCACAGCCGGTGCACGTCCACTACTGAATACGACTTTCGCCATCCACATCAACACCAATATTATAAAGAGGAAAGATTTGATTGTTTGTACGTTTTATATGTGTTTGTTTGTAATGGATAAACTCAAAAAATCTGAACCAATTTAAAAAAAACTTTCACCTATAGAAAGCTACATACTATTTGCGATTAACAATATATAAAATAAAAAACAGCCCGTACTTTATTTTTCCATAAATCGTAGATCCCTACGAAAATTGCAATAATTGTAAATCAAGGTATCAAAAATTTGCCTATAAAAATGTAGAATAAGGCAGTAAGGAACGAAATGACATGTCATCGTGAAAATTAAATAGTTACAAGTCTGTGAAAAAGCACCACGAGCGTTGCTGCTATACTTTGTTGACATTTAACCGTTTTTTGTTATATTATTCAATCAAAAGAAAAGGGAATAATCGTTTACAAATTAAGAGAAACCCTTAGCTACCCATGTAAATCCGGGGCGGGCCACTAGTCTAATATAAATGTAAACATTCACAGATAGGCTAGTTCAAAAATTTTAAGTCGCTTAGCAAACTATGGAGAGAGCTATGTTTGGTGTTTCTCTAAAGGAAAGTATCCGAAACGAGATGTTCCGCAAGATAACTAATGTAACCGACATAGCTCAATTAGCTAGCCGAAGTGGCAATAGGCTTGTCACATAGCTCGGAGAACTGAGAACGGTCTGGGAATTTCTAGAGTGGAGCGTTTAGGCAAACTTAGGTAGGGCACCCGCTGGCGAGGTGGAGTGACGACATGCGAAAGGCGGCTGGCAGTGACTGGATTAGGAGAGCTGAAAATCGGGTTCAGTGGCAGCTACGTCGGTGACGAGTACCGACCGATGACGATGATGACCATGAAGGGCCAAGTATGGTGATTATTGCAAAATACGCTATCACCATGTTTGCCAATTTCCTCCTCCTGTCTATATTCTTTAATAGCATCTTCTTAATAAAATCCAAGTGTAAATGGTTGGCCGATCCCAGCTTTCAGCTCAAGCGAGACGCCCTAATGGTCCTTGATTGGAACTGTTATCGAGAGGCCATTGAAAGCCATTGAGGGCCATTGATGGCAATCGAGTACTCGTTAATTTGTCGATTATTGAATTCTGTTGAATGGATCCTTTAGTTAATAAAGTGGTGGGATTGTGGATGGAGAGAGATTGTCGGGGTCGTGAGTGACATAGATTTATAATTATTATTGTAAGAAAATTATTTAATTCGGTGATAATGGAATTTGATGACGCAATTTTAGACACAAAGTGTACCTTTAACAAAAATAACAAAAAGTAATCGAAAGTGCTAAAAAACGTGACTGCGAACAATTATACTAAAAAGAAACAAAAATTTCAGTGAAGTAAAGTGAAGAGTAAAGTTGGTTGCTAACCAACAATGGTTGCCAAGCAACCAATTGGTTGCTAATCAACTTCAAATCTAGATCCATGGTCATAAAACATGAAAAAAAAAAATATAAGTGAAACCAAAATATTATTTTCAAATACCAATTCAATGATATTCCACTTGCATAGTTCTTCGACAATCATTTATTTCTTTTTCACAATATGGCGTCTGGTGTTCACCATATTAATAATTGATTACTGTCATGTATTTAGTAGCACTCACAAGATTATAACAAATCGAATCATCAAAATCAATCCACGCGTTTTGTCTATACAGTGTCACAAAGGCACAAACATGCATACATAGGCTGATAAACACGTTACCCTCCGCGCAGTCAGGTAAACAGAGGAGTATTTGGGAGGAAAAAAAAACGGCATGTAAAAATTACCGATTGTATATTTTTTTACTATTAATATATTTTTTATTTAAGTTTTTTTGTGGGACAAATGTATCTCATGTGCTATTGCTGGACCTAAGTATAATAATATCAAATGTATCTCATGTGCTATTGCTGGACCTAAGTATAATAATATCAAATGTATCTCATGTGCTATTGCTGGACCTAAGTATAATAATATCAAATGTATCTCATGTGCTATTGCTGGACCTAAGTATAATAATATCAAATGTATCTCATGTGCTATTGCTGGACCTAAGTATAATAATATCAAATTCATAGGAAAGAGATAATCAAGAGCGTATAATAACTAAAACTACGATAACACAGAACTCAGAAAGTCATTAAAACATTTGTCACAGTAGCAGTAAGAACAGTAGAGCGATCCTGAACTCCCACAGTGTATGCCACCACGCCTTTGTCTTGCTCCTCTAACCATCGATCTAGTTACGGAAGCTAGGATCCAGGGTTTTCACTGACATCTGCGACGCGATGGTTGTTTAAAGATTATTGTTACTTGAATGACAAATTTGCAAAAGGAAGAGGGTGGCATCAAGTATTTATGGCTGTTATTTCAACTCGAACGCAGCATAGATCAAGTGTGCAAATGTCAATGTCGCTACTGTCTATCTGACAAATCAGTGACAACTCAATAATAACACACTTCACGCCTGATTCATTGAAAGCCTAGTTCGGACCGTGGTATTGCTTTAAAATCCAAAGACACTCGGTCATTGCTCTCTTATCTTCCTCGTATCTTCGGCCTTCAAGAAACTACTTCTATCTGCAAGATCTATCAAGAGTGAGTGAGGGCGAGTTCTAAAACCAGCAGCCAACCATTTGCAATGGTATTAGAAATAATTGTAGAATAATCTTACTTCGTATTCGTTTGGATGTAACTATTTGTCTTGTGATTGTGCCGCAATAAAATGTGTTAAACGGTAGCATAATCTTATTTGATTTTGACATCACTTAGGACATCCAAACCATAGAGTTAACGGATAACCAGGGTATAGAGGTTTTAAATGTAATAACGGATAAACAAAACAAAAGTTTGTTTGGCCGTTGGTACTGATTTTGATGCTTTTCAATCCCCAAACACAAAGACAGGGATGTTAGTAGCTTAGGGCATGTATGTATTTTGCATGTTTTGGGTCATTGTATCTGTGTGTCTGTCTGTGGCATTGTAGGTCCCAAATGAATGGACAAATTTTCATGCGGTTTTGTATGTTTGAAAGTTCATGCGATCAAGATAGTTTTTAGCTATAATGGGGGGAGGGGATAGGGGGGGTCGAAGGTTTAATATTGTTTTTATTTGTATTTGTATTATTGTTTGGAAAAAAAACTGTGATGTATTGTGCATTTGAGATTCTGATGATGATCGGATAGAAACAGAGGAAAATTTAAACGTACATTAAAAACCTACGACACAGCTAGACCGAAGAAACTTCTGTCACATATAGAAGAGAACAAACTAAAGTAAACCTCTTAGTTTCAAGTTTGTCTCTTATTTATTCAAAGGCAAAGTAGAAATTAAGATTGACGTGACGAATAGGTCCGTCTCTTCTCACCCCGCAGGTCATGTGTGACCACCAAAGGGAATTCAGAAAATGAACTGCAGCGTTTTCTGGTTATGGCAAACCCCATGCTCCCAACCCTTAATATGCCCTAATTCAGCAGTGGACTTCGTCGGGCTGTTGATGATGGTGTGATACTCTTCTAATTCTCTTTTCTGATATAACATTTACCAGCGTCCCATACATAGAAATGAAGGAGGACATCTACTCTATCACAATACATTCAAGGATACTTTAAAAACACAGCCTGTAAAATATCTAAATCCTGAAAATCTGGAATTAAATAAATTGCCAACCCTATTCAACCGATGCCGTTGTTGTTTCAGGATGTTTGTCGCTCTCCTAATTTCATTTTGCTTTGTTTATTGTTTACAACAGTAGATTATCTGTAAGTGTATTTAATAAATTGATTTTATATAAATATCTCAAAATATATGTATAGAAAATGCTCGAATAGAAATTAGGATTTTTAAACATTAATAATCTTGTTGCTACCTAGGCCTTAGTAAATTAATTTAATTTCAGCAAGATTTTTGCTATATAATTTCCCTTGTGCCGTTTTCTTAACTAATTTTCATTACTAGCTACGAAAAGTTACGTTTTTTTCACTGTTTCATTACTGTTTATCAAATAAATATAAATTGGTTGGTTTCGTGATTGCTGATTTGCCCCTTTCCTATCCAGCTATGAACGAGTTTTTTTTACTGTTTCCTAATTTCAGTGTGCTTTAAAAAAGAAAACAAGATAGTTAAATTGGACGGAGCCGAGATTTTAATAAAATAAACAACAAATTAAATTTGAAGTTAATTTTATTGGTCTTACTTTTGACCGTACAATTCAAGCGAAGATAAAATAATGACAATTTGTACTTAGTAACTTCCTTATATAACTTTTATAAATGCGTAGGCGATTTCTAGTACATTCTTCATTGTAATAAACAACTAAGTAGTTACATTTCTCATACTTTAGCGAGAAAAACATCTAAGTACATAAATGCTTATTCAGCTATGCGCAATTAAATCAAATCAACATGTAGAGTACCTCTACTGCGCATTATTCATAGAACCCATTGTACAAAAAATGCTTACTTGGTACTTTTGCAATCAAAGGAAGTACCTACTTGTATGATTAAATATGTCGCAATTGGACTTCGGTAAACAACGGTGGGTTTGTGGTACATATAACTAGATAGGGTTATAGATTGATGCATAACACAACAAACACAGTCATGCCTTTGAATAATAAAATTTTAATGAAATTTCTTATTAATTAACTATTTATGTTTATCCGTTGTCTAGTATCCATAGTACAGGGTATCCTAGTTTGGGGCTAGGAAAAATTAGTGAATGCCCCTGAATATTATTTAGTTGTTGAATTCTTTGAAATTTCGTTTTCATTACTGGGAATTCCACAGTAATTTAATGCTTGATTTAAATAATTGATGCAGAGTGAAATTTTAACTGGTTACTATCAGGCCGTACAACTTAACTTGCGAACTAAATGCGCCTGTTTAAATAAAGTTAATATTTGTAAAAAAAAAACAGAATAACAACAGACAAACAACATGAGCAGCTATAAATAATATATCAATAATCCATTTTACAACCCAAACCTGGAGTTTCTGAATCTCCAGCCCACCGTTTCCACAGTCCCATTTTTCAGACACGAAAGCCAAAAAAAATATTCCATTCGTGAATAGTAAAATAAATTATTTATCACTTCTGTTCGCGAACCTGTGCTTTGTTCTGGCAACAATGAGTACAAGTTATTGTGATGGTAATGGCATGGAAATTTGGCCTACTGCCGGCAAAATTATTAAAAATAACGCGCCAAGGGTGAGTGACCGGCGGGTGCCAGGGTTCCGTACTCCGGAGTTTCTAGAGCCAGCCAAGAGGTTATTTTTGCGGGATGAATGGTTTCATTTATTCAGATTAGGCATTTGTTATGAGAACATTGACCTTTGGCTGTACTTTGTATTTTATGTTGGCTTATGCTTTATAGCTGAGTAAGTGTTAACGTTGGGCAGTACTATCGATACTATCTGTAATCTGTAGACCCTCGTGTGTCATGCAACCGTTTTATGAATTGAAAACAATAACTTTGCAGTAAACAATATACTCCAATAATCATATCATATAGACGAGTTCTCGAGTGGAGACCACGTTTAGGCAAACGTAGTGTAGGACGCCCTGTGGCCAGGTGGAGAGATGACCTGCGAAAAGCGACTGAAAGAAAATGGACGAGGAAAGCCGAAGACCGAGCTCATTAGCACGCCAATGACGCTTTCATAATGGAGAGGACTACGTCCAGCTTTGGATAAATGTCAGCTGATAATGACGGGTTAACAACACGCCTAAGACCTTCTACGGACTTAATATAGGTTGGAGGGGGTCAAACAAATTTGGCCGATTCAAATGGGTGTGCACATTTACATAATGTTATTATAAAAAATACCAATTTTATACTGTCGGCCAAAACTAAAGGTTCAGTTTTTTTTCTAGATTTTCGTCCAAAGCGGTGTGCAAACATTAAAGTGTTTAGATGTAAAATGCAACAACTGCCGAAATTACTGGCTTAATATTACGGTACAAAGTAGATTTCTCGAGGTATCAAGTGCAGTGCAATGCGGATCAAAAACTTTTACAATCCAGTTATATGCGAGCACTATGGTGTTGGTTAGGAGGCGTAGGAACTTCCCATCATAATAACGACCTATTCAATACGTCACTTACTTTTTTTTACTTGCTGTCACTTGTATACCCTGAACTCCATTAAAATTCTAGTGGTATTTTTATTCCATCGTCCCAAGGACCCCTAAAAATTAAAACAAACATAAAAATCCGAAAGTCCGTCGAAATTTATGACGCGAGTTTGTTGAATAATAAAAATTTGAAATGCCCTCAAAGTGAGTAAGAGTTTAGAGTGAGGTCGGCTTGATTTCTTCTCTGTATACCTACTATTATTTATACTGTGCTTTCTTAAAATCTCCTTGATTGCGTTATCATGTTCTCTTTATCTCTTTATATGGGACGAGAAAGCGCAAGTGGTCAATAGGTCAGGGATGAAGCAAATAAGAGTAAGTGGAATCATTTATTACCTTTGAACAATGATTCTGATAACAAATCTGCGGGAATTTGTTATTTACCAAAATTTATCTTGAAGGTACTACTGATTAACCCTACCATTGCCATTATATATGCCCCTTTTAAATATTTAAAGAATATCGCCTGCGATTGTTGACCCCTTTCAGTACCATAATAAGATAAACGAAATATCTAAAGAAAGCTGAGATATAATTTCTAGTTTTCGTAGTTATTGACTATCTTCTGAATGTACCAAATGAATGTTCTGAATGCAGTCTTTTGCAGTGAAATAACTAGGAAATAACTAAATAACTAACCTAATAAATAACCTGTTCAGACTATAAATACAACTAAAATAATATCTACGAAAAAAAACTGGCACATTCCTTAATCTACCATTTTGTAGCTTGTAAGGCTGTCTACTGACGTACCGTTTGAATATGCAGCGTGTGTTGTGCCACGTCGCGAGATTAGTAAAAAGCCACAGTATGAATATGTACGGAAGGTTATTTCACTCAATGTCTAATAGCCATACCTGAAGACGTTAAATAACTTTTAACTAGTATTCTATTGTTCTTTTTGTAAGAATTTTGCCAGAGTGCTAATTAGCGCTAATTAACATCTCGGATACGGTGGTTATCTTTTTACTACTAATTATTACTCAGCCAGTAGATCATCGGGTGGCGATATATCTAACATTGCGCACTGCCGCGCGCATACTACGCGTGCGCGTCGCAGTAAGCGAGAAATCAAATCAAGAAATGATAATCAGTCGAGAAATTATAATATGTGTACAATTTTTATACAAAACAAGCCTTCCTCGGATTACCAGTTAAGCTTAAAACCTAACCTAACCAAACCTACTGCACAATATTTCCCTATGGCACCACCAAGACTTTATACGAAGGCTCGATACTGGATTAAAGTATACAAGTAGAGCGAGCATGTACGTACGATTTCCGCTTTTAGGTAAATCCTTACTAGCTTAACGGAAGTATACCTACTTTAGGATTTCTTTGATAGTGCGGCCCGTTTTTCCTAGGAAGTTTTGCTGGTACTTTTTAGGCCTAGAATAGATTTTCGCAATTTTATTTCCATCTTTGTGATTTTTTCCGTAGCTGTAGATATTCATTTTTTGGTACGTGTTTTGTGAAAATCATTTGAGTTGATTTGTGTAATGTTGCAAATCAGTTTTTAGAAAAGAGCTGGTGATTACCACCTGGTAAACAATCTGCTCGGCAATTATTGGCACCAAGCAGGCAAAAAAAAACACAGTTTTAAGGGTTAACTTAAAGAGTTTAGACAATTATTTTTTTTACTGTACTGCGTTAATGTTTTTATTTTGGCTACTATTGGGGCTTGCAAGCATTGAACGTAGGAATTTTCTTTCGTCATTTTTTTTTTAATTTCTTTGGGTTATTATTTTCACTACAAAACAAGCTAGGATGGGTCGCAAGAAAACACACTTTACAAATCACTATAATGTTTATTATGTATAGGTATACATAGTAAGTGATACGTCCAGTATCGGATAAGTAAGGGTGGGTATATACTAGCGAGATAACTACTAATATAAGGTACCTACATCATGCCATCTTCTCCATCACTATTGCACATTTTATGACTAAGGAATATTTTTGAGTGATCATATTTTTTGAGGTATTAATGTAAGTAAAATAGAATTCGCGAAGAATACTTTATCAAAAATTCATATCCATATTATTAGTAATTAATACTACAAAAATTAACACTAGGTGTTTCAATTGCTCAATAGACCAGACCATTGACTCTAGTCATTTAGAATTTATTTTTGTTTTTCGATACCGTCAGTAGTATTTATTGTGACATGATTTTGATTGAACATTCATGTAAAAAATATCGATCACACAAAAATATTAACAGAACTTTATTTCTATCGCCAAAAACACATCATATTGTATTATTTTATCAATCCTAGGAAACAACACAACGATCTACGATAAAGGGAACTTTACACTTATTGCTGCACGTTAAATACAAAGGTAACTTCACACTGGATTATGAATTAATTTAATAATCTTCGTATAAAATGTTTATCTATTGGCTTTAAACGGTAAAGTAATCGTTGTCTAAATATTACCCATATTTTACAATATAACATTAAATTTTATTGATATTTTATACATTTAATATCGTGACTGACTAGATTTCCCGTACAGTAAATAAAAAAATATTATAAAAATGTAAAATGAATATAAAAATTCAGTCTTATGCACACAACAATAAACAAAAGTTTGTTTAAAAAACAATAACTTAGTAAAAAGCTAAACTTGTTTCTTGTTTGTAAAAACATACGGCATAATAATTATTTTCAAATAAATATCACTGAAAACTGCACAAGCATTTTACAGCATGATTTTGTCTAAACATTCTACATAATTTTTGACAATGTAATACTCACAAATTATTTGAGTTTCCAACCATATATACAACGTACGTTTAGGCAAATTGAAGATACTATTTAGAAGAATATAGCTAAAGATCATTTACCAATATCACTGAAAATAAATACAAAATTCTAATCATAGAATATTATTCTTAGCTTACAAGATTTTATGAGAAACATTGTTGTTTGAAATTTTGTAATCCAGACCAGCATGCATTTGAATCAAGTATAAGTAGAAACAGAGCAAGTCAATTGCGATAGAAGTGGCGTGTGCTGTTCTATAAAAAACATAAAGGACTGTCATGTGTTTGTGTAAATTTTTGTGACTTGCATCATCGCTATCAGTCGGCTTGTTTGTACCTCACAATTAAAAATGAATAAATCTCAACATGCTCAGATTTTGACAATTTGGTGAGCGTGTGTCATACGCGTCAACTTGACGAGCTCAAATAAAATGATGTATAACTGAGGTTACTAAATATTTTGTTGCTCAGAAGTTTTCTTCACATTTTAAGGTAAGTTTGTATAGTTTGCGAGATCCTTGCCGTTTTTGTACATAGAGGTGATGATGGGGTCCATGTTGTGGTACTCCTTTCCAGAACGAGGCCGCAGCGTGGATGTTGCCTGATGACCCATCCTGAAATTAAGGAAAAGCAAATTACCACTCTGTTTCATGCTTCAAATTTTCAAATTAGATCACAATATGCTTGCGGTGCGAGCAAAACAGTAGGGGGGGGGGGGGGGAGCAATTATTTGAACGAAAAATCGATATCATATATTTAGGTAACTGCCGTTTGCGACGCCATCGCCAATGCACTTGTTAGGCACCAAGTTCAATGGCGTAGTTTATGTACAATTATAAGTACCTAACGGGGGTTTTCGGGGGTTATATTATCAATGTTTAATTTGTGCTTGTTATAACTTATTTGTTTACCTCATAGCACTAGGTCCATCTGACGAAGAGTGCGATGACGTCAAGGACAGGGTTTCAATGTAGTCTGACATGTCTGAGGTGCCACTTGATGTGCTGTGCGTGTCCATTACACCTAAAATAAAAAGTTAGTGTGAAAAGTGACAAAAATCAAAGATGATGTTGGGTATGATGAATGAGCATAGTTCTAAAATTTAAAGGTAAATACATTGTTGTCTTTATTGAGTTTTTATTGGAACATACACTGAATAAAGAATATAATGCTATCATGAAAATAATTAAGACAAATTTGGATATGACAGTAAAGCACAATAAGGACTAAAATACTGAAAAGGAAGAAAAATAATACCAAAATCACAGCAAAAGCTAAACTCAAAGACACGATTCATTTATTACTGTACTCGCTACACATAAAGATTTAATCGGTAATGAGTTCTTGACATTTAAGAGCTCATCCTATCCGGTCAATTACACTTAAAGTCGACCCATCGTGCGAGGGTCACGTCATTTCCGCCGGCGGAGTTTACTGTCTTGCTTCGAAACAGATTTACATTACCCAACATAGTCCAGAGAATAAGCGAATAAGCAAGCCGAAGTGGCAATGGGCTTTTCACATCTCTCGCAGAACTGACAACCAATGGATGGGAAAACGAGTTCTAGTGTAGAGACCACGTTTAATTTTTTAAATGAGCACAGCTGACTATATTGTTATTGGTTAAATAAATTGTTAAATGAAATAATTAGTTTATTTGGTGTTCTCTGACACGTTTAAATTTTAACCGTACGAACGAGTAAATATTTTTAATGTTCTGAAAAGCCGTTTTTTCGGTTGTAGTTATAGCCGTACGCGTGCAATCATAATATTATTATGAGATACTAGCTGTGCAACGCGACTAAGCTCGCAAGCACATTATTATGAGATAAAAGTGGGATACTTATATCTCATTAAATGTGTTATTCTAGGACTAAATGTTTATAGTAAATTATACCAATTTAAAATCGGTATAATAGAGAAATAATAGTTTAATAGTTTATTATCGATTGCTCGGTTTTTACTTCTCGTTTTAAATCAAATTATAAGCCATCCCACAGTGAAAACCACAATTCAATTGGTTCTGACGATTTTACGTGAGACGAGAACAAACATCCAGACAGACACGATTTAAAAAAAGTTATATGTTTTTTTAGTAGCTCATTTTAGGGCTCCGAGGCTATTTTTTTAAATCATCTTCTTTGTAAAATATTTTTTCTTACTACAAAATATGTAAAGACGATCCAATGCACAACTTTGACACAATAATATCGTAAGTAATATTGCGCCAGGAGGCGGAGCCTAGCAGATGATGTTGAGATGACGTGACAAGATTGCGTGAGCGGCTGGGCAGACTTTTCGTCGGTGAGGCGGTGGGAGCGGCGTGCCATTCTTTCCTCTGCAGTCGAAACAGTCGGACGTTCCATACTCTTATACGTTCCTTAAATTCCCTCATATTTAATTTGTAAAAGTATTTCAAGTGTAATAAATTAACTTTTTGAAGTTTAACCGGTTAAAGCATTTTGAACCTTATGCACATCCTTTGTTTACATTTGCTAAGATTAAGTAATAGTTACTACGGGCGAATTGGCGCGAAAATATTCTCGTCGCTGCGGTCCCGTGTGTGTGGTCGTGTATATTTTGTTAATAAACCCACTTTTGATTGCTAATATCAGAAGTGGGATTCGAATTTTGTGATTCTATCTCACATGCCCACTGTTTACTTATTTGAATTTATAGATTTGATTATTTGAAATGGTAAAAGAATATATATTTATTTATATTTAATGGTACAAAAGCAGTTATCAAATTACTACTTAAATAAACAAAACTTAATTATAAAATACTACTTATTAAATTTGATAACCAAAACAGAGTACGCAGCATTAACCAAAAGTATTAATCCATACCAATATGTAAAAGTGAAACGTTGTCTGTTTGTATGTTTGATTGTTTATTTGTTTGTTTGGGGAGCTTTCTCGAGATAACGACAGGACGGATATTGATGAAATTTTAAATGAAGATAGCTTATAACCTGGAATAATACATAGGATACTTTTTATCCCGGAAAATTTAAAGTTTCCATAGGAAAACTGAAAAAACTGGATATAATTTGATTACTCACTGTAAGAAACGGTTACCATGGAAAATAAATAACAAGTATGTCAAAAAACATCAAGAGTGGTGCTATACCTACTTTTGCATTGGTTTTTAATATCCTAATAGAACATAAGATGCTTTTTTTCGTGACAAACAGTAGTCCGTGTGGACGTAGTCGCGGGCGGGAAAACTAGTTATAAATAAACAATGTCAAAGTATAGTTACTGTTAAAGATTTAGATGAACAAGATCTAGTTTGGAACAAACACCATTATAAAGATGACACATACGATGAAGTGGATAATTATGTGAAACTTTATTGTTTGAAAGTGAAATACTGATTGCGAGCACCGTCACACACAACTGGTTTAAAGCACGTGCTCCAGTTTTGCTTTTGCTGATTTGTGTACAGATTTGTGTTTAATTTTTGTTGCGTGTACACGCAATACGTTTTAATTCTGATTTAAGAGTACGAGCAACGCCTTTTTGGGCAGCATCCACGCAATCTGCGGAGACGACGTTCACGCAGTAGACGCTCAAGAGGTTGGGGGGTCAGCTCTCGCACGGCTTGTCGCGGGGGCATACTCCACGTCCGTAACCATCAAGCCGCTTTCACCATTAGGCATCGTGGTGCAATGGACAGTCTCCACAGCATAGCGATGTGCGTGACTTATTCACCGCAGTAGTGTGATGTGCGTTGCGCATTCACCACGGCAGCGTGGCGTGGTCACCACAACATCGTGTCGTGCAGTCACCGCAGCAGTGTGCCAAGTCGCCACTGCTGGACAAAGGACCCAAGGCACACCATTCGGCCCGATCTTCGGTTCTTTGCATCAATTTCTGCCAGCAACCTTCCAACAGCATCGTTCCATCTAGCCGGTGGGTATTCTACACTATGTTTGCCAATTTGCGGTATCCACTCGAGAACACGTTTACCCTAACGGTTATCGGTTCTGCGGCTAATACGGCCAGCCCACTGCCACTTCAGCTTGCTAATTCTCAGAGCTATGATGATTCTCAGCTGGATCACCTCTTTTCAAACTCGATCCCTTTGAGAAACTCCAAGGATAGATCTCTCCATAGCCCGCTGAGCGACTTCAAGTTTGTGGACCAGCCGTATCGTAAGTGTCCACGTCTCAGCTCCGTAAGTTATTACCGGTGGGACACACTGTTTGAATACCTTTGTCTTTAGGCACTGAGGCACTGATTCTTGAATGCTGCCCAGCCCAACTGAATTCTTCTATTGGCTTCTTTCTCAAAACTGTAAGATTACACAGTTATAAGATTTGCCCTAAGTAAACGTAGTTTTGAACAATCTCGAGAGCAGTGCTGTTAATAGTAATTGATAACAGAGGAACGTGCTTGTTTAGCATGATCTTGGTTTTATCCAAGTTCATTCTGAGACTAATTTTTCTCCCAATTTTACTCCAAATCATTGATATAATAACGATGTCGTCTGCAAATCTCAAGTGTAAGATGTACTTGCCATTTATGTTGAAGCCCTGTACTTCCCAGTCCAATGAATTAAACGTGTCTTCCAATGCATTGGTGAACAATTTTTGGGATATCACATTCCCTTGTCTCACTCATCGACGCAGGCTGACATGATTAGACTTTTTATCCTAGATTTGGACAGTCATAGTGGCTGCGTCATACAATCATCTCAGCACTTATTGCAAGTCTACTTGGCATCGTTGCAGAGATTTTAGAACAACCCAGGTTTCAATTGAGTCAAAAGCTTTCTCATAGTCCACAAATGCCAAAACACAGGGGCCAATTATACTCCTCTGACTTCTGTATAATCTACCTCACTGTGTGGATGTGATCTATGGTGCCATATCCTCCACGAAACACGACCTGTTCCGGTGGCTGAAACTTGTCTAGTCTCCGTGCTATACGATTCAAGACAACAGCTTGAAGACATGGATCAGAAGTGAAATGGGTCTGTAATTCTTCAGAAGAGTTTTATCACATTTTTTATGAACAACACGACCAAACTTCTGTGCCATGCCTCTGGAGTTCTCCCATTTAAGAGGACAGAGTTGAAGATTTCCTGAAATTTCTTGAATAGCCGCCACATAGCACGCACGTTTGTCGGAAGATTGACGCCTTTGGCCCAAATAAGACCCAACCATTGTCATTTATTTAGTGCACAAAGGTCGTTCAAGACTGAGTTGAATCTGGTTACATAATCTAAAACATATTTTCATAATACCCACACGGAATTTCGTTCGGTTACAAATTAAGCCCGTTTTGTATCTCTCAATCACGAGGCTTCAAAGTCAGATATGAAATTGCTAGTGTTAGTCATATTAAATCGCCTTGTTGGAAGGCATACATTATAGGCGTGGACCGCGTAAATAAAGTGTAACGCACATAATTGGCCTTTATTATCCCAATCCGAGTAATGTTTGTGTTTTTGTTACTAGAGTATCAGTATCAACTATTGATTTATCATTTGCGCTACAGTCTACGTATGTCTTTTAAGCTTTGTTATTGATGCACAGAAGCACTAAAGTGGAAATGTAATTATGTGAAAGTGTTTGTCTGTAGTGTGACTCAGTTAAATGTTTGTTTATGTGATATTAAAGATTACCGTAACATTTCCCCTCTAACTGGATCGGTAATTCGTCCATTTCATCCTTCAATTAATCAGCACCAAAGCACCTAATAGACTACTGATGTGATATTTTTATTGTGTTGTGATATTGGCGTGCACTATAGAAATGTGTCATTGATCAAAGTTCCGAGACGTAAGTAGGTACGATCGCAGTCTGAAAATTTTGATCAGCTTTCAAATAAGTTTTTTTACCACACTGTACCAACAAACTACCAGAAATGTAAATGTTTGTTGAGGTAACTTCATGACCGGTATGAAAAAGCAAATGTAGTTGCTGTTATAAATAAATTAGATTTATTTATATCAGCAACTTACATCAGATTTACGGTTTTGTAATCAAAATTGGTGAATCTAGAACAGATTGTTAATATCAACTTACCTTTAGACTGCTTTGGAGGAAGCACAGGTACCTCAGCCTCCGCAGAAGAAGATTTAGCACGAACATTTGCTTTATGAATCTGCATCGACATATCTCTTAGCGGGTCTGATGACTTCGACTTCCTTGGCAAGGAAGACTGCACACAACCTGTTAAGTTCTCTCTCATTTTCTTATGCATCATGTAGTGGTACTTTGACTGGCCTGATGTTAGTGGCATCTCAAATTCATTGAACTCTCCATTTCCATGTTTCAAGGAACAACTTGATACTCCAGAGTCATTTGAGCTGGAGGAATCTCTGTTGCCTCCAGATTTGCAAGGGACACTCGATGACCTCTTAATTTGAGCATTGTCTATATGCTTGTTCCTCAAGTGAGGAGTCTCTTTAGAAGAACTTTCAGACGTTTTGTTTTCTGAACCTGCAGATTTGCAGCATTCATAACACTCTCTTTCGTTGTCGCACGGGGATGAGGATCTCCTGTTTTCTAAAGCTAAATTCCTTAAAGTTTCTAATGAAGATGATGTAGCATGGCTGCCAATGCTACTGTCAAACTCTTTTAAATCTTCTAGTAGTCTAGCTGAGTCGACAGAACTGGATCGTTTTTGAAAAGCTTCTTTATTATTGTTTCCTGCCTGATAGTGTTGATTATTTCCACTGACAGTCAAAGTAGGAATGCTTAAAGACTTTTCTATCTCCGTTCGATTAGATTTGCTCAATGGATATTTTAAACTCTGTGACCAGTTTGGATTTGGTGACATTGGAGTATATCCAGGGTTTGGTCCGAGTGTTTTACAAATATCTTGATTATTTCCTTCACTTGTAGGCTCCATGAGTAAGTACTCGTCGGTTTTGTTTTTTTTTGAATCATGAGTCTTGTAAAGTGACATCGGTGAGTGAACACATTTTCCGCAAAGTTTTATTTTTTTGGGTAATGTCGTCGCTGCAATATCTAAATTGGCACTTAATGCGTCTAACTCGGTTTGTGTTACTCCAGCTTTCTTCAGCAAGTCCTTTGCATTTTCGTAATATTCTAGAGAAAGTGCAAATTGCAGGTTTTCATAATTAGAGTAAGGACCTTCAAACTCTTTGTTTTCTTTTGTTTCTATATTTTGATATATAGTAAACAGGGAGTCAGGGTCGTGTGTACTATCTTTATCTGTAACGCTGCTTTGTCTATTAGTTTTTCTTGATATATCGACAGTGGCATAAATAGCCATATCTTGTGATTTCTGACTAGTGAATATTTCAGTGTTTATGTTATCGTTAGTACTTCGTCTGCAGTAAGGAAGACTTATTAAGTTATTGGCCCAGTTAGTGACTTTCTGACAAGGACACTCAATCGGTTGTATGTTTTCGTCACATTCTACTATGACTGTTTTTTTTTTTGACGCAAATTTTAGAATACATCCACAGTTTTTCTTGAGCACTAAATTACCGGGAGCTGAACTTTTAGTAACTTGAAATAGATTCTCCGATAACGTCTGTTTTAGCCGTTTTGGAGTGTCATAGTATTCTGAGTTATCAACCTGAAACAAAAAAAAAAACAAGTTTTAATTAATAAAAGGTAATACCGAAACATTTGATTACTGACACAAAGATACGAATATTTACCTCAGTGTATGTTGTTTTAGGAACATCATAATTTTCATAGGGTCCGACTTTAGGATTGTTAACAGGGTAATTATCATTCACAAACGAACATCCTTGTATAGGTAATGGCATCGGAACTTTTCTTTGATCCATGTGTGCTGGCTTTGGAGGCCTATCTGGTGGTTTGTCACAATAACACGCTTCTAATGTTTTTCTTATTGCGCGAGGAGTGAGATATTCTGGACTGTTGGAAGAGTTATCAGAGCTACTTTCAGGGACTGCTTCCATTGTCCACGCAGGATTGAAATTATTGCCAGGTGTGAGAGCTACGGTTGATGGTTGAGATATGACACCAAGTTTTGTAAGACAATTGTTGCATCGTTCCAAAGTGACTTGGTCTGCGCCACTCCATGGAGGCTTGGCACCAATTTCTGCATCATTCATCCTAAAGTCGTGATCATCGTAGCCTCGCCTCTCGTCTGAAGGCCAGTAAGGCTCTCTGCAATCTTCTCCGAAAAAGTTTTCTTCATATAGAGCACTAGCGTTGTCTGGCATTGATGAGTCGACAGTGTTGAAATCTGACATTCTCGTGTTAGGTCTTGCTTTGTTACCTTTATCTGTAAAATATAAAAATACCTGTACATTAAGCTTTTGAATCATGACTGCATGAGTTTACTAAAACTCAATACCTACGACTTTTACAATTTCAACTATGGAAGCTCCATAAACGGTGGGATGACATCCAATAAGCTTTTAAAATATATCATTGATACTTCAGTTTATTTCACAAGGTTGTTATCAGTTACCTGTGCTTTTTCTTGATGTTGATGTTCTCTGCATGGACAGGGTGCCTTGGGCTGCCATGTCAAAGGCGTCTGTAATATCTTGGGCTTGGTCTGTGATGAGCAGATGCAGGCCCTCTCCTTTGCCACAGTGGGAACCACCTTCAAAGCAGAACCTTCCTTCCACTACACCGTAGCGCCTGAGATAACAAAAAATATTGTTACTGTCAAATTCATTTATATAGTTAAAGGCCCTGTCCAAAATCGTTGAAAATTTATCCTAATGGACAAAATAACTAATAGTACAAGTACCTAAAGCCCAATTTTGCTACACACATGCAAAATACTAAAAGTTTGCGAAAAATAGTAAATTGAACTTGGAATGCTTGACTTCAACGATTAGTGCCGCTGATTATTATTTTGTATTGGTATTATACAACAAAATATTGAGACGAGAGGCTTTTTTCCGGATGGTGCATGAAATTGCAAGGTACCTTACACTACTTTATTTATGAAATTATAAAAAGAACCCATTTATAATCAAAATTCCCTCGATAAGTAACTTTTTAATATTTAACCCCTTCTTGGCCCCATATCTCAACAAACCACCCACCTTTGCTGATTTAGCTTATAAACAATTCAAGAAGCTATCAATGGTTCGATAGTTACCATCGAACAACCAAATCAACAATAAGAACGCTGATTCGTCCAAGTTAATTAGGAGATCA
Organism: Alsophila aescularia; assembly: GCA_946251855.1. Classification (NCBI taxonomy): domain Eukaryota; kingdom Metazoa; phylum Arthropoda; class Insecta; order Lepidoptera; family Geometridae; genus Alsophila; species Alsophila aescularia. The sequence continues at coordinate 61,251,774 of OX276380.1, read as the reverse complement.
CTTTTCGCTCCGTCAATAAAAGATCTTTGTCATACCTAACACACTAGAACTTTTAGTTAAATACGTAAAACAGAGTGTTCATTGTTTTGACCGCAGCGCGCCGCATTTCCCTTGAGTTTGGTTCGGACACTCATGTGAAGTTGGAAGTTACGTTAAACGCTTTACAATAGACTGCTGGCTTAAATTTAATGTAAAAATTGTGATTAAGTGTAGTATTTCATAAAAAAATGTTTACTTTGCCATCTGAAAACTTTAAAAATCCTTGTTTCCCAGCAAATAAGACCAGCCATCAAACCCAAGAGTGGTAATAATGGCAAAGGAATAAAATATAACGAATTCAGACCTAAACCGAATGCATCCGAGATGGGGCGGGACATAAACGAGGCGTCTGTCAGAGATTAAATGAAATTACAGTCTGGAGTAAAGGAATATGCAGACAAAGTCTTTCGCAGTGTGTCTTACTTGCGTTAAGCACGCGTTAAAAAAATGAAAAAATGAAAAAACATAATTACTACTTGTCTTCTCTAGGTAATACTGACACTGGAAATGTAAAATTCGTTTTATTTAATATTAATGAAGATAATATATAATAGAAAAAATAATTGAATAAAGAACAGATAAAAGTAGTCGTAACGCCATGTCAGATGCCCTCAGGCGGCTTGACAAATTCTGTCTTCTGACACCAAAGGCCTGCACTACCTTATACGACAAACAAACAATGTTATGTAGTACAGGAAAGCATAATCATTAACAGCTTGTCAAGTATTCTTTACGGGTTAGCTATAGAATCGAGAGGCAGGAGTTGGGGGGGACTACCTTCCGGTACCCCTCTCTCCCGCGGTGGGGGCGCATCCTGACCCTCAATTTTGTATAATTCCCCCTTTTTGAATATACTTAAAACTGAAATATCTCACAATCAAAATAAAAATCCGACATCATCTAATGGCCCACAACACCTTTAAACTCAATGCAGCGAGCGCTCGGATTGAATAAAATTTATATGGTATTTGTCTGTTTACGAGGACACGGGCTGGACATTAGAGGTACAGAATGAGTACTAGCGGGTTAGTGGCGGCGCTTCCGGTTTGGTGTCATTTTGTATATAGTCAGTATCATTTGTAAGGGTTGCCTGAGAGTTGCGCGATTAAGCTTTTGATGATGATTAAGAAGAAGAGAAATCAATAATTTGTAAGTGAATGCTAAGAGAAATTTATATAATACTAGCTTTCGCCTGCGACTACGTCCGCGCGGACTAAAGTTTATCGCGAAAAAAAGCATCCTACGTTGATCTTGGATATTAAAAACCAATGCAAAATTATAGCACTGCTCTTGATGCTTTTTGACAGACTTGTTATTATTTCGTTTTCAAGGCAACGTCATTACGTTTTTTAGTGCAGTAATCGTCATTTTCCAGTTTTCCCGCAGCAACTTACCATTTTTCGGGATCAAAAGTACAAAAGTTAGGTCTCAAAAAAAATGACATCAATATACGATCAGTCGGTTTGGCGTGAAAGCTCCCTAAACATACAGACAACGCTTCACTTCCATTATAATATGGCAGTGGATAATATAATAATATATCCATACCAATATATAAAAGTGAAACGTCTGTTTGTTGATTTGTTTGTTTGTTTGGGGAGCTTTCACGCGATAACGGCTTCATGGATTTTGATAAAATTTGGAATGAAGATAGCTTATACCCTGGAATAGAGGTGCATGTGAAGGAGCCTCCCCGAGCGGCGAATAAGACGCGAATACGATCTAACTTATTTAGCCCGACTCACCCTGGACCAGTCAGTGCTTGCACCGATTGACTAATCCTTCCAACACAATGATTCGAACCGAAAACGGCTCTTTTCAGAGCCACAACCAACGGCACTTTTCAGCGCAACCTGCAACGGCACTTTTTAGTGCCAAAAACAACGGCTCTTCTCAGAGCCAAATCCAAGGTTCTTTTCAGAACCACAACCAAAGTAAGCTCTCGGAAGCACTCTGACAGTTGTTTCCATCAATACAGAAGGATTCTCCAAAAACAAATCCCATATACTGTCAGAGCTCTGCCTTAAGAATAACATAGATATCTTGCGTATACAGGAAACACATCGTGGAACTGAACAACTAAGGCCACACATTCCTGGACTGAACCTTATTGCGGAGACACCCCATGCACAATATGCTAGTGCCATATTCGCTAAATCTGAGACTCACATCTATTCTGCTTGTTCAACTACACATAACTCAATCGAAATCCTCACCGTTGACACTGGATCTTGTACAGTTACTTCAGTGTATAAACCACCAAATGAATCTTTCGAATTTAACAAGCCGCAAAACTTTGATAATCACCCCACAAAAATAGTCATTGGTGACTTTAACAGCAATAGTGTGCCATGGGGCTATCGTGAAACAAACCTTGATGGATACGCAGTGGAGCAATGGGCAGAAGCCTTCGATCTTATACTCGAATAACTCTTATACATAACCCGAAACTATCTGCCTCTTTTAATAGCGGGCGATGGAAAAGAGGATGTAATCCAGATCTAATTTTTACAAGCTCAAACGTCAGCTCTTTAAGCACCAAATCAGTATACACACCTATCCCCAACTCACAGCACACACCTATAATTGCTTGCATAATCCAAGCTGCCTTAAAACCAATAGAAGTTCCTTTTAGACGTTGGTTTAACTTTTTAAGGCGAACTGGGAGCAATTTTCTAAATGCGTTGTTGCAAAATTGCTTGATATAGAACCTATACCTGAAAATTATGACAAATTTGTAAATGTCGTCTGGAAAACGTCTCGCCAAAGCATTCCTAGAGGTTGTCGTACATCCTACATACCAGGTCTGGACCCAAAATCCGCTGATCACATAAAGAATTATGAGAATCTTTTTAGCAACGATCCATTTTCCTGAAGGTTGGCGAAGAATTAATGCACTTGATTAGCGAAAACCGCAGAGAAACATGGATAAGAACGGTCAATAACGTCGACATGACCTACAATAGCAAGAAGGCATGGTCTACTCTTCGCAAGCTGACGGGGGATCCACCTGCAGAGACCAACCCAGGTCAAGTTACTGCTAATCAAATTGCTCACCAACTGTTGCTCAATGGTAAACCACCATATAAATTAGCTAAAACTACCAAGTCTACCAATTTTGAGAACACATCAAGTGACATAAGTAAGCCATTCATACTAGAAGATATAATTCTCGGTATTAAGTCTTTAAAACACGGTAAGGCTGCTGGCTTAGACGATATTACCACTGAGCGAATTAAGAACCTTAGCCCTTTAGCAGTCTCTTGGCTATTGGCCCTTTTTAACTCCTACTTAGAAAAGGCCAAAATTCCAAAAATCTGGAAAGAACGAAAGTCGTAGCATTGTTAAAACCTGGAAAGTCGCCAGAAGATCCGAAAAGCTACAGACCCATCTCTCTGTTGTGTCATACGTACAAACTGTTCGAAAGACTCTTACTTAATCGCCTCACACCTGTGATCGAGCCTGAGCTCATACCTGAATAGGCTGGTTATAGACCAGGAAAGTAATGTTCAAACCAAGTCCTCAGGCTCACACAATATATTGAGGATGGTTACGAAGATAAAAAGTTACTGGAGTTGTCTTCGTTGATCTGTCGGCAGCGTATGACACAGTGAACGTCAAAAGACTTCTTCTTAAAGTCAAACATATAACTAAAGATGAAGGCTGTGTTTGAATGCTAGGTGAGCTTCTGTATAACCACCGCAAGTAGATCTACAGCCGAAGAAAAGCAGATGGCGATGCCAAAAAAATGGTCTTCCGCAGGGAAGCGTGCTGGCTCCAGCTCTTTTTAACATTTATACAAATGACCAACCCAGCTTCTCTCAAACTGAACGCTTCCTCTACGCGGATGACTTAGCTTTAGCAGCCCAGGCTACCTTTGAAGCAGTAGAAGAAAAACTGACAGAAGCGCTAAGCGCACTTGACAAATACTACGCCACTAACGCTCTCAGACCAAACCCAGCCAAGACCCAGAGTTGCGCTTTCCACCTGCGTAACCGATAAGCAAAACGTTCTCTTAACGTTTCCTGGCAAGGAGTTGCTATCGAGCACTGTCACCACTCAAAATACCTGGGTGTCACGTTGGACAGGACGCTGACGTACAAACCTCACTGCGAAAAAACTAAACAGAAAGTCGGTTCACGCAACAACTTGCTTCGTCACCTAACAACAACTAAGTGGGGAGCATCACCACATGTGCTTCGCACAACTGGCATGTCGTTGTGCTATTCCGCAGGTGAATTTGCGTGTCCCGTGTGGCACCAATCTGCCCATGCCAAACACGTCGATACAGCCTTGAACGAGACCTGCCGGATAAGTACTGGCTGCTTAAAACCAACCCCGTTGGATATGCTCTATCCTTTGGCAGGTATAGCACCACCTGAAGTAAGACGGGATGTCGCGTGCACAACAGAAAAGCTTAAGCAAGAGACTGATAACCGGCATCCCCTCTTCAGTCATATCATACCTCCAGCTAGACTGAAAAGCCGTAATAGCTTCATGCGGTCTACAGAGCCAGCAAAACTCCACCCATTCAAAGCTAAAGTCCAACTGTGGCAGACTAATCACCCCACTCCACCTGGGCCTAAAAAGAAGCCTCAAAAGAAGCTCTTCCTCCCGGTTATGACCAGTCTTGGCATATGTGGAGGTGCCTAAAGCTCGGCTTCAAGCTGGTGTGGGGTGGTGTAGATATAATATGAGTAAATGGGGCATCATTGATCCATCTGAAGCGCATTGTGGTTGCGGTGCCCCAACTCAAACCATGCCGCATTTGCTCGAATGCCACGCGTGCTCTAACACCTGCACTTGAAAGGACCTAATGGAGGCCACAGATAGCGCGATCAAGGTGGCAACTTTCTAGTCCAACAATATATAAGTTACAACTATCGAATCATTGGCACGATAGAAGAAGAAGACCCTGGAATAAAACAAAGGATACTTCTTATCCCGGAAAATTGTTTTTTTTTATGGGAACACTGGAAAATGTTGATTACTCGTTTTAAGGAACGGTTACCATGGAAACGAAATTACAAGTCTGTCAATAAACATCAAGAGCGTTGGTGCTAAACCTATTTTTGCATTATGTCCCAAAAGAACATAAGATGCTTTTATCGCGATAAACTGTAGTCCGCGCGGATGTAATCGCGTGCGGGAAACCTAGTATGTAATATAATCGGAACAATTCACATCAATTACCTAGCTCCAAACTAGAATACCCTTTACTAAGGGCACTAGACAACAAATAAACGTACATAGATACGAATATTACATCCATGTTTATACGATTTTAGCATTAACGCCTGCTTAGCAAGAACACGGACTGATGCGGGTCTGAACCCCGTACGTGATTTAAATTTTTCGTTTAGAAAATTATTAGATATTATATCCATGACTCGGAAACAATAATTTCTGCTCATCACACAAATGACTGCACCTTGTAGGATTTGGACCCATCGGATTTAACGAAAATTAATTAGTAATTATAGTGTCCATCAGTTACTCGTATCTTCCAATTTTTCGCGACCGACTAACCTTCACACTGCTCTGTCACACTGGTGTGATGGTTAGGAAGAAAATTTACTAACCGTCACACTAGTATTAAGGATAGGAATTCGCTTTCCTAACCGTAACACCGTTTCTTAGTATTTTCTGATTTTTCCCGAAATCCCCACTGGTGGGGACGGTCTGGTGGGGATTTCGGTAATAATCCTGACGTTCACACTCAGGACTGATCACCACCGACTAACCTTCACACTGCTCTCACACCTAGCTGCACCTCAAAGTGATAAGTGCCAAAGTGACAGCTGTCAAACTTAAAAGAGCTATAACTTTGAAACTGACGATCCTAGACTAGTAGTTTCTTTACAGAAGTGATAGATCTCATCGATCTCTTCATTTTGGATGACAGCTGTCAAAATTAAAATGTCTAAAAGTAACGATCCTAGACTAGTACTTTCTTTACGAAAGCGAAAGATCTCATCAATATCTTCGTTTTGGATAACAGCTGTCAAACTTAAAAGAGCTATAACTTTGAAACTAACGATCCTAGACTAGTAGTTTCTTTACAGAAGTGATAGATCTCATCGATATCTACATTTTGGATGACAGCTGTGAAACTTAAAAGAGCTATAACTTTGAAACTAACGATCCTAACCTAGTAGTTTCTTTACAGAAGCAAAGATTATACAGAAGTGATAGATCTCATCGATATCTTCATTTTGGATGATAGCTGTCAATATTAAAGTTTCTTTACAGAAGTAATAGATCTCATTGATATCTTCGTTTTGGATGACAGCTGTCAAACTTTAAAGAGCTATATAACTCTGAAACTATCGATCCTAATACTAGTAGTTTATATACATACGGGATAGATCTCATCGAGATCTTCATTTCATATGAGAACTGTAATCCAAAACAAAGATATCGAAAAGATCTATCACTTCTGTAAAGAAACTACTAGTCAACCAGAATAGTCTGTCCAGTCAGTCTGGTGGGGATTTCGGGAATAATCCGTATTAAGTGAGGGAAGACGGGGAAAGGTAAGGGAAGGTGGGGAAAGTAGGGGAAAGTAAAATGTTTAAGTCACATGGCTAATGTCAAAAATTCGTATGTTATCTTTTCCTCCCTTCCATCATTTAATCCCATCATCCTCTAACATTTTGACAACTTCTGCTATCCTCCTTTCACATCCCCCCACCCTCCCCCAAGTTCTCCGACACTCCCTTCACATCCACATCCTCCCCCAACTTACCCCTCTTCCCTCAACTTCACTTTGACTTTTGTCACTTTGACACCTGTCTCTTTGACATCCGTCACTTTAGATATGAAACAGTAATATACTATTGTATTTTTCTTTTAACTGAACTATTGCTACTAAAGGGCATTAATAGTCTGGTGCTCTGTACCAACCGGACTATTGCCCCTGATAAGTTGCACTAGTTTGGAAAACTGGACTAACATGCGAACTACTTCCACGACAGGAAATCACATAAGGTAAGGAAAGTACACACTAGTGTGAACGTTAGGAAATAAATTTCCTAACCTTCACACTGCTGTACAAACAGTGTGAAGGTTAGTAAATTTTCTACCTAACCATCACACCAGTGTGACAGAGCAGTGTGAAGGTTAGTCGGTCGCGCAGTTTTTTTATAAATTAACTGGTTCATCATAGCACCAGCAATAAAGTCTACACGTGTAGCGCTCGCATTAAATAAAACTTATCTGGTGTCTGTTTACGAGGTCTCGGCTAGACGCCAGCGCGGCAGAATAAGTATTAGTACCAGTGGGTTAACGGCGCCGCTTCCGGTGCGCTGCCGACTTGTGTGGAGCCGGCGTCGTTTAGGCAAAAATAGTAACACCATAGTTTATAGGTAAGGGTATCTGTGGGGTTTCCTTTTGGGAAATAAGGATTTGAGTATGTCTCGTGTCTGTCTCACCGCTGATGAAGTGATGTTGGGCTATTACTTTACCCTCTGTCGTGTAACGCAGGGTTTAAAGGTGGTGTATCTACGCGTTACTCCGTTAGGTGACGTAACGATTAGGTAGATAGGAGGTTTTACCACTTTACGTTATATTATGCCGTAACGCTTGGAGGCAAAATCAAAGCTTATCTAGAGTGAGATAGGTCTTACCTCTTTGCTCTACGCTATGACGTAATGCTCAGAGGAGAGATCTATAACCATAGAAGAACGTTATATCCCTCAAGGAAGAACTGGCCTGGTGGGGTAAGACAAGATTATGAATTACCTTACTTTCAGTTAAACCTTAGTCTACGACTAATGGACCGTAGAGGTAAGGCGCTATCTTACAGTTTGCAAGATTGTGAATTACGCTTACCTTGTAGAGGTAAGCGTAATAAGGCCACTAGAGGGTATGAATTCCTTTCGTCCTATGTTAATGGTTTTGCCACTAGAGGAATATAGCCGTAAAATGATGGATGGGAATGCTTTTTAGGGCATAAAACCTCATGAGCATGAGACATTAACCTGCATACGTTACGACGAACAAAAATTAAAGAATAGATATTATGTATATCAATACTCTTTGATTTTAAATTTAATGACAAGACACGAGGGTCTTTAAGATATGTTGAAGATCTGTTTATTAAAAGTGACGGAATTACTCCAAGATATCTTTATAGATTAACCAGAGGGAAAACGGGAGGTTTACCTCTAGGTACTCTATTAATCAGAGACTATCTTGAATAATCTATAGATAATTGAGGTAATCTATAGAATTATCCAAATCAGTCAAAGGAAATAAATTTTAAGACCAGACTCCTAAAGGTTAAAGAATTTTGGACTCTAAAGCCTTCCTATCAGATTTCCCTAAATTTATTAAGTTGAAGGCCTACCTATCCTATAAGGGGAGGCTTTCTATATTTAATTATTTTAAATAAGCAAATATTAATATGTTAGTGAAGTAAATTTTCTATCGTAGTAACAGGAACTGTTCGGGAGGAAGGCGGCAACTCGGTGAGGAGGACGGCGACTCGGGGAGGAGATCAGCAACCTGGAGAGAAGATCAGCAACCCGGAGAGGAGATCAGCAACCCGGAGAGAAAGGCAGCAATTCGTTCTCAACTGCCTCGTAGTTTTCTCACGGTCCGATGAGGAGTTTCGGTCTCCAACTTCAATTTCCGGCGATGTGGTAGAATTGGTCCTGGAGTCGTCTTAATTCTCGAAGATCTGTGGGATGAAGCAGGTGCCTAAAGGCAGTTTTACTCCCATACCAGATCAGACGAGCTCCCTTCGAACTGAATCCGTCTGGATGTTCGGTAGACGCCTCTCCTCCGAAGATCTTCGGGGTACGGTGATGTCACCTCCCTGGCGAAGCCTTTGTAGCTGGTGGAGTGTGGTTGAGTCACAGTCTGATAACTCTTCTAGAATCTATGTGTTTAGGGAGAATAGTTCATTAACTCAAGAATTCTTCACTTTAATAAACGAATACTTTTAAAATTTTGACTATTTAATTAAAACACTTTATACATGAATTTTAGAAAAGGTCAAAATATCTTAAATGGAATTTCTTTTATACATTATTTTTATATCTTCATTATTAGAAGTCTGGATCTACACTGATATTATTTAAAATATTTTAATCTGTCACAATTTTTATTAGAGGCCAATGTCTTTAGCACAATCTCACAAGTCGATTTGATAACATATCAGTCTTTCGATTTTTCTTCACAGATTACTAGAGGCCAATCTAATAGAGGCCATAGCCAAATATAAAGATAAAGAAAAGGTGTCTCGAAGTCTATTTAAAGGTAACTGATGTTCTTCCCGAAACATCTATCAAAAGTCCTAATTTTGAAAATAGAATTAAAATAGAATAGAAGACAATTTAAAGACAGTATCACAACAATAAAACAAAGAGGCGAGGTTGAACGAGTTTCTCGTACAAACTTATCCCTTTGAAAATATTAGTCCTAGTTCAAACAGTATTACAAAATTAAGTTTCGGTTACACAGAGAGAAATACAATATTAGAAAATTGAATCAAAAATGAAATAGCTACACCTCGAACGCGAAAAGAGAAGGGTGGTATAAGTTTAGGGTGTGTATTTGTATGTGTGTGTGTGTCTGTGGTATCGTAGCTCCCAAATGAATAGACAGATTTTGATGCGGTTTTTTTTCTGTTTCAAAGCTGATATGATCGAGATGATTGTTAGCTATAATACCGATGTGACGGGGATGTATACATTTTTAATTTGTCCCTTTTTCATAATTTTTCAGAAGTATACAACGTGTAACTAATAGCCTTATAAGAACGCAGCAAGTTTGTGTATGGTTTTTGAATGCCTCTTATTTGAAATTACTATACAAAAATATAATTAGTAGAATCTTAAATACTTGCGTCAGCCCTAAATGTTTGTTTACTATTTATCACATTGCATTCAAAAGTAGGTGTGCACGTACATACTGCACCATGTAGATGGAGCAGTATGTATTCACAGCTAGGCCTCTCATCGCTTGCGTGCTGGTGGTAAGACCCCGTTGAGTGGAGACAGTTTAGCAGTTTGTTTTTTGGGCCAAGCCATATAATTGTTGAATACACATAATTCGAGAAAGAAGTGTAACATCGTTTTAACATCGTCGTTTTTCTTCAGAATTCAGTCTTTTCTGAAGAAAAGCCTGCATTCTTAGTTCAGGCTTTTCTTCAGAAAATACTGAATTCTTAGGAAATAGAACTAACTACGACGGATACTTGAAACTAATCTTATATAACATAATATTCACGTTTTACAAAAATAATAAAGAAAATTTGTAATTTCACTCTGACGTTCAACTGACCACTGCACAGTAGGCTCCGACGTGCGAGGTCTGTCAAACAGATTTGACAAACAGACTCGTACAAATTCAATGTGAAGGTCAGTATTGATTATTTCCCAGCTGACTACCTATGTAGTACTACTATTTATTCTATGCTAGGGTTGAAGTACAATGTTCCTAGGGGAATCTTTAAAAGTAACTAAATTAATGAGAAGCTTCAAAAACTCTAACACTTCAAAATCTCAAAAGTCGTAAAACTAAAATTGTTTGTCATGACGTGTGGAATATTGCGGTGCTGAATAGCAGCATAACTAACTGCATACGGAAGTTAGGTGTTTTCTTACTTTAGGAAGAACTAATTTATCCGGATATATTGTATTTAATTCCACTACGTTCCTTAATTTTGTAAAGTGATTAAGAGATTTCTTAACAAATACACTGAACTCATAAATATACATGTGCATGTAAGTAAGCGTGCTACACCTTCGACCACATCATCGCTTTCTATCAGGTGAGAACGTGGTCAAACGATTGCCAACCGGAATAAAAAAAAATTTTTTTTTTTTTTTTTGGAAATCACTCTCAACTGGAATGCAGTCAAAACACACCATAAAAATAGCTCACACACACTTCTTTGAGCTATAAAAGCCTCATTTGCCAATACGCTACTATTAAACCGTACCTTAACACAAATGATATATAACCATGATATACCATAGAGCAACTTCTTTGGGAAGAGTTTCTAGTTAATTTTTTAAAGGGATATAATATAAACTTATTAATGTTTTTGCAAACCTTATCTGTATGACTCTTCCATGAGTATTAGATGTTGCATATGGATGTCAATAGTGTGAGGTCACCTGAATCTCTCATTACAATGGGTGTCCCATAGGGTTCAACATTGGGGCCATTCTTGTTCTTGGTTTACATTAACGATCTTCCCTTTTCATAAAGAGCTTAAGTTATATTAATTTGTTTGCAGATGATAGGTATTTTTCTAACTTTTAAAATTGACAGAACCTTGAACAATTTTGGCAATGTTAATTAAGGCAATCACGCTAATTCTTAATTGGTTTACAACTAATAATTAAATGTTTAATCCTAAGAAAACTAAATTTATCAAATTCTCACTACCGGACACATCTCATCACTTCTACAATGTCAGAGGGGTTCCAACGAATTCAAATATTTTAATAAATAGTAAGCCTGTAGACACAGTGCAGTCAACCACATTTTTGGGTATTACTGTAGATTAAAAATTCTTCACATATCGTTGATAGATGGTAGATTGAGCTCTGCAGCCTATGCAGTACGTAAAATTAGACAGTTTACCGATAAAGCCACTGCAATATTAGTGTAATATTTAAGTTTCTTTCACATTATTATGTCATATGGCATTTTGCTGTAGAGTAAGGCCGCAGAAATTCAATCAATATTTGTGCTGTTAAAAAGAGCAATTCGTTCTATATACAATATGAAATCCCGCGATTCTCTAACGGAACGTTTTAAAGACATCAATATTCTTAGTGGCTTGTCTATTTATTAATAAAAGTATGATTTTTGTTCGGAAAAATATCAGTACCTCTGTTTAAAATAGAGATGTTCATAATTTTAATACTAGAAATAAAAATAAACTGAAAGTGTGGATTTCGGTTAAAAAAAGTTAGTGGTTCATTTATGGACCGTGGCAGCCTTGGCTTAGATTAAAAGCCCTTCCAATCTTCCCGTGGATGTCGTAAAAGGCGACTAAGGGATTATGCACCAGAAAATGGGCAGCAGCGTTTGTTACACTGCGGTCACCAATCCGCCTAGAAGGAGGGATTCTTTATGGTGAACTCCTATTTCAAGAAGCGCCCGTCCAGGAAATGAGAAAAAACGAGAAGAGATGAGGCTGCAGTCTTCAGTGGATATGTCGAGTTACAGCTAAGCAAGTTGTGTGTGTGTCTGCAATAAGCAGATCTCCAAGTCAATGCGACACGATTTGTGTGCCTATAATACTACTTATATTAAGAACGCAACAGAGAGAACATGGACAAGAAGAGAAAACAAGAGAAGAACAAGAGAGTGGAACAAGGACTCCAAAGTTTTCGCAAGAGATTTGTCTATTGGGCAAATCCTGTTGACGAAGCTGAAAACCGACAGTGAGAACTACTAGAAGAGAAATACTACATATCTAGTTAGAATTTTTACTATGAAAGGGAAATTTCCTTTTAAAACTCAAAGCATACATAGTTTACTTAAATTTTATTGATCTGAACTTTTTAAAAGTGCTATTATTTTGCCTATATACAATAAAAAGTAAAAATCAACGGTGTTGATGAATCAGTAGTTCTAAACTTAGTAGATAAATAAATATATTCGACGAACAAAAAAAAGCAAGCATTTTTTTTATTTCTTATGGACATTTACCAGGTTCAGTAAATATAATCTCTGCTAGAGATTCTAGTCTATCTATCTATATCTATAGTTAGAATCTATACTTATAATTAAACAATAAGTTCGACAAAATCTGTACAATAAACATAATAAAAAGAGGTCTTAAAATAAGCTACTAAACAAGGATATAACATTTTTTTTACGTGTCTGTCTCTTCGTTTGTTGATTTGTCTGTATGTTTGTTCACGCATCACGTAAAAACTACTGGACCAATTGCGATGCGGTTTTCACTGTTAGATATTTTAGGGTTTAAGTTAAAAAATTGGGGTAGTGAGCTCGAGAAATTCTATGGACAATTATACACCTCATCACGTAGTACTAGCCTGACTAGCGATGCAAGAGCCCGTTTGAACCGACATTATACCGAAGATATCCCGGACGTCTGCTTATACGAGATCAGAATGGCTCTCAAACAGCTTAAGAGCAACAAGGCACCAGGACAGGACGGAATAACGACAGAGCTACTGAAAGCGGGCGGAACACCAGTACTTAAAGTTCTTCAAAAGCTGTTTAACTCCGTCATCATCGAGGGTACTACGCCAAAGGCGTCATGAGCGAAGTGGTTTTGGTCTTTAAGAAAGAAGATAAAACCCTCTTGAAGAATTATTATAGGCCCACTTCGCTGCTGAGCCACTTTTATAAGCTGTTTTCGAGATTTACAAACCGTTTCGCTCGTAGGTTTGACGACTTTCAGCCTCCCAAATAATCTGGATTCCGGAAAGGCTTTAGCACCGTAGATCTCATCCATACGCTCCAGCAGATTATACAGAAGACCAAAGAGTATAATCGGCCACTATGTCTAGCGTTTGTGGATTACGAGAAAGCCTTTGATTCAGTCGAGACCTGGGCAGTGCTACAGTCATTTTAGCGCTGCCAGATTGATTACCAGTTTATCAAAGTGTTGAAGAGTTTGTACAGTAAGGCCACCATGACAGTTCGTCTTCAGGATTAGAGCACGAATTCTATCCAGTTGCAAAAAGGGGTGAGACAGGGAGACGTTATTTCTCCGAATCTGTTCACCTCTGCACTGGAAAATATATTCAACTCTTAAATAAAAATAGATGTTACTCTTATTTTTTGGCTTTTACTTATGACGTTTTTGTTTTTTTTTATACATTTATTTATATATTTAATTAGCACAGCCACATCACACATATTAACACGCCTAAATCTAATAATACACAATATGCTTTGCTGATATGCGTGACAAGTTCGGCGGCATAACATCGACCACTTGTACTCGTAAACATAATAGAAAAGAAAACTAGTTAAAAAAATATAGTAAGGTTAAAACACAAAATAAAAATAAGATGTTAGATAGAGGAACTGTGTGTTTGGGAAAAAATGAGTTTAAATATTTTGCGTTTGAAAACTGATAATGAGTTAAAAAAATATAACTAAGTCATATATTTTTGTCGAAAAATCATTGTATTCGTTTAAGATACGTGAAGACGGGTTTTGTAGTTCAAGATTTGTTCGTGCGGTGGGGGTATAAAATATTTTGTTAATTGGATGTCGTGGATAGTTGTAGGGAACTGACAGGGGGAAAAGTTCGAGTAATTGACAACATGGTATTTTGCCGTTTATGTTTTTGTGTAAAAAGGTTAAATCTGTTGATTTTCGGTGATCACAAACTGATGTCATATTGAACTTTACAAGGCGCTGGCTATAGGGATGTCTATGGAAGAAATCGGGTATGAGAAATGCAAGATGTCTAGTAAAAGAACGTTGTAAGCTCTCAACGCGTTGTAAGTGAACGGTGTAATAAGGACTCCAGATGACAGATGCATATTCTAGATGGCTGCGCACAAGTGCGTTATACAATATTAATTTAATATGTTCTTTTTACAGTATTGAGTTTAATAAATTCTAACATTTGAGCTCCTTTTGTAACTATTGTATCTATGTGCGATACAAAAATTATTTTACTATCTATGTATACTCCTAAGTAGTACTCTTATATAGAAATGTAAGACCTTTGTTTTGCTGATGTTTACAGGTAAGTTGTTATTGGATTATATTTTTTACCAACTTGTCGAGTTCCTGATAGTGAATGCTTGTATCGATGTTAGTAATAATTAATGAGACGTCATCTGCGAGAAGTACGCATTTATACTTTGTTGCTTCTAGAAGATCATTAAAATACAATAGAAATAGAAGGGGCCCCAAGATACTGCCCTGGGTCACTCCATATTTATTTTGTTTGTAAGTGGATCCAAATGCTTTCAAAGTATTTCATTTCATTTCATTTATTAATGCCAACATGTAGAAAGACAGTTGTTACAAAAAGTCTAATTAGTAACTAATGCATGTGCCCTGTCAGGGCGCTGTACTCATGAGTGGAGTCACAATATATTAATTCTAAGTATAATTAAACAAAATAACATTTCAATTAAATTTCCTACTCTAAGTCAGTTTTAAATACTATATCGATTCTTAACTTACTTTTTTTTTCTTTTTCTTATCGATTATTATTACTGTCTATTCCCGTTATCTCAACGCATTGTTCTCTATTGTTCAGGTATGTTTCAATTCAAGTAATTGATGGGCTACGAATACCGTAGAGTTCTAATTTTTGCAGATGGAATTTCATGACGTACAAAGTCAAACGCTTTGCTGAGATTGAAGCGACTGCTGTTCATATATTTTTTTATTTTTTTTTACGGACTAGGCAATCGTTTGACCCCGATCTCACCTGATGGAAAGCGATGATGTGGTCGAAGGTGTAGCACGCTTGGCTAGTAGATACCTATTCACTCTTGACTTGAACACACCGGGGTTATAATTTACCGGAAACACTGACGAGGGCAGGGCATTCCACTCCTTTGCAGTTCTTATAATAAATGAAGAAGCGTAACGCTTCGTTCTTGTGCGAGGTATTTTAACCATGAAAGGGTGGCGCTTTGCTGATCGTCTAGTCGTACGGTGATGGAAAGGAAAAATCTCCTATAAATGTTTATTGTTTTTGTTTTAAACCATATTGTTCCACTCGCAATATATCAAATTTCATCAAAAAACTGAACATTCTTGAATGCATTAGTTTCTAAAATATTTTCGTCAATATTAGGATTAACGTAATGGGTCTGTAATTATTAAAATCGGATTTATCACCCTTTTTATACAAAGGTTTTACAATGGATCGTTTAAGCTCATTTGGAAACACACCTTGGGCAAAAGATAAATTTATTACGTACGCACGAACGAGAACTAATCACTTTTCTTGCTTCATACGAATCATAGGATTCCAAAAATATGGGTATCGAATTACTATTTGAATAATGGCATTTATTTTGATTTGAGTACAAATGAAACTTGCAACTTTGCTCTATGAACGACATAGACGCTCTATGACGCTTTATGCTCTATGACGTTCATAGAGCTTATCAAATTTGTGTAATAATTTTTAAATGATTCAGATATACCTATCTTTTTTGTCAACTACAATTTCACTAGAACTTTTTATTAGGTCAATGTTATTAGTAACATCACCATTGCGAAATCTTTTTTGCTGTATTATATTTCATGCTGTATTAGATACTTCTTCCTTTTAGACCGTCATATCTAGGGATGGGATGACGTTTTAAATCCCGGAAACTTTTTCAGTTGGCATGGTCCTTGCAGTATCAAATATATTTAAGTTTGCATATGGTCTGACTGTGTATCATCAGATTTTTCAAGCACTATTTCAATCTCTGTAGCATACGAGACATCATTTGAGGTCCTCCTTGATTTGTTACCAGTAGGAGTGCAGGTTGCATTCAATTATTAATTCTTGTTTCACTGTCTAAGACTTGCTTCTTTAAGTTTTATTTTTAAGATTTTGGTTTTCTATCTCTGTATGAGCGTTGCTAAGCTGTTTTTGTAAGTCACTGACTGTATGTTTCAGCTCATCTGTTTCTTCACAAGGTTGAGTTGATAAGTCCGGAAGACTTCACCTGCGGTTAGAGTCGATCTATAAAAAAAAATTTTCTTCATCACCTGAAACCGCTCAAATGAATGGACCCCGGGTTGTTACCAAATCTGCAAACCCCCGAATGAATCAAGCCCGGGTTGTTGCCAAAGGTACAACTTTGTGAACATTATCAACAACACTTTTAACAACTAATGTCGTCTGTCATGATTCGAAATCAGAAGTTGTATAAACAAAAGACCCTCTGAAGTGCTCATAAAGGTTTTTTGTTTACGTTACGTCATGGGTGGTCCTATTATTTGTATTGCCGCGTCAAATACATGAATATGAGGAAGGTGGGGGGGGGGGGGGAAGGCGCGCACGTGACACCGGATAAGATGAACTCACCGTCAATGTTAATGCTACATCCTTTGCAGTCCAGAGTCTTAAACATATCCTCCAATGCATTTGAGAACAATTTCGGAGAAATAACATCCCCTTGTATAATACCTCGATGCAGGGGAATATACTTAATTTGCTGGTTCTGTACTTGGACGGTCATTATTGCGGCGTCATACAGACATCTCAACACTTAAATATACCGCCAATCGACTTGGCATCTTTGCAGGGACTCCAAAATAGTCAAAAGCTTTCTCATAGTCCACAAACGCTAGGCACATATGCTGATTATACTATTCTGTCTTCTGTATAATCTGCCACACTGTATGGATGTGGTCTGAGGTGCCATATCCTCTCCGAAACCCGGCCTGCTCTGTTGGCCGATTTATTAACAAATCATCTTCATTTAAGGTGATTCGTGATGATTCTTGTAAACAGTTTGTATCGAGGGAAATGGGCCGATAGTGTTTCAAAAGGGTCTTGTCACCCTTTTTGAAAAACAGGACGACCACACTCTTGTTCCAAGCATATGGAGTTCTCCCAGAGAAGAAGACAGATTTAAACATACGCTGAAGATTTTTAAGCATGGGAGTACCTCCTGCCCTTAGTAGCTCCGTTGTAATTCCGTCATCACCATGGTTTTTTGACTTTTGAGCTGTTTGAGAACCAAACATCTCGATTTCGTCAAGGCTGAAGCTCTTCGGAAAGCTTCTGGAAGCTCTTCGGTATAGTGGCGAGACAGAGTGGCTTTGGAATCCTCAATATTGGGTTCGTGTTGAGACGCGTGTGATATATCCGGCTTAGAAACGACAATGTTCCCACTTGTTGTGGTCAACTTTGTCAGATGGCTTTGACCAAACTGTTGTACGAAGACTTTTGACCTTGATTTCACTCTATTGTTTCTTTTATAGGCCTGGTATTGGAGCGTCGTAGTTCTCGCTTTACCAACTTTGATATTTGCTTATTCAAACCCCGCTGATATGACAAATTGACTGCTGGATCTTTGCATCGTTTCTCAATGAGTTGCAGAGACTCCACCGAAAGTTTTGATTTCCTGTCTGTACGCCGCATCTCGCAGAACTTCGTTCCCTCTTCCTTTAGGATTCCCACCACTTGATCAAGTTCCTCGCCAATGTCAACGACAATTGTGCTTTCCAAGGCAACGAATCGGTTCTCCAGTTTCAACTGGAATATTTCGGATCCAACAATGGTCTGGAGCACGTTTAAATTATACTATTTTTTTTTCCATTTATCATTTGTCTAACTTACAGTTTGGCGAAAGTAGGCAACAGATTTTTTCTTTGTTAATTTTAAATATGAATTTCCGCAAACTAACGAGTCTATCTGAGTCTATCAACTAAACATTCCAATATGGACAACGACAAAAATTTTTTTTGTAGAAAAATCTTTAAAGTATGAAAAATGTAAGGATTTTATAAAATATTAAGCGAGTTGTTTCCCTACTATCGTATCCGGTAGCTCTGTTGAGAGTTGTGGATCTACGCATTAACTCTTGCCAACTCTGCGATGCGTAAATTTCCACACAATGTACAATAGTACTTAAATCACGTCTTGTGGGACAGCTTCCAGTTCCTGTTATTTTTCACGCAACATTAATATATATACTAAAATTTTGGCAGTCAAGGCTTTGTTTCTAGTTCAATTCAATTAAATAATTGTTCTTTGGACATCAATTAAATACTTAGTATAAAACAAAGTCGCTTCCCTCCGTCTATTCTCCGGTAACGCTTAATAATTATTTAAACTACGCAACGGATCTTAATGCGGTTTTCATCAATAGATAAAGTAATTCAAAAAAAGGTTTGTACTCATTATTTCATATTGTTTCATATTAATTTGTTGAGATATGGGGTACGGACCCGTGCTCCACCTAGGCTCCTGCGTGCAGCATGGAGTACTTACACGTCCTCGTGCTCCAACTTATAATATTTTAGTACAATCATGATGCAAATGACGAAGAAATCAATACATATTGATAAAATAAAGTCGCTTTGCACAGTCTGTACCATTAGATCTTTTAAACTACATTTTCATTTGTTTTTTTTTCTTAATTACACCCGTGTGATGCTGGGGCGGGTTGCTAGTTTTAACATAAATAAAGACGTAAGCTCCCATCAAAGTAAATTGTATTTTCTGAATTTTATAATGTTTCTAAAAAACGATTTAATTCATAAACATAGTATAGGAAATAATTATTATCCACACCAATATATAAAAGTGAAACGTTGTCTGTTTGGTTGTTTGTTTGTTTGTTTGAGGAGCTTTCACGCTAAAACTGCTAACCCAAATTTGATGAAACTTTGTAAATAAGTACTGTACAATACAGAGACCAACAAAGAATACATTTTATCACGAAAAATGGAAAGTTGGCACGGGAAAAACTGGTAAATTACAATTACTCGCTGTAAGGAACGGTTGCCGTGGAAACTAAATAATATCAAGTCTGTCAAAAAGCATCAAGAGCGTTGGCGCTATAATTTTGCATTGGTTTTTAATATCCTAGATGAACATACAATACCTTAAATTCGCGATAAACGGTAGTCCGTACGGACGAAGTCACAGGTGAAAGCTAGTACGATATATTTACCCAAACAATAGTAAAAATGTGTGTGTCTGTCTGTGGCATCGTAGCTCCCGAACCAATGGATCGATTTTGATGTCTTTTTTTTCTGTTTGAAAGCTGATGTGATTTATTGATGGTTTTTAGCTAAAAGGGGGCACGGAGAGTCGAGGGTTACATAAGTCTTTAATTTGTGCTTGTTGTACCATAATTTAAGGCGTAGCGATGACTAAGTTTGTATTATTTTTGGATTTTTTCCTCATCTTTACTATTTTTCTGCTCAAATTTAGTGCCATATTCTACAATGAATGCTATGTGTCTAGTGTCACATAAAATACATTGTAGAACTGAAAAACTCTATTCAATAACTCTGACGGAACTATAGTTATTATATTGGCTCTGCTCGTCTTATCAAACAGTTGTATAAGAAAAACATCTCACCTCAAATGGGCCAGCTCCCAAAGACCGAGCAAACGCGGCGGTACTCCACTCGTGAGCGTGAACCTCCGACCCTGGAGGTGCAGCCTGGCAGGGCCAGCCGGCAGTTTCTTGTTGCTTCCACCAATCATCACCAGGAACTCTTTGGAAGAACCCAGCTGTGTCCCAACCTGTGGGAAAAAAATAATAAGATATCAAGTGGTGGTAGGCAGAATGTAACATGTGCACTTCATATATTTGACAAAGGACTCAATTTTTTGATAAGGCTGAGCTGATATTACAAATTAATTAAGTAGAGTGAATGTAATGTTATTCTAATTAAAATTAATTATTGACTTATATACTAAAAATTGATATTAAAATCTTATTATACAAAAAAATATGTAATTAATCATAATGTAGAATAATAATTTTGTGTTAATCGCACTTGCAAATACCCTTACAAGGTGCATGTACCTACTAATCCTACTTTTAAGATCTTTATTATCATGTACATGTATGCAACGAATAAAAAAAATAATAATCTGAGAACTGGTTTGGATACTGCCTATACCTACATAGCTAGTAAAAACGATAATCGATGAGGAAGAAAGGTTTCGATAGTGATCATGGATCCGAATATGGAGAGTTGGACAGCCAGCCTCTCACAAACTGGACCGCTGACCTGCTGAGAGTCGCAAGGAGTTGCTGGATGCAAACAACGAGCAACCCTCGCTCTTTCACTCTCTCTCTCTCTCTCTCTCTCTCTCTCTCTCTCTCTATCTCTCACTCACTCACTCACACACAGAGAAAAATCTCCCTGGACTCAAACACTTCCTTGTCCGTCTAAATTCTCACTCGAAGACAGGGAAGTGTTAGAGTGAGAGGAAATATCTCAACTGTCTCAATCTTATTTTGGCTTGCCAAGCAATGAAGCTCTGTCTGATACCAAACGCCAGCCCAATATTCACGCCCTGGCTGAAGACTTCTTTTCTAGTTCAATCTAAGCTAAGCAAAGCTTAAGAAGCGTTGGAGAGAGATGAAATATTCCATCTATCTCAGACTTACCTTGACTTGCCAAGCAATAAGCCTCTCCCTGGTCTCAAATGCCAGCACCACCGTCACGTCTTGGCAGATTATGGCGATGGTGTTGGACTCTTTGTCTAGTGTAAACCCTGACTCGAAGCCAAGGAAGTGTTGCAGCGAGAGGGACGCCTTTGTCTGCCCTTTTTTGTATCGGTCTTTTGGATCCCGATATAGTTGGAGGTGAAGACAATCTGGAACAATTAAAAAATATGTTATTGAATTCTAACAAAAAAGTTTGCGTTCAGTATAATTTTGAATGTTACGGAAGTTAATCCGTGAGGATTAATCATCGACAGTAAATATGTATACAAAGAAAAAAAAGAGTGAAAAAAAAACTAGTGTTTAAGGGGATACCTAGTAACTAAGAAGTACCGGTTCTTAAGAAGTTCGGTTACCACCTTTACATAATCAAATGGTTTTCTTATCTGTAGAGATTCAGCTAAGTAATTATCAACATTACTTGTTTCTATTTTATCTCATAGTTGGGAATTTCATTTTCTACTTTTCTTCAAAGAAAAAGACTTCAAGGGAAACCATTTATAAAATTCCAGGACCTGTTCTCGAAACTAATTTTCTACACTATTTTGCCGTTTCAAATCAAGCCGCACGCCCTCCAATTCAGAATTGAACCAATTAAGGACTGGAACAGTTCAATTAACGAGGAGCAAAGACCCTTGGCACAAAGGAATTCCCGCAAAATAAAACTAATAGCTAAGCCTCGATAAAGGTTCTTACTAAATTACAAATCATAAACAAACGCAGAAGATTACTACTCACACCTGCTGGCCAAATCAAAGTGCCTATATTTGTATACTGGCTAGTCCATCAACTTCATTCAGATCTATGATAAATAATCTGTGTCACATATGCGTATGAACGAGCTTGTTTGGTCATAAAATACTTGCTTACTGTATTATACTGAGTACTGAAATTTGACGATAGCCAAAAGATAACGGAAATATAAGTTACTTGTCCTAAAATTAATGTCCATTTGGACTCACTAACATCTAAACCACTGTTGAAAAGGTTTAATAATAATATTGATTAAATAAATCTTTTTGTGTTAACCATTTTTTACCATCGTTTAAATATTATTATAACCTAATTTGAATAATGACTAATACAAATAACGCCCTAATCTTTTATTGATACATTATTTTTCCTGACCGTTTTACTTCTACCCCGGAATCCTCTCTCGCCATACTTTATCCAATCCGCAAAACAAAACTTAGCCGAATCTTAAACTGGTCGAAAGGAAGCCCGACTTCACTCGGATTTTATGGCCTCCCTAAAACAAAGTGTGTTGTTTTTCTTATCACGTTCTGAAAAGAAGATGTCTGAATTGCGATTGGGAGGAATAAAATGAAGTTTGTTTGTTTTGTGAGGCCGTAAAGTGAAGCGAATCAGTGAATTTAGCAGCCTTCTCAACTTAGCTACGGGAATCTGATGGTACTTTTTAGACTCTTGCTCTAGTAGGGTCTAAATCAAAACTGATCAGCTCACATGAAAAAGTAGGATTATTCTCGTAAGATCCACTGCTAAGATCCATAATGGATCTATCGAGATTTTATTTTCCTAATAGTTTCAGTCCCTTAAGTTTTGTGTTCAGTGATGAGCCATAAGAAAGATTATAGTTTTATAAAATTTCAAGTTTGACATAATCCATAATAGTAATAATATACTAACAACCGTCTCGGACTCACACTGTCAAACTGAGTGCGCATCACGATCTCGTAGCGTATACTACTGCAATCAAGAAGAGCGTCGGACTTGCTCGAAACCTATCATATAGGTCGACTTATTCGGCTTCTAAATACTAGTGGCCCGGAGAGCTGTAGACCTCACGCGTACTAACTTTTTTGCAAACCATTATGCGGTGCACAGTAGCGCTATCTATTTAAGTACCTTATTATAAAACTAACATTAATAACCAAGGTGCTCCATCAATCCCTACCTAGTGGGTAATGAGCTGATTCTACTGGTAGAAAACTAAAACTGATAAATTTACTGCATTTTGAGGAGTTATTCTAATCATCACGCCAACGATCCTCTTCAGATGTAGACCAAATTTTTATTAGTTTAATTTAAAAACTAAAAAAAATAACCATCGAAACCTGATTTAATAAGGTGATATTCAGTAGCCACCTTTTTGCCCTTTTCCCCGAATTAAAAATCCCTAATGACTAAGAAATTCGTTTATCCTGTATACCAAGTTTCTAGATTGGTTGAGAAATGTTTGAAGTGCGCCTTCTGCGTCACGCATTGCAGCGGAGCGCTTTTAAAAAAGAAAAGCTTGAGAAATGCGATCTATAGAGGAGAAAAAAACATTTTTGCCCAAGCTAAAACGGAGATGCTTTGCTCGTGCTTCCCGCTCGCTGAGTCTTGGTGATTTTAGCCATTTATTGTAAAGCTAATGTTACACAGCAAATGATTAATGGAGGTTGAGAAGACTTGAATAAAAGTACAATCCAAGCGATCACGAGGTTGGCGCTTTGCACTATATGATAGTCAAGTGTATTGCAAGCACCAGCTGCATTGCTAGTTTTTCAAATCTAATCGTAATATATCATTTTATTGTCACACGTGTATGTTGATTTCACTACTAATTTTTCTCATCGTTCCAATTTTTACTGATCATTTTTATAGCTGAGGCTTTCAGAACTTATAAAAGACATATCCGCAAGTGCTAAAACACTCGATTGCGAGCAAAACTATAAGATGCAAAAAATTAACTGAAGATAGATATATAGATAAATTAACTCTTTATTGAACACCACGAGTATAACTAGAAATTATATCTAAAAATACAGTATTATAATGAAAATGGTTGCTTTACCAACTTTAAATCGTTATATATCCTAAATGGTCGGTCATTCGAAATGAAAAATTATAGGTAAGACAAACCTAAAAATGATTTTCAAATATCAAACTCAATTATACTCAACATAGTTTGTTGACTTTACTTTTTACAATATTGCGGCCCGTTGACACCTTATTAAATACTTATTACTTTAGTAGCACTCTCAACATTAGGACAAATTGATTGACGTTCGAATAATATAAATCAGTCCACGCGTTTCGTCTAAGTATATAGTGCTACAAAGGAACAAACATACATACATGTAGTCTGATAAACACATTACCCTCTGCGCAGTCAGGTAAAAATACCATGACCATCCTCTCGAGAAACCAAATAAACATAAGCTGCAGACTAACTGCACAATATAGACCTTATAGACCTCGGATACATCCTCCACAGGCCCGGGACTAGTCGTAAAGAAGCCGCGTACACGACCACGCTTTTATCAGGTTTGGAGATATCAACTAAATTTGCGATCTTTATGGCAATGAGGCCAACGTCCAGTGGTTTGAGAAAGCTCTAAGAAGACAGCACATTTAGGAAAGTTCACAGTTGTTTATCTACGTTGTGGATTTTTCTAAAGGTCTGCGTGGTCCTTTGGGTATCTTCAAGAAATAGAAATATGTTATTGTATAAAACTGTGTACAATGTGGTAATAAATTTAAAAAAAACAGCTGTTTATCCATTTCGGACATACAATATTAACTGTTTTGGATTAAAAATTAAATATGAAACATTATTTGTACAATAAAATTATTGTACAATAAATCAAATTTAAGTTTTATGTTTAGTTTACTCGTATGATGTAGTCTTTTAATATCAGTGCCCATATTTTAATTTAATCGTGCGTGAATGGCAAAAGTCTGGAACTTAAATGATAGTTTCGAAATTTTATTTATTTAGGAGGGATTTCAATATAAATCAGGTTGCTCGCGTAATTTGAGAATAGTGCGAAGTAAATACAAAGCAGATAGTTTAACCAAGAGTAATTTTTTAGGAAGATTTTGGTTAGAAAATGAATGTAAAAAAGATAATTTATCTTGAATTTTATGAAAATAAAAATTGCTATCTACAATACAAATACATAAACAGAAAACAAAAAAATACGTTACACAACGTTAATACATTTTAAGTTAGTAATTTAGCTTAGAATGATCTCAAAGCTTTCCGTAAGAGCGTTTTACCAAACAAAACTTACTAATTATTTTGTAGATTGATTGGCATTTTGAGTTTTGACATTTCAATAACTTTCCTTTTATTTGAAGCCTTTATCTGGAAAACAAGATACGAATCTATCTAATGCCGTAATTTAAATCTTTATAGATCTTTCTATTTCTTAGAATAAGATCGCCAAAAAAACTGTTTATAGTTTATATTTGTGTCAAATCAAGGGCGAGCCAGGCGGGTGGTCTAAAAAGGTGATACAGATTTAATTAAAACATTGAAAAGTTAATCCAAATTTTGTGGACAATTGGAGCATCATTTTTGGATCTGATAACACTAATCCGTGCCTATGTATGTAGGTAAACCTTTTGAATTTTCGTGAATAGCATATAAACCGAACCCGAAGATGATACTTAAATTTTGAATCTACTTCAGAGAAGGAGACGGTTCGAGTTTATGTATTTTTTTGGATATTCACCGATTCCTCCGTCAATTGCCGACCGATTTAAAAAAATAATTTTGTTTGAATGGGTGTACTCTCGAAGTAGTCCAGTTTTTTTTAAATCAAAGTTGTTTCAGCATTTTTTATTTGGAGGATAAAGATGCAGGATTTTTGAACCGATTTGAATGATTCGTAGTTTATGGATAAACTTTCATTGCAGTCGCACATCAATTTCATCAAAAAAAAATTGTTAATAGTAAATACAATGATTTTTGTGTTACCGTTCTTTCATATTTTAGGGATTTCTGGACTGAATTAGATGATTAATGTTTACTTTTTTTTGTAAATTCAAACAACTGCAGATAACTTCAATAACTTTCCTTTTATTTCACACACTTTATTATAATTATACATTAATTTCATTAGACATTCTCTTCGATGACCTGTTTTTTTATTTATTTTTTTATTGTACATTGTCATTGTGTTATTTCTGCCAGAGTGATGTGTTGAAATTTTTGTCGGCTTCACGTCAAAAAGTTTATACGATTTAATAAATAGTTAGCTACTTTAGAAACAAGACCAGATTAATATGAACAATTTAAAAACTGAAAAGAACTACACTACATATTAAAAATAAATAAATAGTAAAGCTACATAATAAACAAAATATGTAGGAACATATCAGAGTTTTAGTTTATTTATTGAGAGGAAATGGACTAAAGACATAAATATTACGACTATTAGATGATAAAAGTACTGATATATGAGTTGGAAAGAAAATATCTAGCGAAATAAAGTAAAGAAAAGAAGAAGAAGTAAGAAGAATCAGAATAAAGAAAGTAAAAAGAAGAAAACAAGAAAAAAATGAATAAGCATTAAAGAGTAAGAATTAAGTAAGTAGTTACATTCCTCTAGTCTCTTAAGACTAAAGGAATGAAAAATGGTGCAGTAGCGAATTTTATGCCAATGAGATATACTATCATTAAAACATGTTATTTTTTTGTTTATTCAAGGAAAATACAATTTGGTTTCTCTTTTTATTTTATTGTATCTCTCTGTGGAAGACAATCATGGGGCCGACTCTTTTACTGCAGACATAAAATTATGACCGATCTTTTATTGTTCTTTTTACGGTAAAAACGTTAAACTTTACGGTATAGACGGTAAGAAAGTCTTGTTTAATACTTCATGGACTCTTACCTTTAGAGCATTTTCGCTTAAGCTTTAATCTTTGAGGAAAACAATAAAAATGCTATCATTTCGTTACCATATCCTTTTGAAACATAAAAATAGGTATGTAGGGAGATATTTAAAAAAACCTTTGTACATAATTCTTTAAATAAAAATACCGGACCGACTTGTATCGATTATCCGTTCTATGCTATCCTTATGCTAGGCATAACCCCTAATAAAATGTGTTGTGTGTATAATGGTGCAGTGACGATAATTATCTGGTATTGAATTTGTCAGGTCGCCCAATGACTACTAACTTGTCTTAGCGTGTGCTAGGAACTTCGATCACAGAAAAAATCGGTGAGCGAAGGCTAGCAATAATTGTTACGTCAACGTGCCGTCCAAACCACGGAGTGGTTGCAAATACGCTCATATTAGTAGGCATTGTTGCGGAGTTGAGGATCAAAGCCGGCCCAACCTCGGCCCTTTAAAGTGCTTATGTTTTTTCAATAGTCTGTGACTTTTCCCCTTTTATCAACCCTAAATGCCTAGAAGATAGACGTAAAGTAAACATAAAAAATATTAATATCGGTTTTTTATAAGATACATTTTGGAGAGTATGTGCTTTGAAATGAGATTATTAATTCCCCCGTCTCTCTTCCACCATCGAAATACAAGTCTTACTGAAGCCCCCGCATCCCAAACTTGCATAAAAAACCTGGGTTTCTGTTAAACATTTAATAAATTACCTCTCTTTACCTCCAAGTGAAGCGCCATACACCTGTGTGTATCATAACCACACATACTCACGAATGTCGTAATAAATATCCGCGCACGCAATATATCGAAAACAAACATTACGGCAGAACAAACTTCGCGGTTACCGTACACTGTGTCGGCAGTAGGTAGAGAACACGCAAATCGGCTAATGCGTGCAATAGTTTGCATGCGTGTTAAAATGACTGTTGAGAAAATTTACTGAAACGGGCAGTTATTTTTGAGTTGTGTTCTATTAACGTATTTTTATAAAATCACAAAAAAGAAATTGGCTTTCCGTTCTGGTCTCAGCATGCTTACACCACTAACCTAAGTAGGTAACCAAATTCTAATGCTGACTGTTGTGTATGTATTTTATTGGATTGATACGGTATTATATTATGCCTATGGTGCGTTT
The DNA here is from genome assembly GCA_946251855.1 of Alsophila aescularia. Taxonomy (NCBI): domain Eukaryota; kingdom Metazoa; phylum Arthropoda; class Insecta; order Lepidoptera; family Geometridae; genus Alsophila; species Alsophila aescularia. The sequence goes on along the minus strand of OX276380.1, from coordinate 61,223,845 downwards.
TCACAAGCACGGATTGTAAGGAACAGAGTTTTTTATTGATGCAAGCTATCATCAGAGAAATGGCCCCAGATCGAGGTAACACTTAACAAAAAGCTTCGCTTTTGAGGTCATTCCGTCACACTGCGTGGTCACATCACTTCAGTCCGCTGTTCGTCGCCATTCTGTTGTGTATGTTATCTTTCTATTTAGTTTTATTATGTCACTGGATTGAAACAGTGTAGCAATTAAAGATAATATACTAGACAGCTACTTGACAGATAATAGATTCGGCAATTTAAAAATTGCCACAGATAATAGTCAGTCTCTATGTAACACTGGCAAAATACCAATGGCGAAGGAAATGTCTAATACGGACCCGTAATCCAGAGTAGTCTTAATGTAGAAGGGATGAATAAATCTGGAGTCTAGAACGCGGGTTTAATTCCCACCTACGTACCAATTCGGCCGTGACCATTCAAATTTTTCACTAAGTTAATAAATCCGTCTTACAGAAAAGAAGCCAAAATAAAACCTTTGGTTAAAGGGATGTGCCGTGCAGAGGCACTGAATGATACGGGCGTGAGCCCCGTAAGTGATCCAAACTTTTCCTTTAGAAAATTATTAGATTACAAGTTGATTTAATAAAAGCTTTTATGCAGTAGCAATGTCATGATGAAATTTAGATTGAGCTATCATAATTAAATGCGTACACATTTCGTGTACCCAGTAAGAAGTTCCCTAGTCAGAAACTAACCCGCAGCTATGTTTCGAAGCCAACCTTTGGAGTACAGCTGCCACCTTTGGGACGGTTTTGCCAAGTGTCAGCTCGATACTTTGGATTCAATTGAGAGACGTGCTATGAGGCTCATTGGATATGACACTTTGGTAAAGAGTAAGCTTCAATGTCTGGCTTATTGACGTGAGGTCACAAGCCTGTCGGTATTCTACAGATTGCACTATGGGGCGTGTGCACAAGAACTGCACAATCTGATTCCCCATCTCCTTTCCATCGTTTTTAGTCGTACGGTGGTACGACTAGATTATTGACAAACCGACACCCTGATTATGATATGGTTGAAATACCTCGCAAAAGAATGAAGCGTTACGCTTCTTCATTTATTATAAGAACTGCAAAGAAGTGAAATGCCCTGCCCTCGTCAGTGTTTCCGGTAAAATATTACCAAGTGTTTTCAAGTCACGAGTGAATAGGTATCTACTAGGCAAGCTTGCTACAGCTTCGACTGCGTCATCGCTTTCCATCAGGTGGGATAGAGGTCAAATGAAAGCCAACGAAAAAAAATGTATTAAAAAAATAACGTTTTTTTCTCGTGCAGTGGGTAGTAGGTTATTAAACGAGTAGGCTATTAAAAAATAGCTATAGTCGTTTTCCTACGGAGTGATTTATTAGTTGATTATACTTATTAATGATTTACTAAGTAACTATTTAGTATTCTGCGCACGAATAGAGCAAGGAAAATACTAACAGCAAGAGAATAGAGCAATCAGACAGCACCACATTCTTGGGCTTCGAGATAGACAGCGGATAGATAGCTTACCTGGGAGATCCACATAAACAAAGTATGCGGGAAGCTAGGTGGTGCATGTTTTGTACTCCACCGACTGTCACGTTTCTTACCGGCGGTCGTGATACTTCGCCACTGTCCTCTCCCTGTTGCAGTACGGTGCCGAACTCTGGGCCAGAGCAGCGAACTGGGAAAGAGCCTTTTGGCTAGAAACGTGCCATGCGAGCCATTGTAAGGGTCTCGCAGATAACCTCCGCGAGACCGTTCTTTAAATCGCTCGGTATCCTGACATTACCGTCCATGGTAATCTTTCATCTTTTACATGGCAAATCGTCAAAAAATATATTGGTGAAACTCATGTATGCCACCCGTCGCAAGGGACAGCTGGCTGCCATGTCCCGCTCACTCGCCAAGTCCAACAAGTTCACTCACGTCATGGGCCTGACCTGACAGTCTACAATCGACTACCGGTGGATGTCACAGGAGCACCTAGTCTTGACTCATTGAAGTTTAAGTTGAAACGCTGGCTTATAGATAGGCAGATATTGATCCTGGATTTACCATGAACGTACCAACTTTTTACTAAAATAGACCATGGTATGTATTTACGTTGGGGATAACGGAGAATGACCATGATTTTTACCTTTGTTTATACCTATGGACCATCTAATACATACTTTTTGATTTATTGTTATTTTTCCATTAGTTTATATGTATGGGTGGGTACTCTTTTTTCTTTATTCTCCGTTATTATTGTTATTCTATTTGTAGTGCTGTGCAAATTGTATTGCTATTAAGATAATAATGGGTAGTTTAATTATGTCTCGCACTTGCACACTTGTGATGTTTTGGATATTAGATACTATGTGCTTTCTAAGGCCTGCTGGGGTATGGCGGAGGTGTTGTAGACGACAATTCGCTTTACCCCGCATCCTCTCTAAGTATGTTTTTCTTTTTCTTATATTTTTTCTCGCATATGTCTGTCGTGAGTGTGCAGGGTGGACATATCTATCAGTTATATTGTTATGTAATCCTTCTTATAAATTGCATTCAATAATCTAAAGTTATCTGCGATGCTTGTGGCTGTACTTAATGCTAATTAAAAGTCTAATTAAACTTGTAAAATAATATATTATTATTTTAAGCTTATATAAATATCTAAAAATAAATACAATATATTTAATAATAAATAGGTTTATTATTAAATATATTGTATTTATTTTTAGATATTTAATTTATTTATTATTATTTTCAATGGATTGTTCAATCTCGTTCGATTTATTTTTATCTTTGGATTCAGATAATGTTTCAGATGCTCTTGATGATGATACCTTTGATGATACTTCTCTCAACGATCTTGTGCACAAGTTGTTTTCCAGTTTTAAAAATAACCTCAATGTCTGTCATAATAACGCCCAAAGCGTACCAGCTCATTTTTCCAAACTTCTTGCAACCTTTACTAGTAACAATATTCATGCCTGTATAATTTCTGAGAGCTTTCTTAAGCCAACACTACCGTCCCGATCATTTGTTCTCCCTGGTTTTAAACTTATCAGAAATGATCGAACCGAGAAAGGTTGTGGAGGCGTTGCTATATATCTTCGCTCAGAATTTAAGTATAAGGTAATTTCAAGTTCTCCTTCTCCCTATTCTAGTTCTATGGAACACCTATTATATATTATTATACACTATTTCTTACTAAGTAGTATTTTTATATCATAATGCACCCCGTCCCTCACAACTATAACAAATCCTCTCCATCCAAAGGTTGCCTGGAAGAGATCGCTTTTAGCGATAAGGCCGCCCATTGTACACTTCTTCTGCTATTTTTCCTTTATTTTTTGTTGATTTTGTTTGTGGTGTGTGCAATAAAGAATTTATCTATCTATCTATCTATCTATCTACCTACTCATTGAAGTTACCTTAAAAACAACAGTGAAGTTTCTACTCGGTGTTATATACTCTCCTCCCACTGTAGATTACTTTAACACACTGGAGCAACTTCTTGACTTACATGTGCCGCAATACGACAACTTTATGATTATGGGTGATTTTAATACATGTTTATTATGAAATGACAATAGATCCAAAAAACTAGTAAATATTGTGTCCTCACTTGACCTTACACTGTTAGACCTAGAACCCACCTATCATATGAATGAAAGTCATACAAAGCTTGACCTTATTCTTACACGTGACTCGAGTCAAATTTCAACTTATGGTCAATTTTCAGCCCCGGGGTTTTCTCACCATGATCTTATATATGCATCCTATAACGTATATGCGTCTTATAAGTCCCTAAGATTAAACCAAAGATTATAATGCAACGAAATCTTGCAGCCGTAGATAGGGAAAGGCTCTGCTCTGATGCCCGCGCTCTTGATTGGGCTCAACTTCTCAATACTTCTGATGTTAATGATAAAGTAGAAGTTTTCAATAATTTTCTTACGAAGCTTTATGATTCTCATGCGCCCAAAAAACCTTGTCGTATGAAGAGGCCTCCTGCCTGATGAAATAAGAAAATTAATGGTGAGACGAGCCTATTTTTACAGGAGATGTCGAAAAAGTAAAGATGAAGATATCCTCATACAATTTAAAAAAAAACAGAAACCGTTGTAACCAGGTAGTCAGAAATGCAAAACGCCATCATATTTTTAGTGCTATAAACAATAGCATTCCTAATAATATTTGGAAAATCCTTCGTGAACTAGGGTTTGGGAAATGTTAAACATTATCGACTCCATCAGTGGACATAAATGCTTTAAATCGCCACTTTACAGCAGTTCCATGCTATGTCAATACTGCAGATAAAGCTTATACTATTGCACAATCAAATTTGAGGACTCGCATAAAGGTAGATACTCTCTCCTTTGACAGTGTAAACGAAAATGATGTGCAGCGAATTATTACTATTATTCACAGCAAAGCGGTAGGTCATAATGGCATAGGACGGGAATTGATAAATCCCCTTCTGAAAGTCATTTTACCATACATAACTCATATTATTATTTTTCTATCCCTACAAAATGTTACCCTAATGCATGGAAAAATGCTCACATTATCCCCATCCTCAAGAAATCTGTTACTTCCGATTTTAAAGACTTCCGTCCCATATCTATAATTCCTTTTCTTTACAAGGTGCTTAAGCGAGTCGTATATCGTCAACTTTGTAACTATCTTCAATCTCATAATCTTCTCACTTCTTTTCAGTCAGGTTTCCGGTCAGCTCACAGTACATGTACCGCTCTTATAAAAATTACCGATGATATAAGATCTTTCATGGATGAGCGTAAACTCACATTACTCACTCTCTTAGACTTTAGTAACGCTTTTAATTGTGTCGACCTTGAAATTTTGCTTGCTATTATGCGCTCTTTAAATATCTCTCAATCTGCTTCTGATTGGTTTCTTTCATATCTAGGTGGACGAAAACAATGTATAGGTATTGATGACAAGTTCTCTGATTGGTGTGATATTGACGCTGGAGTGCCACAGGGGGGTGTACTCTCCCCTCTTCTTTTCTCCATCTTCAAAAACACTTTGGTTTCCCATATCCGTTTTTCCGCTTTTCATCTTTACGCTGATGATGTTCAGATTTATTTATCATTCAATCCTGAGGATATTTCCACTGCTATAAATCAGCTTAACGAAGACCTTTATGCTGTGTACGCATGGACACAACATTTCGGGCTTCTTATTAATACAAGCAAAACCCAGGTTATGATAGCTGGTAGGAACAAAATGTTGTCTAAGTTAGATTCAATGACAATCCCTTCTGCTAAATATAATGATATATCACTTAAGTTCTGTAAAGAAGTAAAAAATCTTAGTCTACACATATCTTATAACCTCTCCTGGGACTCTCATATCACTGAAATCAGCAAAAGGATGTATGGATCCATGCATAGTTTAAAGAGGTTGAAAAACTTTTTACCTCAACATGCAAGGCTAACTCTGGTTTCTTCCTTACTCCTTCCTATTTTGGACTATACAGATGTGTGCTACCCTGACGCTACTGTAGAGCAACTTAACAAGCTGGAGCGCCTTCTCAATTTGTGCATCCGTTTCGTATACGGACTGCGAAAATACGACCACGTATCTCAATTTCGTCTCCAATTAAAATGGCTGGATATAAAATCCCGGAAGAATGCACATATTGTGAATCTTGTTTATAACATCCTCCAAAATCCAAATGCTCCTAGTTATTTAAAAGATCGTTTTACTTATCTTTCTTCTCATGGTCGACCACAGCGCACTTCACACCATCTACAGATAATGATTCCTCAACATAATTCAGTTTCATATTCTGATTCTTTCACTGTGACTGCAATCCGTCTCTGGAATGGTCTACCTTCCCACATTCGTCAGGCATCATCGATTGGCGTTTTCAAATCAAAAGTCTGCAACCTCTATCTCGCACTACAAAATAAAACAATGAACTGAGCAAATTATTGAATATCTTATTTATTACCTGTTTTATTACTGTATCTAGTTATATATTTAAAATATGTACCGTAATTAGGTATACTATGTATAAATGAAATTATATTATTATTAAGTATTATATTATACACGTAGGTATATTGAGTAAGTATAGAAATAGTATTGATATTATTATTAAGAATCTATTAGTTTTCCAATTTAAAATAGGCACTATTCCGCTTTAAAAACATCACAATACACCAAGGTTAACTGGAAGATAATGCTTGCTAGCATTAAGTTCGCCTATGTACCTATCTTATGTGTGCAATAAAGATTTTTCTATCTATCTATATATCAAGCAAACATTGTATGATTCTTCGAAATTTCTTGAATTTAAATAGGAATAGAATTAATTTATTATAATCAAAGTTTGTACTTGACATTTTTTCAGTTTTTATTTAGTTCAGTTTCAGTTTTATTTTGTGTGTTCTATTGTAATTTATTTGACATAATTTTAATGTATTATACTTAAACAATGCACTTTTTTTTTTTAAATTATATAGAAATCTACATTTTTACGAAAGTATTTTAAAGTACTTTTGTACATGATTATCGTGTAATTTACCTATATTTGTTAATATCAATAAATTACTAAATTAAATTACTATGACCATGCGACTTAGGTGACAAATAATGCGTGCACTAACTTATTTCCTTGATGTACTATCAACAACACTAAATGAAAGCTTGCAAAATGACTACTTACCTACATTTACTCTTATTACCAAAATAGTTCAACTGCTCCTACACTATAATGCCTCGCCGCTTGACCACACGACCAGGGCCCCGATTCTGTAAGCTATTGAACCGCGATAACGCAAGTCGATCGCTTGAATTTTTTTTGAGAAATTTTCTTATTTACCACTTAAAAGTGCTGGAAGCGAAAATTTTGCTAAAATTTTCGCTTCTTGTTATTTTTTTATTTTTCAGTTTTTTTATTTTTTCAATATTTCCAAAAAAAAAACACCTCGCACAGCGCTGCGAGCTGTCAATATAATATACCTAAAAGGCGCTAGCCCATCGCGTTCCTAGAATGTATCGTATCACTACGCGCGAGATCTTCCATTGTTGTTTTCCGAATCGATCTGTCAGTTTCGCTCGGTAGAGTTGTATTAAGATATGACCAGGTACTGTTACTATTAATTATTCTGTGATTTGATATGACTTAGTAAGATATTGTAACAGAATAAACAAATAATAATTTACTTATTATGTTAATACGTATAATTATAAATTATGATACTTCTATTACATACAATGACATTCATAACAGAATAGACCTAGTACCTCATTTTTACTATCCCGTTTTCAGAACGCCGATAAGTTTAGTGAAATACCTACCTACGTATTAAGTGTCGTTGGTTGATTGCATCCTAATAGGTATCTATTGCACTTTGATGAATAAAGGTGCCTGTCTGAATTCCATGCTTAATAATGAATGAAAAAAATTTACTACCTACGTAATAAAATGTAGGTATGTACTTAAGTATTGAAAGTAGGTAGGTATTATAAGAAACCTGTCATCCATCTCTGGTGCATGAACAGACTGGCCACGACTTGTCAAATCTGGTGCGCGGTAATCTTTCGATATCCTTTGGCAGCGTAAAGAATGACAAGTCGTCATTTATATCACTATTTAGCAGCCGAATGCTATGCAGTACCTTCTAGGTTTTTTCTTAATACTCATAATTAAAAAAAGAATAAAATTTGACAATTTTTTACGTAAGTAGGTACTTTATTGCTAAGCACACGGCGCGCGACTCGTTGAGCGGCCGCTTGATACCCTACTGAATTAACCCCAATATTGCGGCCTCAAGATGTAGGTATAATATTTGTACCTGCTGCGGAGTGTGACCGGCCTATTATAGTGTCCGTGGCCACAGAAAAAATAATAGTAACTCATGGCTGCTACGTAGTACTATCACAGAACAAATAATCGTACAACGCTTAAATACTTACTGAAATATACCTATAGTCATAAAATCGACTGGCTTCGGAGAAGCGGCCGGCCCGGCCGCGTGCGCGTCTCTGCAAGACGACCAACCCTATCCTACCCTGCGACGAGCAATAGAGTCAAGCGGTTCATGTAATATAACCGTTCTCCAATATGCGTAGGGTACAAATTGTTTTGCATATTGGTATATTTCAGTAGGTATTTAAGTGTTTTCTTAGGGAGTGAGTCTTCTGTACGTAGTAGTTTTAGTACTATTATTTAATCTGTTGGCAAAGTGAAGAAACTGTTGAACTGACATTATAGTATGAATAATATTTAGTAATGTAGTTTTTTGTTGTGTTTATAACGTTAGTTCATATACTTACTGTATGGACGCATTTGCTGTTCCTTTAAATAAGTGCATAAAAATTTAATATTGTTTTTTCAATGTTGCATGCTGTGTTCACTGTTTTTAGGAAGGACATTGAACGTTAATTACTTTTTTGTCACATTATGTTTAAGGTTTTACATCCAATTAGTGAAAGGAATAAAAATAAAAAACTCATTAGTGGGACTCAGTTCTGAGAAAGTCGCAAAGGTAACTAAATGACAACGTTAATGTTAATCTATCTAACATAATAAAGCAGTAGGTAACAAAAAGTCTGTACAATGAAGAAAATAATAAAAACAATAGTGTAGGGTACAATAAACATGAATATAACTTTTTTTTTAATAGTGTCTCACTGTTCGCGCATCACGTAAACACTTCTAGACCGATTAAAATACGGTTTCAGTCGATGATGGATAGTTTAGGGTTTGACTTTCTTTGGATCTGAGGACTCAGGTTAACTAACGCTTTTTACCTGTTCTGACATGTGCGTAAAATGTAGAATATTTTAGGTAGGTATTAAGCAGAGTCGATACAGCAAAAAAACACGAATATAAATACAGAATATTCCTGACTGTGCAAAATTCATTGAAAGGTTTTAAAATAAGGGCACCTTGAGCTCACGTTACAAGTTAAGTCTGTGAAGCAACTTGCAAGTTAAAATTAATGTCAACTTTTCAAAAGTTTCTAATTTGATACAAGTTTGGCTACTGTTTACAATATACTTTGGAACTGTGTAAGAGACTTACGAAACTCTTTGAGACCCATGTAAATACGTCGTAAACATTTCTTTGTAAATAATATCGAAACTCTGGATAATCTTTTAGGAAGCTTGAGTGCACACGACATATAAATAGGTCAAGCATTTTTATTTGCCATGGATAAAAAATAAGGAAGTTTAGGTAAACTTATACAAACATTTACATGGCCTTTTACATATTTATGTTCCAAGCCTCTGGGTCGTGTTTTTTTTGTTATATTGACTCATTACAAAAAAATAATACAACTCTTGAATGCATAAATAAAGTAGCCAACTAAACAGTGGTTATTTAAGAAGTGACGTATAAATGTTATGTTGGCTTACATTTATTACTGCTGGCATGCAAAATATTCTTTATGTTATGACTCATTGATAACTGAAGTATATAGGTATAACTGAAGTATCAGAATTTATCAGGCCCACTAACAAAATTTAGAATAAAAAAAAAATTATCTTCTCACCTTGCACAACTCTCCTGACCGTGATTTAAAACTTAATGTAATATAATGTTTGTTAATGTGTGTATGAAAATATAAAAGAATGTTCATTACATTATAAAAGTTGGGAACATTCATTGAGTGCTTAAACTTTGTCCTGTTTTCTTGAAAGCGTTCCGATTCCTAACTTGGGCACAGTATGTTCACTAAAGAGTAACGAGTTTCGCTCGACTGCTTCAAAAGTATTTTAAACTAGCTTTTGCCCTTGTAGTCGTCTACGTTGAGTTTAAAAAGCCTATCTTAGAAATACTGTCGACAATTTAGCGCAGTTAACTTATTGCAACACTTTTCAAATTAAGGCAGTTTTTTATTAAATTGTTTGGCTCCTATTATCGGATTGAAATACCAAGTCCACCAGTTTTTAATTCAAAACCTAAGCTATCCAACAAAGAAAATCGCATCGCAATCAGTCCAGTAGATTTATTTAGAACTTAGTACCACTCTTTTAAAATTCATAGTTTTTTTCTTAAATTGCTTGGCTCCTCCTCATCGGATTGAGATACCAAGTACACCAATTTTAAGTCAAAAAGTAAGCTATCCTATGATGAAAATCACATCGCAATCGGTCTAGTAGTTTTAACGTGATGCGCGAACAGACATACATTAAAAGTGTGGGAGTAAGTTTTGAAGGCCTGTGTATTATCACAGTACATAAAGTCCTAAAGACTATATATATGTACTGTGGTATTATTAAGAAGTTAATAAAAAAAGCATTTGCTTGAAAATTAGTAAAAGTATAACCTTCTTTGTATGCTAGATTTAATTTAGTCTACTTGCATGAACTTCCTCTATTGGTTTCTACTGTGACTCAAGGCTCGCTAAAGCTAATTAGCGAAACTTTTGAGTGTTGTAGAATATAAGTACCTTAACATTTAACACTTTATTATACTCCTTGCAACTTGTTTCGTACAGTGTACAATCCATTAAGATAGTATGTAGATGTCGTCGTGTACAGTTATTACAGTTTTATGAATGAGAAAACGTGGGGGAACAGTAAGAGCAGGCTTTGAAGAAAATTACCGAAGAGAAGTCTGTGTTTCCTATAGATATTGAATAGCCAATGAAAATTTGCGTAAAATCATGAAGGAGTAGATCCATGCGGGGACAATGTTTATGCGTCTACCATACATTTTAACAATATTATAAAATTCAATCTAGATTTTATAATCAGGGGCAAAGCAGAAATGAGCGTATTGTAAAAAAACAGCCTTTAGAACCAATAAAAAGTGATCAGACCTTTTAAAACAAATTAAAAAGAAACAAACATTTTAAAAGCTTTTTAGAAAAAATATGCCTACTTTTGGTAGGGAGTGAGATGGGTCTGAATTTAAAATGCCAAAAGGAGACCTACATGCGAGTGGGCGAATAATAACAAGCGTTCGTCATAATCCTGCCTTTTATTTATCAACCCAGCTAACTTCACCTAATAATTTTAAGTACCTACCTACCTGCCCCTATTTTGTTTTATTTTAGGTCATGACGTCGTCGGTAGGCTTTGCCTTGTTATAAATAGCTGAGCCGCAATTGTTTTAATGCCATTGTCAAGTATGTTCAAAAAATACATTAATACTTAGAGAGGGGAGGAGATATTATTTTTGCATCGCTCCGTATTTCGGAGGGCACGTTAAGCTGTCGGTCCCGGCTGATATTGATTAAAAGCAATCGTTAAGCCATGTCAGAGGCCCTTGACAAACTGTGACTCCAGAGTCTAGCACTACCTCATACGACAATTGACTATTTATGTTGATGGTATCTTTCGTTACAATACACACAAACACACACATAAATAAAAACAAGTTTTTTTTCGTGTTATTTCAATTTATCTACACCATTTCCTTTAAATTTCTAAAATACGTTTTATATGTAAAATAAGAGGTTCAGTATGTTTTATCACTAAGCCAAGTTTCAAGCTTATAGGTACGATTACGTTTTTGATAAAATCAGCTTGGACTGATGGACAGACAGACAAGTGAGTAACCTTATAGGGGTTGTGTTTCCTTTTTGCTGTACATAACTGTAAAAACAAATTAATTGACGAATTCCCCACCCCTTCAGTAATTCGCACTCGCACCAGAACGAAGTTAATTCGTTACCAAAGCCAGTCGAGACGCAAAGCTACTTTTATCCGGTTTCAAAGCGACTCGGAGTGTGAGGCTTACGGGCTCTAATTATTTGCGTGAATTAGTAAATAGATTAGGCACACGTGAAGGGAATTTGTCTTTGAGAAAAGTGTTTTCGGTTTGGGGATTAAGGGTTTTTGTGCGACTTGAAACATTTTTGGTCTTGACTTGAATATGGTTTCATAATATCATTAAAAAATGAGCATGTAACTCTAGTTAGTCTTAGAAATAATATGATAATAGTTATCCATGCCAATTTCGGCTACGGTGACTTTAGTTCTACTTTTAACGCTTGGATGTTAAGCTCTTATATGGCATAGATTGGCTATTTTTGCGGCAAATACACTTGTACGAGTACAAGGTGTTCACGTTAGGGCACCATTGACTCAATTATACAGTATATTTGGAGACGAACTTATATTAAGTTGGTAACGTTTTGCATCTAGTTCGCGCCTCCTCTCATTTTTAAACGAGTTTACATTACGCTGCACCATAGGACGACAATCAGGGCGATTCCCTGCTAGTGATTCCAAACAAGAGGGCCCAATACTGCATTTCTTCATATTATGTCTTTTCTGAACATCCTTGTACCTGAGGAACTGGTCATCGCTTTTCAGCTTACATTCCTGGAGTCATCTGTCTCGGATGTCTGACAAGAGAGTGGCGAAGTGCATTTATTTTTCTGAGCTCTTTAGAAATAAGCACAGACTCAGTGTAGGCAATGAAATTTTCGGTTATAACATGCGGGATTACCATTACCACTGCCTTTCCCGCCCTCACTATCACTATAGTAACAAAGTTGAAGGGTCCTTTCATAGGTCACTAAATAGACAATATAAGCTCTTTCACATACTTGGTGATGGCACTGACCTCTTTCAGGCCGCACAACGGCCTCTGACGTGGCTAGCGACTGTTATCAGATGTAAACGACTGGCACCGACCTCTGTCAGGCCGCCCAACTGCCACCAACGTGGCTAGCGACTGTTATTAGATGCAAACGACTGGCACCGACCTCTGTCAGGCTGCCCAACGGCCTCCAACATTGCTAGCGATTGTTATCAGATGCAACCAACAAGCACCGACCTCTGTCAGGCCGCCCAACGGCTTCTGATGTGGCTTGTGACTGTTATCATATGTAATGTAACTGATTGGCACCGACCTCTGTCAGACCACCCAACGGCCTCCGACGTGGCTAGCAACTGTTATCAGATGCAACCGACTGGCACCGACGTCTGTCAGGCTGCCCAACGTCCTCCAACATTGCTAGCGATTGTTATCAGATGCACCCAACAAGCACCGACCTCTTTCAGGCCGCCCAACGGCCTCTGACGTGGATTGTGACTGTTATCAGTGTAACCGACTGACACCGACGGTCTGACGTGCCTTCCTTATCACGGAGTGATGGAAAACTCACACGTATTATCTTAAAGTCATGATACCGGGTTCTATCACCGGTTGGTGATTGGACCCGGTATTATTGGCTTACAAAGTCCAAATATTACCAAACACCATCGCGTTACCAATAAAACATCCTCTCCGATATGAGTAAAGTGATACCTTTTTATTACGTTCTACCCTCGTCATCCTCAAATATTTGGCATCTACTAAGATGCTTCATTGCCGATCAAACCCCAAATGACACCAAATAAGAAGCCATATATAAATAACGAATTAGGAACATAACATTTACGTTTCGCATACCAACAATCCATTGACGAATTCCCAAACTTGTTTCCATTAGGCGACACCCGGCTTTTTCCCCCGAGTCAGGCCGACCGACGACGCGGCTTTGTCAAACTTTACGAATACATTAGCTTTGAAAAGCGACAAAACTGATAAATTCGACTCGACAACCCTGAACTGGCAACCCTAGCTACAAACGAGGAAACTTTTCAGACAATATAAACATTGCGTCTTTGAACGGCACAAACTCGAAAGTTACTCTTACAATGCCAGCGATGGTTTCTCAAATTATGCGTTGTCTTGTAACCCTTTCAATGGTGTTGCGCTTGGTTGGTTGTACCTTAGCTTTGACACTGTACCCCGAAAGGGACTGTCTCCCTGTAATTGTGGATCGGGAGTCAAATTAAATCTCTCAAAGAAACCTTGTTTAGTTTTAAGGTAGAACGTTTCCAATATCTCAAACAAGGCTTTTTGTGGAGAACTTGAAACAAGGACATTAGTTTAAGATATGAACATTTCCTGCCTTACTTATAAAAAAGTTATGCATTGATTAGTAAATAGTACAGCGCACTACACTATTGTACTGCGCAGTACTAATTGACATTTATTATAAGTTCGTATTTGGTTGATACTAGCTACTCTGCCCTTCGGCTCTGCTCGTAATTTCCCCGTTATCCCACTTTGCATTTTCCAGGAGATGTAGTCTTGTCCATCTGGAATAGTGTAGCTTTCTATCAGTGAAATATTTTTTAAATCCGTTTTAATTGTTTAGTACTAGCTGTACCCATGGCTTCACACGCGTGGTAATTTCTCTAGGTTAAAAGTACTAAATGTACTATTCCAAGGCCTTAAATACCAATATAAAGACATTTGATCAAAATTGCCTCAGCCGTCAAAAAGTTTTAATCGATTGCTCGGCTTCTACGCATCTAACACACTAAATAAAACCACGGCCGTTCTCCGCGAGCCGTAAATTTTTGAAATATTTTTTGGTTTTCACGAAAATATATTTTTTATAAAAAGAACATATGGATAGTTTGATAGATAGAAAACTCTGTAATAGTTTGCTATAATAATAAAATATATAGGTATAATATGTAATTATTTATAATATCTTATTGAATGTAGATATTTATTATTTACTTGCCTGTTTAAAATATATACTATATTGCCACATGGTTTATTGTATTTTTAGGGTTGTTTAAAACGACACGTAACACTGGTCGTGGAGAGATCCATGACGTCACCTACCAGCCTCAACGGAAGACCAGCGCTGGTTGTTGATCTGTCGCTGAGTTGGGACCGATTCTTGTCAATTTTCTTTACTTATTCTATTTATTGTGTTTGTTTTGTGTTTGTTGTAAATAAATGTCTTTTCTTTCTTTCTTTCTTTCTTACTTTATTGAACACCACACAAATAAAATAAAAAACAACTTGAAAACAAAATTATTAATAAAGTGTCACAATGTTCTTATCGGTGGTCGGTCGGTATAATCATTGGATTATAATATCATACCCCAGTTTTTAAACCAAGCCCTAAGCTAAGGAAACCACACCATAATCGGTCCAGTAGCTTTTACGTGATAACAGACAGACACGATTTAAAAAAATGTTCTATTCTTGTTCAGTAGCTTATTTTAAGTACCATTGTGACGATGTCTAACGACCATTTTATTAAAATAATCTTCATTGTTCTTATACTTTTGTAATTGTAATACTTCATTTGACTTTTTCGTTCTTATTCATTATTATTAGTATAGATAGATAGATAGATAGATATAGAGATAATCATTTGATATATTTTTTTTTTTTTTTTTTTTGTTGATAATATCAAAAAATAATAATTTGAATTTCATCTGTTTGTATGTTTGTTTATAATGAATAAACTCAAAACATACTTAACCGATTTTAAAACTTCTTTCACCTATAGATAGCTATATTATCAGCAAGTAACACGAGTAGTATTTTATTTCTCATAAAATTACAGATCTGTACGATTATCTAGTGCCCATAGCACAGGGTATCCTAGTTTGGGGCTAGATAATTGGTGTGGAAATGTCCCGAATATATTATATTATTATTATTCAATAATGTAACCCAAAATATTAAAAAAACTACGTTTATTCGTAAGGAACGCAATGACATGTTGCCTTGGAAACGAAATAATAACAAGTCTGTCAAGTTCGTGGGTAATAATGGCATAAATTGTCTATGGTCAAAAAGTAGCACGATCGTAGCTGCCTTAAATTTTGAATTAAGCTTACTGGCGTTTTTTTTATAGGTTACGTCGTTTATAAAAATGATAAGTGCGAAGCTGGAGCGAGTCACTAGTACTTTATGAATTACACAAATGATCATCAAATCACAAACAATCCGTACATTTCAAATATCATTACAGTGCATTGCAAACAATCGAGCCAAGCTCCTATTTCCATCAACGAGCTATTATTTGGCGAATAAATTAAAAGCCCCCATATTTCGTGCGTGATTATTATTTACCCGTCGGCATCTGAACCGATCGGTGCGATTAGAGTTTGCGTTAGAGTTTCCAAATGCTAGTCTAATTAGTTTGTTTTGCCGGATACTGTACAGTGCCTGCCCTGTATAGTCATTTAGTAAGGTGACTACATGTATGTGCAAAACTGTTTGTTTTGTCTGATATTTTGAGTAAAACTATTAGTACATTACTACTAACTATTACTAACTATTACTACATAGACTAACATTGATTGATGGCTGGCATTATTATTAGATGGAGGAGTAAGCTACAAAAAACAGATTTCCAGCGGATCTGTGATAACTATCTAATGTCTTTCATCTTAGGTATTAGGATGTAATATATTTCATTAATTTAACGCACTTTTACCTATAATTTAATTGAGAATAATTTTCGAAAGCGACTTCCAGCGGAACGGCTTCAGTGTATTTTTTACTCGACTGCCTAAAAAAGGAGTGTTATGTTTTCAGGGTTCATTTATGTATGTACGGGGATGTATCCGCGGTTTTGCACGCGTGGTTATTTCTCTAATTTAAAAGTACTATATATGCTATTTAAGAACCTAAAATACCAATATAACAACATTTGATCAAAATTCCTTCAGCCTTCAAAAAGTTTTTATCGATTGCTCGGCTTCTACTTCTACTACGGCTCTGAAATACTGGCAGAACAGTCTCGTTTTTTGTGTGTTTTTTTATGATTTACTTGTATTCTAAGACTTTTTATTCAATTTAGGTGGTTTACTTACTACCAAAGAGTATATAAATACTACGTAGGACCTACTACTAACTACTTCGAGAGTGAGACCCGCAGAAGAATACATCTGGGCTGGGCAGCATTTGCGAAACTTCGTCGAGTCTTCTTATCGCCAATACCGCAAAGTATGAAGACAAAAGTCTTAACCAGTGTGTTCTACCTGTTATGACAGACGGAGCCGAGTCGTGGATACTCACGGTACGACTAGTCCACCAATTTAAGGTCGCTCAGCGGGCTATGGAAATGGCTATGCTTGGAGTTTCTCTGAAAGATCGTATCCGGAATGAGGTGATCCGGCAGAGACCCAAAGTTGTCGACATATCCCTCAGGATTAGTAAGCTGAAGTGGCAGTGGGCTGGTCATATTTGTCGAAGGACTGATAACCGTTGGGGTAGACGTGTTCTTGAGTGGAGACCGCGGCTCGGTAAACATAGTCTAGGGCGCCCTCCAGCTAGGTGGAGCGACGATATACGCAAAGTGGTTGGCAGCAGTTGGAAGAGAAGAGCCAAAGATCGGGCTCAGTGGCGTGCTTTGGTAGAGGCCTATGTCCAGCAGTGGACTGATACGGGCTGATGATGATGTTGATGATGATGAAAATACTAACAAAAAAATATGCCTTTACTTACGTTAACTTCAAAGGAGAGAAGACTATACCAAATAATTAACCGTCAAGTAGTATTGCGCCTAAATTAAAATTAAATGAGACGTATCCAGCTCGACGGGCAATGTTTGTCAACGAAATTATTGGGCTTATGATATTTAAAACGTCAGTGCAGTGCGGTGCCGCGTTAGGTTTTGGATCCAAAGTTCTGAGTGGCACTGATGTTGTTATGGACAAGAGTGACGCTTACCGTCAGACGTGTAACCTGCTTTTCTCGTAACCCTGTGATGAAGTCATCCTATTTCATCAACATTACAACCATAATCATAGTTTATCACTGAGCACTCCGCACACATATTCCATACTTCCATTTTCAAGTTCAAAATAATTTTATCGCCCTTGTTTTCTTTGCCATTCATACATTTGACTCATTGACATGCTTCGCTTTGTGGAGTAAAAATAGGAGGAGAAGTTCCTCCTTATGTTAAACGCATTAGAATAGATAATCATGAAATTATAAACCAGCAAATTTAACAATTATTTATATTTTCCATATTTAGCACATAGTACAAATCTGAAATCTCATAAATTACACCCCCTGAAAATAATCCTGCCTGTACCATGAATCTGTATCGTGGCCTGCACCGATTCAAGGTATTATTACTAATGCCTGCGCCTACGGTAACTATAAGCAAATATAATACAAATAGGAACTATTTTCATATCTCTGTCCAGACTTTAGCCCCAGGTGATCAACCCTCGGGGGGCCTCCGGCGACAACCCAACCTACTTATATCATCGGGTGGCGATATATCTAACATTGCGCACTGCAGCGCGCATACTGCGCGTGTACGTTGCGGTAAGCGACTGGATAATAAAGCACTATTTAAGTTCCAAAAAGAATGTATGATAAATAAAAAAAAAAATAGGGGGCTTCAAATAAGCCACATAACAACTTTTTTTATTATGTCCGTCTGTCTGGATGTTCGCGCATCACGTAAAAACTACTAGATCGATTGAAAGGCTGTTTTCGTTGGATAGGCTCAGCTAAGGTTTTGATTTAAAACCTTAGCTGAGCCCTTAACTAGTTGCCTAGTTGCTTGCCACGCGCGCACGCGCATGTATGCGCTCAGTACTGCGCAATGTTAGCTATTGCGCCACCCGATGATCATGTACTTAAGTAGAAACTGAGAAATCAATAGAAACTATTTCATGGCTGAACGAAGTTTGGTATATGATTGTACTTCTAAGGTACTTTTGGTCCTGGAATTACACATAGGATAGGATACTTCTAACCCAGAGAAACGGTTACGCAGGTAGGTAAAGTAGCGGGCACAGCTAGTTCTAATATTAAAAGACAATTATTCAGTACAAGACGATTTGGTCCCATAGTTCCTCAATTATATTTACAAAGACTACATAATCCCGCTTTAATGATACGTAAAATCATTTATTCCTCCCACTCGATGAGCCGGCAGCACTGACACGCAGACTCGCGATTGTTCACACTGTTTGCTCGCTGATTGATTGGCTCATGGCTCATGGCTCACGGCCGTCGCGTATTTGCTCATTACTGCTAACATGGATTTGATAGATGATACTTGCTTATGACGCGAGCAGCTAAAATGTTGCTTTATTTGTAGTCTGTCATATGGTATGTCAGTAGTTGATATATCTGGGTATGCTTTGCTGAAAAAAAACAACAAAAACTTATAGCCTATGTCAGAAATTACAAGTGACAAAACAAATATTGGTATATACTAGCTAAAAATAAAACTAAGATGGATCTCATGTATCACGAACACACGCTGCACCAACGGTTTGATCAGTGTCAACCACTGTCTCATCATGAGCAACAACGACCAGAAGACTGCTGCCGCTAACAAGCATGCTGCTCTTTAGGGATGCTGTTCTTTTACGAATAATTTACATATATTTCAATTCTTGATATA
Source organism: Alsophila aescularia (assembly GCA_946251855.1). NCBI lineage: Eukaryota > Metazoa > Arthropoda > Insecta > Lepidoptera > Geometridae > Alsophila > Alsophila aescularia. The sequence goes on along the minus strand of OX276380.1, from coordinate 61,204,674 downwards.
TTTTTTAGGTCACGGAATGTGTAAAAGTCAAACTGATTAAACCACATCACCGCTTAAAACCATGTATATGGGTATGTATGAGCATGTGTTGTTAGTAAGATAGTGATCATCGGAAGTTTACTCAATGTTTTTTGATTCGTAATACCTTTCCGCTCGTTTTTCTGCATCTATGGGAGTAGTTTCATGAAAAGTATTAACAATGTGTAATCGGAAGTGTTATAGGAAGCCAGGAAAGGGCAAGTTATTTGATTTGACCAATGACCGCGTGTGGTTCTGTCAAGTTATAAGCCATCACATAATTTTCTGTAGTGCAAAATGTAAACATTTTAGTTGGGAATAGAACTCCGATACTTCAGACTGGCGGCCCAGCGGTCTCCCACTGAGCCAACCAGACTTACGGTATTACGGTACGGTATGACGAAAAGTAAGATCTATAGATCTTGGCTTTAAGATCAGATGAAAAATGCTGATTCACAGTTGACCAATCAGAGTGCGCGGTGCAAAATATTGCTCGTTACTTTTATCACTCTAATATTTCAAATGCGAAAATATGTATAAATGTGTCTGTGTATGTTTGGTACTCCTTAACGCTCAAACAGCTGAACAGATTTTGATTAAATTCGAAATAGAGATAGCTTATATCCTAGAAAACCACAAATGATACTTTAAATCATCGTCATCACCGTCATCTGACTCTCAAACGGCTGAATGGATTTCATGAAATTTGTAATGAAATATCTTATATCCTGGAATAACATGAATGATACTTTTCATCATCATCATCATCATTATCATCGCCATCATCATCAACTTACTTTATTCTCAAACGGCTGAACAGATATTGATGAAATTTGGAATTCAGATAGCTTATACCCTGGAATCACACTTAGGATACTGTCCATCATCATCATCATCATTATCTTAATTCACTATCAATTAACTGAACGGATTTTGATGTAATTTGGAATGGAGATAGCCTACTGATATTCTGAAATAACACATAGAAAACTTTTTATCGTCATCATCATCATGATCCATCACGCGTCATCCCTCGGATGTCAGATATGACATATCCTATGTAACTAAGGCTCAATCTTTATTTTTTTGGTCAAAACTATGATAAACTGTCATACCTCGGATTTTACCTAAATGTTTTACGGAATAGAACTGAACAGAAAGTGAACTGAACTGAAGGAATTAACATGCGCATAAACACAATCCCTCACGCTGTTTGCGCGCTGATTGATTGGCTCACGGTAATTGAACAAGTTTGAGTCTCATATTTGCTAATTAAGGTTAACGCGGCTTTAATACCCTGTGCTCATATTTTGTTTAAAGAATTAATTTCGTTGCGTTATTTTTTTCTCTTAAAACTGTAGTTTCTTTTCTTTTAATATAATTTCACTTGAAATACACACGGAGATTTACACAACATTATGACCCATATAATGAGCTTTATAAATTAAAATTTATTCCAAAATCTCATTAAACAACTTCTACGAAAAAATAAGTATAAAACGCGACTGCGTTAATATTAATATTAATATTAAATTAATATTAATATTAATATTAATATTAAATTAATATTTAATATTAATAATATTAATATTAAATCGAGAAACAAAATAGAGATTCCTGATTTTGAAATATAATATGCGATCGAAGGCATGAGAGTAGCTCGCCAGGTTCTAGCTGATCCCGTCCGACTGCATCTTATATTTAAAATCACAAATCTTAAGCTTATTTACCTCTTGTTAGTTTTGTTCGCGGTCTGCTTTATTTTTATAACAATTTAATTTTATTTTTATTTATTTAGTTTCCCTTCTATATTTTTGAAATGTTCTTTTATAGACCTTCATCTTGATACCTCACTCGATAGGCTTTGGTATTTTTTGTTTTGTTGGAAATACGCGAGCATGGCATGAATATGTCAGCTAAGGTGCGTTATTAGTTTTCTTGACACTTGTATATAATATCATATGTCACTCTCGTAACGAATCAAATAATACCTCAGTTATCAAAATCCATGAAGCCGATAAGGCTGTAGGACGCGCCAAATGAACATACAAACATACGTACGAGTACAGCCCAAAAAACATAACCCTCCGCAGTCGGGTAAAAAGGAAGGAGGCTCTCAGTTCAATGCGTATTTGTTTTATGTCATTACGTTTATGTACACCAATTTCTCTGAGATTGTTAGGTCGATATGCATTATTTTTATTTAAAAGGGCATTATTATCATTAAAAAATACACTTTCTCTATAGTTTTTGAGTAAAGTCACTGGCTGTTTTTTCCGATATTTTATCAGTAAATATCAATTCAGCGGGGCCATTCAGCCAGCATGTTGGGTATGTTACCAACCGGTTGTGGGCTAGAACATTTAGGCTACCTGTGAGCCAGTAATGGCTTGCAGGTTGTTTCAATGTTTTACGTAGTAGTTAGCTAGTTATATATTGTACTCGTAATAGTTAGTGCTAGTTCATAAAGCCACTTTCTCGTAACAAAAAAGGTGCATATGTGTATTTATTCTTTTGTCCTTTTTGTCAACATTATGATAACAATCACGACAAAACAAACTTTTATCTCCCTCAAAAAACCCCTAAAAACTACATCATATATCTAAAACATTAACCCATATCTATAAAGGAGATCCCGTTACTGATACCCATCACCCCCATAATCGGATCGGCGTAATAACCGATATTATTTGCCTAAGATAAACTACGACACAAAGCCGGCCTGATCCGGTTATAACCGGTTATGTAACGAGAGGGGTTAGTAGTCACTATAATCCGGATAAATGACTTTCGGTCTTTGTGACAGATGGATTTATCAATGGACAAAAAAGATACAAAGTGCTAGATAAAACAAAATATCTTATACACTCAAAATTAATCAATCATATTTTTGAAATGTACCAAAAAGCCCTTACATTTGTATCCCTTTGCTCTCAAGCCCCCACCAATGTATCTCATACAACACAATATAAGATTTATTTATTGACACCATATTATGAAACAAATATATACAAAAGAGAATATATAAAAATGTACTATGGGCAGATATACCGCCCATAATTAGACTCTAGTACTGGACTAGAAAATGTATATACATTATTAATTATTTTATAATCTATGTATTGCTTTCATATAACCAAGAAGAATTTGCCCATATATTTTCCGGAAACTACTATTGACCGTAGAATAGGAAATCAAAGCAATGCGGACTTCATTTACTCAATAAACACAATAAATCTCCTTCGCCATTGAATTCGAGCGTTGCACAATAAAGTATTTGATCACAGAATCAAAGAAAACAAACCAATACTGTGTTGTGGAAGTTCCAACGCTATCAATTTACAAGTGCCCAGACAAACCGAGACGGCAAATAAACAGAAAAACAACCAGGAGGCAACCTTCCGCATCAGAATGCGCAGACATGCGCATCATTATCCCAAAAACAACTTTAAAACAACTTGCACAAAACACTTTTTAGTTCCAACAAATCGTGTTTAAAAAGGTTGTAAAGCCTACACTTGCGGTCAAACAAAACAAGACTATAAAAATAAATTCACTTCGTTAAAGCAAATTTTCATTTTTCTCGGTGGGTTTATTTTCTATTCGTCGCGATACTCTTTTAGCTTGCTGCGTTCACGTGAACGCTGATATTTTATTGGGAAATAATTTATTCGTTCAATTCTGCGCTTAATTTGATTGGGGGATTCCTTTTTTTATTATCGGGTCGAACGAGGTCTGGTTTATTTAAATTAACACTTCTCGCTGCTTATTGATTATCAACATTATACATTATACATTTTGTCTTTCGCCTTATATTTTTAATTAATTTACTTTCATTAATCTATTTTCTATCTATGGGTACTACACAACGGATAAACATACATAAATACGAATATTACATCCATGACTCAGAAAAAAATATTTCTGCTCATCACACAAATGATTGCACCTACCGAGATTCGAACCCGCGACTGTTGGTTGACTATTCAGGGTCACTAACCATTGAGCCAAGCGGTCGGCCAATTATTACTACAAACAGTATTTTTATTATTAAACTACAAACACGTATCTTTGTTGTGTGTAGGTATATATTATTATGTAGTATCACTAAATAAATATATTATATACCGACACAAAACACATAATATACTATTGACATATATATAGGTATACAGAATTACAGGGAAAGTTGACCTAGATATTTAAGGACGTTATTATTAGAGTTGTTTCCTGTGGAGGTTGTTGCGTGTAGACGTAATTAAAACAAAACATAGTGGTAGTTTATATAATATTAGTATAATCAGTAAAGGGGGGTAAGGAGTACAGGTTCTATACAATAGGCACTGTCCTAATCGCACTGATAGGTGCCTACTGCACAGCGCTCTCCTCGGGCGTCGCTGGCCACACACAGTGGCAGAAGGGGTGACCGACGCAGTCGATGGTAGCCGACACGCTCGATGATTGACGACGCGGTCGATGGTATACGGCGGTAGCCAACGCAGTCGTTGGTAGCCGACACGGTGGTGTAGTAAAAATGTGCATATAAACCCTGTAATCCACAAGCGTGGCCTATTAGTGGATATTCCGAAAGTCTGAACTCGCCTTGACTGCTACATTTTATGGCATAATCAATTATGATATTGCGATGAGCGTGTGCGGTAAAAATGTAGTAATTGGTGTTCTAGATGATGCAGTGAAGGTTAATGAAAAAAGCGGAAGGATTACGTCTATGACAAATGGTGTAAATGGATTGGTTTGTTAAAAGAATTAGATCGTATACGCATACCTAGGTGTTATCATAAAGCGAGTAGGAACAAGACGGGACGAGAACCGGCTGGTGATACTTTTCCGTTATCTTTTCCCCCCTCTGCGCCCGCGACAGGTACTGCTTGCAAATTATCTTCTACGAAGAACTGCTACAAAAGGCCAGATACCTATGCTACGACGATGGGGCTCAGCGCTACGACGGCAGGTACAAATTATAATTGCTTACAGTTGCATTTATTTAGCGATTCATCTGATAAAGCAATGTGTTCCGTAGCGTTTTGGCGATGGATTGTGAACGACGAGGTACGCGTCGCTTTTATAGCAAGTAAATGCCGCGTTGTACCTGTCAAACCCATGACCATTCCCCGTGCCGAACTGCAGGCAGCCCTGTTAGCTGCACGTCTAGCAGATATTATTCTCAAAGAGCATAGAATGGTACCCAAGCGGCGATATTTTTGGTGTGATTCCACTACTGTGCTTCAGTGGATAAGAAATAACACACGTTCGTATAAAACGTTCGAAACTAATCAGTTAGGAGAAATCGACGAACTGACTAGTCTGTCCGAATGGAGATATATTCCTTCTAAATTAAATGTAGCTGACTTAGGTACTCGGGAAGAATATAACCAAACTTTATATGAAAGTGAGTGGTTCACAGGGCCCATGGTCTTATATAACCATGAATCTTCATGGCCCGTAGATGTCGTAAATCCTAATGAGGATGAGATGAGCACCGAGTGTGTGGCTGTGATGCAAGAGTCCGCCGCTTACCTACCTGTCCCGGACCCGCAGCGATTTTCCTGCTGGCTGCGTTTGCTGCGTGCTACGGCTGTCGTGCTGAAGTTCATAGACAAATGCAAGGGACTTACCGGCGAGGTAGACTGTGACGCGATGGTTCAAGTTGAGAACCTGCTGCTAAGGAAGGCGCGTGCTGACTCCTTTCCCGATGAATTAACTGGAATCAAAAACGGTAAATGTATCTCACGAGAAACTAAACTACTTACCTTGTCACCGTATATCAATGAAAATGGCTTACTCAGACTCGGTGGCCGCGTCGATGCTGCAGCAGACGTGGACCTGGAAGTGAAAATACCTGTTATATTAGATGGGAAACATTTAATAACCCGTCTACTTATTAGATACTTACACATTAAAGCGGCGCACGGAAACCAGGAAATGGTGATAAATAATCTGAAACAGAGATACTGGGTGATAAGAACGAGGCCAACGGTGAAGCGTGTAGTTTCTGGATGTATGTTGTGTCGTATAAGAAAATGTAAGCCACAGGTACCAAGAATGGGCGACTTAACACAAGCTCGAGTTGCCCATCATCAGCGACCTTTCACTTTCTGTGGACTGGATTTATTTAGACCTATGGAAGTGACAGTTGGAAGATGAAGACAGAAAAGGTATGGGGTTATTTTCACTTGCCTTGCAATATGCGCCATACATAGATATAGTTGCGTCACTTACCTCAGATGCCCTGATCATGGTGCTGCGATGTATGGCAGCCCGTCGAAGTTTTCCGCTCATATTTTGTCAGATAACGGGACAAACATGAGATTAGCTGATGTGATGATGAAGGAGATACAACAGGCCAAGAAAGGGCTTGACATGGACGCTTTAAAGACTGCAGGAGTTAACAAATCCATGCAGTGGCACTTCATACCCACAATAGCCCCACTGGGGTGGGGCATAGAAAAGACTGATACACAGTGTCAAAAATTCGCTCCGTGTGATAATGAAAAAGCGCGCAACACGCGAAGAAGTGCTGAGTACATTATTGGCGGAAGTGGAAACATGGTCAACGGTCGTCCGTTGTCGCATGTTATGGTCGATAACAGTTTGGAGTCTTTGACTCCGAACCACTTCCTTCTAGGTAACTCGTCGAATTTGCCTGTCATCGGATCATTCGATGATTCCGATATGTGCTTGCGCAAACACTGGCGTAAAGCCCAAAGATTGGCCGACATGTATTGGGAGCAGATGGGTCAAAGAAGTATTACCTGAGTTGTTGCCTAGGAAAAAATGGAACAAGGAGGTCGAACTTCTGCAGGTAGGTGACCTGGTGTTAATTGCTGATCCTGACAGTCCCCGAAATTCTTGGCCAAAGGGTGTTATCCAACACGTATATCCAGGTAAGGATGGACGCGTCAGACTGGTCGATTTTAAGACTAGGACTGGCATCTGGAAGCGATCGGCAGCCCGCGTCGCTCGTATATCACTTAGTGTTGAGTGCTGAGCCAGCACTAGGGTGGGGAATGTTTGCGATGCGCTCATATGTTTTAAATAAAATGAAAATTTATCTAACAATATTACGATATGTGACTATTTTGGGAGACAGGCGGATTGAACTTATTTTCAATGTTTTCTTTAACTCTAAATGTTTATATTTAGTAGGTAGCCAGTAATATTTTTATATTTTTTTACTACCGCCTGTCCTACTCTCAGAACATAATTAATTTCTAAGAAAAGTGAGCGGGGGGACCTTCTGCCGCCTCGCCAGCTAGTCTGCGATGGTAATATACGTGCTGTGCACCGCATTTTTATTATAAATTTTGCCACTAAATCTGTGTTTTTCACCAATAAACAAGTTTAAAAGTGAACCTAAATAGTTTATCTGCTGCCACCGACCATCACATCACCCACACCAGGTAGAGCACTCCCAGGGGCACCCGAATAACAACCAAGTATGTTCCGCGATTTTTGATATTTTCGGAGTAATTCCATTTTTTTGTTTTTTTTTCACATAACTCCAGATTTCGACACAAATTTTGTAGTTTTGAACATACTTACAATTCGGTATTTGGTATTCGGTTGATTTTTTATGTTGGTAGTCCAGTAGTGACCCTTTTATACGACCCCAAAATCATATGATAATTATTAAAAAAAAAAAAAAAAAAAAAAAAAAAAAAACAACAGCTTGAAAGTAGGAAGAGACTGTGCTCGACTTATTGGAAGTGGAAAAGCGTTCCAATGAATAATAATTGCGATTGTAATATATTATAAAATTACACTCTCTTCCACAGTTCTAATATATTCAAATACACCACATTACCGCACAACACCCTGAATACACCACATTACCGCACATCACCCTGAATACACCACATTACCGCACAACACCCTGAATACACCACATTACCGCACAACACCCTGAATACACCACATTACCGCACAACACCCTGAATACACCACAATACCGCACAACACCCTGAATACACCACATTACCGCACAACACCCTGAATACACCACATTACCGCACAACACTCTGAATACACCACATTACCGCACAACACCCTGAATACACCACATTACCGCACAACACCCTGAATCCTTGTTAATTTCCAGTTTTCCATAAAACCAAACTGAATCATACTTTTATTTTTTGTCACCCACCATATTTTCTCTTTGAAATCCAAAAGTGCGGCAATATCCAAATCTTCGTCACAGAGTATACAGTTAATAAACTCCATCAATAAAAACATTAAACTGCTAACAAAATAAGTTATTATAATTATTCATTTACTTTCAGAAAAAACTAAATTTTTTTCGTAAATTCCTTAGTCTTAATACTATTCCGGGAGGTGTAAAAGAACAAGATTTACGTAATCACACAAAAGCTGGTAATAGAGCTCTTTTGAATAGTCCGATAAGCCTAATAGCCTAAATTACATATCGATCATCAAATAGTGCACACAGGAATCAGTGTGTTAACGCGGCTTAGTACATCGAATATTGCACCAATTGCCAGTAAATCCTACAGCAATGTCTCCACTATTATGACCTGTTGTGTAATTGGTTTGATACACATACATTAGAACCTTGTTTTCAATTATTTTTACCCGTCTGAGGTATGACTGAGGTTATGTGATTGGGTTGTATGTATGTTTGTTTGTACGTTTCTTAGGCGCGTTCTACAGCCCAAAAGGCTTGATGGAATTTGATAAATAGGTATCATTGGATTCGTCTCAATCAATATAGAGTGCTATAGGGTATAAGAAAAGTAAAAAAAACTAATATGGCTGCTTACAGCTGCCATATTGTATTTCCGTCGGAACAAAAAATGACCATAACCTATCGTATTAAATCAAAATGAAGGTTTTTAATAGATCATTCCAAAAATATATAATCCTTTTACCTAAACCGTAGCATTTCTATTTTAAGCTTTTGACAAAAAAAACAATTTTAGATTAATTAAGTTGTGTAATATAATACACAACTTAATTAATCTGTGAGTGTGAGTGTTGTGTGTCCATTGTTGCAACTATTAAAGTAAAGTAAAATATATAAGTAAATAAAAAACGATAAATTTATATTATTACTAGCTAGTAGTTAGTTAGTGCGCAGCTGCGCCCCGCGGTTTTACCTGCGTGGATGATGATAATGATGATGATGATGAAAAGTAGCCTGTGTGTTAATCCAGGATATCATATATCTTGGTACCAAATTTTATCCAAATCGGTTCAGCCATTTGGGCGTAAAAGAGAAAATGATGACGATGATTATGATGATCAAAAGTACTCTATATGTTAATCCAGGATATAAACAATCCTGGTAACAATTTGGTGATATAAACTACCAAATTTCATCCAAATCAATTAAGCCGTTTGGGTGTGAAGGAGTAACAAACATACATACAAACTTTCGTTTATATTTTTTTCCGTGATCGAAGCTTTATTTTATTCACTTTTTTTGACAAATAATGTGATTATTTAGCAGACGGTCAGCTCGCATTGCGTCCGTCTGTTATCGTGGCTGAAAAGCAAAAACCCAGGCTTATGTTTGCTTCGTGTGTCCCGCGCCCCACAGCTGCACTGCTCTCCGAATCTAGATGTTTGTTTATCGTATGAGGTACCTACTGCTGGCCAGTTTGTCAGGCGCCCGAGGGGCTCCGACATGGCTTAACGACTTCTATTAAATCAATAACAGTCGGGACCAAATGTTTAACGTGCCTTGAAAAGGATAAAAATAGTATTGTGGGCAATCAGCTCGGATGGCACGTCCGTCCACTAAAGCAGCTGAAAAGCTACATCCCGTGGTGCCTCCCGCGCCCCACATCTGCAGCGGCAGGCGTGTTTATTTTCAGCTTTTTAGCTATTACTGTTGGATAGCTTAGGGTTTGACGTAAAAACTGGTGTACTTGGTATCTCAATCCGATGAGTAGAAGCCAATTCAGTAAAAACTTTTTGACGGCTGAAAGAATTTTGATAAAATGTTGGTATGGAATAGTGTACTTTTAACCTAGAGAAATGACCACGCGTGCGATGCCGCGGGTACAGCTAGTATGATAAGTAATATTATAACAGTGATGGCTCTTCGTAAGCCATACGATAAGCTACACAATAATTTTCGTTCGTTTCTACCTAAGGTTAGATTGAGATATACTTATTAGAGAAATCAGATACCTCAATCTGCCTATTAGTAATTCAAGTGATACTAGTAATCTAAGTTAACCAGTCCTGTGTTAATGCTAATGTTGCTTACAGAGCAAACGCTCGCGTTTGCGTTCGGTTTACGTTCCGATTAATGGACTTGACTGTGATCAGATGGCGACAGGTGTTCAGCAAGTTAATGCTTAGGTCATGAATAATATTGTTCAGCTAATTACTTTGACAACTTACGATTGTAGATATACGTACAGTGTTCATCTGACTATGTATGTTCAGTAAAAATGTAAAACTAAACAACTTCAATAAATTTTATGGCGTAAGAGCCGAACCAAATAATGTAAAAATACATACTCAATTAAAACTCAGAATACACAATATGTATTAATATATAAAATTAAATATATTCGGGACAATTCACACTAATTACCTATCTTCAAACTAGAATATACCCTGTACAACTATGTATATACCCTGTACAACTATGGGCACAAGATAATGTATACGCATACATAGATAAAATATTACATCCATCACTCGGAAAAACATATTTCTGCTTATAACACAAACAAGCGACCTGCCCCGGCTTCGCACGGGTATAGAAAGATAAAATTAGTATATGGACAAATAGAACAACAACAATTTCTTCTACAACATGTTTATGTTTTAGGTTTTATACTCACGTACCATTTCGTCTATAGTATTATTCTGTTTAACGCATGGAGATTAAATTACGGTTACTATTTCGTGTATTATTAGCATAGAGCATTTCCTACGTCAGATTATTAGATGTTCTGTGATTTCGTTTCCATGGCAACGTTCCATATACAAAGACCCGTATCACCTTCTTAGTTTGTGATCTTACGTAGTATTTATATACTCTTTGATTTGTGATACAAAATAATCGAGATATTTTGCAAAATTTAATACCTCAGGTTTTATTATTGCAGTTTTCGAAGGGAAATGTAATATTTTGAAAAATATAATGCTGCTAGTGTTACTCGCTGATAATTTTGCTTTCTTTATCTCATAGAATTTTTAAAATCGGGTCTGTGTTTTTTGAGTTTATCCATTACAAACAAACAATCTTTCCTCTTTATAATATTAGTGTAGATGATTGCACCTTGCGGTATTCGAACCCACGACAGTCTGATTTCATAGGGGTCACTAGCTACTAGAACATTTTATTTTTGTGTACAAATTGTCATAGAAAATGCATTTTATTCTAATTTCATTTCAAAACAGATTTAGTACACAATACGTACACATATAACCATATAATAAAAAACTCTGTTTTATTTATTATGTTTATCTCGTCTTGTAACTGAGAAAATATTTCTGTTTCATCTCTTTGGATGGAAAAGTGAAAAATTTGGAGACATTTTGACTCTTGAGAGCAACAACAATGGCTATTTAATATTCATAAGGCAAAGTATCAAGTTCGCGTTGACATTGTCGTGCTATTTTGTCCTGTCTTATAACCAACTGACAGGGCTGTCACTATTTCACCTACATCAATATTTTAGTTAGATCAGTTACCTAATTAACATAGTTTATATTTAATTATAGGCGTCAAAAAGCTAATTATAGGTCCTTGCGATTCGCAACAGAATAATATAAAAGCATGATGAAATGTTGTCTCTGTTATGTGTATTAATTGTAATAAACAAAATAATTACTGGCGTCAGTTATTATTGCCTCAAAAAGATAATGAAATTTCATTATAATAAAATGTTCGTACCATGACTACGACCTTTCTAGACAATTTTTTGTGTTTGATATAATTGAATTGGTAGCAGTTGAAGTTACTAGTTACTATCAGTTATACATTGTTTAACCCTCAGTGGTTGAAATTTTATGAAATTATTTATCATAATTGCGATAACCCTACACAAAACTTTCTACGCTTATTACTCAGTTTAAACGTTAGTTAGTGGCACAAATTTACAATCGCTTCAGGCACATAGTCACAACTTCCACACACGTCACCAGGTTTACTTAGCGAATGAATGTGAAAACAAGGGCCTTGTTTCTTCATTTGAGTTAGTACCTTTGAGAAACCCGCGGGCAAACACTAATAAATACTTGAGTAGTTAAGCAGTAACTGCACTCGACATCTTTGTCGTTATTGTTATTATTTATTATACTAAAGTAGTACTTATTTTGATTGTTCACGACAGAATCAAAATTTTATTAAGCGATGGAGCATAGTTTTACCCTGAAGTTAGTAAGCTTTTAGTTTATAAACCTAACATTTTTGAATTGTATTATGTTATAAGGCACGTTAAGGTCGGTCCCGGCTGTTATTGACTAATAACATACGTTAAGCCATGGCAGAGGCCCTCGGGCGGCCTGTTAAACTCTGAACCAGAGGTCAGGACTACTTTATACGACAAGAAAGCAAGCAATGTCACAGAATAGAGAGCAAGTTGTTTTAAGTTGTTTGTGTTGTCTGTTGTTAATTTTTATGAAAATATAACATGTTGTGAATTAAGTTTTTGGAGTTACAGAATTCTAACACGCTATTCAATTCTTGACACATGTCAAAAAACTGTAACTTACACATAATCTTGAATGTCAAAACTTGTTGTTCGTAATCCCTCAGCATTTTCGTCTCTACAATATCCTGTAATCCACCACAACGTCCGTCCGTTGTCCTCGTTCCGTCCGCTCGTTACTCTACAATCTAATTGGGGCGGTAGAGACCGACTCTACCTTATTAGTGGAGATGTAAAGCCCTGGAGTAGAATCGGGCGCTTATAGTTCCTTTGACGGCTTCAATTAATTTTATACCAAGGTCTGTTTAACAAGTTATTAACTGAATTCAACTTAAATTGTTGCTAGTTTTCTTGATAAATTAATGTGATATTGCTCTATTCAAAACAGTCACAGCAGCGCAACTGACAAAACTCTGTAATTATCTAATCATAGCAGGAATTTATAGATTTATTCTTGTCACGGGAAATTATTTGTTATAGAACTTAACAAGAAGCAATGTTTCCATGTCTGGATTTTGCGACACAAATTACTATTAAAGACAGTTTTTATTTCTAATACGGAATCCTAATTACGGATTTCTCAGTACTACTCTCATAAAAAATAATAATATAATAATTTAAATAATTATATGAACATATTTTCTACATCTCTCAAAGATAAACGTCTAAAAAACAATAATTTTCAGCGAACGCCATGAGGCCGTCACGTCACTTGACGTTAAACGCCAACCTCTATTACGCCCATTACACAACCCTAGCTGGGTAAGGTAACTATGCATCCGGATTTCAGTGAAGTTTTTTTTTAATATATATATACTTCTCTTACTCTTACCTCTCTGTTTACCCATCTCAAGTTTTCCTAAACTACTGCGTTCTCCTGTCTTTAGTTTGACTACAATGTCACCTAATGGTGTGTCGAAGCGATAAAAGATAGACACTTATCTAGAATAATCTAAATCTAAATCTAAATAATATATAAAACAAAGTCGGGTTAGTTACACCATTTATAACTCAAGAACGGCTGGATGGATTTTTATGATCTTTGATTTGCTGAATTAGTCTTTGCTCCGAATAGCAAAAAAAAACCTATAAAAACTTCGAGAAAACACACAAAAACAATAATTATAATGAAAATGAATTTCCTCGTACATTTTGTAAGGAAGAGGTTTTTTGATAATATCTCGAGAACGGATGATTTCGATTAATTGGTGATGGCTGAGGGGAAGTAGTGGGCCGGGTAGGGGGATGGGGAGGGAGGGGGATGAGTAGGGGAGGGGCAAAAATTGTACGCGTGCGATGCCGCGGAGTGCAGCTAGTTATGTATAAAAACAAATATGTATTTGGTGTGTGTAGTGTGGTTCCTATTCACTCGAAGCTTTAACACATCAAGGTTATATTTTTCTGGAATCCATCTTGTCCCTGTAACTAATACTTAGTTGGTGACCCCAATCCCAGGAGACGCGGCCGCCTCAAGCGGACTGGACCGCACCGGAGCGCGCCGGATCGCGCCGGATTACGCCGGATTACGCCGGCTCCGGACGGATGCGACCGGACGGGACTTAGGCCAAACCGGAGATGGCCTCGTTAATCTGTCCGCGCTTATTACACTGATTTTAGTTTCAACTTTCTTTGACGAAGATTTAATTTTAATTTAATCGAAGATTCGTAATCTAATTTTTAAAACTATTGAAACATCTATACTTAATAGTATGTTAAAAGATAGCAAACTAAGTATTTTTTATACGCTTTATATTAGCTTCACTTGTATGTTTGTATGTAATAATAGTTTAAAAAAACTAAAAAACACGCTTTATATAGAAAACCAAACAAAAAAATAAATTTTAATAATTTTGAATTAAGAATAGTGTAAAATGTTTTATTTCAAAAGCGTGGGGTGCTTTTTAAGATATTATCGATATGATAATATCGATAATATCCTTCTTCTCATATCTGTCAATGAAATATTTATAACTATTGAAGCATGCACCCCATGATTTTTTTGAAATAAAACATTATACACTATTCTTAATTCAAAGTTATTAAAATTTATTTTCTATTTTTTAGTTTGGTTTTCTATATAAAGGATGTTTTTTAGTTTTTTTAAACTATTTTTTCTTCATATTTTTTCCTTATTATAAGCTACTAAACAAGTATTGTTTATAAATAAAAAAGCGGCCAAGTGCGACTTGAACTCGCATAGAGATGATTCCGTACGATGAATATTAATTCACAACATTGAGAGATTTACCAAGACTTAAAATTGTAGGCTCGATAGTTTCAGAGAATAGACGAGAACCCACAAGGATTCCGTTTTTTTGTTCATTTGGAAGTACGGAACCCTAAAAATGATGTCTGTCTGTCTGTAAGTTCGCGAATCACTCGACCGATTGAAATTTGGTTAACACTGTTGGGTAGCTTAGGTTTTGACTTAAAATCTAGTGTACTTTGTATCTCAATCCAATAGGTATAGAAGCCGAGCAATCGATTTAGACTAAGTATTTGACAGCCGATTTTTGAAAAAATGTATCAATTATATTGTACTCTCTAGGTAGGTACTTTTAGTACTGGTATAATACATAATCGGTTAAATTAGCTAACCACCTGAGCATAACATGCGCCGAAGCATAACACACGCCGAAGCATAACACGCGCCGAAGCAACGTAACTTGTACTGGAATAACCGCTTTTTAACACTCAAGTGGCTAAAAAGTTATCGCGCCGGAAAAGCCGTGGGCACAGCTAGTTAGTTAATAAATATAAAGTCGCCAGCTTTATATTTATTAACTAAAGATAGTGATGCCCGTGACTTCATCCGCGCGGACTACTGTTTATCACGAAAAAAGTATCGTATGTTTTTAATAATCAAAAACCAATTTTAAAAATTATTGAAAACCAATGCAAATATAGGTATAGCACCAATGCTCTTGAAGTTTTTTGACTGACTTGTTATTTCGTTTCCATGACAACCGTTCCTTACAGCGAGTAATCAATATTCAAAATCCGTCCAGCCGTTATCGCGTGAAAGCCCCTCAAACAAACAAACAGACAACGTTTCACTTTTATATATTGGTATGGATAGCTCGCATTCTGTTTTATGGTATCAATTCACGAAAAGACAAGCGCATGTTTTTTATCAATTCTATCATCCGTCAACATCATGACGGAGTATTAGTTTATGAAATTGTATTAAAGCGCTATAAAAATAAGGTATTACAATTACATAAGTAAATATTTACAATTTTATGGATTTGTTAATACTGTTTGTACAAAAAAAAACTCAAAAAAACTGTTGCAAAATATTTTATTAAATTCTAAAACAATTTATGCTTCTATTAGTCATCATTATAATACTCGTATGAGCACGAACTACAATATTTTTCTTCTCCAACCACGCCTTCGATAAATTCTGCGAAGCCCGCGGTCCTCAACAAACAATGTCCATCCGTTATTAATATCGCTCCTACATTCCTCCGATATCATCTGCTGTCATTCTTTGTCTTGAACGGGAAATAATTTGCTGTTTTTTTTCCGTTATTTTTACCCTTTTCCTGTTTATTTGCGAATTTGTAAAGGTTGTATAGGATTTGTATAGGAAAATATTAGTCGCTGTTGTGTTTTGGTTCGGTTTCTTAAATTTATCCGGCACATTATTATTTTTCCGGAATTTTGAACAACCGAGGCGTTTGGGTACTCAATAATACAATACATTTATTTAAATTAGATTAGAAGATAAATTAAAATGTATATTAAAATCTGCCTGTGTTAGAGGTGTGAATAACGGCATTTTTTTTAACGAGCTGTATTCGCTAAGTTATTTTTATATAGCCAGCTATTTTAAAAGCTATTGTTATAACGTGAACTTGAACGCAAAGACGCGAATCAACGAACAGTGAGACTGGCACAGAATAACAAACGACGCGCGCGATCTACATTACTTCATTAGAAACTGTAACAGTATCTAACCCTTTTTTAAAAACTGTACCATTGAAAGGACCGTTGCCCGGCTAAGGAAACGTACCTCCTTCTCAGGTAAAGGCGAGGAATTAAAACAAGATGGTAAATTCAATAACAAAGGGCTTTATTACAAGAATAGAAAAAAGACGCACATGAGTTATCAAATATTGGTACTCTCCCCTTTACTGAGGAATTCAAAAAGAAATATTTTACACTTAATTTAGTTTGTTCTGCATCAAAATAATTATAAACAGCAAGATCTTATAATAGGAAATACTTCTAACTTATTACTTAAAACTCAAAATTCTCAAATATGATTACAATTTCCTCAAAAATATATATTCTAGTACTTAACTTCGGTCTGTATGATATGAATTTACAATAGAAAAGCAGTATCCTAGGCTAGTAAAAATTTAGAGTCTGTCATCAAGAAATTAACATGTATTGGTCACAACGCAACGGAATAATCTTGTCTTTGCCTCAGAATGTTCTTAATTAAATGAGAACTTGTGCAAACAGAGTGTGTGTGTGTGTGTAAGATTGTGTTTCCCAGAGGGATATTAAACTCTAAAACAGAAAGTAAACAGAAACTAAGACAGAAAATATCTTGCAATAATATATTAACACGTTAGAAGGCGAAGGCTTCCCTCGCTACCGTAGCTCGCTGACTCAAAATGATATGGAGTGGACCAACCTGGAGGCTTCCTGGGACGCCGTACCGTCGTCTCGCGTACCGCCGCGGAACGCCTCCTTACTCCACTCGATCAGCTCCTACTGCTTGACCACGAACGGTGCCTGGTATCTTCTACTGGACAGGTGGTGCGTTGGAGTCCTTCTGGAGTCCCTCGTAGACCGGCTTCTTCCACGAACGGTGGTGAGCCCCGGGTGATCGCGCATAGCAGCTCGCAGTGGTGACGACAATAGCCGACCGTAGATGCACGATTTTAACCTGGAACCCACGTTCCTTTGTGTTCAAATGTGTCTCGAGATGCCCGCCTTAGATAGACGCGGTGCAAAATCAAAACAGATATTTCATTAGTACAATACTGAAATCACGGGAAATCACACTAACCTGGCTTTTGCACTCGTATACTTATTTCGCCTGTAACAGGGCAGCTTCGTTTTGGACAGCGTGCCTCGGTCGTTTTGTTCACACAAGAGAACTGCGTGTTTTTCTGCTGCCTGCGTCGATCTTAATTACGTGCCAACTATGTAAACTAAATTCAGTTTTACGTCCGAAATCAAAATCCAATCCACAGGCTTCTCTCTTGTATATATACGAACTTTGGTTTGCACTTCGAGTAGCATTCTACTCAGACCTCGAACTTCCGGTTATCTCGAACAGTCCAGAACTAACTCTGCCATTTGCATCATAAAGCAGACCTTGTCGGCCTAGCAATACTGGTCACTGTCCTCCAGCCAGTTCTGGTACATACCAATCAGCATCATCCGGTGTTTGCTTGAACAAGTTCATAGAAAAAAAAACATCTCTCCGGAACTTTCATGCGATTTAGACATTATGTCAAAACCTTCCATGGTGTGACCATCACAAGCGATTTCTAGATTTAAATTATTTTCGACATATGAAACGCTGCCTTCTGAATTTACGATTTGTTAGCCAACTTAAAGATGCGACCTATTCTGGATTTTTAAACAACCCGTTCCTCGTCCAAAGTTATCCAGAGCCCGAAATATTCCTGGAACGTCAATTAATAATAGCAACACTCAGAATCCCTGCTACTTGCCGTCAGAGGCCACCGCTTCTTTTACACCTTCCTTCCAGTTCACGCCTCTTGTCACTAGCTGTCGCTGCGTGGATTAACCATTTTATCTATTTTTAGACAGTAGATGAAAACTTTTCCCTTTCACTCGCAGAGGCAAATTCAACCATTATTTCTTGATTCTTAGATAGGCAAAATTATCAATCTGTCTTCAACAAGAAAAGCTTTCATTATTCTTTCAACGAAGAAAGTGGCGCTCGCGTGGTGGAGCTCGGCGTTTTTTACAAACTCGGCGTCTGGTTTTCAGATACGGAGAAAACACAACTTGATCTAATAGAAAAGACGCTGCTCCTCGCCAGATGGCGTTGTACCCAATACATTTTATTTAATCGAGATCTATAACAAAAATCTAACTTGTAGTCATGATTTAACATGTCACACCATTGCACTGCATTTTAACAGTTATCACTGCACTTTTCAATAGAGGTCCATACTATCGCATTGCTATTTCTTGCAGACATTTTTTATTCACTCACAATAAAACTACCTTACTAACAAAGTCTATTAACACCAATTATATAATATTACATCATTGATTTACACAATAAAGTCAAGTAAAAGCAAATAAAATAATAGCCACACAATATTTTCAACCTTCAAAATTCACCCACTTTCCATATCTCTGTCCTGTATGCGCGTTTTTTTTTCAAAGAAAAGTTTTACACCTTTGTGAGTTCCTTGATCCGTACAAAAAGCTAATAGCTGTGGCTATAACGTGTAACGTTATAGCTTCATAGACTTGAACAGCTCATGTAGCAGAACATAACATTAAATAATTCAACGAACCAATAACATAACTTCGCGTCTTGCACAGTTCGTTAAATTCACACTGATCACATCACGTCGCGAAGCTACAGTTAATAATCGTTGCGTTATAATTTAGGCAATCAGCGCTTAACGTGTGTTAACACTACTAGTTATAACGAGCAACGCTAAACGTTAACACACGTTATAACTAGAAGAGAAAGTTGAATGAACTGAGATTAGCGCCATCTACAATTCGTTGCATTTTCTCCAAATCAAATAAATCAATGACAGGAAGTTACGTGCTGGCGGACTAGAGACGTCTATGGTTTTTTAATGAACTAGCTTGTCATTTATGGTTGTGCAATACGATGCGACGTGACTCCCTAGATTTACGAATAAACGTTAGTTCCTCTTGACATCGCGATATTTTTTTTGTGGCGTTGAGTCACGGAATCGCGTACTAAATGTTGAATAATTATAAAATTTGATATGTTAGTAAAACAAAATTATAACATTAGCGGATTAATTTATTCTATTTTATAACGGCTATAGTTATTTATTAATTTAACGTTATATTAGGATCTATGTGTTATATTAACAACCTCTAAACCTGTCTATACCACAGAATAAATAATAGTACTGGATCCCTACCTTATTCTAAGCACACCAAAGCGACTGTTCTCACTTTTCTTGCATTTAAGTTGTTCCATACATGTATAAGAAAATGTTTTTTTTTTCCTTATTATTTTTTTCCTGAATTTTTCCTTTCTTTTAATAGTTACTAGCTTTTGCCCGCGACTACTTCCAAGCAGACTACAGTTTATCGCAAAAAAGCATTCTATCTACCTTTAACATATTAAAATGTAAAAGTATAGTACCACTTCATGTTATTTCGTTTCATGGTTCCTTATAGCGAGTAATTAACATTTTCAGGTTTTCCCGTGGAAACTTACTAACTATAATCTAAGTGTTTTCCTGTCTGTATCGTTTTATTTTTTTTGTGTCAATAAAGAGTTAATCTATCTATCTATCTATGTTACCATTTTCCGGTATAAAAGTATCCTATGTTTTATTCCAGAGTATAATATGCTATCTCCATTCCAAATTTCATATAAATTTGTCCAGCCGTTATCACGTGAAAGCTCCCCAAGCACTTTTATATTGGTGTGGATTTTGCTATTTGGGGCGGAAACAAATCCAACAAATCAAATACCATAAAATCGGTCCAGTCTGTATATATATAATATAATCTAAAACAAAGTCTGGTATGGTATAGCTGTACCTGCAGCTTCGCACGCGTGATCATTTCTCTAGGTTAAAAGTTCTCTATGTACTAAAAACAACAAAAAAAAAAAAATTGCTCGGCGTCTACTCATAGGATTGAGATACCAATTACACCAGTTTTTAAGTCAAACCAAAAGCTATCCAAAAGTGAAAATTGCATCGTAATCGGCTTAGTAGTTATTACGTAATGCGCGAACAGACAAATAGACAAACAAACAAACACGATTATTTAAAATGTTATATTCTTGTTCAGTAGTTTATTTTCAGTACCCTAGACCATTTTTTAAATATCTTCTTTGTACAGACCATTTCGTACTTATTGCTTTAGTATAAGTATAGGTGTAACAAACCCGACTTTTTTAAACGATTTTATTTTTATATATTCAGATTAAGACTTCTGAAAGGATATTAATGTGCAGATAGATTAAATATAATTTGGCGAGATATTTTTTATTCAATATGACGGTGATTTAAGGCTACACTGACGTCCGGTATGGGGTATAAGTTATTGTGTTTTGTAATGCCCACTGCCGGCCTCTACCCAAACCATCCCAAACACTTTTATGGAGGCGAGTGTGGTCTTGCTTCGCTGGCGGAACTGATACACTGATTATGGTGGTGAAGATGGATATGACATAGATGGAGATAGTAGTTCCCGTTCCAAAGAGTTCGGGGTCAAACGTTAGTGCTATAGTCACTAACGTTTGACTCCGAACAAGTTTTTTGGGCATCCGTACTGCAGGAGCGTGCAGGGCAGGCAGGCGCCTATTCCGCGGGCACTGCGCTTGCTTAATGATGTGCTGGCTCATGGCCCGGGCCAGGATCTGGATTTATTTAAATGTACATATAACGAGTTTCACAAAGCGGCAATGGATTTAATAATGGAAAGTCCAAAGTTGGCAAGTGCCTAATTTTTGGCCGAGTTTCTGACCTAAATTATTTGTGTAAATGTGTATTAATTGTGAGTGTTATTTGTTTGTTCAAAATTGTTATGGTGTACTTGCTCTTGATCCTTGGGTGGGTAAATTGGGAAACTGTAATGCCCACCCACAGAAATGTTAGAATAAATAAATAAATAAATAAATAGTAATGGGTTGGGTCGTTGTTTTGAGCATTTCAGAGGCAGTTTTGATTTCATCCGGGGTCACTGTATAGTGCAATTGCTGTTTAGTCTCATTTCCTGCATGCAGCCGTGGCATAGATAACTGTTTGTGGCTCCAGTTTTATGCAGATGATAATTTATTAATATGATTGTCTTAATTAACATAATAAGTGATTTACTAACTTGCTATAATAGTAATAATGTGAAAAACCTGTAAAGGCCTTGCAATTACCATTTAAAAAAAATAAGTCCTTGTTGATTTTATATAATTAATAAATAAATAATTGGCGTCACATGCATAATAAGACTTAGTAGAAGGTAAAACGCCGACGAAATGTATGTAAGTGGTTCATGACAATTCTGCTCATTCTTGACATGATTGCAGACAGTCCAGTTTCCTGTCCCGAGGATGTTGTTGGCCTGATTTGGATAGTTATAAATAAATATCAATTACTTCTAGTTTTATCCATTTATTTAAAAGAAAAGTTCATCCATTATTATCTAAGCCAAACTATGAAACAATGAAAGTTTGCTAAAATCTACTTAATTAATTTGTCATGTTGGAAAATAAGCAAGATCAAATATTATTTGTTTTGTAGCGGCGCCCACAGTTGTAGTTTATTCAGAGTACTGTCATTTAGTTATCGAGATGTTTTCATGGAACTTTGAGAACTTTAAGAAAGTTTAAGAATTAATTAAAGTTAAATATTGACATCAATATTTAACTTTAATTAATTCTTAGCTACGTAGCTATAACGTTTAATCAACCATTTTTGTACATTCCAAACATACCATTTGAAACAGTCTACATAAATAACCGGAATTACGTAAAAAGAGGAATTAAGCAGTCATTACGAATTAAAAGGCCTGTTTCAATAGCCCGGAAATAGCCCCCGAGGGTACCGTTCCCGCTATGTGCCCGGGTACGCTGAGATTACGCGACAACCCTGAGACTAAGGGATGCTGAAAAGGACTAATTATTATTTTGCCTGGTTGTTACATGAGAAACAATTTTCATCTTAGAAATAATATTTTTTTCGTGAACCCTGTTTTTAGGGTTCCGTAGTCAAACAAGGAACCCTTATAGGTAGTTTCGTCATGTAAATAATGTATTTTTTTTTGTGTAGCTTGTGTTATAAATGGAAAGTGAAGAAAAAATAATTTTAATACGTGGTATTTGCGTGCGTACCCATTGCGTGGGTTCTTATCTAGGTATTTTAAAATCATAATTAAGTTTCTTGAATAGTTTATTTCTATTTGATTCCGTTTAAGTTTGTGGCTGTTAATTGACCTTTTTGCTTAAGTTGAGTGTCCTCCAAAAAAGTTAGATGTACTTTCGGTTGTACGTAACTACATATAACTTCCTTGGTCCCCTCTAACTCATAGAGTACAAAAATACAAAACTAGGGAACTAGCGCATAAAATGACCTTACTAACAAAATTACCACCGCTATCTAGAGTTTACAAGTTTTCGAGATATAGCCGACAGAGATAACGCATTTTATGCCCGCGTCCACTCTAGACAAATTCCATAGTTAGAGAAATAATCCAATCGTAACACAATTTTGTTGGCGTACATAACGTAAAATCTACTGGACCGATAACATTGCGGTTTTCGCAGTTGTATAGCTTGTTGTCCTGAGTCTAAGCGTGTACGACACGCATTAGGCTGGTTTATTATTTTTTGTGACTGTATAAACTATTTTCGATCTATACTTATAATAAAACTTTAAAAGGTCAATTTTTTTTTTTTTGTTTAGTTATGATTTGATTTCATACTACGAGGTAGGACATAGGATTCTTTCATCCCGAAAAATTAAACGGTTCCTGCAGGATAGGGGTTGAAAGTTGAAGAAAAAAAAAAACACTTAGCACACTACAAACTGAAACTACTGGACGGAGTTTGATGCACCTTGGCACAGTCATAGTTTATATGTAGGGTGAAAATTGAGAATACAGTTCAACCAAAAAAAAGGGTTCCTGCAGGATAGGGGTTCAATTTCTGTATATTGAAGACATTTTGTAATTTTTTTTGGATACTGTTTTATATTCAGTACTGAAACGAAAATTGTATTTTTTTGTCTTTCTTTCTGTCTGTCTGTATCCTGGAAGTGATCACGCCGAAACTACTGAATAAATTCAAATGAAACTTGGCATTTTTTGAGTTTATACTACAAAGTAAGACATTGGATACGTCGCATCCCGAAAAATTATAGGGTTCTCGCAGGATAGGGATTGAAAGTAATTTAAAAGAACAAGTATCCCGCTGTAACTACTGCTCGGATTTTGATGCAACATTGCACAGTCATATTTTATATCATAAGTGAAAATAAATAATACTTTTCATACCGAAAAAATGAAGGGTTCCTGCTGGAGAGCTGAAGACCGAGCTCAGTAGTGTGCATTAGGAGAGGCCTACGTCCAGCAGTGGACAGAAATAGGCTGATGATGATGATGATGCACAGACTACGACAAACTACGACCAGACGATAGGCAAAGCGCCACCCTTTTATGGTAGAAATACCTCGCACAAGAACGAAGCGTTGGAATAGTCTTCCTTCATCAGTGTTTTCGGTAAATTATAACCCATATGTGTTCAAGTTTAGAGTGAATAGATATCTAATATGCAAACATACTACACCTACGACAACATTATCGCTCTCCAGCAGGTGAGATCGTGGTCAAATTAACCCCGCATGCTTTCTGTGCCAACCGCTTTCTTTCACCCACACAAGACCAACATTGTATGTGAAAAAGTAGGCACTAATAAGTAGGTTAATATGGGTCTGAAGGGTCATCTGTGGAAAATTCCGTATATTACAAGACAAGCATAATGTTATGAAGAAACAAAGAAAAATTTGTCTATTTACAGTGGCCAGAAATTCGAAAAATTTCATCACGAAATTGTTTAACCTGACCTTTCCGCGGTGTACTTCAATTTAGTTTAATTTTATACAAAAAATAGCATTTCGTCTCGAAATAAAAATTCTCTTTACACCTCTCAACGTCCTAATTTCCATAAAAATACAAATTGGCGAAGTATCAAATTTCTCAACATTCTAGAAAAGATCAAAAATTTGAAAAATAGACTTCTCGGAACATGTTTTAAAAGGTTTTAAAAATATCGTATATTTTCTTATTAGCCCTTCATTAGGTGTACGTACATGGCCTGCAAAGGGCCGTATTAGATGACAAAACATAAATATCTTGTAAACAAGGTAATGTAATAAGGGATGTAGGCCACCCTCGAGTGCTCAGCTGCTGTTGAGAAATGAGGGTAGTTGTAATAAAATGCGCCCTTTGTTGCGATACGCTGATTTATTACACTTTCAAGAGTATGTTAAGACTTTTTTTGGAGATTAATAGGTTTTATGAAGAGTTTAGGAAGAGATAGTATTCATGGATTTGATTACCTGAAACCTCTCATTGATTTACCAAGCTTAATAAACTCAACTTGCACAAATGGATTCATTAACAAACTGACCAAAATAACCCGTGTTTGTTTTCGCATCCTCTACCGACCGAGCTATATGTGGCTTCGCCATTGCCACTACAATTTGCTAATTCTGATAGCTATGTCGGTAAATGTAATTCTTTGGGGGATATGAATATTCCAGCTTTGTCTCCTAAAATTTATGGATAATAAAATAAAAGCTGCTTAATAAGTTGCATATTCAAGGTTTTTGGGTTGCCTCATTAAAATACGCTTCCGCTGTGTGGTGGGGCACCTCGGGCTCAAAGCAGATGGTAAATGGTCTATTTATTAGCAAAAGTCACCACAATAATTGCTTACTAATATAATGTTATTAAATTAGTGTAAGATATCGGCAGCAAAATGTTATAGACAAAATAATTTGTAAGTTTTTGAATAGAATAAATCTATTGCATTCAGGTCCATCGCTATATTGTTGTTGTGGAAATGATAAGTAGCGATTGAAGGTCGTTTTTTTTAAGCTTATCTCTACGAATAAGTAATGCTTATCTCCTTATTAACGCGAAAAATATATTGGACACCGTGACGCTTTCCCATTAATATTTTTTAACTAATATGCCGTTGAAGGATGAATTGTCCATACAAGCAAAAATCAAAAAACATTTGTAATTATAGCATATTTTGACCACATATTATTTGGATTCGGATAGTATTTTTGTTGGTTCAAAATGCTTACCTAAAATGAAATGTAAGCGAACATTGCGTATTTTCACGACACACATCGGTATTATTCGTTTATATTTTATTTCAGGAAAGTATTTTAAATATATAAAAACTGGATCCTAGATAATACAATTCTATTCAAATGTGAATAATATCCTATTATGGTGGAAATAATTATGCTTTAATTAGAAATTATTTCGTTACGTACAAAAAAAAAGCTAAATAATGATTATTCTGTAAGGTTTTATTAAATAATGAGCTTTTGCCCGCGACTTCATCCGCGCTGACTACAGTTTATCACAAAAAAAAAGCATCTTATGTTCTTCTAGGATATTAAAAACCAGTGCAAAAGTATAGAACCAATGCTCCTGATGTTTTTTGACAGAATTTTACTTTGTGTACACAGCAAACTTACCATTTTTTGGGATAAAAATTCTATGTTGGTCTCTATAATGTACAGCACCTGTTTACAAAGTTTCATTAAAATTGGACGAGTCGTTTTGGCGTTACGACTCCCCAAACAAACAAACAAAGTTTTACTTTTATATATTGGTGTCGATTGCCTCAATGATAGGAATAAAATGTTCACTAAAGTATACTTAGCAAAAGTTAGATAAAACGTTTTATGGGAAAAAAAGAGGAAATCCTGTGGGCCCAAGGGAAGGAGGGGGTAGGTAATGAACGGGCACGCTGCTCCCGCCCTATTATTTTATCCACATTTTTACCCTTATTTTTTAGCTCGGCCCTTTGCCGGGAGTAAGTTTAAAAAACGAGCGAGCTATATTGGCGCCTAGTTGTTAATAAAACATATTGGTTTTCATAGAAATATATTCAGAACTAGCTTTTCCACTCGTAATATCGTCCGCGCGGACTACTACTGTTTATCGCGAAAAATACCATTCTATGTTCTTCTAGGATATTGAAAACCAATGCAAAAATAGGTATAGCACCACTCTTGAAGTTTTTTGACAGACTTGTTATTTCGTTTCCATGGCAACCGTTCCTTACAGTGATCAATCAAGATTTTCCAGTTTTTTCGTCAAAACTGTCAATTTTCCGGGATAAAAAGTATCCTTTGTCTTATTCTAGGGTATAAGCTATCTCCATTCCAAATTTTATCGAAATCCGTCCAGCCGTTACCTCGAGGAAGCTCCCCAAACAAACAAACAAACAGACAATGTTTCACTTTTATATATTGGTACGGATTGTCGAGTTTTCTCCTTAATTAAGTTTTTTTCTTGAAAAGTCTTGAATATGGATTTTGGAATTTGAAACGAACAATCAATCGACGTCAGTTTTAAATTTGAACAGAAATTCATTAGGAACTAATTATTATATCCTTGCCAACTTAAAAGAAATATTTTTTGGTTAAAATTGAGATAATATTGAGGTCATACTTTTGTATCAAAATTCATTTTTTATTTCCTTTTCTCCAATTACATATTATATCAATAGAAAACTTTTTTATTTGAATTAATTGTCAATTTTGGGATTATCTTTGTTTGTTGTCGCTATTAGGCTACTTACGCTAAACATAGACTAACCCCTGATTTCAATAAAAAGGAAACGAGTCGTTTTTCCAACGTCTCGTTAGATTTTGACGTATTTCGGAGTTTCTGTCAAAAGCTGATGGACAGTAAGTGAAACGGTTCGTTTTAAGATAGAGGAACAAGCCCTTAGCACAGAATTAATAATAATACAAGTACCCTTAGCTTAATTTGCAAATTTCTAAGTTGATATCATGATCAGTGTTTTTGCTCGACACTTTACTGATCGTACAAACTTTTTTCGTATTTTCATACTGTGTTTCACTAATTTAATCGGAAACACAGTGACAAGGTGAAATATGGGGACGAAGAAAGTGTCAATGAAGATCTTCGTGTCATGATTTTTATGGACTTTATTATCAGTCTGTTCGTTCCCACAAACTAACCGATGTTGGAACCAATGCCTTCCTTCAGGAACATATTATGAACCATAACTTATGTATAAAATATCATACTTTCCAAAATGTTACTAAAATTGTTAACCTACAAGGTTCTCACATTAAACAAACATGTGAAAAAAAGTACATTCGCTCCAACTCGTCCCTTGTACTTCATCTTCCCACAGCTCGCAGGTCAGCTATATTCGGGATTACATCGCACGTAGATTGCGACGATCGCAAGCTTCGGACCTCGTTACTGAACTCGATCTCGTATCTAGCTAATTTATAGGGGACACAGTGATTAACAGAAATGTGGGGACAAAGTGGCCGTGAAGGTCAAGGTATTTTTGCCAGGTGGGGTATGAATTGTATGATATAATCAGTAAGTGTTCGTTCACTGGACTTTATCAACAGCCTCTACTGTATTCTATATTGTATTTGCAAGAAATATACACAAGCCAGTTCACGAGACAGCACGTGTCACGCTTTTTTGCAATGGAAAACATTCGCGGGGAATTAAATGACGACCAGTTGGTCTAGTGGCTAGTGACCCTAACTATGAAATCAAATGGTCGTGGGTTCGAATCCCGCAAGGTGCAATCATTTGTGTGATGAGCAGAAATGTTTGTTTCCAAGTCATGGATGTAATATTCGTATCTATGTAAGTTTATCCATTATAAGTGGCCATAGTTTGGGGCTAGGTAATTGGTGTCAATTGTCCCAAGTATATTTATTTAAATAGTATCGTATTGCTGATAGCAGTAGAATGTGTGGCTAAATTACACTACACTATTAATTGAGACAGAGAAAAACGAGACGAAGAAGACGGGTGAACGATTGGATTGACAGAAGGATTTTTTATGGACCTAATGGCATGCCTGTATCTATCACGTACGTACACATGTGCCGGGTTTGCTGCCCCCCGCGCCCCTCTCTCATATTGCATACCAGTATATCAAATGTTGTGCTATCTCCTTGCTTGCCAGTTAACGTATACACATGACAGTAGGTGGCACGAGCAAGGAGCTGTTATGCAAGTGTGCTAGCTACAGTCATGTTTATTCTCGGCTTAATGTTAAAAAAACCCTATATACATTTACTGTGACTACAGGCCTTCATTTGTTTTCACAATTGCTGGCCGCCGTAGTATATGTATAATCTATGGCCGCCGTTTTGAATGTTTTTTTTATCACTGTTTAGGCAATCATTTGACCACGATCTCATCTGATGGAAAGCGATGATGTGGTCGAAGGTGTAGCACGTTTGCCTAGTAGATACCTATTTACTCTTATATTTATATTTTACCGGAAACACTGACGAGGGCAGGGATTTCCAATCCTTAGAAGTTCTTATAATAAATGAAGAAGCGTAACGCTTCGTTCTTGTGCGAGGTATTTCAATCATAAAAGGCTGGCGTTTTGCCAATCGTCTAGTTGTACGGTAATGGAAAGGTGATGGGGAAATCAGATTGTGCAGTTTTTGTGCACACTCTCCATAGTGCAATCTGTAGAATACCGACAGGATTGTGACCTCACGTCGATACGCCAGACTATGAAGCTTATTCTTTACCAGAGTGTCATCTCCAATGAGCCTCATAGCACGTCTCTCAATTGAATCTAAAGCCTCGAGCTGATACTTGGCAGAACCGTCCCAGAGGCGGCAGCAGTACTCCATACAAGATCGGACCTTTGCTTGGTAAAGATTCAAAAGTTGTCACGGTGTAAAGTACCGCCTAACCTTTGACAAAATACCAAGTTTCTTTGCAGCTACTTTGGCTTTGGATTTGATGTAAGACCCAAAATTCAGGTTTGATGTGAGTTCGACACTCAATAGCTACACTACGGAAAGATGAGATCGGTTAAGAGGACTCTTTTTAGCAGAGAACAAACACACCTGCGTGCGGTGTGTTTGTTCTCTGCTAAATCTGCGGCTTCATAGGCTAAATTCAAACGGTCCACCATAGCCTCTCTCTTTCTCTCTCTCTCTCTCTCTCTCTCTCTCTCTCTCTCTCTCTCTCTCTTTGTAACTTCAAAAGAGAACTAAACAGAACAATTATTCATAACAGTCTACAATCTTAAAATGAAACAATACAAAATTCTACTCTTTCAAAATTATGCATTTCAATTTCTTTCGCACTTCATAAAGGAATCGTGAAAAGGAAATGCACAAACTTGCAGTGAAATAGTTCTCAGCAAAGTTACACATTCTTCGCCAACCGGCTTCGTAATATAGCGCTTTCATAACAAATAATATAGGGTAGTTTCCACTGTAATTTTGCAGTAAGTAGTTCAAATATATTCACAACTTTCAGCTAACTGCTTATACTATTAGGTAAATTACCAAGAAAGAAAATAAACAGGTTTAGCCCGTTTTATTCTTCTAGCTCACTTTGGCTGGAATTTAATTAACTTCTTAACACAGAAGATTGGATCTGCAGTGTATGTAGAATAAACGTAATCATGGTTAATATTAAATAAAATACATTGTCTATCAGATTTGTTATGCCAAGCAATTTTGTATATGTAGGTGATCGTTGTTTTTTTATGACAGGTATACATGACAGGTACCTAGTTAGTCTCTTGTAGTACCTTATAATAGACGTTAGTAGAGCCTACTATAGGTTCAAAAGCTTTGGCAGATATTTAGCAGTGTTTTATTGCGGTGTTTTCTGTTAAAAATGCACTGAAATCACATCATTGATGTGACGGGCACAGAATATATAGTATTTGCATGTTGTCTTCACCTTTAATTACTGTGACATTTGATTTTATTTTTATTAACAATTGTATAATATTGTGAATGTGTTGGTGTGCACAGTGTTAGTGATCGAATAAATAAATAAATTCACAACCTTCAAAAATATATCTAAAGTGTTTCATAGCCATAAGGAAAGTTATCTATTATACGTTGATACTTTTGTTGATCTTTAGTAAACTTACAAGAAAAGTATAGTAACGGTAGTCATAATGTGTCATTTACCTTTTGCTGCAAAACGGCCACGTACCTGATGCGTCGGTCATGAGGGCTAAAGGCACGTCAGCTACAGGATGTGATAACATTACTGAGCCCTTGAGACTCAATTTACATTGTTTGAAAGCTTAAATTAATTCACAGTTTTCCCCTGTATACACGCAGCAACCTAAGTTGCCAAATCCCCGCGCGCCCGATTAACGTGGCAACGTACGTTGCCAAAATTTTTAACACCCGATACACGCGTTCACAATTGTGTTATTTTTTCGATTGAAATAGATTTCCGCGTTCTTTACCCTATCTGAGTATTTTATTCGTTCAAGGGATATTTTTCCCTATAGTAAAACACCTATCAAGTACCAATAACCTTAGTAGAATAAATAAAAATAAATAAAACTTGACCTGAAATTTTTACGAAATTTTTGAAATTTTGCTGGTTTTCACAAATATATTCTGGTCACTTTTTCTACAAAATTGTGTTAATATTTTAATGTTAATAGATAGATATATTCATGTTATATTTGAATAAAACATAGTAAAAGGGTGTCATCGATCTTATTTCCCAGAATTTTTTTTTTCCCCAGAAAAGCTCCCGATTTTTGGCTTCATCTTTTTCCGTGGTGGTATTTCCATACATGATAATTTCAAAAGTCTTTGGTTTGGTGTCAGTGGCTACATGTATTCAGCTAATCACAGGCTGAAATTTGTACGAATGTGCCAAGCCATTGACGAAGGAATGGAAAATGAGTTTGACGCGACACCAGCATACCAGCGATAACAATAACTTCGCGCCGATTTGCCCGCAGTGACTTTTATTTAGTCTGTTTGTGACTTTGACATAAAATAAAAGGGGATCTACCAATTATCTTTACGCTTAGAGTTCGTCAGAAATCCGTAGAGTACTGATTGATGAACTGTGGCATTAGGTATATTAGCTCTGTACAAATTTATCATACCTAGAAATCCCCGTAACTGTTGGATAGTTTCAGGTCAAGAGGTCTAATTCCGTCGGTTGAAACATCATAGCCTAGTAATTAAACATAAGGCTTATGTACCAAAATCACATTTACATATATGTATTTATAGTGATGCCGAATTCGGTGAAACGCTCAAAATATCTTGCATAGATGCATTTTGTGGTCCTCCAAATTTTCAATTGCTATTACGACGTCATCAATGAAATCAAAAAGGAAATCTAGTCCCTGTAGTACGTTACTATTCATTAATCTTTGGAAAGTTTGACTTTCATAATGCAAGCCAAAAGTCATACGCGGAAACCCGAGGAGTCCAAACGGCGTGATGATGGCCGTCATCTCGATATCTTCTGGAGCAACCTTGATATAATGATAAGCTCTGTTAATGTCTAGCCTTGTTTTTTTTTCTTACCTGTCAAGATATAGGTACAGTCCTGAAGTCAAGGCACGGGTAGCGGTCCGACTTGATGATGGCATTGATACACTTGTAGTCACCGCATCGCCAGTCCCCGTTTTTTTAATAACGACGAGCAGTGGACTCGCCCACTCGCTTTTTGACGGTCTGCATATTCCCATTTCCTACATCAATCTAAATTCTTCTTTAACTTTATGATACCTGTCCGGTAGCAGAGGCCTTGAACGCGCATGAACCGTAAAACCAGTGGTCTCAATATTATGGTAAACATCATTATTTGAATCACTGTCCTTAAAAAAAACAGGCTTAGTTATTTCTGAAAATTCCGATAGCAAGTCAAAAAAAATGGTTATTATTGTCTGCTGTACTCACAGAAGGGTCAGTGCAGTTAATTATGCTGCCAAGCGTTAGTCAGTTTGTCCTATTATAAATTAATTTCTGGGCATTTAAATCTACTAACAACCCATCATGATGTAATAAATCATCGCCAATAATAGGTTGTTTAACATGTGCTACATTAAATGTCCATCGGAATGGTCTCCTTAACCTAAGACTTAATTCTAAATTTCTAACACTATACGTGCAAATTTCAGTCACATTAGCTGTGATTAAACTATAGTTTATCATTTTATGGTCACATTTCTTAATCTACTACGATAAGGTAAAACAGAAACGGTAGCACCTGTATCTATGAGAATGCGAAGTCCTGTATTCTGGTCCACCACGCTGAGGCGTTGTTGTTAGTTGGGTACAGCCACCCGCTAGTGATTCCCTAGCTGGTTACCTTGCGATGCCATCCAATTGCATGTCTGCACGCACTTGTACGCTCGTATCTTGTAGCGAAAATGATAAAAGCAGAGCCAGTTACGGCTATTCAGGGTAAGCCTGACGGTACTGGACCTGTTTTTTGAGATGGATCTGTTTTTGTTTAGACCTGTTTCCTGGTACTAAGGTCTATCTCGTGACGTTGAAGCTTTCAGGTTTTGCAACTTCGTATTCATACATGCTATTTCTGTTCAAATTATCGCGGTACCTTGGCTTGAACTCAATGCGTGGACAGCAGCTATTTGAGTGGGGCTGATGCTCTCCATCACTTTGTCTGCAATCTTCGCTAGCTTGTTTAAGTCTCTGGTATCCACGACCGCTAGCGCTGCGTAAACAGAGGATGGTAAATATCCCTGCCAGATAGCCTAGCAGATATAGAGTATCATCCGAAACTTCCCCTGGGCCAAGTTGGTCCTCTGGAGCAACCTTGATATAAATAATAAATTTGTCATCTTGGCCAACAGCTGAGATGGTCACTGAACTCCTAAGTCCATCTTTCCAATTAATTTACGTAATTTTCTCGCCTTTGATTCCTCAAAAAATGCCAATAATATCTATCTACCTAAGCTATTATTTTTTATAGATTCAGGCGGCTTTATCACAAAAAAAAAATGGTGTTTTAGGCTATAAAATCTTTGCCCAAATTAGTTATAACTAAGTTGTACTTAGTTTCATCCGCAAGTCTTTGAGGTATAAAGATCGCTTCTATTTGCAAAAACCAGAGGCGAGGTTAATCTATTCAAAACTCTGGGATCCTCGAAGCCACAGTTATATGTGCCATGTCTTACATTGAGTAAGAAGTCGAATGATTGGGAGCGCCTTGTTCTGGCACCGTCCATTTCCTCAATCTACCAACATCCACTGACTGTTTGAAAAAAAACACACTTTACTTCCGTCGTGATGTTGTGTGATCGGAAGGAGTCACCGTAGTGAGAAAAATATCAAATCGTAATTAGTCCGTCACACACAAATTGTCTCAAAAATTTCACTCGCGAAGGTTAATGTTCAATTCACTTGGCCACTGTGCAAACTCATCGGTAAGTCCTACCTATCGGAGGTAGGGAATAAAAATAACATATAACTTTAATTTATATTTTTATTAGGTATAAGTAACTAAATATAAATAAATCGGTGAAAAACTCAAAACAAGAGTTTTTAGCCGTTTTATACGACGACGATTGGCTCATTGATGTTAGTGTGACACTATCTGTGTCCTTAGAAAAGTTTTAAACTACAGTGAAATTGCTAAGGGCAGAAGGATTGACGTCTACGAAGGACCTGCTTAAGTCTTTACTTTATCACAGCTTATGAAACCAATTTATATCACATTCGAATCCCCCAAGATTTATTCCCGCCAATCCAGGTAAAAACCGAAGATAAACAAAACATTGCATATCCTGTCACTGCCGACATC
Organism: Alsophila aescularia; assembly: GCA_946251855.1. Taxonomy (NCBI): domain Eukaryota; kingdom Metazoa; phylum Arthropoda; class Insecta; order Lepidoptera; family Geometridae; genus Alsophila; species Alsophila aescularia. The sequence continues at coordinate 61,170,451 of OX276380.1, read as the reverse complement.
AGATTTATTTGCCCATTTCCACTCCGCCTTGGGGTAATCCTAAAGTCAATTTCTTCGGGGAAAAGTGAAGGTTAGTTTGTTCTGACAAATATATACATGCGGTAGAGATATCGCGAACAAATATGAGATTTACTTCGGATTGAAGTTTGTTTATTCAAGATGAGAAATGTAAGAGAGGAAAAAACTAACAAGCTGGATATAATCCACTTCGTTTGCACTGGTTTACAGTTCACAGTCAATATAACAATAGATAAGTAATTCTTATGCTTCAATGTTAGTTTATGATCTGTTTTATCGACACTCTACTGTTTAACTAGTTCACAGTCCACGGCAGGCTAAAAAAAAAAAATAATGTATTCATAGTTTAGTTTTTGTAGCAGAGAAGAAAATCTAAAAAAATGCCTTATTATTGACACAAATTTTCACACTTAACATTGTTTTTCTATGTGTAAATATTTTTAAAATAAAGTATTTATTATCACATAATGTATTTATTCTCTTTCTTACAAGAAATGTTTAAAAGGAAAATGTATCATTCTCTTTTTTAAAAGGTTTTTTTTATGCCTCTATTTTCGTAGATATTAATGATAAAAGACAATAAAATCATTATTGCACTTGTAAAATTAATTAGCGATTGATATGGAATCTCCGTTTTATTCGTCGATAAAATGAAGTGTTTAATACACTGTTAAGTCTATACATTGTATTTGGACGAACAATGATGATATTTTTGTCAAATTATTTATTATCGCTTGGAGTATAAATTACTACTTACCAACGCTGTTATTAGGAAGGTGATATCTGAAGTTAAAGCTTTACCTGAAAAGATTAAAAGTTAATATGAATTTTTTGTTAATTAGGTAGAAGCAAAAAGTAGGATAAATGAATGGATGAGAAGAGCTGAAAACCAAGCTCAGTGGCATGCATTATGAGAGGCCTATGTCCATCACTGGATAAATATAGGCTGATGATGAAGAAGTAGCACAATTTGATTTTAGTTGGGGTAGTTTATTATTCCATTATATTCTGCGTTTGACCAGTATTTCTAGATAGATATCAGGTAAATAGCAGATAGATATAGCAGGTATATACTTAATGATTAATTACTGGCCTTGAAAACACCCAGATTGTAGTGTTCAGGAAATGAAAATAATTAAGGCAGGGAATTCAATTCCGTAGCTGTAAGTTCGCAACATATATATTAAACCAAAACGCATTCATCAACATCTTTCTTTATTCCTTCTCTGAATTTCAGTTCATCTTTCAGAGGAAATGAGCCAACAACGTTAGAACAGTCCTACACAAAAACAAAGCCTTAAAAACAACTTGTACATAAAAACAGATATTGCGGGTGAAAAAAGATAACCAATACAAATATTTTGCATTCCCACTTGACTCGCTTCAATTTGAAACAAAAGCGAACAATCGGCGTCAAAAGTTGGACTGCAATAACGGCCCAATAACGGGCCAGTAACGGGCCTTGTGAAATCAATTTTAATATCGCTCAGTCATTTCGCCGTTTCAGCCGTTTCACCGCGCGGACGTTCGTTTCCACGTCTGTATTTTCTATCATTCTGTATTCGTTTCGAATTCAACTTGTTAACGGGTGGTATGATACAAAGTGTAAGTTAAAGCGATTTTAGAAATATAATTAAAAGATGAAGTGTTAATACATTGAATAAAAAAAAACGATTTCCAATGGATTTACCTACTAAAAAGCTACTGAACCAATATCCGTAAAATTTATATCAGAGATCTTTCCTTTTAATTAAATAATATCCAAATTAAATCAAACTTATTTTAAAAATCTCAGAGAATACCGCATACATTACCACTTTCACGTACGCCAGGCCACAAATAAATACTAAATAGAGAAGCTATTGACAGCTTTGACCATATATAATATCTCACCTGAGGAAAAGCGATGAAGCATTCCACTCTTCTCCACGAGGTGTCTATTTGTTCTTGATTCAAGACTAGATACATGGCTTAAACAAAATCAAATCATAATGTAAATGCCAAATAGGTAACTCGCTATATGTTTATATTTTACGACAACACCTCCTACCTCCCTCCGCCTGGACCCAAATGTGCATAAATTATGTTCGTTCATTAGATACGTAGGTACGTTCAAAAAAATGACCTCTCCTTTGACGTGTAATGTAATTGCTGACTGTACTGTGCCCTTTGTTGCTGGTGGTACTTTCAACCTATCTTCGGGCTTGTTTCCTTTCTATCGGATATGATATTCAGATAAATAATGGGTCAGAACAGTTTCCAAACTAAGGTTTCCGAACCGATAAAAAGTTTCCGTGTAACTTAGTGACTGGGCCGATGAACTCGACTTCTAAGCTAAATTATATGTTGTACTTTGTGTAAATTGTGTTTTATTGGTTTTAAGCTAGGGGCCAGTTCACTTAGAAATATTTTCTGATTGAAAGCGAGTCAGCGTACACTAGTGCGTCATCAAGCTTTTTAACCATGTTTTCCATCATCGGAAGTATTTAGAGACTCACACTGTTACTTTTATGGTTAGGTGGCTTTGAAGTAATTTTTTCGGTGCGGTGTCCGACCACACTACCAACTGAGCAAGCATCTTCAAGTTTGTGGTGCAGTAAGAATTATGGTGCCATTGTTGACGTAGTTCCCGATTGTAAAAATTGGACGGTTCTCATTCTCTGTAATCCAACAAACCCTGCTCTTTTATAGGACCAATAATATTGCACACAATGGAAACAAACTATCTGCCGTCGGTTTTTTCAGCGCCCTTTCGGCCACTGTTTTGTATTCAAATTGCTCATTTCGCTTGCTGACCGTGTGCTTTCAGAGCGTGAAGATTAAAGTCATTCCCAAAGTGGGGAAAAAGTAAGTAAAGAAGAAATTAAATTTTGCCATCGTTGGAAGGAAAGGAACATCATAAGTCGTTCTTCATATGCAAATCAGCTCCCTGTACCTTAGAATTTGTACTGAGGTACTTAATGTATTACTGTTATAAACTTTAGTTCATTGGTACCATCCACCAATATAACCTGAACCTTCGCCTTGAAAAAACTAGCGTCTTTATTATTTACGAGCTGTTCCCACGGCTTAACACGCATGGTCTTTTCTCAAGGTGAAAAGTATTTTAAGTGCTATTCGAGGACCTAAAAAAAAACAATATTACCAAAAATTCATTAAAATGTCTTCACCTGTCAAAAAGATTTTTATCGATTGCTCGGCTTCTACCCATTGAATGTAGATACCAAGCACACCAGTTATTAATTCACTAACCCGTGCAGTACTTTTTACGTGATGCGCGAACAAACAAACAGATGCAGATAAACAGACAAACAGACAGAAACGATTTAAAAACATCTTAATCTAGGTGTGATACACTGTAAATAAAACAAATTTATAAATGTGATGTTACACGGGAAACTTTTATCCTTCAAAGTTCCGCTTGTGCTTATATTAATGTTAAATACATGTTCTATACCTGTTCTACAACTTTTTCTCAAGTCTTTCCTTGTAGCCGATATTCTGCTCTGAAGGCGGCTAAACTACAATTTTGATCTTTTTAGGGAAAATGCCCAATGTTTGAAGTACTGCATAATAACAGCCGGGACCGACACCTTAAGGTGCCCTCCGAAGCACGAAATTATGAGTGTATTTACTTGAAGAGTTTTATTGAACTAAAATGAAAATGAAAACTATTTAAGCAGTATGAGTTGCCATAAAGAAAACTGAATAACGTAGATTTAGCTTTCAAAAACTTCAAACTCAATCCTATCTACGATTTACTTACATATTTCTGTTGTTATAATTGAGGAAGTTAATTGCATAACTTTTTATCAATATTTTTTTTACAATCCATTTGTATGGGTTAACTTACCACGTAAATCTTGCTGCAAAGTACGCGTGTACATATGGTAAATATGTGTTTCCTGAAATACAAAATGTCTCTTCCCGATACCCATTCCCCACTGTGCCCGGTTTCAGAACCGCCTTACTTAGCATTAACGCTCTTTCTTGTACATTTAGTGCAATCTTATTTGTATGACAATTTAAAATATACCATTTTCCTTACAATAAGCGCATTAGTTCAAGTAGATGCTACTTATTTAATCACGCCAAAAATAATGTCCATCGAGATTGCTAGCAATAAACGCACTAACTCAAAACATAGTGTATTTATGACTAGCAAGCCATTGAATGCTAATAAAACAAGCTTTTACTAACTATAATAGATAGTGCGTTCTTGATAAGTAAAACTGCAATCGCAGTCTTAGTTAATGCGATTATGAAAATGGAATAACTGGGTTAATGAATAAATCATGAAATGTCACTTTGAGAAAATTGTACATCTCGTTTTTCTGTTTTTTTTCTTCTGTTTATATGTTATAACTCAATTTTGCTAAAAACCTTATTTGATGCGTTTATCGTAAGCGCGGCAGAATGGATATGTTATGAAAATAGTAACTTAGTCATAGAATATTAAAGACATTGAGATTTACTTTATATCAACAAAGTAAGGTCGCTAAGCAATTGACTAATTCTACGCAAGTTCTATCTTGTACTATTAGCAGTTCTGTAACTCTACTGAGAAACAGAGAAGAAACTTCCTTACTCCATGAATACTTTAGGTATAACTTCTCTCCGGAATACACCAAAAGTAAAACTACAAGAAGTTTAACAATTCATAATGTACGACATTTATGTTTCTTACAATATGACACTACTATTACTATTATTATAGGAAACCAAGTCAAATTACATCCAAGAGATAAGTAGACTATAGAAGTTGTTTATTGCATTCCTAGGCATGTAAATGCTGTTGAAGAAAAGTTTTTTCTTTGATATGTAAGTTCTTTTTGTTTTCTTTATTTTTCTCGACTGCTCAAGCAGCTCAATGCTTGGTTATATGTTAGTTTTTATTTCCCAAACATTTTTAGAACGAAATCAATATAAAATACATTAAATTAACTGGCTCAAAAAGTAAGAGATTCTTGATGCGACTGTATCTATCTTTGTATGATTTATGCTTCTTCATATCTTTGGCATTTTTTTACCGGATTTGGATGATTATTTTATTGTTTGAAAGGTTGAACTTTCTGGATGGTCCGATATACGAATAAATTGTAAGTAATTTGATTTAGTGTTTTTATTTAGATAAATTCATTTTAACCGAGCTCTCGCCTTGGGCCTTTAAGTATATGAAAAAATGAATGTTAATAAGTGTGTGCTTCATCACACCATTATTATTATTATTATAAAGGCACGAGCAAAACTAGTGCGGAAAATTTGAGATATTTCTATCAGTGAAACAAAAAAACATGATTACAAATCATATGAAAATGGTAAATGAAACTAAAAAATATCTAGTTGAAATAAACCCCCCTGATTTAGACCCCCCCCCCCTGAACCGGCGCTGTTCAAAAACTGTCTTTTTCAGCTTTTTTTAACGATTTTCTGGACCAGAAATCTCATAAAAGTTAAAACGCTGATTAATAATATTTATAGATTGATAGAGATAGTTATGAAAATTAAACGTGTAGTGCCATGGGAGGCCGCCCGGGCTACCCCCCCTTGAAGGTGGCGCTGGTAATAAGCATCTTAATTTAGCTTCGTACTTGTTTGCTTGACGTATGAGCATAGGGAGTGCTGGCTTCTGGTGTCAGAGTTTTTCAGGCCGCTCGAGGGCCTCTGAAATGGCTTATTCTTATTCCAGGACCAGTACTTATTCTTCTAGTTCACGTGGGCCACCTATATTTTGTTTGAGCAGTATTGGTCTAAGCCATGCCTAGATTTACCTTCCGAGAGATAATTTTACGACCTTCTTCTCGCTTTAAGGCGGCAAAAAATTTAATTAAGTGCGTACTCATCGACCCTATTAAACAAAGGAAGACGGGGCAACCAGAATTTCATGTAAACTACACCCGGACTAGATAAAACTACAGAAAAACACACCTACACAGCTAAATTTGCACTGTCGTACACTTCATGCACCAACAACAAAGATAGAGAGATATATGCAGATAGAAGCGCAAAAGAGATAACAACATTAATTCTCGAACCAAATACTATTCGGGTATCGGGTAAGTTCGTCTTAGTCCGTAAACATAAAGTAATGTAAGGAACCGTCAGCAAATAAATTTCAATGAAATAAAATAATATTAGTTTCTACCGCGGTTTTGATCACCAATGTAAAAAAATATTGTTAGTTTGGTATTTTTCTTGTAGTAGGTACTTAAAACAGCGGTGTTAGTGTGTGCTTGAGTAACAATATTTGAACATTTTATCGTCCAATAATAACATTTACGCAAGTTTGTTTTTATGTTACACAATCACGCTCGGACTGCTGATAAGACTATGATGAACATTTGAAAAAATACTCAATTTCTTGGCCATAAATGAAACTAGTGTCAAATCGATAGGGAAAATTATAAGAAACAAAAAGTGTTCTATGAAAAAATCGTGCTATACTTTAAGACATATTTGGGTTTATTTTTCGTCCAAATTCACTGCAATATTAATATGTCGTGCAATTATGGGATGGCGCATGTTAGATTAGTTGTATGTGACATTAATTTCATCAGACCCCCTCATCCATTCCTGACCAAGACTGAAAATCAACATTTTTATACCCAAATATCTCAGAAAATATATCACTTACACTTTATGATTATTATATTTTTTCCAGTCGATTGAAACGAACACATTAATGGCCAAGAAATCGCCATGTTTTTTTTCAAATTCCCTGCTGTTTAGGTATGCCAATAAGGTAATATGCTCTTTAATATAGGTAAGTACATATCACCTACCCAAAAATATGGACCTGCGCTTTTTAATATCTTCTATATCCTTTGTGAGTTGTACACATATGTTCTGATTTGAAGTGTATGAATATAATCAAATGTTATTGTTGGGTAGCCAACCTGGCTCTTCCACATAGACAACTGCATATTACTAGTACTCTAGCCACTTTGGCGCTGTTGGCGCTGATAGCAGTACTTTGGCAGTCGTGAGCGTCCACGGAACTAATGTATTTACTACGTACGTAAGTAGTTAACGTTTTTACTTTTTTTTGTACTATTGTACGCTCAGTGGAGCGCTTTGAATCGGCACTAACGAAAGTACGGCAGAGCCTATCAATAGAGATCAGTGCTCTTCCCTCTGTAACTTGTAGCCACTTATATTTCCACTGTTCATCTTTACGAAACCTATTAATAACAATTAACATATCAGTGGGTGTAGAGTAGACAAAATAAACATGTGAAGAAATATCAGGAACATGTTAGAAAGTATATATTATATTGACGCTTCTAATATAAACAAGGGGCAAATACCTAAAGGTAGGTAGATTAAAATAAAATATGCAATTTTTAAGTGAAAAAAAAACAATTCTATAATCTATGTAATTTTTTTCTTCCTGTACAAAGAGATCTGGGCCCTATTTCATAAAGCGACAAATCATAATAAACCTACAAATGTAAGTCGAATACGCAAAACCTGCGTTTCCTACAACAAAAATGTCCGACATTTCTATAGTTTGACTGACAATTGTCGGTTTGCTTGACATTTGTCAGTGTACTATAGTTTTATGAAATAGGGCCTTAATCAAACTTTTATACGCCGTTTGTCTTGTCGCACTCTTACGAATCGTATATTTCTGTCCCTTTCTGCAAATGGCGATTATTAAACAATATCAATCAGTAGAATTTTAAAGACAATTATGATTTATATTACTTACGAGTGAAAAGCAATGCAGTGCAACTTATTTTTGGCCTAATGATTGATATAAACTATCTCGAGGTAAGTCGGGTCTAATCGGATAGTTTCTTAAGAAATCAAACGTTAAATTAATTAGTATGGACACTGAATTGTGTTTTAGTTAGAGCTGTGTGTGAATTTGATAGATATATAGATATTACTTTATTGCACCTAAAAGTACATTATTACACATAGAAAAAATAAAATCTTTAAAATAAGCACTATGGGTGGTCTTATCGCTAAGAGCGATCTCTTTCAGATAACCTTTGGATGGAAAGTTATGGAAGAACAAGGAGTAGACGGCCAGTACCAGTTGTTACCAGTATTTCTCAATACACATAAAGAACATAGGCGGAATTTTATGCGATAAATCTTGCAGTGTCTTGACATATAATTTCTACAGAACTTAAGTAATTATTTATCTACGTTTTTTTCAACATAGCCTATAAGCTATAAAAACCCAGGTCAACAAATCAAATTAAAAAGTCATGAAATTGTAACTTAATTTCCTTCCTACAATGTTTAACCGGCATTGTTGCCTACCCAACGGGTGATAAAAAATATTTAGACAATACAATGACGTTTCCGGTTCGGACGTCAAAATTGTCAACACAGTGTACTTCCCACCCAGTTTTTTAAACCAAAAGAGGTTGAATTAAAGTTACTAGCGTTAAACCTTTTTAAAGTAAACGTAATTCAACCTTCTTGCAATAAACAGAATAATAATATAGACTGTGCTATAGACAAAATGGTACGTCAATATAAAATCTCTATACAAAACATTATACTCGTAGCAAAGGGCATGTAGCAACAATGCATTATAGTTTATGGAAGAAGTGTGAATAATTGTTGTTATAATAGGGTACGTTAATTTATTTAATTGTTTTGCACATAAATAGTGTAGGTCTAAGGAACGACTTAATGCTAAACAGCATTATCTACCAGTCATCCAGGTCGTGAAAGAAATAATAGTACATAGGGCATGTTGGTTAAATTATTGAACAATAAATACGAAAGAAACAAAGGTTTGTGTAAATAAAATATTTAGTGTAAGGAATGGCTGCAAAATATTTGTGCTTATATGGGACAACTGTTTCCCTGCACAGTGAAACAGCAGCAACAATCTCGCCAAGCAGTAACAGATTGAAAATAATTCTTATTCAAAAGCTTAGTCTGTTACACTAGATAGGTAATTGAATAGGCAGGTACAATAGGCACCTACAATATCTTGAAACATTATATTTATCACGCATTAGTACTTACTTGCCTACCTAATTAAGCGGATAAAATAATTAATATCTCTAAGACTTGTTTCAAAGATCATTAACAGTAACATAACCTACAAAACTTTGAAGCCTAATAACAATTATTCCTGGCCTCTCCAAAAAAATATCTTAGACTAACAATCTCAGGAAATGATGCTGAATTACTAACGATATTTTTTGTCTAAAGACGCCATGAATTTTACTGACATAAAAGTGTGTATGGGAGTTCGCCTTTGTTTTTTGGGATGAAACTGTTTTGAAGCGCATTCCCTGTTTTCTTTCCACATTTTTACAGATTACAGTTTGCGAGATATACCTTGCCAAAGTAATATCAATGTGAAACAACCAAACTATAAACAAATTCAGTACAAAACTCATCTACACACATTGTCTCCTGGACTCTACATCTCATCTGTCTTAGAATTGAATTTAACTACACTACCTGCACCTTTATCCTGCATTTTCAACCTTATTTCTAAAACAATACGTGTGGCATTGGGAGCACAGAATGTTGGTGAGATTACAGTTCGGTGCATGCATCCTAGCATAGATTATGTTCTAATCAAAGCATGTGTGGGAATGCAGATTGTAAGACATTCAAGATTTGTGGAAATGTTTGTGCAGCCCATTCTCTGTTTTGTAAATGTAAGTCAAAGTTAGTGAGATATACAGAGACGAGGAAATATCAAACAGAATGACACCGCTCATTCTGTTAAAAAAGTTATTTACTGAAAAAATTACATGTGTCAGTGCGCATGGCCGTTTGTTTGTCGTAAAACGTTTAACAAAACGAGAGTTATACCGAATTAAAAATCACAAAAACATAAATTTTGTGGATTTTGTTCTGTGCGTCCTGCCCTTTTCCTCTGTTCTTCTTGCTTTTTTGACAAAAATTAAACATTACATCATCAAGCTGACTATTATATAAGCTAAACAAGTAAAACTATTATCTAAAAAACCCGACTGCGAACAAAATTATCGAATACGAGCTGACCACCCGAAAAAAATAATCACACTAATATTATAAAGGTTTGTATGTAAGGTTATCTGTGTAATTATTGTTATTTTTTTATTGTCATCGTCATCATCCGGCCAGAAGTCATACACTGCTGAAGTTAGAAGGCCACAACTAGCAAATACTCACTGTTTGTCTGTCATAAGGTTTATTTTTTTACATAATTACAACAACAACCGCTGACCTCCTTGGTGATGTTCACGTGCGCGGGTGGACACTCTATGGTATAACAAACAGAAATATGTTCTTGCAATTTTTAATTCCCTTTGCTGGTTCTCACAGCCCTCATCGGACGAGAAAGGTTGGTCCTATTACCATGCCGGGCACCACCGGTCAGAATTTTATTCTAAATCTGCTATTATTTGAGCCAATTTCAAAAACTCGTGCAGAAGATTAGACGAAACATTCACACAAAATTCAATATAAGCAGATTCCCGAACAATCTCAGCAAATTCAATTTCGCAGTTGGCAACATTTTCCAAAGTATCAAATAACTCTTGGGGCTTATCCGTCTTACTTATACAAAAACAAAGAGTTGTCGTGCGATCCATCTTAATACGTCGAATCTGAGGTGTCTGGGAGACGAGTGATAAAGGACAGTAAAGGTGTTGGCACTTATTTGAAGTCTTATTTGGGTCGACAAAAGGAATGCCTTTTCCTGCCATTTTGAAATGACTTAAACGTTTTATCAGTGAAGATCATTAGTCGTTAGTTCACTTCAAGTTCAGTTTATATCACTAACGAAAGATTATCTATATTTAGTTATTTAGTGCTAGCTTTCACCCGCGAATTCGTCCGCGCGGACTGCAGTTTATCGCGAAAAAAAGCATCCTATATTCTTCAAGGATATTAAAAACAAATGTAAGATATAGCACCAATGCTCTTGATGTCTTTTGATAAACTTATTATTATTTCGTTTTCATGGCAACCATTCCTTACAGCGAGTAATCGACATTTTCCAGTTACCTAGTTGAAACTTATAATTTTTCGGGATAAAATAAATGATTTGTTGGTCTCTGAATTATAATGTCCATATTTACAAAGTTTCATCAAAATCCATCAAGCGCGTTAAAACTCCCCAAACAAACAAATAAACATACAACGTTTCACTTTTATATATTGGTGTGGATTTCGATACAAGAACTATGTCAAAAATGGTAATTTTTTATCATTCAAATAAAAACAACATTTTTGATACCTGTTTGGAGAAGTTTTTCAACGTTATTTTCATTCAGTAAGTTACACACTAGGTAAAACGGTTTTCATTTAAAACAAGAAAAGAAGTTTATAAAAGGTTTTGAATGAAAGACAAAATTGCGCTGCACTATGCAATGTATCCATGTGAAGCTCAGAAAACATACGTTTCTGCGTACCAAGATGTGACGCTCACAAAAGTCACCAAAGGTATAGTCCATCAGTCAGTTATATACATAATACCGTGAATACATCAAAATATCTCTGATGCATCACATAATTTTAAAGTTAGGTAAGTATAGCCATTCACAAGAAATTTCAAACAGAAGTTCCATTCAAAGAGATAACGACTCCAAGTCAAATCCACTCACTCACACACGCTTCACTCGATAAAGATTGATCTGTTCGCACTGAATCCAACGTCGATTGCATCACCGAATGCACACAAAGCGATCACCACAATGGCACATTTGTAACGACTACGTGACGACGACGACGTAACGACTCTGTCAATGGAAAGCAGTGGCTAAGATAGGTACAGAGTCTGATAGGTAGTCGCTGGCTGAATGAGTCCTCTTCCCAAACATTCTCAGGGTGACAAAAGTATTCTTTAGTACGATCGGAATTTTGAGCTGAACAAGATTTGCAATCCAATGCAGGCATTGTCTACATTATGGACTGGTGAAGTGTTTACGACGATCCTGATGACCTGCACGTCTCGTCACTTTGTTAAAAGCATCTAATAACACAAACACCGAACTCAACACGAGCATACAAACCGACCACAAAAGCACATCTCATTGTGACTATGTGACCATAAAATTAATAATACTTGATCTCTTGGTCTTTCTGATTCACAAAAAGTTACTACTACTTATTTTACTGCAAATCTTGACAATCAATAGAGTCCTTCATAAAATTAAAATAGCTTTCACAATAAACCACTTCTAAGGTGCTACGAATGTGATGCGTGCACTTTACTTTGTCCAAATGGAGCAAATCTTTTATCATAAGCGGCTATGACGCTTTCGTTGATCAAACAAAGTGAGCCGCAACGATACATGACGTAATTCAATTTTTTTTCTATCACACAATGAAGACCCAGTAACTAGCATAAAAGCTAAACACGTCTGCCTTGCCAAAATAGAACTTATGCCAATAAATTATATATTGTTGGAATGTGCCTTCAATTTGATACCCATATTGTAAAATTATAAGTATTATTTTGCATTTGAAAATGTTGACATATTTAAATAAAAAATAATAATAGCCTTGTTAAATGTTATTTACTCTCTGAGTAAATAACTAAAAGTATGTAAGGATTCTATATGCCTTTTTCCCATTTGCCTAAATCTGTTCAGGCATTTAAAAGTTATAGTGGAATAAAAAACTTACATACATAGAAATAAATATACATGAATCCTAAAAAAAAACACTCCTTTTTTTTTGGGCAGTCGTGTAAAACGAGGAAATCTTACGTACTTAACAAAAACCTGTACGTAAATTTCGTAACGTCTCCGTGACTAAGCCGTTTGATATAGGTAGTGCATCTGGATCTTTGTGGTACCGATCTCGTAGCAGAAATCTTTCATAGATCTTTGAGAGATGGTTTCGTGAATAATCAAAAAGGATGCACCTTGTGAATACCGTTGTAAAATATTTTTGGAAGATGTCATTCTTTAAAGAAATAAAACATAAACAGACATAGTTGGAAGTAAATTTTTGTTTGTGAAATTTTATTTTAGGAGTTATCTTGATATACAGTTTTCGATTTATTTACTAGTGTACGAATCATTATTATTTACTAGTGTACGAATCATTATTATTTACTAGTGTACGAATCATTATTACGCTCGTGGAACTAATACTACTATGTGGTCACAAGTGGAAAACAGTTTGTGAAATTGAATTACTCAAAAACAGTGGCCGGCATTGCCAGCAGTTATTTACAGTTATTACGATGGGAAACAAACATAAGTGAAATGCACTGAACAATTTGCCACGTCTGTAAACAAGGCAAATTTTATAGTGTAATATTGAACAATTCCTGGTTAAATTACGTGAAATCCATCAACAATTAGGCCCATTTGGACAACCAGTGACATTATATTGACGTTAAGAAGAGCTCACAAGCAAATTCTACCAAAATACAATCAACTTAATTTGACAGATTCCAGTGTTGCAAGGCACAAACTTTTCTTAGTATCTGCGTTCGGAAAAGTGAAATCGATAAAAATCTTCCATACTTTTTTTTTGGATTTGTGCTGTGCGTTTAGTTCTTGATTTGTGAACATCATTTTTTACTCGATCGAAAATAAGAGTGCAGCAACTCGAAATTAAAGTGAATAAAGAACATAAAATTAAACTAGCAAATAATGACATGCGGATAATTCTAAAAAATTCAAAAATTCTATTAATGAGTTCAAGAAAGGATATACAAAATAAAGATAAAATAATAAAACAGATGACGGAAGAATAAGTCATAAGCTCAAATGAGTTTGATAATAAATGTTTAGAAAACAATACTTTATAAAAGAGACTTGCTCATACTGAAAACAGCAAAACTGATCTATATGCCGATATTCAGAAAATGGAAAATAAAAAAAAAACATACATACACAGCGAGTGTCAAAATGAAATCAAGAACATAAGAATATAAAAATAAGAAAATAGTTATTATTGCAGGAAATTCACAATAGAAACACATTGATAAAATCACAACAAGAAGTAAATAATAAATTATTAGAAATGTCGGATAACTGCAGGAGCAACTTACGTGAAAATGACAGAACAGTCGACACAATACGCTTCGAAGAAAGTGGAATTCATATGCTAAAAAACTTCTAGGACACCAGACTACAAGAATATAAACAGGTTAAATCGAACTTCTAATTGCAGTTCGATCAAAAATTTATGCTCTGATGCTTTCACTCAAGAATCGCAGCAATATTTTTTGCAAAAATATGTGTTGCAATGTTTCACTCAACAGCATGAGCCCGGATAGTGCACCATCATCACCTGCACCTACAACTGCTTTCACCCACGCCGAACAACGTAAATTTAAATTAAATTTAAAGAAAAATACTGTTATTTTCTCTGACAAATTAGTCATAAACTTTGCAATTTTATTAAAACTAAGCATAAATCAAACTGTAATAAATAATAGCTTTCTTAATGCTTCTTTGAAGCAAATAAAGAAATTTTGGTGGTTAGATTTTTTAAATTTTGGTCTCTAGGTATGAAATCAATCGGTCGTGGGTTCGAATCCTGCAAGGTGCAATCATTTGTGTGATGAGCAGAAATGTTTGTTTCCGAGTCATGGATGTAATATTTGTATCTATGTATGTTTATCCGTTATCTAGTGCCCATAGTACAAGGTATCCTAGTTTGGGTCGAGGTAATTGGTGTGGAATTGTCCAGAAAAGATTTAAAAAATAAAGTTACAATATTTAGGTTACAAATCGAATAATTGTACTGGTGATGCAATCAGCTGTAAATACCCAAATTTATTAGAATGGCTTGAAGCGCCCTTAAGATTAGCAAAGGATGTTAAAAAACTTATCACGTGCAAACTTCCGTACTGTAGCAACCTAAGTCATAAATAAAACTGTCAGATTTACAAATTAAACAACCTTTTACATAAAATATGTGTATATAACACAATAACTGACATGAACAAGTCTGTTTAGAAATTTATTCTCACCAATAAATGCATGTATATGTGTTCAGTTTAAATCGGAAACTTGCTAAAAACGCCAATAGTGTGGCGCATTATAAGTAAAAAAAGATAGACATGACTAGTTTGCTTTGGTTCGCTGACCGCGTTGGTCGAGATAGCCTGACTTGTGCGCTCGGGCTAGTGAATTGATTGTATTGAAAATCCGATAAAATTCGTGAAAATTCGGTTAAGTACGCGTATGTTATTGAAAATTAATCGCTTTATATATATATATATATATATATATATATATATATATATATGTATTTATTTACGGATTAGGCAATCGTTTGACCACGATCTCACCTGATGGAAAGCGATGATCAAGATCGAAGGTAGAACACGCTTGCCTAGTAGATACCTATTCACTCTTGACTTGTATACACCTGGGATATAATTTACCGGAAACAATGACGAAGGCAGGGCATTCCACTCTTTTGCAGTTCTTATAATAAATGAAGAAGCTTAACGCTTCGTTCTTGTGCGAGCTATTTCAACCATAAAAGGGTGGCGCTTTGCTGATCGTCTAGTCGTAAGGTGATGAAAAGGTGATGGGGGAATCAGGTTGTGCAGTTCTTGTGCACACTCTCCATAGTGCAATCTGTAGAATACCAACAGACTTGCCACCTCACGTCGATGCGCCAGACTTTGAAGCTTATTCTTTACCAGAGTATCATCGCCAATGAGCCTGAAAGCACGTCTCTCAATTGAATCCAAAGACTCGAGCTGATACTTGACAGAATCGTCCCAGAGGTGGCAGCAGTATTCCATACAAGATTGGAACTGTGCTTAATAAAGATTCAAAAGCTGTCCCGGTGTGAAGTACCGCCTAACCTTAGACAAAATACCAAGTTTTTTTGCAACTACCTTGGCTTTGGATTCCATATAAGACCCAAAATTCAGGTTTGATGTGAGTTCGACACCCAAAAGCTCCAGATGGTCGCCTATTAGTATTGTTACACTTTGGAAAGACAGAGATTGGTTTAGAGGACTCTTTTTATTAAAAAACAAAGACGCCTGCATTTTAGTAGCATTAAACTTAACCAGGTTAGCATCGCCCCAATCGGACACGGCTTCTAAGGCTAAATTTAAACGGTCTACCATAGCCCCTCTCTGAAACTGGACAGCGTCACAGCTTGCTTGAGCATTAGAAGTGTATCTTTCAACTACAGTACTGTTATCAGCATACCCAAAGGTACCGGGCTTCAGAAGCTCATTAATGTGCAGTAAAAACAGCGTAGCCGAGGGAACCGATCCCTGAGGTACACCGGCATTGATGACCATTTGATCAGACGAGCAGTCCTCTAGGACTACTCGAATAGATCGTTCTCTCAAGAAATCGACTATCCAATTGCATAAGCCAACCATATGAGGGAAGCTTGTTTAAAAGGCCATCGTGCCAGACCCGATCAAATGCCTTCGATATGTCAAGGGAGACGGCAAGCGCCTCACCATGCATCTCTATGGCTTCGCTCAGTACATGAGTGGCATACGCGAGAAGATCCCCAGTAGACCGGTTTCGGCGAAATCCGTATTGCTGGTCACTGAGAAGATAATTGTCCTCAAGGTATGCCAAGAGCCTAATGTTACAAGAGCCTAACGCTCCATACACTTACAGATAAAGAGGTTATTGAGATTGATAATTGTCCGGATCAGCACGACTACCCTTTTTTGGTACTGGTTGTACATTGGCAAGCTTCCAGCTCTTTGGAACTTTACCTGAGAGAAGAGAGAGGCGGTACAAACGCGTTGAAATGGGAGACAATTCGGGAGCACAGTTTTTCAACACAATCGCTGGAATGCCATCAGGACCACTGGCCTTGTTCACATCTAGAGCTTGAAGCATTCTGCACGCACTCTAAAAGTTCCGGGTTATTTATATTCACAACGTAGTATAGACGATCAATTGGCCAAGCGTTTGTATTTCTTTAGAGGGGCGAAAAAATTATTTACAGTACATTTGGTTCCTGCATAATAATATTTTAAAGCTACATTACGTAAATATATGTAACTTGAGTAACAGAGTAATTGGGTCCCATTACAAAGTCTCCATACATGTAAATAAGATATCAGACAGACCTGACCTACTTTAACCCGAAGTCGAAAATCCCAACCGCATACCTTTAAAAGGGATCACCACTTTCAATTAACTGTAGGTGCTCCATGTAGTTACATGGTATATCTACAGACTGTTACACAACATTTTAAATATGTGTGCTTTGCAATCCAATGACACGGAGTTTGAGTCTCGGCCCGTCGCCAATAAATTCCGCCGCCATCGCTCCGTGATTTGGAGGGAGGCCTCGTTAAGCCAATTGCTTACAATATGATCAAGAGCCCTTGAGTAATGCGAAAAAGACCAAATGCATTAATGCAAATCATTTTATACGACTTTAAAAATTGAAGTCATTATTTTCACTCGTATGTCTTGTTAGAAATGAGTAATGATTAAATCATGTTAGGTAGGTATCTAAACAAATGTACCAAATTTCATGAATGTGTGTTTGTATCTATGTATGTACGTTTGTCCACGTATTTCTCAGAAACTACAAATCTAATTGTATTAATTATTTTTGTAATTGCTTCAGTATTTTTCAGCTTAAGGAATAGTTCAAGTTTCATCGAAATCGGTTCATTGGGTAGGGCGAGGCTAGTTGAGCAATTGCAATATCTCAAAAACTAACCATCACATGACAGTGTTTCAAGAGGCAGACTCTACTAGGAAGAAGGACACGTCCGAGAAAGGAAACATATCTCGAGACTGCCACTTCTTGTGCGGCGATTGACTGAAGTGTGCTTAAGCTTTGTTAAAATTCGAAAAGTCGAAAATCATAAAACTTTCATGGTCTTAAATAATATATAGAGTTTTATGAATGAATTAACAATTGACTAATGAAAACATTATTCTAGTTCAGGAGTCCGTTACAGAAGGACGGACAAACAGAAATGCATTACCTAGCATTGTTACCTCTGGGCACGGTACCATAAAAACCGCATAAAAATCTGACAAAGTCTTCTTTTTCATCGTGTCGATGGTAGATACAATTGAAATAGTTTTAGTTCCACTTCAACCAATAGTTAGCAGTTCCTGTAGCGTTGCCAGTGCACTGGCATGCACAGTTCCTTCACTTTGAAGTGTTAGGGACACGAGGGACACACCAGCGTTTGTGACTTGGTTTCTGCGGTGCACTGTACACACTGTAACCTTGATAGGTCAATCATGCCCCACTTGCACAAGTTGAACGGGTCCGGTACCTGTTTAAGGTTTTCCGTAGTGGTCGTGGTTGTTAAATGGCCAGTCGGTAGCTTTTCCGCTGGTGTTATGAGGTTGTCAGATGAATTTTGCATTCCAGAGGTTTAGCCTGAGGAGGTAACAAAGCCATAGCTGCGCTCACCCATCAGGTGACATGCACAATACTGAAACTGTGTCGCAAGATAGACACTAAAACACATTGTTCTGAAAGAATTCCCAAGAAAAAAAACTTACCTAAAACAGCAGAATACGCTCACCCTCATTTGTAAAGTATCGATCGACAGCGCCCATTATTTTGGGGCTTAGTGTCAATCAAAAACAGACTTACACGCGCTTCGTTTCGCAAAGAACCAGCGCGGGCCGGATAAGATCCGGTGCGAACCGGATAAACTCGGTCCTAACGAGTCCCGAGCACAAAGGCGGGACTCGATTACTCGATTATACTTCCGATTATTCGTTCGAATCTGACGATCGAGTCATTGTTGTGAGCCAGAGTGAGTAATGCCTATCGAGGAGTCCATACGTCAAGGATTCGTGGAGTTTTTTCTTTGGATCACAACAGGTCTGTAGGAAGGGGGGGGGGGGGGGGTAACCTGAATTATTTGCTTTTCTAGATGGTTGAGTAAAGAAGAGGGTGAAACGATCGTGAGGTTAGTATTAGAACTTAGAAAATAACTTTGGCTTGTGACCCTTTCAGATTTATTTTGCATTAGCTTTCGCGCGCGACTTCGTCTGCACGGACTACAGTTTAACACAAAAAAATGCATCCTATGTTCTTCTAAGATATGAAAAACCATTGCAAAAGTATAGCTCGCTCAGCAACGCTCTTGATGTTTTTTGACAGATTTGTTATTATTTCGTTTCCATGGCAACACCGTTACACCGAGTAATCAACATTTTCCAGTTTTCCCGTGGAAAAATACAATTTTCCGGGATTAAAAGTATTCTATGTTTTATTTCAGGGTATAAGCTATCTCCATTTATTTCATCAAAATGCGTCCAGCCATTATCGGGTGAAAGCAAACAAACAACAAACAAACAAACAAAGAAACAGACAACGTTTCACTTTTATATATTGCTGTGAATATTTGGTTCGCCTTCACATCAATACTATGATGGTTTTTTATATACGAGTATTAAAACTAGGACAATTTTAGAAGTTTTGAAAACTGAATGATCGGTGTTTCATTTACTTATTTAATTAAAAATGTTTGGTATAAAATTTGAAAATAAAAGCAGGGCCAAAAAAGCTCTTCAATCGCGAATTTATCAACATCGTTCCCCATTGGAACATTTTAAAGGGAATAAAATTTTGATCTACCCTGAAAGTTTCAATTGATTTTACTTCATTTCGAGAGCTCGGTTCGTTTAACTTCTTTTTAATTTAATTAAAGGCCTAATCGGGGCCCAGAAGAGCCATCCTTTGGATTTTTATATCATTCAGTACAGAATTAAATATTTGGAATGGTCGAATGATTTTATGCAGGTTTTTTTTATTTTAAGTTGGCTATGTTTCTTTAGGATCGCAGAAAAAACGGGTATATCTTCATGTATGTATCTATCCGTATTTTGAGGCTTACTCTAGAATTATACATGGTACATCAACAACAACGGGTACATCTTCATGTATGTATCTATCCGTATTTTGAGGCTTACTCTAGAATTATACATGGTACATCAACAACAACGGGTATATCTTCATGTATGTATCTATCCGTATTTTGAGGCTTACTCTAGAATTATACATGGTACATCAACAACAACGGGTACATCTTCATGTATGTATCTATCCGTATTTTGAGGCCTACTCTGGAATTATACATGGTTGTTGTAGCATTGAAGTCGTAGCGTGAAGTACGCTACGAACGCTCTACGGTTCGACTACGACGATCTACGAGTGCTACGACAATCATCGTCCATATTGTAGGTTGGCCTCCTATTCAATTTCGAAGACTCCCTAATTATACCATCAGTAAATAAGTGCAGGCACAGATTTCCACTCCTTGGACGTCTGGATGACGAAGGCTGAAGCAAAATGCTTAGAGGAGGAATAGATGTCACGATGCAGTGCGTCTAGCTATCCAATGACGGAAGTGGCAAGGAGGAGTTATGTTATGCAATCCTAACGTACACTCTGTGAAATGTATGATCTAAATGACAAATAAACTGGCAAAATTTCCTTGACCCTTGCTTCCTTGCTCATCGTATGAGGCCGTGCTGTCCTCCAGTGTCAGAGTTTGTCAGACCGCCCGAGGGCCTCTTACATGGTTTATCGTTATAGGATTCCAACTGTGCCACATCTGAAATAATCAAATCATATGTGTCAAATTTTGTAAAACCAACACTTGCCACCAAAAGTAAGCGGCGATTCTACGAGTAGAAGCATGAGTTCAAATGCACTAATAAAACCTCTAGGAAAGAGTTTGTCCATAAAATTGAAAAGATTCTTCTGAGTGGCAGTAGCACAGTCCGAAGAGTATACACCTGTAAGTACTTCATATACAGTTTTCATAACCGCACTAACAAATCTAAAAAGACGTTTGGATATTGCGATACATAATTTTTTAAATTTGTCATGAAATAAAAAACATAGTTCGTAGGACTGAATTTTATCACAATTATTTACCTGCCTTTCCAGACATCAAACAGATTGACATAAATAAAAATTCACTTAACTCTATACTCGTCACGGTAAACGAGCGCGGTCCAACAGACCCCTGGGTCTCACTGAACTCCGGTCCCACAGACTCCTGGGGGTCACAAAGGGCCCAACGTTAAAGCCCAATATTATTCCAACCCTTTCCAGACTTATTATGTTTTCCAGCTTTGAGTATTTATTAATTTCGGAAATCACTCGAAAATATTGTTTTATTATTTGCAGGGAATTATATTACTGAAATTTTATTGCTCTATTTTAGTGTCGTTAGTGTGAATTATATTATGTTAAATTATATTTTCCTGAAAGATATGATATGCTGAAGACATAATAAAATAAAATAAACTCGATAATGTCTTGTTTGTGTCACCACAAAACAATTAAAAGTTAAAACTTAAACAAAACCAACTATCAAGTTTCACAATGGGTTATCACTCAAAGTAATTTATTCCAGACAACCGTGCACCGAGAAGAATAAGGAGAGGTTTGGTTTTTGGTTATGTTTGGTGGTTTTCAGTCAATATTTAAATAACTAATACGTTTAGCTGATTAGAGTTATAATGTTTGCACTCAGCAAAGAATCTTTATTCGCATAGCGAAGTATTAAATAAAATCCGCCCAAAGCCGGCGACTTTCATTAGTGATTTAGCAAAAAAACATACTTTTTACCAGAAAAAAGCAAGAAAAGTTTTTACACCTCAATGACCGCAAAATATCACAGATATCGTGTACATTTTCCCTTAAACGTGAACTAGTTACCAGCCTCAAAAGGCATACAGTATAATGACTGGTTACAATTGGATCGTTAGACCCTAATGCGTAAGTATTAGGGTTCAAAATAGGGCGCTGTTGGTATTCAATGGAGAAAAGCGAATGTACGTGAGAGCCATTCAGTGGGGCGGAGGGAAATGGCCGCTATTCCGGCGGTTTTCAACTAAATTCACTAAATAATAGTGCTAAATAGACACGTTTCAGGTAAGACAGATAAATTGCGGCGAGAATTGGTGCGTTTACCACAGATTTTGTTGAATCTATGTTAAACTTAGGGTGATGTTATCATTTCGATTCCCATAATGTGCCAAATAATGCATTATATTAAACTGAGTGATGACGCGTGCATGTCGTTTAACTGACAGTAAGTGCTGCGCCTGCCCATAGCTGTTGCAATGCCAGTGAAATTTGGTTGAACATTGAGCAGGACTAGCACTGCGCTCGTCATCTGACTCATTGGTTTTCATGTCTCATACGCCCAGTAATTTCCCGGTAAACATTGACCTTTGAACCAGAACACAGTTATATTCAAAAAATATTGCTTGGCGATTGAAAATCTAGCAACTGTATATTTCTTTTAGTTTTTGTTTATCCGCCAGGTTTTATTGTGAGTTCAAAAGCTAAAATCATAGACAAATCGAAATACAAGAGATAGTTTGGTTTCATATTAAGGTACGTGTACGCACTGAAGCTGCCAGCTTGGATATAGCATCGATTATAATGGTGTAATGATATAATAAGGATAGCTACAATTTATGTATTGTCGGTTAAACGGTGTCCATTCCACTGTACTCAATTAGTATCACGCATTACACATTTACGCGTCCACTAAAACAAACCCTGACAATGTGCACTAGAATCATAGTTATGTCACAGGCGCAGTGCACTATCTCAATGTTTTATTCACTCGCATCCGTGTAAAAGCGCTTGCCTCCAAAATTCAGCAGCCAAACATTTTTATTTTGCCAAGTCCACGGCCCGGTATGCGCGTGTTGTCTCGCAACTAGTCCACGCCCCGGTATGCGCGTGTTGTCTCGCAACTAGTTCGGATTTTATTTGATTTTTATTTGTCTTTTTATGTTTTCTTTTTTGGAAACGTGTCGTGAGTTTGTAGGGTTTTGGTCGTGTAATAACTAGAGGCCTAGTCTAGGATTAATTTTGTTTTGTGTATAATCAGAGCCTGAAACTAGAAAAGGCAAAAATATTTTTGTAAAAATGTTAACTGAAGCAAAAGTAACTATTCGTTTGGAAGAAAAATTAAATTAAAACGATTTACTGGCTATGTGAATACAATACTGATGTAAGCAACTACTTTTTTATAAGTAAGGAACGCAAACGAGAAAATTGTGTTTAGCACAATGAATATAAATAAGCTAACATTTATCATAAAGTGAAACTTTATCACATACTAGCTGTGACACGCGGTTTCACCCACGTGAGGGATGATGGTGATGATGATAATGATGATAAAAGTATCCTATCTATTATTCTAGGGTATAAGCTATCTCCATTCAAAATTTCATCAAAATCTGTCCAGCAATTACTACGTTAAAACTCCCCAAACAAACAAACAAACAAAGGCTGTTAGTCAATAGACAAAGGCATTTCGAAAAAATAAACTTTCAACTTTTCACTATTATATATTGGTATGGATGGACTAGCGACCTGCCTTGACCTTGCACGGGGGGAACAACATTTTTCAATAACACTAATCACATCACATTAATCATTAATTAATTAATCACATTAATATTTTTACGTAAACATGCTAATCAGAGCTTAGCGTCGTTAAAAATGAATACTCTCTTATCGAGCGGAAAACTTCGTAAGCGCGATGCAGAACTCCATACATTAGAACTGACAGTCCATACGAAACGTCATAAAATGCATAAAAACTGTTTAGCGCCATCTATATTTTATCTTTAGAAATGTGTGTGTATGTTTGTTACTCCTTCACGCTCTAATGGCTGAACGGATTTGGATGAAATTTAGTATGGATTAACACATAGGCTACTTTTTATCATCATCATCATCATCATCCAACATCATAATCAACGCGGGTGAAACCACGCGGCGCATCTAGTACTCACTACAACACGACATCGCTCTTTAACATAATGACACGAAAAACACTGTCTGCTTAAAAACATCAATTCTTCCACCAAATCTAAATAATAATATTATGTCGATGATATATTATATCACCAGCACATCTTACAGATCCCAAAATCTGCAATTTCAGTGCTGAGCGCAGAAGTTCCGAACTCGGTTAGTTTGAAAACCTACTATAGCTAACTTTGACTCCATTTTTCGTTGACAGGAACATACAACCCACCTAACTAGAAGTTTCTCACGATTGGTTGTGAAATATTTTGGACCCTATGTTATTGGAGGTAGAAACTGAAATAGTGCTGTGTCATCCAGGTAGAGGTGAGTTTGTGATGTAAATCATGAACTGAAGCGTCTTATTGACAAAAATAATTTAAGGTTTTCTTTGCCGAGTTTCAATAATTACCATCCTTGAGATTTACTGCTTTTAAAATTGGATTACTTCGTAGGTCTTTACTTCTTTCTCTTTACATTGTGTATTTATTGTGAATCATCTGATATAGTTTAAAAAAGTTTATACTACATATATATATATATAAAAAGAAAAACAACATATATAAAAAGAATATATATATATAGTATAAAAAAGTTTAGGCCCTTTCGAAAGCTTTTGACTCAGCGTTTTCTTATCAGAACCATTTCAACATTTTAAATTTGTTATTTTTCTACTAAAATCTACAGCCCTAATAATTAATAATACTCGACGAGCGTGATGTGTTAAGTTATTTGCTTGAAATTAACTAGATTCACTTAGACCGCTACCCGGCCTTGCTTGTAAGCTAGCGCTAAATTGTCAGCAGCAGTGGTTCCGCGCGCTGTCAGATTAGTATGATGGACGTCTGCACAGCGCCTCTGTGCGGTTTACAGGTTTTAGGCACTTTAGCTGTACAGACTGAGAATTTGTTATTTTGTGACGCTTTACTGCTCTAAATGTTCTGTGTATATGCTGTTTCTCACATTATTATTGACAGCTACTTCAAATTAACTAGTGATAATCTAGACCTAGTACCGTGATATACTTACTGACTGACTGACAGACAACAACGCACAGCCTAAACCGGTGGACTTTAAAATATAAAATTTGGAGCAAATATAATTTTCAACACTCGAGCCCTTGTAGCAGTTGCCAGGCGACTAGCAAACACGTCCAGACAGACAGCTAGATACAGGTATATCCAGGTAGATCCAGGTAGATTTATCTGTCTATAGAGGGTTACAGTGACGGACTCAGGTGGCCGGTACCGGACAGTATGGGATTAGTATTGTTTGGGGAATATAGAACACTTTTGAGAAAAAACAATCAAATAAAAAAAGACAGAAAAAGAACTCGTAAATTAACATTAAATTGATGAAAATGAAATAAGTTTTTAAAAATATTTAGTGTAATAAATGCAAAATAACATATGCTTCTAACTTTTATGGCGCGTTTATATAAAACTAGCTGTACCCGCGGTTTCGCACGCGTGGTCTTTTCTTTAGGTTCAAAGAACCATAATATGCTATTCCAGGACCAATATACCAACATTTGATAAACATTTCTTTAGCCGTCAAAAATACTTTTATCAATTGCACGGCTTCTAATTCACCAGATTGAAGTATCAATTACACCAGTTTTTCAATCAAGTCAGCTATCTTACAATGAAAACCGCATTGCAATCGGTCCAATAGTTTTTACCTGATGTGTGAACAAACAAACATACAGACAAACAGACAGAGCGGCACGAATAAAAAAATATATATTCATGTTCAATACCCTTTTTAAACACCCAAGAGCTTTTATTTATTCATCTTCTTTTTACAGTTTTTTTCATACCTATTGCTTTATTATAAGTATAGATATACGACTGTGTCAATTTGCATCAAATAATAGTTTCAGCGTGATAAGTGTTCTTTTTAATAACTTTCAACCTCTATAATTAATTATATATATAACCCCCTATATTTGCCGAAACCCTTTAATTTTTCGGGATAAAAAGTATCCAATGTCCTACTTCAAAGTATGAACTCAAATCATACCAAGTTTCATTTTAATATATCCAGTTGTTCCGATGACGCGATGCGCGTCCAAAATAGAGACAGACAGATATACAGTCAAAAATGAAAAAACATACAGTTTAGGCTTTATTATCAAAAATAGAGTGAACTCCAAAAAAAAAACAATATATCTTTAATGTACAAAATTTGGACCCATATCCCGCAGGAACCCTTTATTTATTCGGGACAAAAAGTCTAATTTTCACCCATCTTATCAACTATGTCTGTGCCAAGTTGCATCAACATTCGTCAAATATTTTCAGCGTGCTACGTATTCTTTTAAATAATTTTCCACCCCTATCTTACAGGAACTCTTTAATTTTTCAGGATGAAAAGTATCCAATGTCCTACCTCGAAGTATGAACTCAAATCATATCAAATTTCATTTCATTTCAGTGAGTATTTTCGGCTTGATGCGCTGACAGACAGACAGACCGACAAAAATTACAAAAATACAGTTTTGGCTTTAGTATTGAAAACAGAACGGCTTCCAAAAAAAATTACACAATATCCTCAATTTACAGTATTTGGGACATTATCCTGCAGCAAATCTTTATTTTTTCGGGATAAAAATTATCCATAATTTTTACCCATTATATAAACTATGACTGTGCCAAGTTGCAACCAAATCCATTTAGTAGTTTCAGCGTGATACATGTTCTTTAAAATAATTTTCAACGCCTATCCTGCAGGAACTCTTTAATTTTTAGGGATGAAAAGTACCCAGTGTTCTACCTCGAAGTATGAACTCAAATCGTACCAAATTTCATTTGAATTCAGTGAGTATTTTCGGCGTGATGCGCTGCCAAGGTACAGACAGACAGACGGATAAACAGACAGACCAAAACATTTTTCAAAAATAGAGGTTTGGCTATAGTATTGAATATAGAACAACCTCTGAAAAAAATACAAAATATCTTCAATTTACAGAATTTGGGAAATTATCCCGCAGGAACTCTTTATTTTTTCGGAATAAATATTATCCTCAATTTTAACCCATTATAGAAACTATGACTGTGCCAAGTTGCAACAAAATCCGTCCAGTAGTTTCAGCGTGACACGTGTTCTTTTAAATAACTTTCAACACCTATCCTGCGAGAACCCTTTAATTTTTCGGGATTAAAAGTATCATATGTCCTACCTCGTAGTATGGACTCAAATCATACCAAGTTTCATTTAAATTCATTCAGTAGTTTTGGAGCGATGCCCAGCCAAGATACAGACAGACAGACAGACTGACAAAAATGGAAAAAATACAGTTTTGGCTTCAGTATCGAATATAGAGTACCCTCCAAATGGAAATTTCAAAATATTTTCAATGTACAGAATTGGGCCCGTTACAGTTTTATTATAAGTATAGAAGATGACAAACAATAATCACTTGGTTTTCCAAGAAAGTTATAATAAGAACAGATTACAATATATTCGAAAACCACCTAAATACTGAAATGTAGGGCTAATTTGAAGCCTTTACTCATACGATTCAACGTAACCATATTTTACTCATGAGTTCGACCTTACAAGCTGATGCAAAATAATCCAAAATATCCCATTGATTAGCTCGCAATCTCAATACGATTTAACATAACCACATTTTACTCAAGAGTTCGACCTTACAAGCTGATGCAAAATAATCCAAAAAATCCCATTGATTATCTCGCAATCTCAATAAACCTGCCAATATTCTGAGTTTTCCTTATTGCTTTCTCGACGGAACCCTAAGCGTGCAACACACACTGTGTACTTATAGATGTCAGTACCTTAACTTCAGACAAAGAAGCCACCTGAAGAGAATTTCTTCACATTTTCGATGGAAATAGAAAATATGCTTTGGCAGAAATTTGATGGCAGGCACTGCATGCATCTACTATGCTCCATCCGTCATGAATCACAAGCTTTTGTATCGAACCAAGCTACTGCTCCCTTCTGCATTGGGCTCGCACCCCAATCGTCCTCACAAAGGGTTCGATACAATGGCGGTATCAGGAAGCTGTTAATCGACGTCGCAAATGGCGCGTGAAGATAATTACTGCGCGGGCAGCGCGGGCGACGCCGGGCGTAATGACTAGTCGGTGATTTGCTCGGGACTAATTTATGGATTCGTCGGTTGGGGGAAGATGGATCGTGGGGTTTAAAGTTCTACTACATTTTTGCGCATCCGTGTACGTGATAAAAACGAAAGTATTAAGCATGTTATTATGTCACGTGTTTTCAATCAGTCATAGCAATTTTAAAGCTGCGCGGTTACAACGAAGACAGAATCATTCAAAACTAACACACTACAACTTTAGTGTTGAAGTTTTCGTGAGTTTGACTAATTAAACACAACCACATTTAAGCGTCGACCCTTCGACCCTAAGCTGTGAGACCTAGCCGGTTAATTTTACATTTTAGAATGTTTATAAGGCTAAAAAAACTCAAATTAAATTAAAATACTATTTTGGCAACCTCGATGTTATACCTCGTTATTTCTCGGGTTGGTAGACCTATTTTATTTAGTCTTAAACAAGAATTTCATTCACAAAAGTTTAAAATGTTAACATAACAATGGTCGCTGACAGCAATCTATTAGGTCAGCAGGTCCTTAACACCACCCATTGCCATGTGTTTTTACTGTTCAAAATTAACATTTATAAGAGATTGTATATGGCCGGTGAGTCTCACGGCTTAGGACTTAGGTAGATAATACCCATGCATCATCATGATTCTTAGGATCGAAAGAGACAAAATTTGTGTGCCAATTTTCATGAAAATTGGTAGAACAGAAGTACCTGAAAATTTCTCTCAGAAGAATACAAGTGATAAATGATGTTAAGGTCTATCGTTAGGCCACAATCTCACTGGTGCTATTTGTCGATTAGATAGATACATACGAGTAGATAAACGCTGTACTGTACACACCACAAACAACTCGAAGGTCGACATTGGTAATGGAATAATAACTGGGCTCACGTAAAGATGAATTTTACAGCATTCCGGGCGCAAAAAAAAGTGTCGCCGAAATAAAATAATATTATCATAAAATAACTTTGACATCCGCCAAGTTTACGAGTCACATCAGGTGCCTCGCATCTCTGAAATTGAATTCCATATAACTTTTTGACACACAAAGAGCCGCGAAACAATAAGAGACATTATTTCGAAACAATTTTCATCATTTTCGCCGTTTCTTGGGATTTTCTTAGTTTGTGCGAACAAATCAAATTTCCTTTCTTTCGACGCAACGGGGAACGTTTGATATGAACTTGTTGCTAGAATTATTATCTGAACATTATTATGTGTTTCTGCTTTAACAATACAATCTGGGGTTTTGGATGTAGGTTCCGGGTTTAGGCATTTGAATTAATTTGCTTATGTTTATATGTAAACGAGGCATAAGATCAAAAACTAAAATCCGACTACGGTCGGGTAAAAATGGCGTATGACACTCTTGCGATGAAGAATAATAGATTGATATCTCGCTTGTCAAAATCGGACCAAGTTTTTAGTTTTAACACATAACCCTTCCTTTTCCTCACTGAAGTTGAGTAAAAAAGTAGCCTATGATACACTCGGATTGATACCACGTTTGTCAAAATCGGATAAATTTGGCCGACGTTATGGTGGAACATACCACTATAGATACATACATATATATATATATATATATATATATATATATATATATATATATATATATATATATATATATGTATGTATCTATATATATATATGTATATATATATATGTAATATATTTATGTTCTATATATATATGTATGTATGTATGATACATACATATATATATATATATATATATATATATATATATATATATACTGTTAAATTCATTACCCTTCCCTTGTTTCGCTTTAGTCGGGTAATAATACATAAAATACAGTCACTCAAAAAATCACATCAGCTTCTTTTTGTTATTTATGGTTCCGTACGTCCGCATGAAAAATAAGGAACCCTTACAGGGTACATCGTGAGTCTGTCTGTCCGTTTGTCCCAGACATTTTTTTCCGAATCTACTGGACCGATGTGAAATAGTTTATTGACCATTGGCCTGCACCCTATCTCCGAAAGTAATTAAAGTACAATTTTGAAAAATACATAAAGTAGTTCTGAATTTTTAGAATACAGTAATATCTATAAAAGAAAGAAAGAAAGAGAAAACTTTTATTGTTAATAAACAACATAGATGGTAGTTGAGATATAAAAGTAAAACAAGTAGGTACTTAACTAAACAAACATTGATGCACATTATGCTGTACACAAAAGGACCAAGTTCAGCATTAATGCTGCGAGGACAATACAGCGTAGCAACGCTGGTTTTCAACTCGCTCCTTTCTCACGTGTAGGTTATTATAATTATGCAGATAGTTGTGTTGATTTGTTATTTCCAATCTGCACGATCCAATAGATAATTATAGAAATAGCAAAGTAGGTACTTATGTAGGTATAAGAAGTCATAGTCTTAAAGTAACACGATAAATCTCTAAATATTGTGAGATCATTCATCATACTTATCCCTCATCACGCGGGATCAACTCGCACTAGTCCGGGTTTTTTAAAAACATCGCTAAGTTTTTCATCCTAGTAGTACTAATAACATGAAAACCATACATTGGGAATTTTTGTTGCAGCAAACATTAGACATTCGACTCAAGGGATAGAAAGTGACGTAAGTATCTTTGTAGCGTTAAAAAAAATACCAGGCACTCAATAGAAAAGAGCCGCGGATCCACATATTTTTCATTTCACATTCTCATCGCCTATTCTTTGTTTGTTTGTGGGATTCAATTTGAAATTCTTTCAAAGACATACTAGTTTTCTTTGAAGTGAAGATTTTCAATCTGGAAAACCAATAGGTACATTGGAACAGAAAAATAGTTCGGAGGGCTGAAATACTAAGCTGGGTTGTTTATTGAATTAACTTTAACTTTGCAGTTTATTTCAAATTGATACTGGGGAACAATTCTCTGTTGCGTTCATAATCTCGATCGAGAAATTTGACTATTTTCACAACATGATGTCGCACGCAAATCAATAATTGTATTATCAGACAAATTATATACAGTACTACTGTAGTCAAGCAGGGCTCAAATTGTCAATCAGGGATTTTACTTTGGAAAATAAACAGCCATATAAATTGCGTTCATCTAACTTACAAATGAGAATTTATTGCAAAATCCAGCTAATTCCAATTCCATCGAAGGCACACGTCTCCCAAAAAAATAAAACGAAAACCGAGAAGGGATAATCTCAGATCACAATTGCACCGCTGCACCTTCCCTATTCAATTGAATCATCCTAGAAAAGATTGTCGCCTCCTTTCTCGCAAGCGAAAGGAGCGAGCGAAAAAAGAAAAAAAGCGAAGCGAGTGAAATTTTATTCTAACGAATAGAATATCAGCATCGAGCATCGAACAGCGTCTAAGAAATTAATGTATTCAGAGTCAAATATCATCGGAATGCTTTTGTACAGGGATATATTAATTTTGATAATAGCTTTCTTTGTTGGAGAACCTTTTGTTGTACGTTGACTTCGTAAATAAGTTCGGAGGAGTGCTTCAGTTTTTCTACTTCTGAATTTGGGG
Source organism: Alsophila aescularia (assembly GCA_946251855.1). Taxonomy (NCBI): domain Eukaryota; kingdom Metazoa; phylum Arthropoda; class Insecta; order Lepidoptera; family Geometridae; genus Alsophila; species Alsophila aescularia. The sequence continues at coordinate 61,139,107 of OX276380.1, read as the reverse complement.
CGCGAATATTTTTGTTTGTTTGATTTCTGTTGGTGTTGGGACTGTTAACTGAAATGTTTTGGAAACAATTTCGTTGTTCGTTGAGATGTTTTAGTTGAGGACTAAATACACGTAAATCCACTTCCTCACTATTAACTAAATATGGTAATTAAATTTATTCTAGCTGTGCTCGCGGCGTTGCTTATTTCTAAGATAAAAGTAGCCTAAACGTCACCTGTTTTTGACTAAATATCTTGTTTTCCATATTTTCATAAAGGGGACCTAACATTTTTTTAAGAAGCCTGGAATTGTTTCAGTAAAAAGTCTGAATTCCTATAAAAAGAATCAATGCAAATAAAAAATGAGTAAAGCACGGCCGCGATAGAGCAAGAAATATGCACAATATGTGCGAACGAGACGGCAATACACATTTATACGCGAGCAATAGACATAAGTAGTGATATTAGCCATTATCCTGTCTTTGAGCTCGAACATCAAAGAAACACGTCAATTTGGCATACTAGTATTCTAAAATTTGCATTGAAGTTGTCTTTTGATATATTAAGATTCGATCAGTGGCCTCTACTTTTATTTGCATTGAAGTTGTCTTTCGATATATTAAGATTCGATCAGTGGCCTCTACTTTTATTTGCATTGAAGTTGTCTTTCGATATATTAAGATTCGATCAGTGGTCTCTACTTTTATTTGCATTGAAGTTGTCTTTCGATATATTAAGATTCGATCAGTGGTCTCTACTTTTATTTGCATTGAAGTTGTCTTTCGATATATTAAGATTCGATCAGTGGTCTCTACTTTTATTTGCATTGAAGTTGTCTTTCGATATATTAAGATTCGATCAGTGGCCTCTACTTTTATTTGCATTGAAGTTGTCTTTCGATATATTAAGATTCGATCAGTGGTCTCTACTTTTATTTGCATTGAAGTTGTCTTTCGATATATTAAGATTCGATCAGTGGTCTCTACTTTTATTTGCATTGAAGTTGTCTTTCGATATATTAAGATTCGATCAGTGGCCTCTACTTTTATTTGCATTGAAGTTGTCTTTCGATATATTAAGATTCGATCAGTGGCCTCTACTTTTATTTGCATTGAAGTTTTCTTTCGATATATTAAGATTCGATCAGTGGCCCCTACTTTTATTTGCATTGAAGTTGTCTTTCGATATATTAAGATTCGATCAGTGGCCTCTACTTTTATTTGCATTGAAGTTGTCTTTCGATATATTAAGATTCGATCAGTGGCCTCTACTTTTATTTGCATTGAAGTTGTCTTTCGATATATTAAGATTCGATCAGTGGCCTCTACTTTTATTTGCATTGAAGTTTTCTTTCGATATATTAAGATTCGATCAGTGGCCCCTACTTTTATTTGCATTGAAGTTGTCTTTCGATATATTAAGATTCGATCAGTGGCCTCTACTTTTAATTGCATTGAAGTTGTCTTTCGATATATTAAGATCCGATCAGTGGCCTCTACTTTTATTTGCATTGAAGTTGTCTTTCGATATATTAAGATTCGATCAGTGGCCTCTACTTTTCGGTTATTTCACAGAATAACTGTAACTCAGCCACAAAGGACATTTATTTCCAATAAACGCGAATAGACATGGGATTTCACAAGCATCGTATACAAAAAGTTAGTATTGCAAATAATGTGTTTAGAGTTTTAATTTTAAACGTATCATTCAGTCTAAATGTAAATTGTACATACACCATAAATTAATTACTAAAGAGATACTACTCAGAGCTAAGTAGCAAGAGCAGTTACTAAGATCCGCTATTATCAAAGCTTAGTCTACAACTTTGGAGCTGAGAGGCAAAATATTAAGGAACTTGCAGTTAGTACAAGATAACCGAAGTGACCAGGGATGGATAAATAATCTAATAATAATATCGTTTATGCCTTATACGAGAAGCGCAGTGAAAGATAGAAAAAAAAACAGAACAGATACAGATACACAGATACAGATATAAATACAGATTTAATTCACAAAATACATAGTTTCTTAGATCTATAATTATAATAAAACAGTAAGGTATCAAAAAGTCTGTGCAAAGAAGATAATTTAAAAAATAGTTTCGATGACTTATAATGAGCAACAAAACCAGAATATAACGTTTTTTTTTAATTCGTGTCTGTCTGGATATTTGTTCACGCAACACGCAAAAAATGCTGCTGGATTGATTAAAACGTAGTTTTTATTGTTGGATAGATTAGGTTTTGACTTAAAAGCTAGTGTATTTCATATCTCAATCCGATGAGTAGAAGCCGAGCAAACGTTAAAAATCTTTTTGACTGCTGAAAAAATGTTGATCAAATGTATATTGGTATTTTAGGTCCTGGAATTGCAAATAATTTAGTATTTTTAACATAGAGAAACAACCATGCATGCAAACCCGCCCGTGTGCCCGCGCACACTTATTAGATAAATAATAATTTAATAAACGGAATGAGACACTAACAAATAAAAATGTTACAGAATAGTACAATCAGCAGATCTTTCAGGCATCCGTAGGCTAGATTGAACTAAACCTTACCTTATGAAAACTTTACCATAAGATAATAAAATGTACTTCTAATAGTTGGTAGACAACATGACCCTTAAAGGTCGCTGACACGTGTGTGTCTAATTGGTCTGATTTGAGGGAGATGCGCGAAGGGTGCGAAATCAAAACGCCATCTATATCATGGTATTGTAAAATCCTGGTCAGGTTATGCAGCTTGCCTCCTAGGATGTAATTTACTAAGCAAATATGTCAAGTTCCGATTGTATCCTTATTTTCAAAGGAAAGTAAGACAATTAATTGTAGATATAAAACCTTAAGCATAGTAACCTGTCCGTTTGCATGTCCAGTGTTATTTATTGTTAAATGCCGAACAATAATAATCCTGCAATAATTAGAAGGAAACATTGCAATGTGTCCAAACAATCCACCTGTCAATACAATGCAGATAGTTTTTCAAGGCACAACAATCGACAATAGAGTAGAGCCTGCGGCGGACATGAATCTCAAGTTGAATAACTCGAGAACTCGGTCCGGATCCGTATCGATTACTCCCAGCATTGTGTACCGGATAATTGCTGCATTGAAGTTTCAGATCGACTCGATCATTTGCTGGAAATTCTTGAGGTAAAAGTAACGAGATATTAGAATGACTACTACAGTACAGACATATTATTTTTGTTTACCGAGCAATCAAAGTTCTCCATGTCTATATGACCAACCGCTTGGCTGAATGGTAAGTGACCCTGACTTTATAGTCAACCAACGGTCGCGGGTTCGAATCCCGCTAGGTGCATTTATGTGACGAGTTGAAATGTTTGTTTCCAAGATATGGATAATAATATTCATATCTGTGTATGTTGATCCGTTGTCTAGTACCCATTGTACAGGGTATCCTAGGTTGGGGCTAGGTAATTGGGGTGAATTGTCCTGAATATATTATTATTTACACAAACTGCGTTTGTAAGTTTACATATCATGTATAGTGATGCAGTCTAGTTACACAGGGTAGCTGTCCTTCCGTCCGTCGCACATATTAATACGACCTTACATCAACTCGACTCCAAGTAAAGTATTGAAAAACAGCATGTTTTACAAAATTAACTGAGAGAGTGGGTGATGAGTAGTTTGTGTATTCCACTGCTTTTGTTATATTTTCACTTTGAACGGAGTTAGTGTTAACTTGTACCACAGTGCACATAATTGTATCGTAAGGATATTATGGGTATTGTGCTTGTACAAAGGTATTGAGTCATTAGATACAAGTGATGGCCCTAATAAGTCGAACGTTTTTTAGAACGAGCTCAACTCACAAAATTGTCGACGATTATCGTAGCACTTGCAGATCGGCGAAATCATAGCGTAGCGTGCTCTACGATTTCGCCGATCCGTTACTAACCCTCTATGTCGATGGAATTCTAGTTAGACAAAATATTTTTGACTAAGATATTAACGTTATTAATGCACTACGTAACTATTCAGACCAAGATTAATACATAAACGTTGGACCCTAAAGTCCTGCATGTGTCTGCATCGTGTAGACAAAGCTCACGGCTTGGTTCAGGTTCACATTAGCACAAGAGCCAAGACAACGTATGGCCGTGAGCCAAATCATAGTTGAGCCTTATTTATCACCTGGTTCCCACCTTGTTGGATCATTAGGGTATGGTTTTTATACAGGATATTGTAACATGATTTAAGCTGCTACTTTTTTTATTGGAAAACAGATATTATTTACACAAATAAAAGGATAAGGAACTCTCTCATATCTGCTATTACTCTACTTACTACTTCGTAAACTTTTAGATACGTGTATGGCTATACGTCTGATAATAGTAAATTAACAAGTCAGGACGCTGCGGCTACACAACTATTACTGAAATACACGAAACCATCTCTGGCTACATTATTGTCAGTTTTGGGGAAAACTGCCAGTCAATCAATCACGTTTATAATTAGTAAAGTAAGTAACGCAAATATTAATGAAATTCAAAATGAGCATCTAAAGTAATTATAAACAAGATAAACAAGCGCAGCGAAACTTCTTGCCCAATTTTCGAACAGTATGATAATACCTTGAAATTAAATTTCTGGTCAAACGGAAGCTCCACGACAAACGGCCTGATGCTGGCAGTGGGGTCGTGGTATAATAAATGAATTTCTGTGCTTTCCGGTGCTATATTATAGTTACATGCAGAATCTCAACTTAAACTTCATCATCTGCCTGTATTCGTCCACTGCTGGACGTAGGCCTCTCCTTGTGAACGCCACTGAGCACGATATTCGGCCATCCTCATCCAGTCGCTACCAGCCATCTCAAGTCATCACTCCACCTTGCCATAGGGCGTCCTACACTACGTTTGCGTAAACGTGGTCTCCATTCTACGTTTATCCTAATACTTGACGATTTTTCGAGATAAACCGACCCATTGTCATTTCAGCTTGCTAACTTTTTGAGCTATATCGGTAACATTAGTTCTCTGGCAGATCACCTCATTTTGAGCTATATCGGTAACATTAGTTCTCTGGCAGATCACCTCATTTTGAGCTATATCGGTAACATTAGTTCTCTGGCAGATCACCTCATTTTGGATTCTGTCCTCTAGAGAAACTCCGAGCATAGTTCTGGTCTCTCCATAGCTCGCAGAGCAACTTTAAGGGTGTGGACCGGGTTCACTATGCCACTTATAACCCGACTACGGTAAAGCAAAGAAAGGGTAATGAGTTTAACAGTGTATGTTACTGTTCCAACATAGCGTCACCTCTATTGGTCCGAATTTGACAAGCGAGGTATCAATCGAATCATCTTCATTTATGTCAAGGGCTAGTTTTTTAGCCGACTACGGCAAATTGATGGAAGGGTTATGTGTTCAAACTTAAAATTTGGTTTGATTTTGAAAAGCGAGATATCAATTGATTCGTCTTCGTCGCAAGAGTGGCTATTTGTAACCGACCGGGTTTTTGTTTTTGATCTTAATATGTCTTGTTTTTTTACATCTATGACGTTTCAACAATGCTTTATTGCATATCTAGGCATTCATTTAACAAAAGACTCTTCATCGATGATACATATAAAATAACATTCCTAGGTTGTCTGAAAGAGATCCCTTCTAGCGATAAGACCGCCTATTGTGCCTAAATATTCTTCCGTGTATTTGTCCCTTAATTTTGGTGTCAATACAGTGTTTATTATTATTCTTACTTCAGTACCTTATTTCTAGGCGTGTGTAAATCAGGTCTGAGCCGGTTCAAATATTCAGATCATAGTGACTTGATCTGTTGAACTGCAGCTCAAATGCAAAACAGACGGCTCACGGCTCGCGCTTGAGGCAATGGTATTGTAAGTCAATTTGAGCTGTTTATCTGTGGTTCGTCTGATTCATTTTGTTGTGCGCGGCTCGCGCGGCTCACGCAGCTCGCTCAGCTCGATAGTCGTTGTTGAGGCAATGGTATTGTAGTACTAAATTTGAGCTGTTTATCTGTGGTTAGGCTGATTCGTTTTGTTTGTTGTGAGCTGGCGTATAGAGGTCCTCGCTACGAAAGAAGTGCTGTTTGTAGGTTTTGTTTATGAAAGCGAAAATTTTAGAGCTTGTATCTTTCAAAGACGTATTTCGTGGCGCGAACAGGACTTTCAAATAAAAGAGAAATATAAAGTAAGTTCTATCAAGTTGGTACTATAAGCTTGGCTGGTTAAATAAATTACAATGCGTAAATAAATACTAAACATTATTTCTAATATTTTAATTTTATTGTTATGTAGGTAGGTAAGTTCTTTCGTAACATAACATTGCATGAGACCATATTTTTGAGATCATATTTTCTTAAACTATATTATTAAGAAATAACATACAGTAAAAAAAAGTTAAGAATGATTTACAATGCCTGGGTAAATACTAATAAGAATGAAACAGTGAAAGAGATGAAGATGGCGGGAAAAAAACCTGCTTGAACTGTACGGTACACAGATCACGTGATCTAAGTCGCTAACCACACTGAGTCACAGTATAGCGGATCACGGATGTACAATTGATCTGATCTGCGAGCCGGCTCGCAGCTCCAGCTCAAATACTTGAACTGTGATCTGATCTGCAGATCACGATTATCTCTTGAGTTACCCATGTCTACTTATTTCTTGAAAAAGTTAAATGTTAAATGTATTATTGGACCAAATGTCTTCAAAACCAAACTCTTTTTACGCATTCATTTCCGATTTGATTCCGCGTCATCGCCATTCTGAATTCATACTTGATCTTTTACTTTGATTAGAATTTAAGAATATACCAGTCTCACTGTAAGTTTCCACGTTTCAGCTCAGTAGGTCACTGGTAGTAAGCACGCGTCTGTAAGCACTGTAGGAATTTATATGATGAAAACACCTGAAGTAGTTTGCCGAATGCTGCCTGTGTGGGCGTCAGGGCGGAAAAGTAATTGAGATTACATAGGTGGTTAGCCAGTTTATTAAATTATCAAAATACCTTTGAATATATAATAATCAAAGACCAATACTAAAGTAACTGCAAAGCTCGTGTTTCTTTTTTTGTGTGTGAAGTGCGATTGTGGTAATACTTATCAAAACTAAATTATTTAAAATAGAAAAGTTATAAGTTGATTTTTACGGAAAGAACGACATAATAATTTAAGCAAATTGTTAAGGGTTTTTTTTTCATTGTAATCTGGCCTAGTTTTCGTTCGTCTCCATAACTGCAACAATAATCGAACATTTGTAACAAGTTCACTTACTGTTTGTTCTGTTATAGTGTGCTAAGCCTCAAGCTAGGTACACTTTTGAATGTTGTAAGTGAATTTAGGGCGAAATACAAAATTATTTTTCCTTAAATTTCAAACACAGTCTGTACAAAGGCTAGAGTATTAATTTATATATTAAACTAACTGTATCCACTGCTTTGCACGCATAGGCATTTATCTAGGTTAAAAGTACTTTATGAACTATTCCAAGACCTAAAATACCAATACCAACAAATCATCAAAATTCCTTCAGCCGTCAAAAAGTTTTTATTGATTGCTCGGTTCCTACTCATTGGATTGAGATACCAAGTACCCCAGTTTTTAGCTCAAACCCTAAGCTGTCCAACAGTGAATCGTATTGCAATCGATACAATAGTTTTTACGTGATGCGTGAACAAACATACAGACAAACAAATAGAAAGACACGAATTTAAAAATGTTATATTCTTGTTCAGTAGCTTGTTTACCCTAGTTCATTTTTTTATTAACTTCTTTGTACAGACTTTTTCGTTCTTATTGCTTTATTATAAGTATAGATTTGTCCTAGAACTTACTGAATTATATCAATAATTAAATTAAATTTTACGTATATATTATTAATCTAATTTACTAAGTTTGTTCTCAATGTAAATAAATCCAATAATAATTCATTTTTAAACAAAAGGAACCAAAGGCTACTTAATGTGTATACGAGTATAATTTATGAGAAACACCAAGTGGTCATAAAATTGGAAATTATAATTATAAACGATGACTCACCCAAGTTTATTATTATTATTTTTGGATGTAATGTTAGTTTGTTTGATTCGACGATAACTTTAGAATTGCTGATCCGATCGTTATAAAAGGTATATAGATTGATTGATACATAGAGATCAGCCAGTGCAATTCCCTAAGCCAATGCGATTTGTTGCAATCAGATTTTGAAAGCAATATCGACTCTAACGCGTCGCATTAAGTGCACGTGATATAGAAAATCTGACTGAAACAAGTCATGGAATTGCCCTGCAATGTATGCAGTTGTCTTTGAATCTTTCCACTTATATGACCCACTGACCACAGATTATAGAGTAATTTGTCTACAATATGATATTTGCAGACTATCTTCGGGTTTGCTCATATGTTTTGGATTTCCGTAGTGTTTAAGATCCTGGCTTTTTAATTACGGACTTAGATACCTACCGCTTGTGCCGAGTACCTTGTGTATAGTATCGATTTCGCTTTTCGTTTTATATTTATGTATTGTGTTCAGAGAATTATTAGTACATTTCTAAGAATATTAATTAATCGTGGCTTTAAAAGATAACATTAAATATGTGATCACTTATAATATAATGAATACCCCATAACACAACAAATAGGCAATTCACATTACAATTCTTTTAGAAATACTTTCGAAGTCAGGTCCACGGTAGTATGGAAAGTGACCGATGTTCGTTAAAAACTACAATTGTATTCACTTAATTTTATGCTTCCTAGTTATGATGTGAAAAAAACAAAACATCGCAATTTTTCACATATTGTCCTATTTATCCTACTTGTATATAACTTTGTCCTCTATGTCATAACTGCATAAGTGCCGCCTAAATAATGTCTACTAAAATAGAATACCAAATTTTTATAGTGATAAATTGAATCCTGAAATGCGCTCAAAAAGAAACTTACAAAAGAGATTTTTAAAGTTCCTCAAGGTATTTCTCCACAAGCCCCTTGTAAATCGATCACGACCCCTTATCACCCCATCGAGGATGGGGAAACGAATAACTTACCTGCATTCAACCTTTAGTATTACGACTTACGAGCAAATTGCCCATTTTTTTACTTGCATGCGATTTCAAATATTAAAGAACTCTGGATAAGGCTCAAATACATACAAAATAAACACTTTGAAAATACTTTACCTTTTAATCGCAACATAACAGGTTATCATGTACTCCTTGTGGGGACTAGTTCAGCCTGGATTCTTATTTTCTTTGTTAATTGTTGAGAATCCGATTTTTGACTAGGAGAAGTATAAAAGGCTTATAATAAATATTCTTATGTTGATTAGGTACCTAAGTACCATCAATTTAAGGTTCATCTATCCTATTTTATGTATGCCTACTAATATATAGCAATAAGGTATGGAAAAAAAGGAGCCCACAACGCCCAACAACCGAATTGGAGAAACAAACAAAGCATAGCAAATGGCGGTTGCGTATGTGTGCGTGAGTAAATTATTTGTGGTTGAATACACAATGGTACCAATTCTGTGGTTCAACTTACTAAACTTAAGCTAAATTTAATTTATTTTAGTGATTCTTAAAACTTAATCAATTGAATTAATTAAAACTAAAAAATGACATAATTGTGAAAGGACTAATTTGATTTTTACTAATACTAAATTTAATCGTTAGTATTGTCCACATTTCAGTAATGAACGAATGTAATCATAAATCGTCAGTTATTATCCGTGGTTATGAGCTGCTTGTATAGACTTTTTCATAAGCCACTAGGCGCATACGTGATCGACTATTTCGAACAGTATGGGAGTTTTGAAGGTTTTAAAACCGTCACAAAAAGGGCTATATCATCTCGCTTTTATAACTCTGTAATTTTAAGCTCCAGAAATTTAATTTTAGTGTATTTTTTTAGCCTTTACAGTCAGCTCTATGTTGATAAATTTTTGTCAAAAGACATAGGGGGAGAAGGCAGGACGTGCAGAGAAAAATCACCAAAATTTTTCGATTTAGATTTAGATCACCAAAATTAATGTTTTTGTGATCTAAATCTAATTTTAATCAATTAAAAATAGGGTATTGATTTGCGTAGAATAAAAAAAAACACAATAGTGGCTGCAGCACCCGGAAAATACGTTATTTAATAAAAAATTGGAACGAGGACTCTCGACTACTCGAAATTCCAGCACAGAACAAACGTTTCCAGGACCAGATCAAATGGTACGTGGAGTATACGTTTTACGGCTAACAGACAGCCGTGCGTCCCGACATAACCCCACCCAGGTTTTTAAAGATACTAGCATATTTATGAACCGGAAATCTGGTTATATTACGAAGGTCATGCATGCGCATAGCTGCTGTTCAAATGGTCTATTGTAATTTTTGGTGTGTGACATACATGAATACATGTCTACTTTTGTCGGTCACGCATGCGTAAATCGGCTGATAAAAAGGTCTTTTGTAATATGACATACATCTCTACTGTTATGAGCTGCCAGACATTACCTAAAAATTATTGTTTTCGTACTATTTTCATGCTTTGGCCCCAAACTGTATTTGAAGCCTCGGCAGAAATCTTGCATGTGGGGAATTAAAAATAACAAGCACAAATTAAAAATATATATAATCCCTGACCAAAAAAACGGTTCAAACGCTAATTTTAGTAGTGCATTGTTATATACAAAATGGTTTATAAAACTAAGGAGTCCATACCGCCGAAACAGTACTAAACTTAATTTTAGTCTAGTTTGTAACAACCGAATTGGTACCATTTTCATCAAAAAAGTCTGCATTGATTTTAATTTATCGTGTGAATTTGACAGAAATAAAACGACTACGAAATCCAAGCTCTCAGACCAGACTCTTCGTTTAATTGCACAAAGACGGGAAAATGCTAAGGACTCTTTGGCAGAGCAGATGACTCTCGAAAAAAACACGAAACTGACGCGACGTGACCTTCGGTGTCTAATACAAAAGCACTTGAGCAGAACCGAGGGTCAAAGATTTTCATGCAGCACCTTGGGAGAAGTCATCTGACAAAGCGGAAAATAGCTGATGGCAAAGCTTTGTCAAAACTGGATATTCTCGCTGACATCAAGGATTTCTATGGCCGATTATATGCTCCACATGATCCTGGACCGGAAATCCATAGTGAGAAAACAAGAGCCACACTGACCCACCTTTACACCAATAAGCTGCCAGATGACAGCCTGTACGAGATAGAGATGGCCTTGAGACAACTTACAAACGGAAAAAACTCTGGTGAGGACGGTATTATTACCTATAAGCTCTTAAAGGCAGGAGGTACTCCTGTCCTCAGAGAGCTACGGGATTTATTTAATACCATAATTAACTGTGAGAGAACTCCAGATGCTTGGAACAAGAGTGTGGTGGTACTATTCTTCAAGAAAGGGGATAAAACCATGCTTAATAATTATAGGCCCATCTCACACCTGAGTCACGTCAAGTTGTTCTCAAGGGTTATCACTAATCGTCGCACGCGTAGTTTTGACAAATTCCTGCCTCCTCAGAAGGTCAGGTTTTGCGGAGGATATGGTGCCGTAGATCACATTCACACAGTGCACCAGATTATGCAGAAGTCAGACAAGTATAATCCGCTATGCCATGCTTTTGTGGACTACGAAAAAGCCTTCGACTCCATCGAAACCTGGTATGTTCTGAACTTTTTGAAGGGATGCCAAGTGGTCTGGCTATATATGCAAGCTTTGAGATGCTTGTATGACGCTGCTACGATGTCCGTTCAAGTCCAGGACTGGTAAACTGAACAAATCTAATTGTTTAGGGGAGTACCGCCCCTGCCGTACTCCACTAAGCAATTGGATTTTGATGTCATATCCCCAAAACTGTTTACCAACTCAATGAAGGATATGTTAAAGATCATGGACTGGAATGGAATGAGCATCAACATAAACGGCGAGTACATCTCACACGTGAAATTTGCAGACGATATTGTCGTTTTGGCGGGGTTGCTGCAAGAGTTGCAACAAATTCTGACCAGCCTAGCAGATGCCTCCCGACGCATTGGCCTCCGCATGAACATAAACATATTAATTATTGAACCAATAGTCGTTAGTGGCATGCCTCTCAAATTTGTGCAGGAGTATGTCTACTTAGGATAAATTCTGGGAACCACGTATAGGCAAACGTAGTGTAAGACGCCCTCCGGCCAGATGGAGTGACGACTTACGCAAAATAGCTGGCAGCAATTACATGAGAAAAGCCAAAGATCGGGCTCAGTGGCGTAAATTAGGAGAGGCCTATGTCCAGCAGTGGACTAATGCAGGCTGTTGATGAGCACGACGAACAAGGACACCATAGTATAGTGTAATTGTGTGCTTAGGCTTATATGCGTACGAGCGGCTTGGCATAACTTGGGTGCTGCACTTACGATTTGGCGGTATGGACTCCTTAGTTTTTTAAACCATTTTGTATACAAGCATGTTCAGTAGGTATTAATAATGAACGACTAAACGTTAGATTAGATTAATTTTCAAGGTGGTCCTCAAAAAAATATTGAGTGAGTATATCCCCAATAATAGGACACTTTTATTCATTTCCCATATTAAAAGTGCATCAGTCATTGCAAAAGGATTAAAATACCCTTACCGTACCGGATTACGGTACCGTCTGAAAAAAAGAGGACGGAAGGGGGGAAATGGAGGGAAGAAGGGGTATTCTTTTGATTTAATAACGGGCCCAACACGGGATTTTATTAAAATTGTGGTTTAGCCCGCGGCTACGCCCGTCTGAATTCTTAGATAGTTGGTATTTTGTTTATAAGTGGAAGATTATTTGGATGGTCGGGATTGTGAAATGTTTATGGAATTTATTATTAAAATGAGTTGTCTGGACGGAATGCTAATAAGTTGGATGCAAGTTATCAAACGACTGGAGTAGGTAAATATTTATATATGTAAATCTGCAATGTAAACCTTTAAAGCCAGTTTTGCGAGTAACATTTATTAAAAGTAGTTTTAGTGTCACTGAGATTTCTCTACATACGAGTAACGATGAATGAACTTAATAACTTATTATTATTAAGTAAGAACTGGAAAAATCAATCACATTTATTTATTTCATAATGTTGTGCTAGATCAAATTTTGAACTCCAAATAAATCTCGATAATTGAGGTAGTTTTATTCGTAGTAGTCATACATTAACAGTTAAAAATTTGTTCAAACCTATCATCATCATCAGCCTACGTCCAGCAATGGACAAAATTGTGTGACGTAGGCCTCTCATAATGCACGCCATTGATCAAACCTATAAACGTGCTAAAAACCCGACTGCGTACAAAATTATTTTAAAACCAGCTTTAGATTTTTGATTTTGAAATATAAGATGCAGCGGAGGCATGAAGAGTAGCTCGCCAGGTTCTAGCTGATCCCGTCAAAGGAGAAATGAAATGCATGGCGCCTCCGACTGCATCTTACATTTCACAATAAAAAATCTAAAGCATGCTTGCCTCTTTTTAGATTTGTTCCCAGTCGGGTTTTTTAGTAGTTATAATAATTTAATTTATTTTAAACTTTTTAGTTTGTGTATATAAAAACTTATTAGAATGGTTGCTTACCAACTACAAATCATTATAGATTATAAATGGTCATTTAAAATGAAATACGAGAAAACTAAAAAAAATAAAAAATAACGCACTATAACGTCTCATTGTCGCCTTAAAGAATTTTTATTAATGTCATGTCTCTAATAGCATTTACAAGATTAATACAAATCAATTGACGTAAGAATCGTCAAAATCAGACCACGCGTTTGGTCTATGTAGTTGTTGTTATTTGTCGTATGAGGTAGTGCTGGCCTCTGATGTCATAGTTTGTCAAGCCGCCCGAGGGCCTTTGACGTGGCTTAACCACTGCTATTAATCAATAACAGCCGGGACCAACAGCTTAACGTGCCCTCCGAAGCACGATGGAAAACCGCACATAACTTAGAAAAGTCATTGGTGCGGAGCCTAGGTTTTGAACCCGGTGTCGTTGGATTCTAAATTGCACTATAGAACCGTTAGGCCACCATCGCTTTATTACGATAGCTAAAGAAATGCAATACATATTTTTTTCTTTAAATCTCAGCAATAAACTTTCAGGGATCAGAATTATAGTCAAGAATCCTGAAAATGTAGAATGTAAAGTATTCTAGATCCTCATTCAACTTCCATTGCTAAGTAAACACGAAGCAGATGTAAAGAAGCTAATACACCAGAGTGGAGCTACAGTCTGCGCTACGCATTTCAGATACAGAGGTATGGAGAGTGGAGCTACAGTCTGCGCTACGCATTTCAGATACAGAGGTATGGAGAGTGGAGCTACAGTCTGCGCTACGCATTTCAGATACAAAGGTGGCAGACTTAGTTCTAAGTGTAAATAAATGCAGTAGGCTGTCATTGTCTATTTGATGCTGTATTTTGAATAGGCATCTGCCGAATTTCTGACACCTAACAGTCGCATTTGATCCATGTTTGCGAATGTTCTGACCAAACAAAACATTTTTTTCTTTAAAGTAGAGGGGCTCTATTAGAGTGATAGCTGCGCCGCGTTTATGTGTCTCAATGTACATATTCATGTGAAATTGCAAAGAACGTTTGTAAAAACGCGCAGTGAAACCATCCGTATTGTCCTACAATTAGATATATTCTTATGAAAAGGAGAAAGGAAAGGAGTGGAATGCTCTGCCCTCGTCAGTGTTTCCGGTAAAATATAACCCAGGTGAGTTCAAGTCAAGAGAGAAAAGGTATATACTAGGCAAGCGTGCTACACCTTCGACCGCATCATCGCTTTCCATGAAGTGAAATCGTGGGCAAATTAGCTAGCCTTTGCGTTACGCAGTCTGGTAATAATACCTTCATTACAGTAAAATTCAATGAGAATTCAAACAAGAAATAAAGTTACATTCAAACATACTGACAAACACAATCCAATTCAATCTACAGATCTGACTAAAAAGACATTTCAGGAAAGCATTTTGACGGTATTAAAAATGCCATCGTTTGGCAGATTTGTAGTTTCGATTGAAAATCGGATCTCTTTATAGGACGTTTGGTGCACCGGTGCATATTTTACTAGATCGTTTTAAAGACTGTGTTATTGAAGTTAGACTAAATTTATAGCAAAGGTAAAATAAATACGGAAAAAAGCGCCTTTTTATTTTATAATCATTAACAAAGCAGTTTTGTGTGTAGTTTGACTTATGATTGAATATTAAATATACCTAAAAAATTGCTATTTGAAAAAAATCATATCACTTCCTATTAAATAAAACCGGACAATAATGAGTTGAACTCACGTGGAGACGATGAATTTAAACTAACGATTTTCTAAAAGAAAAATTTGGATCACTGACGGGACACGAAACTGCGTCATTCCTTGCCTCTGCGTGGCACATGCCTTTAATCAATTTAGCTACCATGACCATCATCAACATAACTTTTCGCTTAGTTTATAAATCCGTCTATTTGCATTGTTCTGAACTGACCAACCGAACACGACTAATATAGTAATTTACTTCGAGTCGTAAAGATAACTCCTCCCAAATGTAATGTTTAAAATAAATCAACACAATACTTCATGAAGCTTGTTAAGGAAGTAAACACACATGGAAAATGCAAACTGCTTCAATAATATAAAAAAATAACAGTTCAGCTCAGTTAAGTGTTTACAAAGTAGAATAACTACAAAGGACCCGTGACATGTATGTACGGTATATTTTGCCGTATATTTATACTGTATATTTTGTTCATGCTCGGCTTGTTTGGATATTTATTTATTCATTTGATTTACGTATCTACGGAATTTGAATGTAGCGACGGTTTATACGGTTGTACCTAATCCTCGCCTTTATGTGTTTGCTTATATTCGTATAGTTAAGTATTTTTAAACCCCCAAACTCGAAAAGAGAGAGGGGGGTGTTATAAATTTACAGTGCATCTATCCTTGTATATGTCTGTGGCATTGTAGCTCTCAAATGAATGGACCCTACTAAAAATGACTGAATATTTTGACGCGTTTTTTTTCTGTTTGTAAGCTGATGTGATTGAGATGCTTCTTTGATGGCCTTTGCGTTGCGCTGTCTGGTAATAATACCTTCATTCATTATATATTTGCTTCTACAAGACTCGAGCCTCCCAGGCTAAGCTCCAATGTGCCTCAAAATTCACTCCTTTACCTGCAACTACTTATCATGTCAATGTGTACTGATTGAAAGAGTTAATACTATAAAATATCTTGGCGTAGAATTTGTCGAAAATCTATTCCTTAAGGCACATTTAATAGTTACTGCAAAGCGGGTTCGAAAAATCATATACGCCATGAAACTGTTACGCAATTCCGCAGACCTCTGGGTTCTACAACTTGTTTACTCCTCACTTGGTGAATCTTTACTTGGATACTGTGTTACCATTTGGGGAGGCGCTGCTATCACGTATTTGTTGAGACTTGAACGCGCTCAGCGCTCGGTTCTCAAAACTATGCTCAAAAAGCCCTTTCGCTATCCCACAAAAGCACTATACGACGATGCTAAAGTGTTAAACGTCAATCAACTGTATATCCTTCGTGCTTTTATTAAGCATCATTCTAAAGTTTTGTCTTCTCCTGACTACCTCATTCAATTAAAAACTGTATCTTCAGAATTCCCCATGTTTTTATTCGAACCAAGTTCGCTCAAAGAAATTCTAACTTTTTGATTCCATTTATTTACAACAAAATAGTTACAACGCTAGATGTCAAATGCTGTAACGTCAAACAAGCTAAGGGCGTCGTCCAAGGGTGGCTTCTAAATTTATCTAATGATGACACAGATAAGTTTGTCAGAGTTGTTCGATAACTAAGTTAAATCCTAATAATTTTACATCTTTATGCTTCAGGTTTATCGTCAGTAAGTAAACTAATAATCATATTTTTAACCACTTATGTTATATATTTTATAAAACTATATGGCTAATATAGTTTTATAAAATATAACTAAATCATTATAAAATGTTATATTTCACTCATTTATATATAAGTACTTTAAGTTTGTTATTTATTTCATTGCGTAACCTGTTATGATGCTTGTGTCGTAGTTATATAAATGTTAACTTGTAAAAGGCCCTCACGAGACAGGCTTTGTCCTAGTGTGGGGACCACCAGTAATTCCTTTGCTGTCATTTGTACCTTTTTATGCAATATATATTATTATTATTATTATTAGATATAATGGAGGCTGGGGGGTCGGGTTCTTTTATTTATATATGCTTAAAGTTTGAATTTTATTTCCGTGATCATTCAAAAAACTATATGGATTTGGTTGTCATACGAGTAGTATCTGTGTAAACAGATACAACATAATTATGTCTTTTTAGATTTTTGAACTTAATAAGATGTATTTTTCTCTGAAGAATCTCACCAAGATAACAAAATTTAATAATTTTAATAAAGCTTTACTACAATTAATTATACACTAGCGACCCACGCCGGATTCACACGGGTGCATTAAAGAAAAAAATGAGTTTAAAATTTTAGTTTTCGCACACTTGACTTTCACTCCGAATCGGGGGAGTACGGCTCGCTTCGTTCGCCGCTTCCCCTTTCTATGCATTTTCAGGTCTCGTATGCTTGTATTGAAAATCTCAACTTTGGACCACATTTTACGGGACTTTCACTGGCAGATAGCTGATGTTATAAGGAATAACTAAAGCTAAATTTATTTTAAATAAAAATATAGTTCAGCAAAAAAAAAACATGATTTTTAACTACGCGGGAAAAGCCGCGGGCACAGCTATCTATATATAGCTGTGCCCGCATATATATAGCTTTATATATATAAATAAAACTTATGTGAAAAAAACTAACTTATGGTGAAAACCGCATTCAAATCCGTATCCGTTGATTAATTACACGGCGAATAGAGACTTTGTTTTGAACTATGTATTGATGATGCACGCTCGTGCATTGTAAGATCTGTAGCGTAGAGACTTTAAAATATTATGGTCGATTCTTATAATAAATGAGTACTATTTCAGCAGTGCTTATGACCATGGACTAACACGTGAATTTAAAACATTATATAAATTACTTCCCAAATACGTAAGCGAAAGGCAAGAGCACGCGACCCGTGTGGTGTCCCGCAGGAAATGAGTTCTCTCTTCGTCCCTCGTGGAGACGGGCTAAGGAACGTGATACACGATCAGGCTGGTTTCACGATACTGACACATCACTTGATGACAATATGAATTGGTTTGATTGGATCGGGATGTGAATACAGACTTCATTGGATAACACAGCAAACTAAAAGCTAAAAGTGTCAATTGTTTACGACTATAGTATATGTACTGATCACAAAAGTATCGGAACTTTATGTATAAAATAATTATATATTATATCTAATTTATTTTTATTTTAAGCACGTAGTTCTGTAGTATTTATTCCACACATCATATTGTAATATCAATTGCCGCAATAAAATATTTGTTGAAAAAGGAATAAGACCGGGTTCGATTCCTGTTTTTTTTTTTGTTTTTTTTTGTATACAATTATTCTTAAAATAGACGACTTTAGAAAAAAACATTCTGTTGATTTTAATGTATAACAACAACAAAATAACAAAACAAATACAAATATGCAACCGATATATATACCTTATGATATTGTTGAACCGAATCGTTAGATGACATTATGGTTTGGTCGCCATTGGACTTATTCGCAAAATGGCCTATCATTAAAATTAAGAGCTATTCACCGAATGACTTATTCTAAATTGAGTTGATGAGACTAGTAGTTTGACAAATTTTATTGAGGTTGTCTAGTGGCTCGGTAAAACTTAAATCAATTCTATGATGGTTGTTCTAATGTATGAATGAGCTACGCAATATCACAGAATAAATAATAAGCAATACGACTCTCCTATATAGATTCTCAAACTCATTCTTTGCTCACTCCTCTCCACTCTAATACTCTACTTTCTCTCTCTCTCTCTTTCTCTCTCTCTCTCTCTATCTATCTCAGTTTATGTAACATTGAAAATGAGATTTCCAGACGCAAGCACAAATTAAATATGTATATAACCCCAGACCCCCCCTCCCTCCCCTATTATCTATATTACTTGAAGCTACAATTTTCACCCCCTCTACCCCCCCCATTATAGGTAAGAACTATCTCGTTTATATCAGCTTTCAAACAGAAAAAAACGCATGAATCGGTCCATTCGTATGGGAACCACGATGCCTCAGACACACACGGATACAGTGATACAAAGCCTAAATTTATAACACCCCTATCTGTGGAGCTCGTGGGTTAAAAATTTAAAAAAGTAATAATCATCATGAGATGATTACGTTTTGCTTATAAGCTAAAATTAAAAAAAAACATAAATAAGCTTACTAGAGTAGAGACTTAGTTTAATTTTATTTTAGCTTTTAGCTTATAAGCTTTAAAATTGACTCATAAATAAGTATTTGCCTTACCTTATCCGGAACTGATCGTGTTCAACACACTTTACAATGAAATATACATCTGTATGTACGTCTGTATGCGCAAAGCGGAAATTTGAGAGGCTCACTCTTCCGACAGATATATTAATTAAACGCTAAAATATTAATTTAGTATGTAAAGTCGACGTTATAAGTGATTCTAGCTTTTACGCTGTTTGTAGACTGTAAATAAATGACGTGCCTTGCAGTGTGACAACTGATTTATTTTAATAACCAAAAGATAGACTCAACAAAAGTACTAATTCTAAATACTACTAATCCAATATTGATGAAATCTAAACTCTGTAAAACGAAATAAAAGTACCTTATTATCCTATTTAAAAATTAAAGTCAAATAGCATAATCCTTCTTACTAGTTATTTTCGTTTAAAGCTAGGTATTTGAGTTTTCTAAAATGTATAAAGTAGTTAAAAACATGAAATTAGATTTATATTCATTTATTTGTAAACAAATATTTTCTTAAAGAACACAAGTTGATAAAAAGATTGATAAGGTACATTTGGTCATAAAGATTATGGCTTAAAACTAACACGGTCACAAACACTACAACGATAAACGTCAAATTCGGGATGTTTTCCATTGTAAATATCCCATTTCTAATTGTTTATAGGTCACGTATAATATACTCTACTTGTATTGCACTAATTATTAACATCTTCACTTAGCCAAGACTTATTATTATTGCAAGCCAGATACTCCTTCTCTCTTTCTCTTCCATTTTCAGACTTGGGTGAACATCAATCATAAAAATTCTTAGAAGTTTTTAACTGGGTTTCTTGCTTTTAATTAATTATGTTTATTTTATTGCACAGCATACCTGAAATAAAAATATATACAGTTTAGTTTGCATAATTCATTGACATATTAAACATGTAGTAGTGTTTCAGACGCCACTAATAATTTGTGTATTTAATAGTTGTGGGTCACGATTCGTGACTCATCGACCACTAAATAACTTCCATAAGTAACAAAAAATTTTGTGCTTTTAAACCATGCTGAATAAATAAAAGTACGAATCACTCGTTAATACAGACACCTCGTTCAGTTTTTATACGCTTTATATTAGCTTCACTTGTATGTTTGTTTGTATGTTTGTAACCGACTCCTTTGGACGCTATTTTGATCCACTTTAAACGGTCAGATTTCATTCAAACTTTCCATAAAAAAAGTGTTTTTTTATGAATAAATCACATATATACATATACACAAACAATAATTTCCACAAACACGATGTAAAAGGGTTTGTAAAAAAAGTGTATCACAAATACCTTGATTGTTTCACTTTTGAATATGAAAAGACAATGCGAATGCTCGTGTTCAAACAGGATTTTGTACAGTGTACTACACTTAGTAATGTATTAAAATTTTGCATAAATAAATAGCAAATCAACATACCTTGCGTAACGGTAAAACAACATACCTTGCGTAACGGTAAAACGGTAAAACATTATTGAATTCAGTTTCATTTTAGACTTCAAATAATTCAATAACTATCTGATTCCGATTCTGAAGTTGTCGGAGGAAAGTTTTCACGATGTTTTTTGCTGATCCGCCTTGTTTTGTTGGTTTGGCGGGTCCGGAACATTTTACTTTCATCAGCGCACTTAGTTGTTATGCTCGTTCTGTAACGTTAAAGTAAAAGTATGAGCACAGCACATAATATGAGTGCGGGTAGCTGAAGTCCGAGCTCAGCGGCGTGCTTTAGAAGAGGGCTGAGTCATATCATAGTTCTAACGTCAGCAGTGGACAAGTATAGTCCGATGATGATGATATAATATATATATATATATATATATTTTCATATAATTATTAATTATATGAAAATTATTATTATTGCCATCATACAATAATTTTATGTGCGGTTTTCTATAGCTCCGTGCTTTAGAGGGCACTTTAAGCTGTCGGTGCCGGCTGTTATTAATTAATAGCACTCGTTAAGCCATGTCAGAGGCCCTTGGGCGGCCTCGGCCAGGACTACCATGAGGTAGTGCTCTGGTGTCAGAGTTTGTCATGAGTCTCTGACATGGCTTAACGAGTGCTATTAATTAATAACAGCCGGCACCGACAGCTTAAAGTGCCCTCTAAAGCACGGAGCTATAACAAACAAACAAACAAACATTAAGATATGAACATATTCATTAGTATGAACAACAAACAAACAAACATTAAGATTAACTTATTCTCACATTTCAAGTTTGCATGGTATTAACTGCTCTTGCTCGTTTTACGTGCTCTTTTTGCGGGCGCAAGAAAATTACTGTTTTATTACTTTTCTTTTATCATATGTTATTTTTGTGTAAGTGACCATATTATTACTTTACTTTTATCATGTGTTATTTTTGTGTAAGTGACCATATTATTACTTTACTTTTATCAAGTGTTATTTTTGTGTAAGTGACCATATTATTACTTTACTTTTATCATGTGTTATTTTTGTGTAAGTGACCATATTATTACTTTTCTTTTATCATGTGTTATTTTTGTGTAAGTGACCATATTTCAAATTTATCATGAAGGCAAAAGTCTGAACTTTAAAACAGTATAATTCTAATTTAGAAATTTTGTTATATTTCGGAGAAAATTTACATAGTTTTGGCAAGATTTTGCTTAGAAAATGAGTTTAAAAAAAAAGGGTAATTTATCTGAAAAAATGTAAAAATCAGCTGCTATCTACAAAAAAATACAAGATAAGTAAATCACCATTTAAAATAGTTAATTTTAAGCTAGAAATTCAGCTTGAAACGATCTCAAAGTCTTCCGTCCGACGAAAAACTACTTTTAAAGATTTAATGTAATTAGTTGACATTTGAATTTTTCCATTATTTAAAGCCGCTATCTAGAATAAAAAATACCGATATAATTAATTCCGTAAATTTAAACTTCTATTTCTAAGAAAAATAATGCCAAAAATCTGCATCTCGTTGTTTTTTTCGTCAAAAATATGTAATAGGCGTATTAACTAGTTTCTACCCACGACTCCACGTGAACTCGGTTTAACGCTATAAAAAGTACCATTATGTCTTTCCCAAGGGTTAAAACTAACTCAATATCAAATTTCATTAAGACCGGTTCAGCCTTTAGTCATGAAATGTAACAGACAGACAGAGAGACATAGTGACATTCGCTTGAATAATATTAGTATTGATGTATAGAAATATTACCTGACAACATTTCCTGGCACTGAACACCGCTCCACGACAGTTTGATGTATAGATATATTACCTGACAACATTTCCTGGCACTAAACACCGCTCCAAGACAGTTTGATGTATAAATATATTACCTGACAACATTTCCTGGCACTGAACACCGCTCCACGACAGTTTGATGTATAGATATATTACCTGACAACATTTCCTGGCACTGAACACCGCTCCACGACAGTTTGATGTATAGATATATTACCTGACAACATTTCCTGGCACTGAACACCGCTCCACGACAGTTTGATGTATAGATATATTACCTGACAACATTTCCTGGCACTGAACACCGCTCCACGACAGTTTGCACGATATCATTTACTAGAGCAGCGTCTAATTTCTTTTTTGCAGGTTTATTTGGAAAAGCTGGAGAGGGCTTTCCTGTAAGTGAGTGAGTAGCTAGTATTCTGAAAAACAATAAAAAAACAGATAGAGAAAATATATAAAATTGAAATTCAAAAAAATGTTCATATTTTGACTTGTTAAAGAAAAATACCTGCGTGAAAACACTGCAGTTAGTAATTTTCGAGTAGCGCTTGTGTAGGAATTCCAATTTATATGTTTCAAAATCCTTGCAGATACCGTCGCGTGACCTTCGCCAATGGGAACCTGAACCAAAACAAATATAGTCTTCTTTATTATAGGCACGAAGGAATGCTAGGATGATAACCGGCGAGGACTCACGCTTTAGTGCCGAAATGTCGACTTATGTTGCGAGGTCCCAGCCGATTATTAACTTTTTGTAATTTGTAATCTTACGAAAACTGTAACTGCTGTAATTATTGTTATAAATAACAATAAATTACAAATAACAATAATTTCAATTATATCTATCTACACTAATCTACACAAATATTATAAAGAGGAAAGATTTTATTTTTTGTATGTTTGTTTATAATAGATAAACTCTAAAATATTTATCCTATTATAAAAATTATTTCATCTATACAAAGCTACAATAGCAGCAAGTAAGAGATATGGTATTTTATTTTTCAAAACTATTAGTAAATCTTATGAAAATTGCAATAATGTAACCCAAGATATCAAAAATTTACCTAAAAAATTACGATTGCTGTATGAAAAGGGATGACATGTTGCCGTGGAAACGAAATAATAACAAATCTGTCAAAAAGTACCAGGAGTGTTGTTTGAGTAATAATGCAGTTGTCTATGGTTGCTGCTATACTTTTCTATTGGTTTTTAATCTACATCTACACTAATATTATTAAGGAAAAAGTTTTTTGTGCACAGATAGAGATAAACTCGAACGAACGAACGAGATAACGTGCGAAGTCGGGGCGAGTCACTAGTATGCTATAAAACAACTAAAAAAGTAATTTACCAAATCGCTGGAGTTCGAGTATGTATTGTGATTCGTTAACGCTCTCTTTTTCTCCACATTTTCTTCCCTTTGTCTAAAATGATCTTCATACTGAATCCTGGACGAATATTTCATATACTGATTCATATTACATTCATTATTGGGGTCCTCCTTCAAACTCTGAAATTCAAAAATAACACATAATAGATTGGAGCATAACTTTAATTAAAATGGAACATAAATAACAACATAATATATTATACCATTCGACTGTCGTTACTTTGACTCGCGTAAGATTGATCATGCTGCATGTGTTCATTGTTTTCTGAGCTGATATATCCGGAATTTTCAAGAGGCACGTCAGATTCTTTAAGCTGAGCCTCTAATAACTTTATTCTTTCACACAGGCTCTTGATTGTAGTATCCATCAACTCGATATTAGGATTGAAATAACGTTCTTCGGTTTGTGTTCCTATTTCTCGTGTTTTAACTTCTAATGCTTGAGTTCGATTACCTTTGTTGATATTTTTTACATCCATTTGTTTGTAATTTTCCAGGTGCGGTAATTTATGAGATGATTTTGTAATACTATCAACGTTTCTTGAGCTTGACTGGTCACAGCTTTTGTAACGTCTAGAAACGTTTTCACTGTGCTCTAATTCCATCTTTATATTACGACTGTTACTATCAAATGATATTGGGATGGTCGGAAAATCAGCAGGAGACATATTCATATTAGGTTCAAGATGATTGTTATTTGGAACCACCTGAAAAGTGAGCAATTATTACATTAATCATCATCTTAAAAATAAATATTTATATATTTAATGGAATAAAACTATTATTATTACTACGTGCATAAAATACAATAAAATATATGTAATATATGTCTTAGTTTGTCTGTTTTCCACGATAAAGGTGAGTATTTTATGATATTAAACTTACATCTAGCTATCTATACTTATAATAATAAAGCAATAGGAACGAAATTCTGTACAAAGAAAATTTAAAAAAAATGGTCTAGGTTACTTAAAATAAGCTACTGAACAAGAATATAACATGTTTAAAATTCGTCTGTATGTTTGTTCACGCATCACGTAAAAACTACTGGACCGATTGCAATGTGGTTTTCACTTTTGGATAGCTTGGGGTTTTGACTTAAAAACTGGTGTACTAGGTATCTCAACCCGATGAGAAAAAGCCAAGCAATCGATTAAAACTTTTTGACGGCTGAATGAATTTTGATCAAATGTTGGTATATTGGTAAATAGTACATAGAGTACTTTTAGCTCAGAGAAATGACCACGCGTGCGAAGCCGCGGGCATCAGCTAGTACATAATAAAGTTTGATGACGTTGTACTGATAGCACCCCGTCTACTTAGGATCGAATCCTGGCCGAGGCAAACATTTATGAAATAAGCATAAATGTTTGGTTTCGGGCCTTGGATGTTTGTAGTGTGTTTTATGTGTGTGTCCACTGCCCATGTCACCTGCGACGCAGGTAATGCTAGTGGGGGGTAATGTGTGTGCGAAACCTACTTACTGGAACATCGGAGGCAATAAAGCAATTCCAAAACAATTTCGCAGTATTTTCATTATCCTCTCTGTCAGTACCATGCCATACGTCTGAAACCAAATAATTGGATTAATTAGTAATTTAATTAGACAAATTCAATTACGTTTAAAATGAAAGTTAACACTTACATGGTCCTCGAAGATCTAAAAGTGCTTGAGCTGCATCAATATCTGCATTTTGAGTACTCAAGTCAATCGCTGACATACTCATTTTTTTAAAATACTGAAATATACATTATAGTTAGATAAATATTCATGTTTTTACTAATTAAGTATAAGTGAGTTTCAGTAGAGATAACCATTATTAAAATTTTACTCAGTTTAATGTTTTCTGTATTCAAACAAGACATAGGTAATTATGTTCAAAAACTAGAACTACGGTCGGGTAAATGCCTATGATGAATAACCTATACCTAAAGACAAATCGATTGATACTTCGCTTGTCAAAATCAGACCAATAATCGACGCTGTGATGGAACATCCACATACTTACATACACTGTTAAACTCATCACCCTTGATCATTACCCATAAACATTATTTTTACCCGTACTCGGATAAAAATAATGCTAATTAGATTAACGTTCTTTGGTAACTGCCTTAATATGTTATGTTAGTGATTTAGAAATTTTTGTAAATCCCCTTGTAGATGGTAGAAGATATTAATTATAAATAGCAGGCAAAGTGCAAGATGCACCTCGGGCATTCAGGGTTCTGTACTTCAAAGTTCAAAGTGCAAGATGCACCTCGGGCATTCAGGGTTCTGTACTTCAAAGTTCAAAGTGCAAGATGCACCTCGGGCATTCAGGGTTCTGTACTTCAAAGTTCAAAGTGCAAGATGCACCTCGGGCATTCAGGGTTCTGTACTTCAAAGTTCAAAGTGCAAGATGCACCTCGGGCATTCAGGGTTCTGTACTTCAAAGTTCAAAGTGCAAGATGCACCTCGGGCATTCAGGGTTCTGTACTTCAAAGTTCAAAGTGCAAGATGCACCTCGGGCATTCAGGGTTCTGTACTTCAAAGTTCAAAGTGCAAGATGCACCTCGGGCATTCAGGGTTCTGTACTTCAAAGTTCAAAGTGCAAGATGCACCTCGGGCATTCAGGGTTCTGTACTTCAAAGTTCAAAGTGCAAGATGCACCTCGGGCATTCAGGGTTCTGTACTTCAAAGTTCAAAGTGCAAGATGCACCTCGGGCATTCAGGGTTCTGTACTTCAAAGTTCAAAGATCTTATTTGAAGTTCTTGTCAACGATACCTATTTTTATCTAGTTTAAGTAGGCAACTCCATGTTCCATGACAGTATTGTCACAACAACTCTATTATACCTTCAGGGTTAAAACCTCTAAAATAAGAAATAGAGATTGTGAGAAACACATAAGTTATTGTATTTTCATAATTGAACACACATAATTAAAAAAAAAAATCTTACATGAATAATAAAATTGATAAAGACACCACACTCAACTATTTACTGTAGGAAAATTCTTATTATTAAATATGATCAAATTAGGTAGGTACTTTCACAACGCGTTCTTTGATACTCGTAATTAAAACATCCCTGCGATTTCAATATATGCTTTAAACGCAACTCTCTAAATAAACGAATTAGACACATCTACAACAAGATGCACAACCAAACTAACCAAAAATTGTAATGTTCCATTACTTAAGTACTTTCTGGTGGGCCATAAAAGTAAAATACCACTTACTTACACACCCAGGTAGAAAAATAAATCCCATACAATCCCTTCGACCCATTCTTATTATCTTTACAACTGTTTCTTCGAAACAAAATATGGCAAACAATTGAATAGTATTAGAACAATGAAAGTCTAATTACATTTTAGTTAGAGCCAATTAAGAGGAATTCAAATGATTATACTAAGCCGCCTAGCTCTAAGCAATAAAGCGATTTGAACAAAAATCCATAAAGATTATAAAAAGTATGTCTAAATAAGGTATAACTACACATAACTTCTCTTTGAACCAAATCTATTCCAATCTAAAAATATTACAAATTAAAAGCTACTTGCATATTTTTAGAAATCGCAATAAGACTGCCCGTTGAGACACCTATTAAGTTAAGTTTGTTATTACTAACTCAAGTTTGAGTTTTTTTGTTGTTGTCTATGAAAGAGTTTATCTATCCTTTTCAAACTCAAAGTTAAGGATAGTTTACCAAAATTATATAATTTGGTCTGTTTAATAATATCATAATGATATTTTGCCTTAGAATAATTTATTAGTCTATTTCCCTTATTCATTAGAATATACAAAGTTATTGACTTTTATGAGTGCTATATTATATTGTGCCTACTTAGAATAAATAGTTTGATTGAATTAAACACTTTATAATGGTGCATGTGACCACGAACACTACAAAGTGCTCAAAAACCATTTTATGCCTGGCGTTTCATTCAAATTGAATTTAATCGCGAAACCCTAATCACGAATTTAATCGTTGAACCATGATGTTGATGTTTGATTACTGGGTATATATTGAGAAGTTAAGTTCAAAAACTAAAACCCGACTACGGTCGGGTAAAAAATAGCATATGACACTCTTGCAATAAGACATTATTATTCTTTTCATCGTCCATACTACAGTGCCTAAAGACGAAAGTCTTCAACGCGTGCGTTCTACCAGTTATGACCTACGGAGCCGAAACATGGACACCAAAGGTCTCACACCAAAGTCACGGTGGGGCTGATCCACAAATTTGAAGTAACTCAACGAGCTATGGAGAGAGCTATGCTCGGAGTTTCTCTAAAGGACAGAATCCGAAATGACGAGATCCACAAGAGAACTAAGATAACTGACATAGATCAAAGAATTAGCAAGCTGAAGTGGCAATGTGCCGGTTACATAACTCGAAGAACCGACAACCGTTGGTTTAATTGAGTTCTAGAGTAGACACCGCGTTTAGGCAAACGTAGTGTAGGGCGCCCGCGTCTGCCTGGTGGAGTGATGACTTGCTAAAGGCGGCGTGTAGCTACTGGATGAGGACAGCCGAAGATCGGGCTCAGTGGCATTCATAAGGAGAGGCCGATGTTCAGCAGTGGACGAACACGATGACTCTGGCAATGAAGATTAATCGATTGATACCTCGCTTGTCGAAATCAGACCAAGTTGTAACGCATAACCCATCCTTTGCTTTGCCGTAGTCAGGTAAAAAATATACTCGACTACAGCACATATAAATAAAAACAAAGTCTCGATTTGTTCGGAACCTTCGGTGCACGAACCCGATACACATGATAAAACAGAGGATACCTGCGCAATACTGACCCGCCACTACACTGACAAACTACGTGACGTCAGTTTAGACGAGATTGAGATGGCGCTCCATCAATTTAAGAATAGAAAGACCCCCGTTGAGGATAGTATAACTTCAGAGCTCTTGAAAGCATGGAGAAACCCATACTTCAGGAGCTTCAGGGGCTTTAATATTCAGCACCGTTTTTAACAGTTAGAGAACTCCAGAGGAGTGGAGCAGGAGTTTGGTAGCATTCTTCGAAGCCTATGACACTCTATACATGAAAGCAGATCGATTGATACTTCTCTTGTCAAAATCAGACCAATAGGGGCGACGCTATGGTGGAACATCCACATATGTACATACAAACTTATACATAGACTGTTAAACTTATTACCCTTGTTTCGCTGTAGTCGGGTAAAACAATATTTCAGGGTGAAGAGCGCAGTGCAGTACCGCTCAATATGTTGCTTACCAAAGTTCCAGGTAGGTAGGTCCTACAAACATGACGCTCATCATCTGGTGATCGGCTTGCTCGACTAGACAAACGATTGTAAAAATACCAGCCAAATGCAAGTCGGACTTGCGCACCGTACCACCACGCGAGTCCGTCTGACACTTGGCCAGTTACCATTATTTTTTCTTTAGAGTTTGCAATATATAGGTTACTATAATTTCCACCAAGGTGCCGCTTGGTTTCACCGTTTTTACATCAGATAAAAAACAAATAACGACACGTTTCTTACATGTAGACCCCACTTATTACCCGACAGATCATTTGTTTTTTAATTATTCAAGATCTGCCTTAATATCGAATTCCGTGAAAATGACAAACAGCTATTACGCTTCAAAGATACAGCCAATTGTAGGTAGGACAGACAGAAATACGGACGGTGTAAGATTTGTATATTAGGGCTCCTTTAGGGCTTTTTGATTATGGACGAGGCCCCCTTCTTCTGTCTGAGGTCTTTTGTATAAAAATAACACAAATTACCGTCCATTACTTTAACTAGTAAAGTGAGGTTTCAATATAATTTTGAAAATATTCTGCGTTTGTATATATGTAGGTTGGTAATAATAATAAGTATCATAAATAATTTTCACCAACCCTCCGATCGATGTAAAGCTAAATGAGTTAAAATATAAAAAGAGGGTTCGCAAGAGGATTACGAATTTGAAAGTGAGACAGCAGGTCTGGTCGGGTATCTAAGGAAGAGCATTGTTTGAGATCGGCACAAAAGATTTTAGCGGGCACGGCATGGCACAGAGCTAAAAAAATATGTGGTGACGTAAGTGGCGGGGAAGGTCATAAGAAGAGGCATCTAAATTGCAATCTGATTCACGTATACCTTTCCATCTCCATACGACCAGGCGATCGGCAAAGCGCCAACCTTTTATGTTAGAAGTACCACGCACAAGAATTTTATCGATACGCTACATACTTCATTTATTATTAGAACTGCAGAGGAATGGAATGCTTTGCCCACGTCAGTGTTACCGGTAAAATATAACCCAGGTAGGTTCAAGTCTAGAGTGAATAGGTATCTACTAAGCAAGCGTGCTACATCTTTCATGGCTTTCAATCAGGTGAGATCAAACCAAAAACATCAAACCATTGCCTAGTAAGTAATAAAAAACAAGTCTGTCAATATGTGAGTTGGTTTTCAGTACACTGAATTTACCAAGAAACGATCTTGTTCTGTCATTTGTAACTCAGTCTATTTCAATTTGTGAGCGATTTTGCGTGGGCCCGATTTAGTCCCTAAAAACAAGAATACAATTAGCTAAATTGTAAAAAGTTGATCACACTAAATATGCGGCCTGGGCTGTTATTCGAACCCGGTACACGATAACGAATATGAATACCTGGAATACTAATTACACGATTAAATAAAGGCAATTTTTCTTATCTTATGATTACTTTTATTATGCTGCAGGTAGGAGGCGGCTTATTAAAATCATATGAATTCCAAGTTTCCTAATAGTTTCGTACTAAAATTTAATAAGTTTCATTGTTCTAATACGATTCAATTGTTACGCCATATTTTGTTGTAAAGATTAGAAGTATGAATGGAGCGGGCTTACAGATAGATTCTATAGAAATTATTTTTCTACCTGACCTCACAGCCCGAAGCCCGACCCGGCCCTCTCAGGGACCGATGACAACCATTCGTTTGACGTCACAGACTGCGTATAGTGAGATGTTTTATTTTGTCCTACAATATTGTACTTCCTAAGAAATTTAAAGCGTTTAAAAAGTTATTGAATACCTATTTATATAGGTTTTATTTAAACTTATACATACACTAGCTGTACCCGCGGCTTCGCACGCGTTGTCGTTTCTCTACTCCATGTGCTATCCCAAGACATAAAATACCAATATACTAACATTAATATACTGACCAAAATTCCTACAGCTGCTATTTTTTTAATTGTTTTCTCGGCTTTTTTAATTGTAGTCATCGGATTAGGATAACAAGTAGCCCAGTTCTTAAGAGAAACCCTAAGATATCCAAAAGTGAAAAAAACCGCTTTGGAATAGGTTCAGTACTTTTAACGTGATGCGCGAACTAACATACAGACAAACAAACAAACAGACAGAAATGATTTAAAAAAAAACTTGTTCTATAGCATATTTTAAGTACCCTAGACCATTATTATTTAATTTATCTTCTTTTAAGACTTTTTCGTACTTAATGCTTTATTATATATATTATATGTATAAATATTATTATATATAAATATATATATAGGATAAGTCTTTTTATGTATTTTTTGTATTATATCATTTATTTGATGGGATAAACCAATATTTTCATGAATGTACTTAAATATAACCGATTTTATACATACAATCTTAACATTTCTTCAAAACTAGGGCGGTGACCAAGTGATATGTCATCGTAATTCGAAAACTAACTTTCATTTCATGATGGTTCAAAAGGTGGCTATTTATAGTTATACAGGAACCACTGAACAATAACAATAATAATAATTCCTTACTATTGACTTCTCTACATTTAGAATCTCTTCTCTTTCATCTAGATTTAATATTGACCTTCTTTTTTATCCACACCAATATATAAAAGTAAAACGTAGTCTGTTTGTTTTTTTGTTTCTTTTTTTGGGGAGTTTTCGCGCCATCACAGGTGATCCAATTTTAATGCAACATTTTAAAAAGGTACTGTACAATATAGAGACCAACAAAAGATAATGTTATTATAACAAGTCTGTCAAAAAGCATCAAGAGCGTTGGTACTATACTTTTGCATTGAATATTTTAATATCCTAGATAAACATAGATTGACGGCCGTTTGCTAGTTTCTTGTAACCCTGGGAACGAAATCAAACGGTCGCGGGTTCGAATCCTGCAAGTGCAATCATTTGTGTGAAGAACAGAATTGTTTGTTCCCGAGTCATGAATGTTGATATTCGTATTATGTATGTTTATCCGTTATGTAGTGCCCATATTACAGGGTATCCTAGTTTGGGGCTAGGTAATTGGTGTGGAATTGTCCCGAATATATTATTGTTATTATTATAGATGCTTTTTTTCGCGATAGACTGTAGACCGCGCGGGCGTAGTTGCAGGTGAAAGCTAGTTCTTTATACGGAATGGAAGAATAGATATAAACAAGATTTACCTTTACAGGCAGTCAATCATATATTTCATCATACATTTTAATTTACTAAACGAATTCTGATGAAACGTCTTTTTTAAGTTCAAAGAAATAATTATTACAATTAGTCTTGTAATCTGAGAGCAATTTGTGTGTATACAAATTACATCCACGAAAATTTTGACAATTGTTTAGATTTAAGGGTTAAAGGTGGCTTAAATAGAGAAAGTACGAAAAGTGTAATTGGACACATACTTTACATTGGACTTTACTTTAAATCAGACGACTGATGATTCACACGCGTGGCTTAGGCTAGATATAAATTTTAATTAGGAAACACAGTACCGTGGCATGTCATAAACAAATGTTACCTAAACAGACTAACAGTACTGTAGTAATTTTAATATTATGTATATTCAAAAATATTTGATGCATACGAATTACTCGTATCTTGAGAACCTCATATTTTGAGTCAGTTTATAAAGTGGACACGGCTATTTTTATGTGCACTGTTTTTTTATTTTCAACGGAAGTCATTTAAAAAAAGCAGTCATTGCTCATAACCAATTACTCCCAATTACCAGCAAACAAAACGCTTCACACATCGATGACTACAATGCCCGGCCATCGAACGCCGCGCACTCACGCGTCAATGGTTACGCTCAGGTGCACTTTATCCCAAAAATAGGGGTTAAATTTAATTAGACTGTGCTTGAATCGCAGTTTTTGAGAGCGCTGTCAGCATTTCTGATGCTTGCAGGTATCTCTATAAGCCAATCGAGGTTTTAGTACAACGTTTAAGTTGTGTTCATGTTTGTAATTTAGTGATTAGAAACTTGATTACAAGACCGAAGAAGGAAGATCTGTAATCTAGTGATTACAAACTTGATGGTTACAAACAAGAAGGTAAAAAAAAAGATGGATTCTAAACCACTAAACAATTAGCAACTGGCGACTGCCTGTGTGTGCGAGTGGATAATTTGTGATTAATAAACAATTTCATTACAAAAGACAGCATTGTTTATTTACCGCGAGAACTTGACATAATTAACACGACTAGCAATGTCGAAATCGTCCTGCGATGTGACGGCTGATTGGCATAACATGGTACAAGAGTGTGCTGAATGATGAAGTGCATTCCCGGGGACACGCTGGATGTAAACTTTGAGTTTCGCGTTACGTTTTCGTTTCGTTGTCACGTTCTATTTTTGTTTGTTTGTCGAACGAGATAGCTGGTCCTTGGTGTCAGAGCTTGTCAGGCCGGCAGAGGACATGGCTCAACGATTGCTTATAACAGCTAGGACCGACAGCTTAGTGTGCCCTCCGCGGCATGGAGCGATGGAACACTGCATATAACTTAGAAAAGTTATTCGTGTGGAGCCTAGGGTTGAATCTGGTATCGTTGGATTCTAATTTGTACTATTGCACGTTCTATGGGATGTCCAGCGGCGACCGTCTACTGGCTCATGATTTTGACTGCAATGGATATGGGCAATTACCATCAGAAGGAAGACCTGCTTTTCTGGATACACAGTTACATTAACAATGCGAAAAGGTACCTGAAACTGTAGACAAAATATGTCACACGTAAATTATATCTCTAATTCATAATGGAGTCGTTTTTCAAAAGCTTTTATTTAACTTAATTAACTAACTTGTATGTATGTATGTATTTAAGTATCTATTTATTTGTGTGTCCTAGAATCTTGCAATTCAAATTTCGAGCACTTCCCGATTAAAAAAAAAGTCGTAAAAGCTTTTTTTTTTAATTATACTTATTTTGTGATTTTTCTATTAATTTACGGTTTTCGTTTTTTTTTCTCTTTACTTGTGTTGAAAACGACGACGATGACGAGACGTTCCTTCGGCGAATTACATGATTCTATATCAACGGGAAGTACCGCATGTGTTTTGATTCCCATGGCAGTGTGAAAATTTGCGTCATAAATGGCCGTATCATTTGATTGCGTTGATTAAAAGTTTGTTTTTTTCACAGCTCTAAGGGATTGCAGATCTGAGTATTTGATATAAACCTCAACTTGATACCTCTACGCGTTCCTTAGAAAAAGGATTTTGACAAACAGACAAACGGACAACAAAGTGAACCTAGAAGGGTTTCTTTTGAAGTACGGAATCCTAATAAAGTAACAGTTTCATTGTTATAATATCTATCCATATAATAACACAACAGCTTATGTTTTTATTTTTTGTCCTACCGAGACGGAAATAACCCTCTAAATAAACAATACACAACCGTGTACAATACCCTAATTCGATTACCGCCCAATACCGGCCGTATACGGTTACCGTACACGTTGGTAGCAACAACGCAAACATGCCTGTAATGAGCTGCGGTTGCGGTGCGCCAATATCTGCTCATTTATACAGTGTTTTTGGATATCCGTTATATTGGTGTTTAAATGCTTTTAGGTAGTTGAAAGTTTACTAAATGTATCGCGGAAATCATCATCATCATCATCAGCCTGTATCCGTCCACTGCTGGACATAGGCCTCTTCCAATGAACGCCACAGAGCCCGGTCTTCGGCTCTTCTCGCCCATGTTTTGCCGGCCGCCTTTCGTAGGTCATCATTCCACCTGGCCGGTGAGCGTCCTACACTACGTTTGCCAAGCTGTGGTGTCCACTCAAGAACCCATTTACCCCAGCGGTTGTCCGTTCTTTGAAAAATGTGACCAGCCCATGCTGCCACTTTAGCCTGCTAATCCTCTGAGCTATGTCGGTAACTTTGGTTCTCCGTCGGATTTCCTCATTCCGGATATTATCCTTCAGAGAAACTCCAAGCATAGCTCTCTCCATAGCTCGCTGAGCTACCTTAAACTTGTGGACTAGTCCCACCGTGAGTTTCCAAATGTCAGCACTACGCTAGGTACGCTACTAGGTAGGACGCACGCATTGATGACTTTCGTCTGCAGGCACTGTGGAATGGACGACGAGAAGACCTGACGAAGTTTCCCGAACGCTGTCCAGCCCAATTGAAATCTTCTGTTGGCTTCCCTTTTGAAGTTGTGTCTACCCAACTGCAAAGTTTGCCCGAGATAGACATATTCATTAACAACTTCAAGGGGCTCACCATCGACAGCTACAAGTCTTGGGGTAATAAGATCGTTATACATGATCTTGATCTTATCTAAGTTCATCCCGAGACCGATCTATCTAGAAGCATCACCCAGGCCGTTTAGTATTTGTTCAAGTACCTGCACCTATTCCGCCATAAGGACTATGTCATCAGCAAATCGAATGTGTGAGATGTACTCGCTGTTTATATTTATGCACTTCCCTTTCCAGTCCACAGTCTTAAGCATATGTTCCAAGGCATTGGTGAACAGTTTCGGGGTTATAACGTCCCCCAGTCTCACTCCCCTGCGCAACTAGATATGTTTAGACTGCTGGTTCTGTACTTCAACACTCATAGTCGCGGCGTCATAAAGACATCTCAGCACCTTGATATACCGCCAGACTACTTGGCATCGCTGCAGTGACTCCAAAACAGACCAGATCTCAACGGAATCAAAGGTCTTTTCATAGACCACAAAGCATGCCCCTAGGGGCTGATTATACTCTTCGGACTTCTGTATAATCTGCCTAACTGTGTGACTGCTCCGGAGGCTGAAACTCGTCAAGTCTTCTTGCCAGACGATTTGTGATGACCCTCAAAAACAACTTATAGACCTGACTCAGGAGTGAGATGGGGCGGTATATTTTAATAAAGGTCACTCTTTTTGAAAAATAATACTACAATACTCCTGTTCCACGCCTTTGGAGTTCTCCCAGTATTCAGATCAGAGTTGAACAACTTCTGAAGCTCTCGAAGTACAGGTTTGCCACCTGCTTTCAAGAACTCCGAAGTGACTCCGTCTTCGCCTGGGGCTTTTACATCGCGGCAATAACGTATTATTATTATTTTATACGTATCTTTTACTTTCACTAATTAAATCAAACTAAATAAAAAATTGGTAATAATAATATGGTAAGGATAATCATTACAAATTAATATTAATTTATATGTTTAATTGCAATATTTATAAGAAAAAAACTTGCTGGTTTTATCGTACAAAGAACTCCATATAACCTATCGCTTTCACATCTATGTACCAAGTTATAATAATCCGTCCACCTGACATTATTATTTGGAACCCCACACAAATAATACAGTTTTGGCGTAAACTATTCAAGTATTGGTGGTCATTATTTCGAAACAGGGCAGCTCGAGAGGTGCGCACACACTCTCCCCGCGTGTGGCGCGCTTTAATGACGGTATTAGCATAATGGTCATTCGGTGCTTTTATTTTACTTACTGTGTTTATTAAATGGAATAAGAATTGGTAAAATATTTTTTTAGGTAAAAATAATTTATGTGATATATATTTCTCAAGTTAAAATGCTCTGTAACACAGCTAATTCAAACTTTGTAGGTACGAGTAACTGCAGGTGGTATTTCCCGAGTTTGAGGTCCCAGGGAGAGTTTACAAATTGTGGTCAGGCGGCCGGCCCCTGCATCCATAGTTGTGGACTTTGACGCTGTGAGGACTTTGACGCTTTTTTAAGGGGTTCTTAATGTAGGTTATTTGTTGTGAAATTGTAGTTTGGCTGTTGATTAACTAACTAATAAATATATAAGTTTCTAAAATGCAATAATTACATTTAATAATATCCAAAAGATAGTTATAATTAATCATCAGGGAATTGTGACGATATCTGGTTTGACATCTGCTTGTCACTTTATCTTTTATTTTTGTAATATAAATAATGTTTTATTACAATTTCTGACATTTGAAAAATATATAATTATTTAACTTATATGGAAAAAATTACATCCCCGTAGAGTTTATTAGTGCTCTCTTCTCTAACGGGCGTATTTGCGAAGCGCCGGTAGAGTCAGAAGGGTATTTCCTTTTCCAGTATGAGATTTAACTCTGTTGACACATGAAAGGAAAATTTCCTTTTCAAACTCAAAGCACACTTAGTGTACCTAAAGTTTATTAATTTGATGTGCTGATAATGTTTTATGTATTTCTCCTTGTTCAAGAGATGTCAATTTCAACTTTGTAATGTTGCTATTATTTTTTGTATATTTACAATTTAAAATAAAATACTTTGATTTTAACCATTATTGATTTTTATAAAACATTTTTCCAACATCAGAAGTAGAGAAAGGCAAATATGGTAAAGATTTTTCATTATACCACGACTTGTCCTAGATGAGGATCCGTCGAATAAACTAATAATAAAGCCATAATTACAGTATCGGCTAGAATAAACCATACCATTATCTTTCAAAGAATGGGCAAAACATTGGAATGTGTACTGAATCTGAGCTGTGAAAATCGCTCAATAAGCTTTTATGTTCGCCCCGTAAGTAAATAAAACATTCTGATTCAAAACCTTGTAAAATCAGCCAACTTTAAAAGGTTCATGGCATCCTACATGGCATGTTCACGTACTTGAGATCATTATGAAAACTGCACTACCGTGGGTTCCACACCCTTCTTGCTAGTCTAGTATTTCAAAAGCTTGAATATTGGACGAAACAGCCAGCTTGCGAGCGTTGGGTGTACACACGTTTAGTTTGCGTTTAGGGCTGCCAACTTTTCATTTTTGGCAATATAAAAAAGCAGAGTAAAGGGTTTGTATTTTTATGTCTAAGTTTAATTTTAATCAATATTTACATACTTTTTTAAAATTTATGAGCCATATAAATACTGTTGCAAAATAGAATATTAGGGACATAATATTTTTTAATGAAACTAAATTATTTTATTGCATTGTGAAAATTATTGTGCGTTGACAAAACATTATAAAAGTGTTTTTTTTTTTAATATGAATTTAAATTATAAAGTTTTTTTTTACAGATCTGTTTTTTATATGATAACAATACATTATTATTTTTAAGTAGGTACTTACTGAAAAATTATGTTGTTATAAAAATATTAATGTTTGAATAACATTTGTATTTTCATGACCTCTACTTTGCTTTGTATATTTATAGGCCGGAATTGACCAACATATGAAAAATTGTTTCTAGTTTCTAGTTAACAGTGTTTTCACCAAGGTTTTAATGTTGATGAAATTCTTGTTGGTGTGAAGTCTGTAAGAACGATTCAAACAAACAAAATAAACTTTAAGACATTAATCTGTTCTGATTTTTACGAATAAGAATTAGAATACATTTATTGTATAAAACTGTGTACATTGAGATCTTCAAATATAAATTTATTTCAACAGTTTCTCCATTCCGGACGTACAATATTAAGCTAAGAATATCAGATAACTATTACACTCCTACGTTAAACTAAAGCTACACACATTAGAGGTAGACAGTAGACACACTACAGAGTAAATTTATTAATATTTAGAGATAACATCAAAGAACTCATTTTAGTTGTAATAGACTTTATTCAACAGCCATTCTTTCAGTTGATTTTTAAATTGAATGCCATTTATAGATTTTAGATGCGTTGGTAAATGATTGTAAATTCGGAATGCACTGACAAAGGAAATTTTGTAATAAATTGTATTATTATTTCAGGGAATACAGATGTTCAACTGCGAAGATTACCAGCACAACTGAATTGTATGTTAAATAAGTATTCAGCGTTATGTTTTAAAAAGGTCCAAATTTCTAAGATGTAATTTCCTGTTAGGGTAAGAAGTTTGTTATCTTTAAAATAGCATCGAAGGGAATCTGTCCTTTTTAAGTGAAATATACTTCTTATGCAACGTCTTTGCATTACAATGTTGACTCAGATCAACAAAATTGCTCCAAAAGATTATACTTCAGTCGTAAAAACCATTGCCCTTAAAAACTTTAGGCAGCCAGCCCTGAATCTCTTACAGAGCACTCGCGCTATTGACGTGTTGAATTTTTGAAATACCCATAGGCCTCTTCGCTGCAGCAATAGGGACGAATTTATGAGGCCTGCCGCCTGCGAGACTTGACGAGTGTTGCCACGATACATTTAACCAATGAAATAGGTTGACATAGAATAAATAAATGCAACATTTGTTTGTTTGAGGCACATTTATTAGTAAACAACGATGAAACGAAACATTTATAAAACTTAAAGATTTGGTTTAGTTAGAGCCCTTAAGGGAACCCTTTATCTCAATTCACTCCAAAACGGACGTGGTTTGATGTTAATAGAAATATAACACAGTTTCAAAGAATCCCAAAAACAATTACCTGGCAATACTGGTCTCAAGCCGGCCGTGTGACGTCAGATATTCACTAACTTAGGTCCAGTCCACATGACCGATTAAGCTTATAGGTAGAGAGATGCAGCCGTTCGCAATGCTCTCTGTGAAATCGACGGAAGCCTTATGATTTATGGGATTTGGCCACCGAGCCCACTGAGGATTTGGTTTTGAAATGGAGTGATTCAGGCTTCCAAGTTTCAATAGAAAGTATCGATATCGGAACTTCCTAAATGTATAAGTGCTTATTACAATATTTTGTTGAACTTTTCGTGTCATTAAACTTTGCAACTATACTCACGTGACCACGCTCAATGCATTAGATCGTAATAGAAAATGCTGTTCTGTGTGCGAATATGCCAAAGTACCTATATTGTCTTAAAACCAATAAAAAAATGTAAGTACGACATTAAATATTATAATACAAATATCTATAAACTAAAACTAGAAATTAAAGCCTTAACATACAAACATAAACCAAAATATTTAATTAAAATTGGTTTGACGGAGCAAATTCTTATGATAGTTTAGTAATGTATCATAATGAATCGAATTGTCACCAATCAAATCTTGAATATCGATACCTATCTAATGATCATAGTTCTAATCAAAACTTATCAATCACGCTTTCCAAAAAAAAGCACTGTATAAATAATACTAGTACGACAAAAGTAAAGAACTTTATAATTTGCAATTACGAGCAGAGCCGGATGCTATCATTACTTCAATTATTTTATGGAAGTGGAAGTTTTTATGGACCCTAGGGTCCACAAATAAAAAGTTCTCTGAAATAAAAAGTTTTCATTCGATTATTGTCAGCGACTTGTATTATGTTGTATATATTTGTAAGAAGTTTGGTATTGAGGTAGCTTGAATTAACACATAGGCTACTTTAGATCCCAGAAAAAAGCACAGGTCTTGAGGAACGCCGATGAAACCGCGGAGTCCAGCTAGCATTTATATAAATTTAATGTTTTTTTTTATTTACATATTTTACTTTACTTTGAATTACAATATGGCAGCTGTAAGCCGCCATATCAGTTTTCTTGAGACCTCACATATCCTATGATACCTCATTTATCAAAATTGATTTCACCGTTTAGGCTGTAGGATGAGCCTAAGAAACATACAAACAAACAAACATACATACAGCGCTAACACATAACCCTCGGCAGTCGTGTAAAAACAAACACACAACCACTCACTCACAAAGAACAATGGTAGGTCTTAGCACTAAAAAATGTTTAGGATCATATTGAAGCTCCCATCTGTGGTCCAGTAATGAAAAATATGTCAAAAGATTTCGGCAAAAGAAATGACGAAAACTGGTTCTCATCTTTAAATCTCACAATATTTAAAAAAATACTTTCAAACTACAACATTGAAGTTTTTTGGAACGGACTACAAAAAATAATGGAAGTGTACCGAATAATAATAGTTTTATAAATTAAATCAATTTCTGTTGACATAAAAATGCAAAAAAAAAGTTTCTAATTTGGTTGTTGACATAAAACCAACATTATGAAGCAACAATTTGCTCTGCTCGTTTTATGCTTTATTACGCTAAATGACATAATTATTTACAATGCAAGTTCAAAATAATGGGATAGTACTTACAAAAATACATAGTATGTTATTAGTTTTGCAATGTTTTAAAGAGATCCGTTGTACCTACAATATATTCTTGTAAAATTTATGTGTAATTGTTTTCTCGAAAACGGTACAAAAGAATAAATTTCTCAAAAAAAAACCTCTTTTTCCGATAAATACCTACCAGACTCATCATCATGTCAGCCATTAGAAATCCACTGCTTTCATAGGCCTCCCCCAAAGAGCGCCATGACGAGCGATCTTGTGCCACCTCCATCCACCGACTTCCTGCGGTGGCTACAATGTCGTCGGTCCATCGTGTGTTTTCCCTTTAATACTGCCCGCTGAGCTCGTTCCGTTTTTGATTCGCCACCTCAAGTTAAG
The DNA here is from genome assembly GCA_946251855.1 of Alsophila aescularia. Classification (NCBI taxonomy): domain Eukaryota; kingdom Metazoa; phylum Arthropoda; class Insecta; order Lepidoptera; family Geometridae; genus Alsophila; species Alsophila aescularia. Next base: position 61,097,483 of record OX276380.1, on the reverse strand, counting down.
TTACAGTGAAATAAAATTGATTGGCAAAGTGACAAAGTATTTCCTGCTATAAACCGTTTTTGAAGTCCTAATTCTTCAAATCACTGCTAGATGGGAAACAAATGTATAATTATACTATTTGTTATAAGTAAAACCCAACTTTATCAATCCCGCCATCCAGCACAAAATTGCCAACATCTTCACCCAAATTACCTGCCATTTCATCGGTGGAACTTCACCTCGAATAAGGTCAATTAATAAACAAAATCTTAGTACGCTTTACATAGCTAAGCGGCTGACTCGCCTGCCCCGGAATCTTTGCCCCTATTACCATAATCCCCGCATTCCCGGAGGGGCAAAGGGGCAAGTTCGGAAAATCCCGGGCGCGTGATGAGATTATTTTGCTCAAGATTGAAATGAGTGGAATAGTGAAGAGCTGTTTATCTAGCCTGTAATGGATCTGGGGAATTAATTTTATATGTGCAAAGTTAAACGTGTTGAAATATTGTTGGCGTTTATATTAAAACAGAGTGCGAGGTGAACTCACAATATACAAATAAATAAAAAAATAAAAACATAATAAATATATTTCAGAAACAAAATTCCATGGGTTAGTAATGTACATTACAAACTTATAGTATGGTCAGTAAACAAACAGAACTTAATAACTAAATATCATTAAAATGAATATATCATGTACCTAAGTACCATCAGCACAAGTTAGAACTTACTAGTTTCAAAACCATTTCGTTTGCAGCTGAAATGTACAGAAACGTGGTGATCATAAATTATGTCCCGCCTTTTATTGTTTTATTACAAATGCGCCGACAACAATGTTAACATCTGGTCACTGAAAGTGCTTCGAACATAGATCTAATTAAATGGGGGAAGATACGGTAAGTTTTAATAACACGAACACAAAAACTGGACTATATACAACTACAGACATACACATCAACACAGCTACATTCTCACTGTCGTGCTTCATTTGATAAAACAAAGATAAAGAGGTATACGCAAACTGTAGCGTGAATGAGTGTCACTATTAACACGTTTTATAAAAACGCCACTCCAATTGTGACTAAGGCCAAAGAAAGCCAATTGTATGAGTTGCACCTAATTTATAAGGTCTACGCCCAATGAATGAAATTTTATCTTCCTACTTTTAACTAGATATATGGCCGCGAAGCACGTTTATGGTTCGTTAAAATCTTTTGTAATTGTGTACCAAACTTACTATTGGTGTATTTTTATACATAAAAGATAGATGCGGTGGCGACTAGTCACTGCACGCTAAATGCACCCTTAGGGTGGTAAGTCTTACATTTTACTTAAGTATCTCGGAGGCTTCCCGTGCTGCCAGGAAAAAAAATAAGAAAACTTTATGTAAAAAAACGTTACAGTTTAGAATCTTCTTGAAGTAGACATGTTTTTAAAATAGTTGGCCGCCCAGGTTCTCATACTTTTTTTTTACACCACAGGTGCTCAAACTTAACATTCAAAAAGAAAAACCTAAAACTGAGAACAAGTTTACGAACTTTCCTAAGCTTACAAATAATTACATAGGTCCACTACTAGTTTTTCGTTTTTCTGATCGGCCTTTCTTCCCTCCACAAAAACCTGCAGGATTATGTACTCATTACGTGACATCCCGTATATAAGTTTAATAATAACAATAAAATAGATACAAATAATAGCTACAACGTAAATAATCATCTAGATTTTACTTCTGATGGATAATAATAGTTAATAATACATGTAAATCATCAAAGTAATTCAATAAATCACGTCTGCCCACACAAAAATTGAACATTTCAAAGATAAAATTAGCTTATGTTATTCGGGATGATGTAAGAACGGTGCCACAGAGTAATTTATAGACGATACCATACATCCAAATCTGTTCAGGCATTTAAAAGTTATGGTGGAACAAAGAAACTCACATACAAACATACATTAACCCTGAAAACATTACATTCCTTTCTTGGGCAGTCGTGCAATAAAATGATAAACACAAAATTCTAGATAATCAAGTATCAAGAAAGTAAATACCTATTACTCGTCAATTCTTAAACTTTTAGCTATTCCGCTGCTGGAAGGTGATGTTGTTTCAATTATATTACTTTATATTGAGCCAAAATCCCATTAGTATGATATTATTGTAGTAGCTGAACGAATTTGAATGTACTTATTTAAATATATACTAACTGTGCCCGCGGCGTTGCCCGCGTGATCGTTGTTCTAGGATATAAGGGTCCTGTGTTATTCCAGGACCAAAAGTACCTATTGTGTACAAAATACCAAATTTCGTTCAGCCGTCAGATAGTTTTTTGTCGATTGCTCAACTTATTATCATCTTATTAGAATACACCAGCTTTTAAGTCAAACCCTATCTAACAGTAAAAATTGCATTGCCATTAGTTCAATAGTTTTCAAGTTATGCGCGAACAAACAAACAGACAGAATGAAAGACACGACACAAAAAAAAACTCGTTCAGTAGATTAAAGTACTTTTTTTTAAAATAACATTTTGACTTTTTACACGACAGCCCAAAAAAAGGAGTGTAATGTTTTTAGGATTCATGTATGTATGTTTGCACGAGTATGTGAGTTTCTTTATTCCACCATAACTTTTAAATGCCTGAACAGATTTAAACGAATGGGGTATCGTTAGAATTCTTACATCCCCCCCGAGTAACATAGGCTATTCCTTTTTTTGATAACATTCATTATGGCGGCAGTATGGCTCCACTTTCAAATGAAAAAAAATATATTTTCTTCGAATTTTACAATATGGGTATCATATTGAAGGCCTTGATAAGCACATTCCAACAGTATATGTAATCTAGTGGCATAAGTTATTTTTTGGCAGGGCAGGAGTGTTGCTAGTTGACAGGCTTTTTGGTACCTACATAATGCTTTATCTAAACTAATATTATAAAGAGGAAAGATTTGTTTTTTTGTATTATTGTATGTTTCTATTTTTGTTTGTAATGGACAAACTCAAAAAATACTGGTTCGATTTTTAGCTATAGAAAGCTACATTATCAGCGAGTAACATGCGCAGAACTTTTTTTTAAATTGTTATCTTTGCGTAAATTGCAATACCCAAAGTTTTTTTTTTAAACTGTTAGAAATGGAATGACATGTTGCCATGGAAACTAAATAATAGCAAGTCTGTCAAGTACATGAGTAGTACAAGTGCAGTTGTCCATGGTCAAAAAGATTGTTGCTGCTAATGATTTGATATTACTTCTTTTTTTAGAAGTTATGCCGGTTATATAAATGCTGAAACTAAGAAAAATGCCGCGGTGTAAGCGCTACCCGGGGCGAAGCCGGGGCGTGTCACTAGTTATAAGTATATATAATCTCGTATGAGGTAGTGCTGACCGCTCAAGAACCTCTGTAGTGACTTAACCGACTGCTATCAGTTGTAAGTAACCGATACCGATGGCTTATCGTGCACTCCGAAGCACGTATCGATGGCAAATCTGCATTATAAGTCATTGATGACGATTGGCTGAGAATCGAACCCGGTGTCGTTGAATAGCAAAACCCACATATTTCAGCTCAGCCGCCATCTCATCAGGGCCGTTTAATCAGTATAATACATACTTTATTTCTAAAACTACCATAAGAAATATTATTTTTGTTATCACACTTCCAAATTCCACAAATAAATTATGCTTTCCTTCCATTTGTTGGCAGATAAAAATATCCCGCGCAGAGTCGGCGCAATCATTAAAATCTCATCATCACGAGATCGTGATCTGTGTATCTGGAGACGGGATTCAGGAAGAAATCACCGGAAAATTGCCCAAAGAATCTACTAATAAAACTCGATTAGTATGTGATTTGTTCGAATTACTTTAGAGAATACTCAATTGCACACAATTAATATATAACTAAGTTTCAAGATGAGACATGAGTACTGTTCTATCATTAGATAGAACAGTACTCTTGTCTCTCATGTCATAGCAAATGCCGGCTTATTTGAGTGAGTGGATAATTTGTGGTGTTTTGTGGTTGATACATACACCATTTCCCACAATACAGTTTTTTGTTGTTGTTACAGTTCAGTAATCAAATGTATGTATTTTAAATAATTATTGTCCAAAAATGTTAAAATTTTATTATATTGTAATTTTGAATTTATACGCCGCAAGGCAGAGCGTGTGGAAACTATATTTAAGCCTTAGACCTTCATTTGTAATACCCGTGCTTGTGACAATTAAACAACTCATTCATTCATTCAATAAATACCTGAATTGTTTTTTGTTTTTCCGTTACAACTTGATAGAATAACGCGAACGAAGCACGACTAACATGATCGTGATCTTGCTGCGATGTGGCAGCCGATCGGCATAACATGGTCTGTGTGCGTGAGGCTGTGCGTACGAGCGGGTTTGCATATTATCTTGGTTGCTTCACTCATTCACTTTTTTTTAAATCTTCTTGTAAGTATATAGAAAAAAAAAACACTTATTTTGCCACATCACAAAACCTCTCCAAGTAGGTAAGTACTTAAAGGATATAGTGGCTTACCTGTGCTTATCGGCGTCATTTAAATTTAAGTAGAATAATAATGCTGAAAACCAAACAGCTTGTATCGACAATTATGAGTACCTATGCAGGCTATTAATGTTAATGGCATTTCTCAAACTTCCAGGCTCAGAATCGATCGTGAAACGACAGTAGAGCCTCCAAAAAACAGAGTCGCGGGGTAATCACCTCAGTTCCCGACAAATAGGAACTTTATTCAAAGCAGCATCAATTTATTTCGGCCAAATGACGGCGCTCGGAATTAATGTATTTTGTGTTGAACCGCGACATCCTCTTTCTTCAAAGTTGTATGAAGAAAACAACGGAAAGAAAAGGAAACACGGAAATTACAACGGAATTATAATTTATCTATGGGTGAAAGTGTCATTTTATTGATTTATTGAACGAAGCTGCCGCCAATTTCCAACTGCAATCACCCTTCGGAGTGAAACTCCTTCCTTGAGTGCCATGGCCATGCGTCAGTGTTTCCTGGGTGATTCCCCATAAGAGTCTTCTCTCTGTATAATAGTGAACGAATGTCGAGCGAATCAACAATTTGCATCAGGTAAGAAAGACTAAGTGATCTATTGCAAATATATTGATTTAAAACAAACTTAATGTTCTTTAACCAGTAATTGCATTTTCCTACACTAACCTCAGGTAGTGAGGTAGATCTGCCCTTTAGTTCCCTTTTCTATACCAGTTTCGCCATCTTTTGTGAAAATTTCTAAACGGAATACTATTTGTTAGCATGAAGGTTCTCTTTTTTGATGTTCACTCTGCCCTCTAGCAAAATTTTTGAAACCTCATGAACAACTAACCAACAGCTACTAGAAGTCGTAATGCAAGTCCTTTTCATCTTTTTCAGTAGATAGCGCTTCTGATAATTCTGGTTAAAAGAGGAAAATTTTATAACAGCGCCATCTAGCGTTTAACTTTTGAACTGTTTTATCAGAGGAAGCTTGGAACTCGACACGTGAGTGTAGTTTGTAAGAAGAAACACAGATGGCGCTATTCGAAACACACACTAACATAAACATAAAGGCGGCTACATGTGCAGACATCATTTTGTTCAAAGTTCCTAAATAAAACAAAATTAGCGAATACAAGAGGTGTCTACTTACTAGTTTATAACTGCTTGTAATTGTGGGTTTCAGTATAAAACCTGGCCCTAAGCCTTCTCTGAGACTGAAAACTATAACAGACTTCTGAGGTAGGTATACTACGCATAAAGGCAACTCTTTATGTTATTGCCAGAAAGGATTCAGTAAATCAAAGAAAAAAACAAGAAGAAAAGAAAGAAAAAAAGTGTAACCATGAAAAGTGAAATGTATGCGACTGTTTTAGTGGTTAACGTAATAGTCATTTTACGACCCTTAATTTTCTCGTATTAATCATATCGCGTATTGGTCATTTGGCGTGTTGGTCGTTTTGCGATTGGTCGTTTTGCGTATAATGTGTTGATGTTTTTTTCTTCATTGCTCATCATCCGTTTTGGTCAAAGTCAAAGTATTTTATTGTAAATAGGCAAAAATAAACGCACAATTTTACAAGTCAAAATTAACATCTCTTCAACAAAGATATATACGTAAAATATTATAAAAAGATCAAATCAATCTAAATTTAGATAAACTAAGTATTCTTTGAGTTTGAAAAGGAAATTTCCCTTTCATGTGCCAACAGAGTTTAATCTCGCACTGGAAAAGGAAATACCCTTCTGACTCTACCGGTGCTTCGAAAATACGCCCGTTAGAGAAGAGAGCACCAATAAACTCTACGGGGATGTATTTTTTCCATATTTGTTCATTCTTTATATTTTTTTCAAATGTCACAATTATAACAAAACATGTAAACTACAAATATAACACGTAAACGTGACAATGACATGTCCCACAAACATTTAACAGTAAACAATCATACTGGTAAAAATAAGGTAAAAAATTCTAACTCGATAATTATGTTGTATAAAACAACGTGACCTCATGGTATGTTTGAGACATCTCACAAAGTACTTTGAACATTTCATTCACTTAGCGTTAACATCGAAGTTATCACTTATTATTATCATGGAGCTTGGAGACATCAGGCCATGCATTTCTGTCATTAATATAATCTTTTACATTGTAGCGTATTATATTAATGACAGAAATGCATGGCTTAATTCTTTATGAGATTTACTTTAACAAAAGTTTTAAACCTATGCATTGGTAATTGATCAATGCCGTCAGGTAAGTTATTAAAAAATCGTATACAGTTCCCCATATATGAACCACTAACTTTCTTTAACCGAAAACTAGACACCTTTAGTTTATTTTTATTTCTAGTATTAAAATTATGAACATCCCTATTTTTAACAAAGGTATTGATATTCTTCCGAATATACATTATATTTTCATTTATATATATATATATATATATTGACAAGCCACTGTAAGAATATTGATCTCTTTAAAACGTTCCAAGAGAATCTCGGGATTTCATATTGTAAATGGAACTAATTGCTCTCTTCTGTAGCACAAATATTGATTGAATTTCCGCCGCCTTACCCCACAGCAAAATGCCATATGACATAATACTGTGAAAGTAACTAAAATATACTAATCTTGCGGTGGCTATATCGGTAAACTGTCTAATTTTACGTACGGCATAGGCTGCAGAGCTCAATCTACCAGCTATCAACGATCTGTGAGGACCCCACTGTAATTTTGAATCTATGTGTCTATAACTGTTAAAACTTTCCTAACACTAAAAAAACAATTCCTCCACTCTAAAATAATTATTAGTTACTTTATGACCTCGCTTCATATATAAACAGCACTTATATGTACCTGCCTTATTCACTAGTTCCTAACTGCTTGTATCGGAATCAAGTTGAGTGAGTGACACATAATGAGGCAGTCTGTGCGGTGTGTACACTGCACTGCAAACAGGGATGTTAACGGGGAGCTTTCGGATGATCCAAATTCGAAACAGATTTTCGGATTTCGGACATTTGTGTTTGTTGGAGCAAGATTTCAATAGGAACAAACAGGTCGTATACACACTTTCAGCCTAAAAGCGCGGCTCACAAGTTTAGTATAGTTTTCTGAAGACTGTTTGCTGGCTGATTCTCTTCTCTTCTGGTCTTGGATAGAACGTATCCGCTAATCGTGTACCGTCAGCCCTGTGTCAGAAATCTTTATGCTGCTAAAGTTAACGAGATTGGTTATATTTATTTTTAATAGAATAATCAATCGCATAGTAAAGGTTCATTAATGAAAAAATACAAAAAATAAACCTATGCAGTATGCACCCAATGGCTATGTTTAAAAAACCGGTTTAGTGCTAGCATGCAAGATTATAAATTTTATATTGAGGGAATGCCATGCCAGCTAACATGCTTATGTGTTACCCTAAACAGCAGTTTTTCATCGCTCCGTGCTTCTGAGGGCACGTTAACCTGTCTGTCCTGGCTGGCAGTTTTAAGCCAAGTCAGGATCTAGGGCGGCCTGACAAACTCTGATACCAGAGGCCAGAACAAACCTCACATGACAAACAAATAAAAACCTACCATTCCATAAAGCATAAATAGCACTCCCCACTCCAACAGATTTAGGTATAGATAACCGGGCTTATTTCAATCAAAGTTGCAATTCTTATTTTCATATGTTTAGTAATCATGTTTATGTGTTTCACTGATAGAAATATCTTCAATATTACCGTGCTTGCTTCGCTTAATAAAGTTATGTTTTAAACACACACAATTACAATGATACGAAAAAAAAACTCAAAATTTTCACTCTACACCCATGTTTTGTTATTGTCTGTTGAATAAGGCGCATATTATTTTCCTTCAGTTTTAACAAACATTTTAAGAAATACGTTGAAATTATCGCACTAGCTACGTTCGTGCCTTGTCATTATTGGCTGCTTTGATGTATCAAAAAAAATAAAATAAAGGAATTAGCTCAAAATTTTCGCACTTGCTTTGATCGCGCTTTTTTAATAATATTACATGTTTTGCACACATAGAAGGTTGATCATAAACGTCCAGTTTTTTTGACGTAACTACTAAAATAATTAAAGAATAATTAGCCCAACATTTTCACGCTCGCTTCGCTCGCCCCTTCTTGCATGTTTCATACTCATATTTTTTCGCATAACTACATAGAACACAATAAAAGTATATCTAATTGGCTCAAAATTTTAGGTAAAAATTGTGTTTGTTAGTATGACGTTATTACAACCAGCCTGATTTTGAAAATTGATTCAAAGCTAAACTATTCCCGTGTGGCTTAGGCTACGCGATTGATACTGGGGGGATCAGCTAATATTGTAAAATTTTGGAACCCAGTGTGAACTCCTCCCCCACCCCCTCCACCCCCTTCCCCTGACTCGAAGGCTGGATCCGCTTCATAATGGGTGTACCATTATGAAGCTTTTATGTAAATGCACACTATAGTGACAGCCCTAGTGCGTAAGTACAGTGAAGTGCATCGCGCGCGTTCCGGTAATTTGTGCCGGGAGCGATGTTGAGTGCAATTTTTGAAGTGCATTATAAGTATATATTATTTTTAGTGATGTGTTTTGTTTTACTGCAGGTTTGAGGTATTTAGTTTTGAGTACCGCAATGAATACGCCTATAAGAGTGAAGATCTCCGAAAGTTTTGAGTACCGCAATGAATACGCCTATAAGAGTGAAGATCTCCGAAAGCAAGTGTGGATAAAATACGAATAAAAAATCAAAATTTCATTCATTCAAAATAAATTCTTTGTTTTGAATTAGTGCATTTATTATTTGTTCACGTGTTTTTCACAAATAATACATACAATACAATACAAATACATGATTGACATCAAAGGACACTACGTGCAATATTACTTTTACCATCACAATACCTTAGAGTCTGTCAACTCAAACTGTTACTTCTCGCACATTTTTCCAATTGTTAGGCTACTACAGACAGTAAGCAAACTTCTTATATCCATACTAGCGGGAAACTATGTCCCATCGTGAGGATAACAAGAGAAACTTGGGAAATATGTGACAAAAGTCCCACCACCCAGGGAATCTCGTCAGGGAATCGATTGTCAAAGTTTTATGTATGAGCGTCTGCTTACGGAATGTAGGGATGGGGTGAGGAAGAGTGCCGATAAATATCTCAGTTCAGCAATGCAATGTTCTGGATAGCACTGCAATTGTTTCGTGCAGACGTGTTGCCGACATACAGGGCGACCAGCTTCACTTGTTCATCACATAATTTCTGAAAATTGAGATAGCATATAGATCTATGTCGGAATCTCGCCTAATAGAAAACGTCAATGTGGCCAAGGGTCGAACACACAGATCTAGACGATACCTGTTCACTCTAGCCATGAAAATACTCAGATCGTAGAGGTCAGAAAAGAAGGAACATCGCAGGGGATTTCATTCCTCAGCATTGTAATATCTACAATGTACGGATAATATATTATAGTATGTTTAATTCATGGTAAGAAATCCGGAAGTACGACACAATCAACACTTGTTTTTCACGGGGTTTCGAACTATTTCTGTTGAAAGTTCTGTTATCAACAACAACTGGAAAACGAGGACAGTATTTTGTTCATGTTTGCTTGTCGTAGTATTGGTCTCTGGTGTCAGATATTTATTAATATTAGATTTATTTATTATATTTATTTAATTATTGCCAGGCCGCTCGAGGGCCTCTGACATGGCTTAGCAACTGCTATTAATCATAAATAATAAGCGTTATTCAACAGATAATCAGTACAACTTTGCTGCTTCCATTGATAGTGTGGATTGGGATGAGACAATTTCAAAAACTACTTGCTCGACGAACTTAGCTACTTCTACAATAAATTTAATAATCTGTAAACTTGACATATGTTTTCCACTAAGGAAAAGAATACTAAACAATAATCATGACTCATTCTGGGTAACCCAGGATGTTAAATTATTTAAATCACTTTTATTTGACATTATAGATATTGGCAATTTGAATCCTAATAATGATAAAATTAAAGATATAATATGCGACATGAAGAATAAATATGATTTATTGATTATGAATAGGAAGTCTGACTATTACACCAATATTATTACATCTAGCACAAACCCATCTAAAGCTATGTGGAAAGTAAACTGGTGAATAAAGAAAGAGGTATAAATAATGTCATGATATAATATGCGACATGAAGAATAAATATATGTATTGATTATGAATAGGAAGTCTGACTATTACACCAATATTATTACATCTAGCACAAACCCATCTAAAGCTACGTGGAAAGTAAACTGGTGAATAAAGAAAGAGGTATAAATACTAATGTCACTGATGTGGTACTTAAATCAGATGGGACCAAGTTTGCATCTAAAAAAGATGCTGTCAACGCAATGAACTCCAGATTCCTGGGTGCAGCGGTGGCGTGACTCAGCTGCATGCGGCGCGCCCGCCTACTAACTGCTCACTCAGGCTCCAAACATTCACGGCAGATGAGGTACACCGTCTCATCACCTCACGTATTCCACCCAAGGTTTCGAAAGACGTTTATGGCATAAACATGAGGCTTTTGAGGACAGCCCCATCTCATTTGGTCTACATTCTAGCCAAGCTTTTCAACCGATGCATTAAGGAGGGAATTAATCCTGTCCCTCTTAAGGTTGGTAAGTTTGTCCCAATTTTTAAAGGCAAAGGAAAGAGGGGAGACATAGATGGTTACAGGCCGGTATCTATAATTCCTGCCATAGCGGAAGTTTTTGAAATGGACTTAGCAGTCGCTTAGTTAACTTTTTAACTTCGACAAATGCCCTCTCCAATAGGAAGTATGCTTATCGGGAAGGCCGGTCGACAACTTCACTGACTCGAGGGCTAGTCTGTAATATTATGGCGGCCCGCGAAAATAAGCTACAAGTTGCTGTATTATGCTGTCACGACGTCATCGCTGAAAAACTGCAATATTACGGTATTGTAGGGTCGTCATACGCATTATTAAAAGATTTACTACAAGATAGATCGCAAGTTGTTGTAGGTGACGAAGGCAAAGAAAAATCGGATCCATTAGGATCAACGATGGGCGTAGCGCACGGATCATCAGTCTCAAACTTGCTTTTCTCCCTGTTATTGAATGACCTGCGGACGCAGTAACGACGGCTGAAATTCTTATGTATGCTGATGACGTAGCCACTATCGTTACTGCTTCTTCTGTAGATTGTGTTGAGCAGAAGCTGAATGCGACGGCATCTCAGCTGGCACGGTGGTTCGATACAAATGGCCTGGCGTTAAACCTCAAAAAGACACACTTTTTGCAGTTCAGTCTCTCTGTTCGCAGCCTTAGGCCCTTGACGGTGTTTGTAAATGGATCAGCGATAGGCGAAACGAATACAACAACATTCGCAGGATTCGAGATCGATTCCTGCCTTAAATGGGAACATCATGTTCATAAACTTTGCGGAAAAATTGGTAGTGCGTGTTTTGCACTTGGTCGAGTCGCGCGGACTATGTCTGTTCAAGTGGCCCGTACGTGCTATTTCGCTACAGTGCATTCTCTGCTACAGTATGTCACGGAATTTCGGGGACGCTGTGCGGAGTGGGAGAGGGTATTTCGTCTCCAGAAACGCGCCATCAGAGCAATCGTACTCGTACCTTGGGATACTTCCGCAAGACCTTATTTCAAGAGTCTGGGAGTTCTTACGTTGCCCGCAATAGTAATATTGCAAGCGGCAGTTTACGTAAGAACAAACCTAGCATCTTTCGCGACTCACAACGGTGTACACACGTACAGCACACGCAACGCCCGGAAGCTTGTCGGTATACCCCGGAAGATTAAGAAGTCGTCCAAGCTCACGCACGTCATGGGCCCTACTATTTACGATAAGTTGCCGGACCACGTAACTGCAGCCCATAGTCTGAGCAGTTTCTAATTCCATCTGCAACGCTGGCTTATTGAGCATTCGTTTTTACAGTTAAGACGAATTCGTTAGTTTTAAGAATTGATAATTAAGTCATAATATGAACTTATGTACTTAAAATCGAAATTTATTTATTTTTTATATTTTTTATTGACATTGTATTTTTGGATATTATTAATAATTGAAATGATTGTAATGACTACACAAGATTATTATTGGCAGATTATTTTATTTAAAAGTAAACACGCCGTACTTTTTTGTAGCTACTTATTATTGTATTATGACGTGTAAACTGATTTTACCAAATAAATTATTATGATTATTATAACTAAAAAAAAAAACCTCTCGTGTCCGGAGCACATTAAGGATACTGTTTTTTCGTAAAAAAAAAACGGTGTTGACAAAAAACAATATCGATCCGGTGACGACCACAGTGCAGCGCTGCGCAAGATTTTGTAATCCAAAGTTCTGGATGGCACTGCAATAATTGTTATCGACAGGCGTGACATTTACTATCAGGCAAACGGCCTGCATATACCCCATCCAGTTGTATTTTTTTAAAGAAAATCTTTGTTTTTTCATGTTCTTTAAATCAGTTAAGCAAGTCTCCTTCACCTCACTAATATCGTTCGCACGAATCGACACGGCTGCGACGCGTCCTTTTCTTTTGAACTTCTCGTTTTGGACAATGTCCAGTTACACACGTATTGTTGGCTCGATGATAAGAGTGGGTGAGAACAGGTTTAACTTTCCGTGCCGAAAAGAGGCTAACATCGACTTCTACACTTTAGAATACGACAAATCGATGACTTAACCTATGTAAACATGCTTGTGTATGTTACATACTTTTCTTATCTAAACAGAAATATCTCCAGGCAGGGCAACCGTCATGCACCATCGTGTTCAAACAGTGATTAAATAATTCATGTCAATGAACTAAAAAAAACTAAGGGCTTTTGCCGCTGTTCAATCGCCGATCGAAAACATTTCGAATTCTTCAACAGGAATTGCTAGCGTACATTGTATGAATAAGGCAGAAAGTACCATTTTGTTAAAACTTTTATTGAAGCTAGTTACATGTTTGACCTCTAACACACCTCATCTTTAAGCGACGATGTGGTAGACCTCGCGGCACTTTTGCCTAGGAGATACCTATTCACTCTCCTCTAAGGAAGGGAAGACTAGTCTATATATGATGAAGGTTGAATCAAAATCCTTGATGCGTCCGTATCGTCAGATTTCGTACGAAAGGTCTGGCAATTGATTTCTTGGTGAAAGAAGACGCAAGACTCGGTCTCGGACGTTTGTTTATAAATTTGTGGCTTTATCGCAAATCATACGCTGTCTGATATAAGGACTCTGTCCTTGCAGTGTGAAAGTAACATGGCGATAAAATAAATAGCAAATGTACTGTAACTAACTCAAATCGTAGAAAATATTCAATAAATATTAGTAAAATTGGAACATAAAGACCATTCTACTCCCATTTCTTCTCCAGCTCCTTTACTGAAATCAGAGCCGAAGGGTTATGATTATGACATAGAGTCGTTATAGATTCATCGTTTTCATTTGCACCTCGTTTGTGAGAATGAAACCAAAATGTTCGTTTGTTTTTTTAAAAAAATATATTTAACATGCAATGTTTTCATCTACGTACTAGCGTTCGCCTTTTGTACAGACTTGTTATTTTGTTTCCATGGCAACTGTTCCTTACAGCAAGCAAACAACATTTTTCAGTTTTCCCGTGGAAATTTCACATTTTCCGGGATAAACAGTATCCTATGTTTTATTCCAGGGTATAAACTATCACCATTTAAAATTTCATCAAAATCCGTCCAGCTTTTATCAAGGCAAAACTCCCCGAACAACCAAACAAACGTTTTCACTTTTATATATTGGTGTGGATGTATGTTTGTTTGGAACAAATCTTGCAAGCTGAATTACAACCACCTCCTGTTATACTACGAAGTTGAATTTTTACATGTTGGTTCAGTTCCGATGACAATGCATTTTTATGGTATGCATGACCTGAATCGACATCCTGGACTAACTTCGGATAAAGGATATCTTCAACGATTAAAAGGACATTTTGTGTACGCATTTTACAATGTTAGCCGGTTTAAAGTTTCATCAAGACATTGTTGCTGCACTCAGGGTTGGGTCTTAACTAGGAAACTCACAGACACAGACACGAGATGTTGTATACGCATCTAATTCTGATAGCCCGTTCTAAGTTTCACCGTGACGTAGCTGCTGCAATTGTTGTAATCTTAATTATTTTAACAAGCCGCACATATGCTCACAAGACCTGCCGCTTCAAACCCTTTTCATCACTCCTGTAAAATGTGTCGATCCGTCCCGGGAGTGAGACGCTCGTCCCGGTTATAACATGAAGCCGTCTTGGGACGTCGTCGTGGAGATATCCGGGACACTCGACACTGCGCCATGGGGAGTACCCAGGCTATATTGAAAAGATTGAAGTTATATTAGAGTTTATTTTCGGATTTTCATTTATATCAGAATTGTAATAGTTTGAACTGAACTAAGAGATAATAATACGCCACAGGTAGGTCTACCAGCTGAATTAAATTTCATTTAATGTGAGGAATTTGAAATGTTCTAACCAGTTACTAGCCACTACGGTCTGGCCTAAGCCAGATCTTTCTCCCTCTCGCCACTCTCGCTCTATATATCCATATTCCATACTAATATTATAAAAGCAAGAGCAACTGTGTACTTCTGTCCGTCTGTCTGTTTGTTACCTTTTCACGAGTAGATGACTAAACCAATCTTGTTAAAATTTGCTGTAGAGTTTAAACCTGGAGAAGGACATCATTATGATTATTTTTATCGCAATAAACTGTATTCTGCGCAAACAAATGGCGAGCAAGAGCGAGTATATTATATTTCTCTCTATCTCTATCTCACAGGTGAAGCCTAATGATTAACTGTGTATCTTCATTCTACGGATTTATAATTTTTCAAGGCAAAGGAGCTCTTCCTTTCAGTTAACCTTAATGTAGACAATACAAGCAAAAAATACGTCACTTGCCTACTACTGAAGTCAATGTTTATCCTCAATATATTAAAATGCAAGATAAACCTGATCACGGGATGTATGTCAGTAAACCACCATGGATGTAAAGTGACTCCCAGCTTGGGACGAGACGACGCTCGATATCGTTACTACGCTTGTGGGAATTGTCGCATTTTGGTATAAATTGAAGATTTTCGTTCGACGGCTACGACCACGAAGCAAGAAAATAGTTACGCATGTACTTACGTTCGTTCGCACTTGGCATGCATTAACACTTAAATTTGTCAATTTTAAACCCCAGTATTTAAAACAACAGGTTTTGGTGTAGAAATTGTATTTGTGTTTTTTTGTCTGTGGCGCCTTAAATCTTTACAGCATCTTCCGATTATCATAGTTTTTTTTGTCAGTTTAATATTTGTCTTCCTTTTTTAAATCATGAAATACAAATCATTGTAGAATATCTGCATGTAGAATCTGCATGTGTATGTTTGCCTTCAAACTTGTAATAATATAACGTAAACCATGCCATTCAATATGCCTAACTTGAGTTAATACTGCTACGGCTAATTTACCCCTCCATACCCTCACCTCATCTGATGACTATTACTGTATCAGATAACAATCGCCATTAGAACCGGTTATAACTGACACTGGCCAGTTATAACTAGTGCCGTACTAACCGGGATATCTGATAGGGCTCAGGGGCAGTAGAGGGGTAGGATGATGCCAATTGAGGTTGTAATAATTTGTACTGTTTCGACCATTAGGTATTGTAAGCCATTTGCAAATAAACCGAATGAAAGTTATTGAGTTTTTACGGAGGGTTATGAAGAACCGATAACAGCTGGGGTAGACTAGTTTTCGAGTGTAGACCACGTTTAAGCAATAGGAGAGCACCGTGTAACCAGATGGAGTGACAACCTGCGAAAAGCGGCTGCAAAAAATGGATGAGGAAACTTCAGGCCGAGCTCATGGACAAATATAGGCTGATGATGCTGATGATTTTCAGCATTGAAGCACTATGTAACATTGGTTAGGCCCATTATGATAATGGTTGAAAGCATTTGAAGCACTACGTAACATTGGTAATTATCTTTCAACATTGAAATGCAAAATGTAGTGTTACATAACACATGTACTTACAAAAAAGCAGGTAGTAGTGGTAGACCTCAGACGTAAAAATCCGCCTGGGGTGATATTACACCTTTGTCAGATATTCAACCGTCAAACAGCATTGTGTAAGCATATCTGTGTTTCAGTTTAAGGACAATGCATCCAGCTAAATTGCTAGCATCAAAACCAATATTTCAGGGTGGAAACTACGAGCGGACGCCCATGATGGCCTCGACGGTTCTATACATAAGTGTTCCGTTATGGCCATTCGCAGGGACCAGCGCAGGCGCAGTTTTGGCCCTAAGGCTGATGAGCGCATTGCAGTGACGCGCAAGATTTGCAACCAAAGTTCTGGGTGGTACTGTGGGTAGGCGTGAAACTAAATAGGTATCAGGCAAGTGACCTGCTCAACTCATAATTAAAAAAAAATGAGACAAAAGACTTGTACAGAAAAGATAAATTTAAAAACGACCTCGAGTACATAAAAACTTAAAATGAGCTTCAAAACAGGATCACTATTAAAAATCATATGTATCTCTCTGTCCGTTCGCACATCACGTAAAAATACTGGACCAATTTAAATGCGGTCTTCAATTTTTGATAGCTTAGGTTTTGATTTAAATCTAGCGTATTTCATATCTCAATTCGATGAGTAAAAACCAAGCAATCGTTACAAATCTCACCTTGATCACGTAAGTCGAATTGGGGCCAAACTGGCTTCATACCCTGCGGGTAGCAAAGATTTTTGGTCCCTGGCCAAGTTGGTCGAAGAAAACTTCTTCCGCCCCTCACTGCCACCATTGCTGAAACCTGATGGATCACTAGCTCACACTGCTGGAGACAAAGCGAATTTATTTGCTTCTCTTTTTGTAGAAGCCTCGCATCTAGATGCTTCTGGCAAAACACCTTCCTGCCTTCCTCATTGCGGGGTTTTTATGCTTCGAGCTCTAGATGTGAACAAGGCCAGTGGTCCTGATGGTATTCCAGCGATTGTGCTGAAAGACTGTGCGCCCGAATTGTCTCCCATCTTAACGCGTTTGTACCGCCTTTCTCTTCACTCAGGTATAGTTCCGAATAGCTGGAAGCTTGCCAATGTACAACCAGTACCAAAAAAGAGTAGTGGTGCTGATCCGGCCAGTTATCATCCCATCTCGATAACCTCCTTACTTTGTAAGTGTATGGAGCGTGTCATAAACATTAGGCTCTTGGCATACCTTGAAGACAATGATCTTCTCAGTGACGGGCAATACAGATTTCGCCGAAACCGGTCTACTGGGGATCTTCTCGCGTATGCCACTCACATACTGAGCGAAGCCATAGAGATGCATGGTGAGGCGCTTGCCGTCTTCCTTGATATATCGAAGGCATTTGATCGGGTCTGGCACGATGGCCTTTTAAACAAGCTTCCCTCATATGGTTTACCTGTTGGCTTATGCAATTGGATAGTTGATTTCTAGAGGGAACGATCTATTCGAGTAGTCTTAGAGGACTGCTCTTTTGGCTATCAATGCTGGTGTACCTCAGGGATCGGTTCTCTCGGCTACACTGTTTTTACTGCACATTAATGACCTTCTGAAGCCGGTACCTTTGGGTATGCTGATGACAGTACTGTAGTTGAGAGATACACTTCCAATGCTCAAGCCAGCTGTGACGCTGTCCAGTTTCAGAGAGAGGCTAGACCGTTTAAATTTAGCCTTAGAAGCCATGTCCGATTGGGGCGATGCTAACCTGGTTAAGTTTAATGCTACTAAAACGCAGGCGTGTTTGTTTTCTGCTAAAAAGAGTCCTCTAAACCGATCTCCGTCTTTCCAAAGTGTAATAATACCAATAGGCGACCATTTGGAGCTTTTGGGTGTCAAACTCGCATCAAACCTGAATATTGGGTCTTATATTGAATCCAAAGCCAAGGTAGCTGCAAAAAAACTTGGTATTTTGTCTAAGGTTAGGCGGTACTTCACACCGGGACAGCTTTTGAATCTTTATCAAGCACAGGTCCGATCTTGTATGGAGTACTGCTGCCACCTCTGGGACAGTTCTGCCAAGTATCAGCTCGAGTCGTTGGATTCAATTGAGAGACGTGCTATCAGGCTCATTGGGGATGACACTCAAAAAACTTTATGACGGCCTATTGACATGAATTTCGATCTTGTTTGCTATATTGGTACCTTAGATCCTAGAATCACTTAGTAACGCATGTTTTTACGTTTTTAATGTTGGATAGCTTAGGTAAGATAAATAGACCACCCCGAGACAGAGAATCATAGTAAGAAGCCGATTGCTCAAATGTGTACTCTTAAGTATCCTTTGTTTTATTCCAGGGTATATACGCTATCTCCATTCCAAATTCCATCGAAATCCGTTCTGCCGTTTGATAGTGAAGTATGATGATGATAATGATGGTGTTGATGATGATAAAAATAAGTATTAAATATGTTATTCCAGGGCATAAGTTAAATCTATTCCAAATTTCATTAAAACCCATCCAGCCGCTATCGCGTTAAAATTCCCCGAACAAACAAACAAACAGACAACGTTTCATTTTTATATAAATATTTTGCCAAGTAACAAAAGTTTACCACAAGGAAGGTTCAAGAAAGATTAACGAGAAAAATCTTCGGTTTCAATCTTTTTCAAAGTAAAAGAAAAATTTAAAAGTTACCGAAACATAACAAAAACAATTTGTCAAATGAAATTGTTTACGAAACAAAGGGAAAGTTCTGTCTTTGCACAAACCACAGGAAATATTAATTAAAAGATAAATAGAATATACTACAATGATCTGCACTTTGTGAATGGAGTCTTCAGTTGCTGTTGGCTGTACTTCTAATCATTTGTAATTGTTTCAAAACATTAACAACATAAATAAATTATAGGGTTTTCTTATATTTAGTCAAAAACTGATCATCATTGGCCTTTTACAGCTATAACAGATGATTTAAGCAGCGATAGTATTCGGAGGGTTTTTACTGCACTTCCGCTGATGACTAAAGAGCCCCACACTGGAAAAGCAGATTTGGCCGCACAGTGTGCAGAGGTTTGAGTGCTGTGTACCCCTGGATGGTAAGGGATTGTTAGCGCGTTCGTTTCTTTTCGCGCGTTTATGGGCAAGCACTTCAAACCAAGCATTGTCATGCACAGTTACGCCGTCGGCAAGGACCTTTCTCCAGAGGCCTCGGTTCTCTGCAAGACGCTCCCAGCTGAACCAGTCTATGTCAAACGTAGTCAAGTCACGTTTGACGCTGTCTTTATACTGTAGCAAGGGGCGTCTTTGTGGGCGTTTAGCATTTGCGATCTCCCCTAAGAGAGTTTGACGGGGCAAACGAGAAGGTACCATATTGGTTGGTGTATGACCTAACCAACGCAGCCTCTGTTTCAAGAGGGCGGTGATTCTAGGCAGCTGTGCCGTCTTAAGAACCTCCTCGTTAGTGATTTTGTCCCTCCAGAATATGCCCAAAATGCTCGGAAAGCAACGCATGTGGAATGTGTTGAGTCTTCCTGTTTGGTGTACGATTTCCAGGTCTCAGCTCCATACAAGATTATGCTTAAGATGCAAGTCTGATAGACGATCATCTTAGTCTTTAGTTTAAGATGTTTGTTGTTCCATACTCTTGTAGCATGCTTCCCGAACATCCTCGCCGACTTGCCAATGCGGCTGCTGATCTCAGCGTCAAGTGAGAGATTGTTCGACATAGTCGGTCCCAGGTAGCAAAAATTATCAACACATTCCAGTGGTGCACCATCCAACAGGATTGTAGGTATTTCATTGCACTCTTGCGAACATTAACACCGTCTTTTTTGCATTTATGAACATTGAAAAGAGTGCAAATGCTTCCGCAAATTTATCCAAAATGTTCTGGAGCTCGTACTGCGTAGTGGCTACAAACGCTGCGTCATCGGCAAACAAGAGGCTATCGGCAATACTCACGATATTTTTTGGATTTTAGAAGAGTGATGTTAGAAAGCTTGCCGTCAGCTCTTGTGTGCAAATGAATACCCTGTTTGGTGTCGCCGAAAGCAACTTTAAGTAGAAGCGAAAAGAAAATGCCAAACAGGTGCCAAGACGCAGCCCTGACGCACACCTCTGCGCATATGAAATGGTGTAGATGTGTTACCATTGAAGACGACTGATCCCTTCATGTTTTGGTGAAACGATTTTACTAGAGACAATATCCTGGCAGGGCATCCTATCTTCTCCAGTACAGTGTAAAGACCTTCTCTGCTGACTGTATCAAAGGCTTTGTTCAGGTCAACAAAAGCTATAAATAAAGGTGTTTGTTGCTTTCTACACTTCTAATGCAGCTGCCTAAGTGTAAAGATCATGTCAGTAGTGGAGCGTTGAGCACGGAACCCGCATTGTGCCTCAGGATATATGCGATTGGCTAGCTTTTGTAATTTGCTTAAAATAACACGAGCAAAAAGCTTACCCAAGATGATTAAAAGGGAAATGCCACGGTAGTTGTTGCAGTCACCGCGGTCGCCTTTTCCCTTATACAGAGTGATTACATTTGCATCTTGCATATCCTGAGGCACGTTACCCTCGTGCCAACATTTTACCAATAAGTTATATACAAGAGGCAAAACACACTGCACTTTTATGAGTTCTGCAGGAATGCCGTCATTGTCAGGACTTTTTCTGTTTTTGAGCTGGTTTACAGATTTATGGAATTCCTCCAAGGTTGGTACCGCGTCAAGCTCTAGCCAAGTTGCAAATGTGGGAATTTTATCTATGGCAATTGGATGGACGTCTACAGGTTGTGAGAAGATATTGGAATAATGTTCTGCCCACCTTTCAAACTGGCGGATATTGTCAGTAATAATAGTACCATCAGTCTCCTTGAGAGGGGCTGTTTTTTTAGGGATCGGACATAGAGCCTTTTTAATCCCACTATATACGCCCGCAAAATTTCCAGTAGAGGCACATGCTTGAATGCTACTACAAATTTCTGTCCACTAAATATTGGTAAAGTAACGGATGTTACGTTGCAGAATTGCCTTGGCCTTGCACAACTTTTCATGTGTGCTGGCAGTCGGATTGAAGCGGTGGTTTAAAGCAGCTACACGTTTTGAGTCTAGCAATGGCTTAAAATGCTCTTTATTGTCCTGAAACCGGTCGTCATTTTTGGAAGGTTTTTTAATGCCAAATATATAACTTGCTATCTTGACGAGAATTTCTTTGACGTTTTCCCACTCACAGTAACTGGGGCACTTGGATCCCATGTGGCAACCTTTTCTAAAGTAGCCTTCCTAAACGATTCTACCATCTTCTTGTCCACCGTTTTAGAAACACCTACTTTATTTTTTGCCAAAGGACGAGATGAATCGATCTTTTTAGGAGTGAGACTCACTGTAGTTGCCACAGGGGAGTGGTCAGTATTGCAATCAGAGCTGTGGTAAGTTCTTGTGTGTAATATGTCCAGCAAATCTTTCTGCTTTGTGAGTCTAGTTGTTTTAGTCATCTAGCTGGTGCCAGTGTTTTGACCGTCGGTGTTTCCAAGAAACCTTGCGTAGAAGCTTGCCTTTAAAGTAAGTGTTGGTAACACATAGCAGGTTACTGGATCAAAATTATAGGAGTCGTTGACCATTTTCATTTATTTTCCCTATGCCATGATTACCAAGATAGTCTGGCCATGCTACGCTGTTCTGCCCTACTCTTGCATTAAAGTCGCCCGAGATGATAAGACGATCCCTGGAACACACTTCTCGCATAGTTTCTTTAAGTTGATCGTAAATCTTACTCTCAGAAAATGAAGTAAACGTAGGAGCATACGCAGAGATAAGGGTAACGAAGCCACAGGTGGTAGATAAGCGGAGAACAAATATTCGCTCTGAAACACCCCGTAACTGCCACTCCCCATGTTGGTTTCCACCCAGCATGGCTGTGGTGGGTGAAATGCCCTTTCCACGGACGCTGCATCGCCTGGGACGCATTTAAGATAGTGCAGGCATGCCCAAAACCAACACAACCCTCTCGAGCTAAGCGGCAGGATCCACAGGAATGACAAGTCATTACGTGTGGTGCCGGGTCGGTTGCAGGACCTGGATCGTGCCTCACGGAGATCCAATTCCGGGTTTGTTTCAAGTTTTCCTTCTCTGAAATTAGTCAGCACAGGAGAAAAGGAAGACAGGCCGCCGAGAATATACTTTAGTCGCTTCTTACGACACCTCGGTAGGAAAGAGCGAGGTGCTATTCTACTCTGCCGGCACCCTACGGCATAAAAAAACTAAAAAACACGCTTTATATAGAAAACCAAACTAAAGAATAGAAAATAAATTTTAATAGTGTAAATAAGAAAGAAATGTTTTATTTAAAAAAAACGTGGGGTGCTTCTCATATCTGTCAATGAAATTGACCCATGCACCCTATTACACTATTATTATTTTTTAGTTTATTAAACTATTAATAATTTTCTAAAAAATTTGAATGAAATCTGACCGTTTAAAGTGGGTCAAAATAGCGTCCAAAGGAGTCGGTTACAAACATACATACATACAAGTGAAGCTAATATAAAGCGTACACAAATAGTGTGGCACTATTAATCAGTCAGT
The DNA here is from genome assembly GCA_946251855.1 of Alsophila aescularia. Classification (NCBI taxonomy): domain Eukaryota; kingdom Metazoa; phylum Arthropoda; class Insecta; order Lepidoptera; family Geometridae; genus Alsophila; species Alsophila aescularia. The sequence goes on along the minus strand of OX276380.1, from coordinate 61,074,375 downwards.
ATTGCCCAAAAAATAAAAACTTTAGTAAAAGATGATCAGAAAAAATATTTACCAAAAGATGCTTAAATAAATATAAATATATAATAATAATTAAATAATATAATATTTAATGAGCAGAAATGTTTGTTTCCGAGTCATGGATGTGATATTCGTATTTATGTATGTTTATCCGTTACCTAGTGCCCATATTACAGGGTATCCTAGTTTGGGGCAAGGTAATTGTTGTGGAAATGTCCCGAATTTAATAATTATAATCCTAGTTTGGGGCTAGGTAATTGGTGTGGAATTGTCCCAAATATATTATTATTATATTCGGGACATTTCCACAACAATTACCTAGCCCCAAACTAGGATACCCTGTACTATGGGTACTAGATAACGGATAAATATACATAGATAAGAATATTATTACATCCATGACTCGGAAATAATCATTTCTGCTCATCACACAAATGATTGCATCTTGCAGGATTCGAATCCACGACCGTTCGATTTCGTACCTAGGATCTCTAGCCACAAGACTCATTCTACGTACGTTCTAACGTAAGTTTACCAAAACCAATTGACGATACTAAGGTTGGTGCGGCCACGGAACCCGTGGAACCCGACTCTCGAAGCTGAAGTTCTGCAGAATAAGTGTTTTTAGATTTTTGACAGATCTCCATTCAACAGTCTGATCTCCATTCATTCTGAGAGCTTATATCGTAAGGTAAACCAAAATTATAAAAAAAAAAACAAACTTTAATACCATTAAACCAAACTAAAAAGTAAAAAATAACAATTTCAATATAGGAATAAAGTGAAATAAGTAAACTTTGGTGTTATAGTGTGTTTTTTAGTTTTTTGTAACTATAATTTAGTTTTTTTTAGAGTTGCATTTAGATAAGATATTTAGAGTTTTTCTTTTAAATTAATGAATTGTCATCGGGTCCCTGATAAGTGTGGTGCAAAATTTTGAATTAATCTGACTATTTAAAGTGGGTAAAAATCGAGTTCAAAGTATCCGTTACAAACATACATACAGGTGAAGCTATTAAAAGTGTGTTAAAAAAACATATATTTTCATTCGATTCTACTGATTGCTCCTGGGTGTGGTTTGAGAAACCAACATTTTTCACTTTTATTATTTTGTGATTACGTTTTCATCTGTAGATGTCCCTTGATGTGGTAGCTTATAACGGTTGGGAAGGTTTTTAGGGAACTTCGGGAAGCCTGTCTGCCGGCAGTTACCTTGCGTAAGCAAACTGTTTTTATGACCGCTTCATACGGTTGTTTATTGGACAAACTACTCTTCTGTGTAGCTAAAATAATACACAATAGATTTGCAGTGTTGTTGATAAGTTATAGGCAGTGATTTTACAAAACATTACTTATTACTGAATTTAAATCTATAAGGTATATAAGTGTTTGCTTATTTGTGAAGTTCAATAAACAAAAGAAGTAAAAAAATATTAAAAAAAAATGTTTTATCTTTTTGTGGGTAGATTTTGGCGCGAAAACATATTTTGGCGGGAGAATATGGGCCTGATATAAAAACAAATATTTTTTGTTCGAAATCATCAGCGATGATCTATAGATTTTTTATCTGTATTTAGGACCGCTATAGATGTACCTTGCCAACAGATAAAAAATAAAAAATAAATATTCAAGGTTATTTTTTAATAATCGACTAAAATTTAAATAAATTCACGGAAATATCATGCGTGATCTTTAAAAAATAATTATGGAAAATCTAGAGCACAGACATGAAATACGCATTTTTGCATTTAATTGGATTGTCGCACGATTAACCTAGTACCATACACCAAAAAAAAAACCTGTTGACTCTGTTTGTTAGATTTTTGCATTTAATTGGATTGCCGCACGATTAACCTTGTACTATACACCAAAAAGATATCCTGTACACATCCCAAATTTGAAATTTGGGCGGGTGGCTTCCACAGAAGCCAGCCGCATTCTAGTTTCTTTTTATGGTTAACCAGGGAAGCCAGTCGCACTTTACAGGCTAATAACTCTTTCTCCATCTCTATTAGAGAGAGGCCTCAGACTGATGATGGATGTTTCCCCACAAAGGCCAATCGCCTCGGTTTTGGACCTACACTGGTCCAAATTTGACCTGCACTCTAGAAAACGTCTTCGATGAATTGTATCTCCTCTTACTAATTAAATATAGCTTAACCCTTTCCATCTTTACTTAACTCCAACAACCCTTACAATGTTACAGACAAGTTGAGCTCGTTGATAGCTACCGTTTAAGTTTACAAGCGAAGTTTTATCGCCGTTTGTATCGGAATTTTCCTCTGCTATATTCGTTATTTTAAACTTCTGATTACTTTGATTGTTTAATTAAAATTTTAATATTGTAGCCGATATGTTTATTTTGTAGTTGAAAGTGAACTTCATAGTAGCAAACCATTCGCGTTATATCGCTGCTACCGTAAAACCCGTTTCACTAATTAAAACTTGTTTTTATTAAACGCCTTTGTTAAAACTAGTATTTACTGCTAAATAATAACAAATAGTTATATTTAAAACTTTTTTATACTCACAGTTCCTGAAGACAAAAGTCTTCAATCAGTGCATCCTACCTATCATGACCTACGGAGCAGAAAGGTGGACACTCACGGTTAAACTAGTCCGCAAATTAAAGGTCGCTCTGCGAGCTATGGAGAGAGCTATGCTTGGAGTTTCTCTGAAGGACAAGTTTCGTAATAAAGAGATATCTCGAGTGGAGACCACGTTTAGGCAAACGTAGTGTAGGACGCCCTGTGGCCAGGTGGAGTGAGAACCTGCGAAAACTGTCTGGAAGAGAATGGTGTGCCTTTGGTTGCCTCAGTGGCGTGCATTAGGAGAGACCTACAGGAGTGGACAGATAAAGGCTGATGATAATGATGAAATATTTTAACGGGATTTGTTAAGAAGCGCCAGTAAATACATTTGTAGTCAGCATTTGCTCGAATCAGGCCTTTATCGCTGGATTGAACTCCATAACCCGAAAATCTACAACCACCCCAGGATTGTACGTGAAGCTGTCGAAATAAAACAAATATCCCAATTTCAACCGAGAGGATGGTTTCAAGTAGGCTGCATAACAAGTGTCTTGATTTATGTCAGAAGAAATCTGCAGGTGTCTTTAGTGTTGTATGTCGAGACAATTCCATTCTTTTACAAAAACAAATGCGGGTAAATAGGCACAACGCTCGCTCTTCTCGACGCTGACTCATCGTGGTCATGAGAAGACTGAAGTAGCTAGCGCAGTGGGTAGATAAAATAACTTTTTTAGCGCGATAAAGTCCCGTCTAAATTATTATATCATAAGGTCCTATAATCAATTCAATTTAATATTTATTCATAAGACTTCTATCAAGTCATTAAGTCATAATATTAATGAGTGAGTTGGAAACATTTTGTGAATTTTAAAATTGTAAAATACAGAAAGAGAATTTGAGATAGAAAGTGAGCCATAATTAACTAGAAATTGTTTAATGCATAGATGCTTATTTTATTGAAAATACTATTGAATGGTGAGACAATCAGGTCTCTCGCCTCATAGTAACCGTCACACCTGTCCATAACAATTGCAGTGCCATCCAGAAATTTGGTTGCAAAATCTTTTGCGTCAAATGCAATCGTCACCCTGACACAATGATTAATACCTCATTGCTCAGCAATTTCGCTGGAAACTTTGCCCTTCAACCGAAACACAGAACGTTAACACACTACTAGGCAGTTGAAAATCTGACAAAAGTGTGGTAAATACTTCCCAAGCGGACTCTTGCGTAAGACAAGAACTACCCACTACAAGAATATGGACCTATATATCACAATCATCATCATCATCATCAACAGCCTATATCTGTTCACAGCTGGGCGTAGGCTTCTCCTAATGCACGCAACTGAGCTCAGTCTTCAGTCCCCCTCATCCATTCTCGCTTTTCGCAGATCGTAACTCTACCTGGCCACAAGGCGTCCTTCATTACGTTTGCCTAAACGTCTTCTCTACACGAGAACTCTTCTACCCCAACAATTATCGGTTCTCCTGAAAATGTGACCAGCCCTCTGCCCTTTTAGCTTGCTTATCCTAAGAGCTATTTCGGTCACCTTGATTCTGCGTCAGATCTCCTCATTTCAAATCTTGTCCTTCAGAGAATTCCAAGCAAAGTTTGCTCAATAGCTCGCTGATCAACCTTAAATTTGTGGACTAGTTTAAACGAGAGTGTCCACGTTTTGGCTCCGCAGGTCAGGACACACTGATTGAAGACTTTTGTCTTCAGACACTGGGGTATGGACAACGAGAAGACTTGACGAAGCTTGCTGAATGCTGCCCAAACCAGCTGAATTCTTCAGTTGGCTTCCTCCTCAAAGTTGTTCTTACTTAATTGCAACATTTTTTCAGAGTAAACATATTGTTGGACAACTTCAAGAGGTAAATCATTAACTGCAATCGATTCCGGGTCAATAAGATCGTTAAACATGAGCGTGGTCTTATCTATGTTCATTCCAAAACCGATGCGTTAAGAAGTCTCATCTAGATTATTCAGCATACTTTGCAAGTCTTGCAGCTACTCCGCCATTAGGATGATATCATCATCAAGTCACTCTAACGATTTGCCGTTCATCAGGCTGATGATGATCGGCAAATCGTAAGTGTGAGATATTTTCGCCATTGATATTAATGCCCATTCCTTTCCAATCCAGCGTCTTAAACATATCTTCCAGGGTCTGCAGTCTCGACATTAACAGCGATTGCTTTACAATCTACAATATAACAATCCCCTGTTTCACTCCCCTGCGCAGTTGGATAGATTTAATCTGCTGGATTTGTACTTGGACACTCATAGTTGAGGCTTCATACAGAAACCTCAGCACTTCGATATATTGCCAGTCCACTTGAAACCACTGCAAAGATTCCAGAACCGCCCAGGTTTCAACGGAGTTGACTCCGTTGAGTTGAAGTTGTCCACAAATGCAAAACACGATTTGAGATGACCCTCGAAAACAACTTATAGACGTGGCTCAAGAGTGAAATAGGTCGGTAGTTCATTAAAAGGGTTTTATCCCCTTTTTTAAAGAAGAGTACCAAACTCCTGCTCCACGCCTCTGGAGTTTTCTCACTGTTTAGAACGGTGTTAAATAATCCCAAAGTACTGGTTTCTCCCCTGCTGTTAAGAGCTCCGAAGTTATACCATCCTAAGAAGTTATATCAAGGACCTTTCCAATCTTAAGTTGATTGAGCGCCATCTCAATGTAGTCTAGGCTAACGTCAGGTAGTTTATCAGTGTAGTGGCGGGCCAGTATTGCGCGGGAATCCTCTGTGCTAGGTTCGGGTCTAGAAGCATGCGAGTCGTACAATCGGCCATAGAAGTTTTTGACCTCAGAAAGGTTCTCCGGCTTTGAGACGACGGTTGTGCCATTATTAGTCTTTAGCTTCGTCAGATGGAATCCAATCAATTGCTGGTAGAACACTTTTGACCTCTGATTTTGCTCAAATACCTTTTCTATTCGGCGTGTAATTGAATAGCATAGGTCACGTCTCACTAGCTAACTATTTTTTTGATTGTGAGCTCCTTTTTTTCAGACGGTGTGGCTTGCTATTGTTCCCGTCGCTCGTTCATAAGCCGAAAAGACTCATCCGAGATTTTAGACTTCTTGCCCGTACGCTGCAGCCGACAAAATCTAGTGCCTTCCTCCCTAACGATTCCCACAACTTTTGGAGTTCCTCGTGTACGTCATTTGTGGTGTCCAAGGCAGCGAATCAATTTTTCTACTTGAATTGGAAATGTTTTGATCGAACAGCGGCCTCGGAACAGGTTATGCTGGAGCGTAGACTTCACCAGACGGCATCTTTCAAGCTTGTGGTCGATACTCAAGGAGCCTTGGACAAGTCGGTAATCACTACCGGTATTAAACCTGCTGATCACTAAGACATCCCTGTATCTGTCAAGTCAATCTCTTATTCATTCATAATGTCGGGGCTTTGCCAAGTCCATTTCCTCTGGGGTTGCTTGTTGAAGAAAACAATCATCAACCATTGAGGTATTATTACTACGTATAGAGCAGACGTCACGAATAATATCTTTGCGCATTGTGGCAGGCTAACAAGTCAAAGATGCGATGCAAACTGCACAGATACGACACTTTGTTTTAATCTGCCTATCGAATTTCTATGAACGAATAAAAATAAAAGATCATCTGATACAGTTATTACCATTCTTTACATTTTAAAGTTTTAGTTTAAATCCCTTTAAACAATATAAGTTTGGTAAATTTCTGGCGTTCAGATAAATATTCATAGTTGACTCTGGCTTCGTGATTTAAACTTTTTTTTTAAATATTATTGATTATAGCTCGAATCAGATGAACCCTGATTCAACGCGTGAGAGGTTGATTGTAAGCATGCTGAATTAAACAAGTAAATACTTCTTTCTCAATTAATAATTTCAAAGTGTTGACTGTTATTTAGGTGGATGTATGCTTGGAATACATAGCTTTACCACCTTTATTTTTTTATCAAATGACGTATTACCATCTCCTTGGAAAGGCATATTTTATAAACATCTTCTGAAGAATAGCACAAACCACCCATATCTTTTATGGTTATTAATTTGTGATGCGAGAGTTTATTTGTTGTGATGAAGCTGTCAACACATTCTTTACATTTCAAAGTTTTTTTAGAAAGCGGGATACATATCCTGATATATACCCTACTATGAGTTGTGAAGCTTGTTTTGCATTTTCATGACACAGAACATTTGAAAAAAACAAACAGTTTCTTTCAGCTTCCAAATTAGATTCAAGTGCTCAAATTGACTGCAAAACTTCGAATGCTTCTTTATGATGTCTGCTTAAGTTGAATGTGCTATTGATGACATTTACAGACGCTGAATTTAAAATACAGAAATTTTCTAATTGGATACAATTGCCACTAAATGATGATCGTAGTTTAAGGTGATTCAACATGTTTTTATATGCGGCTCTAAACTGTAGAACATTAGGATTGTTGTTGTAGCCACCATGTTTTCTAATCAATCCTAAAAGAAGTTCTACGTGATACATAAAACATAAGTTTTTTCTTCTACTAAATAGGAAGGTATATATTGTCATCATAGATTCAATGCAGATAATGGTTCCAAGAATTCCAGGTTTGTTTGCAGACTCCACAATTTAATTCAAAAATAATCGTATTAAGAGAGAAAAAAACTGGTAAGTAAAATAATAGAATACAAATGCACGAATTTGGGGTTACTGAGGCAGGGATGACGGTAGGCCGTATGAAGGAAGTTTGCTAATAAGGCTGTTATGCCAAACCCTGTCAAAACCTTTGAGATGTCAAGGGATAAGATAATACTTTAGGAAGGGGAGGGGAGAAAGGGTACCCCTTACTCCCTCCTCTTTTAACCCGTGTGTTTTTTTTCTAACGCAACACCCAGAAAACAGCTGCGGTCCATGGACCTCAAAGCGTGGCGCAATAATTTTCATTGTGGTGTCAGCTCTATACGTAGTAATAATACCTCAATGTCATCAACATGTAAAATTATTATAAAATACAAAAAACCCGACTGCGAACAAAATTATTGAATACGAGCTGACCGCCCGCATAAATAATCACACTAATATTATAAAGGTGAAAGTTTGTATAAATGCAACTGTGTGCGCGCGCGAGTGTGTTTGTGTGTGTGTGTGTGTGTGTGTGTGTGTGTGCGTGTGTTTGTGCGTGTGTATTTTTGTTACTGTACTCTCACTTTGGTATGATAACGTTCTAGAGGGCCCATATGGCCAAGATGTGGTGTAGGGTTCAAGTTATGTCATCAAAAATATTATCTTCTACCTAATAATTCGAGTTTGCCGAGGTCGTAGCGTAAATCTGTACGACCTTAAGGCTATACCTTTTGGTCAACCTAAGAATTAGGTACGCTACCCTGGTCGACACACTGGATTTTTCTACAACATTATCAATGAGGACCTTATTGACGAAGAACCCAAGCCACCCTCAGACTGCTGATCGCCCTCTTGGAAGTAGAACAAGTGGCCTGATTCCAGGGTCATTGAGTTTTCCCCTTCTAGTTTAACCCTAGAATATGCCACCTGATCTTTGTGATGTCTGTTACCGCGTGCAGGTAAGGTTGGCTTGGAGCAGTGAAATCGTTTTTGCTCCCATACATCCCCATACATAATGTCACAATACACTATAATAATTAAGTCATAATATTCCTATGTTACTAGATCGTTTCATCGTGACGTAAGCCAAATTGTTAAAATAAGTTAAAATTCCCTTGAAGTAAGCATTCAACTCTCAAAACACAGGCACGGGCTTTAAATCAAAATTGATCAGGACATCCCAAATACACCCTTATTTCTTAAGAAATGCAGAAGCCGCGTAAAAGATGAAAGCAGGTACTAATAAATACATGCTAACTATGCATAAAATGAAGAACCCGAAGTTTCCGCTCCAAGACCCTCGGCCCTCGAAGGGTTATCGCTGAAGGGTTAATAGATACCCCCCTCGGGTATTTAATCAGATGGAATTAATTTATTTTTGTACCCATTTTGTTAATGCGTGGAATGTTTGAAAGTTTTCTATAGCAGTCAAAGGGGGAAACAACACTTTGCTTGTTGTTTCATTCAATATTATGGGGCATAGGTTATCTTATACCTTTTTTCATAAATACTAGTTACTTGCCTACGGCTCCGCTCGTAGTTTTTCCAATATCCTATGTAAAATAGTTTTTAATTATCAGATAATGTTTTTTTTGAATCGGATCAATATATCCAGAGATTACATCTAAAGAGGTGGGGTGAAGTTGTTATTGTAAGGGGAAGGGAGAGAGTGAGGCGAGGGGGAAGTGGAAGGGGATCCCCTTCCATTCTTACCTCTTCCCTTTCCCGCCCTTCTCCCTACCACTCCTCCTCCCCCCTTCCCCACCCCTCCCCTCCCCTCCCCTCCCCACCCCTCCCTACCCCTCCCCTTTTACTCCCTTACTTCTCTTCCCTTCCCCTCCCCCCTATTCCTGTCTCCTTTCTACCCACAGCCATGTTTTCACTAGGGAATAAAGTCGAGAGACAAGTCGCAAGCAGTCGCGGAATATCATGCGACTATGCGGCGACAATGTCGACTGACATTTCACTCATCCACATACCCAAGTTGTAGTTGAGATGTCGCCCGATACAGTTTTGTTGGTCCACACCACTACCATAGTCGCGGATTGTTGCGGAACACAGAGCGTCACGCGTCCTAACTACACAAAGCTGTCGGGCGACTGTCGAGGGACCCGAAGTCGCGCAAGGTTGACGCTATCCGAGACGTCGACACGCGACATATCCCGCGACACGTAGATGACGCCTGCAATGTCGGGCGATGTCCCGCGTGACGTGACAAGGTCGCGGGACAAATGTCGTCTAATGAAAATGGGGCTCAATGAAAACGGGGCTTATTTTACACAAACAAACGCAATCGCCGATTTGTTACTGATTCGATTTGGTTTTGACTACGGTACGATACCATAATCGAAATACAATCGAATTTTCAGGTAGATTGTTCTAAATAACTCGAAAAGAAACGTACGATATGAGAACGATATCCAATCGAATCGATACGGTTCGTTATCGAAAAGTTATGAGTCGGGGACACATTACAGAAATCAAGTAAATCCATAAACATTTGAAAGACCTACAAGCGCATAAAAATAACCCATAATATAAATGTAAAGAAAAAATGAACCACGTATTAAAACCACTATAACACTATAACTACCAAATCCATAATATACAATAGAAAATCATCATATAAATTCCCAGAAGCTGTCCCGATCTCGACATCGTGACAATGACACGCTCGCATCAAAACGGGACGAAAACGGGACGAAAGTGGAATCAATTCCGCTTTTGGGGAAAACTTTTTTATTTACCACCGAGAGACTTTGACGAAGGACCCGAGTTTAGAATAAAACTTTCAACCGGAAAATAGTAGACAATTTATGGCACTTGTGGCCTACTTTTGTATTGAGGGCGGATTTCACTGGCGTAGGTAGTGTCGGCGTTTTGTGTTGAGAGTTGATTACACGAGAGTAGGTAGTCTCGGCGTTTTAATCAAAATTATTTATATCATTCGTTCATGCAATGATTCGTTTTTTATAGATGTACATTTTTTTAGGGTTACCTTGTCCAGCCAGGAACTACTATAAATTTGTCCTTCTGTCCATCCATCTGTTCGTCTGCCTGTTTATTCCAGTCAGTCACAACTAACACACCTAAAAACCAAAAACGATTTTTGAACAAGAATACCTTACGCCAGTCAATTAAACCATCAAACGTTGCAAACGGGGATGTACTCGTATCTACGATTCTTATACGTTTTTAGGACCCTGAGAGTAGTTTATGCCCAAGTTTGCAACCCTGCAAATCTTGTGCTATTCCCGTGATGCTCGAAATTCGTGAACTTGTCTCATATTTTTTTTTAAAAAAAATCTTCCTTGATGAAGGGGTTTTCAGATATCTTTACGTAACTATTTGAGTTAAATCCGAGTTCTCTAGGTCAATTTATTGTGAAGATACTACTACAGACAGCTAGAAAAATATGGGCAATTTAAAAAAAAAACGGTCTTTTCATTTCTTAGACACGTATTAGCTACAATAATGATCCCACAGCAAAATTTAATTATCTTTGGCCCGTTATTTTGTTATTTTTAACCGACTTTAAATAAAATGAGGTTATCACGTTGATGTGTATATATTATGTGTATGTAATATTATTGAAAATGCGTAAAATGTATAAGTGTTATTCTATATGGGGAAGCGGCACTATGTACCAAATTTCGTGTATGTATGTTTATCCACATATTTCTCAGAAATTACAAGTCTGATGCTATAATTCTATCAGTAATAGCTTTAGAATCTTTCGACTTAGGGAATAGTTTAAGCTTAATCAAAATCGGTCCAGTTGTTTAAAATATATGGGTACGGCCTTTTTTAGCCGTTCGCTATAACAAGTAATTAAGTTTCAATAAGTTGAAAGATAAGAAAATTAAGTACTTGTTATATATACCCTAAGTTGAAAGCTAACTTAAACTTAATCGAAATCGGTCCAGTAGTTTAAAATATATGGACTGTTAACTGTTTCCAATGGCCTTTTTTAGCCGTTTCCTATAATAAGTCATTAATTTTCTTAGGTCTATTTTAATGAAACTAAAAAGAAAGAAATTAAAACGAATTAGAAAAAAAACGACTTCAAATCGTATAAAACTTAAAAGAAATAAATAATTTTAAAAAATGAGATCTTTGCCAGGTAAAGTGCCTCCTTACATTGAACGTAGCACAGACCTCATATATTTTTTGGTAATTTCTTTCTTATGACTTGTATACGATTTGAAGTATTTTTAATTAGTTTTTATTTCTTTATTGATCTTATCTGGAGGAAAATTTGATTAGCTCCTATTTCGTTTATACTTGAATTATACACGACTTTGAAGTACCTAAGTAGTTTATTTTGAGTTTGCCCTGAATTTATTAGGAAGACTGGTAGGACGCTAACTGTCAGAAGTAAAATCAGCTGGGTTCATCAGCTTACCATAGAGATTTACGAAAATCAGAAGAAAAAACCTAACAAACCGTCATCGTAAACGATACGGACTTTAAGAAAGTTGAAAGATTTGAAAGATTATCATCCTGTTAACCTCGGTGGGATATTTCAATTCAGTTGTACCAATTTCATTTAGATACAAGCATGCTCCAACTTCGTAAAGAAACGCTCAGCTCACGCTAGTGTGTACAACCCATACCAGGACCACATTTCCACGGTTGCTTCCTCAGTGATTTATTCACCTTACCGATTTTATTTTTGAATCGCTGCCGCCCCGCCCGTCTGCACAACACTCAAAGGAGAAAGAGCACTGAAGAGTTGGAGCACAACGCCAGAAGTTTAATTTTATTGATGTAAATACTTGTGGAACGTCGATTAACGTTGGGCTGGTTTCCTGGTGACCTTAATTCTTGTTCGGGAAGATGTTTTACCTGAGTTTTTTTGAGAAATTATCGTTTTATGTGATCATGGAAGCAATCTGCGAGTGCGCATTACCGTTATACGTTTATACTTAGGCCCACTTGCGCAGCTGTACCTGGCCTCGTGGTTGTGGTTTGGTCTAGTGCTAAATATCATCAAGGATTTTGAACGAAAGAGTGCGTTTCCCAGTGCAGGGCTGATACTGTCAGTTGTGTGTGGGGAGCAGTTTCTTGGTTGAGTGACTGTGATTACAGTGGTCTTAGTGTCGATGGTAAAAAAGTGTGAGAATGGGGGTAGATCGATGTGTTTACCCTTAGAACTACGCAAGAACACCAGTTTTGCTTGTGATCAAGGCACCTGCGTCGGAGCCAAAATATCTAGAACTCAAAAACTGGCCGTGTCATGGTGAAACTAAGAACTTTTATCACAATTATATTGGTGTACAACATTTCGTGTCTGTGCTGTTAACCGCTGAGGAGGTCCCTAGCCAGGACCCAACTCTGTATGCAGCAACCGTGCCATGGTAAAACCAAAAACTAGCTTTCATAATAAAATGCGTACACAACATTTCGTGTCTGTGCTGTTGACCGTTGAGGAGCTCTAATCCGGACACAAAATTTCGTGACTGTGCTGTTAACCGTTGATGAGTTCCTTTATCTGGAGCTAATCCTGGATGTATATTCAGGTCATGCTTGCCATAAAAAATGCATTGTTATCGGAACTGAACCAACATGTACAAATTCAACTCCGTAGGATAAGAGAAAGTGGTTTTAATTCAGCTTGCAAGAGTTTATCTAAACAAACATATATACATACATAAATACATACATATATTGCAAGTTAAACAAAAGGTTTTAAAAAAACATGGTTTTTAATTATTGGAATGTTAGTGACCATCATAACTTTAATAAATATAATTATTAAATTAAATTAAAAAAAAATGCTTCAACGACCTTTTTTTATTGCATGTACTTCTTGTTTTTGTTGCATTTTTACTCTTTTTTATTATTTTTGTTGAGTCATTGGTTTGTGAGCTACCCTGAATGTTTCAGCCGGATAGTTAGTCAGGAGATGCTCGAAATTTGAATTTATTTATTTATTTATTCAGTACACAAAACAAAATACATATAGATACATCGATACATAACATACAAGTGAAGTTAAATTAAAGCTTTCAAAATAGCCCTAATATAATTTTAAATGTATTAGAGAACGCAACCAACTCTGTTTATGCTCGAAAGTAGGTGCTTGCCTTGTATACAATTAATCCAAATTACGAAATAAAGAATCGCAGGTAACAAAACTAGAACATAATCATTGGTCCGTAAAAAGCAAACGCTCATTAGTAGTGTTAGCTCGATAACCACAAAACATTTTAATGATTCAACTTTTAACTCGTTTATCTGCAGAGCCCTGCGATACAGTGACTCGAACAAGACGAGTTATTGTAACAAATCTGTGCACAGATAAATTAACAAAGGAAACCTCAAGTCCCATATTTTTATTAACCCCCAAACAAAGAGGGGGGTGTTATAAGTTTAGGGTGTGTATCACATATTTGTGTGTGTGTGTGTGTGTGTGTGTGTGTGTGTGTGCGTGCGTGCGTGTGTGTGTGCGTGTGTGAGTGAGGGTGTGTTTCTGTGTGTATGCGTTTGTGTGTGTGTCTGTGGCATCGTAGCTCCGAAACAAATGGACCGAATTTGATGCGGTTTTTTCTGTTCGAAAGCTGATGTGATCTAGATGGTTCTTATCTATATGGGGGGGGGGGGGGTTGGAGTTGAAAAAAGGGGGGTGAGAATCGTATTTTTCAAACAAATGTACTAATTTAGCTGCGGGTTTTTTATGTTTAAAAGCTGAGATAAACAAGATTGTTCTTAGCTATAATGGGAGGGAGGAGGGAGGGAGGATGAGGGTAAATAGCTCTCAAATGGATGGAACAATTTTTATGGTTAAAATCTGATGTGATTGAGATGCTTCTTAGTTATAATGGGGGGGGTGGGAAGTCAGGGGTTATATACATTTTTTATTTGTTTATGTTACGTTGAGCGCACTCCTCGCTAAAATTCCCTGCAAATTATATGTAATCAAAAACTATGAAGACCATGGTCCCACAAACACTCAGAGGTAGTACCTGTGATTCACACAAATATTTGACCTGCGCGGGAATTGACCCCGCCACCTCACGCTTCACAGGCTCATCATCGTCTACGCCATGGAGGTTGTCATTATGTATGTACCAATACAAATATTAGAAGAATTCTATTGTCTTTATGTACACAAATATGGAGAGAGTCTGGCGACTTTACATTGGTTTCACAGATTCAGCCAGTCAGTGATGAAGGATGACAGAAAAAAATACGAACAATCAGACAATAAAATAATGGGAAGACTGTGAGGTCAATTTGTAGATGAAATGTTTGTGTGAAAAACGGTAAGCTTATGTGATAATAGTTTAATACATTTAGCTACAAATTAGCACCGTGACACCTACTGACTAACAGACAACGCGCAGCCTAATCCGGTGGACCGAAAATGTAGGAAATTTGGAGGAAATATTCCTTGTGTATCCTAGAGTAGAAGTGATCGTGTCTATCTGTTTGTTTGTTTGTCTGTATGTTTGTTCACGCAACAAGTAAAAACTATACAGGACCGATTGCGACCTCATTTTTAATGTCGAATAGCTTAGGGATTGACTTAAAAACTGGGGTACTTGATATCTTAATCTGATGATTAGATGCCGAGCAATCGATAAAAAACTATTTGATGCCTGAACGAATTTTGAAGAAATGTGGTTTATTGTACTTCATAAGTAACTTTGGTTCTGGAATAACACGTATGGGCTCCTTTTAAATGAAAGACCACGCGGGCAAAGCCGCGGGCACAGCTAGTATCATATATAAGACGCTATGCACTGTCATGTGTAATGCACACCAAAAACACTGTAAGCTACTTTTTTCTCAGAATTGTTATTAAATTCCGGTGTTTAATTCCAGTGTTCCAACATGCGATCATTAAACTCGATAAATGATTTGCTAATGATTGATTGGGCAACATAAATGATTAGGTTATATATGCTCTAGATTATTAATATAAATTCTCTCACATGGAGGGTCTACTATCCGGTCATCCATGACTACATCCTAACAAATCGCCAGCCTTATAATGCTAACAAAGTGCGGTCTTGTAACGCCGAACTCGTGTCACGGGCGAATTTAATAAAACCAATTTACGCGAATGCGCGTTTTCGCCAAGTCCAGTCTGCGGCGTGGAGGCGGATTATATCGCCTTTTAATTGGAATTCTCATTTTGTGGAGTGGCTTGTGTTAAATTGACTTTGGGATGGAGAGAATTAACAAAAGTATAGCGTGTGGTTTTTTTTTTTCAATCTGTACTTGATTTTATCTATCACTAGTGACTCGCCCCGTCTTCACGCGGGTAGCGTTCACAACTCAGCTTTTTTTTACTTTAAGCATTTTTATAACCTGTTGTAACTTTAAAAAAAATACACCAATAAGCCTAATTCAAAATCTTTAGCAGCAACGATCGTGGTATTTTGTGGCCATAGACAACTGCATTATTACTTACATAGTTGAAAGACTTGTTATTATTTCGTTTCCATGGCAATGTGTAATTTTTATTTTGTTTCCATAGCAACTACATTCCATTGTATATTTTTGATAGCTCGGGTTACATTTTTGCAATTTTCGTAGAGTATTCTAATTTTTTGAAAAATAAATGTTGCCCTGTAGCGAGTAGCTAATAATGTAGCTATCTATGGAAAAAAGATTTTTGAAAATTGTTTCAGTATTTTTTGAGTTTTTCCAATACAACCAAATAAAAATACAAACAATTAAATCTTTCCTGTTTATAATATTAGTATAGACTATTACTATTAGCCTGTACTGTCCCATTATTGGCCAAAGCCTCCCAACATGATTTCCATACATCGCGATCTTGTGAAATATTTGGCAAGACTTTATTAAAGAGGTCAAGCTTTTCCCGCCATCTCTTCCGAGGTCTGTCGTTGTACCAGGCCTTCATTTTGTGGACATTTTGGCCTTCAGCTCGTCCGGCATGCAGCAGACGTGCCCTGCCCAGTCCCACTTCTGCTTAGTGGCATTTATAGCTATTATTTTTTATATCGTAAACAAAAACGAATGAGTACATTTAAAAACAACACGCAAAATTAGGCACACCCTAGTTCTTTGTCCAGTTAATTGGTCTTCCAAACGTCCGAATCAAACACTGTGTGGATACTGAACCTCAGTCTAAGCCGAACGCTTTGAAATCAATTGACCCCAAACATTGCTCTACCCTTGTCAAGCAAGCGTGAAGATAAGCGAAAACTCATTACAACTAAACAGTGCAGGGGTAAGTTTAATCATCTATCTCGTTGAAGAATGACGTGCTATCATTGTAAAGGGAGGTGAGAATGAAAGGAGAGTAAATGACATATTCTTGACGCTCTTGACACTTCATTTCCTTTTGAAATTTTAGATTTCCCCATTGGTCAGTGCAAAATACCATAAATAGATTTTTAACTCTCGCGCGTCAAACTAAAAGTTTTATGAATGAAACAACAATTGATTGTAGTAAACAAGACGGTTGACGCGATGGGTCAGATCCAAAATGTGAAAAAAGTCGTTGAATAATTTATTTAGAACATAGTAGGTACTTATTATGTTTGTTACGAAATACAGACACCCTCACTCTCACTAATTTAAGACATCTTTGAACTTCAATATTACAAATAGAAATATTTTGTAACATTTGGAAGGAACATAATTTTTCTTTCAGTTTACTGTTGGGAAAATCCATAGAACTCCTAAAACAGTTCTTACTAGCCTGTGGATTCATAAGGTTTCAGTGTCAGGTTTAAAGTAATTATTATATATATTTTTTGTGCAAACGCAAAAATTATTGACCCGAACTAAGTTTGGCACAAAACAGTTCAGGCATAAAGTTTTATATTGAGTTTTGGCTTTTAGTGGCGGTATTTCAACCTTTTGCGTTTTTAACTGAAAATCAACGATGATTTGATGACTCAGTGGTGGAATGATTTGACGATGCTCACTGTCTAGGTCTAGGGAATACCGCTTGAAAAACTAATCAGGGATCTGATTTCAAAGCTCGTCTCCACCTGCCACGACGAACTACAATACGCAGTAAAAGTGCAATTACTAACTTCTACGCTCGACCTCTAACGCACCCTATGATGTAGCCAACTGGCACTCACTCGAGTCCGTCGTCCGTCGTACCGTCCGTCACGTGCGGTCCCGCAAACCGAGCAGTTTATATTAAACACGGTCTGACAGGCTAGGGTTACCATGATCGTCAAACTTGGAGTTCGAATTGCTAACCCCGTTTGCCTTTCAAACAGTTTTTTATATCCACACCAATATATAAAAGTGAAAACGTTTGTTTGTCTGTTTGTTTGGGGAGCTTTCACGCGATAACGGCTGGACGGATTTTGATGAAATCTGAAAAAGAGATACCTCTATAGCTTATACCCTGGAATAAAACAAAAGATTTTTATCCCGGAAAATGGTAAGTTTCCACGGGAAAACTGGAAAATGTTGATTACTCGCTGAATGAAACGGTTGCTATCGAGACGAAATAACAAGCCTGTCAAAAAACATCAAGAGCATTGGTGCTATACCTACTTCTGCATTGATTTTTAATAACCTAGAAAAACATGCGATGTTTTTTGTCGCGATGCAGTCCGCGCGGATGAAGTCGCCGGTGAAAGCTAGTGCTTGATTACTTACATTAAGCACTAGCTTTCACCCGCGACTTCATATATCCCAAGAACATTTAATGTCGTGCACACACACCTAATAAAAGCGCATTCCCTAAGTTGGAGGAAACTTTTTTATTTGTATTCGTGACGCAACGAGCAGGTGAGCCTAGCCTTTGTTATAAATTTTCTTAGCAACTTATCCATAATAGTTATTGCAGTGCCACCCAGACCTTATCTGCCAATTATAAACTAACAGGCTCATCATAATACCAGCAATAAAGTGTAGGCGAGTAGCGCATTAAATAAAGCGGGTATTTCTCATCGGATCTCAATATCATAATTTCTAATTAACTCATCTCGCTCGGCGTTCTTCCCATCGGATCTCGAGATCCGTTGCAACTCAAATTAATATTATTTTTTCTTCGCATCGGATCTCGAGATACGTTGCAACCCAAATAAATATTAAATTTGCGTTCTCAACGGATCATACGAACATGATGGTTTTTTTTGAATGGTTTTTAAGTCTGATATTATTTTTACTTGTTTCAGTGCAATAAAATCTATGATCCGTATTTCGATATTATGTATAGCTAGCGGCACGTAAGTCTAGCGGTGAACGAAACGTGGCGGGGATCTTGGCAATGTCAGTTTTCGGGATAAAAAGTATTCAACATTTTAACACATTATATAAACTTTGACTGTGCCAAGATCCCCGCCACGTTTCGTTCACCGCTAGACTTACGTGCCGCTAGGTATTCTAAAAATGTGTTAGCTATACTAATTTGATGAACGATCATTTGTTAGTATGTGCGTAAAGAGAAAAGTTCTAAGATTTGTGGGTGCTTCTTAGTAATGTGTTGTGTAATTGTCGTACACAAATCTCAAATTTACTTTTATCTATGTTATTACGCAGCGAAGATCATCTTTCCGTACGTATATATTCGTACCTATTCCAAACAATAGAGTCGTGCAAAATAGGTAAAAACAAGTATCCCTACTACCTCTGCAGCTCATGCAGTACAAGTATCCCTACTACCTCTGCAGCTCATGCAGTACAAGTATCCCTACTACCTCTGCAGCTCGTGCAGTACGTAAAATTAGACAGTTTACTTTAATAGCTACTGCAAGATACTATATTTTAGTTGTTTTCACAGTATTATGTCATATGGCATTTTGCTGTCGAAATTAAATCTATATTTGTGCTAGAGAAGAGAGCCATTCGTTCCATATTCAATATGAAATCCCGCGATTTTCTGAGGGAACGTTTAAAAGAAATCAATATTCTTACAGTGGCATGTTAATATTTATATGAAAATATAATCCGATGAGAAGAAAAAATAATAGATACTTCAGTTGCGACGGATCTTGAGATTCGATGGGAACAAAAACTAATATTTATTTGAGTTGCAACGGATCTCGACCATTAAACTGGAAAAAAAAAAAAAACTTCAACTAAGTATGATGTATATAACCACATGACATCATGACATGTTGTAGTAATAAGACATATCACAAAGTAATTTGAACATTTAATTCACTTAACATTAACATAGAAGTGATTACTTATTATTAACAAGGAGTTTATAAGTGATCTGTCATCATTTTTCGCGTCACTGCACTGCGCTCGTCACTCGTTTCTCGTCAAGTCTCGTTGCCCAGTAATTTTGCTAGAAGCATTGCCCGTCAAACTTAAATACAGAAATGTTCATAACTACTGCTTGGCGGTTGAATATCTATAAATTCGACGCTCAACCTCTAACTCTAACTTAATTGACTGACCGTCACGCGTGGTCTCTCAACACTACAGTTTATATTAAACGCGGTCTGACAGCCCAGGGTTACCATGTTTATTTGGTGTACAACTCCTACGAGTAAATAGTTTTTATAAAACACTGTAACTATATTGTGAAAGTTCAGAAATGCTGTAATATTTGGAAATATAGTTTATATTAGTCGTGATGAGAAAAAACAGCTGAGTATACAGCAAGTCTGTCTGTCTATAATCAACATGTTTATTAATTATGTCGTTTTTTTTGTGTTGTGACTTGTGATTTATTTATTTTATTTTGTATTGAAATGTGTACATTGTACATAATGGAACAATGCTGTTGCCAATAAAATGTCTAGGACTAATATTTGCGCATCACTTAAAAAAATCTGAACCGATTGAAATGTGGTTTTCATTGTTGGATAGAATAGGACTTAGCACGTTTACTGCGTAAAAAATAATGACTTTCATCTGGTGCGGTGGCGGTCCAAAAGTGTATCTATCAGACTTTCGTACTGTGCGTGGCACGTTCATTTGACCCGACACTTCCAGATGGTATTTAAGCCCTGTCATCTTTGCGAATGCATATTGTATATTATTTATTTTAATACTATTAAAATCCTAATGAGTCAATTGCCCCCCCCCCCCCCCCCCTAGATTATCCAAACAGAAAGTTAGAAATTAGAAATCAAAAATGTCGGGTCGATAGGGACTGATACAGTTAAATAATTTGTGTAGTGATGGGACAAAAAAGAGCAAATAAGTACGTAAATACAGGTAGTACGTATGAAGTGGTAAGTACAATAAGTCAAACATATAGTAGGTAATAATTAATCAAACAAAACATACAAGCCATAAATAGTATTAACTAAGATGTATCTATATTGCTCCACCGGAGCTTATGTAAATGTCATTGTCGGGACTCTCGTTTTATTTTCGTGATAAAGACCAAAATTTTTCAAAACTATAAAAAAACGAGAGTTCTGGCTAATAAAAACTTTGGTGTTTATTTGCCGATTGGATTACTTTATTTTCCAA
Source organism: Alsophila aescularia (assembly GCA_946251855.1). Lineage (NCBI taxonomy): Eukaryota > Metazoa > Arthropoda > Insecta > Lepidoptera > Geometridae > Alsophila > Alsophila aescularia. Next base: position 61,053,834 of record OX276380.1, on the reverse strand, counting down.
AACTGTTCTTTTGATGGCGGATTTTTCTATATATATTCTGTTTAGAGATATCAAAATTTGAACGATCTTTTTCACTGGTAACACTACCTATCATTTCTAGTTTCAATTTCTTTCTGATTTTACGATGCACCATTTAAACAAATATTTCATGAAATCGAAGAAATTACGACAACAGTATGCATTTTCTTCACCTGAGCAAGCAAAACACTACTGGCAGCCTGCCGCAGGGGGTGAATATGATTTATGTTTTATGCGGTGGAGGTCAATAAAGGCCATATTTGTATGCCTTATTTCTAAACTTTTAGTCACAAACCGAAAACTTTATATGACTCTGTAGAACTCGAAAAAATGCCAAAGATACACGTTCCGCACAAGCGAGAGAGACCTGGTTTTCACTGTACGCACATTGTTTAAGCACCGCGTAGGGCTGATAGTGGGTGATAGATTAGTGAGCGTGTAAACTTAAAAATCTGTTGTTTTTTTATCCAATCCGATGAGTTGAAGCCGAGCAGTATTTGACGGCTGAACTAAAATTCGTATATTTTACTATGCAGGTACTTTTGGTCGTGATATAATACATTAGATACTTTTCCCCATAAAAATATCTACGCGGGCATCGCTGGTTAAAAGTATTTTCAAACGAACAAAGTATTGTCCTAGTATATCGCTTCTCATCTGACATGACTAGTAACAATCCAACCGGATATGGGTTTCAGACGAGAAGCGTTAATGAATTCTGCGGGAGTAAGTTTGTTTGCAAGACTATGTGTGACGGAACGGAAGCTATACATGCTGTTGTTTTGTTGGCTTTGGAGTGATTTCATGGTGAATGAGTGGAAAGCTATCAGTGGAGTTATTATTAGAACGATTAAGATTACTTTGGACTAAGCTTATTTGAATAATTATTTATAGATGACCGAAGCACAATTTTATCAGATGTAAGATCACTTACATCTGATTTAATTGTGCTTCGGTCACCTTTGGTTGGTGAATCATTATACTTGTGCTTCATATGTTACGTTTTACTTGACTTAATTTTATTGTGGTTAAACTACTACATTTGTTTACTTCTTATTTTTTGGGAACAAAAATACTTTAACGCAAAAAAATAAAAATGAAATGAGTCAAATTTCTAAGACCAAACATTTTTTAAATTTAAAAATTCCCTCTTTTCGTTTATCATTTTGAAAACCATAAAATAAAGCAATAGCCTAATTAATAATTCGCTCTGAAAAAGAAAGCTATTACAAACAACCATAAAAATAAACCAACAAAAAACATACCTACCTGACAAGTTTATTCAAATCCTCTGCATTGTACAAGCAGTAATATAGTTCTAGTCCCCGTGACACACACCTTACAATCCTCTGCATTGTACAAGCAGTAATATAGTTCTAGTCCCCGTGACACACACCTTACAATCCTCTGCATTGTACAAGCAGTAATATAGTTCTAGTCCCCGTGACACACACCTTACAATCCTCTGCATTGTACAAGCAGTAATATAGTTCTAGTCCCCGTGACACACACCTTACAATCCTCTGCATTGTACAAGCAGTAATATAGTTCTAGTCCCCGTGACACACACCTTACAATCCTCTGCATTGTACAAGCAGTAATATAGTTCTAGTCCCCGTGACACACACCTTACAATCTCTACAACCTCAGCTCCGCTCGCGAAATAAAAATACAAACTACCCGCAATAAAACGAGTTCATACGTGATCGAGTGTGCCTTGTATCGGGCTCGCGAACGGGGCGTGTGATCAAAGTGCACATTTTATGTACCACAAAGAGTTGACTAGGGACACGAGTTAGGAGATAAAAGTTAGAAATACATTATAATTACACGCTAAAACAAATTCGCTTTGAAGGTTGAGGGTGCATTGTACTGGGTCGATTTGGACGCGTGCATCGATGTGCATTATAGTTAGTGATACAAGGAATAAACAAAAATACGCAGTTTAATATTTAAAAATACACTACGCTCAATTAAACGATTTATAACTACAAGAAAAGTTGCGTTTGCGCACTTTTTTTTTTTAATAAATCCTTTAGAAGGTTTATTAACTTTCTCAGAAACCCAGGCATAACTTAGACCGTTCTTATTTTCTGACTTGAACATTATACGACGAGACGAATATTCCCAGGTTTTTGAACTGTTTTTCATTTGGACCACCACCGCGCCATACCTTTACGAACTCGACGTAACAAAAGTTGATGATAAACCAGAGTATAGCAAAACTTGTATTTGTAAATTTCGTAACACTCAACCCCACACTACACTAGTAAACCGAACGGCACAATTTCAAATTGCTCCGTAAGAACGCACTCGGAATGTAAAAGTCGCGATTTGCGGGTTGATGGTACAGCAACAAGTTTGTTAGTACACTGATTTACAAGGAATGTATGTTATTTTCGAGTCGTAGTTAATCTCTCAGGCACTGCGCAAATATGTATGTATGGACTAGTTATACCCACGGCTGGTCATTTCTCTACGTTAAAAGTCCTCTATGTGCTATACCAAGACCTAATATACAAATATACCAACATTTGACCAAAATTCCTTCAGCCGTCCAAAAGTTTTTATCAATTGCTCGGCTTCTACTCATCGGATTGAGATACCAGGTACATCAGTTTTTAAATCAACCCCTAAGCTATCCAACTGTTGGATTACGTGTGGATTCCATAATATTATATTACTAGTTTGTTGCGGCTTTGCCCGCGTGGTCGTTTCATTTAAAAGTAGCCCACAGGTATTATTCCAGGACCAACATTACCTATAAAGTACAATAATATACTACATTTGATCAAAATTCGTTCAGGCGTCATATAGTTTTTTATCGGTTGTTCGGCATATAATCATCGGATTAGGATACCAAGTACCAGTTTTTAAGTCAAACCCTAAGTTATCCGCACACCAGTGAAAACCGCATCGCAATCGGTCTAGAAGTTTTTACGTGATGCGCGAACAAACATACAGACAAACAGAAAGACGCGTGTTTTCGAGTGGAGACCCCGACTCGGCAAACGTAGTGTGGGACGCCCTCCGGCTAGGTGGAGCGACGACATACGCAAGATGGCTGGCGGCGGTTGGAAAAGAAGAGCCGAAGATCGGGCTCAGTGGCGTACTTTGGGAGAGGCCTATGTCCAGCAGTGGACTAATGCGGGCTGATAATGATGATGGATTAAAAGAAGTGTTGTGGTTGATTAGAAGTTTTGGTAGGCTCAACTTGAGCCTACCAAAACTTCTGAACTAATCGGATCGCAGATTGCAGATCGCTGACTGCAGAACGCTGACTGCAGATCGCTGACTGCAGATCGCTGACTGCAGATCGCTGACTGCAGATCGTTCTGAATCTTATAAAGTATTCAATAAAACTCTTGTATCGAATTGAATAACTGTTTTTTTTAATCGTTTACACTCAAAAACCCTCGTCTGTCGCGCGAACACTTTAACAATTAATAGACAAACTTTTGTAAAACACGACATTCAACGAGATTGAAAAATAAAAGTGAAGTGATAGACAGCTCTTTCTAAGATAGTTAATTAAAGACAATGGTTAGTAATTTATATTTATAGTGGCGTTGAGAAAGATACTTAGCTTATCTAGATCTCTCGTCCTAGAAGTACTTAAAACATCGTTTCTAAGGTACCATCGCAAACCGCCGCGCGCCGGTTAACTCCATTCCAGTATTGAAATTAGTTGGGAACTAACAACGAAGTCACGTATTATATAACAGAAATGAGAGGATCCGTAATTTTCTCTTTGCGGGCAAAAAATGCGAAAAAAGTGTGGGAATTTAGAATCTCGTTTGCAAAATTGGATCGGCCTTCCACAGGATTAGGATTTGTTTGAAAACAATATTCTGAACGATTGCGAATAGAAAAGCTCATTTGAGAGAATGTTTCTTTTCCCAAAGGCCAACTGTGTTTGAAAGATTTTAGATTGGGAATGTTACACAAAACCTAATATTATATAGGTTTCAACTATATAGAAAACTAGATTTTCTGCTCGCGACTTCGTCCGGACTACAGTTTATCGCGAAAAAAAAAGCATCATATTTTCGTCTAAGATATTAAAAGCCAATGCAAAAGTCATAGACATATATATTTACAAAAAAGTAGGTATAACACCAATGTTCTTGAAGTTTTTTGACAGACTTGTTATTTATTTTCCGTGGCAACCGTTCTTTTTAGCGAGTAATGAACATTTTTCAGTTTTCTCGTAGAACTTACCATTTTCCAGGATAAAATGTATCGTTTGCTTTATTCTAGCGTAAAAGCTTTTTCTATTCCAAATTTCATCAAAATCCAGCCGTTATCGCGTGATAGCTCCCCAAACAAACAAACAGACACCGTTTCCCTTTTATATATAGGTATGGATATAACTTAAAATTCATAATATTACCCATATGCTATAAGCTTAACTGAACATCCGTTCATTTGTCCGTTTTTGAGGATTTTCGGTAGTAAGCGAAATTCAACATACGGGCTAAACCTCTTTGAACCTTATTCAAATTCAAATTCAAATTATATTTATTTGTAAGAATATTGTGTTAATAATATGTTCATGGTTAGTAAAGTGCAATATTCTACCGTTTCCAGTGTACAAAGTTTTATACATGCACGCCATTTAGGTAAGTTCTATAAATTATACAAAATTATGAATTGATTTTACATAATGATCAAAATTTACTTTAAAATTAAATAAATAAAATGAAACAGTTACAATTATAAAAATGACAAAACATAAAATTAATACTAAAAGAAACATGTCAAAAAAAACTCATTAATAATATAAAACAAACAATTGAATGTCAAAAATATACCTATGTGAATCGTTATGATCTTTACAAAATTGACATATTGAGACTTGATTTAAAAAAAATTATAGTTACCTAATTATTATAAATTATTGTTTTACAATTCTATTTGCCCTCCAAAATTCAGTGACGGTGTAAAAATACTTAGACAATAGGTGATTCATAAGTTTGGTTTTGTTGGTAAGGCTTATAAAAGCTTGGGCTTCATATTGAGAGTTAGTCGTCCATTCTCTGATATTGTTTGTCTGAAGGTATTGTACTACTCATATGTTCGAAGCATCTTGGAGTACTGCAGTCAGGTGTGGAATCCGCAGTACCTTATATATATTCATAGCCTAGAGAGAATTCAAAGCAAGTTTATAAAACACTTAAATTATCGGTGTTATCGTGGGCGCGATGAGGTTTATGATTATCAGGGTTCATGTTATTACCATCATCTTACTACCCTAGAAAATCGGCGCAGTTTAGCTGACATGTCACTTCTTCATGGTTTGTGCAACGGCTACATAGATTGTCCGGAGTTAACGTCAAAAATCTTGCGATTTTCTGTGCCAAAAAAGCGAACAAGACATACACCCCTTTTTTCTGTCTCTCACTCTACTACTAATTATGCCCAAAATTCACTTGTTAGTCGGTTGCATAGGAACTACAATAAAATATTCGGAGGCATTGATATTTTCCACACCAGTAAATTTGTATTCAAACGGGAGGTTCTCCTTGTCATTAAGGAACGCGATGAGGTTATGTATGGGGATATTGTCGGGAGGTAACCAAACTTACAACACATACATATTCACACGCAAGTACATACACACTTCTAAAAGCAATTTTTATTCATATTGTTGCTTATATATATTTTTAAATTAATTTCTTTGAGGTACCGTTTCATTTAAAATTTTGTAAAAAGTTGTATTCGTAAAAGGTAAATCCTTCATTGGCTTTAAGTTTAATTATAAGTTTTACATGTATTAGCTTTAAGGGCTGTGGATTTTGTATGAATAAATAAATAAATAAATAAATAATTGTCATTTACAAGATTATGTTCCTTTGCTAGAGACCTAGACCAAGACTTCAGACAAGACGTTGGCGGTCAGGCGCCGCCACGGCGAGACTTCCTAATCGTCCCAGCGGGCTGCCATACACTTATAGTGCTTTCCTTTGTTTTCCATTCAATAATAGGTACCGATATGGTTTTTAGGTTTCAATTCATGGAATATCACATTAAATGGCATTTGTTAGAATTCTCCTGTAAAATCGTCGCATGTAATTGTTTAAATTGATTGGGCTAGAGTTATGAATATATTTTGTAATTACTTACGTTTTATAATCAAACTTTTTTTTAGTTCTCTTTATTATATTTCTGCCAGTAGTAAGATGACAGAACAAAAATGTTCTAAGGTCATCCAAGACAAAAAAAAGTAAATAAAAGATAATGTGTAAATTCGTCAAAGCTAAGAAGTAAAAAAAGAAGGAAAATAAAATTTGACATACGAAGCAAAATAACGGCAGCTTAGTTGGCCGGAGAGCACAAAAGTATTTCAAAGGTTCAAGTTTAAATTCTGTTTGCAGTACTTATATTTTTTCCTTTCGAAAATTTAATTTTTAATCGTTAAATGTTACTAAGCATTTGGCTTTAAACTATTTTACCAAGAATACCATGACGCAAAATCTAGTTTAATTCAAATCCTCTTGCATTTAGCTGAATTTCAGCATTGGAGTCACGTCGGACCCTGAACACGGGTGAGCTGGAGAGAGTTGAATATTTCAGTGGATATGAATTTTCAGCGAAATACGAATATTAAAATTTAAATAGAATTTTACATTTTACGAAAACATCGGTTGTTTTTTTTTGTTTGACCAGTAGTAAAACAATAGTTTTTTAGATATGGCATTATTCAATCGTTACATTAAAAAAAAAGCCTAAATCTGCCGCTCTTGTGATAAACACAGTAAGTACTCTGGAGTAACTTTCAATTAAATGGCGGCTAAACTATTTTTTATATTATTATTATATCTTCTGAAATATGACACTTGACCCAATTGTTTTCTGTTTACGATGGATAAATAAGTTTATTTTGCATTTTATGTACAATATTTAGGTGAAGCATACTAATGTAACTATGAAAAATTTGACATATTTCTAAGCATTAAAAGGGTAAGTATTCTTACTGCAATGATCTTAAGGCATACTAAAAAATGAACGTTGTCTGCCTAATATATTTTGTACAGCATATCTCACTTACTGTAATTATGCTAACCAAAAATATAAGGTATTTATAAGAATTCTTAAAGTAAGTACTCTTACTGAGATTATGTTAAAGTTTGGTGAAAAAATATTTCATAAGTGTCACAAAATATACTGGGCATGTATTACTTACTGTACCTAAGCTAGGTTATGTTTGGTTATAAATGACCGTATTTTAACACTAATGAAAGCAGCTTAACATTACTTACAATTCTATTATAATTCAATTATAAATTATAAAAAAGAAACTACAGCAAGTATTCCTACTGTGTTTATAATATGAATACTGCGGTTATATGAATAATAAGTGACTTACTGTAGTTATATATCTGACATTTTAAAGTTCTGTAAATAAAGAAATGTAGATATTGACCTTGTGATTCCAAATATGTATGTAACTGAATATCATCAAAAATGGGACTTACGGTGTTTATCACAAGAGTGGCAGAAATTGTGCCTGTTATTATTTTTATTCGCAATTTTAAATGATAGATAGTTTCTATTTTCACGGTAAATATGCGTCACCAAACTAAACCTGGATTAGTTTTTAAGTTTACTAACTTTAAACTACTCGATTGTGATGGAAATTATCTATTCTTTGCTTTGTGCCATACTATGAGTTTAAAGCCTTGGGACACGAGACCAGCTTGCAAGTCAGTACTGGCCTATCACTGGTCTCTTCTACGACCAGATTTCTAGTCTTTTGGAGCTTTTGGGTGTTGAACTCACATTGCACCTGAATTTTGGGTCTTAAATTGAATCCAAAGTCAAGGTAGCTGCAAAGAAACTTGGTATTTTGTCTGAAGTTAGGCGGTACTTCACGCCAGGACAGCTATTGAATCTTTATCAATCATAGGTCCGATCTTTTATGGAGTATTGCTGCCAGCTCTGGTACGGTTCTGCCAAGTATTAGCTCGAGGCTTTGGATTCAATTGATAGACGTGCTATGCAGCTCATTGGGGATGACACTCTGGTAAAGAGTAAGCTTCAATATCTGGTGCATCGACGTGAGGTAGCAAGCCTGTCGGTATTCTACAGATTGCACCACGGAGAGTGTGCACAAGATCTGCACAATCTGATTCCCCCATCACCGTACGACTAGACGATCGGCTTTAAATCAAATCACACAAATATGATAAATCAGAGAAGTGTAGCCACTGTCGTAAACAGGGCAATCAGAGCATACTCTCATCGAGCGGAAAACTTTGTATGCGAGATGCAGAACTCAATACATTAGAAATTAAACTCCATACAATTCGTCATAAAATGCATAAAAACCGATTAGCTCCATCTATCTTTAGAAGTAGGTGTGTGTGTATTGTTATCCTTCACGGTCAATCGGCTGAACGGATTTGGATAAAATTTGGTCCTAAGATAGCTTAACTCTTGCATTAACATATCGACGTAAGGTAGCAAGCCTGTCGGTATTCTACAGATTTCACTATGGAGAGTGTGCACAAGAACTGCACAATGTGATTCCCCCATCACCGTTAGACTAGACGTTTGGCAAAGCTCCACTCTTTTATGGTTGAAATACCTCGCACAAGAAGGAAGCGTTTCGCTTCTTCTTTCATTATAATAACTGCTAAGGAGTGGAATGCTCTGCCCTCGTCAGCATTTACGGTAAAATAAAAACCAGGTGTGTTCAAGTCAAGAGTGAATAGCTATCTACTAGGCGAGCGTGCTACACCTTCGACCATATCATCACATTCCATCAGGTGAGATCTTGGACAAACGAATGCACAGTCCGTAGTAAAAAAAAAAAATAACAAACTGAACTGACTTGCACAGTGGCCTCGTGTCCGAAGCGAATAACATGTTTTGAATTGGTGAAATATTATTAGATGTTATAAGGTGTTTTTTCTGGAGAGAGATTTCTTCAAGATAAACATAAAGAAGAGATTTCATAACATATTTCCTTTAGCAGTGGAGCTAGTGTTTTTTTTTACACTAAAATCTATAAACTTAAAATCAGATATACGGACGCTCCCTGAGTTTAGAGCAATTTTTATTATTAACTAAAGGATGTGATCTTCCAAAACTAACCTATAAAATTATAGAAGATGTTATATCTGCTACCCAAAGAGATGAGACAAACAATAGCTGTACTCAAGAACATTGCATCTCAAAGTTCAGACAGTAACTGAACGTTCGAGAATATTCTATAAAATGACCGCAAAATACCTCCATACATCACAACAGCCAACAGACCGAGTCGGTGAGTCTAGACCCAAGTTTATCATACACTCCAAAACAAACTTTATATTGCCTGCAGCTCCGACTTTGACACAACGGATTTAAAGTGATTTCAGCAAACACAAGTCAAAAGTTATGCTAAACCTTGTCGCAAACATGTATTTACACTAAATTTAAGTCGTTTCACTACTGTATAGAGTTTAGTTTTGTTTGAGCTGGTGTTAAGTTTAGGATTGGGTTAAGCTCCTGGAACATCGCCTGCATTTTACATCACATTTGTGACGATTCAATGCGCAAGACTATTTATTACGGTGACATTCATTTATAGCTTTTTGAAGTTGTTTTACATGGTGTCTTACACGCGTTTCTTAAAATGAAATTGGGGCTTGTCAAGGATTATAAGAAATTAAATAAGATTTTACTTGTTATTTAAGTTATACATCGAGGTTACATTATGTGCGTTCAATCTTCAGGCATACTTTATTATAAAAATAATAATTTAAGGCCATTTCATATGCATTATTATGGTTTTATCATAGTAGTTAAAATTTGATAAGACAAGATTCATATATTTGCTACATGTGTGATTACATCCATACTAAAAAAACACAAACAAACAACATGCAAGATAATTTCATTTATGCAAACAAATTTTGTCTTATTCGGCATGCAAATGTTGGTTAGATGCACTGATCTCTATATCTATGGATTGGCTTTGCCATACTTTCGTTTGTGCCGATCCAAAGCGCCCCCACTGAGCGTCCATGGAACTAAAATTGACATTGTTTCATCTCCTGACGTAAATCACAGAATATATAATAGTACAATTACGAGTATATTAGTTCCGTGAACGCTCACTATTGCCAAATAGAACACCTAATTGACATTGTGACACTCCTTATGCTATTGTTCCTTTATTTTGTGTTGATTTTGTTTGTGGTGTGTGCAATAAAGAATTTATCTATCTATCTATCTATTAATACTACGTATAGCATGGACACTAAACCACCAATCGGTGCTTCGAGATTCCTCACCCCTCCACCGATTCCGATCTGTCGAGGATCTGACTTGAGCAATGGACGCGCACGCCATACGCGCACGTCACAACGAGCGACGCAGCAAGAAGGTTGTTCTTTTAAAAGCTTTTATTTAGGTTGCATTGCTTGTATGTGTGTTGTTAAATCTAGCAAGCTGAATTAGAACCACTTCCTCTTATCCTACGGAGTTGAATTATTGCATGTTGGTTCAGTTCCGATGACAATGCACTTTTATGGTAAACATGGTCTGAATCTACATCCAGGACCAGCTCCAGATAAAGGAACTCTTCAACGGTCAACAGCACATTGACGAAATATTGTGTACGCATTTTATTTTGATAGCCGGTTTGAACTTTTACTATTACATGGCTGCTGCGCTCCTGGTTGGCTCCTGACTAGGGAACTCCGCAATGGTTAACCGCTCAGACACGACATTTTGTATACTCATTTATTTGTATAGCCTGTTCTAAAGTTCAACATGAATTCATGACTTGGCTACTGCATAGAAACAAATTATAAAACGTTTTAAAATTATTTACTAATGAAAATGGAGTATTCCTGTCCTGTTTACGGCTGCTTGTCAATTAAACTTGACAAGGATAGGATCTTTTATAGATTTCTGAAGATAAATAAAGTAATTCATTCTTGATAACCTACAATAAGTAAGTAGGTAAGTATTCTTCAGATAGATAGGTAGGTACTTACTTTATCAGTGTATTTTTTTTCGAATTCAGTTTTGTGTACCTAACACTATTCAAAAACGTAATTAGTTTTACTTATAATTAAACATCTGATCTATATATTTTCGTTTGCAAAAAGTTTCGCAACCGTATACTTGCACGCGTATACGTGGTAAAATTATTTAATACCAGCGCCCGCGATTTCTAGGAAATTAAAAACCAACCCATTTAAATGTAGGTATAGCACCAACGCTCTTGATGTTTATTGACAGACTTGTATTTCATTTCCATGGAAACCGTTCCTTACAGCGAGTAATCAACATTTCCCAGTTTTCCCGTGAAAACTTACTATTTACCGGAATAATACTCGTACGTATCCTATGTTTTATTCCAGGGTATAAGCTATCTCCATTCCAAATTTCATCAAAATCCGTCTAGACAACGTTTCACTTTTATATATTGGTACGGACTAGTGACTCGCCCGGCTTTGCACGGGTTTTTCTTTACATGATTCTACTCATGTTTTGGTTGACTTATTTGAACAAAAAACGGTTACACATATATGAAAACTATAAACATGTATATAGTACATTATTTTATGTATTATCAATCATTTTCGCCGCTCAGGCCATTTAATGACTTTTATAGGCAAATTTTTGATACCTTGGGTTAGCCTTGGGTTACATTTTTGCAATTTTCGCAGTATCTCAGTTTTATTTGAAAAAAATAATACAGCTCATATTACTCGCTGGTAATACAAATACTTAAAAGTGAATTATTTTTTAAATCGATTAGTTATATTTTGAGTTAATACATTACACAAAAACAAACGCTTTTTTTTAAATAACAAATATTTTTCTTTATTATATTAGTATACACTAGCTGATTTACCCTATGGCTCTGCACGTAGTTCTCCTGTTACCTCTTTGCATCTTCCCGAATAAATAGTAGCCTATGTCCATCTGGAATAGTGTAGCTTTTTATCAGTGAAAAAATAGCTGCTCTGACCTGCTTTTTTTTTTTAACTTTTTTTTGTTTTTTTTTTTTCCTCGATTAAAAAAAATAAAAAAAGACCATGTAAAATAGTGTAGCTTTTTATCAGTGAAAAAATATCTGCTCTGACCTACGGCTACACCCGTAAAAAATAAACTTAAAAAAAAGTAAAAGTGTAGCTTAAGTCTATCTCGAATAGTATAATACAGAAATAGAATAAGGGGGTGACTATCGTAGCTTCCAAACGAATGGACCGACTTAGCTGCGGTTTTTCATGTTTGAAAGCTAGGGTAAACGAGATGGTTCTTAGCTATAACGGGGGAAGGAGGGAAGAGGGGTAGGGAGGGGGGGGGGAGGAATCGTAGCTTCCAAACGAATGGACCTATTTTGATGCGGTTTTTTATGTTTGAAATCTGAGGTAAAGGAGATGGTTCTTAGCTATATTTGTGTATTTCAAGTTGTGTAATTCCAATACAAACAAAAGTAATCCCAATAAACTAATTAATTTGGATTGAACCTGTTGGTTAGAAGTTATGTAATACGGGCAAAAGGATAGGATCAAAAGTACCTACTTATAGATGCGATATAGAGCGATGGTGGCCTAACGGTTCTGTAGTGCAATTTAGAATCCAACGATACCGGGTTCAAAACCTAGGCTCCGCACCAATGACTTTTCTGAGTTATGTGCGGTTTTCCATCGCTCCGTGCTTCGGAGGGCACGTTAAGCTGTCGGTCCCGGCTGTTATTGATTAATAGCAGTCGTTAGGCTATGTCAGAGGCGCTTGGGCGGCTTGATAAACTCTGACACCAGAGGCTAGCACTACCTCATACAACAAACAAACAAACCTACTTATAAGGTACTATAATATATAACATCCAAATATACCACTATAAAATATGAAGCCGTCAAATAGTTTTTTAATGATGATGATAAGAACCGCATCGAAATCGGCTTAGTAGTTCTGACGTGATGCACAAACAAACAGACAGACACATACCATTAAAACAATGTTATATTTTTGTTCAGTAGCTTATTTTAGGTCACCTAAACCATTTTTTTTTATTATCTTCATTGTAAAGAAGATATAAATTGAATCTGTATGTCTATGTTATGGTTGTTTAGCTGAACAACACCAGCCTATTACATCCTCACTGCTGGCACACTGGCCTTCTCTCTGGGAAATGATGGGCCATAATCAACAACGCTGGCTAGTGTGGGGTGGTGGATGTAACATGTCCTGGAATGTTGAGGCTTTAAAACGTATCGGTTTCCTCAGATGTTTCCTGCATCATTTTTGAGAGAAGACATAATAGCTCAATAACTTATGGAAACTCCGCACGTAACATGTTAGATAATTCATTGATGTAGGGCCGAGGATTTAACTGGGTGCCATCGGACTGCACATGGTAACGTACATAATACCGTACGGTTACTCCCGCTCTTCAACTGACCATTATCGTGATTGAATTTATTTAGAAAATTTAGCTACCATTTTGGTAAAAAATGAACAGTAGAGACAGGTGAAAGTTTTTTAAACTTCCCTTTCAGGAACTCAAAGGTTGAGCGTTTTCATTAAGCTAAGTGATCCGTTGCTCGAATAAATTATGGCTCGAGGTAGACCATGAGGTGCACATATGTTGGCAAAGTTCCTAAAATTAATCATTTGTAGAGGTTCCGGTAGAGTCAGATTACAAAGTTTGGGTGAGATTTAAAATTACGGAAACAATTTTACTCGAATGTTGTAATTTAAAAAAAATTGTACTATTTAATAGTACCTAGTTGTGTGTCTGTTTGTAGCACCGTAATTCCCAAACTGTTAAAACTTTTTTTTAAATATGTATGCTGCAGTTGGCGGGATAGCATTTTTAGCTTTGTTTGGAAGAGATCGGTGCACCGCATCCAATATGTTCAACTCGGTTCAATCTTTGGCAAGACATCTCGGTAACTATTGCAGCTTTGTTTGTGTTCAAATATATACTGTTATGTTTAGATGTCATTTTTCAATACAATACAATACAATAACACTTTATTGACACACAGTTAAACAAATTACAAAATAGTAATAACATAAACAATAGGTACAATGGGTGGTCTTATCGCTCATACCGATCTCTTCCAGACAACCTTATGATGGAAAGAAGCCATACCTTCATAATCAGAATCAGATTCATAATTATAATATTTTTCGCGTGTAATTTATAATTACGCATATTTTTACCCGAGTACGGCGAACCAAGAGAAGGGTAATGTGTATAACAGTCTATGTATGTATGTATGTGGGTATGTGGATGTTCCACCGTAGCTTTGCCCCCATTGGTCCGAATTGGACAAGCGAGGTATCAATCGATTCGTCTTCAGGTATAAAGTGACAGGTTTAAAGGCTATTTATACCCGACTACGGTGAAGCATAGGCAGGTTTATGTGTTCATACTAAAAACTTGGTCAAATTTTGACAAGCAAGTTATCAATCAATTCGTCTTCATCGCAAGAGTGTCAAAGCCTCTTGTTTAACCGACCGTAGTCAGTTTTTAGTGTATGAACTTATGTCTTGTTTAATTTTTAGTCGCAGGCTTAAATGTAATAATTATAGGCGCTGATTAGTTACAGCGCAGTCGCTATGGTTCGATGTTTGGACGACCGTTTGGAGTTGGAGGGTTGGCGATAGTCTAGCTAGAGCCACCATAAAATTTATTCAGAATGCCAATGTTTATTCAATTCACAGTTCAGTCTCGATTCCGTCAACTTGAATTCAAATAACGACGAGAATTTGGGGCTCTGAAGATTAATAGGATATTATAAAGACGTTTATGGAGAGAAACTTTAAAAATTGAGAATTGTACACTATACTCGTCGTGGTCATGAACTGTGTGGTCGGTCTTTTTAAAACATTGCCCAAAATAACATGAATTCTGTTTATCTTACCATCACCAGTGCTTCGGTGCATTTGAACCTTTACTTTATTAATAAAGATAAAGATAAAGATAAAGATATTTTTATTTGTTATAACATGCGTTTGCAAATTATGCAAGGTGTTAAAGATTAAAAGAAAAAAAAGTACTACATGTTTTGCCTAACGAGGCGTACAAATTTAAAAATACAAAATATAAAAAATAAAATGAAGCAATTAATAGTAAATATTAAAAATTAATTTACAATATAAAATTTGAGAAATAATAATACACAAGTCCAAAAAATGAATGAAACCCTGAAAATTACATTTATTAGTCAAGAATAAAAATAATAATAAAAATGAAATGTCAATTTACCTATAAAAATGTTGTCAATAACAGCTAGAAATAAAATCTCAATAAAAAATAATAATAATATATATATATATCTAATTACAGTTTATCAGTCAAAAAGTCACTAATATGATAATAACATTTTTTCTGTTAATAAATATTTCAACTTTCTTTTAAACATATTGGTATTTAAATCTTTAATAGCCCGTGGTATTTTATTATAAATGACGGGTGCCATACAGAAGACGCTTTTTCGCATAAGAGCAGTTTTAGCAGCACGCACGCGAAGTTTGCTATCGTCGCGTCTGTTACGAGTCACAGTGTCAGCTAATCGTAGAAATAAATTGGGATTTGTTTTAACAAACGTAGCAGTTTCAAAAATGTAGAGTGACGGTAACGTTAAAATTTTATGTTTTTTAAAGAAAGACATGCAGCTATCTGTAGATTTTAAGCTGAACATAGCTCGAATACATATTTTTTGTGCCTTAAAAGCTATATCTTTGTCTGTGGAGTTGCCCCAGAATACTATACCATAGCGCAGCACCGATGCTACTAATCCATGATATGCAGTTAATAAAGAATCAGGATTGAGTTCTGAAGCTAGTTTGTACAAAGCATAAGCGGAGGAGCTCATCCTTTTACTCAAGTACTCAATGTGCATCTTCCAGTTCAATTTTTTGTCTATCATAATACCAACAAATTTTGTAGAATCAACTTCATTTAGTAACTTGTCATCGTATTTAACATTAATATCAGTAACAGTTTGGGTCCGTTGGGCAAAATGCATAATAATAGTCTTATCTAAGTTAATTTTTAAATTATTTCTATCTCACCATAATATTATTGATGTCAAAGATTGATTAATTTCATATTCATATACATCTTTATTTTTACATTCTATAGTCACTGTACTATCATCTGCAAAGATAGTCATGGGGTCGTCAATAGCTCTAGGAAGGTCATTAATATACAAAATGAATAAAAGAGGTCCTAGTACGCTACCCTGAGGGACACCGTCTATAAGCTAGCGTTCATCTGACAAGTAAATTTCCTCCTTTTTTGTCTTAGTATTTATCTTCGTAATTTCTGTGTACTGTTTCCGGTTACTTAAGTATGAGTGAATAAGACTTAAGATGTTTCCTCGAATACCGTAAGCTTCTAGTTTCTGCAGTAATACGCTATGATTGACATAATCAAAAGCTTGCGTCATGTCACAGAAAATAGCACACACCGGAGTTCGCTTGTCCACATTCTTCATTACCATATACAGAAAGTCATAAATGGCCATATTAATAGTCGTGTTCTCTCGGAAACCCTTTTGTACATCACTCAATATATCTCTTTTTTCAATGTATGAGTTTAATGCCCTATATAAGTATTTTTCAAAAAATTTAGTCATTATAGGAATGAGTGATATTGGTCTATAGTTCGCCATGCATTCTTTACTATTCTTTTTAAATAATGGTTTTACTATAGATATTTTTAAAGCATCTGGATATATACCTGAACTGATACACATATTGATAAGGAAGCTTAGATGGGCACAGATAGTTTCCGAAACATACTTGATAACCCTCGTCGAGAGTCCGTCATTGCCTACACTATTTGTGTTTTTTAAAGATTTAATTATGTTTAGAATGTCCATTGGTATACTAGGTGCAACAAAAGTGGAATCTTTGCGATTTAATATTAGTGAGTTTAAATTATTTTCTGAACCCAGAATAGGTTGGATTTTTTCAACAAAAAAGTTATTGAATGAATTGGCTATGTCAAGAGGGTCACTAACAATTGTACCATTCACAACAATACTGCTAATGGATTCTTTAGGTGCATTTGGTTTTGAACTATTTATTATATTCCAGGTTGCTTTTGATGTATTTGTAGAAGTTTTAACAGAATAATTATTCTGAGCATATCGAGTTAATTTTATATTTTTTTTAAACTTTTTTGTGTAGTTTATGAAGTTTATCTTGTTCGTTAAATTTGGGTTTAATCTGTAGCGCCATAGCAACTAACGTTTCTTTTTGCTGCATAGTTGTATGCCTCGTGAAATCCATTTAGGTTTTTTAGTTACATTAATAGTGGCATATTGTCAGTACTGTAGTCTCGTCGTCTTGTACGCCAATATTTCAAAATACATGCTTTTTTAACTGCTTTACACTTTTATCACTTTCACTTTTAATTTATTAGTCAAATATAATTTTCTGTAATTTTTGTGATATTATTTACAAGATAATGTTACAAAAATTACAAATAATTTCTTATCTTGTATACTTATAATAGAACACTAAGTAACATATAAAAAAAATAACCGACTTTAAATCAAATCACACAAATATGAAATCAGATAAGTGTAGCCACTGTTGTAAACAGGGCAATCAGAGCATACTCTCATCGAGCAGAAAACTTCGTATGCGAGATGCAGAACTCAATACATTAGAAATTACACTCCATACAATACGTCATAAAATGCATAAAAACCGATTAGCTCCATCTATCTTTAGAAGTGTGTGTGTGTGTGTGTGTGTGTGTGTGTGTGTGTGTGTGCGCGCGCGCGTGCGTGCGTGCGTGCGTGCGTGCGTGCGTGCGTGCGTGCGTGCGTGTGTGCGTGCGTGCGTGCGTGCGTGCGTGCGTGCGTGCGTGCGTGCGTGCGTGCGTGCGTGCGTGCGTGTGTGTGTGTGTGTGTGTATTGTTACTCCTTCACGCTCAATCGGTGTGAATGAATGTGAATTCACGCTGAATGGATTTGGATAAAATTTGGTACTAAGATAGCTTATATCCTGCATTAACACATAGGCTTCTTTTCATCATCATCATCCAACATCATCATCCACGCGGGTGAAACCGTGGGGCGCAACTAGTGGAACATATTAAATGAATATTACGCATTTTCAACAATATTACATACAAACACATCAAGTTCATAATCTCTGCTTATTAGTTCGTTAAAAATACTGTACAAAGAAGATAACTAAAAAATGCCTCGATGACTTAAAATGAGCCGCAGAACAAGAATATAACGTCATGTGTGCCTGGATATTTGTTCGCACGAATGCTACTGGACCAAATGACGTTTTGCACTTTGTGTGTAGCTTATGTTTTGACGTAAAATCTGATGTTCTTCATACCTCAATCTAATGAGAAACCGAGCAATTACTGTTAAATATATTTTGACGGCTGAAGGAATCTTGATCTATTGTGGAATATTGTTATTTTAGGTCCTGGTCCACATAGTACTTTTAACCTAGAGCAATGGCCACGTGTGCAGAGCCGCGGTAAATATTTTCTGTAATTTTTGTGATTATTTTGTCATTATCTTTTAACTGAGAAGACATTTTCTACATTGACAGTTTGATAGATTATGACTGACCTATTGTTGATATTATGATAGATTATGACTGACCTATTGTTGACATTTTGCTAAGGAAGATGGAAGTTGATATTTACTCGTATAAATTCAATTCCCGGATTCAATTTTTTTATTTCTACTTTTCTTCTAGTTGATTAAAAAAGTTGTCGCCACTGCACGCCACTGAGATCGGTCTTCAGCTCTGCTCATCTATTCTCTTTCGGCCGCCTTTCGGTGGTCGTCACTCCACCTGGCCACAGGCCGTCCTACAGTACGTTTACCTAAACGTGGTCTCCACTCGAGAACTCGTCTAGCCCAATGGTTAGCGGTTCCTCGGGAAATGTGACCTGCCCACTGTCATTAAGCTTGCTTGCCTTTTGAGCTGTGTCGGTTACCTTAGTAAATAATATGTAAAGTTTAGTTAATGTTATTGTAAACTTTGATTAAAAAATATGACACAATCAGTCCGCGTGTAGTTGTATGTATTACTTTGACTTGGACTTTGACTTAAACATTTACTTTGATTTGATTTTGATATAAACTTATACTATCATTTGGTTTTGACTAAAACTTATACTATGATTTGATTATGACTTTAACTTTGACTATGATTTTATATTGACTTAAACTTTGACTTAGATTTTGATTTGAAAAACTTGTACTTTGATTTGATTTTGACTAAAAGTTTAAATTTGTGAAAAGTACTTATCTTGGTATTTTATTTAAGTCTTGGTGTGCAATATGAAGTTATTGTAATAACTGTGTTGTAAAATTTTACAAATAATAGCTTTAAGATGTTCAATCTTGGGAAATTAATTATAGTCAAAAGTCATTCATTTGTCGTATGAGGTAGTGCTGGACTCCGGTGTCGAAGTTAGTCATTAATAATTGCAAAATAAAAATACGAGTATATGTCATAAGGTAACGAACAAACATTAAATATCTTCCACTTTCATCATAACAATATCATTATTGTCATCTACTTAAATCAAAACTTGGTCAGACACACAGTGGTGCTATAGTTTTCCTGCTAATATGAAAGCAAGACTGAAATCTGACACGGTCATTTGACCGAAATAACTGGCACACAAAGAGCTCACAGCAAAAGCTCATTCACTTAACAAAAACCCTAAACTTCTAACATGAACAATCTCTTTTAACTGATTACTAATTCTACAATCAAATTTAATCCTTATCACATATCGTTATAGTTTATTTTGGTATGAATTTTTGACCTTGAATCTTGTTACTGTTAATAATGTGATTTGCACGTTATAACGTTTGAATAAAGTTGTTTTTAGATTGTCATGGAGTGTTCATAATTTCCCCGCGTACCTGTCAAAACTCCATTGCGGCTTGAAGATATCGGGACGTATCACATCGTCCCTACGGGAGCACTGTAAAACAGTGATTGAGCTTTATCAAGCGCTAAAACAACACAGCCACAGTTCATATCCAGATTTTAGGGGGTTTATTGTTTGCTCGCGAGGGATTTAGCCCTCGATGTCTTACACGTGACCCTCGGGTGGTGCCAAAAGAGCAACAGAATCACCTGGTGGTAGGCTTCGGCTGCCGGCTTTTTATTGTTACCACCCCTGGTCAAAGCCTTGGTGCCAAACGACATGTCGTGTTCCATCATTATGTTCAGGGAAGCCGTCTGGATGAGTATAGGATACAGTTGTGCTGGAAGGGTGGACCTTAATCGGAATCATGGTGTTTCTGCATCGAAAGCTTTGCTTCGAAAGATAGCGGGATCCAAAGCACGATGTTCTCTGCTGGCCGACCGCAAGTTATAATAGGGGCCCCAAGTAGAAGCTTAGCCAGCTACTAAAGGCTGCCCCGCCGCTTGTGAAAAATCCTAAAATGATTCGTTGGGCCGGCTGGCGACCGGTTGTGAGGAACTGATTAATTATTTCAAGGGGGTTCGGGCGTCCCCGCAGTTTCCGCGCAAGTTTTCCAACGGCGTAGTTATGCCTTGAGTTCCGTGGGTTAGCCATTCCGACATCTCATTCATTGCTATCAATTCACACTAATCATGAAAAAAGTTCAACCAAAGTCCAAGTCTTGAGCTGCTGATGTCGACTGAACCAGACCGATACTCCGTGTCCACCTCTTGGTAGCTCTGATCAATATCTGGTTAAGTCCGTCTCTATGTAATCCCCATCTGATCCTAGCCATAAAGGTAATAGACGCGTGTGGAGATACACCTCAGCAGATTGGGACGAGATGCGACAATTCCTTGCATAGTACACATGGCGGCAAACACGTTTCACTTCCCAAGAACCGTCGACTTGCGCGTTTGCTGTTACAGAGGTAATATGTCAGGCAATAAAATATTACATTCCATTCATTGGTAAGCCTCTTCTCAGCAAAGCTCAGCCTTGGTTTGGATCCGACTGTGGTCATGCTGTGGCTCTAAAGCATAAAACATATCTGGACTGGACTGATGCTCTAAAGCGCAAATTTTCTGATGCTCGGGTTCATCATCATCATCATGATGTCAGACTTTAGAAGTCCACTGCTGAACATAGGCCTCCCCCAAAGAGCGCCATGATAATATTGTGCCACCTCCTTCCACCTACTTCCTGCGATGGCAACAATGTCATCAATCTATCGTGTGGGTGGTCTTACCACACTTCGCTTGCTTGTTAGTGGTCGCCATTCGAGGACTTTTATTCCCCAGCAGTTGTCGGTTCTGCGAACTATATGGCCTGCCCATTGCCACTTCAACTTGCAAACTCTGAGAGCTATGTCGGTAACTTTCGTTCTTCTACGGATTTCCTCCTTTCTGATTCTATCACGTAGTGAAACACCGAGCATAGCTCTCTCCATTGAACGCTGCGCAATTCTGAGCTTTTGTATGAGACCAATAGTTAGCGACCACGTCTCAGTGCCGTATGTCATCACTGGCAACACGCACTGATTATAAACTTTCGTCTTGGGGCTCTGCGGTATCTGCAACGAGACGATATGGCGTAATTTCTCGAACGCTGCCCATCCAAGTTGGATTCGTCGGTTGACCTCTTTGTCGAAGTTGGATCTACCCAGTTGGATCGTCTGACCCAAGTAGACATAGTGATCAACAGCTTCGATAATATCGTTCCCAACATAAACCGGCATGGGTACGACATGGGCATTTGACATGATGTTCGTCTTGTCCATGTTCATTTTAAAACCCACCTGTTGGGAAACAATATTGAGGTCACTAAGCATTGTTATTTGTTATTCGGGTTAAGAAACAAAAATTCAATATTGCCGCTAAAACCTGCAAGAAGATTCTTAGAAAGGCACATTTTGATCACATAGGTCGAATAGGGGCCCAACTGGCTTCATACCCTGCGGGTAGCAAAGTTTTTTGGTCCCTGGCCAAGTCTGTCGATTTGAACTTCTGCCGCCCCTCTTTATCACCACTGCTGAAAGCTGATGGATCACTGGCTCACACTGCTGGAGAGAAAGCGAATTTATTTGCTTCTCTTTTTGCAGAATCTTCGCATCTAGACGCAACCGGCAAGATACCTTCCTGCCTTTCTCATTGCGGGGTTTTTATGCCCGATATACGCATTCACCAGAAGGAGGTTCCCAAAACGCTCTGAGCCCTAAATCTGAACAAGGCCAGTGGTCCTGATGGCATTCCAGCGATTGTGTTGAAAAACTGTGCGCCCGTATAGACTCCCATCTAAACGCGTTTGTACCGCCTGTCTCTTCACTCAGGTAAAGTTCTGAAGAGCTGGAAGCTTGTCAATGTACAACCATTACCTAAAAAGGGTAGTCGTGCTGATCCGGCCAATTATCGCCCCATCTCGATAACCTCTTACCTCTTTTTCTCTGTAAGTGTATGGAGCGTCTCATAAACGTTAGGCTATTGGCATGCCTTGAGGACAATGATCTCCTCAGTGACCGGCAATACGGATTTCGCCGAAACCGGTCTACTGGGGATCTTCTTGCGTATGCCACTCACGTACTGAGCGAAGCCATCGAAATGCATGCTGAGGCGCTTGCCGTCTCCCTTGATATATCTAAGGCTTGTGATCGGGTCTGGCACGATGGTCTTTTAAACAAGTTTCTCTCATACGGATTATCTGTTTGTCTGATCAAATGGCTATCAATGCTGGTGTACCTCAGGGATCGGTTCTCTCGGCTACACTGTTTTTACTGCACATTAATGAAATTTTGAAGCCCGTACCTTTGGGTATGCAGATGATAGTACTGTGGTTGAGAGATACAGTTCCAATGCTCAAGCCAGCTGCGACACTGTCCTGCTTCAGAGAGAGGCTATGGTGGACCGTTTGAATTAGCCTTAGAAGCCGCTTCCGATTGGGGCGATGCTAACCTGGTCAAGTTTAATGCCACTAAAACGCAGGCATGTTTGTTCTCTGCTAAAAAGGGTCCTCTTAACTGATCTCCATCTTTTCGTACTGTAACAATACCATTAGGTGATCATCTGGAGCTTTTGGGTGTCGAACTCACATCGAACCTGAATTTTGGGTCTTACATTGAATCCAAAGCCAAGGTAGCTGCAAAGAAACTTGGTATTTTGTCAAAGGTTAGGCGGTACTTCACGCCGGGATAGCTTTTGAATCTTTATCAAGCACAGGTCTGATCTTGCATGGAGTATTGCTGTCACCTCTGGGACGGTTCTGCCAAGTATCAGCTCGAGGCTTTGGATCCAATTGAGAGACGTGCTATGAGGCTCATTGGAGAAGACACTCTGATAAAGAGTAAGTTTAAAAGTCTAGCGCATCGACGTAAATTCGCAAGCCTGTCGGTATTCTACAGATTGCACTATGGAGAGTGTGCACAAGAACTGCACAATCTGATTCCCCCATCACCTTTCCATTACTGTATTACTAGACGATCGGCAAAGCGCCATCCTTTTATGGTTGAAATACCTCGCACTAGAACGAAGCGTTACGCTTCTTCATTTATTATAAGAACTTCTAAGGCGTGGAATGCCCTGCTCTCGTCAGTGTTTCCGGTACAATATAACCCTGGTGTGTTCAAGTCAAGAGTTAATAGCTATCTACTAGGCCAGCGTGCTACACCTTCGGACACATCATTGCTTTCTATCAGGTGAGATCGTGGTCAAACGATTGCCTAAACCGTAATAAAAAAAATAGATGGTATTTTTCAAGAATAATGGCAGAAGCATTCTACTTGGGTGATATTTCCACCATTCATTTTATTTTTTCGCGGAGTTTCACCTCTTTGTCAGCTGCTTATAAAATACAATTTGGTCGTTGATGGCCAGAAGCTAAGCCATGGAATAACAAATTGTGCTAAACCTCGAATAAGACTGGCTGTCAAGGAATGAAGAAAAGAAAGAAAATGCTTTTTGAACAAAATGACTCCAAGGAATGCTGGAACAATTCGAGTTGCTTTGCGACAAATTATATGCTTGAGAGTTGTATCTTCTCTTATTCTTCTCAGACAGGCATTCTTCTCAGAGTGGTCGTGGTGAATAAGGTGAGTATTCAACGTAGACTTTCTCTTTGGCTAGGGTTACTGCTGTTGGAATGCTTCTCTATTTTGATGTTTGTAGCTTTGCGAGCACATTTTGGCAGATTGGGTTGCTGACTAGTTGCTGGGCGAATATTTGAAAGTACCCTGCCACTATGTGTTTTATAACACACTGATTTCACTTCACCCCGTTTTTTTCTTGTCATTGTTTTTCTTTAATTAACTTTATGAATATATGGTATTGATATTTATGTGTTTATTATTGATCCATATGTATTTTATATATTTTATGTTATGTATGGTATTTATTATATTTATTATTAGATATATATTTTATTGTATTGGTATGTATTCTTATTAGTTATATAATTTATTTCAGTTTAATTAGTATATTTTTATGATTCTTATGAGTACACCACCGTCTGTTGACTTATTAATTTCCTCTCCTTCTAAAAGTTGTCTGGAAGAGATCCTTTTTAGCGATAATACCGTTTATTACATATATATATTTTTTAATTTTAATGTTTAGTTAATTTGTTTATGTAATGTTAGGTGTACAATAAAGATTTATCTTTCTATCTATCTAAGATGGTTCTCTCCCTTACAGGATTGGCTACATAATGGAATTCAAATTGTGCCATTCTTGAGAACGTCAGAAAAGTAAATGTCTGCCATTTACTTTTCACATACACATAACTTTTTGCCCACATAACTTTTTGCCGTCATTCGCTCTGGAGTCAATCTTAAGTACTGCAACAGGTTGTGTCCTGTACAATCAGAAACGTATGTTGGTAGCAGCTCGGCCGAGTGACGTTATGATATGTAGGCACCTGTCGTGGGGGGTGTACAGTCTGTTATCTGTGACGTTGTTATGTGCCGGGAGCTTGAATGTTGCAGGTGGTGATGTATGATGTTTTGTAAACTGTTGCAAGATGCTGTAAGTAAAACGAAACCTAAACAATTTTTCCGGCTTAAGAAACTTTCGTGATGCCGTTATTAGAACCGCAATAAAACGACATAACGCATTTCACAATAGGTACATATAAAGTGATTTATTTTTAAATCATTCTTGTTCTTTAATGTTAAATAGGTCTTTCGTAATGTTTTTAAAACAAATTGTACAAGTGCGAGTTGAACTCGCAAGGAGAGGGTTCCGTACGATGAATATATTATCACACAATATTGAGAAATTTACCATCTTATTCTAAGAACACAATATTAATATAGATTTTCCTTTAATCTATAAGTGAAAAACTATTACGGATCACAGATAAAGATGGGTTGGATTTTTGTAAATTTGTATCCCTCTCAACAAGCCCTTTCATTAATTGATCACGTTAAAATTAGCTTTTTTTTGAACACATAACCTTTACTTTGCCTTGCCGTAGTCGGGAAAAAAAACCTATGACACGCTTGTCAAAATCGAACCAATAGAAGCGCTGCTATGGTGGAACATCCACATACCCACATTACCCATCCCTTGCTTTGCTGTAATTGGGTAACAAGTAAAATTATGATAAAAATATAATAAAACCGACTGCTAATTAAATTGTTAAATACGAGGTGACGGGTGGTCACCTCGTATTTAACAATTTAAACAAACATAATCACACTAGTTCATAGACAGAAATAAATAAAATTGAAGTGTCTGTTTGTAATGTCATAATAACAGTTTTTACTAAATGCATATGAAAGTATAAACGGTACTTACAACAAAAAGGCCACTGTTAAAATGTTTGTCTGTCTGTGTGTTTATTCCCACTAATCTCTTAAACGGATGGACCGATTTTGACGGGACTTTCATTGGCAGATAGCTGATGCAATATGGAGTAACATAAGCTACTTTTATTTTTGAAAAATAATTATTGTCCCGCGTAATAAAATAAAACCCATTAATTTTGAGCACGCTTGTTCATAATATATTTGTTATATTTTTGTTGTATTTTTATAAAAAATTTACTTGATTATTTTTGGGGGCATTCAGCTTCAACTGACCGACAAACTGGTCAACTTTCGCCTTTATAGGGCGAAAGTTTTGTATGTATATAAGGGTTTGTTTGTTACTTCTCCACGCTTAAACGGTTGAACGGATTTGGATGAAATTTGGTAAGGAAGTTGTTTATACCCTGGATTAACACAAAAACTTCTATTTATCCCGGAAAATGCATGTTTATGGAGAAACGCAGGTGAAACCACGTGGCACAGCTAGTATTTGTATAAACATCAAAGTTTTTTTTTTATTATTTTATTTTACTTTAATATTTATAATTGTAACATTAGACTGTAGTATTTACATTAACTTGACTAATCCAAAATTGAAAATTTTGTAAGAAGTTTAACAGAGAATTTATGCTACTGTTTAGTTACAGGATTATAAATTTTTGAAATTGTCTTTTAGGGACCTTCATTACGATATCTCACTGGTCAATGGTTTTGGTAATTTTTTGTTCCGTAGGATACATAATATGGCAGCTCAGAGCCGCTATATTAGTTTTCTTGACACTTCATATATCCTATAGTGATCAATACAAATCCAATGATACCTCATTTATCAAAACCCATCAAGCCGTTTAGGCTGTAAGATACACCTAAGAAACATACAAACAAACAAACCTACATACAACCCAAACACACAACTTTCCGTGCAGTCGGATAAAAAATATATAGGCGTCGAATTACACACCTCCTTTATGTGGTCGCTTAAAAATGAGGAACTATTTACACTGTTTTTAACAGCGGCATTGTTTGTGAGATATATATTATATCTGCTTTTTAATCAAATAACAAAATTTAATCTCAATTTAAAAAATGAAATGAAAATTTCTGACGAGCTGACTAGGGAACCTTATACTATACATGAGTACTTCTCCAATAAACAAAACACTTTTCCTTTTGTTCACCTATATTACAAGAAACGTCATTAATTTCATAAAGTTTATTCAGAAACCGCATCATTCTCCCTCCTGAAGGCTGTCATGCGTCATTCTCGTGAAAATAACTCTGAAGTTACACGGGAATGACGGTTAGTGATTACAAGGTGATAGGGTGTTGTATTGTCATGGGATGCCATAGGTGTTTAAGCAAAGTTTTCAATATCATTACTCAGAAGGCATCCACTGCTGCAGACAGGCCTCCCCCATGGAACGCCACCAGGCCTAGAACAAGACTGGCACTCATGGTAATGTCGAATGAGGTAATTCTGGGCTCTGGCGTTAGAATTAGTTGGTCGCCCTATGACCGTTACCAAAGCATGGCTTAACGACTGTTATTAATAAATTTAACCGGGAGTGACATGCCATCCGTAGCACGGAGCGATGGAAATTCGCACCATAACTTAAAGGATCAAACCCAGTGACGTTGTATTATAACTTGCATTAGTAGATATACCGTTCTGCAATCACTCATGAACCCCTTGTCATGCAGGGACACCTTGAAAGAGCTATAAAGCTTTAAAGTACCAGAAATTATAGTGTCCTCCAAGGTGCCCTTCTATCTACCATGGTTTTAGTATTTTATTGAGCAATAAGTTTTGATCTCTATTAGGTCTACAAACTGCACATTTTCCTTCACCATCAATTGATCAGCACAAACAGTGTGTGGCTGACAACATCACGGCTGAAGAACTCTTCAAATCGGTCCAAAATCTATATCAAACAAAACATTCAAAAATCTCACAATAGCGTCAACAGACGCAGTCTACGGCAACATTTGATCGGAAACGTTTGTCGCGCGACCAAAAAACTTAAGCGGCAAAAGTATTTTATTTATTTTTATTTTATTTTGTTGTATTCGGAAAACTAACAGCTAGATACAGTAATAAGTAGAAAGGACATTTAACAGATGGCCACTTACAAGTTTTCACTGGTATGTTATAAATTATACAATAATAAAGAGCACGCAAATTAAAATAAAAAGTTAACAATCAGATACAATGAAATAAGAGGGTTAAATTGTATGAAAACTTACAAAAAAAAAAAGTTATGTTGTGAAATAATTGTTGTTATAAAGTCTTTTAAATTTAGATGCGGAAGTAACAAAAAGATCCACATCTAGTACTTTTGAGAGGTTATAACACCTGCCAGCTCTGATAAGGTAGCTATTTTTCCTGTAGTTGCATTTGACTCGGGGAGTACAGTAGATTAGGTCTTCGAGTAAACACCGCGGGGGCACGCAATCCTATCTCTCCGAAAAGCTCCGAAATGTCAATTGAACCATTTGCCAAACTGATGAGAAAATAAATATCTGCTGCCTATCGTCTCTTGTCTAGGAGGAGTAAGTTGCGAGTGAAAGAGCAAACATAACACTTAGATACATTAAGATCCAGTTTATTAAGAAAACAGTAGTTAATAAAACGGTTAAGGTCATCCTGAAGCAAAACAGTATCATCCATAGTTCTAATAGGGCAAACAATTTTCATGTCGTCTGCATAAAGAAGAATTTTCGAATAATAAAAATGACATGAAATATCAAACACAAATACGATAAACAAGAGTGGTCCGAGCAGCGATCCTTGGGGTATTCCCGAGGGAATATACATAGCATTAGACGTAAAACCATTGAGTACAACGGCTTGACATCTATTTTGCACATACGACGAGAACCATCTAAATAAATTGCCACGTATACCCAATTGTTGAAATTTACGTAGTAAAATGGCATGATCTATCCTATCAAAGCACTTAGTGTAATCTGTATAGACAACATCAACTTGCGCAGGCTCAGAAATATGTTTAGATATGTATTCACTACAAAGTAGAAGATTGGATGTAGTGGACCTGCCTTTAAGAAACCCATGCTGCTGATCGCTAAGCGAATGCTTAAGTGAGGAGTACAACTGCCTATAAACTATTTTTTCTAAGACTTTGGCAAAGACACATAACTTCGAGATAGGTCTATAGTTATCTATATAATCCTTTGGACCTTTCTTGTGAATAGGGGTTATGTATGCCAATTTCCAAAGTGTGGGCACTACGCCTTCGTTCAAAGACCGCCTATAAATAAGGGTGAGAGGCACCATGAGACTTACAGCACATTTCATAATAAAGATTGGAGGTATATCGTCCGGGCCGGCTGATTTTTTCAGGTCAAGTGATTTAAAAAGTTTTAACACTTCTACATCTCCTATATCAGTAGTAGTATTTGGTATTTCCAGGTTATATGGTGAAAGTGTACAGTGAGGCGAAGATAAAGAAGGGGCAAGAAAGGTGGAGTGAAAATATTGACTGAACATATTACATATTACATCACCCTGACCTGAAGACTCATTGCCAAGTTTGAGTACAGAGGGATAAGCATTTGATTGTTTTTATTCTCAATATAAGACCAGAAGGCTTTTGGATTTATAGTCAGAATTGGTTTTACCCGACAACGGCGAAGCAAGGGAAGGATTAAGAAGTGACAATCTATGTATGTATGTATATAATGTGGATGTTCCACCATAGCGTCGCCTCTATTGGTCCGATTCAAACGAGGATTCAATTTCGGTTGTTCTAATTCGAAGGAATTCATAGGCTTTTTTTTACCCGATTACTGCAAGGCAAAGGAAGGGTTATGTGTTTAAACTAAAAACTTGGTCCAACTTTGACAAACGAGGTATCAATTGATTCGTCTTCATTCAAAAGAGTATCAGACGATATTTTTTAGCCGATTGTAATCAGGTTTTTGTTTTTGAACTTTCGTCTAGGTAACAAGGAGGTCTCTCTTATAAACCAAGTGACTGATTGTAATGATGCGTCGTAATGTGAAGCAGATGTTGTGCAGTTTAGAAAATATTTATTCACAATGTCAAAAGAACCATAGTTATTGTCTGCCCTATAGAAGAAACAAGCTACACACCGCAGGTTTGGCTGCGTGCAATCAAGCCAACCCCGTTCATCACTTTATGGATATAATTTCAAAATCCCCTCGTTAGTGCACCTGTAAGGTAGACAATGAATATTTCTTAAAATTTCAAATCCCTTCCACGCTTGTCTGTGGTCACGGTACTGTTTCTGTGCGTTTTCTGTCAGTCAGTATGTCACGGTACTGTTTTATAGGTATTATTACCTCCCACTTATTCGAATAATTATTTATTATTTCTTAGAAAAATCATAGGCGGTGATGTGTTGTGCACGGCCGAAAAAAATACCTACCTACCTACCAAAATCATTTATTCTGCACGTTTTTATTAATACGGTACGAATAATATAATATGTTGTAAAAGAAAAATACTTTCTTTCAATATACACTTATATTTCTTGATAACACCTTATACTTTTAGCACAAACTTAATGTCTCCACAGCTTCAATTCTCCAAAAGATCTGAGTGCTCGCAGCCTTGGTAAATAATGTAAACAATATATAATAGGAAAGTACAAAATTGTAGTATAATATTTTCTCCGTTACGAGTTCAACAACGACTCAAATTAATCAATAGGTTGTAGATAAGTATAGCATAATGATGATAGCCCTTCAATTTCCGGGCAGTGAAATAAGAGTTAACCCAGGATTTTTATATGTTGAACTAACTGCGCCCCGCGGTTTCACCCGCGTAATGATGATGATGAAAAGTATCCTGTGTTATTCCAGTGTATAAAAGCTATCGCAATTCCAAATTGCATCAAAATCCGTTCAGCCGTTTGAGAGTGAAGTATGATGATGACGATTATTATTATTATTATTCAGCCATGGTCATCCCACTGCAGGCCAAAGGCCTCCCTACCCTCTTTCCACTCCTCTCGGTTGAAAGATTTCTGCGGCCATTCTTCCAATAGGGTCTAGCTCGTCCCACTATCTCCGTCTTGGCCTGCCGCGACGTCATCTAACGTTGTGTGGCTCAGTGGTGAGTCTTGCCCACAGGTCGTCCTTCATGCGGCAGACGTGACCAGTCCAGTTCCATTTAAGGCTTGCGCCTTTTTGACCTACGTCGGCGATCTGGGTTTTGGTGCGCAGTAGGTAAATAGTTCTTCATGCGGTCTGATAACCTGACACCTAAGATACTGCGCTCCACAGCTCGCTGGCAAACCCTATCCTATGTGTTATTCCAGGGTATAAGCTATCTCCAATCCCATTAAAATTTGTTCAGCCGTTATTGCGTGAAAGCTCCCCAAACAAACAAACAGACAACGTTTTACTTTTAAATATTGCTGTGGATTGATACAGCCGTATTGTAACGATAATTAATGGGTTGTAGCGGTATAAAAGGGTGTAACGGTGATTTCTGAGAGTAAAGGTAATAAAAATAAATTGGGGCAAGTCGGACCAAAAGTGGGGTGAGTCGGGATTCTTGCCCCATTCGGTCGCTCTGTACGCGAGGACGCTATACCTTTCCTCAGAATCACTCGAAACTAAAAATACTCGTTACTATTCTGAAATTAATAAAATTACCTGAATAAACTTAGACCGGAACGAGCTTCAAGAACTATTGGATCAAGACCGTTCGGTAATGTACTAGCTAGTGGGTACTATAGTGGACTAAAAATATACAACTCAAATTCACCAATATAATCTTTATTACCTTTGGTTTAACCTTGCTCATGTACTTAAAATCTAAGGAACCGTGCCGTCAGTACGTTGAACGGACACCCAAGCTAGCATGTAAAGTTGAGGACAAAACATGCAATTTAAATTCACCAATACAACATTTATTATCCTAGGTTATAATTCTGCTTACTTACTTAAAATCTAAGGAACCGTGCCATAGGTACGTCAGACGGTTACTCAAGCTAGCATGTAAAGTTGAAGACAAAACATGCAATTTAAATTCTCCAATACAATATTTATTATGCTTGGTTTAATCTTGCCTTAAGGTGCAAATAATCCTAGCCTGCAGATCCAACTCAGCAGCCAAGAAATACCAAGATCTAAAATTACCCTGCTATAATTAGGGTCGATATAGAATTGACAAAATCAAGTATTTACTCCAACAGAAAATTTATGAATTTGCCGGCCGGCAGTACAGTCTACTTATTTACCTTTTTCTATAGGGTTTAGCCGTTATGTTGGTGAAGGTAATTCTCCATTCGACGTTCCAGCAATGTCCAATTCGCGTGAGAGGTAGCCAGGCTAGACCCCTCAGGCGTTGCAGGTGTCCAGCAGGTCAGTGGAGAACCAAAGTTCAACACTCCGGTTAACGAAATATATGGGTTAAATACGATACCGCATCCCAAGTATGTGGCAGGAATCGTTGGGTATGTCGGCGTGGCGTTACGGATTGCAACACGGCGCCTTTTTTTACTCAAAAACGGGGAAGCCTCCTTCGTGGGGTGTCTCTAGTCCGGGGAGGAAAACCCGCTGTGAATGGATAGACACAACGTTTTTTTAGAATTCGAGACTCCGCAAACGTCATCGCTTTCGGTTCGCTAAAATGACGTCTCGAAAAATGGATAAAAGTGATTTCACAATTGCGATCCTTATTGCCGACGACACGAAAATTCCAACAGAATCTCTCACCTTTTTTACGGGTTTTATAATTTGCAGGGCAGAATCCTGTCAGTCCTGTTAGGATCTTCGGCACGAAAAGATTTACTCTTCTCGCCTCCGTTGCGAGTTTCTTTCTGTCGCCGGATCTAGTTTTTTTATTTCACAAAATCTATCGGGGATACATTTCATTTCACCCGGAAGCCTATCGGCGTTTACACATTGGCTTTGGACAAATAATCAGGTTTTATTTTTATTTTTAAATTTCTCACCCTAGAAATCACATTTGTTCATTTATCCTATTTTCAACTACTTTTGACAGCTAAACAACTGCCAAACGTCAAGAATTGTTATAAACTATATTCTATAAAAGCGTTCCGTTTCAGACGAAAGATAAGGAACGCGGTTTCTTTGCTCCGCCACCGTCCTATCCTCGTAAAACTATATATCGTGACTATTAAATTATGATATTGTATGGGTTTGCTTTGGAAAAAAAACTACGTTCCTAAATTTAGCATTTGTTGCATTTAATTGCTTTGTTTAATTTATTTCTATTTGCTGACATCGCGGGGCCGTGCCGAACAACGGAACGCGCCCTTTTGCTTTGCCAGCTAATCGATGCAAAGATAAGTAAAATTTCCGGTAGATGTCACCACCTGTCTCCGTGTTCATCAATTGAACTTTATTATTCCTACTTTTACTTGTCGAATTGTCGTTTTTATAGGTTTATTGTTTTTTATTTAAGTAGCGTTTTGTCAACGCTACAGTATGCAATATAATATCACGCCCTAACCTTATATATTTTTTTACTAGCTGTACCCGCGGCTTTGCACGCTTGACCATTTCGTTTAAAAGAACTCTATTACTATTCCAAGACCTAAAATACCAATATACCAACATTTACATAAAATTCATTCAGCCTTAAAAAAGTTTTTGTCGATTGTTCGGCTTCTATTCATCCGATTGAGATAATAAATACACCAGTGTTTAAGTCAAACCCTAAGCTATTCAACAGTGAAAACCGCATTGCAATCGGTCTAGTAGTTTTTACGTGATGCATGAACAGACCAACAGACAAACAGACCGACACGAATTTAAAAATGTTTTATTGTATTTCAGTAGCTTGTGTTTAGTACCCTAGTTTTTTTTTAATATCTTCCTTTTACAGACTTACTGCTTTATTATTAGTAAAAATGCCCTTCACTTTTGGGCAGAATACTAAAAACGCCCTTCACTTTTGGGCAGAATACTAAAAATATGTGTTTTATTACGTTATCATGCCTTTATAACAGTACATACCTACTGGCTGACTGACAACGCCCAGCCTAAACCGGTGGACCTAGGTATTTGAAATTTGGAGGATAATTCTTTGAGTATCTTAGAGGTGAACTACGGAAGTAACTATAAACCGTAAAACATGAATACTAACTCCAAATAAAATACCCCTATCCTGCGGGGACCCTTTAATTTACCGGTAAGAAAAGTATCCAGTGTCCTTGACCTTGTAGTATGAACTCAAATTATGCCAAGTTTCATTTGAATTCATTCGGTAGTTTCGGCAGGATGCACGTCCAAGATACAGATAGACAGACAACAGACAAAAATGAATAAATAAACAGTTTTGTCGTCAATACAAATAAAAGAAAAGCCTCCAAAAAATATTTACAAAATATCTTAAATGTACAGAATTGGACCTGTTACCGTTTTATTATAAGTATAATATATATAGATTTTAATTTTACATCACGCGGCAGTAAGTTCCGCACGCGTGTAATTACACGAGTCACGTCAGTCTATGACGACGCGCCGCGATCGACTGTTTTTTACCCGATTACGGCAAAGCAAGGAAGGGTAATGAAGTTAGCAGTCTATGTATGTGTATATATCATGTGGATGTTCCATTATAGCGTTGCGCCTATTGGTCTGATTTTGACAAGCGAGGTATCAATTGATTCGTCTTCGTCGCAAGAGTGCCGTGGGCTATTTTTTTACATTTTTTAGTGATCAGAAACTTAAACTACATACCTAAACATAAAGAGTGAGACCGGCCTGGTACGGCGAGGAAGTAGTCGGGAAAGTATGGGGGAGCAATCAATCAATCTATAGATTAACTATGTGGAATTGATGAACTAAGCGTGCTTGAATGAATCTATCGATTATGGATAGATATGTTCACCTGTGAATGTCGCAAGTCAGGAAATAAATAAAACATATTGAAAAAAAAGTTTCTTGCATTTCTACATACCATCTTTCTACCAAAATTCATTTATCTAACTGCTGTACAACCATTAACGTGTCACTCTTTGTGACGCTACGTACGTAGCCCCACATGACTCTACGTGACGTGAAACTCAAAACGTAAACTGCATGATTGATGATGATTGAGCCTTGTATGTTGGAAATGACCAAATTGGGCATTTTTCGACATAACGGTTTGATGGGCTTATTGTACAAGAGTCATGTGCAAAATTGATGAACTGAACTAGTTTGATAGGGAAAACAGTAATAGATATTCCAATCCTGGGCACAACCTGTACTAGCTTTACCGTTGAGTTGAGAGCTATTTTTTATAGAAGCTTATTTTATAAGAATAAAATTTCAACCATAGAATATGAGAGGTTACGACATAAAAAAAATATATTCTGTGGATATTTTTTTGGTAAAAATATGGAATTTTCGATAAATTTATGTCGTTTTCGTTTTATATTTTAACGAAATTCATCGTTTGTACTCTATCTAATCTGTGAATTTTAGTCACTGTGAGAGCATCTAAGAACATCGTTGAATAACGAGTCGCAAGCTAGCCACTCCTAAGCCGCGATTGGTGAATATGTCTATTGTATACTCAATTATAGGGCGCCCCCTTAGGGCACCTCTAGGTGGTTAGGTTAGTTTGATGGTGAGCACAACGCACGAGCCGAGCGAGCGAAGCGAGCGCGCCACGGCAGCAGCCAGCGAAGTGCCAGAATCCGGCTGTTTAAAAACATACCACAAAACGGAGATTTAACTGTTGTAACATTAACTGCAAGCTACTGCCGGTTGTTACCCAGCTAGTACTAGGACATCCATTTGTACTGTACCAGTTTATATTACTTTGTTAAATGGCACATAAAGCACAGTGGCCCGCGAAAGCTACATTTTTAAAACATTTAGTTACAATGGAAAAGCTTTGCTTTAAAGTTTATTGATAAGCTAAAAAAGTGGGCATTAACTGATCTAACAGGCATATGTCTACTGACATTGGTGACAATAAGCATACCCATTGATGATGTAAGGAATAGTACTGACATTTATTTTATCTACACTCATATCATTCAATTATCATAAAATCCGGATTATAAGCTCAAAAATTGTGGCATAATGACATAACTTACGCAAGGAACGTCTCTAATAAATAAAAAATAACTTTATACTACTGTTTTTTGAACTAAACAGCTTTACAATATAAATTTATTCCCATAGAAGCACCGGTTTGGCTCCGCACTACGAGAGTTTTCACCATTTATTATCTATGGTGGCGCGTGTAAGAACGTATGCGCGCGAATTCGCAGTGAACTCGATTTTGGCGCAATAATTTACTTTACATTTACCACCTTATTTATAAAAAATTAAGTAATGATTAAAAAAAAAAATACTGCGCACTAAAATATTGTACTGGGCAGTACTAATTGATGTTTATTAACTTTTTATATTATGTAAGGCGATTAGTACCTAACCAATTTAATGTGTTACCAATGTGTTTTCATTGAACAAAAGATTTATCCTGATAAAAAATGTCCGACAGCAGTGTTATTGCAGCAAAACTTTTTCCAGCAAAATCAAGAAAATATGTAATTTTTTTGTCACTACAATTAAGTTCTATTGCATAAGTTCAAGGTTCCCAGGTGTGTTCTAGTCAAGAGTGAATAGGTATTTACTAGGCAAGCGTGCTACACCTTCGACCACATCATCGCATTCCATCAGGTGGGATCGTGGTCAAACGACTGCCTAGACCGTGATAACAAAAAGAAGAAAAAAAAAGAAGTTTATATAAAGTAGTGTATGAAATGGCATATAACTAGGTATTAAAATACTCGAATGATACTATTAAAAAACTCGCCTAAGGCATGTATTTTTATACTCACTTTCGTGTTTTAATAACCTTCTTTATGCAACCGTATCATAAACTACTATTAACTTCACTCATATCGTAAAATCCGGATTATGAACTATAAAATAGTGACATACTTTACGCACGGCACGTCTCTAATAAGAAAAAAAAAACATTATAACACTATTTTTTTAACTAATCAATGTCATAATATATATACATATTTTCCATTTAAAACACCGGTTTTGGTTCCGTACAACGAGGGTTTTCGTCATTTATTATTTATGGCGGTGCGTGTTAGACCGTATGCGCGAGAATTCGCTGTGGACTGCAATTTGGCGCTATAATTTACTTTTCATTAGTACCTAACCAATTTAACGTGTTATGTGTTTTTGTTAATCAAAAGTTACATCCTGATTAAAAATGTGACAGCAGCGTTAGTGAGAAGAATTTGACTCCAGCTGACATCAAGGCAACAAACATGACGAACGAGCTTCTACGAGCAAAACAAAAAAATAATACGTAAATATTTATTGCATTAACAGAAAGTTCCTTTTGCATGAGTGTAGATAAAGTAGTGTATGAAACGGCACCTAACTAGGTTTTAAAACACTCGAGTGATACTATTGAAATCCTCGCCTACGGCTTGTTTTTTAAACTCACTCTCGTGTTTTAATAACCCTCGTTATGCAATTGTTTCATGACGTTTGATAATATTATTATACTCATAGTAACTTTCTAACTATTATTATGTAACTAGCTGTGCCCGCGGCTTTGCCCCCCCTCCCCTCCCATAACATCCCATTTCTTAGCTATAAACGACACAAATGACAGAAAAATAGCATTAATTTGCCATTGAACTATCAAAACCATCCAAACGCACTGCAAATCCATCCCAAGCCCGTCTGACCCAAACACCTACCAATAAAATATGCGAACCACGTATCGTTGTGAAGAACACGAGAATCGCGAGCCGTCGCGCGCTGCGAACCGCATGCAAAAGACCTTGTTATGAGCAAAGCTTCAGTGTATACCGCTAGGTAGTGCTACTTATGTTGTCGTTATGGCCGATTTGTAAGCGTTGTTGCCGCGTGTTTTGTACATTTTTGCTGTTGTTAAGGGTAACTTGGGGAAAATGAGATTTTTAGAACATAACAATTGCACGTATTTTTAAAGAAAATGAAAATAAGATTAGGGTCTTGTCTTGTTTGGATATAATTATACCAGTACAATAAGAAATCATTTCAGGTTTTGTGATAATTTAGCGAAATTACCACAAAATAAGTGCTTAGACACAAAGATGAACAAACGGACGTAACGAAAAAGTTTTTTTTTTTACCATTTGCTACGGAACCCTATAAGTCCGATGTGGCTCGTTGCTTAAATGTATTTGATAAATCTTAACCAGGAATTTAAAACAAAACTTTTCATGAAGACGCTGCATTTGACTTTCATTATTCAAACGGACAAATAAAAAAAATACGATTTCTCAAAACTAGACGAGGATTTCTACCTAGTCTTTTTTTATTTTTCATTACGGGCCAGGCAATCGTTTGACCACGATCTCACCTGATGGAAAGCGATGATGTGGTCGAAGGTGTAGCACGCTTGTCTAGTAGATATCTATTCACTCTTGACATGAAAAAAAATGACAAATATTAACACCAATGTATTTCCCATTTATTGCTTGTAGGATCAAATATAGTGATATGGTAGAAAGAATACAATAGTACATTACTGCCGCGGTCTGTAATGACGGCGTTGCTGGCAGCGATGATGACAGCCGAGAGCGTAGCTAAGTTAAGTTCAAGGCCATCACAGCGCGGTCAGCATTGCAGCCCTTGATGGCCAAGCTGGAATGAATTTTTTAGCGTAGCAGTAGCAGTAGCAGTAGCAGTAGCAGTAGCAGTAGCAGTAGCAGTAGCAGTAGCAGTAGCAGAAGCAGAAGCAGATGCAGAAGCAGATGCAGAAGCAGATGCAGAAGCAGATGCAGAAGCAGATGCAGAAGCAGAAGCAGAAGCAGATGCAGAAGTAGATGCAGAATCAGATGCAGAAGCAGATGCAGAAGCAGATGCAGAAGCAGATACAGAAGCAGATGCAGAAGCGGATGCAGAAGCAGGTGCATAAGCAGAATCAGAAGCAGATGCAGAAGCAGAAGCAGAAGCAGAAGCCGAAGCAGAAGCAGAAACAGAAATTACAACAACAATCACGATCACATCAGCTTTCAAACAGAAAAAAAACATTAAAATCGGTCCATTCGTCTGGGAGCTACAACGCCTCTCTTTTCGCGTTCGGGGTTAACAAACCCACGGAATAAATAATAGTGCTACGACAAAAGACGACAATAATGGATTTTCAAAGGAAATTGCTGGCCGCAAAACACGACAATAATGAAATTCCGTACAACTTTGCTGGCGCCTATTCAAGCGGTGCGGCAAGGTCGACTTTGACCAAAGAAGGTTGTCGAAATAATGACCACATTACTAGTATTGTTTGAGTAAAGTAAATTTTTGCGATCCCTAAATTATAGACGCTACCATGCTAAAGTTGGTTATGTAAATTTACTAAATAAATATAATCTGTTGTCACTCCAATCTAGACGTGTACTCCTCGGTGCTACGTTTTTACATGGCATTGGTCACAGTAAATTTGATTGTTTAGATATTACGAACCAACTGTGTTATATTTGTCCAAGAACTGTTCTACGCAGACAAGTGCGCTCAACACGACTGCTATGTATTAATTCAAGACGTGCTAAAACCAATGCTGGTTTGCGTTCACCCCTACGTCTATTAGTTTATAATTATAATGCTCAATTCGAGGCTATAGATAAAGCTTGGCCCTTCGAGGGCCAAGGTTTAAGAAAACTGAAGAGACTGCTTTTTTAGGTAGTAACTGGTGGATAATGCTGTGGGTAATACAGCTAGTAATTTTGTTATTTTTTTAGTTAAGTGATTGCTGTATTACTGTTTTTTATCCCAAATAAATAAAATAAAATAAATTTCTTGTTTGTTAACTTTAGACAATTAACTATGTTAAATCCCAAGACCTTTTCATTTTGTGTCCTAGGACCTAAAATAAAGGGTCCAATTTGCTATCACTTACCTCTGCTAAGCACAAATCTATCAGGAACAATGTGTTTTAGCACATCATCACAGCATGTTGTTATACCTGCATCAAATCCGAGCGCTGGCTAACTCAATTCACTGCCTCCTGGATGGACACAGCAGTCGATAGCAGAATTAATAGTTTGTTAGTTATTATGGATTGAACTAGATTTCAACTAGTTCGTCCACATAAACTACCCGCACGTCATGTTAGTTAAGCTGACCAATTTGTCTGTAAACTATGCAATTGAAGATATTTCTCGTTACGTTATTTGTTTTCTAGTAAAACTTCATTTATACTTGTACTTCTAGTATCACTTAAAACGGCACTGTATTCGCTATGACCATTCAGAACGTGACGCGTCGCGTTACGATGACATCGTGTAATTGTTCTTGAATTGTCATTATGACGTCATACGTTTTCTATAAGGCAATTCGTGTGGCAAGCGAATAAATTCGAACAAACAACCCTGGTTGCTTTCTTGCAGTCGAATAAGCGCCCTGCTCGTTACCGGATATTTTTCATATTTGAGCTTTCTAAAATAGATTTGAAATTTTGAATGTTGTAATAAAGTAACGTACGAGTACGAGTATGTCAAGTGTCAATATGTACTTACGTCAATATCTTTTCTATTCACAACTTGCTTTTCGGTCCAGGGATCGTATTGCAGAGAGTCAAAGATTTATTTCTGTTTTATTTTAATACGGTGCAAGCGTTCACCCCTTGGAGCGCGCAAATATTAAAATAAAGGCAGTCACTGGACGCTGCGAGACGTTTTCGGGACGTGCTTTGCTTGAATTCTATTTTGTAGGACCAGGAAGAGTGCAGAGATGATAAATAAAAAAAAAGTAATGTTAAGTAACATGTTTAGCCAAGTTAATGTTGATTTTCGTCGTCTGAATTTAGTGAAAACAGTTAAATTTAGCCGCTATAATATGATTATTTTTAATTTACTTACTTTTTTCCTCTTTCCTTTGATTTATGCGGACTTCAGACTACAACGAAAGTATGCGCTTACCTGAAACAAAAAAATAAAAAGTTAAGCTAGATCAATAATTAATACAAACAGACGAATATGGTTGCATACAAATTTTCAAATAAAGAAGCTGACATTTATTATGTAAGATCATAATTATGTCCATAATGAGAGACAGCGGTAACCGACACCAAATGTCGTGTCGGTCCGAGACTCTTATGTATGAACGTCATTGTCAACCATCCGAGGTCGTGTGGATGCACATACGATAAAAAGTCGTCAAGTGCAAGTACATGAGACCATGTTGGATGTCATTATCGAACACAGGAAACAATCGGCCTATAGCCACGGCCGATCTAAGCATTACAAACATAACAACGTTTCTCTCAGTAACTTCATTTGAATCTGTGTAAGTGGTTGGGCTCTTACACGAGAATCCGCCTGGGAGAGTACGACACATTTGTCAGATATTCAACCGCCACGCAGTAGTGAGTATGGCGGTACTGCATTCTGAACATTAAAAACATACAATAACGTTTATCCTTCTCAGTAACTTCATTTGAATCTTTGTGATTTCTTTAATTTTACTACATTTGTAACTCTACTCCAAATCTTGACTATTTACTAACTCCTCTCCACTCGCCAATC
Source organism: Alsophila aescularia (assembly GCA_946251855.1). NCBI lineage: Eukaryota > Metazoa > Arthropoda > Insecta > Lepidoptera > Geometridae > Alsophila > Alsophila aescularia. The sequence continues at coordinate 61,012,589 of OX276380.1, read as the reverse complement.
TGAATATCACAGAGCTTATTAATATTTATATTTAACAACGTTTATTTCCCTCTTTCCTGTCGTCAGTATTCATAGGTTGTTTACTGAAGGGGTGTCGAATGAGATGACGTCATTTCCTATTGTAGATTTGAGTTGGCACACTAGAATCAGTAGATTGCGAACTTCGATCGTAATATGCCAGTTGTTTAATTAACCCCCGAACGTGTATAGAGAAGGGTGTTAAAAGTTTAGGGTGTGTATGTGTGTAAATGTCTATCTGTGGTATCGTAGCTCCCAAATCAAGATGGTTCTTAGCTATAATATATATCAGAATTATAGCTCTCTAACGAATGGACTGATTTTGATGAGAGAGGGGGAGGGGAGGGGGTGGGGTCAGGAATTATTATTTTGTGCTGTTTTTAAACTTATTAGAGAATGTCATACAAATTGTTATCCTCCAATTAAGTAAAAACTTTGTAAAATCAAAATTGACTCAAAATTCCGCCTCTAAAACATAAAATGTAGATTGATCGATTATTGAAATCGGATCAACGTCTAACAGATCATTTCGGCCCCAGCTCACCCCGAATTGTGCCGTCTATGCCCGACTGGTCCCAAGCGCACTTCGTCTGTTTGTCCCTATTCTAATTCAGTTTGGCTCATCCAGAATACATCGCAATTCCATTACCTGCAGAACTTTGATGCTCATTTTTGAGGATTTCTCCTTTGAAGGCATACTTACTTTAATGCCATATAAATAATAAAACAATAACACAAATCTATCACTTGACTTCTTACTGCTCTGACCGTCTCAGTCGCAGTTTGCCCCGATTCGTGCCATCCATTCCAAACCGGTCCCAAGCGCACTCCTTGGCTGTTTGTCTTAATTCTAATTGTATTTGCCTCCTCCGGGGTACACCGCAATACCATTACCTGGGGTGCTGTTGAAGCTCCGTTCCGAGGAGAGCGTCTTGGGAGATGGGCCGTGACGAGTTAGGACGATGGGATTTGGAGTATTACCTCGTTGTGAGTATGTGATTGCAACATCTTAGGCTACCCGCACACACACAATATTGTCTATCTACATACGACTTCTATATGTACTTATAATAAAGCATTAACAAAAAGTCTTTACAATGAAGATACTTAAAAGAAATAGTTTAATGAACATTAAGAAAAAAAAAAGGTGTCAGAATGTTTGTCTGTACATCACATAAAAACTACTAAACCTATTGCGATACGATTTTCACTGTTGGAAAGCTTAGGCTTAGGCTTATAAACTGATGTACTTAGTATCTCAATATTCCCTATGAGTAGAAGCCGAGCAATCAAAAACCATTGAAGTCTGAACGAAGTTTCGCGATATTTGGTATATTGGTACTTTGTCTTGCATTTTTTCTAAGGGAAACGTCCAAAGATCCAAAGATTATGGTCGAAATTAGACCAATAGATGTGTTTACTGTCACCATAAGACGGATAAAAATAACTGAAGGAAGAATTTGGAATGCGAACTAGTGGTTACAGTGGCTTAGTTGCCAGAAAACATGTGCCACGCAGAGTTACAAGTTATTCGGGTTTGATTTCTAATATTTTCTTTAGAAACAATATCAGATGTTTTGTTAAGCAAGCGTCACTGTTAAAAATAAACTATGTACCATCAAAGATATGTATTATCAACCAAAACGGTCTGATGAGCATGTGGTTCATCTGATGGAGAGTCTGCCTATAACAATTACAGCACCACCCTGAACTTTGGAAAACTAAATCCCGTTCGGCAATGCATTGTGCTCGTGCATTGTGCAATGTTTGTGCTTTTTCCTGAGATATTGTTTTTGTCTCATATTTTTAGGCTTGTGACTTCACGTGGGTTGTCTCCAACTGTGTTGAAGGGTAGGTAAGTAGTAGTGAAATTACTAATTAAAATCACACTCCAGTAGATGATAAAATAATAAGAGTATCACGACTCTGGTCTTGTTATTAATATAATGTTTAAGCATATTCAAAAGCCAGAACTGTGACGGACATGTCAATTCACGAGTTAAAATAATAAGTATATTTACAAATACCTGGGTATTAAGTATGATATTATACTACATTTCTTCAACATTCGTTCAGCCGTCAAATAGTTTTTTACCGATAGCTTGGCATCTAATCATTGGATTAAGATACCGAGTACCCCAATTCTTAAGCCAAATCTTAAACTATCCAATAGTGAAAACCGCATCGCAATCGGTTCAGTGGTTTTTACGTGTAGCGTGACCAAACATGCATACAAACAAACAGACAGACATGTAATATATATATATATTCAGTAGCTTATTTAAAGTACACTATATTTTTATTTTTAAATTGTTTTGGTTTGTACAGACTTTTTCCTCTTATTGCTTTATTATAAGTACAGAAGTATAGTTACAAGATATAGATTTAACAGTTGCAATTTTTTCGAGGACATTAATATTGTAGCTTTTAAAAGTGATATCTCCATTTTGCTTATAAAGCGTTCTAAATGAAGTAACTTCACAGCATTTGCCAAACATAAACGTTAACAAAACAAAATTCTGCTTTTCGCAGCTCTCAAAAATGAAGCTGAATACAAAAACAGCGACACAATTTAGTAAACTTTGCTGCAATACTGTGAGTATGGGTATATGACATAGCCGTAACTAGAAATCGGAACGAAGTAATACTGTTTTATTATTTCTTCAACCTTGCACATTTATGTTTTTACTAGCTGTGCCCGCGGCTTTGCCAGTGTGGTCATTTTAATTAAAAGCAGCCCATACGTGTTATTCCAGGACCAAAAGTACCTATAAAGTACAATATTCTACACTTCTTCAAAATTCGTTCAGCTGTCAAATAGTTATTTATCGATTGCTCGGCATTTAATGATAGGATTAAGATACCAAGTACCCTTGTTTTCAAGTCAAACTCTAAACTATCAGTGAAAACCACATAGCAATCGGTCATGTACTTTTTACGTGATGCGCAAACAAACACACAAACAGAGAGACACGATTTAAAAAAAACGTTATATTCTTGTTTAGTTGTACATTTTAAATACCCTAGGCCAAAGTTTCTTAAATTATCTTCATTGTAAAGATTTTTTTGTACCTACTGCTTTATTATAAGAAAAAAAAATAGAATATAAATAAATAAAATAAATGAAATTGAATCCGCTTCCTGTTGACCTATTGATCTAAAATTTGGTCCACAGCTTTAGTTCTGATAACAATACAATTAATATGTATAATCAGTTTTTTTTAAGTTTTTGTTTTATCTTTTTATTGACAAGAAGATCAGGTACTAAAAGCTAATAAATCAAGGGGCGTAGCGTAACCTGAGTAATAAAAATTTGGCACTCTCCACGATTTTATATTTTATTTTATTTTTATTTTTTAGCTTTTAGTACATTATCTTTTTTACAATAAAACCGTTTAACTTTAACAAATAAAAATTTACAGATCTGTTTGATCGATTTTGTTACAAAATGGCATGTTAACTCTTTGTAGAAATAAGGCATGCTCAATACCTAATAGGTCGAAATAAAACAACCACGCAGATAAGAAGAAAAGGACAGATGAAACGCTCAGAACACGAAAGTGATCGAATTTCATAATATCCCTAAAAGTTTCAGTTCCCAAATCCATACTGACTATACTATCCACTTGGACTACAGTATTAAAGCGAAGCTGAAAGAGCCTAGAATTTCCTGCAGTCCTTTTGTACAACAAGGCTCGTTAGACGACAAAGTGCTTGTGGATACAGCTAATATTATATCATTCGTGAGACCTTCCTTGCCTGTCGTACAAATTGTGAGATTTAATGCATTTAGTGAGCAAGATAATAATAATATGCCAAATTGAGTTGAATAAGATTAAATAACTTTAAAAACTTAGCAACTACCGTAGATTGGGGTGATTAAAAAACACGAGGTGAATAGAAAAAAAAACATTATTGTTATAGGTCTGCCTCTCATGTTCTTATTTATAGATTTTAGTAGAAATGCTACCATTTGAAGCGACATTTTTTCTTTCGAGGGCAATACTCAATAAATGTCGGAACTAATTATCTTTGCCTTAAATATATTTTTTTAGGCAGTTGGCGACCGGCTAAATTTTGGTCATTTTAATTTATTGAGCAATTAGCGAAGGAGTAATAATTTTATAGTGAAGTTATATTGAATGGTCTCTTTAGACATTATAGCTTGTGTTTTAGTAAATGCAAGTTGATATTCTTTATTATTTTGGAAAAAAACAATGGCAGAATTTCGTCTGTTTTTTTTGGCGTGTTGGCGTGCAAATTGAAATATTTTTATCAAAGTAATTAATTTAATTTTCTAAGATTTTTCAAATACTTACTCATTTTCGTAAGAGCTGGAGTTATTTATTGTATGATTTTATTGATTGTATGTTTGTAATGGATAAAATATTAATTTTAATATGTTCACTATTTATTGAGTAAACATATTAAAATAAATATTTTACCCATAGAAAGCTACATTATCAGCGAGTAACATAGGTAGCATTAAATTTAAAAAAAAAAAGAAGAGAATCCTAGACATCCATATAAAAATTGCAATAATGTAAGCCAATGTATCAAAAATATAGAACGGAATGAAGTTGCCATGGAAACGAAATAATTAAAAGTCTGTGAAGTACGTTAGTAATAATGCAGTTTTTGCTGCCAATGATTATGAATTACGCTTACGGGCGGGCGTATTTTTTTTATATGTTACGACGTGTTTCAAAAATACTAAAAGTAAGAAATTTGCTGCGGTGTGAGCGCTACCCGAGCGAAGCCGGGGCGGGTCACTAGTGTTTAATAAAAGTATATCTAATTATGTACCTACAAATTACCTCCAAAATATCAATCATATAAACAGAAGTATAGGTACATACAAGTAGTATTAATGCAATTCATCTGTATCGATTTAATTAAACGAATGATCCATATGGATTGATTGATGTTGTTCTAATATTATTTATTAAAATACACTGTTTTTCTATCTTTGATAAAACTGGTGGTCAAATGCTGATATCTCTGTAGCGAATCTACTTTGAATTTGTAATTGATTAAAATATTTAAGAATCGTTACGATATTGTATCGTTAAACAAAATTGGATCGAAATGTGCCCTCCGTCCACTTGGATCCATAGCTTGGCCCCACATGAGGATCCGTGGACACATTTATGTCCTCTTAAATCCACAGGTGTCAGCTCACGGTCAGCTCTTCTTTGGACTTTGACATGACAGATCTACCCAAACAACATTATCACTATATTATTATATTTTATATTGTTGTATTTTGTAATCATTGGTATTACATAACTCCATGCGACTGATTGCAATCAGATTTTCAGGACATTGCGAAAAAATTCAAACTCAAATATACATTTTCCCGGCTTTCCCAGATGAAAAAAGTTTCACTTATATACTCTGGAACTAACGCTGAATTTTTTGACATATTTTTTGTTACGAGACGCTGCCATTTTGTTTCAGACATGTTTTTGTATGGAGACCTGCCATTGTTCTTTACTCAAAACAAAATAATTGGAAGAAAACTTTAAAAAATGTGTTGAATAAAATGTTGTGAAGAATAGAAATCGGTATAAGGTGATCAGAAACCTATGATGGGGGAAAAAACACAATTGCGGTGAAAAGAGTCGATAGTTTCAATAGATTTGTGATAGGGTTGTTAGGGTGTTATTTTTTCATCATAATTTCTAAACTTCTGAACCGATATAGATGAAACGATTTTTCTATTCACTCCAAACTACAGGTAATATAAAAATACAGTTTTTTGTATTTTTTGGAAAAACTGGTTGATAATTTAAAGGTGCTTATCATAAAACTGTAACAAGTACAGAGTACATAGAAGTAATTTTTTGTGGTTACTCTGTATTCGGTGCTGAAACCAAAACTGTTTATTTTTCTGTCTGCCGCGTATTATGCCGAAACTACTAAATGAATTCAAATGAAACTTGGCATGTTTTGAGTTCATACTATAAAGTAGGACATTGGATACTTTCATCCCCAAAAAAAATTAAAGGTTTCCTGCAGGATAGGGGTTGAAAGTTATATAAAAGAACATGCGTCACGCTAAAACTAAAGAACGGATTTTGATGCAACTTGGCACAGTCATAGTTCAATTATGATGGGTTGAGTAAACTTTTTATCCCGAAAAAAAAGCGTTCCTGCGGGATAGGGATCCAAAGACGACCGACCGGTTGGTCTCGTGGCTAGAGATCCTAGGTACGAAATCGAACGGTCGCGGGTTCGAATCCTGCAAGGTGCAATCATTTGTGTGATGAGCAGAAATGTTTGTTTCCGGGTCATGGATGTTAATATTCTTATCTATGTATGTTTATCCGTTATCTAGTGCCCATAGCACAGGGTATCCTAGTTTGGGGCTAGATAATTGGTGTGGGAATGTCCTGAATATATTTATTTATTTTAAAGTTATGTTAATATTGAAGTATTAAATATAATATAATTAAATTAAATATAATGTAGCTGTTTTCAAGAGTCATAACGAATCGTCTCGCTCGTAGACTCGACGAATTTCAACCACCAGAACAAGCTGAGTTTCTAGAAGGATACGGCATCATAGACCACATTCACACATTGCGGCAAATTATACATTAAACCAAAGAGTATAATCAGCCCCTGTGCTTCTGGCGTTTGTGGACTTTGAGAAGGCCTTTGACTCCATCGAGACCTGGTCTGTCCTGGAGTCCCTGCAGCGATGCCAAGTCAACTGGCGATATATTAAAGTGTTATGATGCCTGTATGACGCCGCAACAACAACCGTCCAAGTACAGAATCAGCAAACTAAGCAAATCCTCCTGCATCGAGGAGTGAGACAAGGGGACGTTATTTCCCCGAAATTGTTCACAAATGCATTGGAGTATATGCTTAAGACTGGACTGGAAAGGACGTGGCATAAACATCAACGGTGAGCACATCTCACACTTGAGATTTGTGGATGACAACGTCACTATGGCAGAAACGTTGCAGGACTTACATCAGATGCTGAACGGCCTAGCTTATTCATCTCAACGCATCTGTCTCCGGGTGAATTTGGATAAAACCAAGATAATGTTCAATGAACATGTCTTTCCGAAACTGATTGCTGTTCACGGATCTCCTCTTGAAGTTGTTCAAGAGTATGTTTACCTTGGGCATACGCTGAAGTTGGGTACAAATAACTTTGGAGAGAGGCCCGAAGAAGAATACAGCTGGGCTGGGCAGCATTTGGTAAACTTCTCGAGTATTTTCCACACCAATTCCCCAATGCCTGGAAACGAAGGTCTTCAACCATTGCGTCCTGCCTATTATGACTTACGGAGCTGAGACGTGGGATCTCACGGTACGACTAGTTCACCAATTCAAAGTCGCTCAGCGTGCTGTGGAAAGGGCTGTGCTCGGAGTTTCTTTGCGAGATCAAATCCGGAACGAGGCTATCTGACAGAGAACCAAAGTTATCGACATAGCCCAAAGGATTAGCAGGCTGAAGTGGCAGTGGGCTGGTCATATTTGCCGAAGGACCGATAATCGTTAGGGTAGGCGTGTTCTTCAGTGGAGACCGCGACTCGGCAAACGTAGTGTGGGATGCCCTCCGGCTAGGTGGAGCGAAGACATATGCAAGACGGCTGGAAACGGTTAGAAAAGAAAAGCCGAAGATCGGGCTCAGTGGCGTGGTTTGGGAGAGGCCTATGTCCAGCAGTAGACTGATGCGGGCTGATAATTATGAAATATAATAAAATTAAATAAAAGTGCTGTAGCAGAAAAAAATGCAGTAGTTTTATTTTTCGTCATAATATTATTATCTGGAGCTTCCCAAAGCGCGCGCGATGGACTGCGTGTCGTCACAGAATATATAATAGTTAATACCGCGGCCAGCCGATAGGCAAGCAAGGCACAGAGCATAGGCCAAGGAGGGTCATTTATCGAAAGTATTTTAGGTTTTTAATTAGATTCGTTAATTGGTTTGGTTTAAATTTGTTTGTTTGTTTTATTTGAAGTTTGTAGGTAGATATGAGGTAGGCATTATTAAAGTATCCTGGTCGAGATAATAATACTCGTAATTAGGCTACCTACTCAGCGAAAGTAATTTTAGGATCTTAATTTATTCACTTAACAAGATGAAAAATAATAAACGTGCAGTTAAATAATACTAGAATTAGTCTTCCAAGCCGCTTCCAGTAGGTAACGTTCCCAACGTTGGTCACGTATTGCTTCCACCAGATGCGCTGATAGATCTTTATATATTTTATGTGCTCCTGGTCCCCATGGCCCCAGTGTCTCTACCCCAAAAGACTCAAATATATATCCGCTGTCAAGGGTACTATATTTACCCCTTTTGAGGCTCTCAGCTGATTCAGCCGCCGCTCCAGCTTTATTTTGAGTTCTTTGAAGACAAGACGGCACAAGGGTGTCTACGTTAGTAGCGTCCCACATCAAAGGCCGCCCCATCTTCCATGGAACAAGAGTCATTCCGTCAGGTCTTTTACCATCGTCACGTATGAGGCCTTTAGGTTCTAAAAAGCAGCACAGTTGGCGGTGGTAAAAGCCCGACAGATGACATAATTTAGGTTGGATTGGCGAGGAATCCTTGCTGCGCTTCTTCAACAGGAATCAAATTTTAAGATCTTAGTTTAGAATTCGTATATGGATTTGTTACCGGTTGTTTGTGATTTATTTATTTGGTATTCATGTTTTTCGGTTAATAGTTTCTTCCGTAATGCACCTCTAGAATACTCAAAGAATATATCAAATTTCAAATCTCTAGATCTAACGGTTTAGGCTGTGCGTTCTCTGTCAGTCAGTCATTCAGTCGGTATGTCACGGTACTGTTTTATAGGCATGATAACAATAATTCAATAAAACACATTGTTTTATTATTCTGCCCAATGAGTGATTCCCAGTCAAATTATTTTATTTTATTTTATTATATTTGTGGGGCTTACAGCTATCGTTACAAAACAGTCTAAAAACAAAATAACTTAGGATAATCCATTAACAAGCCTCCTTTTTTCAATAGTTATTGTTAATATCATACTGCCCTTTCATATTGCAATATTTCAAACTATCCGGGCATCTATCTATTTAAAAACTTATAATTAAAAAAGTTAGTATTTAAAAGTTAGTATTTAAAAGTCTGTACAAAGAATATAATAAAAATGGTGTAGGGTACTTAAAATACTTAAGCTACTAAACAAGTTTTTTTTTAAATCGTGTTCTTTTGTCGTGCATCGCGTTAAAACTACGTTTCGATTTACAAACTGGTGTAAGTACTTGGTATCTCAGTGAGATGAATTGAAGCCTATCAAAATATGTTCCAAAAAAATTTGGAACAAATTTTGAAGTAGTGTAGTACATTGTACTTTATAGGCACTTTTGGTACTGGAATAACCCATAGGTTACTTTTGCCCAATTAAATGACCACGTGGGCAAAGCCACGGGAACAGCTAGTTCTAAAGAAAAATAAACTAGACTTCGTCTTTATGGTACAGGATGGAGTTATAAACTACCCATTATTAAAAATATAATAAATAAGATGAAGAAAAATGCGTGCAAAGTTCAATAATGTTTCTATTCACCCGATATCACGGTAATTAATGTGTAAAATTAGAGTGTAAGATATTGCTAGATATTTATAAAAGGTTTGACTTGATGATTTGTCAATAACTTAAATCTTCAATGTCAATTCAATTGGCAAAATCAGAAACTGTGTCAGGCAAAGTACGCCAAACATGACAATCATGTTAGGTCGCAAATAATTACAGTGTACTGATATTTGGAATGTTTTTAGGATAGATAGAAATAGAATAAATATATAAATTTTCTGTATTTTTTCATGTTTTGCCTTTTATAACTTGGAAACGATGCATCCTACAGAAAAAAATGATACACTTTACAATTGAAGTGTAGTATATAGCTGTAAGTGTATTGTAGTGTATAGCTCTTAGCTCTGTAGGTCTAACTGGACTGGATATACTAGTTATCGAAACGAAGCTAATCATAATCACAATCCCCGAAACTACCAAAATGATGTGTATATAATTTTGTGTATATAATGATGTGTATATAATTTTGTGTATATAATGATGTGTATATAATGATGTGTATATAATGATGTGTATATAATGATGTGTATATAATTTTGATGACTAAAGCATAATTATTAATTATACTCAATTTCATTTAGTATGATCAAATATATTTTTTCCTGAGTTATATTTCTCCTAGTCTTTCTTATACCTACAAAAGTCCTGCAAGTCACCTGGCTCGATATTTTTTTAAATCCAGTTTCCTTAACTTTTTCTTTTTATTCCTGATAACAAAGGAACTATTGGTTACACGGGGTTCCAATTGTACATTGTAGATAAATAACTGTTCTACAACATCAAATCCTATTAATTTTCACGCAGGATGAGTATTTTTGCCGATATTCTGCTCGGAAAACTGTAATTTTGAACTTTTTAGGAAAGATGGTCAACACTTTCAAGTGTTGTTATCTGTTGGAATTACTTTTGCACTTAAATTATAGCAAATTTTGTCTGCTTTAAAAGTACACCAAGTAATAAGCCAAAAACTGACAATTTGGAGGTATTTCGAGCACCACGTAGTTAGCACAGGTCTTTCGAAGCTGCAAACTTAGTTTAACACTATTGTTTATTTTTCTTAACAACATCCCAAAAGAAAAAGTTTACTGCAACTTTTAGCGACCTACGATATTTTAAATGACTGAAATGAAATAAAAAAACAGATAGGTATCTACTAGGCAAGCGTGCTACACCTTCTACCCCATCATCGCTTTCCATCAGGTCAGATCGTAGTGAAACGATTGCCTAGTCCGTAATAAAAAAAAAAAAAAACAAAAAAAGATTTAACTTATAAATTATTTTTCTTCATAATTTATCTTACCAGAAGATGTCTGTCGCCCGACACTCTCGCACCGGAAATTAGATCGCAGATGGAGGCAAGTGTCCGTATTGCGCTGTGCACCCTGCTGACATTAGTCTAGTATTCTTAGTCAGTTCCTCAGGCTTTCATAAAAGGGGTTTTTAGGGATCCATACGTCTGAATGAAAAAAGGAACTCTTAAGGGAATAATCGTGTGTCTGTCTCCCTGTCCGTCTATCACAGCCAATTTGCTCCGAATCTAGTGGACCGATTAAGTTGAAATTTGGTACACATATTAATTTCTGTGACCCAAACACGAAATTGTAACATAAATACATACTGTAATGTACTTGATAGTTGTGAGGATCTCAAATGTCTTTTATTTATAATTTTAAAATAAATAGTTTATAAGTTAATTAGTTTTAAAATATATTAAAATTAATCTTTGACTTGACCTTAGATTCAGGTGTCGATTTCTATAGAGCAAATTATTTCTTAAATTAAGCATTCTGGAATACTGGGCCATGAATCATAACCCTAGTAGTAGCCCAATTAAGCATTCGGATAAACTTACTGCGTCAGGGCTAGGGAAATATATTACGATAGCTTTGTTTGTTTGTCGTATGAGGTAGTGCTGGCCTCTGATGTCAGAGTTTGTCAAGCCGCCCAAAGACCTCTGACATGGCTTAACGACTGCTATTAATCAATAACAGCCGGGACCGACAGCTTAACGTGCCCTCCGAAGCACGGAGCGATAGAAAACCGCACATAACTTAGAAAAGTCATTGGTGCGGAGCCTAGGTTTTGAACCTGGTGTCGTTGGATTCTAAATTGCACTATAGAACCGTTAGGCCACCATCGCTTTTATTACGATAGCTAAAAAAATGCAATACATATTTTTTTCTTTAAATCTCAGCAATAAACTTTCAGGGATCAGAATTATAGTCAAGAATCCTGAAAATGTAGAATGTAAAGTATTTTAGATCCTCATTCAACTTCCATTGCTAAGTAAACACGAAGCAGATGTAAATAAGCTAATACACTCAGAGGTATGGAGAGTGGAGCTACAGTCTGCGCTACGCATTTCAGATACAAAGGTGGCAGACTTAGTTCTAAGTGTAAATAAATGCAGTAGGCTGTCATTGACTATTTTATGCTGTATTTTGAATAGCCATCTGCCGAATTTCTGACACCTAACAGTCGCATTTGATCCATGTTTGCGAATGTTCTGACCAAACAGAACATTTTTTTTCTTTAAAGTAGAGAGGCTCTATTAGAGTGATAGCTGCGCCGCGTTTATATGTCTCAATGTACATATTCATGTGAAATCGTGCAATGAAAACCATCCGTATTGTCCTACAATTAGATATATTCTTATGAAAAGGAGAAAGAAAAGGAGTGGAATGCTCTGCCCTCGTCAGTGTTTCCGGTAAAATATAACCCAGGTGAGTTCAAGTCAAGAGTGAAAAGGTATATACTAGGCAAGCGTGCTACACCTTCAACCGCATCATCGCTTTCCATGAGGTGAAATCGTGGGCAAACGATTGCCAAGACCGTTATAAAAAATAAAAATAAAACTTACGATACGAATGATGATTAAAGCTTCTAAATCTATCTATACTTATAATAAAGCAATAGCAACGAAAAAGTCTGTACAAAGAAGATAATTAAAAAAGAAATGGTCTAAGGTACATAAATAAGCCAATAATAAGAATATAACATTTCAAAAATTCGTGACTGTCTGTTTGTCTGTTTGTCTGTTTGTCTGTTTGTCTGTTTGTCTGTTTGTCTGTTTGTCTGTTTGTCTGTTTGTCTGTTTGTCTGTTTGTCTGTTTGTCTGTTTGTCTGTTTGTCTGTTTGTCTGTTTGTCTGTTTGTCTGTTTGTCTGTTTGTCTGTTTGTCTGTTTGTCTGTTTGTCTGTTTGTCTGTTTGTCTGTTTGTCTGTTTGTCTGTTTGTCTGTTTGTCTGTTTGTCTGTTTGTCTGTTTGTCTGTTTGTCTGTTTGTCTGTTTGTCTGTTTGTCTGTTTGTCTGTTTGTCTGTTTGTCTGTTTGTCTGTTTGTCTGTTTGTCTGTTTGTCTGTTTGTCTGTTTGTCTGTTTGTCTGTTTGTCTGTTTGTCTGTTTGTCTGTTTGTCTGTTTGTCTGTTTGTCTGTTTGTCTGTTTGTCTGTTTGTCTGTATGTCTGTTTGTCTGTTTGTCTGTTTGTCTGTTTGTCTGTTTGTCTGTTTGTCTGTTTGTATGTTTGTCTGTTTGTCTGTTTGTCTGTTTGTCTGTTTGTCTGTTTGTCTGTTTGTCTGTTTGTCTGTTTGTCTCTTTGTCTGTTTGTCTGTTTGTCTGTTTGTCTGTTTGTCTGTTTGTCTGTTTGTCTGTTTGTCTGTTTGTCTGTTTGTCTGTTTGTCTGTTTGTCTGTTTGTCTGTTTGTCTGTTTGTCTGTTTGTCTGCTTGTCTGTTTGTCTGCTTGTCAGTTTGTCTGTCTGTATGTTTGATCGCGCATCACGTAAACCGATACTGGACCGATTGCGATATGGTTTGTCACTGTTGGATAGCTTATGTTTTGACTTAAAAACGGTACTTTATATCTCAATCCGATGAGTAGAAGCCGAGCAAACGATAAAAATATTTATGACGGCTGCAGGAATTTTGACCAAATACTGGTATATTGGTATTTTAGGTCCTGGAATAGCACAAAGATTACTTTAAACCTACAGAAATGACCACATGAGCGAAACTGCGGGCATCAGCTAGTATAATAAGAAACATGTCGAATAGAAGAATTATATTTTTTGTGAATTAAATGCTTCAGATGTGACATACTTACCTATCGTTCGAATGCAAACAGACGACGCTAGGTTCATACAAAATTAGGTTCGCAGCCTTTCCATCCTTCCCCACTGCGTCGGTTCAAATAGAGCTCTTGGTTGTTTTTAGGTTCATAAAAAACCAGGAAAATTGTTACCAGGAATGAAAATAAATAGCAAATTTGGTTGTCTATAGCCATGTTTTTTGTATAGATTGATCATCTATCTGATATTGCGCATCTTTTTGTAGATAATAATTGCAATGCCACCCAAGGAGGTTTAGAAAAAGTTGGATTCTGCACCGCCCAAAAAACGAATGAAGCATAGCGTATGGTGGCCGCTTACTTATATGGGCGTGAGTGGATAATTTGTGGTGTTTTGGTGGATAGAAAATTTCACACAATTTCATCGAAAAGACTAACAGATGGGGTAGGCAAGTTCTTGAGTAGAGACCACGTGTAGGCAAACGTAGTGTAGGATGCCCTCCGGCTAGATAGAGCGACGACCTGCTTAAAGTAGCTGGCAGCAATTACATTAGAAGAGCCGTAGATTGGGCTCAGTGGCGCGCATTAGTAGAGGCCTATGTCCAGCAATGGACGAGTACAAAAATTCAAATTCAAATTATATTTATTTGTAATAATATTGTGTTAATAAGATGTTCATGGTTGGTTAGTAAAGTGGTTTCCAGTGTACAAAGTTTTATACATGCACGCCATTTAGGTAAGTTCTATAAATTATACAAAATTATGAATTGATTTTACATGATGATCAAAATTAACTTTAAAATTAATCTGGCTGGATTACACCGGTGATAGTAATCCAGACAGAAGAACACTTACACAGGTTCAACGAAATTAACATAACATGACCTTGACCTACTTAAGTTTCTCTGCTGTGGCCCTGCTTCCGGTGCAGACGGGATGCCGGGCGGTTGCACAATTGAGAGCGTTTTTATTTACCGCACAAATGGTGCTCTTAACTGTACCATGCTAGTGTTACTGTTATGTTTATTTACTGCACAAATGGTGCTCTTAACTGCACCATGCTAGTGTTACTGTTATGTTTATTTACCGCACAAATGGTGCTCTTAACTGCACCATGCTGGTGTTACTGTTATGTTTATTTACCGCTCAAATGGTGCTCTTAACTGCACAATGCTGGTGTTACTGTTATGTTTATTTACCGCACAAATGGTGCTCTTAACTGCACCATGCTGGTGTTACTGTTATGTTTATTTACCGCACAAATGGTGCTCTTAACTGCACCATGCTGGTGTTACTGTTATGAAGCAAAATTATCTACTATTTTATACATTCTTTTGTAAGTTTTCAGTTAAATCGCGGTAACGGTACATTGTGGTGGGTTTGTTGTTTAGACAGTAAGGAATCGTAGTAGCCGTCACACAGGAAATCCTAGTATGGCTTCTACCAAAACACCTAAGGTGATCCAGTATCCTCAAAATTTGTTTTTTTTTGGTACTAATCAAATTGTACCTATCGTTTCCTACGTTAATGAAACAATTATTGTTGTAACAAACTGTTATTGATGTAAATAAGTATATATTATTAGTATTATTATTAAAGAAAGCTGTAGAACACAGGTTTGTGAGTGCAGAAAATGACAATTGCAAGTAAATTTCGGTCTGCAGGCACAAAAGAGAGCAGGTTCATTTAAAAGACAATTGTTTTTGAATTAGCATGAAATGTTGGTAAAATTAGATAATTATTATTTGTTGGGTAAAACAGTGTTCTTGATTGTATGCAAGAACTTATAGTATCATTAGATTGCGTCCAATAAGTATGAGCTGACCACCACAAACTACAATACATTAATTCTGTCCAAATTATTGTGAATCTATTGAAATTATTTTAATAACTGTTGCTGTCTATCTATAAGTACAAATTCAGAAGTTATTATACTGTATATCGAGAGCTACACATATCCCTGACAAAGCTGTTGTCGAAGCGACCCAAAGTGCAATAAAACCCATCGTTCGGAACGTATACTCTGTAGTTTTTGGTCAACTGTACGATGCCTGTATACCATGCAAATATGTATGAAAGCTATTGTAGCAATGACTAACTGTATCCCGTGGCTCAAACGGGAGATTTCTCATGTTACCGTAAAAAAAGAGTTTATAGCCAATAAATTCCTTGAACGAATTGTATTCCAGACCGGGTTGTTTAGAGTCATTTAACTGTCCGTTTGGTACCCATGTACCCATTTTAGACATACTAAAATTAAGTTACTAACCTATCCCCTCCCCTAAACCCCCTCGCAGAGACAAGCTCAATGTGTGTGGAAATCATACGTATGCCCCATAATCCATACCAATATATAAACGTTGTCTGTTTGTTTGGGGAGCTTATTAAGCCATTGAGATGAAGCAAATATAGCTGTTCAACAAGTGCAAAGCGTTTTTAGAATTCTAAGGTTCGATTTATTTTGAAAGTACTCGGGAAGGTTAAAGAGACTTACAATATTTTACATCAAGTCCGTCGCTAGTACAGGTTTCAAAATACAACATGTTATATGTGCGTAAATAGCCCGCAGCAACACCCAAAACGTAGCTGATACGCGTGTCGCTCCGTCTTGAGATAACGAGCCTTGTGGAGAGATAGCCCCAGGCTCGTATTACTTCGTTTGACCCTCTGTTAGTAGCTTTTCTTCTTCGTGTTTTATTTTCGTCACCTGTGTACATTTTGCTTTATTTGCTTAGCCAAATTCAACATAAAAGTCCGATTTGGGTGATTATTTTTACTCGTAGCACCCAAACGCGAACAGAGAGAGGTGTAATAAGTTTAGGGTGGGTGTATTTCTGTGTGTGGCATCGTAGCTCCCAAATGAATGGACCGCTTGTGATGTGTTTTTTTCTATAATTATGAAAGCTGATTTGATCGAGATGGTTTTTAGCTATAAATGGGTGGGGGAGTAGAAGATCGTAACTCCCAAACTAATGAACCTATTTTGATGCATTTTTTTCTTTGTTTTTTGAATGCTAAAGCCCCAAACTACCTCCCCGCCGAGGTAGGGTCTTTTATAGTTTTTAAATTTGTGCTTGTTATTAGTGAAAGCAGTCGGTGGTTCTATAATTTCTTCAAAATTAGTCCAGAGCGATGGTGGCCAATATGCGGATTCGATAGTCAGTTTTCACCAATGGATTGTATGAGTTTCTAACTGTGCCCCGCGACTTTGCTCGTGTACAAATCTTGCTGGTCATCTCATAGGGTATTTTTTTTCATACGAACTTAAGGAACCCTAAAAACGAGTAAAAAAAAGAAAGTTTTTATCAGTTGCCCACATAATACGCTGTCAGAAAACAGTATCAAACAACAACTGCTGTTTTACTATATAACCCACATACATTCCATGTTCCATGTTTATTTGAAGCCTGTAAATGTTAATTGTGAAAAGTCACCACACAATCTCTTACCTTTACTCAAAAAAAACCGCAACATTAACCGTTAGCTGTTCGTTAACAGGATGACTTTGAAACTTGAAGCATCAGTACGTAACTTCCAATTGCGTTGGGGGAGGAACTGAGGGCAGATAAAACGCATAAATTGGGGCCAAACAAGGGTTGACGCTCTAACTTGGAGCATTAGAGTTTGAACGTGGAAGAAGTGTCATTCTTTCGAGTTATAATCATTTCCGGTTTGGAAAAGGGCAGATTGTGTTAGAGAAGTGGTAGCGGGTTTAGTTTCTGTAGCGTATTCCTTACTTGTTGTTTGTTTATCGTATGAGGTAGTGCTGGCCTCTGGTGTCAGAGTTTATCAAGCTGCCCGAGGGCCTCTGACATTGCTTAACGACTGCTATTAATCAATAACAGCCGGGACTGACAGCTTAACGTGCCCTCCAAAGCACGGAGCAATGGAAAAGCGCACATAACTCAGAAAAGTCATTGGTGTGGAGCCTAGGTTTTGAACCCGGTATCGTTGGATTCTAAATTGCACTATAGAACCGTTAGGCCACCATCGCTCTCAAAATTACCCTACTGAAATTTACCTATTACTAGTTTTCCTATTACTAGATTTATACGTCAATCGTTTTGTCTTAATCTTGCGAGGGCTACTAAATACATGATATTAATCAAAATTCAATATGACGACAACTAGACGCTATATTGTGTAAAATAAGTCGACGAACTATGTCAAGTGGGGTATCATTAAATAGGTATATGAAAATCATCTTTAGATTTCTCTTATAATTTTTCGTTTCAAATGACCATTTAAGCCATATATTATAATGATTTATAGCTGTTTTTATCAAAGTTTCAACAAAAAAAGATTTTTTTTTATAGTCTTAATGTATTGTATCGTATTTACGTGAAAGCTCTCCAAACAAACAAACATTTCACTTTATATGTTAATTAGCATTCCCGCCCGTGACTTCGTTCGCGCGGACTACTGTTTATCGCGAAAAATAGTGTCCTATGTTCATCTAGGATATTAAAAACCAATACAAAAGTAGGTATAGCACCAATGCTTTTGATATTTTTTGACATACTTGCTACTTTTGTTTCCGTGGCAACCGTTTCTTATAGCGAGATATCAACATTGTTCCAGTTATTCCCGTTTTCCCGGAAAAACTTACATTTTTGCGGGATAAAAAGTATCCTATGTTTTATTCCATGGTATAAGCTATCTCCATTCTAAATTTCATTAAAATCCGTTCAGCCGTTATCGCGTGATAGCTCCCCAAACAAACAGACAACGTTTCACTTTTATATATTGGTATGGATAAAAGATAATAATAAAATGAAATGATGATGTTTCCTAAGATAATAGTTTGAATGGTTTTAGATAGATTAACTCATTATTTAATGCCAGTACAAAGAAAAATAATTAATAAAATATAGTTTATTATCTGTTATCTTAAACTGTTAAAAGAACAGATAATTAACTGTCGTTCAATAAATATGTCTCAATCCTCCATCTGCACTGGAGGATTGAGATGGTACCACATCCAGGGACGGACTAGCAGTCCGGGCTGCCCCAGGTCATGTAGTACCAGCCGCTCTTTTGCAGCTCCATCATTGAGCTAAAACATTATTCATACTTCCCATCGGATCTCGTTATCAGAATTTCTCATTAACTAATCTCGCTCGACTTTTCTATCGAATCTCGAGATCCATTGTAACATAAATAAAATATTTTTTCTTCCCATCAGATCTTGAGATCCATAGCAACAAAAAAATATTTTTTCTTCCCATCGGATCTCGAGATCCGATGCAACTTAAATATATATATATATATATATATATATATATATATATATATATATATATACATATAGTTTTTGCCTTCTGAACGGATCATACGAGCAAGATATATTGAACATGTTTGTTCTTTTAATCTGATATCGTATAATACGATACGATACGATACGAAATACTTTATTGTATACCAAAACAAAGAACAAACAATAATATTTTATTTTTTATTTTGTTTCACTTTAGCTTTTCTACAAAAATGACTATTAACTTTTGCCTATTAAATAAAATTGATTAATGTGTATGGACATATATTTTAAATACCTATTTTGATATATTATTATTATATAATTTACATAGTTTATTATGTAGGTGTGGTTAGGTAAGTCTAATCATAACCATTTAAACATAATACATATGGATTTTCTATTAGAATAAAATGATTGTTTATGTCGATATTAAACTAATTTGAAATTAGACAACAAAACATTAAATGGAACAAGTATATCTTCAGTGTACTGTAAATAATGTATAAATATTTTACAAAAAATATATTTAAAAAACAGGTTAAAATATAAACAACTAGGTATGTTATCATCATCAGTCTGTGTTCGTCCACTGCTGGACGTAGGCCTCTCCGAAGGCACGCAATTTGGCCCAATTTTCGGCTCTTTGCATCCACTTTCTGCCAGCAACCTTAAGCAAATTGTCGTTCCGTCTAGCCGGTGGTCGTCCTACACTATGTTTACCAATTCACGGTCTCCACTCGAGTACACGTTTACCCCAACGGTTATCGGTACTGCGGTTAATATAGCCAGCCCACTGCAACTTCAGCTTGTTTATTCGCAGAGCTATGTTGGTAACCTTAGTTATCTGCTGGATCACCTCGTTTCGAATTCGATCCCTTAGCGAAACTCCAAGCATAGATCTCTCCATAGCCCGCTAGTGACTTCAAGTTCGTGGACCAGCCATACCGTAAGTGTCCACGTCTCAGCTCGGTAAGTCATTACCTGTAGGACGCACTGTTTGAATACCTTTGTCTTTAGTCACTGAGGGATAAATGACGAGAAGACATGACGCAGCTTCCTGAATGCTGCCCAGCCCAGGTAAATTTTTCTATTGACTTCTTTCTGAAAATTGTTCCGGCCCAGTTGTAAGATTTGCTCTAAGTAAACGTAGAGTTGAACAATCTTGAAAGCAGTGTCGTTAGCTGTAATCGGTAACGGAGCGTGCTCTTTCAGCATGATCTTGGTTTTATCCAATTTCATTCCAAGAACGATTTTCTTGGAAGCTTCAGCTAGGCTATCCAGCATCCACTGCAAATTCTGCAACGATTCTGATATAATGACGATGACATCTGCAAATCTAAAGTGTGAGATGTACTTGCCATTTATGACGATGCCCTGCCCTTCTCAGTCCAATGTTTTAAATATCTTAATTGTCTTATAATACGTTGGTGAACAATTTAAGCGATATCACATCCCTTTGTCTCACTCTTCGATGCAGGTTGACATGTTTAGTCTGTTTGTCCTGGATTTGCATCTCAGCACTTGGATATATCGCCAGTCTACTTGGCATCGTTGCAGAGATTCTAGAACAGCCCAATTGTCGATTGAGTCAAAAGCGTATGAGAACGCTTACGTCCACAAACGCCAAACACAGGGGCCGATTATACTCCTCTGACTTCTGTATAATTTGCCTTACTGTGTGGATGTGGTCTATGGTGCCATATCCTCCACGAAATCCAGCCTGTTCCTGTGACTGAAACTCATCTAGTCTCCGTGCTAAACGGTTCGAGACAACTCTTGAAAATAACTTGTAGACATGGCTCAGAAGTGAAATAGATCTGTAATTCTTCAAAAGAGTTTTATCACTTTTTTTGAAGAACAACACGACCAAACTTCTGTGCCTTGTCTAGGCATGTACAAAATTAACATACTAAAATCAAATAATGAACAAGTCTTTTTAAAAATAACTGAAGTAACTTATCAATAATATTTGTTACTTATTAAAATCACAAAGTAAATCAGTGTTAAAATTTAACCCATGGTTGAAATATTTCTGTTAAATTTTTTAAACTTAAATTATTAATTTTTTTGATAGAGAAAATTTGTCATTTTAAAATAAATGTCTATATTAAAACATATATCACTAAAATACAATTATTTTTCTCCAATTATTAAATCACAGAGTAAATCTGTGTTTAAATTAATACACAATTTGTAAAATTTTGATTAAATAACCTAACTACAATATGTTTTCACTTTTTATTAAATTTTGATGAAATCTGTCTTAATATTAAACCACACGAATGCAATTTCACCATTGTTAGTTTTACTCTAACTTTAAACAAATATCAAATATATAGAACGCTAATCGCTTTCACTCAGCCACCTCCCGTATCCAACCACAAAAGTGTCGCTTCAGTCAAATGTAAGTGATATTACCCCACTGAAGGAATACAGATGTCAGCTTCCTGTATTTACAATGAGTATTTTTCTACTGGGTATATTTTAGCTAAGTACCTTTTTATTTTATATAAGTCTTTGAAGATTATCTACTTGTTAAATGGATATTTTAATGGAAATAGGCTGGTTGAATGTGACCCACGGTGTCTTTGTAAACGCCAAGATGTTAGCAGCTCATTTGAGTTTAGTGTTCGCATCAATATCTTGGACACCAAAACTGAATATAGGCCTGCACTACAACGGAGGGCTTTGTGATTGCAGATTTTAGCGTCTTTGTAAATAAGTCGAAATGGCGAAGAGTTTTACTCTAAAATCTTTTAATTGCATGATTTACTCGTTGAAATTACATCCATACCAATATATAAAAGTGAAACGGTGTCTGTTTGTTTGTTTGCTTGTTTTTTGTTTGGGGAGCTTTCACGCGATAACGGCTGGACGGATTTTGATCAATTTTGGAATGGAGATAGCTTATATCCTGGAATGTTTGTTTGTTTTTTTGTCATCTAAACAACAAACAATATCCCGGAAAATTGTAAGTTTCCAAGGGAAAACTGGGGAAAATGTTGATTACCCGCTATAAGGAACTGTTTCCATGGAAACGAAATAGCAAGTCTGTCAAAAATATCAAGAGTATTGATGCTATACCTACTTTTGCATTGGTTTTTAATATCCTAGAAGAACAAAGGATGATATTTTTCGCGATAAACTTTAGTCCGCGCGGTTGAAGTCGTGTGCGGGAAAGCTAGTACTTATATATTATATAAAGTTATTTATTATTATTATCAGCCCATATCGTCCAACTGCTGGGCAAAGGCCTCTCTTCCCTCCTTCTAATTTTTCCGGTCTATTGCTTTAGTTCGCCATTCTTTCTCGTACACATCAAGTTCGTCTCGCCACCGTCGTCTAGGCCGGCCACGCTGTCGCTTGACGCCTTGCGGGATCCATTCCGTGATGGATTTAGCCCATAGCTCGTCTGACATACGACAGACGTGTCCAGCCCAGTCCCATTTAAGCATGGCTGTTTTTTGGGTTACATCGGCGATCTGGGTCTTAGAGCGCAATATTGTATTTCTGATACGGTCTGTTAGTTTTACTCCCAAGATACTACGCTCCATCGCTCGCTGGCAAACCTCGAGCGTGGACCTTTGTTGAACAGTCAAAGACCAAGTCTGAACGCCGTATGTGAGGATGGGGAGAATGCACGTGTCCATGAGTTTACGTTTTAGGCACATGGGTAAGTTACCCTTCATTAAGTCCTTCATGGCCCAATAGCGTTTTCGGTGCATGTAGCAATTTATTTGTCTTGTCTTGCCTGGAAGGAAACTATTTGGCCAAGATATACGTACTCTTGGACATACTCAATCTCCACATCTTCTATGCATGCCTTGCGCTTGGTGCTGTTTGTCATGAACTTGGTCTTTGACATGTTCATACTGAGTCCGACCTCGAGGCTTGCTTTGCTTAGGTCTTCAAGCATTTGTTGTAACCTGTGGCTGTGGAAGAAAACAGGACTATATCGTCAGCAAATCGGAGGTTGGTTAACCTCTTATTTCTAACAACAACGCCTTTTCTCTCCCAGCCAGTAGCTAGCTTTTTGAAAACTTCTTCGAGGGTGGCAGTGAAGAGTTTTGGGGAGTGGGTCGCCTTGCTTGACTCCTTTGCCAATACGGAAAGATGGCCCAGTGGTTTGGATTTTTACTGATGCTGTGCTGTTACGGTAAATATTCTGAATAAGTTTGATATATGTGACATCTATGTTTTGATTACTAAGTGCATTAAAGAGTGAAGAATGGGTGATACTGTCGAATGCCTTTGAATAGTCGACAAATGCTATGTACAACGGGAGTTTGTATTCATGGTACTTTTCTAATAACTGATTAAGAGAGTGAAGATGGTCTGTGGTGGAGAGGCCTCGGCGGAATCCTGAATGTTCCGGAGGCTGATGTAAATCCAGCTTTCCGGAGATACGGTTTTCAATGACTTTGACAAATGCTTTGTAAAGATGGGAGACAAGGCTGTAATAGTTATTTAAGTAATAGTAAGTAATAGTTATTTTAAGTAATAGTATATGTAATAGTTATTTATTTTATTATAATAATTTTGCAATTCATTAACCGACTTAACTTTCAACATAGATTTTCAAGTTGATTTTTGTGTATGTAATATTGTCAAAAATGTGTACATGAGTATCTGAAGAAATATACCAAATTTCGCGAATGAATGTATGTATGTTTATCCACGTATTCATTGGAAACTACAAGTCCGATTGCAAGAATTCTTTTTTTAATAGTTTAATTTCTTTCAACTTAGGGCATAGTTAAAGTTTTATCAAAATCGGTGCATTAGTTAAAGATATATGGAATATTAACTGTTTCTAGTATGGCATTCCTTTTAGCGAACGGAATTAAATATTTCATTGCCTTATGCCTACTTTGACGAAACTAAAATGTGAGAAATAAAAAATCAATTACTAACTTCAAATACCTAGTATGAAACTAAAAAGCTTTTTTTGAACTCTGCGCCTGGTCAGTTCCTCTAAAACTTACATAAGTCGGTTAGGGCATCACACCTACCTCAAATAAAATGAATTATTTATTTCTTTTAAGTTTTATACTATTTAAAGTCGGTTTTTTTATATGTTATTTATTTAGTTTAGTTCTGCCGATGCATATTTAGGCAAACCCTCGTGTATATCGAGGGCTAATTTGGGTGCTCAACTTCAGCTTCTTTTTTTTTAATAGCTAGTGCGGGGCTTGTGTTTCTATTTCGCCAATGTCACGTAAATAGAGTGACAAACACTCGAGATTGCCGGTAAATTTTATTTTTATCCGACTCCGGAGAATTATGTGTTTGGATTGTAAGTATATTTGTTTGTACGTCCCACAGCCTAAACGGCTTGATAGATTTTGATAAATGAGGTATCATTGGATTTGTCTTAAGGACGAGAGTGCTCTAGGATATAATGAAGTGTCAAGAAAACTAATATGGCGGTAAGCCATCCTCATCATCAGCGGCCATAATGTATTTCCGACGGGACAAAAAATTACCCAAACCTATCGAGTGAGGTATCAAAATGAAGGTATCTACAACACCATTCCAAACCTATCGAGTGAGGTATCAAAATGAAGGTATCTACAACACCATTCCAAACCTATCGAGTGAGGTATCAAAATGAAGGTATCTACAACACCATTCCAAAAAAAGTAAACTATAAAGTTTATTATAAAATAAGTTATGGTAAAAGTAAACTATAAAGTTTATTATAAAATAAGTTATGGTAAAAGTAAACTATAAAGTTTATTATAAAATAAGTTATGGTAAAAGTAAACTACAAAGTTTATTATAAAATAAGTTATGGTAAAAGTAAACTATAAAGTTTATTATAAAATAAGTTATGGTAAAAGTAAACTATAAAGTTTATTATAAAATAAGTTATGGTAAAAGGAGTTATATAGTTTTTTAATTTGTGCTTGTTTTTAAACAGCTTCTGCGATACCGAGAGAAAACCCAGCTACCGTATATAATACTAGCTGTGCCCGCTAGTTTGCCCGCATAGTTATTTGAATTAAATTACTCTATGTGGTAGTCCAGGTCCTAAACTACCAATATCCATACCAATATATAAAAGTGAAACGTCGTCTGTTTGTTTGTTTGGGGAGCTTTCACGCGATAACGGCTGGACGGATTTTGATGAAATTTGAAATGAAGATAGCTCACCCTAGAATAAACATGGGATACTTTTTATTCCGGAAAATTTCCATGGGAAAACTGGAAAATATTGATTACTCGCTGTAAGGGACGGTTGCCATGAAAACAAAAAACAAGTCTGTCAAAAAACATCAAGAGCATTGATGCTATACCTACTTTTGCATTGGTTTTTAACCTAGAAGAACCATATGATGTTTTTTTCGCGATAAACAGTAGACCGCGCAGACGAAGTCGCGGGCGGGAAAGCTAGTACCAAATAAGACCAAAATTTCTTCTGCCGCCAAAAAGAATTATAACGATTGCTCAGCTTCTATACTCATCAAATTGAATTATGATGAACACCAGATTTTGAATCAAAACCTAAGCTATCCCACAGTTGAATATTCAAACTCGCATTCAATCAGGGCCCTTATTCGCTATGACCATTCACGCACGTAACGCGCCGCGTTAAGATATCTTCGTGGAATCGTACGGCAATTGCCATACTGACGTCACATGTTTTCTACAAGGAATTTTATGCGGCATAGTGAATAAGCGCCCAGTTCAGTCAGTTTACGTGATGCGTAAACAAACATCCAGACAGACAGAAAACCCGACTTTTAAAAACTATATATTCATGCTCTATAGCATCTGAAGTCATCGTAGCCATTATTTTTAAATTATCTTATTTTTCTTACTTTCTGCTTTATTATAAGTATAGATACATAGAAGTAAACTGCTCACAATCTTGTCTCTAAATAAAGCAAAGTATAGTGACAAAAAACAGAATCACGTCTCTAAGTTATAGCAAGGTATAGCGACAAAAAATAGAATAATCAAGGGACGGGATAATAATGCATGTAGTTCAAAGTAACGAACAGCCCCCGCGGGTCTCATTCCACGGGATGAGAACTTCATTCAATCTAAATGAACGAACGAATTAGTTGCACGGTCTGCTCTTGTCTTTGAATTTTTAATCAACATAGAATATATTTTTCTTCAATACTTCTTCCTCATTAAGGACTGAGCGAAGGGGTACTTGTATGTACGTATATGTATGTTTGTTTGACAATCACTTTCAAACCCGAAGTAACAATCATCAAGTTTATCCGTACTTCCTGATTATTTTGAAGGTAGTTAGGTAACCACACTATCACATTCACCACAAACTGATGCGAAAGCTTATTTGATTTTTGGTTTGTTCCTCTTTCATGCAACTTCCAACTGATAGATTGACGTATGTTTTTGGAGTGGTGGGTATACTTCAAGTACCGGATAGTGATATAGCCTCATCATCATTATCATAATCATAATACACGCGAGTGAAACCACGGGATGCAGATAGTATAAGTTTGAGTCCTTTGAGATGAATCTGTTTGGAGATTATTGAAACATCGAGGCCTATAGTCCTGAAGCCAAACGGTGTGGCGTCAGTTAAATATGGCTATTAGTTCAATACGAACGCTGATACCAGCAATATACAGAGACTAATGTATTTACATTAAATTAAATACACTAAAATAAAAAAAAAATTAAGATTGCATCTGTTTAGTTATAATAATTATATATTTATGAAATGGACCTTAATTTTGATACCTTTCTCGATAGGTTTTGGTCATTTTTGTTCAGCCAGTTTTTTTTTTTTCACTTGATGAATCAAAATCCATCAAAACGTTTAGGCTGTACACATAACCCTCCGTGCAGTCGGGTATATATACATAACGGAATGACATATTGCCATGGAAACGAAATAATAACAAGTCTTTCAAGTACGTGAGTAATAATGCAGTTGTCTATGGTCAAAAAACACCACGATCGTTGCTGCCAAAGATTATGGACAACGCATACTAGCGTTTTTAAAAAAAAGTTACTACTGGTATAATTAAGAAAAGTAAATGCTAAAAGTAAGAAAAATGACACGGTGTGAGCGCTACCCGTACGAAGCTGGAGCAATTCACTAGTATTTAATAAAACAGATATTTATAATACATACATGAACAATATATTATCTATACAGTAATTGTTCCTGTCAGACGCAAGCAGAGCCTCAGACCAGCCGCCACGAAATAAAATATTCAAGACAATGTAATTCCAAATATCATGACACACGAAACGCACTAAGATTCATTCCCGTCCTCGTCTCCATTCTCAGTTCATTTTCACTGTGCACAATGAGATGTCTACAGTGAAATTTATTGTCTTTACTGACTGCTGTATACTGTGTATGCAGAATGAAAAAAATAATTGGTGCATAATAATTAAAGTCAGTATGTTTAAATAAATGCAGATTCATATTGCATGGTTTTTATAAGCTTTTATTTAACTTACAATATGTTTATGTATGTTTGTTTAGGTCAAATCTTGCGCTGAATTAGAACCACTTTCTCTTATCCTAAGGAATTGATTTTTTGCATGTTAATTCAATTTAGATGACAATGTACTTTTATGGTAAGCATGACCTGAATCGACATCCAGAATTAGCTCCAGATAAAGAAACTCTTCACTTACGATTATCGTCCTAATGGCGGATTCACTGCCAGACTTGCAAAGTATGCTGATCAGACCAATCTAGATGATGCATCTCAGATGCGGTCCCGGAATGAACAGAGATAAGACCAATATCATGATAACGATCTCCGCGTAGTCTAGGCGTCAAAATAACCTCTTATTTTACACACATCCACAGTCCGCATCCATACCAATATATAAAAGTGAAACGTTGTCTGTTTGTTTGCTTGTTTGGGGAGCTTTCACGCGATAACGGTTGAACGGATTTTTATGAAATTTGGAATGGAGATAGCGTATTCTCTAGAATAAAACAACGGATACTTTTAATCCCGAAAAATTGGTTTTTTCATGGGAAACCTGGAAAATGTTAATTACTCGTTGTGAGGAACGGTTGCGATAAAAACAAAATAACTAATCTGTCAAAAAACTTCAAGAGCACTCGTGCTATACCTACTTTTGCATTGGTTTTTAATATCCTAGAAGAACATAGGATGCTTTTTTCACGATAAACAGTAGTCCGCGCGGACTAAGTCGCGCGCGGGCAAGCTAGTTAACATATAAAGAGAAATGTTTTCTGTTTGTTTGTTTGGGGAGCTTCACATCAAAACGGTTAAACCTGTTTTGTTGAAACTTTGTTACAAACATCTATAAATCGTTATATTAGGTCTTAAATGGTCATTTGAAATTAAAAGTTATAAGAGAGACCTAAAGATAATTTTTCAAATACGTATTCAATGATACCCCACACTTGACATAGATCGTCAACTTTTTTTTTTAACCATATAAAGTCTAGTTGTTGCCATATTGAATTTTGATTAATATCTTATTTTGAGTAGCAATCGCAATATTAACGAGTACGATTGACGTATGAATCATCACAATTGGTCCACGCGTTTGGTCTAATAGTGCCACAAAGGAACAGTCATAAATACATAGGGTGATAAACACATTACCAGGCCTTTGCTTTGCGCATCAGTCTGGTAAAAATAAATGCACGTAGACAGATCAGTGCCAGACAAGATAAAGTGCATAAATCGCGGCAAGCCGGTCGGAAAAAATGGTGGCCACGAACAATACACTTGACAGACTCAACGACGTACGCTGTTGAATTTTCATAAAGTTCATACCCAGTTTTAAAAATCGGAATAAAACTCAGCGGTCAGAAAAGTTGTTGGTGAATTCGCGAGAATAAACAATTCCTGTTCAAGGTACACTATATTTTATCACCAACCCACCAAATGATGAGTGACGATATAGCCGAGAGTGAATCAGGCAGATACGTATTTACTCTAGCCTTAAAGACACCCCAGATTATATTTACTTCAATAACATTATTAAGAAGATTTCTATAGACACATGTATGCCTTTTTTAAGTGTCCTATAACTCCTATCCTTTTTGTACCTGTATAATATGTCCACAGACGAGTAGCCATATAAATTTTAAAATAAAAATATTTCACGTCACCTCACAATGGCTCTGGAAAATATATTATGGAGCGGAAAAGTTTTTAGATATGGGTAATGCGCTTTTGTTATACCGGAGAGTTATGGGTGCATACATATTGATTAAAGGTCTAATATTTTTATAGGTTTATGCGAACATTGATCGCAACATCAAGCTATGGCCAAGATTTGCAATTACTGGAAATAGGTCCAGCAGTGTACCAACTATGTTTTTGATTTGGATGACCAATTATTATAACTGAAGCAGTCTTTTTGTGTTTTTAATAGAATTAGAATTACTATTTAAAAATTATGCTAATTAACAAAACAAAAACAATCGCAAATAATATAAATAATATCTCAAACTATTATTTAACTATTAGTGCGAACCGTTAACCATCAATAACGATTTAGCCCCTTCACTCCAATAGTAAACAAAACCCATATTCACACGTCCCGATACAAAACCCTGGACTAATGTATTGGACAAACAATACGCCAATAGGTAAAACAAACGAAAAACACGAAAGGTTAACTTTTCACGGAATCCCGTATGACGCACAGACCACGAAAATCCCAGGACAAAGATAATGATAAAATATTTTCTGCTCCATTTCTTGATACATAAAGTCGAGCTTAGAAGTCGATAACCTGCAAAATTGACTTGGGCTTACCGTGTCAAAATGTGAAATGTGTTTACAATAATTCCTACTCTAAGCACCTTATCGAATCCAGCTCCATTCTAATGTATATAAAGTCTTAAATCCAATGATAGGAGGATTGTAGCTATGTCGTTTGGAAGAGAGGTCGTGATCCTCGAGTATAACGTCATAATTCAGAAATGTGATTCCGTTCATGACAGCATAAAGCCAGTAGTTAAATTGGAGTATAGTTTCTTTGACTTTTATGGTATTTTAGTATATCGTGATTCTGGAGAAATAAAGATTTTTGACATGTTATATTCTTATCCAACTACAAAAAAGCAGCATGAGCATGACTTTCATCGCCATATGGTGTGGATTTGCTTTCGCTTCGTACTTTTGAGGTTGGAAGACACATTAAGCTGATAGACTATTGTGCTAACAATTGATAATATTCGATAGGCCATGACACAAGTCCTGGCGTGACCTGAAAAACTCTGACACCAGAGGTCGGCGCTGTCTTATTTTACATTCATAAGTACATTGTCATTGTTCCATAAACAACAATGACTGTCTACTCTAAAATGCACCTTTCAAAATCAAAAGTCCGAAAGTTGTTTTACATATGAATCCGAAAGTTCCCGCATCAGAATTGGGGATCAGCAACAATACAAGATAGTTGCAAACTTGACGCTCGGAGGCGGCGATTACCATACATCATACGAGGGTTCCGTACGTATGGCCGCTTGAATATTTGAAAGCCTTTTTATGAATAATGTTTTTTCTCAAAACTTTCCCTTTTGATACAAGGCGTTTAATATTTTATCTCTTTGTAATCTCCTGTCTTTTTGATAGATGTCACACAAAGTCAAGTGATACTGTCAACACAAAGTCTGTACAATAATTAAAGTATTTAAAATAAGCTACAGAATAAGGTATTTTTTGAAATTTTGATTGTCTGTCTGTACGCGCATCACGTAAAAGCTAATAGACCGATTGTAATGCGGCCTTTACTGTTGGATAGTTTAATTTCAGACCAAAAAACTGGTGTGTCTCAATTGATAAAAAACTATAATAATCAAAAATCATAGGTCGCTGGTGTACTTAATCTTTTCCAGCTGGTTATCCCTGCGCCCCCCAATATTACAGTATTTTGCACAATTTATCATCGGTCCACCTTGTATGTCAAGAGGAATTAAAGACGAGCTCAAAATCTCATTGACTATTGTATAATTTTATCGTTTAAGGGTAGTTCAACGAACTGTACGGGAATCAAATCGTCCTAAAGTTGCCAGCGATGGATCTGCACATCTTATTTCCTCCATATCCTTTCCACCATCGGAAAACAAGCCGTAGGGAAACACGACATCCTTATATGGTTGAAATTCCTCCAATGCTCACAAAATGACTCACATCTACATTATAGAACCGTCAAGTTTTAAATTCTCCACGGGTAAACCAATGTCGGGCTAGGCCGATCGTGCGCTGACTCGGCACAATCCCTGATTAATGGACTGTCAAACTTATACCGCCTGGATTTCAGTCAAACGACTTTATTATAGACTTCTAAGAGGCTTAATGGAGACTTTTTAGTGTATAAGTGATGGTTCTTTATGCAATTACTAAGAATTTTATTAGTCTAAGGGCTGATTTTTAAACGGTTGAATTTAGCTTGCCCTGTTGCAAATTTAGTAATTGAACGCACGGCACGGCACGGAGATTAAATAATCTCCGTGCCGTGCCGTGCGGCACCATAACTTTTAAATGCCTAAACAGATTTAGAACTGTTGGGTATCGTTAGAATCCTTACAACCTCCGAGTTATTATATTAATATTTCTTTTACAATATGAGCATCAAACTGTAGGCCTTGATAAGTACATTTCAACAGTATATAATTTATACGCATAAGTTATTTTTTGGCAGGGCAGTCGTGTTTTTTTTAGCTTTTTTTCTAGTTTTCTTATTATGTTTTAATCCTTAACAAGTAGAAACACACTTGCACACACTCACAAACACACACACACACACACACACACACACACACACACACACACACACACACACATACTTACACTTTAAAAATGAGTAATAGCAGTAGCCGCACCTTCGCACGCCTGGTCATTTCTCTAAGTTATAAGTACTCTATGTGCTATTCCAAGACCTAAAATACCAATATAACAACATTTGATCAAAATTCCTTCAGCCGTCAAAAAGCTTTTTATCGATTGCTCGGCTTCTACTCATCGGATTGAGATACCAAGTACCCCAGTTTTCGAGTCGAACTCTAAGCTATCCAACAGTAAAAACCGCATCACAATCGGTTCAGTAGTTTTTAAGTGATGCACTAACAAACATACAGACAAACAAACAAACAAACAGGGAGACAATACAATATATATATTATTGTTCAGTAGCTTATTTTAAGTACCCTAGTTTTTTTCTAATTATCATCTTTGTACAGACTTTTTCGTATATATTGCTGTATTATTTATTGTAAATAGACGAATGATGCAGGTAATGTACTAAAAACTGAAAAAAAAAAACAAAGTCGTGGGACGAGTCGAATTTCTATAACTTAGTTTACGCTACGCCCCACGATTTTATGAAAAAAACTGTCCTGCATTTGTGTTATCAATATAATGGAGGCGGTAGGTTATCTTCATTATCGTCCGTTAGTACTATTACTTATTCTGTGGTCTATGACCACAGGTATACTAGTCTCATGTGGGCACACGATGGGAATCTCCCATTATGTGGATCAACATCTGTTGATCCACATAATGGGAGATTCCTATCGTCACATAATAGAAGACTGCTAACTCTTCAAATCAAACTGTAACTCTTGATTATTAACTATTGTACAACCAAATAACAATGTTTATAGCTATGTACAACGACACGGATCGCAAGACAGTTTCTAGGTGTTTTTTCTGGTCGATCGCTGCAGGCAAAGTGAGGTTAGTCCAGCCGAACGTTACACCATAGACTCCGTTGACTGCCGCTAGATTACACTGGCGTTTCGATTAATCGACTAATCAACTCGGGAGATGACTCGATTTCGACAAATTTGTTGCATCTCTGTGTTAGTGACGCCTGATTTGCTGTATTCGGCCAGATATCTAACCATGGAATGAATGATAATTTAAAATTAGGTACCTTACTAAATATCAGACCATTAACAGTCTCATAAATGTATCCCTCGAACAGATATTAACCCGTTAATTTGAGTATTGAGCAGCCCTAAATCAGAAATTTAACGAACTGAAATTCTGATTGCAACACATAATTAGGGCACAAACTAAATTAGTCCCATCACATTTTTTTGTATTTCTTAAATTTCTTTAGTAATTCGAGAATAATAGAGAAAAGTGGAAATTCATCATGTTTGGTCACGAAAGAAGAAACCTATCCAGTTAGGGTGCCTCTAATATCTAAACCAAACTATGGTGCCAAAAAACTGCGGTGATATATTTTCCAAACAAATTCTGGAGACTTGTATCCCATATGTCAGCTGTATAGCATCTTCAGGAAAAATAAAGATGGTATCATCGCAAAAGTATGCTAATGCAACCTTCAGGGTTGCGGGTCTTTGTAGACCTTCATCACCCTTATTTGTACTTATACCATAGATATGTTCAACATTATTGTATGTGTGTGGCCAAGTGTATACTTAGGGCATGAAGAAGGATGATTTTTTCTATATGTTTTAATAAATCAGATACGCATTTTTTACATCTCTAGACAAAAAGTTTTCTATCAATCCGAAACTTTTTATATTTGTATTTTATTATCTGCTTCTACTGTATATGTTCTTTATACTCATTCATGTTCTTCTTTCGCACCTTACCACATCTCAACTCATCATGCTACTGGCTGCTCTTTTGTATAAATCGAATAGAAAGTTTCATTTTGAGATTGACATAATTTATACTTTATTGCACTTTTAGAAGAGTACAAATGGCGGACTTAATACTAAACACATTATCTACCAGTCAACCAAACATTGCAATGAGAGAGAGGTAGTAAGCGGACAAAAAATAAAAATAAAATATGAGTTAATGAAAATTGCAAAATATAAATATAAATTATGTTATAGTGGAAGTCTTGATTATTTACCTGCTAATTAGATACTTCTAACTTTGATATTCTATATAAAGAAACCACCAGCCTCTAAACCATCATCAACATCTCACATACATGCATTCCGTACAACTTTACTTACCAGAGATTATTATATTGTTTGATTGTGGTAGGCCTCTTCTGCAAGAGTCTGCCTGGAAATGTACCGCACCTTAGCCAGATTAAATTCCAAACAGCATACTTTACTGTGTTCCAGTTTCAAGGGCAATGTTGCCAGTGCAATCAATTACTAGACAAATTCAATTACTGGGTGACGAGCGCATGCAGTGCAGTGGCGCGCAAGATTTTGCATCACAAAGTTCTAGGAGGTGCCGTATTTGCTATGGGCAGGCGCTTACCGTGAGGCCGTGAGGTAGACTTTATCAACTTGTACCTATGCTGAATAAAAATAAATATATATATATATAAATGCATGTATGTTTGTCCTCTATGCGTTCTGAAACCACTGATCAGATTGTGATGAAACTTTGGTAGGGTCTTTTAAGGATGCCAAAGGCTTATGTCCAAAAAAAAACATCAAAATTTAGAAATATATATATAACATTCGAAATTGATAGATTTTACCAATTCAATGTCATAAATCGAAATTCTGTTCTGTTTTTTTTTTGCAGGTGTCAAAGGGTCAGGTTTGAAAATGACATCTATTTATGCTCTATACTCATAATAAATCAATAGGAACGAAATAGTCTGTACAAAGATTATAATTTAAAAAATATATCTAGGGTACTTAAAATTTTAGAGAGGACGGGTGGGGAGGGGACGGGGCTGTGGAAGGGAATGGATAGGGAGGGGAGTAGTGGGGAGAGGGAAGGACAGGTTTGGAGGGAGGGGAAGGGAGGGTTGGTGGCAAAATTTGTATGCGTGCAAAGCCGCGTGGCCCATATAGTCATTAATAAAATAAAAGCCTTCGTTGTTATTGCAAAATCGTGTTCAGATATGCTTTACCTTTTATTGAGCTTCAGAAGCAGAACCATATCACAAGCGAACTCCATGGAGTATACCTATAAGAGCTGAGTTTTGTTAAATGTAAAGAACGCTTAAATAGCTCCCAATTCAACAAAACACCAGCTGGTCTAAAAAGTACAAAAAGATTTCGCCGTATCGTCCCAAAATTATCACGATAATGCCGCTTACCGCGGCAGCGAGCTGTGAACAGAGAACTCAAAGCTTTGGCACTAGGCCAATGTATGGTTGGACGGAGGAAGAACTGCCATAAGTACTTTATATGAGAAATTGTTTTAATTAGTTGAATTTCAGTGGTCAGCTATAATGCACGTAAGTTTATTTATTTTCGTTGCGTCCTATTTGAATTTGAGAAGACACAGTTGAAGGTGTAGTAAAACTTGTATGAGCGATTGGGATTTGAGTAATTTTTTCGCGTCGTGTTTTCCTGGACTATGATCGAGCGCAGTGTTCAAGAATTCTTAACTCTTTGGACATAACGGGCATTTTTTAATGAATATACATATTTTTTTACTAAGAAGGTTTTGACAGTGGGGTGATGGTGGTGTGACGGTGGCGTGACGATGACGTGACGGTGGATCAAAGCAATTACGTTTTTCTTCGCGTCATCTGGATACAAAAAAAAACAATTCATGGAAATCAGTCAATCCAATCTCGAGATATAATCAAAAATAGCGTTCCATACAAAATGCATATATATATATATATATATATATATATATATATATATATATCATCATCGTCATGTCAGCCTTTAGAAGTCCACTGCTGAACATAGACCTCCCCCAAAGAGCGCCATGATGAGCGATCTTATGCCAACTCCATCCACCGACTTCCTGCGATGGCTACAATGTCGTCGGTCCATCGTGTGGGGGGTCTCCCCACACTTCACTTGCTTGTTCGTGGTCGGCATTCGAGAACCTTTATTCCCTAGCGGTTGTTGGTTCTGCGAACTATATGGCCTGCCCATTGCCACTTCAACTTGCAAACTATGAGAGCTATGTCGATAACCTTCGTTCTTCTACGGATTTCCTCATTTCTGATTATATCACGTAGTGAAACAACGAGCATAGCTCTCTCCATTGCACGCTGCGCAACTCTGAGCTTTTGTATGAGACCAATAGTTAGCGACCACGTCTCAGTGCCGTATGTCATCACTGGCAACACGCACTGATTATAACTGATCTCTTGCAAACACTTTGGAGCCCTTGTTCCACTCTATTCAATACTAAAGCCAACACTGTATTTTTTTATTTTAGTCTGTCTGTCTGTCTGTACTTTGGCAGCGCACCACGCCGAAAATACTGAATGAAATTAAATGAAATTTGGTATGATTTGAGTTCATACTTCGAGGTAGGACAATGGATACTTTTCATCCCGAAAAAATTAAGTGTTCCTGCAGGATAGGGGTGGAAAATTATTTAAAAGAACACGTAGTACGCTGAAACTATTGGACGGATGTTGATGCAACTTGGCACAGACAGTTTATAAGATGGGTGAAAATTAAGAGTACATTTTGTCCCGAAAACATAAAGGGTTCCTGTGGGATATGGCTCCAAATTCTGTTAAAGATATAGTGTTTTTTTTTTGGAAGTTACTCTATTTTCGATAATGAAGCCTAAACTGTATGTTTTTTCATTTTTGTCTGTATGTCTGTCAGTCTGTATCTTAGCCGCGCATCACGCCGCCGGAACTACTAGATGAATTCAAATGAAACTTGATTTGAGTTCATACTACGAGGTAGGACATAGGATACTTTAAATCTCGAAAAAAATATGGGTTCTCGCAGCAGGATAGGGGTTGAAACTTATTTAAAAGAACACATACCACGCTGAAACTCATAGACGGGTTTTGATGCAACTTGGCATTGTCTTAAGTTTTATGATGGGTTAAAATTTAGTACACGTTTTATCCCGAAAAAGTAAAGGGTTTCTGCGGGACATGGGTCTAAAGTTATGTTAATATTTAAGTAATAAATATTTTTTTTGAATGGTTCTCTATATTCAATACTGAAGCCAAACAATTTTACTTTTTAATTTTGTCTGTCTGTTTGTCCGTATCTTGACCGCACATTGCACCCAAACTACTAAATGAATTCAAATGAAAACAAAAACTTGGGTGCTTAAAAATGGTATTGAACAAATTGTTTTTTGTTAATCGTGTCTTTCTTTTTGTTTGTCTGTATGTTTGTTTGTTCACGCATCAAAAACTACTGAACCAATTGCAATGCGGTTTTCATTGTTATATAGCTTAGGGTTTGATTTAAATCTGGTCTAATTGGTATCTCAATCCGGTGAGTTAAAAGCCGAGCAATTGATAAAAGTATTTTTGACGGCTGAAGAAATTTTGTTCAAATGTTGGTATATTGGTCCTGGAATAGCACATAATAGTACTTTGAACCTAAAGAAAAGACCAAGCGTGCGAAGCCGCGGGTACAGCTAGTTAAGAATAAAATGGTCTAGGGTACTTAAAATAAGCTACTGAACAAGAACTTATCATATTTTTAAATCGTGTCTGTCTGTTTGTTTTCGTCTGTATTTTTATTCGCGCATCACGCAAAAACTACTAGACTGATTGCGATGCGATTGACACTATTGGATAGCTTAGAGTTTGACTTAAAAACTTGAGTACTTGGTATCTAGATGCCGAGTAATCGATAAAAAACTATTTGACGGCTGTCAATATGTTTATTGTACTTTATAGGCACTTGGTCTTGGAATAACACGTATGGGCTACTTTTAAATGAAATAACCACTCGGGCAAAGCCGCGGGCACAGCTAGTTGATTATAAGGTTGTACAAAGTTCGCCGGGTCAGCTAGTTATCTATCTATACTTATCATAGCAATAGGTACGAAAAAGTCTGTCCAAAGAAGATAATAAAAAAACAGATACATAAAGTAAGCTACAAAATAACTTTTTTTTTGAATCGTGTCTGTCTGTTGTCTGTTCTTCTGTAAGTTGTTGTTCGTGCATCACGTCAAAATAGATAGACCGATTGCGATGTGGTTTTTACTGTTGGATAGCTTATGGTTTACTTAAATACTGGGGTACTTAGTATCTCAATCCCGTGAGCAGAACCGAGCAAGCGATAAAAATCTTTTTGACGGCTGAAGGAACTTTGATCAAATATTGGTATTTTAGGCCTTGGAATAGCACACAGAGTAATTATAACCTAAAGAAATGACCACGCGTGCGATCACATCAGTTTTCAAACATAAAAGTCTTTCTATTTGTTTGAGAGCTATGATTGTCACCCCATTTCTCCCCTCCCCCCCCCCCCCCACCCCATTATAGCTAAACACCATCTCGTTTACCTCAGCTTTCAAACATAAAAAAACCACAGCTAAATCGGTCCA
Source organism: Alsophila aescularia (assembly GCA_946251855.1). Lineage (NCBI taxonomy): Eukaryota > Metazoa > Arthropoda > Insecta > Lepidoptera > Geometridae > Alsophila > Alsophila aescularia. The sequence continues at coordinate 60,974,486 of OX276380.1, read as the reverse complement.
TTTGTTTGGAAGCTACGATTTTCACCCCCCTTTTCTCACCTCCCCCTCCCCCTGCCCCCTTTCCCTCCCCATATATCTAAGAACTATCTCGATCAGCTTTCAAACAGCTACGATGCCACAGACAGACATACGCACACACAATCACACACACACACACACACACGCACCCTCAAATACAAACACACACGCACGACCACAGAAACACCCGTCTCTTTGTTCGGGGGTTACTAAAAAAAAAATGATTACTAAGGTACGTACGAGTATGGTTATAGAATGGTTATAGGGCCATTCTATCTCAATTCAAATTCCAACGAAAGTGAGCATGAAGCAGTGGATATCCTTTAGCTAATATTCCGGTTGTCTTTTTCCGACTTTTGTAGTGTTCTCCTGATTTCGAAGCTGATTACCTGTTTCCCCATTTAGTAAGTGAAAATCTGTACATGTAATAAAGCAATAAGTACCAAAACTCTGTACAATGAAGATAGTTAAAAAAATTGGCTATGGTAATTCAAAAAAGCTACTGAAGATGAACACAACATTCTTAAAAATTGTGTGTGTCTGTTTGTCTGTATATTTGTTCGCACATCGCGTAAAAATGACTCGAACGATTGCGTTGCAGTTTTCATTGTTGGATAGGTTAGGGTTTGACTTAGAAACTGGTTTACTTGGTATCTCAATCCGATGAGGAGAAGCCGAGCAATCGAAAAAACTTTTTGACGGCTGAAGGAGGTTTGATCAAATGTTGGTACGAGAGTCATGGTATTTTAGGTCTTGGAATAGTACATTTAACCAATAAAAAATACAAAGCATGTGAAGCCGCGGGCACAGCTAGTTCAAATAAAACCTGACAGCTTTCAAAAACAAAAGGCCTCTGTTTCCTCAAAAAATAAAATGCACCATAAAATATTTCGATATCCTTATAACATCATATCAAAATATCGTTTTCGTCTTCGTACTTGTCAATGGCTTAAAATCCCTAAGCTCAAAAGGCATTCGCGATTTCTGAGCGTACCAAAGAGAAAAAAAGGAAAAAATAAGGGGAAATTCAAATTCGTCCCGGGATCGAGCAAGCCTTCCTTCGGGACTCTAAGGGCCCGTTTATTTATTGCGATTCAGACGGAAAATCCATTCGTGATGAAATATAAGTTTTTGTTCGTGAGCGTTTGGACTCGAACCTCTGTGCGGTTTTGTTTTATTGGAATTTTAATTTCGCATATTTCTTCGGTGAGTATTTGGGTGGGAAATTGTTTCTGTTTATGTATTTGCGTATTTGTTTTTGGACGCTTTATAGGTCTTCCCATCTCATCATATACTTCTGACAACTACTAAAGATTTGTGTACACACTACTACTAATAGTTTTGGAAAATAAACTCCAATCATCCATTTCTTGGATATTCACACATACAAGTTTACTTTGCGTATACATTAAATTTAATGACTGTAACATCGTAATTAATTAAGATCAACATATTCGACGGTTTATATTATTTATTCATCCATACCAATGTATAAAAGTGAAACGATCCGCACGACGACCAAGTGAACCGCTTCGCAACTGGTTTAGTACTTCTTACGTGATTCGCGAATAAAAAACATACAGATAAACTGACGGACACGATTTTTTTAGATGTTATATGGCAAATATATAGAATCAGGAGGCAGGAGTTGAGAGGGGTGGAGGGAGGAGAGGGCTGCCTCCTGGTACCCCTCCCTCCACAGGCGACGCTTAGTTTATGAAGTATTTCAGTTTTATATTTATAAAAATTCAGGTACGAGTATTTACTTAAACAGCCGTAAGTTAACTTTGGTGCACACCGGCCGCTGCCGTGGTTTAGAGCGGGAATTCTATCTCGCTACAATATATATTATATTACTAGCTTTCCCGCCCGCGACTTCATCCGCGCTGACTACTGTTTATCGCGAAAAAAAACATCCTATGTTCTTCTAGGACATTAAAAACCAATGCAAATGTAGGTATAGCACCAATGCTCCTGAAGTTTTTTAACAGACTTGTTATTTCGTTTCCATGGCAACTGTTTCTTAGAACGAGTAATCAACATTTTCCAGTTTTTCCATGAAAACTTATAATTTTCCGGGATAAAAAGTATCCTATGTTTTATTCTAGGGTATAAGCTATCTCCAATCCAAATTCATCAAAATCCGTTCTGCCAAATAAACAAACAGACAACGTTTCACTTCTATATATTGGTATGGATATGATATATTTACCCGCACCTTTGTCCACGTGTTTTTTTCATTTAAAAGTAGCCCATACGTGTTATTCTAGGACCAAAAGTACCAGTAAAGTATAAAAAAAAAAAAAAAAAAACAAATTCAAAATTCGTTCAGTTTTCAAATAGTTTTTTAACGATTTCTCGGCTTTCAATCATCTAATAAGTACCAAGTACCCCTTTTTAAGTCGAACTCTAAGCTATCCAACAGAGAAAATTTCATCGCAATCGGTTCAGTAGTTTTTACGTGGTGTGCGAACTATCATACAGACAAACAAACACACAGACATGATTTTTAGAAATGTTTTATTATTGTTCTGTAGCTTATGTTAAGTACCCTAGACCATTGTTTTAAATTATCTTCTTTGTTCAGACTTTTTCGTTCTTATTGCTTTATTATAAGTATTATAATATGTATATAGATATGTTACGACTGTCACTCACGAGTTATTAACAACTCGTTGTTGTAATGAACCACGCTCACGTTAGTGTATATACCAATATAGAATATGTATATTCACGGTATATATACTCGGGACAATCCACACCAAATACCTAGCCCCAAACTAGGATACCCTGTACTATGGGTACTACACAACAGATTAACATACGCAAATTAAATTCATGACTCTGAAACAAACATTTCTGCTCATCATACAAATGCTTGTACTAGCGGGATTCGAACCCGCAACCGTTGGTTGACTAGTCAGGGTCACTTACCATTCGGCCAACTGGTCGTCAAATCTATCTATCTATGTATTTCTGTCTATCCTGGAATGTTGCAACTCGAGCACTTCCCGATTAGCTATCCGGCTGAAACTTTCAGGGTAGATCACAAATCGCCGAAGATGCATTCAAAAAAAGGAACATAAAAGCTTAAAAAAGGCAAATTAAAGCTAATTTCATTACATTTAAATTATACTCATTTTAAATAAGTTTTTATTATACGTTACATTTCTATTTTAGGGTTCCGTAGTCAAGCAAGGGAACCTCTTAGTTTTGTATTGTGCGTCTGTCCATCCGTCTGTTCGTCCAGCTGTCTGTATGTCACAGACACTTTATTTAGTAACTATTAACTCTAGTGGCTCTGTGAGCTGTAGACGTCTCGAGTAAGTCTTTGCATAGCTTAAAACTGAATAAATGTAAACCAATAAAAATATTAAAACAATGTATGTCTATCGAATCTGCTCACAAAATTTCACGAGAATCAGTTGAGTATAGTATAGTATATATAGAAAAGTGTAGTAAGTGTAGTATAGTGTGTAGTGTAGTAGTGTAGTGTATATATAGTATATTTGCAAACAAAATTATCTCGGGTGTACCAGTTTACAATATAAAACCTAAGATAACGCATTGTATGCCCGCGTCAACTCTTAATTCCATAGTGAGAGAGATAATCCAACCGTATAAGTAGCTTTCTTAAGCTTCCGTGGACCCTAAGTCTATGCGTGTCCGACACGTAATTGGCCAGTTTTATAAGTTGCGTGTCATGTTCTAATAGAATATCAGCAATACAAATAAATAAGACATTAAAACTTTATTTATATTAAACTAGATTTCACCCGCGACTTCGTCCGCGTGGACTACTGTTTATCACAAAAAAAATACTTATTTTTATGTAGAAAATTAAAAACAAATCCAAAAGTATACCACCAAAGCTCTTGATGCTTTCTGACAGACTTGTTATTATTTCGTTTCCACGGCAACACGTCACTCCGTTCCTTACAGCAAGTTATTGTCATTTTTCAGTTTTCCCGTGGCAACTTACCATTTTCCGATTTACAAAGTATCCTTTGTTGGTATCAATATTGTACAGTACCTATTCACAAAGATCATCAAAATCGGATCAGCTGTTTTGGCTTGAAAGCTCCCCATACAAAAAACAAAAAGACAACGTTTCACTTGTATTTGTTGGTGTGGATAACTTGATACTGACTAAAATACATGCGAAAACTTGAGTGTGCCAAACCATCTAATGACGATTTAATTATGCTCGCGAAATTGAAAAAAAAACCAACCCTTCAACCCTCTTAACACCTGACCTTCAACTCTGTTACCCAACATAATTATGAAACATTATTCCATTATTACCATCTTAGCAGCACAATGGTATTGTTATGGTGACACTTACACAACTCACTCTCGATGGTAAGTGAGTTTCTATGTTACTTACTATAGGCTTCTTATGTGAAACCGACTGGACAATAGAATGGAAAAGGATTGTAAGAGCCTCGTATACGTATGGTATTAAGTTTGATAAATTATTTCAATGTATACAACTTAACAGCTATGTATGTTAAACCATCATAAAAAATACGTTATCAGGTTGTTGTATGTCTGTAATGTTGTTGAAACTGAGTAATAATTATTGAGTTAGACCTAATAAAAATATTTTTCCACCAAAATAAAAAACAACTTCATATTAAAAATGTTCTTTTGTAAATAACCAATAAAAAGAATAAAATAACAATAATAGAACACTATTTCAAAATTAACAATCTGATACCAATACAAAAATATAACATAAGAAAGACTTTTTTGTTGTCGGTGTGAATCCAAGCCATATTTTTTAACATGTTTAATCTTGGTATATAAACTAACGTGGGCGTGATTCATTATATAAAGATACTAGCTTACGCCCGTGACTTCGCCCTCGCGGACTACAGTTTATCGCGAAAAAAGCTTCCATGTTTTTCTAGGATATTATAAACCACAATGCAAAAGTAATCCACCAACGCTCTTGATGCTTATTGACAGACTTGTTATTATTTCGTTTCCATGGCAACCGTTCCTAACAGCGTGTAATCAACATTTTCCTGTTTTTAAGTGGAGTCGTACCATTTTCCGAGATAAAAAGGATCATATATTTACTTCCAGGGTATAAGCTATCTCCATTCTAATTTTCATCAAAATCCATTAAGCCGTTATCGCTTGAAAGCTTCCTTAACAAACAAACAAACAAACAAACAGGCAATGTTTCACTTTGATATATTGGTGTGAATGTTACAACTGTCACTCATGAGTTATTTCGTCAAACAATTTGACTGGTGTTCAGGAGTTCAGGAGTTCGCGCAGCGAGGACGCGACGTAAACTGCGGACCGCCGCGCGTGTCGCCTGTTGCGTCAGCGGCGCTGGTGACGCAGGTGCTGCAGGCGGTGGGAGCCCCAGCCTATATGTAGACACACTCGCACATGCACCATTGTCACTGTTGTCGCTGGCGTCACACAGTGTACACCTCGCAGGGAAACGGCTCACTTTCGATGGGGGTTATATTTAGCACCGGCTTCCATTGGGGTGGTATTACCCAGCCGCAGTCCTTGTTGAAGTTTGGGTGCCGACTAATTTTAAAATGATTTCTGAAGATGGACATCTTTAACGTCCAAACACCGGTCGAATTGTTCGACGAAATAGCTCGGGAGTGACAGTCGTAACATATCTTTATATGATTAACCTGATTTAAAAATATGATGTATTAAACGGCTTGACGTGCTAATTTAAAATTCAATAGGCTATTAAACTAATCTACAAATATTTTATCATATTTTACTACTAGCTGTGCCCGCGGCTTTGCGCGCGTGTTCATTTCACCAGGTTAAAAGTACTCTATGTGCTAGTCCAATATATAATGTATTATAAATGTTGGTATATTGGTTCTAAAATACCAATATACCAACATTTTTCATAATTTATACAGCCGTTAAAATGTTTTTTATCTCATGCTTGACTTCCAGTCATTGGTTTGAGATACCAAGTATACCAGATTTGAGATAACCTTACGCTATCTAACAGTGAAAACCGCATCGTAACCTATCTAGTAGATATTACACGATGTGCGAATAAACAAACATACAGACTGACAGACATGTTTTAACCACAATTTTTTTATCTTCTTTTCACAGTTTTTTTTCGTACGTATTGCTTTATTCTAGGTAAAGATATTTATTACTTCAAAATTAAAATGACTTTGGACCCCTGTCCCGCAGGAATCCTTTTATTTTTTGTGATAAAAATTATATTTAATTTTAATCCATCATATAAACTATGACTGTGTCAAGTTGCATCAAAATACATCCAGTTGTTTCAGCGTGATACGTGTTCTTTTAAATAACTTTCAACCAATATCCTGCGGGAAACCTTTAGTATTTCGGGATGAAAATTATCCTATGTCCTACCTTCTAGTATTAACTCAAATCAAGACAAGATTCATTTGAATTTATTGAGTTGTTTCGGCGTGATGTGCGGCCAAGATACAGACAGACAGACGAAAATGAAATAAATTACAGTTTCTGCTTCAGAACCGAAAATAGAACAGCCTCCAAAAAAAAAAATACAAAATATCTTCAATGTACAGATTTGGAACTGTTATAGTTTTATTGCTGTATATGTCAATCGGCGCTGCCGTATGCAAGTCAATAACCGTGTGTTTAGCTGAAGTCTCTTGTTTTATCTCTTCTGCGTTTTGTGTTTTGTATGAAGATGCGTAGACTGGACATTCATTTTGTTATAATGATATTAATTAAAATGATGGCTAGGCTTGGCACCGACTTCAAAAAACTCTTATGTCGTATTGTTTGTTTGTTTGTTTGTCGTATGAGGTAGTGCTGGCCTCTGGTGTCAGAGTTTATCAGGCCACCCGAGGTCATACCAATACATATATATAAATGTTGTATTTATGTATTGGTACCACATTTTTAATTTTATAATAGTGATATAGTTCTTGTTCAATTGTAATTATTTTATTATTTTTAGTGTGTTTACAAAAGATAATTTATATTATGAAGACGATTTCATATTTTTTGGAAAAATATTAATATTTCTTGATTTTTAGTGACCTAACCAAACATCAGAAGGAATATATACCTTCGTTCGAAGACGTTGGCAAATATAAAACCAAAGACGAATTGTTTACAAAACTACTAAATCAGTTTTAATTAAAATATTGACTTCACTGGAACGTCTTCAAATAAAAAATAATATTGAAATCTAAATACGATATATGAAATGTAGAATTTAGGGAGCATAAAAATAAAAACAAATGGATTTGTTAATAGTTTGTTTGTTAATAGTAAGTAGGTACTATAAAAAAATGTTGCCAAGCAAGCCTGAAGTAAAATCTGAGAATTCATCGATACCAATCAAATCAGCCTAAATTCGAAGGGGTTTCATCACATGATTGTTGAGTTCCTGTGACTGATTTGATTTATATTACACAATATGATTTATTTATTTTAAGTTTTATACCATTGAAAGTCCGTTTGATTATCCATTTGTTTTTTTATAAATATACTTGTACTATGTATAATTGGGTATGTTATACGTTTTCTATCAAAAGAAAGTTCTGTGTTGTGGCAGAATTGGTTCGTTGATGATACAGATGATACACGCAGTACTAGACACTACTATTCTATTCTGTGATATTACTACGATGAATTCTTGCAAATTATGTTTTCGGCTACCATTTTGTTACTGGTTTACAATGGAATTGTTAATAAACACTACTAAACCAATATGATTAAATTTAAAAGGGACCACAGAATAACTTCTCTATTAAATAAAAAAAAAATTGTTGAGAAGTCTTGGAGATATGAGGCAACACTAGAATTACAAAAAAGAGAGATTATTTATGAACATAATAACCTTCTCCTTTTATGAAGTCGATTTAAAATAAACATCCGTTTACAAATTACCACAACTTCATATCATTGCCCTAAAATTAATTTTATTTTGATCTGAATATGGACTATAATTCCATATATAACAAACAGACAGAAAAAATACTTTTCTTTTCATGTTTTTTTTTATATATGCCCTTAATTAATTGAACCGAAACAACTGATTATTGAAATCTGCTCCACAACACCACCGACACATTCAATTCTCATTAGTAAATGAGAAAACTAAAGACAGACAGACGATATATTCTATGAATAATACAAGTTTATAGATACGAAACATAAGTACACACTGTAGGACATACTGTAACAGTACCCCTTACATTGAATTTTCCATACGGGTATCGTTTCCGGTGTGTTTCGCTATACATATAATATATTCATATCCTGCATATGGCTACCCGTAGCATCATCCCTGGTGGCCGAGTGTCTTGAGACACGAACCAATTTGAATGGGGTGAGAATCGGATGAGTGTATTTTCTTAGAATTTTAATATACTTACATACATCCTATAGGAATAGTGAGATTCCTGGGAGTAAAATGTACTAAATTTTCTGGGAAGTACATTTTAAGAATTGAAACTTTGTAATTGTGGCTATACTTGGGTACCTACTATGTATATAAGTGCTCGAGCAAAATGATACATATACACACTTTGTTAGAACTTGATTTAAAACATCATACACAAATGTTCTAGGTCTTACATATATAGTGTATCATTATTTCTTAACAAGAATTAGTAATAGATCCAACTCCCTTCGTCACCGACAGTAATCCGACTGTCTAGACAAATAAAGCGATAATATGAAAATATAACTAAAAATTAATGAAGTCGATTAAAAACGGGTTCGACACTCACACATAAAACAAATATAAGCGATAGAAGTATTATTGGATGCGTAAAAACTTAGGCTATCAAATATAATAAGTGTCATGCGTAACAAAATCAGATTCTTCAATAAATGCGGAACACATTCAAGAAACCGGCATGTTTAAGAACCTCAAAATTCAAGAACATATGACGTCCACAAACCCGCACTGAGTCAGCTTGGTGGGTAACGGCCCATCCTCTCTCTCTCTCTCTCTCTCTCTTTCTCTCTCTCTCTCTATCTTTTGAGAGAAGACTGAAAGAGATCGCTTATAGCGATAAATCCGCCCGTTGTACTTTAGTTAAACGAGTAAGATTGTTCCTAAAAACTGAATATTTTCGTAAACTGGTTTACAATAAAATATTTTCTATATCTATCTATCTATCTACCTACCTGTGTCCCAGCAGCGGAGATGTAAGTGTCTGATGAAGAAGATAATAACAATATTACCGATTTACTTACTTTGGCTGTCGAATTTTTACTGTTTACCTACTTTGCCTCGGTAAAAGAAAATATACACTACGCCTCGGTGCACTGTTCACGCATGGGACATCAAATCAATGAGTCGACATTGATTAAGTTATGATCTGTCAAAATAGAAATAGATAGAGAATAGATTATGGTATTAATGTATGCTGATGCCTTCTAATGTGTCTCATTTAGTCAGTGCTTCTTCGTAATCGATTCCAAACAACTTGATCACTCTATGTATCTTAAATCCTTGGCATCCCGAACCGGGAGCCAACCAGGCTCAAAAAATTTAATTAAAAATATCTCCGTCGACAAGAGCCCGTTCAAGAAGATCCAAACAGTAGGTTTTCATTAGCTAATTGAGTTGCTACGAGATCCCTCCTCCCTTGCCCGGCGCTCATCGTCCTGTATAAACGATATTACGGGATGGAGTAAAAGTCTACAGGGTTGTGTCACTTTGAAGTGTCCTTGAATTTTAATAAATTTTAGACATACTTGAATTAATATTCATTACTTGGTACTTAGATTGTAAAGGAGGAGTATATTTGATTGCTCTTTCTAAAAAAAAATTATGAAAGTTACCTTAAACAGAAAATAAAAATAAATGAATAATATTATCTATTATTATAAAAGTAATAAATATTATTTTATTCAAATATACCGGGTTTGATCCTAGGCTTTTCTAAGCCCAATACTAACCAATGACTTTTCTAAGTTATGTGCGGTTTTCCATCGCTCCGTGCATAGGAGGGCACGTTAAGCTGTCGGTCCCGTCTATTATTGATTAATAGCAGTCATTAAGCTATGTATGAGGTCCTCGGGTAGCTTGACCATCTGTACATACGACAGACGGACAGATTATTATAGCATCAAAGAGCAAAAAAAAAATAAGAGTGATGACTTAGGTATCGGTCTGGTTTTAATATGTATGTTACTTAAATTTGAACTTAACAAATAACTTTTAATTGAGAGGATCTGTTATCCCTTATTTGACGCTATAGATCATGATGATGAAAGTTTTTGAAAGGGTCATGTACAATAAAATTTCGAAGTTCCTATCCAAGCAATATATACTGAAATCTGAACAAATTGGCTTCAGAAAAAATATGTCCACCACTTTAGCTTGCTTTCCCCTCATGAAGAGCGTTACTGAATGTCTTAATAGGAAACTTCCAAATGTTTAAATTTTCCTGGACATGTCAAAAGCTTTTGACTTTGTTCATCACAAACTTTTACCGTCTTATTACAAAAACTATTTTAGTCCGGGTTACCAGTGCTAAAATTTCCGAGTTTGTTACGTTACTAAAGGATTCAAACCTGACCTTATTACAAATGTTTGACTAATCGAGGACCATCTCGAGGCCTAATTATTGAAAGAGAATTTTTCAAGTGCTTGTGTTGTGTTGATTTGAACTTCAACAAAAAACGAGTGTTTGGTTTTTGCTTAAAAATGAATCAGCAAAAGAAAAAAAGGGTGAAAATTGGAGTTCTGAAGAGAAAGTAGCGTCCCTAATAATTCTAAATCTTCTAAGTCCGTCAAGTCCATAACAAATGTCCTTTATTCATAGAGACAATATCACGATATAGTTTTAAAAATAATAAGCACGCTAACCTCAAAACGTAAAAAAATTATAATACTTTGACGTTATGTGAGTTAATACCATAGTTAAACTAGAGTCATCGTTGGATTATCTTTAGTACCGTAGATGTTACGAGAATCAGCGGCAAACTTCATTTTGTAATAAGATTTATATTTCGTACACGGTACTTTCGTTATTCTATGTTTTGTAATAAGATAATTACTGTACAACATTGAGAAATATGGTATTAGAGGTAAAGCACTAGAATGGCTAGACAGTTATCTTGACAACCGAATGCAATGCGTTGAAGTTCCAACAGTAAAATTATACAGAAATAACAATATGGAGTGAACAATCGTGGAGTACAGTATTTTGGGTACATTACTTTCCTGTTGTACATTAATGACCTCCCCGACGTGACTAATCACAAATGTATTTTATATGCTGACAATACTACCCTTCTTATCGAAGTATATGATAAATCTAAATTTGAAATTGACATAAATAATGCATTGGATTCCATAATCAGTTGGCTTAATTGTAATGACCTTAGTGTAAATATTAACAAGATCAAACTGATTCAATATCAAACTAGTCGACATATACCTCTTATCTGTTTATATATCTCTTGACTATCAGCCATAACAATGACACATTAGAAGGAGTTGGACTTAATACTAGGTTTTACTTATAATTTATCGTCTATGTGATCTTTGATTTAATAATGCATTTTTACACTGGAAATGGTAGAATATTTTGGACTTCTAACTATTACAACAACACACAATATTATTATGAATAAATATAATTTGAATTTAAAGAATTAATTATTTATTTAGAAAAATCAACATCACCAGCACTGCTGGGCATAGGCTTATACAAAAGCATACTATTGAGCCCAATCTACGTCTGTTCTCTTCCAACTGCTGTCAGCCACTTTGCGCTTATCGCCGCTCCTCCTAGTGAAGACTGCGACTCGGCAAATGTAGTGCAGGGCATCCTTTCTTGACTACGTTAAAAGTTATCAGTCCTTCGACAGATATGACCAGCCCTGTGCCACTACAGCTTACCAATCCCAAGGATTATGTCGACAACTTTGGTTCCCTGCTGGATCACCTCATTCCTAATACGATCTTTCAGAGAAACTCCAAGCATTTTAAATTGGTGAACTAGTCGTACTCCGTATGTCATAACAGGTAGGACACACTGTTTGAAAATATTTGTCTACTAACTTTGCGGTATTGGCAACGAAAAGACTCGACAAAGTTTCCCAAATAATACCCAGCCCAGCTATATTCCTCCGCGGGTCTCTCTGTCTCTCTCTCTCAAAGTTGTTTTTACCCAATTGAAGTTTCCCTAAGATAAACATAACTCCTGAACAACTTCGAGAGCAGTTCCTTATCAGCAATTGGTTCTGGAATAAATGTTGAACATAACCTTGGGTTTTCCCAAGTTAATCCAGAGGCCAATGCGTTGAGACGAATCACCTAGGCTATCCAACATCTGTTGCAAGTCCTGCAACGTTTCTGCCACAATGAGCATGTCATTTTTGAATCTCAAATGTGTAATGTACTCACCGTTAATGTTAGTGCCACGTCTTTTCCAGTCCATAGTCTTAAACATATCCTCTAATGCATTTGAAAACAATATCAGAGAAATAACTCTCCTTGACTCACACCTCCATGCAGGGGGATATGCTTAGTTTGCTGGTTCTGTACTTGGACGGTCATTATTGCGGCATCATACATACAGCTCAGCACTTGTATAATATATACCGCCAGTCAACTTGGGGGACTATCGTTGTAGGGACTCCAAAACAGACTAAATCTCGATAGAATCAAAGGCTTTCTCACAGTCCACAAACGCTAGGCCAAAGAGGAACCAAAGAGTATGATCATACTCTTTGGTCTACTGTTTAATCTGCCGCACTGTGTGGATATGATCTATGGTGACATATTCTCCTCAAAAACCAGCCTACACTGTTGGCTGGAATGAGTTGAATCTTCGCGCAAGACAATTCACGATGACTCTCGAAAACAGTTTTGCTGACATGGCTCATGTGGGAAATGGGCCGATAGTTTTTCAAAAAAGTTTTGTCATCCATTTTGAAAAAATACCACACTCTTGTTGGATGTACTTGGAATTATCCCAGAGAAGAGGACAAAATTAAACAAACGCTAAAGATCTTTAAGCGTGGGTGGTGATTCCGCAGCGATTCTTCCCAGGGGAAGAATCCATTCATTTCAAGTATAATGTAATTCGTTTTTTTTTATAAATAATTATTTTGAAATAATTTTAAGTTAAGCTCTAGTTGTTAAGTATATGAAATACTATTTCACGACAACGATATTTCATTCGCTGAAAAATTCCAACCAATCGCATAATTAATTGAACCCCACAGTGGCAACCCTGAATTAATTTACAGGTGCTCCAAGCGGGCCGCGTATTTTCGTTTCTTCCCGCATTTTATGTTAATTCGGATGCGATTACTGATGCGCTTTTAACGGTTCTCGTAAATATGTGATTATTTATTGATACGACGCGAGAGTACTTATGGAAAACCAATGATAAAATTGTGTGTTATTTTTACACACAACGGAAATACAGCAAATCTTGTAAAATGAATATGTTTATTTTTTATAATTCGTCTGTGTTGACTACAGACGAATTATAAAAAAAGTTGAAGGGAAACCAGTAATATTCAAATTTACCGATTAAAATGTTTGTTCAATCAAAAATAAGAAGATGGTACAATAAAAAATAACAATACATCAAATGTTGTCAAACAAGAAAATCAATTTTGAATTTTGAGTGTGATGTAGTTAAAAAGGTGGCTTGATTGGCTAAGAGCATGTGCAACGGGTTCGAGTCCAGTCCGCAAATTTTTCCTTTGGAAAAATAATAATATAATTATGGTTTTGCTAAATAGTCGTCATTCGTCACTGCGGAAATAAAAAAGAACTGAACATACGAATTGAACTATTAATAGTTCGTGCATCTTGAAAATAATTTGTAATTATTTGGACCGCACTAATAAGGAGCCATTTTTGTGCACTTCAGGCAAGCGTTTGATTGCAATATCATCTGATATCTTATTAGATATCTTATTGTTACTTGGTTGGATAATAATAATTTAAAGGTGAATTTAGAAAAAACTAAAATAATGCACTTTTATCAAAGAGAGCCTAAAGATGCCATTAACATTAATCTCCATTTCAAGGGGTATCAAATAGAAAAAGTTTATTCGACAAATTGTTTAGGTTTACTAATTGATAATAGACTAGATTGGAAATTGCAGTCACAGGAATTATGCAATACCCTCAGTAAATTTGCATATATGCTGTACAAGCTGAGGAAAATAGTAAATATAAAAACTGTCAAAGCTGCTTATCACGGATATGTCTCATCTAGACTCCGTTACGGTATAATTTTTTGGGGGAACGGTACCGAAAGAGAAACTGTTTTCAAATGCCAGAAGAGATGCCTAAGATCAATGTGTGGATTGAAAACTACTGATAGTTGTAAGCCTCACTTTCAATCTTTAAAATTGTTGACATTGCCCTGTATGTACATATACGAAATAGCAATATTTTTTAAATGTAACCAGCATCTTTTTTCCCAAGCCTAGTCATTCAAGGAGTAGACGGGATCTGGACCGTCTTTGTTTAGCTCATTGTAATACGGCTTCACACCACAAAAGTGTTTTTGGAATGGCTCCAAAAATTTATAATAAAATTCCTAATGACATTAAATCGCTAAACACTTTTTGACTGATGAAAATGTAAACTTACAATTAACCAAAGGCACTTTGTAGGTAATTTTGTCAATATTATTATTAAATTAGATTGTAATTATGACTTAAATATTGAATTTTTACATGAGAATAATAAATATAACCATGTGTATAATATTTGCATGCTGACAAAGCATAAAACATGCTGTACTAATTATAATATTGCCATCTTATGTTTTATAAACAAACCATGTTTTAACGAATAAATGTTTTGATTTGATATGATTTGATAACGAACGTTTTTTTTTTTTGTCAGAATGGATTATTTACTTTCCAACTATAATTAGCCATCTGACACAACAAATACTTTTTGACGTCAGACTTGCTATAAAAAGTCGAATGCCACTGTAAAACCACTAGTTGCCGTCCATCAGGCGGTCAGAACTGCAGCCAGTGGCAGTAACGGTGGCCATAACAATAAAACACGACGGTAACTGATGCGGAAGAGATATATCTGTGTAGATGCGTTGTTGGAACTGAGAGATGGTACGAAAGTACATGGTTTGTTGTGGGTCAAAGGTGGTAAGTGGTGGCGATAGTTTTTCCTCACAGGGTACGTATAGTTTTTACTTATGTTTTATCAGATTTAATGTATTTTTACCATATAAAGGGGGGAAGATATGGCACGAATTAATATAAACAAAAATGAGATTAGACACCACTACACGCAAACACATGCACACAGCTACGTTTCCACCATCGTGCTTAATATGCATCAACAACAAAGATAGAAAGACATAAACAGACTTTAGCATGAATGAGAGTCACTAGCAGTGACACACGTGTTACAAAGACGCCACTGACTAAAGGCCTCCACACAGCTAAAAAAAACAGCTCGCTTACTCCTTGACATTCGCTAGTGATGACGTGGTACATCTGAACCTAGTTAATAGGTGAAAAGCAGATGCAAGAACACGTTTTTAATTTAAAAACTCATGTAAATACCTCTTAGCAATCGCTAGGTATGCGTATTGAAAATAAATTTTAATACGTTGCAATATGGTATAATATTCTTTCTGACTTATTTGGCTTGTTTTGCACTAAGTTTCTACATATTTTTGATATATAGCAAAATAAATTTTATCTCGTGGTAATACAGTTCATTGTCAATTATTTGATACCTCATTTAGTGAAATAAAATCTTTTCTCTTTGTTTCTCTTTGCTGACCTATGAGATTTTCCATTAAAAAAAAGATCATATAACAGTACTTCAAAGCATATTTTTTAATAGCACAAATACATTATTATTCAGGACAGAAGTAAGCTAATTTATTTGATATACATTGATTTATTTGTGTTATTCGTTCACTAAATTAAAAGCACGAGGCCCGTAATGTTTATGTTAGTTAATTGAAAATAGCGTCAGTTTAAACAAAATGTATCATATACATCACGCGATATCTCGACCTATTTTATGTAAGTCATTATAAAAAGCAAGTCTTGAAACTTCACGTATTTGCTAAGTTCCTTCCTAGGTTTGACGTTTAAAAATCACAAAGAAAATTAAATCATATACTATGGTAATACAGTTTATTCTCAATTGTTTAACACCACAAAAAGTAAAATCCAAATTGTGTAATTTTAGATCGATTTTCTTAGCCGCACTTACTGATATTTCTCATTAGAAAATAGATCTTATTAGTATATTATCAAAGCATATTTTTTTAATAGCACCAAATTTCCAAAAACTAGGTTGCAGTTAGCCGATTGTCAGATGTACATCGATTCTTTTCTTAAATCCGCTCAAGAAATTATTAGCACGAGGGGAGTAATATTTAGGTTACATAATTCAAATTGACACCGATATTTTATAATGTACTGTTCCATCGCGCTATTAATATAAGTAGCTTGTGAAAGACATTTAATAAATCGAACAATGGAAAATGTGGAAAGCTTACCTACGTCAATACTTTGACATAGGTAGGTAAACGCCCATTTTATGTCATCAAGCTCCACCTTCAAATATTTTGAATTACGCTTACTGGCTGTGACGCTCCGCCTTTCTTATAGTTTTGAGATAATCATACCAAATAAAACCTTATGGGAGGTCTTAATTGATATAATTGGCTCAACGTCATCGAGACATACAAACAAAACGTGGAAAAATAAATCTTATACTACGGTTATACAGTTTATTATCAATAATTTCATACCAAATTAGGTGAAATCAAAGTTTGGAAAATATTCGCATCCACTTTCTCAAATTAAATCACAATTTTCAAATAGCACAAATAAATGGATAATTTTAAATATTTTGCTAAGAAAACCTACAAAACCTTGCAGACAAACGGCACTTATTGATGTCAACTGCAACCAGAATCAGTTGGAGTGACAGCAATAGGATGTTAACTTATTTATGGATAAACAATAATTAGCTACATATTCTTCTACACTAATCAACTTCTACACATATATTTTAAAGAGGAAAGATTTGATTGCTTGTATGTTTGTTTGTTGGTTTTAATGGCTAAACTCTAAATATCTTAACTGATTTCAAAAATTCTTGTATATATAAAAAGCTTCATTACCAGCGAGTAACATGGGCAATATTTCATTATTTAAAAAAATTAGAGATCCCTACGAAAATTGCAATAATGTAACTTAAGGTATCAAAACTATGCAAAAATGATGATTACTTGCTGTATAAGGAACGTAATGACATGTTGCCGTGAAAAATAAATAATAACAAGTCTGTCAAGTACGTGAACAGGCAATAGTCACTCGTTCAAAATCACTACTGCAAATGATTTTGAATTACACTCATTGCTGGTTTTTTTTTAGAAGTTACGACATATAAATGCTAAAAGTGTGAAAATGATGCAGTGTGAGCGCTTACCGTGTAAAGCTAGAGCGAATCACCTGTAAATCTATAAAACAGGACCGTGATGTACCTGATGACTGACTTACTGACTGAAAGACAACGCAGAGTCTAAACCGGTGGATCTAGAGATTTGAAATTTGAAGGATATATTCTCTGAGTATCCAAAAGGTGTACTACTAGCTCTATGATGTACCTAATATATATTTTTTGTCAAAATACGGAGTTTAAAGGAGCAGGACACACATGATAATCAGAAAAACATATGTTTTTGTGATCTTTAATTCAGTATAACTCACGATTTGTACGTGGCGTAGACGTTTCACGACAAACAAATGGCCATGCGCCTAGACAAAGCACCAACCGTTTTATATTATTAAATTATGATGATGACATTTTGTAAATATAGTCTTAAACAAGTGCTGCACAAAAAACTATGGTACAAAAAAAATACTACAATTGGATTAACTAATAACTAAAATTACTGATCTAATTTTGATTCAATTTAAACATTACTATACTGAGGTCTTGTTTCTTAAGTAAAAACCATCATCTAATTCGGTTCATAAATTCTTATATATAAGAGAACATAAACTATAAAACAAATAGATTTTCTAATTAAAAGAACTGAACCAATTTTGATGAAGTTTATATGGGACTACACTGAAAGTCTACCCTTTTGAATATAACAACAACCAAATCAAAAATCCAAATCGGTTTAGAAATCTTAAAGAGGCAATATAAACACGAAATCAAACCGACATACAAAAAAAATGTCAATTTTGTCGAACAACTAATGAACTAATTTTGATAAAATTAATATGAAATCACTTGGAAAGTATAACTCTTTCAAACAAAAGAATATTTTTTATTGTCGGTATGCAATTGACGGATAAATTGGTGTACATACAAAAAAATACATATTACGGTCTCTTTTTGTGAAGTCGATTATAAAAACACTTGTTTAATAATATTTGAAAATTCATCTTTAAAGCGGTGAACGGGGATGGCAAAGTTTGTATGAAGAAACATTAGGTATTTGTTGAAAGTAGAGTACGGATTTAAATGAAATTTGGTATATATATATATATATATATATTCCTAGGAATATCACGCTAAGAGGTGGAACCTAGCAGCTGGTGGTGAGATGGCATGAAAAAATGGCCCACTATTCCGTCGGCAGTCGAAGGTGTTCAATTATCTCTCAATTGCGTTCCTTAAATTCCCCTTATTTAATTTCTAAAAGTATTTCATGTGTAATAAATTTATTTTGTGAAGTATAATTGACCGAGCGAGCGCAAAGTGCGAGCGAAGCATCGTTTCAGCTTGGGTATAAATGCCTTCGTATGTCTGTCCGGATCTCTGTTCTCCTCAACAGGTCGCATTTCTCAATCGATCTAGATGAAAATTAGAATACAGGTTTGACGAGTTTTTAGAATTATTTAAAATATTTAGCATTTTTGATTTACTTCCCAAAAAAAGAGCAAAAAAGGAGCTAATGAATATCTTATTCTTATATGATCCGATTTCAATGGTTCTTTTTTATTTAAAAGATAGAATTTTAATGTTGGTCTTGTAAAAAAATGGTGAAGATGTGATAAGGATCTTCGGCGTGAGTAGCAGAAGAGCCTCATAATGAAGTAAATTACTCACTTTTAGATTTCTACCAGTGGAATCAGCCCTTTACTTACTAGGTAGGGATTGATGGAGCACCTTGGTTATAATGTTAGTTTTACAATAAGGTATTAAATGGTGCTACTGTGCACCTTAGATTGAAAAAAGTTTGTGCACGCGAGGTCTACAGCTCACAGAGCCACTAGTATAAAATTGTGTTTGATCCTGTATACTTTTTAATAAACCGGCATCTGGTTGCTAATAATATAATGTACTAGCTTTTGCCCGTGACTTCGTCAACGTGGACTACGGTTTATCATGAAAAAAGCATCCTATGTTCATCTAGGATATTAAATCAATTGCAACATCTTCGTACCAACTTCTAGTTATTCTATGGTATCATAGTGCAACGACGCTGGAGTGTTGGTGAGATACGGGCGGTGCACATACTTTTTATTCATATAAATATTAAGAAAAATTCTAGACTTATAGGAGCTAAGTAGCGGGTCGCTAGTCACTACGGTGTCGTTCGTTATCCACACACATATATATGTAAAAGTGAAAACGTTTGTTTGTTTATTTGGCGAGTTTTAACGCGACGGATTTTGATGAAATTTGGAATGGACATAGCTTTATACCCTGGAGTTACACATATAATACTTTTTATCCCGAAAAATAGGTTTCTACGGGAAAACTAGAAAATTTCGATTACTTGCTGTAAGGATCGGTTGCCATAGAAACAAAATAATAAAAAGTCTGTCAAAAAGCATAAAGAGCGTTGGTGGCAAAGAGAATACAATACGTAGGTGGTTTACTTTTCAATTGTTTTTCAATATCCTACATGAACACAGGATGCCTTTTTTGCGATAAATTGTAGCCCACGCAGACGATGTCGCGGACGTGTCGCTAGTTTTAAAATATTTCCAGACACGCGAAGAATCCACGTTTTGTCTACCAACTCGCAGCTACTCTGTCGACGGCATTGTGCCGTTCGTCTGAAAGAGCCCTGTGGCATCATCAAGGTCGAATCAAGTCGGACCATGTTTTCTTCACATTGCCACTGCCACTTACTTGGTGTCTAAAGATACTTGTACACTATCTTATTATTGTGTAATATTAGTTATTTTATCTAACAACATGTTATTATGGACTTTGTGTCAGACACGATAGATAGATAGATAGATAGATAGATAGATAGATAGATAGATAGATAGATAATACTTTATTGTACACCAGTTTCCAAAAAAATACTACTAATAGGAATAATCTTATAACTAAAGTAAAACGGGCGGACTTATCGCTAAAAGCGATCTCTTCCAGTCAACCTTGTAAGAAATAATTGAGTGAATGAGACAAGCAACAGCCTCATAGGTGAACAGATGGTGAGCATGCCCCAGGATGATTATGACAATGATGAAATGAAACTGAATTTGTTGTAGTTATATTACTTAGATGATGGTTCTATGATAATTACTATCATCATCATCATCATCATCATAAATGTCAGCTTCAAATGCAGGGCCTCTGACACTATCATCTCTGCCTTCAGCCAATCTTTGCCAAGGTCATATCAAATTTAGCTCGACCCCTCGTTGTTGCACTGGTCTTCTACGGCTGCGTTTTTCCACGCGGGGCCACCAATCTATCAGTGACCTACTTCACCTGCCATCAATGCATCTTTCCAAGAGTCCTTCTCATCGCCACTTGAGGTTTATGTACTTATGTCTTCCACCTTGGTTTTTCTTTGGATCTCCGCCTTTCGCACTCAGTCGCTCAATGTGAGCTTAGAAACAGTACCTACTTAAATAAAATAAGAAATCACATGGTGCAGTATTGGACCTACTTACCTAGAGCAAATAGAACTAAGTTAAAAAATTGAAACAGTGATATCACTTTTAGATATCGTCACAAAAAAGAGCAGCGGGAAAAATGTTTTAACCAGTTTTATAAAATAATTGTTCAATTTGTTTT
Source organism: Alsophila aescularia (assembly GCA_946251855.1). Taxonomy (NCBI): domain Eukaryota; kingdom Metazoa; phylum Arthropoda; class Insecta; order Lepidoptera; family Geometridae; genus Alsophila; species Alsophila aescularia. The sequence continues at coordinate 60,953,464 of OX276380.1, read as the reverse complement.
GCTGTAACAGTTCCAATGTGTTCTTTTTAAATACCTCCTTAATTTGGACTGTTTCTATAAATTTTCCTCAATCTTATATTGCAGTACCACATCACTGCTTAGCAAGGTGGTGCGGGATGAATTTTAAAGAGCTAATGTAAGGCCGGCTTAAGGCCACATAAGGTCAATTATGTGCATTGCACCTAATTTATGCGGTCCGAGCCCATTGAGCTGGTACTTTATCTCCCCATTTTTATTAAGATCTATGCTTTACTACTAAGGGCTAGGTTTCTCTGTCTCAGCTAGCGTTAAGTGACTTTGTTAATTCGAAAAGGAAGTTTACGATATTACTTTACTAGCTGCACCCCGCGGTTTCTCCCACGTGGGTGATGATGATGAGGATGATGAAAATTAAGTAGCCTATGCATTATATCCAGGATATAAGCCATACTGATGCCAAATTTAATACACAACGTCACCTTGTCGCCGGCCGCGGCTGTGTCTAACGTTTCTTTCTTTTACCATTCGTAAAAGTCGATTAACTCGATCTGACCGCATTATTATGTGTGCGTGTGTATGTGTATTTACAATGAATAACATCGGGTACTCATATTGCAATAGAGTTATAATATAATCAATGCAAGATAAAACCACGTGACAACAAAATGACACAAAACTGGATAACCGTTCTAAACACGTACTAAACTTGTTAGCATTATACAAATGAATATAATTATCCGTTTTAATTAATTCAACGCTGAATGCCGCTCGCAGGGGAAAAGGGTGGAAACATAAAGCTGCACGATGCAGCCTCAAATTATGGAAAACCCAGTTTATGTAAATTTCTCTAGTCTTTGGTCCTACTTGTGACGTACCTAGCCTAAGATGTATTATTAGTCTTCTAATTTAATTGAAAGATTTTGAATTGTAAGCTTTAATACCCGAAGATTGAAGTCGCCGAAAATTATTTTCCAAAACATATTTTCAGAATAACCTACTCTGTGCGTTGTGTCAATTTTCCAATTCTATCCACAGTCATTATATCTACGATGCTTCTGAGATAATTCCCAGAACGCGGTTTAGAGTTATCCCTTAAGGACCAAATGCACAAAGTTGTAACTTCAATAGGATTTCATCCAGACTTAACTTAGACCAAACTGTTTCTAATTCATTTACCTTCACAGATCGTTAGCTTAACTTTAACTCTCTATCCATCAAAATTTTAAGCAAGAACGGCTTTTATTACGTAGTGGTAAGGTGCACGACCGCGACTTACACTGTAATGTAACGACCGCGACCGGAGTTTGACAACGCATTCGTCGAGGCTTCCTACGGGGCGATGCGGAAATTAGATGACGCAGCGAGAGAGGCACTAGGGGTGAGGAGAGGTCGATAGTTTGCAAGTTTCTTATGAAGACGGGAACTATGTCTAATTATCTCATATAGATTTTTATATACACCTAAATATATTATAAAAAGTAGCTGAGCCCCGTAGCTTTGCCCGCATAAAAGCATAAGTAGAAAAAAATTGCCTATGTCCTACCTTATTTTGCGCACCATTTCCTTGTCAAATATCATAAAAATCGGTTCAGCTGTTGATACGTGAAAATGTGAACCAAGAAACAGAGTTACTTTCGCATAATATATAATATTAAGAGCCTGTTTCACGACCCACAACTAATGTTTCAAGTAGGCTGATCGCCAGTAACTGTATACGTATGAATTTCACCACGTCTGAACAATATTAACCAATCTCAGACCAAATATTACTAAAGTATAGACCAATCTCAGACCAAATATTACTAAAGTATAGACCGCGGCTATAGCCCCGCGCCTCGGTGCGAATCGTAGGCAGATGTGTTATAGCTACGTACATCAATGTATAGATCACGAGTAGGGATGCCTGCAAGCGCTCGCGCTCGCGCGCATGTCAATAAAGAGGACGACGACGACACATCACGACTCGGATTCGACGAGCACGGATTGCGCATACCTGTTACTGGCTTATAGAAATACAAAACCTCACAGTTTCCTTTAGTAATAATATTATAAATTCAAAAGTTACTCCCTCTGTACAACCAGACGACAACGGGGTCTGCTTGTTTCCTTTTCACGACGAAATGACTAAGCCGATCTTGATAAAATTTGGTAAATATAAATATAACTGAGTACTGGAAGAGCATAAGCTACTTTTCTCTACAATCTTTATTTTTCGTCGCGGTTGATACAGCGGGATGCAGCCAGTAATACAGCAAAATAGTGAATGGAAAACTAAATCATAAATATAGTAATTTGATTCCTATTTTAAGATTGAAAAAACAAAACAAACAATCACTTTTTTTATTGCCCTTTAAAAAGAGTATCATTTTACATCTGCCTTTTAGTATCTTTTACATTAGATTTGCGCACTAAATACTTAACCCGTATCTCTACATATTTTTGTATGACTGCCCTCAACAGATGTACTAGGTGATTATTGCACAGTACTTATTTAAAAAGATAGGTATAGAGAGCAGATGTGTGAGAATGTCTGAAATATTAATCTCAAGATACGAGTACGATATTATGTTCATTATATTATTCTTACGTATAATCAGTCACTGTAGGTATATCTTGAATGCGCGAGCGAGATAGTTTCAAGGTACTATTTTCTTAAGATCACTCAAAGGAATATTATTGGTTTGATGTTATAATATTAGTGTGATATGTAGTTAAAACAAGATCAAATTAAAACATGTTAACGTAATCAGAAAAAGAAATGACTATTTACATAACATTCCGTTTCTATTTGTCTCACACAAAAATCTCAAGATCAACATTTTAGAGCATCAGAATAATTTCTAATTTTGACCTCGCTTGAACGTAAAAATGCCACGCCATAATATAGACAGCGCGCACATTACTACTCGATGCGCCACGGGCGAAGCGGCGAGCGGGGCAGTGAGACGCGACACGCAATCGCACGTCTCGCGCGATCCTCACCCCCGCTATAACTTAATATTAAATCCGTCTAAAAGTATGTACAACTGACGTACCTGTGAAATGTAACGTTATATCTTGTGTTTTCTAGTGTCGTTTAGACAAGTTTTCACCGCACATTTCACCATCTTTTCGGCAATCACATATTTTGGATTAAATGTAGAGTCAGCAAGAAAATGGCAATTTTATACAAAAACTTTTTTTGATAACACGATTGTTATCAATCTTGTTTCTTTTAAGGATCAAAAGAAATTTATTACAAAATGAAAGGAAAAAGTTTTTCAAAATTTCTGATATTTCTAGTATTCAAACCTTAGTCGGTCCAATAGAAACTTTTGATACTTTTAAGAAACAGGATCGATTGACATCAAAAAAGTTTTGTGTATTACAATCATTTTTGATGTACATGACTGTACATTTTTTCCAAAATCTGTGAATGCAGTTCAGAATAACTTAAAAAGTTATGGATAGTCTTCTAGGAACGTTTTCCTATAACTATAACGGTTAAGGTACCTGCCCTGACAGTCCCGTCTCAAAAATCCACCCTGTTTAAGCACTTGGAAGTAAGTTTTTAAATGACATTTAAGGACCTGCTAAAACTGTTGTTAAAGATCGAACTTGACAATAATTTTCTCAACCTTTCACGATAACATCGATAAAATCCCCATATCCCTCTCTAAATTGTATCGTGCGAGCACAAGTCAGCAATTTCCCGCAACGAGAGGTGATTTATTCCGCAACTCGGGTATCGCATCAAAGTTGCGAATGCTCTTCACAATCAACACACTTGTGCGCATGTGCGGCTGTGTGAGTGCGCCTGCAACTAGCGATACATGTGTGATTTGTTAACTGAGCTGTATAGATGTGCTTTGGAAAATTAACTTTGGTTCAGACATATATTCATCATGTTATATTTATGTATTTGCTATACCATTATCTCACATGGTGAAAATGTGGCAATTGATGATGTGAAATAAAATGAGTCATTCGTGCAAGACATAGACTCGAACTAGCCAGGTAGAGTCGGCCAGGTGAAGTGAAGACCTGCGGAAGGTTGCCGGAAGAAACAGGATAAGAACAGCCGAAGATCGGGCTCTGTGGCGTTCACTGAGAGAGGCCTAAGTCCAGCAGTGGACGAATTCAGGCTGATGATGATAGATTAGATCCAGATGTAATTTTGGCTTGTCGGGAAAATTCTGCTACCACTTCTTTCTAGCCTATTAATAACAAAAAACACACATAAACTTATTAATGTAAGTCATGATGTGGCTACGAGAATTATCTTATATCTATCTTCTATCTATACCGGTAAAGCAATAAGTACAAAAAAGTATGTACAAAGAAGATAATAAAAAAGAAAGGTCTTGGGTAATTAAAATAAGCTACTGAATAAAAATATAACATACTAACTTACCCGCCCGTGACTTCGTCCGCGCGTACTTCTGTTTATCGCGAAAAATAGTATCCTATTTTATTCTAGAATATTAAAAACCTATGGAAAAGTAGGTACAGCACCAATACTCTTGATGTTTTTTGGCAGACTTGTTATTTCGTTTCCATAGCAACCGTTCCTTACAGTGAGTAATCAACATTTTCCAGTTTTCTTGTGGAAACTTACAATTTTCTGGGATAATAAGTATCATATGTTTTATTCCAGGGTATAAGCTATCACCATTCTGAATTTTATCAAAATCTGTCCAGCTGTTATCTCGTGAAAGCTCCTCAAGCAAACAAACAAACAAACAAATAGACGTTTCATTTTTATAAATCGGTATGGATTTAAAAATCGTGTATTTTTTGTGTAAGTTTGTTCGCGAATCACGTAAAAACTACTGGACCGATTGTGATGCGGTTTTCACAGTTGAATAGTGTAGGATTTGACTTAAGAATTGGGGAACTTGGTATCTCAATCCGATGAGTAAAACTGAAGCCGAGCAATCGATAAAAAACCTGTTGAAGTCTGAAGGAATTTTGATCAAATGTTGGTATATTGGTATTTTATTTCTCGAAATAGAACATAGAGTACGTACTTTTAACCTAGAGAAATGACCACGCGTGCGTAGCCGCGGGCACAGCTTGTTATTAATATTCGCCGGAACCTAACGACGACACGGATACGTGGTGCAAATAATTTTCCTAAACTGGGACACAGCTACTGTGAAACGTCAAAAGTGAGAATTATTATATTAAAAGTCTGTGGAATTATGAAATAAAAAAGTTATACTCGTATGAAATTCATAATGACGTTATTAGAACGTCGATGCCATGAAGTTTTCATCAAATGTATATCTATAAAAAAAAACTCTGTTCGAATGGTCTAAACGGCGAAGGCTTATTGCATTGATTGGTCCATTGCACGAATATTCTGAAAACAATTGAATATGATCTAATTACTATTCTGGTACAAGTACTGTAATAAATATGAACAAAGCAATATCCTGCATATCGGTTTGTTCATATATAATGTTATTTTTTTCTGTTTTAGCCGGTTCGATTCCCGAGTGTGGTGCGAGTTTTCGAAAATCGTTGAATGCAGAATTGTTTCTTTTTAAAAATTATGGAATGTTTCCTTTGAGTAAAATTTGCTATCTCCAGTATTTAGAGTAATGTTCTCCCGGGTGTGGTTAAACAATTCCATCCCTGTATATTATGTAAGCACGTTCGAATGCCTCCAAATTTCAAAATTCATAATAGGGGTATATTACTCGTATTGCCGTTTTACCGCACTGGCCACTTGAATTAATATTAAACCTGCATGGTGTCAGATTTCATAATGAAACTTTTTTTACACGAAAACTATAACATTCATAATCCATACCAATATATAAAAGTGAAACATTGTCAGTTTGTTTGTTTCTTTGTTTGGGGAGTCTTCACGCCATAACTGCTGGACGGATTTTGATGAAAGGACATGGTCAGAAGTGGTACTTTATTCCGAGAAAATTCCAGCAGCTATGATATATACCTCATTTAAAAGCTTATTTACTAGGCTACATAAATATATGTAGTTTATATTTATTGTGCAGCGTGCAATGGAGAGAGCTATGCTCGGTGTTTCACTACGTGATAGAATCCGAAATGAGGAAATCCGTAGAAGAACGAAGGTTACCGACATAGCTCTCAGAGTTTGCAAGTTGAAGTGGCAATGGGCAGGCCATATAAGTCGCAGAACCGACAACCGTTGGGGAATAAAGGTTCTCGAATGGCAACCACCGAACAAGCAAGCGAAGTGTGGGGAGACCCCCCCACACGATGGACCGACGGCATTGTAGCCATCGCAGGAAGTCGGTGGTTGGAGGTGGCACAAGATCGCTCGTCATGGTGCTCTATGGGAGAGGCCTATGTTCAGCAATGGACTTCTAAAGACTGACATGATGATCGTGATGATGATGATATTTTATTGAGCCTCCATTTCATAAACAAAAGAGAAAATATTTTCCTACATAATATAGTTGAACAAAACTTTTAATATTTTCCATTCAATTAAATTAGTGCGTTTTTCGTGCACTGGGAATAAAATAAAACAGAATTATTATATTATACCATGTGAATATAAATAATAATAATATAACTAAACGTTATTAATGCAATATCATCAAAAAAAAGCTCGTGTGAAGCCTGTAGAAAAAAAAAACTTAAGGTCCTGTCATCTGTCATCCATCAGCTGTCAGTGCCAGATCTACATACATTGTGTCGTGTTGAATGTCTCCGTCTTCAGTAGTGTCAAATCAGAGTTGCCAGAGGTTTTCCCTTTCTACCAAATGAAATACAAAATTCAAATAAAAAAATGGAGGCATTTTTTTTTGTTTTCATTTGCTAGTCATTATCAGAGTAATATTCCCTTTCTTCACAAATATCTAATAAATTGTTTAGAATTTAAAATTATTTTAGTACCAGCTTTCATACATTTTCCGAACATCTTTTTTAGAATGGAGATAGCTTAAACCCTGGAATAAAACATAGGATACTTTTTATCCCGGAAAACTGAATTTTTTAACAGGAAACCTGGAAAATGTTGATTAATCCCTGTAAGGAACGGTTGCCATCACATAATGGTCTGTGGTTGCCATGGAAACGAAATAACAAGTCTGTCAAAAAACATCAAGAGCATTGGTAATATACCTACTGCTTTTGCATTGGTTTTTCTGTGGTTTTTAATATCCTAGAAGAAAATAGGATGCTTTTTTTTCGTGATAAACAGTAGTCCGCGCGGACGAAGTCGCGGGCGGGAAAACTAGTTAAAAATAAACATGGAAATTGATTTGTTCGACTTTCAACTGTTTTTACATTCAGCTTTTAACGAGAAGATGAAAACAGCGAAAATCAGAGTTATTTTCAAATACGAGTTCTAACGTCAGACTAACGCAGCAGAAACTGCTCGTAATGTCAATGCTGTGTTTGGAGAGGACACGGCTAATGAACACACCTTGCGTTTTTGGTTTAATCGTTTTCGTAGTGGAAACTTCTATTTGAAGAATGAACCACGAGGAAGACCAACCACTAAGGTAAATAACGATGAATTGAAGGTTATGGTGGAAGCCGATCCATATCAAACTACCAAGGAATTAGCGGCATGGTTTAAAGCTAGCATGCCCACAATATTAACCCAGTTGCAGCAAATTGGTAAAATTAAAAATCTTGAAAAATGGATGTTTCATGATTTGACTGATCTGCAGAGAGCAGCGAGCGTTGAAGATTGCCTTACCTTGTTAAACCGGCAAAGAAATGAAGGGATTTTGGAACGAATTGTGACGTTTGACAATAAATGGATTCTTTACGATAATTGCAAGCGAAGAACGCAAGATTTGGTCAATTTTTTGTACGGAAAAAAATATTCTTCCTCGGGAGCAGTACCAAATGCCTTCATATAGTTTGTGGAGTCCAGGTCTCCAGAGTTCTACCGCAAAGGTTGAAATGATCTTCCGATTAGATGGCAGAAATGTATAGACAACGAGGGTAAATAATTTGATAGATAAATATATTTTATCATACAAAAAAAAAATGGTTTCCAAATTTTAGTATGTAACGGCAATTTCATGCATTAACCCCTAATATTTATGTCGTTTGAACTAAACTTAAAGGTGCACTATTTAAAAAGTAAGTTTAATGTACGAAGCATATAAAAAGAGAAATTACCCTATGCGATACAAAGTATTACATGCTGGCTATAAGCGTTTTTTGTAAATTTGGTGAAATTTTGGACAGAAATTCTTAATTGCGGTATTTATTGAAGATTTTGTGATCATAGGCCTCTTCTACAAGAATCAAGAGCAAGTGCAATGCCGCGCAATATTGTACAGCAAAAACTTCTGGATGGCACTGCAAAAGACCTCCTCTGCGTGGTTCATTTCCACGAAGTGGCAACTAGTTAGGATAGTCGCAATGGTGCAATGGCACGTGGAGGCAAGTCTTGACGTCATTTTTCAAGTGATGTCTACTACTGGATTCGTATTAAAATTCCTATAAAATCGATCGTTGCTCTTCTAAAACCTTTGTTATTTAGTGAGAACCGTTCCAACTAAAGGTAAATATAAACACTTGAATGTTTATGTTGATAGATTAACTATAAGGTTAACAAAATATGGTTTAAAAATAAATTATTACGCGGTTCGAATAAAAAAAGTTGAAATATGATGAGAAGACCTGTAGTAGAGTGTTTTTTTATAAGAAAACATAGTATTTTTATTTTATACTAGTTGTTCCGCCCGCGACTTCGTCCGCGCTGACTACTGTTTATTGCGAAAAAAAGCATCATATGTTCTTCTAAGATATTAAAACCAATGCAAAAGTAGATATAGCACCACTTATGATGTTTTTGACATACTTGTTATTTCGTTTCCATGGCAACCGTTTCTTACAGCGAGAAATCAACATTTTTTCAGTTTTTCCAGTTTTCCCGTGGAAACGTACAATTTTCCGGGATTAAAAGTTTAAGTTAAGTCTATGTTTTATTCTAGGGTATAAGCTATCTCCATTCCAAGTTTCATCAAAATCCGACCAGTCGTTATCGTGTGAAAGTTCTCCAATCAGACAAACAAACATACAAACAGACAACGTATCACTTTTATATACTGGTATGGATTTAGTTAATACAACGGTTTAACGAGCGCAATTTTGTACAATGCCGTGCTAGACTGCACAGCACAAACTTCTGGGTGGCATTACAAAAGATCTTAAAGTTTCAGAAAAGTTTGCAAACACTAACAAAATACATATTTTTTTATTTTTTTCTGTAACATTTCATGGTACTTACCATGAAATGCTTACCGGCCATGCCTTTTATTTACAGCCACCCCTTCTCGGACACTGCTCGCCTAACGTATGGGCGATACGTGACGCGATAATGCCTTTTAATAATGCACAGTTGGACAAGAGTACGCAGGGACTGGTGAGCAGCTGTTAAAGTACGTAATACGTTAAGGTTTAGCGTAAAGTGGATGTGGGATAAAAATACGATCCAATTATATGTTGTGGAAGCTTAACAATTGGTAGGAAAGACCTGGCCAAGTTTTACTCAAAACTGGGTTGAATAGCGAAAGAGGGAAGATGCTTATGCCCTGCAGTGAGTGGAAATGAGCTGTATATGATGATGATAAAGCTTAAAAATTACATTAGATGGTCTCTACCATCGTCTAGACTAAAACTGAACAACCCTCAGATGAGTTTACGCTAACATGCAAAAGTAGGTGTATAGGCGCAATACACACAAATTGGTCGTCAACATTGGTCGTTCAGTTATAGAATCACAACCACAGTAATATTATAATGGCAAAAGTTTGTAAGCGTTAGGGTATGTTTGTTACTCTTTCAGGCTTAAACAGCTGAATGGATTTTGATGAAATTTGGAATAAAGATAACTTATATTCTGGAATAATATATACTAACATATGCATACTTTATCTACCCTCATGCAACAGGAACTTACTTTCAATGAAAAAAATAAATGTCGTAATATATACTTGATTTTGTTGGTTAGAGATTGTTCGTCATGTTTGTTGCTGTTTCCGTTATGTCAGGTGGAGTCAAATTCTCTTCACTAATACTGCTGTTGGTCATTTTTAATCAGTATAAAAGTTTTAATTAACAAAAACACATTAAATTGGTTAGGTGGTACTAAAGTAAAGTAATTTATGGCGCCAAAATCCAGTCCACAGCGAATTCTCGCGTATACGGGCTAAGACGCGTGTAAATGGCGATAACCCTCATTTTACGGAGCTAAACCGGTGCTTTTATGGAAAAAAATATATAATTTAACACTGTTTATTCCAAATACAATGTTAAAATGTATTTTTTTCCTATTAGAGACGTGCCGTAAGTTTATAATCGGGATTTTACGATATGAGTGTAAATAATAGTAGTTTGTCAAACGGTTGCATAATAAGGGGCATTAAAACACTAGAGTGAGTTTAAAAAGGAGCCGTAGGTCAGTATTTTAATAGTATCACTGGAGTGTGTTTTAATAACTAGTTATGTGCCGTTTCATACACTACTTTATCCACACTCATGCAATAGGAACTTACATTTAATGAAGAAAAAATATGTCATAACATTTTCTTGATTTTTCTGGTATAAGCTTGTTTTTCATGTTCGTTGCTGTTTCCGTCATGTCAGGTGCAGTCAAATTCACCTCACTAACACTGCTGTTGGACATTTTTAATAAAGATAAAACTTTTTATCAAGAAAAACACATTAAACTAGTTAGATACTAATGTAAAGTAAATTATGTCGCCAAAATCCAGTCTTTAGCGAATTGGCGCGCATAGATAATAAATACCGAAAACTGTCGCTGTGCGGAGCCAACGTGGTGCTTTAAAGGGAAAATATATATATTTTCACTGTTTAGTTCAAAAAACAGTGTTATGATTTATATTTTTTCTTATTAGAGACGTGCCGTGCTTAAATTATATCATTATGCCACCATTTTTGAGTTCATAATCCGGATTTTACGATCTGAGTGTAGATACATTATTTTTATGACGCAATGTTATTGACTTATAATGTAATGAATATCAATAAAATGTTTATATGTATATCTATTTTATCTTACATAGTAAAACAATCAAGCCCTTTCCTTTTGTGTGATGAAGAAAATAAAAGGTATAAAGTATATTTTAAATACCGAGTCGCACAGGTCGTTCGTGTAATGGAAAGCTCCACGCTTGCCAAAATTATTGCGGTGCGACAGAGTTTTTTGTTTAGATAGAATTTATAAGTTAATTGACAAGTACGTAAGTAATTAAATACTTTACTAACTTACTTAAAAAAAACTAATTCAAATTCAAATTATTTTTATTGCTAGAATGTAGGAAGTACAAAGTATAATGACAAAAATTAACACAACCGGGTAGGTATATTCTACAAAAACAAATGGTGTGCAAATATAAATGTCATAATATATTAAAATAGTGAAGTTACAAATGATTGAGAGCATTAATAATAGATTTATAATTATACATCGATGACAAAATATTATAATAATATTATATAAGTTTTGGTATAGAATAGCGAAAAATATTAAAATTACAAATTAAATCTTAGTAATGTCATGAGTAAAATTCATGCATTATTATAAAAAAAATAAGTTTATCATTAACAATTACCAAATCAAAATTATTATAATATTTGCGTTTGAAATTGCATAAATTCATCAACTTAATAAAAACATTTAACATTTAACAGGCAACCACTGAGTCAATTTCCTTTTGAATGTCGATAAAGTATATTATACAATTACTGTACAAAATACCATGGTACAAAAAGCGGATAGATGTGCTAATCCATACCAATATATAAAAATGAAACGTTGTCTGTTTGTTTGTTTGGGAAGCTTTCACGCACTAACGGCTGGAAGATTTTAATTAAATTTGGAATGGGGATACCCTGGAATAAAACATAAGATACTTTTTATCCCGAAAAATTGTATGTTTCCACGGTAAACTGAAAAATGTTGATTACTCACTGTAAGGAACGGTTGCCATCACAGAATGGTCTGTGGTTGCCATGGAAACGAAATAACAAAAAAAGCATCAATAATGGTGCTATACCTACATTTGCATTGGTTTTTAATATCTTAGAAGAAAATAGGATGCCTGTTTTCGCGATAAACAGTAGTCCACGCGTACGAAGTCGCGGGCGGGAAAACTAGTAACTAAGAAAAGTTTGTTTTAAGCTACCAGTACTACATAACACTAGAGGTCTTCTTTCTCAAGTAAAAATTATCATCTTATTCAGTTCAGAAGTCCCAAGATATTAAATAAAATAAACTATAAAATAAATAGATTTTCTAATAAAAACTACTACACCAATTTTGATGAAGTTTATGTAGGAATACATTGAAAGTCCACCCTTTTTAATAAAACAATAACCATTCAAATCGGTTTAGAAATCTTAGAGATTTCAGGCAATATTAACACACCAATTTTGATACAATTTATACCTGGAAAGTATACGGTTTCAAACATAAAATAATTTTCAAAATTATTCCGCAAATTGGTGCACATACATTAAAAAAAAACATACAGTCGAACATAAACAATTGGTGCACATACATTAAAAAAAAACATACAGTCGAACATAAAAAATTGGTGCACATACATTAAAAAAAAAACATACAGTCGAACATAAAAAAAACATACAGTCGAACATAAAACCGTCTTCTTTTGTGAAGTTTTTTTTAGTCACGTTTTATGTTTGTTTTTACTTGTTGATTTATGATGAGATTCATTAACTTTATGCATATAATTATGTACTAGCTGTGCCCGCGGCTTCAAACGCGTGGTCCTTTCTCTAGGCTGAATGTACTGTATGTGCGATTCCAAGACCTAAAATACCAATACCTATACCAACCTTTGATTGAAATTCCTTTAGCCGTCAAAAAGTATTTTACCGATTGCTCGGCTTCTACTCATCAGATTGAGATACCAAGTACGCCGGTTTTTAAGTCCTAACCTAAATTATCCAACTGTAACAACCGCATCGTAATCTGTCAATAATTTGTTACGTGATGAACAAACAAACAGAAAGACACTTTTTTTCATTATCTTATTTTAAGTACCATAGAACCATTTTTTTTAAATTATCTTCTTTATACAGACTACTATGTTTCTATTGTTACGTACCTATAAGGCTATTTAGTAACAATTTGTTACTAATTGACTTGAAATGTGCTTCATAAGCCTTTTCTTTTGGTACCAAACAAGGTGTGGCGTAAGCCTGCAACCTTATTTTGTTTATGGGTTGTTTTTGGTTCCACGTCGAATTTTGAAGGTTATCAATACAATGTCAATTTGAGTAAAAAAAAAGTGCAATCGGAAATTTGTGTTTGGCTATTATTGTTTAATGTTTATAATTAACACTTGTACAGTAGTCGTAGCGGATGTTTGTGGCTCAGAAGTTGTCTGCAAGTCGCTGCGCAAACTGCTATTTTTCAGGCGCAATCTCAATGTTGAAGGTGAAGACAGCATTGTATAACAGCGTCGCTCACTCGCTTTTCGCTCTTATTTTTTACTGTTTTATCCGTACAGCAGTACCTGCGCAATCATTCACTGTACCTTATTTCACAACCACAAAGTCTCGTTGCGACTACTGTACATGTGAGTCGAAAATATAAGTGAACTGTGCCTACTATGTACTGTAGCGTTGACAAAACGCTACTTAAATAAAAAACAATAAACCTATAAAAACAACAATTCGACAAGTAAAAGTAGGAATAAACAAGACAAGCCATGTTATGGTTTGTTGTTAGAATCAGATGACGACATTGAAGTCGCACATAGTTGATTGAAACAGTACTATCGTTCGTATTTGGTGAATACCAGCGAAAGCAGTTAATAAAGTTCAATTGATGAACACGGAGACAGGTGGTGACATCTACCGGAAATTTTACTTATCTTTGCATCGATTAGCTGGCAAAGCAAAAGGGCGCGTTCCGTTGTTCGGCACGGCCCCGCGATGTCAGCAAATAGAAATAAATTAAACAAAGCAATTAAATGCAACAAATGCTAAATTTAGGAACGTAGATTTTTTCCAAAGCAAACCCATACAATATCATAATTTAATAGTCACGATATATAGTTTTACGAGGATAGGACGGTGGCGGAGCAAAGAAACCGCGTTCCGTACCTTTCGTCTGAAACGGAACGCTTTGATAGAATATAGTTTATAACAATTCTTGACGTTTGGCAGTTGTTTAGCTGTCAAAAGTAGTTGAAAAAAGGATAAATAAACAAATGTGATTTCTAGGGTGAGAAATTTAAAAATAAAAATAAAACCCGATTATTTGTCCAAAGCCAATGTGTAAACGCCGATAGGCTTCCGGGTGAAATGAAATGTATCCCCGATAGATTTTGTGAAATAAAAAAACTAGATCCGGCGACAGAAAGACACCGGCAACGGAGACGTGTCCTTTCTTTTCGGTGCCGAAGATCCTAACAGGACTGACAGGATTCTGCCCTGCAAATTATAAAACCCGTAAAAAAAGGTGAGAGATTCTGTTGGAATTTTCGTGTCGTCGGCAATAAGGATCGCAATTGTGAAATCACTTTTATCCATTTTTCGAGACGCCATTTTAGCGAACCGAAAGCGTTTGCGTTTGCGGAGTCTCGAATTCTAAAAAAACGTTGTGTCTATCCATTCACAGCGGGTTCCCCCCCCCCCCCCCGGACTAGAGACACCCCACGAAGGAGGCTTCCCCGGATTTGAGTAAAAAAAGGCGCCACCGTGTTGCAATCCGTAACGCCACGCCGACATACCCAACGATTCCTGCCACATACTTGGGATGCGGTATCATATTTAATCCATATATTTCGTTAACCGGAGTGTTGAACTTTGGTTCCCCACCGACCTGCTGGACACCTACAACGCCTGAGGGGTCTAGCCTGGCTACCTCTCACGCGAATTGGACATTGCTGGAACGTCGAATGGAGAATTACCTTCACCAACATAATGGCTAACCCTATAGAAAAAGGTAAATAAGTAGACTGTACTGCCGGCCGGCAAATTCATCAATTTTCTGTTAGAGTAAATACTTAATTTTGTCAATTCTATATCGACCCTAATTATAACAGGGTAATCTTAGATCTTGGTATTTCTTGGCTGCTGAGTTGGATCTGCAGGCTAGGATTATTTGCACCTTAAGGCAAGATTAAACCAAGCATAATAAATATTGTATTGGAGAATTTAAATTGCATGTTTTGTCTTCAACTTTACATGCTAGCTTGAGTAACCGTCTGACGTACCTACGGCACAGTTCCTTACATTTTAAGTAAGTAAGCAGAATTATAACCAAGGATAATAAATGTTGTATTGGTGAATTTAAATTGCATGTTTTGTCCTCAACTTTACATGCTAGCTTGGGTGTCCGTTCAACGTACTGACGGCACGGTTCTTTAGATTTTAAGTACATGAGCAAGATTAAACCAAAGGTAATAATGATTATATTGGTGAATTTGAGTTGTATATTTTATCTTCCACTATAGTACCCACTAGCTAGTACATTACCGGTCTTGATCCAATAGTTCTTGAAGCTCGTTCCGGTCTAAGTTTATCCAGGTAATTTTATTAATTTCAGAATAGTAACGAGTATTTTTAGTTTCGAGTGATTCTGAGGAAAGGTATAGCGTCCTCGCGTACAGAGCGACCGAATGGGGCAAGAATCCCGACTCACCCCACTTTTGGTCCGACTTGCCCCAATTTCTTTTTTGTTACCTTTACTTTCAGAAATCACCGTGATACCCTTTTATATCGTACAATACCCTTTATTATCGTTACAGTACTTAATTGAATTTCTGGGAACCTCTAAATACCTTTCCAAGATTAGGAACGCTGCACACGCCGGTCTGTCAAGTAGACACCATACGGGCAACATTGACTTTATGTTCTCTATAGGGTGCCATATTAAATTTAATGTGACGTCATATAGCCTTTTACTAGCGGACGATGAAGACGCTTCCGACGATACCCCATATAAGTAGTTTAGAAGTTATGAGGGACAAGATGAACGTACATACATACATATATACTTACATATATATATATATATATATATATACCGGTCAAAATTATAACCCTCCTTTTTGCTTCGCCGTCGTTGGGTAAACATACGGATGTCAAAGGAGCGTGGCAAATTAAATACTCCAGTTGTTATTCTAAATTGCTGTAACTATAATTATTCAACCCCTTTGTTTTTTAGAGGGTAAAAATACACATTTTCCACTAGAGACAGTAAAATTGCACAGTAGACGACCATAATGTGATGTAATGTGTCGTTATGGGGACGTGTCGGCTTGCGAGTGCCATTTTACATGTAATTTTAAATACATAATGACCCAGATCACTGGACATTAAGCTTTTATGACGTTAATTTTTAATTTTATTACGAGATATCCAGCCTCCAGATGGGACAAACAAGATACTTGTTTATATAAGATCTAAAACCCGACTACGGTCGCGTTAATACTAGCCTGTGACACTCTTGCGATGAAATGAATCGATTGATACCTCGTTTCTCAAAGTCGGACTATGTTTTTATTTTGTACACATAACCCTTCTTTTGCTTCGCCGTAGTGGGGTACAAAAAAGAAGCCTTTGACACTCTATAAATGAAGACGAATCGATTAATACTCGTCCCTCACTTGTCAAAATTGGACCAAGTTTTTAGTTTGATCACATAACCTTTCCTTTGCTTCGCCATAGTCGGGTTTAAAAAATACCCTATGACACTCTATACCTGAAGACAAATAGATTGGCACCTTGCTTGTTAAAATCCGACCAATAGGGGCGACGCTATGGTAGGACATCCACACATACCCACATACATATATGCATACATACATACATACATACATACATACATACATACATACATACATACATACATACATACATACATACATACATACATACATACATACATACATACATACATACATACAAACATACAATGGTTGGTTTTTAAATCTACTTTGAATAAAAATACGTCCACGTTACACTACTCGATCAGAGAATAAAAAAGTTATTCCTCACCGCACACCATCGCGAGTCCGCGAACGCAACTCACCAAAACCTCGAAAACCAATTTGTGTCTCACAAAGAGAGTTTATACGCTCAGCGCGGATTTCACAAAAATTGAAAAATACTCGTCAAGTTTGTGGAGCTTTCAAGCAAGTTTACTGAATACCGAATGCTGTGGGAAGTATTATTCGGTGTAATTGAATCTTGTACTATTTTATGTGTACTGTGGAATAAGCGGGATTAAGTGTGGAGAGCAGAATCACAAAATGATTCTGCAAAGTAGAAAAGATTCCTAATTACACTTTATTTTTAAATCAAGGGGAGGGGATAAAAGTTTACCTCAAACAAACCGACAAACAGTTGGCAGTGACAAGAAAGAAAAGACACCTCTCCGTAACAGAGTCTTATTCTGATCTACATTCTATTACTTAATCTGTGCCACACTGAGCCGCACGATAATTTTGTGCAGATTGTTCGTGGCGATAAAGCCACAGCTTAGGCAAGTAGGTAGGTAGTTAGAAATCTCTTTCCATTAATTAATTATGTGTATAGGTAATAATCAAAAATAAACTACACTTTTCGTAATCAGGAGGCTAAATAGGGTCCACTTCGAAGGCAACACAATTTTATTTTCGTAACTAAATTTCAATCATTCAATTTTAATTCTTGGCTATTTCCATTAAAAATGTGTCATGACTTCATCTGCCTTTTGCAGATACTTCTCCGATTCGTTCTGAAGGCGCTCAACTTTCGAGTGCTGATTTGAAAAGTTCGCTCGTCGCGATGCTCTTACGAATTGAGGCTTGAGTTGCACCTTATAAACAGTAAGGAGACTTCTTTAAATATTTTGATTACCACGCAAAACAACATGGATACGGAGTTTTTGCGCGTTTAATACGCGCGTTGATGCGAACCCAACGCGTTGCTTCTCTACAATTTTCAGTTCATGTTTCATTCATAAAATGATCGTTGGAAGTGCAGTTGTTTGTCTAGTTACTGTAGTGTACTGAGTGTGTAGTGGTTAGAGTAGGCCTCCACTCCCACAACACTCTCAACAGTGACTACACGCTGCTGTATCAGCAGCGTCCTCTATCTTAATTTATTCCTCAACGACAAACACGATTTTGACATGATTTACGACTACATCTGAACTATATCTGTGATTTTATTAGATTTATTTTTGGTAGTCCATTTTATTACCCGACTATGGCGCAGCAAAGGACGGTTACTGAGTTTAACAGTCTATATATGTATATATGTAGATAGATGTTCCACCAAACAGTCGCCCCTGTTGGTCCGCTTTTGACAAGGAAGGTATCAATCGATTCGTCTTCATTCATAGTGTCTTATGCAATATTATTTTACCAGAGTAGGACAACGCAAATGTGTTCAAACTAAAAATTAATTCATCTTCATCGCAAGAGTGTCGTAGGCTATTTTTGCCTGATATTAGTCGAGTTTTAAATTTGAATTTGAACTCTTGTTTTATTAACAGCTGAGATCAGCTTATTGTAAGCTGATCTCAACTGATATCACGATTTAGTTTCGAGTTAGTTCTCGCAGGTGATAAAAGTTATTTAAAAGAACACATGCCACGCTGAAACTACTGTACAAATTTGTATGCAATTTGGCACAGTCATAGTGACAGTAATATGATGGGTTAATATTAAGAATACTTTTTATCCCAAAATAATATAGGTTTCCTACGGGATAGGGGTCCAAAGTTATGTTAATTTTGATGTAATAAATAATATTTATTAGAGGGTGCTCTATATTCTATACTGAAGCCAAAACCATTTTTGTGTTTCTTTCTATATAATATAAATAATATAATATAATAATATATTCGGGACAATTCCACACTACCTGTAATATGGGCACTAGATAACGGATAAACATACATAAATACGAATATCACGTCCATGACTCGAAAACAAACATTTCTGCTCATCACACGAATTATTGCACATTGCAGGTTTCGAATCCACGACCGTTTGATTTCGTTCCTAGAGTTACTAGCCACTAGACCAACCAGCCGTCAATCTGTATCTTGAACGCGCATCACGCCCAAATTACTGAATGAATTCATATGAAACCTAGTATGATTTGAGTTCATATTACGAAGTAGGACATTAGACACTTTTTATCCCGAAAAATTAAAGGGTTCCCGCAGGATATTGGTTGAAAGTTATTTAAAAGTACACGTATCACGCTGAAACTATTGGACGGATTTTGATGCAACTTGTCACAGTCATAGTTTATACGATGGGTTAAAATTGAGGATACTTTTTATTCCGAAAAAATAAAGGGTACCTGCGGGATAGGGGTCCAAATTTATGTTAATTTTGAAGAAATATATATTTAATCTATACTTATAATAAAGCAATAAGTACCAAATAGTCTGTACAAAGAAGGTTATTAAAAAATGGTCTAGGTTACCTAAAATCAGCTACTGAACAAGAATATAACATTTTTTTAAATCGTGTCTGTTTGTTTGTTTGTTTGTCTGTATGTTTTTACTGGTGGATAGCTTAAAATTTAACTTAAAAATTGTTGTAATTGGAATCTCAATCCAATGAACCGAGCAATCTATAAACAATATTTTGACGGCTGAAGAAATTTTGATCGAATGTTGGTTTATTGGTATTTTAGGTGCTGCAATAGCACATGGAGTACTTTTTACCCGGAAAAATTACCACGCATGCAACTTAAAAATAACCAGATCGACAAACTCAGACCCCGGCAACAGTTGTTAACTGTACGCCGGTGTGAAGCAAGAAAGCAAAACATGTATTGTTTTTCACATTTTGAAAGTATTCCAAGCCTACAATCATTGTCTTGCACCATTTTAGTGAGCATTTACCTACAGAAACCCACATCCCATACTGTTTCTCTTTACCCGTGTTCTTCCAATATAATTATATTTAAGTGTTCTTGCCTGTTCGGCTTGTTATTTTTAAAGTAATGAGAATGAGAATTCTCTGTTGCGTTGTGTTCACGTTTCATTGCTGATATTTAATTAATACCTGACTACAGCAATGCAAGGAAAGGGTAATGAGTGTAATACTCCACTTCACCTCACGTTCGTTTTCGTTCCGTTTGTTTTGGTTTTCAAGTAATATCAACACAGATAAGTAAATTTTCACTCTAAAAACATATCAACAATAAACAAATGGTATATCCTTCATAATGGTATGGCCTTCCTTCCTTCCTTCCTTCCTTCCTTCCTTCCTTCCTTCCTTCCCCATTATATCTAAGAACCATCTCGATCACATCATCTTTCAAACAGAAAAAACCGCATCAAAATCGGTCTATCCGTTTGGGAGCTAATATTCATAACCCCGAAGGTATTATTATATGTACTTAAAAGAGAGTCCAGTTGTAATAAACTTATTATTGGTATTTTATAACATTATTTCCTAAAATTCGGTTTTGCTAAAAATCAATATCGGAATGACAGGTTATTTGAATTTAGAATTAATAATGACAAACTATCAAATGGAATGAAATGGATTATGAAAGAATTAAGAGATCAAATGAGTATTATTACGAAAGAGGTTTGACCTCGATACAAATTACATTAGCCAACATGACTTGTTGCAAACAGATTTTCATGGCAATATCGACTCTAACGCACCACATTAAGTGATGGTAATAGCGAAGCGTAAGTAATAGTAAGCCGTGGTTTTGAGTGACGAGTTAAGCAGGTTATTCGCCTAATGGTAAGTGTCACGCTTGCCCATAATAGTCGTAATACCACCCGAAACTTTGGTTGCAAAATCTCGTGCGTCAATGCACTGCGCTGGTCACCATGTTTTTTAATGGTTAAACTTAAACATGTTGGTTAAACATAGTGAAACTTAAAAACCACGATGGTTTTTAAGTTTCACGGTGATTGATCTGTTAGAAATGAAACATACTAAACAAAACTTATTGAAATCTTATAACATTAGGTAGCGACAGGTATTATTTACAAAATACCAACACCATTATTTCCAAGGCTAACTAACAACAAAGAGCCGAAAAGGGCTAAGTACCCAAAGAAATAACTGGAACTTGTAACTGAGACTAGGAGAATACTTTTTGTTACACGATCCTGGTCTTAGTTCTTACCTCCTTTTCGCAGACACTCTCGAGGTTTCTTAGGGCACTTGTGACATGCTGTTTCGTGTTTTTTGCGTCTTTTTGGAAATTGGTTCTGTTAGAAACAGTTGCAGTGATATTTTGGATTTTATGGAAACACTGAGGTGGAAAGGGTATTGCTAATGGTGTAACAGACAAGTTACAAAATGAAAGGTTCAATTTCTATCTTCAGTACATTGGGAATCTACATTTGAGCAAAATATTCTTCAGGCGTAAATTTTTTTCATTATTCAACACCAAAATTTCATGCCAAAATTTTATTATTGTTAAAAAAAATGAACGTTTTTAATAAAATAATAGCCGCACCCCGCAGTTTGGCCCGGCCCAAACTTTGCCACCTCCTTTCACCATCTTTGGGTTGGAATTTCAAAAAATCACTCTTTAGTGCCGACCCTTATGGTACTGAAGGATCCTTAGGTCTAGGGTGTGCGTTGCCTGTCAGTCATTCAGTCAGTCAGTAGATATATCACGATACTGCTAAGGACCTACAAACAATACATAATCAAAAGTGCTAAAAAGCCGACTGCAAACAAAACTAACAAGTACAAATTAAAAAATATATAAACCCTAACCCTCCACCCCCATTATATCTAAGAAGCATCTCGATCGCATCAGATTTCAAACATTAAAAATCCTCATCAAAATAGGTCCATTATATAGTTTTTATGTGATGCACGAACAATCAGACAGACAGACAGGATTTAAAAAAAAAAAACTAGTTCAGTAGCTTATTTTAAGTACTCTAGACCAATTTTATTTTTAAATAACTTCATTGTACAGACTTTTTGGTACTTACTGCTTTATGAACAACTTGAATAATGCTTTATCCAAACAGTTGGGAAATCTAAATATTATAGATAGTCCCTAAATACGCCGCCTTCTCAATAGCGAAGGGGATGCAAATGTTAGGCAGATGCGATATGCAAATTATATGAACAAAGGATGCCAGGGTGCACTTCTAAAGGAGACTGTATATTCCTTTTTGTAAGTCTGTACAGGTTATTTGGTTGATGTTGAGTATGTAAGCTATTTCGTTAAGTAAGGGTCTTGAATTTGTCTGTTGAATTTGTTGGAAGGAATCATTTATAAAACGTAGACAAAATTTGCCATCACTCATCTAACATTACATCAGCACATACAGTATTTATAAATTTGGCAATGTCATGGTATACATTTTTAATAAATAATATATTTAATAACGAGACATAAAAAATTATATACATGTACAGTTTCTCGATGTCTTCTAATCCGAAGCACCGGTAGATTCAGATAATATTTCCTTGCCCAGTGCGAGATTTAACTCTGTGTCGGCACACGAAAATTGTAATTTAATTAAAATGTATTTACGTGATCTTTTTAACAGGTGTACAACAAAGAATTTCAGATCGTATGGTGTCTTTACTTTTCCTAATATATTAAATTTGGTCTGTTTTTAATGTTTTAAAACCACTAAGGAATGTTTCATTATAAAGAAGAAAACAGGTTCATTATTCCAAGCCTTAATTGCAGTGCATAAGCGAAAAACTAGTAACAATAAATTGTTATATATATTTAACATATTTAAGTAAATAATTAAGTTTTTGTCAAAAGAAACATAGATATTATTTGATTGAGTCTGTTCTACTCTTGACATAATGTCCTAAGCAAATGTCATTGCAGTACTATTATACTAGGAGGACGCTGTATTATTGCAGAACTCTCCTAGTTCAAGTGTCAGATGTTCAACTTAACAAGACTTCAGTTCAAAAACTAAAACCCGACTACAGTCGGGTCAAAATAGCCTATGACACTCTTGCGATGGAGACAAATCTATTGATACCTCGCTTGTCAAAATGGGACCAAGTTTTTAGTTGGAACACAAAAATAGCCTTAAATACTTCATACCTAAAGACCTCAGATTAAATATACTTAATCTGTGTTTGTAAGTATACTTAATTTATGCTAAAGACGAATTGATTGACACCTCGCTTGTCAAAATCGAACCAGTAGGGGCGACGCTATTGTGGAACATCCACATACACACATACAAAGATACAAACATACATACATACTCGTACATACATACTACATACATAGACTGTTAAACTCATTACCCTTTCCTTGCTTTGATGTGGTCGAATAAAAAAGGTTGTAAATCTGATAGGTGCTGTTCACTTAGATATTAGGTTTAACTTGTGGACGAGTGCGTTTTTGGAGTTCTTGGGCTATTAAATAACTCGTAAAT
Organism: Alsophila aescularia; assembly: GCA_946251855.1. Taxonomy (NCBI): domain Eukaryota; kingdom Metazoa; phylum Arthropoda; class Insecta; order Lepidoptera; family Geometridae; genus Alsophila; species Alsophila aescularia. The sequence goes on along the minus strand of OX276380.1, from coordinate 60,930,129 downwards.
AAATAATTTGAATGAGAACTTCTTGTCACTTACTAGAAAACGAAATTGATGGTCTGTGGCTCTGCTCTATAGGCTGATGAAAAATGAAAATATGCTGAAATTCAGTCTACCAGGCGCATTTTAACCAATATTGGTCCGTACGAGTACCTACATAGACGGCAACTTTATAGTACGAGAGCACACGACCTAGCATCGGTCTTCGCTTCCTAGATAAAACCATATAGAATCAACAGATTAAATCACCCTGAACCCAAATAGGGAGGTACCAACCCCAAGAAATCCAGCACCTTCTGGGAGCTGGGAGTGATTTCTGCTGTGCAAAAAAAAAACTGACCTCGGTCATCATTTCCCGTCTGCTATTGGAAATGTACACTAGTTTTGTTATTTTATTACCAAAAATGCTGTTTTTAAACATTTAGCACGCAGAGTTTGATAAGAGAGCATTTTCAAAAATTCCAAAAGAGAAATAGAAATTTTTGAAAATGCGCCCTGTTCGGCCACTGCGCCCAAAATGTCTGAAGATCGTTTTTTGAATTCATGGTGATCTAATCTATCGACCTTATATGGTTTCATCCGGGAAGCGATCACCGAGAAATCTTGGTCATGGGCTCTCGTACTAATAGATGGGAGCGTCCGCTCGCGGTGAAGGGAAAACGGTGAAAACTCCACGATTCAAATGCAAATACCTTTTGCCTCGGATTTGCATGTGCTTAGTAGTAACATGCGAATTTAGGGCTGTCATTAGATAAATGATTGAAAGAGTTGTCTGGAGGGAACATACATCATATATGATTATAAAACATTTACACGTAGGCAAAGGCAATTAATATTAGTGTGATTATCATTGGATCTGATGACTATAGCTTCTTTTATATTTATTTCATTGTAAAAAACATACGGGTCCAAAATACATTTATAGTTTTATTTTATAGTAGTGAATAGATTACTTCTAGGAAAGCATGTTTAATTTAAGATCACTTACATCAGTTTAAACCCATACATAAAAAATAGAAGATGTTTCTTGTATTATTGATACGTACCAAATGGGGCTTAAAACATATCAATATATAGTTTAGATCAGAAGTTGCAATGGATACGACAATTCGTGAACTACTCTTTTGCTTGGAATGATTCTTTAGTAAAAACTCTAACATCCTACACAGAATATTGTTCACAACCCTGATATTTAAGGATGCTGAAGCCCCAATGCAGCACGATTGAGCGCGTTTCGGCCGATTCATTTGCACACGTCTGTACAATATGTCACGGGACTTGCTACATACAATGGATTAGATTGCTCAGGGACATGACAGATTTTTAATGTGAGCGCGTTGTGAGCTCGCAAAATCAAACATTAATGTTTACCTTTTTTAAACGCGATGTTTTTTGTAGTTAGCATTATAAGCCGATTAACCTGCAATCCTGGAATACAGTTTCTGAGGACAGCACAAGATCGAAAGTGGTGGCGCCAAAGAAAGGAGGCTTATACTCAACAGTGAGATGATAAAGACTCTATCGTATGTTTTTGTTCAAACATCACGGTGACCATTTTGCCAGACTCTGGATCGATTCATTAAAACGCTATTATTCATGTAAGGCCCTGTTCAATTTAACTAAACTAGGAGGGCTCAGTGACCCAAAATGAGTATTGGCCTCCGATACTAAAAGGCGCCACTTCATCTCATCCTACGCAACTTCGTTCAACTGCTGAGGTAGAAGTTATTGCAGATCTCTCTCCACTACGTCTTTGCAGCGACACCAGTGACGACCGGTCGGTGGATGGCCGTTCGGCCACCCCAGGTACGCTCGCTTCACTGCCAGATCCTCACCATTCTCTCGACGTAGCTGAGCCAGCCGTCTGTTGGATTTAATTTCACTGATTATATTTGGCTCAGCCACCACTCCTTTATTTCTCTGTTCTTCTTCTGTTTTTTTTTGTTCAGATGAGGACTATTTAAATATCATACATGATTAAAGCACTTTATGCACTTAACTTTCTAACTTAATCCCTTAACTTAATTCTTCTAAATTATGCGTTTAATTCGCGCACTATCTGCATTCCATTCGAAGGAAAAGCCGGCTAAGTTAATAAGAACTAAGTAAGTATATGAAATAAGTTGTATGGAAACTAAGATTTATTAGCGAATCGCTGCGAAGTGTCTGATGTACGATATAAAACTTTCAGAGCCTGTTACGGGGGGATTGATAGTTTAGTTATGTTGTTGATGTATTACAGTGTGACACGATAACAGGATTCATTGTGTGGTGTTACAGTAGACTGGCTTATAACAAGGAGAATACAAATTTTGATAATATCATCGGAAAAAAAACAAAATCATTTGTTTGTGCCTAGAGAAATTATGTAAAGCTAGGCCATTTTTGCAAGATTTCTTCTGAGGAAAGAAGACTCTTTTTACAAATATTCATCCACTAAGAAAAAGTGGGACTAAATCGCGCTCAAAACTTAACTTTTATTTTCCTCAACGTTTCGATCAAGTTGCATTAATCATGGTCACGAGAAGACATACACATTTCTATGTTTTGTTTCTATGGGTACAAAGTTCGCGTTTAGTTACGAATATGAGAATTAAACACCTTACTCGAGGCAACAAGCGCAAAGTAGTATTGCCAAAGATTTTTCAATCTCAAGTTCTGGGTTGTACTGCAATTGTTATGGACAAGAGAGACGCTTACTATAAGAAGAACAACCTGCTTGTCTCGTCAGTAAATTGTAACTCTGAAACATTAAAACAATTCCAACTAATACCTTTCAATGATGCACAACTACGAGCAATGCACCGATGGATGAAAATCATCTAATACGACAAAATTTCAATTCAATTTTTACCTGACTACGCGAAACAAGGGAAAGGTAAAGAGTTTAATAGTCTATGTATGTGTTAAACTCATTACTATACTACTACTACAGGTACCAACGACATTGGACCGGAGGGACCGACGACATTGTAGCCATCGTAGGAAGTCGGTGGATGGAGGTGGCACAGGATCGCTCGTCATGGCGCTCTTTGGGGGTGGCCTATGTTCAGCAGTGGACTTCTAAAGGCTGTCATGATGATGATGATGATGATGACTACAGGTATTACTACAGGTTTAGTGTCACAGGCTTTTTTTTTACCAAACTACGGCGAAGCAAAGGAAGGGTTATGTGTTTAAACTAAAAACTCGGTCCAATTTTGACAAGCGAGGAATACCTCGCTAAAATCGATTTGTCTTTATTTATAGTGTCATGGGTAATTTGTTTTACCCGACTACTGTTAAGCTATGGAAGGGTTACGTGTTCAAACTAAAAACTTTGTCTGATTTTTATCAATCGATTTATCTTGATTTATGATAGAGTGTCATATGTTTTTTTTCTTGATAACTGTTACTGTACCGCAGAAACCCGTTATTTTTTCGCGACAAAATGTATCAATAATTTTTTACCTATTTTATAAACTGTGCAAAGTTGCATTAACATCTGTCCAATAGTTTCAGCGTACCAATAGCGCCAGCCTTTTAAGTGATCGTGTGTGAAGTGAACGAATAGTCTAACAGTGATGAAGATAATGTAGCAGCCTTACCTTCATATTGCGTTATTGTACTTATTGTTCTTATTGTACAAGGTAATTTTACCTTACTGCACTTGCTGCAAGAGCAGCGACCCAAAGTGAGTCTTGGCCTCTGATACAAATCAATGTGCAGTACAGTTTTCTACTTACTGTGTAGTAATTTGTACATATATTACGAGGTAATTTTACCTTCCTTGCTGCTGGAGCAGCGACTCATAGTGGGTCTTGGCCTCTGACAATTGTCAATACATACTATGCTACTGGTCCCGATCCGGCTTGATGCAGTCTGTGGCCTGCACTGCATCTACGAGTCTACGACGGCATTCCAGCAACCTTGAGGTGCAGCCAGAAGATGTTCATTGCAGTATTTGCCGCTTTATTATTTCTCGTAGAAATTTCTCGAGTAAAGCATAATTATTATTACCATTTTTTGATCCTGAAGAATTCTTCCGTATCATTAACGATCTACTGGTAATTAGCATGATCGAAAAACTTTCTATATACATTTTTAATCCTGATAAAATAAGTACGTACTTATATATACTTAGCACATGATTTTCTATATAACTTCGTTATATAACGAAGCTGTGACAATAACTGTGTTTTTAAATATTTATTTCTTATTATTTATCCGCAACATTGATTATAAAATAATCTCTGAACATCTACAAGTTAATAATAATAAATCTTGAAGACGAAAATAAGATAATTAGATGATCAAACGAACTTACCAAGTGAAGTTCGATCTTAATTTTCTTATCTTTGTCGAAGAGATTTAAGGTCCCTCCCATCCATTGTTAACTTTGATGACCCCTAATATCAATGTTGCTCTTTTTCTTTTTTCACTCTAAAATAATGAGGTTGAACAAGGCAATAGTGCAGAGTCAGTGTAGAAATATATTTTTTCCTTTATGCTCTGAACGCTTGTGCGACTAGTCGTAGAGAACCTACTACAAGTAAATAATAATAAATCTCTTCAAGATAAGATAATTAAGATCGATCTTCACTTGGTAAGTTCGTTTGATCACTAATTAAAAAAATACAGTTTTGGCTTTAGTATTGAAAATAGAACGGCCTTCAAAAATTTTTACAAAATAATAATATCAGTTTACAGAATTTGGGACATTATCCTCCAGGAACTCTTAATTTTTTCGGGATAAAAAGTATCCTCAATTGTTACCTATTATATAGACTACTAGCTGTAGCCGCGGCTTCGCACGCGTGGTCTTTTCTTTAGGTTCAAAGTACCATAATGTGCTATTCCAGGACCAATATACCAACATTTGATCAAAATTTCTTTAGCCGTGAAAAATACTTTTATCCACTGCTAGGCTTCTAACTCACTAGATTTAGATACCAATTACATCAGTTTTTATATCAAACCCTAAGCTATTTAACAATGAAAACCGCATTGCAATCGGTCCAATAGTTTTTACGTGATGCGTGAACAAACAAACATACTGACAAACAGACAGAAAGACACGATTAAAAAAACATGTTAATACCCTTTTTAAGCACCCAAGAGCATTTTTTATTTATCTTATTTTTTTACAGCGTTTTTCGAACCTATTGCTTTATTATAAGTATAGATATAGGTATGACTGTGTCAATTTGCATCCAAAAATCCGTCTAGTAGTTTCAGCTGATAAGTGTTCTTTTTAATAACCCCTATCTTGCGGAAACCCTTTAATTTTTCGGGATGAAAAGTTTCCAGTGTCCTACCTCGTAGTATGAACTGAAATCATACCAAGTTTTATTTGAATTCTTTCAGTAGTTTCTGTGCGATGCGCAGTCAAGATACGGACAAACAGACAGACAGACAAACAAAAATAAAACAGTTTTGGCATTAGTATCGAATATAGAGAACCATCCAAAAAATATTATTTATTACTTAAATATTACTCTATAACTTTGGACCCATATCCCGCAGAAGCCCTTTAATTTTTCGGGATAAAACGTATCCTCAATTTTAACTCATCATATAAATTAAGACGGTGCCAAGTTACATCAAAACTCGTCTATTAGTTTCAGCGTGGTACGTGTTCTTTTAAATAAGTTTCAAGCCCTATCCTGCAGGAACTCGTTAATTTTTCGGGCTGAAAAGTGTCCAATGTCCTTGAAGTATGAACTCAAATAATACCAAATTTAATTTGAATTCAGTAAGTATTTTCGGCGTGTTGCGCTGCCAGGGTACAGACAAACAGACGGACAGACGGACTGAAAGACAAAAATTACAAAATACAGTTATGGCTTTAATATTGAATATAGAACGGCTTCCAAAAAAAAATTACACCATATCTTCAATTTACAGAATTTTGGACATTATCCCGCAGGAACACTTTATTTTTCGGCATAAAAAGTATTCTCAATTTTTATCCATTATATAAACTATGACTGTGCCAAGTTGAAACAAAATCTGTCCAGTACTTTCAATGTGATACGTGTACTTTTAAATAATATTCAACGCCTATCCTACAGGAGTTCTTTAATTTTTCGGGATTAAAAATATCCAATGTCCTACCTCAAAGTATAAGCTCAAATCATACCAAATCTCATTTGAATTCAGTGAGTATTTTCGGCGTGATATACTGCCAAGGTACAGACAGACAGACCGACAGACAGACAACAATTACAAAGATACAGTTTTGGCTTTAGTATTGAATAAAGAATGGCCTTAAAAACAATTACAAAATATCTTCAATTTACAAAATTTGGGACATTATCCCGCAGGATCCCTTTATTTTTTCGGGATAAAAAGTATCCTCAATTTTTACCCATTATATAAACTATAACTGTGCTAAGTTGCAATAAAATCCGTCTAGTAGTTTCAGCGTGATACGTGTTCTTTTAAATAACTTTAAACGCCTATCCTGCGGGAACCCTTTAATTTTTCGGGATTAAAAGTATCCTATAACCTACCTCGTAGTATGAACTCAAATCATACCAAGTTTCATATAAATTCATTTAGAAGTTTTGACGTGATGCCTAGCCAAGTTACAGACAGACAGACAGGCAGACAGACAGGCAGACAGACAGACAGATGACAGACAAAAATGAAAAAAAAAAAACTTTTTTTGCTTCAGTATCGAACAAAGACTACCATCCCAAAAAATAATTCAAAATATCTTAAATTTACAGAATTGGACCCATTACAGTTTTATTATAAGTATAGATTATTTGTGAATTCATTTTGTATTTTACTTCGTTCTTATATATTGTACCTTAGGGCGGAAAAATTGGTCCAATATACCTAATGCCTTTGTCGGCACTAATGCGCATTCTTCAGTATAAACTTTTATAAATAAATCTACATTATCTAATCTCTGGAACTACAGAACCAGAAAAAGAAGATCTTTCATTGAAGAAAGCTGCACTATACCGCATGGCTATATGCTACTTTTTCTCCCAGAAAAGGAACCGTAGGGCAGTGCAGTTTGACTATAAGAAAACATTTTTTAATTTCTTTCCAATGTTTCTTGGACATAGGCTACTTTCCCCGGGGAAATGCAACGAGTGTTAACTGGAAAAATACGGGCGGGGCCGAACAGTAAAGCTGCTAGTAAATAAATAAATCTATTCCTCTTTAGACCGATACTTCCTATCAAGTAACAGTCCTGCAAGTAATGAGCTCTATTTAGCCAAGTAAATGCATTCGAGGCGCGATGGGCCGTCGTTTAATTCTATCAAGCAAGTCTCAAGGATTGCAAGTTAGTGTCAGTGACCCAGCTCGTTAGCTCTCTGACACTTTACTCGTTGTGTCACTTTCTTGTTGGTTGTGGTTACGAATTGGTTCAGTTGCGAGGGAGTTACACTTGCAGCAGCTATTACTTTATGTCTGTAAGTTGCTTTTAATGTTGACAGTCTCCATCTATACGGGGTTTGTAGTGAAGGATCACGTGATCTGATTGGCGCAGCAATCAATCTTATAAATTCCTTCCAAAAGTAGGTTTTCAATATTTTTTGTACCCCATCGGGTCTCGTTGAATAGGTATTTTGAAATGATAATGTGATTTCTAGTTTTTCCCGTTTACGAAATTTTAGGGTCTAAAGTGGCCTCTTTGCTAGTGTTGCATGTTCCGCCCTCTAACTCATAAAGTAACAAAAAGTTTGTGACAATCTATTAATTATAGCTTGGCTTGGCTTACTCCATCAGGCACACCATAGTGATAGTTTACGTCTATGAGTTAAATGCTTATTATTGTTCCAAAGTTGCTAGGAGCTTTATCTCCCACTATGTTAAAAATCAAGAGTTCATATAAAAAAACGAATATAGAGCCGATTAGATGCAGTAATCCGTTAGCTAATATTAACAATAAAGTCTCGAAACTGCAAGATAGTGTCTGCAACACCGCTCATTAGCTCTCGGGCACTTTAGTGTCAGCGTTTTGTTTTTATTGGGAAAACTGTGGCGTCCTTAGAGTTGAATACTTTGTGTCTGATGTCATTGGATGAGAGTTCGGGCGGTTTACAAATTTGACGGTAGAATCACTTTTGGTAGTTTTTGATAATTGACCAATCATACTTTGGGACTACAACGTTTTTTTTTATACATGTCATGGAATCTCTAGACTACTCTGGTTGTGGGTAGCTTGATGTAGTAAGGTACTGTTAAGTTCTTTTTTAAATCTGTTGCTTGTAGTCTCGTTAACTGAAACCACGCGATTTTGTCTGTCTTGATGGAGGTATCAAGCCAATAACTCCCAAATATGGAACTAACCTTTACGTACCTAGGAATTCTTACATTCACTTCAAAATGGGTTGAGCCACAATCAGCGACACTTGCCTATTCAAGAGCATGTAATTTTTGAACATGCCGCGTAACACAACAGTTTTCCTTAAAAAAAACTATTAAAAAACATGAAGTACAATAATATGTGCTATTGAAATACTATTAAAAGGCAAAAATATAGTGTAAAAAAAAGCCTACTATCTATAAGGTTACCGCCACCTTCTAGATAGATAAAAAGAAGGTATAATCAACTATCAGTTTAAATAAAAAATAAATAGATTTAGATCTAGTGCGTGTAGAGGCGGTGGTGTTCACAATATTGTCCCTCAGATTGGAACATAACTTTCGAAGTGCGTGAGGTAAGCGTGACGTTTCGCGATGCTGGAGTAGCAGCGGTTGTTGGGATGCAAAATTCTTAGTGGTATAGCAGTCAGAGGTGCAGCACTCTGATTGAGGGTAGACCTCGATATGAAATGGTCGAAAATGTCGCCTTAATGCAGGTAGTCTGGCTTGGCTTGGAGTATAGCAGCCAGTATTGTACAAAAAAACTACATATAACAAAAATACATGTGAACTAGACCAGAAAGTCTTTCAGAAGCTGTTTAACTCCGTCATCCTCGAGGGTACCACGCATGAGGCGTGGCAAAGGAGCGTACCTAGTGGTATTGTTCTATAAGAAAGGTGATAAAACCTTTTGAAAGAATTATAGGCCCATTGCGCTGCTGAGCCACGTCTATAAGCTGTTTTAGAGAGTAGTTACAAGCCGTCTCGTTCGTAGTTTTGACGAATTTGAGCCTCCTTAGCTCCCGAACAAGCTGGATTCCGGAAAGACTTTAGCACCGTAGACCACATCCATACGCTCCGGCAGATTATACAGAAGACCGAAGAGTATAATCGGCCACTATGTCTAGTGTTTGTGGATTACGAGAAAGTCTTTGATTCAGTCGAGACCTGGGCAGTGCTACAGTCATTACAGCGGTGCCAGATTGACTACCGGTACATCAAAGTGTTGAAGTGTTTGTACAGCAAGGCCACCATGACAGTCCGTCTTCAAAATCAGAGCACGAAAACAAGCAGCTTGCAAAAAGAAGTGAGACGGGGAGACGTTATTTCTCCGAAACTGTCCACCTGTGCAATGGAAGATATATTCAAGCTTCTGAACTGGAACGGATATGGTGTTAACATCAATGGCGACTACATCACTCACCTTTGATTTGCCGATGATATAGTCACCGTGGCAGAAACCCTGGAAGACCTAAGCACAATACTCAGTGACCTCAATATTGTTTCCCAACAGATGGGTCTTCAAATGAACATGAGTAAGACAAACATCATGACAAATGCTCATGTCGTACCCATGCTGGTTTTTGTTGGGAACGATATTATCGAAGCCGTTGATCACTATGTCTACATAGGTCAGACGATCCAACTGGGTAGATCCAACTTCGACATCTTTTCAACCGACGAATCCAACTCGGATGTGCAGCGTTCGGGAAATTACGCCATATCTTCTCGTCGCAGATGCCGCAGAGCCTCAAGCCGAAAGTTTATAATCAGTGCGTGTTGCCAGTGATGACATACGGCACTGAGACGTGGTCGCCAACTATCGGTCTTATACACAAGCTCAGAGGTGTAATGGAGAAAGCTATGCTCGGTGTTTCACTACGTGATAGAATCCGAAATGTGTAAATCCGTAGAAGAACCAAGGTTACCGACATAGTTCTCAGAGTTTGCAAGTTGAAGTGGCAATGGGCAGGCCATATAGTTCGCAAAACCGACAACCACTGGGGAATAACGGTTCTTGAATGGCGATCACAAACAAGCAAGCGAAGTGTGAGAAGTGTGAGAAGTGGGAGACCCCCCACTCGATGGATCGACGACATTGTAGACAGTTGTAATGGATGGAGATGGCACAAGATCGTTCAGCAGTGGACTTCGAAAGGCTGACATAATGATGAATAGACCAGAAGAGTCGGACATTAGTTGACTAATATTTTAATGCACGAAATGAATGTTTTTCACGTAGATATGACTAGATGGCAGCAAGGAAAGACCAACGCGTATAGTTGAACCGTATTAACTTTCGCAAGGACTAACTGTGAATTTACTATAAGCTAAATTAAAATGAACAAAATATGAGGGTTACAGTTACGATATTAAATATGGTACCAGGTGATATTGCAATTTAGGTGTATAATTTAAAAGCCATGGTCCGTTAGCGATCTAGTAAAAAATTACACACAAGATTAATGAAAGATAATATAAAACAATTAGCTGAGGGATGCAGAATACAGAATAATTTCTCCTTCAACATTCACTGGCCGTTGGCCGAAGGCACCTACAATGATTTATCAGAAACCAGTTCACGAAATACGGAAACACTTGCCCAATATTGGCGTTTTCTACTTCACACGTATTATTTTATATTAAAATGTACACTATGATTAGTCAAGTAAATTTATCTAATTTTCTAAAGAATTATCAGAAACATTCAACCTTTAGAGGCGGTTGGAAGAAAGGAAAGCCGATTTAAAACTGCGAAATCCAAGAAGATTTGTTTTTCATGTAGGTATAGCTTTGGATTAGTGATTTTTAGCTACAACAATTTCGATTGGCCTTGTCAATCTGTTTGTTGAAGCTAATGTATAACTAATCTGTCTTGATAAGCATTACGAACAACATTAGGTACGTCAGTATTACTGCGTTGAGAGTTTACTTATCAAAAGTCGAAGGTTATTTCAAATAGTTTAATATTTCTTTTTTTTGTGAAATGAGAAGAAAAGCAAACCCGCGTGATCATTTAAACTGATTCGAGTTTGTCTATGGTCACAGAATAAATAATAGTACAATGGTATGCTATAGCACAGAATAAATAATAGTACAAGGCTATGGTATGAAATGACCACGGGTTGCAGTGCGTTTCAGTTTCATTACCTGCAAGTTAATTAGTTTATGGTATTTAGTGCCATTATTTAGATTTACTAATAAAAAAATGAAATATTTTATGCTATTTAGAGACACAAAACATTGTGAGCCTGAACGTAAATTAACAGAGATATTAAATATTTTTGAATCTTACGTGCGGAATTCTGAGTACCTGGACAAATTAACGTTTTATATAACGTCAATAACAAGAGGCTAGAGATCAAAAGTTTATTTTGATATGGAAATTATTTGTTGTTGTGCAAAATTGGACATATATTGTAGTAGTTTTCGCTTGCGACTTCGTCCGCGCGGACTACAGTTTATCGAAAAAAGGCATCCTATGTTTTTCTAGGATATTCAAAACCAATGCAAAAGTATAGCATCAACGTATTGTATTCTCTTTGGCACCAACGCTCTTGATGCTTTTTGACAGACTTGTTATTATTTCGCTTCCATGACAACCGTTTCTTACAGCGAATAATCATCATTTTCCAGTTTCCCAGGCATACTTACTATTTTCTGGGACAAAAAATATCCCATGTGTTATTTCAGGGTATAAGTTACCTTCATTTCAAATTTCATCAAAATTTGACCAGCTGTTATCGCGTTAAAACTCCCCAAACAAACAAACGTTTTCACTTTAATATATGTATTGGTGTGGATTTATATTTGTTGAAAAATAACGAGAAGAGACACAAAAACGAAGGTAAGTTTTATTAGCTCAGGGTTATAAAAGCTTAATATCTCCCTGGTGGTCCAGATATACCAAACTTGAGCTGCAACCTCAGAACGTTGATTATCAAACCTCAAAACATTTCCATTACTTCAAACTTCAAACTACTCAACAAAGAAGCCAAGAACTAAGCTTTTCTCGACAAAGAAAATATAATAAAAAGTTAAAATGACACTTTGTATACAAGTTTTGTTAATTTAGCTGAGGACAGATCGTTAGAGTACAAATTTAACTTCTACCGTGGTTCCTTGTGGAGTGCTAGCTCTTACGTGGATTATACAGTGAAAAATGCCTAGCGCGAACGCTGAGAATTACACATTATCATCATCAGCTCCTGTTTGTCTAGTTCTGGACATAGGTAAGCCTCCGCTAATTGATAACAAAAAAAACTGGTATTTGGCACCTACGCTGCACCGGAATAGTACGCACTATGTGCGGCAAGCCCAAGAGGCGACTTCAAGTCGTCCAAAAGTCACTCTGCGGATGTACAAAGGAGCGGGCCGATACGTGCGCAATAACATCATCGCCCGCGACGTTAGAATGGAATCAGTGGGAGAGTTCGTGGTTCAGTTGGCACGTGGCATGTATGACCGCCCTGACAACAGACCACACCCCCTTCTGCGGAACATTGTGCCTCTCCACGCATGGCCACCAGACGTCAGTTCGCGACGCGCGTTCTCTCGCTAAGTCATCCCTATGGACGACAGCGAAGAGGGTCGAGATGGCATCGAATGACATGAGACCTCACCCAGAGCCACTGAGAGGCTGCCTGAATAATGCAGGGAGGACATTTGGTGTTCGAACCGTTCCCCGGGGTAGTTGCCCCCAATGCCCAGGAAACCTAGCTCGAAGCCGCAACCTCCCACGCCCTGAATGGTGGTGGAAGATTGACTTGATTTGACTCTTCTCATCCAGTTTCTGTCAGCCGTCTTCTGTCACTGCATATGGCCAGTGTTAATTCTACACTACGTTTACTGTGTCGTGGTCTCCGTTCCATGAAACACCTAGTCTAATGGTTGTTCAGCGTCCTTCTTGAAACTTTTTTTTGTGTATATCGCGCTGCTGCTGAATTAGCAATGCTGCAGAAGTACCAATATGACAAAAACTTAGACATATCCAATTAATTATAAAACATGCTTAAGTGTCCATTATTAAACTGTATTTCTTATTTGAGGACCGGTTCGCAGAGTGGCTAGTGACCCTGACTGCAAAGACAATGGTCGTGGGTCCGAAACCAACAAGGTGCGAACATTTATGTGATAAGCACAAAATGTTAGTTTCCAAGTCATGATGAATTAAGTAAGTGGATCTACCCACTGCTCAACTAGATTGCTTATACCAGCATGACCTACTGATCAACTAAGTTGAGCAAAAAATAGTTCAGTTATAGAGCAAATGTTCAGTAATACAACTAATGTCCTACTGCTCAACTGAGCTATTTAGTTGAGCAGTGGGGAAGACGCGGTATTTATATATTATGTTTATTCGTAATTGTCAAGTACCCATAGTACAAAGTATCCCAGTTTAGGGTAAGGTAGGTAATTAGGGTGAGTTATCCTGAAGATATCTATTTATTTATAAAGGAACGGAAATAAACAGAAAAACGAAGATAACCTTTAAGTTTGATTTAGTTTGGTGAATTAGCCATATCAATATATAAAACTGAAACGTCTGTTTATTTGTTTGTTTGGGGAGCTTTCACGCGATAACGGCTGGACGGATTTTGATGAAATTTGGAATGGAGATAGCTTATACCCTAGAATAAAACATAGGACTTTTTATCCCGGAAAATTGTAAGTTTCCATGGGAAAAATGGGAAATGTTGATTACTCACTGTAAGGAACGGTTACCATCACAGAATGGTCTGTGGTTGCCACGGTAACGAAATAACAAGTGTGTCAAAAAACATCAAGAGCATTGGTGCTATTGATAGTCCTTTTGGAAATATCCTAGAAGAAAATGTTTCGCGATAAACAGTAGTCCGCACGTACGAAGTTGCGGGCGGGAAAAGTACATAATATTGATAGTCTTACATGGTAAGTAAGCATGTCAATACTTTCAGTCATATATCTACCCCGTATGTTTCCTCAACCAGATTGCAAGCCGGGCAATTTCCAGGTTAACGTAAGTCTTCAACTGTAAGCTAACGGCAACTTTGCTCGTTTGATTTCGCTGCCGTGTGTTTTCAGAGCAAATACTTATAATCAATTACTGTACTTGTTTTAACTTACATTAATCTGCGTTTCCGTACGCGATCTTAATTTAAAAAGAACATTTGAGAATTAGGGTAGGGTTCCTTTTTGTATTTTACCGGAAGTGCCTTTTTAACTACCGCAGAATAAACAAGCAGCAAATATAGATTAAAAAACTAATCAAAAAACTAAAAGCAATTACAGGCTTACACATACTCGTATTTAAATGAACTTGTATGTGACAAAAATATATGGTTTTCAAAACATTTATTTATTACTAGCTATGCCCGAGGCTTCGCACGCGTACTCATTTCTATAAATTAAAAGTACTCTATGTGCTATTCTAAGACCTAAAATACCAATATGTCAACATTTGATCAAAATTCCTTCAAACGTCAAATAGTTTTTTATCGATTGCTCGGCTTCTACTGATCAGATTTAGATACCAAGTACCCCAGTTTTTAAGTTAAACCCTTAGCTATCTTACAGTGAACACCACATCACAATTGGTCCAGTAATTTTGAACGTTATGCGCGTACAAACATACAGACAAACAAACAATCAGAAGGGCAGTTTTTTTGTTATAATATCTTATTTAGTTGCTTATTTTAAGTACCCTAGACCATTTTATTTTAATTATTTTCTTTGTACATACTTTTTCGTTCTTATTGCTGTATCATAAGTACTAGCTGTGCCCGCGGCTTTGCCCGCGTGTTCATTTCATTCAAAAGTAGCCCATACGTGTTATTCCAGGACCAAAAGTACAATATCCTACATTTTTCCAAAGTTCTACCAGCTATTCGTCAAATAGGTTTTTATAGATTGCTTGGCGTTCAAATATCGGGTTAAGATACCAAGTACCCCAGTTTTTAAGTGAAACCATAAGCTATCCAACAGTAAAAACCACATCGCAATCAGCCCAGTAGTTTTTTTACGTGATGCGTGAACAAAGATACAGACAGACAAACAGACAGACCCGAATTTTTAAAATGTAATATTCTTGTCCAGTAGCTTATTTTATGACCATTTCATTTTTAACTATCTTCTTTGTACAGACTGTTTCGTTCCTATTGCTTTATTATAAGTATAGATAGATAGATAGGTTCTAAAGAAACTAACAGCTTGTCAGGATACAATTAACTAGTGGGAGGATTTAGCTGTTCTTTTTTATCGAATTTATATTTAGCGAAAATCAAAGAATTGTCATGTCATGCATTACATAGATGTGAACTGCATACATTCTACTATTAAAATAAGTTCCAGTATAAACTAGAGTTAGTAATTTAGTTATAAGTGTGGTCTTATGATAAAATTGCATATCGGCTAACATTTTGTTCCTCATGTAAAATCAGTTCGGTGGCAATAGTGGATTGCTCACACGCGCACTGATTGCACTAAATACGCGCTCATCTGATCGCACACGGGTTTAGTGAACTAAATCTGTTGATACCTAGTAACGTTGATTGAGCTGTTACTGCTATATTCAAATTCATTGTGATTCTGTGGTCGTTCAGAATAGTAACAAGTACATCATCAAAGTAAAAGAAAAAAAAACGACTGACCTGCCAAAAAACAACTTATTTTTTTTACTAGCTAATGCCCGCGGCTTCACACGCTTTGTCATTTTTCTAGGTTAAAAGTACTCTATGAGCTATTCCAGAAACTATAATACCAATATATTGGTATATTGGTATTATAGTTAGTATAGGTTCTGGAATCAAAATGCCTTCAGCCGTCAATTTTTTTTTTATTGATGGCTCGGCTTCTATTCATCGGATTGAGATACCAAGTATACCAGATTTTAAATCAAAACATAAGCTATCCAATAGTGAAAACTGCATCGCAATCGGTTCAATAGTTTTTACGTGATGAGCTAACAAACGTACAGACAAAAAAACAAGCAAACAGACAAAAAATCAGGCACGATTTAAAAAAAAAACTATTCTTGTTCAGTAGCTTATTTATTGAGTACATTTAACCATTTTTTTGAAATTGACTTCTTTGTACAGACTATTTCGTTCTTATTGCTTTATTATAAGTATAGATAGATGATGTAAGGATTCTAACGATACCCCATACATCCAAATGCCAAAGTTGGTGGCAGTGCCACGCGCGCGGACCAACCTCCTACGGGAGGCGCCTTTTACGCGTGCACTTCGCATACTCAATGTAATTGCGGTTGAACTAGACCTATTTGGTTGTACTCTGAGTGAATTTACAAAGGTAACTTTAGGAGTTCTATGTTAAGCCTAAATCATAGGTTATTTTTTAACCGACTGAGGAGGGTTATTTGTTAATTATTGCTGCACTATCGCATTGGGTGAAATCCTGTAATGGTAGTTGTAAGTTTTGTAAATAAATAAATAAATAAAATAAATAAATAAATATGTATGGTGGAAAAAATAAACTTACATACATACTTGAACCCTGAAAACATTACACTATCGTACAAAATAGGCCGGGTATAAAATATATTTTAGGTCGCAATAATCAGTACTGTCATGTTTTTTTGGGATGTTGTTAGGATAGATACCAGTAGAGTTAAATTAATTTTGCAGCTTTGAAAAACTTGTGCTAATTGCCTGGTCCTCAAAAAACATCGTTCGGACTTTGTTCAAATTTTGGTTTATAAAAGTTATCGTTTATACTCTTTATTACGTTTATAAAGAAGACATAATTTCCTATAATTTAAGCTCATTTGCAACTCTTTAGGCTCAGTAATATTAGAGATGCAGTACTTCAAACATTGGGCATTTTCCCTAAAAAGTTCGGAATTGTAGATTTAGCCGCTTTCCAAGCAGAATATTGAATATTATTATATGACCATGTTTCTGAATATAGCAAAAAGCTGAAGTGGTTACCTATTCGCCTTCGCCGGAATGCTCACATCCTTTCTATTCTATTCAATATTTTATTTATTACTTCTACCTATCCTATCTCAAAGAACGTCTTGTGTTCCTGCACATGACCCACTCCCGATGCTTGCGTTCCTCAGAAACTCTTCAACTCAAGACACCTCCCCACACTACACAGTTCTATGAAAAGTCATGTGAATGACTTTAGTGTGGGGGTAAAAGCTGTGAAACTGTGGAATGCACTTCCGCTGGATATCAGACGAGCTAAAACATTACCTTTATTTAAAAATATGGTAAAGAATCACTATCTCTCCAATCTGCTACGTAAAAGTATGTATTTAAACCTAATTTGTAATATAAATATGTATTAATTTATTGTATTAACATGTAAAATACAAAATATATATGTTTATCGTATAAATAGTTATTGATTTATTGTATTTTACAAAAGTATCTATGTAATAGAATGCTATTTTAATGCACCGCCATCTACTTCTTGTTCTTCCATTACTGTTGATCCAAAGAATGTCTGGAAGAGATCGCTCTTAGGGATAAGACCGCCCATTGTACTTATTTTAAAGACATATTTTATGTGTAATAATATCTTTTTAGGTGCAATAAAGTATTATCTATCTATCTATCTAATATTGGCTATGATACTCATTCTTGGATGTTAAATTATTAAAAAAATGTAGGGCTATGTAGCTTTAATTTAAGCACAAACGGAGCTTTGTAGAACCAATAGTTCCCTGTAATCTGGACAAAACGGGAAATAAGTTTCTTTTTTCAAGATATGTATTTTTTTATTAATATTGCACAGTTATCTATTGCAATGTTTTTACAAACGACATCACATTTTTAAGTTTTATTTACAGTGTATCATATCTATATATAACATTTTTATATATAATATTAAATAACTGTTATAGACCTTTTTCCCATGATTTTCTTTGTAGAATGAGTATTATAGCTGATGTTCTGCTCGGAATGTGGCTAAAACTACAATTTAGAACTTTTTAGGGAATATGGCCAATTTTTGAAATACTGCATCTTGGGATCTATTAGGCCTACCGAAAATTAAGCATTTCATTCATTAATTTTTCATTTTCATTTTAAACGAGTACACGATAACTTTTCGTGGGACGCACTTTATTGATTAGGTCGCATTGTAATGGTTCTTGTTAACAACGCAAGACACGACTCAGATGCCATATTTTCATGTTTCTATATGTGTGCATAACTTGGAAAATATTTGCAAAGAATGCAGCAGCTATCAATACACATTGTCATATGGAATTGAATTGGAGTTAGATGTGTGCAATACTTACTTAAAATGATGTCACTACATACTGGTGAGTTTATCTGGCTTACCTGTAACAGAAATGAAACCTTGATTAGCTTAGTCCTAATTAAGAGTCAAATTAAGAAAGTTAACCGACTACAGCGTAGTAAGGGAAAATTCATGTGTTCAACAGTCTATGTATGTTTGTAAGTATGTATGTGGTATGTTTCTATAGATGTTCCAACATAGCGTCGCCTTTATTGGTCCGATTTTTACAAGCAACGTATCAATCGATTCGTTTTCATTGCAAGAGACAATTTTGATGATTGGCAAATTAGACGTGAAACGTCTTTGAAATCACACAGATACATACGGGGTACCATAAATAAGCAAGTAAAATTATTACAAAAATACAAAAACCAGACTGCGTTTTTTTTATTGAATACGAGCTGACCGCCCACAAAAATAATCACACTAATATTGTTACGCCGGTCGATACTTAGAAAAACAGTAGGTAACAAAATGTTCGAGGAGCCTCGGTCGGATGACGCTATACCTACATCTACAGGAACCTTCTGGAACACGCCAGTGGTGTGTAGGTACCTACAGAAGTTTCTAGAGCACGCAGTAGGTACCTCCTACGGCCGCGGCGCGACGTGGCAACTTCAAAGACGGCGTCAGCCTTACACTACTAGTATCTATCCTAACAACACGGTTCAGGTATAGGTTACGATTCCTTCTGGAAAGAACTCGATCCGTGCGACGCGGTATAAATAGGGCGCGCATCAGCCTGGAACAGTATTGACTTGGCATTCGGAACGAAATTATCAAAGTGATTAAAAGTGATTGAAAGCCTTAGAGGTACTGAAATCTGGAAGCGGAATTTCAGCTCCTGTTTTACTACGTGCGTGGTTTCAAGGTGCCGCCGTTCGATGAAAGCTCTTCATGTTCAGCCTATAAGATTCAGTTAGAGGCTGTTTTGAGGCAAATGGATGGAGCAAAGCTCAGGCCATGAGTGCTCTCAAACTGGGCCTTCGTGACCAGGCCGTAACTATTCTGGAGGCCCTTGGAAATAATATCAGTTAAGAACAAGATACTCGAAACGTTGGAATCTCGATACGGTGACACACACCTGGAGCTCGTATTTCGTGTTCAGTTAAAAGACAAAGCTCAGCGGAATAGTGAAAACCTACAACAGTGGGCTCTCAAAATTGAAAAGCTGGTTCGAGAGGCGTCACCTGCTTTCATCGATGGGAATTTGATCTAAGCATTTGTTGATGGGATCCTCAACCTGGAAGTGAAGGATTCTGTTAGAATTGGGCATCACGATTCTCTGAAGGACGCCTTAGCCCATGCTTTAGAGGTGGAGATTGCACGTTATGATCGTCGAGCCCATCGCATCAGGAAAGTTGTGGCATCATCTACCCGTGACACTTGCCCTAGGTTTATCCCTAGGTGTTACGATTCTGGAGAGAAGGGTAACCTGAGGCCCAGCTGCCCGAAGTGAGTTGTTGGCATGGATGATCGATCACTGAACTGGCAGGTGGTTAGCGCTGTTACCGACCAAGACCCTGGGATGTAAATAGACGCCAGAACCTCGGGGTGGGTACAGTCCGGAATTTTGACCTCACAAGCACACGAAAGAAAAAATCAGAACATGAAAGATGGAAGATCTCACAGTAACTCAAAAGCACTTTCCAGGGGATTTTGTCCAGAGAATTGTAAGCATTCTGAGAGGCAAAAAGCCACAGAAGAGGTACCGGTTAGAATGTTGATAACGGACCTCGGTAAAAAGTGGGAAAAAGCCTAGCAGCTGGCACAGCAAAATGATCCAGATATAAAGCTAATTCTTGAGTGGATAAAGACTGGTGCGCCTTAGCCTAAATGGAGGGACGTTGCAGGAATGAGCGCATCAACGGGAAGCTATTGGAGGCAGTGGGGCAAACTTGCAGACTTGATAACTGGCATTCCAATGGATTCTCAACGCAGCGTTGCAGATTGTGCAAATGGCTTGCGTTCTAGGTTGGATGAAGTTTGTAGGCAGGTCGAATGGTCTGGACTACATCTACAGGTACCTTCTGGAATACACCAGTGGCGCGTAGGTACCTACAAAAATTTCTAGAGCGCGTGGTAGGTAGGTACATACATACGGGCGCGGCGTGACGTGGCAACTTCAAAGGCGCCACTGGCCTTGAAGATTATAGTAACTAGCGACTACTGCTAGTACATACGAGTACCTTCTGGATAGAACTTGATCTTTGCGACACGGTATAAATAGGGCTCGCATCGGCTGCCTGGAACAGTCTTGACTTGGATTCGGAACGAAATGATCAAACTGATTCGAAGCGAGTATTCAGTGATAATTAGTTAGTGTGCACAGTCTAGTTAAAAAGTGTTACTTGTCAGTATTTTTTTGTATTTTTTTCGAATAAAGGTGTTAATTTTTGGTTTAATTGGCTTACATTTATCGAACCCCCCAGCTGGTTACAATATTATAAGAGCAAAAATATGTATGTATTTAAGGGTAAGTGTGTGTGCGTGTGTGTGTGTTTGTGTGTGTGTGTGTGTATGTTTGTGTGTATCTACGCTTAAACGGCTGAACGGATTTGGATGAAATTTGGTTTGGAGGTAGCTTATACCCTTTTAATTCCGGAAACTTCCACGGTTCCTGAGGGACGCTGGTAAAACAAAGAGGCGCAGCTAATATTTATATAAATTTTAATGTTTCTTATTTACTTGCATATATAACTTTACTTTAATAGTTCAATTACATACATTATTTACATTTACTTAAATAATATAAAATTGAACATTTTGTATGAAGCGTATAAGGCACCAAATCAACTTTTTTTTTTATATGTATATATATATATATATATATCATTTTTTTATATATATATATATATATATATATATGTATATTTTAAAATATGTATTATTATTTTATTTTTGTATACTCCTATTTATAATCCAAATCTTAATTTCACACAATATATTTATATATTGCTACACCACCGTCCTTGTTTATCAATAATTTCTGTCCATCCAAAAGTTGTCTAGAAGAGATTGCTTTTAGCGATAAGACCGCCCATTATACCTATAACCTAAGTATTTTTCTATGTCTGTATAATTTTATTTTCTTGGTGTCAATAAAGAGTTAATCCATCTATCTATCTATTCTTGACTCTTCATATTATATCCTATATCACTCTCATGATCAAGACGAATCAAAAAATATCACATTTTTTAAATCAGTCAAGCTGTTTAGGCTGTAAGACGCGCCTAAGAAACGTACAACCAAACAAACAAACATACCTACATATAACTTAAACACGTAACGCTCCGTACAGTCGGGTAGAAAAGGGACCATCGAGAAAAGGGTTATTTATAGTCTCGCTTTTATAACTCTGTAACTATAAGCTATACAAATCAAATTTTGGTGTTATTTCTTAGCTTATTAGTCAGCTCAATGATGTAATATTTAATTTTTGGCAAAATTTAGAGGGAGAGGGGGCACGATGCACAATGAAAAATCAGCAAAATTGATGTTTTTGTCATATTTGATTCGGTATAACTCGCTATTTAGATAAAGTAGCGTATTGATTTATGTTTTTTTCTAGAAATCTCGTTGAGAACATTCAATTTTATATAATAAAATTTGCGTATTGCTATTTACTTAACATTAAGTAAATTTAAAAAAGGGTGGCAAAAAAGTAAAAATCACAAAAGTGGCTGCAGCGCCCAAAATGTCTGTACTAAAATAAAGATTAAGCACATTGTTGAAAAGAAGAAGTTTTGGAGCTCACAACGGTACTCTAAACTCCAGCAGTGCCACCAGAGAGAGTTTGGTATCAATATCGGACCTAGAAAATAAAGACCAAAAGGTCTATTAAAAATAAAATATTTTTTACTATAGAGACCTCAGCAAAAACATCAATTTTTTTCAACAAGCCAAGATCAACGCAATTTTATACAAAAAAAAATATACATCTATTTCGGCACAAGTTAACTGCATCTGGACTACTTGAATAAAACCGATATCCGTTTCTATTTTACTTTGCTTCGACAAAACAGATCAACAGATCAAAAACAGGTTAACTGAATTGTTAATTAATTGGTCCTGCAACGATATCGATACCAAACTATCAGTATCAATAGTCCGGTCGTATTGCATCACCAAACTGTCGAGACGAAAAGTCCGGGACCGGACTAAATAACAACTACTGAGAATGCCTGTACTTCGAAACTTTTTACACTATAGACTAAACGATCCACCGACATTAAATCGGTAGCTTTTGCGACATGTGTGTGTAAATAACAGTGAGTTAAGTGATGTTGGCCACGCAGTCTATCGTTGCACATACTACCACTACCTCACACATTCAGCAGCAACACAGTACAATAACTAATAGTTGTAGCATCTAATTTTTAGCATTATGACCTTGCTCATCACCACAGCCCTACACTACAGCTTACTGTATGAGTTCATATATCCAACAATATCAAATATCGCAATCTAAAAATCCACAACAATTTCGGAATGTTGGCACTGTCGCTAATATCTCCGAAGTTATTTGGCCTTTTTCGCATTTTTAAAGCTTCAACACAGGACTTGTCATTTTGCCAACAGAAATAAAAGTCTTGCGATAAATGGGACAGTTTGGATTTGGGAAATGAATCCAGTTAGATAGTGGTCGTACTGCATACGTTAGTTGGGTTACTGTGGTCTCGCAAGTCAGTATTAGTACCGATCCCTATTCTAGTATACAATAAGAAGAATGGCGTATATACCACCCGTATATGTTAGACACCCTGCCAATAAGATCAAAACTATTTTGGTCACACATTAAGGAACAGAACTCCTTGATTGTTTTATGAGAACTACCAGCCCATACTGGTACAAGCATAGAAGTACTAGGGATAGAAGGTAGGTGCCTACACCCTTACAGTGAAGAAGATCAACTCTAGCCTTGAAAAGCTATGCAATCGCGCCGACTTTTCAGTGCACGACATCGTATTTACGAGGGAGGAGTTCTCGAATTTTTTGTTAAAAATGACGGTTTATGTAGTTAAAGGGTGTCATAACCAATCAGCAAAGCACAAGAAAGATACTTAGATCGGTTATCACGTGTAAGTACAACACTAAAGCCTATATTTCCTGAGTAATTAATCAAACATTACGAATAATTGAAAAATAAGTTGTAGTTTTGACTGACTAATGTTTCGTGTTGCCAGGTTTTGAAAAAAATAGTAGCAGTTTTTAGGGTTTTGTTGATAAGTGTTAATTATAAATTGACTTTTGCTAATACATTAATGGCTTGATGTTGCTCGGTTACGAAAAACAAGTTTTTCGTTTGTTGTTGATTTTTGTTGATTATCCACACCATTAAATAAAAGTGAAATTCTTTGTTTGTTTGGGGAGTTTTAACGCAATAACATTTGGGCTGATTTTAATGAAATTTGGAACCCTGGAATAAAATATAGAATACTTTTTATCATATTCATTATCATCATACTTCACTCTCAACCTGTTGAATTGATTTTGATGAAAAGAGATGTTCGGAAAATGTATGAAAGCTGGTACTAAAATAATTTAAAATTCTAAACAATATATTAGACATTTGTGAAGAAAGGGAATATTACTCTAATAATGACTAGCAAATGAAAACAAAAAAATACCTCCAATTTTTATCTGAGTTTTGTTTTTCGTTTGGTAGAAAGAATAAACTTGCAACTCTGATTTGACGACACGACAGTGACATTCAATACGGCACAATGTATGTAGACCTGGCACTGATAGCTGAGGGATGACAGATGACATGACCTTAAGTTTTTTTTCTAAAGACCCTGTGTGAAACGAGTTATTTTTAAATGTCATTGCGTTAAGAACGTTTTGTTATTTTATTTATTTATATTCACATGGTATAATATAATAATTGAAATAGCAAAACATATAAAATGTAGAAATCTGTTTTATTTTATTCCCAGTGCATGAAAAACGCACTAACTCAATAGAATGGAAAATATTAAAAGTTTTGTTCAACTTTATGCGTAGTTTTTTTTCTCTTTTGTTTATGAAATGGAGGCTCAATAAAATATAAATTACATATATTTATGTAGTCCAGTAAATAAGCTTTAAGATGAGTTATATATCATAGCTGCTGGAATAAAGTACCACTTCTGACCATCATATCACCCCATTTATCATATCATCATCATACTTCAATCTCAAATGGCTGAACGGATTTTGATGAAATTTGGAATGGAGATAGCTTATACCATGGAATAACACAGGATACTTTTCATCATAATCATACTTCACTCTCAAACGGCTGAACGGATAATGATGAAAATTGGAATGAAGAGGTTATACTCTGGAATAACGCATGCAATACTTTTCATCATCATCATCATCATCACCATCATACTTCACTCTAAAAAGGGATACAGGTTTTAAAAAATATATGCAAATTTGGTGATAGCTTATACCAAAGAATAACACATAGGATACTTTTCATCATCATCATCATACTTCACTCTCAAACGGATAAACAGATTTTGATGAAATTTGGAATGATTACCCTGGAATAACAAATAAAATACTTTTCATCATCATCATCCCTTACGCGGTTGAAACCGCGGAGAGCAGCTCATGAAATTTGTAAAATACATTTTGTTTACATGGGTATGTAACATGGGGTACCCAAGTGGGTACTTTAGTATTCTTAACTAAAGATGACTATTTTTGTTGTTGCCATGTAACAATAACGTTATTATTTTTTCTTCGTTTTTAGTTCCCCTTCAGATCCAACAGAAGCGGTTTTTTAAATAGATAGCACCACCCTTTCATGGTTGAAATACCTCGCACAAGAACGAAGCGTTACGCTTCTTCATTTATTATAAGAACTGCAAAGGAGTGGAATGCCCTGCCCTCGTCAGTGTTTCCGGTAAATTATAACCCCGGTGTGTTCAAGTCAAGAGTGAATAGGTACATAGGTAAGTACATCATCGCTTTCCATCAGGTGAGATCGTGGTCAAACGATTGCCTAGTCCGTAATAAAAAATAAAATAAAAAAAAGATGGTTTATTTTTATTCCACCAAGCATCCCGTCATCCAATAATATCAAAACTCATTTCATTGCTCGTGAATCAATAACTCATCCATCAACTTTCTCTTACCTATCTACCCATTTAGTTTCCTTATTACGTTCTATTGTATTTAGTAACCGTCCATACTTAAATATACGGTATCATAAAAAAAAAACTATAAAAAATATGCTAAAATAGGTCAATGTGATTCCCCTAGCAACATTATTTCTTTGCTTGTGTGTGTGTTACTTTTTGGACGAGCGCTTGTCGGTACCTACCTTCTATCCCTAGTACTTCTATGGGTACAAGTATATTTTCTCACCAACCTCCGTTACGCCTCCGTGACTACCTCTCTGCCGCAAATAAAGCTGTAATGTTTTCTTTTACCCGACTACAGCGAAGCAAAAAGGGGGGTTATGATGTTTGACCGGTATGAACGTACTTCGTATGTGGGTTTGTTCATCTTTTCCCACATAACTTCTAAATACTTATCATAATTCCACAAATGAGGTATCGTTGGCCTTTATTGTTCCCTGTTTATAGGCAATGTGCCATTTACATTGAATATGGAGCCCACTAGAGGACAAAAAGTCATTAAATGAAAAAGACATTTCTATAATTTAGCCGTGTGGGTATCATATGAAAGGGCTTAACTAGCATATTTCAAATTTATAAGTTTTATATTCCCAAAATAATTTAAATAAAAATATAAGTTCAAAAACTATAACCCGACTACGGTCTTAGTGGACTTACGGTCTTAGTGGACTTACGGTCTTAGTGGACTTACAAACAAATTTCTAAATCATTTGAAAATTGACTTTTGAATCCACCGTAGCCGGGTTTTAGTTTTTGAACTTACAATTAATTAAAGAATTGACTACAACTTGGGCCGTACTTGGACCTAGTGAAGACGAAAGTTACGGTGGAGTTCACGACCCTTAGTGACGAGTATTAGGACGATGCAAGGAGAAGTATTTTTTGTCTGAGTGTTATATCTAGGTCACTTAGCACTTATCACCAGAAAAGTTGGTAGAAGTCAGTATTCAGTATCGTTATTTGCATATCTTATACTCGTATGTACAACATACAGAAGTTCTAGTCTAGTACGTACAAACTTAGAGGCCCATTTCAGGCATTGCGAAAGTTTGAATGCTACTACGGCTAGTTTTATTGTGAATTCCATGATATTCAATAATTACACATTAGTCTGTCAAGTACACGACATTTCGTTCAAATCCAATAAATTATTTTGATGCTACCATGAGTTATACTGAGCGTTGCTCCCGCGGTCTATGAAATCATCGCGGGGGTAGAGCGTTGAAATAAAAATCCTCGTAGTTCGATTGATCGAACCACCAGGACTTAAAAATCCCCGTGGTTCGTTTGATCGAACTACGCGATCGAACCTCGAAGCTGGAGGGTGTTAATTGATACGTTGTCTGTTTGTTTGGGGAGCTTTCACGCAATAACGGCTAGACAGATTTTGATGAAATTTGCAATAGAGATACCCTGGAATAAAACATAGAATACTTTTTATCCCGGAATATGGTAAGTTTTTACGGGAAACTGGAAAATGTAGCCATGGAAACTAAATAATAAGAAGTCTGTCAAAACGCATAAAAAGCTTTGGTGCATTTGTTTTTAATATCCTAGAAGAACATAGGATGCTTTTTTTGCGATTAACTGTAGTCCGCGTGGACGTAGTCGCGAGCGAAAACTAGTCAAATATATATTTTAATGTTGTCGCCAGATGAATCTTCACAACATATAACTATCAGTTTTGTAACTTATAAACTTTAGGAGAACGCAACCTTTAACCTTACGCATTTTTTTTAGATAACGCTATTTTTTTGGAATGACGAGGCAGACGTTCATCGAATTCACGTCAAAAAGTACTGTAAGAACTATCTGCCAGAAAATATTTTCTGCTAGTAGGTAGCTCTGCCTGCAGCCTTCCGGTAAAACTTAGGTACCTAAAAAGCGTCGACTAATATTAAACAGAAATAACACCCTTCCAATCTTCACTAATAGGGCCGTATTCTGGCCTCTTGCCAGGGGCGAATTGGCGATCAATCAATTAAACGTGACGGCCCAACTTAGTGGCGTTTTATCTGCCGGCCTGACCGAGGATGTGACAGGGATAATGAATACGTAGTTCAAGAGTTGCGTACTCTGGAGGATTTGTTGGCAAGTGCGTAATATGTATTATGAAGTAGGTATTGTTTAGAGGCATAATGATATAGTAATAGAGAAGCTAAACTTGGGGCAAATTTGGAGCAAAGTTTATGGGTTCACATTGATTCAAAATTCAACTCGGCGCGCGCATAGAATTTTAAATTAATTAAATATACATATATAAAAACACTTATAATCTATCTATCTATCTATACTTCTAAACCTATAATAAAGCAAAGGAAGGAAATAGTCTGTACAAAAAAGTTTTTTTAAAAAAAATGGTCTATGCTACAAATAAGTAAGAACAAGAAAATTCAGTTTTTAAAAATCATGTCTCTTAGATTGTCTGTATGTTTGTTCGCGCATCTCGCAGAAACTACTGGACTGTTTGCAATGCGGTTTTCACTGTTGGATAGCTTAGAGTTTGATTTAAAAACAAGAGTACTTGGTAATTTATTTCGAGGATTAGATACCGAGCAATCGATAAAAAAACTATTTGATGGCTGAACGAATTTTGAAGAAATTTAGTATATTGTACTTTATAGGTAATTTTGGTCCTAGAATAACACGTATGAGATACTTTTAAATGAAATGACCACGCGGGCATAGCCGCGTGCACAGCAAGTACTTATAATGAAGCAATAATGAACGAAGAAGTCTCAACAACAAAGAAAATTAAAAAAAAAAGGTCTATGGTACTTAAAATAAGCTACTGAACAAGAACATAACATTATTTTTTTCCAAACAAACTAGCAAACCAACAAACAAACAGACAGACACGCTGTCTGTTTGTTTGTTAGGTTGCTAGTTTGTTTGTCTGTATGTTTGTTCGCGCATCACGTAAAAACTACTGAAACGATTGCAATACGGTTTTCACTGTTAGATAGCTTAGGGTTTGACTTAAAAACTGGGGTACTTGGTATCTATGAGTAGAAGCTGAGTAGAAGCTGATCGAAAAAAAAAAGTTGACGGCTGAAGGAATTTTGATCAAATGTTAATAGCACATAGAGTACTTTTAACCTAGAAAAATGACCGAAGCCGCGGCCATCAGCTAGTACTTATAAAAATATAATAAAGCAATGGGTACGAAAATGTCTGTAAATAGAAGATGATTTAAAAAGATATATAGGGTACTTAAAATAAGCAACTGAATAAGAATATCACATTAAAAAAACGTGTCTATCTGTTTGTCTGTATGTGTTTGTTAACGCATCACGTAAAAACTACTGGACCGATTGCGATGCGGTTTTCACAGTTGGATAGCTTATGATTTGACTTAAATACTGGTACACTTTGTATCTCCATTCGATAAGAAAGTAGAAGCCGAGCAACCGATAAAAAAATTGACGGCTGAAGGAGTTTGGATCAATTGGTATTTTATGCCTTGGAATAGTACATACATAGAGTACTCGTACTTTTAACCTAGAGAAAAGACCATGCGTGCAAAACCGCGGGTACTCGTATTTATTCATAACAGAAGCAGCAAAGCAAGCAAGCAGAAGAACAAAGTCCAATGTCATGCAAGTATAATAAAGTCCAATGTCATGCAAGTATAATAAAGGTAAATCTGTGATTCAAATTTTTCGTTAAGAAAATTGTTAGGTAATTAGCTTTCCCGACCGCGACTTCGTCCGCGCGTACTTTTGTATCGCGTAAAAGCATTCTATGTTCTTCTAGGATATTAAAAACCAATACAAAAGTAGGTATATCACCAATGCTCTTGATGTTTTTTGACATACTTGTTATTTCGTTTCCATGGCAACCGTTTCTTACAGCGAGTAATCAAAATTTATCCAGTTTTCCCGTGGAAACTTACAATGTCCAGGATATAAAGTATCCTATATTTTATTCCAGGGTATAAGCTATCTCCATTCCAAATTTCAACAAAATCCGTTCAGACGTTATCGCGTGAAAGCTCCCCAAACAAACAAACAAACAAACAAAACAACTTTTCACTTTTATATATTGGTATTTGGTATGGATAAAGGTAGTTTTAGCCTCCACCCATGCTTTTTTATTAGTTTGACTTAGTCAAGATCATAAGATATACATGTACTCAACATATTCTGAGCAAACTGTGCTCATATTTAGAAATCAGTCACAATCAACCGAAATTTATTCTAGCCGTAACCGGTTACTACCGGTTGCCGCAACCACAATCGATCAGAGTAATGGGTTCAGGTGACATGAATTCACGTGAAACCCCTGAGTGCGAACTCTTGTTGTTAATCTCCGCCTAAGTCAAGCTCCTGCCGCTCCCCTTCACGACGGTCAGCTCCTACAGCCTCCGTGGCTAACCTCCACGAAAGATACCGTCTCGTTATCATAATAAAATAAAAAATCGCAAGATCTCATGAAGCTCTCACGAAAATTCTCTAACGAGTAACAATACTTTGAAAATGATCGAATTCTTCAAACCACTAACTTGTCAAAGTTGCAACTCGTACTGCTACTCGTAAAATGCAAGGAATACTCAAAATCTTTTATCGAATTCGAATACTACCATTTGATAAAACCCGTCCTACCGATTTTAGTTCCCGCAAGTTTCCGCTAGAGGCGCTGGTTTTTGGTAAACTTTGTCATATACCTTCGAGAATTTCTGATAAAGTAGAGACTTTGTACAACGTCGATGATTATCCACTAACTCTTAAATACAGATTACTTTGTACGCAGATGCAAGTATTTTTTCTGGTCGTAAATTAGATCCAGTTTACAAAGTTCCATGTAGTAATAGAAGATTTCGGAAGTAATGCTAAAGTAAGTCTTAATAGTAAGTTAGATTTAATTTATAAAAATAGGACAAGGCCTTATAACCTTTGAGTAGGTTATTTTAATTATTTTTAACTATATGTATATGGTAATTAACGTATCAACAGTTTTATACATTATAATAGAAATTAAGTCTTGTAGCGTAAGTATTTGAGAAAATAATACAAAAAAATACATAACATATTTTTTTTCTTTCAATCCCGGAGGTGGTGTGCGTATATGAGTAGCTATGCATGTGTGCACTTATACCTTATACTTTATGCTTACCTATGTTTCTCGTATGAGTCTTAATCATTTTATTTGTTTTAATACTTTAGACCATTCACGTCTTTCATGGAGAGTAATTTTTTTCTTTTTTTTTTTATTACGGACTAGGCAATCGTTTGACCACGATCTCACCTGATGGAAAGCGATGATGTGGTCGAAGGTAAAGAACGCTTACCTAGTAGATACCTATTCACTCTTGACTTGAACACACCGGGGTTATAATTTACCGGAAACACTGACGAGGGCAGGGCATTCTTATAATAAATGAAGAAGCGTAATGCTTTGTTCTTGTGCGAGGTATTTCAACCATTAAAAGGTGGCGCTTTGCTGATCGTCTAGTCGTACGGTGATGGAAAGGTGATGGGGGAAACAGGTTGTGCAGTTCTTGTGCACACTCTCCGTAGTGCAATCTGTAGAATACCGCCAGGCTTGATACCTCACGTCGATGCGCCAGACTTTGAAGCTTACTCATTACCAGAGTGTCATCCCCAATGAGCCTGATAGCACGTCTCTCAATTGAATCCAAAGACTCGAGCTGATACGAGCTCGGACCTGTGCTAGATAAAGATTCAAAAGCTGTCCAGGTGTGAAGTACCGCCTAACCTTAGACAAAATACCAAGTTTTTTTGCAGCTACCTTGGCTTTGGATTCAATATGAGACCTAAAATTCAGGTTTGATGTGAGTTCGACACCCAAAAGCTCCAAATGGTCGCCTATTGGTATTGTTATTTTTTGTAAATACGGAGATCGGTGTAGAGGACTCTTTTTAGCAGAAAACAAACACGCCTGCGTTTTAGTAGCATTAAACTTAACCAGGTTAACATCGCCCCAATCGGACACGGCTTCTAAGGCTAAATTTAAACGGTCTAGCCTCTCTCTGAAACTGGACAGCGTCACAGCTGGCTTGAGCATTGGAAGTGTATCTCTCAACTACAATACTGTTATCAGCATACCCAAAGGTACCGGCTTCAGAAGGTCATTAATGTGCAGTAAAAACAGTGTAGCCGAGAGAACCGATCCCTGAGGTACACCGGCATTGATAGCCATTTGATCAAAAGAGCAGTCCTCTAAGACTACTCGAATAGATCGTTCCCTCTAGAAATCAACTATCCAATTGCATAAGCCAACAGGTAAACCATATGAGGGAAGCTTGTTTAAAAGGCCATCGTGCCAAACCCGATCAAATGCCTTCGATATATCAAGGGAGACGCGCCTCACCATGCATCTATATGGATTCGCTCAGTATGTGAGTGGCATACGCGAGAAGATCCCCAGTAGACCGGTTTCAGCGAAATCCGTATTGCCGGTCACTGAGAAGATCATTGTCTTCAAGGTATGCCAAGAGCCTAATGTTTATGACACGCTCCATACACTTACAGAGTAAGGAGGTTATCGAGATGGGACGATAATTGGCCTGATCAGCACGACTACCCTTTTGTGCCTTTTTTTTGTACCTTTTGTGGTACTGGTTGTACATTGGCAAGCTTCCAGCTCTTCGGAACTTTACTTGAGTGAAGAGAGAGGCGGTACAATTGCGTTAAGATGGGAGACAATGCGGGCGCACAGTTTTTCAACACAATCGCTGAAATACCATCAGGACCAGTGGCCTTATTCACATCTAGAGCTCGAAGCGTTCTGAGAACCTCCTTCTGGCGAATGAAAATTTCAGGCATAAAAACCCCGCAATGAGGAAGGCAGGAAGGTGTCTTGCCAGAAACATCTAGATGCGAGGCTTCTGCAAAAAGAGAAGCAAATAAATTCGCTTTGTCTCCAGCAGTGTGAGCTAGTGATCCATCCGGCTTCAGCAATGGTGGCAGTGAGGGGCAGCAGAAGTTTACTTCGGCCGACTTGGCCAGGGACCAAAAAGCTTTGCTACCCGCGGGGTATGAAGCCAGTTTGGCCCTAATTCGACTTACGTGATCATAATGGGCCTTCCTAAGTATCTTCTTGCAGGTCTTAGCGGCAACGTTAAATTTTCTCTTCTTAGCCTGAATATTAGAAGACTTGCGCTTTCGAGCATCAGCCCAGTCTAGATATGCCGACGCTTTAGAGCCATAGCTTGACCACAGCTGGATCCAAACCAAGGCTGAGCTTTGCTGGAAAGAGTCTTGTCACTGAATGGAATGATATATTCTATTGCCTGACATATTACCTCTGTAACAGCAGACGCGCAACTCGACGGGTCCTGGGAGATGAAACATGTTTGAAGCCAAGGGTACGATGCAAGGAATTGCCGCATCTCGTCCCAATCTGCTGAGTTGTATCTCCACACGCACCTATTTCCCTTAAGGTTAGGATTAGGTGGGGAATACACTGAGACGGACTTAACCAGGCAGTGATCAGAGCTACCAAGAGGTGGGGATACTGATACGGAGTATCGGTCTGGTTCAGTTGTCATCAACAGGTCGAGACAGTGGCAGTGTCACCGTCACGGTCAGGTACCCGTGTCGGCTCCTGAATAAGCTGAGAGAGATCTAACGCCAGAGCAAGCTTCCGCGTCTCTCTACCAGCGTGGTCGGTTTTTTGGTATAGGACAAGCCACTCCTTGTGGTGGGCGTTAAAATCCCCGAAAAACACCAATTGAGTACACACAAGCATACATAATTTTCTCTATGCCCGTGTCCACCAGTACCCAAATCACCGAGAAGTTAGGGTGCTCAAGATTTCGGAGACGCAGACAGCAACTTGTCTTGACTTGTTTTTGATTCCACCACGTAGCCCCAACATTACATTTGTATATACACAATGTATGTTTATCCTTTATCGAGTGCCTATAGTATAGGGTATCCTAGTTAAGGGCTAGGTAGTTGTGTGAACTTTCCCAAATATATATGTTTATTTATATAACAAAAAAATGCATAGTATTTCATTTTTCGTGAGAACTAGACCGAATTAACACGATCAACAAGGTCGAGATCTTGCTGCGATGTGGCGGCCGAACGGAATAACATGCTGAAGTGCGTGCGTGGGGCTTGTGCAGGCGAGTAGATCGACATATCTTGGGTGCTTGGCGGTGTGGAATCCGTCCTATTTTAAACATTGTTGTTAACGGATATCAATGAAAAAACAATACTGTTTTAACATTTAATACTGAGCCAGTAGGCATGTGCCAAATACCAAAAAAAAAAACTTGCGCTTTTTGCTAATAACAATAAGTAGTCATTGATAAATGGATACCTAGATTCATCCTCGTCTCATGGTAAATCCTAATTTACTAAATTAATTAAATCCTAATCCTAATATACTCGCAGAACTGTTTCAACATACCCATCAAAGCTGATCACAACAGAAAAAAAATATCTCTATAGATCCAGTATGGATCTTAGCACTGGATCTAACGAGAATGATGCAAGCAGAAGAGCCCAGGTAATCAATTTGGAGTAAAAGTTTTGAAGTCGGTTCAGAAAAAAATATTTACCAACAGTTTGCCCAGACATAACTGAGTTCTCCTCACCTGCATGCCACTAATCAAAACTAAACTTAAATTGTAATTTCCAGGTTTTTATGTTTATGCAAGCACCACGATATATTGAGCTTTATCGGTGCTGACGGCGGCACAAAGGCGCTAATGTGAAATAAATTGTCGACGGTCACCCCCACCCGCCTCTGGCTTTAGCTTGCCTTCGATTACGGATTTGGAAGAACTGGATGTGATTTTTTACAAATCATTGTAGTTTTATTAAGAAAATTAATCGAAAGCTTGTTCTTCATATTATACCGGACCAATTTTGCATTGTTTAATTCAGTACAAGACGATATTGAGCGGCTCTAATTTAAACTCAAAACTGGCCACGTTACGGAAATGAGAGCGAGACTGAGAATTGATACGGATAATGCAAAAACTTCAACGCATGGCTTAAACTATCCTGTATACAACTTCTAATAACTTTCTCGAAAAAAAAAACTCATCGCAAAAATCACTTAGTTTTTTTATTATTTAGTCATATTCTGATCGCTGACAAAATGAGCAAAGCCGCCAAGTACTTTCCACAAACTGGCCAATTTTTTTATTTTTTTTTATATTTTTTATTTTATATTAATTTTTTTATATTATATTATTTAATTTTTTTTTTTTTTTTTTTTTTTTGTTACAAATTTATATTTTATATGTACCTAATTGTTTGCAGAATGCGGGCGGTGGGTAGAACTGCGAAAAGCGGCTGGCAGAAACTGGACGAGGAGAGCCTACGACCAGCAGTGGATAAGTATAGGCTGATGATGATGATGATGATGATGTTGATGGACGGTGGGAAACAGAAGATCCATCATGATGAGGCGACGTCACGAACGTCAGTGGCGACAGTTGGCGTCTCCCTTTTAAAATAGAAAAAAA
The DNA here is from genome assembly GCA_946251855.1 of Alsophila aescularia. NCBI lineage: Eukaryota > Metazoa > Arthropoda > Insecta > Lepidoptera > Geometridae > Alsophila > Alsophila aescularia. The sequence continues at coordinate 60,895,211 of OX276380.1, read as the reverse complement.
AACCATAGATTCTTTGCAAAAGTTCAAGTCTAGTGTAAAAGTGTTTCTGTAGTGATTGTGTAGTGTTGTATGGTTTGGGAAATTGTAAAATCATGCAATAAATAATAAAAAACTATTTTTGCACACCCTCGACTGTCGACTGGACATGTGATACCCTCAGTTCATTATTTAATTAAAAAAATCGTTTTTGTGACAGTTTATCTCCGTATTAGTGATAACGATCAGTGGAACCTAATTAAACCAGAATATCTTACAACTATATTCACATATTTTATCAGCCATAAAACAGAGTTGTTCTTTTATAACATTCTTATTAGCGCCATCTGTGGAAGCTCATTCGAATCACGCAGTGTAAATCAATATTACGCTAGATAATTAACATGGCCAAGTGTTCTGGGTGTGGGCGTTTTGCTACCCCGGCAGAGGGCGTAAAATGCACCAAATGCGTAGGCTTTTTCCACCGTGCCTGTGTAAACATCCCGCACGATGTAAAGCTCGCAACGTCATGGCTTTGTCCAGGTTGCAAAGCTGGTACCCCCAAAAAGGACAACACTGATAATCCAGTGCGAGGAATGGGAGCTGACTATCTGACTCCACAGGCACTTCCCACTGATGTCACTGTCGCCCCACAGGAGATTCCCACAAATTTGACTGCTGTGGATCTCATGGGTGAAATGAAACTCATGCATCAAGAGATGAGGTCATTTCGGGGGGGATTTCAATGCAATGCGGGAAGAGATGGCATTGCTTAGGACCACCGTGGCGAGCTTTGGAGGACGTATGGACGGCATGGAGGCTCGATTAATTGGCCTCGAGGACAAGTACCTTGAGCTGCAAGCCCGTCCCGAGGTCGATGAGTTGCTTGTCACCATTGAACGGCTTAAGGTTGATCTCAACGAACGGGATCAGAATTCGTTACTGAACGACATAGAGATCACTGGTGTCCCTGAGGAACAAGGAGAAAATGTCCATAGTCTCGTGAACCTCATCGCCGGCAAGTTGGGTGTAGTCTGTGAGGAGCGCGACTTCGTCTCGGTGGAGCGGTCAGGCCTGCGCCGCGTGCCCTTGGGCGGCGGCGAGCAGGCGGTGCCGCGCCCGCGGCCGATTCTCGTGCGGTTAGTACGAAGACAGCTGCGCGACGCCTTTCTGCAGAGTGCGCGCGTACGCCGCCGCGTCACTACGGAGGGACTCTGCCTCGGCGCCTCGCCGACTACATTCTACGTGAAAGAGCGCCTCACGAGGCAGAACAAGATGTTGTTCCATAGGGTGCGCGAGGAGAGCCGACGTCAGGGCTGGAGGTATGCCTGGACCAAGGGCGGACGAATCCTCGTTCGTCGTGAATCAGGGAAGGCATCCTTCCGGGTGCGGTCGGAATCTGATTTTAAGAAAATTTTTGGTTAGATGTAGTTGGACTGCGCCAGACTCAGGATCAAGGTGTTTTGTTATAGCAGAAAAAGTAATACAAGTTATTATTTACTACATCGTGTGTGTTTATGTTTTGCTTGTACATTTGTGATAATTTTAAAAGTACTGATGTCCCGTTGCTTAAGCTACTACAGTTTATATTCCTGTTATTATTATTTTTTCAAAATTTTGTCATACTCATTTTACTGTAATGATTCTAAATTAAGTCTTAAGTTACCTAGTAGTCACATTCTAGTAGTTCTGCTTACAAGTCTAATAGGATTTTTATATTTTGATTGTTGTTTGAAGCCATACATGCTTATGCATGTTTATGTGTTAGGTAAAGATTTATACATCTTATAATGCTTGTAAAGCAACTCAAGGTTGGACTGTTTAATACAGGCTCACTGGGAACGCGGCATGATGAATTTATTGTGGCCATGGATTGGATTTTTATATTTTGATTGTTGTTTGAAGCCATACATGCTTATGCATGTTTATGTGTTAGGTAAAGATTTATACATCTTATAATGCTTGTAAAGCAACTCAAGGTTGGACTGTTTAATACAGGCTCACTGGGAACGCGGCATGATGAATTTATTGTGGCCATGGAGAGAACTGCTGTCCATATCATGGCAGTCAATGAAACATGGTTAAGAGAAAATCAAAGCGGACGTGCGCCTGTCGTGCCCGGTTACCGGCTGCGGCACACGCCGAGGCCGGCGGTCGTGCGCGGTGGACGCGGAGGCGGAGTCGGCTTTTACATAAAGCGTGGAGTGAATGTTCGAGCATGTCCTCACCCTCCTACTGCGTCTGTTGAGCAGATGTGGCTGAGCCTGAAGGTCAACTCGAAAAAATATAGTGTTGGTACAGCGTATCGTCCGCCTTGGCTTGATGTTAATATATTTCTAGATGTATTGACCCAGTCGGTAGCTAGCTTTGCTGATTATGATCATATCGCAATTCTTGGAGATTTCAATATAAACTTACTAATTGCATCAGAAAACAAAAGTAAACTATTGCTAACATTTTTAAACTATACCAATCTTAAGCAATTAGTAACGGAACCGACTCATTTTACCGATCACAGCGAAACTCTAATAGACTTAGTGTGTACTGATATTAAGGCACGATCAATTAATGTTCAGCATATCCCTGACTTGGGAGACCATGCAATGGTATCTGTAGAATTTATTATTAAGGCAGAAAAACCTACCCCACATTTTATTGTATACAGGCCACTTAGGGATATACTTTTGGAGCATTTTAATAAAGATTTATGTTTGATTAATTAGCAAAATTTTGCAAACACCAGTAATGTAAATGATTTGGTATCTCTTTTTAATCAGTATATTTTGTTTCTTTTTGATTTGCATGCACCAGAGAAGACAATATTTATTTAAAAAAAAACTTATCCCTGGCGTACTGACACCGTTAAGGAAATGATGCACATACGTGACCATTATCATGGTCAGTTTAAAGTATCAAAAAATGATTCACATAGGCAATTGTATAGAGATATGAAACATGTAGTAATTAATGCAATGTATCAAGAAAGAAAAGTATATTTTGATAACCATATTAATCAGAATATATATAATCCCAAAAAACTATGAAAAAATCAAGTCAACAATTATTCCAAATGATAAACATAACTTTGAAATACCAAGTTTCTGTGGTGGCCCAGATGCAATCAATAAACATTTTCTCGATGTCCCTGGAAAAGATTTTGTAAGTATCTCAGATCTCACCTATTTTGAGTATAACCGTTTTAGCTTATCTGTTTTTAAACTTGAAGCAGTCAGTGAGGATGCAGTAGCAAGTATAATAAATGGGTTTTCTTCTAACGCCGAGGGTTTTGATCACAACACATTAAAAATGATTTTATTATCTTTGCCTATCACACTAAGCATCATTACAAAAATAGTGAACTTGTCCATAATAACATGTACGTTTCCTGATGTCTGGAAAATTTCTGTTATTAGACCTATTCCAAAAAAACTAAATATTGCATCAGTTAAAGACTTGCGACCTATAAGCATCTTGCCCTGTCTATCAAAAATATTGGAGAAAGTGGTTTGCAATCAGATGGTAAAATACCTGGAAGTTGAAGAAATATTGCCTCAAGCACAGTTAGGCTTTCGCAAAAAAAGAAGTGCTGCAACAGCATTGCTTGATGTTGTTGACAATGTGCTTGCAGCGCAGGATCGTGGAATGGGAACAATACTGGTGCTACTCGATTTTTTTCGTGCTTTTGATGCCATAAATATTTCACTTCTTTTATCCAAATTATCATATTACGGGTTTGATGTTGACAGAATAAAATGGTTTGATAGTTACTTGCACTTAAGATCTCAAATTGTAGAGGTCAGTGGTACAGATGGCAAGACAGCATCTTCCTCTTCCACTTATAACCTTAGAGGCATTCCACAAGGATCAATTCTTGGGCCAATCCTTTTCATTTTGTACAGTGCTGATATTGTTAATAGCATTAAGCATTGCCAGTATCATTACTATGCCGATGACTTGCAGGTTTATTTGAGTTTCCATCCCAAAGACACAGGTCTGGCTGTAACAAAAATAAATGAAGACTTAGACAGGTTAGCGATGTGGTCCATATCGTATCCAAATTGTATGGTATTAAACCCAAATAAAACAAAATTTTTAGTAATGGGGTTCAGGAGTCAAGTAGCAAACATAATGTACCATAGCCCTAAGGTCGCCATTCTAAATGAGCCCATAGAGTGTGTTTCCCGCACACAGTGTCGGCCCGCAATCTGGGTTTGATAATGGATAGTTATCTTAACTTTGAACGCCATGTGCAAGAAGCTGTATGTAATTGATTTTACAGATTGAAGGTGCTATACAAAGTCAGACTTTACCTCAGTGTGGACCTCAGGATAACATTATGTGAATCTCTCATCCTGTCTAAGCTTAATTATGCGGGTTGATAATAGGCATCTTCCATAGACAACTATGGAACATGCCTTTTATCAAGAACTGAACGATTGATACAAAGAGTACAAAACGCCTGTGCTCGTTTTTGTTTCAATGTTCCTGCTCGTGCACATATTACTCCTTTCCTCAATGAAGCTAAGCTTATGAAAATGAAGGCCCGGAGGCAGCTGCACTTTGCTACTTTGCTATTTGGAATGATTAAGGACAAAAGACCAGAATACTTACTGCGTAAGTTGACTTGGGCCCATGAGAAGCGCAGGTACCATACTAGAGCTTCTGCCTATCTGATCTTAACACCGGTTAACAAGACTGTTGCATTTCGTGGTAGCTTTAGATATGCAACGAGCAAGTGCTGGAATGATCTCCCACCGCCATTTCAAGACCTGAAAACAATAAAAACATTTCTTAGTCATTTTAAACTGCACTTACTGCGAAATCAGTTCTTACAGTAGATAACCAATACAGGATAGGTACATTTATCAACTTTCTTCCTACAGCACAAAGTGCAGTCAAGATAAAAATGCCTCTTTTTTGAGTTTTATTAGGTATTTATATTGTAAAATTGTACTTACTATTTGTTTATGCTCGTTCTGCAATGGTGGTTTAATAACGCTTTCTCTTTTGCTTCTGTTTCTTCTCTTTGTTTTGATTGCATGTAGTTAATGTACATTAAACTGTCAAGTATCGCGGAATAGCGTATGCTATTTTAAGCCTTACTCGTCGGCTAGTCACTAGATATATATTTTTTAATTATATTTTATTTGCACCAAGTTTTTTGTTTTATATAGAAATATCATCCATCAGCTCTACATCGCTGACGGTAACATCCTCAAAGGTTCGCTTTTTACAACCGGAACCGGAAACCGCTCGAGCCTTCAGGAAACGCTCGCGTGTTTTCCCGCGCCCGTGACACACCGAGACAAATTGCGCTTCGGACTTCCGGATAACGGATAACGCGGCCGTGTTATTGTAGGCAGAAGAGAAGAGGTATTTTATAATTTCAATGTTGACTATGTGTATAATTATTAATATTAGAGGGTACAGGATAATATTGAAAGTGTAGAGTAAAATTTGTGAATTAAAATATGCCAGAGAACCAATTTTAAAATTATGTAACTATTTTTAGTAACTAAAATTCTTTGAGAAGATTTTAATATGGTTTGAAATTGTTGGAAGAGCCGTGGACAAGATATTTATTTTTACACGTGTTATTAGAAGATGTATATATATTCTAATCTAAACAATGGTTCAATGATTGAACCATAGTTTCAAAAGTATTTGATGGTAAACATGAAAAATAGCTCAATTTAATAGCTTCTACCCGTCGCATTTTTACACAAATTGTATATTGGCTTATGGCTCATACGAGATAACGCGTCCACAAGTTAATTCATTAAAAAAAATTGCTTGAGAGACCAGAGTCTACGTGATAAAACTACCACCACCAATTACAATAAAAAAGTGATAAATAATAATTCTATGTTGTGTGTGAGTTACTGTGAGTATATTTAATTTTAAAACCCAGGAGACCCAGTACGCCTCTGCCACAATTCATGATTTGGGCATTCGTGCGCATTCGTAGGAACGCTCATAATGATTGTGTTTAGTGTTAACGTCGTTTTGTTTTACGCTATCGTGGAACTGCATCGCGCTCGGTGTGTTATTACCTTTTGTTTTATGATTTACTGTTTGTTTTCGTCTGTAATCATATTTTTCGATTCACACCGACTTCATAACAAGACATTTAAGTTCAAAAACAAAAACCCGATTACGGTTCGGTAAAAAATTGCCTATGACACTCTTGCGATGAAGACGAATTGATTGATACCTCGCTTGTATAATTCGGACCAAGTTTTTATTTTAAAAACATAACCCTTTCTTTGTTTTGCCGTAGTCAGGTAAAAAATATCGCCTAGGACACATACATGAAGACAAATCGATTTATTTATACCTCGCTTGTCAAAATCCGAGCAATAGGGGCGACGCTAAAGTGGAACATCCACGTACTTACATACTTATATAGACTGTTCAACTCATTACGCTTCTCTTGCTTCGCCGTAATCGGGTAAAAAGAAGAGGTTAACACATGTTTTTTTAATATTTCTATGCCATTTTTTTGTTTTCATTGAATAATATATTTTCTTCGATAAAACTCAATCTTCGAAGCTTTCGTTGATAACCAGGGTTGGTTTCTGTTTACGTTTAGCCAGATAACATTAATTTGCACGTTTGATAAAATCCCAGGATAAAAAAATATTTTTTGATTTTTGATTGGGTTGTAGATAAGAGATTGCTTTGAGTGGTGACACAAAATAATTTTATTGTGATTTATATTCAAGTTTACATTGTTATTATGAATTTTTGTTTCGTAAAGAGTTTATGAATTTTGTAAGTATGATTGATACAAGTCATGTTAAATTTAAATTTGGTAATACTTTATGTCCTGAAAATGTTCTTTTTATCATCATTATTATCCACAGCTCATCGGCATCGTCCAATCGGTTAAAGCCACGGCACGTACCTAGCTAGTTTGTACATCGCACAAGAAAAGCGTCGATCCAACTTAAGGTAGACCACGCTGGTGAACCACTCTTGACTTGAAGAGCCCAAGCAATAATTATTAGGGAAACAGTTAAACAAATTTTATTAAATCCAAAAACGTCCCAACATGGCAAATGTTCCCACAAGCATCTGTCTAAAAAGACACGTGTAATTTTCACGTCCCTCGATTACGGTAATTCCTGTAATTTGTCGGGGGACCCTGCTAGAACATGGCGAGGTAACGAGCTTTACGACATAACTGGTTATGACACGCGTGTCTAATGGTGAGCGCTGATGGGACAGAAATGACGGGCTCAGAGATGATGGTGTCTGTAACCTTTCTAATCCCCGAAAAAAGAGACGGGTGTTATAAGTTTAGGGTGTGTATCCGTGTGTGTGTCTGTCTGTGGCATCGTAGCTCCCAAAATAATGGACCGATTTTGATGCGGCTTTTTCTGTTTCAAAGCTGATGTGTATGTTTTTTGTTTTTTATGTTTTTATGTTTTTTATGTTTTTTATGTTTTTATGTTTTTTGTTTTTTATGTTTTTTTATGTTTTTATGTTTTTTATGTTTTTGTGTTTTTTTATGGTTTTTATGTTTTTTATGTTTTTTTTATGTTTTTTATGTTTTTTATGCCGTAATCGGATCATCAAAAAAATTGCTAAATTTAAAAAAAAATGAATTGCAAAATTTAAATTTGTGCTTGCTTAGAGTGTTTTTGAAAACTTTATAAAAAAGAATTGGTTTTAGGTACAGTGGATCTAAAGTCATAGGCCCTTGAAATGTAACATAAGTTGTAGTTGTTATGGTCGTCAAAATCCGTTATACTCGTAATATAAAAATCCAATACAAAAAGTGCTCTCATTTTTTACCGAATTTTTCAATTGTCCGGGCAAATTTTCGAATTTAAATCTTGATCGGAATGTAACGAACATTTAATAAAAAATGCCTAATTGGTCTAGCCGTTCTAAAGTGATGCGCTTACCAACAAACAGCATTTATTTATAATCTAAATAGATAGATAGATTATATTACAATAATAATTTGTCCAAGAATTTCATTCAAATACATACCTCTCAAATGAAAAAAAAATCGGTTTTGAACACCTAGAGATATTAATTTTTTTTTTTTTTTTTTTTTTCAAAAATTTGTGTCTGATTTCCTTTTCTTGTTTTACCCAGTTGCGGAGGATTGTTTTTGGTTGTATACATGTGTGTATGTCTGTATATTCTTTTGGCATGTCCTACAAAAGCGGCCTAAACGGCTTGATGGGTTTTGATAAATAATGTACGAGTATCATTGGATTCGTCTTAATCACGAGAGTAACATACTTAGGAGCCTTATTACTTAGGTACAGCTGCCATATCGTATTTCCAACGGAACTAAAAATGACCCAAACCTATCGAGAGAGGTATCGACATGAAAGAACGTTCCAAAAATATATATTTCTATTACTTAAACAGTAACAATTGTCTTTTGAGAATTTTACAGAATTTTCAATTTTATGTTATTCAAGTTGTGTCCAGTGTGGCAATTAAGTAGAGTAAAAAATAATCATTAAATTTATACTATTACCGGCTGTGCCCGCGGCTATTACCGGCTGTGCCCGTGGCTATTACCGGCTGTGCCCGCGGCTATTCCCGCATGATCATTTCATTTAAAAGTAGCCCATACGTGTCATTCCCGGACCAAAACTACCTATAATGTACATTAAACTACATTTCAAAATTCATTCAATTGTCAAATAGTTTTCTAAGGATTGCTCGGCGTCTAATCATTAGATAAAGTTATCAAGTACCCCAGTTTTTAAATCAATCTTTAAACTATCCAACAGTGAAAACTAAACCGCAATCGGTCCAGTAGTTTTTACGCGATGTGCGAACAAACATATAGACAAACAGACAGAAACAAACAAACAGACAGACACAATTAAAAAAAAAGTTTTATTCTGGTTCAGTAGCTTATTTTTAAAACTCTAGATCATTTTTTCTTTAATTATCTTCTTTGTACAGACTTTTTCGTTCATATTGCTTTATTATAAGTATAGACATAGATAGATTGTTTTGCAGGTGGTCAGCTCACACTGCGCCCGTCCGCTATCGCGGCTGAAAAAGAAAACTTGAACTTTGCCTCGTGCGTCCCGCGCCGCTCTGAAATAAGCGAAAAATACCTCAAACCTCAGAATGTGAGATAATAAGCTGGAAACTTGTATAAATATTTATTTTGGCATTCTAAAATAATGTTGGGAAAAGTGACAGGTATCAAAGTGACTGTTTGTAGGGAAAGGGAGGAGAAAAGTGCATCTTTTTTATCAGATCTTGAAAGAACCAAGGACCTTGAACAATTTTAGTTGGAGTACCATCCCGCTGCAATTTGCACTTTTTTACACTTTTTTTGTTGTTGTTCTTTTTTTTTTGCAAAAAAATAGAACAACAACAATTTTTTACACAAAATGTTTATACTTACGTACCATTCCGCCTACAGTATTAATCTGTGTTTAACGCAAAGAGGTTGAATTACGATTACTATTTCATGTATAGATAGATAGATAGATAGATAACTCTTTATTGAAACACACAAATAAAAATCTTACAACTAAAAAAAAAAAAATTAATAATAAAGTGTCACAATGGGCTTATCGCTCAGAGCGATCTCTATTTTTATTATTATCGTAATAATAGCTTAGAGCATTTCCTACGTCAATGATTATTAGATGTTCTGTGATTTCATTTCTATGGCAACGTTCTGTATACAATGACCCGTATCTCCTTATTAGTCTATGATCTTACGTAGTATTTATATACAATTTGGTTTGTGATACAAAGTAATTGAGTTTTTTTGCAAAATTTAGTACCTCGGGTATCACTATTGCAATTTTCGAAGGGAACTCTAATTTTTGGAAAAATAAACCCCTGCTAGTATTCGTTACTTGCTGACAATTAAGCTTTCTTTATGTGAAAGAATTTTTAAAATCGGGTCTGTATTTTTTGAGTTTATCCTTTACAAACAAAGAAACAATCAAATCTTTCCTCTTTATAATATTAGTGTAGAAATACAAAAAACCCGACTGCGAACCAAATTATTGAATACGAGCTGACCGCCGCAAACATAATCACACTAATATTGTAAATTCCCGAATATAGTTAATTTATTTATTTATTTAAAAAAAAGGCGTAAGTTTGTATGGATTTAAGGGTGTGTGTGTGTGTGTTTGTTTGTTTCTTCTTCACGCTTAAACAGCTGAATGGATTTGGATGAAATTTGGTATGGAGGTAGCCTATACCCTGGATTAACACATAGGCTTTCTCACACTTTTTATCCCGGAAACATGCAGGGTTCCTGAGGGACGTGTGTAATTATATAAATTCTAATGCTTGTTATTTACTAACATACTTAACTTTACTTCAATAATTTAATTGCAACATTATTTACATTAACTTGAATGATATAAAATTGAAAACTTTGTAAAAAGCTACGGTGTCCTACGGCACCAGCCGTTTTTCCCGTTATCCCACTAAAACTTTTTCCATGCAAAAAGTAGCTTTTGTTCATCTGGAACAGTGTAGTTTTCTGCGGCGAATGAATTTTCAGAATAATTTCAAAGATAACTTCCTAGAAACAAAAAACAACTTCACCTCTTATTATAATGATGTACAATTGATAGATTCAGGCGTTACTTTGCGGAAATCCATATTTAAAATGAACAAAATAAAAATATGTAGCTTACTTCCGCCAAAACTGTAAGTCAGACAAATGATAAATGGTAAAATTAACACAAGTAAAACCCCACGCTAAACAAAACCCTACCCCAGATTGAACTAATGAAAAATATAAATGAAAGAAAAGCTAAGGCCTGGAGGCCAGAAAAAACACTTATATGCAAATAATATATATGAATATATATACACAATAAAAAAAACCCCAAGCTAAACAAACCCTACCCAAATACAAGTATCGAAACACTAATATATTCATATACATATAATATAAAAACACAATAAAAAACATATACCTCGATCCAAATACCAAACGTCTGACATCAATACGATACGTGTCCAGCACGTGTCGTGCTCTCTCAGTCCAGCATTCGACGAGTCAACATCACCCGAAGATGCCTCGTGCAGAGGCGAAACACGTGTCGTATTGATGTCAGACGTTTGGTATTTGGATCGAGGTATATGTTTTTTATTGTGTTTTTATATTATATGTATATCAATATATAGGTGTTTCGATACTTGTATTTGGGTAGGGTTTGTTTAGCTTGGGGTTTTTTTTTATTGTGTATATATATTAATATATATTATTTGTATATAAGTGTTTTTTCTGGCCTCCAGGCCTTAGCTTTTCTTTCATTTATATTTTTCATTAGTTCAATCTGGGGTAGGGTTTTGTTTAGCGTGGGGTTTTACTTGTGTTAATTTTACCATTTATCATTTGTCTGACTTACAGTTTTGGCGGAAGTAAGCTACATATTTTTATTTTGCTCATTTTTTTTTTTTTTTTTTTTTTTTATAATGATGTACCTAAAGTTATTTTAAGCGTATTATAAAACTAACGTGAATGTGTACTTATTTTATAATGAGAATAGTTTCACGTTAGTTTTAAAATATAAAGAGACTTCAAAACAGCTATAACCTGCACATAGTTTTACCATGACAGTACCAACAATAATAATAGTGACCAATGAAACTTCCGTTAAAGATAATATTAAAATATAAAGAGACTTCAAAACAGCTATAACCTGCACATAGTTTTACCATGACAGTACCAACAATAATAATAGTGACCAATGTAACTTCCGTTAAAGATAATATTAAAATATAAAGAGACTTCAAAACAGCTATAACCTGCACATAGTTTTACCATGACAGTACCAACAATAATAATAGTGACCAATGTAACTTCCGTTAAAGATAATATTAAAATATAAAGAGACTTCAAAACAGCTATAACCTGCACATAGTTTTACCATGACAGTACCAACAATAATAATAGTGACCAATGAAACTTCCGTTAAAGATAATATTAAAATATAAAGAGACTTCAAAACAGCTATAACATGCACATAGTTTTACCATGACAGTACCAACAATAATAATAGTGACCAATGAAACTTCCGTTAAAGATAATATTAAAATATAAAGAGACTTCAAAACAGCTATAACCTGCACATAGTTTTACCATGACAGTACCAACAATAATAATAGTGACCAATGTAAATTCCGTTAAAGATAATATTAAAATATAAAGAGACTTCAAAACAGCTATAACCTGCACATAGTTTTACCATGACAGTACCAACAATAATAATAGTCACCAATGAAACTTCCGTTAAAGATAATATTAAAATATAAAGAGACTTCAAAACAGCTATAACCTGCACATAGTTTTACCATGACAGTACCAACAATAATAATAGTGACCAATGAAACTTCCGTTAAAGATAATATTAAAATATAAAGAGACTTCAAAACAGCTATAACCTGCACATAGTTTTACCATGACAGTACCAACAATAATAATAGTGACCAATGTAACTTCCGTTAAAGATAATATTAAAATATAAAGAGACTTCAAAACAGCTATAACCTGCACATAGTTTTACCATGACAGTACCAACAATAATAATAGTGACCAATGAAACTTCCGTTAAAGATAATATTAAAATATAAAGAGACTTCAAAACAGCTATAACCTGCACATAGTTTTACCATGACAGTACCAACAATAATAATAGTGACCAATGAAACTTCCGTTAAAGATAATATTAAAATATAAAGAGACTTCAAAACAGCTATAACATGCACATAGTTTTACCATGACAGTACCAACAATAATAATAGTGACCAATGAAACTTCCGTTAAAGATAATATTAAAATATAAAGAGACTTCAAAACAGCTATAACCTGCACATAGTTTTACCATGACAGTACCAACAATAATAATAGTGACCAATGTAAATTCCGTTAAAGATAATATTAAAATATAAAGAGACTTCAAAACAGCTATAACCTGCACATAGTTTTACCATGACAGTACCAACAATAATAATAGTCACCAATGAAACTTCCGTTAAAGATAATATTAAAATATAAAGAGACTTCAAAACAGCTATAACCTGCACATAGTTTTACCATGACAGTACCAACAATAATAAGAGTGACCAATGTAACTTCCGTTAAAGATAATATTAAAATATAAAGAGACTTCAAAACAGCTATAACATGCACATAGTTTTACCATGACAGTACCAACAATAATAATAGTGACCAATGAAACTTCCGTTAAAGATAATATTAAAATATAAAGAGACTTCAAAACAGCTATAACCTGCACATAGTTTTACCATGACAGTACCAACAATAATAATAGTGACCAATGTAAATTCCGTTAAAGATAATATTAAAATATAAAGAGACTTCAAAACAGCTATAACCTGCACATAGTTTTACCATGACAGTACCAACAATAATAATAGTCACCAATGAAACTTCCGTTAAAGATAATATTAAAATATAAAGAGACTTCAAAACAGCTATAACCTGCACATAGTTTTACCATGACAGTACCAACAATAATAATAGTGACCAATGAAACTTCCGTTAAAGATAATATTAAAATATAAAGAGACTTCAAAACAGCTATAACCTGCACATAGTTTTACCATGACAGTACCAACAATAATAATAGTGACCAATGTAACTTCCGTTAAAGATAATATTAAAATATAAAGAGACTTCAAAACAGCTATAACCTGCACATAGTTTTACCATGACAGTACCAACAATAATAATAGTGACCAATGAAACTTCCGTTAAAGATAATATTAAAATATAAAGAGACTTCAAAACAGCTATAACCTGCACATAGTTTTACCATGACAGTACCAACAATAATAATAGTGACCAATGAAACTTCCGTTAAAGATAATATTAAAATATAAAGAGACTTCAAAACAGCTATAACATGCACATAGTTTTACCATGACAGTACCAACAATAATAATAGTGACCAATGAAACTTCCGTTAAAGATAATATTAAAATATAAAGAGACTTCAAAACAGCTATAACCTGCACATAGTTTTACCATGACAGTACCAACAATAATAATAGTGACCAATGTAAATTCCGTTAAAGATAATATTAAAATATAAAGAGACTTCAAAACAGCTATAACCTGCACATAGTTTTACCATGACAGTACCAACAATAATAATAGTCACCAATGAAACTTCCGTTAAAGATAATATTAAAATATAAAGAGACTTCAAAACAGCTATAACCTGCACATAGTTTTACCATGACAGTACCAACAATAATAATAGTGACCAATGAAACTTCCGTTAAAGATAATATTAAAATATAAAGAGACTTCAAAACAGCTATAACCTGCACATAGTTTTACCATGACAGTACCAACAATAATAATAGTGACCAATGAAACTTCCGTTAAAGATAATATTAAAATATAAAGAGACTTCAAAATAGCTATAACCTGCACATAGTTTTACCATGACAGTACCAACAATAATAATAGTGACCAATGTAACTTCCATTAAAGATAATATTAAAATATAAAGAGACTTCAAAACAGCTATAACCTGCACATAGTTTTACCATGACAGTACCAACAATAATAATAGTGACCAATGTAACTTCCGTTAAAGATAATATTAAAATATAAAGAGACTTCAAAACAGCTATAACATGCACATAGTTTTACCATGACAGTACCAACAATAATAATAGTGACCAATGAAACTTCCGTTAAAGATAATATTAAAATATAAAGAGACTTCAAAACAGCTATAACCTGCACATAGTTTTACCATGACAGTACCAACAATAATAATAGTGACCAATGTAAATTCCGTTAAAGATAATATTAAAATATAAAGAGACTTCAAAACAGCTATAACCTGCACATAGTTTTACCATGACAGTACCAACAATAATAATAGTCACCAATGAAACTTCCGTTAAAGATAATATTAAAATATAAAGAGACTTCAAAACAGCTATAACCTGCACATAGTTTTACCATGACAGTACCAACAATAATAATAGTGACCAATGAAACTTCCGTTAAAGATAATATTAAAATATAAAGAGACTTCAAAACAGCTATAACCTGCACATAGTTTTACCATGACAGTACCAACAATAATAATAGTGACCAATGTAACTTCCGTTAAAGATAATATTAAAATATAAAGAGACTTCAAAACAGCTATAACCTGCACATAGTTTTACCATGACAGTACCAACAATAATAATAGTGACCAATGAAACTTCCGTTAAAGATAATATTAAAATATAAAGAGACTTCAAAACAGCTATAACCTGCACATAGTTTTACCATGACAGTACCAACAATAATAATAGTGACCAATGAAACTTCCGTTAAAGATAATATTAAAATATAAAGAGACTTCAAAACAGCTATAACATGCACATAGTTTTACCATGACAGTACCAACAATAATAATAGTGACCAATGAAACTTCCGTTAAAGATAATATTAAAATATAAAGAGACTTCAAAACAGCTATAACCTGCACATAGTTTTACCATGACAGTACCAACAATAATAATAGTGACCAATGTAAATTCCGTTAAAGATAATATTAAAATATAAAGAGACTTCAAAACAGCTATAACCTGCACATAGTTTTACCATGACAGTACCAACAATAATAATAGTCACCAATGAAACTTCCGTTAAAGATAATATTAAAATATAAAGAGACTTCAAAACAGCTATAACCTGCACATAGTTTTACCATGACAGTACCAACAATAATAATAGTGACCAATGAAACTTCCGTTAAAGATAATATTAAAATATAAAGAGACTTCAAAACAGCTATAACCTGCACATAGTTTTACCATGACAGTACCAACAATAATAATAGTGACCAATGAAACTTCCGTTAAAGATAATATTAAAATATAAAGAGACTTCAAAATAGCTATAACCTGCACATAGTTTTACCATGACAGTACCAACAATAATAATAGTGACCAATGTAACTTCCATTAAAGATAATATTAAAATATAAAGAGACTTCAAAACAGCTATAACCTGCACATAGTTTTACCATGACAGTACCAACAATAATAATAGTGACCAATGTAACTTCCGTTAAAGATAATATTAAAATATAAAGAGACTTCAAAACAGCTATAACATGCACATAGTTTTACCATGACAGTACCAACAATAATAATAGTGACCAATGAAACTTCCGTTAAAGATAATATTAAAATATAAAGAGACTTCAAAACAGCTATAACCTGCACATAGTTTTACCATGACAGTACCAACAATAATAATAGTGACCAATGTAAATTCCGTTAAAGATAATATTAAAATATAAAGAGACTTCAAAACAGCTATAACCTGCACATAGTTTTACCATGACAGTACCAACAATAATAATAGTCACCAATGAAACTTCCGTTAAAGATAATATTAAAATATAAAGAGACTTCAAAACAGCTATAACCTGCACATAGTTTTACCATGACAGTACCAACAATAATAATAGTGACCAATGAAACTTCCGTTAAAGATAATATTAAAATATAAAGAGACTTCAAAACAGCTATAACCTGCACATAGTTTTACCATGACAGTACCAACAATAATAATAGTGACCAATGTAACTTCCGTTAAAGATAATATTAAAATATAAAGAGACTTCAAAACAGCTATAACCTGCACATAGTTTTACCATGACAGTACCAACAATAATAATAGTGACCAATGAAACTTCCGTTAAAGATAATATTAAAATATAAAGAGACTTCAAAACAGCTATAACCTGCACATAGTTTTACCATGACAGTACCAACAATAATAATAGTGACCAATGAAACTTCCGTTAAAGATAATATTAAAATATAAAGAGACTTCAAAACAGCTATAACATGCACATAGTTTTACCATGACAGTACCAACAATAATAATAGTGACCAATGAAACTTCCGTTAAAGATAATATTAAAATATAAAGAGACTTCAAAACAGCTATAACCTGCACATAGTTTTACCATGACAGTACCAACAATAATAATAGTGACCAATGTAAATTCCGTTAAAGATAATATTAAAATATAAAGAGACTTCAAAACAGCTATAACCTGCACATAGTTTTACCATGACAGTACCAACAATAATAATAGTGACCAATGTAACTTCCGTTAAAGATAATATTAAAATATAAAGAGACTTCAAAACAGCTATAACCTGCACATAGTTTTACCATGACAGTACCAACAATAATAATAGTGACCAATGAAACTTCCGTTAAAGATAATATTAAAATATAAAGAGACTTCAAAACAGCTATAACCTGCACATAGTTTTACCATGACAGTACCAACAATAATAATAGTGACCAATGAAACTTCCGTTAAAGATAATATTAAAATATAAAGAGACTTCAAAACAGCTATAACCTGCACATAGTTTTACCATGACAGTACCAACAATAATAATAGTGAACAATGAAACTTCCGTTAAAGATAATATTAAAATATAAAGAGACTTCAAAACAGCTATAACCTGCACATAGTTTTACCATGACAGTACCAATAATAATAATAGTGACCAATGTAACTTCCGTTAAAGATAATATTAAAATTCGCCACAGCAGAGAATCAAGCCGTTAAGGTTATCAAAGCGTCGCACTAAGTTCTGTACACTCCATCGTATGTACGGAAAATTAAATAAATTACTGACGGCCTCAACTTTGCCTTAGTAGTGTGGCCATGATGTGGCAAAACACCAAGATTTTATTAATGAGTATCAGCTGCAGTTAATGTATAATATTACTCAGTAGGATTATTTATTTATTTTTGTCACTCACGTTTTTTCTCTCAGTATTTTGAAACATTTATATCTTCCTTAAAACTGACATTATATGTTAAAACTTTTAGTCACTCTTTCACCAGCTGTTTACACTGAATATATTTAATAACAATATAGCAGGAAAATATTATAAACCACTACAGTTATTTACGTTGCCTATCAAGTTTAAAAATCTTTGAAAATCAATATCATTTTATAGAAATTCATTCAAACAAGACAGATTAGATCCTCTATTGAATACCATAAATAAAACAATTTATAAACAGGCAGTTATAAATAAGTGTATTAAGTTCCAGACAACCTTTTAACGAAGACACTAAGGGCACAAGGTTATTTATTAAGATTGATCATACACTTAATAAATAACCTTGTGCCCTTAGTGATTGATTGGTTTCACAAGTAATTAAACAAATTTCCTTACAGTAATGTTACCCTACTGGAAGTTATGCATCTTGGCAAACATTCGGGGAACAGTAAACCCCACACGCCAGTCGAACTCGCCCGTTTTGATTGATGTGCCCTACTGCGTATGACTTTTATGTGGCGTGAAGGGGCAAAGTTATATTTATTATTTAATTACTAGATTTTGGTTACGGGTATTGTTTGATGAGGGAAAGTTTGTACAGTTCGTACAACTACTTGCGCATAAATTGGGCGAGTGATTTTGAAAGCACTTAGTTTACTATATCAAACCCTAGTCGATATACTTTGTACTTTTTGGGGCTGACTGTGTCAGATCAGTCCAGTATAAATGTTAGCAAAAAACAAAGGCGAAGGCATTGTTTGTGTACCTTCATAGCAAAATACAAGAATGCGATGTGATCTTCACTGTTTAATCAGTTCGTATTTCAATTATAATTACAAATATTTTTATTATTATTCACAAAGAAAGAAAATCTTGCGTATCTTAGTTGATAATATAATATTTATTTCCTACTAGTTTTCCTACTAGTTGTCCGCGCGGACTAATGTTTATCGCGAAAAAAAACATCCTATTTTATTCTAGGATATTAAAAACCAATGCAAAAGTAGGTAGTTATAGCACCACTCGTGATGTTTTTAAACAGACTTGTTATTTCGTTTCTATGGCAACCATAGACCATTCTGTGATGCCAACCGTTCCTTACAGCGAGTAATCAACATTTTCCAGTTTTCTCGTAGAACCTTAAATGTTTTATTCCAGGGTATAAGCTATCTCCATTTCAAATTTCATCAAAATCCGTCCAGCTGTTATCGCGTGAAATCTCCCCAAACAAACAAGTATACAAACAGACAACCTTTCACTTTTATATATTAGTATAAATATTTTATGGGTACTTACTTTTTTATTACATTTTAAGAGTATTTATGTACGTGCGTCACCAAAAGTCTGAGCTGAAAATCAGTACTGTGTTTTTATTCACAGTATCTTGCTAAGCTATTTCTCAGATAGATTATATTTTCAATTATATTCTTTGTACAGACTGTGGTCATCTATATGCTCAGCTTCTAGGTACTTATCGGATTGAGATACAAAGTATACCAGATCTTAAGTCGAAACCTTAGCTTATCCAACAGTGAAAACGACATTTCAATCGCCCCATAGTTATTACGCGACGCGCGAACATACGGACAGACATATAATGTTATTTTCTTATTTAGTAGGTCCCATAGACCCCGAGGCCTTTATTTTTAGTTATCTTTTATGTACCTAAAGACTTTTTGTTTCTTATTGCTTCATTATTAGTAATAGATAGAAGATAGATAGATAGATAGATATACTATTATAAGAATAGATAAATAGATGTGAAAGTGATATCTGTCTCACTGCCTGTTTGTTATATTTTCAGGACAAAATTTAAAGTGGAAGCACGTAGAGTATTTTTGTTATTAAATTTTGCCGCGGAAAGTGCTTAAAGAATGAGTTAAGGCCACTATCATCCCCTGCAATATTATTTTATTATTAGATCTACACTACACAGTCTCCGTGAGACATCGTTCCTAAGATAAGGTCAAGGCCGACTGTCTCCAGGGTAATCCGGCCCCGAACCGGTGTCAACGTGTCTCAAGGTGGGACATGTCTCCAGATGGAAGGATTATCTACTACGTGTCCCGTCAAATCTAATAGGGCAGTTGTCGCAATATGTTTTGCCCGTCTGCCCAGAAGAAGGGTTATGATTTTTGTAAAATTAAGTCTGATATATTTCCAGTCCGTCAGTCATTTGTAAAGATAATTATAGTGGACTTGCTTTCGCCCTAGACTTCGTCCGCGCTGACTACAGTTCATCGCGAAAAAAGCATCCTATGTTCATCTAGGATCATAAAAACCAATGCAAAAGTTCCATGCAGTTCCAACGGTCTTGATGCTTTTTGACAGACTTGTCATTTTTTCGTTTCCTCAGCAACCGTTTCTTACACCGAGTAATCGACATTTTCCAGTTTTCCCGTGGCAATTGCCACAGGAAAATTGTAATTTAAATTACAATTTTCCGAGGTAAAATGTCTCCTATGTTGGTTTAATTTAAAACTTAATACTTATTTACAAAGTTTCATCAAAATCAAAACAGCCGTTTGGCATGAAAGTTTCCCAAACAAACAAACAGACTGCGTTTCTTTTTTTTATATATTGACGTGGATATCAATGACGTTAATAAAGTAAAATGAAGCAGTACATAGTTATAATAGATTAACGTGCAACCGTTTTCTACAGTTCATCAAGTACTTTTACGATACTCCCTAAAAATTAGCGAAATACTCGTAGCTTGGAGACAGTACGTGAACAGTATACTCGAGTGAACGGAAGACTATATAGGATGGACAGTTTTATTCTAACCCTACTAATATTATTATTTGGAAAAGTGTCTGTGTCTGTTACTACTCTGCTCCTTAACAGCGGAACGGATTCCATAATATACAAGTATAAATATGTGCTTACAATAACATATAAACATACTTATCCACGCGGTTGAAGTCCTCGGGTGCAGCTATTAGAATATTAGAAATAGTTACTATGTGTTTCTGCTTCCTTGCTCCTTACCTTACTCGTTCAATCCAAACATATACAAATACTTTATTTCAATGCCTAAAGTCATTGAATTTCTAACATTCTCTCCAGCAAAACCCATCCGGTTTGTCGTTAATCAGGGCGCATAATTAAGTGGAATGATTAGCGGCATTAGCGCTGCTGGGGCGATGCAAATGTAATGGCTGATGGATTAGCATATTTCGTCTGTTTTAGCTACCGCGAGTGACGAGGGAACAGTAGTGAAGGTCGATAGAAATAGCAAGGTTGGTTCACGCGAACTAAAGCTGAAGTTCAGCAACATTTGAGTTAAATCAAAGCTGATTCGTTTTAAACTGTTTGATTCAAATTTTTAGCCTAAGAGATATACAATACTAACTGCGTCTGTGGTTTTACCCGCGTGGACAATGATGATGGATGATGATGACGATGAACAGTATCCTTTGTGTATTTCCAGGTCCTAGATAATCTATAAGTTTGCGACTTTTTCATGACTATCCGATCTTGATGAAATTTTACCAGGAAATAGTGAGCAAGGATAAAGGCTGTATTTTGCCCCGGCAAAATGTTCTCGCGGACGAAGACGGGGCGCAACTAACTATGTCAATAATTGACACAAGTACATAAGTCGTAAGAAGGAAAGAGAGGAAAAATAAGGTCTTCTATTTATATTAAAATGTATGATACTATAACAGAGAAATTACGTGTACTTTGATAGTACAAGCATGACATAGTAATTTGATGTGTTTAGGTAAAAATAAATATCAGTTGTGAAAATAGCTCGTTTAAATACTGAAAATAGCTCGTTTAATTTCTGATTAATTTTATCATGATTAAATTACAATACAATACAAACAAAACACTTTATTGACACCAAATTAACAAACAGATATACACATACACAACTAAATTCTGTTTGTTGATTCAATATCGACTACCAAAAGGCGGCTGGTTGCAACTGGATGAGAAGATCCGAAGATTGGGATCAGTGGCGTTCACAAAGAGAGGCCTACGCCCAGCAGTGGACCAATACGGTCTGATGATGATTATGTAAATAAACAATTCGCATCATGTATCTAGGGAATAGGAACTACAAAGACCATAATGTTTAATGATTTTAGCATTAACGCCTGCTTAGCGAGAACATATCTAATTATTTTCATACAAACAGTAAAAAATTCGTAGCATGGACGGGGCTCGAACCCGCATCATTTTATGCCTCTGCTTGGTACATGTCTTTAACCAATTTGGCTACCTTTACCACTGACTCGATATCCAAATTTCTCCTATAGTTTCTTAACCTAAATAATATCCAAGATAGATGCCAGTTTGGTTACCAAAAATGCATTGGAACCGTAGAAGCAATTGATTCTGTAGTAAACGATGTGGTGTATAAGCTCATTAATAAATTGAAAGTAGCAGAAGTATTCCTTGATGTAAGCTCTGCACCTGACATAGTAGATCACAGTATTCCTTGATCTAAGCTCTGCACCTGACATAGTAGATCACAGTATTTTACTATCTTAATTGGAGCACTATGGCGAAAGCAATTCAAAATTTTACCTCGTATTTAAATAATAGAAAATACTATATAGAATAATAAAAAAACTCTTAACAGATGCGTGCTAATAATTAAATCCAGTTTAATTCATATTAAACGTTGGGTTCCGCAAGGCTCAATCTTAGGTCCAATATTATTTATATTTTTTGTTAATGATTTAATAAAATATATCGTCGACACTATTTCTGATCTTCAGGTTGAGGTCTGTGCGGATGATACGAATGCAATCATTTCAGCTGATACTTTGCAAGACTTAGAAGTGAAGGTAAACGATGCACTCACACCGGTGCTAAATTTAGCCTCTACCGAAAGAGAGTCGTTTCTCCGCGAAGTGGACACTGTCGACAAGTAGTGTAAGGACCCTGCACTGTTTGTGTACGTCAGTAACAACAGTGGAAATTGTGATTGTGTGAGTGTGTCTAGTGCGCCGCCGACACAACAGGCGACACGCGCGGGCGGTCCGCAGTTCGCATCGCGCCCTCGCTGCGCAAACTACTGAGGATCTGTCTTTAACGTCCGAACACCGGTCGAATTATTCGACGAAATAACTTTTGAGTGACAGTCGTAATATATCTTTGTTTATTTTTATTTACCCCCTTACTAATAAAAAGTTTTACAATGGTTATACAATAATTAGTAATACTTAATCATTACATAACTTTTTATAAGTAAGGGGGTTATTGTCTTGAATTTATTAAATGACTGTATTATTTTGAATTTAATTTAATTACTGACTAAAAGGTTTTGTGATTCTTGTTGATGGTAATTTAATTGTATATGTTATTTATTATTTTCTCGTGTATTTAAAATATGAATTTCAGACACTATGTTATAATGGTTCTTGAATAAAAATTATGAATTATAAACCCTTCTTACCGCGGTAGCCCGAGGGAACCCCGTCCATGATCCAAATTTTTCATTTAGAAAATCATTACTTATGAAGACCACAGTCTCAGACTAACACCCAGACTTTTAGTTCACACAAATGTTCGCATTGCGTGGGAATCTTTCGAAGTCAGCTCATCAGCGATAACGGAGGCTGTTAATTACGAGTATGTTGAAAAGGGCTCTCGTTGTGCCACAAGCCATACTTGATACTGACTCCAAATTTCCCATGTTGTGCTTTAGCTGTACGACAGGAAGTAGTGTGATTCAGTTTGCTTAATTTGGGACTCGGCGTACTATTATTTATTCTGGTACGTGGTGCCGGTTGTTAAATACCTATGAAGTTCTTATAATAAATGAAGAAGCGTAACGCTTCGTTCTTGTGCGAAGTATTTCAACCATTAAAGGATGGCGCTTTACCGATCGTCTAGTCGTACGTTAATGGGAAGGTAATGGGGGAATTCGATTGTGCAGTTCTTGTACACACTCTCCATATTGCAATCTGTAGAATACCGACAGGCTTGTGACCTCACGTCGATGCGCCAGACTTTGAAGCTTACTATCACATTGTTTACTTTACATTGTTTACTATGATGATTTACCAACTAAATAAGTGTGTATATTTTATTACTGAACGTGTAGTTGTTACTCTACGTAATGTAGGCATTAAAAAAAACTATTCATCGTTCTTGTGTTATCTGTAGATAGAGTTTTATTTACCGGACAGAACTATCAAGACCATTCATTTGATACCCATATCCTATGATATGGGTTGCTGTGGAAATGATAAATCGCTATTTTGTAACGTCAGCCACATTGGATTTAAAATGCCGGCATTTAAATAATCGAGAATTGTCACGAAAACCAAACGTGTGTGCTAAATTTAAGCCCAATAGCTTCAGTGAAGTGGGTGAAATATTGATTGCAAAATTCCAGGACATACATAGATGAATTTAAATAAAAGTTTTTAAAATCGAACTAAATTTTTATTTAACTACTCATAAAACCTTCCTATTGCCAACCTTTTTCAGAGTATAAAAACATTATAAGCCGAGCCAAACACAAATAAAGGCAAAAAGGTAATCCCTGCTAATGCTGGCTCTCAAACTCTCTCAAGAAAAGCGCTCTACCTAATATAGAGTTCCGTAAAACTTAAGGAATCTTCGACACTTCTAATTCCCGTATCTTGGCAACGAGATAGCCCCTTTTTCTGGCTAATGACACAGCTATGCACTTAGAAGACAGTATCTATTCTGTAGATAGTCATATACTACATAGCGGTGTTTACTCTACGTAACACTTTATATATTTACATAACGGTGAAAGTATACATCACTTTATATCTCTACTTAGCGGTGTAATATAGCAATAAATTTAAATAATGACAATATTTGGGGTAAATGACGCTCAATTGCTTCTCATTCTGCATTTAGTAGCTGGTAAGTTATTTCTACGAGAATTAGCTCGGAGTGCACCTACATAAATTCTAAGCTTCGAGCAATCAACCAACACTGTTTTAACAAAGTTAGATGATAGAACCTAAGTAAAATTAACATAAACGAAACACGCCTTTGAACGCTTCATAAAATGATCGTTATGTCTGGACTAGCAAAAACTGCATAAAGTATTAACATGTTGAGTTGTTTGGGTTTACCTGAGAGTTAAAATAAATATCTACGTTATCTAGCTTAGAAACACGACGATGAATAAAAATGGCGCCTAACTTAGTTTACTTCTGACATTTACGGTTTTTACTTAATTAGTCCAGTCATGTTGGAATTTTAAGTTGTAACTTTTGGTTTAATCTCACAGACGTAATTAAAGTTGGAATTTCATCTTGAAAACTATCATAAGTTAAATTAGTCTAATTAGTATAGAGAAAATATTACATTCATTTTATGTTGGTAAATGAATGTAATTTTAAGTTTGCTTCGATATGATTTGGTTTTATTAGAAATGATGGTGTCTACTAATACCGTACATTATACAGTTTTTAGAGAACTAAATATGTACTGTATTATTAAATTGAAACTTTTCAATGGCATTGCAATTGTTTTAGGCATCAGAATTATATTTGCCAACACTAACAAATTTTCAATCTATTTTTTTTATTCTCTTTGGTGACGAGATGTGCAGGTTGCTCAGCTGATGGTAAGATCACGCCTCATCGTCGTCATCAGCCTATGTTTGCCCACTGCTGGACATTGGCTTCACCCAATGAATGCCTCAGAGCCCGATCTTCAGCACTTCTCGTCCAGTTTCTGCCAGCCGCCTTCCGCAGGTCGTCACTCCATCTGACCTGTAGGCATCCTACACTTCGTTTGCCTTGACACAGTTTCCACTCGAGCCCACGTATACTCCAGCAGTTGTTCGTCCTTCGAGAAATGTGGCCAGCCCAACTTCAGCTTGCTAATCATAAGAGCTATTTATTTTATGTTATTTTTTATGTCGGTGACTTTGGTTCTGTCTTTAGCTCACGCCTGCTCATAACATTTCAATAATATTCCAGACTTAGGTTTACATGAGTAACTAGAATGAAGCAATGTACATCTCAAAAATCTCCTATTAAACAGCATTATACCTTTATCACACCGACAGGGTAAGGGTTAAAATCCATAAATCATCATATATACCGGATTCAGTGCTATAAGTCACGATTTTTAACCCTCCGTGATTATAGCCCATTGGTTCTAGCCTGGCAGTGCAAAGGTATTTTTAAATTGACATAGAGTATGAAACAGAGATAATTGTAGTAGGTTTTTTAAAGAAAAAACTGTAATTTTGAGCAATCGAATAGAATAATCATGTGAAATAGATGTTAGACAGAAACATTTAAATTTTAATCCTACAAATATTTATTGATTACAAACGACAAAAAAATATTGAACGGTGTCAAAGTATCAGGTGTCAAAGTGAAGAAATCTAAATTATAAGAGATAATTTTCATTAGCATCATTCCACGCGGGTGAAACGGCAGGGCGCAAGTAGTTTTATCATAATTTTGATTAAACAGGCTTATTTTATATTTCTTGATAACCTGATTAAACCATAACATGACATTTTAAAAAATATTAAATGTTCTACGATTCCAATATGTATGCAGGCAAAGTTAGTGAAAACGGAGAATTTTGGCAAATTGCACAGAAAGACCACACCGGTGCATGTACATCTGTAAGGACATCTTGCCCCTTCTACCCTTTGATCTTTGACCACCCCTTCGAATTCAGACGCGCTATCCTACTAATTTATGCGTCCTACGTCTGCTCGGCCCCTAACTGTGCACCGCGGTGGTAACACATAAATTTACCAGTGTTCCGTACGAACAAATTGAAAGGGACCCCATTGTCAGTAGTATGGATATGAGCGGACATTCTTTATGGGATTTAACCACAATATTTGTATACAGGATATACAGTAGCTCCAATTCTTACACAGAAATGACATACAAACGTCCTAAAATAGTATGAATTTTACTAATAAAAATATATATTTAATGAAATGTTACGTTTGTAAATTATGTATATCAATAGTAATGATTGTCAGAGTTTATCAGGCCACCCAAGAGCCACTGACGTGACTTAACGACTGCTATCAATACTTAGCAACCACGACTTACGGCTTAACGAACACCGAAGCCCAGAGCGAAGGTAAATCCGCACATAACTTACTAAAAGTCATTCGTGTGGGGCCGAGGATCAAACTTGCTTCATAAATGAAAGTTGTTACAGACAATTGACGAGATACAGTCTGAACCGTTGGGCTTTGAAGCCATGAATTCCTTGTCTTTTCTTTAGACAGAATAGCACTTCCTTGACAATATAACTATTCGATTCAACCTACATCAAATGTACTAAAACTGACACCAAAGATAGGTCGGAAGCACGTTTTGCGTGAAACTTTGTAACAGAGTTTACATTTATAGTTGTCTCTGAATGGGTATTTTACGAGTTTTTAACGCCGATGACAGAACCGTCATTTTGTATATATCCCTGACACGTGCTATCTCTGTTTGCTTTTTAAGATTTGCAGAATTGTTTTTGGAAAGGGTCGCGTTTATTATGTGGATTTAGTAGATTTAAGTGGATTTAGTATTTACTAGCTGTGCCCACGGCTTTGCCCGCGTGGTCATTTAATGGGGGTTTTTACCTCCATTAACCTGTGTTATTCCCACAGAACATATATAAAAGTGCTTATGAAGTACAATGTACGTTCCACATTTTATCAAATTTGTTCATGCTTTAAATAGTTTTGTATAGATTAATAGGTTTCTATTCAACGGATTGAGATACCAAGTATTCCAGTTTCTAAGCTAGTTTTCACGCGATGCGCGAACAAACTCAGGATTTTAAAAGGAACTTGTTCAGTAGCTTATTTTATGTCTCCTAGAACATTTTTATAAATTATCTTCTTTGTACAGACTTTTTGTTACTTACTGCTTTATTATAAGTATTTAAATACATAAAAGTCCGGACAGTTTGAAAAATGCCCAATATGAAAGGGCAATAAATAATAACTAATGAAAAAAAAAACTTGGCTTTATGAATAAATGCCCTTCACTATTGGGCAGAATAATAAAAAGATGTGTTTCATTAAATTATTTTAATCATGTCTATAAAACAGTACCGCAATATTCCTAATAACTGACTGAATGACAGTCAACACACAGCCTAAGCCCGTGGACATAGAGATTTCAAATTTGGAGAAATATTCCTTGAGTATCCTAGAGGTGCACTACGGAAGTAACTATAAACGGGAAAATTAGAATTAAATACCTCACAGACAAACGTAACTAATCCTTACACAAAATTCTAAGCTAAGATCTTAAAATTACTTTCACTACGTAGGTAACTTACCTACTTATTATCTGGACCAGGAAACTCTAATTATACCTACCTAATACCTACTTACGAACTTCAAATACAAACAAACAAACAAATCTAAACCAAACCAACCAAAGAATCTAATTAAAAACATAAAATACGTTAGATAAAATATGAAATATTTAGACAGTATCATTAATATTCAAGCAAACGACCCTTCGCAAGAATAAACCTTCGCAGTTTTGACCATTCGAGCAAACGTACCTCTTGCAATTTTGACCATTCGCAGAAATGACCCTTCGATGAATAGACTTCGAGGAATAGACATTCGCAAAAACGTCATTCTTAATTTCATACGTATACCCGATAAAGCACCCTCTCCCTGGCCTGTACCTACTCTGTGCCTTGCCTGCCTGTCTATCGGCCGGGCGCGATATAAATTACTATTATATATTCTGCGGGTATATATTCGACTATTATCACCTAGTTGATATCACCTGGATAATCATAGGCGACTCTTTAGTGTCCTTTGATCACCCGTGAATGTAATCACCTAGGTGATCATAGTCGACTCCATTCAAATTATCAATTCAGTATCCTTAAATCAACTGTAAAGGACCATTACTTTCTAATTCCACTGCACGAGCGTAGAGTGGGCAGCCCCAGATAATAATAATAATATTATGACGGGAAATAAAAACTGCATATTTTTTGCTAAAGCATTCTTATTTAATATTATTTATAATATATTTATTACTTCAAAATTAACATAATTTTGGACCCCTATCCCACAGGAATCCTTTATTTTTTTTGGATAAAAAGAATCCTCAATTTTAACTCATCATAATATAAACTATGACAGTGCCAAGTTGCATCAAAATCCGTCCAGTGATTTCAGCAAAATACTAGTTCTTTTAAATAAATTTCAACCCCTATCCTGCGGGAACCCTTTAATTTTTCGGGATGAAAAGTATCCGATGTCTTATCTCGTTGTATAAACTCAAATCATGACAAGTTTCATTTAAATTCAATCAGTAGTTTCGGCGTGATGCATGGCCAAGATACAGACAGACAGACAAAAGTGAAAAATAAAACAGTTTTGGCTTCATTATCGAACATAGAGTAACATCCAAAAAATATTTCAAAATATATTCAATGTACAGAATTGGACCTGTTAAAGTTTTATTATAAGTACTCGTAAATAAAATCAGTTTTAAAAACTGTCAAAATTAAGAAAAAAAAAAAAGTTTTGAAAAAAACTATTTAGCGCATATTCAAGAAGAGAATTTCGTGTAACTTATGCGCTGAATATAATTTTTAATTTATTGTTTAGACTCTATTTTTGGGCGCGAACATTGCTCTAACAGCTGCACGGCGCGAGAGATGTATATTTAACGTTTGATTTACTTATCAAAAACTATCCAAATGAACGTAAAAAAATACTCAGCTTTGGCATATGTTACATATAGTTAATTAGATGCAGTAAACATGTTTGACATCAAACATGTTCAAAAAAGTAATAATCAAAGTAATGTAATTACATAATTACATTACTTTCTTAGAAAAATGTCGATATTCAATTTTGACCCGGACCTAAGCTACTATTTATCATTTTCAAAAATCTTGAAGTTAACATCTTAATAATTAAGATTATCTTAACTTACTAATATTACAAATGCAAAAGTCTGTGTGTGTATTGAATGTATTGTCTGTGTGTGTGAGCGAATGGTGCCAACCAGTTTTGTAACGGCTGAACGTATTCTGATAAAAATCTCTGTAAGGAAAGTTCGGGTGCTGGAATAACAAAAAGGATGCTTTTTCTTATTTTCCACAATGGAAAACCTACGGGGTACTCTTAGGTGTAATTGTAAAGCTGTATAAAATTTGCAGTATATTTTTCCATTTTTTATTTTGTTATTAATGTTGATTATTTCAATTAATATTTTCTTATGACTTGACAGCTGTGGTTTGAATTCTGGTGTAGCACAAATTTCTGCTGACAAACGTATATCGCATACTGTCAATATAAACCCGATCGTTTGTTCTAATCGCTCCAATAAGCCAACAACAACTAATGACCTTTTGCGCTATCAAACATACCGTCCCATGGGCCCATGACTCGCAGCAAAGTGGTTTACCCCATTGATTCGGCATGACATGATACTCTGTTATATAAAGATAGATTAGACTAATAATATAATTTTTCTATATAAACTGATGTACAAAAAAATATGTTAGCTACCTAATATTATAACGAGAATGGTTTAGGTTTTTTGCATGTTTCTATGTTTGTTTGTTTGTAATGGATAAAGTCAAAAATTACTAAACCAATTTTAAAAATTCTTTCACTTATAGAAAGCTACATTATCAGCGAGTGCAATAATTAATTATATACTCGTAAAAAAATAAAACTAACAAGAAAAACCTTCTAAGTTAACAACACGCAGAGCGTATGCGTAGAGCTATAGTCACCTTACTTCCTATAGAGAGAAATTATGTCAAGTCAACGTTATGTAAGGGATTCAATAATAATAATATTTTGATAACATGCTACGTATTTGTTGACTGCTACACATTTCGTAGCACGTTGTGCACCAGTACCGTAGCCCGTAGCCTCCGTAGGTGCATAATGTGTAGATTGGATGCAAATCGCGTGGCTCCGACTAATTTATCCGCGCGTAAATTTGCCCTCGTCCGCCGCCAGAGCGTCCAAAACGCCTCCACTGAGGTGAGTTACTCTCATTTAGTTTGTGTCTCTCACTATTAGTTTTGTGGACTAATCGATATTCGTGTCGTAGACCGGTTAAATCTGCGTAGAGCAACGTAGTTGATCGTAGGTGCAAGTAATTGGATGCAAATCGCTTGATTTTAATTTGTCTGCACGTAGATAAGTCCCGTGCACCGCCTGCCCAACCGAGCATTCAAAACGCCCCAGTAAGGTGAATTACTCTTTTGAAGAACAATGTAATGAAGACAAGTCGATATTCATGTTGTAGCACTGAATATATGTGCATAATCTGCATAATATGCAGGTTTATTTACAAATGAATGTATTGATTAGAAGTTGTAACTAATTGGATTCAGGTTCAGACATTCAACCGCAAGTTAATTCGACTTATCCACTGTTCTGTTGAACGACTAGAACATCTCCACTCAGGTGAGATATACGCATTGAAAACAATACGTTGAACTTCTTCGTCCATTTTTTTTGTGTGTTTTATACTGAAATGGGTTGAGTGAAATGAGTTGTGACTGAACACCTATCACCTGTCGATAGGTGTTCAGTCACAACACATCATCAGTCGGGTTGGGGTGCTACAGTCACAGAGTGCTTAAGATAGATATTTTATGCTAAGTTGAGGACGGTCATGTTAACGTGAGGAAAACATTTTAATTTGCGCAAAGAACAACATAAGTAGCTCTTAATTTTTCACGACCAAAGGATAGGAACGTTCGGGATTAGTGACTTTTACAAAAAGGAACTAAAAATATATCCAGACAAAACTAATACACTTAAGGGATAGTCTACAAAAATCAAACACCTATTATTGTAATGCCATAATTATGTAGTTATTCTAAATTATACCTCAAACGCCATATCAGTAACAGGAAAACCCACATTCTACGTTGTGAAGGCCAACCGTGCCACGCGCGTAGATAATGAAATTTTCATATGAAATGGATACATCGGGCGCTCGCACAAACTTCGCCGTTAAATTTCGACCATTATTTTTTATCGATTGTAAATAATGGTTTGTTTACCCCACATATGGGACACAGTGGAATTCGGGGTATGATTAAACGGATTATAGGATTCACTTGTAGGTATTTCTAATTAATTTCATGACGAGTGTTTTTTTTTTTGTTAAAGTGCAGTTATATATTGTTTGTGTATTTAGTAATATAGGCATAGTCAATATGTATTTATTTGTCAGTTAGTGGGCTTAAATATTAAAATGTATGTCCACGAAACATTTAAAAATATTATTTAACTTTACAAAAATATTATTATTGCCAAGAACCTATTTTCAAAGATACCAACCATGTGATGAGAACTGATAATAATCGATAGATTGATATTTTTTTTTTAATTAGCGCAGACTGAACTCCTTAGAAAGATAAAGAACGGGGCAATATCTAGGAACTGAAGGAAGAAACAACGGGTAACACACTGGTGCTTAAACTATACACATCGCTATTTCTTTCTTTGCGTATTTAAACTTGCTTTGGACTAAACTAAAAGTAGCACTGTGCAACATATTAGCACATGTATCCCATCCACATCTCATCCCATTAATCCACACACCATAGATTAAAATAAAACAATTAAGTTCCGCTACACCCTGTGATAACATTTACATATTTTCACAATTAAAGGGGGCTGAAGGGTCTGTAATAAAGGGGCTAATTGTTAGGGAACTATTGTTTTAGATTACCGCTCTCTTTTGTTTTTTCAAAAATAAATTTTAAATTTGAATGCGTTTGGAACAAGCAGACATAAAACAGAATATAACCCCCTTTCCCCCGTTATAGCTAAGAAACGTTTCGGTCACATAAGATTTCAAACAAAAATACCGTAACAAAATCGGTCCATTCGTTTGGGAGCTACGATGTCACAGACAGACACACACACAAATACACACCTAAAAACACCCCTCTTTATTCGCTTTCAGGGGTATAAAAAGATTCGAAAAAAGTGAATAGTAATAGATTAAGGTCACGACGAGCGTGGAGGCTGACAGTAGTAGTGATACTCGTAGCTAAAATCTTATTACTTGAATTTTTTGTTGTACATTTGACTTCAACATTATTAATATTTTATCTATATAATTATAATAGTGTTAAAATTAATATGTTATTAAGGATCATTAAACAGTCTTTTACAGATTTGTAAACAAGAGGCAGTTTACTAGAACGCTTGTTATAGAGATAATTACTGTTATTACAGAAATTACGTGTAAATAAAATAATTATATCAATGTACCCTACTTTCTACATTTGCGGACACAGTTATTTCAATATAATCTAATTTTATGAATTATCAACAATGTATGTATGTACTTATTGGACTGTATAACCGCAAGTCTTAATCAATAAATCTTTGATCTAGTAATGGCCAAAGATTAAAGGAATAACACAAAATGCATCTGTTGTCCTCTACCTAATATGAATGTATGTATGTATGTATGTATGTATGTATCTATCTATGTATGTGGGTATGTGAATGTTCCACCACAGCGTCGCCCCTATTGGTTGGAATTTGCCAAACGAGGTGTCAATCGATTCGTCTTTAGGTATATGGCTTTTGTTTTACCCGGTTACTGCAAGGCAAAGTCAGGGTCATGTGTTCAAACTAAAAAGATTGAACACATGACCCTTACTGTGCGATGAAGATGAATTGATTGATATCTCGATTGTCAAAATCAGACCAAGTTTTTACTTGGTTTGACAAACGAGGTGTCAATCGATTCATGTTTAAGTTTTTTTAACCCAGCTTCTGTAAGGCAAAGGAAGGAAGTAAAGAAAGGCGTTCAAACTAAAAACGTGGTCCGATTTTCACAAGCGAGGTATCAATCGATTCGTCTTCATCGCAAGAGTGTCATAAGCTATTTTTTACCCGACCGTAGTCGGGTTTTAGTTTTTGATCTTATTATTATTTTAGGATAACAAACTCCAAGTACTTACGAATGAAAACCTTGATCAATATATAAAAGTTGCTGAATATTATCAAATCACATCTTTATATCTCTTCCCCACCATACTTCCAAACCCTCCAATTCGCAACTTAATGGCACAATACTTAAATAATACAATCTATTGTCAATGCGTTTCATAAGTAACTGATCATAAACAAACACATCAATCTAACTTTAAATTAAAAAACATAAAGAATCTTTTTAATCCCTGTATCTATAGACCAGACTTTTAGCGCCAGATCCTATTAGTGCTAAAATCAGTAAAACAAACAAAACTGACCCCTGACCGGCTTAAGGTAAAAAGTAAACGAGGAAATACGGCATGTGTCCAGGGGACAAAAATCCATTAACGAATACATTTACAGTCTGAACCAAATAGTTGACCAATATATTTGGGAAGTTGGTGGAAGCTGGGATAAATGTCAAACAATCTTTCAGGTAACTTGAAGTTTATAATTTGATTTGATTAAGTATTTATTTATATACATTGATGTATATGTTACTCGTACTATATGTTTATTATATATTTATATTTATTTAATACTCTAGCTCAAAAAGTGTGCATGGAGGACTTAATGATAGGAAGCATTTTCTACCAGTCAATCCTTTTGTTGTTGTTTTTAATAAATAATCTTGTTATTATATTTAATCAATAATGCTTCACACAAACGTTAGTCCAACCCTAATCCATACTATACATATTCTGTCTCTGCGCAGAGGTAGTTGCGGGCAAAAGCTAGTTTCAAATAAAGAACGCAACCGATGCAGTTCCCATTTTTGATGCGGTATTCTAGAGATACAGTTTTTATACTGGTTTAGATCGCAATCTATTTTTTTAAACTAAGTAAAAAGACGAGGGCGTTTTCTTGATAGTAATGTCCATACACTTTGCAAAGATTACATTCAACTCTGAAAAATCCAAGGGAAATGAGTAAACAAAGCATAGCTCGTTTACTATATCCATCAATTTCAAGAACCCAGAGCAGTTTTAGAGATATGCAACAATGGTCACAAAACAACCATACGTAATTCCTATCCATATCTCCGTTCAAACTTTTTATGACCCGGATATTGTCACCAGATTTAGGTTAACTAGTTCCGGACAAATCACCGGAGTTGTCGCCAGTCGCCATGGTCACGCGGGAAAAGTTTATTATTGCAGAAAGTTGATCCAGAAGTTGCGAGGCAAGGCACGATTTAGGTGTTAAATATCGGTACCGTACCAGTATTATTAAAAACTAGTGCTATTGCATCTGTAATGATAAGTCTCTGTAATGATAGATCTGGTATATAAATTAATTTGCGATATCAAAATTATGCAGCGTGCGGAGAAAGAAACGCTGTTATTTTGATCTGTCTGTGATTGCTTTCTAACTTACTTTTAAATACATTCAACTACCTTACCAAATAACCGATAATAGTATCAAAATCTAGTTTTACCAGCAGCATTGACTGCGTGTAAGCTTTGCCACCCCCGGTCAGCCCCTACGAGATTACATTAAAAAAAACCTACTAAGTGTCCCCCCTAGGGTAGGTATTCAAGCAATATTTTCGCCAAATTTCAAATCTTTAGTTGCACTGGTTTAGCCTGTACGTTGTCTTTCAGTACCTGTTTTAAATGTTTGGAATATATATACTAAGTAATATTTAATTTAATGGGTAATGCGGTCCTTTGCTCAGGTTATAAAGTAGTTGGTCCGATCGGGATCTGTTGGAAGGTGTAACGGCAAACGGCGTTACGGACCCTGCCTGATCCGGGTCCGCTGGTTAGTTTGGTTTATTGACCACAAGTTAAAGGGATATAAAACAGTCCGCCTTTTATTGTGGATTTTTATAAAAAAAAAAAAAAAAAAACTCAAAATTTTCGAAAGCAGTAATATATTTTTTGTTGCACCTTGATAAGGATATGCGTGATATTTAAAACTGAAGCTTATCGGTTTAGTTTGGAACACCTAAAACATAAGAAAAGATTACTTACGAAAAAGAATAATAAAAGAAGAAAATGCATTGTCATTCAATTGAGATGTTTGAGTTTGAATGTTTTACTTAAAATTTTACGTAATAACTGCTGGTCTATTATTGTCTCCACAAAACATTACTCGCGTATTTTTAGGACCTATCTAATTTCTATATTTAAATATATTATGGCATTTAATAATAATAACAACTGAATCTTAACGTGAGCTAGAATCACCGTTCCACATGTGTGGGTGTACAGGCTGAGTAATAAGTAAAGCCACACTCACACCACAGTAGGATAGCGAGTTTAATATAAGTCTTAGCGTTTTCAACAGGTCTTGCACGTATGGTCGAAGATAGAAATCAGCCTCATAGCATTTACAATAAAAATAAACTTTTATTATGTTACCAGATAATGTAGCAATTACAACAATACAATAAATTATGGATAAAAGCTTATTCTAAATGTTCACGCCAGTAGACTAATTCAATTTACAAATTTAACATCCAACATTAACTTTACCCACCAATATACAATCTAAAACGGAACCCCAAATATGATCCTATTAATATTCGTATCACAAAACTAGCAGGCCATAAAGCAAAGGCCTTATAATTGAATCTGCCATTAATTCGTCCCAGGGGTCACAGGGCGATATCTGACCTTTAGGGTTGACCTTATCTCTGTTGCACTTAATTTCTCACTAAGGGGATAGGTGTATGATGGGTTATGTTAATTAATTAATGCTTATGATAATTTGTAACTAATATATTAATATAATATATTTATAACTTTAACCACAAAAAGTCTTGAATTAGCATTATTATTTTTAGATGATTTCATCCACTTTATTTTCTAAGCCCTCTTTTAGTTAGATAGAATAGCTCTTTATTGAACTCCACAGTACAAACAAAAAAAAAACAGTCGTGATTTTAATTTTACCTGATATGTTCCAAAATTTGCGATCATAGTCGAAAAATTCCAAGAGATGATTGTAGCCTGTCTTTATGATTTATAAATGAGGAATAATAAATCCTTGAACAAAGAAAACGTCTAGGAATAATAGAAAACTTAACATGATAAAGGTCTTCTCATTGTACAAATACTTTGGGCATTAAATATGAAAAAGCTCGAAAAACTTCAAAATAATACGAGAACACTGTCTAACACAATTCACTTATCAATCAACTAAAACATAAAACCAATTCACGGCCCAATAGAAAAATAAAAATAAAACCTTTACAAACAATATTTACAGTGCGTCAACTACCTCTAAGCTCGTGCAAACTATTATATAAAACCACCGAAGCGAAATGAGCTGAGCGGGCGATTCTGAAAAGAGTGAGCGAAATGAATAGGGTCCGCCATTTTTAGTTTCATATTTCCTGCGGCAAGCTATGAAAAGTTGACGGTTTAGGTTCAAAGCATAATATAGAGATGTTTATTTACCCTTGCGTAGGAATTATGGCAATTTTCTATTATGTATTTAATTGTTTGTTTTACTTTAACATGTTTTTTATTTAGCATAGACATCATTTCATTTAAATTTAGTACTGTAGGTAAGTACTATACTGAATGTACTGTAGGTAAGTACTATACTGAATGTAATGTAGGTAATGACTTTTTGAAAGTGTTATATTATTTTTTACTAGCGTTCACAGCCGGTATTTTTAAAATAAACCTTTTTGAGGCATTTTTTTCAGTGATAAATGTAATTCCAGTACCAAAAGTAGGTAACTATGGTTTTAACTCACTTAGTAATACAGGCATTCAACCATACTCTATTCCCGTTTGCACCAACATGTTCCATTGCTGAGATTAAAAGAGCTCATCAACTCCACAACATCGTTCCCAACTCCTCGGAACTCGAAATCTGGTGTAATTACTAAACAATTAATTTAACCAAAGCCACGCGACGATGTCCATATAGCAGCAGCTTTCATTTAATTTTGTGTGAGCTGATGAAGTAACATTTATTTGTTTGTTTAAGTATGTGACCGCAGATAAGGAACCTGCAACATAGTCAGGGTTTTAAAAACAAATTAAAAAAGTATCTCATTGATTATCAAAAGAGTCAGGAAACTCTAAGACATGACACAATTAATATATGAAAAAGAAAGTCAATGCTTACCTGTAATTTTTTTTTGCTGCGTGTGTGTCCGTGCATGGTATCAGCGTAAGGCCCCAAGCGGAAGACTAGCGCTGGTTGTTTTACAATCAGCATTATAATGAGTTGGGACCTTTTTACCCGACCACGGCGAATCAATAGAATGGTAACGAGTTTAACAGTCTATGTATGTGGATGTTCCACCATAGCTTCGCCTATATTGGTCTGATTTTGACAAGCAAGGTATCAAGCGATTCGTCTGCAGTTATAGAGTGTTATAGGCATACCCGACTACGGCGAAACTAAGGAAGGGTTATATGTTCAAACTAAAAACTTGATCCGATTTTGACAAGCAAGGTAGGAATAGATTCGACCTCATCGCAACAGTCTCACATGCAATTTTTACACAACTGTAGTCGGGAAAAAATAGAGGTTTTAGTTGTTGATCTTAAGAGCCGCTTAAGGTTCTATTTAAATCGGTAGTAATTTTGATTATCTAAACACATTAAGCTGCTAAGCATATTTACACTAAACGTTATTACGGTTGTCTTGTTCGAGGTGGTTTTCGCGTTAAAAGTAGTTAGCGCATCGGTATAATAGACACATGTGTTCCATTTGACGTCAAGATACATCAATATTACCTCAACCAGGTTTCTTTTGCGTTTGAAGGTGTCGTGATCGTTGTCTTTACAAACTAAATAAAATAATAATTGTCGTGTGTGTGTTCTTTTTGTTTGCATTGCAAATAAATACCACGCTATTGCAGAATTGCTTTGTCTCGTAGTAATATAACATAATAATTTTGGATTTATCGATAGAATGTCTGAGAAGATCAAAATTAATAGAACGCAAACCCCTAACTATACACAAGAGGATCAGATTTACTTATAAATGCCTTGGAGGCATACACTCATATCATTGAGTGTAAACATCTTGTAAAATGTTGTCTTGGTGTTATACCTGTTTATATAACGAATCATCAGATAAGTCCCAAAAATGTATTTTCCACTTCTAAAGTACCACGCACACATCACACACAGGACGAAATCAAACACTTTGATTTATTTTAAACACAAGGTATTCTGTGATTTTGGTCGCTTCTTCTATTACTTGTTTCACAAGACTGGCGACCAGTTTTACATTTGTTATGTTCAACTGATCAGCTAGTCATTGAAAATGATTCTAAACACATTTAGCTTCGGCTAAATTGCAATTTTGGGAAGTTTAACTTTGACAGTTCGCTAAATATGATTAGGAGCTTAATTTTTGTCGTGCAAGACGCTAATCATGTTTACTTTCATAAATGCATTTAGGAACTCCCTAAACGCGTTTGAGGATCGCTATGCAAGCCGCCCTAAGTCTTGTTGCTGCAATTATCATTCAAGTAAGTATTTATATTTTGTTATGATGTTTGTTATGATTTGTTTCGTACCTGCTAATTATAGAAAATAAACTTATTTTTTCTTCTTCTTTTTGAATAAAGAAAAAGAAGAAAAGTAATGTGCATAATGTAGAACTTGTTCTTCAATTTTATTGAATTATGTGTTTTCTTAATTCACAACTCGTGGTTATTTTATTATGATTCCAGGAACATATAATTACAATATACATACCAAATTTCAACGAAGCCGTCAAATAGTTTTTATCGATTGTTTGACTTCTACTCATCGGATTGAGAAACAAAGTTCACCTCACCTGACTTTAACTGCAACTCAATCGGTCCAGTATTTTTAATGTGATGCGCGAACAGACAGACAGACAGATACCATTTTATACTCATAATCAGTTGCTTATTTGGTCCCCTCGAAAAATTTGTTGTTTTAATTATCTTCCTTGTACAGACTTTATGTTACTTACTGCTTAATTATTACATGACAACTTAAATACACTCTAAAATAAACTCAAAATTAAACTACTATCTAGTACAAAATATTCTGGATTTGGCTGCACTACGCTTCTTGACACAAACGTAGCGTATTGTTAGCTCGTCGTTGCTCCGTAGAGCCATAGCACGTCAAGTAGATCCGTAGAGCTATAGCTCCGTAGCAGGCGTAGAGCCCAGTAGCGGAGTGCCACGGGACCCATAAAACTTAGAAACAAGTTAAAAATACTGAATAAAGAGTTTCATTTTAGCGTGTGTTAGCGTTTGGGGATCGTTGGGACTGTAACTTCGTGAAAACGATGAACATCTTTTATTTTTGACTTGAAACGTCTTTAAAATTGATAACAGACAGAGTACCATGACTAAAAGTGGACATGAAACGGAAATGACGTACCGGTTACAACTTACAACGGATATGTCGTACTACTATGACGTCATATCAAATATGACCTGGATGTGGAATGTGGTACTGGAACTAAATATGTTAAGGGCCCTTGGCTCTTCCACGAACTAGTAAAAATAAAATGACCCCGAACAAAAAATAATATGGAAAATTGATAGTTTCATACTCGAAGAACAAATTAGATTTGTGAAACAAAACAAGACTTTAACACACCTGGGTAATATTTTACGGGCATTTGCAGTTCTTATAATAAATAAAGAAGCGTAACGCTTCGTTCTTGTGCGAGGTATTTCAAAACATAAAAGGGTGGCGCTTTGCCAATCTTCTAGTCGTACAGTGATGGGACAATCAGATTTTGCAGTTCTTGTGCACACTCTCCTTAGTGCAATCTGTAGAAAACCGCCAGGCTTGCAACCTCACGTCGATGCGCCAGACTTTGAAGCTTACTCTTTACCAGAGTGTCATCCCCAATGGCCTCATAGCACGTCTCTCAATTGAATCCATAGCCATATAACCATACCAGAGGTAGCAGCAGTACTCCATACAAGATCGGACCTGTACTGAATAAAGATTCAAGAACTGTCCCGATGTAAAGTACCGGCTAACAACTAGAAGTCCCATATAGAACACATGAAGAAGCTAAACCGTTTTGTATTTGCTCTGAAGAGATTGAGATGAACCTCAGGTCAAAACACTGCACTGACTGCATATTTTGGGTTTGTCACCTCTGTACTTATATATGGTCTCATTATTTGGGGTAACTCCACACACATCAAAAGAACATTCACTGTTCAAAAAAAAAACGTTGTTCCAAATAGGCTGTTTCGTTAGAGAACATACAACATTTTTTAACCACTGTAAAGACAAAGCTAGCTCTAGAATAAAATGTCGAGACCCAACAAGGTTATCGTTCCCTGCTAGCAAAATGGCTCTATGTCATAAAGGCTGTTTTGTTATGACGATTAAAATATACAATATGTCCCTAGGTATATTACCTAGGGACATAAGAGAGTTACCACTTAGGCAATTCAAGACAAAACTGACTTGTTGGAAAATGTTTTTATGACGTCAGGGAATTATTTGTATATTAGTCTTATTATTCTTTAGTGAACTCTGACGTTCTCATATTATTGTGATTTATTAATTTTATTTTAAATATTGTATGTCCGTTATGGACAAATTGTTGATACTACATTATAGTTTAGGATATGTATAGTGGATATCAGTAAGATCAATTTGTACACAATTTCTGCAATATATATATATTCATATCATTTTATTTCATTTTTTTCATTTCGAAACTTAGACAAAATACCAAGTTTTTTTACACCTATCTTGGCTTTGGATTCAGTGTAGGTACTCGTAAGACCCAAAATTCAGGTT
Source organism: Alsophila aescularia (assembly GCA_946251855.1). Lineage (NCBI taxonomy): Eukaryota > Metazoa > Arthropoda > Insecta > Lepidoptera > Geometridae > Alsophila > Alsophila aescularia. The sequence continues at coordinate 60,853,732 of OX276380.1, read as the reverse complement.
TGATTGAGTTCGACACCCAAAAGCTTCAGATGGTCGCCTATTGGTATTTGTTACACTACGGAAAGACGGATATTGGTTTAGAGGACTATTTTTAGAAAAGAACAAACACGCCTGCGTTTTAGTAGCATTAAACTTAACCAGGTTAGCATCGCCCCAATTGGACACGGCTTCTAAGGCTAAATTCAAACGGTGCACCATATCCTCTCTCTGGAGCTGGGTGAAGATTGGTGGGGATGGGTAGGGATTGATAGGTGGAGATAGGTGGGGATGTGTGGGGATTGGTGGGGATGTGTAGGGGTAGGTTGGGACTGATGGGGATTGATAGGTGGCGATGCGTGGGGATTAGTAGAGATGGGTAGGGATAGGTTGGAATTGATGGTGATTTGTGGGGATGGGTAAGGATAAGTGGGGCAATTCAGTATATCTCGCAAATTGTACGTGGCTTAGACGTTTCACTATAAGCAAACAGCCGTGCGCCCCGACACAGCCTCAACAGCTTTTTTTGCAGTAATATGATATCATATCATGTTTTCACTTGTACATAAATATGATTCTCACGATATATTTTGGCTAGTTAAGTAACTATATTTATTAATTTATTTATTCACTTTGATACCTTCTACCGGCGCATGGTCATTTGTAATGGCAGCGGTCACGCTTAACCTAAGAGACCTATGGGTTATTTCAAGGATTTAAAACAATAATTATTTAATTACAAATTGCTTATATGCACAAGGGCAAATTTACAGGTGAGCATTCCATAGAAATATTTTTTTTAAAAAATACATTTTCTCCTTTATATATAGATATGTTACGACTGTCACTCACGATTTATTTCGTCGATCAATTTAACCGGTGTTCCGATCTTAAAGACGTCCAATCCTCAGAAGTTTGCGCAGCGAGGGCACGACGCGAACTGCGGACTGCCGCGCGTGTCGTCCGTTGCGTCGGCGGTGCTGACGGCGCAGGTGCTGCAGGCGGGGGGAGCCCCAGCCCAGATATAACACACTCGCGCACGCACCATCATCATTGTAGTCGCGGGCGTACACAAAGAGTGCGAGGTCCTCACACCACTTGTCTACCTCGCGAAGAAACGGCTCACTTTCGGTGGAAGCTATATTTAGTACTGGTTTCCATGCAGATGTTACCCAGCCGCAGTCCCTGTTGAAGTTTGGGTGCCGAATAATTTTAATGGCTTCCCATACTTTCTGTGGCACGAAAAATCTTTCTCTTGCTAGTACGGAAGCCTTGTCAAATCTTAAGAAATGCTTAGTCTCTTCAGTCAGGACGTGCTCAGCAACAGCGGACTTTTAATGTCTAAATTCCGTATAATAGTATGATCCGTCATCCTCATCGCAATGTTCCGCCGTGTCTCCCCAATATAATAGCGTCCACAGTCACAAGGAATTTTGTAAACACCAGGTACGTTCAGGGATTCCCAATCCTTGGGTGACCGCAGCATCTGTCACAGCGTATGCGCGCGGTAGTGCGCAATGTTAGATATATAGCCACCCGATGATCGATTGGCTAAGGCGTTCATGAACAGTTCCTACGATTTAAAATCTCCTTGTCTCACACCCTTGTGCAACTGGATATGTTTAGTTTGCTGGTTCTATACTTGAACACTAATAGTCGCAGCGTCATAAAGACATCTCAGCACTTCGATATACTGACAGTCCACTTAGGATTGCAGCAGTTACTTTAAAACAGTCCAGGTCTCAACAGAATCAAAAGCCTTTTCATAGTCCACAATAGCAAGACAGGGGCTTATACTGATTATACTCTTCTGACTTCTGAATAAACTGCCTCACTGTGTATTTGTGGATTATGGTACCAAATCCTCCGCGAAACCCGGACAGCTCCGGAAAATGCAAGTCGTTAAGTCTTCTCGCGAGACAATTTGTGATGACACTCGAATACAGCTTATAGACTTGGCTTAGGAGTGAAATAGGGTGGTAATTTTTCAGTAGGGCTTTGTCACCTTTCTTGAAAAATAAAACTACAATAATCCTGTTCCACGTATTTGAAGTTCTCCCATTCTGAAGCTCCTGAAGTATAAGTTTACATCCTGCCTTTAATAGCACCAAACTTACTCGGTCCTCACTTGGGGCTTTTCCATTTTTAAGCTGACTAAGCGCCATCCTTATTTCATTTAGGCTGATTTCTGGCAGGTCTTCTGTGCAGCAGCGAGTAAGAGTGGCTCTGAAAAACCTACGAAAGGTTTGAAAATTGACAATCGGGAGTAATTAACAAGAATATTATTGGAGCTGTGATGTTAATATAAACCACATCATATATAATTTTTATACCAAATGACCAAACGTGCGAAAGGCGCCCGGCAGAAACTTAATGAGAAGACCCGAATACCGAGCTCTATGGCGTTCATTGGGAGAGGCCTATTTCCAGCAGTGGACGGATACAGGCTCATAATGACCATTCTTTTACCTACAGAACCTTTACAAAAGAGAATAAAATATGAAAGTGCTCATGTTTTGAACTACCTCGTGGGCGATGCACTCATGGCTATCCTAACCTTATCTCTAAAACGCTTCAGGAAGCTTATTGTTGCTCTATGTTGGGAATACGTTAATGGAATTGCAACCTACGAGGAAATGGAGCTTCTTTTGAATGCAAAAATAACAAAATATGTAATACCTACTTTTGTCAAAAACTGACATCTATTTTGAGCACTGACTTCTATTTGCAATGAAACAGAATGCTAGCGTTAGCCAAATGCTAACATTCTGTTTCATTGTAAATAAAGCTTACCTTAAAAACAACAAATCATTGCTTCGGTGATTGTTCAAAACGAATGGGATAAATACGAGTATTTTTAAGATTCAGATGTATCTACTGTAACTCAAGCAGGACTGATAATCAGAGAGAAAACAATCAACCAATAGGACGAGGACAAGGACAAGGCGGACGAACCAACTATTCCATTATTCAAAATGAAAAATAGCACAAAAATAAACCAACGCTCCCAAATCAACCATTTTCAATGTCACAAAAATCACTACAAAACAAACACAGTAGCTCAAATGACGACAACTAGCGGCGTGTAGCCGACTCGGCGCAATTTGTCGATTTTGTTCAAACAAGAACCGTCAATAATTCCAACTGCAAGCTTGTATCAATATTGGCTTAAGTTAACGAGTTGCCAAACCTGGCAAGCGAAAGCCGACTCTATTGCAATAATTTAAGCGTTATTTTTCCCTGTGAATGCTACTAATTATTTTATTTAAATATTTGCCAATTACGGAGGAGAAACGATTTATTTTACGTCGCGAATAATGCTGGAGACGGAAGGTGTAATGAAAAGAGTTGGAGCTCTCAATATTATTAGTGTACCCTAATATTCTTTTTACTTATTTGTAATTTTAATCTTACACACAGAGTCTTTAACCCGTACATAAGTAGTTTTAGGGTTTCCTACAGGAAACACTAAAACTACTACTTTACCTATATTTACTTTCTTATAAAATAACACCAAAACTCACACTGGAATAGTATGCAGTAACGATTGTATTCTGGGAAGCCGCACTGCAGCCACCCCAGGATTAGCTTATTCCTAACTTTATCGCAATAAGAAGTATTCAAGCTCAATTTTTAATTGCTTCAACACCATACAGGTTGGATTTTTGAGACGGGACAGTAAGGGCATGAACCTTAACCGATATAGTTACAGGAAAACGTTCCTATGAGACCATAACTTTTTGAGATATTCTGAACTGTATTCACAGATGTTGGAAAAAAATTTACAGTCAGTAAGAAAATGGTAATTTTACACAAAAACTTTTTTGATGCCAATCGATCCTGTTTCTTATAAGGATCAAAAGTCTCTACATGACCGACTGATATTTGAGTGCAAAAAAGATCAGAATTTGCAAAAAAGATCAGAATTTGCAAAAAACATCAGAATTTGCAAAAAACTTTTTCCATAAATTTTGGACGAAATTACCTTAACCGTTATAGCTACAGGAAAACGTTCTTAGGAGACTCTCCTTAACATTTGAAGATATTTTGACCTGCAACACAGTTTTACCGTTTCAGCTTGGGCAAAAATGCTTTCGTATGTCTGACCGGATCTCTCTTCTCTACAGGTCGCATTTCTCAACCAATCTAGACGAAACTTGGTATACAGGTTTAACGTTTTTTTAGTTTTTTTAGTCATCGGGGATTTTTGATTGGGGAGGGTACTTCCCCCAAAGAGGGGCAAAAAGCTACTGAATATCTCCGCCTTATTAGATCCAATTTTGATGTTTTTCTTGTTATTTGAAAGGTTTTGATGTAGATGTAATGAGGATCAGTATTTTAAAAATAATGATAACTTTATATTAAAAATATTTAGAAATTTTGGCAAAAAAAATAATATAATGCGAAAATTTGTGTCAAATATAAGGTATTTTGTCAGATTTTCTACTCTTTTACAGAAACTAAACCGTTAACCTGATTATTGTATGCATAAATAATAGCCTATACCTTTCAACACTATTTAAAATTATTATAATGTTGGTTTAGGTGCTATTGTTGTATAAACATGACCCTTACGCGAGCGTCACAAACAATGAAAACAGCTGGTAATCCTGTGCGCGCTGATAAAAATCACCTTATTAAGCAATGAATAACTTTGTAAAAGGTAGAAATAAAATACAACATATTTGCTAACATTACATTTATTTACGTTTTTTTCATTGTTCTTGACGCTCGTAAAAGGATGGCTACGCGTCAAACATTTTTTTTATATATAAAATCGCCAATTTTGACGATATACGAGTTCATTTAAAACTACACTGGTGGTCTATTCTTGTAAGTGCATAACGAATTATTCCAATTGGTTTAGACTCATAGAGATATTAAGGAGCATAAATACAAAATACTTAGACTAATCTTTATGCATTAATTAATTGAAAAAAATGCTTTACCAATTTTGATAGAATTTGCGGTTTGGATTTTGTAATAGAGTTAAAAAGGTAAAAAAATACCTAAATTTTAGTACAAACTTTCACATTAAGTATTTTTTTTCCACGATGTGTAGAGATGTGTATTTTGTAACCGAAGATATTAATTATTTCTTTAGCTCCATGCTTCAGATCGAAAGGGGTGGCGTCAAGGAGAGGAGGCTTATGCCCAACAGTGGGATGACAAAGGCTGAGAAGAAGAAGAAGAAGATGCTTCAGAGGGCATGCTTAATTTCTCGTTCTCGGCTGTTATTGATTAATAGTAGTCGTTACGCCATGTCAGAGCAGCCTGACAAACTCTGACACCAGAGGCGAGCACTACCTCATACGATAAACAAAAATAAATTATTAAAGACTACCAAATATTTTTTAAACTTGAAAAATTGAAATAAGTGCCATAGCGGGTGGGGATGAACCCTCTCTTTATTTTTTTTCGTAGATTAAATAAGTGTTTAACATTTTGTTAAAGTCTCTGAGTCTTGTTGTGTTCAGGCATATTGTAAAATATCCATTCAATTTCCAAAAGTCTTTTTTTGCTCTGTGGAATAATAAAAAAAAGTTGTTCTTGAGTTGGGCAATAACTTCAAAATCTTTGTAAAAATTATATCTTTTCATTCCAAAAAGTCGAAATTTATAATAACACTAGAGCCTCGCCCGGCTTCGTACAGGTAGCAAAGCGTTTTTCTTTATTGGTAAACAATTCATCACGTGTTTTCGACCTTTTTATAGGCAAATTTTTGATACCTTGGGTACATGATTGCAATTATCTAATGGAATTCTATTTTTTTTTAAATAAAACTCACCACATATTAGTGGTAATGTGTAGGGGAAAGAATTTTTAAAATCGTTTAAATATTTTGTTAGTGTATTCATTACAAACAAAAACATTCAAACAACTAACCATAAAAAAATCAACTCTTTCCCCTTAATATTATAATACTAGCTTTCGTCCGCGCGGACTACTGTTTATCGCGAAAAAATGCATCCTATGTTCTTCTAGGATATTAAATAACCAATGCAAAAGTAATAGCACCAACGCTCTTGATGTTTTTTGACAGACTTATTATTATTTCGTTTCCATGGCAACCGTTCCTTACAGCGAGTAATCAACATTTTCCAGTTTTCCCGTGGATACTTACCATTTTCCAGAATAAAAAGTATCCCATGTTTTATTCCAGGGTATAAGCTATCTCCATTCCAATGTCATCAAAATCCATCCAGCCGTTATATTGTGTGAAAGCTCCCCAAAAAAACAAATAAACAGTATCACTTTTATATATTGGTGTTGATAGTGTAGAATAAACATTGTAGTGCATCTACTCCAAAAGAGAATTTGCATGCTGATAATTGCATTATCAACCCTAAAAAAGTTAAAAAAAACTATTTGCTTCAAAAGTTGATGAATATCTGTCTAACAAAAGCAGAAGTAGAACTTCTTATTCTAAATTAGCGCAAAAAAAAAACACATTTCATTAAACTCAGTTTCAGACAGTTTACTCCTCCACTTTAGGCAAAAGAATAGAATAACTATATCAACAAGTGAAACTCACTACATTCAGACCATTTCTTAGCCATGAAAACTAACCAGCCTTACAAAGAGTTGATCAACTTCCGGTTAAGATAAACAATTAGCTTCTACCCACATAACTGTCAAGCGACCCCTGTAATCGCTTGTAAAGCGCTACTAAGCACACAGTCTTATTTGAAGTGTGTTGGTCGTAGTTGGAGCGATTAGCGATTGAGAAAATAATATCGTTTCTGCGTAGCTGACAGATGACCTTCGTAATCATACCAGTATATAAAAGTGAAACGGTGTCTGTTTGTTTGTTAATTTGTTTGTTTGTTTGTTTATTTGTTTGTTTATTTGTTTGTTTATTTGTTTGTTTAGTTGTTTGTTTATTTGTTTGTTTATTTGTTTTTTTATTTGTTTGTTTATTTGTTTGTTTATTTGTTTGTTTGTTTGTTTGTTTGTTTATTTATTTGTTTGTTTATTTGTTTGTTTGTTTGTTTGTTTATTTGTTTGTTTATTTGTTTGTTTGTTTGTTTGTTTGTTTGGGGAGCTTTCACGCGATAACGGCTGGACGGATTTCGACGAAACTTGGAATGGAGATAGCTTATAACCTAGAATAAAACATAGCCGCTGAATCCCCTTTAGCACTGTAGCAACCAAGATCCAAAACGGCAAATCCCCCTTGGTCGCTAATGGAATTTAAAAAACATGGAATTTAATTTTAACGGTTTGACCTATTTAAATCGATTTGAATGTAATCTCGCATATATTATAGAATTAGTGTGTTTCTCTCTTCAAAAAGATATATATATTATACGTAAAAACACTAAACGAGTATATTCTTTTTTTTAAATAAAACCACGGCCGTTCTTCGCGAGCCGTAAATTTTTGAAATTATTGGTGGTTTTCACGAAAATATTCTGGTCACTTTTTGTACTAAACTGTGTTGATGTTTTAATGTTAACGGATAGCTTGGTTCATCTAGTATTTAAATAAAACAAAAAAATAGTATGTCATTGATTTCGTTTCCAAAAGACGTATTTTTTTCTGAAACTACTCCCATTTTAGGCTTCATCATTTTTCCGCGGTGCTCTCTCCTTACATAATAATTTCATAAAACTTACGTTCGGTTTGTCAGTGGCTACATATATTCAGCCAATCATAGGCCAAGTTTTGTACGGATCCGTCAAACCGTTGAGGAAGGAACGGAAAATAAGTTTTACGTGGCAACAATATTTTCGCGCCATTTTGCCGTCTTGCCGCGGTGATGTCATGGTCACGTGATCGGAGAGTATTTCAATATTGTTTTTTTTTATAGCGGGGGGATTGAGCGAAAGATACTTTTTATCCCGGAAAAATGAAAGTTTTCACGGAAAAACAGGAAAAACTGGTCAAATGTTGATTACGCGCTGTCAGAAATGGTTGCCATGGAAACGAAATAACAATTATGTCAAAAAAACAACAAGAGTGGTGGCACAGAATTACCTAATAATACTACGTAGTGGTGCTATACCTACTTTTGCATTGGTGTTTAATATCCTAGAAGAACATAGGATGCTTTTTTTTGCGATAAACAGTAATGGACGAATTCGCGGGCGGGAAAACTAGTTGTTTCTATAAAGATACTATGTAATTATATGATTTTGAATTAATATTTGTTGATCTTTCTTCTTCTTCTTCTTAGTCAATAATGAAGGTCGTGTCTAGCTAGACGGAAAATTCAGTATCACTCCTTGCACCAAACTTTTCCACGATTTCCTGTCCTCGTCTATTTTTATGGCATTAGGTATAGGCAGACCAGTTAGTGATTTTATTTGGTCCGTCCATCGAGTGGGTGATCGACCGCGTGGTCTTATTCATGCGACCTTTCGCACCACTACAAGCTTTTCAAGGTTGTCGCAGTTTCTACGAGCAATGTGGCCAAAGTAAATGAGAATCTGTTTGAAACAGATGGCAGAGAGTCTTGCCTCTATGTGCAGTTGACTAAGAATCTATTGATATGTTCATCTTTAAGTTAGCGATATTTTTATTTTATTTTAACTGCGTGACAAGCAATAAAATAGTAGATCTCTGCAAGTCTTGAACAAAAAATACCTACTTTGCTCCCAGTTTTCCAGGAACCAATCAAGTGTTTTTCTAATAGATGGGATGAAAAAGATAAAAATATGCAACGAAAAGAAAGAAACACCGAAACAGGTCCTTATTATTATTATTTTCATTTTCTTTAAACTCCAAAACATATATCATTTTTATTTACCTATTTATATTTTTGCTCCTTAGCTGGCTCTTGATAACAAACCAATTCTGTTAGGAAATAACTATATAATGACAAAGATGAACAGTCATTTATTTATTTATTTATTCATGTAGCTTACAGACTATTACAATAAGTCACACGGAAAAACTAAGGTGGGCAAGGTACTCCCTATGGAACAAGACCATCTTATCATAGAATACATGTTCTGGAAGAACATGGATGAGGGGAGCTGAAAACCAAGCTCAGTGGCGTGCATTAGGAGAGGCCTACGTCCAACAGTGAACAAATATATGCTGATGATGATAAAAAAAGGTGAATGTTTAGAGTTGCATGCTCTGATATATATTAAGTAAGTAATACTAAAATGTAAAATTCACTTCAAAGCGCAATCTCTACCCGCTTCCAAATACACCGCGCGGTCACAATCTACCGCAGTACCATCGACAGTGTAGTTTGCGCTAGCCCCTATTAGAAACGCTGATAAATGGATAACTAACTTGTATATTATTAAATTTCCACCATTACTGCGTGGTAAAGCATTGTAAATGATGGGCTTAGTTTCAAACGGTACGGGTTAACAACGTTGGGTAGTTTTGTATTTATTACTTTTTGGTGAACTAGACTAACTACGCTTTGTTTTTTAGAAGTTTTAACTTGCTTTCGAAGGCTCTCCATCGTTCGTTTGCATGTTTTGCAAACATGCAAACCAACCGGTACCTATCGTACCGGTTTCACTTTTTTTCTTTAATTATGTTTTCGAAAATGTTGTGGAGTAATCTCATCATCATCATCCTATTAGCCCTTAGAAGTCCACTGCTGAACATAGGCCTCCCCCAAAGAGCGCCATGACAAGTGATCTTGTGCCACCTCCATCCACCGACTTCCAGCGATGGCTACAATGTCGTCGGTCCATCGTGTGGGGGGTCTCCCCACACTTAGCTTGCTTGTTCGTGGCCGCCATTTGTGAACCTTTATTCCCCAGCGGTTGTCGGTTTGGCGAACTATATGGCCTGCCCATTGCCACTTCAACTTCAACAACTGCAAACTCTGAGAGCTATGTCGGTAGCCTTGATTCTTCTACGGATTTCTTCATTTCGGATTCTATCACGTAGTGAAACACCGAGCATAGCTCTCTCCATTGCACGCTGCGCAATTCTGAACTTGTATATGAGACAAATAGTTAGCGATCACGTCTCAGTGCCGTATGTCATCACTGGCAACACACACTGATTACAAACTTTCGTCTTGAGGGTCTGCGGTATCTGCGACGAGAAGATATGGCGAGTAATCTATACCTATAAAAAGTACCTTGATATACCTTCTTACTGACTGACAGACAACGCACAGCCTAAACCGTTGGACCCAAAGATTTGAAATTTGGAGAAATTATTTCTTGTATATCTTATACGTGAACTATGTTTTTTTTTAATTCCACCCCTTTAGGGTGACAGGCTGGCAAAGTTAACGCGTAGGCAAAGCTGCGTGAAACAGCTAGTTATAAAAAAAACAGAGCAAGGCAATGACGATCAAGCCAGTGACAGTATTTTTATTAGACTTTTGCTGATAATCACTCTTCAAAAAGGTATCTTTTAAAATGAAAATCTTACAATGTTAATTTGCTCTTCCTATTAAACTGGATGTTTTTACAAGGCTCGTCCATTTTTTTCATTGTTTTCAATAAAACTCTTCCCTAATGTCTTTATTCCCTTTGGATCATCTTACAAGCTTTATGCGTCAGTTTATTGCGTTATAAAACCTAAGATGGCTTCCTTGCAGTGGCAAAATTAAATACGCAAGTTTATCCCCCATATTATTATACGATGGTAGATAAATCTATAAAAACACTTACTGGCCTTCGTGCTTTGATACTGCGTATACTTTCGAAATCTTTATAATGTCGTTCATTACCAAAACTTCTAATTCTGCATTAGATTCGATAATTATAATAAAAAAACAAAAAAACCCGACTGCCTAGATTTTTGCTTTGAAATATATGATGCAATCGGAGGCATGAGGAGTAAGCTCGCCAGGTTCTAGCTGATCCTGTCAAAAGAGAAATGAAATAAATGATGTCTTCGACTTCATATTATAATTTGAAATCAAAAATATAAATCTTGTTTGCCTCTTTTTAGTTTAGTATAAATGTAACGGCTAAAAACTCACGAAAAAGAAGATCGGAAATACTCCGACCCGTTTCGGACTATTTTGAAGTCTTAGTCTTTTTAGTTTTGTTGGCAGTCGGGTTTTTCTAATTATTTAACTTAATATTAAACTTTTTAGTTAATATTTATTCACGTTAATAAGACCTAGCTATTATGCGATATTAATAAGAACTTTATCACAGCTTTATTAAAAGTATTGAGAATGATTGCTAACCAAATTTAAATCGTTTTAGATCCTAAATGGTAATTCGAAGTGTAAAATAAGAACGGGAACCAAAACATGATTTGCAAATACCTATTCAATGATACCCCGCGTGATATTGTTCGTCTTTTTTGCTATATATGGCGTCTGGTTGTCACCATATTTAATTTTGATAAATGACAAGTCTTTAGTAGCACTCGTAAGATTAATAAAAAACGATTAACGTAAAAATCATCAAAATCGGTCCACGAGTTTGGTTTTTATAGTACCACAAAGGAACAGATATACCTCGTAGATAATAATTGTGATGATTAACACATTACCGAGCCTTTGCGTTGAGCAGTATGGTAAAAAGGCAGCAAACAAGCGTAAACAGACCAACCAGAGCTTAGAATTTTAATAATAAATACTCTCTTATCGAGCGAAAAACTTCGTATGCGCGATGCATAACTCCATACATTAGTACTGACATTCCATACAAAAAGTCATAATTATGCATACAAACTGATTAGCATGTGTGTGTATGTTTGTTACTAGTTCACGCTCAAACGGCTAAGCTGATTTGGATTAAACTTGGTAACCGAATAGTTTATATCCTGAATTAACACATAAGTTACTTTTCATCTTCATCATCATCATCATCATTATTCACACGGGTGAAACCACGGGGCGCAGGCAGTTATTTATATTCTTCTTATTCGTGTCGGTGTTTCACATATTTTTCAATGAGATGGGCGCGGTTTCTTGAGGTAATAGATTTGGTTCAATCATTCGGTCACCTTGGTAGTTTGGTTGAAATATCATGGTGACCGAATGACCCAGCTAGATTGTTACAACATCCATCTTTCAGTTCAAGGCACGCCAGTTTAAAAAAAAAGATATAGTTATCGATTATATATCGGAAACTCGAACCAAAAGATATACAATAAAAGATAAGCCTGTTTCTAAATGCTAGTGACCATGTCAGTTTAAAACTTCTAATATTATGTTAAGTTATTTTCTTAGATCTACAAAACTTACTTTAGCTTATTCTTAATAAGGTATTCGTAACTTTCGAATGAAATAACGCAATTTTCAAAGTTTCGAATTCATTTCTCTAACGACAATGTGTTAAAATGACTTTATTTTCCAAGATGTTGTGAATCGCCGTTTGAAGGCAGTTACGTTGTTCTGGCGGTTATAGCAAAATAAACAACTTTACGGCACCCATTCAAGTTAACATATAAGCATTAAATATATCCACATCGGTGATTAAACTTTTTGTAAGTTTTTTGTATTCTGTGAAATACGTTACATTAAATTGTATATTTTAATTTCCGTTTAACCGAACCGCGATCTACGACAGAGCTGTCTTTGTCGCTTACACAATTATTTAATTTAAAACCAGTCTAAAGTTGCTCGCGAACATAACACCTGTGATAGTTTTGTAGTGTTTTGTTTGTTCTCACTAGTGGAGAAGGAACCAGTGTGAAATAATAACATTTGGTAAAGATATCTACAGTTTAGTTTTTAGAATTTTACCTGACGCCTACGAGACGTTTACTTTATAGGTGTCTCGCTCTGCACTGCAGCGCCGACACATAACGTGATATAGTCGCTTGCGTCACAGCTCCGGGCCCGTGCGCTTGCTGACCGACCCTACATAGTGCTGTGCTATTTATCGGAAGGGTCTACCTACATTATCATAATGTCCACAAGTTGCAGCGGATGTGGGAACAAAATCCTCTCTATTATGTACATGGAATGCTCACTATATGTGGTGAGACCTATGACCTGGCCTGCGTATATATAATTGAAGTAAATTATGAAAAGCTGACACCGGAATATAAGGAATCCTGGACCTGTCCCACCTGTGTATGTTCCTGGCCTAAAGGTGATAACACACTCACACCGGTACGCGCCTTAGCTGGCAACTTGAATGATACCTACACTTCACGTGGCGCTTACGTAAACAACAGGGCCTGTGGCGGACAGGTGACACCATTGCAAACTGCCGTCGCAAATGTCTCTGATATAGCGCTTGTACTATCGGAAATTCGGCAAATGAGGAACGTTATGACACAGCAAAATTTAGAAATAGGTGTGAGGCTAGCTTCATTCTCAGCTACTTTAGATAAAAAACTATGTGAATTCGATAAAAAATTGAAAGCCAAAGACGACGCCTTTAATTCAATAATTTGAATTAAAGGCATCCTTGGTGCAGGTGCAGGCCAGAGTAGACTTTCAGGATCAGTGTTCGTTGAAAAACGAACTTGAGATCACCGGAGTTCCAGAGGTTGAAAATGAAAACCCTACCACATAGCCCTAGTCACGGCGAAGAAAATCGGTGTTGATCTGGTGGAGTCCGACTTGGACGAGGTCTCCCGTGTTGGTCCGCGGCGCCCGGCGTCCGTGCCAGTAAACATGAATAGACCGCGCCTTATAATGCTGCGATTGACCCGCCGCTCCAAGCAAGTTGAGCTTTCCAAAGCTGCAAAAAGCCGCCATAACCAAACAACAGCTGATATTGTACCTGGCTCCTCAAACATTTTGTACATCAACGAGCGCTTAACTAAGTCGAATCGTCTTTTGTTTCGCGAGGCCCGCCTGCGTTGTAGACAATATGGCTTTCGCTACTGCTGGGTCCGGGATGGTGCTATCTACGTGTGCAAAGCGGAAAAAATTACCTGGACCTTGATCAGCGCATTGGGCATATTTCTATACCAGCCACAGATTGATAAGAAGTGTGTGTTTTATACAATCTCTCTGTGTTTTATACAATCAGTGTTAAATCCTTTGTGTCACCTTATTTTAATTTATCGTTTCATTTTATTCCCCTTATGTATTAGCCACTTATCCGTGACTTTACTTCAGTATATGTATATAAGCATAATTTATTTATCAACATATCTTTTCGTTATTACATCTGTGCCAATATCTTTAAATTGTATATTCAAACTCATAATACTATTTTTGGTAATTTGTGTATTATTCTGTTATTCATTGATAGTTATATGTATGCGTAAATCAGTTGGACTTCTCTGCTGTTGTTTGGGCTTCTCCTATACTTGAGTATGTAATTGCCTGATACTCTGTTCGGTTCTATCCGACTTAACCTTTTTTTTTTATTGTAAAATATAATTATGATGGTTCATGATGTTGCCGGTGATATAGATAACTCTTTTAATATTGAGTGTCAGGCGAAATAATTACTGGAAAACTGTAGAGAGGTATTAACAGACGAATATAACATTAAAACTTTAACTTTCAATATCCGTAGCATACATAAAAACTTCAACACTTTCTGTGTAACTTAGACAGATGATGTGTAGATTAGACAACGCTTTCGATTTGATTGTGCTCACCGAATGTTGGCTTGGACTTGACAATACAGTGGGACAGTTACCCGGATACAGTGCGTTTAATACAACAAACAATCTTAATCAATGTGGTGGTGTGGTGGCTTATGTCAAAGACTGTTGAAATGCTACAGCTTATGGAATGAGCGATCCGGACGATGAAATCGCTGCCGCAGTGCAGGCAGCGATCAATGCACCTACATGGATTATGATGATGAAAAGTATTCACTGTAGTTTTTCAGGACCAAAAGAATATATATATCAAATTTCATCAAACTATGTTCAGTTATTTCCGAACTGGGAAGTAACAGTAACATAATATACACATACATACATCCACATTTTTTTGTACAATTCCCGCCCAGTTTATCAGCAAATCCAACAAAGTTTCCAAGCGCCGCGCCTGAAACTTTCGGTGAACTCTTCAAAAATCGCAGTTTGCTTAAGGCCCTACATGTGTTTTTTTGAATTGAAATTTCTTTAAAATGTTCGATACATACGGAGTACCATGACTAAACAAGGGACCGTCACGAGAAGTTTTATATCATCTCGCTTATATAATTCTGTAACTATAAGCTCCAAACGTCTTATTTTAGAGTCGTTTTTTAGCTTATCCACCTGAGCATAACACGCGCCAAAACAACGTAGCTACTACTGGAATACCGGTTAGTACCGCTTTTTATGCTCAAGTGGATAGTCAGTTCAATGATGTAACATTTAATATTTTTTTGGACGCGTAGAACAAAATCAGCAAAATTTATGTTTTTAGGATCTTTAATTCGGTATAAATTAGACCAGATTGATTTGGGTGTTGTTTTAAATATCTTGTAGAGAAACATTAGATTCAATATGTATTTTTCTACAAAAAGTCTACATAACACTAAGTCAAATTAAAAAAGGAGTGGATACAGTGAAAATCACAAAAATGTCCGCAGCGCTCGAAAAGTCCACATTTAATTAAAGATTAAGCATATTGTAGGAAGGAAGAAGTTTCACAGCTCAAAATGGAACCCTAAACTCCAGCACAGAGCGAACGAGAGGGTTCCAGGATCGCATCAAGTTGTACGTGGCATAGACGGCATTCAACTGACAAACGGCCGTGCGCCCCGACACAGCCCCACCCGGTTTTTGATGCTTTTGATAATGTTCTTCTAATCTCACTCAATACTAGATTTTCTATATAATTCAGATTTATGACGATAATCGACGTGCGTAAACGAAATCACGATACAAAAATACTCTGAGCTGCGTTTGTTTTTTATAACGGCTCTACTAAAGTACAAATAGATATCAGAATATAATTTTGAGTAACACATTGTGGTCACACGGTGGGTTATTAAAACAATATTATGAAATCATTTAATAAAGCAACAGACCCGCATAAAATATTAATTGTGAATAATGTAAATCATAAAATTGACGTACAAACCCGTTTTTTTGTTCTCTTTCTAATCTATAAAATTTCTAATTTGGCAACAGATTACAAAAGTCAAAACGGAGCCCTAATTGCTCCGTTTTGACTTTGAAAATGCAAATGAAAATATTTAATTCACTTCAGATAGCACCTTAATGCCGTCCGCCGCCGTTCAAGCGGACGCAAACTGTTTGTTTATAAACAAAGCAAATTAATTTACCGTGTAGTTCCAGCGGCAGGAATGGATTGTTCTAAATTGTTTGAGAAAATGAGGGTAGTTTATATTTTGAACTCTAAATAGCGGAGATAGGTATGTTTTTTAACAAATGTGGAGTTTGGGTGAGATGTTTATTAGTTTTTTTGGTATATTAACCAGTACAACGTTTTAATTTTGTTTGCGTAAATAGATGTGTTCTCTTTTAAAAATAAAACATTATATTATTGGAAACTAATCAACATAGAATCCTAATTATAAAAAAGCCCCATATAATGATCGAGAACAGCCTTGTGCCATACAATCACAATTTCATTTCTAATTCCTTGTAGACCAGTCGCGGTCGCGGTCGGGACCGCGACTGATTGCAGTAACCTCTCCAAATTTTGCTAAGATACTGTTTCGGACGAGGCATAGAATAACTAATAGTAAGTGGCTTCGGTCAAGATTGATAGAGTGGTTTTTGAGCAGCTCGGTTTGCGAGGGTTGTGTGTGATAACAAGTTGTTGGTAGATAAATTTACAAGGTCTTGGAGAAGGGTCTTGTTTGGTGCTTGTAACTTAACTTTTGAGCATAGATCTAATTAAAAGTAGCAAGATTCGGTATCAGCTCCTAAGGCGTGGACCGCATAAATTAGGCGCAACGCACACAATTACGCTTCATTGGCTTTAGCGACAATTGGAGTAGCGTTTGTGTAGCAAGTGCTAGCAATGACTCTCATTCGCGATAAAATCTGTTGTTGTATATCGTTGTTGTTGATGCACATTGCACATGTAGCACGACGACGGTGGGAATGTAGCAGTGTGAGTGTTTCCCTGTAATTGTACCTATTCCAGTAAAATAGTTTTTTACATTATATTAAAGCGTGTCGTATCTTCACCTCTTTAAAATTAGGTCTATGCTTTTGAGTAATGTTTTTACTGATGCAATGCGATGGAAACGTAAAGATTGTGGATTGCGGTAACGGACAAGCGTGGATCCAGGATGGGGGAGGGGGGAGGGACATAGGGTCATGACCCCCTGGGCCTATGCCAATCATTTTATTCTTTTAGTTCCATTTTTTATTATAATTATTTTTTATTATTATGTTTATTTTCTACACCGATAGAAATAAATCAAAAACTCCGCGCTCGCTACGCTCAAACTTTTGGTGGTCTGTTTTCGTCTTTGTGCAATTTCAAATTATGTTTTAGTTTTACACTATAGAAATGCTTCGGAGGGCACGTTAAGCTGTCGGTCCCAGCTGTTATTGATTCTTGGCCGTCGTTAAGCCCTGTCGGAGACCCTCGGGCGGCCTGACAAACTCTGACCCCAGAGGCCACAACTACCTCATACGACAAACAAAAAACATATAAAATAACCAGGAACTTTCGCGCTCGCATCCGTCGCGCTCTTAACCTTGCCTGGGGGTAAATCCTATAGTTATGTTAAATTTTCTTTTAGAAAAAACCTTTCAATTTTAGACCTCGCTTCGGTTGCGCTTCTATGAAAAAAATGCAATTGCGTTAATTCGTTATCTTCACATGATTTGGAAAAAACCCTAAACTTTTCGTGCCTCTTTGAATTTAAACCACGTACGTAAATTGGTTAATCTCGTAAGATTTTCAATTATTCAATTTCTGCACTGACAGGAATACTCGTATTGCAAATAGTATACACGCTGCGTTCGTTTTGACGCATAATGCCAAAAACGCAAAATGCCAAAATCAAAAGATTTGGCGTTTTGCATTAGTGAAATAATATTTAGGCAACATAACAAACGCGCATAATGCCAAAAATGCAAATTGTTTTTGCGTGTTTTGTTCTTATCAATGCATATTTGAATATTACTTTTTTGGAGTTATGTTTTTAGAACTATTTAACAGGCAGAAACTGATTTGTGCTTTTATTTAACTTGCAATATTTGTACCAAATACAATATTTGCAATATTTGTGCTTTTATTTAACTTGCAATATTTGGTACAAATATTGCAAATATTACAAATATTGCAAGTTAAATAAAAGCACAAATATTGCAAATATTGTATTTGGTACAAATATTGCAAGTTAAATAAAAGCTTTTAAAAATGGGACAAACAAAGAGGTTGAATTTCTTCTAACCTACGAAATATTGAAGCAACATGAGTTTGTAACATGAGCCTCTTGGCTCCGTTAGCGGATCCAGCCTTTGAGTCAGGGGCGGGGGGAGCATACACTGTATGTATGTATGTATGTATGTATGTATGTATGTATGTATGTATGTATGTATGTATGTATGTATGTATGTATGTATGTATGTATGTTTGTTTAGGTCAAATCTTGCAGCAAGCTGAATTAAAACCATTTCTTCTTATCCTACGGAGTTGAATTTCTACAGGTTGGTTTAGTTGCGATGATTTTAAGTTTTACAATGCCATGCTTGCTGCATTAAATTTTTACATTTAGTACCCCTCACAAAAATATTTTCTTCAAATCCATCCCTCAACCTCAGCGTTGTAAACTCACACGTTCCACGCGAAACGCGAAAGTTTGATACATTCTTACCCCGCAAACATTTCTCCGCGCGGATACCCGCTGACATTTCAATATCTGCAACTTGTGTCGAGAACTGTTTCCGATGCGGCAGTTTGCAATATGCGCTGCAGTTTTGGTGAGATTTTAATGTGATGTATCTAAAATGATCATAATAAAAACATGTAGCTTACTTCCACCAAATCTGTCAGACAAATGATAAAAGATAAAATTAATATATAACAATAAATTAAAACCCCACGCTAACCCCAAACCCTACCCAAATTACATATAGTAAAATATAAATGACATGAAAGACCAGAAAAATATTTTTATACATAATATATGTAGGTATATCTACACAATAAAAATCATATACCTCTATCCAAATACTAAACGTCTGACATCAATACGACACGTGTTTTGCCTCTGCTACATTTTAATTTTACCATTTATCATTTGTCTGACTTTCAGTTTTGGCGGAAGTAAGCTACATATTTTTATTTTGCTGGATGGATGGATTTCCGCAAAGTAACGCAAAGTAAGTCTATCAACTATATGTGATGTATCTTTAAATTCGAAAGTGATAGATAGTTTTTGTCTACTTATCTACAAGTAGTTGTTTGAAACAAAAGTTAAAACAGCTCTTAATGAACTTAAACATCCTTTATAATAATATAACTTAAAAGTATAAGATGCAAAAGGGTGCCAATAAAAATGTAGTGTACCGTTTTATATTGCGGGTGGCATGAACACACACATCAAAAACACTCCACAAACTTCCAAGTTCCCAGAACAAACATTTACGCTCATCACACAAATGTTTACCGCGGCCAGGATTTGAACCTGGGATACTAATCTTGGAAGGCACGTTAGCCACCAACTGTGCCAGAGTGTCGTTACTGTTTGTGGTACCTCAATCATAACGAGTGAAAATATATCGTTGAATCACTTAAACCAGTAAAGACATTGTGAAAATGAGAAATTACCAATTCAAAGACTTTTGACATTCTCGCAATACGAATAAATTATTGGCGATGGATGATGTCCCGTTGTATCTTTCAAAGTGAGGGTAAATGGGGGTTTCCTGTTTTTTTACTTAATTGATTATAGATTAATTTTGACCAATAATTTAACTTGTTTAATTACTGCTGATACAGATGCTACTGATAACTCGTCCGCTTCTGGACACATACCTCAAATGTTGCGCCACAACGATAAGTTACTCGCTGATGCATCCACTGGCCTTTTCTCTCACCAGGTTTTCGGTCCACTGCGTGAAAAGCCACCTTATGCTTCATCTTCTTATCTGCGGTTGTCACACGATTATTTGTCGTGGGACACTTGAATTTAATTTAAATATTTTTTAAGAGTAGCGTTGTTGTGTGTAGCACATACTCTCTCTTCTTTATACTACTCTTTTTAGTTCATCTTCCCGGATTCTTCCTTGATTTTAAAGATCAAGTTAGAAAACTATATCTTGAAATCTTATTTCACTTCCCCTTGTCTTGTCATTCTTTTTCTCGAATTAACTTTAGGAATATATGATATTATAATAATTTTGTAATGGAAATATTTGGGTCATGGACGAGATTCGAACTTGCACACTGTGCCCAACTAAAAAATACCAAAAAATGTACCCAAATTTTTCCATTAGAAAATTATTAGATATATTTACGCTAAGTAGGTGTTAACTGCTATAAAAAATCATAAAAATATATGATATTGATATAAATGTATTTACTATCG
This sequence comes from Alsophila aescularia, assembly GCA_946251855.1. Classification (NCBI taxonomy): domain Eukaryota; kingdom Metazoa; phylum Arthropoda; class Insecta; order Lepidoptera; family Geometridae; genus Alsophila; species Alsophila aescularia. Next base: position 60,833,435 of record OX276380.1, on the reverse strand, counting down.
ATCTATATGTATTTTATAAATTTTATGTTATGTATGGTATTTATTGTATACTTTCTGTACCCACGGCTTCGCACGCGTGGTCTTTCTTAATGTTCAAAGTACTACAATGTGCTATTCCAGGACAAATATACGAACATTTGACCAACATTTCTTCATCCGTCAAAAATACTTTTATCAATTGCTCGGCTTCTAACTCCCTGGATTGAGATACCAATTACACCAGTTTTTAAATCAAACTATCTAACAATGAAAACTGCATTGCAATTGATCCAGTAGTTTGGCGAGATGCGTGAACAAACAAACATACAGACAAACAGATAGAAAGACACGATTAAATAAAATGTAATATTCTTGTTTAATATCTTTTTAAGCATCCAAGGGCATTTTTCAAAAAACCTCCCCTCCCATTGGACCCTTCACATTTTTATTATAAGTATAGATTATTAGATATTTATTTTATTGTATTAGTATGTATTTTTATTAGTTATATAATTTATTTTAGTATAATTAGCATATTTTTATGATATCTATATGAGTACACCTCCGTCTGTTGTCGTATTTATTTCCTCTCCATCCAAAGGTTGTCTGGAAGAGATCGCTTTTTAGCGATAAGACCGCCCATTGTAAAATAATATTTCTTAGTTTTAGTACATTTGTGTTTGTAAATTTTTGGTGTACAATAAAGAGTTATCTATCTATCTATCTATTCAAAATTTCACCACTCTTAACATCTTCTATTCCTTAGAAATAGCTCAAAAACAATACGTTCCGAATTCCCAGAGCAGATTCCGCTACATATTGGATAAGTTCCCGTTCCGTAACGGATACTATTCAACATAAGTTGCGGATATTGAAATATCCGCGGAAAAGACGAGAGGGCCGAGAGTGATCAGTTTAAACATTTTAGTTATTTTCCTTTGTGACTTGTTGCAGAACTGTTTGTCAAAAGCATTGGGCAAAATACGTCTTAGAAACGTTACGATACGAATATGTTTCTATGGATGGGCACAGATACGTCTACACGGTGGTAATGTTTTCATGACATAGAGAATATGGATAAATATAAGATCGCTGTGCTCAACATTGATTCTATTCAGTAATCGAAGAGTCCTGGTAAATTGTGCTTGCAGGAGAAAATTAGTTCTACTGAATCGAATCAGCGTTGAACAGCGATCAGATATTTTCACATGTTCTTTGGTGAAATTAGCTGATGTTGTCCTTAATGTTAGTTTTTAAATTTAAGATAATTATGTATGAAATCGTCAATTTTCGCCGCTGACTCTACCACTTTTTGTGAGTCTGAAAATGGGAGGGCCAAGTGGAAAGTGTGTGTGCTCACGTGGAAAATTCATCCATTTTTCATAGAAGTCTTTTTCTTTTTATTTCAGATGAAGCTGTGTAAAATAGCCATGTGGCCGTATATTTATAGTGTCCTATAAATATTTCAAAAGAAACTGCCTTTTTTTTTATTTGAACACATAGCATTTTTTGAGATCGGGAACTGCGATCTACGACAGAGCTGTCTTTGTCGCTTACACATTTATTTAATTTAAAACCAGTCTAAAGTTGCTCGCGAACATAACACCTGTGATAGTTTTGTAGTGTTTTGTTTGTTCTCAATAGTGGAGAAAGAACTAGTGTTCTTTCCACTTGAACCCCCCCGTTGGAACCCCTGAGGGGTCATAGTGGGTACTACTACACTTGGTCCCCCAACAAAGGGGTTTAAGAATAATTACAAAATTTTAATTCCACTTGAACCCTCTGAGTCAAAAACGAAATAATGAAAAGAAAATTGATATATTTAGTATAATTTTAATAATAACATTGGACATAACTGCATATCTTTTTTGATGATGACTGCGCTATTGCTACGAAGTTTAAAAATACCGGTATTTAAATTTCTTGCTTCGTAAAGACCGCTTCAGATTCAAATGGCAGTTACCAAATACTGGTTACCAAATCTATTCCTTTGTCTTCCAAGAGAGTCTTGACACATTCGTTACAGATAGTAGGAATAGGTTGTAAATTGTGGTCCACCAAACTTAGTTAAAATTAATTGCACATGGCAACTAATTTTAACAGAGGAATTGTCCTCCTGAAACAGTAAAATTTTCTTTCCTGATTTCTTTCATCTAGGTATTTGTTAATTATTATTCGTACAATACATAAATTCGACTTACGCTAATATTTATGTATCTTGCGCATTTTAACTTCTTTTTATTGGCACAACTCCACAGCATTGATTTATTCTTATAAGTTTTATGTGATACTGGTGACCAAAGTACAAAAGCACCTTTCCGTCTTTATAATCAATGATTTCAATATTATGACAAAAATCAGCCATGGTGTTCTCACATAATTATTATTATTATGTCAAATATCATGGTGAAAAGATTAGAAATCTACGGAGAATTACGTTAATAACTAAACTCTTTGACGTCGACTGCAATGATTTTATGCTCAGGGAGTCCAAGAGTAACACAGAGTATCCGTGGACCACCCAGGGGGACCAAATGTAATAGTGAGTATCCTTGGACCCCTCAGGGGTTCCAAAGGGGGGGGTTAAGTGGAAATAACGAATAATAACATTTGGTGAAGATATCTACTGTTTAATTTTTTAAATTTTATCTGACGCCTACGAGACGTTTACTTTATAGGTGTCTCGCTCTGCACTGCAGCGCCGACACATAACGTGATATAGTCGCTTGCGTCACATCTCCGGGCCCATGCGCTTGCCGACCGACCCTACATAGTGTTATTTATCTGAAGGGTCTACCTACATTATCATAATGTCCACAAGTTGCAGCGGATGTGGGAACAAAATCCTCTCTATTATGTACATGGAATGCTCACTATGTGGTGAGACTTATGACCTGGCCTGCGTAAATAGCGAAAAGCGAGGCCTGCTTGGATCATATATATTTTAAATCTAGATCTCAGCTGTCTATTGGACTTGTTTGTAAAGCCGACATCACTGACCATAGTATGGTTATGCTAGGCACAAAATTAACATTTTTTAAAGAAAACTCTAAACCTTTAAATTGTTTCATCTCCATGACAGACTTATCTGCAGTTGTGAATGAATTAAAAGAAGTAAACTGGTCAGCTATAACTGTCATACAGAATATTGACGCTGCGGTTGAAAAGTTTGTCACCCTTATCAGTCAAGCTGTCTGTAACCTTACAAGTAATAAAAAACTTAGCCGATCTATATTTATTTTAAAGTCCTCGATCACTTCTGGGCTTATCAAATATATGGGTAAACGTGATGAGCTTCACCTTGAGGTCAGAAATCACCCTAAAAACCTAAATCTTAAGCTTAAATACTCGCGTTACCGTAACGTGTTTACTAATCTGCTGCACAATCTAAAACGCAGTCATGAAAAAACTGAACTTAATAATAACAAGCAGAACCCCAGAAAACTTTGGCAAACTATTCAGGAAATTACTGAGAAATCTAAATGTAAGAATTTGACAAACAATTTATTTACTTATCTCAACAATCATTACACTATTGCAATAAATATTTTTCTAGTGTAGGTGAGAAATTAGCAGGCACCCTGCTACTTAAACTCAAAAAAACCCTGAAACTTTAGCCTCTGAAATCAATGTAGGTGAAAGTGCCCCGCAGAGCTTTTTTATGCAGCCCACTGATAGGTTTGAAGTCGACAAGCTAATACTCAAATTGAAAAATAGTAGTGCTCCAGGTGATGATGGATTCACAGTAAAATTAATTAAAGAGATCAAACATGATAATATTGAACCTCTCACTTACATCCTTAACCTCAGCCTATCTAGCGGTTCTTTTCCTATTTCGTGGAAACACGCTGTTGTAATTCCTATCAACAAAAAAATTATATGCCTATTTTGCTTCTTGGTATATTTTCCAAAATACTCGAGAGAATAGTCAAGAAGCGCCTAATAGCCTACCTTGAAAAGTTTAAGCTCCTCTCAGAGAAACAGTTTGGGTTTAGGCTGGGTAAGTCGACTGAGCATGCTGTAAGTTCTCTGACTAACCTAATCAGCGACTCTCTTGATGGCAGCCGTAAGTGTATCGGAGTATTTTTGGACCTCGCCAAAGCCACAGTACAAAACAGTTCACCACAGTTCAGTTCAGTTTTCCACAGTTCGATACAGTTTTGGTGCCAATTCTTCTTAAAAAGTTAGAGCACATTGGTATCAGAGGCTCACCTCTGAGCTGGTTTCAGAGCAACCTTTGCTGTAGATGGCAATCCGTTAAAGTCGACAATGTCACCAGTTTAGATCTACCTATAAATTACGGCGTCCCATAAGGAAGTGTCCTTGGTCCCACCCTATTCATAATTTATATGAATGACTTACATTTAGCCGTTACTGTAAACACCAACCTAATTTGCTACGCAGATGACAATGTTGCTCTGTTTTGTGGCAATTTCTGGAAAGCCGCACTTGACACGGCTGATGCTGGCATGAGAGCTATTGGTAGCTGGTTGGATAATAATCTACTAACTCTTAATGCCAAGAAAACCAATTATATTTGCTTCTTCAAGACCCGTGCCTCCCAGCCTAACACTCCAAATGCCTCAAAATTCACTCCTCTACCTGCAACCACTTATCATGTCAATGTGTACAGATTTAAAGAGTGAATACTATAAGATATCTTGGCCAGGGCGGTCGCACTCCGCAACAAGTACAAATATTCCTTCGGGGCCGTAATATTGGGGTTCATTCAGTACAGTGTCAAGCGTGCGCTCGATGAGTCGCGCGCCGTGTGTTCAACGATAAAGTACCTACTAACGTAAAGTTTTAGTCAAATTTTATCCTTTCTTAATTATGAATACCAAGGAGAAACCTAGAAGGTATATATTCGGTCTGACAAATATCGTAAAATACCTACATACAGACATTTTATTACGTAGGTATCCATTCCATCCATTTCTTTTTCATTCATTATTAAGCATCGAAGTCAGACAGGCACCTTTTATTCATCAAAATGTAACCTACTATGATATAATCAAATAATGAGGTACTAGGTCTATTCTGATAAGAATGTCATTATATGTAGTTAATAGAACTATCAACATTTATAACAATAAGTAATAAGATAATTCATTTTTACATAATTGTTTATTCGGTTACAATATGTAAGTCATATTATATCACAGAATAATTACTAGTACAAGTACCTAGTCATATCTTGATACAACGCTACCTAGCGTAAAAGTGACAGAGCGATTATGAAATGATTAGAGTAATGGAAGCTCTCGCGCGTTGTGATACGGTACATTCTAGCCTGCACGCAATGGGTGAGCGTCTTCTAGGTAAATATAATTGAAAGATCGCAGCGCTGTGCGAGTTAAATTGCACTTTATTGCGTTGTAGCGAGAGTTGCTATGTATTTAAATGACTTTACTCAGTTATCCTTCTGTATTTGTACTATTATTTATTCTGTGTCTTGGCGTAGTAATTGACGAAAACCTATCATTTAAGGCACACTTAATCGTTACTGCAAAACGGGTTCGGAAAATAGTATACCCCATGAAACTGTTACGCAATTCCGCAGACCTCTGGGTTCTACAACTTGTTTACTCCTCACTTTGTGAATCTTTACTTGGATACTGTGTTACCATTTGGGGAGGCGCTGCTATCACGTATTTGTTGAGACTTGAACGCGCTCAGCGCTCGGTTCTTAAAAACATGCTTAAAAAGCCCTTTCACTATCCCACAAAAGCACTATACGCCGATGCTAAAGTTTTAAACGTCCGTCAACTGTATATCCTTCGTGCTTTTATTAAGCATCATTCTAAAGTTTTATCTTCTCCTGACTACCTCATTCAATTAAAAACCGCACCTTCAGACCTCCCCGTGTTTTTGTTCGAACCAAGTTCGCTCAAAGACATTCTAACTTTTTGATTCCATTTATTTACAATAAAATAGTTAAAACGCTCGATGTCAAATGCTGTAACGTCAAACAAGCAAATCGTTTTGTTCAAGGGTGGCTTCTAAACTTATATAACGATGGCACAGAGAAGTTTGTCAGAGTTGTTCGATAACTAAGTTAAATCCTAATAATTTTACATCTTTATGCTTGACGATAATCCCGTCAGTAGGTAAACTAATAAAAATATTTTTAGTCTCTTAGAGTATATATTTTACAAAACTATATGATACTAAATCATTATAAAATGTTATATTTCACTTATTTATTAATATTTAAGTATTTTAAGTTTGTTATTAATTTTATTTTGGGATGCTCTTGTCGTATTTATATACCTAAATGTTAACTTGTAAAAGGCCCTCACGAGACAGGCTTTGTCCTAGTGTGGGGACCACTAGTAATTCCTTTTTTGTTCTGTACTTGTTTATGCAATAAATATATTATATTATATATATATATATATATATATATAATATTATATTATATTATATTATATTATATTATATTATATTATATTATATTATATTATATTATATTATATTATATTATATTGTATCATTATTATATTTAAAATGAACAAAATAAAAAATATGTAGCTTACTTCCGCCAAAATTGTTAGTCAGACAAATGATAAATGGTAAAATTAACAAAAGTAAAACCCCAAGCTAAAACAAACCCTACCGAAATTGAACTGTTGTAAAATTTAAATGAAATGAAAGCTCAGGCCTGGAAGCGAGAGAAAAAACTCAAGCACTCGAAGAAGAAGAAAAAAAGCACTCGAAGAGTCAACATCATCCGAAGATGCCTCGTGCAGAGGCGAAACACGTGTCGTATTGATGTCAGACGTTTGGTATTTGGATTGAGGTATATGTTTTTTATTGTGTTTTTATAATATATGTATATAAATATATCAGTGTTACGTTACTTCTATTTGAGTAGGGTTTGTTTAGCGTGGGGTTTTATATTGTGTATTATATTGTAGTTTTTTTTTTTTTTTTTTTACCTTGCTTCGCCCAACTCGGGTAAAAATACAGAACCACTCATCGAAATTAAAATAATCTTTTCTTAATTAGGGGTGTCATAATGACAAGTTGCTTTGTAGCCTTGTAATCAGGCCCCCTATTCAGAACCCTTCGATAACTCAGTTATCGATCGATATGGTATTATTTGTTCTGTGGATTTTTCATTCACAATATCGAATCGAATCGATTCGGTTCGCTAAGATTGTGACGAGGTCAAAACCTCTTTCATAATAATACTCTTTTGATATCTTAATTCTTTCATAATCCATTTCTTTTCATTTTGATAGTTCATTATTCATTCTATATACAAATAACCTGTCATTCCAATATATGGATTTTTAGCAAACCCGAAATTGTTATAAAATACCAATAATAAGATTATTACAACTGGACTCTTATAAAATACATAAAATAATACCTTCGTAAGTGGTCGTTTTCATCCATATTGTAGCACCACGAAAAAGTCTATGCACCTGTTGTTCCTGTAATTCTGTTGTCCACTGAGGCTTGGTCCCTGGGCTGGTGGAGCAAGCCCAAACCCTGGGACCGCCTCGTGGCAAGGGAAGGTTCGAAAGGTTGTGAATCGGGAGGCAGTGACCTATTATCAGATACATGTTCAGCTGTGAGACTGTGACTCAGGCATAACAAGAACAGTTATCTTGTCATCAACCAAAGCTGTAGATTAAGTGATAATTAGCGGCACGCGATCTACATATGGCACCATCGGTAATTAGCAACATTAGTCGGTTATTGTCAGCATTGACTGTATCAATTACCGGTCAGTAAATTAATTCTCAGCTGGAGTGGTGGCTGGTTAGTGTGATGTGAAGTGACGGGTAGTCGTTAGTTCTCATCTGGAGATGATAGTTCGTTAGTTTGAAGTTTTTTTTCTTATACTTCTTCAGTAAATAATCCATAAACCCCTTCATTCAAAAGTTATGCGTTATATCTTGTGCTTGTATCTGTTTCCTGTGAAGTTTATCTAGGTAAATTTTGTAATATATTTGCAGATATATTATCTTTGTTAAATACTCTGCTAGAGTTAAAATTACAAATAATACCTAGATATTATTAAGAAATTGTAAAAAAGTGGGATACTTACTGGAAGAAATATATATAATTATAGTCTCAGCCTTAGTGAAGTGTAATCCACCATCTTATGAGATCAGAGTGCCTACCTTTTAGAAACAATTTAACCACGTTTCAAAACACAACGGAAACAGTACCAATTCAAACACAATGCTAATATTTAAAATTGTTTATTTTTTATTTCAACACTAACTGTGCCCGCAGCTTTGCCCCCGTGGTCATTTCTCTGGGTTAAAAGTTACGTATGTGCTTACATGTTTAAAAAAATGATATTTTCTTATTCAGTAGCTTATTTGAAGTCCCAGACAATTTTTAGGGTTCCGACCCCAAAATAAAAAAGGAACCCTTATAAGATCACTTCGTTGCCCTTCTGTATTTCAAGACCCCTTTTCTCAGAAACGCGTGCAGGTATCAAGCTGAAATTAATATCAAATACTCATGTCTGGAATTATATAGATCTTTGAAAAAACATACTTCTAAGTCAATGCAATCAAAAGATACGGTAGGTTATGCCGCATATTTTGACAGTCGCAAGGGAATCAAACATATAGAGTACTTCCCGTTGACCAAGAATCAAACATATAGAGTACTTCCCGTTGATCAAGAATCAAATTTATTTGGCAACAAGCAATGTCTCATGGCAAAGCAAAGGAAAAAAATGACAACAGTAAATTTGCATATGTTTTTGATGAGAAACATCTTATGGCGCGGTAAGGGAGTAAGGCCAACTCTTGGCGTGGCGTCAGCTCGGCAATATTCGATATTTCACATCTGCCAGGCGTCCCACGACTGCTCATACTCGTTTTTTTTTCTATTATAATGTTATTTGCAGTTAGTAAACTGACCGCGACCTATGTTGATATGTATGGCGACAACAATTTTACAACGGCTAAGTTAAGTTCGTATGGGACCCTCAGTGCGCGAATCCCGCTCGCACTTGACCGGTTTTTATATAATTATCTTCTTTGTACACACTTTTTGTTACATACTGCTTTATTATAAGTACAGATTGAACACAAAAGCATTTTCTTAGAATTTAATACAATCCGCTGGCTTAGCAAAACAGCAATACTTGCATGGGATTCCTTGCATAACTGGTGGCGCAATAAGCTGCTGCATCGACCTCAATGGCATGCTTGGCACGTAAATGCATAGGGTAGGCCAACTTATTTGTGTATATTAAATTTATTCTGATATAACCAGTCCGTCAGAAAAATGATCGGTTTCTAGGAAACATTTCATGTTCCATCTGGAGGCGTGCTTATTGTATGGTTTTGCCATGTTATTTCAGTGTAGTCGACATTGAAGTGTACTTACCTTTATTGGCTTTCAATTTAGGCAATTTAAAAATCTACTACCAAAAACTAAAAAATCCTGGGTGTTTCCTACAGTCCACCCAGCTTTTCTGACCCCAGCTACATATTAATGTGACGGTGAAGCATAGTATTTTCGAGATTGCCCGTGGCAACTTACCACCACCATTTTCCGTGATAAAAAGCATCCTATGTTGGTCTCTATATGGTACAGTATCTTTTTATCAAAATTAAATCAGCCGTTTTGGTGAGAAAGCTCCCCAAACAAACAAACTAATAGACAACGTTTCACTTTTATATAATGGTGTGGATATAAAAGTTAAACATCCAAGCTCATCATCGTTGAAAGCAGAAGTAAAATCAGCATGTATGACTATTATTATTATTACTCAAGAAAGCAATTGTGTCAATTAGTATATTTGCTAAAAAATCACACAGTGATATTTTATTTCCTAAACTGTGAACAAAGTGACATTATTAATAATTTAGTAAAACAATTCAATAATTATTCTGATAATATCCTTGTCCAAAGCACCGCACACATATTCAATTGCATAATTCAACAGACCACAGCTATCCCTAACGAAGGCAATTCGCACAGTGGTCTCACCCGCTCCGGACATGCTCATAATAAATGTATTTTTCTAATATTTACGATTTAATTTCCGCACGCCGCTGTCGGCCGGACGCTTACCGTAAATTACGTGTTTAGTTGCGGATTAATTAATAATTTTAATATTCATTTGTGCGTTTATATGATATTAAATCGTGTAGCTGGTTTGTGTTATACGTACTTCCTTACCTTACTTTAATATATTAACACGCAGTAAAATATAGAAAATCATATCATGTATTGTTTGGAAAAGAAAAGACGACCACAAAACAGAACTTGAACCTGGAGTCTCTGTTATATTTAGCTTTTCTATTTTTCTACCAACTGGGCGCTTATTCACTATGCTGTATGAAATTTCTTGCCGAAAACGTGTGACGTCACTGACGACGTGGAATTACGATTCCACGCAGATATCTTAACGCGGCGCGTAACGTGTCTTATTGGCAATAGAGAATAATGGCCTTGAATTGGTCCACGATATCAAGAACTGTATGACGTCTTGTAAGACAAGTAGGTCTTACGCTTGATGGTAAGTGTCACGCCTGCTCATAAAAAGCACAGTGCAGGCCACAACATAGCCTTGCGTACTAATTTTAAATGTAATCTGCGATACTTTAATTGTTCCATATTTATGTGCATTTAGTAAGATATCAAATGTCATTGATGGGGTCCTACATAGCAAGCACTGATGCAAAATTAAATACATACTGTATAGTCAAACTATGCTAATTATGATAGCAACCGGCCAGAACCACGATTACAACAAGGACTCACGTTTTGTATTTTGTGCGGTTCGTGATCTTGCAGCGCGACCTCATGAAAATCGTCTGATATGCTCGAAGCCTAGATGATAGGTACTTTGATCAAAAAACGTGATTCCATGCCGGTTACTATCGTAATAAAATTTGTCAAAATCACGAAATCTTCAAGCATTTCTCGCACTCCGATTTTAATTTTGCCACTGATTTTCATTATGTGGGCGTGGAGTGTTACCCAAATATTTTCACAACGTCTTTAGGCAACCCGCTCTTAATAAAGCGTTCTAGATTTTTTTAGTTTTGCTTTAGAGTTATTGAAGTCACTCCGCGCCTAGCGTGTGCACTTCGCATAATCATTAAAAACATTTTAAAAAAAAGCAGCCATTTCATGGTAACAATTCAAACCAGCTAGCATAATAGAATGCGTACATAAAAATTCGTGAAGTGCTGTTGGCCAATTCCATTATCTGGAGCTGTTCCTGAATATCAATTCAGGTGATGCTTAATATAAAGATGCATTTTAATCGAAACTGAACCAACATGCAAAAATTCATTAAGAGGAAGTGGTTCTAATACAGATTGCAAAATTTGACCTTAAAAAACTTACATACAAACTTATATACAAACATTGCAAGTTAAATAAAAGCTTACAAAAATGTCGCGGGGTCGTCTTAAAGCTCATTCTAGTTATTTTCACTGCCTCAGTCACTATCAAGAAAAACTGTACACACCCCAGGATTACCTAAATGCCTGCAGATCACACGGCCATTTCCACACAAGATATGAACCACAGAGATATTGCCCAAACTATAATACAGAATGATAATGGTATAGAACACACAGTGTTGTAGCCTAAATTATTATTTACCCCAAGCAGACATCTCTCGCAGCAATTTCTTTCCGTCCCAACTCTTGAACATTATGACTAACGTCAGGTGCACCGTGTATCAGTAAATCATCTTCTTTGAAGTGGTCATGTTACTCAGGGATGTGGTCTTTATGGAGTCAATTATCATAATGCTCAGGGAGTGGCACTTAGCATTATCATAATCGAATTTCGTAAATTAAGCGAGCATGAGAAGTGTGTGGCATTATCAATCAAGAAAGGCATAACATTATTGCCTAGGTCAATATTAGCACAGGATGTGATGTTATAACTACAGTAGATTTCAGATTCTGTGATATATTATTCAAAATCAAAGTTAACAACTTTATTCTGTGTCTGTCTGTTGGTCTGTGCAGAATAACCTTTGGAACTAAGACCGGTTTTATGCCAGTTTTCACTAATGCGTAAATTGATTCTCGAGGAAGGTTTCAGTGTAAAATCTATCGGTATTATGTTTTGAATATACATCAGCCATTTTGTAAAAGTTTTTGGGTGCCTTGCGTAAACCTTAAAAACATAGGGTGCGTGCAAATAATGCACGAGAAGATTTTTGTAACAAGCTATCCTTTTGGTAAAACTTTTTTATGATCTATCCTAAAAAGTTCTACCGGTAAGACAAAAGTTCAAAAACTAAAACCCGACTATGGTCGGGTAAAAAATAGCCTATGCCACTCTTGCGATGAAGACGAATCGATTGATAACTCGCATGTCAAAATCGGACTAAGTTTTTAGTTTGAACACATAACCCTTAGTTTGCCATACCGTTACCAGGCAAAAAAGTAGCCTATCAATGACCCTTTATTCCTGAAGACGAATCGATTGACACCTCGGTTGTCAAAATTGAATCAACAGGGGCGACGCTATGGTGGAACATCCACATACCCACAAACATAGTGTATGTGGATGTGGTGGTGTAGAAACATAGATACGTACATACATAGACTGTTAAATTCATTACCCTTCTTTTGCTTTGGTGTAGTCGGGTAAAAAGATCTCACCATCATCATTTATGCAAAAAAAACTAGATCATATTTTTTTGTAAAGAAATATGCCAATATATAAAAGTGAAACGTTGTCTGTTTGTTTGCTTGTTTTTTTGGGGAGTTTTCACACCAAAATGGCTTTCCGATTTTAATGAAACTTTGTGAATAGGTACTGTTCAATTTAGAGACCAACAAAGGATGCTTTTTATCCCGGAAAACTTACCAAGTCGCCACGGGAAATACGGAAAATATCGATTACTCGCTGTAAGAAACGGTTGCGATCGAAACTAAATAATAACGAGTCTGTTAAAAAGCATCAAGAGCGTTGGTGCTATACATTTGCATTGGTTATTTAATATCCTAGAAGAACAAAGGATGCTTTTTTCGCGATAAACTGTAGTCCGCGCGGACAAAGTCGCGGGCGAAAGCTAGTAATTTTATAAAAGAGCATATCTTTAGTACCGGAGGAGATGGGGGGGGTATAATAAAATTATTTTTCAATAATGATTTACATAATAATGTTATGTCGATGCTCCGAACCTCCGTAGCGTTCTTTGTAACCTACAATTAATCAATCTGTGGTGCTCTGCGAATTTGTTATAGCGATAAACCTGCGGGTTGATACACTCAAATATTATCACAAACTAGTTTTGCCCGGGGCATTGCCCGCGTGTATATTCTCCAAGGAAAAAACTACAAAATACAGAATAACATAATCAATTCAGCCGTCAGAAAGATTTTAAGCAATTGCTCTACTACTCTCATTAATACAAAGTACATTTGATTTTAATTCAAAACATAAGCTCATAACAGTTAAAACCGCATTTCAATCGGTCCAGTATTATTTACGTGATACTCGAACAAACATCTAGACAGACAGACAGACCAATACATAGACAGACAGGCAAGATTTATTAAATCATTATATTATTTTTCAGTAGCTTATAGTCGCTCCCCTAGATCATTTTTTTTATAATTATATTCATTAAGCAGCCATTTTTGTCACTTACTGCTTTATTATAAGTATATATAGATATACCGTGTTTGTTATTTTCTTTCAATTAAAGAGCTTTCTTAGTTATCTATCACGATCAAGTTATTTAGAACGGCACCTAAAAGGCCCGAGATACGTTACTGGTCGATTAGTACACGTTTCAAAGGGGAGGGTACACTGAAGACAAGCGGCGATAATGGGAAGAAGTGCGCCATAACAATAATGTTTATTCATAATGTACTGTGGTGAGGTGGTGTGACTCACAGCTGGAGGCGTTATTGAGTTTTATCTAGTGAACCTTCGTGTGGAGTGTCGGGAGTGTAGGAGATGTAACATATTGACCCATATTTCATTTTTCAGGTTCCGTACACAAGGAGTACAAATGGAATCATATTTTATAGCAACGCTGTCTTGCAGTCTGAATGTTGTTCTGCCTGTACATCCGTCCGTCTGTCACCGACTTGCAGAGCCTAAATATAATTCTTTAAATGTACACATAATCATAATATGTTGTTCCGTGACTAACCTAACATTTAATAATAATATGTTGTTCCGTGAACATAACATTTAATATCGTATTTACAAATAAATTTTAAGGAAAGGAGGAGCATTATATTTTCTATTTATTTTGATTGTGGGTTATCGTTAAGTTAATTTAAAAATTCAGTAGTCATGATGAAAATTAGAACGGGCTAATTAAATGCGTATACAAAATTTCGTGTCTATGCTATTAACCATTGAGGAGTTCACAAATCAGGAGCCAGCCCAGAGAGCAGCAACCATGTCATGATAAAACTTCAAACCTAGCATTATATAATGCGTACACAAAATTTCGTGTACCTATGTGCTGTTAACCGTTGAAAATTTCCCTAGTCAGGAGCCAACCCGGAGTGCAGCAGCCATGTCGTGGTAAAACTTCAAATCAGCTAGCATAATATAAAATGTGTACACAACATTTCGTGTCTGTGCTGTTAACCATTGAGGAGTTCCCTAGTCAGGAGCCAACCTGGAGTGCAGCAGCCATGTCACGGTGAAATTTCAAACTGCCTATCATAATATAATGTGTACACAACATTTCGTGACTGTGCTGTTGACCGTTGAAGAGTTCCTTTATGTGGAGCTGTTCCTGGATGTCGATTCAGGTCATGCTTACCATAAAAATTCATTGTCATCGGAACTAAACCAACATGCAAAAGTTCAACTCAGTAGAATTAGAGGAAGTGGTTCTAATTCAGCTTGCAATATTTGATCTAAACAAACATACATACATACATACAAACATTGCAAATTATGTAAAAGCTTTTAATAAAAATTGGATAAATCAGGGTGCATTTTATTTATTTCATAAGTCTGTTTGTTTATATAAAAATGAAATAACACACTTATTAAATGGGGTATAAGTGTTTTTTTTTGTATATTATAATTTCTAAGTGAGAAAGGGGAAGAAAGAGCAAAAATTAAATGAACACAAAAACAAAGTTCGCATTTTCAAAGAACTTAAAACTTGATTTACTTAGTTGAATACTTTTGAAACAGCCGGCTAGTACGTTATGAGCCCTTTTTAGCAGTGTCCGTGTTCTTTTTTGCTGTGCAATCTTGTAGCGTAAAGAGCGTAGTATATGCTCGAAACTTAGGTCAACTCCTGTTATTACAATAGTATAATTATGTTTCAAACTCAGGAAAACACTAACTGCCGAATAATAGCATAATAGTCGTCAACAATCTTACTTAGTATAGATTTTGATAATTTAAAGCTTGATTAGCGTTCATTAACGATTATGAATGAAGAAGTAACGTTTTCTTTATTCATAGCAACTTTTCTATACTTATAATGAAGCAGTAAGTACTAAAAAGTCTATACAAAGAACATAATAAAAAAAATGTCTAGGATACTTAAAATAAGCTACTCAACAAGAAAATATAATATTTATTAATTGTGTTTGTCTGTCTGTTTGTTCGCGCATCACATAAAATCTATTGGACTGATGGCGATGTGGTTTTCACTTGTGGATAGCTGAGGATTTGACTTAAAATTTGTGTATCTCAATCCGATGAGTAGAAGTAGAAAAATTGATAAAATACTATTTGACGTCTGACCAAAATTTGATAATATTGGTTCTAGAATAACACAAAGGATCCTTATTTCCTAGAAATATGACCACGCGGGCAAAGCCGCGGGCTCCGTTATTATAAAATAAATCTCAATCAGTCAATCTCATGGACACCACACTATAAGCAAGCCACATTGTCCGCCCGCTGCAGCTCGCTGCGGCACCACACACGCCGCACTGTGGGGCCGCAGTGCGGACACGGCGCACATTCTGCAAAGCGTGGAGTTGCGACAAGTGACTGTACAAATAGGCGATTTTTTTCGTGGGATGTTCATGTGTTATTTAAGCTCATTTGAAATATGTTTGATGGGTGATATTAAATTTATGTTTTAATGGCGAAATTAAAGTTGAATTAAAAATGAATGAAATTATTTGCATATATTTTTAGATAACACTTTAACATTTGTGTTTCAATTAAAAGCATCAATTTTTAGATTTTGCTTTATAATTAATCAAATTGAGAGTATAAAAAATCCAATAATTTTAAATTCACGTAACTACGAGTATATAATTATAGTGATTTAAATTTTCGTATTCTAACAAATGATTCGTCTTGGTTTTTTTTTTTGGTCTTTCTGTATTTTTATCAAGAGATTATTAAACAAATTTTGAAAGCATAATAATAACGAGTCACAGTCAAGTACTTTTTACCCGACTATGGCGAAGCAAGGGAAGGGTAATGAGTTTAACAGTCTATGTATATGTGTATATGTATGTGGATGTTCCACAATAGAGTCACCCTTATTGGTCCTCTTTGAACTTGCCTTGAAGTTCAAATGATTCGACATACTAACATCGCCATAGAATAGAGTAAAATATATAGGTAATTATCTGGCTTTAAAACCTAATTGACTAAAAAAATAAGCGTTAATTTTGTTTAAAAATCTGTTAGTGGCACTAAATCTACAGTAATAATGAACTATAGTCAAGCTTGAACTATAGTCATTCTTTGCTAAACACTGTGCCTACACAGGTGTAAAGCCACAGAGTAAATAATAGTAAAGACACGAGCGCGGAATGCACAGTTGCAAACATTGTGCAACACATTCTAGCAAAACACCTACAAGGCTTGCGAGTGTTGGCATTTCAGGAACGTCGGCGCACTGAGCTTGCCAATTTTTCACACGTATGGAGATCTGCTCTTTATGTTCACTGCGCTTGTTGAAACTACAACAAAAAGGAAATAAATCCTTCCAAGTAGAGAAAACGCTGGTGCCTCCAATTTCTCCAGTGTCTACATTTCTTTCAGATCCTATATCATTACTGGAAAACAGGTTAAAACTTTTGTCTCTAAGAATTGTGGAAAGGGTGAAATGACAAAACTAGATGAAGGAACTAATCTATCCATCTATTCTATACTTATTACCAAGTAACAAAAAGTCTGTACAATGAAGATAATATTAAAAAATAAATAACTGATTTTTTAGATTGATTTTTAGACCTCCGCAATGGTTCAGTGCCGTTGAACCATATTTTTTAGAAGGCATTTCATTTCGTATTAAAATTCCTATTAAGTACATCGTTACTCTTATCGATAAAAACGTTTTTATGTTGATAGATTAGCTAAATTAATTACACAAGAATATAAAAATAAAAACATAATTGAAATATATTTAAAAAGATTTTAATAGAGTGTTTGTATATGAAAACATAGTGTTTTTACCTTTTTTTGATGCATCGGTTAACTACATAAATGTAAAAAAAACACTTATTTTTTCTCCACGAACATTAAAATGTGAGTAATTAAAATAGCTGAAGGAAATTATTGTTCATATCCTTACCCTTAAATTCTTGCATTATCAGCCGTCACTTCAAATGGCTTACCGCAGTTATCAATTTTTATTACGCTTATACCAATTCTGAAAAATATCAAGTTAGATGGACCGGAGCGCAAAATCCACACCGCGACGCTGCGTGCCGCGGCAGCTAAGTTGATCTCTCAAATCCGTTAAACTGTTGCCGCCATGTTGATTTTAGAACGCTGTACCCGCTCAGAGGTTATAAAATAAAAAACCCGATTGCGAACAAAACAAAAATGGGGCAAACAACCTTTGGATTTTGGTTTTGAAATATAAAATGCAGTCGAAATCCTCATGCATTTCATTTCCCCGTTGACGGGATCAGCTAGAACCTGTCAAGCTTACTCGTCATGCCTCCGACTGCATCTTAATTATATTTTTAAAATAAAAAATCTAAAGCATGTTTGCCTCTTTTTAGTTTTGTTCGCAGTCGGGTTTTTTGTATAGTTATAATATATTTTTATTTTAGATTTTTTATTTTATATTTTTAAGAATTAATGAGTTCGATTGCCAACCAACTTTAAATTGTTATAGATCCTAAATGGTCACTAGAAATAGAAAATAATAAAGGAAACCTAAACACAATTTTCAAATAGGTACCTATTAAATAATACTACGTCGACTTAAATTTATTTCTTTTTCACAATATGGCGTCTGCTGGTCACCATATTGAATTATGATTAATGTCATGTCTTTAGTAGCACTCGCAAGATTAATACAAAATCAAAGGAACACACATACATACATATATAGGCTGATAAACACATTATTACCGGGACTTTGCGTTGTGCAGTCTGGTAAAAAATTGGTCTAGGAGACTTAAAATAAGCTATTAAACAAGAATATAACATTTTTAGGTGTCTTTCTGTTTATCTGTGTGTCCGTCTGTTCACGCAAATTGTAAAAAACTACTGGACCGTTTGGGATACGGTTTTCACTGTTGGAAAGCTAAGCTTTTGACAAAATCTGTTTTTTTTATGAATCCTATGATTAAAAGCCGAGTCAATGTTAAAAAAAACTATTTGACTGCTGTACTTTTGGTACATTGTACAGGGTACCTACTTTTGGTCATTGAATAACATCTACGTTATGTACTTCTTTCTCAGATGAATATCCACGCAGGAAATGCCACGAGCACAGCTAGTTTAAGAATAAATATTAGTTTTCGAGACAAATAATCGTTATAACGACAGCATGATTTATTACTTTGATGTAGTTCAGTTTAAATAATTACAAACTAATATGTTTATCTTTAACCTGTGGACGAATACGTTTTTAGCGTTATTGTTTTTTAGGGTTCTGTACCTCAAAAGGAAAAAAGGAACCCTTATAGGATCACTTTGTCGCCCGTCCGTCTGTCTGTCTGTCTGTCTGTCTGTCTGTCTGTCTGTCTGTCTGTCTGTCTGTCATGACCTTTTCCTCAGGAAAGCGTAGTGGTATCAAGTTGAAATAAGTATCAAATGCTCAGGTCTGCAAACTTTTGGAGCAGGAAAAAAATCTTCTTAGTCAACGCAATCAAAAGATACAGCCATTTATAACGCATATTATGACACTCGCAAGGGAGTCAATACCTATAGGGTAATTCCCATTGGCCTATTATTGAAATTTGGTAAAAACCAATATCTTATGGCATAAGTAAATGGAAAAACCGAAAACCACGATTTATAAAAAAAACTAATATTATTAAAAAGTTCTAGGCTCCTTTCCCGTGACAGACTAACTATGTAACAAGTTTGTGCGGAACCCTCAGTGCACGAGTCCTACTCGTACTTGGCCTTTTTTTAAATATATAGAATGAGTATAAGGTTTTCCACACACACAATCTAACGCATGTCGCGAGTTAAAACTAAAGTTAATGAATATACTCAACTTTAAAAGTTCTTTTTACAAAGCACATCAATGAATAGCCTCGCGGGCGTCCGAAATCTTATATATTTTTATTTGTCCAGTTATCTGCTTCCAAAGTTTCTAAATGCTTCCACTGCAGTTTATTATGTCCAGCGACGACGATATTTGAACCACTCGGTAACTAGTTTTCAACTGGAGAGCTTTGTGTGAAATGTTTCTGTCTTCTTTCTTGAACTAGCGTCCGATTTGTCTTTTGTTTGATTGCGATTTTAAACTGGCTTTGAGCAGAATGTTGATATAATGTTGTATTTAATTATGTTAATTTGAATACTGAGTTTCATTCTCTTAGATTCTGAGCGACCTGATTATTTGTTTTAAGATTGGGGCAATGACTCTTCTTTCTCTGTCACTCTTTAGAATAAATACCGCCAGACTGCAGAATTATAAATAAAACCTACTTATATATACATATACACAAATAATTAATTCCATATTAGATACCTAGATCTACATCTACACTCATATTTTTTTGTATGCTTGCTTGTAATGGATAAACTTAAAAATATTGAATCGATTTTAGAAATTGTTTCATTAATAGATAGCTACATTATCAACGAGTTACATGGGTAGTATATTATTATTCAAAAAATAAGAGATCCCTATTGAAATTGCAATAATATAACCACAGGTATCAAAAATTCGCAAAAATTTCGATTACTCGCTGTATAAGGGATGGAATGACAACAAGACTGTCAAGTACGTGAGTAATAATCAAAAATTGTTTCAAATTTTTGGCTTAGTTTGTAAATCCGTCTTACCGGGACGGTAACGCCATCAATATTTTTTCCTTAGTATAATTATTAGATACTAGCTTTCCAGCCCACGACTTCGTCTGCGCGTACTAATGTTTATCGCGCGCTGTTTATCCTATGTTCTTCTAGGATATTAAAAACCAATGCAAAAGTAGGTATAGCACTAATTCTCTTGATGTTTTCTGACAGACTTGTTATTTACAGCGTGTAATCAACATTTTCCAGTTTTCCCATGGAAACTTACAATTTTTCGGGATACAAATATCTTATGTTTTATTCCAGGGAAAAAACTCTCTCCATTTTAAATTTAATTAAAATCCGTCCAACCGTTATCGCGTGAAAACTCCCCAAACAAACAAACAGAAAACGTTTCACTTTTATATATTGATATTGATGTTCTCGCTAAGATGGTGTTATTGCTAAAATCATATAATCAATAATAAAATAATATTCAAATAAGTCAAAAGTCAAAGTATTTTATTATAAAAGGCAAAAATAATAGCACTTTTACAAGTCAAAATTAACATCTCTTGAACAAAGAGATATACATAAAATATTATAAAAATATCAAATTAATCAAAATTTAAATAAACTGAGTATTCTTTGAGTTTGAAAAGGAAATTTCCCTTCCATGTGCCAACAGAGTTAAATCTCACACTGGAAAAGAAAATACCCTTCTGACTCTACCGGTGCTTCGGAAATACGCCTGTTAGAGAAGAGATCACCAAGAAACTCTACGGGGATGTAATATTTTCCATATTTGTTAATTCTTTATATTTTTTCAAATGTCACAATTATAACAAAACATGTGAACTACAAATATAAAACATAAAAGTGACAATGTGATGACCCACAGACATCAAACAATCAAACTGGGAAAAATAAGGTAAAAAATTCTAATTAGATAATTATGATGTTATAAAACAAGGTGACCTCATGGTTTGTTTGAAACATCTCACAAAGAACTTTGAACATTTTATTATTTTAACGTTAACATCGAAGTTACTCGTGTTATTAGCATGAAGCTTGGAGACATGAGGCCATGCATTTTTGTCGTTAATATAATCATTTACATTATAATACGCTTTCTTTATGAGCAAAAGTTTTAACCCTATACATTGGTAATTGATCAATGCCGTCAGGTAACTTATAAAAAAAGCGTATACAGTTACCCATATATGAACCACTAACTTTCTTTAACCGAAATCCAGACACTTTTAGTTTATTTTTATTTCTAGTATTAAAATTATGGAAAAACCCTATTTTTAACAAAGGTATTGATATTCTTCCGTACATACATTATATTTTCATATATATATATTGACCAGGCACTGTAAGAATATTGATCTCTTTAAAACATTCCCTAAGAGAATCGCGGGATTTCATATTGTAAATGGAACGAATTGCTCTCTTCTGCAGCACAAATATTGATTGAATTTTCGCGGCCTTATCCCACAGCAAAATGCCATATGACATAATACTGTGAAAGTAACTAAAATATACTAATCTTGCAGTAGCTATATCGGTAAACTGTCTAATTTTACGTACTGCATAGGCTGCAGAGCTCAATCTACCAGCTATCAACGATATGTGAGGACCCCACTTTAATTTTGAATGTACAAATTATTATTTATATTAATTATTTTTATTTTTTATTATTATTTTTGGGTATTAACCCAAAAATGTGGTTGACTGCAAAAGGTCTGCAGGCTCACTATTAATTAAAATAATTGAATTCGTAGGAACCCCTCTGACATTGGGTAGTAAGAATTTGATACATTTAGTTTTCTTAGGATTTAAAATTAAATTGTTAGTTGTAAACCAACTAAGAACTAGCGTGATTGCCTAGTTAGCATCGTCAAAATTGTTCAAGGTTCTGTCAGTCTTAAAAATTAGTGAAGTATCATCTGCAAACAAAACAATATCACATAAGTTCTCTTTGAAAAAGGGAAGATCGTTAATGTAAAGCAAGAACAAGAATGGCCCAAGTATTGAACCCTGTGGACTCCCATTGTAATGAGAGATCCTGATGACCTTGCACCATTTACATCTACTTATTGGATTTTATTGCTAAGATACGAGGATAAAAGATCGAGAGCTTTCCTATTAACTCCGTAATGATTCTATTTCAAAACTAATGTTTCATGGCAAACGCAGTCAAATGCTTTGGATAAATCACAGAAAACGCCAAGTGAAGCCATATTGTTCATTATGAAACAGACCGTTGAGAATGAAGTGTTTTAATATGTGATTTAATATTACTTTCTCAAAAAATACTGAGAGCGGGAGGTATAGAAATGGGTCTGTAACTCTGTACTTAGTAGATGAGATTAGATCATTTTTACTGCCAAACTTGAATAAAGGAATAACCCCCTTACTTATAAAAAGTTATGCAATGATTAAGTAATGATTAGTAATTCTGCGCAGTACAATATTGTAAATGATTAAATGAAGCGCAATATTGCAATATTGTACTGCGCAGTATTACTAATCATTGCATAACTTTTTATAAGTAAGGGGGTAAGTTTACTATTTTTCATTATGTCGGGAAAAACTCCTTCATCAACACAATTATTAAAAATAATTACTAAGTATGGAGCAATTATACCAATATTTTTTTATTTATTTTTTATGTAATGACTTACCACGGGATTGTGGTGCCTCATTAAAATTACAATCTAGCCTTAAGACTAATAATTAATTTTACTTTAACCTAAGCTGCTAAGTAGAGTATAAACTAAGAATGTATCCAATAACACTTTTCTTAATGTCACTATTTAAGGGGAAGCCACTTTGTTCTTGTGTTTATTTGATTTGCACTTATTGATACTACAGTGTCACTATCATATCACTAAACTAACTCAAATGGTTTTGTCCGTTTGAGTCTTCTCACGATGCCCGAATTGTCGAGGAGCTGGATAGCCTCGACGTTCACATGATGATGAAGCCTTCGTTCGTGAGCTTCGGCAACTTTTTTAATAACCTTAGTAACGAGATCCACCTTCAGGTCTCGATGGAGGTCGTTACTTCTGATGTACCATGGTGCATTAACGATGCCTCTGAGTACTTTACAAATACAATACATTTGTGCAATACAATGAAGCCAATACATTTTGTGTAGCGAAGCTCCATTTCATCGCGTTTCTTTTTGACATGGGCCTTCCAGCGAAGCTTTGCGTCTAATGTCATACCAAGATACTTGGCCGTATTTTCGTGTGGTATTACTTGATCGTTTATAAATACAGGATGATAATTCGGTTTCTTGTTTGTAAAATCTACATGTGTTGATTTTGATTGGTTAAGTTTATTCGCCATTTTTTAGTCCAATCGAGGATGGTATTGACGGCTGTTTGCACTTTCTCGACCGCTTCCTCTTGAGTAGCCCCGATCGCCATGATTGCTGTATCATCAGCAAAGGTGGTAATGGTATTATTTTCTAAATCTGGGATATCGCAAGTATACAATAAGTACAGGAACGGACCTAAGACACTCCCTTGTGGTACTCCAGCTTTTATTTGCTTAAGTTCTGAATACGCATCTTCTTGCCTTACTCTGAACATTCTATTTGTTAGATAAGACTCGAGAATATCTGCAAACTGTTTAGGCAGCATTTTTCTTAATTGTGCAGCAGACCTTTATACCAAACTTTATCGAATGCTTGAGCTACATCTAAAAACACAGTTTTACAAACTTTTTTCTCCTCTAAAGCTTTTTTAATAACATTAGTGATTCTATGCACCTGGCCTATTGTAGAATGCTTTTCTCTAAATCCAAATTGATAATCCGGGATGAATTTATTTTCTTCTATGATGGCTTCAATCGTCTCAGTAGTAGTTTTTCAAACAATTTCGACATTATTGGCAGCAATGAAATAATGAAATTATGATATTATTATTTGATTAATGAATTGGCCTATATGATGTTACTTCATGAGGTGGTTTACCAGGTTTGGGTATCATAATGACTTCGGCTACTTTCCATTCACTTGATACATGCTGAAGTCTAAATGATGCATTGATGAGCGTAGTTATTTTAAATAAAGCTTTACGAGGGAGGTTTTGTAGAACTTCGCCAGTAATTAAATCATAACCAGGAGATTTCTTGCAACTTAGATGTTTGATCTCGTTAAAAACCTCTTTTGGTGTAACAAATCTTATGTTTAGCTAGCAATTTTAGAAGTTTCTTCTTGTATAAAGTCTTCATCATCTGTAAGATCTCCATTTGATTGAAAAACTTGCTCTAAGTGCTGTGCGAACCTATTAGCTTTCTGTCCGTTATTGATTGCCCACTTTCCATTAT
Source organism: Alsophila aescularia (assembly GCA_946251855.1). Taxonomy (NCBI): domain Eukaryota; kingdom Metazoa; phylum Arthropoda; class Insecta; order Lepidoptera; family Geometridae; genus Alsophila; species Alsophila aescularia. The sequence goes on along the minus strand of OX276380.1, from coordinate 60,808,991 downwards.
GTTCTTTTATAGATGAGATATGCATGATTGGCTTTCTAAGGTTCTTCATTGTTTTCCAAAGAGAAGAATCTGTTGTCCGATCACTTGTTAGCTGACTTAAAATAGAATTTATAGTCTCATCACTAAAGTTCTGTATTTCCCTTTTAAGATTTTTTGTAAGATTGTTAAAAAGTGTCTTGTTTTGAGGAGATCTAGTCATCTGCCACTTTTGTCTTTGATTTATTTTTTTAACAATCAAGTCCCAGATTTTTATAGGGTACGACTTAACTGTGGTGAGTTTAAAACTTTCCCAGTCCATTCTGTAATTAACAAGAGTCGGAATATTCTCTTTTTGTACAATAGTATCACTTAAAGTTAATATTATTGGTGAGTGATCTGAGCTCATATCATAACCTTCCTCAATTAGAAGAAAGCCGGGTGATATATTTTTAAAGATGAAGAAATCGATGAGATCTGGTATTTTATTAGGGTCAGTAGGCCAATAGGTGGGCTTTCCTGTTGATATAACATTACAATGTATTTCTTTGATTGCACATAATAATTCTTTTCCTTTAGTAGTGGTAAGGCGAGACCCTCAGAAGGTGTTCTTAGCATTAAAATCACCACCCAGTAAGAATCGATTACCAAGTAGTTTTAAAAAACTTCTATACTGTTCTGCTTTCAGCGCATGCTTTGGCGGGCAATATATTGCTGCAAGGGTTACAGAATAGCGCTTAGTTCTGATACAAATAGCGACAGCTTGTATGTGATGTTCTTCAAACTTAAATTGTTCACGATGGTAGATGTTCTCCTTTATTATTATGGCGCTACCCCCTCTTGCAGTGTTATCGGGGTGCAATGCGTGATAAGTTTTGTAGCCTTGAATTTGAATAAAAGATTCCCTTGTGAAGTGTGACTCAGAGATAAGACACACGTCAATATTTTCTATGTTTAGGACGGCTTGGAGCTCATTACGATGTTGTAGTAATCCATTAGCGTTCCATTCCATGATCTTAAGTTTATTTATCATTTTTTCTGTTTTAATGAAGCTGTCTTGGTGCTACTTTCAAGTGCTTTTAAACATTTGTCGAACAAAGTAACGAAGTTTTGAATTTTGTTTAATTTTTCATCCATGTCATGTGTCATGCTTACTTGCTTATATTGTTTAGATTGTAGCTGCTGTAAGGTGGGCTGGGCTCCTTTTGTTATGTGTGCATATGAAACATGTTTTGTGACATTTTGAGTAGCACTATTTTTATTTATTTTACTGACACTGGGAACCTGGATCACGGGTGTTGTTACATTTTTATCAACAGTTTATTTTTCATGTTCTGTAGTTCCTTAGCAACTAAGCACCCTCTGTAATTGGCCGGATGTTGCTCACCACAATGGACACATTTCGGCTTTGCTTCTGCTGGTTTTTGGCAGTCTCTGGTTAGGTGCTTGCCTGTACATTTCACGCACCTTGGTTCTTTTGAACAGTATTTCTGTGTGTGGCCATATGCTTGACATCTTTTACACTGAGGTATGAGCTTATTCGTTTTTAATGGTTGTATCTCCACCTTGCAGCCTAAAATGGATTTTATACCGTAGATTTTGTTGATGTCTTCATCTTTTTGGAATGAAAGCATAAACATGTTCAGTGGTTCCTTACTTCTCCAGCTAAGCTTAATGGCAGCATCCTGGATCTTATATCCACAAAGTGTCAGATCTGCCACTATTCTATCGGGAAGGCAGGACGCATGTAGATTTTTAGCCATTACTCTAATTGGCCTGTCTTGTTTGTTCTCGTAGGAGTACCAGAGGCAATTGTTTTCTAACAAGAGCTTGGTGATACATCTGTACGAGTCTTCGCAATTGGCATTTATTTTTACATTTTCCCCATTCATGACTTTTGTGATAAACGAGTCTCTCGTTACGCTGATCGATAACAGTTCGTAGAACTTTTGGTAGTCCCTTATGTTTTCCACTATTATAGGTGGCGGTAAAGGCACTTTTTTTACCTTTTGATTTTCTTTTACAGTTTCATCGGAGTTGGCTCTTTTTGATGGGGACAGGGACGTATTCAACTTCCTTTTTTTCCTGCTTCTATGACAAACCCACTCTGTTTCTTTAGTGAGACCTTCTTCGTCCGTCTCATACTGGACTGACTCTAAAGGAAACTCTTTATTAGTGCTTTCCTCTGAAGCTGCACTATTTTGCTCCCGAACGTGCTTCTATTGGCGCTGAAGCTCTTCTACTTGACTCTTTAGGTCAGTCACAAGGCTTTCCAGGCTTTTGCGATGTTTTCTTTCTTCATCGTAATGTTTAAACAGAAGATGTTCCTTTTCTGTAATAATAGCAATTTCACTTTTCAGTTCCATCATCAATTCGAATTAATATTCACAATGTACAGCATCGCCTTAACATTGTCAGCAAATTATAAACACGTGTTAATTAAGTAGGTCATCACGATCGCTTGCGGAAGACAGGTACGCGAGACGCACGACGCGCGGTTTGCGGCCGTCAGCACTTTCCGGGCACTAGTATAAACAAATTCACGCGACGCGACCTTCCTCTACGGAAGTCAAAGAGAAGATGAATACCAATAATGGAACTTAAAATTATTATTATATAATATAATATTTTTGTGTTTCTATATAATGATACTTATTATACAACAATTATAAATAAAATATTACATTCAACAGATTAACATATACATAGATCCTGACCCTTTACTAAAATTCCTAGTATCTGTGGAACCAGAACTAGGAGAACCATGCTCTAATAAATACCCTGACTAAGAGCAAAAACCTGTGGACTACACAATTTTTTTACCCTGCGACCTTACGCTTCTGCAATACCAACCACGCCACAGAACCCTTTCTGGAGGCTTAATTGGTGTACACATAAGCGCAGTAACTAGAAGGATCCTTTTCCATCAATATGCTTACAGCTTTTCCAACTTCTTTCCAAGTCAAAGAGCTCCACAACTTCATGAATAGCTCGACAACTGCCTCATTCTAAAGTGGACTATACCAGTCAACCACCATAATTACAATCCCGTTTAGCATCTAAGCGCAGCCACGCTCCATTCATCCCTACAACTCATAATACAATTTAGCGTAACAAGCCGTTGGCAAACAATGCATAATACCGTCCAGTTCATGGCAATTAAAACTAAACTTTGTGCCAAAGCATTAAAGTTCAGTTAAGTCTTGAAATATTGGCAATGCGGCGCTGAGATTCAAATATCCTCTTTCAATTTTCACCTTACAAATTGAGACCATAAGGTTCGAATTTCAGTAGTTGCAAGGGGTGTGTACCTATCTTTGACTGCACATGTCCACAGATTACGCGGGTGGTTGGTGCATTGTGTTGCATGTTGGCTTACAGCCGTCCTTATCGTTTTGGCAACTGTTTCGCATAACGCGTGTATTTAATTTTGCGTTTCTCGGATGTGTTTGTTTTCCTTGTATTTATGTTACCTTAAAAAACAATTGTTATCTTTAAAAAGTTCATTATTTTAGTTGGTTAACACGGTATGGTAATGAAATTCAGTAGTGGGATTTTGCTCATACTTACCTCCATTTTCAAAAACTCAAAAGTTAAAACCTTTTATCTTAATTAATCTTAAGAAATATGTACGAAAAAGTCTGTACAAAGAATATAATTAAAAAAATGACTCGTGTAGTTTAAATAAGCTACTGAACAATTATTTTTTTATTCTTGTCTGTTTGTTTGTTTGTTTGTCTGTATGTTTGTTCGCGCATCATGTAAAAACTATTGAACCTATTGCAATGCAGTTTTCACTGTTGGATAGCTTAAGATTTGACCTTAAAACTCGAGTACTTGGTATTTCAATCCGAGGAGTAGAAGCCGATCAATCGATAAAAAACTTATTGACTTTTGAAGGAATTTTGATCTAATGTTCGTATATTGGTATTTTAGATCTTGGAATACCACAATGAGTACTTTAAACCTAGACAATTGACCACGCATGCATATACAATGCGGGCACAGCTATTAATCATATGTTGCATATTTGTTCACTAAGTTCCTAACAAGAAATACAATTATAATTGTATGCAGAATAATTTTAAGTTTTGGAAACACTTACTGGGCTTATTTAACATACGGGATCCTGAAGATAAAACCCTTGACTCAACTCTGCGACGAGAGAGAGCTATCGTCTGATCAGTGAAACACAGTCATAGCCCAACACTGTCTTTTACTTAAATATTTTTCTATTTTACTTCCAAGTTCTACTTTTTTCACTAAAAAGCGTGCCAATAATAGCAGTCCCAGTGATTTGTAAGTGGCTCACCGCTGCTTATAAATAATTCTACTGTAATACCGCATAGTGCGCTGGTTGACCTCTGCAACCCTATAATTTGAAACCGCTTCCCAGTGGTTCAGTTAAATTTGGAAATAGGTTGTACTCGCTCAGGAAACTTTATATGCCAAGATGATGATAGTGTAGAATTGGTTGAAAGGGTTTGTTGAACTCTGAGGATTAATGTAACCGTCGTTGTTTTTGCCCTGCCAAAAAAATAATGTATGCCATAAAATAATATTATATAGTTTGAATTCGCTCATCAAGGCCTTCAATTTAATACCCATATTGTAAAATTTGAAGAAAAAAAAACGCCAAATTAGATTTTGGTACAATACTGCAGCAACACTGAATTATTGCCAAAAAATATAGTCTGTGTTACTCGGAGAGATGTAAGGATTCTAACGATACCCCATACTCCCCCTATGTCTAAATCGGTTGAAGCATTTAAAAGTTTGGTGGAATAAAGAAACTCAAATACATACAAACAAAAAAACATTAATTCAATGTTTTTAGAATTCATATACACACTTCTTTGTTTGGGCAGTCGTGTACAAAGGATGAATTTTCTGTCAAGGTCTGACGTAAAATTCATGAAATCATTGCTATTGTTGCTTACTTCCTTGTCGTATGAGGTAGTGCTGGTCTCTGGTGTCAGTTTGTCCGGCCGCCCGAGGGCCTCTGACTTGGCTTAACGACTGATAATAATCATTAACAGCCTGGACCCAAAGCACGAAGCGATAGAAAACCGCACATAGCTTAGAAAAGTCATTGGTGCGGTGCCTAGGACCAAACCCAGTATCGTTAGATTCTATGTTGCACTATTGAACCATTAGGCTTCCAAAGCACTATTGCTTTTCCTAATTATTATTAAAAAAAAATGAACATCTTGTTGAGTTTGAACAAAATGGTGGCAATATTTCGTTTGTATAGTGTAATGTTTTTATTATGAAAAATGTGCACAAAGTTATGAGACTACAATTAAAAAAAAACATTTTGCGGATAACATCCCCATGCTAAAGTTAAGATAAAGAATACAATTTGAAACAAAATGTTGTTGCCGTACCTACCCAGTATGTCAGTAGTTAGTAGGTACTATATATATTCTGTGCGTAGAAGTTAACCGAATACCTAAGTTTAAAAAATATTGTTCCAGAGTCAATTTTCCAAACTAAAGCCCTTTTACTAGTATATCACCGGTAACTTACAAAATTAACTACTCATAATATGGCGACTGCTCATATTCCTCCCCTATAATTAAATTGTACTATAGCTTCGTTCTAATTCGGTCTTGCAAAGACAATTCCCAGTTTCAGAGAAGTACAGTGTATGTAATTATATACAATTTGAATACACAACTGTGGGAGAGTACAGGTGGCGCCACTGAGGTGTCGTTGAGGGGCGGGAGATTAAAAGTTTGTTGATGCCGTGTTTTTCTGCCATGTTTATTCTTTAGCTGTCTATTTTTGTATTGTCTGTTTTCTCCGTCTTTGTTTGTTTGATGTTTTATGTTATTGTTCAATGTGTGATAGAAATAGAGCTTGAGCTTTTAGTTCGTAAATTAATCCTAAAGTGTGGCGTCCGTCTGTAACTTGTTCAACACTAAACTATAAAAGTGATTTAAAAAAACACGACTACAAGTCGTATAAAACTTAAACTAAAGAAATAATTCAAATTTTTGAGGTCTGTTCTTTGCTCAATCCGACTAAAGTAAGTAAGTAGGCACTCACCTGGCACAGACCTCAAAAAATTGAATTATATGTATTTCTTTTAAGTTTTATTCGACTTGCAGTCGACTTTTAAGTTTTATTCGACTTGCAGTCGACTTTTAAGTTTTATTCGACTTGCAGTCGACTTTTAAGTTTTATTCGACTTGCAGTCGACTTTTAAGTTTTATTCGACTTGCAGTCGACTTTTAAGTTTTATTCGACTTGCAGTCGACTTTTAAGTTTTATTCGACTTGCAGTCGACTTTTTTTTGTTTAGTTTTTATTTGTTACTTCTTTAGTTTCGTTATAGGCCTAAGATAATGAAAAATACTTATTCCTTTCGCTAAGAAAAAAGCCATTCTAGAAACAGTTACCAGTCCATATCTTCAAAACTACTGAACGGATTTTGATAAAACTTTTCCCTAAGTTGAAAGATACTAAAACTATTGTAAATATAATTATTGCTACCTATTAGATTTATAGTTTCCTAGAAATACGTGGACAAACATACATATATACACACGTACATACATTCGCGAAATTTGGTATGTTTGTTCAGATACTAAATAGAATATTACACATTTTCAACCATATTACATACGATAACGTCAACTTGAGAACCTTTTTTTTAAGTCGGTTTTAAATTAAAGTTTAACTTTTCCTTTAGCGTAAAATGGAAATTAAGGCAAAAAACAGGAAATTAAGTGGTTTGGTTGCAGGCTGGCCATTATGACTAATGACGGTCGAAATGTCCCATCGCATGTCAAGTATTTTTATATATTTTTTTATTACGTACTAGGCAATCGTTTGACCACGATCTCACCTGATAGAAAGTGATGATGCGGTCAAAGGTGTAGTACGCTTGCCTAGTAGATACCTATTCACTCTTGACTTGAACACATCTGTGTTATATTATACCGGAAACACTGACGAGGGCAGAGCATTCCACTCCTTTACAGTTCTTATAATAAATGAAGAAGCGTAACGCTTCGTTCTTGTGCGAGGTATTTCAACCATAAAAGGGTGGCGCTTTGCTGATCGTCTAATCGTACGGTGATGAAAAGGTGATGGGGGAAATTAGATTGTGCATTTCTTGCGCACACTCACTATAGTGCAATCTGTAGAATACTGACAGGCTTTTGACCTCACTTCGATGCGCCAGACTTTGAAGCTTTTCTTTACCAGAGTGTCATACCCAATGAACCTCATAGCACGTCCCTCAATTGAATCTAAAGCCTCGAGCTAATACTTGGCAGAACCGTCCCAGAGGGAGCAGCAGTACTCCATACAATATCGGATCTGTGCTTGATAAATATTCAAAAGCTGTCCCACCATACCACCCCAAAATACCACCTAAACTTTGACTAAATACTAAGTTTCTTTGCAGCGACCTTGGCTTTGGATTCAATTTAAGACCCAAAATTTAGGCTCAATGTGAGTTCGACACCCAAAAGCTTCAGATGGTCGCCTATTGGAATTGTTACGGTATGGAAAGACGTTGATCGGTTAAAAGGACTTTTTTTTAGCAGAGAATAAACACGCCTTCATTTTGGTAGAATTAAACTTGACCAGGTTAGCATTGCCCTAATTGGACACGGCTTCAAAGGCTAAGTTCAGAACCAAAACCAAAACCCAAAGAGATAAAAATACGGATTTCCTTACTATAAAAATGACTAACACTTTTTTCTTTGCGTTAAGGAACCACCCTGATATGAATTTTTCAACCTTTTATGGTTGAAACATTCATATGGCTACCTTTTATGGTTCAAAAGTAAACGGACGGCCATGGGCTTAGCAATAGGGCTCAGTTTGAACCCTTTTGGTACGGAATACAGTCTAGTTATAGAGAATCCGCAAAAAACTACAAAAATATCAAATTGAGGCAATAATATACAAAAAGTAGACATTCAAGCTGTATGTATGACAATAAATTAACTTCCCCTTCATTAATAATGATTACAAACTCTCAATTCTGTACTAATTTTATATCGAAACTCCATAATTAAATTTCTCGGGAATTCTGTATGTTTCCCGGAATAAGCCCCGAGATTTCCCAAATTATTCCGTAAGCATCTTAGGCATATAATTAGAGAAGCTTTTTGTCTCCTAATTCATCTGCACGGCAGTGTATATCGTTTGGCAGTAAAGTCTCTTTGCTTCTTTATTATATAGGTGTTCGATATTATTGGTGTTGAACGCTGTCGACCTTTCGTATTGATGACAGAAATAGCTTTAGCTCGACTTTGTAGCGGACTTTGTACAATTTCAGGAGATTCAAAGTTAGAGTTGAACCCCCACTTTTTGTTTCATCACTAAGGGTCAGCCCAGTGCCTTCTGTGTCTCAACGGGTGTCCGCTTTAACGGGGCGTAGACCAGTACTGCCGTACCCGGAAAACCCGGTCCTACCCGTGGAGTGCCCGGACATCTCTGCGAGCTAGAGGGTCGCTCTGTGCCCAACTTGGCCTGAGCCGTAGTGGTATTCTCATATTTGTCTCGCATCTTCTATGCGAGTGGCACCCTTTTTACTTTATTTAATTTGGAACAACCACCCGACCTCAAGTGACCCGAACCCTGTTCAGTCCTATAGTCACCGACCACATGAAAGAATTAGCTGGAAACTAATTTAAATACAACTTGCTACTTGTTTGTTGTTTGTTTGTCGTATGAGGTAGTGCTGGCCTCTGGTGTCAGAGTTTGTCAGGCCGGCTGAGGGCCTCTTAACGACTGCTATTAATCAATAACAGCCGGGACAGACAGCTTAACGTGCCCTCCGAAGCACGGAGCGATGGTAAACTGCACATAACTCATAAAAGTCATTGGTGCGGAGCCTAGGTTTTGAACCCGGTATCGTTGGATTCTAAATTGCACTATAGAACCGTTAGGCCACCATCGCTGAACTTGGTACTGAATTAATTAGTAATTATTCTAATATAACTTCATACCTAACCAATTAACCTAAAATCTAAAACTGATGTACTGATCTAAGCCATAAATAAATGTATGTAAATCAGTATATGTAATGTATGAATTTTCAGCTGCCCTTGCCCTGGTAGACAAAATTATATGCATCAATACCTACATTATGTTCATTTAAATTCGCTTACGTTGTATTGTATTTTAATATTCACTTTAGATACGAGTATTTATATCTATACTTATAACATAGAATAACAGTGTGTCTGGATACAACACTCGGAGACTTGTATTAAACACTTTATTTAATCGACGAAAAAAACTAAAAAATGGAGGTACAACTCTATACCCTATTAACTGCAGCTAATTAATGTTCCAAGTGTAAAAACTATGTATTTGATTGTCTTTAATCATTAATATCTATACGGAACTAGAAGTTTTAAGACATAAAAAGCACAAATTATATATCTTTATAACCCGGGTCCAGGGGTTATAAAGATCACCACCATTTAGCTTTAGCTAGGAAACATCTTGATCACATCAGCTTTCAAACAGAAAAAAAGGCATGAAAATCGGTTCATTCGTTTGAGAGCTACGATCTCGACCCCTCTTCCCCATTATTTATAGCTAAGAACCATCTCGATCACGCCAGTTTTCAAAAAGAAAAAAAAACTGCTTTAAAATCGATCCATTCGTTTGGGAGATGCCACAGACATACACATTACACACCCTAAACTTATAATACCCTATCTTTTAGCAATCGGGAGTTAAAAGTAGACTTTTTAAGAGTGAAAATAATACTATTTAAGATCCTAATAACTTTTTAATAAAAATATTTACACATCATGGCAAAAAAATTGTTAAAATGAAAATTTGTGTGAAAAATAAAGTATAATAAAATAAAGATTTTCTACACTGCTGCAAAAACTAAACTGTGAACACCAGATGCTTTTGTGCTTAAATCTATGATTTGATATACAAAGTGGCGTATTGCAATTGGTCTAGTAGTATTTACGTGAAGCGCGAACATACAGAAAAACAGTCAGAAATACATACAAGACACCATTAAAAAAAATATACATTCTTGTTCTGTAGCTTCTTTTAGGACCTCTAGACCATTTTTAAGGCTCCCCTTATAGAATGACTTTGTTGTCCAGCTGTCCGTCACTCTGTCTGCCTGTCAAGTTCTTTTTCTCAAGAACGCGTGGAGGTAAGGCAACGCAATCAAAAGATACGGCCGTTTATGCCGCATATTTCGACATTTTCAACACTCGAAAAGGAATCAAAACCTATATAACCCGTTGACCATGAATCATGAAAATTGGCAGAAGCATTATGTGTTATGGCACAAGTAACGGGAAAAATCTGAAACCATAAATCAGTAGTTACATAAAAAAAATGATTTTAACAAATCTTCGAGGCTCGATTCCCGATGGACGAACTATTTACATAACTACATGTTTGTACGGAACCCTCAGTGCGCGAGTCCAAATTACACGTTGCCTTTTTATTATCTTCATAGTACAGTTTTTATTACTTACTGCTTTATTTAAAGTATGCATAGAAGATTATTGGTGATATCAGCTATGAGACTTTCAATTTAATGAGAAACGTTAATGAATGAATGAAAAATATTTTAATACTTCTGTAGTAAAATTCAGCTACCGTCATTCCGCTGCTCCATTACATAAACTAATATGCATCTGAATTCTGAACTATCCCCCAACAGCCATAACTTAGCTCTTGCTGTCGACGCTAAAGCCAGCAACCTGCCAGCTGTAATGCTGTGAGTTACAGTTGTGCCTAATATTAGGTATTCTGTGAGATACTTAAGCGGCTTTGAGCTGGTGCCATCAATTGTAATCATATGGAACAGTTTGACATTAAACTATTCCATATGATTAACGGAAGTATGTCTTAAAAAAATTGCAAAAGGTAAATAATAAATATTGGTGCTATACTGTTGAATTTTAAGTTTTATGGTATACTGTTGAATGACCGGACCTGTATCAGGTCCACTGGTGATGCGTGGTGCAACCAGGCCAACCTTCAAATGTCGAATGTGGCAGTGGTAATCTCTGTTGCCAGAGTTTGTAAGGCCACCCATGAGCCAATTAACAGCTGCTATCAATTGTTAGAAACAGAGACCCGAGGCTTAACTTGCTTTCCAAAGCAAGGAGCGTTTATAGCCTAGATTGTAAAAACCGATAGATTACAATTTAACTTATTCTAATTCATTAGATTGTAAACAAACGAAAGATTGTTAGCAGACATGCTATTCGCTACCTGATGGGCCAATCAGTGCGCAGTTTTACAATTTTACAGATACCATCCTGTTATATTGTATACCTTCTACTGATTGGTCGGTCTAGGTTTGTCACTATTGAGCGTAAAATTTAATAGAAGCTCACGAAACGGAATCGGAGTAGCACGACCCCTACTTGGTCCAACCTTGCCATACCCCCGGATGTAATTACAAAATGCGGTGTGCGAGTGGAGCAAAGGGATGACGATGCGATAGTTCCGGCAAGAGCCCGTTTACTAGTTCATGATCAATTTTAGTTCTACTCTGTTCAATTTGTAACTCTATGGTAATAAACACGAGTCTGACCAATCAAGTGCATGTTCACAATATGACGGTGGCAATAGAATTACAGAAATCGAATAAATTGTAAAACTGTGCATTAATTGATTTATAATATTCGATCGTGAATGTTCATTCACAATTTTTCGTCTGTTTGCAATAAAACATTGTAATCTATCGGTTCTTACAATAAATTGGAGACTTATTTAACATGTTTAAGTATTTGGTAGGGAATCAAACTCGGTGTGACAGGATTTCAAAGCGAACAAATTGCCTCTCAGACACCTTCACTCTAACTTGGCCAATAGGAATGGTTGACTTAATGCTCGACATCAGTTCGAATTTATTTTATCGTGCTGCAATTAATAATAACTGTAGCTGCAGTTCCTTGGGTCTTTACTATTATGTCCAGTACCGGGTTGAAAATCATCTCAACCTCCAACAGCCTTGTCGGAATCAAATCTCTTTAGTATTAATAACCAATAAATCTTACAAAGTCGTTGCTAAAATTAGCTATACCTAGAACAAGATCTAATTTCAACGGGCAAAAAGTCCGTAAGTTAAGTAGGCCTAGCTAATAGCAAATTGGATAATCCATGTAAGCTCTTCTTTTATATAATTCTGAACTACTCACGATGATGGCAACTTGGCGTATGCGCTATAGGCGTAATGAATGTCATATCTTAGACTAAGCTCTTGTCTTAGCACAGCATAAGAAGGACAAGTACCTAACTCAACTAACTCTTTATGAAGCAGGCCTGTACTTAAATATTACTTCATCAGATCTGTCCCAGATTATTTGTATGTAAAGAATAAGGAAAGAACAAAAAACTAAGTTTCAACAAAAACTTATAGCTGTTTTTCTTGGAAAATATTATGGCTTGAATTACAGAAAAAAACAGTGAATCTCCATCGCTGTCCATTGCGTTTTCGCCAATCGCATCTCAATCAATCTATCTCGTGTCTTCTTCTTTATGTGACTCTGTTTAATGTGATAAATAATTATTTAATCACAAAATTCAGTGGTTTAATTACTAAATTAAAATAAAGTCGTATTTTTATTTAAATAATTATTTATATGAGTTACCTTACTGATTATACTCGTATATATCTCCTTAGAGCGAACTTGTGTAGACTCAGCAGTTCGATAATTTTAGAGCTGATTGAGTCAGCCTAAGTTTGAATCACACATGGTGAGTAAGCTCAATTAAGGACTGTGGTTCTTCATTTGAATACTCAGTCTGAGTATGAGGAATTTATTCAGATAAAACTAGAATTAAATAAAAGCTAGCTAACATAAAGAAATACGCCCACCACTTGTGTTTACAACTTGTGGGCAACAAAAATACAAAACCTGCCAACAACATTTTTATAAATTGCCTACAATGGGAAAATATCCATAATAACAATATATAAAAGTGAACGTTGTCTGTTTGTTTGGGGAGTTTTCACGCGATAACCGCTAGACGGATTTTGAAGAAATTTAGAATGGAGATAGCCTATACCCTGGAATAAAACATGGGATACTTTTTATCCCGGAAAATTGTAAGTTTCTACGGGAAAATTGGAAAAAGTTTATTACGTACTGTAAGGAACGGTTGCCATCACAGAATGGTGTGTGGTTGCCATGGAAACGAAATAACAAGTCTGTCAAAAAACATCAAGAGCATTGGTGTTACCTACTTTTCCATTAGTCTTTAATATCCTAGAAGAAAATAGGATGCTTTTTTCGCGATAAACAGTAGTCCGCGCGTACTAAGACGCGGGCGGGAAAACTAGTATATTAATGAACACAGAGCAATTTATTTATTTATTTATTTATTTCACAAAATCCACAGATCTTAAATACAAATAGTATAAAACTTATTGGTAGATCTTATATCTAATAACGGATTTACTTTATAATAATATACTTAATATAGAGCAGAATGCGTTGGTAACAAAAAATAATAATAATTATTGTAACATATGTTTAGTTATTAAAAGCAAGTAATATGAACAGAACTAGTAATAATTATTGTACATAAGTATATTTTGGTAAACGTACAAAATAATATAAAAACCTTGTTATGAACTAAGTTATGAACTAAGTTTTGATTATGTCTATAACAAAGCTTTTGAAGCTTTGCTTTTTACAATTAAAAAGGTCTACTGAGCTGAAATGTATGTTGAAACTTTTTTGCGTTCGAGAGATGACTGAGTTTTTAAAATAATTAGTATGTGCGCGCGGGACGTGGAACAAAGGCGTGTGCCGCGTGCGGGTCGTGGGTGCTCGCAGCTTCATGAACTGTTCCAATAGTTCAGTGCTGTCGATTGCGCCGAGGCAAACATTGTGAAGAAATAACATTTCAAGAACTCTTCGCCGGTCTTTAAGTGGCATGATGTTGTGAAATTCACAAGATTCCTCATAATCAGTATATTTATTATGTGAACGGTACTTTAAATGTTTCAGAAATTTTGATTATTTTTGTTCAATAGCGTGTGTATATGTTATATACTGTAGGCTCCAAACATTGCAGCAATATTCGAGAATGCTTCTGACGTAAGCAAAATAAAGAACTTTAAGGCATTTAATATCGGAGAAAGGTTTACTAACACGCAAAATAAATCCTAAGCTCTTATATGCCTTAGTTACAATCAAAGGTGTGTCCCTAGTGTGTTCCTATCTAGAAGAACACCTAAGTCTCTAACTTGCTGTGTCTTTTGAATGTTGATATTTGCAATACTATAATCAAAATTAATTGGGTTTATCTTTCTTGTGAAAGTTATATGCATACATTTATTGATATTAATATATATTTATGAGTAGTATTGATTTAGGTTATTTAAATCCTGTTGAAGTTTTATGCAATCTGATATATTTTTAACATTACAGTAAATTTTTGTGTCATCTGCATACATTAGATAGTTAGCAAAAAGAAAACATCTTCCAATCGTAAAAATAAGCTGCATATAGAAGAGGAGCAAGGATTGATCCTTGTGGGACGCCTGAGGGGATATTCATAAAGTCAGAACGATGTCCACCGACAACAACAGCCTGACAGCGGTTGCGGAGATAAGATTAGGATTGTGGGGATCTTAAAAGATCCCCACAAATACCAAGCTCATGAAGCTTTCGTAGCAAGATGATGTGATCGACACAATCAAAGGCTTTCTCAAAGTCCGTGTAGATGACGTCAACCTGCGATTCGCCATCCATACCGCGTAAGACATCAATGGTGAAGATTGCCAAATTTGTGTTTGTCGAGCGACCTCTGATAAATCCATGTTGTTGGGGAGGTATATTGCGATAAATGAAAGAGTAAAGATGATGATGTGCTGCTTTTTCAATTAGTTTGCTCAGAGTATTCAGTATTGAGATCGGGCGGTAATTATCAATCGATGTTTTGGTGCCCTTTTTATGAATTGCCACGATATGTGCAGTTTTCCAGACCACCGGAAAATAGCCTTCACGAAAACAACGGTTGAAAACACACGCGGTGGCGCTGCCAGCGATCTGCACAGTTAGAATAGAATATAGGCGGGATTTTGTCGCTGCCGGCACCCTTGCTTGGATCTGTGTTTTTAAGCAGTGTCTTAACAAATTCTACCTTTACCTGAATAGTATACAAATTGTCGGTACTTATTAATCTCTCGTAGTCATTAGGAGTTTGATTGCTTGTTGGTGAACTAAAATTCTTACAGAAGAAGTCATTGAAAGCCAAGCATATTTATTTTTCATTATAGAGGCTTTTTTGATCGTAAAACATTAATTTAGGGTAATTAGTATATTTTTTCTTTTTGACTTAATGTAGGACCAGAAAAGCTTAAGGCATGATTTTATTTTTTCTTCTGAGAATTTAATAAAAGATTTATAATTACCATCTTGCAATCGCTTAACTTTTGCTCTTAAATCTGAAAATATCAGATATTCTAATTTGTTATTATATTTTTTCCATAAAGCATGAGCTTTAGCTTTTTCCTTAATTAAGCGTATTAGCTCCCAGCTATACCAAACTGGATAAACGTATGTGTTTGACCTAGTCCACTGAGGAACATGCAGTTCTATTGCTTTATTAAAAGTTACATACAAATTAGTTACTGCGTCTTCCACATTACAACTCAAAAGCTACTTATTCCAATCTGCGTTTTGGAAATAGTTGTTAATTGCTACATAGTCTGCTTTCTTAAATAGCGTAGTTTTATATGTTGCTGCTTTCAGGGGTGGTATTAATATGTCAGTAGCATCCATAATTATAGTAGGATGATAAATGTCTTCTTTAACTAGTGGGCTATCCGACATTTTTAATCCCAAAGAGAAATTAGCAAAAAACAAGTCAAGAGTATTTTGATGAGAGTTCACTACTGTATTGCATTGACTAAGTCCGGTTTTGATAAGAGGTTGATAAGAGGTTTGATTGATTAAAAATGACGCACAATTTTGAATCTCTATTGAGCCCTTTTTTAGAATAACAGGATCACCAGATAACCATTGGATACAGGGCAAGTTCAAATCTCTCACTATTCGAAAAAATATCGAGCAGGTATAAACCTATCGGGAGGCAGATAAACAACACCGATATGGAGATCATGGCATGAGGTAGAAGAGTGCGAGCTTGGGGTAGGGGGCTTGGGGTAAGGGACTGACGGCGAGGTCGCCGCGAGCGAGCGGCCCGGCAAGGTAACCCATACGCACTCGAGGTCGTACGCTGTCACTCGGGGCGCGCGCGCGCTCCCAAGCGCGCTGCACTCAATATCATAACACCGCCGCCAAGTGAGCCACGATCGCGGCGGTACACCTCGTACTTGTCGCTGGTCAGTTCTGCGTCAAGGATGCTCTCACAAAGCCATGATTCTGTGATGAGAACAATTTCAGCGTCGCAGACCAGCAAGTTATTATAAAAATCACACGTCTTTGTTCTAAGCCCGCGCACATTCTGGTACAGTAATTGCAATCTAGTTGTAGACATCATTATGGATAGATAAAAATAATGAACTATATAATATTATTATTATTCGAAAGCATATTAAGTTGCAAGTGAATTAATCCCATATTCAAATAATGTGAAGTAGTTATGTATACCATGACCATGAAAAATAGTAATAATAAAATGTATTTTTGTATAGTGTATATAGTAGGCAATTAGTAAGTTCGTACTTTGTTGTTCTAATGTTAAAAAGATTTTTTAATTGTGTTACGAGGTAAAAAATATTGTGAGGAAGAACTGTTGTGCGGATGAAATGTAATATGAACCAAGAACTCGACATGGTAAATAGTGTACGTTTATATAGAAAGTATGTGATAAGCTGCTGCTCCTGTAATACAATATATAGTATCATGTAAACACAGGATTTACAAATATAGATAATAGTGCGATATAATGTTGCTTTCAGATTATTTTTTCAATATCCAGTGAACTTATTATCGGAATAGAAACCGAAGTATCCGTCTTTCTTATATAAATGCGGCAGTTTTTTGTCCAAACATGTTTATAATTGTATCCTGCAGCTTTTGATTTACAGTATTTCAACAATTGTTTGTTTTCCTTCGTTAAATGTCCATTAACATAAATTTTAATATCCTCGCCTCCCATTCCGATGTCCTTAGAAGTAAAATGACGATGCTTCCGTGCGGCGGCGATGACAGCGTCCTTAGTGGCGCGAAGCCTAAAGTGGGCCACGATAGCGCGGCTGAAGCGGGCGCCCCCGGCAGCACCGCCTGGCGGACGCCGCGCCTGCACACGATGCGCGAACTCGATGTCGTTGCTATGCACACTTATTCCAGCTTGAGAAGCAATATTCACTATTACGTCACGACTCGTCCTTGAATTCCGGAACACCCACGATCTCGATGTTTTGAGCCCTCGCCCACTGATCATTACGGGCTTGAGAGTCCTCTAGCACCTTGACACGTGTTTTCACAGCATTAAGTCCTTCTCGAAGTTCCTTGTTCTCGTCACAAAGAATGGCTATGCTTGCTTTGGTATCCGTGTAAAATTTTAACATATCGTCACATTGACCGCTGACATATTTCACAGATGTTTCGAGACCTGTGATCCGGTCCCTTAGCTCCCGAAATTGGACACTGCTAACAGAAGTCTGTCCCACGATGACCACATCCTCCATGAGCGGCGCTTTAGAAATGTCATCAGTACTCTCATTAACAATCGAAGCAACCGCCGACGTCATGGCTCGCACCGGTGTGCTAGAGTTGTCATTCTTAGGTTTTTACTTTGACACAAAGGGCACAAAGGGGATTTAAAATCTTCTGGAAATCCGCAGCCCGTCTCTTTTTCCGAGGTGTAGAGGAGCCACCTCGGCGCGCAGCGTAGTTAAATCCAGATACAAAAAGACGAAAGTGAATCACTTGAGATAATGCAAATCTCGTATTTTAGCACTGACGTTATAGTTAGTTTTTGCGTAGTCGTAATAAATAAATATTAAATTTTATGCATCAACACGTCTGCTCACAATAGAATGATAAAATAATGACAATAGAATCATCATCACCATCATGTCAGCCTTTAGAAGTCCACTGCTAAACATAGGCCTTCCCCAAAGAGTGCCATGATGAGCGATCTTGTGCCATCTGCATCCACCGACTTCCTGCGATGGCTACAATGTCGTTGGTCCATCGTATGGGGGGTCTGTTTACACTTCGTTTGCTTGTTCGTGGTCACCATTCGAGAACTTTTATTCCCCAGCGGTTGTCAGTTCTGCGAACTATATGGCCTGCCCATTGCCACTTTAACTTGCAAACTTTGAGAGCTATGTCGGTAACCTTGGTTCTTCTATGGATTTCCTCGTTTCTATCACGTAGTGAAACACCGAGCATAGTAACCGAACAATAGAATATACAAGGTTCATTACACTCTCATATTCTATTGTTCTGTTTTTATTAAAGTATTTTTTCCCATTGTTGGGCAATTTATAAAAAAATATATAATAAAAGTAACAAAAAGTTTGTACAAAGAAGACTATCTATACTTATAATAAACCTGTTACGGGCCCAATTCTGTACATAGAAGTTTTTTTTTTGCGTTTACTTTATATTCGGTAGTGAAGCCAAAACTGTTATTTTTTTCACTTTTGTCTGTCTGTCCATTTGACTGTCTGTATCTTGGTGCCACGCATCACGCCGAAACTACTGAATGAATTCAAATGAAACGTAGTATGTTTTCAGTTCATACTACGGTAGGAAACTGGATACTTTTTATCACGAAAAATTAAAGGGTTTCCGCAGGTTATTGGTTGAAATTTATTTATAAGAACACGTATCGCCCTGAAACTACTAAACAGATTTTGATGCAACTTAGCACAGTCATAGATTATATGATTGTTTAAATTGAGGATACATTTATCCCGGAAAAAAAGTTCAAGTTCGAGATTCAAAGTTCTATTAATTTTGAAGTAATAAATATTTATACATATGATAAAGCAATTAGTATGAAAAAGTCTGTACAAAGAAGATAATTAAAAAAGTTCTCTGGTACTTATTATAAGCTACTGAACAGGTTTTTTACTCTCAAGCACCATTCCGATTTAATCACGATCCAAACATTGCGATTTAGCTAGATAACCTAACTGCACTGCAACGTGGGGGGATGTAGAGGAAGTTTTGGGTAAGTGAGGGGAAGTGAGGGGAGGGTACGGGGCAGTAGGTGAATGGTGGGGGATGTCGGGGAAGGGTGCGGAAAGTGGGGTAGGTGTTGCGAAGTGGGGGAAGACTGAAGGGAAGGGTGGGGGCAGAGTGGGAGAGAGCGGTGATATTGAAAAGGGATAAGGGAAGTGGGAAAAGAGGGAGGGGAAGTGGAGGAAGGTAGGAAAGAAATAAGGGGAAGTGTAGGAAGGTAGGAAAGAAATAAGGGAAAGGTAGGAAGAAAGGGGAAGGGTGGGGGGAAGTTGGATACAGGTTGGAAAGCGGGGGAAGGACGTATTTTTTAAACCACGATTGCGGATATGTTTCCACACAGAAAGGTACATCATGGCGGACATGTTGCAAACATGTCCGCCATGTTGGCAACATGTCACGCGACACGATCACGTTGCAGTGTAGGT
Source organism: Alsophila aescularia (assembly GCA_946251855.1). Classification (NCBI taxonomy): domain Eukaryota; kingdom Metazoa; phylum Arthropoda; class Insecta; order Lepidoptera; family Geometridae; genus Alsophila; species Alsophila aescularia. Next base: position 60,789,452 of record OX276380.1, on the reverse strand, counting down.
TAGGTTTTCTAGCTGAATCGCACTATAGGGATAATGATTGAATCGGAATGGTGTTCGAGACAAAGAGGGCAGGTCTGTCTGTCCGTATGTTTGTTTGTTCGTGCATCATGTAAAAACTAATGAAGCGATTGCGATGCGGTTTTCATTTTACAAAACCTAAGGGTTTACCTTAAAAACTGGTGTAATTGGCATCTCAATTAGATGAGCAGAAGCCGAGAAATCAATAAAAATCTTATTGATGGCTAAAGAAATATTGATCAGATGTTGTTATATTGGTATTTTAGGTCTTGGAATAGCACATAGAGTACTTTTGTCCCCGAAAAATGACCACGCGGGCGAAGCCGCGGGCACAGCTAGTCACTCATATAATTGTAGGTATGCTTTGGATGCATCTTTTCAATATACAACTTATGAAAAATGGGTTTAAAAGTAAATCCGTCACTATCATCGAGCGATAGAATAAAATCTAAGGGCATAGCTTAACCTGAATGTAATATGTAAATGATCGTTCTGTGCTATCGCTACATTATGGGTACCCTACCTAGTGGATAAAGGAATGATTCCACTGGTAGAAACCTAAAAAAGAGAAATTTACTGTATTTTGAGGAGTTATTCTACTCATCACGCCTAAGACTCTCGTCAGATCTTCACCAATTTTTTATGAGACCAATTTACAGTTACTACCTTTCAAATAAAAAAAAACAAACGTCGAATTCGATGTAATGAGGGGGAGATATTCAGTAGCCCACTTTTTGCCCCTTTTTGTAGGAAGTACCTCCCCAATCAAAAATCCCCGACGACTAAAAATAATAAAAATTTAACCTGCGTTCGTGTGCGCGCGCGTGTGTGTGTGTGTGTTTGTGTGTGTGTGTGTGTGTGCATGTGCGTGTGTGTGTGCGTGTGTGTGCGTGTGTGTGCGCGTGTGTGCGCGCGCGTGTGTGTGTGTGTGTGTGTGTGTGTGTGTGTGTGTTTAACATGTTTAAAAGTTTTGTCTAGATCGGTTGAGTAATGCGCCTAGTAGAGGAGAACAGACATCCAACCGGAAAAACGGACATCCGGACATACGAAAGCACTTGTGCCCAAGCTGAAACGGAGAAGCTTCGATTGTGCTTCGCTCACGCCAATGTGTGTAGTATTTGACCTGCCTTGTATAACAGACCAAGTCATATATCCAATCAATAGTTCTATTCTCTATTATATTCTGGCATTTAGTGCATTATCTGGACTAAATGCCAGAATGCATCACCTGCATGATCTGACCAGAATGCTTTTCATCGTAATATGGCACATTTTACTATGATATGCAGGTTTTAAGCCAACTACTTACTGAATTTTTTGTTTTTTGAATATATTTTACATTTTGTTTTGAGTGTTGTGTGGGTCAATCTAGTAATTGAAATTTTACCCCCTTTTTGTTGACTGATTGATCTGAAATTTGGTACACACCTTTAGTTCTCATGCCAATACAATTATGTTTATTCAATATGTTTGTGTGTACGATTGACCCACAACAGAAAAAGAGTCCACCGTTTGATCTGAATTTTGATACACAACTTTAGTTCTGAAGACAATACAATTAATATATTTAGTATGATTGTAAATCCAAGATGGCTGCCGCCACAAAAATGGCAGATTACGTATTATTTTACGACCCCTTCAATATGGGTATCAAATGAAAGGGGTTGACAAGTAGAACACGGTACACTTTAGAAATAACTAAATAAAAACTTGATGGTAAAATAGGTAAAAATATATATTTTTATCTTACACTTTTTAATTGTAAAGAAACAACAATAATGGTCCAGATCATGCTTACCATAAAAATGCCTTGTCATTGGAATTGAACAAACGTGTAAAAATTAAATTCCGTAGGATAAGAGGAAATGGTTTTAATTCAGATTGCAAGATTCGACCTCAACAAATATACATATATACAAGGATAAATAAAAGCTTTTTAAAATGATTCAGAACAAGAACATCAAGTAAATAAAAATCGTATGTGTCTGTCTGGATGTTTGCTCCCGCATCACGTATCAGGTACTGGACCGATTGAAACGCAGCTTTCCCTGTCGGATAGCTTAGGTTTTCCAGTAAAATCTGGTCTTACCACTTCATACACTTCACTCAATCCGATGAGTAATCGTAGAAGCCAAGCAATCATTAAAAATCTTTTTGACGGTTGAAGGAACTTTGATTTAATTTATGATATTGGTATTTTAGGTCCTGGAATAACACATAGGGTATACCGTAAACCCAGGGACATGAACACGTGGGCAAAGCTAGTCTTAAAATAAAATAACATGTATCAAAATCCTAGCCTGCGTTGGCTTACGGGAAGCCAACTCCACATTGATATTTTAGGCTTACGATAAACAAACCCCAAAAATGTTGCTGCCAGAGGTTACCGTCTAAAATATTCATACTAACATATTTTTACATTAGCTACTCGTGCACGTAAATATCTCGAGTGAATAAAATAAAACCCGCCAAGTGCAAGTTGGCTACCACAATGATGGTTCCGGTGGATACAAACCCGTTGCTGCATGATTAATAAATAATCAAATTTTTAAGTTTGTATAAATTATGAACTAAATTGGGGTTGTTTATAAGAAAGAAAAAAAAGGAAAAAAGGTCAAAAGGAGGCAAATATGTCAAGTGGGGTATCATTATGAAAGGTATTTGTTTGTACTTTTCAAAGTCTAATTGTTTTATATTAGGCTTTGTAGTTTTTAAACAATTCAACGCGAGGTCTCTGATTGAGGTAAACTACAATATTAGTAGGTAACGGCATTAAAGGGTTCGTTTTTGCCTTTTATATTTGGAACCCTAAAAAGTCTTGTAATCACGTGTATTTGAGAAAAAGTGTAAGAATACAGATGTGTGAGGTTATATGACGGATTTCTTGTCGTTGTGTGAATAATGCCAAACTGCGGTTGGCCCTTTGGTTGGCAGTATAAGCTAAATGTACAGAAGATTCATAATCATCATCATCAGCCTATATATGTCGGCTGCTGGACGTAGGTCTCTTAGCTATGTCGGTTACCTTGGTTATCCGTCGGATATCTTCATTACAGAAGCTAGAGTTGGGGCATAGTTTAAGTAGGGAATTAATGCGATTTATTCAGTGGTATTTGTTAAATCACCTTCTAGATAAAGGTTTACTTTATGGCTCTCATTACTCTTGTCCAAAATCTGGCACAGACCAATAAAAATAATGGCACTCTTCCTATACATTTGCATGTGTACGATAAATTATATTTTATGCTTCAGTTGCCTAACATAATAATTATATTAAAACATGCTTTCTGAAATGTTTTTGAACATGCTGTTATACAATACAGTAATAGCAATATCAGTAAATATTCAAATTGATATTGGTTTTAGATAAAAGCTATTGTTATTTGAGATCAAACGTGACGATAAGGGCAATGATGGTGGTAAATTGTATATTAGTACAATCACGATGAGGTTTGATGGCTTAATTAAATTATATGTCTTAATTCATATTGCGTTTTAGTCAATTGTTATAATTATTATATTTTAAGTTTTTCACTTACGTAATTTGTTAGGCGCTGACATTTTTAACCTATAATACTAATATTATAAATGCAGAAGTCAGTAAATTTATTGATTACGGCTTCGTAACGGCTGAACTGATTTTGATGAAATTTAATATACATATACCTTAGATCCTGGTATAACTTATGAAATACTTTCAGAACTGTACATTTAGGTATATAAGATAAAAGATCTTAGGTTATAGGATTATATAAAATTATACTTTTGTTGTTATTAATAAGTAGTTATAAGTTCTGTCAATAAACAATTTATTATTATTATTTATTATTATTATTAGGTTAAACCACGAGGCGCAGCTAGTTTGTTATGTAAGTGATGATATGGTCGAATGTGCCGCACTCATAATCGTCAATTAACGCTAATCTAGTATTAAGTTATCAAAATCCACACAAAACAAGCGATTCAATGCTTAACCTACGTTTATTTACAAGTATGAGTACGGCAGTTAGGTATTTAAAAATGCGCCATCTTAACTGTTTAAACAAAATAAATAACATATTCTGTAAAAACACAAAGGGAACAATGTACAGAAAAAAGACATAAGTTCAAAAACTAAAACCCGACTGTAGGATCTGGTCCCAAATCGAGATATGGAATTACTTAAACTAAAAGGGAAACTATTAAAAATTATAATCAAATATTATAAGAGAACTCGTATATGCAAGGATGTTAATTATATGAGTACTAAATTGTGAATATTTCACTGTTATTAGATGCGGTCAGCAAGATATGTTGCTTAGTGTGGAGATCACGGCATGCACCGACTGCTTCCTGAAGCATCTAAGTACGTGATGGTTTTGGTTCCGCGTAGCTTGCATTGTGCAAGCTAAGCGAAACTAAACAGATTACCCGTAGACTGACTACGGTCGGGTAAAAAATAGCCTATATGACACTCCCGCGATGAAGACGAATCGATTGATACTTGGTTTGTCAAAATCAGACCAATAGGGGCGACGCTATAGTGGAACATCCACATACGTACATACTTACATACATATATAGACTGTTAAACTCATTACCCTTTCCTTGATTCGCTGTAGTCGAGTTATAAAGAAACAATTATACGAAATAAACGGATACAGTGTTGAAAAAGATATATACATATTCCTTCTGTAATTTCCCCATATGCACCGTAATCATGGTCGGGGGCGGAGATGACTTACAAGCATAACGCGGGTTATGACGAGCCGGCACGTCTGTATGTAGCGCGCCTTATGCGGTAATATCTACATTGGTTGCTTGTAGTACATAAGCCTACACTTTTAACAAGTATTTTGAATGTAAACTAGCTTTCGCCTGCAACTTCATCCGAGCGGACTACAATTTATCACAAAAAAAGCGTCCTATATTCATCTAGGTAGGATATTAAAAACCGATGCAGAAGCACCAACGCTCTTGATGCTTTTTGACAGACTAGTTATTATTTCATTTCCATGGCAACCTGTCATTCCGTTCCTTGAAGCGAGTAATCGACATGTTCCAGTTTCCCCATGGCAACTTACCATTTTCCGGGATTAAAAGTATCCTATGTTGGTATTTATATGGTATAGTAAAGTTCTTTGTGAATTCACAAAGTTTCATCAAAATCGGATCAGCCGTTTTGACTCGAAAGCTCCCAAAGCAAACAAACAAACAGACAACTTTTCACTTTTTTATATACGGAGTTGAATTTTACATGCTAGTTCTCAGCTCCAATGACAATGTATTTTTGTGGTAAGCATGACCTGAATCGACATCCAGGATTAGCTCCAGATAATGGAACTCTTCAACTGTCAACGGCACAAACACGACATTTTGTATGTGCATTTTATTATGATAGCCAGTTTTAAGTTTTAACATGACATGGTTGTTGCACTCATGGTTGGGGAACCATGAGTGCAACAACCAACGCTTAACAGCACAGACACGAAATTGTGTATACACATTTAATTGTGATAGACAGTTCTATGTATCACCATGACATGGCTTAAAAAAAGCTTTTTTAAAAGTTTTTAATGAACTACTTTATTATATTCCCGTTATGACTTCATGCTAATGGCTATTATTTATTCTGTGCTAATGGGCTCCGCTCCATAACTGTGCTCCGTGAGTAAATATATTATAAAAAAAATTACAATATAATAATGATTATAATGATTTTTATTATAATGTATTGCAGACACGTCCATATTGAAACGTAAAATTACACACATACTTAAAAAATAAACAAAACAAAACCTAAACACAAATTTAAATAAAAAAAACAACTACTTATTATAATTATCAGGGCCCTATTTCATAAAACTATAGTAGGCTGACAAATGTCAATCGACAAATGTCAGTCAAACTACCGAAATGCGTTTCATAAAAACCCGACAATTCATTCAATTAATTGTCAAAATATTACTAAATGTGTTTCATAAAACAATAGTAGTGACCGGCAGTCAACCGACAATTGTCTAACAAATGTCAATAGACAAACGTTTTATGAAACGGCGGTTACTTAAAAATTACCACGATTTGTAGAATTGTCTTGACAATTGTGACAGCCGTAGCTTTACCCATCACACTACTATGACTGGCATTGTGAAATGCAATATGACTGACAGTCATCAGTCCTGTCGTGATTGTTTGTTATATGAAACGCAGGTTTGGCGTATTCGACTGACATTTGTAGTTTTATTATGATTTGTCGCTTTATGAAATAGGGCACAGGTGGCAATGTTGATTCAATGTATTTATGTTGCTGTCTGTATAAGTCTTTCTGCCAGACTTCTAGTAATAACATTATCACACTTGTCAAATCTGGACATGAACGATGGTATACGTTTCCTCTGAATAGCATTAAATATCAACTCGCGTCTCCGTGAACATTTTAGAAGCAGTGCAATAACGTTTTATGCTTATCAGATGCCTGAAGATGTTATAATAGACCACTCTTATACCATCGTGTGACCTTTTGGTATAATTAATCCAGAGCAGACATGTGTAAAAAGTCTGGCAGAAAGACTTAAATTAATTAATTCTCGCGTCGGGTGATGACTTACAGAACTTTCTAGCAATCATGTTGCCCACAAGATATAGGGCTCTGCGCTTTTGTTCAACATCTGCGTCATTCTTAAGGCTAGAAGCAACGATGTGGCCAAGATACCTAAAGCTGTCCACTATCCTAACAGGTTGCCCATTAAAACAAAGACAAATGTTTTGGGGTTGCTTACCCGATGGAAATACACCATTTCCATCTTCTTGTAAATAAGATCATCATGATCCTTTCACAAATCACTGCGAGTTTTCGCAAACCCTTTATCGAGGGACTGAGCAGCATCATATCGTCAGCGTAACTCAGGTTTTTGACATATCTGCCATTCAGCCTGAGCCCCACTGGGCCGCTGTTCAGTTCCACGATCAAATCATTAACGCAAGTGTTGAACAGATTGGGAGCCCCAATGCCCCACATATTATTGATATTGTTGGTCTGTTTACTCGGTTTCTTCTCCCGTTTTAATACACCCATTTAGGTCTCAGGCAACCCAACCACGTGACCATGACCTCACTGCAGCAAAACGGTAAAATGGCGCGAAAAATTGTTCTCCCGTCGTACTCTAATTCCATTCATTTCTCAGTGGCTTGGCGCAATTGTACAAAACTCTGTGATTGGCTAAATAGCCACAGACGAACCGAACCAAAGATTTATAAATTATTATGTGAGGAGACATCACCGCGGCAAAATGAAGAAGCCAAATATGGGAGATGTTTCGGAAAAAAAAAAATTTTGGAAATTCAAGCGATGACATACGAGTACTATATATATTTGTATAGTATATTTATTATTACTATATTATTTAAATAATACATAAGTCTAACATTAAAACATCAACACAGTAGATTATCGGGTGGCGATATATCTAACATTGCGCCCTGCAGCGCGCATACTGCGCGTGCGAGTCGCGGTAAGCGACTGGTTAGAAAGTGACCAGAATATTTTTGTGAAAACCAGCAAAAATTGCAGAAAATTACGGCTCAGAGAGAAACAAAGGAGCCCATCTAAAAAAAATGTTTTTGTTGTATTATCGTAGAGTAAATATATTTCCTTAGAGGATAGAAACACACAGATTGGATAATAAATGCGAGATTACATTTAAATCGGTAAAAATGTATTACTTAACTATCGTTTTTTTTATTTTGGCTGCTGTGACAGGCAAGGGAGATTGGGCATCGCGGGATTTGGCTACCACAGCAGCCAAGGGGGATTTAGCGGTGATACCAGTTCGCGAGTAGATCAACAACTTCAGCCGGGACACCAGTATTATACAGTTTTCTCCACAGTTAGTCGTGATTGAGTGTGTGTGGCACACTCAATACGACAAGGTAGGACTCAGATCCAGGAAACATGCGTATACAGTAGTGCCATGTCATAGCGTACTTTCGTGTGAGTGACTCCAGTGTAATCGTTTCGATAGAGCTTACGTACTGTTTCCTACATATTGTGGTAATATGGAAATTATTTATTGCTCGCCTTTTTGCATTACACGCAAAACGGGGTAAATATGGTACGCGTTTTTAGTAGACGGGAGTTTCAGGCTGTTAGGATGGTTTTAGTGACCCTTCCTTGTTAGGACCCTTACCCCGTATGGGGTTTTTATCCTAAGGCATGTTAAGGTTATGTAACCATCAGCCTTATAATGTGTGCATTGTATTTTCACTTACCCAGATGTGCGTGTTATAGGTTTAAGAGATTGGTTGTCTCATAAGATTATTGTGTATGTACCTGAAACAGAAATGCATATCAATCAAAATGAGAAAGCATTAGCCGATCAAAATGGCGGCCGACGAATTGTCCTATATTTTATTACCAAAATGATTATTAGCCTATGAAAATAACTACACACACACACACACACACACACACACACACACACACACACACACACACACACACCCCCACACGCACACACTCCAAAGTCTAATTCAAAGATACCGAGATCGTGTGGATTAAGAGATTTGTTACTTACGTAATAATATTTAGTAGGAAACAAAGGCAGTATTCAATAGTTGGAAGTCACTACTATCTCATCTGTTATAAAAAGTTCTATTACCTCAACTAGTGGAGAAAAAATGCAGTTTACATGCACTGCAAGTCCCAAGGCCGATGCAGCTCTTTGCTGCAAAACTAGATCCAAGATCGGGGACTTAGATGCCTATTCCCCTACCTGATTCTCCGGGACTTCTGAACCGAATTAGATGATTTTTGTTTTATTTCACAGGTATAACGTAAAAACATCAATTAAACAATTATAAAACTAGGAACTAACAATAAAATATACAAATATAATCACAGATTTAAAAGCAAAACATGTTTTATACTGACATGGTCACAAAGCACTAAAGCCAAAGTCAATATTTGAGAAGGAATATTTACAGTATATTTATTTTGTCTTGTATTTTATAGATTTAGATGATTTTTGTTTTATTTCACAGGTATAACGTAAAAACTGGATACAGTGAAAACGGCACCAGGTTGACATAAAAACTGGTTGGATTGTTTATCTCAATCCGGTGAGTAGCCGAACAATCGATAAAAACTATTAGGAAGGAAAAGGAAAAAGGGGGGTTGTGATGTACGCTGTCAAAGTTTCAAACACCTAGTTAAGGCTCAGGAACTCAGGACATTAGCCGCTTGGGCTTTTGTTTATTTTAATCTGCGCTTCATTTTCAATATTTTGTTTTATAATCTAAATTTCTTGCCAAAATATTAGTATTACCATAAATTATTTATTTAGTATTTTTCAATTCCCAAAGTGCTGACGTTAGTCGTCAGCAATAAAATAATCGCATCAGCGTAATAAATGTCATTAAAGTACACGCTCGCTGAACAGGCGTTGGAAAATAACTCACAAAACGAATGATGCTCAAATAATTAATGAATCCTAAATAATGACTCATTATAATAATAGGTAATTCCCAAATTGTCAATTAATCCCAAATGGGCGGTGGTGTTCAACCTCAAATCTGTGATAAATATAGTGTGATGTGATTAATCAAATAGACTGAAATGTAATTAATGGAGAGTTGCTATCACAAGTATTGGAACTCCGCATCCATTTTCCATCCGCTTTTTGCAGGTCATCAGTGCACCTGGCCACAGAGCGCACGCTACACTACGTTTTCCCAAGTGAGGTCTCCACTCCACTCAGGAACTCGTCTACCCGAATAGTTATCGGTTCTTGGGAAATGTGACCAGCTTACTGCCAATTATCCGTTATCTAGTGCCCAAATTACAGGGTATCCTAGTTTGGGGCTAGGTAATTGGTGTGGAATTGTCCCGAATATATTTATATTTATTTTATTTTTATTCACCTTGCTTATCGTTAGGTGATGTCATTTATGTTGTTTCTCTATCTATTAGAACTGTTTCTTCTGTCTGGTTGCCTGTCTGTTTATCTCATAGAAGTGTGAAAGTATTACCATAACATTGTATAATGAATTCATCTACACTATAATCCTACGAATATTATAAATGCGAAAAAGAGTTTGTTTGTTTGTTACTCTTTCACGTCTTAACTACTTAACCGATCATCATTAAATTTTGCACACACGTTGTCAGGGGTACTGAAAACGACATAGAACTATACTGTTATAGGAATATAATACGTTTTTTTTGTTAATTTTGTGTGAGAATTACCACTTCGATGTCAACGTGACAGATAGTTTGAACAATGGGGAAGAATTAATCGACGAAATAAATCGTGAGTGGCAGTCGTAACATATCTATATATAATGAATCATGCTCACGTTAGTTTATATACCAATATAAATCGTGAGGGACAGTCGTAACATATCTATATATAATGAATCATGCTCACGTTAGTTTATATACCAATATATGGATAAACTAAAAAAACACTTACACGATTTTAAAAATGCTTTCAATTCAAGAGAGCTAGGTGCGAGTAACATGGGTTGAATAATATTTAAAAATGCTTTCAATTCAAGAGAGCTAGGTGCGAGTAACATGGGTTGAATAATATTTAAAAATGCTTTCAATTCAAGAGAGCTAGGTGCGAGTAACAAGGGTTGAATAATATTAAAAAAAAAAAACTACGAAAATTATTTTCTATTTTTTAGTTTGGTTTTCTATAGAAAGCATGTTTTTTAGTCTTTTTTTAACTTTTATTTATTTTGTACTTTTTTTATTTATTTTTCCGAATTATTGCATTGTCATCGGTGTCCTTGACAGGTGTGCAAAATTTGAATGAAACCTGACCGTTTAAAGTGGGTCAAAATAGCGTCCAAAGGAGTCGGTTACAAACATACAAACATACAAGTGAAGCTAATATAAAGCGTATAATATAAACTAAGATAGCCTTTAGTTTTTTAATTCGATATTATTTATCAATTTATTAATAACTAGCTGTACCCGCGGCTTCGCACGCGAGGTTATTTCTCTAGGTTAAAAGTACTCTATGTACTATTCCAACACCTAAAGTACCAATATACCAACATTTGATCAAAACTTCTTCAGCCGTCATAAAGTTTTTATTGATTGCTCGGCTTCTTCTCATCGGATTGAGATACCAACTACACCAGTTTTTAAGTCAAACCCCAAGCTCTCCAACAGTGCAAACAAACCGCATCGCAATCGGTCCAGCAGTTTTTACGTGATGTGTGAACAAACATACAGACAAACAGATAAACAGACAAACAGATAAACAGACAAACAAACAGACAGACACGAATTTTAAAAATGAAATATTCTTGTTCTTCATTTAAGTACCGTAGAGTTTTTTTTTATTCTATTCCTTGTATAGATTTTCTCGTTCTTATTGCTTTACTAGTTTTCCCGCCCGCGACTTCGGACGCGCGGACTACTTACTGCTTATCGCGAAAAAAGCATCGTATGTTCTTCTAGGATATTAAAAACTAATGCAAAAGTAGGTATAGCACTAAAGCTCTTGATGTTTTTTGACAGACTTGTTATTTTGTTTCCATAGCAACCTGTGTACCACTCTGTGATGGGAACCGTTCCTTACAGTGAGTAATCAAAATTTTCCAGTGTTCACGTGAAATTTTCCGAGATAAAAAGTATTTTATGTTTTATACCAGGGTATAAGCTATCTCCATTCTGAATTTCATCAAAATCCGTCCAGCCGTTATCGCGTGAAAGCGCCCCAAACAAACAAAAAACAAACAGACAACATTTCACTTTTATATATTGGTATGGATTAAAAGTATAGATTTATTTTCACTAATAACGAGTTATAGTGGAAACTAATTCGTAAATAGTAACAATTTACAGCAATTTCCGGTCATATCAATTCATTTTAATTTATTATTATTTTAAAGAATGAATTATACTTTTTTATATATATATATAGTCAATAATGTGGATAGATTTAGTGTCCGCGGCATTTAACATTTAAAAGTCTTGGAAGCCGAAAGCTGGAATCCTCCAAATTGGTATAATTAAATATATAGTGACACCCCTAGCTACCCGTTGCGAAGCCCGCGAGAGTCAATAATACACATAATTACGTTATATTATATTCAAATCATTAAATTATTATTATAAGCAGATGATACATTATTTATCAAAAAATTGTTAGGAGATTAAAATCCCCACCACCTCCCATTACATGGCAGAAATAGGACGCCAGCCGTCATGCGGTTTCACTATATATTTGCGGTGTATGGCGCGAACAGTTGTTATTGCTGGTGACGAATAATGGCGTTCGGTGGTCGCCGCACGCGTCAAACGTTCACGCTATGTGTGCCCTGTTTGTGGTTAAATCTGGCGTTAATAATGATGCTTTTGTGATTTTAATTTTATTTAGCGAACAAATAATGGAATAAATCAAAAGCTATTACCATGATAACATAAAATTTAATTAAGTTATACATAACCTAGTCTAACAAACCGCTGCCAGTAGGCAATTTGTGAATGTTATTTTGAGTTTTAATGTGATTTGAATTATATTTTTACAAAAAATGCACCACATTTTATGATCGAAATTAATTTTCAGTCAATACTTGACAAGTTGCAAAGACTGTTATTACATAATTAGTTTTTTGGCTTGTGACAACGTGTCTAGAGAAGAGAAGTAGCAAGCCAAGTTCCTATTCCCGTAAGTATTTACGTGTGTGGAATGCAGGCACATGTAAATACTTACGGGACTGCAAACCTGAAATGACTGGATTTTGTTTTCTAGGAAGCTCACAACACATGCTACTTAATTAGTAAACTGTTCTTCCGGTGGATTCTTTCATATCTATTCAGCAGTCAAGAAGTAGTGGAAGTATTACTAGTTTCAATACTTTCAAGGTCACTATATCCAGCTACTGAGCATGTAAGTTACTGAGCATGAGACTGAAAAACAAATAATGAATATCCTATGTGACGAGTGCAGTGCCACGCGTGATTTTGTAAACAAAGTTCTAGATGAGATTACAATTATTATTGTATATATATATTATTTTCTCAAAATTGTAATATTCTGAATATGGTTTTATATTTCCGGAAGTAAGCTAAATTTTTTCTCCGTTAATTATTAAACATGAAGAACTAAGGTATTCACCACCACAAAGCCTGCAATAGCTGTCACGTTCCGGTACAAAATGAACAGCAAAATAGTCATTTAACCGCAGTAAAATGAAACTTATGCTAATTACCGTCCATCACTAGCGTGCCACAGTATAATGAACAGTGGGGAATACTGAGGCATGCTCCATTAGAACTTGAACTTTTTAATGATCAATACTATATTTATCTATACTTATAATAAAGCGATAAGAAAGAAAAAGTCTGTATAAAGCAGATAGTAAAAAAAAGGTCTAGATTACTTAAAATAAGCTACTGACAATTCGTGTCTGTCTGTTTGTCTGCTTGTCTGTATGTTTGTTCGCGCATCACGTAAAAACTACTAGATCAATTGCGCCGCGGTTTTACACTGTTAGATAGCTTAGGGTTTTACTTAAAAACTAGGGAACTTGGTATCTCAATCCGATGAGTAGAAGCCGAGCAATCGATAAAAACTTTTTGACGGCTGAAGAAATTTTGATCAAATGTTGGTATAATTATATTTTAGGTCTTGGAATAAGTACATGAGTACTTTTAACCTAGCGGTCATTTATCACGCGTGCAAAGACGCAGGTATAGCTAGTTGAGCAATAAAAATGTAAGAAAGAACGACGGTTGTTCTCTCTTGATGAGATTTCAATTGTTTGGAAGAGATTAGTCCGCATGAAGAGATACATTAAGCACTTGTTCTTCATGACAAAAAAAAAACGCAGGAATATCACATGATTTACTTTTGCCCAATCAAATATTAAAGCAAAGCATCCAGTTCCAGACATTTCTCGGGTAAATGTTCTTTGTTTACTTTATTGTGTTAGTTGGTATTCTATATCCGCGACGGCACATTTATGTTTGTTTTTTAAATATTTAATGTCCCTTCCTCTGATATAATATATGCTTGTATTTTTTTTAGTTTTCCTTCGTTGTGTGTTACGAGTAGACTAATGGCTCTGAAACTTGGTCGTTTGCTCAAAGTTACCCATCGAGCTATGGAGAAAGCTATACTTCGGGGTTTCCATACGAGATACACTGGATCTGAAATGAGGAAATCCGCAGAAAAAATTACTGACAAACCTCTCAGACTTAGCAACATGAAGTGGCAATGAGAAACCCACTTCATGTATTTCCACTTCATGACTCAGTAATCTTTGCGAAAGAAAGGTTCTTGAGTTTTCATCCCATGGGATCCCATGGGATGAAAACTATGGAAAAACATGGAACTACTACACATGGAAAAACTACTACTACATGGGAAAACTATTCTACGCTCTTTCTTCCAAGCCATGGCTTGGAAGAAAGAGCGTAGAATAGTTTTCCACATGATGGTCCGATGATCTAGTGAGAGACACTGGAGTGAGCAACCGATCATTCAGGCATGGTATGGATGAGGCTTTACTTACTTTTCGGATCGATGGAAAATCTACTTAAATTTTACCTGTATAGAATTCCGCCACCCATATAGTGGAATCGGTAGTTTTGTTTAGGTCCTAATTGGAACAGGTATCGAGACAAGAAAGGCATTCCTTTAGGTGAGCCATGGTTTGAATGGCGCTGCAGTCAAACAGGTTATCATGCTCGCCAGCGTAACCCCACTCGCACAGGCTATCTCTGCATCTGCCAGCCTGAGGGCGTTAGTATTATTATTATTTAGAGACTTCTGCTTCCTTGTGGCAAAGCTTATCTTTAGTTGGAATGAAGGTATGAAGAGAGTACGTCTCACACCTCTTGCTTTTGGTGCATTTTCGGTAAAGGAGGTTACACTGGAAAACGATTCCTGCTTTTTAATCGTTGCGGCGCAGGACTATACCAAATAGAGGGGCAGATTCTTTTTTTTATTTTTCTACTGAGCTTGCAATAGTTCTATGTACAACTGGCGGTCCTATATAGCATCGATCCCGGGGTTGGTTTGAGGTAGCCCGTAATAATGCGGCAAGTTTCATTGAAGATGACTGTTTAGCAGAGGATGACTTCTGGCTAGTTATGATATTTTTATCCGATCTTAAGTATCCTTCTGTTTTAAACACTGCGAAGATAACAGTCTTTTTTATTTTCATTCACTATGGCTAATAGAGAGAGCAATGCCAGCGTATTTTTAGCTGGAGTGTGGAAATTTTTATAATTACGATGGCGCGTTCATTATTTCTGGAAATTATGAGGTGGATTCTAGGTTGGGATGGAAAGCGCTGCATTAAATCTAGACACTTGGATCAATCAGTTTGGAGCTAATGCATTGAAAAGATAAAAGGTTTCGCTTGTGAAGTTCTTGCTGTGTCTGCACTATTCGTAGACATCAAACTAGAAAACAATGCTTCGATATTGATGTCTACTATCCTGATTTATCAGAATACCTTTATATGCATGAATGAATGTATGTATGTATGTTCGTTTGTTTGTGCACGTGACACAATTTTAGTAGAAACTTTATATTAGTAAAACCAGAGTTTTTAAGCTACTTCACGCGTACGTATGTCATATTGTTAAAAATGCGTATTTATTAATATTATTCATATATTTTATGTTAGTCTATATGATTAGGTTTTAAACAAATGTTTTTACTTTGTATCTCAATTTTTATTTCCTACTTTGTATCTCAATCCAATGAGTGGAAGCCGATCAATCGATGAAAATATATTTGACGACAGAACGAAATTTGGTAAATTGTACTTTTGGTCATAGGCCACTTTTTCCCACAATGACCACGCGGGCAAAGTCGCGGAGGATAATATAACTACTCTCTACCTATATTATTTGAGTTTATTCTTTTCTTACCTTTCAGTGTCAGGTGGAACTAAAAAAATGATATATTTTTTTAGTTTTTAGAGTTATTCAAACATCTATAGCAATATGTAGGGGCTATTTTGGCAGAGCAGAAGTAGGTGACATGCCAGAAGGTCTGCTGATAGAGAGAAACACGCAAGCATGACTGAGGAAATAAACAGACTGGCAGAATCGCAAAGACGTGAAAATATTTAATACGAGTTGTCGAAGGTTTGACACAAAACTTAAAAGAGGCTTACAAGCTTTAGACTATTGATTTTTAAATATAAGACACAGTTGGAGGCATAAGGGGATTTCCAGTTCATCCCTTTCTCTCTCTTTTTCGCATTTTTACGAATTGACGCATGCGCAGGCGTCTCAGAGTGGTTTTGAAACGATGGCTACGAGCGAGTGCCGCGCATGGAGTTTCTTCAACGTAAAAATGCGAGAAAGAGAGAGAAGCATGCTGTGCAAGTAGGATGCTAGTACCACCAATACGAGTAGATTGGACCAAAGACGGTAACTTAGGACATAAAATAGGTATATATTAGGATTGGACTGTTCAATCTTTTTGACCAGCTATTGGGATCTGTAAAAAATATTTCTAAAATATGTATATATTAGAATTAGATTCTTAAGTTTAATTTTTTTGACCCGCTTTAGGGATTAGACAAAAAATAACTTAATTTTTCTGTCAAACCTTCGACAACGCATCCAACCGTTAAATGTCAAACATTTGTAAATATGTTCACATCTTAGCGATTTCTCTGGTCTGTTTTGTTTCTTCTGTCGTACTAGCGTACTTCTCTCCATCAGCGGGCCTTCTGACATTTCACTTAACCCTGACCTGCCAACATGACGCCTTCATATTGCAGTGTGTATGGATATTTAAATAACTCAATAAAACTAACAAAATATTTAGTATTTTACTTCCATCTGACACCTACAACAATACATATTATATTATCCTCCACGGCTAGGCCCGCCTGGACATTTATCCTGAGAAAAAGTAGCCTATGTATTCCAGAAACAAAAGTACCTACATATACAGTACTAGCTGTACGCACGGCCCAGAGAAATGACACCGCGTACGAACGCGTTGTCATTTCTCTGGGTTAAAAGTACTCCATGTACTATTTCAAAAACGAAAATACCAGTATACCAAAATTTTATCCAAATTCTCTCAGCTGTCAAAAAGTTTTAATCGATTGCTCAGCTTCTTCTCATCGGACTGAGATACCAAGTACACCAGTTTTTTTAAATCAAACCCTAAGCCATCTAACAATTAACCACATCGCAATCGGTACAGTAATTTTTACGTGATGCGCGAACACACATACAGACACAAATTTTAAAATGTTATATTCTTGTTCAGTTGCTTATTTTAAGTACCCTGGACCATTTTTGCTCGGCTTCTACTCGAACAAGAGACAATTCAGATTGAGATACAAAGTAGGTACATTAGTTTTTAAATCAAAACCTAAGCTATGTATCCAACAGTAAACCCCGCGTTTTAATCGGTCTAGTAGTTCTTTACGTCATATGTCGAATATACATACATACTATCATTCATGCATTTACAGATATTCTGATAAAATCATAACCCCCCCATAATTTTTGTAGCTGAGTAAAGACCAGCCAGCGGCAACCTTCGGTTTCCATCTGACAGTAGATATTTAACTCAAAAACAATGCTTCGATACACTACAGTCCGTACGGACTATATATGTACTGACTGTGCTGTGGTGCAGAGCAATATACAATTAAATGCCCGTCGATATTTCTAAACAAAACAAAGTTACAATATGGACACGCATTTGTTATATCGTCGATGGGAAACAATTTGAACAGGATCCCACACTACATCATTTTCATTTAATTTAATTATTTTCATATAATTGGCTTTTAAAAGGAGGAGATTCTCATTTCAACTATATTTTCTGTGGTTATTTTCTGGATTCGTAAACCGATTTTGATGTATTTTAATAATTTGGAATGGTAAAGTCCACTCTTTTCCCGTAACATTTATATCAATATGCCTCCGTGCGGGGTATTCCATCCGTAATGCCAAAAAAACTGTAAGACACAGTAGTCACTGCTTAGTAATAATAAAGTCAGCAATAAAATATAGAGATACAACATATAAAAGTGAGAAACTTTTAAGGTATTGGTGGTCCCTAAAAAATGATACCGCTACATCCGAAGCGCGTAACGTCTACAAATACAAGAGCCCTCTGCTCAGTTATTCCAAGAGGGACATCAGCCCAATGTCGCGCTGCCTCCCTACAAGGTTCTTGACAGCCGCCTCTTATAGTACGTTCCACAAAACATGGTGGTTTTATAATATAATTTCTAATATTTATGTCGGTGTACTTAAAAAAACGTCTTTGTCGTGTAGAAAGTCGTGACAGCTTACAAATAGTTTCACAAATGCAGTGCTTATCATTATTTTTTACCCGACTACGGCGAAGCAAAAAGAAGGGTTATGAATTTAACCGGTATGTATGTATGTATGTATGTATGTATGTAAATATGTTCATATGTTCCCCCGTAACTTCTAAACTGCTCATCATAATTTGACAAATGAGGTATCATTGGATGCTTCTTCATAGTCCGCTTATAATGGACCCATCCTCCGTCAAAATACCTGAGCGTATATTAACATACTCGTAGATATGCCCGTAGGTATATACTTACGACTTTGATGGACCTTTGTTTCTGGGATTGTAATGTATTGAACTTGTGATAGCTAACTGTACTGACTATGACATTCATTTGCAATAGGTTGTAAAATGCATTTGTAATAGGTTAAGAATGACCTAATTTCAATGGATTAAAGCGAGGTTCGAGAGCTGAAATATAAGGTTCAATGTGGGTGGATTCTGGTCGAAACAAGGCGTGTCGCTCACAACATTACGTGCTGCAATTCTGGTATTTTACGGGGTAGATTTCTGACGTCTGCTATACAGCGCTATATATGCTATATATGGTCAGATATACAAAAAACTATGTTATTTGATTGCCAATCCACCTGCTTAGCGTGACAATTATGGGCATTAACCTCCCAACATGATAAGCCAAACAAAACCAATGCCCCTAGTTCCCGGCCGCTCTAATGTTCCTGTCTACGGCAGTGGTCATGGTAACGGCCAAGCAAGGGGTGCTGAAAATCCTCGAGTTATAGTAGCACGCCAATAATGACTGACCCTGGTAACTTAAAATGGAAGATCATTACGGCTTGACGAACATATAGTCCAACTGCAGGATAAGCTGAAGAATATAAGTTGGCACATTCTATGGCTGTAGGCTGTGTGAAATCTGAAGAGATGGAGAGGACTCTATCACTCTGGAATCGGGCCATTTTATGTATTACAGAGAGGGAGACAACCTATCCCAAGGCGGTATCGGTTTCCTGGTTAATAAGGTCCTCACTGACAACTTTGTTGAAATCTCCAGTGTGTCAGAAAGGGTTGCGTACCTTGTTATCAAGCTAACCGAGAGGTATAACCTGAAGTTTGTGTAGGTTTACGCACCTAATTCGGCACACTCGGATATCATGAAGGACTTTAGCGCTAAAGTGGAAATACAGACATGCAGTGAATCGAGAGTAGCAAATGCTTGACAACTTCCTTGAACAGGAAGGGTTGTTCTTAATGAAACCTTATTTTAAGAAACAACCACAATGGAAGTAGACATGGGAAAGCCCCAACGGTAAGACAAAAAATGAAATCGACTTCATCATGACTGACAAAAAGCATACCTTCCGAAATGTCTCAGTGGTCAACAGGTTTTAAACCGGAAGTGACCACCGACTTGTCTGAGGCACAGTGGATGTTGACTACAAGCTTGAGTGATTTCGCATGATGAAGTCTACGCTCCGACCAAATACGAGTATGCTCCAAACTGTGGTTGGATTTGATACGTTCGAATAAAACCTGGAAAATTGATTCTCTGCCTTGGAAACCACAAATGACATTGGCAAGGATCTGTATCGGGTGATCGGAGTCCTGGGGGACGAGGGCACAAAATTTTGCCAGGTGCAGCAAAATGGCAGGAAGTCAAAACTTTTGCAGAAGACATTGCCGCTCATGGAGAAACGAAGAGAAGACGCAGGAACCACGCCATCAGTTGACCGGCACCATAATAAAGCCATTTGAAAACTGGTATGACAAGACCTCCGGAGATTGAATACTCGCACAATAGAAAAAACGATAGCGCAAAATCGGGGATTTAAAGTCTTTGTACAACAACTGGGGAGAAGTCAACTGGAAAATTAAAGACCTCATGTGGTAAAACCGATGTTTTTAAGCCACAGATCCTTGCAGAAGTAGATAACTTTTATCTCCAGTTGTATTCTTCGCATGCGCCTTAACTTGACACCAGAAGTGAGGATTCCAGAGCCACTCTGACCCGACATTACACTGAAGAGCTGCAGAAATGACCATGGACGAAATCTAGATGGCTCTTAAACAGCTTAAAAACGGAAAAGCTCCTGGAGAGGATGGAATCAAAATAGAGCTCTTGAAAGCAGGAGGAAAACCAGTAATCAAGGAATTTTAGGAAATCTTCAACTTTTTCCTTTTTAATGGGAGAACTCCAGAGGCATGGCACAAAATTTTGGTCGTGTTGTTCTTCAAAAAATGTGATAAAACTTTTCCGAAGAATTACAGACCCATTTCACTTCTGAGCCATGTCTACAAGCTTTTTTCGAGAGTGGTCTCGAATCGTTTAGCGCAGAGACTAGACAAGTTTCAACCACTGGAGCAAGCTGGGGTTAGAGGCGGATATGGCACCATAGACCACATCTAAACAGTGAGGCAGATTATACAGAAGTCAGAGGAGTATAATTAACCCCTGTTTTTGACTTTTGTGAACTATGAGAAAGCTTTGACTCAATCGAAACCTGGGCTGTTCTAAAATCTCTGCAACAATGACAAGTAGACTGGTGATACTCGTATGTCCAAGTGCTGACATGATTGTATGACGGGGCTACTATGACTATCGAAATTGTTCACCAACGCATTGATATACATGCTTAAGACATTGGACTGGGAAGGGCAGGGCATCAACTTAAACGGCGAGTACATCTCACAGTTGAAATTTGCAGACTACATCGTCATAATGCTTGAATCATTGCAGGATTTGCAGTGGATGCTGGATAGCCTAGCTGAAGTTTTCAAGAAAATTGGTCTCGGAATGAACTTGGATAAAACCCAGATCATGCTGAATGAGCAAGTTCCTTCGTTACCGATTACGGTTTACGGCACTGCTCTCGAGATTGTTCAACGCAAATCTTAGAACTGGGTCGGAACAATTTCGAGAAAAAAAAGCCAATAGAAGGAAGCTGGGCTGGGCAGCATCCAGGAAGCTGCATCAGGTCTTCTCGTCACCTATCCCTCAGTGCCTAAAAACAAAGGTGTTCAATCAGTGCGTCCTACCGGTAATGACTTACGGAGCTGAGACCTCCACAAACTAGAAGACACTCAGCGGGCTATAGAAAGATCTCTGCTTGGAGTTTCTGTAAGGGATCGAATCCGAAACGAAATGAACTGGCAGAGAAACAAAGTTAGCGACATATCTCTGAGAATTAGCAAACTTAAGTGGCAGTGGGCTGGCCATATTAGTGGCAGTGGGCTGGCCATATTAGCTTCAGAACCGATAACCGTTGTAGCAAACGTATTCTCAAGTGGAGACCGTGAATTGGCAAAAGTAGTGTAGGACGCCCAACGGCTAAATGGAGCGACGATCTACGGAAGGTTGCTGGCAGAAAATAGATTCAAAGAGCCGAAGATTGGGTCAAATTGCGTGCCTTAGGAGAAGCCTATGTCCAGCAGTGGACGAACACAGGCTGATGATGATGATGACAACGATGAATTTAGCAAACTTTGAAAATAACCTCATATATATTTACCTCAAAATAATTTAAATAAAAATTTAAGTTCAACAACTAAAACCCGACTACGGTCTTAGTGGACTAAAAAGACTTTGGGGCCGTAAGAGTGCGATATAAATTTATCAGTATTTAACCAAGCAGGTAGCGCACTCACCCGGCTCTAAAGTTTTAAATTTCTAAAACATTTAAATATTCTTGTATGTGACTTATTAGTCCACTAAGACCGTAGTCAGGTTTTAAATTTTGAACTTATATTTTTTGACATAATATATTTTTCTTTGCCTAAGTGACTGGTAACCACCATAGGATAAAATATTACAATTTTTCAATCTATCAATGTTTGGTCTCAAAATAACAACTTATGCAACTCTTTGTATTGCGCTTCACTATTGTTTCAGTTAGAGTTAACAATATAATAGAAACCTGGTTGAAAACCGCTTGGTCTAGACTCGAAGCTGTACCTGATGGAAGATGAAAAATACAAGTAATAACAAAACACTCCCGCAAACAGAAGAATAGGCACCCGAAATTCGCGTAAAATTTCCAGCGATATCAGAGAGAACCTACATACATTAAACTTTGCATATTTAAATGAAAAGGCTATAAATTTGCCGACGGAATATTCTAGACCTATTCAAAACACTGAAAAGCACTCCCCAAGAGTCGATTCTTTAGAGATGCTTCCGTACATTTCGACAAGACGTGCCTCTGTTAAGCCACATTTACACTACGCGGTTAATAAATTATAACTTTTAAAATCATTTCGAAGACGTGGAAGACACATATTAGACTAAACAAGTGGAAATGCAAACAACAGAACGAAAAAATGCAATCGGTTTGAATAAATACTAGACATTTAATAGCTAGGGTGGTCGGTTTTGTCGTTATTATAAAACGTTTATAGGAAATAATAAGCAATATTTGCAGAAATACACTGTATTTATGAGCAAATTTACTAAACTTTATTGTAATAGATAGATAGATAGATAACTCTTTATTATACACAAAAAGTTTACATACACAAATTAACTTAAACTAAAACTTATGAAATATTACTGTACAATGGGTGGTCTTATCTCTAAAACGCGATCCAGTCAACCTTTGGATGGATAGGAAATCAATACGAGAACAGACGAGGGTGTACTCCCAGATATCATAAACCTGGTAATTAAAGTTAAATAAATTATAAAAAAAAAAAAAGGAATACATATCAATACAATAAAATAAATATCTAATAATATTGAATAAATACCATACATAATAATAAATTTATAAAATACATAATATGGATAAATAATAAATAACTATATGTTTATCAATAATAAAACATATATTCACAAAGTTAATTCAAGAAAACCAATGACAAGAAGAAAAAAAACAGAAGGATTTGAAATCAGTTTTTTTTCAGATTTAAGTTTGTGTCTAAAAGAATTTAGAGATGATAATCATGTTTTTTTAAGCCATTTACACTCCTTGTTTTGATGTGAAACAACCCTCTAATTACATGATTTAATTGGTGTCGTTTTTTTCAATAATCAATGACATTGTTTCAACAAATTCTGACGAAGTGGAAGTTTATTGTGATGTAAAATATGTTGTAAAGGTACTTTTCACATTGGTTCTGGTTTTACCGTGCCACATAAAACTCGTCAATTACAGGCAATGAAAACGTACTCTTGTGAATCTGCGCATTCATCTGCCGAAACCATTGTACACAACATGTTGAATTGAAAGCATTTGCATTGCATTAAGACGGTAAAAATAAACAAGTTTGTGTGTCTAGTCACTCTCTACTACTCCTTGTACAGCAGTAAACAGTGTGGTTACGATAGAGCAGTAAGTGGAGGGGTGTACGTATATAACATTGATTTTTCCGTTTAAATAATTATTATACAATGAATTTCCAAAGATACGCTTTTACCTTAGTATAACCTAAGTTTAACGGCTCCTGGTTTAATAAAATAGAGTCGGCTTTCGCTTCCTTTCAACGAATGAAACGAATAATTAAAATAAATATCCTATGGATATAAAACATAGCAGGAAGTCGGTGGATGGAGGCGGCACAAGATCGCTCGTCATGGTGCTCTTTGGGGAAGGCCTATGTTCAGCAGTGGACTTCTAAAGGCATGATGATGATACTATGGATGATTTTTGTATAATCTTTAAAATTTCTGTTCAAAGGAAATCCAGTTACCAACTAGTTGTTTTATGCGAAGAAGTTTATAAGTTTTCTTCTTAATAATATGTATCCCTAGTTGCATGGCATGCTAGCAAGGCGAGGTTCTTAATAATATGTATCCCTAGTTGCATGGTATGCTAACAAGGCGAGGTTCTTAATAATATGTATCCCTAGTTGCATGGTATGCTAACAAGGCGAGGTTCTTAATAATATGTATCCCTAGTTGCATGGCATGCTAGCAAGGCGAGGTTCTTAACAATATGTATCCCTAGTTGCATGGCATGCTAACAAGGCGAGGTTCTTAATAATATGTATCCCTAGTTGCATGGCATGCTAGCAAGGCGAGGTTCTTAATAATATGTATCCCTAGTTGCATGGCATACTAGCAAGGCGAGGTTCTTAACAATATGTATCCCTAGTTGCATGGCATGCTAACAAGGCGAGGTTCTTAATAATATGTATCCCTAGTTGCATGGCATACTAGCAAGGCGAGGTTCTTAACAATATGTATCCCTAGTTGCATGGCATGCTAGCAAGGCGAGGTTCTAAATAATATGTATCCCTAGTTGCATGGCATGCTAGCAAGGCTAGGTTCTTAATAATATGTATCCCTAGTTGCATGGCATGCTAGCAAGGCTAGGTACTTAATAATATGTATCCCTAGTTGCATGGCATGCTAGCAAGGCTAGGTTCTTAATAATATGTATCCCTAGTTGCATGGCATGCTAGCAAGGCGAGGTTCTTAATAATATGTATCCCTAGTTGCTTGGCATGCTAGCAAGGCGAGGTTCTTAATAATATGTATCCCTAGTTGCATGGCATGCTAGCAAGGCGAGGTTCTCCATAAACGTCTTTGTAGGCGTGCGTGAATCTTTCACTCTTATATGCAAAGTATCTACTCGTATCTATATTTACTTTCATACGGTGCATTTAAAATGTTTGTTTATTAATTTCAATGTTTCATTTTTAACAATATGTATCCCTAGTTGCATGGCATACTAGCAAGGCGAGGTTCTTAACAATATGTATCCCTAGTTGCATGGCATGCTAGCAAGGCGAGGTTCTAAATAATATGTATCCCTAGTTGCATGGCATGCTAGCAAGGCTAGGTTCTTAATAATATGTATCCCTAGTTGCATGGCATGCTAGCAAGGCTAGGTTCTTAATAATATGTATCCCTAGTTGCATGGCATGCTAGGAAGGCTAGGTTCTTAATAATATGTATCCCTAGTTGCATGGCATGCTTGCAAGGCGAGGTTCTTAATAATATGTATCCCTAGTTGCTTGGCATGCTAGCAAGGCGAGGTTCTTAATAATATGTATCCCTAGTTGCATGGCATGCTAGCAAGGCGAGGTTCTCCATAAACGTCTTTGTAGGCGTGCGTGAATCTTTCACTCTTATATGCAAAGTATCTACTCGTATCTATATTTACATACGGTGCATTTAAAATGTTTGTTTTTGCACTTAGTGGGGTGTTTTGGGCCCTTGAGTTTGAGGAGTGACATTTGGCAAGTACTTTGTTATGGCTTAAGGACCATTATTTGTCGTTTTTAGTTTCACATTATCGTTCGATGTTGACAAATAACGGTAGTAGCTGAAATTGTTACGTTGGGCATCACCATTATCTTTTGACTTAAGAGTTTTTCTAAATAAAAAACGTAACGTAACTACGGTCTTAGTTATAGATGCTGGGAGATATGTACGTAGACATCTAAGTTCTACGTAGACAGAAGATTTTTTATTTTTAAACATTGTTTTAGGTAGGTACATAATATGCGATTAAAATCATTTCATACTTGTTTTTATATTACAAGTTAATCCTTGTCATAAACCTTCTACTTAGTAAACATGTACAGCCATAAAAATGTATGGTGAGAGCTAATAAATGGAAAGTACTACAATGTTTTTATCGTCTGTCATAAGTAGCTAATCACACCGAAACTCTATTCCCATTCTCATCCTCCGAAAGTACCGCCCATGTGTTCTCGTTACGAGATCTCGATCGCATCTGGATGCGGATGCGAGTCAGGTGCGACTCGTAAATGTGAATATTGTACTATGAGCGGGTCGGGTCGATTGCAGCGGTTTATTGCGGACGTATAATCTTACATGTTGAGTTTGGAACGACTTTGTTGATACTTTTTTAGTACTGTACTATCAAATTGTAAGATTATTTGAACCAACTGCTTCATAATCCACAAAAATATATAAAAGTGAAACGTCTGTTTGTTTCTTTGTTTGGGAAGCTTTCACGCGATAACGGCTAGACGGATTTTGATGAAATTTAGAAGGGAGTACAACTACCACATCAGTACTCCGAGTCAAGCTCACCTGCCCGTGGTCCGTCCTGCTGAACAACTGACGAGGTTCTGACGACCGACAAATGTCGATATAACCATTCAAAATTGGCGCAGTTAAATTCTACAGACCGTTGATTTGCAGCTGCGTCATCGGTGCAAGAAACTGTGCCCTGCGATCGCCAACCCGCTTGCCCAGCGTGGCGATTACGGGCATTACCTCCCATGTTAAGCACAAATAAAATACGCCCCCCAGTTCCCGGCAGCCCCGCTATTCCTGGCCACGGTGGCGGTCATGGTCACCACAGGGCGAGGGGTGCTAAGAATCCCCGAGCATCGGAAGGCCGCCAAAACCGACTGACTCTGGCTACGTTTAGCGGACGCACGTTACGGCTCGACGAATATCTGACGCAATTAGAAGCTGCTGCTGGGGCACATGAGATGGCACATTTTGGGATTATGTGAAGTCCAAAGAGAGGGAGAGGATACCGTAACCTTAGAGTCGGGCCATCTTATGTATTTCAGGGAAGGAGACCAGCAATCCCAAGGCGCTGTCGGGTTTCTTGTCAATAAAGTCCTCTCTGACGACATTGTAGAAATCTGTAGTGTTTTGAATAGGGTTGCGTACCTCGTAATGAAATTAACCGAGAGGTATAGCCTCAAGATTATTCAGGATTATACGATTATACGCACCAACTTCGAAACCTCGGATGATGAAGTAGAGGATATGTACGAAAACATATCTAAAGTCTTGCACAACACCTCCAAAGTTCACTTCAATGTTGTCATGGGAGACTTGTTGACGCTAAAGTGGGAGTACAGACATGCAGCGAGTCGGTAGTAGGACAACACGGATTTAGCAGCAGAAATCACAGGGGGCAAATGCTAGTCAACTGTCTCAAGAAAAAAGGGGGTTTTTTAATGAACTCATTTTTTTAAAAGCAGCTCTAACGGAAGTTGTCGTTGCAAAGCCCCGATGGTGTGACGAAAAATGAGATCGACTTCATAATAGCGGACAAAAAGCGCATATACAGATCTCTGTATTTACGAGTACTAGGTTTGAAACCGGAAGTGATCACCGACTTGTCCGAAACACTCTGGATATTGATTGCAAGCTTGAACGTCTCCGTTTGATGAAGTCCACGCTCCGACTCAACCTGCTCCAAACCGTTGTTGGATCTGAAACATTCCAGATGAAACTGGAGAAACGATTCGCTGCCTTGGAAAGCATAATTGACGTTGACATTGACCAGGAACTTGACCAAGTTGTGGGAATCCTGAGGGAAGAGGGAACGAAGTTCTGCGAGATGCGGCGTATAGGCAGTAAATGAAAACTTTCGGTGGAGTCTCTGCAGCTCATTGAGAAACGACGCGATGATCCAAAAGTTACTTCGCCAGGACAGCGGGCTTTGAATAAACAAATAACCAAGCTGGTAAGGCGAGACCTCCGATGCTCCAATACAAGCACTATAGATGAAGCGATAGAGCGAAAACGGGGGTCAAAAGTCTTCAAACAACAGCTTGGTCGAAGCCATCTGACGAAGTTGACCACATCAAGCGGGAAAGTTGCCGTTTCTAAGCCGGAGATTCTCGTGGAAGTTAAAAATTTCGATGGCCCACTGTACGTGTCACACGCGTCACAACCTTCATTGATATCGCAGATTCCAGGGCCACTCTGACCCGCCACTATACTGAAGAGCTGCCAGAAGTCAGCCTTGATGAAATCGAGATGGCTCTGAAACAGCTCAAAAATTGAAAAGCCCTGGGTGATGACGGAATTACTACGGAGCTGCTAAAAGCAGGAGATATTCCCAGGCTTAAAGAGCTTCAGCGTATGTTTAATTTTGTTCTCTTCTCTGGGAGAACTCCAAACGCATGGAACAAGAGTCGTCCTGTTTTTCAAAAAGGGTGATGAAAAACTATCGGTCCATTTCCCTTCTGAGCCATCTCTACAAGCTGTTTTCGAGACATCACGAATAGTCTAGCGCGGAGATTCAACGAATTCCAGCCAACAGAGTAGGCCAGGTTTCGGGGAGGATAAGGCACCATTGACCACATCCATACAGTGCGATAGATTATACAGAAGACAGAAGAGTATAATCAGCGCCTGTGCCTGGCGTTTGTGGACTATGAGAAAGCTTTTGACTCTATCGAGACTTGGTCTGTTTTGAAGTCCCTGCAACTGGCGGTATATCCAAGTGTTGACGTGTCTGTATGATGCCGCAACAATGACCGTCCAAGTACAGAACCAGCACACTAAGCATATCCCCCTACATCGAGGTGTGAGACAAGGGGACGTTATTTCTCCGAAATTGTTCTCAAATGCATTGGAGAATATGTTTAAAACTCTGTACTGGAAGGGAAAGTGGCATTAACATTAACGGTGAGTACATCTCACTCTTGAGATTTGTAGATGACGTCGTCATTGTGGCAGATACGTTGCAGGACTTGCAACAGATGTTGGACAGCCTAGCTGATTCTTCTCAAAGCATTGGTCTCCGGATGAAGTTGGACAAAATAAAGGTTATGTTCAACGAACCTGTTATTCCGGAACCAATTGCTATTAACGGAACTGCTCTCGAAGTTGTTCAGGAGTATGTTTATCTGGGGCAAACTTTGAAACTAGGTAAAAACAACTTCGATAGAGAGACCCGCAGAAGAATGCAGCTAGCTGGGCTGGGCAGCATTTGCGATACTTTCTCGAGTCTTCTCGTCGCCAATACCGCAAAGTTCGAAGACGAAAGTCTTCAACCAGTGTGTCCTACCTGTTATGACATACGGAGCCGAGTCGTGGACACTCACGGTACGACTAGTCCACCAATTTAATAGGGCTATGCTTGGAGTTTCTCTGAAAGATCGTATCTGGCAGAGAACCAAAGTTGTCGACATAGCTCTTAGGATTAGTAAGCTGAAGTGGCAGTGGGCTGGTCATATTTGTCGAAGGACCGATAACCGTTGGGGTAGACGTGTTCTTCAGTGGAGACCGCGGCTCGGTATACGTAGTCTGGCAGGAGTTGGAACAGAAGAGCCAAAGATCGGGCTGAGTGGCGTGCTTTGGGAGAGGCCTATCTCCAGCAGTGGACTGACACAGGCTGATGATGATGAGAAGTGAGACAGCTTATACCCTAGAATAAAATACAGGGTACTTTTTATCCCGGAAAATTGAAAGTTTTCGCGGGAAAACTGGAAAATATTGATTACTCACTGTAAGGAACGGTTGCCATCACAGAATGGTATGGTTGCCATGGAAACGAAATAACAAGTCTGTCAAAAAACATCAAGAGCATTGGGAACATACTTTTGCATTGGTTTTTAATATCCTAGAAGAAAAAAGGATGCATTTTTTTCGCGATAAACAGTATTCTGCGCGTACGAAGTTGCGGGCGGGAAAACTAGTATTTTATATGAGTCAAATTATTTGACCCGTCTAAGTGACAGTCTTGCGCATCTGCCCATTGCACTCATCACGCCAAGACATTGTTTTTGTTAGTTACTGCATACCATAAAATTTTAAACCCATAGATCTCGTTTGAAGTGTAGATCTATGTTTAAACCGGAATTGTTTGCACACTTTTGCTAAGCGGTCGGAATTGATACCACGGTTTAAATTATGGTTATATCTTAATTGTCTTAGAATAATACTTAGCTACATTAGAGATAGTAACAAATATAAAATGCAATGCAATCCACAGCTTGGGATCCTTGTCCACGCAGGTCAAACGGCGGGGCGCAACCAGTTAAAGTTATTTACCTAACCGTGCACAAGTCTCAAAGCGGTCAATCTCCGCAATGTATTCTGCACAGCACTATAAAGGGTCTCCCTCTCTATTCAGCGGAAGGTATGGGCAGACGATTTCAAATGCATGAATATGTTTCAAGGTTGCGTATCATGTATGTTAAGCGACTGTGGGGGTGTCATTTTACATTTATATCGAATTTATCGAGAGGTGTCGATGTTGGTGTTGCTTGGAGCTTTGTCGCTCGATATTCATTATGATAGAAAATCATTTGTTTTATATCGTTAAAATATTGGATGTAGTATTGCAAAAAAAAAAACAACTGGGAAGGTGAAACTGGTATTATCGATCATTTAGGTCTAATTCTAGATACGGCACACTATTGAATTTTGAAATAGGAGGTTACTACTTTTTGCTTAGTTTATTTTCACTCAGATCTGCAGCATTTCTATATCCTTTTTTTATGTTTTATTTATATGTTTGGACTTTTGTGTTGCCCCATATAAATTTCACCAAATTTGGTTCAGTTATTAAGGGTTACGTACCTCAAAATCAAAAAAGGAACCCTAATAAGATCAGATTTGTTATCCATCCGTCCGTTTGTCTGTCTTACATGACCTTTTTTCTTTGGTACACGTAGAGGTATCAAGCTTGTTTGTTTGTTAGTCGTATGAGGTAGTGCTGGCCTCTGATGTCAGAGTTGGTCAAGCCGCCCGAGGGCCTCTGACATGGCTTAACGACTGCTATTAATCAATAACAGCCGGGACCGACAGCTTAACGTGCCAGATTTGCAATATCTTAAAACTGCGAAAAAATGAAACTTCTAAATCAACACAATTAAAAGATACGGCCACTTATGCTGTATTTTGACACTCGCAAGGGAATCAAAACCTTAAGTGTACTTCCCGTTGACTTAGAGTCATGAAATTTGGCAAAAAGTAATTGTCTTAGGTATAGCACAAATAAAGGAAAAAACAAACGGTAAAGAATTATTTATATGTTTATTTTTCTCCATTCAATACCTACTTCTGTTACGAATCCTCTCCAAACTCAATCATTACTCCAAAGGAGTTGTTGAGCTCTGAAATAGCGTAATTTTACTTTTTTCTTTCTCAAATAATCGTAATCAGAATAATTATAAATATATTAACGGTCTGAGTATTTTTTGTAAACGACGAACTGTTCAAGGTGTCTTCAGGAAGGGTTGTATAGGGTCGGCAACATATTGTTACAGTAGCTGTTCTGGGCGACTATCACCTGTTTCTATCAAGTTACCTCTTGTTTTTCACTTCTAATATAAGTTAGCAAAATCAAAGAAAATAAAAATCAGTCAATTCACTTCTGACACCTTCTGACACCTTCTGACACCTTCAGTAAAAAGCAATAAAAAGCCCTCAAGAAAAATTGAAAAGTTTATTTGATCAACTTACGTGGAAATTAGGGGGAACATTTTACGCTCCTTATTACATTTTTTTATCTCATTACTGAATTTCCCGGGATTTATTTTGAGAGCAATTTTTCATTAGAAACAAAGAGGGGAATAATCGAGTGTCTGAAGTGAGCACCAAAGTTATAACGGGGCATTATTGAGTTATGTTCTGCGAGTAAAAATATTACAGGTTTTAGCACTTTTAGCACTGTTTGCTGAGAGTGACTTCAAATATTAGATTATTAAATTGGCCTTTGACATTGTAGGGGATTGTATTGGCAAAGCAAATCAGCTTCGTAGAATTATTGTTATTTAAAAGCAAAATTAATAGCAAAATTATTGTTATTAGCAAAATTATTGTTTTTATGTATGTATCTATCTATCTACGTAATGCACCTATGTATTTGTCTGTCCCGGAATCTTGAAACTTAAATTCGAGCACTTCCCGATTAGCTATCCAGCTGAAACTTTCAGGGTAGCTCACAACTCTATGACAATACATTAAAAACATTTATTACAACGCATTATAAAAAAAAACTGCGTAGCTGGAAGTGGAACTGGAGAACATAAGATTGCCATCATCACATAAGATTTTGGGTTGACTGAAGTCCGAAGAGAGGGGGAGGACACACTAACCCTAAACCTTATGTACTTCAGAGAGGGCGATCAACAATCACAAGGCAGCGTTGGGTTCCACGTTCACCGAGTCCTCGCTAACAACGTTGAAGAGATGGGTAGCTTACCTTATAATCAGGCTCATTGGTGAGATATACTCTCAAGGTGATTCAGGTATGGTAGGTACGCACCAACCTCGAGACACACAGATGTGTCCTCATACATATCTTCTACTTCTTCATCTGCTGGCATCTGCGCAGCTTTTGAAAAACTTCGTCAAGTCTTCTCGTCGCCCATTCCACAATGCCGACAAAAGACAAAAAACAAAAGACAAAAGTCTTCAACCAGTACGTCTTACCCGTAATGACATACGGAGCCGAAACGTGAACACTGACGGTGCGACTGATCCACAGGCTGGTGCGAGCGAGCCTATGCCTCGCTGGTGGCAGCGAGCTATGGAACGAGCTATGCTTGGAGTTTTTTTGAGAGATCGAATCCGAAATGAGCAGATAACTAAGGTAACTGACATAGCTCAGAGAATAAGCAAGCTGAAGTGGCGATGGGGTGGTCACATTTGTCGTAGAACCGATAACCGTTGGGGTAGATGGGTTCTAGAGTGGAGACCGCGAATTGGCAAACGTAGTGTAGGACGCCCTTCAGCTAGATGGAGCGAAGATCTGCGCAATGTAGCTGGCAGTCATTGGAAGAGAAGAACCGAAGATCGGGCTCAGTGGCACGCCTTGGGAGAGGCCTATATCCAGCAGTGGTCTAGTATAGAATGTGAATGATGATGATGATGATGATGATGATAATAAAAAAACTTTTCTTCTTTTTTATTTAATTTTTTAATCATACTTATTTAAAAGTATATGTCTACATTCATCCTACAAGCCTGATATGAAATAAAAATGATTTGGTCCACCTTCACATGTATGGTATATTGAATTGTTGTGTTTTGAAGTACGTATATATTAATTCATTTAAGTTCTACGAGCCGATGACAGATTATCTATCTGTTATCTATGTGAAGGGTCCAATTATCTATTGGACCCTTCGGGTACGGAACCCTAAAAGTTACTTGCTTGTTGTTCCCACGCGAGATTATCTAAAAAATACTGTATACTCAATTTGTAGATGACTAATAATGCAGTGACAATGTTGCGAAATTGACTCGAAATAATATCATCTTTGACGTGCCCGTTTGAAATTAATTTTCAAACACAACTCCAAAAACAGCGTTTACTTTGAAAGGCTATTAGAAAGCGACAACACGGTTATTTAACTGAAAGTTACCGATTCGGCCTAATGACCACCATCTTTCAACTCAACCCGCTCTCGTCCCGTCCCCATTCTGGAGGCAAATTCTCGTGTCATAGACATTATTTCGAATTAGAGGGTTTCGTAAATCTTCAAGAAAATTGTCACCACAATATCTATAAATTGCTTAAAAATCTGCACTCTCTGTTACAATAGACGTTTTATAACCCCGAACTCAAAAAGGGAGGGTGTTATAAATATTGAGTGTGTATATATGTATGTATCAATGTGTCTGTCTGTGGCATCATAGCTCCCAAACGAATGGTCGATGAATTTTCATGCGTTTTTCTCTGTTTGAAAGCTGATGTGATCGAGATGGTTCTTAGCTATAATGGTGGTCAGGGGTTATATACATTAATAATTTGTACTTATTATAGTCTATGGCGACATATTGTCCTATGTATAACATGCCATGGCAATGACAAGAAGTTGGTTTTTATTAACATAATTATTTGAAATCGAGATAATATCTGCGTTACAAAAATTGGCCTCCAGTCCCATCACTTGAAACTCTTCGACTTAAACTGCGATCTGTCTGATGGCCGCATTAAAACTTTGACTGCTGTTTAATTTTTAATCCTTTCTCTAATATTTGAGCAGCGGTTTGATTAATTTCGTTTCAAGGTGGGAAAGTTTCTAATGATTTTCATTAGCGTCTTTGAGGGACAAAGTGAAGTTGCGAAATCTTTACTTCCTCAATCTTTGCAATACTAAACTAAATATCAATAAATACCTACGACATAAGAGTACTCTTAGTATAGGTTCTATTGATATATTTCAACAGCAACGAATTAGCAGGACTTGTATTAGTGTTATTTAGATCTATGGTAATTTAAACTGGATACATTTTTTTTAAATAGTCTTTTTACTATAATTAAGTACCTACAACGAAATCGACTAGTAGGTATTTTGCTTATATGGATCTCCCAGTTGCAAAAGTAGACAACTTCAATCTAATGCATGCATTAGCAAACCTAGCCAGGTTGTACCAGTACCGAACAGAACCTGGATAGTTTTACTAATGGATGCATAATATTGAAGTTGGCTAGTTTTGCAACTGGGTGGACTCGTACATTTTGTAGCGTTTTACCACTATTTCATCATCGATCATCGATAATGATGTCGATCTATGATAAAGTTATCATCATCATCATCATCCGCCGGAAAACGTCAACTGTTGTCTCCCTTAATAGAGGGGGTTGGCCATAACCACCACGTTGGCAGCAACTTGTTAAGCATCAGATGTTGATACTTAGGTACACAGGAACATTCTGCTAAAATGTATGTCCGTCCCTCAATAACGTCATGACCATTTTCTTTTTAATTCAACTTTCTTCTTTTCAAAACCAATACCTGACAAAAAAGAAAAACAGTCTTACCTAAAACATCACAAGTCTTACAATATTCTTTCAGAAATAATAAAGACAGCCTTTCTGAATAACTTATGAAGAAAACTTTACAAGAGCCTTACTTTGGGCATCTTTTCAAATATTCTAAGTATTTGGCATTTAAAAAAGCCTGCCCGTTTTGTTCAAACAAATCACCCTTGTAGGGGTTGAACTCAATAAAATAATTAGCAAATATTTGTCCGAAATAATTAGCTTGTATAAGGGGAGCGGGTCATATAAAATTTACTGCACTTTTGTGGGACGCTGCCAAAAAATCCCTCGTTCATAAAGAGGTCAAATAAAAGCGGATAGAGCCAACATAAAAATTTCTTCCTCCATGGTACAACAATTTTTTGGAAGGTCACCGTCCCGTAGTCCTACTAAGACGGCACGAAGTCTGAGTTGTCTTGCTCGGGAAAATTAAGACAAATTGCGGAAGCACATTTAGGCATGTATACTGGAACGTAATTATGCTGTGAGAATTACTTTGCACACATTACATTGATCATAGCCATAAAAGTTCCTAAGTTTAGACCTTCAAAGTTGTACAATATCAAATATGTATAGCAGTGTATGGATGATTAATATTGGTAGCAGTTTTGAATGTTAATAATTCAGTAACATAGAGAGCATTTTAAAATTCAAGTATCAGGTTTTCTAAGATGTTTTATAAACTCCAATCCAAGACTTCCTTTGCCGAATATAGGCTTTCTCCAATAGCACATTAAAACAAGTAGTTGGTGTTTCCATTCAACGGATCCTTCTTGTTTTCATTAGGTCATCGGTGTACCAAATGGTGGGGCTGTCACTCGCTGTGTTCTAATCAGTAGTCAAAATTCAAGAACCTTTTATTGGTTGTGTGTGGCATGCCTATTGCCAATGTCACTTCAACTTACCGATTCTGAGAGCTATTTTGGTACAGCAAATTCTTATGTATACAGGTTGGATTTTTGACATAGGTACCTTTAACCGTTGATTCATAAGAAAATGTTATTAAGAGATTTGAGAAATTGTATTCAAAGGTTTTTAAAAAAAAACAGTAAGCAATAAAATGGTCAATTTACACAAAAACTTTTTTGGTGCCAATCGATCCTGTTTCTTATAAGTTGGTCCCGTAGGGATTTTAGATCCTTATGAAAAATAGGATCAATTTGCAACAAAAAAGTTTTTGTGTAAAAGTTTTTGTGTTTTATAAGCCTGTTTTTTCCCCCTAAATCTGCATTTAATATGGGAGGAATGTTTTTTAATAACGTTTTCCTGCATCTACGAGGAATTAATTTCGTTCGTTAATTTCGTACAAAATGTATAGGAATAGTTTTTAGAGATATCCGACTTTCTGGTACACTAAACTCAGTTGGTCTCATAAAGACTCTTGATATTTATAAGAAATAGGATAGAATAGCATTGAAAAAAGTTTTTGTGTAAAATGCGCATTTTCTTGCTGACTGGTTTTTTCTCCAAAATCTGTGAATGGACAAAATATCGTATGCAAGGGCATATCAAAAAACGACCCTGTTAGTGGAATACAAATTAAAAAACCTTTTCATCCGAATAAATAATTCTTTGACGCACCTTCCTTTTTCCTTTCTCCTGCCTTATCTAATTCACGGTCATTGCTCCCTAACCCCGCTAAGACACTGCCGAGTCCAAGTCGTCGTGAACCGCAAATGAAGACAGATTGCCGACACGCATTTCGCGCTTAACAACGCAATTAGCGAGATAATTCTGTGAACATACATTTCAAATAATTTCGTGGACATATTTGAGGTAATTTTGTGGGCATATTTAGTTTGGTGTTTATGGAGATAGCTGCTTGAAAGAAAGGAAATTAATGAATTTGGGTGAATTTACATTTGCAGGTAATCATTTTAGTTCAAAGTTTTAGTATTTTTACCAAGACTAGAATCAAAAAATTCGTTGCAAGTAATCTCATTGGTCTCATTTTTAATCAACTTCAAATCAGGTAAATATTTCAATTCAATGCGGAAATTAAAGGAGATACTTTCATTAATGATAGAATATATTTAATTAGAAGTTGATGATAGAAGTTAATGCTAATATCATAAAACATTTGATATGGGAGGCGTTATCCTTACCCGAAGGTAATTGCAACATTAGTCGTGTTGGTTGGTTAGTTTCAACAGAGCGATGGTAGCCTAATGGTTCAATAGTGCAACTTAGAATCCAAAGACACTGGGTTTGGTCCTAAGCTCCAATGAGTTTTCTAAGTTATGTGCGGTTTTTCATCACTCCGTGCTTCTGAGGGTACGTTAAGCTGTCAGTCCCTGCTAATGTTGATTGATAGCAGTCGTTAAGCCATGTCAGAAGCCCTCGGGCCTGACAAACTCTGACTCCATATGAAAAAACCACCAAACAAACAGTTTCAACAAATATACCAATAGATGTCGATACCGTCCCCATAAGACAGTAATGCTAAAGTCATAAAAAGATTATTTAAATATAATTTTAATCGTGATTTAGTCGTAACAATTTTATTGGTCATTTCTAGGTTATTTTTTATAATTAATATAATTTGATACACGTAGGTTTTACGTCCACTTGTTCACTATCTTCTTTCTTATAGACCCGCACAAAACTACAGTACATAGAGGACTATATATATATGTACTGTGACAAAACGCAATTGGTGGATTATTTGTCCAAGCCAAGAAGGTAAAAAAATACGGAGTCTACACGAGTGAAGCATAGGAAATGGCGACTGCGTATGTGTGCGTGAGTGGATAATTTGTGGTGATTTGTGGTTTTTTGTAGATCTTGCTGCGATGTGGCGGTGAAAGGTTATACGTGAGGCTTGTGCGTACGAGCGGAAGGTTTTATACTGCGATGTGGCGGTGAAAGGTTATAAGTGAGGCTTGTGCGTACGAGCGGAAGGTTTTATACTGCGATGTGGCGGTGAAAGGTTATACGTGAGGCTTGTGCGTACGAGCGGAAGGTTTTATACTGCGATGTGGCGGTGAAAGGTTATAAGTGAGGCTTGTGCGTACGAGCGGAAGGTTTTATACTGCGATGTGGCGGTGAAAGGTTATACGTGAGGCTTGTGCGTACGAGCGGAAGGTTTTATACTGCGATGTGGCGGTGAAAGGTTATACGTGAGGCTTGTGCGTACGAGCGGAAGGTTTTATACTGCGATGTGGCGGTGAAAGGTTATACGTGAGGCTTGTGCGTACGAGCGGAAGGTTTTATACTGCGATGTGGCGGTGAAAGGTTATACGTGAGGCTTGTGCGTACGAGCGGAAGGTTTTATACTGCGATGTGGCGGTGAAAGGTTATACGTGAGGCTTGTGCGTACGAGCGGAAGGTTTTATACTGCGATGTGGCGGTGAAAGGTTATACGTGAGGCTTGTGCGTACGAGCGGAAGGTTTTATACTGCGATGTGGCGGTGAAAGGTTATACGTGAGGCTTGTGCGTACGAGCGGAAGGTTTTATACTAACATTTATATAGTATAATTTTAACTTATTTTTTAACTAAACGTAAACTAATGTTGATATTATCAACTTTTATATACCTCTAACCAAGCATAATTAACATCTCGTACGTTATAAGGACTCAGGAACGTCAACAATTTGAACATGCCGCTGGGTTCTTAGACCAATTTTATTTATTCTTGCCACAATAACTCGATTGACTAGGGTCTGCCAATTCCTCATCTTCACTATATGAAATGCACAGTTCTACATCGCCATCCAGTTCTTCACTATCGTCTACATAGTGAACAAGTAGCTCGTCACCATTACTTATCCTTTCATTCAATTTTTCTTATGGATTCGTTGTTCAGATGATTCAGATTCATTTTTTTTATTTTAAACTTGCTAAATAGCTGTTCCGCTTATAAAACGCGAAATATTGTCGTTAAAATTATACAAATATTGTAGGACAAGAAACACAAAATTAAAAAAGTAATTGGTTTAGCGTGGCCCCCAAAAATCACGTACCTCAGTCTTTGAAAGAGCTGTAGCACCGGTCATCCGGCACCCACCGTGAGTTGCGACGTAAAGAAATTACTTGAAATTTCAAGATCGTAGAAAAAACAAGTATACGAGCTACCCCCACGGTACCAGTTAAGGGTTAAATTTCCTATGTGCTGTGAAACGGTTCGCCAGCAAACCGCTCGTATGACGTGATCCTCAACTTCCTGAGTACTAAACTAGCTTGATCCAAGAGGTTTGCCATGAGTCATGAGATTTAGGCGGAAAGTGGTTACGAAATGTAATTTATTATCCGGAAGCCTACTTAAGATAATGCAGGATACGTAAGCGGTACTCAATTTGACCATTTTATTCAGTTTTTTTGCATGGTGGTTTTTGGTGATAAAATAAGGGGGTTCTCATTTTGACTTCTTTTTTGTATCTTTATGATTTGAAAGATCTCAAATATATTTATTGATGTTTTGAAAAGGTAAACCTCCAGGATTTATCCCAAAGACGATTTTTTACTTGAAAAGGTAAACCTTCATGATGGTTCCAACTAAAAATTGGTTTATAGCTATTAAGTATATTAACTTCCAAAATAAGTCGTTTTTTTTTAATTCAAATATCAAAATCATGCTTTTGAATAAAATATTAATTATTGCACCCTTGCATATTGACACATAATTTTAAAACTAGTTTATGTTTATAGTAGACTCGAAATACTCTAGCTTAACCGCTTACACCTACGCCCTAAATCACACAAAAGCCACTATCTCCTCTATATCATACTCTAGACTCCACACTGAGGCGCACCGTAAGAAATCCTCAACGCGCACAAAGGATATGTTAACATGGCTTATCTTGCATGTTGTGCGCATACGTTTTGTTTAAAATGAGTCTAAGCTATATTAACACTTGTACATGTAAATTGCGGTAAGGACAGAGTCTACCTTACACACTTTTATATATAACTTATTGTACAATACAATGTTATCTGCAGTCTTATCTAGGTTAACATGCGTAAATGAAACGTGGAGTAAAATGTCTCTTGCAGAAGGATACATTACTTATTATCTTGCACTGAGATCTTGCGTCACATAGCAATTCGATGTATTGTGCGATATTTTAAAAGGTTTTATTTATAATACTTTTCCTAATGGAATAATTTGGATCACGGACGAGATTCGAACTCGCATACTGTGCCTCAGCGCGGCACATGCCTTTACCAATTCGGCTACCGAGACCTTTTTTATGACATGGTTGCTGCACTCATGGTGGGTTCCTACTAGGACATTCCTCAACGGTTAACAGCACACACACGAAATGTTGTATATGCATTTAATTGTGATAGCCCGTTCTAAGTAGCACCATGACATGGCTATACTGCATAAAAGCTGTTTTTTTTTATTTAACATATTATTTACTCTTAGTTCAATATTAATTTTAAACTTCACGTTCAAAGGGTTATTGTCAGAAACCTGATATCTGATGGAGGTTAATAATTATTACTCAAACAATACTAGTAATGTGGTCATTATTTCGACAACCTTCTTTGGGCAAAGTCGACCTTGCCGCGCTGCTTGAATAGGCGTCAGCAAAGTTGTACGGAATTTCATTATTGTCGTGTTTTACGGCCAGCAATTTCGTTGGAAAATCCATTATTGTCGTCTTTTGTCGTAGCACTATTATTTATTCCGTGGGTTCGTTAACCCCGACCGCGAAAAGAGAGGCGTTGTAGCTCCCAGAATGGACCGATTTTGATGTTTTTTTTTTCTGTTTGAAAGCTGATGTGATCGTGATTGTTGTTGTTGTTTCTGTTTCTGTTTCTGTTTTTGTGCCTGTTTCTGTTTCTGTTTCTATTTCTGTTTCTGTTTCTGTTTCTGTTTCTGTTTCTGTTTCTGTTTCTTTTTCTGTTTCTGTTTCTGTTTCTGTTTCTGTTTCTGTTTCTGTTTCTGTTTCTGTTTCTGTTTCTGTTTCTGTTTCTGTTTCTGTTTCTGTTTCTGTTTCTGTTTCTGTTTCTGTTTCTGTTTCTGTTTCTGTTTCTGTTTCTGTTTCTGTTACTGTTTCTGTTTCTGTTACTGTTTATGTTTTTGTGGTCGTTGTTGTTGTCTATGTCGTTGTTGTTGTTGTTTTCGTTGTTGTTGTTGTTTTCGTTGTTGTTGTTGTTGTTTTCGTTGTTGTTGTTGTTTTCGTTGTTGTTACATTGTTTGAGTAAATTCTTATTATACTAAGCCGGTTTTATTTAAATTTCTCGCAATGTTTGAGTAAAGCACTATACAAGCCTTGGTCCGCAATGACTGCCCTGCTGGCCACGCTATGATGGCCTCGAGCTTTCGGTCTCGGCCTTTATTCCAGCTTGGCCATCAAGGGCTGCAATGCTGACCGCGCTGTGATGGCCTCGAACTTAACTTAGCTACGTTCTCGACCATCATCATCGCTGCCAGCAACGCAGTCATTACAGACCGCGGCAGTAATGTACTATTACATATTTATTTCGAGTCTGCACTGTGAAAGCAGACTTTTGAATAGTGCGCCACGCACGTCACTAAGCCTATATCTTGATTATCTCGCAGTAATCCTTAAGAGTCAGTCTCCAATCTAGCCTCACTATTTAACTACTAATCTACGACCACATCGTCAATTAGCACCAGATCGTCTTATAAAAATCTTTGACCAACGGGAAAAGAACCGACCCTTGCAGCTAGTTAATAGGCAAATAGCGTTCCGTCTACTCCCATAGAACGAGTTATACTCGCAAGCGTGCACACCACACATAACATGACACAAGCTGCAAGCCGTACTACTCCAAACTCTACCTGAGGATCCCACACGCACGAAGCAAATAAAATATTTAAATCGGGGTGCAAGAAACCTCATTAATATCTGAGCGACCACCGCAGCTATGCTGTGGGAGGCTTAAGCTCGATGGAATCCGTATTTTTTATGATGCTCAAAGTGCCTATATGGAATCCACTCCACATGAATGTTTTTATGAAGAAGTTATTTTTCTTGATAAGTGGGTGGTTTTAATTATCAACAAAGTAAGTTTTTTTCTAGGACCAGCTGTGCCCGTGGCTTTGCTCGCGTGGTCATTTCTGTGGGTTAAAAGTAATCTATGTGTAATTCCAGGAACAAAAGATCCAATATCATCAAACTTCGTTCAGACGTCACATAGTTTTTATCGATTGCTCTACCTACTCATTGGTAAAGCCAATCATTGATTCCAATTATTCCAATTCTCCCGCTTTTTATCTGTGAGTTTGTAGAGGTTCATTCAAGGACTCCCCTCCATCCTCTACATACTTCCGCATCCACTCTCATGCTTCCAACCGAATCGTGACGACAAACAGCTCCGGTATAAATTACAAATAAAAGCAAAAAACCCAAAATCATTGTGTTGTGATATCATTGAAGTGCTTCAGACCATTCTGGACAATAATTACAAAAAAATACAAACAGTGGAGGCCCCCAGGAGACGCCAGAAGTGCTGAGCTGCCGACCGGTGAGTTTTTTATTTTTCATTTCCCATCCATATTTCATTCATCCTATCAATTCCCCCTTTAGATAGAGTCCACAAGTGGGCTAACATACCAGCCCATTGCTCCAACACTCATCGTATTGACATACCATGTACACGAGTTTTTAAGTCAAGCCCTAAGCTATCTCAAAATGAAAACCGCATTGCAATCGGTCCAATAGTTTAAACTAGATGCGCGAAAAAACATTAAAACAGACAGACACGACTTAATAAAATTATATTTAGCTTATTATTACGTCTGGAATGCAATAAAAAATTGTATTTGAATTTATACTCTTGTTCAGTAGCTTATTTTAAGAACCCTAGACCATTTGTTTTTATTTTTACTAACTATTTTATTATAAGTATAGATTAGCTTCTAATACAAAATGAATGAGATGATCAGACGCTAGAATAAAACTGATAAAAACCATAGTTGGGCCAATAGAATGAAGCGGTTTAACGCTCGTGTTTCAGGAAACATAATAATGGTGCAAATAAAATCTACAGGAATATCACTCTCCTTTAACTATAACTCCCTACTTGATTTTGCTGTTATATATGGGTTATGCTCACCTATTAACATCTCAATATTAAAATTAGCAAACAAATTCCTTCAAGCAGCCATCACAAAGCGGGCCGAAGCGGAAAATTCCGCCAAAATTAGGGAATTTCTTTATAATTTTGACATCTTTGTAACTCAGACGTTTAGACGTAGCCCGGAGCTACGCGCTACACAGCTATACAATTTCGTAGCACAGGTTTCCGTAAATTGTGGCGCTCGTAGCATATTATTAGGAACATCTTTTACCTCTACAATTTAATAACTATTCTATACTATTATAATATAGAAATTAAACTAGATACGTTAATATAAGCTGAATAAACTGTAAACAACGTAGATAATTAATTAAATTTTCAAATAACTTTTGTCTTCAATGTAGGATTTCTATTTTCTACAGTAATGATTGCTTCAAAGAACATAATTGAGTTATAATTGATAATTCCTTATGATATTCAGTTTATTGATATATAGAAAACTAGCTGCGCCCCGTAGCTTTACCCGCGTGCAGACTTTTCTACCCGCATTCACGCCTCTAAGAATGGAATTTCCAAAAACCCGTCCATAATGCACTCAAGAAATATTTGTTCCAAATTTCAAATCTCTAGGTCCACTGGTTTAGGCGGTGCGTTGTCATTCTGTCAGTCAGACAGTCAATAGGTATGTCACGGTACTGTTGTATTGATATAGATTACATTTCTAAAAAGTAAACGGTGGTGTTATTGTTAGAAATTTATTGATGTGTTTCTTTCCACTCGCTTTTCTGTAATCTATGGGAGTGATTTCATGAAAAGCGTAAACAATGACGTGTTAAACAGTGTAAAACGTTAACATCATCATA
This sequence comes from Alsophila aescularia, assembly GCA_946251855.1. Lineage (NCBI taxonomy): Eukaryota > Metazoa > Arthropoda > Insecta > Lepidoptera > Geometridae > Alsophila > Alsophila aescularia. The sequence goes on along the minus strand of OX276380.1, from coordinate 60,745,860 downwards.
TTACTTCACTCTCAAACGGCTGAACGGATTTTGATGACATTTGGAATGAAGATAGCTTATATCTTGTAATAACACAGGATACTTTTTACTATCATCATCATCATCATCTTACTTCACTCTCAAACGGCTAAACGGATTTTGATGAAATTTGTAATGGAGATAGATTATATCCTGGAATAACACATAGAATACTGTTCATCATCATCATCATCATTATCATCATCCATCACGCGACATTCCTCAGATGTCAGATATTACACATCATATGCGACCACTGTTGTAAGGCTCGCTCTTTTTTTAATATTTTAATAACTTTTTATTTCAGAGTTCTATATTTAATGTTAGTCGTCGTATATTTCTGGGCATATTATACACGGAACTCTTATTAGGTTGGTATCTCCCTTCTGTGTTTAACACTATATTTGTTTATTTCTTCTTCTCCATTATGCTAATGCTATAACAGTCGTCTTGTTAGACAGGCGCATTTGCCAATTTTCCGTGTACATACACAAAACATACAACCACAAAAATATACTAACTACTTAGTACTTTGTCACTTTACCAACCATCGACTCTCTGTAGCAAATGCAAAAAAAGTGGATATTTTTGCTGAGACAAGGTGGTAAAGTGTTATGGGGTGATTTTTGGTTTCACCCCTCTGTCCCCGGGCTGTGATCATAAATTCGCAATAGAATGTTGAGAGGGGATGTGTTTGAAGTCGTGTATTAAAAACTAAGGGTAGTTTGACCGCGGGATCCCATGGAATAGCTGAAGGCTACCACTTTTTAATGCAATATTGAATTGTTTGATGATTGTATCACCTGGGGGTAGAGCTAAATAGCAATATTGTATCTTTGTGTAAACATCTTCATTCATGAATTTACTTTTAAAGGTTCCGCTAGGGGTGTCTAAACCCTAGTAGCCACAGAATAAATAATAGCACTCCCTAGTAATCAGCTGAGAAATCAATAGCAACCTTGACCTTGGTCTTTTTACATTGTCTGTTTGACAGACATCGCGCATCTCTGTCTGAAGCGGAGTTGGTCAGTCAAATGTCAGTGAAAATCAAGACGTCAGAGTAAAACTACGAATTTAATTTATTATTTTGTAAAAAGTGAATATTATGTGATTAGTTTCAATTATGGGAGTAAAAAGAGACAAAAGGCTGGCCTACATCTGCTTGGACTGGGAAACCATCTCCACTCTGCGCTGGGTCTTTTCACCAACAGTGCGCAGGTGCATCGTGGTAAATAGTAAACAAACATTAAGGGATTTAGCAAATTTATAATTTTTACTTCTGTATGGGAATCTTAAATACGATGTATTCAGTCATTGCACACGTGAACGAATTTATTTATATGCTTGATCGAAACAAACCTGCTGCGTACTTATAACGCTATTCAGTTAAAAAGTGAGACGTTGTCTGTTTGTTTGTTTTGTTTGTTTGTGGAGCTTTCACGAGATAACGGCTGGACGGATTTTGATGAAATTTAGAATGGAGATGGCTTATACCATAGGCTTAGCAATAAAACATACGATACTTTTTATCCTGGAAAATGGTAAGTTTCCAACTAAAAAATGTTGGTTAGTCGCTGTAAGGAACGATTGCCATGGAAACGAAATAATAACAAGTCTATCAAAAAATATCAAGAGCATTGGTGCTACAATTTGTATTGGTTTTTAATATTCTAGAAGAACATAGAATGCTGTTTATTGCCATAAGCCACGCGGACGTGGTCTCGGGCGAAATGTAGTAAATATAATAAGAAGCCTTTACCAGTAGGTGACGTTACCAATTGGTGATAAATAGAGATTTTGTATAAACTCCGTAACAATTTATTTGTTGTTTATTAACATCTCACTTCACCTCACGTCTGTTTTCATACCGTTAAGTTGGGCTTTCACGTAGTATCAACAAAATAAGTCCACTTTTATAATAAAATAAACAGTGGATAATAAACAAAGAAATACGCAACCTTAAAATGTCTATGTGTTGAGAAGATTTTAAGTATTTCTTGTCTTTGAATTAGTATGTTAATTCTACACGTTATGTAAGAGTACGAGTACCTAATTTAGAATCTTAAACAGAAATTTTACTAAGCCGGTATGACCTGTTGCAAGCAAATTCTCATGGCAATATCGACTCCAACGCACCATATCGAATGACTGTAATAACAACTTCTGATTGAAACAGAATGGGTGGTCGTTACGCTGGTATTCCGAACGCAACCATCACAGATAACACCAGGAGAGGAGACTAGTTAGCCTGTGGTGATGAATAGTTATTTTAGCTTCTTCATTTCGTGCTGGCTTGGATAACGTTTCTAAATCAATTACGAGTAATTTTGGACAAACGTTTGTCCAAAGTAGATTTTATATTCATATTTTATCTCTGAACCTAGTGGAAAAACCCCCAATGTTGGGTAAGTGTTTCGGTAAGTCCTGAATTTGTTCATTTAATTAAATTTTCTTTTAGTTAATTTATATTGCAAGTCATTGCGAAGGTTAATAAGGTCAAACTATGTGTCTTGTTTGTATTTAGTCATACCAGGAAACACTTTCGTAATGACTTGACTTTTTAGTATGTACTGGTTTTATACCGCATTTGAATTCCCTTCATTTCGTGATAATTTACTCCCAACTGGTAAAAAAGCATTAGAAATATGCTTCTTACGTGCTGTATTTTTATATTTGTAAACTTATGTCTGACCCTTCTAGTCTTTCACACTTGTACTTTTATTTTAACTTTTTACTTTAATGTCAATCTTTTGTACCATATTGGCTGCCACATCTACTTCCTTGGGGCTTAACTGGACAGGGCCTCGCCCGGCATGGTGGACCCCCAAGGACCTGGACTAAACTGACTATTTAGACCGTTTCAGGGGGTTTTTTTTCTCGGGTACAAACGTCTACCAGCACGCTGCCACGGGTCTGTGGACACCTGTCCCTCGAGAGCTGCGCTGTGTACGGCGGCAATACTCGTACCATCTGCGCACTGCAGCACTACTTTTTGCTGCACCCTCCATACTGCGGAATGTCTTACCGCGCGCGCCTCCCAAGCTAAGTCTCAAGCTGAAAGGGACAATAACACAAACATCACCACCTCCTCGTACACACTCCCTGAGACTATATTTGTACCTATACTTTCTCTGATTACACTGGTAGTTTACTATTTTATTCTATCTTTTTCTTATATTTACCACCACTGCTAGGTAGGTAGGCTTCTTATTTCTATTTATCTTCTACTTCCTAAACTGCCAGGTGACAGTTTAATGAGAATATATCTAAGTTTTCGACTAGTGTGGTATGCCCAACACCTCAAAAATAAACAATCCACCAATTCACTATCAAAAACTAAATGGAGGTTCTTAATTTGTCTGTTTTTTCTTGTGTTATCTAACAAAAAAATAATGAAGTAAAAATATTAAGCTTACTTCCGCCAAAATGTTAGTCAGACAAATGATAAATGGAAAAATATAATATATAAAAACCTCTACTAAAAAATCCTTACCAAAAATGAAATTAAAGTTAATAATGTACGTTAATCTGGGGTATTGGCAGTCATATATATTTAATATATATATTTTTCCTCCTTTTGGGCTTGTCTTTTAATTTACGTTACTTTAATTTTTGGTAAGGGTTTTTTAGTAGGGGTTTTTATATTTCATATTTTTCCATTCATCATTTGTCTGACTAACATTTTGGCGGATGTAAGCTTAATATTTTTACTTCATTAATTTTAAATATGGATTTCCGCAATGTAACGCTTGAATCTATCAACTGTTTCCTAATACATTTTATGTAACTTGGATTAAAAGTTTTTAATATATCCATTTCTACTAATATTTGAGTCTATGCTTTGATTTAAAGAACTACTTACTTACGTTTGCATGAAGATTTACCGCTTTTGCTACAGCTCTGTTGAAGTATCTTCGCCACTAACCCCCTGTTGCAAAATTATATTCATCGTATTATAATCCAAGATTGTCAGAACCGCTGGAGATAAGAAAAGCTACCGTAATTCATATAACATTGAATATCAAAAGCGGCGGTGTCTGCTAGGGGATGGTGGGTCATAGCGCAAGCGACTGATAGTCACTGATATTCAATAATAATTAAATTGTATCTATTGATTTCAAATTGGTACTAGGCACAACTACCATACACTTTTGAATATCAATCTAAAAATAAATTATTCAGTGACAATAAGTCAACTTGAAAAAAATTGGGGACTTACTGCTACTACTGGGGGCTACTAAACAAGTTTTTTTTTAAATCGTGTCTGTCTGTCTGGCTGTATGTTCGCGCATCAAGTAACAAATACTGAACAGATTAAAATACGGTGTTCACTGTTGGATAGCTTAGGTTTTGATTTAGAATCTGATGTACATTGTATCTCAATCCAAAAGGCAGAGCAACCAAAAACTATTTGACGGCTGAAGGAATTTCGGATTTTTATTTGATTGGTAAGTTTGGTCCTGAACGAAATTTAGTGGTTAGTTAAATAATATAATACTTTAGATAATTTAGTTTTAGTGGGTCCCTGAACCTCACCCGAAGACCAGCTCTGCCTCAATTCCTTTCTATCGGCGATTCACCGAGTTTTGTTATAGTTCTAGTCCATACGTAGGCACTAAAATGTTTAGGATGAAACTCACCGAATGGAGCTTCCTTCGCGAAGAGTCAGTTACCAAAATTACACAGACTGGCCAGTATTAAGCAAAATATGGATAAAACCTGACCTCCTCGTAGTGCGCAGTCCGGCGAATCACGTACCCTGGAAGTGTCGCTGTCTGGATCACAAATCAGCACCAAAAATGTCCATCCAATCTCACACAAACACAATAGTAATGCCGCGGGCCTCTGGCAGGCTACGCACACAACAAACAACTCAAATCAGTAATTCGATCACCCGAACTCACAAGTATATGCAAAGAGAATTTAAATACTATTGTCCATGACGACTGGTCACAAGTCAGTCTTCTTATCTTTCACGAAAAAAGCCCAGAGTGGTAAAATAAATACAAAATTGATAACAAACCGTAGAATCTAGCCCTCAATAGGGATTATAACGAAAACACCCATCAATTCCCGGATTTATTCAGATAGCAAAAAATTCAACAAATCTTGCCGGCTGAGTCCATTTCTAGGTTATGTTCAACTCGCGGTCCTTGACACTTCGACGCGACAGCGACCTTTTACTTTTTTATCGCTTATGTGCATAAGCGACAAAAAAGTAAAGGGTTGCGCTCTAGCAGGTGATTAACAATTTTGCCACCAACCGATTTCAATATCGATTGAAACCAAATAACTATATATGGTACTTTTAACCGAAACAAATGTCTACGCTAGTTACAAATTAAAATAATATTTTACCACAACATAGGCTCTGTAAATTTAAACTATTATTTATCTTCACCTTAACAAACGTGTAAAACTTTTGATACACGTGGCTGAATGAGCTCGTATGCTCGAGCTCAATTAGGTGGGATAGGACCACGAAGCATGACAGATGGCAGAATGATCAAACTATATATCTATAGTCGTAGGTTTGAATCTTGCTTTGCGATCACCTATTTTTAACCGACGTCATAAGCGAGGTGGTTTGCAATTCACTCAAATGTACTGATTTCTCTCAGATTTCTGAGCAGATTTGAATGTTTATTTTGCATTAAAAGGATAGACATTTATGTTATGAATTTATCATAGTAAGGACAAAAACTGTAGGAGGCACTCGTTCAACAACTTCCGTGTTTTGAATCCTGACCTAAACAGTACAATCCGCTTCCGCCTCCACTACTGCTATCGCTTATCTAACAGCCCCGCGGATATCTTCATGCTGTTTTCTCAGTCGTCCGCTACTTCGAGCTCCTTATTGGCATTGATATAAATTTCGCTACGCTTAGCTCCCGTAACATTGGAATAATAATATTTATTGTTTTTCTTTTACAAAATATTAAATTTCAATGTTTTACACCCGGTCACACTTTAATATAATTTTATTCACGCGGGTGAAACCGCAGGGAGCAGCAGTAGTGTTTTTAAACATCAAAGAGCCTAACCGGCATTTATCTATTCGACATAATCTTCAACTATGCCATATCTGCATCATCTCGATCACCTACGAGCCGACCGCAATAAAGACCGTGATTGTTCCGCAGTGCCAAGAAATTCTAATATCTCACTTAAGCAGCTTCAGTCACCCACAAATCTTGACATATATTACTTTACTGAGGCTCCCGTCTTAAGACAAGAGAATATTGCACCATAAAGTTAAGACACCAACCGGTTTACCCAGTGTATACTTTCTACTTCATAAAAGCACTTATAGCAGAGACATTACAAACATTATCCAAACAGTAGCTAAGCTTGCGCTTTCAGAATAGTACATGAAACGGGAAAATTATGCAAGCATGTATTGCAGAATGTGTTGTAGAACATAACTAAACATAAAAAAAAACTCCAATAAGGTTTAAAAAAATAGTATACACCGCCAAACAAACGAGTGAAGCATAGCAATTGAAGGCTGCGTTTGTGTGCGTAAGTAGATAATTTGTGGTTGATACACAATTTCATCACAAAATACTGCATTGTTTTTGATTTTCCGTAAGAACTTGACAGAATTAATGAGACTAACAAGGTCGTGATATTGCTGCGATGTGGCGGCTGATCGGCATAACATGGTATAAGCAAAGTGTATATTATATATATATGTAATGATGTATCACTGTTGTATAAGTGTGTTCATGAGACTTGTGCTTACGAGCAGATAGGCATATCTTAGGTGCTTCACTTTTGATTTTGCGGTGTAGACGCCGTCTTTTTTAAACCTTTTGTAGTAACTCCGTCTCTCTACCTGTCTATTACGTTTTCACGACTAAGAGGCTGAACTGATTGGTTTGTTTGTAGCTTGAACCCTAGGGAAGGACATTACAATACTTATACGACGATAAATTTAATTTGGAGTTACCTGAAATTCCTGTGTCTTAGCAGTCAAAGATATGAGCATAATTTTCTGACAGCTTATAAGCTTTCGCGATTCAAACACATTCAAATTACCTAGTCTTTTCTCGTGACCACGATTAATGCAACTTATTTGAAACATCGAAGTAAATAATTTAGATAATAATAACATTCTCATTCGATTAATTCCAAATTAAGTGTTTGTCTCTGGCAGAAGAGGTCTCACTGCATTCAATATAATAAATAATAATAAATGTGTGGTTGGTTAAGTAGATATTCACCCATAGATCACCCCAAATCTCCCTAAACTCCTGCGCCTTGATTATGTTTTAGTCATTATTGTATTTTTGTTCTATGTGGTGTACAATAAAGAGTAAGTGTCTATCTATCTATCTATATATATTTCCCACTTGCAGCAGTGTGCGTTTCACATATTTCATTATTCAACTTATATTTTTATAGAAATTGGGCACTGTCTTACTTTATACTATACTAGGATAATCTTTAGTCCAAACATTCACCGGACTCAAGTTTTTTCAGACTTGCAGCTTCCAGATTATTAATGTGTCCAAGGGAGGACTTCACAGGTTGAGAAGGCCATTAGTTCCATGAGACTTAACAGATTTCACCGAAGACATATTCGAAGACTTGTTGAAAGAAGACGATAATGAGTGTGACTCTAGAACAAAAGTGCATAAAGAAAATTTATTTGAAGTAAAAACATATGTGGGACGGACAGGAAAATGTGATAGATGATCACTCGGCTAGAAGAGATGATTGTAGATGGATCAATCTAACTATCTATATCTTCTATCTATATATCAATTTTTTATTTGTTCTTGTTAGAACCTTGTTTGTTATATAACCCTCAACTCACCACCCCCCATTATAGCTAAGAATTATCTCGATCACATCAGTTTTCAAACATAAAAACCGCATCAAAATTAGTTCATTTGTTTCGCAGCTACGATCCTCACTCCCATTCCCCCCAATTATAGCTAAGAACCATCTCGTTTACCTCAGCTTTGAAACATAAAAAACCGCAGCTGAATCGGTCCATTTGTTTGGAAGCTATGATTCGCACCCCCCTTTTCTGAACTCCGCACCCCCCTTTTCTGAACTCCGCACCCCCCTTTTCTGAACTCCGCACCCCCCTTTTCTGAACTCCGCACCCCCCTTTTCTGAACCTTCCCCCCCCCCCCCCCCCCTCATATAGATAAAAACCATCTCATTTACCCCAGCTTTCAAACATAAAAAACCGCAGCTAAATCAGTCCATATGTTTGGAAGCTACGATTCTCATCCCTCATTTCTCACCTCACCCCTCCTCCCCCCTCCCTCGTATAGTAACCATCTCGATCACATCAGCTTACAAACAGAAAAAACCGCATCAAAATCGGTTTATTTGTTTGGGAGCTACGATGCCACACTCACACACACACACACACACACACACACACACACACACACACACACATACAGTCCCTAAACTTATAACAGCTGTCTCTTTGTTCGGGGGCTAATAAAGCGATAAGAATGAAAAAGTATGTACAAAGAAGATAATTAAAATAACATGCCTTGGTACATAAAACTGAACAAGAAAAAAACATTTTTAAAATCGTACCTGTATGTTTGTCTGTTTGATTATTCTTTGTTCGCGCATCACATAAAAACTACTTAACCGATTGCGATGAAGTTTTCGCTGTTAAATAGTTTAGGGTTTGCTTTAAAAACTGAGTTACTTGGTATCTTTATGCAATTATTAAATGCCGAGCAATCGATAAAAAACTATTTGACGTCTGAATTAATTTTGAAGTAATGTAGTAATACTTTGTAGGTACTTTTGGTCCTGGAATAACACGTATATGCTACTTTTAAATAAAATGACCACGCGGGCAACGCCGCGGGCCCTACTAATATAGTAATAAAACTGAGGTCCATAACGGAAGGAGGATATGACCAAGAAAGCAATGGATAATGTTTCATGGAGTCATAGTCCTGTAGTTTTGTGTGTTGTCTGTACAATTTTATCCAAAATGGGCTTGGTAGTGTCGTTTATTGGCAGTGACACTACTGGTTGTGCCAATAAACGAAGTGAAATAGGTAGTGAGTGAGGAAGACGAGGCTTTTCCTAAACAGTGGGATGAAACGAGCTGAGATGTGTATTGAAAAGAAAGCCACCCCATGATAATTAAGCAAATTAGCAACGTTGATTGGCAATGTTTTTACTCATTACATTATACCTGATTATCAGCCGACCACCCCATAACTTCCTACCGCGGAACAAAACGCAATAATTACGTCAGATCCAGATTTATTTACTTCATATTTCACCTCATTTTGCTTTTCCATGCCGTAAATAAATTTTACGAGCTCCAACATAACACCGTTTCAAACGCCAAGCAGTACTTAGCAATAAATTCGTATAACATCGTTCCAGAGTTGATTATTTAATATTCTCGCATTCGATAATTTATTTCGACGAATAATAAAAAAAATGCCCCAAAATTGGAATAACAAGATAGGCACGGAAATAATTCCCATTGTCAAGGGACTCGAACTTATTGAGGGAAACCAATTTGCTCCAGAAAAATCCAGTATTTTCTTGTTCATTTTGAGAAGAGGTTTTTTCCATTGTTTCATTTGTGAAAACAAATGTAGTGGCTGTCTCGGCGATGGATGGAAGAATTCTATTTGGCTTAGAAATAGTGGATGAAGTAACTTCTTACTCAAAGAAACAGCTGAAGATAAGAAGATTTAGACAAAAATATATAGCTATAGTGTTATATGTACGTGAGTGGTTAAAGTTAAACTGTCAACATTTATGTTATTATGGTAGGTGACTGACAAACTTGACTATACCAAGTAGTATAGTTTGTTTCTTTTTGTTTTGTTTGTATAAAAATAATATTATTGTTATGTATTTTGTAATACTGGTTTCCTTCTTACGATGTTATCTTCTTTGTAAGCTTCATGGCTGCAGTGCAATACTAAATCAATAATAATTGTTAAGGCAGTTTCGGATTATTATTTTTTTGGTCAAGAAAATAATATTATTGCCGTGGTTAGGTACTACCAGTTTCTGTTCATCCAATATAATTAAGAGACTGCCTACTATTTTTCACAAAAACCTCAAAAACACTTTATAGAATCCTCATGATAGATTCTATAAATTGTATAGCATATTAAAATTAATATATAATAACTATAAAATTAGTTTGATTTTGCTCGCTAAAATTGCATCGGGTTTAAAATTCAAAATGTATTCCGATTAAAACACAAACGAACCCAAAACCCAATGATGCATTATAACGCTCTCAATATGTCCTAATAAATTCTTTAATAAACGACAGTTGTCTATTGCAATGTACCCCTTGCACCCCTTGCACCCCATCGTGAACTATCGCAAGTAGTGCCAAGTTTATGCAAAATAGCCCTGCTGCGTTTTATAGCCCCTAGTCGTCGTCGGAGGGGAAAAAGCGTACTTTGACCCCGACTTTAAACTTGGAATTTCGAAAGTTGATCTGATTTATCGGTTCTGATGCATAGAATAAATAATAGTACGCTGATGGTCGGAGTTTCAATAACTTTATATCGTCACGTCATAAATTTTGAACAGTAGGTAGTTCAAGTTAAAATGGGTGTTCTATAGATGCAGCCAAAGCAATGCTGAGATCTGCATGCGGAGGGATACTTTTTCAACGATAAAACAGCATGAACATGACGGATGTCATAAAATATTAAGGATTCCATCTCGATTAGCGCCATCACACACTGTATGAAAATCGCACAAAACGCTAAAATATGCGAAAAAAATTGAGGTTACGCTCTTTGGAGGTTATTGTATCTAAAAATCTTGAAATACACCAGAAGCTACCCAAATTTGGCATGGCGTACGTAACGGCAGAAAACCTCAGCAAATCGAAGATCGCCGGCACAAATATCCACACAGCTGGAGAGTGAAACTTCGGTTTGAAAGCGAACAAAACACATCACCACGACCCATCTTTGTACGACCCACTAAAACACCATGAAATTCCTCAAAATTTCTAAAATCTAACCGAAGCAATAAGATCGACTACGTGTTGACACTAAACAGCGTTACAATGTGACCTTGATGGTGGATCAATAGCGGTGTCATTGGGGATGATTCCGACTATTAATGATGTACGATTCTATGAAATCGACTACAATTTGATACAAACAAAAAATATTGTTGCAAATAATGTTTTCGAGGTATTTATCCTAAAGTATTGCCTGTAAATGTTATAAAATGGAAGTAAATGATACGACGTGTTAGAAAAGGGTAAATTGCGAAATAATACTTGAAATTCAGGCTTCACAATTTATATAAATAAATAAAATAATAGTATATACTGAATTTTCTTTTAATAGCAATGCAACATTTACTTCTTACAACTTTCACAATTCATAACGCAAATAACGTATATTTTTCGTATTGACTGGGTTTGAATCCCTATTCGCGAGTCAAAATAACGCAAAACGTATAGTTTAAAAAAAACTATTTTAATTTCACTTTTTACAAATTATTAAAGTTCACTATTGACTTATTAACTTATTAGCACTTTATAGATATGTGTTGCCTCTTCAAGGCGAGTAGTGGAATGACAACCTCCACAGTTTTTTTTTTTTTTTTTGAATGACTAATGCTGTTGGCCTTATCGGCCTCTACAGCTTGAACCGGACTTGGGGGCGGGCGCTTACAAGCACTCCGCCGCAATGCGTGACGCAGAAGGCGCACGCCAAAGTTAAAATTTAGACGACCCGCACGAGGGTACCCAGGGGGTACGGCCCTCGGCTTGGACGGCCGTCTGATTACGGGGGTAACGAACTAAACACCCCTGGATCGCTACCATTAAGTAGTGATCGAGGGGGCCCTGAACAATGGCTAGGTGCCCTTTTATTGATTTTTATAACTGACCGCCGATTCGTAATACACCTTCGAGAAGAATCGGCAAGAAACCCGAAAGCGAATAATATCTGACTATGTGTTATGGGACCTTCGACCTCGCCGGCGAGGTCGGTGTCTGTGTCTAAGTGTGTTGATACCCCCTGGCGGGTTGCCAGAGGTGGTCGGATTGGAACCTCCGCAGGTGTTGCCAGGGCTTTTATACTAACATTCCCCTCCCTTTAACCTCACTTGCCGATGTCCACGGTGTGTATATGTTTATATTACTGGAATCAGGTGGGGTCGGGTGACTCGCGTATGAGTTTTTATGAAAATGTATAAATGCAGTTTTTCTTTTCTCTATAACTGACGACATGGTACATTGGAACATTATTGTCCATCGCATATAGTTTTGAAGGTCCCCATACTGACCCATCGCAAATTTACACCTATGTATATTGAGCGAAATCTATTTATTAGTAATATGCAAAAGTGTTCTAATGTAAATATCTTCACCCATGTTCTAAAGCCAAGTTCCGATATTAACTGCACTAGGTGTAGATTGCACATAAAAGTGTTCTAATGTAAATATCTTCACCCATGTTCGAAAGCCAAGTACCGATATTAACTGCACTAGGTGTAGATTGCACATAAAAGTGTTCTAATGTAAATATCTTCACCCATGTTTTAAAGCCAAGTTCCGATATTAACTGCACTAGGTGTAGATTGCACATAAAAGTGTTCTAATGTAAATATCTTCACCCATGTTCGAAAGCCAAGTACCGATATTAACTGCACTAGGTGTAGATTGCACATAAAAGTGTTCTAATGTAAATATCTTCACCCATGTTCGAAAGCCAAGTTCCGATATTAACTGCACTAGGTGTAGATTGCACTTAAAAGTGTTCTAATGTAAATATCTTCACCCATGTTTTAAAGCCAAGTTCCGATATTAACTGCACTAGGTGTAGATTGCACTTAAAAGTGTTCTAATGTAAATATCTTCACCCATGTTTTAAAGCCAAGTTCCGATATTAACTGCACTAGGTGTAGATTGCACATAAAAGTGTTCTAATGTAAATATCTTCACCCATGTTCGAAAGCCAAGTTCCGATATTAACTGCACTAGGTGTAGATTGCACTTAAAAGTGTTCTAATGTAAATATCTTCACCCATGTTTTAAAGCCAAGTTCCGATATTAACTGCACTAGGTGTAGATTGCACATAAAAGTGTTCTAATGTAAATATCTTCACCCATGTTCGAAAGCCAAGTTCCGATATTGACTGCACTAGATGTAGATTACACATAAATCTAGGAACTAATTTTCTACTTTGTCCAGTCGAAGCCGTTGCTTTAAAATTCGAAACAAACTGGGATAAAATTCCTAAACAATGGAAGAGAATAAACCTATGGAGTTAAATGTCACACAGTAGAATAGAGGCATGCTGAGCAAATTGTAAACAAAAGATTTTATCACCTTTGCTGCAGGACTTTATAACGAAGTTCTTACAGATTTTTTAAGTCATAAAACTCCCCGTGCCCTTTCAAATGATCTCAGTTATTTTGTATTACACTAAAATTTTGTAAATATTATATTACTAGTTTACCCGCCCGCGACACGACCACGCGGACTACAGTTTATCACGAAGAAAATGCGTCCTATGTTCTTCTAGGATATTAAAAACCAATGCAAAAGTAGATATAGCACCAACACTCTTGATGTTTATTGGCAGACTTGTTATTTCGTTTCCATGGCAACCGTTCCTTACAGATAAATATGTTTTATTCCAGGATATAAGCTATCTCCATTCCAAATTTCATCAAAATCCGTCCAGCCGTTATCGCGTGAAAGCTCCCCAAACAAACAAACAAACAAACAAAAAAACAGACAACGTTTCACTTTTATATATTGGTATGGATTTGCAATTAGATATTTTTGTTTTATTACGTCATTAATTGACTCTTAACCGTGTTAATTAATTCAATATTAAAAAAAATAACAGTGTGCCGAATCAGAACTAAATTGGAAAAGCCTTACTGGTAGAAGGCGTTCAAAACTTAACTTGCTTCATATAGTTTTACAAGATCAATATATACCAGGTACCAGGTGTGTGATCTCTGCCCTGTTGACTAAGATCATAATAATAATAATAATAACAATAATAAGTTTATTAACCAAATAAGGTGGATATACAATGATAGGCAGCGGCCCCACACTAGGCTCTAGGCCCGTGTCGTGGAAGCCTGGTCTGAATTCCATAACACAATTTAATTTAATAGAGGCATCCCTTCCTGGCAATAAACATTACTGATCTAATTTATAATGATGAAATAACAAAATTTAAAATATATATATGTGATCTTAACTTAAGTGTCAACGTAAGGGGAAATGTATTGTGTAATGTATTGTGTAATGTGTTGTGTATTGTGTGTATGAGGGGGTGAGTATGTGTACGCATATTTTGAAAAAGAAAGTGTGTGTGTGTGTGTGTGTGTGTGTGTGTGTATGTGTGTGTGTGTGACGGTTTGTGTGTGTGTGTGTGTATTTTTTCACAGATAAATCAGGTCCTCTATGTCAGAGTAAGATCGCATAAATAGCCATCTTTGGACTAGTACTCTCACTTGGGAGGTTCGCATCGTAGTTTCACATTGGTCATTCTGTTAAATGTTTAAGCTACAGGCGTTTCCTCTGCTCTGCTAATGTACGATTATATGCTAATTTGAGTTACTTCGGGACTGTTTTGTAGACTGTTATTCTGTAAACTGTGGTTTCAACAATTTATCTTGTGTTTTTTTCGACAAAGGATCCAACTCCGTTTATTATTTTCACAGAATATAATCTCTCCGATCATTCATTTCAGTGCACATGGCTGACACATCTGCGTTAATAGAGACACAATTTTCTTGACAGTATTAACAATCTAGATAAATAAATAAAATTGTCTGTCTGTTTGTAATGTCAAAATAACAGTTTTTTACTAAATGCATACGAAAGTATACACTACGAAAGTCGGTAATTTCTTATCTTATGTTATATTTTTGCATAATTATTACGTTGGTATTTTTGAAAAAGTGATACTGTTCTGGCTCAACTGTAATTATTTTATTAATTTTAGTGGTTGTTTACAAAATAAAGTTTTTAATATGAACCCGTTTTTTTTTTTTGGAAAAATATTTTATTTTTTTGATTTTGAGTGGCCTAAGCAAACATCGGCAAGAATATGTGCCAAAGAAAGTAGTATACACTCACTTTAGACTGAAATCTTTGATAAATTAAAACTAAAGATGAATAAATCTACATATATAACAACTGAATTAGTTTTGACGAAAATTATCTATGATTTCACTGGAATGAAATGGAACTCATTAAATAAATAGTTACTCATCTCGTAGCTATGAGGAAATATAAACCCAAAACAAATGGATTTATAAGTTGTAAATGCTGTAATGATGTATGTGTCTTTTTTTAAAGCATCATTTTGTTGTTGAGTTCCTGTGACTACCTTCGGGCTCCATCATCAGACCCTAGATACCACATAAAACTAGAGAACACATCAAGACAAATCAAATGAGCCCAAACTCAAAAAAGTTCCATCAATTTGTTGTTGAGTTCCTGTGACTACCTTCCAGCTCCATCATCAGTCCCTGGATATAACATAACACCAGAGAATTCATCAAGACAAACCAGATGAGCCCAAACTCGAAGGGGTTCTGCTGCTGCTACTGCTGCTGCTGCTGCTGCTGCTGCTGCTGCTGCCTCTGCTGCTGCTGCTGTTGCTGCTGCTGCTACTTCTACTAATACTACTACTACTACTACTGTAGTGTTTTAATTATCATCAAAACTACACCCATGTGCAAAACTTCAGCATATTTGGAGGTCCATAAATTGTTCATAATTGACTTGGAATCCAGTCCCAAACATAATAACACAGTTAATTAAATTAAAGCTAGTTTAAAGCTACTAAAACAATTTTGATGAAACTTATACAGTACCACACTAGAGGTATTCTTACTCAAGTAATAAACAATCATCTAATTCGGTTCAGAAATCCCAAATTATTAGAGAACATAAACTATAAAATAAATAGATTTTCTAAAACAACTACTGAACCAATTTAGTTGAAGTTTATATGAGACAGAAAGTATACCGTTTGAATAAAAAAACAACCATCTAAAACGGTTTAGAAATCTTAGAGATAAACACAAAATCAAGGTAATATAAACACAAAATCGACTGGATTTATTCAAAAACTATTTATTCTCGAAAAACTGCTAAACCAATTTTGTTACAATTTATATGGGACTACTTGCAGAGTACACTATCAAATAAAAAAAAAACAAAATCAGTCCGCAATCGACGGAGATATCGATCGATAAAAAAAATCAAAAAAAAAACATACATACAATCGAACATATAATTGTGTCCTTTTGTGAAGTCACTTAATAACAGTTTTTACTAAATACATGCGAAAGTATACACTACGAAAGTACGTATAACATAAACTATTTTTTTAGAGTTTTTGTCTGTATGTCTATCTGTCTGTTTGTTCCGGCTAATCTCCGAAACGGCTGGACTGATTTTGACGTGACTTTCCCTGGAAGATAGCTAATGGTACAAGGAGTAACATATAATACTTTTATTTACGAAAAATAATTAGGGTTCCGCGCAAAAAAAATTAAAAAAAATTGACCACGCGGGCAAAGCCGCGGACACAGTTCACAGTATGTATTTCAAAATGTCCCATAATAATTATGCTCATAATACTAAATGAAACATTGTTCTACATTGTGGATTTGTGGAGTCGACGAGATGGAACAACCTATTACTTCTAGCCAGACACTGCGAAACAGGTCAGGTCCGCACATCAATTTAAGTAATGAGATTTGCAACAATGTAGGTATCTATCTGCTGATGACAGTGATGTAAAACATGATCGTGTGTGAGCTAAGATATTCAACAAGTACCTATCATTTCAATCTAATTTTCTTACTCAAAACGAATTACCCGTAATTACACAACTGCCGTTTCTCGTTCATGAACCATAACACCATAACGATGATTCAACACACATTAAAACGCTACACCCAGACATCTTAATCAAATTTCACCAGCATGTGACGCAAATGTGTGCACATCTACACAGGCTTATGAAGGCGTTATAGTGGTCTACCATTTTCTGTCAACGCATCAGTGAATTATCACTAGAAGAATGTGCAGCTATACTATACTGGAACTATGTTAGCACTATGTAGGTCCATTAAGATGTTTAAAAATCAAAATCTATTTGCTAGCTGTTAAACGGTATCGGACTATAATGTTTGAGCCGTGGCATACGAGTATCTGTAAGCTTTACGCATGTGCAGTTTTATTTTAATATTATTATTTTGGGCATGCTGGTTTCCTCAGGGTGTTTCCCTTTACCGTGTTTGAGCGTAAGAACCGAGATTCGCACATAAGTTACTGTATTATTTTCTAATTCAAACCCTCGAAGCTGCACCTATTTGCAAGGCTGAGGCTTTGAACCGGATGCCGTTGGAATGTAAAAAGTTCGCTTGGCCTCCACCATTCAATTATAAGAGCATATTTGACAAATAAAGATAAAGCATATCTTGCCTATATTTCTCCTTTATAACGCTGTGTCTACTACACACACTTGGAGGATACACATCCCCCATGTAGAGACATTAAACAGATTTTGTGCTCATAAAACCCGTAATTCGAATTCCTTAAGACCTACGAAGGGTACTGTGGACCGTCCATGGATGAAGAATAAAACTGTTATGTCTGTCGGTCCGGGAATGTTACTGTTTTTTTTTTGGATAGGATGAAAAAATAGGAGTAAGCATGTATTTTTTTCGTATTGTTTGTAGTGTTTGACTTTAGGATACTACAATCTCAGTACTCCAAGTCAACCTCACCTGCCCGTGATACATAATAATGAAGAACGGACGAGACTCTGATGATTGAAAAATGGCGGTATAACTATTCAAAATTGGCCCAGTTAAATTCTACGACCGGTGACAGACAGCAACATCATCGGTGCATGAAACTGTGCTGATTATGGGCATTACCTCACCATAATAAGCACAATAAAAGGAGGAACTGGGGCACATGAGAAAACACATTCTGGGGTTATGTGAAGTCCGAAGAGCCCTCTCTGGGTTGGTCAGAGACGCTAGGTCTAAAACCGGGAGTGATCACTGACTTGTCCGAGGTACTGGATATTGATTGCAAGCTTGAACGGGTCTGTTTGATGAAGTCCACGCTCATAACCTGCTTTAAACCGTTGTTGGATCCACAACATTCCTGTTGAAACTTGAAAACCGATTTGCTGCCTTGGAAAGCACAATTGACGTTGAAATTGATAAGGAACTTGACCATGTAGTAGGAATCCTAAGAGAAGAGGGAAAAAAGATCTGCGAGATGCAGCGTACAGGCAGAAAATAAAAACTTTCAGTGATGTCTCTGCAGCTCATTGAGAAACGATGGGAAGATCCAGCAGTCACTTTTTCAGATCAGCGGGCTTTGAATAAGCTAATATAAAATCTGGTAAGGCGAGACTTCCGACGCTCCAATATAATCGCTATAGAAGAAGCAATAGAGTGAAACCGGGTGTCAAAAGTCTTCGTACAACAGCTTGGTCGAAGCCATCTGACGATGTTGATTACATCAAGCGGAAAAGTTATCGTTTCTAAGCCGGAGGTTCTCGCAAAAGTTGAAGATTTCTATGACCGTACGTGTCACTCGCATCACAACCTGAACCCGATATTACTCAATTAAAAAATAAATATAATTGGGACAATTCCACACCAATTATCTAGCTCCAAACTAGGAAGGTACCTTGTACTATGGGCACTAGATAACGGATAAACATACATAGATACCAATATTACATCCATGACTCGGAAACAAACATTTCTGCTCATCACACAATTGATTGCACCTTGCAGGATTCGAACCTGCGTCCATTTGATTTCGTACCTTGGGTCTCTAGCCAATAGACCAACCGGTCGTCAAATGATTGCAGGCTCACTCTGACTCGCTCCTATACCGAAGAGCTGCCAGAAGTCAGCCTCGACAAAATCTAGATGTCTCTGAAACAGCTCATAAATTTAAAAGTTCTGGATGAGAACGGAATCACTACGGAGCTCCAGAAAGCAGGTGGAACTCCCTCGCTTAAAAACTTCAGCGTATGTTTAATTCTGTTCTCTTCTCTGGGAGAATTCCAAAGGCATGGAACAAGAGTGTGGTCGTCCTATTTTTCTAAAAGGGTGACAAGACCCTTTTGAAAATCTATCGGCCCATTTCCCTCCTGAGCCATGTCTTCAAGCTGTTTTCGAAAGTCATTACAAATCGTCGTAAGCGGAGATTTGACGAGTTTCAGCCAACAGAGTAGGCCGGGTCAGGGAGGATAAGGCCCCATTGACCACATCCATACAGTGCGGCAGATTATACAGAAGATAAAAGAGTATAATCAGCCCCTGTGCCTGGCATTTGTGGACTATGAGAGGCTTTCTCATCGTCTACAAACGCTTGTCGTCTAACTCTATCGAGACTTGGTCTGTTTTGGAGTCTCTGCAACGATGCCGAAATTATTCTCAAATGCTAAACTAACAAGGATGTGGCATTAACATTAACGATGGATACATCTCAAACTTGAGATTCACGGATGAAATCGTCATTGTGGCAGAAACGGTGCAGGACTTGCAACAGGTGTTTGACAGCCTAGCTGATTCGTCTCAACGCATTGGTCTCCGGACGAACTTGGACAAAACCAAGGTTACGTTTAACAAACATGTTATTCCGGAACCAATTGCTGGTAACGGAACTGCTCTCGAAGTTGTTCAGGAGTAAGTTTATCCGGATCAAACTTTGCAACTAGGTAAAACATGTTTGAGAGAGAGAGAACCGCAGAAGAATACAGCTGGGCTTGGCAGCATTTGCGAAACTTCGTCAAATCTTCTCGTCGCCAATACCGCAAAGTTTGAATACAAAAGTCTTCAACTAGTGCATCCTATCAGTTATGACATACGGAGCCGAGTCATGGACACTCACAGTACGACTAGTCCACCAATTTAATTTCGCTCAAAAAGCTTTTAGCGGGCTATGGAAAAGACTATGCTCGGAGTTTCTCTGATAGATCGTATCCGGAGTATCGTTAGAATCCTTACATCATTTCGAGTGACATAGGCAATTTTTTTTTATAGGTTTGTTGTGGTTTTTGGCTTTTTTTGATGAATTAAATGTTTCTAGACTTTGTATTCATTGTTAGGGATATGTCCAAGCTTTTTCAAGTTAAATCATTAAGCCTTTGCGTTCTCACTGATGTGACCCTTTCAGACATTTCCAGACATTTCTAGAGATTCACATTGACTAGAAATTATACAGACTTGACAATGCAATATAAACTTCGATTTTAAGTATCTGCAGAAATTTATGTGGAACCATGGGGGTCCAACTACTCGTATCGACACATTAAGTAGGTGGTCAAAAGATAACTAAAAAGGAACCTTGTTTTTTGATTATGATATTTTTTTATTTAAATAGAAACGGAGAGTCTACGCATAATTGTTTCTATACTGAACCAGTTCAACCAGTGCGCATTAGTTCTAAGATACAGAAACACATTTCCCACACAGGTAGGTATCAATTATTTGTTGAATTAATATAATAAACATTTTTGGCAGAGGCTTGTATTTAAATTATATGGTATCAGCAAAAATTTGCGTGAATAAAATTTTGACTAGAGACTATGTTTGCCGTGAAACATCAATTCTAGTCAACAATTTTTCGTTTATTTTTTTTGTTAATAATAACTTTTCACTATCTTTTTGTACAAATATTTTAATTATTTTAATGCGTATGATGCAAATACATTTGCAAACTGAGATAAAAATTAAACATGCAAGCAAACCAACTAAACATCAGTTGTCCAACACTCGGCGACTGCGTACAGCTATAGTCCCTCAGAATAGGTTTGGGGGCGAAGGGAAATTTTATTTATTACGTCATCAGGAAGCGACGGTCTGTAAGTAATATTATTCTTATAGTTTTTTACGATGCATGAAGGGACGTAGGAACAGTTTTTTTTGTATGTCTCAAGTTGTCAACTTGACGAGCTCAAAAGGAATCAAATGAGTCATATAAAAGCAAAGACAATATCCATGTCTGCTTAAAACACAGTACCTAAAATTTTGTTTGTTTTACATCGCTTAATAGTAACTTGAAAAATAATGTTATTGACATGTGTTTCAAAACGAAATTTCGAATTATAGTAGTAATTCCTGTAGATATTGCTGTTTTTGCACCATTCTTACTTGCTGATATTTTAAACATAGATAATTATCTTTTTGCGCCTAACCTGTGGATATTGCTGTTTTTGCAACATTCTTACTTGCTGATATTTTAAACATAGATAATTATGTTTTTGCGCCTAACCTGTGGATATTGCTGTTTTTGCAACGTTCTTACTTGCTGATATTTTAACCATGGATAATGCTGTTTTTGCGCCTAACCTGTGGATATTGCTGTTTTTGCAACATTCTTACTTGCTGATATTTTAAACATAGATAATTATGTTTTTGTGCCTAACCTGTGGATATTGCTGTTTTTGCAACATTCTTACTTGCTGATATTTTAACCATGGATAATGCTGTTTTTGCGCCTAACCTGTGGATATTGCTGTTTTTGCAACATTCTTAATTCCTGATATTTGAACCAAGGATAATGCTGTTTTTGCGCCTAACCTGTGGATATTGCTGTTTTTGCAACATTCTTACTTCCTGATATTTTAACCAAGGATAATGCTGTTTTTGCGCCTAACCTGTGCATATTTCTGGTTTTGTACCTTCTTATCTGTTATTTTGCAGGATATTTCTGGTTTTACTACATTTAAGTTATACAGTCAAGGAAAGCCGACACAGATCTACCAAACTGCATTTAAAGTTGAAAAATTGAAAAAAGTGGATGTAGCTGCCTTTGCTTTTATATGACTCAAATGACTTTTTTACAATTTTTAAGCCCATTTCTGCTATCATGAATTCTCTTATGATGAGAGGCTTTAATATCCTGGTATAATGTTATTTTTTAGATTTTGTTCATTGTTTTTTTTTTTACGTTTTATAATAGTGAATTCGAGAACTACTAGATTTATTCCAAATATAAGTTTCAGATAGCTGTAAAAAGTTGGTCTATAATTTGTTGAATCAAAACGAAATCGACTTCAAATTATGAATTAAATAATGTGTTTTAATACCCGACTAGGGCGAAGCAAGGGAAGGGTAATGAAGTTAACAGTATTTGTATGTAAGTATCCATACCAATATATAAAAGTGAAACGTTGTCTGTCTGTTTGTTTGTTTGTTTGTTTGGGAAGCTACGACTGGACGGATTTTGATGTTATTTTTTATCCCAAAAACAAAAATTTTCCACGGAAAAACTAGAAAATGTTGATAAATTGCTGTAAGGAACGGCTGCCATGGAAACGAAATAACAAGTCTGTGAATAAACTTCAAGAGTATTGGTGCTATACTTACTTTTGCATTGGTTTTTAATATCCTAGAAGAACATAGAATGCTTTTTTTACGATAAACAGTAGTCCGCGTGGAAGAATTCGCGGGCGGGAAAGCTAGTATATGTATGTATGTGGATGTTCCACCATAACTTCGCCCCCTTGGCTTGATTGTGACAGTCTAGATATCAATCAATTCGTCTTCATATATAGATAACGTGAACATACGTCGCGCTTTGAGCGGGACAGTCCCGTTTTCAGGCTGTCTGTCCCGTTGTCTCCAGCGAGGGCAAAAACGTCCCACTTTCGCAAGCAGACCAAAACAATAATTTAATTTCGGTATCTATTATTTTTTGCATATTTTGCAACTCGGAATTATTCCACTACTAAGTATTTCAATTGGTACTACTATTATTTCTGTGAATTTCGTCTAATTAATTATTAGGAACGATATGTGCCTGTTGAAACATATTTTTATGAGAGTATGGGCTTATTTGGTTTCATATTGGTTATGTAAGATTGAATAAGTTTGAGAACATTGCCTCTTATACCATATGCTTCCATTTTTATAGGTAATATGTGTTGCACCTAATCAAACGCTTGTGTCATGTCACAGAATATGGCACAAACTGGTGTAGTCTTATCTACACTTGCCATAAAGTCATGTAAAAAAACAAAAATTGCGATATTAATTGTTATTATTTCTTTAAATCCTTTCTGTTCTGTAGTGGCGGCCATCTAGGATTTGGAATTTTCATGGTGTATTTTACTAGTATTTTCATTTGATACCCATATAGATAAAAAAAAAGAAAGAAATCCGTCATTATGTGGTGGCGGCCATCTTAGATTTAGAATTTTAATGTTGCACTTGTATTCTACTAGTTAAGCCCTTTAATTTTGATACCAATACTGAGGAGTTTGAAAAAAATATTTGTAACCCGCCATCGTGTTCTTGTTCTTGCCACTTCTTCTACTAGTGTTTCTACTTTTTTATTTTTTTTGTGGTGTGTACAATAAAAAATGTATCTATCTATCTAGCGTGTTGCAGTCGCCATCTTGAATTTACAATAATACTGAATTAAATAATTGTATTGTTATCAAAAATAAAGGCGTGTACCAAATTTCAGATCAATCGGTCAATAAACAGGAAGAGGGTAAAATTTCAATTACTAGATTTGACCCAAATAAACAAACAAATAAACAAAAATCAACAAACAGGTGAAGCTAAATAAAACCGTTTAATAATTAATAAAGATTTTATGAAATAGCTATGTAATTGTGAAACTTAGAACGGGCTATCATAATTTAATGCGTATACAACATTTCGTGTCTGTGCTGTTAACCGTTGAGGAGTTCCCTAGACCGAACCCTGAGTGCAGCAATCTTGTCATAGTAAAACTTAAACCAGCTATCATACTAAAATGCATTACACAACATTTCGTGTCTATGCTGTTAACTGTTAAAGAGTACCTTTAGATGGAGCTAATCCTGGATGTCGAATCAGATCATGCTTATCATAAAAATGCATTCTTATCAGAACTGACCTGTTGATCATAAAAATCGGTCCAGCCGTTCTTGTGTTGTGAATCGCAGAACTAACCCGACTTTGTTTTACATATTTAGATAACTCGTGCGACAAACGTTGGCGTATTTTAAGGATCGCCAAAGCCATCTAGTTTTATTTTGGAATACTACAAGCCAAAGATGTAGATGCGGCGAAAAATTACAATTTAAAAGCTTCTTTTATTTTATTTACTGTGTTAAATTAATTATTTAATTACTTACTACGTAGTTATCTACGCATACCTACATATTCTTTATTCTGTGGCGTAACGAAATATAAAAGGTCTAACTCATAACTCGTAACTCATTTTTGGATGAACTGATTTTAATGACATAAAGATGAAAACCTCCGCAAGACGAAGAAAAAATACAGTTCAGCAAACGGTATCGAAATTCATCCATTGGTTTTTGCGTGACACAAATAGACATATAGAAACACAAAAACTCTAAAATTGTTATTTTTGGATTCTAACTCTTTCATAATCTATTCAAATAAAAATGTTTTTCCTTAATTCTCTTCTATCTACAGATTTCACTTTGGTTACAGTTGTATTATATGTATAGATAAAATGTTATTTTAATACACCGCCGTCTACTCCTTGTTCTTCCATTACTGTCCATCCAAAGGTTGTCTGGAAGATATTGCTGTTAGCGATAAGATCGCTCATTGTACTTATTTTAAAGAAATCTTTTATGTGTTTTTATATATTTTTTGGTGCAATAAAGATTATCTATAGATATAGATAAACTAACGTGAGCATGATTCATTATATAAAGATATATCTTTAAATAGTTCTAATGTACTTAATACGAAATCACCTTGAAAGTCTATCCTTTCAAGTAAAAGCAGAATAAACCCAACCCGTAGTGATTCATAAAACCAGGAGATGTGAATGAACATACAGATGAAAAAATATAACTAAGAACCTCCTTTTGGAAGTCGATTAAAAAAAACAAGATATGTCGCGTAGTTTTTCACTATTGCACTTTAACCAAGTTATGTCCCTGCATAGTGTTACACTGTACAATATTAGTTTGTAAGAAGTTTACGTAGAACTTGCACTTACTAAACATTGAATTCACTCCTGAGCCAGCCCCGGGGTGCCCAGGCCTCATGCAGTGCAATACAAGCTTCGGACTTTTTAATTTGTTCCCCTTATTTATTGCAGCAGCGCGCCGATGAGACACCCTCCCCCTTTACCTCTACCTCCTCTACAGAGCGTCTTGAATTATTGTGTTACACGATACTTGCATGTTAAATTTTATACGAAAAAGAAGATTGAGTTGGGGACAGTTTAATCGGGGTGTTTTTTTAAATTGCAAATCTTTAGGTGTTATACATCTACACTATAAAGAGTATATATTTGATTGTTTGTATGTTTGTATATTTTAATTTGAACAATTTTTAAACTCAAAAAATACAGAACTGATTTTTAAAATTCTTTCACTTGTAGAAAGCTACATTATCAGCGAGTAACATAGGCAGTAATATATTTTTCAAAAAATTAGAGATACCTTTTGAAAATTGCAATAATTTAACCCAAGGTATATCAAAAATACAGGACGGAATGACGTTGCCATGGAAACGAAATAATAACAAGACTGTCAAGTACGTGAGTAATAACACAGTACATATATAGCACTATATTATGTACTGTGGTAATAACCAGTGATGGGAGTATGTAGAATGATTTAGGGTCAATGACCCCAAACGTACATGCTAATATGGATATGCCTCCGGGAATCCAGTATTTTAAAATTATTACGACATTTTTTCCGGGATCGCAAAATTATTACGTGGAAGATTGTTGAAAGGTCAAGTATTTTTGTATTTTATTAACACTTTCA
This sequence comes from Alsophila aescularia, assembly GCA_946251855.1. NCBI lineage: Eukaryota > Metazoa > Arthropoda > Insecta > Lepidoptera > Geometridae > Alsophila > Alsophila aescularia. The sequence continues at coordinate 60,720,066 of OX276380.1, read as the reverse complement.
ACGCTTTGGGAGTGGCGCAGGTGACCAGCATTCTATATAATAACTGCGGTGTTCAGAGACTTAAAGTAAAAGCAGAAAAAGGAAAAAAGTATTTATTTGATTGTATTGGTATGTATTATTATTAGTTATATAATTTATTGTAGTTTTAATTAGCATATTTTTATTATTCCTATGAGTACACCACCATCTGTTGTCGTATTGATTTCCTCTCTATCCAAAGGTTGTCTGGAAGAGCGGTCTTATCGCTAAAAAGCGATAAGACCGCTCACTGTACATAATATATCTTAAGTTGTAGTTCATTTGTATTTGTAAATTGTTGGTGTACATCAAAAAGTTATCTATCTAACGGGATCAGATTAGTAATAAATACATTTAATAATAATAGGTACCTATAACTCAGCAAACATGGTCATTTACAGTTTGTCAGAACTGATTCTGTGTAGTCACTTTCAATGGACATTTTCCTATATGTTTTTTTTTTTTTGTTTCAATATTCGCAAGTATACATTCAAGTAGGTATTTACTTGTGGGAAACGTGTTTTCCTGCTATAAAGTTCGTAGAAAATGTTATGAATTTGCACACAGCAACTCACCGAAGCTTTAACTCAATCAGATGAATTTTATGAAAGAGCAAACAAAAAGACTCACTTTTTTTGATACCTAACGCGATTGAAATGAATTTAAAAAATATAAATAAAACGGCTAAACACTCACGAAATAGAAGATCGAAAATACTCCGACCAGTTTCGGACTATTTTGAAGTCCTTCATCTGGGAGTGTTACCAGTGTCCGATCACTGGTAACACAGTACATAAAAATGCAGTTCTCTATGGTCAAAAACCACTGCTGCCAATGATTTGGAATTACGCTTACAACCTTTTTTTTTAGATGTTACGACGTAAATAAAAATGCTTAAAGTAAAAAAAAACCGGGGTGTGAGCACTACCCGTGTAAAGCCGGGGCAAGTCACTAGTGTGATAATCTATAAAAATTTAGGATGGAAATGTTATTATACGAGCAACATGCTAAAATGCGCCATCCCTTTTCGTTAGTTAAAATTATGTACCATTATTGTATGTCTCTATTTGTTTTACCCGACTGCTAGATATGAATGGAAGTAGTGTAGTGTTTCGGTGTAGGTGTATGTACCCACACAATGGGTCTATATTATGTTTCTTTGGCTCATCCTACAGCCTTTAACGGGTTGATGGATTTTGTAGATCAGGCAGCTAAATAAGTTGAACAGAAATTCACCTTCATTACACCTATTTATATTCTATTTTACCACGTTACCACGTTTTTATTAAGTAATTTTCCTGTTTGTCTGGTTGTCTGTCTGTCTGTTTGTCTGTCTGTAGTTCTGGGTGGAAATTTGCAACTCAAATTTTGAACACTTCCCGATTAGCCATCCGGCTGAAACTTTCAGGGTCGCTCACAACTCGATGACAATGCACCCTAATAAATAATTGGTGTTAAGTTTAGTTTTACTACATTTGCTGCTTGTTCATCGCTTTTGAAACGGTCGGGCTTGGGATTTGTATAATTTACTTTTCTAGAACATTATTGTATTTTTTGCGTTAACGACAGGAAAAGACAACATTTTCATCAGCCACTATTCGTGTACGTGAACACCGTGTTGAATTAAATTTGTTTCAAAAAGTGTAGGTGTTTTTCGACGAAACTAGTACTTATACGAGCTGGAATTGGTAATGACTGAATCTGTAGTAATTAAATAAATAAACTATTTAAACTCCTGAAATTATTAAAATTACACCAAAATTATTATTTAACAAATATACATAATGTTTACTAAAACACGCATGCGTGATCGCGTGCAGTGGAAATAAAAAGGTATATTACTATTACAGTTATGTTGGTGGTAGTTAAAAAGTATATGTATCTTATTACTACAAAAAATATTGCAAATTAGTGATAACCTCAACGCAGGATTTCTGGTTCGTATGTGTACGAGTTTCTTTGATAATGGCATTCATGCGGAACCAAATTGGAAATGAAAAAGTATATGTAAATATATATATATTTATTTCCGATTAAATGCAGTAAACTCCTTTGGGCACATTGTCACTATATTTATATATCTAGCCCCCCCTAGTATTAAGAGAGAATTTGCTCAAAGGACTTTACAGACTAAGCCTAGAAAGGTCTCGAAAAATCCAAAATGGGCTTAGCGATAGACTTTCAGTTAGAGCACGAGAGTTAGCCAGGCTATTGCTTTGGTTGTGTTTAAGCTGTCCTACTGCTAGGCAAAAGCTTTCCCTGATTTTCTAATCCTTCCAGTCCTGTGCTGTTGTTTGCCAGTTTTTGCAAAAGTGTCAAGCTCGTCCCGCCATGGTTTGCCGTCTTCACCTTTTTTCAGTTCTGGGACTGAACTTAGTGATTACGATGACTCATAGAACCTCGTAGGCCCAGATCCACTCCAGCATTGCGGCTTATATAGTGATGACGGCAATACAGGTACTAGAGCGCAGTTCGTACAAAATATACACTATACTGGGGTTTTATGGGATCATAGTCCTCGTTTTTACAGATACCCTAGATAAAATAAAAATGGGTCAGCATTAACAATAATAATGAAAAGAAATAAGTTATCTGTCTTATAAACTAAAAACTACTTAAAAAATGATCGCTTACATCCTAAACAATAGCTTAACTTCCCCTAAAGTTTACGAATATAATTGTTTATCTTATCAAGTAAAACCACAATAAAGAAATGTTTAACACTAATGCCCTACACCCTTTAAATGGGCATGAAAATTACCGAAAACGGTGAAATTTTGATGAAAAATCACGGCCGTAATGTAGGGTAGGGTGTAAGAAACTTTTGCGGTGTGTTGCCAGTCACTAGCGAAGATAAGAAAATTAATTATTTGTAAATGTACAAGCAAACGTAGTGTAGGACGCCCTCCGGCCACATGGACTGACAATTTAAGCAGAGTAGCGGGCAGCAATTATATGAGAAGAGCCAAAGATTGGGCTCAGAGGCGCGCATTAGGAGAAGCCTATGTCCAGCAGTGGACTAATGCAGGCTGTTAATGATGATGACGATGTACAAGGAAAAAGCAAAATTGCTTTAGTTTAAAGCACAAATAAAAAAACTCAAGGTTAAATCTGAGGACAGAATTCGTGTCTACTCTTTAAGTTTCTTTTAAGACCTGAATTATTATGCCCTCGCTTTCATTTCCTTACAAGCAAAATGTTCAATATTGTACATGTAGGAATATAAAGTGAAAGTTTGGAGCGACTTTTCTATCTGAGCATATTTAAGTACCCAGAAAGGGTTAGAAAAAGTTAAGATTTGTATCACATTTCCCTTATTTCTGTGCAATAGTTGAAACTCAGAAGCAAATCCATAACGCTCTCTCAAGCCAAGCGACGACTCCGCTCATAGCTACTTGTATCTCTCTTACCTTGCACCAACCCCCTGCTTCACTGCCCTATCTACCCTAAATCTTGCCTCTACTTAACACGAAGAGTTAATGCGTCTGCTTACAGAACTTGAATTAAGTGGTAACTCACGGAAATTCTTCCATAACCTACGCGTTTTACCTTGACGTAACTTTGGACGTTTCGGTTAAGTTAATCATAAGTTTGACCGTTTTTTTTTATGAAAATTATTTCCTTTATTATAATGTAGAAGCGTATAAGGGATGAAATTAAGTTAGACCTTATTTTTCTGAAAATAGCAAATGAGTAATGTGCAGGAGCGTGTAAGAGGAGAAATAGGAAAGTTTAAGCACAGTAAATATATGATAGTCCTTATATGTACTGTGGTTTAAGTATGACAGGGATGGGTGTTAATTTTTTTACCGTTAATGTAGAACAAAGTTCCCATTAATTAGAGTTTCATGTATTTTAGTGAAATCTGATTTTTAAGATTGTATGTAGTATAGATATGGGAGATTTTTCATATATTTTATTTGTGAATATAGCAACTTCTATTTGAATCACGCGTAATTCCTTGTTTCATCGCGGTACGTTCTCTTTGTCAATTAAGCCACCGTAACCACTACTGTCGTTGAGTTACTGACATCCATATTATGGGACAGTACAATCAAATACCTAGAAGAGTACTGCTCTTTATTTTAACCCAACTGCACGGAGGGCTATTTATATGGGTTGTATGTATGTTTGTTTGTTTGTACGTTTCTTAGGTGCGTCCTACAGACGATATGGCTTGACGGGTTAAATGAAGTATCATTGGATTCGTCTTGGTCACGAGAATGCTTTATGATATATGAAGTGTCAACAAAACTAATATGGTGGCTCACAGCTGCCATACTGTATTTCCGACGGAATGAAAAATGACCAAAGCCTATCGAATAAGGTATCAAAATGAAGGTCTTTAAAATACCCTTTCAATAATATACCTACAGTAGCAATTGCCTTTTAAGCTTCTTAAAATTATCAGCTGTTCGCAACCATTATATACGACTATACTAGTGGCTCTGTGAGCTGTAGACCTCGCGCGTACAATTTTTTGCAAACATTCTAGTATTGCACAGTAATGTCATCTAGTGGTGCACGAAACCTTATTGTACAACTATCATTAAGAATAACCAAGTTGCTCCATCTCCATACTAAAGGGCTGATTCGGGCGTAGAAACCTAAAAGTGAGAAATTTACTGCATTCTGAGGAGCTATTCTGCTCATCACGCCGAAGACCCTCGTCAGATCTTCACCAATTTTTTATGAGACTAACTTAAATTTAATAAGGCTGAAATATTCAGTAGCCCTCTTTTCACTTTCACCCCCAATAATCAAAAATCCCCGACGACTAAAAAATTCTAAAATTAGCTTTATGTATACCAAGTTTCGTCTAGTTTGGTTGAGAAATGCGACCTGTAGAGGAGCCTGTAGAACCTGTAGAACAGCCGAACAGACATCCGGACAGATATCCAGACATTCGTATTTTTTTTTGCCCAAGCTGAAACAGAGACGCTTCGCTCGGTCAGTTTATTAAATGCCCATTATAATATTATTGGGAGTGAGGCAAAGGCACCTTATTCCGAGGTATTCAGAAAAACGGCGCTTACAATTGATAAATAAAAACGAATGTAAGATCTTTTATTCAATAGATAACGCATGTTTCATACATTTTGGACCCTATGTTTTTAAATAGAGGTTAAATCGTTATTTTTGTGCTGTGTATCTACTTCTTTGGGTTAAACTACTGGTAAAATTATGTTTTTAATCGAAAACATTTAACTTTTGTGAGTTTTTCTGAGTAAAATGCATTTTTTATAAACCGCGGACAAAGGTGCCATTCCGATGTTTGCCGTGGAATAGTGATTTCATAGATTTGATGTTGTTTTTAAGATTAGGCATTTCTGGGTTTGGATTTGACAACATAAAAGTACTTTAATATTAAAATCTATTTTCGAGGTACATATTTGCGTCAAATTCACTAATTATAACATGTCATACGTGATTTATTTGAGTAGTTTATTAATTCATTGTTTGGAAATTAAAGTTCATACACAATCCGATATAAGTGTTAGCAAATATAATATATACGAGTATATACGACGAAATTGCAATTAAGCATATTTGTTGTACTTAAAATATGCAAAAATATATTTTAGTACTCGGAATAAGGAAACGTGTTTTTTTTTGGTATGAAACGCTATTCTGATGTACTGTGTGTTGGGATATGGTTCTATGACTACAAGCACGTTATTTCGCGGCAAAGACAACTAAAATGCAGCTATTAACTTTTTTTTCAGTACTTTGTATAGATTACTATGCAATTTCTATGTTCAATAATGGGAAAACAAACAAAAAATAAACTATTTTCCTATTATAATAATTTCACTTTGTACAATAATTTCACTTTGTATATCGCATACTCGGAATTAGGGAGTAAATACATCGCTTTTTTTTCACATCGGAATAAGGCGCCTAAGTTTTTTAAATTTAATTTAATTTTGAATACAAACTTTAACACAATTATCAAACATGTACTCTATTTGAAAAGTAAAAATAATAAAGCTCCTGATAAAAATAGCCAAACCTTGAGAAATGTTCAGTAAATGCTTAATTTTCAATGTCTGCCTTTACCTTAGTTTTTATTAATTAAGATTCTAAACGTTCAGTTAACTATATACTTGTAAATATGTATACTGAACAAACAGAAGAAAGCTATTTCTAGTTCAAAAATTAACAACTGTCCCATTTTTAATTATTTTTTTCTGAGTAACCAAGTAATAACTAAGTAAATCACTCACCTGCGGCCGGAGACAGCTTCGTGACGACTCCCCATCGTGACTTCCACTGGAACAAAGGAAATGCTGTTAGCACGCTGTTAGTTCTCCCTAATGAGGATATCTTACTGCAAGTTAAATAAAAAGTATGTATAGTTAAGTAACAGTTAAGTTTACATTAAGTATGCATAGTTAAGTAACAGTTAAGTTTACATTAAGCAAAATAACTTGGTTTTATTTTGCTTGAGATGTTACAGTTAAAGTTTTATTTTGCTTGAGATGTTACAGTTATAGTTTTATTTTGCTTGAGATGTTACAGTTAAAGTTTTATTTTGCTTGAAATGTTACAGTTAAAGTTTTATTTTGCTTGAGATGTTACAGTTAAAGTTTTATTTTGCTTGAGATGTTACAGTAAAAGTTTTATTTTGCTTGAGATGTTACAGTTAAAGTTTTATTTTGCTTGAGATGTTACAGTTAAGGTTTTATTTTGCTTGAGATGTTACAGTTAAAGTTATCACACATATTGGATGTATTGGAATGAACCCCGTAAAGCAACGACAATGGAATTCTAGACGAAACGATTTATAAGTCAAAATCATGTCTGTGTCATATTTTTACCAGACTGCGCAACGCAAAGTCACGGTAATATGTTTTATCAGCCTATGTATGTATGTCTGATACTTTAAGGCACTAATAAACCCAACGCGTGGACCGATTTTGATGATTCTTAAGTTAATTGATTTGTCTTGATTTTGCAATTGCTACTAAAGACATAACATTAACATAAACTCAATATGGCGACAACCAGACGCCAGATTGTGAAAAATAAAAAATGAAAGTTGAGGAACTATGTGAAGTGGGCTATCATTAAACAGGTATTTGAAAAATAAAAAATGAAAGTTGAGGAACTATGTGAAGTGGGCTATCATTGAACAGGTATTTGAAAAAAAACTTAGCTTTCACTCATAATTTTTCATTTTGAACGACTATTTAGGATCTTTAACGATTTAAAGATGGTTAGGAACTATTCTCAATAATTCTTAAAACAATAAACTAAAAATTTTAAATATATATAAAAAAACGACTGCAAACAAAACTAAAAAGAGGCAAACAAGCTTGAATTTTTTAATATAAGATGCAGTCGGAGGCGCCATGCGTTTCATTTCTTCTTTGACGGGATCAGCTATAACCTGGCGAGTCTCTTCATGCCTCCGACTGCATCTTATATATCAAAATCAAAAATCTTTTTGATTTTGCTTCTTTTATGTTTTTTTCGCAGTCAGGTTATTTGCTTATATAAATTAAATAGATATGCGCTTAAAATGTGTAGTTAAAAATATTAATTTTTAATTATTGGTTCAAAATAAATAGAGTACACAAACTCAGTTTGTTTAAGGGAAATAGTTGGTATAATGTTGTGTTAGAAAAATTGAAGCAAACATCCTCACCTCAGCCGATGAATGCAGTAACGATTGGTGCAAGATAATAACTGCAATACCTATGCATGACAGTTTATATTAATATTGCTACAAATACAAACAGGCTAACAATACACACAAGAATAGAAATCTACATGTAGATGGAAGCTTCTCTTTAGCTTCCATCTACATGTAGATTTCTATTCTTTTGGAGTGTGATATACAGAGCAGTTAATGCGATCCACTTTGAGTAATACGAGTATGTATTGATTTTATCAAGCAATAATTATCTCCCTTATATAACTATCTATTTATAAATTACTAGATATAGTCCGCGTGGACTACTGTTTATCGCGAAAAAAAGCATCCAAGTTCTTCTAGGATATTATAAACCTATGCAAAAGTAGGTATCTTGATGTTTTTTGACATACTTTTTATTTCGTTTCCATGGCAACTGTGTCTCACAGCGAGTAATCAACATCTTTCCAGTGTTTCCAGTTTTCGCGTGGAAACTTACAATTTTCCGAGATAATAAGTATCCTATGTTTTATTCCAGGGTATAAGCTATTTCCATTCAAAGTTTCATCAAAATCTGTCTAGCCGTTATCACGTGAAAGCTCCCCAAACAAACCAACAAACAGACAACGTTTCACTTTTATATATTGGTATGGATCTATAAACTTATAGTAAAGCAGAAAGTACCCAAATATCTGTACAATTAAGATATTTTAAAAAATATGGTATAAGGTACTTAAAATAAGATACTGAAAAAATATATAACAATATTAAAAATCGTGTCTCAGACAGACACGGTTCACGATTTTTCTTTTCTGTTAGTCTGTATATTTGTTCGCGCATCACGTAAAAACTACTACACCGATCGCGATGTGGTTTTTGCTGTTTGATAGCTTAGGGGTTGACTTAAAAACTGAGGTACTTGGTATCTCAATCCGATGAGCATTGGATAAAAATATATTTTGTTTTTTATCGTTTGAAGGAATTTTGATCAAATGTTGGTAAATTGGTATTTTAGGTCTTAGAATAAATAGCACATACTTTTGTGACCTTGCTTGCGAAGCCGTGGGCACAGCTAGTTATTAATATAATTAATACATCAATATGCACGGTTTTTATGCACTGGGGAATAAGACAAAACAGCTTCCTGTATCAAAATAATAGCCTCGAACGAGTACCACAATAAAATCGGCCATTTCACCGCTCGGTAACACTCTCGCGCCATTTTGATCAATTATTACCTGTTGGCACTATCCCGATCCTTTTTAATAATAATTTATGTGTATGTCAATAAGCTTGATTTTTTTTGCATTGCGCCATTAGACAGAGCCAGTCAGTGCATCAAACAAATAGCCTCCAACGAGTGCCGCTATAAAAACGGCCATTATTCCGCGCGGTAACACACTCGCGCACTCTATATCACTTTACCCGACTGAGGAGGGTTACGTGTTTGGGTTGGAAGTATGTTTGTTTGTAAGTTTCTTAGGCGCGCACTACAGCCTAAATGGCTTGATGGATTTTGATAAATGAGGTATCATTGGATTCGTCTTGATCACGTGAGTGCTATAGGATATATGAAGTGTCAAGAAAACTAATATGGTGGCTCACAGCTCCCATATTGTATTTCCGACGGAACAAGAAATTATCAAAACCTATCGAGTGTGGTATCAAAATACAGGTCTTTAAAAGAACATTTAAAAATATATATAATTCTTATAACTTAACAGTAGCAATTTTCTTTTAAGTTTCTTTTAACATTTTCAATTTTAGATTATTCTAGTAAATAAAATCAAGTTGTTGTATAGTCTAATGTTGCAATTGAAACTATTAAAGTAAAGTAACAAATGTAAGTAAAAAATAAACATTACATTTATATAATTGCTAGCTGTGCCCCGCGGTTTCACCCGCGGCTCCCAGGAACCATACATTTTCCGGGATTAAGAGTAGCCTATGTGTTACTAAAGGCTGAACGGATTTGGATGAAATTCGATGCGGGGGTGAATCGAATTTCATCCAAAACCGTTCCAAAATCTGTACAATGAAGATATAAAAAAAAGTCTAGGGTACTTTAAGCTACTGAACCAGAATATAATATTGTTTTAAATCATGTCTGTCTGGTTTTCTGTTAGTCTGTATGTTTGTTCGCGTATCTAGTAAAAACTATAAACCGATTGCGATGCGCTTATCATTGTTGGAAGCTGAGGGTTTGACTTAAAAACTGGTGTACTGGGTATCTCAATTAGATGAGTAGGTAGAAACCGAGCAATCGATAAAAACTATATTATTATGATGGCTGAACTAATTTTGAAGATATGTAGTAAATTGTATACTTTACAGGCACTTTTGGTCTTGGAATAACACGCATGGGCTACTTTTAAAGGAAATGGCCAGGTGGGCAAACCCGCGGGCACAGCTAGTACATGATAATAAAAAAATACTCATGTAATTATTTCTATTTAAATAACAAGAAGTCACCACTTTTTGATTTATATGTATCGCTGGCGCCACTGCGCTTGCTACCGACCATGTATGTGTGTACCTTTATGATTTATATGTATCGCTGGCGCCACTGCGCTTGCTACCGCCCATGTATGTGTGTACCTTTATGATTTATATGTATCGCTGGCGCCACTGCGCTTGCTACCGACCATGTATGTGTGTACCTTTATGATTTATATGTATCGCTGGCGCCACTGCGCTTGCTACCGACCATGTATGTGTGTACCTTTATGATTTATATGTATCGCTGGCGCCACTGCGCTTGCTACCGACCATGTATGTGTGTACCTTTATGATTTATATGTATCGCTGGCGCCACTGCGCTTGCTACCGCCCATGTATGTGTGTACCTTTTTGATTTATATGTATCGCTGGCTCCACTGCGCTTGCTACCGCCCATGTATGTGTGTACCTATTTGATTTATATGTATCGCTGGCGCCACTGCGCTTGCTACCGCCCATGTATGTGTGTACCTTTTTGATTTATATGTATCGCTGGCGCCACTGCGCTTGCTACCGCCCATGTATGTGTGTACCTTTTTGATTTATATGTATCGCTGGCGCCACTGCGCTTGCTACCGCTCATGTATGTGTGTACCTTTTTGATTTATATGTATCGCTGGCGCCACTGCGCTTGCTACCGCCCATGTATGTGTGTACCTTTTTGATTTATATGTATCGCTGGCGCCACTGCGCTTGCTACCGCCCATGTATGTGTGTACCTTTATGGGCACTGAGATATTATATTATTATGATAGGATAGGCCGCGGGGTACAGCTATTTTAAAAATAAAAAAAAAATGTGGTGGACCTTTTTATTAATCATATACCAAATAAGGCTGTATTATTTGTATTTAGCGTTTTTATTATTTATTTTAAATGAATGTTTTATGTGATAATTACTTTTTAGGTGCAATAAAGTATTATCTATCTATCTATATACCCGGAAAACACCATCCTGATGCTAAAATTTATAAGCGATTGCAAGGTACAGATATTTGGTAATTAAAAACAATCATAAATAACAAGCTTAAAAGCCAAAAAAACACGCCTGCCCTGGCAAAAAATAACATATGCCAATAAATTACATACTGTTGGAATTGGTTTCTTTCTTGCAAAAATTTCTTCTTTCGCATTTGAAAATGGAGCTATACTTCCGCCATACTGTTTTTTTTTTTTTTTTCAAAATTAATACAAAGACTATGTTACTCGGGGGGATGTAAGAATTCTAACGATACCCCATACGTCTAAATCTGTTCAGTCATTTAAAAGTTATGGTGGATCAAAAAAACTCACATCCAAACACACAAATATATATACAAGCACACATACATATATGAACATATATTAAATTACACTCTTTTTTTTGAGCCGTCGTGTAATAACTAAAAGTTTTCCAAAAAATCCAAATTGTATGATACCAGAATCCAAGTTTGTTAAATTTTCAATATTTCACTACGAGTAATATCCAAGATATTTCAGGATTAAACTCCATCATAAAGTACGCCATGTTCCGCCATTTTATTCTTGTGCTATAAAACCGTATATTACATCGGTTTATAACTTCTACTTATATTTTTATTTATATACAGGTGAAATAACAGCCTTAATAAAATAGCCTTAATTTATATTAGCTTTTATATTGGACGTAATTATTAGAAATGTTTAGTGTAGCTTTGTATATAGTTTTAGGGCTTGCCAGATTTATGATTTTAATTTCCAATGAGTGGTTTAATTTCGAACAAGGCGGTATTCATAATGTTTAGGGCTTTAAGACATTAATTTGGGGAATGTTGTAATAAATTAACTTTAATTACAATTTTAAATATTTTAAGTAGGCGCCGCGCCTGCTCATGGCGATTATAGTGTCACATTGATTGAGCAATTCAAGGTCTCGAAATCAACTTTGATCAGCGTGTATAATGTTATGTATATTTTGATCAACGATTGAACTAGTACATTTTATTAAAATATATACATAAAAATGAAACAAAACCGGATGTTTGTTGTGTTCAGTAAGTCTTAACAGTAGTTGAGTTAAGACTTACTAAACACAACAAACACCCGGTGACGTCTGCACTATCGAGAAGTTGCTAAGGCGACAACACACAGAGTTGCAGCCCGTTTCATGTGTCTGTTTGTTTTTAATTGAGACTTCGACTGAGAACAGAGAATAAGCTTGAGCTTGCTGCGTTATAGGTAATACCAGCAGGTGCAGTGTGTTGGTGTTATCCTGATCGGATTTGTCGCCTTTAACTTTGCAATAAGCTTGAGATTGCTGCGTTATAGGTAATACCAGCAGGTGCAGTGGGTTGGTGTTATCCTGATCGGATTTGTCGCCTTTAACTTTGCAATAAGCTCGAGATTGCTGCGTTATAGGTAATACCAGCAGGTGCAGTGGGTTGGTGTTATCCTGATCGGATTTGTCTTTTTTAACTTTGCAATAAATACGCTTATTGTGAGATTGTACTTGTTGTCTTAAAATTGTAAGAGACCCGTTTTCGTATTATTATTTTTATGATTATTTTCAGACATGACTGCCCCACTGCTGGGCAAAGGCCTGCCTTCCTTCTTTCCATTTATTGTGCTTTTGAATGCCAGACTTTACAAAAGACGTCCCAGTTCGTCCCACCATCTCCTTTTGGGCCTTTTTGATGTTTCGTCAGGGACTAAGTCTGACATCCGTAGACATGAGGATCGGGAGAATGCAAATGTCCATGAGTTTATTTTTGAGAGATAGTGGTAATTCACCTTTCATGAGCTCCTTCATCGACCAATAGCTCTTCCATGCGTCTAGCAACTTCCATATCCTGTCTCGTCTGGAAAGAGACTATTTGGCCGAGATAAACATAGTCATGGACATGTTCGATCTCCACACCACCCACCTCTATTCTACCTTTGTAGCAGTTTGTCATGACTTTGGTTTTCGACATATTTATCGCCAGTCCTACGTCACGACTTACACTGATGAGCTGCTGAATCAAGAGACTGTGGAGAAAAAAAGGACGATGTCATCGGCAAACCTGAGATATGTTAATCTCTTGTTGCCAACGAGGATGCCCTTATCCTCCCAGTTAGCTGCCAGCCTCTTAAAGACCTCTTCAAGTGTGGCAGTAAAGAGTTTAGAAGACAGTGGGATCGCCCTGTTTGACTCCTCTCTGAATTTGAAATGGTTGTCCAGTTTTATGGTGGACGCGGTACTATTGTAGTAAATGTTTTTGTAGTCGAGTAAAAATAATACTAGGTTGAGCCACTGTTAGTTTAATTGTCAGAGCAATAAAATGGTATCTCTATAGTTGCAGGTTCTAGGATTGCTTTATTTTTCAACTTTTCTCTTGTTGCCTTTTATCGCGAAGTTAAACTCTAAACTCTTGGCTATGTGCTAAGTTGACACCATCGACGTTACCATTAATTACTCCACGGGGGGCTGTTTTAATAGCTAAGCTTTGCAATCGAGTTCTTTAAAAAAGCGAACAAGTGCGAGTTGAACTTGCGTGGAGACGGTTACGTACGATGAATAATAATATTACCTCACAATATTGAGAGATTTAACATGTTATTTTAATTCCTTAGAAGATTTCCTATAATCAATAAAATCAAAATCAAAAAAATAAATAAAAAAAATTATAGTAAAGAACTACTTTTTATTATTATTTTTAATTTTAGGCTCCGTATTATCCGCTCCGGTTAATTTTGATCTATTTTCTTACAGAACACTAAAACTATTAATAAAAATAAAAAAATATAAAAAAATGAGGCCCTGTCATTTGATATGTCACACGGTACAGTATGCAAATATATTTTTACAAATAGAAGAGTCACTATTGGGGCCATATTCAAAGTTTATTTATTTACGTTACACGCTCGTGTTTGGGTTACAGAAATTCATGTGTACCAGATTTCAACTTAATCGGTCCAGTAGACTTTGGAGCAAATTAGCTGTGACAGACAGACAGACAGACAGACAGACAGAGAAACACTAGTGATCTTATAATGGTCGCGTTTATTTTTCATGAGGACGTACGGAACTCTAAAAAGAAAAGAGGGGTCCCACTAGTGCGAGAGGTAAGGAATCAATCTAGCAAACGCGGGTACAGGCGCGCACGTGATCAATCACGGAGCGGTTGTGAGTGTACAGTGTACACTCACTCACAGCGGTAACTATTTTTAAAACTTTTCGCAAGTCACTGTACGGTGTTCACTCCTGTTGAGTGACTTGCTTGCTGGTTAAGAAATAATTACCTATATAGAAATGTTTTGTTTTAAAAGGGGTCCGTACATTTTACTGGTCAGCCTGGCATAACCATAAGTTTTACCTTCAACTGCAATTTTGAACATATCGCGAAATGGCGGTCACTAACCAAACCTTAATAAATTGACAGAAGACTTCAATACAAACAAAAAAATAAGACGCTAGAGACCACTTATGACATGAAGTTCAAAGATAGTACATGTTGTACATCAACCTAGATCTGCTATCTTTGAGCTCCAATATTACAGAACTTACACTACTTATATTATATTACTTTTTTCGAATTTGTTTCGAAAAAAAGCACCTTTCTATACGAATCCGTCAATTATTTTTATATTCTTAAAGTTGCTGAGTTGATTTTTATATCAAGAGTTGAGTTCCTCTTGTTTTATTACAAAGTATCAATAACAACCATTATGTTAAACTAAGAAGTTTTTTTATCCGTTGAGAATGAGCTTGTTCTCATTAAAATTCAAGTCATCCATTTTCATCTACTGTACTTGTCACTTATCACAAAAGAACCATCTTTCCCATCATTATCCTTGCAACCCCAAAAAATAATTAACAAAATCAACAAAAGCTTACTGATTTCATATGCTACTGACATCTGAAATCTCTAGATAAGCTCCCTCGGTGGCCTCTAGAGTTCACCGGGACTCTACAGTTCTGTACAATTCCGAGCCATTCTCTACCATTCTCTACCATTGTAGTTCACGGTACAGTCAAACGAACAAAGAGGGGTGATAATGGAGGGCTGTTTATTCAGTGCCGCGATTCTGTTTTGTGTTTGTGGAGTGTGAAATCTGTGTCTTGATGTTTTTTTTAAATGCAATGTTAGTCTTTTGGATGTGTTCGGTTTGAGATTTCGGTCTTAGTATTGTTGTTTAAATGCAATGTTAGTCTTTTGGATGTGTTCGGTTTGAGATTTCGGTCTTAGTATTGTTGTTTCATTTAGAGACAGAGCTGTTGAAACCTTTTCTATTGCTGTAGGTACTATTATTATTAGGACCACTGCATATATAACTAGTGACTCGCCCCGGCTTCGCACGGGTAGCTAAGGGTTTTTCTTTATTTGTACACGATTCTACTAGTATTTTGACCGATGAATTTGAACAGAAAACGGTTATGGTTAGCCTCGCGGACTATTTTGTGGATAATTATGAGTGCTCTAAACATGTAGTATATTATTTTAAAGATCATATTTTTTTTATATTATAAACTAATACAAAAACATCGAAGCAACACACCAGTTGTTCATATGATTGAGTTAAAACTTGGCTCAGTTGCTGAAAACACTTACGTGAAGTTGTGACAATGAAATAAAGAAAGAAAATAAGTACAAAAAAGGCGAAAGAGACATTGTGACGCATGCCTGGCATTTATAGCTAGTTTATAAATAATTAAGATATTTTTTCTCCTTGTTCATGAGACGTTAAGTTTTTGATTGCAAAAGTTATACTTATTGAATTGTCTATCTACAATAAAAAAAAAACTTTTTACGACCAGTTTTTGTCCATCTAAGCTAAGATTAATGGAGTTCAGGACAGAGTTCAGAGAGGAGCTTCCCCGAGTGGCGTTTACATAAATGAACCCTTTGATTGTATTAACGTCCAATATTATGCACCCTGGGCTACAAGAGTCCATGATGTTTCAACCAAAACAGCCTATTTGAAGGCACAATGGTTGTATCGACACAAAGACGAAGAATAATAGTGTGATAATTTGTATTCCTAGCCGTAACATCATCAGCCTGTACATTTCCTCTGCAGGACGTAGGCCTCTCCTAATACACGCCACTGAGCTCGGTATTCTGCTCTCTGGTAACAGTTTCTGCCAGCCGTAGTCCCTAGCCATACAACCATCACATTATTTCAGATTAGTTTTTCTTAGATGGTAGATTTTTGTTGTTTCGTGCTTGGCGTGTGTTTTGACACTCACTCAAATCAGCCAATGCAATCGTCAAAATAACACAGTTGTTAATCCGACGCCGGGGAGCGAACACTGACTAATCCGATGAGCCGACCCTCGTCCTTTCGACTTAATGTTTTATCAGGAACCTGGTTAGGACGTGTCTGGATGATGCGGTAGTCTTGTAAACCTCTGCGTTTTTATTTATTCCATGGCAGCATACTCTAACAATATTAATTTCCTAAAATTATAATTACGTCATCATCATCATAGCCTGTGTCAGTCCACTGCTGGACCTAGGCCTCTTCGAAAACAAGTCACCGAGCCCGATCTTCAGCTGTTATTTTCCAACTGCTGCCAACCATTATATATCGTCACTTCACCTAGGAGGGCGCCTCACACTACGTTTGCCAATTAACGGTCTCCATTCATGATTTTGTGATTATTTCCTACTAGCTTTCCCGCCCGCGACTTCGTCCGCGCAGACTACAGTTTATCGCGATAAAAAGCATCATATGTTCTTCTAGGACGAATAATAGGATGAAGATTGGGTCTTAAAACCAATGCAAAAGTAGGTATAGCACCAACGCTCTTGATGTTTTTTGGCATACTTGTTATTTCTTTTCCATAGCTACCGTTCCTTATAGCCATTAATCCACATTTTGCAGTTTTCCTGTAGAAACTTTTAATTTCCGGTATAAAAAGTATCCTATGTTCTATTCCAGGGTATAAGCTATCTCCATTTCAAATTTCATCAAAATCTGTCCTGCCGTTATTGCGTGAAAGCTTCACAAACAAACAAACAGACAACGTTTCACTTTTAAATATTGGTATAGATATGGATAATGTTCGGGACAATTCACACCAATTACCTAGCCCCAAATTAGGATACCCTGTATTATGGGCACTAGATAACGGATAAACATACATAGATACGTACATACATACATAGATATTATTATTGTTATTGAATTTATTTATAAATTTCTACTGCGGAAACTGACAAATCCGACAACTGCAACTTATGGGCACGTAGTACTATTATTAATTATATAATTAGGTCTAAAATATCTGATTGGTAAAAGAAAGAAGGAAAGAAGGTAAAAAGAAGAAAAAGAAGGTATTGAATCGAGTCAGCAAATTTGGAACGTCTGTTACTCGTAGTACTTAAGTTCACGCAGTTCAGATAACACTGCATTTTCCCATGTAGTGATCTCTGGGCACCCAATTGGCCTCCGTCTGGCGTCCGAGTTTTAACTTAATCATTAGCATATACTTGTCCACTTCTGGAGGTAGGTCTAACTTAATGAACACCACTGAGCTCGGTCTTTGCCTTTCCTCATGCATTTTCTGTCAGACACTTTTGTCTGGTTGTTACTCCACTTAGCCAGAGGGCGTCCTACGTGTCGGGTTGCCTAAACGTGATTTCCACTCGACAACTCGTCTTCCCCAACGGTTATCGGTTCTTCGGGAAAAATTACCGGCTCACTGCAATTTTAGCTTGCTTATCCTTAGAGCTATGTCGGTTATCTTAGTTTTCTGTCGGACCACTTCATTACCTACGCATCTTATCCTTCAGAGAAACTCCAAACTTAGCTTTCTCCTTATCTCGCTGAACGACCTTAAATTTATGGACTAGTCTGACCGTGAGTGTCCACGTTGTAGCTCCCTAGGTCATGACTGGTAGGACGCAGCGATTGAAGACTCTTGTCTTCATGTTCTGTAGTATGGACGACGAGAAGATTTGAAGAAGCTGCTCAAGCGAATGCAGCCCAACCCAGCTGAATTTTTCAGTCGGCTTCTTAATTTTTTTTCTTATCTAATAGCAGTATTTGCCCAAACTAAACATATTGTTGGACATTTGCAAGAGGTACACCATTGACTACAACTGGTTATGGGTCAATTAGATCGTTTAAAATGATCTTGGTCTTATCTATGTTCATTCCGAGACTGATGCGTCGAGCAGCATTAACTAGGTGGGTCGGTATACTTGGCACAGTTTTAACTTAAACGGCTTTCATTTACATTAGCATCAGGATTGAGGAGTTGGAACCCGGGATCTCTGCTACATATCTACCTACGAAACTTTTTTAAATGCAGGTCCTTATGTCTTCTCCTGGTGGTACCCCTACACCATTAGGATTTGCGATTGAACGGACAAAACACTCTCTCTTAAATCGGATTGTCAGAATGCCCCCTTACTAAATCCTGAATGAACAATGCACTGAGTGTTAGGTTTAATTGAATGTATGAGTTTCGTAAGGAGATTAAAGCGGCTCCCGGAATGTAGTAATCTGTTAAGAAGCCGGGCCATGAGGGAAACGTACATAGATACGTACATACGTGCGTGCAGGCCACTGTTGTGTCTTTACCAAAAGGTTTAAGACACAACAGTGGCCTGCACGCACAAGTTAGGAAATAAAAACCATTGAAATATGTAATATTTTTCTGTTTAATTTTTTGTTTGCACTTTTTTATGCAATAAACATTATTAATATTATTAGTAACTGCGTCTACTGTTACATATACTAACTAATCTTCAAGGATTCATTTTAATTTCAATCTAGATTTGAACAGCTGGCAAAGCAAAGACGTAATTAAGATAAAAAGATTTGCAATCTGTTGTGACATCACAGGAAAGGGCATGTTCTCAATTTTTTATTTATTTATTGTAATTGGTGTTAATGTTATTAAGTTATTTTGTTATTTTCCCACCCCGATCTCCGAAACTAAAGAGTTAAAATTTTGAAAAATGTACTGAAAATATTTCCTTACCTAGGTAATCTATAAAGATTAAACTATAAAAAGTATATGGTCTTTAAATAACATTGTAAATCTCTAATGTGAGACAAAATATATTCATCGTACGGAACCCTCTCCATGCGAGTTCCATTCGCTATTTTCCGGTTTTTATAATGCAAATCCTTGTCCGATGCTGGTTTCGCCTCGTCGAGTCTCACCAGCTGATTTACATGATTAACCTGATTTAATTGAAAAGTTCATTATGTAATTCAGACCAAAACTTCGCTCTATAGAAGATACCTACCTTTCCTGGCGAACTTGTTGCTATGACATCTGGTAGATACTTGAAACAGTGTTCCGGTACATTCCTTATAACAAATTCTCCAACACAAGACACCAATAAAATACTTTAGAACGCAAAACAACCGTTCAACTGAAATAAAAAAGAAATAAACCCGTATAGTACGTAACTTCGACCGTTTTGTCCCTACTATAAATCCCTTCGAAGTGTGCTAGTTCTTGGAGCACTCTTACTGCATCTTGAGTTGCTGGTGTATGAGTTTAAACGTTAACGTAATGGCTCAGAGTTCATTTCGATAGACACGACATTTGTTGGACATATAAACGTACTTCTGCTTCTTCAATCAAATTTAATCTTTACTAAAGCATTTTACGAGTCATTTTCATTTGAAGGCCTATGCGATAGTTTTGGACAGCAGTATCTCAGTTTTGTAGAGTGGTACAAAAGTTGGTGAAACAAGAATTTAGAGCCAAAGGGGAGGTTGTAAAATAATATAGGTGTCTGAGCAATGTTTCGGTGTTTAGGCAAGATAAGCGTGACAGATACATTTAGGTCGAGATACTGCTGTATACAGCATAACTTCCATAGACATTATACCATCAGCCGAACTAGGTCTCGTTTGCATTACGATTACTTAAAAAAACATTTTGTGCTTAAAATTCAACAGGATTTGTGTTGTTAGTAATATGGCTAGAGACTCACCCCGCAACTATTTTTTTCTTAATAAAAGTGTCAGGTTAATTTTATTGTCCAATTAACCTTGATGGTTTATTAATTCAGCATTTATTCAATAGATGGCGCAATACCGTCCCCACAAGACGGATAAAAAACTCAACCAAACATTTGGAATGCGATACATCTAGTAGTTATAGTAGCTTAAGTAGTTTGTCCCATATATTTTGTATAAATGTTTTAGTTATTATTGTATTTTTGTTCTATGTGGTGTACAATAAAGAGTTATCTATCTATCTATCTTAATTCGGAAAGAGCACACTTACTAGGGTACTTCCCGTTGACCTAGAAACGGAAAGAGCACACTTACTAGGGTACTTCCCGTTGACCTAGAAACGGAAAGAGCACACTTACTAGGGTACTTCCCGTTGACCTATAAACGGAAAGAGCACACTTACTAGGGTACTTCCCGTTGACCTAGAAACGGAAAGAGCACACTTACTAGGGTACTTCCCGTTGACCTAGAAACGGAAAGAGCACACTTACTAGAGTACTCCCTGTTGACCTAGAAACGGAAAGAGCACACTTACTAGAGTACTTCCTGTTGACCTAGAAACATGAAATTTGGCAAGAAGCAATGTCTTTTAGAAAAGACACAAGTAAAGAGAAAAACAAGTTTTTTTTTGCCTCACAAGTAATGGGAAAAATCTGAGAACCGTAAATAACCGTAACCGTAACCGTAGTTACATCAAAAATAACATTTGACAAAAAAAAAAGTTTTTTTAAGAAAAAAAACGTACTTGGCCGTTTTTTTTCCTTTAGATATAGTTCAAATTAATGTACTTACCGAAAATGTACATTATTTATTACACGACTGCCCAAAAAAAGGAGTGTAATGTTTTTAGGATTCATGTATGTTTGTATGTTAAAAATATATGGTCGCAGCGAGGATCTCAAGAACATATATTTGTGTCTTACTTATTTAATCAGATAAATCTTACAGAGCTAATTATGAGCTAAATGACAATGTGCTTTGACCGAAGTTAGGTGACAAAGAAGTCTTCGGAGATGCGTTGCAGAGCGCATCAGCACTTCGTTTCCAGAATTGAGGTTAAAAGAGTAGTGCACTGGAGGAAATGCAGAACAGCACTCTACGCGATGCTGGCCTGCATAACATGTTTGTATGTTTGTTTGTATGTATGTTTGTATGTATGTTTGTATGTATGTTTGTATGTATGTATGTATGTATGTATGTATGTATGTTTGTATGTATGTTTGTATGTATGTTTGTATGTTTGTATGTATGTTTGTATGTATGTATGTATGTATGTATGTATGTATGTATGTATGTATGTATGTTTGTATGTATGTATGTTTGTATGTATGTGAGTTTCTTTATTCCACCATAACTTTTAAATACCTGAACAGATTTATACTTATGGGTTATCGTTATAATCCTTATATTCCCCCGAGTAACATAGGCTATTTTTTTTTTTAATTCTTAATGGCATCTGTATGGATACATATTGAAATGGGAAAAAATATATATTTTCTTCTAATTTTCAATATGGGTATCAAATTGAAGGCTTTGATAAGCACATTCCAACAGTATATAATTTATTGGCATAAGTTCTTATTTGACAGGGCAGGCGTGTTTTTTTTAGCTTTTAAGCCAGTTTGAGAACTTATATTACAAATATCATCAACAAACTTGACGAGACTGGTAAACATACAACACGAACACAAAACACCGAAATTAAAGCTTCAAAGTCTTGGTGAACAGCTTTGATCTTCCGGTCCAGTTATTAGCTACGCTTTCTTTCATCCAGAGTGGTCATTGGAATATGTGTTAAGCATCATTATGTATGCCTTGAAGTATGGTCAAAGTTGACCTTGACCGCGGTTATTCTAGACTCTGCGCAAGGTCCATAAAAAATGCTTCTATGTTTTTAGATTTCTCCGATTTACATTAAATTATAATTCATGTCTTTACTTCCTGGGTCAAAGTTCCTAAATAAATTCATCTATTCCTCTACTTATATGTATATATTTCTACGTATATATAACTTTTTTTTTAATTCGTGTCTGTCCTTCTGCTTCTTTGTCTGTTTGCGCATCGCGTAAAAACTACTGGACCATTTGTGATGCTGTTTTATCAGTTGGATAGCTTAGGTTTTAACTTAGCACTGGTGTCCTTCGTAGCTTAATCCAATTAATAGTAGCCTATCAATCGATAGAAACTATTCGACGTCTTAAATAATTTGGATGAAATGTAGGTAGTACCTATTATTGAAGATACTGTACTTTTAATCCTGAAATAACACGTTGGCAGTGGCAACATAAATTAGTTTTAGCCTAGAGAAATGACAACATGGGAAAAGCCGCGGGCACAGGTAATCTATACTTATGATAAAACTGTAACAGGTCGTATTCTGAACATTGAAGGGATTTTGTAAATAAAAATGGAGGATTTTCTGTATCCCATACTGGAGTCAAAACTGTTTTTTTTTTCAGTTTTGTCTGTATGTCTGTATCTAGGCTAGGCATCACGCCGAAACTACTGAATGAATTCAAATGAAACTTGGCATGATTTGAGTTCATACTACAAGGTATGACATTGGATACTTTTCAGGCTGGTAAATTAAAGATCCCGCAGGATAGGGGTATTTTATTTGGAGTTGGTATTCATGTTTTACGGTTTATAGTTACTTTTTTAGTTCACCTCTAGGATACTCAAGGAATATTCCTGAATATGACAAATACCTAGGTCCACCGTATTAGGCTGGGCGTTGTCTGTCAATCAGTCAGTCAGACAGTAGGTATGTCACAGTACTGTTTCATAGGCATGATTAAAATATATTTATATATATAAGAAAACACATATTTTTATTATTCTGCCCAAAAGTGAAGTACTAAGTGAACTAAAAATAAGCTACTGAAAAAGAATAAAACATTTTTTAAATTCGTGTCCGTCTGTTTCCCTGTTTGTCTGTTAACGCATCACGTAAAAACTACGAGACCGATGGCAATGTTGTTCATTGTTAGATAGCTTAGGGTTCGACTTAAAAACTGGTGTACTTATTATCTCAATCTGATGAGTAGAAGCCGAGCAATCGATAAAAACTTTATGACGACTGAAGGAATTCTGTTTATATATTGGTATTATAGGTCTTGGAATAGTAGAAAAATAGCCACGCAAGTGAAGCCGCGGGTACAGCTAGTAAATAATAAAGTTGATGCTCAATACACTACTAAAAATTGTTCGAAACTAAAGAAATACAAAAATATTTTTACTATATTTTGCATACAGGTTGCTACAAAAGACCTATTATAATAGACGCGACAATACATCGTGTAAAATGTACTGAATTGACAACTTTAATCTTCAATTGTAATGACTTTTACCAGTAATTTTTAAAGTGGCGCAATGAAATGTAAAATTTAAAGTGGCGCAATGAAATGTAAAATTTAAAGTGGCGCAATGAAAAGTAAAATTTTATACTTAAAATCGAAAGTTTAACTTATTTCTAAGACTTCCAGTGACATAAAACCATAGAGTATATTGTGACCGACACTACCCTAATGACCGCATTTACTACCACTATCTCGTCAACATCTCGATATAGAGTATAGACATAGAGCAATCCAATGTACAGTAGCCGTCCAATTTATAGGACCCGTCCGTCTCTCCCCAAAAAAGGGTCTTAAGATTCCTTTAGATCTCACCTTCCCTCTTCAAGGCTTTGAAGTGGTGTGAGATGATCGTCTGAGACAATCGCTGATCTAGGTGTGACAAAGTTAGTTCAGCAGAGACAGTTGTGAGGTTTTAAAAATGTTAAGATATTGTTTGTGTTTATATTACGGACATAATTTTGTTTTAAATAGTTACAAGACGTCAGTTTTATAGTTCACGCAAATATTCACCTTGCGCGGGAATCAAAACTGCAACCTAATGCTTTGCAATCGGTTCATAACCAACTACGTCATGGAGGCTGTCAATCAATGTAGGTATAGGTATACATATGAAACATTTGAATAGGTTTAACATTGACGGCACAGTTTTAAGGTGAGATATTTGGACTCGCTGACATACATGGCAACGGTTCTATTTTTGCCATATGACGTATCGTAAAATTGTATTAAGAAAATTTGTGTTCTTTATTTCCAATTTCTACTTTGTTACGTTTTAGTTTTAACATTTGTCTTTATTTTATTTACTTTTTTTTTTGGTAATTCAAAAGCAATGCAATTAATTTATGTATATAGATAGATAATAATTATTTACAATAAGGACTAAAGTGGAAATTACACAAATTAGGAACATGTAGTAAAATAATTATATGTTATAACTTACTAGCTCTCCCGCCCGCGACATCAAACACGCGGGCTCATGTTTATCGCGAAAAAAAAGCATACTTGTTCTTCTAAGATATTAACCCTTGACAATCTGCACATGGCTTAAATATCAATGCAAAAGTAGAACACTAACAGCTCATAATGTTTTTTGACAGACTTGTTATTCCGTTTCCATGGCAACCGTTCCTTACAGCGAGTAATCAACATTTTCCAGTTTTCCCGTGGAATTTAACCCTTTTCCAGGATAAAAAGTATTCTATGTTTTATTCCAGGATATAAGCTATCTCCATTCCAAATTTTATCAAAATCCGTCACGCCAAAACTCCCCAAACAAACAAACAAACAAACAGACAACATTTCACTTTTATATATTGGCATGGATTACTAGCTTATTTCTAATGTTTTATTCAGATTTTATGCAAAAATATTAAAATTAATACTATTCTGGCCTTAAAAACATACACTATTAAAATAAATAGTTTTTTATTAAATTGCTTGGCTGCTACTAATCAATTTGAGATATGAACTACACCAGTTTTTAAGACAAAACCTAGGCTATGCAACAGTGAAAATGGCATCGCAATCAGTCCTGTACTAAGTTTTGAAGGCCAGTGTATTTTAAAACAACGGTTTCAACTCCTCCATACGTTTCCACAACTAGTCAAATCCACCATCAAATCGTATTGCTTCTTCGGCTCAGGCGGAGTGCGTACTTATCTGCGACTTTGCTTGTTTATAGCTGCATAAAGCTATTATCGGAGAAAATCAAGATCTTAAGAGGCTTGTTGGGGATGGAGGCGTAGGGGCAAGCTAACTCAGTGGTGGTGACAATGACGTACAACAAAAGGCATTGACGTACGTTTTGGTTTAACAAATAAATACAAAAACATCATCATGATCGTCGTTAGTCGGTAGACTTCTACTGATGTACATAGAACATAAACCCCCATAGAATGCCACTATGAGAGGTTGCTAGCTGTTTATATCCAGCAGCTCCTCACGACGACTCGACAAAAAAGCGTTTGGGTGGTACATTCATTTTATATATGTGTACGTATATAGTGTACTTGTTATATTAGTATATATTGGATGGTTTAGTTGGTAGATTAAATAAATATATATTTATTAATCTTTGTTGATGCACCACCGACCGATAAATTTGTGTGTCCACTTCTTTCCATCCAAAGGTTGCCTGAAAGAGATTTCTATTTAGCCACCGATTGTACATTTTAGTTTTTAAGTTTCTTCTGTTTTGTTTTTGCTTGGTGTACATTAAAGTGTTTTTGTATTCTATTGTATTGTATAACTGCCACTAACCTGTTAGCATTGTTTTCCTAGAGCGGAAGTTCGTAGTCCGTAGACATTTTAAGAGATTTCGATATAATGGGTCATTTATTTGTACCTTAAGAATTTCCTCTTGCTCATCTCACTCTTTGTTACAAATTGAAAAGGAAGTGAATAGATACCTCATAGGCGAACAGCTCCAAATACGTCACCACTTACTGGAAAGTATATATGTTCAACCACAATTAACAATATTACGGAAGAACCAAAATCAAATTGGGAACAACTAAACTGGCGTAGAAGCTTAGCAGCGCCCAGTATCTGTGAAACTATAAATACATATTATAACTTCCGGTTTAAAAACAATGATCACAAAAAACATTAAAAATGTACCACAAAATTATTTAAATGATTTGCCAAACAAATGTTAGAAAGACTAAAATGATCTTTCCCAAACCAAGTTCGCTCGCATCTCGGGCTAATCTCGCGAACATGCGAAGGGCAGTGCCAGCATACATTAGTCAGTGACACTCGGGAACGCCCGTGTGTGGACTTATGGCTTTCTTTGTTTGCATTGCCGTTTGGGATACATTGAGGGTACATTTCAATTTGTTTTCGTGCTGAGGATGAGAGAGATTAACGGACTTTTTGTTAGGAATAGATTAGGTTGCGGAGCTACTGGTATTTTTATAACAATTAATCTTTTTGGTGACATTGTTTTAACCAAAAGTGTATCAAATAAATAACAACATCGAATAGTTCCACTTGAAGTCATCAAAATAAAAGGAAAAACTACAACCATACAAACGAAAAATAGTTTAGTTGTACCGATTAACAATCAAAGTTTTATATTCTGATTCTGAAATTGTCTCATAAATGTTTTGAAACGAATACATAAAAATTAAGACACATAATAACAAGTAGGTGTATTAAATAAAGACACAATTTCACAAGGTAATCTAATACGTTATGAAACCATTTCAATTAAGTTTTAAAACGATTTCAACCTAGACGACCCATTCACGTAACGACCTGTCAATTTTTTAATCCAGATCCCTTTTCCTCTGCCTCTGCGCAATTCCAGAACAGCTCAAATCATAATCGAAATCCGCCAAACAAATCGAATCCCATCCCCGAAATTAACATCTGCCCACATAATGTCTAAGCTTATTATTTTCCCGACAATCGGTGCGAGTAATTTACCCAACGCAGAGATGTAATTTTCCCGAAGCGGAGATATAATTTTCCCGACGCTCGGAGCGTCAAAACCGTGATATTTCTATTCGCTGTAGATAATTTCTCCGACGTTTGTGGGCTATTGTGTGCCGTTTGTAGGTCAGTGTTGTGATGAATGGAATGTGGGCCGATTTGATTACACTTGAACGCTTTTGTGGAAAGTAATTTTGAATATTTCTGTCTTTTTGACCGGCGAACTGGATGTAGGGTGGAGGGCTGGAGGTTTTAGATTTAGGTCTGTGGAATGAGGGAACGGGTTTGTATATCATCAGTTAAAACATAGTATAAAACAATATGTCACTTTCCGCCTCTTTTAAACTACGCAACAGATTTTAATGCGGTTTTCCCCATCAGTTAGATTATTTTTCACGGAAGTTTTATATATATTTTCTGTGCCCACGTCTTTGTCCGCGTATTCAAAATTCATGGGTTTTTTTGCGAGGAACAATAATTATTTTCAAAAATTAAAGTAGCTTAATTTATTCCTTATAACATCAGCTATCTGCCAATGAAAGTCCCGTCAAAATCGGTCCAGCAGTTTTGGAGATTTTTATTACTATGTATATGGATTATACGAGCATACGAGACAGGCCCCCGTATTCAGCTAACAAATCAAAACGTGATCGCTGTCCGATCGTTACCTATCGGAGTGGCCTGGCCATACTTAGTAAAAAATATGGGGAAATGTGAGGAGATGTGGGGGAAGGTTTGGGGAAGTGAGGGAAGGTGGGGGAAAGTGAGGGGAGGGTTGGGAGAAGTGGACGAATGGTGGGAGATGTCGGGAAAGGGTGCGGGAAGTGGGGCAGGTGGAAGACTGAAAGGACGGTTGGGGGCAGAGTGGGAGAAAGGGGTAAGGGCGGGGGAAAGTGAAAAAAGGGTGAGAGAAAGTGAAAAAAGGTGGAGGAAGGTCGCAGGTAAATAAAGGAAGGGTAGGAAGAAAGGGGGGAGAGTGGGGGAAGTGGAAGAAAGGTTAGAGAAGGAAGTCAAGTTCACTTTCCCCCACCCTTTCCCCTTTCTCCCACTTGCCTCCACCCTTCCTTTCAGTCTTCCCCAACTTTCCACCACATGCCCCACTTTCCGCACCCTTCTCCGATATCGCCCACCATTCGTCCACTTTAAACTTTCCTCCCCTCACTTTAGCCCACCTTCCCTCACTTGCCTAATCCTTTTTCCCCGGGAGCAGTATCCTTTTACCACAGATTATGAATTGGGATACTCCTGCGCTGCGGGAAGTGCTGCGGTGCTGCCCCTCCGCCCTTGCGCAGTAAAACACTGGCCCCACCGAAAGGTAACGATTACTGCGGTTTGTAAGCTGAATTTCAGAGCTGAACGCAGCGAGGGGGCAGATGTTGAGCGAAGCGAGCCGCCGCCGTCGCCCGAAGCTAAAAGAAGGTCGAGTGTGCGAGAACTACATTTTTCACCTCATTTTTTTCTAAATTACACCTGTGCGAAGCCAGGGCGGGTCTCTAGTTATTATTTATATGTAATACATATATATATATATATATATATATATATATATATGTATATATATATATATATATGTATATGTATACATATTATACATTGTTTTATATATATATATATATATATATATATATATATAAAACAATGTATAATATGTATATATACATATATACATATATATATATATAACTATATACTATATACGAGTATAACTAGGATAATTCAAGCCAATTTCCTAGTCCCAAACTAGGATACCCTGTATTATGGGTGCTAGATAACGAATATTAGAATCCACGACTCGGAAAGAATCTATTCTGCTCATCACACAAATTATTGCAACTTGCGGGATTCGAACCCATGACCGTTTGATTTTGTAATAGGGTCTCTAGCCACTAGACCAATCGGTCTTCGTTATACTCATATTGCAGACACTATAAAATATAAAAATATGTAATTAATAATAATTATCTCAAATATTTACATTAGGAAACAGAGCAATAAATGTGAAATAGATAACGTCGTTTTTATTTCTTCATAAATTCATGAATGTATGTACAAAAACAAAAATTATCACCTAGTTATCAATTAAAAAATTCACAGGTAACAGCAGGTTTGGTCCCCTTACCTTCTGCAAGTATTGGCGTCCAAAAAGCTGACGACTTTGCCATTTATTTGTAGAAGTATTTTAGGAGTTAGAAGGTGCAAGAGGGTCCGCACAAGATGCGTCCCAAATCAGCAGCCTCCCACGACTCAAAAGAATTAAAGTCATCGTCTTTTGATATACCGTTCGGCTTTTAATTAGCCGAAAATTTACATATTTCTTTTTTAGGGCACATTGTTAAGAACCATATCGCTTTGTCAAGTTTCTTTCCTATACTATAGTGCCTTTGAAAGCCTAACTTCACCTCATATGCGATAAGAAGTCCCCATAAGGAACAACCAACCTTTCATTTGACCCGAGGTGAAAATCGACCCATCGTCCACATCCCTTACAACAAAAGGTACACGAGCGTTTCTAATTTGTCAAAGCGGAGATAGAATCGCCACCCAAGTGCAACACAACCGATAAAAAACCCGCACACATATTGCACAAAGCCTAAACACACACACTCACACGCCCATTGCACACGTTATATACAAACACGCTAATAATGCACAAAATGTACGGTAGACTTTGGGACAGTGCGGGTTCCAATACTCGTCATGTGTCGATTCCTGTTCTTGGGGTGAGCACACAATCACTCAATTAAGTTTTTATAGTTCTAAGTACAGCCGCAATGACCACGTCAGCTGCAATCGAAGCAACGTATTAAGCCTACAATACACGTGCCAGGGTATTGTTGGCTTAATGCCAGGGAGCTGGCATGCAAAATAATTATTGAATGATATCGATAGATGGCAAATCCATACCATTCCAAGAGAAAAAGTGTGCCTTTGATAGCACGTGATACTATTAAATAGTATCACGTGCTATCAAAGTATGCCAACAAATTTTGTTGGCATACTTTTATGCGAGTCACAGAAATGTGTATTGTAAATTTTACGCAAGCTCCAAAGTCTACCTTATGCCGCATACAAACAAGCACACACGCAAAAACAAACGCTAGGGCTGCTTCAATGCGGGCGTAATCCTTCGGCCTCCACGCAGTTGGCTGCGATTGATAACGTTTTTATTTGCCACTTAAATAGAGGAAACAAGGGTCCTGAGGATGAAGTGGAATAACGCTAAATCTCCTCAGTTCGGGATGCGGGAAAAAGTTGAAAGTGCCCGTGAATCTTGTTAGGTATCTTGAGGAAATGGGGGACTTTGATAGTTCGTGTTATACGGCTTATGAAGCGGACAATCTCGTTTACTTTCGGACCCTTCTTGTGATAAATTTAAACTTTTACATCATCGACATTTTTATGCAAGGCTAATTTCAAGTTTTGCCAGAAATAGAGACGTTTGATGAGAATAGTAGTTTATGAAATGGTTGCATAACGAGGGTTATTGAAACAAGAGGCGAGTTTTTTAATAGAATCATTCTATCATCCTAATTATTTGCTGTTTCATACTAGTAGTTTATAAAACGGTTGCATAATAACGGCTATTAAAATACGAGAGTGATTATTGAGAGTGATGAGTGTTTTAATACCTAGTTATGTGCCGTTTCATACACTACTTTATCTATACTCATGCAATATAACAAGGTGGATTTCTGAGACGGGATAGCAATGGCACGTACCCTAGCCGTTATAGTTACAGGAAAACGTTCCTAGATCATCTTTAACTTTTAAAAATATTCTGAACAGCATTCACAGATTTTGGAAAAAAATTACAGTCAGCAAGATAACCTTACACAAAAACTTTTTTCGATCCTATCGATCCTGTTTCTTATAAGGATTAAAAGTCTTTATGGGACCGACTGAGGTTTGAGTACCAGTAATGTCAGAAACTGCGTTTTTTTTTCCATACATTTCATAGTAAATTACCTAAACCGTATTAGCTAGAAGAAAACGTTCTTAGGCTGTCCTCAACTTTTGGAGATATTTTGACCTGCATTCACAGATTTAGTTAAAAAATGTTCAGTCATCGAGAACATAGGCAATTTACACAAACTTTTTTTATGCCAATCGATCCTGTTTCTTATAAGGGGCCTACACAATTTTTAATAATAATCAACGATTTGCCGAATGTCGTCAGATCAGCTGATCAGCTAGGTGCCTCATGTTCGCCGAATGTCGTCAGATCAGCTAGGTGCCTCATGTTCGCCGAATGTCGTCAGATCAGCTAGGTGCCTCATGTTCGCCGATGATCTAAAACTATTCTTGGGTATAGAAACTGTTGCCGATTGTGAGTCGTTACAGAGAGACATCGACAGTGTTGTCGCGTGGAGTGAGCATAACCAACTTAAGTTAGCATAACTTGCGTTCAATACATCAAATTGTAAATGTATAACTTTCAATCGTGCCCGTTCGCCCATTTCGTACTCCTACAACATTCACGATGTACCTCTGGAACGTGTGGAGCAGATTCGCGACCTAGGCCTCACCTTAGATACAGAGTTAACGTTTAACGAGCCTATCGTTGAATTTTGTGGCCGTGCCAACAAATCCCTTGGTTTTGTTATGAGGCAGTCCACTCGATTCCACGATAAGAGTACTATCATCACTTTGTACTATGCGTTTGTCAAGAGTAAATTAGCGTACAATTCAATTATATGGGATCCGCACGAGGCCAAGAGAGAGGCACAAACTGATGGTTGAGAAGGTCCAGAAGAAATTTGCTCGATACTTGTATAAAAAGTTATACGGGTATTATCCTTATCTGTATCCGTCCCTTTTCGTAACAGGCATGGTGGGCGTTAATACTTTGGAACTCAGGCGCAAGTGCGCGATAATGATACACTATTATCTACTACTCAACAGTGTAATAGACAATCCGACCACTCCAGCGCGCTGCTCACTTATCACACCGGACCGGTTGCGGCGCCTGCTCGCGCTTCCGTCGCTGCGCACGCGGATCGCTCGGTTTGCTCCCACGGCTCAACCCGTTAATCTACTCAAGCCTTGATTGCAAGTGAACCAGATGTTGATGTCGTTTTCACAAAACTCTGTATATTTGTAGCTCTGACAATTACATTTTTAAGTTAAACATTTGTTAAATTATTATTATTATTGTATCTAATTTCTATTGACTATTTTTATTATATTCTTCATGTGATTTATTTGATGTTACTGTTCATGGCGTCGCTGTACGCCATGGCGTCGCTGTACGCCATGGCGTCGCTGTAAGTGCAGCAAGCATTTAAAATATAAATAAATAATGATCAAAAATCTCTACTGGTAAGATAATTTCATACAAAATGTATGGGAAAAGTTTTTCACAATTTCTGTCATTTCTAAAACTCAAACGTCAGTCGGTCCATTAGAAACTTTTGGTCCTTATAAGAAACAGAATCAATTTGCATCAAAAAAGATTTTGTGTAAAACTACCATTTTCTTGCTGACTGTACATTTTATCTAAAATCTGTGAATGCAGTTCATAATATCTGAAAAAGTTATCCTTGGAACGTTTTCCTGTAACTATAACGGTTAAGGTACCTGCCCTTACTGTCCCGTCTCAAAAATCTATCAAGTATAATAAAAAAAAAAAAAACATATTTTCTTGATTTTGCCGTTAAAAGCTCGTTCGTCATGTTCTTTGCTGTTTCCGTAATGTCAGGTGGAGTCAAATTGTTCTCACTAACATTTCTGTCGGCCATTTTTAATCTGGATAAAACTTTTTATCTACTAATACATATTAAATTGGTTATGTAAAGTAAATTATGGCACCAAAATCCGGTGCTTTTATGGGCAAAAATATATTATAACACTTTATTTTTCTTATTAGAGACATACCGTGCGTAAAGTATCTCTTTATGCCACCATTTTAGAGTTCATTTTCCGGATTTTACGAAATGAGTGTAAATAAACACTATTATATCTCAAATTCAAATTGAACAGTGCAATTCATTCAGTCATTTAACCTTCAAGATGTAATCGACTTGCGATATTTAATCTATTTACAAATAGGATGTACCTATTGTTTATGTTATTTCTATTTTTTAAATAGTTTTTAAAAGTGTGTCAATAAAGTGTTATTGTATTGTATTGTAATGTACCTATAACATTCAGTAGCAGAAAATGAACTCACAACATAATTGTTGTCCGAGCGAGCGCGAAGGGTCTCTGTTTCAGCTTCAGTAAAAAATCTGTCGTATATCCGGATGTCTGTCCGGATAACTGTCCGGATTTCCGGCTGTTCTCCTCTACAGGTCGCATTTCTCAACCAATCTAGACGAAGTTTGGTATACATGTTAACGAATTTTCAGAATTTTTTAGTCGTCGGGGATTTTTGATTGAGGGGGGGGGGGGGGGGGGGGGGCAAAAAGGGGTGAAAACTGGGCTACTGAATATCTCTGCCATATGAAATCCGATTTGAATGATTCTTTTTTCATTAGAAATGTAGTGACTAAGTTAGTCTCATAAAATTTTTGTGAAGATCTAATGAGGATCTTCCGCTTGATGGAGCAGAATTGCTCCTCAAATGCAGTAAATTTCTCACTTTTAGGTTTCTACCAGTAGAATCAGTCTTTTACCTACTAGGTAGGGATTGATGGAGCACCTTGGTTATTAATGTTAATGTTACAATAAGGTAACTAGATGGCGCTACTGAGCACCGCTAGATTCTTTGCAAAAAAAAGTTTGTACGCGCGAGGTCCACAGCTCACAGAGCCACTAGTATTGTTGTTCTATGACTGGGCTTTCTATGAATTCATACGTTAGGAAAGTCCAGTCATAAAATTATGTACTAGGGATGTACTTTAAAGGCGTAATATGATTTGTATTACATGCATGACATTTCTATTTAATAGCATAATTATAAACCACAAAAACAAAAAAAAACTCCTATTCCCACAATCATCTCATTTAATTACGGTCTCTCATGTCTGACTGTGCGTGAGCACGTAATTAATCTTGCACCCCCTCTAACCTCCACTTACCCTTATTTCCTCATCTCGTAGGTAAGGGGTGAAAAAACGTAAAGTAATAGCGGTCTAGCACGGCCTTGACACGTCACAGTATGAACGAAATGACTGGCGTTATAAATAAGAGCAAGACTCGCATAGTACGTAGGTAAATGAAAAACATGACATTGAAAAGAATGGATTGATCCCTCAGGACATAGCATCATTAATATTGTACAACTACTATTGTATTCAGTTTAAGTAGCAAAACTAGTGCGAATGTAAAACCCAATGATACCGGGTTCGTTCCTAGGCTCCGAACCAATGACTTTTCTATATTATATGCGGTTTTCCACCGCTCCCTGCTTCGGAGGGTGCGTAATGTTTTCGGTACCGGTTGTTATTGGTTAATAGCAATCGTTGAGACATGTCAGAGATCTTCGAGCGGCCTGACAAACAAACCAGCAAGCACTACCTCACGCGACAAACAAACCAGCAAGCACTACCTCACACGACAAACAAACCAGCAAGCACTACCTCACGCGACAAACAAACCAGCAAGCACTACCTCACGCGACAAACAAACCAGCAAGCACTACCTCACACGACAAACAAACCAGCAAGCACTACCTCACGCGACAAACAAACCAGCAAGCACTACCTCACACGACAAACAAACCAGCAAGCACTACCTCACACGACAAACAAACCAGCAAGCACTACCTCACACGACAAACAAACCAGCAAGCACTACCTCACGCGACAAACAAACCAGCAAGCACTACCTCACACGACAAACAAACCAGCAAGCACTACCTCACACGACAAACAAACCAGCAAGCAATACCTCACACGACAAACAAACAAACAAGTTTCAAATGTATAGCACCAGCATAATAACCAGAAAGGCCAAAAATAACAATTGAATGTGCTAAACAAAGTCTCAAACGCAGTACATAATTCAAAATAAATGAAATAATTATATTTTTTTAAGTCCATTCCATCATTGGACCACCAAGACGATGCGCCATCTTGTTTACCCGACTACTGCAAAGCTAGGGAATGTTAATAAGTTTAACAGTCTATGTATGTACGTATGAGGACTTTTCACCATTAATACGGCTCGTATTGGTCCGATTTTGACAAACGAGGCATCAATCGATTCGTCGTGATTCGTTTCATAAATATCATGTAAAGAGTGTCATAGGCTATTTTTTTACCTGACTAGGGCAAGGCAAAGGTATGGTTATAATATAATATATAATATATTCTTTATTTCGACCATCTAGGGTCATTCACAAGTTATTAAAATACACATTTAAAATTTTTACACTAAAATTAAAATTAAACTAACGGAAATTTACCTTGTTAGTACATGAACACTGCAACAGTAGTTCATGTATTGACAATCGAACCTCTCTGCAAATTCTTTAAGGATGCTGCCGGGGCCACCCCGCACCCGGCGCATCAGGGATGTGCACCGTTTCCGCTTAGTAGCGTAAAAGCAATCCACCCGGCATTCAGCGAACATCCCAGATGCGCTACAGAATCGGGGCAGCCCCATCAGCACCCTAAAAGCGTTGTTATATTGGACGCGTAAGGCGCTGTACTGTTTTTGTGTGAAGTTCACCCACAGGGCGCTCGTGTAGAAGGACGTACAAAACGCTCTAAAAAGAGTGATTTTGACACCACTTGAACAACGAGCGAACCTGCGGGCAATCATATTAGATCTAACAGACAACACCCTACGCTCCCTTTCTATGTCTGCATCGTCTTTCAGGTCAGAGGTTATCAAATGTCCAAGATATTTGAATTGTTCGACCCTTTTAAGCTGAACCCCGTATAATTTTATGGATGGAATTTTATCTGGACATTTACCTCTGACCCGAAATACCATGCATTCACTCTTCTTTGTGTTATAAAGCAAACCGTGACTAAGGGCATACTGTTCACATATGCCCAACCATTTAGACAACCCACAGACCGACGCACTCAACAGCACCGTGTCGTCCGCGTAGCTGATGTTATTGAGACAGACTCCGTACATATGGCAGCCGTCACGGGTGCTGCTGAGCTGCTCAATCAGTGCATTTACAACCCTCCTTGCCTCACCCCGCACTCCAACCTGTACGGTTCCGAAAAAGCACTCGACCAACGAAGAACGTTGACCTGGTTTTGATGCCAAAATTTTAAAATTTGCGTTAGTTCATGGGGCATGGAAAGAGCGTTTACTTTTTTCCATAAGATGTCATAATGAACCAGGTCAAACGCCCTCGATAAGTCGAGGAAACAGGCATAGATGGGCGTCCGCCGATCCGTGTAGTACTTGACAGTTTGCTTTAAACACAAAATTGCTGTCTCAGTAGAGAGTCCTTATTTAAACCCGAATTGGTTGTCATAAACTTTTAAAAATGCATCAAGCTGAATGTTAAGCAAACCGTCAAGAACCTTCGCTATGACCGTTGCCAAAGAAATCGGCCTATAATTATTTTTGTCACTTATGTCACCGGTTTTGCTTTTCACAATTGGCACCACCACAGTCTTCATCATATCGGCAGGAAGGTACGAATGTCCTACACAAAGCGTATAGAACATCGCGAGCACTCTAGGCAGATGAACGCCAGCATGCTTCAGATGTTCTATGCTCAGACCGTCATGGCCAGGAGGCTTGCCTCGTGACATTGATGATATGACATTCTAGACTTCTTTCGCTGAGAATCTGGCTATAAGCTCCTGACCATGAGGTACCCCACCGCCCTCTGACTGTGATGGTCCCAATGGCGACTTCACAACAAAGTGATCCTTAAGCATGTCAGCTATACACTTATGGTCACTGATACTGTTGACACTCTCAGGTAAGCCCGGTTTACTACTCAATTTATTAGTGGACTTCCAAAACCTACGGAAGTCATTATTAGAGTGATGTGATGTATGATGTAATATGATATGTGATGTGATTATGTGTTCAAACTAAAAACTTGATCCGATTTTGACAAGCGAGGTATCAATCGATTTGTCGTCTTCATCGCAAGAGTGTCATAGGCTATTTTTTACCCGACCGTAGTCGGGTTTTAGTTTTTGAACTTATGCCTTGTTCCCGTCTATGCTCACGAAGTGTTTTATTTCGTCTTTATCATGCGGAATTTATTTATACGGAGTGAAGCTCCTTGGCAGAGTCTGCTTCCCGATAGTTAGAGCCTTGAGTGAAAATAACGTCTTGAAGTCACTAATTAATAGATTATTTCTAAGATACTATGCATATCAAAACAAAAGCACAAATAAAAAAAAGTATAACCCCCGACCCAAATTATAGCTAAGAAGTATCTCGATCACATCAGTTTTCAAACATAAAAACCGCATCAAAATGGGTCCATTCGTTTGGGAGCTACGATACTCACCCTTCTTTTCTTACCTCCCCCCTATTCCCACCTCCCCCATATAGCTAAAAACCATCTCGGTCACATCAGCTTACAAACAGAAACAACCGCATCAAAATCAGTCCATTCGTTTGGGAGCTACTATTCTATTTATTGTAAACTAGCAAACTTTGCTCCAGAACTTTGCTCGCGTCAAACCTTGCAAGCGTTCAACCACATAGAGATGCCAATTCAAATAAATACTTCCTTAGTACTAGGGTACTTCTATTTCCTCTAAATGACAAATCTCTAGTTCCACTGATTTAGACTATGCTTTGTCTGTCGGTCAGTCAGTAGGTATGTCACGGTACTGTATTATAGGTATGGATAAATTATAAAAAATATTGTTATCGAATCTATAAAATATAATAGAGGAAATCCGTACGTCATAGTCGTAATAGTATATATTTTGATCGAAAGGTTGGGTACAAGCTTTCCAAAAAAAAATACGTTCTTATATAATTCTACTTTTAGCCGCTCTCCTCAGAATCTTTCAATCATTCAACCCTGAACCCGTCCCACGTAAAAATCTCTTCCATTACATCCGCCAAATTTCGATTGAAGCAAAAAAGCTTAAAACCCCTTTTTACAAAACACAGAATCACTTTAATTACCTAAAAGGCTGCCTTTCAAAGAACTTGAACGGTGAATTTGTTCTATAGGGGTTTGTAAAAGCAGCTTTGACTGTTTGGCCCGTACTTTGCGGCTGATACCAACGTATTTGTAATTTCAAACGTGCTTTGAAACCTTTCGAGTATTATTGGTTGGTTTCTGTTACAGGGCTGGCAAATGTGGCTCGCTTTACTCGATATTGCAATTTAAACGGCAATGGTTGAAGTACATGAGTAAAGCGTTGGAAGTGGAGCCTATTTCAAAGCGATTGGTTGGATCGTGCAGGTGTGTTTGATAAGTTCATGCGTACATGTGATTTACAACGAGGTTTAGTTTAGACATAATCCAATTGAAGTTTACATTATCCTAAGAGAGAGGTATGCTTTAGATTTTATGTAAAATAGTTATATGCGAGTTTTATATGAAGTATGTACATGTTTTGTGTGGGTGATAAAATTATATCATATTTATAAAAACGTTGTGGAGGCTCTTAAAATTGCAGTAAAGAAACGCTGGGTCCAATCGCAAATCTTGCCATCATTTGGGATTTAGGTATCGGTTTACTTAGTTTGCAAGATTTCTTTCGTAACCAGACATTAAAAAGAAATATAAAATAAATGTGTTCTTTTTCGTACCTATCGTAGGACGTCCCCAAACGAGGTGGAACGCTGACCTGATGAGAGTCGCCGGAGCCGCTGGACAACAACTGCGAGCATTAGATTGATGTGGTGTTCTCTGCTGGAGACCTCCAGATTTATCAGAGGCCATCTTCCGGCTGTTGATTATGATTTTGAAGTGGGAATCATTGATTAGTTCTGCGACATAAAACTTACAACAGATTTATGTGGCGCAACTAGTCTGTTGCATGCTCACGTTTATCATAGTTAATGTACAGTTGTCTATGTGTGTATGCTCTATTTAACTTTAAGTTTTTTTGAGTGAGGAACCAAAATTGTTTAAAACTGATATCCATGCATATATTTCCTGTTTCACTACGTATGAAATTTTATATTATCCAAAAATTGCTACACGAAATTATTAATTCTAAAATAAATA
Organism: Alsophila aescularia; assembly: GCA_946251855.1. Classification (NCBI taxonomy): domain Eukaryota; kingdom Metazoa; phylum Arthropoda; class Insecta; order Lepidoptera; family Geometridae; genus Alsophila; species Alsophila aescularia. The sequence goes on along the minus strand of OX276380.1, from coordinate 60,681,123 downwards.
ATTTCTGTATAACGCCTCAATTAAATCCGCCTCAACGGAAATAACTTGTCACGTTTGTCATGCTGAATGTTTTCTTAACAAGGCGCGTGGATTTGTGCGGATTAGAGTGCGTCAGCGCGTGTCAGAGTGTTACACACGTCTTGCTGTCTGCGAAATAAGGGACATGCACATGGGTAAGTTGCGGTAGTCGGTACACAAATGATAATCAAAATAGCTCGTGTACACTATATTTGCAAGCCCCGGCAGTTCCAACAAAACCGGTATTTCGGAACAATAAAATGTTGCGTGGTTCGAATGAATAAAAAGATTTGGATATAATACCTTAGCACGTGCTGTTTTCCACAGATCTTTAAGAAAAAAACATTAATGTGAAACGATCTTGAAACTTTTGGGCCTATAAAAAAGACAAATTTCAGCTACTTTTAATTATAAAACAAAGGATTTTCAATATGTTTTAGCAACTCTTTTTTTTCTAACACGAATTTATTTATTCTTTCAGTAACTAATACCGCACTAACTTGAGTCAGTATTTGAGGAAACAAAACACAAAATAGTCCCCAGATGAAAATAGTTTTAATTCCAAACGTTCAGTTTAACACCGGAACCAAATGGAGATGTCTTGTCACGTTTGTCACGTTGAATGTTTTATGAACTAGTTGGGACCGGATCGGTGCGGATTAGTTACGAGTGGCTACGTCAGCGGGACTGTAGTACCAGCATCATGCCGTATGTTGTCTCCGAGGGGAGTGCACATTGGTGTAGTGGCGGGACTCACAGCAAGGGGATGCAGCTATAAGATTTAATTGCTATTCGTGGTGAAAGTGGTTGAAGTTTTAGTGAATAGGGCTGAATAGTGAAAAGTTTTCTCAGAGTGAGGAAGAGAAACGATGGGCCTTAAATTATCACAGTTTTGATGTGTACGAGTAGGCCTTCTGCAATCAGAGACTTGAAAACCGCACAAGTACAAACAAAACCGTTCGATGAATATATTATCTCACAATATTGAGACATTTACCAAGTTATTTTAAGACCATAGACTTCTTATAGGTTTTCCTGTAATCTATAAGAACAATATACTTCTTTTTTTTCTTCAAAATTTTGGGCAGTGTTGTTTCGGAGATATTAGGGGCAGGTAAATTTTCATAAATAACTTTACAACTACTGACTTTAAAATTATAAAAATGTCACTTTCACAAAAAGCCCTTTCGTTTGATAATATGTCACACGGTACAGTTTGCAAATTATATTTTTTTATTTTCCCTCGAAAACTCCATGTTCAAAATCTATCTATTATTTATGTTACACGCCCGTGTTTGGGTAACAGAAATTCCATACAAAATGTCTACTTAATCAGTCCAGTAGATTTGGAACAAATTGGCTATGACAGACAGAAAGACATACACACAAGTGATCCTAAGGGTTCCGTTTTTGGTTCATTCAGACGTACGGAACCCTAAAAACCAGGCTCAGACTGATAAACGTAATGCTCTGCGCGCAATATTTTGCTGTGAAAGTTCTGAGTGACACTACAACTGTTACCGCAAGCGCGGCACTTACTGTCAGGCGACCGACAAGCTCGTCTTGGGTTCGATGCAAATCAATATAATTTTAATTAACCTGGAATTATGAACAGAATGTCAAAACAAACTATTAGAGAAAATTAATAGAATTTTAGTAAATAAATACTAAAGTGTAACTGCATTACGCTCACAGACAACAACAAACACGTTAACATCTGAACACATCTCAGTTCTAACGCAGATGTCTATTACATCTCACACGTATGTCAGTTTACCACGACGTTGACGTAACTGCTGCATTTAATCTGGGCCGACACGTTTAAGGATGTCCCGCTGCACATTAGTCACGCGCCTCAAATCGTGTGTATATAGCTTAATAACAACAATGATGAACCATTTTGTGACCAATTGCTAGGTATTAAGGTTGAGTTTAGGATTACAATGCATGCCATATTATAGTAAAGAACATCTGTTTCTAATGTATGCCTATTCCAAAGCCAATTTCTGATTTGGAGAATGTCTATTTTAAATCTGTAAGTAAACGTCAGGTTGTTTGATTTGGAAATGAACGTAGAAAGCGCCTAAAAATATATTAGTATATATAGGCCTGTAACGCTGCAAGTCATAGATAGTCATTACGCAAACTTCGCAATAATTACCTTAACTCATCTGAAACTAAATTTAATTTAAAAATGTAATCTATACAAAGACTCCAAAATACCCAAAAATAAATTACAATCAAAGACATTTCAAAAGTTATAACATTCAAAAGCTCTTCAAACAATAGAGCCGCTATATTACATTGTTGGGGTATCTAAAACGGAATATTCATTAAATTTACGACTTTACCTTAAAACGGCGGTGTCTGGGAGGAAATCATTAGCATTTTCTACAATGGAATGGGTACTGAAGTTAATAGATACGGGAAATAATTTTATCGAAAAAATGTCGATAGCCTTTATTTTGGCATATTGTGTTACATCAGGTGGCTCATCAAATCTCGTCCGTGATGCAATTTTTTCTATTAGAAAATAATTATATATGGTAACGCAAAGCAGGCGTTAACTGCTATAAAAAAACTTAAATTTAACATGTTTGTAAAGGTATTTTTTTGTTACATTTCAGCTCTAGCTTTATTAAAGGTAATTCAACAAATCCAGTTATTGGATGCTGCACCCACATATCATCACAAATTAAACTGTTTTTTATGTGCTGATATTTAACAGAAAACAAGTGGTTTTGTCTAAATATTTAATTCTACTAAAACTAATAGTTCAATGGATAAAGAGTAGAAAAGTATGTTATAATTTTTGTTCATCGACAGTTCTGATTGCGCTGTCACATCTCTACCCCCTACCCCACACTCGTAATTGTGCGTCCACGTTTCGGGGTATGAACACATAAATTACACCTTTTATCCATTCCCGATTCCTACTGCCATCATTGTGCCCCCTGTTGAGCTGAATCTCAACTAGATTTAGCATTTTCACGCTTATTTGGTCGCAAATGTGTACTAAAAGAGGTAGAGGAAAGTGTGATATTTCTGTTTGCTTCCTTGATTGGATTTGATAACACACTGGATCGTTACTTGTACAAAAGTCAAATAGGACATAGGAGAGTTTAAATTTAAAGCTTTTGTCGTGAAATCAGTTAATCTTTGTTAACAAAAGAGGGTTTATTTCAGAAGCATAACTAGCAAGGCTAATTACGGCTTTAAGGAAAATTGGTCAAGCAAAAAAAAAGCTAAACTGATATGACAACAATCTAAAAGATTTAAAATGTACGGAGGACAAATATATACACACGTTTATATTTTTCTGACAATAACTAAGGAATTAAGCAAATTTGTTGGCCCAACACTTGCAACCAAATGTTGAGATGACGTGATATTGACACATCGGATAAAAAGAATCAAAATTTGCGAGAAATAAATGAATACTTAACCTATTTTTTTCTTCCAGTTTTAAAGACTAACGGCTGTTTGGCACTAAACAAATAACATAGACAGCAATATGCACATCTTTCATCCGTCAATCATCTCAAATTTTTCTTGTATTTTCTATATTTAAAACAAATTCAATAATATTCTCCAATTTCATTGTATTAATAGACACTAAGTGCAAATAAATTTTAAAAAATTGGCTGCTCAAACAAGAGATCCCCCGTAAATATTAGTACGTTTTTTCTAATATATAATAATAAACCCAGTGTGACTGTCTCTTCTGGTAAAAGTGCTTAATCTATGTTATTAGTAGTAAGAAACTTTACTACTTCTACGATTAATGTCTCGTAGAAGTGGTATTGATTTTTATTCCCAAAACCTTATGTTAAAGTCTGTGTTTACATAGACACAGAATAAGTAGTAGTCACTGCGGGCAAATTGGCGCGAAAAAATTGTTGTCGCTCTGGTCGCGTCAAACTTATTTTCATTCTTTGCTCAATGGCTCGGCGCGATCGTACAAAACTCGACACTCATGTAATTGCTTACATTAAAAGTTCTGAATTATTAACCCGGTCATTAATTTTCACAATTGGAGTTTGTGAAAATTATAATAATTAGCAGAATGTTATAAATTCTTTGTGTGTATTATATAAGTTAATTTCAATTAATCCAGATATACTTGCCTAATTTCTATCAGAATGCCCTGGCGGGGGACATGGACATGCCACAACACAAGCTAGCCAAGTATTGGTATCAGTGTCCAAGGATCGGGTAATATAATATTTGTTACTGCAAATATATTTTAAATTTTGTATGATTCTATATATACGAGTATCTTTCTGCTTAAGTATCAAGAAGTTGTAGTAAGTAGTAGTTATTATGAGTATCTTTTTTCTTTTTTTAAGAGAAGTTTATTGGTTAGTAAAAAATCATTAATTAATTCAATCATCTGTTAAAAAACGTTCCAGAAACCCACTGATCATCGTTTGAGTAACGAAAGTTACTCTAATTTAATTTTTGTTTAATTCGAGGTAACTACTACTATCTAACAGTTCAGGTAAAAAAAGGATCGATAGTCTTATAAACCATTAAACTCATAAGTTACTGCTACTGTACCAAAACCGAAATACTGGTACTGTACCAAAACCGAAATAGGTGCTACCGTGTTACAGATTAAAACAGTGATACCACAACTATATGTTGTCTAAGCTGTGCAACACTGTAATGAGCTAATCAGTTTCGCCGTAAGATTAGTGTGTTGGTTCCACACTATAGTAGCGGCTGCGTCGTTATATCGTAGCTCACCTGCTACGAGCTCTACGCCGTTACCGCAGCCGTAGCTGTCTACGAAGCGGTACGTTAATTAGATTGTACCACGTATGGTGCAATTTTTTAATATTAAGGCTGACTTTTAAGTTTTGAATTCAGTGGAAATAACGAGTTTCAGATAGTTCTTTCAGAAAATCTTCAGCTAGGAAACATCTATAAAAGTTTTTTCTTTTGCTATATTTAACCGTCGTGAATCCGCGGTGGAAACGTGAATTCTCGCAAGCCTCAGCAGCGGTTGTAACGCATGTTTAAACTTGCTGGGTTTTTGTCCAAACACTTATTCCATTACAATAAATTTATAAAAAACAGCTGTACATGAAAATATAAATATAAAGCAAGAGTCTTAAGTAATATTTTCGCATGCAGCAGTTTGCGACCTGTCGGTGCGACAAAGCCATACAAACTGCAGCTATAGGGTGCCAATACAATAATTTTATGTCTAACTACCGCACTCTACCGAGACTTCAGTTAACTCTAATTAAGAATTAAATAGTTTGAGTGGGTATTGACATAGTATAATTATCGTGCGATGTGTTTTGTTTTATTTATAAATACAAATTTTACAAATTTAACTATTGTTTTATTTGAAAAAAAAAATAACTTCTATTAAAAAAATATTTTAGACTTTCATGTTTTCTTAAATTAGTTTTTTATTATATCGTGTAATTTATTGGATAATTTTACCTCTCTGAGCACAGAAGGCAGAGTTTGTCTGCTTTGAGAATTACATTATTATCAATCTAAGTACTGATTTTGGATGCGCTCTTGGCCTATCAAAAATAATTTAAACTGCCCATTAGATATATCTTATTTAAAATAATTGATGTATTTTGTACAGTGTTTAGTTTAGTTATGTAGTTGATACTTGTTTTTTTATTTTTATGTTTAAAGTTACTTACTAGTATTATACTTGTTGGGATATTTATACAACAATGTCACCATTTTATTGCAAGTCAAAAATCCCCAGTAGATTAATGCTACTAGTCAGTAGTAAATATTTCATGTTCATTTGATTTATGTTCTAAAATATTTATAGGTAACTAGAAGTCTGATGAATGAAGACCATGAATAATAAATTGGTCTAAGGGATTTAAAATAAGCTACTGAACATAGTTTTTTTAAATGGTATCTGTCTGTCTGTTTGTCTGTTGGTTTGCGCATCACGGAAAACAACTGGACTGATTGCAATGCATTTTCACTGATGGATAATTTAGGTTTTGACTTAAAACTGTTATATCTGGTTCAATCCAATGCTAGTCATTGGATTGAATCAAATATAACAGTTTTTAATATAACAGTCAATCAGAGTTACCAATAAAAAATAATATATTTGAAGTCTGAACAATGTTTAATGAAATTTGATTGTTTTGGTTTTGGAGGAACACAAAAGATCCTTATATCTCAGAAAAATTACCACGTGGGCAAAGCTGCGCGCACAGCTAGTAAATAAATTAAATGATGTGTTTATACAGTAAACTTGTTATATAATGAAAATGACAAGGTGCGTAAATTAAAGAATCCCTACGCCGTTTCCCACCACATGTGCGAATGTAATTGATGGACTATAGTAAAATGACATTACTTTTGTAATATTCAAAAACAATGCATTCCATTGACGTTGAGGGGTGTACGCACGAGCGATCTCCCCACTCTGCTCTGTACACACGTAGCCGATTCTGAACTAACGAAGCGCGAGGTGGTGGCTTTGTGCACAAAATGATAAATATGACAACCTGTTTATCTTTTGCGCTGTTTAGAGCGTGCGTAAAGCTTAACAATAGGGAAAATGAAATAATCTACTTAACTTGCCACTCAATTGCAAAAAACAATCCAGTGCTAGCGAAACATCGATGGAAAACCTCTCTTAATCACTGACTAAGTGCATTTGTAATAATACAGTTCAAACCTGTTTGCCCTCAACACAGCTATGAAGCCTTGCGCCCACTAGCTCGCGCTTCGTTAACTCACAATCGCACTGCAGGGGCCACCCGCGCGTTCGCCCTTCCACGTCAACTCTGCCTAATGTTCGGGAAGCTTTGATTTTTATTGTTGGTATAACCTTGTTGTACATAATAGAGGAGATGGAAGCCAGACGCAATATTATATCAATTATTGTTTATGACACTTCATTTTGACACTTTATACTTACTTGCATTATAAACCTAAATACTCTTTTCTTCTATTACTAGCTGATGCCCGCGGCTTTGTCAAATATAATGCAATAACGTATTACAAAATAACAAGGCATAGTTCAAAAACGAAAGACTTCGGTCGCGTAAAAAAAAGCATTTGACACTCTTTCACTCTATTTGCGATAAATACAAATCGATTGACACCTCGCTTATCGAAATCGGACCAAATTTTTCAACACAAACCTTCTTTTACTTCGCCGTAGTCGGGTAAAAAAATATTGCTTATATCACTTTATACCTAATGACGAACTGATTGATTCGTTGCTTGCAAAATCTGATCAATAGTGGCGACGCAATGGTAGAACATCCGAAAACATACATAGACTGTAAACCCATTACCCTTTCCTTGTGCTTCGCCTTAGTCAGGTAATATATAATTATGCACATACCTAAACATGAACGTTTTCTGTCGACAAAACGTCAACTTATAATATGATAGTAGGTACAGCTAAAACAACTCTAAACACCCGTTGTTACCTCGATTCATCAGTTAACAAAAGCAACACAATCAACATTAACTATGAAAGGAGCAATTCTCGCTGGGACGACATTACGAGTATCTCTATGACACACCTAAAGTGACTAAATTTAATAGAAACATTCTAGTTCATGTTCTTAACTTATGTTAAGAACATGAAATTGAATGGTTCTTGAATTGAACGCTAATGACTATTACATCCTGCCAGAATAACTATTTAATATTAGTTATTTAAATAGTAGTGACCATATATAGCTAATTGACGACTCTGAGTACATAGTCAAATAAACCTGGATATAAGAATATATAATACTGTTTATCATTTTGCCACAGTCAGAGACATCCATCAAGCATTAAACTCCTTAAATCTATAAAACAAATATGATTTCATGCTCATTAATTGTGTAGAGTGGAGAGATTATGTCGTGCAAGTGAGAACATGCCAACAGAATCGACGCCATAACTCAAACTAAAATCAGGCCCACGCAATCCTTCACAATTTAGTGCCTCAAACATTTGACGCGATTATATTGCCAACATGTTCGTCACAAAATTGTACTTCTCCAATGAGCACTATCTCATTCCCGCGCTCTTTCAATTATCATCATTAAAGCGTGAATAGCATAGCTCAGAGTTAATTGGCACGTCATTGCGTGATATGACCTGATGACTAATCAAATCTGTCGCGTCTGTATTTAAGGGCCTCTCAATGCAGTCAATTTTCAACTTTATTGTAATAAATCATGACTCAAACTTGGATGCGTGAAAGTCCTATGATTGAATGCGAGTATCTGGAGGAGACAATGAGCCGAAAGCACAATAGCTAGACAATATCGCGTAAAATCTATGAGCTACGATTGTGAGCAATACGAAGTGATGTTGAATTTATTAGGCCATATTTGGTTAGACCTTATATGGCTTTCCTCTTGTTTATTAGGCCATATTTAGAAAATCCGTTTGGGCCTTTTGTGGGAAAATGCTCGCAGAATTAGAATGGCGGACGGAGTTATTTTAGGGTGTTTTTTTTTAGGATTATCTTCCTCTCTAAAACAGGATTACGTGTTTGTAATCTGAATGAAAATGTTTTGGAAGGCGGTTTTATTCAAATAAACCTTTTATTTAATTGTATTCCTTTTGTGATGTTGCGCCTACTGTCATTTTTTCTGCAACATTATTTGTTTGGTTAGTAATGATGACCATTGGATTAAAAGTCACTACAAAATTCAAAATTGAAAATACCTATCAATTCCTTTATTATAATATATGACAAGCACGAATTAAAAATGTATATAACCCCCGACTTCCCACCCCCCATTATAGCTAGGAAGCATCTCGATCACATCAGTTTTCAAACATAACAATCATTCCATCCGTTTGAGAGCTACGGTCGTTACCCCCATCCCCTCTCCCCTCTCTCCCTCCCCCTTATAGCTAAGAGCCTTCTCGTTTACCTCAGCTTTCAAATATAAAAAAACCGCAGCTTAATCGGTCCATTTGTTCGAAAGCTACAATTTTTACCCCGCTTTTCTCACCTCCCCGCTCTCCCCTCCCCCTCCCCATATATCTAAGAACCATCTCGATTACATCAGCTTTTGAACAAAAGAAACCGCATCAAAATCGGTCCATTTCTTTGGGAGCTACAATGCCACAAACAAACACACACAGTGATACACACCCTAAACTTGTAACACCCGTCTCTTGGTTCGGGGGTTAATAAGATTTTTATTGCTTACCAGTTTTCAAATATCATCTCTTTCCTCATGGGACACAGACACACGGGCCTTATGAGCACTCATAGATTTGTTATCGCATGTCATGTGAGTTTTGTTTTGTTTAAGTCTTTTAAGTTTGTTGGCAATAAATTATTTTTATCCTTATTTTTATTCTTTCAGGTGCGATAGCGGTCAAACGATTGCCTAGTCAGCAATTAAAAAATGTCCAGCCATTGTTTCCTAAAAAAAATCCTCTGAAAATCTACAGATCATTAAAAGAACAGTTGTATAAAATATGCCTAATTTCCCATTTACCAAATTAAACCGCCATCAAAAAAGTCACTCTAACCAGAAAACGGTCAAACTTCTATAACAAAGTTAATTAATCTCTTTAAAATTAAGTTCAAAAAGTCACTTTAAATTTTCCTCGGGCCTTTTTACCCGTTATATCTGGGTAGAACTGGATCTGACCGGTTACATTTCAAACGTCACGGAATAAAAAGGTCGGGTGACCGTCTGGGACAAAAAGAAATAACGAAACCCTGGTGTCGCACCCATTTTTTGTACGGAACCCTTTTTTGTGTAAAAGTTCAACGGTATTGTCTGGTATTGTTGACATTGTAGTTTTTGTTCGGTTTAGCATGGGAGGTATTGTCAAATATAATCTTTAGAATGAATTTTTGTTAATTCTTTATTCTACATTCGTAACGAATTGATCCCACATATAACCATGTGGCAAGGGACTGGTCATATTTCCCGAAGAACTGATAACCGTTAACTCCAACGGTTCTCGAGCACCCAGACGAGTTCTCGAGTTAGGTCACGTAATAGAAGGCCCTGTGGCCAGGTGGAGTGACGACGTGCGAAAAGTGGCTTGCAGAAACTGGATGCAGAAAGCTGAAGATCGAGCGCAGAGGCATGCATTGATGACGACGATGATGACAAATGTTAAATCATTTTTTTGTCTTCTAATATCATTTAACTGCATTTTGAACACACTCTTCAATTATCCTTCCTTGACATATTCAAAAAACAACACCTCGTTGTTTCAGAAGAGCTGGGCACCAAACTGCTGTTATAAATTTCGCTTTAATTTAGTCTTCCAAGAAATTATCAGAGTAATAAATAATATCAAATTATTTTTGTAACACATTCACATTTATTTCTACATTTTATAGAAGGAAATTGTATAAAGAAATTTCTGCATGTAGCAATTGTATAAAAAATTGTAGTGGTAATAAGTACAGTTACCCCTTTACTCTCAAATCAATGCCACAAAAAATACTCAAATCAAACTCCAGCCACATAATTCACTTACAACGCCACCCCACGATGAAAAGGGGAAACTAACTGTGACGTCACAAAGACATTAATACAATTAGCGTATGATCAAATTATTTCATGTTCTTTGTGGTTATGGGAGATAACTTAGTTAAGTGTGTGAGGGTTAGATGTGTGGTTTTTGTCGTTTGGTTTAAGGGTGATGGATGCATTTTGAATACAGATAATGAAGTTATTTTGTGTTTTCTTTGTCTGGTTTTTTTCCATGTGGATTGTGTACACATCTGTCGATATTTTGTAACAATATAACCACATTTCACATATGATCCTTGACATACATACAAACTTTTGACTGTGATAATAATGTAACAAAAAATCTGTACCATGAAGATAATTTAAACAAGACATATTATGAACTTATTGAATTAAAAAACTAAACGCTACGGTCGTGTAAAAAATAGCCTATGACACTCTTGCGATGAAAACGAATCGATTAATACCTCGCTTGTCAAAATGGGACCAAGTTTTTCGTTCTGCTCATCACGCAAAAGATCCTCATCAGATCTTATTTTTGGGGGAAAAATCTAGTCAAAGATCTCAGAAGACTAAAAAAAAAAGTCGTAAAACCTGTATACTAAGTTTCGTCCAGATCGATTGTAAAATATGACCTGTAGAGGACACCAGCAAACTGACACATGAAAGCAGAACTTGAAACAGATACGCATCACTCGTTTTGGTCGCTTCACTCACTTGCTCAGTACTTCAGTAGCAGCAAGGTTTTAAAATAAGTGATAGTGTAAAAACACCCTAGAAAACTGACTACAGGAAAACGCGCCCGAACATTACATAACGTTAATAGGAAATGCGCAGTTGAACCATTACAGTTTATAAACTACTTAACCAATTTTGATTAAACTTGCACTGTTCTCTAAGTTAAAGTAAATGTAAGCCAGTGAAAACATAATGATCGCAATCCGATTAATAGTTTCAGAGAAATGCGTGGACAAACATACATACATATAATATTATAATGATCATCAAACTAAAATAACTAATAATTTCTTATACTTATAACCTGTTTTGCGACGCCCTTACCGGGTATGATGTATTTAACCTTATGACTAAATTAAGATCTGTCCTTCGATGTACATTAAAGCAAATATTAAATGAAATGAAATGAAATATACACCTATAAAATGTTGCATATTAATTGTTTGGAAGCCCTAATAAATTATCATATGCGAATATGTTGCAATTCCAATAATATTACATACATACGTGTCGAATTGATAACCTGCTTTTTTGTGGTCAGTAATAACAAAAAATGAAAAATTTCTAACGTCTGATCTCAAATTGTAACTGATGCAACATATGTATTAATATTAGTAGAAATAAATTCCATGTTTTTATGAATACCGATAATTTCTGATAAATAATAATCGTACACACATTTTATTATGCAAAATGACAAATCTATATCATATTTTGTTAGTATTATAACTTAAATAATTATTTTATTATTCATTGAGTAGATAAGTGGTACTATTTTATATCGCGTCGAACAAACTTAAACTGTCCAATGGGCAGCGACTTTCAGTTGAAGCCAAAGAGTAATCAGTGACGGACGACGATGTTTTACCCGTCTTGGGCATTATACTTGTTATTAAGGAACAAAAAACACGTGCAGCGTGGTGCAAACAGTGGTAAATAAAAAGTAATCTAGTTTTCACACAATAATTTAAAAAATAGAGGATTACACCACAAGATTATCGTTTTGATATATGTATGAATGAAGAAACTTACATAGAATTTCTATCATTAGACTGCCATAAATTGACCAATCGGCAAGATCCAATCGGCTTGATCAAGCCAAATGAATTGAATTTCAATTGTCCCGTCAAGTGTAACTACCATGCTAATTCACGCCCACACATGGTCAGTTCTACTTGATCCAGTGGTGTATGGCCACCATTAATCCGTAGCTCATTTTAAGTCCTCTAGACCAGTTTTTTAAATTATCTTCTTTATACAGACTTTTTGTCACTTATTGCTTTATTATAAGTATAGATAACACTCCTTTTTTTTTAAATTATAATTGGTGCTTTTTTTATAACAAACCAATATGTACGAAGCGTGCGAAGCAGCAGGCACAGCTAGTAGATAATAAGTATTTGTCTTTCCAGAAATGTATATCTATGTAGGTATCATTGTTCATATCACGCTTATATTACACTACTAGCTGTACCCGCGGCGTTGTCCGCTTAGTATTTTTTCTTGGATATAAGGATCCTTTGAGTAATTCCAGAACAATAACTAGCTTAAAAGCTACAAAATCACGCCTGCCGCCAAAAATTAACTTATGCCAATAAATTATCAATTATTGGTATGTGCTTATCAAGGCCTTCAATTTGATACCCATATAGTAAAAATCGAAAAAAATATTTTTGGTAATTGAAAATGGAGCCATACTGCCGAAATATTACTATTTTTTCAAAAAATATAACCCATAAAAAATGAATGATATATTATGTATTTGTTACTTGCTATTATTTTTTATATAATGTATTTATTCATTATATATACGTTATACTGTCCGTCCATCCGTACCGTGACGTTACCGAATGGTCACAGCGGAAGACCAGCGCTGGTCGTTTTACGACCAGCAGTATGCTGACCTACGGCCATTTTGCAAATGGTTACATTTAGACGTACTTTAGTGTTAATGTATTTTTTATTTTTATTTATGTCATTGTTCTAAATGTTATTTTTTTGCAGATAAATTGATTTTCTTATTTTCTTCTTCTTCTTCTTCTTCTTCTTCATAAGCATAGGATGTAAGAATTCTAACGATACCCCACACGTCTATATCTGTTCAGGCATTTCAAAGTTATCGTGGAATCAAGAAACTCACATACATACAAACATACATTAATGCTAAAAATATGACTCTCCTATTTTTGGGCAGTCGTGTAAAAAGTATCAAAATTCAGTAAACTTCATCATTTTCTCGCCCGGCTTCGACTCATTAGATTGAGATACCAAGTACACCAGTTTTTAAGTCAAACCCTAAGCAATCTAACAGTGAAATTCGCATCTCAATCTATCCAGTAATTTTTACGTGATGCGCGAACAAACAAACAATAGACGGACACCATTTAAAAAAAAAACATGTTCAGTTGCTTATTTTAAGTACCCGCGACCAATTTTTATTTATTACTCACTTTTTGGTACTTACTGCTTTATTATAAGTATAGATAGTTTTTTAGCTATGTATCATATCACTGTGCCATTCTACTGAATCTTCCCATATTTACAAACAATCAACACGCCCATTGCTTTGCTTGAGTTGCCACAAATTGGCACACCACTGATTGCCGTATTGTGTGGGAGTACTCTTGAAATCTATCTGTCAAAGATATTGGTGTTTTTACTTCAATCCGAAATAAGCTTTATGTTCTCGTGATAAGATTCTAATTAAATTGAAGGCTTCGGATCGAATCTAAAGATTTCAGGTGGCTAACGTAGAAAACACTTTGTGTTGTGCATATAAGATTTATTTGAGAGTGTGAAGGTTTCGAAGATGGTACACCCTGCATTCCTTCTTTGAAGTGACTTTTGGAGATGTAAGTAAAGTTTTTGCATTGTTAACAACTGTCATTGAAAAATATGTTTATCTGATAAACAGTGTGGTTAAAATTAGGTTGAATGATGTTACCTTATTTTATACTAGCTGTGCCCGCGGCATTGCCCGCGTCATTTCATTTAAAAATAGCTCATACATGTTATTTCAGGACCAAAAGTACCTTTATAGGTACAATACTACATTTCATCGAAATTCGTTCAGCTGTCAAATAGTTTTGTATCGATTGCTCGGCATTTAAAGCCTCAGGTTAAGAATCCAAGTACCCCAGTTTTTAAGTCAAACCCTAAACTATCTAACCATGAAAACCTCATCGCAATCAGTCCAGTATTTTTTACGTGATGCGCTTACAAATATATAGAAAAACAAACAAAAAACAAACAAACAGAAAACAGACAAACACACAGACAAGTTTTTTTAAATGTTATATTCTTGTTCAGTAGCTTATTTTAAGTACCCTAGACCATTTCTTTTATTACCTTCTTTGTACAGACTTTTTAGTTCTTATTGCTTTATTATAAGTATAGATAGAAGATAGATAGACGTCACAGTAATTGCCTATTGTACGACGTTTACATGACTCGATAAACATAGGTTTGAGAAAGCGACCAAGTTATTCACTTCATTATTTTCTACTGGCAATACGCCTCGTCTAACTTCCTCAAGTTAAAGTAACAACGCCTAAAATAACAACGAAACTCTAAGTACACAAAACACAAAACAGGACCTCTTACATCTAGTGCGAGTGACTCAAGCGCCTGTAACTAGGTTACAAAGAAGGCCAAACATTCGAAACTACCGCATAATTTATTTATTACACAAGTTGTAGTCGGGAAAATATGTTTGTTTTTTAAATATCTAGTCTTTGGTGGCCTTTGACTTGATGAGTATGGTACACGCCTATCTAGAAGCAATCTATTGACTCGTGACTTGAAGACTCCCACGTTAAACTTTCGGGATATCGATTAAAATCGACTTGAAATGCATTTTGTAACAACACGTAAGTTCAAAAGCTAAAACCCGACTACTTTCGGGTAAAATTAGCTTATGACATTCTTGCGATGAAAACGAGTCGATTGATACTCGTAACTCACTTGTCAAAATCGGACCAAGGTTTTATTTTGAACACATAACCCTTCCTTAGCTTTGCCTTATGCGGTTAAAAATAGCCTATGACACTCTATACCTGAAGAAGAATCGATTGATTTCTATCTTGTCAAAATCGGAGTAATAGGGGCGACGCTATGGTTGAACATCACCATATATACATACATAGACTGTTACTTACAACTGTCATGACCTTTCCCTTGCTTCGCCGTATTCGGGTAAAAAAACAACTGAACCAATTGTGATGAAATTTATATGGAACCACTCTGGAGGTCTGCCCTTTCGAATTGAGTCGAATTGAGGTGCTCTTCCTATTTATAGTCGATACGTAGAACGAGACCTTAAAGAGTTAAAATTAAATAGTATTCGTAACTGTAAGTTAATTACAACAAAGTGATGAATTAGACTTGAAGCGAAACGCGCGGCGCTCAGTCTCTCGACCCAAAGTAATTGGGTTCTAAGTTACAGTTTATTCAATTTGAAGAAATGGACTTATCATTTTCTTGAAATGCTTGATGTAGATAACTAAAAGGGATGTTTATAGCATCCCGCAGTTTCACCCGCGTGAGGGATGATGATGATAATGACGATGATGGTGATGACAAGTATCCTGTGTTATTCCAGGCCCTAGCTTATACATTTATCGCCATTCTAAATTTCATCAAAATCCGTCCAGCCGTTATCGTGTAAAAGCTCCCCAAATAAACAAACAAACAGGCAACGTTTCACTTTTATAATATTTGTGTGGATTTAAGACTATTTATAAACTGTAAACACCGACTAACAACAATTTTATTGTTTCGTAAAACCAGTATTTCGACAACGATCGGAGCTGTTTATTCAATAATAATTATTATTAGACAAAAAAAGATAAGATAAGAAACAATTTATTCTCACAAACTGTACACAGCAACACATAAATCAACAGAGAAACTTAACCAAAAACAACTAAGCACCTGTGTACAAAGATCGCTGCCATGTACAGTGCTGCCAGAAACAAGCAACTAAGCACCTGTGTACAAAGATCGCTGCCATGTACAGTACTGCCAGAAACAAGCAACTAAGCACCTGTGTACAAAGATCGCTGCCATGTACAGTGCTGCCAGAAACAAGCAACTAAGCACCTGTGTACAAAGATCGCTGCGATGTACAGTGCTGCCAGAAACAAGCAACTAAGCACCTGTGTACAAAGATCGCTGCGATGTACAGTGCTGCCAGAAACAAGCAACTAAGCACCTGTGTACAAAGATCGCTGCCATGTACAGTGCTGCCAGAAACAAGCAACTAAGCACCTGTGTACAAAGATCGCTGCGATGTACAGTGCTGCCAGAAACAAGCAACTAAGCACCTGTGTACAAAGATCGCTGCCATGTACAGTGCTGCCAGAAACAAGCAACTAAGCACCTGTGTACAAAGATCGCTGCCATGTACAGTGCTGCCAGAAAAGGTCTGAGCTCAGCAAAAAAGCTGTCAATGAAAATCCACAGCGCTGACAACAATAACAGCCGTGGCCGTAGCGTGTGACCTTCGTGGGCCCGGATTTATAATAGGTCCACCCCTACACATCCCGCGGGTGCTGTGAGAACCAACAGGGAGTTCAGAAAATGGACAGCAACATGCACCTGTAAGTATCAACACCTACTGCGACCACCAGCCGCCTGCCGAGCTTCGTGATCATTGCAAAACCCCCCATATAAGACCCTCCCGTTCTCATTAAGTTGCGCAGAGGCCCTACATTATGCCCGCACAGTACAGTGCTTGCTATTACAGTATCACATCACCGGCTCCAAAGCCAGTGATGTGATACTGCAATAGCAAATATTACACCCATTATCACGCCTTTAACTTTCACGGATTTAATAGTTATTTGTTATGCAAGGCTGCAAAGTGATTTTTTGGCGAGAGTACTTGTATTGAAACCTGAGCAAGCGAAGGATTCTAGGATTGAACCACGAGCGAAGCGAGTGGTTAAAATATAGAATCTTGAGCGCAGCGAGGGTTTCAAAAGTACGAGACGCAAAATAACTTTGCTGCCGTGCGCAACACAAAACTTTTCACCTCACTACAGCGAGGAAAATGCTAGGTGCAAGAAAAACAGCTAAAATAATATATTAAATTAGTGTTTATAATAATAATAAAAAATGAGCCGTCGAGGGATTCCTGGCAGATGTGTAAACATAATAGAGTAGAGTCGAACAGAATCGAATAGAAAAGATTCGAAAAGAGAAGAATAGAGTCGAATAGGGTTGAAAAGAGTCAAATAGAGTCAAATTGAAACGAAAAGAGTCGAGAAGAGTCGAGTAGGGAAGAATAGAGTCGATTAAAGTTAGAAAGAGTAAAGTAGAGTCGAGTAGAGTAGAATACAGTAGAATACAGTAGAACAGAGTAGAATAGAGTAGAACAGAGTAGAACAGAGTAGAACAGAGTAGAACAGAGTAGAACAGAGTAGAACAGAGTAGAACAGAGTAGAACAGAGTAGAACAGAGTAGAATAGAGTAGAATAAAGTAGAATAGAGTAGAATAGAGTATAAGAGAGTAGAATAGAAAAGAACACAGTAGAAAAGAGTAGAACAGAGTAGAATAGAGTATAACAGAGTAGAATAAAAAGAGACGAATAGAGTCGCGTAGAGTTGCGTAGAGTCAAGTAGAGTCGACTAGAGTTGAGTAGAGTCGAGTAGAGTCGAGTAGATTCGATTAGAGTCGACTAGAGTTGATTAGAGTCGAGTAGAGTCTAGTAGTGTCGAGTAGAGTCAAAAAGTGGCGAGAGTTGAATCGAAACGGATAATAATATAATATAATATAAATTAATTAGTAATAAAGTATTTTCAGTGAATTGTCGGTATAGAAAATTATTGAATAGAAAGGTTCGAATTTTAAAAACTCTTTCCACGCTAGCGGGTAAAATGCAATTTTGCACTCAGATTTCGAATGACAAACAGAATCTTTCCGAGCTTGTGAGGTGAAAAAGTATTTACCCAATGTCCTAATACTAGGTTTTACATTATTATTTAGCTATCCTCCAACTGAATCCATCCAACGATTACGGAAAAACAAAACAAAGCAAAAGAAACAAAAAACAAAATTTTGCCAATTACTTACAGACACAACAAATAGTAAAATTAAACCACTATCAAATAGATCCCAGAGCGAAAACACATAACATTTATTTGACAGAAAAAAGACACAGTGGTTCCGCGCCGTTTTTTGTAGCCAAAATATCGTGCACTAAATCATCGCCGGGCGCACTGTGCGGTCAACGGGCAACAAAAGGTTATGACTGTAATTAGTTTTTTGTCCCACTGTGCAGTATTTCTCGTTTTCGACCGCATGCGTTATAATATTTCAATTAAAAAAGTTTTATATTTTTAACGGTTGGGAGCATTTACGCGTAAAAGGGAATGTCATAAATTCGTGGTGATATAATTCAAATTTGCAGGTCATACATATATGTGTATGTAATTGCAGGCAGGAACTGTGTGTGTATGTTTGTGTGTGTGTAAATGACTTACGCAATATAGGTACTCTTTGCCAGGGACTTACCTGTAAAAAAGAAATAAGAACATTAAATGAAAATTGAGACACAAATTATAATGGAAGAGACGCAATTAGACAATTAAAATTAATTATTCAAAGTACTAGCGGATTTTGAATAATACTAAACGAGAAGAACCGGCAAGAAACTCAATTGCGTTTTTTATCGTATACCTACTTATAATAATATACTGGACATAACTTTGACATAATATGGTTAACTATGATGACTCGTTGTCAACTAATTTTTCATTTTATTTTTTTGCCAAATCACTCCGTGCTTCGGAGAGCACGTTAAGCTGTCGGTTCCAGCTGTTGTTGATTAATAGCAGTCGTTAAGCCTTGTCAGTGTCCTTGGGCAGCCTGTCAATCTCTGAAACCAGAGGCCAGCACGACCTCTGAAATACAAACGAACATCATGATAGTCATCACAAAAACACTTTTAGATTTTTATCAGCCACATTATCTACATCTACATCTACACTAATAATATTATAATGAGGAAAAATTTGATTGTTTGTTGGTTTGTTTGTTTGTGGATATGGATAAACCCAAAAAATAATTAACCGATTTTAATAAAAAAAAATTGATACATCAGTCATTCAGTGAGTAACATGGGCAGTTTTTTTTTTTAATTTGGGATCCGTACTAAAATAGTAATAATGTAACCCAAGGTACCAAAAATAAAGAACGGAAATTACGTTGCCATGGAAACAAAGTTATAACAACAAGTCTGTCAAGTTGGTGAGTATGCTGTTGTCTATGGTCAATAAACATTGCTGTCAATGATTTTGAATTACGCTTACTGTGTTTTTTTTTTTAACCCTTAAACAAAGAGACGGGTGTTTAAGTTTAGGGTGTGTATCACTATATGTGTGTGTCTGTATGTGGCATCGAACAAACGAATGGACCGAATTTGATGTTTTTTTCGGTTTGAAAGCTGATGCGATCAAGATGATTCTTAGCTACAGTAGAGGGAGGGCGAAGGGTGAGAATCGTAGCTTCAAAACGAATGGACCGATTTGGATGTCGTTTTTTTTTAGGTTTGAAAACTGATGTAATCGAGATGGTTCGTAGCTATATGGGGGTAGTTGAGAAAAGGGGGGTGAGAATCGTAGCTCCCAAACGAATGGACCGATTTTGATGTGTTTTTTTCGGTTTGAAGGCTGATGTGATCGAGAAGCTTCTAAGCTTTAATTGGGGGGTAGAGGATCGGGAGTCATAAAAAAAATATCATCAAAAATCATCATCGTCATCATCATACTTCACTCTCAACCAGCTGAACGGATTTTGATTAAATTTGGAATGGAGATAGCTTATACCCTGAAATAACACATAGGATACTTTTCATCATCATCTCCGTAACTTTAGCAACTGGAGGGGAATAACATTACTGTCGATCCCCTCAAAAGTTTTATGCAAAATATTATTAGACCGTATATTGAAGGCCATTGAACCCCTAATCCGAAACGAGCAAGCAGGATTTCGCACCGGCAGGTCATGCACAGATCAGATCAACACGTTGCGTATCATTTTGGAACAGGGAGCCGAATTTCAGAGAGTGATTTACTCTCTCTTCGTGGACTTTGAATAAGCGTTTGATACGATCTGTTGATCAGCTAATTGGTCGCGACTACAGGAAATAGGCGTTCCTACTAAAATAATCAACCTCACTAAAGCAGGATAGACTAGTACAGCAGTACTAGCAGTATCAGGACTACTCGTGCAGGGTTCGCCATGATGGACTGCTCTCGGACAACATAACAGTGCACGCGGGTGATCGTCAAGGTTGCCTTCTCTCACCTCTGTTATTTCTCATTGTGCTAGATGGCGTCATGTCGCGCATCAATGTCACGCCCCAACATGGTATAGAGTGGGGACTAATGGACCACCTACACGACCTCGATTACGCTGATGATTTATGTTTGCTCAGCCATCGCCGCATTGACATACAGACAAAACTGAATGAATTGCAAAGAGAAGCAGCCACCGTTGGACTTAAAATCAATGTTTGGAAGACCAAAGACATGAGAAGTGGAGCCCGTGATGCAACCCCATTGTTTATTGGCGATGAAGCAGTGGAAAAAGTCGCGAGTTTTACATACTTGGGAAGTGTCTTGTCAGAAACTGGAGGGACTGACTTGGACCTGATGTCCCGGATAGCGAAAACAAGAGGCACCTTTGCTTGTCTCCGTCCAGTATGGCAGTCAAAGCACCTCTCTCGCAGAGTGAAACTCACAATCTTTAATGCCAACGTTAAGACCGTGCTGCTATACGGATGCGAGACTTGGAAGACCACAAAGCAAATTAATCGACAGCTTCAAGTTTTTATTAACCGTTGCCTTCGCCAAATCTTGGGGATCTTTTGGCCGGACACTATCGCCAATATAGACCTTTGGAGACGGTGCCTTGAGGACCCCGTCGATTTGCAGATTTGGCGCCGCAAGTGGAGTTGGATAGGTCACACATTGCGCAGGGACTCGGACCACATCCCCAGACAAGCTCTGGATTAGAATCCTCAGGGCCGGTGCAGGCGTGGCAGACCCAGGCAAACCTGGCGGCGCTCTGTCATTGCAGAGGCGAAAAACATCGGCCTGACCTGGAGCGAGGTGAAGCGGGCTGCCCAAGACTGAGCGGAATGGGGAAGCATTATATCTGCCCTTTGCCCCGCCGTGGGGCCTTAGGAAACGAAGAAGAAGAAGAGGGGATCGAGAGGTCATAGAAAATCATCATCACCATTATCATCGTCATCATCATACTTCACTATCAAACAGCTGAACGGATTTTGATTAAATTTGGAATGGAGATAGCTTATACCCTGTAATAACACATAGGATACTTTTTATCATCATCATCATCACAGTTCACAATCTCAAACGGCTGAACGGATTTTGATGAAATTTTGAATGGAGATAGCTTATGCCCTAAAATAACACATAGGATACTTTTCATCATCATCATCATCATACTTCACTATCATCATCGTACTTCACCCTCAAACGGCTGAACGGATTTTGATAAAATTTGGAATGGAGATACCTTATAACATGGAATATCACATAATACTTTTTCATCTTCATCATCATCCCTCACGTGGGTGAAGCCGCGGGGCGCAGCTAGTACTAATTTAGATTACTAAAACATTATCGAGTATAGTGTCCAAGTACTTATATGCACGCTTGGCAATCCAACAACACCGGGTTCGATCCTCGGCCCCACCAATTACTTTAAATAAGTTATGATCGGCTTCGTCGATGCTCAGTGCTTCGGAAAGCACATTAACCCCTAAGTCCCTGTTGTTAACAATTTAATTGATATTATTTCAGCCACGTGAGACGAACTCGGGCGGCCTGAGAAACTCTGACAACAGAGGCCAGAACTAACCACTATACTATTCTGTGCTCATACGACACGCTAGCATTTAAACCCTTTAAAAAACGCAATTATTCCAACAAAAATACATTATCCATGTACGTGTCACTAATTATACCATTAGACAGAACGTATAAGTTATGGCGGGAACTCACGTGCCCCATTAGAAAAATCTACATACTTAATTGTTGGAGATTTTTTGCTCCTCGGTTGGGTTTAAAAGTTTATTTTGCTAACTATGCAACATTCCGTGGAGGCAGTAACTCAATATTACATAAAAAAATCTTCGTTTTTTGCTATTTTGATAGTGTTCTTATGGGATTAATTAAACTTGTTTTTTTTTAATTTTATATCCCTACATTAGGATATATCGGCGTGCATCTCGCGAGTTTTCTAATACATACTTATTACTCTACTAATTATTTTTATTTATTATACTTATAGGAACTTACTTTGTTGAAATTAATCTAATCCTACGTAAGAATGAAATACTGTATTTAGTTTATTTACGCTATCAAAAATGGCACCAACGATGATGCAGATTGCGCCACCTGCTCTCAAAAAATACCCTGTTGCCAGAATACCGTAATTAAAAACTTAACCTCCTTTAATTAGATCTGTTCGGAGAATGATGAGTTCCGTAATGATGCAAACGTAATATCATAATAAAAAAAAATAGGCATTATAAGTAATTTTATTTGAAATGCTTATCTCGCTCACATTTCGTTTTATGTAAGTATTTTGGAAAAAAACATACATCTAGGATTCTATTCGAATCCAAATAAAGGCATAACATGATGTAAATATGCTTCAATTATACATTACTAGCTGATGCCCGCGGCTGCGCACGCGTGGTCATGTAGGTTAAAAGTACTCTTTGTTCTATTCCAGGACCTAAAATTCCAATATACCAACATTTGATCAAAATTACTTCAGCCGCCAAAAATATTTTTATCGATTGCTACACATAGGATTGAGATATAAAGTATCCCAGTTTTTAAGTCAAAACATAAGTTATCCATAAAAAAACCCGCATCGCAATCGGTCCAGTAGTTTTTACGTGATGCGTGAACAAACATATAGACAGACAAACAGACAAAGAGACAAACCGAATTTAAAATGTTATATTCTTGTTCAGTAGCTTATTTTAGGTACCCTAGACTTTTCTTTTTTAATTATCTTCTTTGTACAGACTTTTTCGTTCCTATTGCTTTATTATAAGTATATACAGATAGATTCTGGTATTATGTTTGTTTGGGATATTCCTCTTTCACCGATCCCATTAAACAGTAAACTATTTTCAAGGACGCCTTTTTTTTCTTGATTTTTAACCAACTTCAAGAAGGAGAGGTTCTCATATCGAATTTGCTATGTATGGCACACTCTCATTTCTCTAGGATTTCTAAACCAATCAAGAGGATATAGTGTTATTTTTAAAAATAAATCTCCTGATTGGTCTCATAATAAAATGTATTGGAAGAAAAATATGGAATCTGGTTTTTGTTCACAAGAATCATTATTGCATTGTGAACACAAAACTTTGTTTCATTTGTACAAAGTTGACCTACTGCAGTATTGTCAGCGTAATTGCGTCACATGCAGGTGTCTAACCGCAACCACGTGGTAACTAATATGAGAGTTTAATAATTAAATAAATAAATTAATCGATGAGGTTGAATACATAAGCCGCAAATAATAATAGCTGTAATATTACAGAAGCCATTTCACTAACATGACTGTATCCTGTTTTGGGTGAATTATCGAAAAAAATATATAATAATATAGATACAGTTGTCCAGAGGCCGTTTTTGAATACAAAGCACAACTGATTTATGATAACAGTTTTTGACGAGAGTGATACCAGTGCATCGAGATTATGCCAAAATGTTGCACTTGTAACAGTTATGTAAAGATTTATATCATGCTCATTTCAACACTTCGTTGAAAGAGATCAAAAAAATGCATTTTCCCGTGATTTAAACATTTAAACGTTAAAATTATAGTCTCTTCTATGACATAGGTCAGAAAGTAAAAAAAAATAAGACTAATTCCACACCGCCAAATCGAGAGTGAAGCACCCAAGATATGCCAATCCGTTTGTAGGCACAAGCCACACATTTACACCATGTTATGTCGATCGGCCGCCACATCACAGCATGATCTCGACCATGTTAGTCGTGTTAATTCGGATCATTCTCGTTAGATCTAGCGCTAAGATCCATAATGGATCTTTCAATATTTTATTTTCTCATAAGATCCGGGCATAAATATATAGATGTAAAATGGATCTATGGAGAATATTTTATCTCACTATCAAGTTCTCACGAAAAATCACATAAACAGCAACTAACGTATATAAACCCCATAATACCACAAATTATTCACTTACGCACACATACTGTAGTATCTGGCCACAAATCGAGGTATGGAATTAACTGAATGCTAAACTGTAAAAAAAAAAAAAAACAAATAATATAAGAAAATAATAAACAAGGATGTTAATACTAAGTTGCGAATGATTATTCGTATGAGATCATGAAGAGACCTCTGTCCGTGCTCTTGGTCAGCTGAATGTGCAAGTTTTTTAGGAAATGAGGGCAAGCACCGATTGTTTCCTGAAGCATCTACATACGTGATGTTGTTGATTCTGCGTAGCTTGCACAATGTATGGGGTTACCCGTACACATACGCTGCCGCCATTTGCTATGTTTCATTCGTTTGTTTCTCGTGTCAAATCGTCTTTTTTTGTACATTCTTGGTCTTGGTAAGTTTTTCCCGTGACAAGCGGAGTCGGAGTCTAATGTTGCATCTATACCTGATATAGGGTATTTAGTCTAACGTGTCTATACTGTGTAATGCTTACGAGCGCACACAGCACGGGACCGAGACTGGTGGCGTACTAAACGTACTCAGATAATAGCGCAGTGGTATAGAGTCAGTACGAAGAACCAGAGGCGGCCCCAAGAATCACAAAAATAAAACATAACGCAAGCAATTTGTGATTGCGTGCCTTGCAAGAGTCATACTTAATGGGTGTCCCAGATACCTTGAGTTTTGAAAAACGCACAGTATCATAGTGCTATTCAACCTCTACAATTTGCATAACCTACCATCACTGAGATGAGTTTTTACAAAATAATCTAATCACCAACTTTCCGTTCGGCAGGCATCCTTAAAATACATAAAACTTCCCTTAAATTATCAAACAATTACAGTAATCCGTAGCAACGATAAATTGAATCAGCACTGCACAGTGGGGCTGTGCGGCCATAATGACCAACTCCTAACTCGATCCACACACTGAGGATAAAACTTTAATTCGCTCGCTACAAAAGTTGCAACTATAGTGATGAGCTGTTTTTTCGGCAAAATTATCCGGACAAATTCAGGCGGTGAGCGCTTGGAACCTGTTTGAGAAATTATCGACCCAAAACAATGTTGGCAAATGCTGTAATGAGCTAATACAATCTTTTTGAGGGTTTATTGTTTGCTCGCGTCCGTAGGATTCAGCCCTCGATGTCCTACACGTGACCCTCGGGTGGTGCCAAAAGAGCAACCGAATCACCTGGTGGTAGGCTTCGGCCGCCGGCTTTTTATATTACCACCCTCTGGACAAAGTCTTGATGCCAAACGATTTGTCATGTTCCATCATGATGTTCAGGGAAGCCGTCCGGATGAGTTGTAGGATGCAGTTGTGTTGGAAGGGTGGACCGTGATCGGAATCATGGTGTTTCTGCGTCGGAGGCCTTGCTTTGGAGGGTAGCGGGATCCGAAGCACGATGTTCACTGCTGGCCGACCGCAAGTTGTAGGGGGGCACAAGTAGTAGTTTAGCCAGCTACGAATGGCTGCCCCGCCGCTAGTGAAAAATCCTGAAATGATCCATTGTGCCGGCTGGCGACCGGATGTGAGGAACTGATGTATTATTTCAGCGGGGTTCGGGCGTCCCCGCGGTCTCCACGCAAGTTCTTCAATGGCGTAGTTATGCCTTGACTTCCGTGGGTTAGCCATTCCGACATCTCGTTTGCTATTACTCGTCCAACCTATTCACAAAAACACAAAATGAAAAAAGTCCAAAGAAGATATAAGTTAAAAAGGCAGATGCACGTCCTCACACTTAAAGTGAATCTTGCGAATATTCGCGGGATTCACTCCAATCTCCAACCGGTCCATTATCATCTGGAGACCTCTAAGCCCCACTTGTTCTTCTTGTCGGAGACGCAGATAGGATGTCCAGCTGATACGGCGTACTTGGATTACCCAGGCTATATCTTGGAGCATCTATTTATCCCAAATGCCGGCGTTTGTGTATACGCCCGTGATGACATTTGCTGTCTGCGTCTCCGAAATCTTGAGCACCCTAACTTCTCAGTGATTTGGGTGCTGGTGGACATGGGCATAGAGAAAATTATGTATGCTTTTGTGTACCGCTCACACAGCGGAGATCGGGGGACGACTTTATAGGTAGACTATCTAGGTGAGGTGGCAAGTGTGGCCCAACAGCGTTACCCTTCTGCTCAATTGGTGTTTTTGGGGGATTTTAACGCCCACCACAAGGAGTGGCTTGTCCCATACCAACAAACCGACCACGCTGGTAGAGAGACGCGGAAGCTTGCTCTGGCGTTAGATCTCTCTCAGCTTGTGCAGGAGCCGACACGGGTACCTGACCGTGACGGTGACACTGCCAACTGCCTCGACCTCTTGGTAGCTCTGATCACTGCCTGGTTAAGTCCGTCTCAGTGTATTCCCCACCTGATACTAGCCTTAAGGGAAATAGGCGCGTGTGGAGATACAACTCAGCAGATTGGGACGAGATGCGGCAATTCCTTGCATCGTACCCTTGGCGGCAAATATGTTTCATCTCCCAGGACCCGTCGACTTGCGCGTCTGATGTTACAAAGGTAATATGTCAGGCAATGGAATATTTCATTCCATTCAGTGACAAGACTCTTTCCAGCAAAGCTCAGCCTTGGTTTGGATCCAGCTGTCGTCATGCTGTGGCTCTAAAGCGTGCGGCATATCTAGACTGGGCTGATGCTCGAAAGCGCAAGTCTTCTGATATTCGGGCTAAGAAGAGGAAATTTAACGTTCCCGCTAAGACCTGCAAAAAGATACTTAGGAAGGCCCATTTTGATCACGTAAGTCGAATTGGGGCCAAACTGGCTTCATACCCCGCGGGTAGCAAAGTTTTTTGGTCCCTGGCCAAGTCGGTCGAAGTAAACTTCTGCCGCCCTTTACTGCCACCATTGCTGAAACCTGATGGATCACTAGCTCACACTGCTGAAGACAAAGCGAATTTATTTGCTTCTCTTTTTGCAGAAGCCTCGCATCTAGATGCTTCTGGCAAGACACCTTCCTGCCATCCTCATTGCGGGGTTTTTATGCCCGAAATTCGCATTCGCCAGAAGGAGGTTCTCAGAACGCTTTTAGCTCTAGATGAGAACAAGGCCAGTGGTCCTGATGGTATTCCAGCGATTGTGTTGAAAACTGTGCGCCCGAATTGTCTCCCATTTTAACGCGTTTGTACCGCCTCTCTCTTCACTCAGGTAAAGTTCCGAAAAGCTGGAAGCTTGCCAATGTACAACCAGTACCAAAGAAGGGTAGTCGTGCTGATCCGGCCAATTATCGTCCCATCTCGATTACCTCCTTAAGTGTATGGAGCGTGTCATAAACATTAGGCTCTTGGCATACCTTGAAGACAATGATGTTCTCAGTGACCGGCAATACGGATTTCGCCGAAACCGGTCTACTGGGGATCTTCTCGCGTATGCCACTCACGTACTGAGCGAAGCCATAGAGATGCATGGTGAGGCGCTTGCCGCCTCCCTTGACATATCGAAGGCATTTGATCGGGTCTGGCACGATGGCCTTTTAAACAAGCTTCAGCCAACAGGTAACCTCATATGGTTTACCTGTTGGCTTATGCAATTGGGTAGTTGATTTCTTGAGGGAACGATCTATTCGAGTAGTCTTATAGGGCTGCTCGTCTGATCAAATGGCTATCAATGCCGGTGTACCTCAGGGATCGGTTTTCTCGGCTACACTGTTTTTACTGCACATTAATGACCTTCTGAAGCCCGGTACCTTTGGGTATGCTGATGACAGTACTGTAGTTGAGAGATACACTTCCAATGCTCAAGCCAGCTGTGACGCTGTCCAGGTACAGAGAGAGGCTATGGTAGGCCGTTTAAATTTAGCCTTAGAAGCCGTGTCCGATTGGGGCGATGCTAACCTGGTCAAGTTTAATGCTACTAAAACGCAAGCGTGTTTGTTTTCTGCTAAAAAGAGTCAAAAAGTTTGCGTATAAAAATTTAACAATAGTGTAGGCGCAGTAGTTTGGTAGGGTTTTCTCAAAAATTATGAATAGGCGGGGGGCAACTATAAAGAGAGGAGGGAAAGGTACACAAATAGGACGTTCAGAATTTTCGACCGTTGTTTGTAGTTCAAGGGCTTCCAGGTCCTGAAGTGGGAGCGCTTCACCGCGCACTCCTGTGCAACCAG
Organism: Alsophila aescularia; assembly: GCA_946251855.1. Lineage (NCBI taxonomy): Eukaryota > Metazoa > Arthropoda > Insecta > Lepidoptera > Geometridae > Alsophila > Alsophila aescularia. The sequence continues at coordinate 60,652,520 of OX276380.1, read as the reverse complement.
GGGAACACTCTTTACTTCCGTTGTCTAAAGTTCAATTGGTTGAGGTGACTTTGAGATTATACACAAGCGGCCAGCTCGCTCTGATAAAACACTCAATTTTACTCAGGAAGTTTAGGATTAGGTTCAGTTCACCAGCTCAGAGTTCTTATCTCTTCCATATAGTCCCTTTTTGGGAAGGTTTTTCGTCGAAAACTCACGAACTCGATTCGGCGGTTAACACAAACGGTTTTCGAGGGTAGGCAAAAATAACTATCGGATCTGCGCACACGTCTGCTTTGATAGGGCGACCAAAGATGACTGGGGGAAGGGAGAAGGAAGGAACGTTCTTAGTTGCAGAGTGCTAAATAAACAAATTTGATGAATATTGGCGTATAGAAATAGTATCAATAGTCCCTTCCTCAATAGGACTGGGAATGAAGAAATCTCAATATTCATCTGGCCAAATACAATTCCTTGTTGCGGTTATCGGATGAGGGGTTACATCCTTACTTGCACAGGGCATGAAATATTTTAACCAACGAGGCTGCACCAGTTTAATCTATTATTAAGTCTGAACCGTAAAATGTGGTCCTTTCGATATACAGTAAAATGCGCGAGTGCTTGGGAGGGTAGTAAAACTCCCGTAACAAGTTATTGCTGTGCCAGTGGTCTTCTCGTAACGAAACTATCTAGGGTTCTTATGGCCAGACTAGACTTTCTTTTAATTTATGTGCAAGTAGATGGAATAGGTTTTATGTTTTTTTTATTATTCTCAATCCCTCTGTGGTGGCTAAGCTGAGCTGAACCAAGACAATGTAACATTGCTTTGTAGCGTTTTCCTTAACTTCTATTGTTTCGTAGGAGTTAATTTTTCGGTTGGGATGGAGTAATCAGGGCAAATCTAACCTAACCTAAAGGATCCACCGCATATGAGCTTCGGTGACATTGACCTTGACCTCGAGGAGAAAGTGAAAAAAAAAAAGAAAAAAAAGAGAATGGTCTAGGTCAATTACCCCGAGATCAAGGTGAAAGGCTTGAACAAAATATTGTCCCCAAGCAATCAAAATCAAGTGATGTTAAAATCAATTAATTTTTTTGATGACAAATTGACTTTGGGGTCTAGGTCTATAAATTCGAGGTTGACATCGATATCATCTTCGAAGAAACATTGACCTCAAAGTCAGAGTCAATGACATCCAAGTTCGCGTGCGGTGTTTCTCCACTCTTAGGATAGGTTATATTTACCCTTTTTGATCGAATCCAACCGAAAAATGAATTCGTTAAATGCAAGATTAGCGACTGTGGATAAGGAAACGCTACATTATCTAGGCTCTTAGATATTGTTTTTTTTTATGACCAAAAAGTTTTTATTCGCAGTCTCAATGTCGTGAGAAATTTTTGGAACACTGATTTTTCCTGAAGTTCCCCAATAATCACAAAGTTGGACGGATTCCCAAAATGATCTAGTCTATGATATTGTGGTCACAACAAATTGCGGTTTCGATTCCACAGGAAACATTTTGTATGCATCATTATCATCATAGTCAGTCTACTTTTTTTAGAGACCGGTATTTATTTTAATATTATACGTTCCTCTAGTCCGGTAAAATTTTAAGACAGAATATGTAACGTATACATTATGTTTAAGCAAGCCACCCAAAAAGTGACAAACTTTATACGTATAGACCCAATGAAAATTGATTATTTTGATACATAAGACTTTGATGATGCAGTCAAGGGCTGACTGCATAGGGGAACTCTTCGGCATTAAAGTACACCAGTAATAAAGTAAGTAATACCGTGTTTGGGGTCATTTAGCTAAGCGAGTACTTATTAGGTCAAGAGAAAATCGTCTATTGTTACAAGATTTGGATTAAACATTAAATACACGTGAAGTTAAATAAAAGTTTATGATTAATCTTAAAATTATAATATTTCAATATTAGATATCAGACTAATAGACTTAATTACATTTTGTTTACACTGATCAGAATATTGTAAATGTCATAAATTAAATGATCCATTAGCTAATTCCAACTGAAACAGTTCTCACTATAGGTTAAAATTCATACGTAGTGGATTTGTCCCTACAAGTAGATTCGTCAGCCACTTTGGCCCGACACAGGATGCGGCAATTAGATTTCTCATCCTCAGTTTAGTTTATTAATTTTAGTCCGAATACAGAACTCCCAAATTCAACTAAAAAAATCCGTCGACTCTCATATAAATTGACTTCATTTTATTTTTACAAACTTGCGTCTTTACAATGGCTTCATCCCAAGTACACAAGGCGTATTCGAACATGAATTAATTCGGAAGTATACGAACGAATTCTGAACAATAAATTCTGCTCATAGAGTAGTTGACAGACAGGATGAAGTAGAGTTAAAGTTAAGACGGAAATTATTTGTTTTAGATTTAAGAAGGCGGCTTTCATAAAGTGGTACAATGACGTACTACGATGCAACGTTTTGTTAAATAATCTAAGGAAGAGAAATTTATTGTACGTCATCATCATCAGGCTATAATGGTTAACTGCTGAAGGCCTCTCCTAGTCGTCGCCATTGTGGTTGATATTCTATTCTCTTCATCCAGTCACTGCCAATCTTCTTTTGCAAGTCGTCTCACTATCTGACGGGGTATTCTACTCTACGCTTACCTAATGGCACAGTCGTTCATTTGACATTATTTCGGGGCTCCAATTCTGTTTAACGAACTAAACCAACTGTGTCAAAATGCTTTTAAGATACATTAATATGTCAAATCCAAAGAAAAAAAATGCGTCCTGATCTCATACAGACTTATTGACCCCTAACCGAGATTCCCTGGAGTTAAAAAATCTGCAACTTTGAGGACCATGAATTGTTCCACAAACTCAGTGGGCCTCATCAAGTGGTTAAGTAACCATAGTACAGAATTTGAGTAATTCCAATAAGGCACTAAATTTGCTGGCTACTAGTAAAACTACAGCGCTTTAGCGCTTTAAGCTTAAAGCTCCTTTTGCGCATTACGTCAAAGTCGTCAAACAAAGTAGTTGTGCAGTTTGAGATGGTGAAATAGTTTTAACAATTCGGGATTTATATTACTCATAAAAGCTGAGCAATGAAGCAATTAAAAGATCAATGAAAGTTTCAAGTTGTTAAACACTGGGCTAATAGACTGTCTTATTATAATAAAGATAAGCAAATTGTTATGTAATAGTCTTAAATTTATATTTTATACTAGCTTTAATTAACGACTCCGCTCGTGTTTTTCTTCGTTCCGCCTTTTAAAAGTCTAGTAACTGTTTTTCCATGTCAAATAAAACTTTTTCATTTAATTTTTTACTTGTTTGAGTCTTGGACATACAAACCTTTTTTTTTGTAACTGACACTTTACTACTGCTGGGATAAGGCCTCCCCCATCTCCTTCCAAGCATCCCTATCCATGGCAACGTCAGACTAATCCCGCAGAAAAGAAAACAAGTCATCTCGCCATCGTTTTCTGGGTCTACCCCGGCATCTATGACCGTCTCCGTGTACACTGGGTGACAACTTGGGCACATTTGTCCAGGTGCATTCAGCTTACGTGGCCCACCCAATTCCATTTCAGCATCACTGTCTTTTCGCCAACATCAGCTATGCCTGTTGTTCAGTGCAGCTTAGTGTTTGGACTAAGCATAACACTAAACATTCCAAATTGTACCGAGATATTGGAGTTGGTAGACACTTTGATGCGCCGCTCCGAAGGTGCAAGAAGTAACCGTTTGAACTTGAATCTGACTTTGGTGAACCAGTCCAAGGGTGCGAGCAGTTAACTATTTCAAGACGAACTTGCGTTTTTAGCTGAAATATTTTCATGACGTGATTACTATGAAAGGACCGTTTGTAAATATGGTGCCTTATGTAGGTATCCAAGCCCCATACAAAGTAATATACTTCGTAATTCGCAATACACGAAACCATTTCTCCTAATCTTGATGAGATATCTCGTTCCTATTCATAAGTAGTCCATTGCTAAGATGGCCACCCAAATATCCCATTCCTTGCGCTTCGTGAATTCAGCTAAAGTACTCTGATAGGATTTGCGAATGGGCAAAAACTGAATTGATGAACACTTACTATGTGCTATGCTTCATAAGAAACGACAATCATATGGAATCACAACTACGAGTTTTTACGGTACTAAGAACTTCTTCATTATAATACTGCGTACGCATTTAGAGACGTTTTTTTTTACAACAGTTACGTGGGAGATGGCTATGAATATATTACTTTCGCATTCTTTCAAATAATAAAATATTCATAAGCCCAAGTATCTCTACAAGTTCACCAGTGGGGATTCAGAGACAAGTGAAGTTACACAAGAATTATTGAATAGGTATTTTGTCGATGGGCGGGGGTTCCCCGGGGACGCGCATTCAAAGAGCGTTTTTCTGTAATCTTAAAGGATTTATTAAATATGCAGAGAACACTGAAACGCTCTCACGAATAGGAGAAACTTACCCAGAACTATTGTTGTACCAAGTTGAGAGTTTTCATATTTAAGGTTTACACAATTTATTTAAATTGATTTATATTCACTATACTAAGTAACGTGACGAACAGGTCGTTCGCTTGATGGTAAGTAAGTAAGGTAAGTACTTGTTTTATTAGTTTTAGATTTAATCAACGAACTTTGGCTTGGGTACTCCAGAATCTCATTCTGGAGTACCCAAGTCAATGTTTAAGTTTTGATATCGGGCTTGTTGTTAAAGTAACGTGAGCCTCATTTTCAGCCAAGAAAATGAAGAAAATGAATTAAGTTGAATTTTGAAGCTTAACACTTACCTATGTTTTACAAAAAAACTCGTTTTCCGATCCATTCATTCATTTACCAAAATAACACAATTATAACATCCAGTCACATTTCTCACTGTAACAGGAAGATAAATTACTTGCCACGAATCTAATCGGGGCCTAATTTCGGTTTTTAGGCGCGAAGAGATTTATTACGAAGGCGTGTTTCCATTCGTTACGGCGTGTTTGCCGCAGCACAATATAGGTGCCAAGCAGTAAAGTAACTCTATACATATGAAATGAAATAAATTATGTAATGTAATTATGGACTTTGCTAGGCTAAGTTCCCAGCCTCTTTCTGATCATAGACCCCAGGTAACTATGGCATGTTCTTGCACGAAGCTCGGTGCAGTCTACGGGATTAAACAAAAGCATAATTACCTACATCTGGTGAGATTAAAAAGCGTGGACCAGCTGATTTTTATAAATAAATCATGCGTAAATGATTTTATTATGGCACACTACCTAATAACTATACAATTCTGTCCCTTTAATAAGTTTTTTTAATGTTTTTAGCAGTTAGCGCTTGCTTAGCGAGAACATATCTAATAATTTTCTTAGAGGAAAATTTGGGTGATGATGCATTGGTCACGATATCTGAATTTGTTAGAGACGTGCTGCGTAGAAGCATGGAACTATGCGGGTTCGAATCCCGTCAGTGATCCAAAATATCCTTTAGAAAATTATTAGATACCTTTTTGAAATCGTTATAGCGCCGCTCCAGATAACCAGCCCCTTATTTTTATGAATAATCGTAACTAAAGCAATCCTAAACCACCCAAAAACACCGGTGCTTCTCTTTCGGCGTTTCTAGTTGCTCTACTGCTTGATATCTATAATTCCTCCGTGGTTTTCTCTCCGATCCGCTGATAAAAAGCCGCCAGTGTGTAGAGATTGTGTGATACACCTACTCGCGGAACATTTCAATGGCTGGGTGCTTGTAAATGGAAAGGATTTGTAAGGTAAAGCTTTTTACAAGATTTTATAAAATATTATTTACCTCGCCGTGTTAGATGTTTAGGTCAAATCTTGCAAGCTAAAAATTTACAAGTTCCTCTTGACATGTCAATATGACATTTTGCACACATAATAGTTTTAGAAATATGATGACCATACAACTTGACTCTTGAGAGTTACAGTGCACAGCAAAATTCCTCGTCATAGGCTCAAAGCGAACGCTCGTGCAGAAACCGGTTTTAGTATAGTGTATCAGTAACAACAGCTACCGTTCGTATTGAACATTTTTAACCGCTACATCGTACTCTAAACTGTTCTCTATTCAAACTTGATCCAGTTGGTTTATGTATGGATGGTCACGGGTCCGAATTTTGGCATATAAAACATACCGCTAGTCCGCGGTCCAATGACGTTTGAGGCTCGCGGGGGCTGTTACTGCAAGGGTTTATATTTGATTTTATTTGAATTCATTGTCTTTGATACGCTTGTCTAGTTTGTTTCTTCCTTAATTTGTGCAAAAATACTTAAAACAAAAAATCTGTGTATGTCTTCCAAGACAGTGTCCATTACAAAGCTATAACAAACGAACTTTGTCTTACGAAAGATCTTTCCTTTCAATTAGATACCGACGAGATGTCAAAGAAATAACGAGATGACGGAAAAGGAAGGACTTACAGCCGATCTGTCAGACATTCCGAATCAAGGTGGAATCTTCGGAACTATCGGGAATTTAATGATGTGATTGGTTTTGTTACGGTATGTGCTGGACTATTCGGAGTATTTTATGAGCCTTCCAATTTGTTCCAAATACGTATTGAGCCCTCTAGTATTATTGGGATAAGTTTTGAATAGAAAAAACTAAATTAAAACTTGGTTGGTTACTTTCAATTATTTTTACCAGACTACGAAACAGCAAACCTTGGGCAAATATTGCAATTAGTTAAAAACAACTTTCAGAAGGAAGCCAACAGAATAATTCAGCTGGGTTGGGCAGCATTCGGCAAGCTTCGTCAAGTCTTCTCGTCGTCCATACCACAGTGCCCGAAGACAGTCCTACCAGTCATGATCTACGGAGCCAAAGCGTAGACGCTCACGGTCAAACTAGTCTATAAATTTAAGGTCGCTCAATGAACTCTGGAAAGAGCTATGCTTGGAGATTATCTGAAGGACAAGATTCGTAATGAAGATATCCGACGGAGAACCAAGGTAACTGACATATCTCAAAGGATAAGCAAGTGGCAGTGGGCTGGTCATATTTCCCGAAGAACCAATAACCGTTGGGGTAGACGAGTTCTCGAGTGTAGACCACGTTTAGGCAAACGTAATATAGGACTCTCTGTGGCCAGGTGGAGTGACGACCTGCGAAAAGCGGCCGGAAGAAAATGGATGAGAGCTGAAGACCGAGCTCAGCGGCGTGCATTAGGAGAGGCCTACGTCCAGCTATGGACAGATATAAGCTGATGACGATGATGATGACCACGGCAAAGCAAGTGAAGGGTAATGAATTTAACAGACTATGTATGTATGTATTTGTATGTATGTGGATGTTCGACCATAGCGTGATCCGATTTTGACAAGCCAGGTATCAATCGATTCGTCTTGTCTCGTCTCGTCTTTCGACTCGACCAAGTCTCATTTGAATTCATTTAGTTGTTGTGGCATGATGCGTGGTCAAGTTACAGACAGACAGACAGACAGACAAAATTAAAAAAAAAACAGTTTTGGCATCAGTATCGACTAGTGGATCTTGAGCTGGAGACCTCGCGCCCATTAACTTTATTGCAAAACAATGTAATGGTGCACAGTAGCGCCATCTAGTTACCTTAAAGTAAAAGTAACATTTATTTTAAACCAAGGTGCTCCATCAATCCCTACCTAGTGGGCAAAGGGCTGACTCCACTGGTAAAAATCTATAAGTGAGAAATTTACAATTTTTTTTTTTTTATTATTTATGTTCATCACGCCGAATGTCCTCATCAGATCTTCGCCAAAAATAAAGATCAATTTAAAGTTACTACCTTTCAAATTTTTAAAAAACATCGAAATCGGATTTAATAAGGCGGAGATAGCCCCTTTTTTGCCCCCTTTTTGTGGGAAGTACCCTCCCCCCCCCCCCCTCCCATCAAAAATATCAGACGACAATATATTCTAAAAATTCGTTCAACCTTTATACCAAGTTTCGCCTAGATCGGTTAAGAAATGCAACTTGTAGAAGAGAACAGAGATCCGGACTGACATCCATTCATTTTTGCCCAAGCTAAACGGAAACGCTTCACTCGCGCTTCGCACTCGCTCGGTCAAATATAGAGTACCCTCCATAAAGTATTATATATTACTTCAATATTAACATAAATTTGAACCCCTATCCTGCAGGATCCCTTTATTTTTTTTAGGATAAAAGGTATCCTCAATTTTAATCCATCATTATATACTATGACTGTGCCAAGTTGCATCAAAATCCACCTATTAGTTTCAGCGTGATACGTGTTCTTTTAAATAACTTTAAACCAAATATCCTGCGGTAACACTTACATTTTTCGGGATGAAAACTATCCAATGTCCTATCTCGTAGTTTGAACTCAAACCATACAAAGTTTTATTTTAATTTATTCAGTAGTTTCAGCGTGATGCATGTTCAAGATACAGAAAGACAAAAATAAACAGTTTTGGCTTCATTACTGAATACAGAGTACCCTCCGGAAAATATTATTTATGACTTCAAAGTTAACATAATTTTGGACCCCTATCCCGCAGGAATCGTTTATTTTTTCGGAATAAAAAGTATCCTCAAATTAAACCCATCATATAATTTATGACTGTGCCAAGTTGCATCAAATCCATCGAGTATTTTCAGCGTGTTCGTTTAAATAACTTTCAACCCCTATCCTGGGGAAACCCTTTAATTTTTCCGGATGAAAAGTATCATATGTCCTATCTCGTAGTATGAACTCAACTCATACCCAGTTTAATTTGAATTCATTCAGTAGTTTTGGCATGATGCGCGGCCAAGATACAGACAGACTGACAAACAGATAGACAGACAACAGACAAAAATGAAAAAAGTACAGTTTTGGCTTCAGTATCGAATAAAGAGGAGCACACAAAAAAATATAATTAAACTACTTGTTTATTTCAACTATGTATGTGGTTAATAATCTGGTTTAGGAAAAGGACACTTCCTGACACTATTGGTACAAGAAGTACAAGTGCTTCGAAAACACGCCTGTTGGAGAAGAACCAGAATATATTAAAAAATATATACCCCCCGACCCTTCCTCCCTACATGATAGCTAAGAACCATCGATTACATCAGCTTTCAAACATAAAAAATTGTATTATTAAATATTGTAATTTGTATTTGTTGTTAGCATCGGTCTATTCATTTGGGAGCTACGATGCTACAGACAGACACACACACACACACACACACACACACACACACAAACACACCCTAAACTAATAACACCCCTCTCTTTTCGCGTTCGGAGGCTAAAAACAAACACTACAGAGATGTATTTCTTATTTTTTACTTGTAAATGTCTTATCATAATATTACACATTAATAGTTGTAGTGCCGTCCAAAACTTAAAGAAGGTAAGAAGAAAGATGAAGGCTTTTCAAGAAGGTAACTGACGGCACTGAACAGTGCTCATAGGTGGATGCACATAATGACATTAAAAGGGTCCCATTTTCACCATTTTATTACAGAACCCTAAAACAACAGGCCGTGGCGGTCTCTGCTTAGAATAAGACCCCTCCCAATCCTCCTGTGGATGTCGTAAGAAGCGACTTAAAGAATACACACCGGAAGATGGGCATCAGCGTCCTACGAGTACATTTAAACTGTGGTCATCAATCCGATCCAGAATCCCCAGTAGAGACTTAGCTACCAACCCCCACGATCTCTGAACCTGGCAACATACAACGCACGCACCTTGAGGACCGATGAGAAGTTGATAGAGCCCGAAAAAGTAGTAAGTAACTTGCGCTGGGGTATCAAAGGATTATCAGAAGTCTGAAGAGAGAGAGAGAGAGAGAGAGAGAGAGAGAGGATACGATTACCCTGAATTCCGGCTACTTACTTTATTACCGGGAGGGCGACCAGCAGTCCCAACACGATATCGTCGGGTTTCTCGTCCGCAAGTCCCTCGTCAACAACGTTGTGAATATCGAAAGCGTTTCGAACAGGGTGGCATACTTTATACTCAGAATTACCGAACGGTATTCGTTGAAGGTCATACAGGTATACGCTTCACACTCGAAACGCCCGGACAATAACGTGGAGGCTACGTATGACGACATTTCTAATGCCATACATGCCCCGAAAACACACTTCACTGTGGTGATGGGGGACTTCAATGCACGGCTGGGCATGAGGAATGGTGATGAACTGAGAGTGGGGCAGTTTGGATTTGGACAGTGGAACCAAAGGGGTCAGCAATTGGCCGACTTCATGGAGAAGGAGGGACTCTTTATAATGAACTCTTTTTTCGAGAATTGTAACGTAATTGTAGCTGCATAAGCACGAGATAGATTTCATTTTGACGACTAATCGGCATATATTCAATTATGTATCTGTGATCAACAGGGTTAAGACCGGCAGTGATAACCGCATGGTAAGAGGCTCATTGAATATCAACATAAAGCTGGAAAAGTCTTGTTTGATGAGATCTACTCTTTGCCCAAGTCCTGTCCAAATCCAAAACCTCGAGAGCTTTCAGTTGGGACTTCCAAAATCCCTTCCAAATCCTTACCGCATGCGATACAGTGGACGAACTGAACAACGAGCTGTTGAAAATTTTTCACGCGGTCGGGTCACTCAAACTTATGGTAGAACGAGGGGCGAAATGAGGCTGCAGTCTTCAGTGGATATGTCGAGTTACAGCTTGCTTAATAAACAGCCCCCCGATTCAGAGCCTTTCGATAACTCAGTTATCGATCGACTAGGTATTTTTGATGTGTCGATTCAGTTTGAAATTGTACAATTCAGTACATTTTTCATTCTCAATATCGAATCGAATTGATTCGGTTCGTTATCGAATGGTTCTGAATCGGGAGGCAGATCTCTAATCATCTCCAATCTCTATCATCAAAGTCAATGCGACACGATTTGCATTCCTATAATACTACTTGTATTAAAAACGCCATAGAGAAAACAAGGCTCGAGAATGTTCGCAAGAGATCTGTCTATTGGGCAAAAACTGTTGATGAAGCTGAAAACCGACAGTGGCAGCATCGTTTTGTCCAAGCCAGAGATTTTTAGTGAGCTCAAAAAGTTCTATGGACAATTATACACCTCATCGCGTAGTTCTCCTAGCACGACTAGTGATGCAAGAGCCCGTTTGACCCGACATTATACCGAAGATATCCCGGACGTCAGCCTATACGAGATCAGAATGGCTCTCAAACAGCTTAAGAGCAACAAGGCACTAGGGGAGGATGGAATAACGACAGAGCTACTACTAAAAGCGGGTATTTAAAGTCCTTCAGAAGCTGTTTAACTCCGTCACCCTCGAGGGTACTACGCCAGAGGCGTGGCATAGGAGCGTAGTGGTGTTGTAGTTCAAGAAAGGTGATAACACCCTCTTGAAGAATTATAGACCCATTTCGCTGCTGAGCCACGTCTACAAGCTGTTTTCGAGAGTAGTTACAAACCGTCTGGCTCGTAGGTTTGACGTTTTTCAACAAGCTGGATTCCGGAAGGGCTTTAGCACCGTAGATCACATCCATACACTCCGGCAGATTATACAGAAGACCGAAGAGTATAATCGGCCACTATGTCTAGCTTTTGTGGAATACGAGAAAGCCTGAAAGAAGCTGAATCAAGTCAGTTTCTTTGAACGATTGCCTAGTCCGAAATAAAAAATAAAAAAAACAGTCGAGATCTGGGCAGTGCTACAGTCATTACAAACGTGCCAGATTGACTACCGGTACATCGAAGTGTTGAAGTGTTTGTACAGCAAGACCACCATGACTGTCCGTCTCCAGATTGGAGCACGAATTCTATCCAGTTGCAAAAAGGGGTGAGACAAGGAGACGTTATTTCTCCGAAACTGTTCACCTCTGCACTGGAAGATATATTCAAGCTTCTGAACTGGAACGGCTATAGTATCAACATCAATGGCAAATGCATCACTCGCCTTCGATTTGCTGATGATATAGTGATCATGGCAGAAACCCTGGAAGACCTAAGCATAATGCTCAGTGACCTCAATATTGTTTCCAAACAGGTAGGTCTTAAAATGAACATGAGTAAGACGAACATCATGTCAAATGCCCATGTCGCTCCCATGCCCATTTATGTTGGGAACGATATCATCACAAGTCAAAAATTCAATTTCATTTTTATTTCTTATTTCTAATAGAATTTTATTATATAATTTAACTGATATACATAAATAGCTTTTAGATATTTTTGCAAGTCTAGTTTGTGGCAATACTAAATTATTTTTATATCTTGTATTGTGATGATGTATATCCTTAGGAAGGGTCATAGCTGAGACAACCACTGGAGAATAAAGGTTCTGGAATGGCGACCACGAACAAGCAAGCGAAGTGTAGGGAGACCCCCCACACGATGGACGGACGACATTGTAGCTATCGCAAGGAGTCGGTGCATGAAGGCGGCACAAGACCGTTCGTCGTGGCGCTCTTTGGGGGAGGCCTATGTTCAGCAGTGGATTTCTAAAGGCTGAAATGATGAAGATAATGATGATGAAAACATAAAAAAAACATGTGAGATAACACATTTATTTTATTTCAACCATCTATTTTAATTCCAAACATCACTAACGTATAAAAATTTACTCGTATTTATTCCAATTCTATTTAATTTTCTATTCAGTTGATGAAGGTTGGAAAAGGCTGGTAAATAGCCCAAGTTCCCTCAGTGCTACGGTACATATTCACGCCATATGGCGGGTTGACCAGGCTGCGTAGATTTTTGTAAAACTTTATGTTAGGGGCGGTAGCGGTGAATAAAATTTCGTTATTTTTTATGACCAAGTACACGCGTTTTAAGTTTGACCGCATTCTCTGCTAATGGTAAATAATTTAGCGGTCGACGGTCGAATATACTTTCTTATAAAATACCTATTCACCTTGACTTTAAAACAGAATATAACGCTATCGGGAACTGCTTTCTTTGATGTTTTAGTTGTTTTCAGGTCTTCACGCTGGTTGAAGTTGCAGCAAAGTTGGATACTGCTCAACATTATTCATAATAGCTTTTGGCCGCGGATTCGCTGGCAAGTTTATTTTTTCGTGGTTACCTAACTTTACTTCTTTTTGAAATAGTTTACAGTTGTCAGAAGAACATGACAAGCATTCGTTAGAATATTTATAGATCTTCGATTTGCCGATTCATTATATTATAATATTCAAAAAATATTAAATACAGATTGGACCTAGTTATGGTAAATATAAATAAAGGTATTATTTTTAAAAACGAATTCTTCTCTGATTGTGATCAGTATTCAAAAGAATAATATTCCAAGCGTTTTTTTTTATTATTTAATTTTTATTTTACATCTTAGGTTTAATTTTATTTGCAATATAATTATTTATAAAAACAATATAATTTTAAATATCACTACCGGCTATGACTCACGTGTATATAGTCGAAAACATCGACCTAGGTTTCGACTATATACACGTGAGTCATAGCCGGTAGTGATGTTTAAAATTACGTATCAGGTTCATGAAAACTTTAACACTAAAAACAATATACACAAACATACTATAAAAAATCCTATACCTAGTGTACCACCTGCAGCGGAGCAGGGCCCAAACTGCCGGTGGCTAGGGCTGCAGAGTGAGGAACCTCCTAACTAATACGCGCCGTGTCAAGGAGTACTGCCTTCTGTATCTGACCCTTAATCCAACCACCTAGCGAGAGCCTCTTAAGATGTTGGTCAAGGCTCTTCGTTATAAGGTCTTCGCCGAAACAACTATTGGGACAATGATTGTAGAGTTAACCTCCGACATGGCGATGACCTCATGAGCCAAGTTAAGGTACTTGCCCTTCCATACGTCCCTGCGATTCAAGTTTGTAGAATTTACAACTTTTCCCCTCTGCAAATGCATTACCGCACATTTATTGACACAGAACTCCATATTGATGGCATTACTGAAAATTTCGGTGTTTTTTAGTAACTCCATCAAGTCTGGACGCTTTGGTGCAAACAATTTGAGGTCATCCATGTTGTGATATATAAAAAGTGTAAATCCCAGAGAAGCTAGGGTAGCAACCAGCAGCGACCACAGGTCGCGCGTTTTTCGACGCATACAATAGAACCCCTAGAACCACGTGCCAAATTTATGCGATTATTAAAAGGCGGGCACTCGATGCGTCAGAAGACAATCAAGCGCAGTGAGCGTCTCTCGTACATAACCATTAAAAATGACATAATATTGCAAACAAATGGAGTCCATCAAACAGTAGACACGCGTACACGTAGGCAAGCACAATTGAAAATATGTGATAGGATGGGAGGCGAAGGCCTACGTCGCAAACAGTAGACAAGTGAAATAATGTGAAAATACATACCTGTCGGGGTGCTAAATATGGGCTATGCCTTTACTCAAAAAGTGGCGCAGGGATTGGCAAAATCGTGGTGTATCCAGCTCTTTCGCCAAACACGCCAATCCCAAATGCGTTCTCACACGGCGCACCTCACAAGATGGCGTCACTACGCCTCGACTGTACAATGCGAAAAGCCTCAGACAAATTGCCTGTAAGAAAGAAGAAGTTGGAAACCGAACACAAAGCACCATCTCATTTCATTTAAAAACAGCACTCACCTCCTCAAAGAAATTTTAATATTTTCACCATTTAATATCTATGGCGTCGCGTGTTATACCGTATGTGCGCGAATTCGCTGTGGATTGGATTTTGGAGCCATAATTTACTAATGTAGTACTAACCAATGTAATGTGTTTTTTTTTCGTTTATTAAATATTTTATCCTGATTAAAAATGTGTCATAAGTATGTTAAACATGTGCAAACATTGTTCGTGAGGAGAATTTGACTCCACTTGACATCACGGAACAGCGACAAACATAACGAACGAGCTTTTACCAGCAGAGTCAAGAAAATATTACGACATTTTATTTTTCATTAAAAATATGTTCCTAATGCATGAGTGTAAATAAAGTAGTGTATGAAATGGCACATAACTAGGTATTAAAACACTCGAGTTATACTATTAAAAAACTCGCCTACGGTTCGTTTTTTAAACTCACTCTCGTGTTTTAATTCCCCTCATTATCCTACTATTGCATAAACTACTATATTCACAACGATTCACAATGCAACGACTATTCGCGTTCCACCTATAAATGCTATACCATTTGCGTTAGCACGAATGACTAGCGCTCAATCAGCGTTTCTCTTACGAAAAACCAGCAATGTTAGCACGGTTGCATCTACAAGTGAAACTGATAAAAGAAATGTCACTTCCCACCATTCCCTCATCCTAAGTAAATTAAAACTAGGAAATAAAAAGAATTATCAACAAAACATACACTTATACCGCAAAACCATGCAAAATAATATTTTTTTACTGAAAACTAGCTGATGCCCGCGGCTTCGCCCGCGTGTTCATTTTTCTAGATTAAAAGTACTCTATGTGCTATTCCAGAACCAAAAATACCAATATATACAAACATGTAATCAAAATTACTTCAGCCGTCATAATTTTTTTATCGATTACTTGGCATCTACACATTATTTTGAGATACCAAGTACACCAGTTTTTAAGTCAAACCCTAAGCTATACATCAGTGAAAACCGCATTACAATCAATGCAGTAGTTTTTACGTGATACGCGATCAAACAAACAGACTTAGATAAACAGACACACATGATTAAAACAATGTTACATGTAGGTATGACACACTGAAAAGAAATCAAATTTATAAATGTGATATCATTTTATTGAACTTTTGGTCCTACAAAGTTTCACTTGTGCTTATATTAAATTTAAGTAACTGTTTTACAACTTTTTCCCATGATTTTCTTCGAAGAGTGAGTAGCCGATATTCTGCTCAGAAGACGGCTAATACTAAAATTTCATATTTTTTTAGTAAAAATGGCCTTTGTTTGAAGTATCTCAGGTTTTTCAACAAAATAACAGTTCTGCGGTTGAGCTCAAATTATAGAAAATTTTGTTTTCTTTAAAAGTGTTGCAGATAACTTTTCCGTGGGAAACCTTTTAGAAGTTATAAGCTAAAATCTGAAAAAAAGACCGAAAATTTCGATGTTTTTCGAGCACCACGAAGTTAGCTGTGGTCTTTTAAAGGTGCAAATTTTGTTTAACACTACTAGTATCTATCCCAACATCAGGCCAAAAAAACAGAAAGGTACAGATTTTTGCGACTTAACCACAGAATAAGCCAAACGCGTACTACCTACAGGTTGATGGAGTAGCTGTGGGCTCTCCTGTAGCTCCGGTTGTGGCCAACATATTTATGGAATGGTTTGAAGGCGTGGCGTTAACAACAGCCTGTGTGAAACCACGACACTGGTGGCGGTATGTGGATGATATCTTTGCGATAATTACCAAGGAAGGATTGTCTAGATTTACAGATTTCCTGAACTCGCTGCATCGCAATATTAGCTTCACGGTGGAGAAGGAGAGTGAGGGGGTATTGCCGTTCTTGGATGTGCGAGTGATTAGAAAACCAGATGGCAGTCTGATGCACACTGTCTATCGTAAGCCAACTCATACAGACCGGTATCTGCAGGCAGATTCGCACCACCATCCTGCACATTTAGCCTCGGTACCCAGGTCACTTATTAACCGAGCTTTCAAGTTGTGTGACCCCGAATATGTGGAGACTGAACGGAGGCATGTAAGGGAGGTACTTGCAAATAATGGTTATGTTGGGCGCCAGTGTGCTTGGTTGGTAAATCCTAGTGAACGTGGAAGGTCCCCTAGGGTGGAACGGTCTCCGATGTATCTACCGTTCGTAAGAGGAGTAACGGACAAAATTGGATATCTTTTACGGCGGAAGTACAGTATCAAGACGTTTTTCCGTCCTCCGGGTTTGCTGAGACAGCATTTACGTTCACCAAAAGATAGAGACCCATTAAACGTGCCCGGTGTATATAAAATACCTTGCTATTGTGGCAAGAGTTATATTGGTGAAACTCGACGCAACATCATAACTAGACTTTCCGAGCACATAAGGAGCATTAAGAATCTGGACACAGCTGGGTCGGCCATTGCAGAGCATGCGTGTCTTTCCGGTTCGAATCATTACATAAGGTTCGACAAAGCTTCGGTACTAGCTCGAAAGAAGTTCTTTGTGCCTCGAAAAGTGCGTGAGGCGATAGAGATCTCTCGATTGCCTAATTTCAACCGGGACCGTGGGTGGACTCTGGCTCCACCTTGGAAAACCGTGCTTAATGTTTCCTCGACGCAGCAAGTGGTAGGTAGTCTGGAGTGTGACACGGTCAGCATTGTGTGTGGCAGCACGTTTGGCGATGATGCAATGGATAGCGATGGATTTCCATCGCCACCACCAGCAGGAGTTC
Organism: Alsophila aescularia; assembly: GCA_946251855.1. Taxonomy (NCBI): domain Eukaryota; kingdom Metazoa; phylum Arthropoda; class Insecta; order Lepidoptera; family Geometridae; genus Alsophila; species Alsophila aescularia. The sequence goes on along the minus strand of OX276380.1, from coordinate 60,635,227 downwards.
AATCTCCGTCGACGGCGGTGCAGAGCAGTACGAGCACCGGGCGTCCCCGTTCCCTGTCGCCGCCACATCTCACGCGCCGTTCGCAGCGGGCTTCAGCCCGCAGTGCGCGTCGGGATCTCGCCGCGTGAACTCCTGAAGAAGAGCGTCGGATACGCTCGAAACCTAGGTCGATGTTTTCGACTATATACACGTGATTCATAGCCGGTAGTGATATTTAAAAATTTATTACTTCATACATAACATAATTTTGGGCCCGTATCCCGCAGGAACCCTTTATTTTTGAGTGATAAAAAGAATCCTCAATTTTAACCCATCATATAAACTATGACTATTTGCATCAAAATCCGTCCATTAGTTTCAGCGTAGTAAGTGTTTTTTTTAAATAACTTTCAACCCCTATCTTGCGGGATCCCTTTAATTTTTCGGGATGAAAAGTATCCTATGTCCTACCTCGTAGTACGAACTTAAATCATACCAAGTTTCATTTAAATTCATTCAGTAGTTTCGGCGTGGTGCCTAGCCAAGATACAGATAGACAGACAGACAGACAGACAGACAAAAAAATACTGATTTGGCTTTAGTATCGAAAATAGAGCACACTCCAAAAAAAATATCTAAATATCTTCAATGTACAGAATTGGACCGGTTACAGTTCTATTATAAGTGTAGATTACATGCTCTGCCGCTAAATTTTGACACATCCGTCCGGTCCAGGACTTTTCCAGTTCGGGGCCGTACGAATCGCACAACTAACGTCTACGGGGCTGATAGACACAGACCCCATAGCTTCTATTGACTCACATGCATGTTCGATAACACTCATCCAATCACTCTCCTTATATATAAAAATGATTCAAAATGTGCAGTATATGTGCAGACTACGTCATTTCAGTCTGCTGCTTGCGTCAGTGCTGGGTAGTGCTGTCATCACCATATTTCAAACAAAACAACCTATTTCAGAATACAATGGAGTCTTTTGCTTTCGTGTACATCGACACGAATCCGAAATAGTCGAACCGCTCCATCTTTTCTTTCGGTCCACAACCGAAATGGATTATTCAATTGGCAGTGCACTTTTTGCCTCTATTCAGTACGGCACTCCATCGCATCGTATTTGAACAAGAGTGGCTCAATGAATGCGCCAAACTAAATTCCGCTTTAGGTTTGCTCTAAGTGAAGTGTTAAAAATAAAATGCCGGAAATTGCCGAAGCTTGTCGGCTGATCTTGGTTTAAAATATACTTTACTGACAGCGTAATTTTCTCGTTTTCTCGGAGTTCATTTAAAGTAACGCATTTTAGTGGACAATATTCTGCGACTAAAATATCAACAAATTTGGTTGAGCCGTTTGGTATCTAAAGCTACGAAAACAAACACAAGACAAGTTAACTTTTATTATTAGATAGATCACTTCTCAAAATCTCAATGATGAAAAAACAGCAATTTAAATAATGTATCTATTAACTTTTCCGCCATAAACACACCTACCAACTTAAAAGCTTCTGGAAAAAGGGCTAGATGATTGCCACAAGTGTACAGTGTATATAGCCAATAAACTACTCCAACATAGAGTAATATTGATTATACAATTACGGTTATAGATAATGGTCGAAAAACTAGCCCGTTTCTGAGAACCTTTCTAACTGTAACATTTTTTACGAGCACTACGCTTGCATTTCCAAATTAATATTTTACCACCCTCAAACCCGCCAACTGTCAAACAAAACAGCAATAATGTCAAAACTGTCGCGCCTCACTGCAAATCAGATTACGCCTGTCTGTCTGTCTGTCCCCGGGGTCGATGTACTTACTCGCTATTGTTCAGTTTGATTGAATTTAACAAACTATAGGATTAGGGTTATCGGTGCTTTGCACTTGGGAGAGGTAGGGCTGGCAATAAGGAGAAAATGTAATTAGGCTGATGTAAAGTGAAGTTCTGGATCAGATTTTCGTTGGATTAGTGTAATCGAGTAAAAAAAAACAAAAAAAAAACTCTCCTGATCCTGAACGTAGGATGCTTTTTCACGATAAACTGTAGTCCGCGCGGACGAAGTCGCGGGCGGGAAAACATCTAGATATAGACAGAAAACAGAGAACTATGATTGTAAATCAGTTTTAGTAATCGGTTAATTTACTTAAATTATACACAATGTAAATACAAATAATACAAAATAAACAAAAGTCGAAATTAAGCAAGAACCGACGCTTGAACAATAATGATTGATATGTATAGATAGATAGATAAACGCTTTATTGCACACCAAATAAATCATACACAAGAATAGACATTTAACTTAAATAGAGTACAATGGGCGGTCTTAATGTATAATGTATGCGTCTCTTTAGTATTTTTAAAACATATTACTAAGGGTTAAAATAAATGAATAATCCCGTTTAACATAATAATTTATAGAAATAATAACATTCTTAGGCCAATTTGAAAGGCAAATTTTGTAGAATTACTAGATCCGACTGTGTCGGTGCCATCTTGGTTTTTAGCACTCATTGCTTTACATTTCATTCGGCACTAACATAAGCAAAAGATCAAGAGTAACTAATAAGATGCACAGTTTCTTTGAATAATTGCTATTACCCCTTTAATGCTGATACAGCCGTCTGTACTTCAACGGATATAAAAAAATATATAAATATATGAGCTGAAAAGTATCTACAAGCGCCATTTATTTATTTGTCTCATAGAGGGGGATGACTCGGGTGCAAAATTATTTTCCTTTGGGCAACGTATATTGAATCTTAAGAAATAACTTACTTAAGAATCCTTCACTCCGCTCTGGATTCAAAATAGCGCCGTCGCCGGCATAATATTATTTCGCTCTCTAGTAATACAATCTACTATTCTATGCCCCAAATGAAAGTACATAGACCTTTGCGTATAAATAAAAGTATTCATAGATATATTTTTAGTAATTATGTTGAGGCTGGCGATACTTCGTAACATTCGTGGACAGTTGAAAAAGTTGTTTATTTAAAATGAGCAATAAAAATGTTGTGGAAATGGTTAGTGTATTAAGGACCAAAAAATCATGGACTTCAATCTATGATTTTAGTTCCTATTACACAAACCATTTTCGTTTTTAAGCGACTTCAGAAAAGGAGACGGTTATATGTTCGACTGTATGTATGTTTTTTTTTTATTTATTTATGTCTGTCGATATCTCCGTCAATTGCGGACTGATTTTAAAAAATATTTTTTTGTTTGAAACGGTATACACTCCAGGTGGTCCCATATAGATTGTATCAAAATTGATCCAGGAATTTTTCGAGAATAAATAAATAGTTTTTTGAGTAAATCCATTCGATTTTGTGTTTATATTGCCTTGATTTTGTGTTTATCTCTAAGATTTCAAAACAGATTTAGATGGTTGTTTTTTATTCAAAAGGGTATACTTCTAGTGTAGTCCCATATAAACTTCATAAAAATTGGTTCAGTAGTTTTATTAGAAAAACTATTTGTTTTACAGCTTATGTTCTCTTATATCTTGGTATTTCTTAACTGAATTAGACGATTGTTTTTACTTGAGTAAGAAGACCTCTAGTGTGGTATTGTATAAATTTTATCAAAATTGGTTTAGTAACTTTAAACAAGCGTTAATTTAATTCACTGTGTTATTATGTATAAGACTGGATTGTAAGTCAATTTTGAATAATTTAGGGACGTCCAAAAATGCTGAAGTTTTGCATAAAATGTAGTAGTAGTCAAAGGAACTACACAATCGGATCATTTTGATCATTGGTTTGTCTTTATGAGATCTCTGGTTTTACGTGGTATCCAGGGTCTGATGATGGAGCCTGAAGGTAGTCACAGGAACTTAATAACAAAATGATGGAACCCCTTCGAGTTTGGGCTCATTTGGCTTGTCTTCATAAGTTCTTTGTTCTAATGAGGTATCGAGGATCTGATGATGGAAATGGAGTCATAGAACCCATTACACAACCATCAAATGATGAAACCCCTTCAAGCTTAGGCTTAATTGATTGGTCTCGATGAATTCTCGATCAATACCAATATACCAAATATTGGTATTTTTGGTTAGTGGCAACTCGCGTGCGAAGCTGCGGGCTTCAGCTAGTCCTATATAATTATCGTCAAAACTAATTCAGTTGTTATAATGTAATAATGTAATTAATAATATAATAATATATATAATTAATACATTCATCATTGGTTTTAATTTACCAATGCTTTGAGTCTAAAGTTAGTGAGTTTCTACTATTTTCTTTGGCATATATTCTTTCCGATGTTTGCTTAGGCCACTAAAAAGAATAAAATAATTACAATTGAGCCAGAACAGTATCACTTTTTCGAAATTACCAACGCATAATGCATAAATACAACATAAGATAAGAAAAAGTTTTTTGAAGGCGGTGCCAAACTGAGCCATAATTATTAATATAAGGTAAGGGCTAGTAGGTAAGTAGTACTTACTAAGTACGCTAAGAACATGTCAATTTTGCTGATTTTGGTATTTAATTTTGCTGCTAGAACGGAAAACTCGTCACCGAGTAAATGCTCCAATTAACTTTACAAAACAATATCATCTCGAGAATATTACGCACAGTCAGCTTAATTAATATGTATTAAAACTCAACCAAGTCAACCAAACTGACGGTGCGTTTACCGGCCCAATCAATGCTGCGAACCTGTAAACGAGACCTAAACAAAGCGACCTCTGGCTATATCAGCGGAAATTTCGCTTAGACGACCATGTCCAATTAAAAATCGTGCTGTTGATTTTAGGGTTCCGTATCTATGCACAAAGTGTGCGCACGGAATTTAGGCATTTTTTAATATGCGCTGTTTTGTTATAGATAGGTTTGAAAGTACCTATAATGTTCTGTAGCGCATTTTTCTGAAATGCAATAGAAATAAGGAATACTTATTTCTATAACGAATCAAAGTAGAGAAACGGTTCAGTAAGGAAACAATTAAAAGGAAAGCTTAAATGGTTTTCTAATAAATATTAGTGTAGAAGTGTAGGCCAATCTACACTTTTACATTCATATTATGAAGAGGACAGATTTGTTTATTTTGTATATTTGTATGTAATGGATAAACACAAAAAATATTGAACCAATTTTTATTAATTTATTTCATTTTTAGAAAGCTTAATTATCAGCGAGTAACATGGGCTGTATTGTATTTTTCAAAAAGTTGGAAATCCCTACGAAAATTGCAATAATGTAACCAAAGGCATCAAAAAATTGCCTATAAAAATATAAGGAACAGAAAGCACCACGAGTGTTGCTGCCAAAGAATTTGAATTACGCTTACTGGCGTGTTGCTGTTATACTTTTGCATTAATTATAAAATAACATACATGTTTATAATAATACTCATTACCTACAAAAAAGTCCGCGAAGCTATATGTCTAACTATTATAGTTAAGTCACAATAAATGTTTTTTGTTAAAATTTGTCAGTCAAAACACGGGTAGAATCTTACATGAATAAAGAAAAACCCTTAGATATCCGTGCGAAGCCGGACCGAGTCACTAGTCTTTACGTCACCCGAGTGCTTTTTTGTTCTAACTACATTTTTTTACGAAAATCACTTTTAAATGCATTATTATTAAGACTTCAAATTCCGTCCTGTTGTTTAAGAAAAATTTAAAACCTTTTTCTCTAAATCATTAAAAAGAAAACATTTACATCTTATTAGTGACACGACACCGTAATTATGCTTATTTGTACTATGTGCAGTGTTTGTTGTAAATCTTACATCTTAAAAGACGTTTAGTGCTTGAGTGCTCTAAGTCTACTCAATCGACCAATCACAGCCCGCGACGTCATGTCTGCCATTTTGTTTGATTTGTCACTGTGGCTCAATACATAACAAAAATCACGTCGTTGCTCCCTAAAAAGTTCTAACATAATTTAAATTGTTGTGTTTTGATGATGTAATTGTTATAGACAAATACTGTAAAAGTAAATATAAGCAGACGCAGCCAGAAACTAAGCAGTAAGTTATTTTTAAATTACACTCGATTCCTGTATGAATTTGAAACAGGCTGTTGTTTTTAATGACTGACCAACTTCTAATCTGATCCCAAAAGTGCGTTCATATAAGTAGTGTAATGTGTCATCCTAGCCGTAGGACAGGATTGATTCCCGATTTGTAAAGTTTAGAAAATTTCTTATTTCTTTGATTCGGACGATGTTACTGTAATCCAGTGTCTCCAGTTATTCTGGCTCCCTTATTCTGAGACCGAATTAGAGCGCAGTCAGGCCCATTTTTTTTATAATTAGATTTTGCATTTAGAAAATCAATAGACATTTATCTACTTTTTACTAGAATTTTATTACAATCGAGTAATTATATTAGTTTTTTAATAGTATAATCATAAAAAAACTAGGAAGTGTTGTGAGCTTTGACTATTTACATATCTAAGGCATTTTTTTTGTTTCAAACTTCTAACAACCTCAGGAAAGAATTAAAATTACAAGTTATTTGGTATGTACACACAACGGCAGCGTTGGTTACCCATGTGCAGTATAAGGTGACACACAAAGCATTATTGGTATTATTAATACAACGAGGTCTGTGTTTTTATTCTGGATGGGTCAGGAATTTCTTAGCCACTCGCGATATATTTTTATCGTAGGTACTAAATTTGGTATAAAATACTTTTCATCCATTAAATAGATGGGTTAAGGTCGTTCTAATTCGGATCCTCTACTATACCGTATTCTTCATAAAAAATACTCAAACGATTAGTTAATCTATTTTAGTTAAAAAGTGTTTTATTTTTCTTTCAAACTCAAATAATAATTCAAAAGAAATTGACAGAACACTTAAACTAAAATAGGATTATATAGCGTTTGAGTTTTTAATGAATAATACAGTGAAATATAACACCCCTTTATGTACACCTGGAAGATAGAACAAATAAGCATGCAAATATTAGTCACTTTGGCCTATCTCTAATGAGGCCATGTTCTAAGTCCACATTAGTATTTATATTTATGCATATTTGTTCTATATGATTATAAAAACCTGTAAAAAAGGTTTAAAAAAAAACTGTGGTTCAAATCTGGAAAATAAACCTTTTTTTTTAAATTAGAGCAAATAACTCTTCTACTGTAAAATGTAACCAATGGTACATAGTACAAATAAGCATACCACTTTTTTTATTTGTTTTTATTATGGTGGGTATCAAGAATTAATATATTTATCTTCTTTTATTTGTTGGTGCTCGTTGAGACAGTAACGTTCTCTTCTGCACAAATTTAAAAGTGCACTAGCAGTTGATATGGAACCCTCAAGCAGCCTCCAGTTCGCCCTTGATCATTCCTTTTTCCTATTTTTTTAATTTGAAATAACCAGCGTCGGGTCAGCATGGCCAAAGTTTCGCAGCTCTTTGAAATACACGAAAAAGGCTGCTTTGATGGCCAAAGTTAGAGAATCGGAGCGAAGAGGGTAAAGTCTAGGTTGTTATTGGAGGAAAGTCAGTAAACAGTGGTTAAGGCAGGTTTCTGTGTTAAATATTGGGAATTAAAACTTTTACATTATACTGGTTTTACGTATATATTCTGTGTATTCTTCGATGAAAGAATTCATCGAAGTGTGTATTAGATTAGCTTAGAGGCACAGTACATACTCGTAAATAGTCCTAAGGACCAATATGTGTCTGAGGTGCTCTCGCACTCGATATGGACAAGTAAAGGTGCAGGTAAACGACGCGAGATAACGTGAGCCGAGCCTCGCCGCGCCATCCGTGTAGGCTCAGCTTGAGCTATCACGCGTCGTTTACCTGCATCTTTATGCGTAGAAAACCAAGGATAAACATAAACAAAGTACGAAACAACAACGGGATGAAAGCGACTTCAAATATCGTATTACTACATTTTATGAACGTCTGTCCTATAATTTGCTAGCTTCGCCCTACGGCTCTGCCCGTAAGGGCAGCCAATAAGGTCATTTTTCATTGTTAAAAAGAAAATCAACAAATAGCAATGTCAAATTTTATCAAGATCGGTTCTCTCTATCTGTTTGTTAGTGTAAAACGCTAACAAACAGATAGAGAGACAAAGTTACTTTTGCAACTATAAGGTTTTTTCTAATTACTTTTCCTTGTATTGTGCTTACTCCACCACCCTTCATTTTAATACGCCACCATACGGTAGACCTTTAAAATATTTCCTTTTAGAAATTTAATCAAGACTTTCTGTCACGGTCCCCGCTATAAAATTGAAACGCAAAAGGTGAATTTCATAAAATCTTGATGCATTTAAATAAATTAGTTTAGTAAGAGGTTCTTTTCGAAACAGAGAAGTTTGAAGCTGGGAAATGTTTTTTTTTCTCCACAGATTTTCAGAACCGCCACTGCGTGATTTGATAAAACCCTTCTCAATACGTATGGGATACAATGAGATATTTGATATATTTTATTGTGTTTGAATACAATTTGTATGCAATAGATATATATCGCTAGTTAAAATTTACCTTGTGACGTTTTCTTAACTATTTTTCATAACTAGCTTTGAAATAGGTTGTTTTTTCACTTGTTTCATAAATGATTATCAAACGAAAAATATTCCGTGGAAGTTTCAGAACTCTAATATATTTTTTCGCTATTCTCTGGTAATAAGAACAAGAAAAAGGCTTTTTCGCTCTCATAACATTATATTTTTTTTTAAATATTATTTCTTTATACTAAAATTATTATTTTTTAATAAACCTGTGGACGAAAGCGTTTTTGGCGTTTCCGGCTTTTAGAAATATATAGAATGATTAAAAGATTTGCCATACACTGAATTTGAAGAAGGTAAAAGAAACAAAAAAATATGCAAAAATAGTCGCTCTATCTCGTACGAGATAACAACTGTCCACGAGGTAAACATCAAAAAGAATAAATTAGTTATAATTGAACAAGAATAATATCACTATTTGACATTAAAAATAGTATAATAGTTATACTATTCCAGGTAAAAAAAAAGTATATATAATGGTACATATTTTTTTTACACGATTATTGCATGGCATTGTAATGGTTATGTGTTTAAACTAATAACTTGATCCGATTTTGACAAGCGAGGTATCAATCGATTCGTCTTCATCGCAAGTGTCATTTTTTAACCGGCCGATATTGAACGAAGTCGTTTTTACACGACAGCCAAAAAAGTAAGTATAATGTTTTTGTCTATAATGTTCGTATGTATGTATGTGAGTTTCTTTATTCCACCATAACTTTTAAATGCCTGAATGCTTGCCAGATTTAGATGTAAGGGGTATCGTTAGGAACCTTACATGCCTCGAGTTACATTTTATGAAATGTCCAATATGTCTCAATTTTCAAGTGATTTTCAGTTTCAAAAAACTTTGAAATGCACAATATGGTTATATTGTAGGCATTGATAAGCACATTCCAACGGTATATAATTTATTGGTATAAGTTATTTTTAGAAGGCAGGCGTGTGTTTATTTGCTTTTAAGCTAGTTATTGAACTTATGTCTTGTTTCGTATTTGAAAGCGAGTTATGATTTAATATAAAATAGGTTCTCTTTCACAGCTAGTTATGAAAAGGTTACGAAAACGGCTAATTTATTATTATTTGTGGGCCAGTTATGAAACAGTGAAGAAAATGACTGTTTTCGTTGCAAGTTATGAAAAATAGTTATGAAGATGGCACAAGGTTTTTTTTTTTAAATGCGTTTAAATGATTCTTAAAATTTTGAATGTGTTCAAGACGTTAATATCATAATGCATCAGATTAGATACGTTTTATTTTCTAATAATAGCTTAACATGGTGTCCTACGTAAGCGGACTCAACGCGAACGCGAACCGGCACGGCGCCCGAGCGAATAAACAAACAGTCGCAGCCCCTTGAAGTGAGCGAATACACGCTAACACAGCGCGGCGCGATTTGGAGCGAAACGAACAAACAAAAACCGCGACTCACCCGTGGTACTACCGTTGGTAAACTGGTCTGTTAAATATCGCGGGTTATATTTCTTGCACGAGGTACTACAAACTTATCTGGTAATACTCGTACCTCCGTAGATTATCTGCTTCGCACCGCTTCGCGTTAGATCGCGTGATATTCGCGTCTTGCCGCGCCGTGTTTACGTTGAGTTCGCTTACGTAGGTCACCGTGTAAGAAAAGTGCAGCAAGCAAATACAAAATTACTTAGCAAATAAATTTTAATGTGGATCTTACAGTTAACTCACGGTAAACATTAAATACAAGCTGCGTCCAGGCTGCGCTTTCGGTTTCCGTTCCGCTCGGCTGGCTTTGCCCCAGTGGAAGATTTTCAGGGTTAATGTTTATTCCAGATCATAAAATATCTTTACCTCGGGTATAATCAAAATCTATTCTGCCGTAATGGAACTAAGTGGTAACAAACACACTTTCGTATTTTTGATTATATATCGTTTTAAGTATTTTTTCTTACTGTTACCGTTCATTTCGCTCACTATGCCACCATCTTTATAAATCGTCTTACCACAGCCGAAGCGAACGAACTCGTCAACGACCGTTCGAATCTGTTATTAAATTCGGAGACAATCTCTCAATCTTTCCGCCTCTTTCAGAAGTCCCAAATGCGAATCTTTTCGCTTTCGGTGCTCGCTTTTTTTTCAACCAAGCCCCAAGTGCGGAATTCCGACGAATGGAAATGAAAATTCTATTAATTTCGGAGATTGGAATGAAAAGAGTATTTTAATGATCGTATCGTCCTTTTGTGCTAGTTTAATGAATGGTTCGCGTGTTCGTGTCGTTGCTTAGAAAACTGGGTAATATTGTATGGTGAGAATGGTGAGTCGGTGCCAAGATTATACGCGGTGAAACGTGCGTTGTTTAGTTGTAATTGGGTCAAATATTATTTTCTTAAAAATATGTTTCTAACGTGAAGTTCCTGTAACATTTTGCCCGATAGTAAACTCGTATTGTGCTATACAGCTTGTATTGTCACTGTTAGGTGTGACAATAGATGAAACTCGATTTTTTTACCCGAGTACAGCAAAGCAAGGGAAGGGTAATGAGTTTAATAATCTATGTATTTATGTATGTATGAATCTATGTATGTGGATGTTCCACCAGCGTCTATTAGTTCGATTTTGACAAACGAGCTGTCAATCGATTCTTCTTCAGGTTTAGAGTGTTATAGAGTGAACTAGGCAAGGCAAAGGTAGGGTAGGTTATGTGTTCTAACTAAAAACTTGGTCCTATTTTGACAAGCGAGGTATCAATCGAATGGTCTTCATTCTGTGGTATTCATGTATAGAGTGTCGAAGGCTATTTTTTTTACCCGACTATGGCAAGGTAAAAGTAGAGTTATGTGTTCAAATTAAAAACTTGATCCGATTTTGACAAGCTAATCAATCGATTCATCTTCATTGCAATTCTTCTTTATATAAACGACCTACCCCGAGTCACAAGACTTCACTTTACCCTCTTTACTGATGACATTTCAGTCGTAATTCCAGATAGCGTGGATGGATGTTACAACGCAGATATTAACAATACTGTAAAAAATATAATACAATGGCTCGAAGCAAATAACTTAAAAGCAAATGTTGACAAAACTAAATTAATACAATTTAAAAATAGGGGACCCAATAAAGCGCATCTTAAAGTTGTCTACTATGATCAGACAGTAATATATACTACTGAAACATCATTCTTAGGTATTGTGCTCGATGACAATTGCTCATGGAAATCTCATATCGAGAAGATTTGCAATAAAATTAATCGGTTTGCTTATGCACTATACAGACTAACGAAAGAAACTAACAAAAAAACTGCCCTTAAAGCCTACCACGGCTATGTAGGCTCTAATTTGAGATACGGTATCTTACTGTGGGGTAATTCCGTTATGGTAAACAGAGCCTTCATAGCACAGAAGCAATGTGTGCGTGCTATTTGTGATATGTGCCCGTTGACAACCTGCAAGCCTCTGTTTAGGGAACTTAACTTGTTAACAGTGCCCAGTCTGTACATCTACGAAATTTGTAAATTTGTTGAAGCCCATCCCTCACTTTTCACAAAAAAGAAGAGAAATAACACCAGATTTCCCAAGAAACTAGTTCTGCCTGATAGTAAAACGATGTAATGTAGCAGAAATGTAAATTCTAGACCATTAGAATTTTCAATGCCCTGCCATTGGAAATTCAATTATTAAATGGTGGTAAATTTAAAAGCAAGCTACATTTGTGGCTGCTACAAAGAGGCTTTTATGAATATATAATTATTTTCACATTATTAATTTTGACTTGCTATGTTGACATTCTAATTTGGAATTGATTTGTGAACATTATATTGCATGTGTTTTAATAATTAAATTATTAAAACACATGTACATGAATAAATTAATACTAATCGATTTTGTAAAAACATGTAATATTGCATGCCAGAATGTTGGCCTCTATATAAAAAAAAATACATTAATTGCTTTTGTACCATATTACAGCAATAAAGAATTGTATCATTGTATCATTGAAGTTTTACCATGACATGGTGCTTTCCGGGTTGGCTCCTGATTAGAAAACTCCTCAACGGCTAACAGCACAGACACGAAATTTTGTGTACCTACACATTATATTATGCTAGCTGGTTTGAAGTTTTATCATGACATGGTAGTTGCTTTCCGGGTAAACTCCTGATTAGAAAATTCAACGGTTAGCAGCATAGACACGAAATGTTGTAAACGCATTTAATTGTGATAGCCCGTTCTAAGTTTCATCACGACATGGATACTGCATAAAACCTTTTTTCTTTTTTTGTAATTTAAATATATATTGTTATAATTTCTGACATTTGAAAAAAATATAAAAAAATAACAAATATGGAAAAAATGACATCCCGTAGAGTTTCTTGGTGCTTTCTTCTCTAACGGGTGTATTTCCGATGCAGGTGAGAGAGAAATTTTGTTTTAAAACAAATTTTATTGTTTTGATCTATTGTTTGTCGTATGAGGTAGTGCTGGCCTCTGGTGTCAGAGTTTGTCAGGCCACCCAAGTGCCTCTGACATGGCTGAACGACTGTTATTAGTAAATAACACCCGGGACCGACAGCTTAACGTCATTGGTGCGGAGACTAGGATCTAACCCGGTATTGCTGGATTCTAAGTTGCACTTTTTAACCGCTACCATATTGAACGCTCTATTTTTTATCTATTTATAATATTTTATTTATTTATCCTTGTTCATGAGCTGTTGATAACTTGTAAAAGAGTTATCTTGCCTATTTACAATAAAATACTTTGAATTTAGGAAATTTTTGCTACAGATGCCAACACAAATGCTCCTTACTTTGTGCTATGCTATAATGTATAATGGTGTTTTGACAAGTACTACCTAATCCTCACAAATATATAAAAGTGAATACTCCATAACTTAATATTCTCGAAATACTATGCGCCTCGCAAGTACTTCGCTGCGCCTATTAAGAGGGCATTCATGTTTATACCTGAGTACGGCGAAGCAAGGGAAGGGTAATGAGTTTAACAGTCTATGTATGTATGTATGCATATGTGTATGTGGATGTTCACCATAGCATCACCCCTATTGGTCCAATTTTGACAAACAAGGTTTCAATTGATTCGTATTCGGTATAGAGTATTATAGACAATATTTTTACACGAATACGGCGAATAAATGAAATGGTGTTCAAACTTTTTTTAAGAATGGTAATTTATTTTTCTTGATGTAAACATTTCCAGAGTATGGAAATCACGAAATTATTACTCCATGACATAACAACTTTTATGAAATAAATTAGGTAAACAAAATCTTTTCAATCCACAACAGTAAGTTATCTCAAGTTTAAGTTGTAGCCCTACATAAATTTCCACTCAATTCAATTTCGAAAGTCAGCGAGACTCGGTATAATTCCAAAGCCGCGATTCGTTCAAAGATATTAATTTTAATTAATGTTCACCGCTGAAACTCAAGCAAATACGTACAAATATATACAGTAGGTAGGTATGATAAGAAATTCGGGACAATCACGATCTATCATCATTAGCTTATTATATTCACTCTATTGTGACTTAAGTCTCAAGATGTGAAAGTCCGAAATGTTATGGTTTTCTTACGTACTTACCTAATAGTTTTACATTTAAATTGTTCTTAATTGATATATGTTCTGCTCAATACTGCGCTATAATAAATTTATATACGCGTTAACTCGTACTTATTTAAATCTTAGCACACTAGATTTCCAATGTCTATACTCAGGATGCCTGCACAAACATTCCGGGTTTTAGTAGCAATTAAGAAAAGAAAATTAATTAGGCTACTAAAAATGTTTCGAAGAACAGCAGTATAGATACTACTGCTATTATTATGTATAAAGATGTGTAACTGTGAATAGCCCCAAATTGTAAACATTATGAACTTAGATGAAGATACGTGTTTGTCTACTGGGAAACTTTTTGTTTCGTTTGATTTCGTTAATATTTTATGTTTATGTTCTTACCTGGGTAAAGGTTATCCCGGGCTTGTTTTACTGGGAAATGACACAGAGTAAATACACAGTACGTAAATCAAAAATAGTTAAAAATATCCGCACAGAATAAAAAAAAAAATATTGCACAGCAAAACCAGTCTCTCGGCAGAGATCGAGGCTTATAAATATTCAGCCAATATGGAGACCAGCATAATTATGTGGAGATTAAATCTAAGTAGAACAGCGACATTCAAAGTAATTTTGTCTGTTTCGGTCCTCAGAAAAGGGCTATAATCTAAGCCATTTCTGAGGACCTAAATGGACACGATTGCCGTAATTGTACACTTAATCAAAAATATACTGCAATATAGAGCAACAATGTTGGGATACACTGCAGCACCTATAACACTGGCAATAGAGCAACAATGTTGGGATACACTGCAGCACCTATAACACTGGCAATAGAGCAACAATGTTGGGATACACTGCAGCACCTATAACACTGGCAATAGAGCAACAATGTTGGGATACACTGCAGCACCTATAACACTGGCAATAGAGCAACAATGTTGGGATACACTGCAGCACCTATAACACTGGCAATTTTGGTAATAATTGCCGAAAAAATAGCCCTTGAGAGCAAAATTAGAGTAAGGTTAACTATGACTTCAACTTCTAGTCAGTTTCGGAATCTAGATTTGTTCGAGTCAACCAACGAGCTTCACATGGTGGTTATATGGTTGTAGCTTTAATGAAATGAAAATGAAAAATTAAATGAAATACTTTTATTGTATAACCTTAAAATACAAGTGAAATTAAGAACTAACTATAAAATATCAAAAATATAAGGCTATAAAAAAGGACGCGACTCAGCATAATTGTGTTGTTCGCAAACAAACAACACGCTGATTTTCAGTTACGACCTTATCCGCAGCGAGTACTCGTAGTTGCAGCAGTTTTTGATACTAGTATACAATTTGAAAAATAATAACTAAGTAAACAATTCAAAACAATACAAAGTCAGTATGTATGTGTCAATAACATTTAGTATTGATTTGAGTAGATGACGTCTATACATTAATTTAGTTTTAATATTTTGGACCTTGGATGCACAAATTGGGCCACTGTAATGCCCACCTAAAGGTACAAAAAACTTACTTTATATTTACATTGCAAACATAGAATATAGTACCTACATCAATAAATGAATGGATGAATCATTTATAATTCTTAAACAGTGTTTGCTATAATATCTAGTTATAATTATTACAAATGCTCTAAGCTACATAACCATTATTAATGACAATAAACCAGTCCTTAACGTACGAGTACATCAGTGAACTTGAGCAAATTTGACTAATTTCTCTGGACTATCCCCACTTCATTCGTTCCACTGTGTCAAGGGAAGGTTATCTTCTTGTTTTAGTTTGCGATCGGTGTCAAACTCGCTTCGTAAACAAACAACTGTTTCATTACTGTGGAAAGTAGGACATTACGAATATTATTTGTAATAATAATTATTGCCAGCCGGTAGAATCAAAAATCAAAACAATCTCAAAATACATAATAGTAAAAAAGTTTATTGCCATCATAAATTATTACAATAATAAGAAATATATATATTTAGTGTAAATTATTACAGTAAAAATATATATGTATGTATGTTTTATTTATTTATTTATGTCTGTCGATTTCTCCTTCAATTGCGGACCGGTTTTGAATATATTTTTTTGTTTTGAAAGGGTGTACTCTCCAGGTAGTCCCATATAAATTGTATCAAAATTGGTTCAGCAGTTTTTCAAGAATAAATAGTTTTTTTAGTAAATCGATTCGATTTTGTGTTTATACGAGTATTGCCTTGATTTTGTGTTTATATCGCCTCAAATCTTTAAGATTTCTAAACCGATTAAGATGGTTGTTTTCTATTCAAAATGGTACACTTTCAGTGTAGTGCCATATAAACTTCATCAAAATTGGTTCAGTAGTTTTATTAGAAAATATTATATATCTATTAGTTTTATAGCTGTGCTCGCGTGGTAGTTTTTCTGGGCTATAAGGATCCTATAAGTTATTCCAGTACCAAAAGTACCAATATAGGTACCTGGGCGTCTTCTTC
Organism: Alsophila aescularia; assembly: GCA_946251855.1. NCBI lineage: Eukaryota > Metazoa > Arthropoda > Insecta > Lepidoptera > Geometridae > Alsophila > Alsophila aescularia. The sequence continues at coordinate 60,618,702 of OX276380.1, read as the reverse complement.
GTCTTTTAACCTATCACGACCATGTCGGATCGCCACTGAAGGTTGTTGACAGAAATCTGTAGCGTTGTATGGAGGTATATTTTCGAAATACGTTACGTGAACGAAAGTATACCCGAGCTGACATCGGGTATACTTTCGAATTTAGGATATTCGAAAGTATACCCGATGTCAGCTCGGCCTTAAACGTTGGGTTTTCGCATTTTTTTTAAACATGCCAGATGCTAACACAGTCTCTGTGTTATGATATATTATCAATATCCCAAGATATAATAAACGCGCAGTCGTCTGTATTTGTTTATCTGCTTGTTTTACAATAATATTTGAAGGTTCAATTCAGAAAACACATCAAAATTGGAGCTACGATTTTCTGAACTGAACTAAATCGACAAAATTATCGAACTGCAGTGCGAGCATGGATCTTATCGATCGATAAATTTACCGATTTTTTTAAATCAAGTTTGACGTTAATATTCGATAGTACGATTTTGGTAGCACGGAACGTACTTTATCGACAACGACATAAATTGCGATAAATCATATTTAATATATAGATTTATATCGACAAAAGGAAGCATGAATCTTATTTTTGACAATTGTTGTCGATATAATGTCGGTAATTTTACCGAATTTATCGAATTTTATCGGCTTTCCAAAGTTACATGACAAACTTTTTTTTTTGTAAATTCTTTTTCGGATTAAAAGCCAAAACGTGGAGGTGTCAGAAACTCGTGAGGCTAGTTTCAGGGATGCTAATGATCCTTTCGATCTGGAAGAACAGCATTTTATGATTCTTTTTAGAATTTATAAGGTAATTGCCCTCGCCCAAGATCATTCAAGCCTCATTCAAGATGTTGAGGGTGTTTGAGAAGGAGTCGATCTAATGGACTGCCTGCGCATGTTCAAATCAAATCAAATCAAAACATTTATTCGCTAAAACATGGTTTGTTTATAAAACATAAGATGGCAATATTATAATTAGTACAGCATGTTTTATGCTTTGTCAGCATGCAAATATTATACAAATGGTTATATTTATTATTCTCATGTCAAAATTCAATATTTAAGTCATAATTACAATCTAATTTAATAATAATATTGTCAAAATTACCTATAAATTGTAAGTTTACATTTTCATTAGTCAAAAATTCATTGACACTGTAGTAACATTTAATCATCAAAATTTTATGTAATTTTAATTTGAACAAATTCGTGTTTAGCGATTTAATGTCATTAGGAATTTTATTCTAAATTTTTGGAGCCATTCCAAAAACACTTTTGTGGTGTAAAGCCGTATTACAATGAGCTAAACAAAGACGGTCCAGATCCCGTCTACTCCTTGAATGACTAGGCTTGGGAAAAAGATGCTGGTTACATTTAACAAATATTGCTATTTCGTATATGTACATACAGGGCAATGTCAACAATTTTAAAGTTTGAAAGTGAGGCTTACAACTATCAGTAGTTTTCAATCCACACATTGATCTTAGGCATCTCTTCTGGCATTTGAAAACAGTTTCTCTTTCGGTACCGTTCCCCCAAAAAATTATACCGTAACGGAGTCTAGATGAGACATATCCGTGATAAGCAGCTTTGACAGTTTTTATATTTACTATTTTCCTCAGCTTGTACAGCATATATGCAAATTGCTGTAGTATCTACTTTACATAATAATACCAAAATACTTAGGTACGTTTTTCCTATTTCCAGAAATTATATTTAAAAATGAATTATTTCAGAATTTATAATTGTTTTGATTGAGTCTAATGCTCTAATTATTATGGTACATAATAGGCACGCAGTCTAAAAAACTACCTGTATAATCATTGTTGTAGGTTTTAACAGCTGTACGCTTTTTCACCGAGGGCATTTGCACCAACGATGCATCGGCTAGGAATATAATATAGCACTAGGACAGCGCACTGTCAAACTTGTCAGGGAGGTGTCTCAAGCAATTGTGCAACGAGTTATGGCTAGTTATAATTTAGGTTTAGGTTCAAGGAATATACTACTTTATGGTAGTTAGGTCGAATTCCAAATGACAGAAGTTTCTCCGTAACAACTCAAAATAATAAAAATCTGCCAAATTGTGTCAAAAAATATTTTTTAGACATTAGTCGTCTATCTGATATATGGTATAGTCCACGAGTTGCCATTTCTTAAATCGATAAACTCACGACGTGTTATCGAATCAATAAAATTTACCGAGAGGCCATGCTACAGCATTTTGATAAAATTGATAAAAAAAGAACTGTTTACCAATCGATAAATTTATCGAATTTTATCTATCGGTATAAGATCCATGCTTGCACTGCTGCTTATAAAATTTCTTGAGAATCGGTTGAGTTTTTTTTTTTTTTTTTTTTTTATAGACTAGGCAATCGTTTGACCACGATCTCACCTGATGGAAAGCGATGATGTGATCAAAGGTGTAGCACGCTTGCCTAGTAGATACCTATTCACTCTTGACTTGAACACATCGGGGTTATAATTAATCGGAAACGCTGACGAGGGCCGGGCATTCCACTCCTTTGCAGTTCTTATAATAAATGAAGAAGCGTAACGGTTCGTTCTTGTGCGAGGTATTTCAACCATAAAAGGGTGGCGCTTTGCTGATCGTCTAGTCGTACGGTGATGGAAAGGTGATAGGGGAATCAGGTTGTGCAGTTCTTGTGCACACTCTCCATAGTGCAATGTATAGAATACCGACAGACTTGCCACCTCACGTTGATGCGCCAGACTTTGAAGCTTATTTTTTACCAGAGTGTCATTCCCAATGAGCCTGAAAGCACGTCTCTCAATTGAATCCAAAGACTCGAGCTGATACTTGGCAGAATCATCCCAGAGGTGGCAGCAGTATTCCATACAAGATTGGACCTGTGCTTGATAAAGATTCAAAAGCTGTCCCGGTGTGAAGTACCTGCCTAACCTTAGACAATACCAAGTTTTTTTGCAGCTACCTTGGCTTTGGATTCCATATAAGACCCAAAATTCAGGTTTGATGTGAGTTCGACACCCAAAAGCTCCAAATGGTCGCCTATTGGTATTGTTACACTTTGGAAAGACGGAGATCGGTTTAGAGGACTCTTTTTAGCAGAAAACAAACACGCCTGTGAACGCGAACAGTCTGACATCCACCGGACATACGAAAGCTTTTTTGCCAAAGCTGAAACGGAGATGCATCGCTTGATGCAGCGCTTTGCGCTGCCTCTGTCAATGAGTGTTATTTTTTTTTCTATCATTGCTGGCCAAGCCTTCACCAATATTATAAAGAGAAATGATTTGGTTGTTGGTATGTTTGTATTCGTATGTTTGTTTGTAATGGATAAACTCAAAAAATACCGACATTGAAAATTCTTTCAGCCATAAAAAGCTACATTATCAGCGAGTAACATGGGCAGTACAAAATTGTTCAAAAAACTATGGTTCCCTTCGTAAATTGAAATAATGTAACCCAAGGTATCAAAAATACAGAACGGAATGACATGTTGCCAAAGAAACGAAATAATAACAAGTCTGTCAAGTACGTGAGTAATAATGCATCTACGTTTGTGGTTAAAAAACACCACGATCGTTGCTCCCAAAGATTTTGAATTATGCTTACCGGTTTATTTTTTTATAGATTTCGAAAGGCATAAAAATGCAAAATACCGCTGTGTGAGCACTACCAGTGCAAAGCCGGGGCCAGTCACTAGTATAATATAAAATGCAAGAATTATGAATTATGATAATCCATCAGCGATGGCAGCTGAGCGGTATACAAATGCGCGTTAGTATCCAAATATACCGGGTTCATATCCTCGGCTCCGCACCAATGACTTTTCGTAAGTTACGTGACGTTTCCATCGCTCCATTTTCATTGCATCAGGGGGCACGTTAAAGCTGTGTGTCTGTCCCGACTTTTATTTATTGACAGCACCTTTGGTCATGTCAGAGGCCCTCAGGCGGCCTGACAAACTTTGACACCAGAGGCCAGCACTACCTCATACGGCAAGCAAGCAAGCAAGCAATTAACCAAAACGCTTGGGCCAACGTGGATAATAATTATGGCCGATACTACTATATTATGTAAAGAAGTTTAAGCCATCAAAACATTTCCAAACTGTCAGTAGACCGCCCACGCGCCTCCGTATTGTTAGTATGTATTGTATTGAGCAGCAAGCCTCCGTCGAATTAGCTGTACGATCTGTCAGTCACCTCATGAATATTTAGCAGATCGGTGGGTAAGGGCCAATCATGCGAGTAAACCCGAGAGGCAATATTAACATACTAGCGGTCTGTCACGGTAAGGCTGAGAGGGAACTATTTTGAAGTTGTGTAAACATATTCGAGAGCAATGTAGCCAATGTTCGAAAGAAGTCATTCTGGCGATCTTTTTGAATGTTGTGTATACTTCTTGTGCTATATAGAAATGTTTCAGCACCAAAAATATAGCCAAGTATCAGTTATAGTATTTTGATAGCAACCACAATAAGAGGAGGATCCACAATTCATTTTTTATTGTGTACTAGTTTACCCGCCCGCGACTTCGTCCGCGGACTATTTATCGCGAAAAAAAAGCATCCTATTTTCTTCTTGGATGTTATTAACCAATGCAAAAGTAGGTATAGCACCACTCTTGATGTTTTTGACAGACTTGTTATTTTGTTTCTATGGCAACCACAGACTTATGGTCTGTAAATAGCGACCGTTCTTTACAGCAAGTAATCAACATTTTCCAGTTTTCCAGTAGAAACTTACAACTTTCCGGGATAAAAAGTATTACACGTTTGATTTCAAGGTATAAGCTATCTACATTCCAAATTTCATCAAAATCCGTCCAGCCGTTATTGCGTGAAAGCTCCCCAAACAAACCATCAAACAGACAACGTTTCACTTATATATATTGGTATGCATATTAGTCATTTCGTAATACCAACATTTCTAAAATTATTTTGCTGATTATTTTTTTATTTGGACGAATAGATTACCTGGGTGGTGACCCCCTATAAATTTCATGAAAATTGTTTACCTAGTCATTTTTGAATAAATACATTGATGCCAGTTTTTTGGTTCAAAGCATTACAAAGAACTTAAATGTGACTGCAAAAGCTAGTCAATCACCTACAGAAGAAAAACCGGTCAAGCGCGTGTCGGACATGCATATATTTAAGGTTCCGTAGTCAAGACCATAAGCTGTCCTACTATGGAAACCGCATTGCAAATGGTTTTCATAATTGGATTATGACTTTACTATGAAAGTTGGAGTTGATGAGAGCATAAAATGCGTCTGGGCCGGCTATATCTCGTAAACCATAAACCGTAGATAGCTGTGATAATTTTGCTATTAAATTCGTATTAAACGCTATTACTCTAGATTTTTCGAAATGTTTTCTGTACTTTATGAAAAATAAACTTTTTCACCTTTCAAGAATGGAAGACATTAAAAAAAACACTTATGCGGTTATAAAATATATAATTGCCAAATTACAACCTTTATTGTAATATTGAGTCTGAATAAAATGGCTGTGACATACAGACGGATGGACATACGGATATGACGAAACTATAAGGGTTTAGCTACGGAATCCTGAAAAGGGAGAGAAGCCGTGTGGCGAGGTGAGTTGGAAGAGTAGAGCGGGCTTCTCCTTCCCAGCCACTTGTCACCTAGTATAAGTGTCTTATAGCCTACATAAATGTACTTGCAGATAAGATAACACAAATAACTTCTATAACACGCTACATTTCTCATCGCAACTGAATTCAGGCCTCTCCAGTCCTTCAAATGTGAATAATAGAATGACAAACAAATTAGGGAACAATTAGAGATGTAAGAGCCCTCACTCAGTTTGCTCAGCCCTCGGGAGTGTCGGCGGCCGATACTGACTTCTGAGATACTCAAATACCTATTATATTCCTACAAACTGAAACATTTGCTTTTAACTCCTGTTCAAACTAGGAGAATCTTCAAGTTGTTTGGAATCTTTATTTATTTGTTCCATTGTCTGTATCGATTAAATGTTTTGAGTAAGATGTTTTAACTATGTTTGTTATAAAGGTGTTTTCGTTGTTGTAACTAGTGAGGAGTGATTTTTAATCAAGTTAACCGGCTGGTCGGTGGTTAACCGGCTCGTCGTGGTTAAGGCAAAGTTACGAAACAGTGGCTTTTTCTATGTCGGTTTACCAGCTCGCAAAGTACAGTACACATAATAAAATAATCAGGCAGCAGGTTGCCGTAACGTTAAAGTCTTTCTTGCTTGTTGTATGAGGTAGTGCTGTCCTCTAGAGTCAGAGATTGTTAGGTCGCTTCTTTTCTACATTCACACAAGGATAAAATATTTGTTTTTAAATGGTTTTCTTTAGTTTCGGTTGGAGCCCTTGAAGAAGTTGAAAAGTCTGTCGTAATATTGCAACAGACTTTTCAACTTCTTGTACTAAACCGATTCTATTGAAACTTCACACACGAATTCAGTATCCTAATTTCAACCTTCGATGTTCAAATCCTAAAGCTTTATAGCCTACCTATCAGATCTTCAAGTAACACGGTTACTTGAAGATCTGCTAGTTTTGAATTAATGCTGTGGATATCATGCTGCAGAGACCTCGTCATTGAACTCAAATCTTCAGTCCTGATGCTGCAGAAATACTGCCTACGTAACCCGTGACGCTATCTACAGATTATAATGAGTTATTATTGTAGTATCAAGTACAGACTTTGCCAATGAACTCCAGATTACAGCCTCTCAGTCCTGGTGCTAATAATAACATTTACATTTCTTATATTTGTACATTTATTTCTTGTTTTCTGTGCATCAACAAATATTAACATTTCAACAGATACACCATGTGGGCGGTCTTATTGATATTCTTCAAACCAATCTCCCCTAAATAGAAACCATTACAATGACAACATACAACCTACAGACATACTAGATGGATGACCACATACATCAGCGAGTCAACACAAATAAGTCGCGACGTTGAATAATGCGAGGCTGGTATAAGACGAATTAATACGACCTGATCAGGTTACACTAATGCGTTCGGCAGTATTTATTTTGTTGTATGGGATGATGATAATATATTACACTAGTTGTACCCGCGGCTTTGTACATTAGTGCCTAGTGTGCAATTTTGCACACTAAGGATAGAAGTACAAAACTAGCTTAAAATCTAAAAAAACACGCCTGCTCTGCCAAAAAACTACTTAAGTCAATAAACTACATAGTGTTGAAATGTACTTACCTTCAATTTGACACCCATATTGTAAACATCAAAGTTATTTTTTTGTCATTTGAAAATGATGCTATATAGCCAAATATCCTTTTTTTTTTTTCTTTTTTTTTTAGTTTATGTTACTCGGGGGAACGTAAGGATTCTAACGATACCTCAAACGTCTATAACTGTACCGGCATTTAAAAGTTCATCATCATCAACATCATCATCATGTCAGCCCTTAGAAGTTCAACTGCTGAACAAGGCCCCCCCAAAGAGCGCCATGACGAGCAATCGTATGCCACCTCCATCCACCGACTTCCTGCGATGGCTACAATGTCGCCGGTCCATCATGTGAGGGGTCTCCCCACACTTCGCTTGCTTGTTCGTGGCCAACATTCAAGAACCTTTATTCCCCAGCGGTTGTCGGTTCTGCGAACTATGTGGCCTGCCCATTGCCACTTGCAAACTCTGAGATCTATGTCAGTAACCTTAGTTCTTCTACGGATTTCCTCATTTTGGATTCTATCACGTAGTAAAACACCGAGCTTATCTCTCTCCAATGCATGCTGCGCAACTCTGAGCTTGTATATGAGACCAATAGTTAGCGACCACGTCTCAGTGCCGTATGTAATCACTGGCAACACGCACTGATTATTAACTTTCGTCTTGAGGCTCTGCGGTATCTGCAACGAGAAGATATGGTGTAATTTCCCGAACGCTGCCCATCCGAGTTGGATTTGTCGGTTGACAACAGGTTCGATAATATCGTTCCGAATATAAACCGGCATGGGTATGACATGGGCATTTGCCATGATGTTCGTCTTGCCCATGTTTATTTTAAGACCCACCTGTTTGGGAAACAATATTGAGGTCACTGATCATTGTGCTTAGGTCTTCCAGGGTTTCTGCCATGATGACTATATCATCGGCAAATCGAAGGTGAGTGATGTATTCGCCATTGATGTTAACACCATATCCGTTTCAATTCAGAAGGTTGAATATATCTTCCAGTGCAGAGGTAAACAGTTTCGGAGAACTAACGTCTCCCTGTCTCACCCCTTTTTGTACCTGGATAGAATTCGTGCTCTGATCCTGAAGACGATCTGTCCTGGTGGCCTTGCTGTACAAACACTTCAACACTACGATGTAACGATAATTAATCTGGCACCGCTGTAATGTATGTAGCACTGCCCAGGTCTCAACTGAATCAAAAACTTTCACGTAATCCACAAACACTAGATAAAGTGGCCGATTATACTCTTCGGTCTTCTGTATAATCTGCTGGAGCGTATGGATGTGGTCTACGGTGCTAAAACTTTTCCGGAATCCAGCTTGTTCAGGAGGCTAAAAGTCGTCAAACCTACGAGCGAGACGGTTTGTAAATGCTCTCGAAAACAGCTTATAGAAGTAGCTCAGCAGCGAAATGGGCGTATAATTCTTCAAGAGGGTTTTATCACCTTTCTTAAAAAACAAAACCACTACGCTCCTGTGCCATGCCTCTAGCGTAGTACCCTCGAGTTAAATAGCTTCTGAAAGACTTTAAGTACCGGTGTTCCACCCGCTTTTAGTAGCTCTGCCGTTATTTCGTCCTCCCCTGGTGCGTTATTGATCTTAAGCTCAGAGCCATTCTGATCTCGTATAGGCTGACGTCCGGGATATCTTCGGTATAATGTCGGGTCAAACGGGCTCTTGCATCGCTAGTCGTGCTAAGAGGACAACGCGATGAGGTGTATAATTGTCCATAGAACTTCTCGAGCTCACTCAATATATCTGGCTTCGACGAAACGATGCTGCCACTGTCAGTTTTCAGCTTCGTCAACAGGCTTTGCCCAATAGACAGATCTCTTGCGAATACTTTGGAGCCCTTGTTCCGCTCTATTGCGTTCTTAATACAAGTAGTAGTATTATAGGAACGCAAATCCTGTCGCATCGACTTGGAGATCCGTTTATTAAGCAAGCTGTAACTCGACATATCCACTGAAGACTGCAGCCTCATCTCGCCTCGTTCTGCTATAAGTTTCAGTGTATGCTCAGAGAGTTTCTGTGTTCTATTTTTGCGATGGGTCTTAAAAAGCTCCGACCCGACCGCGTGAACAGTTTTCACCAGTCCGTTGTAAACACCAGGCAACTACGTTGTAACAACGTTGTTTATCCACTGTATCGCATTCGGTAAGGATTTGGAAGCGATTTTGGAGCTCCAACTGAAAGTTCTCGGGGTTTTGGATTTGGGCAGAACTTGGGCGAAGAGTAGATCCCATCAAACGAGACCTCTCCAGCTTTACGTTGATATTCAATGAGCCTCATACCATGCGGTGATCACTGCCGGTCTTAACCCTGTAGATCACAGAGATATCATTGAATATATGCTTATTGGTCGTCAAAATGAAATCTATCTCGTGTTTATGACCGCCGGGTTGCTTCCACGTCCTTTTCCTGGACGGGCGCTTCTTGAAAGAGGATTTCATCATAAAGAGTCTCTCCTTCTCCATGAAGTCGACCAATCGCTGACCCCTTTGGTTCCGCTGTCCAAATCTAAACTGCCCCACTCTCAGTCGCCATCCCTCATGCCCAGCCGTGCGTTGAAGTCCCCCATCACCACTTTGAAGTGTGTTTTCGGGACATGCATGGCATTAGAAATGTCGTCATACATAGCCACTTCATCGTCCGCTTCACTTCATTCACTTCATCTCACTTCATCTTCACTTCATTTAAAAGTTATGGTGGAATAAAGAAACTCATATACAAACGTACATGAATCCCAAAAACATTATACTCTGCTTTTGGGCAGTCGAACAAATTTGATCAAAATTTGTTCTGCTGTCAAATAGTTATTTATAAATTGCTCAACTTTTTACTGCATATAAGACGATATTTTAGGTTCATCAGATTTTAAAACAATTCATAAGCTATCTAGCAATAAAAAACAAATTTCCATTGTTCCAATAGTTTTGATGTGATGCACGAACAAATAACCAGACAGAAAGACAGCCATGTTAAAAAATATAGATTATTGCTCAGTAGCTTAATAACAGTCGTTTTTTTAAATCCTTATTAGCAGTTTGGTAGGATCACGTAAATACTCAAATCGCATGTATTTTAAGCATGTGGTGGCCTCATTTATTTTAGCGTTAATCGTAAATCAAAACAACGTAACGACGACGTAGTTAACATTTCAGTAAAAAAAAATACGAAACATAGCTTTGCAAATTAAAATAGATTGATCTATCCCTTATTCAAACTTCAAACAAAAAATCCTACTAAAATATGTAGCTACTTTATTTTTCACTAGCTGTGCTTTGCACGCGTGGCATTTCTCTATAAAGTAATAAAAGTAATGTACTATTCCAAGACCTAAACTACCAATATAGCAACATTTGCTTAAAATTCCTTCAGCCGTCAAACAGTTTTTATCTATTGCTCGGCTTCTACTCATCGGAATTAGATTCCAAGTATTCCAGTTTTTAAGTCAAATTCTAAGCTATCTAACAGTGAAACCGCATCGCAATCTATCCAGTAGCTTTTACGTGATGCGCGAACAAACATACAGACCAACAAATTAACAACCAAACAGACAGACACTATCTAAAAAAGTTATATTCTTGTTCAGTAGCTTCTTTTAAGTACCTACCCTAGACCATGTTTTTTTAATTATTTTCTTTTTACTGCTATTTCGTTCCCATGCTTTAATATAAGTACTACAGAGCGATGGCAGTCTAGCGGTTTACGAGTGCAATTTAGAATCCAAACGATTCCGGGTTCGGTTCTTAGACTTTTCTAAGTTATGTGCGGTATTCCATGGCTCCGTACTTCGAAGGGCACGTTAAGCTGTCGGACATGGCTGTTATTTATTAATAGCAGTCGTTAAGCCATGTCTTAGGCCTTTGGGAGGCCTGACAAACTCTGACACCAGAGGCCAGCACTACCTTATACGACACGAAAGCATTATAAGTACTAGCTGATGCGTGGTCATTTCTCTAGGTTAAAAGTACTCTAAGTACTATTCCAAGACCTAAAATACCAATATACCAACATTTGATCAAAATTCCTTCAGTCGTCAACAAGTTTTTATCGATGGTTGGGCTTCTACTGATTGGATTGAGATACCAAGTACACCAGTTTTTAAGTAAAAACCCTAAGCTCATTCCAAAAGTTTTTACGTGATGCGCGAACAAACATACAGACAAACTAACAAACAAACAGACAGACACGATTTAAAAAATGTTATATACTTGTTCAGTAGCTTATTTTACGTACTCTGGACCTTTTTTTAAAATTATCTTCATTGTACAGATTTTTTCGTTCTTATTGCTTTAAAACAAAAGCTCTACAGCTTAATACTGCTTTTTATGCTCCACTTGAGCATAAAAAGCGGTATTAACCGGTATTCCAGTAGTAGCTACGTTATTTTTGTGTTGTTTTATGCTCAGGTGGTAGGTGGTGGTGGTGGGTAGATACAAAAATTACATTATAATTATGTCAGTCATCATTTGATATACGAAAAATATTTTTCCAAAAAGAAAAAACGGCTTCATAATAAAAATGATATTTTGTAAACAACCACTATAAAGAATATAATAATAATTATTGAGCCAGAACAGAATATCACTTTTCGGAATTACCAACGTAATAATAATGCATAAAAACAACATAAGATAAGAAAGAGTTTTTTGGAGGTGCAATGAGCCTAAGCTCAAAAGGGGTTTCCATCATTTTGGTGTTGAGTTCCTGTGACTACCTTCCGGCTCCATCATCATACCCTGAATACCACATAGCACCAGAGAACTTACCAAGACAAACCAAATGAGCCCAAACTCAAAGGGGTTTCCATCATTTTGTTGTTGAGTTCCTGTGACTACCTTCCAGCTCCATCATCAGACCCTTGATACCACATAAAACCAGACATGATCTCATCAAGACAAACCAAATGAGCCCAAACTCGAAGGTATTCCATCATCCGATTGTGTAGTTCTTTTGACTACTACCACTACTACTACTACTACTACTACTACTACTACTACTACTACTACTACTACTTCAGCATCTTTGAACGTCCTTAAATTGTTCAAAATTGACTTGCAATCCAGTCTTAAACATCATAAGACACAGTGAATTAAATTAAAGCTTGTTTAAAGCTACTAAACCAATTTTGATTAAATTTATACAGTACCACACTAGAGGTCTTCTTACTCAAGTAAAAACAATCATCTAATTCGGTTCAGAATCCCAAGGTATTAAAGAACATAAAATAAAACAAATAGATTTACTAATACAACCATTGAACAAATTTTGATAAAGTTTATATGGGACTACACAGAAAGTTTACTCTTTTGAATAAGAAATCTTCGATATGAACACAAAATAAAGGCAATATAAACACAAAATCGAATGGATTTACTCAACAAAACTATTTATTTTCGTAAAACGGAAAACTGCTGAACCAATTTTGATACAATTTATATGGGACCACCAAGTGTATACTCACTTGGTGGTCCCATATATCTTTCAAAAAAAATATTTGTTAAAATCGGTCGACAATTGACGGAAATATCGACCGAAATAAAAAAAAAAAAACAAATACAACTTACGTACAGCCAAACATATAACCGTCTCCTTTTCTGAAGTCGATTAAAAAATAAAACAATGCAAGGTACGCAAGGCATCTGGTACATTCAATCTAATATTGAAGTTAGGCTTCGATCTGTCTACATAACATTTATTGTTGAAAAAATTAACAACAGGTAATTTAAACAGTGCTTCTCCATGGCCATCCTAACCAGCAACAGATGAGAAATTAAAAACTGAACTCAAATTAAATACTTGATTATCGAGAAATTTTAATGACAACTCATTTCAGTAGCCCTTTTAAAATCCAAAATAGGTAATTCACATTTCAAAGCAATAAAACCCAATTGAAATCAATTTCACAGACCAATTCCACTTAACGATCTTTCCGACCTACCCATACCTACTTCTAGTAAAACGACGTTAGCTACCGTCTCCCAAGATTGAGATCGATGAGGCTGGCGGAAAATAAATAGACTCCACACTGGCTGCACGATGTATGCGATAATGTCCACATTAGGATAAGACTCGGTAGGATGTAATGTATATTTAGAGGTTACTTGGAGAGAGAATGTTGAGCGAAGTGTTGATTGGGGATCGTGATTTGGAGTATTTTATTTAAACACTAGCTGATGCTCGCGGCTCCGCACGCGTGGTCATTTCTGTAGGTTAAAAGTACTCTTAGTGTTATTCCAGGACCTAAAATACCAATATAACAACATTTAATCAAAATTCCTTCAGCCGTCAAAAATATTTTTATCGCTTGCTCGGCTTCTACTCTTCGGATTGAGGTATAAAGTACCCCAGTTTTTAAGTCAAAACATAAGCTATCCAACCGTGAAATCGCAATCGGTCCAGTAGTTCTTACGTGATGTGCGAACAAACATACAGGCAGACAAACAGACAAACAGACAGACATTTAAAAATGTTATATTCTTGTTCAGTATCTTATTTTACGTACCCTAGACCATTTCTTTTTTAATTGTCTTCTTTGTACAGACAATTTCGTTCCTATTGCTTTATTATAAGTATAGATACATACTTGTATCTCTTGTAACCAAAGTAAAAAGTGTAGGTAAATAAGTATATAATATATGCAGGTTTCTTGCAGGTCATCATCATCATAGGCATCTTCGTTTACGGCTGGACTGGACATAGGCCTTTCCCGATGTGACGAATTCATCATTTTTCATCAACTTTACAACCTCATTTCATAGTTTGTCTGTGTGCTGACCACACACATTTTTCACGAGGCTCTAAATTAACTATTCTATAAAATACAAACCCACATCGAAACAAAGAGTTTAAATTGTAAATGTAATTACTATATACAATATACAATATATGTTAAGTACATAAGTGCCACACGTTTACACGTCTTCATTAACTGTTGTTTTTTTTGCTACTGAATTACTCTTTGAAATATAGTAAATTTTCAAAACTTAGAGCATAGCGAGATCTCCGACCATTGACTTGTATAATCTTCGCGATCTTGATAATGTAATCTGCGAGTAGTCCCCTTGAGACAGTGGACCAACCCCCGGGGGACCCCCGGTGACATTACGGCGCATCACTGAACCCGATTTTCGGTTCTTCTCATGCAATTACTGCAAGCTACATGATTCTTATGGGACTTGACTGTGAACTCTAAGGTAGAACAACAACAACAAAAAACTGTGAAAAAAAAAAACAGTGCAAATAAAAAAAAAACACGCTGCGACAGTATCTATAGAACATCCAACTTTACTGATCAATTTTACCCAGAATAAAATCTTTAAATGGCGTTTTTCCTAAAGCGTTCTATAGACCGTCATTGAGAGTTAACGATCTTCACGCATACTATCAAAAGGGAGATGGAAGGAGGGGGGGGGGGGGCTAGGTGATTAGCTGCAAATACCCATTTCCCCGCCTCTATAGTCCTGGAGACTTTGTTTTCCTTCTAAGAAGCACCCTAATAAGAATCTAATTTGAAAATGTGTTAAATAAGTTTTAGGGTTCCGTACGTCCGAATGAAAAAAGAACCCGTTGTGTCTGTCTGTCCGTCTGTCACAGCCAATTTTCTCCGAATCTACTGGACCGATTATTTTGAAATTTGGCACCTAAACATTATGAATGAATTTGTATTACTCAAACGCGGACCTGTGACGAAAATAAATTATTTTGTAAATATTTATTAAAAGTTATTTAAGAAAATAGATGGATGTTGAACACTCTGAAAATAATGAGAATAAAATTGAAAAAAACGGAGTGTTGTCTCTCAATATTATGAGATATACATTCATCGAACTCTGCCGTTGCCGGACCCAAGCCCGGATGAAAAAGGAGGACGGTTGGAAAAGAGGCGACATGCCCATCCGTAAAACCTCAACACCGTGTATTGGGCGGCGGTAAATAACCCAACTTCTCCGTGGTTTCTTTCAGAGCAGCTTCCAGTGGCTATTAGGGATTAGGTATTCCTAGAAACACTGACGTGGAAGAAATCAGGAACCCACCACGATAATTTTCCTAAGAAAACCGTATCATGGAGACAAGTACAACTACAGAATGTGATTTGTCTTGCGATTCGACTGACGCTTGGCCTTTTGGTATCCGGGCGGATAGGTCTGAAATTGGTTACCGACGATACGAACAAAGATACGACTGCAGCGATTGTATAGTGATATTTTTTTGCCATACTTTAACAACAATTCATATAAGTTTTAATTTTTTGCTGACTCTCCCGTCCCGTACCTTCGCGCTTTGTCATGCCGCCCTCCGAATTCAAGCATCCGGCGCGGCGTCGTCGCCTAGTTCGCCTATATAGGTGGGCCGGCCCTGCCTTTGGTCTTTGTACCTACCTACTATTAGTTTATTCTGTGATGTTATAGAGCAGACGCGAGTGAGGGCGGACCGCGGGCGTTGTGGTCAAAGTAACGTTTTATACAAATATAGAGAAACCCTTAGCTATCTGTGCAAAGCCGGGTGGGTCGCTAGTTAAGTGAAAAAGTTTATTGGAAAAAATTACTAAGTGTCACCTTTGAGTGACCAAAAGTACCTAATAAGTAAAATATACATTTTTAATTTCTATGTTCATTTAATAAAAATGATAACAGTGTGTCAAATAGTTTTTTATCCATTGCTCTGCTTCTACTTGAAATACCAAGTACGCCAGATTTTAAGTCAAAACATAAGCTATCCAACAGTGAAAACCATATTTCAATCGGTTCAGGAGTTTTACGTGATCCGCGAACATTCAGACAGGCAGTCATTCAGATTAACACCATTTTTTAAATGTTACATTCTTGTTTAGATGCTTATTTTAAGTCCCTCAGACATTTTCCTCAAATTATGTTCTATGTTCAGACTTTTTGTAATTTAGTGAATTATTAAAAATATAGACTTAGATGTAGAAGACAAAACTAACTACGCAAGGGTTGGCAGTTCGGCGCACGTTATCCACAGTTGTACCTCGGCCCATCCCGTCAAATAATAACTAAGAGCTATTTTATTTTAGTTCTTCAATATTTTTACATAGAAATCTATACTATAAGTAATTGTACGAAAAAGTCTGTACAAAGACGATAAATATTAAATAAATTGACTAGGGTACTTAAGATAAGCTACTGAACAAGAATATTTCATTTTTTTAAATTTTGTATGTGTGTTTGTTTGTTGGTTTGTTCACGCATCACGTACTGTTTGTTGGTTTGTTCACGCATCACGTACTGTTTGTTGGTTTGTTCACGCATCACGTACTGACACAGCGATTTAATAAAAAAAACCTACACAACGTATTGTAAAATTACATATGGCATCGTGTAGATATGTACGTTGTTGTACTAAGGGCCTATTTCACGACCTACAAATAAAGCGATGATTACTTTCTTGTCAAAAATGGCCCGAAATTGTTCAGCTATTAGAAGTAACTAGTAGATCTTACCTATAATTCTTGGTTAATATTACTCAGGCGTAATGAAATTCATACGTATAGTTACTGGTGAGTTTAACTGACGATCAGCCTACTTGAATCATTACTTGCAAGTAGTGAAATAAGCCCTTAATGATTTAAAAAAACATATATTTTAGAGAAATCTTCAAACCTCTAATTTGGCACGGATAAAGTTTTAAAATTTAAAACTAACTTAACGAATTTAATTCGTTCATGAAATTATAATAACGAAAACCTATCCATCGAGTCAACTTAGACAGATTTATAAACGTCGCCATACGGCGTAAAACTTAGGAATGTTTGCAAAAGCGATACCCAGTTGTACAAAACATTGTGTAAATCGCGCTAAAGAAGATTACCCACTGGGACAAAAACTACTCACGCAGAAGGGTTTACCCGCAAACAAAACAACGGCAACTTACATTTTTCACTTGTGCCCGCACCCGCGTCAACTTGACGCAGGGCTGATTACGTCAGGTGTGTCCGGGACGTTACATTGACGCCGTGACGTCACTATTTTCCCGGGATAAATGGATACTACGTCTTTGGGGCTACTATCGTACTGAATACATTTTCGGTGAAATAATTACAAGGTGAATTCTAATACATTATATGTCTTCCATACTTCTTTTTATAAAAGACAATTATATACAGACACTGTTAGGTCATCTCCCAGGTCAGGATATTTCTTGTGTCACCATTTACCCATAATTAGGGTTAGGAAAAGTTGCTATATTTATTTCGGTCAAAATTTAAACCTCTTCGACGCTCGAAGATCTAATACATGTAGCTTTGTAGATTTTCTCACTTGCTATTTTGTTTCATATCAATTCAGCAGAAGTGAATGACATGTATGACAAATCATTATATTCGAGAGCGGAAAAGTATAGTCTCCTTCAGTAAGTATAGTCTCCTTCAGTAAGTATAGTCTCCTTCAGTAAGTATAGTCTCCTTCAGTAAGTATAGTCTCCTTCAGTAAGTATAGTCTCCTTCAGTAAGTATAGTCTCCTTCAGTAAGATCGATTACAAGGCACAGAACCTATAGTAGCTCCCTATTTAGAAAAGGGAGCGCTATTTAGAAAGGGTTTGCTTAGGATTGTATGGTTGGATAGTGGGCCCGATTTATTATGCCCAACCGGTTAACCGTTTAACCGGTTTAACCGGTTTGCGGTGGATCCATCCAGATATAATGAATTTATTGAGGGAAGTGTTGTTGGCACGGATGTAAGACGCGGTTAGTTCGTTAAACATGAATGAACTAGTTCGATTAATATGTAAATAGCACCCAACGACCACTTACATGTAGGTAGGTGCACATATATAGAAAACCCTTAAAAATATATAATCATGGTTGATCAAACAATACGAGTATGACATGACGTGAGGCACGTATCCACACTTTTTTTTGGTATGGACTTAAGTATAATAACGGATATTAAAATAGAGTGGCCTTCAAAATTAGTACCACACGTTTAATGCCTGTCTGTTCGCGTATCAAGTAAAAATTACTGAACCGATTGCGATGCAATTTGCTATTTTCAGATAGATTAGAGTTTTAATTAAAACTGGTGTACCTAGTATCTCAATCAGTTAAGTAGGAGCCAAGCAGTTTATTGAAAACTCTATTAATTTTAAAAGTGTATAATGTGTGTGGCAGGTACTCAGTTTTTAAGGCCAGTGTAGCATCATCTGTGATGCAATGCACGTTATTCTCGACCAGTACCCGAAGAAACTGTCATCGGAATAGTTGGTAGTAGTAGCGTGAAAATGTCATGAGTCATGACTATTTCGGAGACAGTCTCGACTCGACAGAAGTAATCTGTTCTCGTTCATTATCGGATTCTGGAAACAATATTCTTCAACTTTGAACAAACTACAAAACCCCTCTCATCATCATCATCATCAACAACCTATACTAGTCCACTGCTGCCACCTCTCCCGCGGCGCCACTGAGCCCAATTTTGGGCTCTTCTCTTCCAATGACTACCAGTTACATTGCGCAGATCATCACTTCATCTAGCCGGATGGCGTTCTTCACTACATTTACAGATTCAAGGTCTCCACTCTAAAACTAGTCTACCCCAACGGTTATCGGTTCTACGAAAAATGTGACCAACCGGCCGTCATATTTGGCTAACCTGTACATTTTTTGACGACCGGTTGGTCTAGTGGCTAGAAACCCTAGGTACTAAATCAAACGGTCGCGGGTTCGAATCCTGCAAGGTGCAATCATTTGTGTGATGAGCAGAAATGTTTGTTTCCGAGTCATGGATGTAATATTGTTATCTATTTATGTTTATCCGTTGTCTAGTGCCCATAGTACAGGGTATCCTAGTTTTGGGCTAGGTAATTGGTGTGGAATTGTCCTGAATATATTATTATTATTATTATTTTTATACCCGCTGCATAGGTGTTTAGATTTAATTATTCCAATATGTAATTATGTGTAATGAGCTTAAATAAACAAACATTGTGAAGGAACTGTTCAAAAATATAGGTCATCTAAATCTGACGAAACATTTTCATCATTTACGTCAAACCCAATTCGAAAGACAGAAAAGCTTGCTCATGATAAAACTAAGAGCAATATCAAACTGCTGACGGCCAAACTCCACAGTTCTCTACAGATAAATGGCATTACCCTTCACGAAACTCACAACCCTTCTAGGGATGTTCCAAGGGCCCAATATTGACAGAGCTCTCACGACAAAGCGAAATGGCTGACTGTGCCGATGTTTTTACAATAAACAATAGTGCCGTAAGGAAATTGAAGGTGCTGAAGTGGAGTCAAGGAGTTTTGGAGATGTATGACATGCTTAGTCGGCTTTAAGGACTACTGGTTTTCTAGAAGTCGAAATGTGAAAGAGTTGCTGAAGGCGATATGAAAATAATTAATCTATTTCCAAGTGCTGCAATATAAATGCGTATGTGTGTTTGTTTGTAATGGATAAACTCAAAATAGACGGAACCGATTTTAAAAATTCTTTCGTCTATAGAAAGTTACATTATCAGCGTGTAACATGGGTATTATTATAATTTAAAAAAAAACGAGATCCCTACGATAATTACATTGTAACCCAAGGTATCAAATTTTTTCCTTTAATAAAGGAAAGGAATGACCTTGCCGTAGAAACGAAAAATAGCAAGTCTGTCAAAAAGCACTATGAGCATTCCTCATAGTAAGCGTGACTCAACCTCCTTGGATTTGTGTTGCTGCCAAAGATTTTGAATTACGCATACTGTAATTTTTCGACGTTACTGTTAAGTTTCGACGATAGTTATATAAATGCTAAAATTAAGAAAAATGCCGCGTTGTGAGCGCTACCCGTGCGAAGACGGGGCGAGTCACTAGTCTACACCAATAAATATATAAAAAACGTTGTCTGTTTGTTTGTTTGTTTGGGGAGCTTTCACGCCAAAACTGCTAATCCGATTTTGATGAAAATTTGTGAATAGGTATTGTTAAATATAGAAACCAACATGGGATACTTTTTATCCCGGAAAATTCTGAGTTTCCACGGAAAAACTGGAAAATGTCGATTACTTGCTGTAAGGAACGGTTGCCATGGAAACGAAATAATAACAAATTTGTCAAAAAGCATCAAGAGCGTTGGGCGTTGGAGCTATACTTTTGCATTGATTTTTAATATCCTAGAAGAATATACGAGTAGGATGCTTTTTTTCGCGATAAACTGTAAGTACGCGCGGACGAAGTCTCGGGCGAAAACTAGTCGTTTACATTTTACAATCATTAACAAGTTAGGTATATATCACTACTCTAAGATGTAGCGCCATGCACGCAGCCACAGTACACATATAGTCCTACGACTATATGTGTACACTTTTATTATATTGGTGTAGATTAGTAAGGAGAACTAAGGAATTATCAAAAACGTGGTCCTAATCATAGAGAAAAATATTTTTTGTTTAATTTAGTGAGGCTATGTATAGTCATAGGCGCAGCACGCCGCGACTATCTCTTAATGTACATACCTATTCATACAAAGCGACAAGCGACCGTACGTAAAGACGTGTAGGGAAATCATCCGTACCTATATCCTTTACGGTATATTCATAAAAAAGTAATAAACGTGATGAATAGGAGAATTATATATTTGTGCAGTTTGTGCGTCAACTGTGACAATATATCGTCCGAATATTTGAAAATACGGAAATTTCTAAATTTTGTATGAAACCTAGTGTCGCAACTGGGTTTCATATAAAATTTGGTTTGCAGACAATGTTCGCAGCCTTATACGTTACCAAATTTTATCACGATCGTATCGGCTGTTTAGTCATGAAAGGGTATTTATTATACAGAGAGAAAGAGTTACTTTCGCATTCATAATATGTTAAGTTAACACTGATTTTGTATATTATTTACATAAGTAAAATAAGTGGTAGTAGTACTACGGGAAAAAATATTTTTCGGTAGTACTACCAATCAGATTGGTAGTAACAGGGGAAAAAGATATTTACGGAGGTATTACCAACTTGACTGGTAGAACCACGGGCAAACAGAGTTTACCTGTGGTACTAATGGTAGTACCACGTGGAAATCGCGGTCTTATCTGCGATTGCCGGACAATTGAAGTGCACGACAGAGATTTCGTTATTGGAAAGCATGTAGAATTACCAAATTTGTACTCTATATGTGTACAAAAACAATACCTACCTGTGGTACCTATAAAAAAAACTAGCACTTGCCAGTGACTTTATCCGTAGCAATTCTTAACTACTTTAATCTAGGCACGTCCTACATAACTTACTTATGGAAGGAATACACATACAATACTACTGAGAACTTATACGAACGTACAAGTACGTGTAAGTACCAAACAAAGCTAGGCACACTCGCCCACGATGATTATTTAGTACATCTCATCTATAACTCAATCAATACAATACTACTGAGAACTTATACGTACATACAAGTACGTGTAAGTACCAACAAAGCTAGGCACACATCGCCCACGATGATTATTTAGTACATCTCATCTATAACTCAATCAATACAATACTACTGAGAACTTATACGTACATACAAGTACGTGTAAGTACCAAACAAAGCTAGGCACACTCGCCCACGATGATTATTTAGTACATCTCATCTATAACTCAATCAATACAATACTACTGAGAACTTATACGTACATACAAGTACGTGTAAGTACCAACAAAGCTAGGCACACATCGCCCACGATGATTATTTAGTACATCTCGTCTATAACTCAATTAGGGCTAGAATTAATCAGCCGCTAACAAAGACAAATAGTTCTGTGTTTGCCAACGGACCCGTGGTGGTGGATAGTTGTTTGTAATTTAGTATGGGGAGTTAAGAGTATTAGCTCGTGGGGTAAAACTAAAATGTTTCTTAATGATTTTTATTATTCTTCTTGTATATCTCATACCTTAGTAGATTTTAGAACCCATCTATATGAACTCGTGTGGTGTTTTTATATACCGTTCCACCAATAATAGCTGCTTCCGAGTTTTAAAGATTGGCAAATTAAAAGATTTATCAAGTCCGGTCAAGGAAGTTTCACACTTTTGTTAAATATTCAACCGCAAGGCAGTTGTGTGTAAACATTTCTGTGTTTCGGTTTGAAAGGCTGCTGTGTCGGACCAATTGTACGCCACGTAAAATTTGATCCGGTCCTGGACCCTCTCGTTCTGTAATTTTTACTTTTCTTCCACCACTATTTTTTTTTAAATACTTAGTTTTAAGTAGGCTTTTTGTAATCTTTTTCTTATTGAATCGAATGTTCTCAACAAGATCTTTACAGCATCATCCAAATCAATACGCTACCCTATCTAAATCGCGAGTTGTACTGAATTACAATAAATATTATTATTATTATTAATTAAAGATCACAAAATCTTTTTTTGTATTTTGCTCTTCACTGTGCATCCTGCCTCCTCCTCCTCCGCCTTATGACAAAAATTAAACATTACATCATCGAGCTGACTATATAACCTAAAAAATTACACCAAAAATAGATCTCTGGAGCTTACAGTTACACAGTTATAAAGTGAGACGATATAACCCTTTTCATGATGGCCCCTTTTTTTGTCATGGTATCCCTTATGCATCGGAGTGATTTTTGAATTGTTTCAAAAAATGACAAAAAATGTACTCTCCCCCCCCCCCGGCCCCCCGCCCCCCCCCGCCCCCCCCGGCCCCCCCGGCCCCCCCGGCCCCCCGGCCCCCCCGGCCCCCCCGGCCCCCCCGGGCCCAGCGGTTCGATACTTCCTGAAATTGATTATTAAATTTCCCGAGGTCTTATTTGAAAGTTTCAATATAATTATACTCGTGACTCGCAGAGCCACGAGTATAATTTTGTTGCCTCACGAGTCTGTCTTTGCATGACTTAAAACTGAATAAATGTTCAGAACATTTTCTAAATGGCTGAAATATGTTTTTTTTTTACGTTTTCAACCCCAATATCTCCGCTATATTTAAAAAAAAAACGGAAAACTGAATCTACAAAAAACTTACATACATAATTATCGAACCTACTCACAATTTTTTTTTTCAAATCGGTTGAAAAATGCGACCTGTAGAAGAGAACAGCTGGACATCCACCGGATATACGAAAGCATTTTTGCCCAAGTTGAAACGGAGAAGCATATCCCACGCATCGCGCTTGCTAAGTCATTTTCTTTTTATTTCTTGCTCATTTCACTATGACTATCAAACGTACTAACGTGACCTAGTGAATATGAGGCTAAAACATTTCGGTAGCTATATTAATTTGTTCACCAAAATCATATTCGCCTTTTCTCATTTCCACAAATCTTTTCCATTAAATATTCGCTCATTCCTCGCCATTGTGCGGCCAGTTATTTATCAAGTGAAGTAGTCAAAAGGTCTTATCTTTCGGCGCGAGTGGGCGCATTACAGGGCTCACACACGCGGGCGTCACAAACGCGGCCATTCACGCGTTAACGCGATACACTGATGTTGGGTTAGGATGCTTTGTGTTATTTTCATATTTTTTTGCTGTCTGCGTCTGAATTATCGTAATTTACAGGCAAAAATATTTTTAAAAGTGTGAAATTTTGGCAACAATTTTTGTGTTTATTATTTTACGCTATTTAGTTGCAGTCTATCTATACTTACAATAAAGCAATATGTACGAAAGAAGATAATTAACAATAAAATTGTCTCATCATGTTAGCCTTTGGAAGTCCACAGCTGAACATAGGCCTCCCCAAAGAGCGCCATCTTGTGCCACCTCCATCCACCCACTTCCTGCGATGGCTACAATGTCGTCGGTCCATCGTGTGGGGGGTCTCCACACTTCGTTTGTTTGTTCGTGGTCTTATTCGAGAAATTTTATTCCCCAACGGTTGTCGGTTCTGCGAACTATATGGCCTGCCCATTTCCACTTCAACTTGTAAACTCTGAGAGCTATGTCGGTAACCTTGGTTCTTTTACGGATTTCCTCATTCGGATTCTATCACGAATTGTAGTATCCATTGCACGATGAGCGACTTTGTGTATGAAAGCAATAGTTAGCGACCACGTCTCAGTGCCGTATGTCATCACTGGCAATACGCACTGATTATAAACTTTCGTCTTGAGGTTCGGTATCTGCGACGAGAAGATATGGCGTTATTTCTCGAACGCTGCCCATCCGAGTTGGATTTGTCGGTTGACGCTTTGTCGAAGTTGGATCTACTCAGTTGGATCGTCTGACCTAAGTAGACACTATGTCGATTATACTTCGATTATATACTTCTATTATATCGTTCCCAACATGAACCAGCATGGGTGCGTCATGGGCATTTGACATGATGATAGTCTTACCTATGTTTATTTTATATAATGACATACATAATTGTATTCCTTACCTTGCCGGCAAAGTCACGTAACTAATCAGTTATACTTAGCATTCTAGTTTCTAGACAATTCTTCTTGAAGGTGTATTCCGAATCAGTGGTCAGTTATTGAAATCAATGAAATGGCTCCTAGCCTCGGGCCCCCTGGATCACTGCTAACAATAGCGATCCAGAGGTATTTAGTCCGATCCGATAGTCTGGAGTCTTTCAACGTTGTCAAGTGAACTGGCGATACATTGAAGTGCTGAGGTTTCTGTATGACGCCGCGACTAAAAGTGTCCAAGTACAATACCAGCAGTCTAAACAAATCTATCTGCGCAGAGGAGTGAGACAAGGGGATGTTATATCTGCGAATCTGTTCACTAATGCCCTGGAAGATATGTTTAAGATGCTAGATTGGAAAGGAATGGGCATTAATATCAATGGCGTGAATATCACACACTTACAATTTGCCGATGATATCGTCCTAATGGCGGAGTAGTTACATGACTTGCAAAGAATGCTGACCAATCTATATGATGCTCCTCGACGCCTTGGTGTTATAATGAACATAAGTAAGACCAAGATCATGTTTAACGGTTTTATTGACCCAGAACCGATTGCAGTCAATGGTGTACCTCTTGAAGTTGTCCAACAATATGTTAACCTAGGACAAATATTGTAATTAGGTAAGAACAACTTTGAGAAAGAAGCCAACAAAAGAATTCGGCTGGGTTGGGCAGCATTCGGCAAGCATCGTCAAGTCTTCTCATCATCCATACCACAGTGCCTGAAGACAAAAGTATTTAATCAGTGCGCCTACCAGTCATGACCTACGGAGCCGAAACGTGGACACTCAAAGTTAAACTAGTCCAAAAATTTAAGGTCACTCAGCGAGCTTAGGAAAGATCTATGCTTGGAGTTTCTCTGAAGGACAAGATTCGTAATGAAGATATGCGATGGAGAACCGTGGTGACTGACATAGATTTGAGCTATGTTGGTCACCTCGGTTCTCCGGATAAGCACGCTAAAGTGGCCGTGGGCTGTTCAAATTTTCAGAAGAACCGATAACCGTTGGCGTAGACGAGTTCTTAAGTGGAGACCACGTTTAGGCAAACGTAGCGTAGGACGTCCTGTGGCCAGGTGGACTGATAACCTGCGAAAAGCGGCTTGAAGAAAATGGATGAGGTGAGCTGAAGACCAAGCTCAGTGGCGTGCATTGTGATGATGATGATCATTAAAAATCGCATTGAATTCCCACTCCACCCTTCCCTTTCTCCTTTTTTGAAAGTTGATTAAAAATCACGTTGCCCAAGAAATGTTTTGTGGGAAGCTATCTACTGGAAGAATGGAAGACACAGCATAATACATTTTTTTTCTTATACACTTTACACTTTAGGAAAATAACAAATCAAAATGTTAAATTTTCCTTGCATATTCCAAGCCATGGAGCCCATTCCAAGCCTTCAAAAGAACATATAACGAACCATACCCCTCTCAACTCGATTAAAAACACTCCTTACCAACAACACGAAATAGGCAGTTTGTTTACATGTAATTGAGCGTACATTCCATTACGCCATAAAGCATCTCCCTTCAGGGGTACTGGCAGGCAAATATTGCGAGAGAGACCCCGATGCATATTGAGGGCCCTTAAGTACTTAAGTCAGTTTAAGTTAAGTTATGGAGCTAAGACGTCTGGTAAGTGACTGTAGGTAGAGTGATTTAAAATGGGCTTAGAAATCAAATTTAAAATGAAATTTCTCATTGACACACAGATTTATTAAATGGGTACATCGAAAATAGTGATGAATGTTCTGAGAAGTGCGTGGGCTTCAAAGAGTTTGTTCCACACTTGTTAGAATAATATAAGATAGTTTATTTTATTTCAATACTCAGGAAAAATATGTTAGCCTAGTTTTATAAGCAAATATTTCCTAAAGATACCACCATACCCTAACTTGGAAAATTGACGAGCAATAACATGCCTTTATATTAAGAAATGTGCTTTTAACATCCTCATATTTTCGGCATAAAACAGGTGAGGTGTCTTAAATAATATGTTATTTTTTATGAATATACACCGAGTACAGCACCTAAATGTGAAACATAACATGAAAATTTTTGAAAGTTTTTCTTTCATTGACTTAGACGACTAAGACTGAACAACTTTATTGGAAGATATTTCGCTCGAACTATTTTTGCGTTTTTTTAGAGATTTTTACTCATATGTTTAAAAATTATTTTAAATCAAATACCCACA
Organism: Alsophila aescularia; assembly: GCA_946251855.1. Taxonomy (NCBI): domain Eukaryota; kingdom Metazoa; phylum Arthropoda; class Insecta; order Lepidoptera; family Geometridae; genus Alsophila; species Alsophila aescularia. Next base: position 60,591,931 of record OX276380.1, on the reverse strand, counting down.
GTACGAAAATATTATCAAATATAAAGTCTCCAGTGCTAAGGTAAAAATTGCCTGAATCAATTACATCTTATACGAATCGAAGTTAGTTGAAATGATTTGTTAAGAATGTTAACATACGAGTATTAAAACGCAAAAATCAGGGCTATTAAGGTTGAGCATCACGTGCGGCTTTTGACTCATGCACAAAAGGAAACAGGTTCAAATATGAAATTAATATTAAATAGTACCGACAACAGTACCGAAGCAAACAAGTGGGAAATGTCAAATGAAATGAACAGTCAACAAGACGTCGTACTAAGGACGGCTGACATCGCCATTTGTACGAATAAGCTTTTAAAATTTCTCTCTAATTAAGAGAGCGGATTTATTCAAACCGTTAAATCTGGGCGGGAAACAAAACGTGATTGCTTGCCGACTTATAATTTAATGCAATTTCCTTCGGTATTTTGGGGAGTGAGGGACGAGTTTCAGCGGGAGCGATAAGGTTAAGGTACTAAGAGAAGAGAACGTTTAGGAAGGTTTTAAGATGTTTAAGAAAAATACCTAAAATATACCCACACTTTTTTTCGAAGCAAGCTAGTATGACTTTTGAATAACTATATATTCTCCTAAGTATAGCATAAACATTTAAATTGATTTTGCAACTTTGTTTGTTTTTTCTGTCATAGAGATTGTGTGCAAATTGTAAAATGTTTCTAAACTAATTATTTCCTTTATTATTTTCCTGTAACTATTAATAACTTGCAAACGCAGGACAACGCTCATCTTTTGTAACAATCACTACAACCAAAATAAGGGTGCAGAATCCTCTTATTGCAGTTCGTTGGAGCGCGGCCCCCCTTCGACGGGCTCGGTTCGTTACCGTAATACCTCGGCCCAACTGATGCTGCACTTTTGGGGACGCTGACGGTGACGTGATGTCTTCTTTAGCTTTTTTGGACTATGAAACTTTCGTGAAACGTGGAAGTTTCCAGAAGAGCTGGCTAGCAAATGATATGATTGTCTGAGTATACTTCCCAGGGGTACTCGGAGTACCCCTAGGAAGTATTCTAATATTACTTAGAGTTGCGTAAAAAGTCGTACATAAAATGCTTCAGATTTATGTTTCTAAGACAATATGATCTGAATAAAGCAAATTAAAAGTTTGCAATTAGCCTAAAATAAATTTATTCAATAATAGTATCGAAAGCTTTACGACAGTCGGTCCAAAAACTACAGCACTTTTTTGTTTTTTCGTTTAGTGCTATTAAATCTGCCGTAACAAAAACTCTATTTAATTCTTCCAAAAAATATTTACAATTTCATGAAAACTGATTCGCATAACACATAAACAAAAAATATTTACAATTTCATGAAAACTGATTCGCATAACACATAATCAAAAAATATTCCCAGAAAAAAAAACATCGGTTATTCGACTGCTGGCTCGATCGTTGCGTAAACGTGCATGTTGTTAGCAACGCAAAGGACCTTCATTATGCATTCACGAAACGATGATGGAGGAAAACCTCATTCAAGTTATAATATTTAGTTTTGATACTTTGAGATCTTTGGAAATATTGACGACTTTGAAGTCAAAAAATATCAGCACGGCCCGATTGGAGTATTAAATAGAATTAAAAACTTCGTCTGATTACAATGACTTGCATTAGAAAACTACTTAATTTACCAAAACCTGGTACCAACTTCCTAAATGTCTCATAATAATATCAGCCATTTTTTTAAAGCTTTGATTTAAAATGCAATATTTGAATATTATTTTTTTTGACGACCGGTTGGTCTCGTGGCTAGAGATCCTAGGTTTGAAATCGAACGGTCGCGGGTTCGAATCCTGCAAGGTGCAATCATTTGTGTGATGAGCAGAAATGTTTGTTTCCTAGTCATGGATGTTAATATTCTTATATATGTATGTTTATCCGTTATCTAGTACCCATAGCACAGGGTATCCTAGTTTGGGGCTAGATAATTGGTGTGGAAATGTCCCGAATATATTATTATTATTATTATTATTGTCAAAATCGTTTATGATTCTCTCGTTGCCGAGGTTTAACCAATAATCGCGGGCTTTTGGCCAAACGAAAATCATTATTATTATTATTATTATTATTATTATTCACTTTATTTATCTTTTTATCTTAAATTTAATTTTTTTACAATATTTCTTTAAATAAAAGCAGATAAAAATATTATAAAAAACCTAAACCTAGGGTACCAACGGTAGCGGAGCAGGGCCCAAACTACCGGTGGCTAGGGCTGCAGAGTGAGGAACCTCCTGACTATACGCGCCGTGTCAAGGAGTACTGCCTTCTGCATCTGACCCTTAATCCAACCATCTAGCGAGAGCCTCTTAAGATGTTGGTCGAGGCTCTTCGCTATAAGGCCGTTCGCCGAAACAACTATCGGGACAATGATCGTCGAGTCAACATTCCACATGGCGGTCAACTCATGAGCCAAGTCAAGGTACTTGCTGAGCTTGTCCTTTTCGGCCTTCACGAGGTTCTCATCGTGAACCAAGCAACATAGCAACCCTATTATTATTATTATTATTCACTTTATTTATCTTTTTATCTTAAATTTAAATTTTTTACAATATTTCTTTAAATAAAAGCAGATAAAAATATTATAAAAAACCTAAACCTAGGGTACCAACGGTAGCGGAGCAGGGCCCAAACTACCGGTGGCTAGGGCTGCAGAGTGAGGAACCTCCTGACTATACGCGCCGTGTCAAGGAGTACTGCCTTCTGCATCTGACCCTTAATCCAACCATCTAGCGAGAGCCTCTTAAGATGTTGGTCGAGGCTCTTCGCTATAAGGCCGTTCGCCGAAACAACTATCGGGACAATGATCGTCGAGTCAACATTCCACATGGCGGTCACCTCATGAGCCAAATCAAGGTACTTGCTGAGCTTGTCCTTTTCGGCCTTCACGAGGTTCTCATCGTGTGGAATGGTGATGTCGACGAGCACTGCCCGGCGTTGGGACCGGTCTACCAGCACAATGTCAGGCTTATTGGCAACAATAGTCCTGTCCGTGATGATAGAACGGTCCCAATAGAGCAATGCACGACCATTTTCGAGAACTGGTGCCGGTACGTACTTATAGTACGGCACCTCAGACTCGACAAGGTCATACCGAAGGGCAATTTGCTGATGAATGATCCTGGCTACTTGGTTGTGTCTGTGCAAGTACTCTCCGTTAGCAAGATGAGAACAGCCGGAAATTATATGCCTGAGGGACTCCCCGGGACGGCGGCATGCCCGACAAATGTCGACCGTACCGTCCTTCATAATATATTTCCGGTAGTTATTCGTCTTGATAACTTCTTCCGCAATTTCACAGACAAAACCCTCAGTTTCCCCAAAGAGGTCACCAAAGCGTAGCCAGTTCACCGACGCGAGCAAGTTCACATCAGGCCCTGTTAAGGCCCGATAGAACCGCTCGTGCAGCTCCTTGCCCTTCCATACGTCCTTGCGGTCATCGGTACTCAACACCGATGGTTTGCGCCAATTCTCGTTTGCCAAGGAGAGCGGTGTGAGAGTCTTATCAACTGCCACCACATCACGATGCAACCCACACTCGGTATTTAGGAAGTACTCCCTGAGACTGCACACTTCACGGTTGTGGAGGTTCTTGGCATTTAAAAAGCCACGACCCCCCCACTTCCGTGGTATGTACAATCTCATAACAGACGAGCGCGGGTGTAACATACGATGTGACGTAAGCAGTTGACGGACTCTCTTATCCAAGGCGTCAAGCTCAGTTTGAGTCCACTTTAGTATGCCAAAAGAGTATATGAGCAAGGGCATCACCCAACCGTTGAAGGCACGCGCCTTATTGCCACCTGACAAAAGACTGATAAGTACTTTGGTCAAGCGGCAGAAGAAGCGCTCCTTCACCGACTGCTTAATCTCCCTGTCCATGATACCCAACGATTGTGACATACCAAGGTATTTGTAGGTCTCGGTCTCAGAGAGAGATTTGAGTGTCATTGTCTCAGAAAGCTGCAAATTCATAGAATTTACAACTTTCCCCCGCTGCACATGCATGACCGCACATTTGTCCACACCGAACTCCATGTTGATGGCTTTACTGAAAACTTCTGTGATTTTCAATAACTCAATCAAGTCTGGATGTTTCAGTGCAAACAACTTGAGGTCATCCATGTACAGCAGATGAGAAATGATCTCGCCCTCTCTCCGTAGCCGATAGCCTAACCCTGAATCCTTCAACAAAGTGCTGAGAGGATTCAGTGCTAGGCAAAACCACAAAGGACTCAAACTGTCACCCTGAAATATGCCTCGCTCTATCCTTATAAAGTCCTGCGAACCATAAAGGCTGTCTCCACCACCTGGTTGACGAAGAACTGTGGTCCACTGCCTCATACACGCACCTAAGAAAGATCTCAGAGTTGCATCGATTTTATATAACTCTAAGATCCTCTCTAGCCATGAATGAGGCACTGAATCATAGGCCTTCTTGTAGTCAATCCAGGCAGTAGAAAGGATCCCTCTGTTCCGCCGGACTTGTTGGCAAATGGTAGTGTCTATGAGGAGGAGCTCTTTAGTACCACGGGACCCAACCCTACATCCATTCTGAGCGAGGGCCAAAATATTGTTCGTAACAATATGTGAATACATTTTTGTTCTCAGAATGGATGTAAGAAGCTTGTACATAGTGGGCAAGCATGTAATGGGTCTATAATTTTTAGCTTCCGTGGTACTACCGGACTTATGGAGCAAGGAGGTGAAGCCAGTTGTCATGAAACTGGGAAGAGAACCAAGTTCAAGGGCTTCCTGAAATTGTATTGCGAAACATGGATGTGAGCATCGAATCCACTTTATCCAGAAGTTGTGCAATCCATCCGGTCAGGACTTTTCCAAATCGGAGCCGTACGAATTGCACAACTAACGTCTATGGGGCTGATAGACACAGATCCCATGGTTTCGATTGACTCACATGCATGTTCGACAACACTCATCCAGTCACCCTCCGTATGTTCAACGGGCACCGACCAAATACCACGCCAGAAGTTACTCATGGCAGTAGCATCCGGCAGCTGCCCATCATCCACACGTTGGTCAGTTCCCTCCCAGTTTCGATACACCTTCCTTTGATCACTTTGGAAAAGGCGATTCTGGTAATATCTATCCACACGCTCTCTGTAGCGACGAATACGGTTTGCCCACGCATAGACTTTCTGCTTCAGGAAGTCTATACGTTCCGTGATACAAGCCATATAATGCTGAGGCCTGATACCAGTCCCAGCAAAGGCTTGGTTCACGAAACGCATGACACGGGGACGATTGTTACCCCGGCTGAAACAGACCAGCTTTGCAATGAGAGTCCTAGACGTATTAATACGCCGCTCGATCCGTACTTGCCATGCAGGGACAAATCCGGCAGTTTGCGGTGCCCGGTCAGCGTCCGGAAACTTGACTCGAGCCACGCGACATGCCGCAATAGCCCCGCAATACAGGATCGAGTGGGTATCAATTAAGTCTTCACTAGTCCGTAAGTACGGAGCCAGCAAAGCGTCCAGAGCTCCCATTAACGCTAGATTACGTCTATGGGTGGGCATACGAGGTAGTCGTGGCCTAGAGTTGGGTGTGGACCGATACTGTAAAATCGCGTCCTCCAAAGCACTCCTCAATTGCTCAATGGCTTGGGTACTTACGCTCATATTTACACAATCATCCTCATCGACCTCGGGATCTGCCCGTGTCGCCGTCGATGCTGGGGTCATAAATGTCCCCTGGACCGACAACGTGTCAGACAGGTTCCGCGTCGAGGCTGAAGTCGTGTGAATAGGCTACGCCTCCAAGCGCAGCCGATCTAGCACGGACTGGTCCAACAATTTGCACCGATGGATAGCCCGCACTTGATCCGAAAGTCGCTGGGCGGATACGACGACAGTCGTTTCCAAGGCCCGAAACAGAGACAGCATCCGGTCACGGTACGCAGTAAGGCTGGATCCTCCCTCTGTAGCCCCATAGTATGCGCGCATAACACTCTCATTTAACGGATGAGTCCATTTGCGCCGCACTGCGGCACCAGTAGCGGGGGCCGGGCGTGGAGCATGCTGCCCCACAGGACCCAAGCGTGCTGGCACCGGTGGTCGCCCACGGCGTGCAGGTCTTGGCGGCGATGGTAGCGACGGTGGCCCACCCTCATCGCTCGACGCGCTGGTGTCAGGAGGAGTAACGTACTCATCTCCCGAAGACGAGCTCGGAGACGACGGGGTGGGCGGTGGTGGTGGACGTGTGTTACATGATTCCGCTGCTGTTGTTTTTGCCTTTAGTCTTGTGATTCGCTATTTATTGATTTTCTTCATTGAAATTTGTTGTCAGATAGTGACAACTGTCATATTTTGTATTTTGCATCATTTTCTAATAAATAAGATTCTAGTACACCAGTTTATCTTGAAACATGTTTTAAAAAGTATATAGCTGCAATGGAATTTAATGATATTGTAAAAATAAGTAAAATATGTATATAATGGAGATCACAAAGAATTATTATTATTATTATTATTATGTATGTATGTATGTATATTTAGGTCAATTCTTGCAAGCTGAGTTAGGACCTCTTTCTCTTATCCTATGGAATTGAATTTTTATATGTTGGTTCAGTTCCAATGTCAATGCATTTTTATGGTAAGCGTGAACTGAATCGACATCCAGGATTAGCTCCAGATAAAAAAAACTCTTCAACAGTTAACAGCACAGATACGAAATGTAGTATACGCATATTATTGTTATATCCGGTTTTAATTTACCCTAACATGAAAAAGAAACTCTTAAACAGTCAACAGCACATACTCGAAATTTTGTGTACACGTTTTACTATGACAGCCGGTTTTAAGTTTTATCACGACATTTAGTTGGTTAGGAACTCGTCAACGGTTAACAGAACAGACACGAAATGTTGTATGCGCATTTTATTATAATAGCCCGTTCTAAGTTTCACCATGATATGGCTACTGCATAAAAACTTTAATTTTAAATTTTTATTAACTTATTTTTGGTATTTACTTCGTGGCTGGCCCTACATAAGATGTTATGATGACTTAATCGCATAGCAACCCTACTGGCTGGATTTTACTTTGGATAGAGACGCGTGGAAGACAATGGGGGAGACCATAGCCAAAAAGTATTTTTTGTTACACCTTTCCATCTTAATTGAATTGAAAAACTAATATTGTTTATGAACAAAGACATAAACATCATAATTATAATATGTGTGTCACGATTACTGTTCCCACAACCACGTTTTGTGCCACAACAACTTCCTTTAGCACTTGTTTGAAATACTTTTTGAATTTAAGCCTCAATTAGATTTCGCTGAAATTCTTAAAATACCAGCGTTAAAATTCGCAATAGCATCACGCCCTTTACCGATGAAAGGTTCACAACATTAATTGGCGTTGTTATTTTGATGCTTCATATTCATAGCACGATCCGAGGGTCAATCTGTCACTTTTATACTGCATTATGGACAGCAAAAATTACAATGTCATCGTGTCTGCAATAATTGATTCAGTTACATGCAGTTCTTTCTGCCTTAATTTTTTCAGTTCTTGGTTTCTAAATTATGAGTAACTAAAGTACTTACTACTACTATTATGAGTAGGCAAGCATGCTACACCTTCGACCACATCATCGCTTTCCATCAGGTGAGATCATGGACAAACGAGTGCCAAGTCTGTAATAAATAATAAAAATAAAACTTGCTGCTCTCCGCGGTTTCACCCGCGTGAGAGGTGATGACGATGATGACGATGATGAAAAGTATTCTATGTGTTATTCCAAAGTTTAAGCTATTTATACCCCAAATTTCGACATTATCCGTTTAGCCGTTCGGCAGTGAAGTATGATGATGATGATGATGATGAAAAGTATCTGTGTTATTCATATCTCTCAAATTTCATCATAACCCGTTCAGCCGTTTAAGCGTGAAGGATGATGATGAAGATGATGATGAACAGCATCCTTTGTTTTATTCCAGGGTATAAGCTATCATCATTCCAAATTTTATCAAAATCCGTCCATCTGTTATCGAATGAAAGCTGCCCAAACAAACAGACAACGTTTCACTTTATATATTCATGGATATTAATATCAGTCTCACAAAACAAAAGCACTTCAAATGCTAGAGCACATTTTTGCTTTTCTATTATGCTCTGTATGATCAAGGTTCAATTGAAAACCAACAGCTTCATAAAATAATTGGCCCTATTGACATAATTTGGGCTCGTCATAATGACACTCTTAAGATTCAGGAACAATATTGTATTTCTCTCAAATTAAAACTCCAAGGATATTAGACAACAATGAAAATGACTGTAATCTTCATTACGAAGCTTTAACCGTCCAAAAATAACACCGCCTTTCACAGCCTCAAAGTACCTGAACCAATGTTCCGAAGGCTCTTTCAGCATCTTTATTACGTTCTTCAAACGTTAGCAGTAACCTCACGTCCTCAATTTCCTTTAAACGCTGCGAACAATAATCAACATTTACTTAATATTCAAAGCTGAAGATTGTCCACGGACCCCTCAGTTGCCACTTCTTAAAGGATTAAACTTGTTTACAAAGTTTGCCTTCTATGTGTTTGTGTTCTTGGTCGAAGAATTATTGCTTCAAATGTAATTTATCCCAGAGAATATTTAGAGATTTATTGTATTATGAAGGCTGTTTGCTGCTATAATGACTAGTAAAATTATTACAAATTATGTATTTTTTTTTGTTTTTTATTGCTTTGTCATTGATTTGTGAGCTACTTTGAAAGTTTCAGGCGGACAGCTAATCAGGAAATGTTCTAAATTTGAATTGCAAGATCCCAGGAAACAAAAATACATAGATACAAAGATAGATACATACATACATACATACATTCAAGTGAAGTTAAATAAAAGCTTTTAGCTACACTCATATCATTTAATTCGGATTATGAACTCAAAAATGGTGGCATAATGACATAAATTGCGCTCGGCACGTCTCTAATAAGAAAAAAAAAGACACTATAACTCTGTTTTTTGAACTAAATAATGTTATAACATATATTTTTCCCCATAAAAGGACTCCGCACTACGAGTGTTTTTGCCATTTAATATCTATGGCGGCGCCTGTTAGACCTTATGCGCGAATTCGCTGTTGACTGGATTTTGACGCCATAATTTACTTTACTAGTACCTAACCAATTTAATGTGTTTTATTTTTGATGATCAAATGTTTTATCCTGATTAAAAATGTGACAAAGTTGTGTTAAATATGTGAAAACAGTGTTCCTGAGGAGAATTTGACTCCACCTGACATCACGGAACAGCAACGAACATGACGTTCGTCATGCAGCTTTTACTTTACCACCAAAGTCAAGAAAATATAACGACATTATATTTTTCATTAAAAGTAAGTTCCTATGGCATGAGTATAGATAAAGTAGTGTATGGAACGGCACCTAACTAGGTATTAAAATACTCGTGTGATACTATTAAAAAACTCGCCTATTGAATACGAGCTGACAACCCGCAAAATAATCACACTAATATTATAAAGGCGAACATTCGCATGTTTTATAAGGGTTTGTCTACGCGTGAGTGTGCATAATATGTTTGTGTGCGTGTGTGTGTGTGTGTGTATGTTTGTTCACGCTTTAACGGCTGAACAGATTTGAATGAAATTTGGTATGATGGAAGCTTATACCACTATATATGTACTGTGCTTATACCCTGAATTAACATATAGGCTACTTTTTATCCCCGAAAATGCACGGTTCCTGAGGGACGTGGGTAAAACTGCGGGGCGCACCTAGTATTTATATAAATTTTATGTTTCTTATTTACTTATATATTTTACTTTTCTTTAATACTTGCAATTGCAACATTAGACTATAGTATTTACATTAGCATAAATAATCTGTTTTTTTTTTTTATAAAGTTACTAACCTGCCTCGTCTCAAGAGTGAATTTCAGGAATCGTATGTATAGAACTAACTCATACTTGGTCTGCAACTGCTTCTTCTCACGTTCTTGACAGTATAGTATTAGTTATATGCCTTGCATTATCTATAATAATAATAATTAAAATTTAAAGCGGCGTTCAGAAAAGTTAAACTCACCATCCAGGTACCACATACACACATATTATAAAGAGTTTAGTTACCGCTAATCTCTGAAACTACCGATCTGAATCTAAAAACTATCTAATAGCATAGAAGATATAATAGTACCTAATGGAAGCTACATTATCCTTGAGTCCTATAGGTACTATTAAGTACTGATAAAAATAATTTTACAACAACAAATCAAATCACAATTTTTCTGAACCAAGTCAGAAAATACAGTCTGTTTTATCGGCATGCGCTGACCAAACGGTGCAACATAAGTGAATTAAATTTACCGCACATATTATTAATTCTGCTAAAAAGTTCACAACTCCATGAATATAACTATTATAGAAAGCCCAAAATAAACATGTTGTAATATAAAACTTATTTTTTTAGATTCAATTTTCTAGGGCTCTTGGTGATAAACGGCATTAATCCTTATTAAAATCAATATCACAGTTGTCTTTCTTATTTCATGTAAATCAATTTGATACCCTATTTCCAATACTTTATTTAACGAATAATTAAAAGTATTATGATGTGTGTGCTGAGCGGCATTCAATTAATTCAGCTAGACCTTTCTTCGCACCAACTATTAGTGTATTCTCTGGTGTAATAGTGCAAAGTCGCGAGTTCGGGCGGACTGCGGTGCAGGTGGTAACTATAATATTTTATAGGTACAAATAAACATTTAGAGAAACCATTAGATAGATAGATAACACTTTATTGCACCAAATGAAACACTTACAAACAAAAATAAAATTAAAAATATAGTACAATCAGCGGCCTTATCGCTAAGCAGCGATCTCTTCCAGGCAACCGTAGGCTATATTGAGACACATGACTATATAATAGAGGTAGTTGTTGGTGTGCAAAGTTAGAGTATAATAAAAAAGAAAGAAAAGATGATTACAAACAAATAATACAAAAATGAATTTGAACAAAATATAAATAGCAAGATAATGCTAATATATATGTAAACTAGCTGCGCCCCGCGGTTTCACCCGCGTCCCTCAGGACCCCTGCATTTTTCGGGGTAAGAAGTAGCCTATGTGTTAATCCAGGGTATAAACTACCTCCATACTAAATTTCATCCAAATCTGTTCAGTAGTTTTTGCGTGAAAGAGTAACAAACATCCATCCATCCATACTTACAAACTTTCGCGTTTATAATACTAGTAAATATATAAACATTATAATAAACTAATAAATATTTTATGGTAGGTACATAAATAATACACATGAGGTATAGATAGTTTCGGTAGGTAGCTTTACAACAGTAGATTGAGTGTAAATTTGGAGATCATCTGCATATAAGTGGTAGGAAGAAGTTAGTTTCTCAGAGATTGAGTTTATGAAAACAGAAAAAAGAAGAGGAGAAAACACACCACCTTGTGGAACACCGGCTGAAGTGTCGTACCAGGAAGATAAATTCTTTTCAAGGCGTACCCGCTGCCGGCGCCCGTACAAATAGCTGTGAAACCAGTCGATCGCTGTTGGAGTTTTTTTTTTCTTTTTTATTACGGACAAGGCAATCGTTTGACCACGATCTCACCTGATGGAAAGCGATGGTTTGGTCGAAGGTGTAGCACGCTTGCCTAGTAGATACCTATTCACTCTTGACTTGAACACACCTGGGTTATAATTTACCGGAAACACTGACGAGGGCAGGGCATTCCACTCCTTTGAAGTTCTTATAATAAATGAAGAAGCGTATCGCTTCGTTCTTGTGCGAGGTATTTCAACCATAAAAAGGAAGGTGGCGCTTTAAAGATCGTCTAGTCGTACGGTGATAGAAAGGTGATGGGGGAATCAGGTTGTGCAGTTCTTGTGCACACTCTCCATAGTGCAATCTGATATATGTTAATAGAGTGTAATATTCCTAAAAGGATATCAAAATCGACATTGTTAAATTCGTTGCTAAAATGTAGCAAACTCGACACTGTTACCTGACTATAATTCATGCCAAGACTAATGTCATCAGTTATTTTCATCAGTGCTGTAACTGTGCTGTGGCCAAGATGAAAGCCAAATTGAAAAGGATTGAGAGTATTATTTATATTTAGAAAATAGCTAAGTTGTTTATGGACAAGGCGTTCTAGGACTTTCGACAGGAAAGGGAGGATAGAAATAGGACGATATTCTGAAAATAGTTTAAGATTCAACTTTTTGGGGAGAGGGATAATTTGTGCTCCTTTCTTTATGGCAGGAAAAACTCCATTGCTAATGGAGTAATTAAGGATATGACACAGGATGGGAAGAATTGTATCAAGGATAGGGAGCATCATATTGCGACTTATACTGTCGTTGCCAACCACGTTTGAAAGAATTGATATAACACATCACAATGTGTGACAAAACTAAAAGAAAAAAGGTGAAAAATCGGGAGCTGATTTATCTGAAAGAAGTTGAATGCTTGACCTTTGATAGTCCCATCAATAAATGTTGTAGACGAAAAGTGTTTATTTAATGAGTAGATATCTAGATTGTTAGGTACGAAGTTTTGATGAGATTTACCAACTTCTATTGATTTAAGAAATCTCCAGACCTTTGCCGGATCTCCATTTTCTGCAGTCTCGTGAATGTGGCGACGTTTTGCATCTCTACACACCATATTACAATGATTCCGAGATTTTACATATTTAGATTTGTTAGTATCATTTGGAAGATATTTAAACTTAGATTTAGTGACAGTTTTTCTATGCATTGCTTTTTTGATATCTTATCATATATCATTAGCTGCCTGAGCGAAGCCGGGGCAGGTCGCTAGTTGATATCTTATCATATATCATTAGCTGCCTGAGCGAAGCCGGGGCAGGTCACTAGTTGATATCTTATCATATATCATTAGCTGCCTGAGCGAAGCCGGGGCAGGTCGCTAGTTGAATTATAAATTAAAAAATCGACTAGCTTGCAGTGTTTTGACAGTACCTATATGGTATCGCTTAAATACAACATTTTCACGGATTTTTTATCAAAACGTGTTTAATGTAGATAAATATTGGAGCAACAACGAAGTGGCTTATCTCTAACAGAAGATGACAACAGGTTGATGATTATAATGATGATTACCATTAAATCTCTCGTTTCAATTCAAATTGTTTAGATAATAATAATTAGCATTTGTTTAGTATTCAAAGCCGAGTGATTCATCGACTGGACCCCTCTGAAAGCTAAAGCTGGTTTAAGTAAGACCCCTCTGTTGCCACTTCTTAAAGGATTAGACTTATTTACTGCGTTTGCTTATCTGTGTTTGTTTGTCATTGTTTGTGTGTGAGTTTTGGTTGTTTTGTTTGAGTTCAATAGCCCCTATTTGTGTTATAATAGGAATGTCTTCCTGCTTTGATAAGATCAATAGCTTTCAAGTTCTGTTAGTGATGGGGCTTAAAAAAATTACAAAAAATGTTCAATTTCAAGAGGTAGCCTCTTGAAATTGAACATCTTTTTGTATTATTTTTTTCGTATTTGTGACTATTAGTCAATATGGTAATTGACCATATTGAATTAAACGACTTTTATGGTGTATTTTTTGGGTCTCTCGTGAATCAAACGATCGTTTTGTGAATAAACGATAAGAGTGCGACGGTTTTACAAAAAGTACTAGTCTAATATTGATATCTGTATTTTTAAATCACAAATATTTCGAATACTAGTTTCTATAGTGTTTGACCCTTATCAATATCATAGCGCTTATTTGCTATGAATAGAATAGAATAGAATAGAAAAAAGTTTATTTGTGATAAGTAGGTACATGATAAGAAGCACAAAGAAAATAAAAATGTGCATGATTTGTCACAAATCAACACACGAAATTCTATGCAGGAAGTGTGTGACGTCATTACGGCAATATGGTCATAGCGAATAAGGGCCCTGCACTTTTATAACCATCTCATAAACATAACAACTAAAACTTTACAGTAACGTCTCAGCCACACTATCATGCATCCACGAGGGTTCACGTCCAAGTTTTTCATGAAACTTGGAAGTTTCCGCCCTCACGGAGCAAGTTCCGTGATATATAGTAGGCATCCTGTGCACAATATACCTTGATCGACCTTTAATATGGTGAGGGTGTTAGTAGGGTAAATTATATTGATCGGTAAATGGTAAATAGTATATTTCATAATAGATGTCTATTCAGAATGCTGTATCCGGACGAGCAGGTTTTTAGCCGAATGGTAAGCGCTACGCCAGCCACCTGGACTGCATTATTCATTAATTTTGCACTTGCATATGCCACGTAATTGTGTCGTACAGTTTTGAAATTAAAACTGCTAACCGTTTTACACCAGGTTAGATAATCGGAACAATTCTAACCAGGTTTTGGTCTATTTGTAGTCCTTTCTGTTATTCTCATTTATTTTAATACAAGTAGCACAGCTTTGCACATGTGGGTATTTTTCCGGAAAGATAAATAAAAAATAGCACACACGCGATGCACTCTTTTTATTTGTCATTTTTCATCAAAATCGATTAAGACGTTTAGTCGTAAAAAGGTAACAAATACATTGAGAGATCGAGTTACTTTTGTATTTCTGATATAACTGTTTGATGTTGGTTGGTAACTGTTTGATGTTGGTTCGAAATGGTCTGTTGTAACACTAGAACCTATTAACAATATAAATCACACTAATATTATACAGACGAATGTTTGTATAAGTGTGTATGTGAGCGTGTGTATGTATGTTTGTTACTCCTTCACGCTCAAACTGCTGAACGGATTTGGATGAAATTTAGTACCAGGATAGCTTATAGGATATATCCTGGACTAGCTTTCCGTGCGGACTACTGTTTATCGCGAAAAAAAGCATTATATATTCTTCTAGGATATTAAAAACCAATGCAAAAGTAGGTATAGCACATCAATGCTCTTGATGTTTTTTGACATACTTGTTATTTCGTTTCCATGGCAACCTTTTCTTACAGCGAGTAATCAACATTTTTCCAGTTTTTTTTTCAGGATAAATGTATTCTATGTTTTATTCCAGGGTATGAGCTATCTCCATTCCAAATTTCATCAAAATCCGTCCAGCCGTTATCGCGTGAAAGCTCCTAAACAAACAAACAAACAGACAACGTTTCACTTTTATATATTGGTATGGAATTAACTCATAGTCTACTTTACGTCAGCATCATCTTTCTCGCGGGTGAAACAAGGGGGCTCAGCTAGTAAATTATAAATGCAAGAATAATTAAAACTTAGATTTTTATAACTTACTAGTGAGTAATTTTCATACTTTTAGCATTTTGATACCCGTTGCAACTTCTAAAGATACACCAATAAGCGTAATTCAAAATCTTTGGCAGCAACGATCGAGGTGTTTTTTGACCACTGACAACTGCATTTTTACTCACGTACTTGAGAGACTTGTTATTATTTTGTTTCCATGGCAAAATGACATTCCGTTCTGTATTTTTAATTACTTGGATTACATTATTACAATTTTCGTAGAGATTTCTAATTGTTTGAATAATCAAATACTGCTCATGTTACTCACTGATAATGTAGCTTTCTATTTATGATATCCCTTAGGATTAGTAAGCTGAAGTGGCAATGGGCTGGTCTCAAAACAGTTGGGGTAGACGTGTTCTTGAGTGGAGACCGCGACCCTCCAGCTAGGTGGAGCGACGATACATAGTGACTGGCAGCAGTTGGAAGAGAAGAGCTGAAGATCGGGCTCAGTGGCGTGCTTTGGGAGATACCTATGTCCAGCAGTGGACTGACACGGGCCGATGATGATAATAAAATCGGATCATTTTCTTTTAGTTTACGAATTCAATTCTTTTCTGTTTATAATATTAGTGTAGAAGTGTAGATACGTAACCCTGGGCTTTGTTTTTCTTCAGTGCCCCCTGGGGCTTATTTTAATGGGCTTTTGGTTGGGCCTCAATGGTCCCAACTGTCACTCATCTCGCACAGCGCCGGCTGCTTTTCTCTCTATCACACATAATGACTCTGTGAATATCGTCAGTTAGACCCAAAACTGCCATTTTCCTATACGTAAAATCTCTATTAACTTTCATTCATCAGTCCTGTCAAACAAATTAACAGCAACTTGTCGCAAACTATATCGATCAAAGAAACCGCCGCTTACGTAAAGTATTGTGTTGTTTCGAGTGTTTAACATCCGTGGAAGTTTGTAGACGCGCGAAGTTTCGCTATAAATTCGCGGACGGTATATTGCACGCCAAGTTTTTCTTGTAGACCTTATGTGATATAGATGTGTCTGATGTTAGTGATAATAATGTTAACAGTAAGGTTAGAATGGAATGTTTAGAGTATGGTTGTTCTGGTAGAGGCATGGATTGTTGCCGTTTGGGGCCGGTCGCCTTTTTCATAACGTGGGTACTGTAAGAACCAGTATTAGGGAATTCAGAAAATATGCTGCGGCATTTTATTTTTAAAAGCTTTTATTTAACTTCACTTGTATGTATGTATGTCATACATCTATGTATTTCTGCCTGTCAAGGAATCTTGCAGTCCAAATTTCGAGCACTTCACGGTTAGCTATCTGGCTGAAACTTTCAGGTTCAGGTAGCTCACAAATCGATAACAACGAAAAAAATAAAAACTTGCAAACTTAAAAAGTGACGAAGAAAAAAAACCATAACTTAAAACCTATTTTGTAATAAAAAGAATTACAAAATAGGTTTTAATTAATTAATTTAATTTTACTTATTCTTAAGTAAGTATCAACATCACCAGGACGCCTGCCAATCGTGGTGATTATGGTAAAAACCTCCAATTATGCTAAAACCCTCCAATTATGGTTATATTCTCCAATTATGGTAAAACCCTCCAATTATGGCAAACCCTCAACTTATGGGGGAGACCTTGTTCAGGGTGTATCTCTTCGGGCTGATGATGATGATGTGATGTGATGGATAGTTGTGGGTTCAAATCCCGTTCCGTAATGCAGATTATTATTATGATGTTTTTTAAATACTGCTCTGCCTTTAGTGTTCCCGTTTATTACGAATATTTTGCACTTTCCAGACTAAAAACTTGTCACTCTAAATTAATATTCGAATGTTTCTTTTCTTTCTTCTTTTTTTAACCCGACTTGACGGAGTAAAAAAAGAAGAAAGAAGTATTGTTTTTATCAGCTTATGTATGTATTTCTGTTCCTTTGTGGCACTATATAGGCCAAACGCATGGACCAATTTTGATGATACTTACGTCAATAGATTTGCATTAATCTTGCTAGTGGTAATAGAGACATGAAATTAATCAAAAAAAAAAAAAAAAAAAAAAATGAAACGTACGAACTATTTTAAGTGAAGTATCATTGAATAGGTATTTGAAAATCATTTTTTCATTTCGAATGTCCTCATAGGATCTATAACGATTTAAAGTTGGTTAGCAACTATTCTCAGTCGGGTTTTTCTATGTGCGTACACTTTCTTGTTTTCTTACTTTCCACAAGTACCACATGAGTCTATCACGTATGGCCAGTTTCGTGAGACGTTGACGTCTGTGGCTACTATAATAATATTCACGTAACAAAGTTCTATCTCCACGGTTTCGTGCGTAGTAAAAGGGGAGCATCGGGAGAGTTGGGCTGACCCGCGCTGCGCAGTTTGATTTATATTCTTGTGCTTAGTGTTTATGGTAGGCAACGAGCTTATGAACACTGTCTATTAACCGTAGTTTTACGGTTATTAAATTATGGTTGTCTGAATACCTTCTGCTTCTTTTTACTCCACTACGCCGAAACAAGGGAAGGGTAATGAGTTTAACAGGCTATGTATGTATTTATTTATTTTAGTTTGTGTGACGAGATGAGCAGGTCACTCGCCTGATGGTAAGCAGCACGCCTGCATAAGAATTGCAGTGCCACTTAGAACTTCGATGGTTGCAAAGTCTTGCACATCACTGCACTGCGCTCCTCACCCTGAGACATTGGTTGTTAAGTCTCATTGCCCAGTAATTTCACTGGAAACATTGCCCTTCAAACTGAAACACAAAAATGTTTACACACTACTGCTTGGCGGTTGAATATCTGACAAAGGTGTGGTACGTAAGAGGGGCCTCTATTTCTAAGAAAATGTGGATGTGGATGTTCCACAATACCCCGTCGCCCCTATTGGTTCGATTTTGACAATAAAGGTATCAATTTACCCGACTACGGTGAAGCAAAGGAAGGGTCATGGTGTACAAACTAAAAACTTGTTGCGATTTTGACAAGTGATGTATCATCAATCGATTCTTCTTCACCGTAAGAGTATTATAGGCTATTTTTTACGAGACCGTATTCGGGTTTTGAAAAAAAATACCCGTCTACTGTCAAATCCCATTTTTATTTTATATAATGTCGGCAACATAATATTGCACTTTTAAAAGACAAAAACTAAGCGTCTCTCGAAAAAAGAAAACGAAACTTATAAATATTCGAATACAATTATGTGAACTGTCTTAAGTTCTCTTCAGGGCATAATAATGAACAGATTTACTAAAGCGGATTAACAGATATAGCGGATAACAGTAACAAAGCATGTGAACACATAAAGCTAAGTTAGTTATATAAATATTTTGAATTTGAAGGTTTTGTTCCTGCACTGGTTTAGAAATGAATCTCGCACAGTAAAAGGAAATATCTTCTGACTCTACCGGTCCTTCGGAAATACGCACGCTAGAGAAAACAGTACCAACAAACCCGAGAACAAGAGCACGAATTAGGCTGTTACTGTCAAAACATCGCTATGCCAAGACTAGACAGCTAGATGCGAGGCAGCAGTCTCGCTGGGCCAGGTAGTCTGATGGCTTATAAAATATGTAGATAGTAATGTTGCTGTCGAAACATTGTTACTGTCAAAACATCGCTATGCCAAGACTAGACAGCTAGATGCGAGGCAGCAGTCTCACTGGGCCAGGTAGTCTGATGGCTTATAAAATATGTAGATAGTAATGTTGCTGTCGAAACATTGTTACTGTCAAAACATCGCTATGCCAAGACTAGACAGCTAGATGCGAGGCAGCAGTCTCGCTGGGCCAGGTAGTCTGATGGCTTATAAAATATGTAGATAGTAATGTTGCTGTCGAAACATTGTTACTATCAAAACATCGATATGCCAAGATTAGACAGCTAGATGCGAGGCAGCAGTCTCGCTGGTCCAGGTAGTCTGATGGCTTATAAAATATGTAGATAGTAATGTTGATGTCGAAACATTGTTACTGTCAATTATCGATATGCCAAGACTAGACAGCTAGATGCGAGGCAGCAGTCTCGCTGGGCCAGGTAGTCTGATGGCTTATAAAATATGTAGATAGTAATGTTGCTGTCGAAACATTGTTACTGTCAAAACATCGATATGCCAAGACTAGACAGCTAGATGCGAGGCAGCAGTCTCGCTGGGCCAGGTAGTCTGATGGCTTATAAAATATGTAGATAGTAATGTTGCTGTCGAAACATTGTTACTGTCAAAACATCGATATGCCAAGACTAGACAGCTAGATGCGAGGCAGCAGTCTCGCTGGGCCAGGTATTCTGATGGCTTATAAAATATGTAGATAGTAATGTTGCTGTCGAAACATTGTTACTGTCAAAACATCGATATGCCAAGACTAGATGCGAGGCAGCAGTCTCGCTGGGCCAGGTAGTCTGATGGCTTATAAAATATGTAGATAGTAATGTTGCTGTCGAAACATTGTTACTGTCAAAACATCGATATGCCAAGACTATACAGCTAGATGCGAGGCAGCAGTCTCGCTGGGCCAGGTAGTCTGATGGCTTATAAAATATGTAGATAGTAATGTTACTGTCGAAACATCGATATGCCAAGACTATACAGCTAGATGCGAGGCAGCAGTCTCGCTGGGCCAGGTAGTCTGATGGCTGATAAAATATGTAGATAGTAATGTTTCTGTTGAAACATCGCGGTGCTGAGACTAGACATCTAGATGCAAAGCAGCAGTCTCGCTGGGTCAGGTAGTCTGATGGCTAATAAAATATGTAGATAGTAGTGCAACAATTTTTGTTACAACAAGCACAAATAAAAAAAACGGGAGATGCCCGATTTTTACCTTAGTCTCTTTCTAAACGAATAAAAATAAACTTCAGCAATAGATAACTTTTAGTGGTTGTTTAAAACTGTTCTTTTTAATTATTTTTTCAAAAAAACTTGAGTTATGAGAACCATTAACAAAATACTCAATGAAATAAAACATATATATTATTATATGATTATCAGTCAGTCCAGCAATGAACGTCAGTCGACTATTACTCGGTAAACTCATAATAATTTCAATCATCAAAGTTGCACCGATACCACAACAACTCATTCAAACCGGACAGTTTTCAAAAAGTCCGAGCGAGTTGCAGAACTTGCAGAGCGAGCGAACGACACATTGTGCAAGGTGGCAGCCCTGCACCGCATTGTACCAGCGGTACCCTGCGGTGATCAGACGCCCAAACAATGCCGTGTCGCCGACGGATTAAAAGTTTCACTTGATGTGGACAAGTTGGAGACTTGCGGCGGTTGGATTTTGTTGAGAGCTTGATACATAAGTAAAATGTTTAAGGAGAAGCAACGGAAAAATTATGTATAATTTGTAACATAATTTTTTCTTCGTTTTTATTGACGAACGTTGAGACTAGAACCAAATAAGTAATCTAATTTGTATTGCACGTTTTCGTAACGCTCGGTTGCAAGGAGAAACCTTCGAAAGTGGCGGCAGGAATCAGTACAAAATCATCAGTTCTGTTTTCACGTTCTTCACTTTTTACAATATATCGGTGTATGTATGTCATTCACGATGATAACCAAACTGTGGTGGAAGGAATTCATACCAATAAATAAAAGTAAAAAGTTATCTGTTTGTTTGTTTGTTTATTTGTTGGTTTATTTGGGGTTCTTTCACGGCTTGACAGATTTTGATGAAACTTGGAATGGAAATAGCTTATACCTTGGAATAAAACATAGGATACTTTTATCCCGGAAAATTGAAAGTTTCCAGAAGAAAACTGAAAATATTAAAAAATGTTGATTACTCGCTGTAAGAAACGGTTGCCATGGAAAAGAAATAACAAGTATGTCAAAAAACATCAAGAGTGGTCATTGAATTACAACCAAAATGTAGTGGTGCTATACCTACTCGTACTTTTGCATTGGTTTTTAATTTCCTAGAAGAACATAAACTGCCTTATTTATAAAAAGTTAAGCAATGATTAGTAATACTGCGCACTACAATATTGTACTGCGCAGTACTAATTGACGTTTATTAACTTTTTTATAAATTAGGCCGAGGATGTTTTTTTCGCGATGAAAATTGATGATATTCACGCGGACGAAGTCGCGGGCGGGGAAACTAGTTTAAAATATACTACAGAAAATATATTACGCTCTTAGAAGAAAATCTATTTATATGTTTAATCACAAGTTCAACAAGTGAAAATTGTTCATAGGCCTCCCCCACAAATCGCCACAACGAGAAGTTGCACGCTGCTTGCATCCAGCGGCTCTCACCAGCGCCCTTATTCGTTATGACCACCATATATACGTAACACTGTGCGTTACAATATCTTCGTTGAAATATTCGTGCATTGTCGTAATGAGGTCACACATTTTATGCAAGGAATGGCGTTTGTAATAATGAATAATCGCCCAAGTCATTGGTCTACAACTGGGCCATCCTGCTATGTCTTGCAGTCTGGTCGCCATTCGAGAGCCTATCTTTCCCAATGGTTGCCTATCGGTTCCACGAGCTATGTAGCCTGCGCTATTCCCCGACGTCGCTTTTAACATGAACCAGCAAACCAGCGATGTTTTTACTAATCTCAACTTCGGGATTCTCGCAACTTATCCGCACGGATTTATTTTGTACTGTTACCTCATATTGGACAATGAAAAGACTTGGCATAATATTTCAATGAGCTAAGGTATTTTTACATTTCCATGAATTATCGATAAGGGTACTGAAATAACAAATGAAACTATTTCTTACTTCTAAGCTCATAGTGCTTTCAAAACTCAGATATCCATAACTAGATCAATGTTTTATCTTTTTCAAAGACTCACGTTCCAAGAATTTTGTTTTAGGTTTTGGATTTATGTTACTATCTCAGTATTATACTGTACATTTTGATATCACTGCAGATTTTGACATCCTATTGGCAATTCTCAGCTCTATTAACATATCTCCTTCGCTAATCGACTGGTGTCACAGTTATCTGTATGGACGCCGGCTGGATTGGAGCTAGTGTTCCTTAGGGCGGTGTTGTATCTCCTCTTCTGTTTGCTTTATTTATCAATTCAATAACTCATTCTCTTACTTCTTCCCACCACCTTTATGCAGACGATCTCCAAATCTATACACAGGCTTCACTTGGTAAATTAAGTGAAGCTGTTGACATAACGATTTATATCACCAATTTAACAACACCAATTTATATCAAATTGCTAAATGGAGCAAACGTTTTGGGCTAAACCTCAACCCAAAAAAAAACTCAAGTAATTGTCTGAGGGAGCTCTAGACTAATTGCTAGGGATGATTTTTCTGTACTCCCAAAGGTAACATTCGATGATGTTGTTGTGCCATACAGCGTACAAGTAAAAAATTTAGGTATCTTGATGGACAATTGTCTTTCGTGGGCTCCTCAGTAGGCTTCAGTAAGCCGAAAGATATTTGCTTCAGGAGCATCCCTTAAAAGGTACGTAACTTCCTTCAAACTGCTACTAAAGTTACGCTTGCGCAAACTCTTGTTCTCCCAATCCTTGATTACGCCGATGTATCTTACCTTGATCTCACGGAGAACCAGTTGAATAAGATTGAGCGTCTCCAAAATTATTGCATTAGGTTTATTTTCGGTCCCCGTAAATATGATCATGTATCCTTATACCGCGATAAGCTCAAGTGGCTGCCCATACGACTTCGCCGGAATACTCATATACTGTCTCTTTTATACAATATATTGTTCAATCCTTTAACTCCCGTCTATTTGAAGGATCGATTTGAGTTTCTTCATTGTTCCTATCTTTGTTCCCTTAGGTAATCAGAAAACCTTCAATTGAAAGTGCCTATTCATAGAACTGAAGAAGTTGTTCGTCTCTGGAATGCACTCCTAATGAACATCAGTCAGACTCCGTCGCTTGCAATATTTAAAAAGCTAGGTATCTTATCTTTCTCAGTCATTGTAACTAGGATCTCCTTAAATTTTAGAGGTATCTATGTGTTGGTATATTATTATTATTTTTATTTGTTTAATTTTTATATAGTATGTGTATTTGTTTTTTTTTTGTATTTATATTTTTTTACTAATTATTTCTTTAAACATATACTTGTTTATTGTTTACACCGCCATCCTCTCTCACTCCATTATTTCTTTCCATCCAAAGCTTGACTGGAACAGATCGCTTTTAGCGATAAGTCCACCCGTTGTACTTTAGTTATAAGATTGTTTCTATTTGTTGTAATTTTTTGAAAACTGCTATGCAATAAAGTATTATCTATCTATTTATCTATAAATATTTTTTTGAGGACAGATCTTTTTATTTATAACCTTGATCTTGTTTAATACAATAATATTTATTTGAATAAAAACAAATCGACACCGAATGGTTTCTGTAAAAAGTTCTGAACCAATTACGATGAAATTAAGCACTTTCCAGAATTATGCCCATTTAAATTCTGCTAAGAAATATAATGAGAATCACCTATTTTATAAATCTGGAATTACACAAAAAATACTTGAACATATTAAGTTTATAATCTACAAATCACAACTAATCTGTAATTATTATTGTTTATATTATAATTAATATTCTTTTCTTACCATTATGCCATACAAATTATCAAACAAAGCCACTGTGTCATCAACACTAAATGCGTATAGTTTTAATCTCCCCTCCCCTTCCAATATTCGTTTGAGTATTACATAGTTCTCTCTCAAGGGAGGGTAGAGCTAAGTAATGCATAAACTCTAACATTGCCTCACTGCAGCCATTGTTACGCATTTTTAATTAAAAAAATACTGAATATTTTGTGTGGGTTATGGTTAGCAACACGATATTTTTTAGATATTGATGTTGTAATAGTCTTTAAAATATGTTATTTTTCAATTAATTAGTTTCTCCACTTTACTTTTTGTGCTTCATCGTCGACCGCAACATCGATTTCCATTACTTTAGGCCGTAGTCAAATTATTACTTATATCAGGGCTATACAAAATCACACTACTATTTAATTCATTTATCAAATACTAACTGTTCGTTTTGCGGGGTAAAAGTAAAAGTAGCCAGTGTCCTTGCTCATTATGCACACAATTTGTCACATTTCATCAATATCGGTTTAGCCGTTTAACCATGAAAATATACATAACAAACATACAGAGTTGTTTTCGCATTTAGAATATTAGTGTGATGATTTGACAAAGAGATACATTAAAAAAAGGTTGGGACTTAGAGTTGAACTATATGAAAAGGGTTCCGTACGATGAATATATTATCTCACAATATTGAGACATTTACCAAGTTATTTTTAGACCATGGACTTCTTATAAGATTCTCTATAATCTTTACGTGAAAAACTATTTGACATACTGTTTCTAAATTTTAGGTTCAGTTGGTTCGGATATAACAGATAGTAATTCATTATCTATTTTCTTAAATAATTAGAAAACTTTTGATAATTATATACTACAGTACAGTTTGAAAAACTAATATTATAATTTTCTAATTTGCTCCCCAAAAGAGAGTTCAAAATTAATTAATTTATTTTACACGTCCATGTTTGGGTCACAGAAATTCATATATGTACCAAATTTCAACTTAATCGGTCCAGTACATTTGGAGCAAATTGGTTGTGATAGACGGACAGATAGACACAGCAGTGATCCTATAAAGGTTCCGTTTTTGTTATAGCACAACAAATCTAATCGTTCTTACTACTTTGGATACGGACTGACTAGCTGTGTCAGTTTGCGCATGTCAGGGACTCTCAGGCGGCCTGACAAACTCTGATACCAGAGGCCAGGTCCTCATACGACATGCAAGCAATATCTTTGCGCAAAAAAAACCATACAAAATATCTAAAATTATTTACAAATCTGCATAACTTGTTATATTACCGCGGTTAGGCTGGCTGGAGTCCGGAGCCTCTTAAAGATTCAAAGAGTAAGATAAACTTTTTAATCATCAACTAAACCAAATCAACATTTTGTTGAACTATATCTTCTTCTTTTAATTAACATTAGACAGTCTCAAACAAACCTTTTCTTATAATCTCGCAACGGACAATAGGCAAAAGAGTTGAAAATCTGAAAGGTCGTCGAGAGGCTGAAAACGTCGAATTGCAAAAAAAGTCGCCGGGTGTTAATAACCCTCCACCATTGTGCCAATAGTGAGACATTTTTAATTAAGAAAATCGGCAGCACATTGTCATTTAAAGGTAGGATGTAATCGGAGACAGAGACTTAAGTTTAGGTATATTTTGGAAAGAAAAACACGTTTACGAAAATCGTTTGTTACATTCAGCTAAAATTATTTCGATGCCAAAATAACTTTTAAAATACTTACAAGTCTTCTTGACACAAAAATGTGTGAATTTTACAAAAAGAAAATACAAGGCATGTATTTTCTTTTTGTAAAATAAAAGGCAAGGTGAATATCCATGGATATGAAATAATTCCACTGTTGTAGCTTCAAGAATTGCTTGAATTGTTACTGTGGTCGTTGAAGTGTACCGAAGTACAAGGTTTCTTTCAACTTTTTAAGAATTAAATTTTATTTTTTGTATATTCACTCACATAAAGTTATATATATTATACTGACTTCATCTTCCACCATCGTCATAGAAATATAAATGAAGAGGGGAAAGTCCGTCAATGATTTCTTCGCTGCTATTGTTTTTGTCGCGGATTGACGAAACTTCCCTTTGTCCCCCCTAATAGATGCATTACGGAATGAAGCCGTTTCAATTGGAGTCGCCCTGAACAGCTGAAAAGCTCTGACACCTTTGTTTTGGTGTAAAGTTTGTTGAATGAGTAATTTGGAAAATTGTGAGTGGAGTAATTATATTGTATGTTTGTTATGATGAAAACATTTTGAAATAGGTGTGTGGAAGAATGATGTTACGGTTACTGTTTTTTTTTTTGCATATACATATCAATTAAAGTTATCTAGCTTGCTTTTTTTGGGTGATTTTGAAGGTTCAGATCACTAGCATCTCCGTTTCAGCTTGGGCAAAAATGCTTTCGTATGTCCGGATGTCCATCTGTCTGGATCTCTGTTCTCCTCTACAGGTCGCATTTCTCAACCGATCTAGATGAAACTTGGTATACAGGTTATAAAAGTTTCAAAAAAAAAACAGTTGTCGGAGATTTTTGATTGAGGGTGTGCTTCCTCCAAAAAGATGCAAAAAGGGAATATCTCCGCCTTTTTAGATCAATGTTCGATGGTTCTTATTTTATTTGGAAGGTATTAATGTTACTACCTTCCAAATAAAATAAAAACCATCGATTGGTCTCATAAACATTTGGTGAGGATCTTATGAGGATCTTTGGCATAATGATCAGAATAGCTCTTCAAAATGCAGTAAATTGCTCACTCTTAGGTTTCTACCAGTCGAATCAACCCTTTACCCACTAGGGTAGGGATTGCTGGAGCACCTTGGTTACTAATGTTAGTTGTACAATAAGGTAACTAGATGGCGCTACTGTTCACCGCTAGACTGTTTACAGCTCACAGAGCCACTAGTTTGTATTTGTATTTTTTGTTTTAGTGCTAATAACATAGTGGTATTTATCTTGATACTTAGAAAAAACTAATTTCTATTTTTACTAGAAAATTACTCGTAACTCTTAGTCACATCATAAAAATAACTAAAAAAAATATATAGTTTCAAGCACTTGGCTAAAATTTTCACAATGTTCAAACGAAATGATAGAATGCAAAAACTCCATCCAGAAATTAGCAAAGCAAAGCACGCGCTTATGTCGCAGGCAGTGCGTTCAAATTGGAAAATTCCCGAAGTGTCCGGATCGTGGCCATTGATCACCGACAATAGGACCAGTTGAGAGCGCACTAATCTTTTCATTAAAAAGCGATTATTCGCTGCATGGCCCGCTGCACTAATAGGAATAAAGAAAAGGCCCCTTTAATACGACACTTCAACACGACTTTATGTCCGACACCTAAGGCGCAAAGCCCAATAAATCGTTGTTAAAATAGCTTTGTGGTGTGAGCCCTCTACAATATGCCACGCAGCACTCGTGGCAGACGCGATGACATTTCAATTTGAATTCTTGTTGCGAAAAACGGAGATGTTATTAAAAAAAGTTTTTTGTTAGGAAGAATTTACGCGCTTGATTAGAATGCCGCGGCGTGGTTGAGCGGTTTTTAACTAGGAGATTAACATTTTGTTAGAGAAATGAGATTGAGAGTGCATTTGTATAAATGCAATCAAGGACGACGCAAAATTAGTTAAGTTTTGTTATGTTTTAGAACGTCCACCAGCGCGCAGGTATCGTCTCTTAAAAAACATAAAGCAATCAAAATAAGTAGTAATCATAATCCTTATGGTATTAGTCAGTCCAGTCCACTGTTTGACAGAGGTCTCTCTAATGACACTCTATTGACTTTGATAGTTCTTGTAAATACAAACACAAAGGTAGGTAGTAATGTAACACGAACCATTTAATTTATAGTATTACTACCGGCTATGTGACTCACGTGTAAACACGTGTCGAAAACATCGACCTAGATTTGAAAGAAACCAAAAAGTGGGTAGGTGGGTTTTGTTTTTTTATGAACCATCTAGTTGCAAAATAAGTCACCGTCACGTGTTCACACATTCAAAATAAGTCACCGTCACGTGTTTACACATTCAAAATTAGTCACCGTCACGTGTTCACACATTCTAAATAAGTCACCGTCACGTGTTCACACATTCAAAATAAGTCACCGTCACGTGTTCACACATTCACCAGTGTTGATAGGCTTCTATATGTTTTTGATGTATTTTGTTTTTATACGTCCATGGTAATCCTGTGTAGGTATAGTTTATTGACATTCGTCGGTTGGGCTCATGACATTTTTATCAAAAACTGATTTCCCACAATAACGTAAACGGAGCTGCGGTGGAAGCTACTAAAGAAGTCTGACCTAAAACAGCTCCAAGTAAGCTCTCAGTAACCGATCTAATCCAATATACCCGCAAAAAGCCAAACTTTCGCCTGATCCAATTTGGTATGCCGACTCCGTGCGCCTACAAAAATACAAGCACTAAGCAAATATAAGTAGTGCCAAGTTAATCTTCTAAGTGCCTTTAGAACATACCTCATTAGAAATAACGCTCTTATGGAAGTTTTCCGCTTAGGGAAAAGCACGTGTTAATATTACTGTATAAATCAAAAACATTTCCGGTAAGGGGCCACCCCTGTGAAACACGTATACTGTAGGGAACAAGATTTTGCCTTCGGTTTTGCTTGTGAAAACGAGTGAGTGATATTATGTGTGTCAAACATTGATCGTCGTCCTTCAGCCTCTAACATTCTCACTGCTGGGCTTTCTCCCAGAGAGATAGAGAGAGAGAGGATGTGCCATAAACTATCACGCTGGCTCAGTATCAGTTGATGGATGACATGACTTTTAAGTTTTAGGAAGAAGTACTGCATATATATATTCAAAAATGTATGCTCAGAATAGTCATATCGTTGGATTTTAACCCTTCGTCTTCCGCAAGCAAGAAGAACCTCAAAGGTCATTGGGCTTTTTCAGACCCGGAATATAACGGTCAAGAAGAGTTTATTTTTATTTTCATAGAATACCTGAAATATCTTTAATAACGTGGTAGAACAACTCCGACTACTTGCTCTCATTTTTCAAACCCAAGCATATAAATCTTCTTCTTTTTTTTATGAATACAATTTTTATTGTTCCAAGTCTCTCACTTCCCACTTCCCAGCAAAGCAGCCTATCATTATAAATCAGAGCCATTTATCTGTATATCCTGTGCCCGTATTACGCAACTTTTAACCTACAATTTCAATCCAAATTATATAAGTTTATTGGGATTACTTTTGTTTGTATTGGGATTACGCAACTTGGCTTGCCCCTTTTCATGCCTTTTTAATCAATAGTTAACAATTTAAATTTGTCTCTTACCGTATTATAAAATACTAGTGACCCGCTCCGGCTTTGCACTGGTAGATATATTGTAAGATTATAGTATTATTCGGTTTAACGCAAGAAGAGGTTGAATTACGCTTACTGGCTCTAAACCTTAACTATTATAAAGAGAAAAGTTTTAATTTTTGTATGTTTGTTTTTGTAATATGCGGTTTTCCTTGCTCCTTGATTCTGAAAGCACGTTACGCATTCCCGGCTGTTAGTGATTAATTGCAGTCGTTAAGCCTTGTCAGAGGCCCTCGGGCGGCTTGACAAACTCTGACATCAGAGGCCAGCACTACCTTAAATTACATACATAAAAGCACAAAAGCTGTTGTACAAGGAAGACTTAATGTTCTGCATCATTTTTACCAGTCACCAGTTGTAAGAAGGATGGTTCTGGTTGGTGGTGTTTGTACCACTCTACCACTTCGGTATAGTTTTTACCACTCTACCACTTCGGTATAGTTTTTTTTATTATTAATCCGTGTGAAGATATTTTTTTTATTAACGTATTGACCTTATTCGGACGGACATAATATTATTTGAAACACACTTTGTAATGTCTGTTTGTATGTTATTTGAAAACTGCATAACAATAGTATTTTTTTTGTATTTTTCAAATCATAACTGAACAAGAAAAATGTACAATCAATTTTTCATGTTCAGTTTTACGATAAATAACGAAAAGTTACTCTGAGAGCTCTCCCAGCGCTGGTCTCTCTCAGATATTACGAGGTACTCGTGTTCAATCTCCTTTTGTAAGTATGTGCCCAGGAATGTAGTCCGGGATCCGCCGGCGATTATTATCGCATTGTATTGTGTCGTCAAGTGTCGCGTTATCGAGTTGTCAATCTGTTTTGAGGACCGTTCAGCTGTAGCGGTTGAGTTTGTGAGTGGAAATTGAAAATGTGTTGCTATTGTGTGGTCCTGTTTGTTTTTAAGTGTGTGTACGTACTTACTTACGTTTAAGTTGTTGTTTATTAGATTGTTGTTAACATTTAAATATCGTAATGGTGTACCTAAATAATTATACTACTGTTTTAACTTAATGTTCTGACAAAAATAGTAATTGAAAATTAAAGATATCAGATTAGTGATGTGATGCTACTAGTATTATCCTAATTATTATTAGCAAGTTAATACACAAAGCTATTGAATAACAAAAAATTAATATGTTTTATTAGATACACTCGCGACGCGAGCAATGAAACCAAACGCGCAATCAGAGGCGTTTTTAGTCTATGTTCCTAACACTTCATGTCAAATGATTCAGTAGTTTTGGTCAAGCCAAAACTACTGAATGAATTCTCTTGAAACTTGGTATGATTTGAGTTCATACTACGAGGTAAGACATAGGATACTTTTTATTCCGATATATTTAGCATGGTTCCCTTGGGAGAGGGGATGAAAATCAAAATGCGTACTTAGTTGTAATTCATTAATGCATAGTCGAGTGGAGACCACGTTTAGGCAAACGTGGTGTAGGATGACCTGTGGCCAGGTGAAGTGACGAAAAGTGCCTGGAAGAAAATGGATTAGGAGAGCTAAAGTCTGAGCTCAGTGGCGTGCATTAGCAGAGGCCTACGTCCAGCAGTGGACAGAATAGGCTGATAATGACGAAGAACGTATCATCCGATTTCATTCATTATTTTTTTGTTAGAAAGGAGGTACTTTAAAAATTGTCATGTATATGTTTCAAGGTTATCGGTTTTGTTGTTTTGTATGAAATCAAACGGGCGCAGGTTCGAATCCTGCGAGGTGCAATCATTTGTGTGATGAGCAGAAATGTTTGTTACCGAGTCATGGATGTGATATTCGTATTTATGTATGTTTATCCGTTATCTAGTGCCCATAGTACAGGGTATCCTAGTTTGGGGCTAGGTAATTGGTGTGGAATTGTCCCGAATATATTTATATTTATTTTAATTTTATTATGTCCAAATAACTTAGAACTCAAAATGTACAGGAACTTTTGAACGTACGGATTTTTCATATTAAGCTGTCCTTCACACTTTTTTTATATAGGATTAATGGATATAGCGTCGGTAGCCTATCGGTTCAATAGTGCAACTTAGAATCCAACGATACCGGGTTCGATCCAATGACTTTTCTAAGTTATGTGCAGTTTTTCATCACTCCTTGCTTAGAAGGTCACGTAAAGCCGTCTGCTGCAGCTGTTATTGATTAATAGCACTCGTTAATCCGTATCAGAGGCCCTTGGGTGGTCAGACGAACTCTGACACCAGAGTCCAGCACTACCTCATACGACAAACAAACAAATAGTGGATATAGGCTTGTCACCGTAGACACGAAAATCTTGAAATCAGTTGCTTGTCGTGACGCGCACGCGCAGTATGCGCAATGTTAGATATATCGGCACCCGATGATCGACTGGTTATATTCCAAAAATGTGTATAGTACTAGATTTTTGGCATGTTGTTAGATTAGATTCCAGTAGTGTAGAACTAAATTTGCAGCTTCAAAAGACTGAGCTAACTTCGAGGTGGTTCCTCGGAAAATATAGTTTTTTAATAATTTTGTTCTTCAGATTTTGGCTTATAACTTCTAAAAGGTGCCACCCGCCGAAAACATATCAATCACTTTTATAAAGAAAACAATATTTGCTATCATTTGATTCAAACCGCAGCTCTGTTTTTTTTTTAAAAGCCTGATGTACAGTTATTCAAACATTGGCCTTTTCCCCTTAAAAGTTAGAAATTGTCGTTTTATTCGCCTTACGAGCAGAATATCAGCTATAATACTCATTCTACGAGAAAACTCATGAGTAAAAGTTTTAGAACAGTCATTTAACTATAATAAAAGCACAAGCGAAACTTTGTAGAACTAAAATTTCTTCTGTAATCTGGACAAAACCAAAAATTAAGGAATTTGGATTTTTCAAGATATGTATATTGTTATTAATACTGGACAGGTATCTACTGTAATGTATTAGTATGATATTACATTTCTAAATTTGATTTATTAACAGTATATCACAACTACATATTTTTTTACCTAAATCTTATTTCTGTTCGTTTGTTCGCGCATCACGTAAACACTACTGTAATGTATCAATTGTAATGCAGTTTTCATTGATGGATAGCTTATAGTCTGACTTAAAAATTGATATACTTGGTATCTCAATCCGATGTGTAGAAGCCTAGCAATTTATAAAAATCTTTTTGAAGGCTGCAGGAATTTTAATTAAATAGTGGTATATTGGTATTTTAGGTCTTGAAATTGCACATAGAGTACTTTTAACCTAGAGAAATGACCACGCGTGCGAAGCCGCAAGCACAGCTAGTCCATAAATATTATGGCAAAAAACTGTAACCAGCTCCTAAACTAGCCATAGTTTACGGTCGTGCGCGGGCAATTATTTGACAATTTGCGGCGACAATGTCGTGCGATTGTTGTCACGCCACTCGCGAGCCTCTCGGCCACTGAAGAAGGAGTAAGGAGGGGATTAGATTAGGGTTGTCAACTGAGCAAGATAAACTTTACATTTCAGTTTATAGTATAAAAATTGACTAGGATTAAAACAAAAACTAAAAATATATCTAGTTTCGTGTTACAGTGACTGCTACTACTCCTATCATTAATTAGCTCAATATTATTATGGTCCCGTTTTGAGGTTAGGGTAATAGGAGAAATACTCTATAATTACATTTCTCATTGCTATCTAACCTCTAGAATTTTTATTAATACATATAATTTTTTCAAATATAAAAAAGCAAAAACCTAAACCAACACAACCAACATAAACAATTAAACCTACATCTAAACCAAAAAACTAAACTAATAATCTAAAAATAATTGGTGTTCATGTGGCATCATCGCTTTCCATCATGCATAGTCGGTAATAAAAAAAAATTGCAAAATAAGTCGTTTTCTTTTTGAAAAATAAAATATAGCTCATGTTACTCGCTGATAATGTAAATTTTTATAGGTAAAATAGTTTTTAAAATCGCTTAGGTATTTTTTGAGTTTATCCATCACATAATAATAATAATTCATTTATTGATTGCAGATACAGGTTAATTATAAGGTATTATATATAAACAATGTTTGGAGCTCTGTTACTTGCCATTTAGGCATGCAATTAATTTGAGTACATATTATTAATAATAATAATATGTCTCACTCACACTCGAAAATTAAATTAATAATTACTAAAACATTTCATAAAATAAACATGCATTCAAATTATTAAAATATTACATAGTCAGTCTAAAAATTTATTAAATATAAAAATAATTAAAAAAACACCGGAACTAAAAATATATATTAGTAGTAGCAGCCTGAAGCAGTGCCACCAATTCATATATTCCTTACCTATTCTATGTCAATTTCATTTCCAAAAATTCCTTTATTGTATAGATACATTTTTACTTAATATATTAAATAATTCTCTTTTAAAACTATTTCTTAACATTTCTTTTATCCTATCTGGTAAATGATTGTATAGGACAATTGGTTTATAGAAAGCGCTCTCTCTGTAGCTAGCCTTTTTTGGATGTGTTGTTAAAATTTTATTTTTCCTTCTAGTTTCATAATTGTGTTCAGTATTCATTTTTGTGTAGTAATGTGCGTTGTATCTTATAAATAAGCATGATTCATAAATATACAGAGCAGGTAACGGAAGGATACGGTGCTTTTCGAAGAAAGGCCGAGAACTTTCTTTCGGTTTAAGACCACAAATTGCTCTCATACATTTCTTCTGAGCTTTCAAACAGGACTCTTTTTCTGTCGAATTCCCCCAAAACATCACACCATACCTAAGATTCGATTGAATATAAACATGATACGCCATGAATGCAACATTAACAGATGAAACCTTTCATAGTCTTCTAAGTGCATAGACAAACTTATTAACTTTCTTGTTAACATGTTGTATATGTGATTTCCAATTGCAGTTAGAATCAATAATCAATCCAAGAAATGTATGTTCCTTTACCTCTTCAATTTTTATGCAATTTAATGAAACATTAAGAGGCTTAACTTTATGCACAATATGAGAGTTTTTATTAAGCCTCATTAACTCAACGTATTGGTTTCTATTTGTTAGGTATGATTCTATCCAAGAATACGCAACCCCTCTTATACCATACTTATACATCTTTTGCAGAAGAAGGGGGTGACTGACAAAGTCAAATGACTTTGTCATATCCATAAATACTGCTGCGATTGCCTTGTTTTCATTTAAACACTCATATATGGTTCTTAAAAGATCGTACGACGCTATTGTTGTAGATTTACTTCTTCTAAACCCACATTGTTCTGGACGTATTATTTAATTTTTCTCAATAAAACTCATTAACGTCGAATACATATTTTTTTCAAGAACTTTGGAAATGACTGGTATAAGGGCAACAGGCCTGTAGTTCTGTACTAATTCTTTTTTCCCCTTTTTATACAGCGGCTTTACAACAGTTAGTTTCAATTTGTCCGGAAAAACGCCTTCCGACAACGACAGATTTATTATATGGGTTAATGGATGAATAATAATACTTGCCGAAGCTTTCAGAACTCCCGTATCTAATCCATCATATCCGACTGACTGAGTATTTTTTAAAGATCTTATTATTTTGTCTGCTTCTTCAAAAGACGTTGGTGTTAAAAATATTGATGTCACTGTATCGTTAATTGAATTTAAATCATTTTTAACTAACGTTTTTTTTTTTTTTGTTAAATTTACATAATAATCATTGAATATATTAGCTATTTGATTAGGATGTTGTATTGTTCAATCTTCATTATGTATTTATTAATGTTATAATTATTGTTTTTATTTTTTATAATGTCCCATGTGGATATAACTTTATTTCTAGAATTCTATATAATTTTACTATTACTTTGTTTTTGTGCAAACATCATACATTTCTTTAGCATTCTTCTATATTTGATGTAAGCGCTTCTATTTGTGTAATTACTGTTATTTCTGCAAGTGAAATATAACTCTCGTTTTTTTTTGTACATATTTTTAGTCCTTTTGTTGGCCACTTTAATTTTTGTTGTTTTTTTAAAAAAAAAACACTGGAAAACAAATGTTATATATGAATGAAAATGATTCTATAAAATTATTGTAGGCTTCGTCTGTAATACTACATGTGAAGACATTTGAAAAGGATATAGATTCTAAATGCGAAACAAATCTCTTTAAGTTTTCACTACCGTAGAGCCTTTTCTTAATATGGTAATAATTACGATTATTTTCCATTTTCATAGGAATATTATAGCCTGTGCCGTATGGTCTGAAAGACCCAGGTCGTATACACTACCACTGCAATTGCTAATGTTCGTTGCAAAATTATCAATACATGTCTTGCTTGTTGATGTGATTCTAGTAGGTTCTTTTATTAATAGTTTCAGGTTAAAATGACTTAGCAGTTGTTCAAACTCTATTACCATTTTATTACTCCTATTGAGTCTATTTATATTAAAATCCCCGCAAAGGACTATTTGCTTGTTTGATTTTTGTACCAAAAAACTTAAAAGGTCTTATAATTTATGAAAGAAATTATGAATGTCTGATTTCGGAGTCCTGTAAATTCCCACAATAATTAAATTACCTCTAATAATATCAATTCCGCAACATTCGAAATTGCACTCTCGGCTTTTGTTTTTTAATTCTATAATTTCATTAGACTCTATTTCATTCTTCATAAGTAAACATACACCACCTCTTTCTGATCCTTTCCTTGAAAATATACTTCCCATGCTATATCCTTGCACTTTTATGTCGTTTTGATTATTTTCTAGTAGTAGTTCAGTATAACATAAAACATCAAATTCTGTATCCGCGTCCCGTAAAACTTTTAAATGCAATTCCAGATTATCCAATTTGTTTTTCAACCCTGCAATGTTTTGGTGAAAAATTTTGAGTGTCTGTTCCTTAACGAAAAAAAATTTTCTTTTCTTGCTTTTTTGTAGTCACTTTTTTTAAATAGAATGGAATGGTGCCTTTCTTTTCATTTTTTTTACCCTCTACGCTTATTGCTTTAGGTTCATTTTTATTTATGTTTTTAAAATAGAACGGAATGGTACCCGGCTTGATGTAATCTTTTTTTATGTTACGTTTACTTTTATTCCGATCTAAGTTTATATAATATTTATCATAGTCTACTTTATCAATAGTGATGCTAATTGAATGATGACATTGCTTCATGAACCTGGCTCTGTTTCCTGATATAGACACACTAGAGTTACCTAAATTAAGATATACACAATTTTTGAAAGAGTCGGTGACAGATTGCAGTATATAATTTAATTGACTCTCCTTTAGTTCACGGTTGTGTAGGACACTTGTAACTATAATCTTAGGTTTCTGTAGTTGTTTCAATGTTGCCGAGATTTGATCATTCAGTTCACCAAGATTGGAATCATCACAAACAAACAAACATACACAAAATCAAATCTTTCCTCTTTACAATATTATTACAGATTTAGTAACATTGCAGTATTTCCGAAGTACAAATGTACATTGCAGTAGTTCCGAAGTACAAATGTACTTCGGAACTCATCATGGCAGCCTTTAGAAGTCCACTGCTGAACATAGGCCTCCCCCAAAGAGCGCCATGACGAGCGATCCTGTGCCACCTCCATCCACCGACTTCCTGCGATGGCTACAATGTCGTCGGTCCATCGTGTGGGGGGTCTCCCCACACTTCGCTTGCTTGTTCGTGGTCGCCATTCCAGCCAGAGATTTTGAGTGAGCTCGAGAAGTTCTATGGACAATTATACACCTCATCGCGTAGTCCTCCTAGCAGGACTAGCGATGCAAGAGCCCGTTTGACCCGACATTATACCGAAGATATCCCGGACGTCAGCCTATACGAGATCAGAATTGCTCTGAAACAGCTTAAGAGCAACAAGGCACCAGGGGAGGACGGAATAATGACAGAGCTACTGAAAGCTGGTGGAACACTGGTACTTAAAGTCCTTCAGAAGCTGTTTAACTCCGACATCCTCGAGGGTACTACGCCAGAGGCGTGGCACAGGAGCGTAGTGGTTTTGTTCTTTAAGAAAGGTGATAAAACCCTTTTGAAGAATTATAGGCCCATTTCGCTGCTGAGCCATGTCTATAAGCTGTTTTCAATAGTAGTTACAAACCGTCTCGCTCGTAGGTTTGACGACTTTCAGCCTCCCGAACAAGCTGGATTCCGGAAAGGCTTTAGCACCATAGACCACATCCATACGCTCCGGCAGATTATACAGAAGACCGAAGAGTATAATCGGCCACTATGTCTAGCGTTTGTGGACTACGAGAAAGCCTTTGATTCAGTCGAGACCTGGGCAGTGCTACAGTCATTACAGTGGTGCCAGATTGATTACCGGTACATCGAAGTGTTGAAGTGTTTGTACAGCAAGGCCACCATGACAGTTCGTCTTCAGGATCAGAGCACGAATTCTATCCAGCTGCAAAAAGGGGTGAGACAGGGAGACGTTATTTCTCCGAAACTGTGCACGCACTGGAAGATATATTCAAGCTTCTGAAC
The DNA here is from genome assembly GCA_946251855.1 of Alsophila aescularia. NCBI lineage: Eukaryota > Metazoa > Arthropoda > Insecta > Lepidoptera > Geometridae > Alsophila > Alsophila aescularia. The sequence continues at coordinate 60,554,222 of OX276380.1, read as the reverse complement.
TAGAACGGATTTGGTGTTAACTTCAATGGCGTACACATTACATTACATCAATGGCATACACCTTCGATTTGCTGATGATATAGTCATCATAGTTGAAACCCTGGAAGACCTAAGCACAATGCTCAGTGACCTCAATACTGTTTCCCAACAGGTGGGTCTTAAAATGAACATGGGCAAGACGAACATCATGTCAAATGCCCATGTCGTACCCATGCCGGTTTATGTTGGGAACGATATTATCGAAACTGTTGATCACTATGTCTACTTGGGTCAGACGACCCAACTGGGTAGATCCAACTTTGACAAAGAGGTCAACCGACGAATCCAACTTGTATGGGCAGCGTTCGAGAAATTACGCCATATCTTTTCGTTGCAGATACCGCAGAGCCTCAAGACGAAAGTTTATAATCAGTGCGTGTTGCCAGTGATGACATACGGCACTGAGACGTGGTCGCTAACTATTGGTCTCATACAAAAGCTCAGAATTGCTTAGCGTGCAATGGAGAGAGCTATGCTCGGTGTTTCACTACGTGATAGAATCAGAAATGAGGAAATCCGTAGAAGAACGAAGGTTACCGACATAGCTCTCAGAGTTTGCAAGTTGAAGTGGCAATGGGCAGGCCATATAGTTTGCAGAACCAACAACCGCTGGGGAAGAAAGGTTCTCGAATGGCGACCACATCGGAACTACTGCAATGTAATTCAAAACCAACTTGACAAGTTTTTGAGTTATTTTAGATCTCTTCATTTCATTGCAACACTATTGCACTTCCAATTTTTGGCAACCCTATCGGAATTAGTATTTCATTTCTGAATTAGTAATTCAGAGATGGTAGGGGGATGGTAGTTTTGGACTCATATCTCGAAGATAATGTTTCGTGTCTTGTTTGGGAATAATTAGTCGATTGTGTTGGCGACGATGAGTCGTGCGATGCAACGGTGTCACTGTGATTCTGGTGTGTTCTGGTTGGCTTTCAGTTGTTATCTCAGTTGCATTTCAGTTGTTGCAAGTCTGTCTTGAATAAAAACATCAAACGGTTTGGGTAGAAATTTACTATAGTCATTTTTCGTGTTTGATTATATTTATAGTACAAATAAACCATATTATTTAAAGTCGTTATAATTGCTATTTCGCTTTTTTAAATTGTTTTCAAAGAAAATGTATAGTACTAACGTACAGAATGGCTAATCTCCGCCCTGCGCAATCTGCGTCCCCGCACCCCCCTCCGCAGCTCAAGGGTCAATGTAAGTGTTCATTTCGGAGACTGCTGTGCGCGCGCAATCCTAGGAACGTTATATGTCAGTCAGTGAAATAAGTGCAACCACAAATGAATGTCGTATCCAATACTACGACTAAATCTAATAAATAACCGGTTTGTATGAACCAAAGATGTTGAATTACGCTTACGGGTGAACCCTTATACTAGCGGACCGTCTTTTGTTTTCGTCGCGTAAGGTGTTTGTGTTTGGTTACGTTAGTACTTTAAATATTTTTTCAGCCTTATGTACTTACACACATATTTGGCACATGTACAAACATTATCTGTTTATATGGTGAGAGTCGTAGGTATTTAATTATAGGCGGTTGTTGGAGTGTCCGGGGTGGGTTGCTATTATGGTACTTACCACTCGTAAAGTCATGGCAGTGCACTTGCAATGTAGGTTTCAGGCATCAGTTATAATTCGTTTCTGAATGCATACTAATTTCAACATTACTCACGTACCAACCTTGACTTATAAATAAATTATTATCTTGTTCTCAAGATAAGTCTATTTTATCTTAGGATGTTTGTGCGGCTTCATAAATATGTAAACAGTGCCACAATTTGTTAGTTTAGGATCCCTTGCGATCGGAAGATCCAATAGGCAAATTTATAATTCAAGATGTCGAAATTGGAAGCCAATAAGATATAGTGTTGTATGGATTGAATTATCTTCGTCTATGATATAACTAGTTCGGAGTCTGACTGAAATTATCCATAAAGTCACAAGCACCCAGTGCCCGCGTCTGTTTTTGGGGGCTCCTTAATCCAACAAGAAATTCTTATTAGAAGTACTTTCGTCTGTTTCATATTGTTACAGCACCACATTTCTAAAATTATGAATGATTAAAATGTAATATACACGGACACTTTGAATGTTGATCTCAATTTGAATAAAATCTAATTTCATTATTTTAATTATTTATATGTTTTCCGTTTCTTCTATTTTGGTGTCGTTGAATAAAATTAAGTGGTTTTTTATACTTTTTTTACGTCAATTTGTATACCGTTTTTCTTAGTTTTTTTTTATTGTTCCCACGCTTGTGATAATGCGGGAAAAATGTATCATGGGCATTTTATGACGAAAACTTCAACTTATGGAGAAAATTTGTGACTTCGGGATCGGAACCCGAGACTGTGCGTCTACTTGCTTGAGGCATGCAATTGACCATTTTTTTTAGAAGTAAGGTTCGTCCACGTTTTTTTGCTATCAATTTAGTCGGTAGAAATGCAATTATTGAATATTGTTGAAACAAACGAAGGATGCAAAAAAGGCAGTTATTTATAAATAATTATAGTTTAAAGTCAAAGCAATTTGCTGAAAGGGGACCTAAACTTCCAAAGCTCCTCTCTTCTCTATATTCATTTCACTACCAAAATATAAGGCCTATTTATATAACTAACTTAAGTAAAGTTTTGTTCCCTTGTCCGGATCAGTTTTGACGGTTAAGTGGCATATTAGCATATTGTACCAACCAAGTTAGCAGATGGTACAAGTTGGTAAATGTTAGCCCTGGATCGCTGTCCGGTAACTTAGAGTCCTCATAGCGTTCTTGAAGCAAGGTACTAACTGAACCAAGTTAGACTTAATTCAAGTTTAACGGGTACTATAATAAATAGATGCTGGTAAGTTTTAAGATCTTGACTGCCAAAAGAAAGAGGTTCTCAAGTTGTCTGAACTTTTTTGTCTCACATATCTCGGAGATTTCTATAACGATTCGTATGATTCTAATTGCATTTGAAAAGTCCATAACTCTAAATAGTATTTATAGTAAATTCATTTTAATTCGATTTTTTGGTTCCAAGAATTATTATTGTTATCTACGGTTAGCGGATTATTTTATATTCTGTCACAAATGGTTAATAATTATTAAAAACTACAGCGTTATAGATTTAAAGTATTTGCTAGCGCTTTGATACACATTTCGTCTCAGTTGCGACCTCGAATAATTGCAGTTTTGATGCAAAAAAGCATTCCTATATCAACCGCACAACATAATCCTATCATACATCCTCCCACAATCACACTACCCTCGCAGTGGCGGGAAGAGTACTTCGCGATAAAAAAACACAGTTTTTTTCTCCTGCGAGGCGACAATCCCCGTCACTCAGCCAGCTTAATTGCGAGTAGTAAAACAAACGAGGGCGGGCGGAGACCGCGCGTGTGAAGTGCCCCGGGCGGGCAGACGGGCGGGAATAAGGGCTTATTTACACATACCACGAGCACACCAGATTGCAGCGACATAACGTAGTGAAGCTTTTTTTACGTGTGAATAGTGTCTCTGCAATTTTTTGCAGTTGCGTTGTGGTAACTACAAAATGTCGTATGGTTGTGTTGTCGCTAGCACTTGTGATGTGGTCACATTGTGGCTAATGTTTGCAGGCAGACAGATTGACTCCAGCTTTTGTAGCGGAAACACGCCTAGACTGAACTTACTCATGGACATCGGAGAGAAGTAATTGTTTTTGGTATTGGGGGAGGGCGCACTTGTGCGCTAGTAGTTGCGTTGCGGTTGCGATGTGGTCGGTATCGCCCACACGGTCGAATTTTACGGCAATATGTGGTCCGTGTGAATTAAACTATTCAATATTATTCATTTTCATTCAAATTAGCAAATTAGCATTAGTTGTCGTTGTGGTGTAGTTGTGGTACATGTAAAACAAGCCTTAGATGCAAGTATGAAACAAGTTTTGCCGATAAATAAAGTTCGAAACAAGCCTTGCAGGTGTTGTGTAGATAAAAGTGTAGGTACAGTTGAAACTTTAGAGCAAAGAGTACCTCTATCAACTATGCTAGCTAAAAATAATACTAGTAATCAAATTTGACGCACAATTTTCCTCAGGATCACTGCACAGTAATACTATTCTGTGACTAGATGATGTGTATAGGACGAGAACTTTTCCGAAAAGACACGTTTGTCTTTTTATTGATTCGTATTTTTTTTTATTAAATACTTCTATAAAAATAGCAAACCTGGCACAAGCGTTTTGTGCGAGAAAAAATACTGTTCTTCAAGACAAGCGAGCCTATCTTGAATACAGAGTCTGTTTTGGCGAACATTTCCCTCCCAGAAAATTATTATGTATTATGATTATGTATTATTATGATCAGTACGTAATGCGATATAGCAAGCTAATAACATAATCCTTCTAGACATTCGGGTAAAATCAAAACGATATAATTTGTTTTGTTTATCTCTCAAATGTGAAACGCTGCGTTTCACACGTTCGTTTACACAACCTCTCTCTCCAGTAAGCGCGTATTCAAAAGCATACAGTACATTTGGCGCTGTATCCCACATACGACTGTACACACGTATGACACTGTTATTCGGCATCTCGGAATGGCCAATCAAATTTGAACGGCCTCGGTTTTTTTTGCGGTTTTTGAATCCGGTTACGAGCCGCTTATTGAATGAGGGACTTTAAAATGGAGATAGCTCAAACAGCTAAAATAAATCTATCAAGTGTACCAATTATGTCAAAGAAAGTGAAAACATAGTAGTTAAATGATTTAGCCACATTAAGCCCCAGCAAAAGCCCTCACACATCATCATCAGCAGGAGAGCAATGGTAGCCTAACGGTTCTATAGTGCAACTTATAAGCCAACGCTTCCGGGTTCAATTCTAGGCTCCACACCAATGACTTTTCTAAGTTATGTGCGGTTTTCCATCGCTCCGTGCTTCGGAGAGAACGTTAAGCTGTCGGTCCCGGCTGCTATTGATTAATAGCAGTCGTTAAGTTAAGACAAACAAATAAACAAATAAACATACAATCATCCGCAGGAAGGATCTAGCGGTGTGATGTTAGCATCCAGCGGCTTTATCGATTCACGAGGTCTAGTTTTGTTTTGCCGGATAATTTTATGAACCAAAAATCCGACTTCAAATGGATAAACTAAAAAAACTGCTAAATTTCATAAAATGTATATGCGATGCAATAAAACCCCTTTCATAAAAATAGATAGATAGATAACTCTTTATTGCATGCCACATAAAAGTTAATCGTACATTGTACTCGTACATAAATTACAAAAAAATAATAGATATTGCCAAAATAACTCTCACATTGAAATTTAACCTAGACGCACGCAGAGAGACGCACTAGTAGTTCAATATTGAAATAAAGCTGAGATAGGTCCCAAAGTATTGTTATATAGCTTGCTATAGATAGTGTACAGCTTTAATGTATTTTATTCACAGAATAAATAATGGAAATATGAAAAAAATAAACAATTATTTTGATAACCTAAACTTAGCTAAAACTAAATTTAATCTAACAAGTGTTTACCAGCAGGCAACGTTCCCAAATGTATATGATGGTGGTAAAAGAACTGACGGAATGACTATAAAATCAAGGAAGATCAGTTTTCTGAAGATATGCCCTTTAATATGGGATGCTATTTGCGTAGACACCCTTGCGGTGTCTCAACTTCCAGGTTCCCAATGCATTGCACCGTTGTATAATAAAACTTAGTCTTTGGGGAAAATAAAGATCAGAATTTTCGTCGTATTGCTTCGACCAGACGCCCTGATAGGTTTTTAAATTCTAAGGACTCCAGATCCCTACAACCTTAGCCTCTCGACGCTAATAGGCTCAAATATATACATAGTATTTGCGCATTTTGAGGCTCTCAGCGGATTAAGCCGCTACTAGCCTTATTTTGAGTACCTGGAAGTTGACACACCGCAAGGTTGTCTACGCAAATAGCATCCCATATTAAACGGGAAATCTTCAGAAAACTCATTTTCCTTGGTTTTATAGTCATTCCGTCAGTTACTTTACCATCGCCAAGTGTGAAGCCACTAGGATCCAAAATTACTGCACAGTTGGTGGTGGTAAAAGCCCGACAGATGATATCATTAGGACTGGAGTGGCAGGGAATCCTTCCCGCACTTCTGCAACAGAACAAGCCGTAGTGACCAAGCCGGTCAACAGCAGAACTTTTCTGGCAGTGGTGATGAGCACGACACGATGCGCCCAAGTGGAGTGAGGCTGATAATAATATTTAAATTAACGGATATGCATACTAGACCAAATTCTTCTAAAACAATGGATTTGATCTGTGATTTCAGCCAACTCTAGTGTCAGATCAACAAATCTTAATAAATATATTTTATTTCTAATATCATTTGAAATAAACACAGAATCAAGAGAGCATCTGAACAAGACTAAGTATAGTCTCTGCATGTATGTGAACATCCGACATCGCATCATAGCTCTATCAGGCGAGGTAGCTGTCAAACTCGAGAAAAAATATATTGAACTACTAGTAACTAACGTAGGCACGAACCCGTACATTAAGAATTTCAAAACTTTAACGCAAGCTTTCCTAAAGCGAATACCCAAAACGTTCCACACCCAAGTTCATTCCCGTTTAGTTAAAGTTTTGTTTTTAGCTTGTATTTGTAAAATCTATAAATTTAAACAAACGTTTTAACATACAAACTCATATCGCTGAATCAATGATCAGCTGAAGTTCATTTAATATGGTGCTATGAATATGTTAGTATGTTCGATTCATTTCCACGGTTCACGATCCGATTGCTGCAACTCAAATAGTTTCAAATAGACTTTAAATTAACTCTAGGCACCTGGTCCAAATAGCTACAACATTGAATTAAATAAGTTTATTTAAAAAACATTAAAATATATTATCTTTTCTGCAGTAGCCATGTCACGGTGAAAGATAGAGCGGGCTATCACAATTAAATGCGTATACAACATTTCGTGTCTGTGCTGTTAACTGTTGAGGAGTTCCCTAATCAGGAGCGAACCATGAGTGTATGAACCATGTCATGGTAAAACATAAAACCGTATCATATTTAAATGAGTTGCTGGTTACCTTTATCTGGAGCTAATTCTGGATCTCAATTCATGTCATGCTTACCATAAAAATGTATTGTCATTTGAACTGAACCAACATGCAAAAATTCAACTCCGTAGGATAAGTGAAAGTGGTTATAATTCAGCTTGCAAGATTGTACCTAATTAAACATTGCACACATTGCAAGTTAAATAAAAGCTTTTAAAAAATAAGAAGAATACTAAACACGTGGTTCGAGGTTAATCTTGAGATATCTGGAACGCATGGTGTTAACAAAAATCAATTGTTATTACCGTGCGTCCTATCGATGCGCAAGCAAAAGTTTTAAAGTAAGTAATTTAATGTATCTCTATTTAAACCTGATTTAACACCTACCTCATTAGCTTAACCTCCAACACGTGTCACTTGAGCATTAGGGCGCAAATGAAAACGATCTCCTAAGGTATAATTCCCGTAAATATTCGATAGGCCGCCATATTGCGTCGTGTGTCGGGGCCATTATTTACGGATCGGGGGCGACGCTCGTGCGTAATTAGCTTTAGAATTAATCTCATTCAATACTTTCGGTCTCTGGTTTGGGGGATTCTATATGTTGTCTGTTTGGAGGGGAAATAGATAAGGCTGATGCTTTCTCTATAGATAAATACAGATGGCATGGTTTACATACTTTTTATAAAGGAACATGTTATTTGAGCTAAGATGGCGTTTGAGAAGCTTTCTGTAGCATTACCATCTTAATTAAATTCTTGAAAGAAAAAGGTAGTTAACTAAACCGAGCTACGGAATATCTCAAGAGCTTCAAAGAAAATAAATATTATGCAAACCCAAGAAGACACGGCACATTTTGTATTGTTTGTGGCTAACCAAAACTTAACTAATTTGTGCTAATTTGTGTCTTTTTTTTACCCGACTACGGCGAAGCAAGGGACGAGTAATGAGTTTAACAGTCTATGTATGTATTTATGTATGTTATTATGTAGATGTTCCAACATAGCGTCGTCCCTATTGGTCCAATTTTGTCAAGCAAGGTGTCAATCGATTTGTCTTCAGGTATAGAGTCATAGGCTATTTTTTACCTGTCTACGGCGAAGCAATGAAAGCGTTATATGTTCAAACTAAAAACTTGGTCCGATTTAGACAAGTAAGGTATCAGTCGATTTGTCTTCATCGAACAGTGTCTTTGGTTATTTATTACCCGAACATAGTCGGGTTTTAGTCTTTGAACTTATGTCTTGTACAAATAATTCATATCTACTCTCATTTTTTTTAAATCTTTATTTTTGATCATATTGTGTGAAAGCTGCCAGAGCGGACATTCAACATACATTTAACTTCTTCTAAATATACACAAGAATGTATCTGTGCATAAGTAGGGTCAAGTTTAACTTCAATTCAATCAGATTTTTAACCCAAACAGAAAAAACACTTTTTATCCAACTCACCTTACCAAAGGCCAGCAAATAATCCCAGCGACTCAATCACACCAGTTGCAATGAAAACCTGTGACAGTTCGCGCATAAAAATTGTAATTTCGCAAACAAAACGGAGTAGGATACCGGTTGAGGTCACCCAGCACACGGCGGCCATTCATTTTGAACCTCGGTCTCGCTTCTGTCACCACTGCCCATTGTTACCTAACCATATCACTAATGCTCTAAGTTTGATCCTTAAAAACATTAGAATAGGGGTTATTTTTGTTTAAAAGTTTGGAAATACTATTGGTGTGCTGAAAGTTGAAAAGCAACGAAAATGAAGCGTTTTTGACCGTTTGATGCATTGCCGGTTTTGTAAAGGATTTCGTCGTATTGTCTGGTGCTATATTAATTTTCTGTTGATGTGAGTTGGGTCCTGCTCCGTGTCGTGGTACCTTGTGGGACTCATTATGGGCTACGATAATGATATTAAAATACTTGTAGGTACGAGTATGTTTGTAATAATATAATATTATAAAGTAGTTACGTAGTCCTTCCCATTTGCTTGCTTATTAAACTTTAAGAACTGACTTGAGTTCCCAATTTTGTCTGCGTTTCATTCAATCAAGGCATTGTGGCTCGAGTGTAAAAGAGCATCCATAATAAAATAGACCTTTCCAGTCTTTTTTACATATTTTTTATTTGTTAATTTTCCACGATTTAACGGGTTATGGCAGGTTCCTATAACTTAAAACGAACCGTTTTCGCTTAATGTCCGTTATCTTTTGACATAAACACCATACAAAAAACGTCAAAAAGTAACGAGACGTTGGAAAAACTACTCGTTTCATTTTTTTTAGGAATTTAATCAATCTTGATGAAAGACAAAGAAATAGTGTGGAATGACATTTTGACTTTAAATCCCAGAAAAAAACACGTGGGCAAAGCCGCAGAGCGCTGCTATCATTTCAGCCTTTAGCAGTCTACTGCTGAACATAGGCCTCCCCCAAAGAGCGCCACGACGAACGGTATTGTGCCACCTCCATCCACCGACTTCCTGCGATGGCTACAATGTCGTCCGCCCATCGTGTGGGGGGTCTCCCTACACTTCACTTGCATGTTCGTGGTCACCATTCGAGAACTTTTATTTTCCAGCGGTTGTCGGCTCTACGAACTATATGGTCTGCCCATTGCCACGTCAACTTGCAAATTCTGAGAGCTATGTCGATAACCTTGGTTCTTCTACGGATTTCCTCGTTACGAAATATTGCCCTTCAACAGAAGGCTCACTCCGCTAAGACAATAATATAAAAAACGACTCTTGCCACGATGCCATAAAGTACAATTCAGCTCGAACGACCTGTACCGTGCCGAAACACAAAAATGTTTACACACTCCTGCTTGGCGGTTGAATATCTGACAAATTTGTGGTACTTCCCAAGTCCGTAGCCAGAAAATCATTTCGGGGGCGAGCTCTTGACCAGAGTTTTTTTGGGTATCTTCAATCTCCACTTTTGTAAAGAAAACTATGTAAGTAAAGATAAAAAAATATGAATGTAAAGATACATGGATACATTGCCTTCATGGATAAATGTTTCTCCTGTGGATTGACTCAAACTTGTTCCTCTGCATTTAACAGTTACCCCATCATAGTCTATCATGTTAGTACAAGTACAGAACTTGTTCCTCTGCATTTAACGGTTACCCCACCATAGTCTATCATGTTAGTACAAGTACAGAACTTGTTCCTCTGCATTTAACAGTTACCCCACCATAGTCTATCATGTTAGTACAAGTACAGAACTTGTTCCTCTGCATTTAACAGTTACCCCACCATAGTCTATCATGTTAGTACAAGTACAGAACTTGTTCCTCTGCATTTAACGGTTACCCCACCATAGTCTATCATGTTAGTACAAGTACAGAACTTGTTCCTCTGCATTTAACAGTTACCCCACCATAGTCTATCATGTTAGTACAAGTACAGAACTTGTTCCTCTGCATTTAACAGTTACCCCACCATAGTCTATCATGTTAGTACAAGTACAGAACTTGTTCCTCTGCATTTAACAGTTACCCCACCATAGTCTATCATGTTAGTACAAGTACAGAACTTGTTCCTCTGCATTTAACGGTTACCCCACCATAGTCTATCATGTTAGTACAAGTACAGAACTTGTTCCTCTGCATTTAACAGTTACCCCACCATAGTCTATCATGTTAGTACAAGTACAGAACTTATTCCTCTGCATTTAACAGTTATCCCATCATAGTCTGTCATGTTAGTACAAGTACAGAACAAACAATAAATACAAGCACGATTTTCCAACCAAGCAACTAAACTAGAATTCTACAATCAAAAAGATACCAAACCAAATCCACATTATTCCAAGCACAAAAAAAGCAATGACAGCCGCAGAAGTAGAAATCAAACGGTATTGTGATTCTAACAGCCGCACTGGGGTGGGGTTAATCACACCCCCTACCTACATTTACATTTATATGAACAGCGGGAAGACGGTCGATAATGGTATTTTTTACCCCTATGTCTGTATGGTATACTTCAAACTTCAAAATATCTATTGAAGTAAGCATATAGCAACTTTAAAAGTCAAATACTTAAATGTCTCATGAACAATGAAAAAATAAAATCATCACATTTTAAACACACGAAATGAACTCAATTTAGGTGGAATTAATCATGTGTAGACATAGACATATATATATATGTGTGTAGAGTAATCATTTGTAAATAATGTTAATCGCACTTGCAAATACCCTTAAGGGCGCATGTACCTACTATTCGTAGTTCTAAGATCTAATAAATGTGATGTACATGTATGCAATCAATAAATAGGTGATTAAACAAATAAATTAGGTAAACTATTACATCTCTTCTAAATCTTATAAAAAAATAATGCATTAAATTATCATCCTTTCTCCACACTAACACCGCTTGCCTAATAAACTTATCGTGTGAGGTATGCTGGCTGGTCTCAGAATTTGTCAGGCCGCCCGAGGGTCTCTAACATGGCTTGACGCTCAATAACAGCCTAGACTAGCAGCTTTACGTCCCCGCCGAAGTATGAAGCGAAAATCGACACATAAGTTAGAAAAGTAATTGATGCAGAGCCAAGGATCGTACCCTGTATCGTTGGATTCTAGCACGCACTAGTATACCGCTGGGCCATCATGATTCGTAGAGGATTCCTCTCGTTCACATCAGCTTTTCACTCCTGTGAAACTTCATCGATTGGTATCCAGCGCACCTCGACATTCAGCGTACAAAGTCGTCTTTCTGTATTACAGATCCGTGCAATATTTTCAATCTTTTTCGCGGCTTTAAATTTCCCATTGAGGTTTTTGTCAAAATCGTGACGTGTCACATTAAAATCCTCCATACACACCGTAATTAAACGTTATTTATAAACCAGGCAAATTATAATGTTGGCTAAAGTAATGACCGGCAATTTGAATATATTATCCAGCAGTTTTGGATATTCGCCGAAAATTACACCACTGTGCGTGGGCGTAATTAGGAAGTAGGGGGAGGGGGAACTAAATGACGTTGGATTTCAACGTGAAAGGAAATACTAAAAGACAAAAACAAAAAATCTGAGTAGATGGGCTGGTTTTCTTGTCGCTCGTAGCGATATTAAAATATATATATTAATATTTATTATAAAATTAAAGAAACCTAGTTTTATAATACGAGTAGTTTTTCAGGTTCTGTATTCAGCAGCAAAATTAAAACAGAAACTTTATAATGCACCATACCAGTATATAAAATTTAAACGTTGTCTGTTTGTTTTTTGTTTGGAGAGTTTTAACGCTATAACGGCTAGACGGATTTTGATAAAATTTGGAATGGAGATAGCTTATACCCTGGAATAAAACATAGGATACTTTTAATCCCGGAAAATGGTAAGTTTCTACGGGAAAACTTGAAAATGTTCATTACTCGCTATAAGGAACGGTTGCCATGGAAACGAAATAACAAGTCTGTCAAAAAATATCAAGAGCTGTTAGTGTTCTACTTTTGCATTGGTTTTTAATATCCTAGAAAAACAAGGACGCTTTTTTTCGCGATTTCTCGTCCGCGTGGATAGTCGCGGACGAGAAATCTAGTTCTTAAATATAAATGTGTTGTGCTGTTTCAGGTAAGTAAGAAATGAGACTGCCTCCCCCCCCTCCCCCCCCCCCTCTCCCCCCCCTTCCCCCCCCCCCCCCCCCCCCCCCCCCCCCCCTCCCCTAACTACGTGAAACTGTACATTATTCCTGCAAAAATGTAATATTGGTTACGTATTTCTGTAAACACGCAAGCTTAAAAATAACATTTGAAAGTAGGATTAGGGTAAAGGAAGTAAAGGTTAATGTTATTTCGGAACGGGTCGATTTTCGGTACATTTGCCTCCATGCTCGTTGATCCGCTGCAAGACAGGGGGTGGTTTATGGAAAATTAATGAGGACATTTTGGATCATTTTTTAAGAAATTACATAAGGTTTTTAAAAATGTTATCGGAAAGTATAATTTATAGTATCCTCAATTAAATTTTTAAATGTTTACAATTTTTGCTTATATACAATTGATAATTCGAAAACGACCGTAAGCGCCAAGCTTTATACGTGCAGTGCCATTAACATACTCGTATTTGATTAAAGCTGGCAGTTGGCAGCATCCTTTTACAAAGTATCATTTTGCTTTATCTAATTAAAATCGAAGTTAACATTACAATGAATGCCAACAGTTAATTGTGGTTTAACCATGGTTCAAATGTAAGAGAACTTCAACCTGGAAATACGAAGGAGTTTGTTCACTCGCGACTATTTTGCAGCGATAGTTGCCGAGCTACTTTTGTGACCATACAGTTGAGTCCGATATTACAACACAAAAAACTACATAAAGAAAAGAAAAGTACAATAGACGGTCTTATCGTTAAGAGTAATCTCTTCCATAGTTCCATATACTCGTAATATTTCGATATATTTTGTAGTAACTTTGGTGGTATGGGTTACGTATAATAACTATTTAACTACAAAAAATACAGTTTATCGAGAAATAAGACATACGTTCAAAAACTAAAACCCGACTACGCTTGGGTAAAAATTGCAGACATTCTATACCTGAAGACGAATCTAATGACACCTCGTTTATCAAAATCGGATCAGTAGGGGTGACGCTTTATATATTTATGTGGTTAATCTACATATTAACCACATAAATATATATACATACATACATCGACTGCTAAACTCATTACCCTTCCCTTGTTTCGCCGTTGTCAGGTAAACAAGCATCGTATGTTCATCTAGGATATTTAAAAACCAATGCAAAATCATAGCACCAACGCTTTTGATGCTCTTTGACAGACTTGTTATTATATCGTTTCCACGGCAAACATTAATGTCATTCCGTTCGTTACAGCGAGTAATCGTCATTTTCCAGTTTTCCCGTGGTAATTTACCATTTTCCGGTATAAAAAGTATTCTTTGTTAGTCTCTATATTGTAAAGTACAAATTTACAAAGTTTCGTTAAAATCGGTTTAGCCGTTTTGGTGTGAAATCACAAACAAAAAGACAGACAACTTTTCACTTTTATATATTGGTGTACATTGCAGTATGTGTAGAAATAGTAATATTACTCGTGGACCCCACACATCTAAAATGTCATCACAGGACCCCAAAACAGGGGACAGTGAATTATTTTCATCAGCGCCCCCTGCCGGCGGATAGTGGAAGTAATCGCTTCTGATTGAAAATTACTATAGCCTTGTTAGAAAACTGCAGTCAGTCCGTTTCTTCGTAACTCAAAAAGTAATCAGATTTTTATTCAGAAATGCTGTATCTATATGATAATGCTGTCAGTAACTGAAGCTGGGCAGTAACGGTTTTAGTGTCTCGGAATTTGCAACTGTAATACTTTTCATATATATCTCTATACATGTGTCTATAAATATAATAAAACTGTAACCAAAGTAAATTCTGTACATGGAAGAGAATTAAGAACAAACATTTTTATTTGAGTAAGTAATGAAAGTTGTAGAATCCAAAGATATCATTTTTATTTATTTTTTCTGTCTGTCTGTCTGTTTGTGACTTCATCATATTAAACTGGATGGATTTTGATGCCGTATGCTGAACTGTATTCCTTGGAGTTCGGCGGTTTTTATCTTTGTTTCATCAAAAACGGTTCATCCAAAGAGCAGTTACAGTGATTTTTATATTTCGTTGCGCCACAGTACTAGCTTTTTAGTATCCCAAAATGAAACTAAATGGCGTTGGCAATCCTTAAAACACGCAAGCTTTTGTTGCACGAGTTATTTAGAAGATTAATCGACACGTTGTCTGCCCGCTCGTTTGGGGCGTTTTCACGCCTAAACCACAGTACACATATAGTCTAAAGACTATACATTACTTTATTATTGGTTGTACATATATAGTCTTTAGACTTAGGCACAGTACATATATAGTCTTTAGACTATATATGTACTGTGCCTAAACAGCCTTTAATGAAAATGTGTATGTAGAAAGTGTAGTTAACACACAACAGATACCAACATAGCCACCAAGTGGATAGGGTACTTTTTATCCCGTAAAATGGAAAGTTGCCGCGGGAAAATGGGAAAATGTCTATTACAGATTACTCGCTTTCACAGGTGTTGCTTAAACATCGATTGTTTGAGATTCCGATGGTATCGATAGTTAATCGATAGTTTTCGAGACTTTTATAGGTATAAAATGGAACACAGCTTTGTATACTTTTGTTTTAACAATTAAACACATTTAATTCATTTTAAAACATATTTAAATTTTGATAGATAAAATTAATGTATTCAAATTATTTTCCTTCAGCCGGCTTCTTTTTACATTTATCATGAGCCCTGCTTTGGAAAATATCCGCTCTGAAGGAACAGATGTCGCTGCACAGTACATATAGGCAAGCGTGCTACACCTTCGACCACATCATCGCTTTCCATCAGGTGAGATCGTGGTCAAACGATTGCCTAGTCAGTAATAAAAAATAAATAAAAAAAAATATATTTTTGCCATCATACACAACACATTTACACATTTTTGTCCCATATATTTTGTAGAAATGTTTTAGTTATTATTGTATTTTTGTTCTATGTGGTGTACAATAAAGAGTTATCTATCTATCTATCTATTAGTTGATTTTTCCCAATGTTTTAAAGGACAAGCATGTTAATTTTTCTAAATATTGACGAACATGAATTATCGATTCAATGACTGGTTTGACGTACCTGATTGGGCAAAAAAAAGTAAATAAACGATATATCGATACCTCTCTCAGACAATCGATAGTTTCGATAGTTGAAATACTATCGATTAATCGATTGACTATCGATGTTTAAGCAACACCATTTCACACAAAAACAAGTATGATGAAGTTTTGAATATAGGCATAGGTGGGTTGGTAGATACTCGATGACATGCTCAGAGACCGAAACATAGGTAGCGCAATATCTAAAGATCCGTCTATACAACCAATGTGTCTTACCCACAATGACTTATGGTGCCAAAACATGGACGCTCACTAAGGAAAGAGATGCAACACAAGATGTGCACAAGATGCGAGTCGCACAACGGGCTATGGAGCATTCCATGTTAGCCATAAAGTTGATCTACACAGTTCGAAATACGGAGATCCGAAGACCTAACTATTATTCCATGTCCAAACTACCGGAAAGGAAATGAAAGAGTTTATCTTCAGTCCAATTAGCACTGTATATTCTGATTGATTACACAGTCACACGATACAAAAATATAAGACAAGGCGTGACATGCGGACACGTATTCGACACTAAGGTGGTAAGGCAACTGGCACCGCGGAGGGCGCGATTTGCTTAGTTCGCATTACTATTAATAACTTGTGTCCCCACAAGAACCAAGGTGGAAGACATCGGATTCCGTATATAAATAAACTCAAGTGGCGATGGGCAGGACACTTGGCAATTTTTGATGATGTGTATGACTTGGTGGAACAAAGTAAGCTAAGGTGGAGTAGGTCTGTCACAGATTGGAGGCCAAGTGTGGGAAAGCTTAGCCGTGGAAGACCAGTGCAACGATGGGTCGATGACATCAATAAGTTTATAGGAAAGACCTGGCATAGATTGGCTCAAGACAAATATGATTGGCGTAAGAGGGAGGATAGGTAGATACTGTACAAAGTGTACAATGCAGAGATCGACATAATTAAGATTACAAGGTACATTTATCCAGGAAAATAGAAAATTCACACGGGAAATTGGGTAAATTTTGGTAGATTGTACTCGCTTTCACATAAAAACGGCTAAACTGATTGCGGTTACAAAATGCCACTTGCTACTAATGCCCGTCCCCAATCTATCTATACTTATAATGCCACTTGCTACTAATGCCCGTCCCCAATCTATCTATACTTATAATAAAGCAATAAGTACGAAAAAGTCTGTCCAAAGAAGGTAATAAAAAATATTTAAGGGACTTACAGAACAAGCTTTTTTTTTTTTTTTAAAACTGTTTTTTTGTCCGTTTGTATGATCTCGCTTCACGTAAAAACTACTGAACCAATTGAAATGCAGTTTTCACTGATGGAGTCAGGTGTACTTTATATCTCAATCCGATGATTAGAAGCCGAGCAATCGTTAAAAGTATTTTTGATGGCTGAAGTAATTTGGATCTAATTTGGAACATTAGTATTTGAAGTCTTGGAATAACACAAAGGGTATTTTTAACCCAGAGACCACTTGGGCAAAGCCGCGGCACAGCTAGATCATAATAATGATTATAATTGAGCGTAAAATTGATACGGAACAATGCTCGTGATTGCAAAATGTGTGATTAAAACGATAAAGAGGATAAAAGGCGCTGTCATGAGGAAACAGCACGTGCGAGTTTTCTTTGATGAGTGATGAAGCGTTGATGAGTGATGAAGCGTTGATAGATGGCGTTAAAGCTTTAGTAATGACTTAAATTGCCCTTGGAAATTGTGGGGGCTTATGTTTGCAATGATTGTAACAACTGACTGCGCTTGCTTTATACTTACGTCTCGCCCCGGCTTCGCACGGGTAGTGCTCACACCGCGCATTTTTCTTACTTTTAACTTTTTCATACCCGTCATATCTAAAAAAAAATG
This sequence comes from Alsophila aescularia, assembly GCA_946251855.1. NCBI lineage: Eukaryota > Metazoa > Arthropoda > Insecta > Lepidoptera > Geometridae > Alsophila > Alsophila aescularia. The sequence goes on along the minus strand of OX276380.1, from coordinate 60,536,583 downwards.
ACAGTATGCGTTATTCAAAATCTTTGACAGCCACTGTCGTGTTGCTTTTTTTGACCATAGACAACTGCTTTATTACTCACGTACTTGACAGACTTATTATTATTTTATTTTCACGGCAACATGTCATCCCGTTCCTTACAGCGAGTAATCGTAAGTTTTGCAAATGTTTGATACTTTGGGTTATTACAATTTTCGTAGAGATCACTAATTTTTTGAAAAATTATGTACTGCCCATGTTACTCGCTGATAATGTAGCTTTCTAAAGGAAAAAGATTTTTTAATATCGGTTTTGTATTTTTTGAACTTATCTATTACAAACAAACACACATACAAAATATCAAATCTTTCCTCATTATAGTATTAGTGTAGATTAGTGTAGATGTATGACATGCAATTACGTTTTTGGAATGGCATTAAAGTGACTTTAGTGTTATGTAGGAATTTTAAAAGTATAGTGTACATTCACTAACATAAGTAGCTGGTGTGGCTAGTTTTAAAGTATAGTGTACATTCACTAACATAAGTAGCTGGTGTGGCTAGTTTTAAAGTATAGTGTACATTCACTAACATAAGTAGCTGGTGTGGCTAGTTTTAAAGTATAGTGTACATTCACTAACATAAGTAGCTGGTGTGGCTAGTTTTAAAGTATAGTGTACATTCACTAACATAAGTAGCTGGTGTGGCTAGTTTTAAAGTATAGTGTACATTCACTAACATAAGTAGCTGGTGTGGCTAGTTTTAAAGTATAGTGTACATTCACTAACATAAGTAGCTGGTGTGGCTAGTTTTAAAGTATAGTGTACATTCACTAACATAAGTAGCTGGTGTGGCTAGTTTTAAAGTATAGTGTACATTCACTAACATAAGTAGCTGGTGTGGTTTTTTTAACGATCTATATGCGCTAAGCTGCACTTATATAGCCAGCTATTGTTATAACGTGAACTTGAACGCGAAGACGCGAACAAACGAACGGCAAGACTGGCACGGAATAACAAACGACGCGCGCGATCTACAATTAGTAATTCTACCCATTTTTAGAAACTGTAGCATTACATTGCATTTTTACATTTATGACTGCCTTTTTCAATAAAGGTCCATACTATCACATTACTATTTCTTGCAGACATTTTTTTTTCACTTACAATAAATTGCCCTATAACAAAGTCTATTTACACCAATGATTTAATCATTGATTTACACAATAAAGTCAAGTTAAAGCAATACAATATTTTCCCCCTTCAAACTTCACTCACTTTCCATAGTCGGTACCGAAAGTGAGTTTTATTTTCAAAGTATTTTTTTAATTTCTATTGTTCCTTGATCAGTAAAAAAAGCTAATAGCTGTGGCTATAATGTATAAAGTTCTAGCTTCCTTAAGCAGAACAGCTGATGTAGTAAAACATAACATTAAATAATTCAACAAACCAATAACATTACTTCGCGTCATGCACAGTTCGTTAAATTCACGAATCACATCGCGTCGCGAAGCTACAGTTAAAAATCGTTGCGTTATAGTTCATCCAAGGAGCGTTTAATGTGTGCAATGTGTAACGTTTAGCGTTGCTTTAACTAGAAAAGAAAGTGAATAGACTGAGTTTAGCACCATCTACAATTCATTGCATTTTCTCCCAATTAAATAAATCAATGAGAGGAAGGCGCGTGCTGGCGGACTAGAGCCACCTGTGGGTTTTTAATGAACTAGCTTGTCATTTAAGATTGTGCAATACGATGCGACGTGACTCCATAGATTTATGAATACACTTTTGTTCCTCTTGACGCCGCAGTGTTTCTTTTGTTGTGCTGAGTCATGGTATCGCGTACCAATTATTGAATAATGATAAAATTTGAGATGTTAGTAAAAAATTACGGTTATAACATTAGCGGATTAATTTATTCTATTTTATAACGACTATAGTTATTTATACATTTAACATTATATTAAGAGCTATGTGTTATATAAACCACCTCTAACGGCTCTAAGGGCCTTGTCAATCAAAGATTAACTTAAAATTATGGTTTAATCACCGCGGCAATGTCAGTTAACTCTATTCCAAGTTCATCTAAACATTGCTCATCGAGATTAGTAAAAAAATATTTGGATCATAATCTGTGTAAAACCCCGTTTTTGTTTTATAATATACCTACTAAAACTGTTAACTTATATCTCAATTGAGAAATATCTTCAGCAGTAAGCTTGATTTGCAATTCATACTACTTCCCAAATGGCATTCTACAGTTCCATCCTATTGTGTTCAAAGCACACGCTGAGAACAGCACATTTCAATTTGGACAGACCGCGTTTCAAGGATTAGAACCGCCTACTGGGGCCCGGGATGTGGGAAGATTACCTAACTGAAGATGGATGTGGGGAAATCTTCCACTGGATACTGTCTGAGAGAATTTGTGTGATAGTATAAAAAGGGTTATAAGAAGAATTAGGATTCATGCATACACTGCCCTTAAAAGCTTTGTACCACACTTCTACATTATTACTTTTAATTAAATTGCTTGGCTCCTACTCATTCGATTGAGATACCAAGTATACCAGATTTTAAGTTAAAATCTAAGCTATCCAACAGTGAAAATTGCATCGCAATCGGTCCATAGTTTTAAAGTGATGTGCGAACAGACAATAATATACATTAGAAGTGTGGTACTAAGTTTAGAAGGCCGGTGTATGTTATATGTTGATTAGAGTCCATCCTAATGTGTTCACGCTGAGAACAGCACAATTCAATGTGGACAGGCCGCGTCTCCGCATGATGGAGACGAGTGATATGGATGACGTTAAGTAAGTTTTGTGGCTAGCAGTTAGCTTAAAGAAATCTAGCCCAGGTAATGAGTAACGGATAAGCCAAAGAGTATAGATAGTTTATTTTCAATATGTTTGAGTTTAATATATAGTAATAATATAATATATTCGGCACGATTCCACACCAATTACCTACCTAGCCCCAAACTAGGATACCCTGTACTATGGGCACTAGATAACGGATAAACATACATACCAATATTACATCCATGACTCGGAAACAAACATGTCTGCTCATCACACAAATGATTGCACCTTGCAGCATTTGAACTCGCGACCGTTCGATTTCGTTCCTAGGGTCTTTAGCCACTAGACCAACCGGCCATCAAAGAATTTAGTCAAGAGAATGCCATTACAATGGGTGCAGTTTGCCCTCGTGCATCGAGATGGAATGACGCTGTCGCAAACTGTCTTTGTTATAAACATTTTCTCCCCACTACTATGATATATTTATTTTTTGATTCCATATTGGGGAGAAAGAATAACTTTTTCGATTATTACCCCCACTTTCCCCACTGTCAAATAATATATTCCATAGTGGGGCACGGGCCATACATTTTTTATATTTTTCATTTTAGCCCCACTAGGTGGGACAAAGCTGGTGGGAGAAACATTTTGTAGCTTCCACAAAAGTTTTTATACAAAATCTATTTTGTCATTTATTATAGCGAGAAAGCGAGATTACAATATATTTTTGAAAGGTTGTATTTAACTTGCAATGTTTGTATGTATATATGTTTCTTTACGTCAAAACTTGCAAGCTGAGTTAGAGCCACTTCCTCTTATCCTACGGAGTTGAATTTTAACACGTTGGTTCAATTCCGATGACAGTGCATTTTATTGTAAGCATGACCTGAATTGACATCCAGGATTAGCTCCAGATAAAGGAACTCTTCAATGATCAACAGCACAGACACGAAATTTTGTGTACGCATCTTATAATGATGGCCGGTTTTAAGTTTTATCATGACATGGTTGCTGCACTCAGGGTTGGGTCCTGATTAGGGAACTCCTCAACGGTTAACAGCAAAGACATTACAGACATGACATATTGTATACACATTTAATTGTGATAGCCCGTTATAAGTTTCACCATAACATGGCTACTGCATAAAATCATTTTTTATACGTTTTTTAATCAGCTTATTTAAATTAATTTCACCTTCTCCGCTCTTACTCATCTCATTCCACTCTCTTGATATGTTAATTTCTTCACTGAATAAATAATTCAACGGTAACGCGTATCATTCTGTGACATTGTTTTCTTGGTAACATGCTACATTAAATCTTATAGCGATCTCTTTGGAGTTTAATTTAGCGTGATTCCGTAGTAATGTAGGTAACTTGTAGTTTAGCCGTGATTCAAGTAGGCTCTGTTGTCTCGGTTTATTTGTACTGTTATGGAGAAGATTTAAATGAGTAATGGTTTTGCTTTGGTTGTGAGTTTCAGTGAATTGATGCCATTCAAAACGTCAGCGGATTTTAACTATGTCATAGATCTCATTAAAAGTGAGAAGATTAGGTACTAGCTCCTTGGGCGTGGACCTTTTAAATTAGATGCAAAACATACAATTAATTGGCTTTAGTTATAATCGGAGAGGCGTCAGCGTAGCACGTGTTAGCATTTACAGGTAATGTTAGTCATTCGCGCTACAGTATGAGTATAAAAGTATGATATATCTATATTTTGATGCATATGAAGCATGACAACGGAAATGTGTTTGTGTTTGCCTCTATCTGTATCTAGTCCAGTTTTAGTTCATCTGTCTATATCTTCCTTCTTTAACCAAATCTATGATGGTCTATGTATTATCATATCATTTCTTTGTGAACAACCTGCAATGATGATCTCACTATTGCCTTGGAGGACATGGTGACTGTGGCCACACACCAGTCCAGATAAGTCTTTAAAAATAATCCTTATAAAATGTATTCACTTACCTACTATATACAAAACCAATTTAGATAAAATTTATAGGAAATTTCACTGAAAATTTACCCTTTGAAACAAAAACATATCCAAACTAGTTCAGAAATCTCAGAGAAAGAGAGAACAAAACTACAAGAAAAATAAAGAATTTCTAATAAAAAACTACTACACTAGTTTTCATAAAACTTATATGGGACTACACACATGTACATACAGTAGTGTATGTGTGCGTTCACTGTGCCAGTAGTTTACTTGGCTACAGTTAGTTGACGAATGCTTTGGTAGCTGATATCAAATTGCCCTCATCGCACGTGACTCCATTTCAACCGCTTTGCTAAAAGGTTTGCTTTACTCTAGTGACACAGTGTGAAGTGGCGGCGGGAAACCGACGCCTATTCAAGGTTGCCGAAGGTCTATACGCTTACGCCAGTAAGCGTAATTCAAAATCTTTGCTATACGCCTATACGCCTATACAAGGTGAGGTGGCAGAAGGTGGCGGTGACGGATCGCCCCTGTCACGTCGACAGTGACATAGCGCGATGGCACGCGCGCGCGTTCCAGAGAGTGATTGGGTTCCGATCTCAGGAGGAAGTTTTGAATTTTTCATCCTGATGGAAGTAATATTTGGTTGGATACCGAACACCTTCGGTCACATTTACGTGTGATGGTTTAGGGTAAATGGTTTGAGGGAAGTCCAGACTATGAATCCAGCTTTAAACTTTTCAAATGTACTTCATTCAATTTCTTGGGAATAAGTTCTTGATTTTGGGCTGAAAAAATGCCATTATTGACATAGTACACACGGATAATTACTTTTCAAGCTACAATTTGAAAAACGGTCCAAAGTATCTTTATATCGACTTATCTATATCAATCTTCTATAACATCTAAACCTTATTTTATCTATACTCTACCACAGGTAAATAAATAGCCCTCGCAAGGACTATATAATTATTTACTGTGACTCTACATCATCAGCCTATACTTGTCCACTGCTGGACGTGTAGGCCTCTCCTAATGCACGCCACTGAGCTCAGTCTTCAGCTCTCCTCATTCATTTTCTTCCTGCCGCTTTTCACAGGTCATCACTCCACCTGGCCACATGGCATCCTACACTACGTTTGCCTAAATGTGGTGTCCAGTCGAGAACTATCCTCGGTTATCGGCAGTGGCTCTACTTATAAAACAATAACCTAACTTTCTTTTTTGTACAAAGATAATTTAAAAAAAATGAGCTACAGAACAAGAATGTAACTTTTTTTAAATTCGTGTCCGTCTGTTTGTCTTTCTGTTTATCTGCTTGTTCGCTCATCAAGTAAAACCTACATGACCGATTGCGATGCGGTGTGCACTGTTGAATAGTTTTGGTTTTGACTTAAAATCTGGTGTACTCTTTGTATCTCAATCTGATGAAAAGAAGTTGAACAACCTTTTAAAATATATTTAACGGCTGAACAAAATGTGATATATTGTACTTTATAGGTACTTTAGTGCTGGAATATCACATAGTATATTTTCCCACCAGAATAATTTCCATGTTGTAATAAAACAAGGAGTATAACTGACAGGACCGTCTCAAGCATTAACATAAATACACAGCAATACGTTCCCTTTAAGCATTCCTGCGTTAAAGACAACGTGGGAATATACATTCCCGGGTTCCCCCTTAACACGGGAACATACGTTGCCAAGTTCTCTCTATCGTTGCTCTAACTCATTATGCTATCCGTAGCCTACCTCCCATCCTGAGCATTGGTGCTATAAGTCACTCCTAGAGCTTGCATTGCTTCATAAATGTTTCATCTGGGCCCAGGACTTCCCATGAGACCGTTTATACCCCCTCTAGCTATTGTAAACTTTATGTTAAAGGCCATAGGGTTTTGAGTTCTTAGTAAGGAAGGATAGTATTTCATGAAGTTCTTGAGACCTTTGGACTTTACGTATTTTATAATGAACCCTGTTTTATAGGCAATAAGGTTGCAAGTTACTCGGGTGAAAGTTTCATGAAGCGCTAGGACCTTTAGACCGTACAATATATTTTGTTATTAGCGCCAGTTTTATTCTTGAGCTTGCACCTGTTTGCTCTTGTTTTAAATTTTAATAATTCATTGGTACACGTAGGTAATAAATATAGCATAATTATTGTGTACTAGTTTTCCCGCCCGCGACTTCGTCCGCGCGGACTACTGTTTATCGCGAAAAAAAGCATCCTATTTTCTTCTAGGGTATTAAAACCAATGCAAAAGTAGGTATAGCACCAATGCTCTTAATGTTTTTTGACAGACTTGTTATTTCGTTTCCATGGCAACCACAGATCATGCTGTGATAACAACCGTTCCTTACAGTGAGTAATCAACATTTTCCAGTTTTCCCGCGGGAAACATCAATTTTCCGGGATAAAAAGTATCCTATATAAATAATAATAATAATAATAATATTTGGGACAATTCCACACCTATTACCTAGACAATAACCTAGCCCCAAACTAGGATACCCTGTACTATGGGCACTAGACAACGGATAAACATACATAAATACGAATATCAACATCCATGACTCGGAAAACATTTCTGCTCATCACACAAATGATTGCACCTTGCAGGATTCGAACCCGCGACCGTTTGATTTTATTCTTAGGGTTACTAGCCACTAGACCAACCGTGCCGTGCCGTGCCGTGAGCCGTGTTTTATTCTAGGGTATAAGCTGTCTCCATTCTAAATTTCATCAAAATCCGTCTAACCGTTATCGCGTGAAAGCTCCCCAAACAAACAAAAAAAAATAAACAAACAGACAACGTTTCACTTTTATATATTGGTATAGATAGTGTGTACAAACTTTGAGTTAGGAAAAAATAATTACGTGCTGCACTAAGTAGTTACACTTTTTTTCTTCTTTTTTTTAACTTTTTGCTTTAGATGTCACCAAGCCTAATGTGCAGTTTCCTAAAACTCTCATTAAATTTAAATTGAATTACTTTCGGCAACATATCAACAATATCGTAGAGTTACAGACACCCACTGGTAACGGCCACTATTTTCCGCCTCACGTGCCATCTGCTCACAAAATATAACTCTACATACTTCCCAAACAGTACGTAACCTAATCAATTATGAACTGCCTTGCTCTACCATCTCTACATGATCTCTACACATTGAATTTTACTTTAGTACTGACCTTCTTTACATCTGTAATAGCCCAAAAGTGTAGCTCCACGTTTAAAAGCTTCAGAAAAATTCCGCTAGAGCCAGACGCAGAGAAAGAAACATAGTTTAAGAGCAACATCCGAACGTATTAATATTTATCACTCTACTGCCAGCAAAATACGACAGTAAGGCATTACCAATTTAAAGTAGCGTTCTGTGAGACGAAATGGGTAAAATGGGAGAATGCTTTCCATTTAGTAGAATTGTGATATTGCCTTGGATTGGAGCTAATGGTGGGTGAAATTACCGAATGTTGAACTGTTAAAGTGCGATCAGACCAGTGTATTGGCAAGGCTCCATTGCAAGATGATCTACTTACTCGCATTTGCTCATACTTATAATAAAAAAGTGTTGTCTTCTATAAAATGGCGACAAATAGTAAATTATATTGTAATATTATTACTGTTTCTATTTTTATTCAGTGGACTAATGCCATTTTATAACGAAGGAGTATTTTTTTGATAAATAAGCTGCTCTGGCACATGGATTATTCTTAAATCTTCATGCTAGACTTTATGTCGTATCTATGTTCTGTAAGACTTAGTGTTCCGTAACCACGATCTTAAGCTACCCTATACTATAACTACGAAAACCTCATTGCAATTTGTCCAGTAGTTTTATGTTGTATGCCAACAAAGTTATTTTACGGTTGGATTGTGTCTATCTCTATGAAATTCGCTCAGAGTTGACGCGGGTATAAATGCATTACCTTGGTCGGCTTTAGCTCTAGGCCTAGGTAGCCATGTTTTTTATTGTTTATCATCATCACCAGACCAGCCTATATCTGTCTACTGCTGGAAGTAGGTCTCTCCTAATGCAAGCCAATGAGCTTGGTCATCAGCTTTCCTCATCCATTATCTTTTAGCCGCTTTTCTCAGGTCGTCACTCCACCTGGCCACAGGGCGTCCTACACTACGTTTGCCTAAACGTGGTCTTCACTCGACAAATCATCTACCCCAACGGTTATCGGTTCTTCTGGAAATGTCACCAGCCCACTGCCACTTTAGCTTGCTTATCCTAAGAGCTATATCGGTCACCTTGGTTCTCCGTCCGATATCTTCATTACGAATCTTGTCCTTCAGAGAAACTCCAAGCATAGCTCTCTCTATAGCTCGCTAAGCAACCGTTAATTTGTTAGCTAGTTTAACTATGAGTGTCCACGTTTCGGCTCTGTAGGTCATGACATATAGGACGCACTGGTTGAAGACTTTTGTCTTCATGCAGTGTGGTATGGCTGACGAGAGAACTTGACGAATCTTGCCGAATGCTGCCCAACCCAGCTGAATTCTTCTGTTGGCTTCCTTCTCAAAGTTATTCTTACCTAATTGCAATATTTGTCCAAAGATAAACAAGTTGTTGGACAACTTCAAGAGGTACACCATTAACTGCAATAAGTTCCGGTTCAATAAAATCGTTAAACATGTTATTTGTCTTATCTATGTTTATTCCGAGACAAATGCTTCGAGAAGCATCATTTAGGTTGGTCATCATACTTTGTTAATCTTGCAGCGACAGCCATTAGGATTATATCATCGGCAAATTGTATATTCTCACCATTGATATTAATGCCCATTCCTTTTCAATCCAGCGTCTTAAACATATCTTCCAGGGCATTAGTGAACAGTTTCGGGGTATATCGTCCCCCTGTCCCACTCCCCTGCGCAGTTGGATATATTTGACGTTGTAAATTCGCTTTTTGATGTTTTAAGTACGTAATATGCGCTACTGCCATAGCTATTTTTCATATTTTTCGTACTTTTCTTTATACGTAAGCTGTCATGGAAACTTCAAATTTTAAAATACCTATTCTACAAGACCTCACTCAAAGGAAACCAAAAAAAAACTTATTCACTTTACATGAATAAAATGAAGAAGAAAAACCCTATAATAATAATGATTTAATATATATTCGGATCATTTCACACCAATTACCTAGCCCCAAACTAGGATGTCCTGTACTATGCGTAGAAGACAACGGATAAACATACATGGATACGAATATTACATCCATGACTCGGAAACAAACATTTCTGCTTATCATACAAATAAATGCAACTAGCGGGATTCTAACTCTCGACTGTTGACTTCAAAGACAGGGTCACTAACCACTCGGCCAACCGGACATCCTGTGTAGTGGTTACATGAGGCAAAATTTCAACTTACTAGTTTTAACAGTTTCTGAATATTATGACTGAGACATACAGACTGACGGACGAACAGGTGGACATGTATATAATGATTCCTTGTTTGATTAAGGAACCCTAAAAAGATATGAATTGGTAATACTAAAACAATATTTTTTAAATTGCTTGTGACCAACTAAAAAACTACTAACCCAAATCCCGTTACAGGCAATATAACTGAAAAACAACAATTCAAGCAATCGGTTCAAAGATAAAGACAAAGAGACGCACACTGACGCAGACGGTTCAGGCCGTTCGTTCGTTCGGTTCGTACCTGGAGTTCAATGAAAAATTCCTTCATTCCAGCAAGCTGAAAATATCTACGTAGAAACGTAAAAATACGTCGCTTTGAGACGAAATACAGGAGTGACAGATAAGATAAAAAGACAAGAAAAAAGCGTTAATTTCCCCAGGACTCGTCTGCGCTGACTAAAGTTTATTGCAATACAAATAATCCTCTGTCCTTCTCCAAGATCCAAACTATCTCCATTCCAAATTTCATCAAGATTGGTTCAGCTTTTAGTCGTGAAAAGGTAACAAACAGAGTTATTATCCCTATGCTTGATAGTATAATTTATCAAAAGAAAAAAAAATGCCCGTAAGGCCGGGATTCGAGCTTGCAGTGAAATATTCCTATACACGGCTTTTGTTTAACAAAATGAGCTAAATTGTTTAAAAATCCGTATGTTTTTTTTATTATTTCATCGTCTCTTCTATACAACAACGCCCTCTCTCACAACTTGGCAATTTCAAACAGCTCAGATGAATTATCCGCTTTATGCTCGTGAATTATTGAAATAATCCGCCTCATTGAAGGTGAAATAATTCGTATCGTTATAAAGCAATCAACCAAGCGGGATGCCATATAAAATACATTGTATTTTTGTATAGTATGGCTTTTTTTGAGACAAGCTCGATTGTCTCTGAGACGTAACATAATATCGTTTGATTTTATATATAGTAGAGAAATAAGAAATTTAGAGGAATAAAAGCCTTCTGCGCGTAAAACTACATAGAAGTAACGTAGCTACTACTGGGATACCGGTTAATATCGCTTTTTATGCTTAAGTGGTTATGAGATATGGAAAAGAACGCAGGTTCAAAAATTTTCAATTAGCGGATTTTGAGAGAGACCAAATAATAAAAATTATTTACACACACAGTTTTCAGTAACAGGATTGACTAAGGTTTTCAAATCTTGTCACTGATTTATAAAAATAAAATGGAAACTCCATTTCCTCTTCTAGAAATTGCTCAGAATAAAAGTATATATAACTTTTAGCACCACAATTAAGCTAACAACCTTTTTTTTCAGAAGTTATATCACCATTAACCACAGAGCATAGCTAGGGTCAACAGACAGGCAATTTGAACGTTTGTATTTGCTCGGATCGCTAGCAGTAGCCTAGGGTACCACTGCATGATCGCTAGCAGTAGCCTAGGGTACCACTGCATGATCGCTAGCAGTAACCTAGGGTACCACTGCATGATCGCTAGCAGTAGCCTAGGGTACCACTGCATGATCGCTAGCAGTAGCCTAGGGTACCACTGCATGATCGCTAGCAGTAACCTAGGGTACCACTGCATGATCGCTAGCAGTAGCCTAGGGTACCACTGCATGATCGCTAGCAGTAGCCTAGGGTACCACTGCATGATCGCTAGCAGTAACCTAGGGTACCACTGCATGATCGCTAGCAGTAGCCTAGGGTACCACTGCATGATCGCTAGCAGTAGCCTAGGGTACCACTGCATGATCGCTAGCAGTAGCCTAGGGTACCACTGCATGATCGCTAGCAGTAGCCTAGGGTACCACTGCATGATCGCTAGCAGTAGCCTAGGGTACCACTGCATGATCGCTAGCAGTAACCTAGGGTACCACTGCATGATTTCTAGCTCCACCGGTATAGTCTGGACACATGTTAGTAAACTGAGTCGGGTTACCTGACCAAAGCACCTAAACATGTGTATCCTATAAAATCACACGTCACACTAGCACCAATATTCTCGTAAGTTTAAAAAACTCTACATTTGATTAGATTATGTTTAATACAAACAAAAACAAATTAATTTAGTGGCATAAATATAATAATACACCAGCTGCGCCCCGCAGTTTCATCCGCGGTGATGTTAATGATAAAAAGTATCTTATGGTGTTATTCCAGGACCTAAAGATCTACATACTAAATTTCATAAAAAACCGTTGAGTCGTTTCAGCATGAAAACCGGTTATACATACACACACGGACACACTCACTCACAAACTTTCTCATTTTTTAATAATAGAAATATGGGCGGTGCGATGAATTGAATAATAAAACATTTATCATTTGATAAGATGACTTCATTTAATTCACACAAATTTTCACAGTGAATTCATAATGATGATTTCGGAAAACAATGCCTTGTAAAAAAAACAACATTTCCATACGTAATGGTTGCTTTTATTGCTAGCCCAATAAATAAGAATACAAAATATAATAATAATAATATATTCGGGACATTTCCACACCAATTATCTAGCCCCAAACTAGGATACCCTGTGCTATGGGTATTAGATAACGGATAAACATACATAGATAAGATTATTACATCTATGCAACAGAAAACTAGAAATAAAAAAAATAACTAAAACTAAATGGAACTAGAAATATCGCAGTGAGATCTCAGATAGTAAAACTATCTCGTATCGCTCGAGAATGAAAAACTCAGTGGCGGTTACAGAGACGTAACGAACTGTTTTTTGTGGAGCTGTGGGAACACTGCACATGTATGGGAGCTCTTTTGTAGATGGGTGCCATGAGCTTGTCACTTTCAGGGTAAACGTTCTAATGTTGAATGCAGAAAATGTATGAACATTGAATCGTTAAACATTGAAGCTACGATTCTTCTCTACTCCAACGTTTTAGCGACGCGGACGTTCATAGTATTTGTTATCGCTTAACCGCTGAAGCTATGTAACGAAATCATAAATCAGTTTTAGCAATGCCAGAAAATTAATATATTGCATGATGTATATTCATTTTATGCGACCTCAATTTATGAAGTGGTTAAATCGTAAGTCTTATAATAATTTCGTATGTATGTTTAATTATGTATGTTTATCCGTTGTCTAGTGCCCATATTACAGGGCCCTTATTTGCTATGACCATTCACGCACGTAACGCGCCACGTTAAGATATCTTCGTGGAATCGTACGGCAACTGCCGTAATGGCGTCACACGTTTTCGGCAAGGAATTTCGTGCGGCATAGTGAATAATCGCCTAGGGTAATGGTTGCTTTTATTGCTAGCCCAATAAATAAGAATACAAAATATAATAATAATAATATATTCGGGACATTTCCACACCAATTACCTAGCCTCAAACTAGGATAAGTTTGAGGCTAGGTAATTGGTGTGGAATTGTCCCAAATATATTTATTTATTTATTAGAAAGACCGACTAAACACTAATATGGCGTCCTTTTTTGATATTTCCACCTAGAACGGTCAAAAGATTATTTCTGATCCACAGACTACAGAAGAATATAGAAATGATTGTTCTTAAACAATAAATTAAAACGCATGGAACAAATGGATTTAACATTTAACAGCCATGATTATGTGACGGCAAAAAAAAACTTGATCTATTCCCATTGGCACGATTGAAAACACAATCAAAACAAACAACGGTCATGTTTCTAGGCTGTGAGTACTCAATTGATAAACGGTGCACGAGCCAAATTACAAACCTCATATATGAAGTAGTAAGCATACATGACCAAAACTGGAAGGGAGCTGGTTGGAGAATTCTCACCAACACATTTAACGCTAATCGGGTTCAACTGATTATAAGCTCGATGTAGATAATGAATGGGTGCTTATTAGTAGCATAGTTTTCTTAAGGCACGACGATTTATGAATTTAACAATAATAGTTTAAAAAAACTGAAAAACACGCTTTATATAGAAAACCAAACTAAAAAATAGAAAATAAATTTTAATAGTGTAAATAAGAAAAAAAAGTTATATATCAAAAAAATCGTGGGGTGCATGGGTCAATAGTTATAAATATTTCATTGACAGATATGAGAAGAAGGATTATCATTTGGATAATATCTTAAAAAGCACCCCACGCTTTTTTTTACATAAAAGATTTTTATCTTATTTACACTATTAAAATTTATTTTCTATTTTTTAGTTTGGTTTATTTGTAAGAGCGTCTTTTTTTATATATCTTTTTTGGAATTATTGCATTGTCATCGGTCTTTGACAGGTGTGCAAAATTTGAATGAAATCTGACCGTTTAAAGTGGGTCAAAATAGCGTCCAAAGGAGTTGGTTACAAACATACAAACATACAAGTGAAGCTAATATAAAGCGTATAAAAAGAGCGAGCGCGAGACGCCCTGCGGGAACATATTTTTTATTCTGTACGTTCACTGGCAACTTTAGAGATAACAAGTTGATGTGAAACAGCAGTTTTTTTCCAACCAGTTTCTGGACAAAAACGAGATTTTAAGTCGTGGTCAATCTGTGATGGTTTTCACCAGCACTTATTTATTCCCACTGTGTCGTAGGCCTCCGAAAGGCAGACAAAAACTATGCCCGTAATGATTCAGGTGAATCCTGTTCTCGAATTCTGGGTGAGTTCAGAATTTGGCCAAAGTAGTACTTTCCAAGTTTGGAACCAGCCTGCTCAGAAATAGTAAATCCATTGAGTTCAATCGTTATTTATTGACCGGATATCGAACAATGGAAATGCGCGCTCAGCCTGCCTTGAACTAATTCACAATGCACAATGCACCACAGCAACCAGCAAACATATTCAAACCGCGTGTTTAGTAAACGTCGATTACCACTAAACAGCCATGATCGTCGGTTATTCACCAAACAACCGGACTAATGAGCGCCGTTTGACTAAACAGTCGATATCTGAATCTAATCGGTTCCGTACGTGTTTACTGGTTGTCATGATTAACTAACCCATAGTAGAACTACAATGTATGGCAATTTCAAGTTAAATATGGTTGAACCGTGGTTAAAATGTTAGTAAGTACAATATAATAGACTTGTATAACGCACTGTGTACAGTCAGCTAAAGGAATGTAAACTTCGATCGCCCTGCACGTGGTTGCCTATATTTATGGCCGCATTCAGGCACTGCGCCCGTGCATTCTATCAATACAATGGAATTTGAGATTCAGTTATATTTTGACATTAGAGTTCAAATCACATTTATAAAGGAGCGCGCACGGTCTATCTGAACGCGGCCTAAGGGCGGGACATTTTGTACTGGCTTTCATGCTCCCCTCTAACCTACATTAAACATGAACTTCAGAATGACAAAGAAAGAGACATAATAATTGTCAAATCTTTCCAAACGCCAAACAGTCAGATACAAATTCCCTGGCCTCCAGCTACATAGGATTTTTGAAACTTTGAAAGTTCCGTATCCAAAAGGTGCAAACGGGACCCTTTTGCTGTGAATGATTCATATAAATATTTATACCGTAAATTAAATCTAACTTGCGATGCAATGTCCAAACTACGAGTAAAAGTTAAACTGCTAATTAAGTACTACTCTTGAAGCTATATTTTGTTGGAATAACATAACTGAGTTGTACACTATAAAATAAATCAGAACTTTTTTAAGAGTTCTGTACCTCAAAAGGAAAGAAACCCTCCTTTTTTTTCGCCGTAGTCGCTTTAAAAGGAACCCTTGTAGGATCACTTCGTTGTCCATCTCTCTGAACTGTATGTTTTTCTCAGGAAAGTGAAGGTATCAAGTTGAAAGTAATATGAAATATTCAGGTCTGCAATCCCTTGCAGATGTGAAAAAACCAACTTATACTCATAAGTGAACGCAATCAAAAGATACGACCGCTTTTGCCGTAGATATATTTTGACACTCGCAAAGGAATCAAACCTATAGGGTACTTTCCGTTACCTACAATCATGAAATTTGTCAAGAAGCAATGCTTTTAACAGCACAAGTAAAGGGAAAAATCCGAAAACCATAAATTTGTAGTAACATCACTTTTTTGTTTAATCTGTCCGCGACCTATGTCGATGTATGGGCACAACAGTTTTCTAATCGCAAACTTAAGTTTGTACGTCATCCTTGGTGCGCGAGTCCGACTCGAATTTGGCCGGTTTTTTTATGATAATTATTTATTTCATTAATGAATAAAAGTTTATTTTACATTTTCTGTTAACATAGTTACAAGAAACAATGCTATTGAGCACCATTCGGCTAAACAGCGCCAATCTGAATCTAATCGGAGCCCGTGTTTATTAGGGCGACCATGATTTACCTCCTGTCCGGACGTGTGTCCTACCATGGTCGCGTACCAAACAGTAGGGAATGTCATGTTTTCTTTTTATTTATCATAATTTTAAGTGTTTTGAAGATGTGGGGAGCTGATGCCCACGATTCACACAAGGCCCAAAATAAGTTGTTTTCCAACCAAAAACCACAGCGAACCTGAGTTGACAAATAAAATAATAGTAAAAGAAATGTCCATGATCAGTTAAGGCCAGCAGCCAATGTACTTTAGTAATAACTTGTTTGTGTTTTAGGAGATGTTGGATAGTTTATGCATAGTATGAGGAAGAAAGTGCACGCCATTGCATTTATTCCGTTTACGATCACACATTTTATTGGAGAAGACAGTCCCTGTTTTTGATCCTCTAGATAGGTACATGAAATCTTAGGTCAGGGAACTTCTCTGTATTCGTTGAGGGTTTTTTTTTTCATTTTAATGTCAGTTAATGTTAGGAATAACTCATTGTTTTGCGTTAACTCATCGCAGCTGTTAATATTCTTGTATCCTTGCCCATACTGACAACTCGGCACACGCTAACAGCGCAAATTGTCCACCCATTTGTCCACGACCAGACAAACGCGTGGCAATCACTCAGCTGACCTGCTTCCAGAAAAACTGGTACAAATTACAGGACGCCCGCCTGTTTCACATTTTTTACTGTCTTCCGAAGATTATCAGACTGTCCTTGTTTCTTTATAGCGTGCAATAAAGGACAGATGCTCCTTTCGTTTGTACTCGATGTTTTGTGTACTCCATTGACCGTAAAACCAACAAGTGATGAGTGTTTTGCTTTCGTGATGCGTGTGTAAACGGAACTTTATGGTGCTTTCTTGGACTCAATAATACATTTACGTTCTAGAGTGAAACGTTCTTAGTCTTAGTTGACATATAGATAGCGGTAAACTTTTTTTACACCAAATCAATAAACAAACAATAAAAACTTCAAATATTGATATTATACACCGTGACATTGAATTCGACATTTTTCTTAAATGTATGTACTCAGTTCGAGCTACAGATCTGTTGTCCACTAAATATGAAAAGTAAATCTATATATAAAACTGTAACGGGTCCAATTCTGTACATTGAAGATATTTTGGAATTTTCTTTTGGAGGATACTCTATATTCGATACTGAAGCCAAAACTGTATTTTTTTTCATTTTTGTCTGTCTGTCTGTATCTTGGCTAGGCATCACGCCGAAACTACTGAATGAATTTATATGAAACTTGGTATGATTTGAGTTCATACTACGAGGTAGGACATAGGCTACTTTTCATCCCTAAAAATGAAAGGGTTTCCGCAGGATAGGCGTTGAAAGTTATTTAAAAGAACACGTATCACGCTGAAACTACTGGACGGATTTTGTTGCAACTTGGCACCGTCTTAATTTATATGATGGGTTAAAATTGAGGACACGTTTTATCCCGAAAATTAAAGGGCTTCTGCGGGATATTGGTCCAAAGTTTTGTTAATATTTAAGTAATAAATAATATTTTTTGGATGGTTCTCTATATTCCATACTGTAGCCAAAACTGTTTTTCTTTTTCTTTTTGTCTGTCTGTCTGTTTGTCCGTATCTTGACTGCGCATCACACAGAAACTACTGAATGAATTCAAATGAAACTTGGTACGATTTCAGTTCATACTACGAGGTAGGACATTGGATACTTTTCATCCCGAAAATTTAAAGGGTTTCCGCGATATAGCAGTTGAAAGTTATTAAAAAGGACACGTATCACGCTGAAACTACTAGACGGATTTTTTGATGCAAATTGACACAGTCATATATATATACTTATAATAAATCAATAGGTACAAAAAGGCTGTAAAAAGAATATAAATAAAAAAATGCTCTTGGGTGCTTAAAAAAGGTATTCAACAAGAACATTTAAAAAAAAAATGTCTTTCTGTATGTTTGTCTGTATGTTTGTTTATTCACGCATCACGTAAAAACTATTGGACCAATTGCGATGCGGTTTTCATTCATAGATAGCTTAGGGTTTAATTTAAAAATTGGTGTAATTGGTATCTCAATCTGGTGAGTTAGAAGCCGAGCAATTGTAAAAATAGTTTTGACGGCAAAATAAATTTTGATCAAATATTGGTATATTGGTCCTGGAATAGCACATTACGCATTCGCAATGTGATATTCCATTCGCACGCATGGTCGTAAAAAAACAACCACGCGTGCGAAGCCGCGGGTACAGCTAGTAATTAATAAAACATAAAACTAGGCATTATTAAATAAGTAAAAATTCAAACTTGTTATTCCTGAGACATCGCGGAAGCGGGGCGGCAGATATGGGTTGGGTAGATACAAACTTGTCATCGTGCGCCTGGCGGAGCACCCGCGCGTATTAGGTGTTCTGTGCCCGCGCCGTGTAGCGTATTTAGTGAAATAGACATTTCAGCTTAGGGCAAATTATCATTTGGTCAGTTATTTATATTTTTAATTGAGTGCTATAGAACGATCCTAAATAATGGACTGAATACATGCATTTAAGAAAAATATTGAATTCAATGTATATAAACTTTTGAAAAGAGAGCGTTCTAAAAAAAGCAATTTTTCGATATAAACTTTAGTTATTTATACTGAGTATTAGGTTAAAAAATTGGTCTTTATCATCACTGGTCTAACTGGTATCTCTGAACTGAATTTCCAGTGACAACGTCTCAGAACAATATTATCTTGAATTCCTGGGATCGTCTATTGACGGTATGTTTCCCGGAAAAGAATGAAAACTGTTAACTGCTACGATTCCGCTATTGAGCTTCGCCGAGAGCGATTGGGGCCAATTATAGCAACAAACTATGTTCTGACGCAAGTGAGAAGCGGCACAACGAATCAGGCGGTCAAGGACGACCAAGTAGAATAACTTGCAAATAATTTTAAAATTCCGTGGTTTCAGCTTGCTTGCGACTCTTAAAATTTCCTCGTGAAATTGCATGACGTGGATACGAAACCAACCAGGTCGAAAATCGACACTAATTTTAAAATATTTATCTATGTAAAAAAACGCAACTTTACGCTTCGCAGTCGGCGCATTGCTGACGGGTGCTGTCGATGACGGCGATTTATTTTTGTAATAACAAAATCTGCACGTCGTCGCATACCTATACCCTTTTCGAACCTGAAATTTTTATTTCATTATCAATATTATTTATGTGTCAAAATCAGGTTAAATAAACAATGAAAAAAAAAACGAATATTATTATTTACAAAAAAAAAATGCACGATTTTGCGGTTTGGGTTTATATTTTTGGGATTTTCGGTGGCTGCAAAACATTTCGACCTTCAAACTGTTGAGCTGGAACTTGGATTGTGGCTGTCCTGGTCCATCTTTGTCACATTCTTGGTCCGAAAATTATAGATCTGTTATGCGAACGATCCATGTGGCCCGGTTCGGTGCTAAGAAATTAATGTTTGGATACCTAAATATTTTTATGAAAGTTAAACGCAAAGTTGTTACAGTCAGTTTCAAAAGGGATACACTTTCTATACGCTGCGCTGCTTCTATTTTGAGACAGACAATATGCGACAGACTGCCAGCGTAAAAATAATCTTTCTTTTGGTCTCGTTTTATGAAAACCTTGGAAATAAACGAAAGATAAATTTATAAAAAAATAAAATATTTTTATAATGTTGCTTGAAATTATATTTAACAGAATAATGTCACTTATAATAATATAATAATAATATATTCGGGACATTTCCACACCAATTATCTAGCCCCAAACTAGGATACCCTGTGCTATGGGCACTAGGTAACGGATAAACATACATAGATAAGAATATTACCATCCATGACTCGGAAACAAACATTTCTGCTCATCACATGATTGCAATGATTGCACCTTGCAGGATTCGAACCCGCGACCGTACGATTTCGTACCCAGGATCTCTAGCCACGAGACCAACCAGAACACTAAAAAAATATAAGGTAGAACAAAAGAAATAATTAAGAACTCTTATTCTTAACTTTTGAAGATATTTTGACCAGCATTCACAGATTTTGAAAAAATGTAGTCAACAAGAAAATGGTCAATTTACAAATAAACCATGTTTGATGTCAATCGATCCTGTTTCTTAGAAATGAAATTGTAAATATTTACCGAAGTTGGTTCTACTAATCAAAAGAGAGCTGCCATAATTTGCCAGGATTTTAAATAAATAACTATAAATTAATTAATTTATTTGAAAGTACCTAGAAGTAGAATTGTAGATAAATTTTCTGTTTGTCCGTCAACACTTTTTATTAACGATCACACTTTTTACTGTTACATTTCCCAGGCTTATCTTGTTCGTCCGTAATTGTATTTTTTACGGCAGTGCCCGTGCAAGTCTGTAATCCAGTTGTGGGAGTGGGGGGAGTCGGTTCAAGCACAAAATGCTTGTACCTATTACTTTGATGTTTTTTAGTGATGAGGTTTTCTGTGTTTTACGTCGATAAAAAAAGAATATAGTAAATTTGCTTATTTTCAGCCTTATTTTGCTTACTTGTCTAGACTCTGCATTTAATCCAGCCACAGCTACTAACAGAGTACTGAGTTTATTATACTTACGTTTAGAGACGTAACTGGGATTTGTTATGTCAAAGTATAAACTACACTGTTTTTTATCATTTGGAATTTTGGTGAACTAAATAATATTTTTTGAGGCTGTAAGAGGTATTTCCTTTTCATATGACGACTCAGATTTGAACGTCATACAGGAAATTGATATACCCTACTCTACTGGTGATTGGGAAAAAAATATATATACTAAACCTAGCTTAGATAAGCTGCTCCTGTCGAAAACAGTAATGATAACGAATGTTGTGGATAACGTCATATTACATGACTTAAAAATTAAGGCATAATTTTCATCGAATCTGTCCCATCTCTACGCCGCAAGGTGGAAAGCCCTTAGCCCAGTTGTGGAGCTCTTCAGGCCCTCCACTATACTCTACCGACTCCACGCTTTGGACGGTAGAGTAAAGAGAGTTGGTCTGTGCTATTTAAGCCCAGACCTGCAATTAATGAGCGCGTGAAAGCGAAATGAAAGTGATTTTTGGAGAGCCGTGTAATGTAGAATTGGAGTTTTGTGCAGGCGTGTATTTTTTTTAGCCAGTTTTGAAATTTCGATAAAACTTTTACAGGGCGTTGTGACTGGGGTCAATATTTAAGAGCGTTTGGCTTCAATTTTCTCCTCACCTCAGTGACAATATCTCACATGATTTTGCAAAAAAAAGAAACAAAATAATAACTTCGAATTAATTTATGCTAAAACAGCAATTGGCCTTCTAGGATTTTTTGTATTGGCGTTACCAGAATTTTGATAATATACCAATTTTTATTACGTTATTTCAATGTATCAGTGTGAAGAGCGCAGTACAAGACATTTTTTTAAAAAGCTTTTATTTATCTTGCAATGTTTGTATGTCTGTCAAATCTTGAAAGCTGAATTAGAACGACTTCCTCTTATCTTACGGAGTTGAATTTTTGCATGATGGTTCAGTTCCGATGACAATGTATTTTTATCGTAAGCATGAAATAAAATAATCTTAAATCGACATACAGGAACAGCTCCAGATAAAGGAACTCTTCAACAGTCAACAGCACTGTCACGAAATTTTGTGTACACATTCTGTTATATTAGGCAATTTCAAGTTTTACCATGACATGGCTGCAGCACTCCAGGCTGGCTCCTGACTTGGGAACTCCTCAACGGTTTACAGCACAGACACGAAATTTTGTGTATGGATTATTTTATGATAGCTGGTTTGAAGTTTGACCATGACATGGCTGCTCTACTTCGGGTTGGCTCCTGACTTTTGAACTCCTCAACGGTTAACAGCATAGACACGAAATGTTATATACGCATTTTATTGTGATAGCCTTTTCTAAGTTTCATCGCGACATGGCTACTGCATTTTTGTAAATGTTTTTAAATTAACTTATTGTAATGCAAACTTGAAAGCTGTACAGCAAACAAATACAGTCACGAGCAATGAAATCGACTCAGCTCCTACGCGCGTAATCCGAAGTTTTTTCTTTCTATTTTATTATTATTAAATTTAAAAATTAAATCAATTATTTGAAAGATCTAATCATGAGGTCTTCAAAAAACTTAAGCATCTCACATTTATAACTGAAAATATGTAAGTACATTTATAATACGAGTATATTGCTTTCCTCGTTACGGCAAGTTTCGTGCAGTAAATGCCTATAAGAACTCTGAATAATACAATTTCATTCATATCTGATAAAATAGCTACTAAACTGATTTTGACTAAAATTATATAAATTTAAAGGTGAGATGATGAGCTTTCAGCGTCTATAGGTTTTAAAGTTTGTTACATATTTTCAGAATTAGAAAAACACGATTAGGGGCTTGAGGTCTTGAGTCGTTTCATTGCTCATAGTTTTGGGCAGGCGTGGCACTTAGCTTGTCTCGCTACTTAGTCAAATAAAACACTTTTTGGTACCCAGCGTATCCAAAAACCTGTTTCTAAACACAAAATTATAGCGTTGGTGCTGTACTTTTGCATGGGTTTTTAATATCCTAAAAGAACTTAGGACGCTTGATTTCGTGATAAACTGTAGTCCGAGTGGAAGAAGTCGCGGGCGAAAGCTAGTGTAGTAATAATATTGTAGTTTGGCCCTAAAATAACACCTGTGACCATGCAGGCAAAGCTGCGGGCACAACTAGTTATAACATATTTTCCATCGATAAACTCTTTGCGGTTCGTTTCGTTCATACAAATAATTTTATCTGTGAATGGCATTGATCCTATTAAATGATACAAGAAGGCACAATCGCCGGCTGCAAAGAGAATGTAAATACTACGTAAGCCGGTTGAATTACTTCGCCTATGTCCTTTTTCCTTCTAGGATATTAAAAACCAATGCAAAAGGTAGGTATAGCACCGATGCTGTTGATGTTTTTTGACAAACTTGTTATTTCGTTTCCATGACAACCACAGACCATTCTGTGATGGCAACTGTTTCTCACAGTGAGTACATTTTGATCTGATTGAGGCATCCGATAGGGCCGTGGAGGTGGCTACATCCTGGAGCAAAGAAATTTAACAATATTATAAAAGAGCTTATTGACACGATGAATGAATGAATGAACCAACATTTTCCTTTTTTCCCTTAGAAACTTACAATTTTCCGGGATAAAAAGTATCCTATGTTTTATTCCAGGGTATGCTATCTCCATTCTAAATTTCATCAAAATCCATCCAGCCGTTACCAGCTGAAAGCTCCCCAAACAAACAAACAAACAAACAAACAAACAAACAGACAACGTTTCACTTTTACATATTGGTATGGATTCTGTGACGCCACTTAAGGTTTGACTTAAAATCTGGGGTACTCAGTATCTTAATCCGATGAATAGATGTCGAGCAATCAATTAAAAACTATTTGTCGGCAGAAAGAATTTTGAAAATAATGTAGTAGGTATATTAAACTTTATAGGTACTTTTGGTACTGGAATAACACATATGGGCTACTTTTACTTGAAATGACCACACGGGATAGGCCGCGGGCACAACTAGTACTTATAATTGAAATGACCACGCGGGCTAGGCCACGGGCACAACTAGTACTTATAATTGAAATGACCACGCGGGCTAGGCCGCGGGCACAACTAGTACTTATAATTGAAATGACCACGCGGGCGAGGCCGCGGGCACAACTAGTACTTATAATTGAAATGACCACGCGGGCTAGGCCGCGGGCACAACTAGTACTTATAATTGAAATGACCACGCGGGCTAGGCCGCGGGCACAACTAGTACTTGTAATTGAAATGACCACGCGGGCTAGGCCGCGGGCACAACTAGTACTTATAATTGAAATGACCACGCGGGCTAGGCCGCGGGCACAACTAGTACTTATAATTGAAATGACCACGCGGGCTAGGCCGCGGGCACAACTAGTACTTATAATTGAAATGACCACGCGGGCTAGGCCGCGGGCACAACTAGTACTTATAATAAAGCAAGAAGTTCGAAAAAGTCTGTACAAAGAAGATAAATAAAAATAAAAATGGTCTAGGGTACTTAAAATAAGCCATTGAACAAGAATATAACCTTGTTATTAATCGTATCTGCCTGTCTGTTTGTCTGTATGTTTGTTTGTTCGCACATCACGTAAAAACTACTGAACCGATTGCGATGCGGTTTCCCTGTTGGAAAGCTTACGGGTTGACTTAACAACTGGTGTAATTAATTTCTCAATCCGACGAGTAGAAGCCGGGCAAACGACAAAAATCTTTTTGACGGCTGAAGAAATTTTGATCAAATATAGGTATATTGGTATAGTACTTTTAACCTACAGAAATGACCATGCATGTGAAGCCGCGGGTGCTGGTAGTAAAATAATATAATTTATAATCTATACTTCTAATAAAGTAATAGGCACAAAAAAGTCTGTACAAATGGTCTAGGATACTTAGAAGAAGCTACTGTACAAGAATATAACATTTTTAAATATCATGTCTTTGTGTTTGTCCGTTTGTTTGTCTGTATGTTTGTTCGCGCATCACGTAAAAAATACAGGTTCGAGTGCGATGCGGTATTCACTGTTCGATAGCTTAGGGTTAGATTTAAAAACTGGTGTACTTGGTATCTTAATTCGATGAGTAGAAGACGAGCAATCGATAAAAAAATTTGTAACGTCTGAAGGAATTTTGATCAAATGTTGGTGTATAGGTCAGTAAGTAGAGAAATTTGTCTTTTCAAAGGTGGTGTAGTAATGATTTTCACATATGTTGTTTAGATCTAGACTCTGATGAAAAATCCAAGTTTCGGTTTCCCAAATTTTTCAGAAGAAGCCAGACCGATTGGTCAATCTACTTCACAAAAGGAGGAGGTTCTATGTCTGACTGTTCTTTTTTTTAATTACTCTTTATGTATGACTTTTATCTATATCGTAAGAGTTGTTTTCAATAAACCGAGAAGTAACTATGCCATGAGAGGATAAATCCTTGGTAAGAGTTGTTTTCAATAAACCGAGAAGTAACTATGCCATGAGAGGATAAATCCTCGGTAAGACAACATAGTATGTAGTCTGTTTTGAATATTGGTATTTTATATATATTATATTTGGGACAATTCCACACCAATTACCTAACCCCAAACTAGGATACCCTGTACTATGGGCACTAGATAACGGATAAATATACACAAATACGAATATCACATCCATGACTCGGAAACTAATCACACATTTGATTGCACCTTGCAGGATTCGAAACCGCGACCGTTTGATTTCGTTTCTAGGGCCACTAGCCATTAGACCAACTGGCCGTCAAACCGGCAAACCAGCCTACCGGCCGGCCGGGGTTGCTTCCTTACATGTCAATTCTTATTTATTTATTCAAAGTATACATGTTTTTTTTATGAATCATTAAATTATTCTGGACTATAGTCCAACATTTACATGTAACAAGTACCTACATCATCAGAGTAAGAGAAAAAACATGACAAAAAAGGAAAAAAAACTTTCCATAAAAATACAGCCGGGATGATGTCAGGTTTCTACCCCATACATGCAAATATGTTCAGGTATTTAAAAGTTATGGTGGAAAAAAGAAACTCATGTACGTGAGTTTACACATACATACATGAACCCTGAAAATATTACACTCCTTTTTTGGGCCATCGTGTAAAAAGTGGGGGACAACGAGAATAGAAGTTCAACAGGAATCAAACAAACGTAGTCCCAGAAACGAAAGTCGCTTATACAAAAACTTATTCAGTCGTTGTATATTTTACAACAAGCCAACATCGTTCTGGACTTGGCCTTCACTATCGATCTTCAACGAAAGGATACTCTAAAGAAGGTACACTTTAAACAAAATGTGTGATACGAGTGTGTGGCGAATGCTGACTGACTGTCCAGTATTGTCCAGCTATGGGAAAAATAATAAAGAGACACTTAGTTATGTTTGCTGGAAATTGAAAACAGGCTAAAACCCATGACCTTTGGCTAAAAGCCATGAATGTTCGAATGCGCGAAGCTGTTCCGTCGGCCAAAATCACCCATGCGCTTTTTGTCCAAATCTTAGTAGTTCCAGAAAAATGATTAACCCATTTTTAGTAATGTCAACCCTCTTTAGTTAGTCTGACGGTTATATACTGAAAGAACCACCTAAAACACTATAATAATGAAAGCTAAACTCACCCGCTTGCTATCTCGAAACTTCAGCCAACCACTGATGACACTATTGTCCATATCACAACCTTCCTCCACCTCATCATCAGCCCTCCTCGACATCAACGGAGACCCTCCTGGACTATTTATCAACTCTCTTCTCCTCATAACAGGAGTACACTGCTGAGACAACCGTCCTTCATTTACTGCGTCACTTCTTCTACCCAAAACTGGAGTACCATGAGCTGATACGCCTCCCAACACCCTTCGCCTGGCCAAAAACGGGCTGTTTCCTTCCCACATGGGTCTTTTTGGGCTGCTCTTGCATTCAGAGTGGACGCATAGGGCGTCAAAGTTGGCCAGTTCTACGGAAACCCTGGTCTGGAGGCCGCTTGGATGCGTAGTCAGGATGGTCTGCTTTGCAATGCTGCAGCCATGACGGTGAAGTTCTTCTCGCCTCTCCATCTTGGCTCTTTCAAGTGACCTTCATCTGTAACAAGGGACATAGTTTAAAAAAATATCAATTTTGATAATATTGGAATAGTATAGAACATCTTTCTGGTCTTTTTTGGTTATTCTTATAGTTACAATAATAACCAAATACTTCAAATGTACTCCAATCACAGTAACATTTATACTTATAATCTATATATACTTCGAGTAATAAAGCAATAAGAACGAAAAAGTCTGTACAAACAAGTTAATTAAAAAAAAAGTGTGTGTGTGTGTGTGTGTGTGTGTGTGTGTGTGTGTGTGTTTGTTACTCCTTCACGCTCAAACAGCAGAACGAGTTTTGATTAATTTTGGTACCATTATAGCTTATATCCTGGATTAACACACACTACTTTACATAATCATCATCATCAATCATCATAATCCACGCGGGTGAAACCACGAGGTGTAGCTAGTAATTAACTTATAAATAAAACTATTACCCACATATTGTTTTGTCTGGATTACGTTACAATTATCATTTTCTCTGCACTTAGCTTACTCAGATACGAGTACATAGGGTATAGATTTGGTAGCTCATAATTAAGTTTGTTCACATCAATAGACGAGTATACTGACTATTGGCTGTACGTTTTTAGTGCTATGTATGAAATAAGAAATTAAAAAAAACGATATAAATACCTTTATATTTACCAAGTCTGCATCAACCTAGGCCCGCTGTGACCGGCCCATTTTAATTGTACAATTAACGCAGTCGCACACTGAAGTATTTCGAGATGAAAGGCCTTAATTGACGTTTTTAGATCGGAATGAGGCTTTCATTGTAATCATTCTCGAGGTCATGGATCCGAGTCATTTGTTATAGGCCGAGAGCTGGTGTTATAGTTTTCGAAGAACGCAATTTCACTCTTTTAGAGCTCTACACCTTTGGTTTCTAGTTATGTATTATTAAAAGCACAAAAATAAACTTCATTTAGCTCCGCCAAGATCTTCATTACTTTTTTGTGCGTAAACGCCATTGTCTGTTTTACATGAAAGATCTTCTGTTTTATGTAATTTATTATCATTTAAGGATTAGTGATTGTATCTATGCAAAACTATGAATAAAATACTGCAAAAATATTCTTAACTTATAATAATTGATATTAATTATACGTCTGCCAAAATATTCTCAAGAGTATACTTGATTGAGCGGACTCATTATTTTATAAGCCATGAAGCTTTAGTCCAAGGACTTCAACGAGTATCACACCACCTCTCCGACTACAGGGGAACTTAATCTTAGAATATTGGAATGAAAGTGCCATTTCACCGAGTGGCCGTTGTTAATGAACTCGAAAGCTCTTCATAATTGTTAGGGGTTGAATTTAGAATGTCGTAGCCGTTTATTATAAGCATTAATGGGGTTATTTTTGGAAATAAATGGCCGTTTATATGGAGTTAATGTCGAGATAGAAATATTTTTGCATAATAAAGAGTTTGGGGTAGTGAATGAGTGCTGTGAATTAAATATGGGGGGGGGAGTATAGTCAAAGTACGGGGAATTTATGAAATTTAAGCTCCGTCCGTAACTGCGTCTCCGAGTATCTCTTTATCCCGTGCGAGTTTTCCCAAGATAAAAGTACCCTATTTTGGTGTCTAGTATCTGTATTGTCCTCAAGATTTCATCAAAATCAATTCAGCCATTCGATTGTGAATGCAACAAACAAATAAACAAGGAATAAGACTTTTTATGTATTGTTTTAGATAGAAAAAATAAGTGCTAACAACATTAGTGGTATCAAAATATGATTTCGTTTTTTTTTAAATCATTGTGAGTGTTATGCGTTCAAGCGAAAAGATCTCTGACGGTGATGAAAACGTTTTTATGTTGATTTTGAATATGTGTTAACTTCATTTTAATGCAAACAGAATATTTTTAAAGTGCATAGTTTTTTTTTTAATGGTGTCTCACCCGTGTCAGATTCCGACCAAGTTCTATACTTCAGTTCCAAACTGATTCTTGTACAGTGCGTACGTAAATGATGCACCGAACTAAGCCGGTCTAAATCGCTGCTTATTCTTTTGTATAAGACATCCGTTTATTGTATAATAATTTTTGATATGTTTTATTCATGTGTTTAACATATAAATATATTTCTATTCTATTGTCTATTTAGAATTTCGATTTCATAGTCGTTCGATTCCTACTCATAATTTTTGACTGGAACACTAACATTCTCAACCATAGCACTCGTTCATTTGTTGTTTGCAACTCCAAACTTCAAACGCGTTTATCTCACAATTAATTATTTTCCCGTCTGGTCCCTTTTTGCTGGACCACTCACAAACAGTTCACTCATCCAACAAAGTTATCAGGAAAAGATAAAATTTGATCCAATAATATCCAAACTAAAGTACCTACATTTGTCAATAAAAGCTTCAATAGTCATCACGCCAATCATAAACTATGATTCATAGGATTTGATAAAGGACTATAAAAGTTATATAAAAAACATACCAAATATCCCCATTTTAAATCTAATATCTAAAATCTAATTAATAATAATTAAATCTAATCTATCTATCTAAATTAAAACCAACCTAACAAAGGACAACGTCAATAACATTTGTAAAACACACAATGACGGCTCTTAAACGGCAGTTACGGTAACCAGACGGTAACTGCCGTCGTGGCGGTCTTTATTGCAATTACTGTCATTACGACTGTCTAATGATATGTTAACAGATAGTGAATAAACTAGTTTGTAAGAACTACTATTGGATTTTCAATTTGACATAAATTTAGGGTTGTTGATCGCACAAACAAACGCTTGGACGAACGTCCACATTTTTTTTGTATTGTTTTACTTACGAGGTATCTATACCTACATATTTTTTATGTCTGTTTTGATAAGCTGTTAGTTTCGACATGGCTGGCAATAACACTAACTGTTAATAACTCGGTACACTGTCGTATATTGAAATGTTTTCTAAATTGTTTTTTGACATACAATTTATCCATCATCATCATCGCTTTCCATCAGGTGAGATCAAGGTCAAACGATTGCTTAGTCCGTAATAATAATAAAAAATAAAAAACACGCATCGCTTATTATTAGTATCAGTTTTTTTATAAGTTGGACCAAACAACCAACTCGGTTTGCTTGCTTGTTATTGTTTTTTAACAACCAAGCAAACAGAGTTGGAAGAAAAATGAAAAAAATATTTATTGCCACTATCAAATATAATACATAAAATCCAATAAATGACAGGACAGCTACATAAATCGAAGATAATTCGAAGGGCTCTTCAGCTTGTGCTGCGTTCACATTTTCATGCATCCGTCGCGCTGTTTTTAAATATACCCCTTTTCGGACTGAGGTATTTGCCGAAATATGGGCAATGCGGGTTACATTACAACTAGGTTAACATAATATAGCGAAAAATATGTATATAATTACTAATACTGGCACAGAGAAAAAAAAACTAATTAAGTAGGTACTAATCTATATCTACATACTAGAATAAAACTGTAACTGGGCTAAGTCTGTACATTAAATATTTAATGAAACTTTTAATTCAGATAAACTTCAAAATCGATATGGAGTGCAAAAAGGTTATTTTTTTATTTTTTGTCTTTCTGTTTGTCTATCTGTCTGTCTCTTTGAACACGCATCACGCTGAAACTACCAGATGGATTTTGATACAACTTGGCACAATCACAGCTGATGTAATGGATTAACATTTAGAATACTTTTTATTCCGAAAAAATAAAGGGCTACCGCAGAAAGAACACGTATCACGCTGAAACTACTGGACGGATTTTGATCCCGAAAAATAATGGATTTCTAAAGGATAAGGGTCGAAAAATTATGTTAAATTAAAGTAATAATACATCCGTTTAAAGAACGGTACCAAATTTCGTTTTCGCTCCACGAAGCAGAGTGGCGAAGCGTAATATGCGTGGAAATGTAATCCAGATGTCCGTGGATCGAAACCACGCGCTTCTAGTTTATTTTTGTTCCATAATTAAAAGCATTTACATATTTTATGCGTTATTTTACATATTTTAACTCCCAAACAAAGAGACGGGTGTTATAAGTTTAGGGTGTGTATCACTGGATGTGTGTAAGTGTGTGTGTGTGTGAGTGCCTGCAGATTTAGCATCATAGCTCCCAAACGAATGGACCGATTTTGATGCGGTTTTTTTGTTTGAAAGCTTACGTGATCGAGATGGTCCTTAGATAAAGTGGGGAAGGGGGAGAGGGAGAGGTGAGAAAAGGGGGTGAGCAAAGTAGCTTCCAAACGAAAGGACCGATTTAGCTGCGGTTTTTTATGTTTGAAAGCTATAGTAAACGAGATGGTTCTTAGCTATAATGGGGGCGGGGGAGTTTGAGAATCGTAGCTCCTAAACGAATAGAACAATTTCGATGCGAATTTTATGTTTGTAAACTGATATGATCGAGATGCTTCTTAGCTATATGGGGGTTGGGGAACCGAGAGTTTTATAATTTTTTGGGCTTACCCTTGATGTTTTCTAGGCTGCTGCAATTTTCTGAAGTGAACTCTCAAGTTTTATTTTAAAACAAGCAGATAAACATATACAGACGACTGCGCGTTTGTTATAATATCTTGGGATATTGACAATATATTATAACACACTACACACTAACGTTTATGGCCGAGCTAACATCGGGTATACTTTCGAATTTAGGATTTCACGTAACGTATTTCAAAAATATACACCGCTACCGTAACACTGATTTCTGTAAACAACCTTCAGTGGCGATCCGACATGGTCTTGATAGGTTAGAAGACGAAGGCGGGAGCGAAGCGTAGCGTTTTTAAACAGGTACGTAGGTACCTATTATTGGTACTTTTGGTACTGGAATAACTCATACGATCTTTATATCCCAAAAAAACAACCACGTGAGCAACGCCGCGGGCACAGCTAGTAGTGGAAATACAAATATAAAATCCACCCACTCAAAACTCTGCGTGAAGTGATGTGTGTCAGCGTTTTATTTAATTACTTATTTTTGCATTTTTCTTCACATTTAAAAAAAAAACCGTAATTTTTATGTCTTGGGATAAGGACGCTGGCATGCCACAGGTTTATCTCAGTTTGTGTGTCAATGGCCTTCTCAGGATTAATGACTTGCTAACCTAGATTTAGCAGCTGCTAATAATAACACGTGTATATATATATATATATATATATATATATGATGAGTTTTTAAGTTTGAGATGTATAAATAAAAGTCAAAATCATTATTTTTCTCAACATGGTGTCAAATTGCTATACCCATCTTGTTTTTCACCCAACTACAACTGGGTATTCCGGTTGCAATTTAGAAATGATATTTTACCAGCCATACATGAACATGCGGCCCGTGGCTGGCAGTTGAATAATTCATGGTGTAATGCCATCATAACTGTTGTGTAATTTAGCTGCTTGTCGCGACGAACAGGGACCTGACGATAATTTAAAAAACGCAGACTTAGTAAAAACATCTGATTCTGCTCCTTTGGAAAAATGTCTGTGGGCATTTCATTTTTAGCACATTCTGTAAATACCTATAATATGACATACAGATGATTTTGAATCGGACCGTGTACTCGTTAACTCAACAATCAGTTTAATTACGAGTATTCTAGTAAATTGAATGGTCATCAATCTATCTATAATTATAACAGGCCACGTTTTTGCCCACGAGGTTATTCAATTTAAAAGTAGCCCATACGTGTTATTCCAGGACCAAATGTACCTATTGAGTACAAAATACTTAATAGGTACATTTACAAAACACTGATAGTTTTTATCGATTGCTCGGCATCTAATCATCGGATTAAGATACCAAGTACCCCATCGTTTTTAAGTCAAAGCTTAAGTTATCCAACAGTGAAAACCGAATCGCAATCGGTCTAGTATTTTTTACAAACATACAGACAAACAAACAAACAAACAGACAGATGTTGGTAAACTGGTATTTTAGGTCTTGGAATAGTACATAGAGTACTTTTAGAAATGTCCAAGCGTGCAAATCCGCGGGAACAGTTAGTTATTAATATAATAAAATAAATTTGAAAGCCATGGATTGTTGGTAATAAACACTCTTGTTCTAAAATAACTGAGGTGTTATGTACTGGGCAACCACGTATACACACGTTCTTTTTTTAAAACAGTAGCTAACCGATCTGTACCAAACATATTTTTCTTATCTTGGATGTACCGTAACAAAGTAATAAAATGCATACAATGCTACATGTCATAATACAACAACATAGAATATTGGCAAGATCGAAAACCAAGTAAATAATTATTTTAATTGAGTTAGAATAAAT
Source organism: Alsophila aescularia (assembly GCA_946251855.1). NCBI lineage: Eukaryota > Metazoa > Arthropoda > Insecta > Lepidoptera > Geometridae > Alsophila > Alsophila aescularia. Next base: position 60,503,223 of record OX276380.1, on the reverse strand, counting down.
CTTGAATAATACCAACACAATTAATTGAAATAACTTATATCAAAGGCATTAGCAACCAACAGAAAATGTACACCAAAATGAACTTAAATTTGTTTGGTTAATCTCCACATTAACCGAATCAGTTTAAAACTACAAACGTCCACTCGCGTGCAAATAACTGGCAGGTTCGAATTAAAACCGAACACTGACGCTTTTTAAGTGCACTGCAGTGTAATCCGATCACCGCTCGATCAGGTGCCTGTTTATTTGGACTCTCAATAAAGAAGGAATTTTTATTAATTTTATTTAGTAGGTGAATTTGAACGGGTGAGTAAAGGGAGTGAAACCAGTATTTCTGTCATCTGACACTTTTGCTATATAACAATGAATCTTTATTTAACCGCACTGACTAGATACACTAGGCCGCATAGAAAGAGGGTCGGTTAGCTTCCAAAATATTTAAACTAGCTTTATGAAATAAAGACGGTTTGGCTTTCCACCAGATTTCTGAGCCGATGCTAAATTATAAATATCATATTTTTTAATGCAATCACAAATTTGTGGTGGCAGTTTGTTTCTATTTTTTGCCACTTCACATATAATTTCGTTGCACTAAGGACTTTTTTTTGTAGATTATTATTCACAAGTTTTGTCAAAAAAATAAAAATAACGCTGCGCATGAATCGAAAATGAAGAACAAAAAACAAGCCAGCTCCAGGCAATTCTCCAACAAACCACATTCAGTTCGAAGCCAAAATAGAGCGCAATAACGATAATTAAAATCAATTAAGGTTGCCCAATAAATCCAATAAATACCCACAATCGAACGAAGGAGATAATTGAAAAGATACCAAGAGAATTATATCTTTTCTTCTCTCTCTCACGAATTCCGGAGTAACGAGGCGGAAACATTTGATACTTAAATGTTGGAAGCCTCTGAAATTACCTATTCAAAGTATTTCTTTTAAACGAGAGCCTGTATCTATCTACACATTGTGTCTAATCTGTTTTAAGGGTTCTGTACTGAAAGGGTCCAAACAGAACCTTATTACTAAACCTACACCATACGTCTGTCTGTCTGTCTGTCTTATCCTTAAAGAGCTGTCTTTATACCATAATAGGAATCTGGTTGAAATTTTCATAGAATATGTGTCATTATGTTGAATAACCTAACAAGTTATTTAAATAAGACATAAGTTCAAAAACTAATACCAGACTACGGTCGGGTAAAAAATTGCCTATGACACTCTTGCAATGAAGACAAATTTGATGGATACATCGCTTGTCAAAATAGGCCCAAGTTTTTTCAAACTTGCTAGTTGATAGCGCAGATTAAAGAAAGCGTCAAACTTGCTAGTTGATAGCGCAGATTAAAGAAAGCGTCAAACTTGCTAGTTGATAGCGCAGATTAAAGAAAGCGTCAAACTTGCTAGTTGATAGCGCAGATTAAAGAAAGCGTCAAACTTGCTAGTTGATAGCGCAGATTAAAGAAAACGTCAAACTTGCTAGTTGATAGCGCAGATTAAAGAAAGCGTCAAACTTGCTAGTTGATTGCGCAGATTAAAATACACAAGCTCTAATATGCTTATAACTTTCTTTCTTTTTTTATTACAGGGCATACCGATATACATAGATAGATACATACAGACAAGTGAAATCGAAAAAAAGGGCTTTTAAAAAACATTTACATAGCAGGTAGTATGCTAATAATCTACAGCAAGCACAGACCTCAGAAGCATACTTAGTATGAGCCTACTTCTTTTTGGCACGTTTGCAATACACATGGCGATCAATAATTGGCAGTCAAAATGGACTTTTAATATACTATAATAAACACAGGTATTTAAAACTAATGAGTAAGTATCTACTTATACCTACAGAACAAAGCCTTAAAATTACAAAGACCTAAATAAAAAAACCCTGATCCCCGCACCCTCCATTATAGCTAAACAGCATCTCAAGCACATAGGCTTTCAAACATCAAAAAACCGCATCAAAATCAGTCCATTTATTTGGGAGCTAGAACCCCCGATTATAGCTAAAAACCATCTGGATCACATCAGCTTTCAAAAAGAAGAAACCGTTTTAAAATAGGTCCATTCGTTTGGGAGCAACGATGCCACCGATAGACACACGGATACACACAGTGATACATACACAACCTAAACTTATAACACCCCTCTCGTTGAAGTTTGGAGGTTAAAAATTGTGAAAACTCTTCATATAACCTAAAACTAAAATGACCAAAGCCATTCGCTAAGCCTGTATTGCCGTATCTACATAAGAAATGGCGCGATGCAGTCTGAATGGCCCCAGAAGGACACACTACGGAATCTTTTCTATTCAGGAATTTCAAATGCAGCGCGCTTACATTGATTATTCAGTGAGTGGAGGTGGTTTTAAAATGCAGGTCTTCAGAAATGCTGGCAAAGCTAAGAAGTTCTATAACTAAAAACATGGTGCGAGAATATTGACAACAGTTGGTTATTTGGTCTGCCGCCTCGCCTCAGGGCGTGTCATAGCTTATGGTGAAGGAAAACACCATTGTAAAACCTTGGTGGACGGGCATGTAATGTTCACCTATCCATATAATCACACTCAAGCAGAAAGTCTGTCGCCAAGCAATTTTTAGGCAGTTGCAGAGTATTCTTTGAGAGCCATTCCAATTCTAGACAGCGTGTTTACCACTTTTGAGCACAAGTCACTTGACACTGGTGAGGGCTATGCTCAGCACTGGAAGTCTTCAGGATGATGTGAGATGCAATATGGGTAGGCTTAGCGCTTACCAGCAGGAAGACGACCAGCTCGTCTCGTCACTCACTTTTTTATCTGTTTCCACTACTGGGCAAGGTTTTCCCCGTGTCTTTCCACTTGTTTTTTTATCTATTTCGATAACCCAGTACAGCTTTTTATAAAATATATCCAGTGCAGCTTTCCTAATCCTCCTTAGAGCAATTTAGATCATAATGACATTTCTTCTGAGGCCTACTTCTATTTAGAATTATCTATTTTCAACGCATCAAAGAGTACTTAGAAATGTATGCCCCTACTTAAATTTATGACCTAACAACCGTATATCGTTCGAAGTGGGACCATTTCTGAGAAGAGGTATTCATTGTTCAGAGCCGTTTTTTTTGTGATATAGCTATTACATGAGACATTTGAGTCTTCTATTTATTTATTTATTCATTTATTAGATCACCTACACTGTAAACATTAAACATTCAAATAAAAATAAAATATTTTCCAAAAAAAAAACGACTTCATAATAAAAATGTTATGTTGTAAACAACCACTAAAAATAATAAAATAATTACAATTAGTCAGAACAGTATCATTTTTTCGAAATTACCAACGTAATAATAATGCAAAAATATAACATAAGATAAGAAAGAGTTTTTCACGGCGGTGCCAAATTGAGCCATAATTATTGATATGGTTGAGCTTATTCAGCTTACTTAAACGGCTTGACGTGCTATATAAAATAATAAGCTATTAGAGTTAATCTACAAAAACTTAATCATTTACTAGATTGCTGTGTTCGTGTCAATTGGTTTGTGAACGTGTGAAAGTCAAAATCTGCTCGTGTGAGTTTCTTTTTTCGTCTCTTCTGCGTTTCATGTTTTGTATGAGGGTGCGTCATAGACAACTGCATATTACTTCGTACGTAGATAGGTATGTATTAATTTTGTAAAGCTATTAAATTTAAATGATGCCTGGGTTTGGCACCGCCTTCAAAAAGCTCTTTCTTATCTTATGTTGTATTTTTGCATTATTATTACGTTGGTAATTTCGAAAAAGTGATACTGTTCTGGCTTAATTGTAATTATTTTGTTCTTTTTAGTGGTCGTTTACAATATAACATTTTTGTTATGAAGTAATTTCTTTTTTGAATATAAAATTATGTTTTGATTTTCAGTGGCCTAAGCAAACATCGGAAAGAATATATCCCAAAGAAAATAGTAGCACTCACTTACTTTAGACTTTGAGTCTAAAGTGAGTGCTACTATTTTCTTAGGGTAGGGTTTGTTTAGCTTGGGGGTTTTTTATTGTGTATATATATTTAAATTAATATATATAATTAATATATATTTAATAAAAAAACTATTTTTAATTTTATTACATTGGTAATTTCGAAAAAGTGATACTGTTCTGGCTCAATTGTAATTATTTTATTATTTTTAGGGGTTGTTTATAAAATAACATTTTTATTATGAAGTTGATTTAATTGATTTTGGTTTTTGTTTTTTTTTAGCGGCCTAATCAAGCATCGGAAAGAATATATACCAAAAAAAATAGTAGACACTCACTCACATTAGACTCAAAGCGTTGGTAAATTAAAACCAAAGATGAATAAACCTACATATATAACAACTGAATTAGTTTTGACGAAAATTATCTATGATTTCACTGGAATGAAATGGAACTCTTTTAAAAAATGGTAACACATCTCGTAGATATGAGGAAACATAAACCCAAAACAAATAGATTTATAAGTTGCATAATTTTTTATTTGACTTTCTTTGACTACCTTCCAGCTCCAAAAGAAAAAAAAGCATACATACAGTCGAACATATAACCGTCTCCTTTTCCGAAGTCGCTTTAAGTCATATAAAAGTGGATAAAGTCAATTTTTCAACTATTACCGGTGAAGACAACATGATCTATAATGAGCAATTAATAATATAAAAAAGAAATTAAAATAAATGTCATGCACAAAATTAAAAATACAAATTAAAACAAATCAAATCAAAAATAAAATAAATATAATGCACAATAAAAAATGAATATGAATATAAATCAAAAAATACTTAAATAGAAAAATAATAATAAGAAAATAGTAAAAAATATAAATAATAGTAAAAAATATAAATTCGTTTGCTAATTAATGACATATTCCCCTAGTAATGACAAATTTAGCACCAGCATGTTGTTCAAGTGTCACCAACCAACCAGAAATAATCTGATAGACGTTTGGAAACGAGATAACTCCTGATTTTCAAACCAAATGTTTTGGAATTCTTTAAATCTGCAAATATATTTACTAAAAAAAACTACTGAAGCAATTTTCATGACATTTATATGAGACTACGCTATATATAATACAACACAAAATTTAATAAAACAAAAATTTTTTCATTCAATTCGTATACGGTAATAACGGTACTGAACGGTACTGTTTGCAAACATAATCCAGAAAATAAAATAATTAATGACTAATTTTTGTAAATCATTCTATAGGGTGCAAAATCCACAAATTTTGCAAAAAATAATATTAAGACCTCAAACTTTTTTTAATATATTCGAATGTTTGAGAATCATTTAATTGAATCAAGCCAAAACTTCCTGACTTCATTGATGCTTGAAAGTGTACAAAAACGCAACACAAGGAAAAAACAACCGCGAATTTGGAAGCAGTGACGTCATGCGCAGTGTAATAGTCAAAGGTCAAATGGTACTTGCTATTATTTAAGTGACGTCATGCGTAATGCGCAGTGTAATAGTCAAAGGTCAAATGGTACTTGCTATTATTTAAGTGACGTCATGCGTAATGCGCAGTGTAATAGTCAAAGGTCAAATGGTACTTGCTATTATTTAAGTGACGTCATGCGTAATGCGCAGTGTAATAGTCAAAGGTCAAATGGTACTTGCTATTATTTAAGTGACGTCATGCGTAATGCGCAGTGTAATAGTCAAAGGTCAAATGGTACTTGCTATTATTTAAGTTTGTATTTTGTTAAAAACAAAATGTTCTTAAGTTGAACATAAATTCGGAATCCTTAAGATTGGATTCAGAACTATTAAAACTATTAATGTAATGAATCGTTCTAATTGTTTGTTGTTATGTAATATTAAGCAATAAAATCTGTATGAAAAAATTATCCTGGGAATAAAATTGTAATCATACAATTTTCCCATAACCGAGGTCGTATGCGTTAAACGACCAAGTTCTCAACTCGCCGCGGGGCGGAGCTAAGTAAGAAACTTAATTTTAAACTGCTCTTTACTTATACAGAGCTATTTAACTTTTCGAACAGTTGCAGAAATGGATACCGAAATTGGACTCGATTGAAGTTACTCGAATCTTTTAACAAAGCCGCGGAATGTTTCGTGCAAAAGTTTTAGAATTGTGAACGTTGTTCAGTTAGTACTTAAGAATTAAGTCTGAATTTGTATTATTAATTGTTAATGGTAATGGTGTGGCGAAGCGTGGTTAGAGAAGTATGTCGTGCGGTTTGCAAAAAAATACCTCACAAAGTCCTTTATTATGAGAAATATTCGTGAATTTGGTTGCATACCGAAATTACCAACGGTATTTTATTATCTGAAACAAAAGAAATGAGTTGCACATACATAATTACCTGCACACTTTTTTAAATATATTTTTAGGGTGCGTAAGTAATATTTCCTCCAAATTTCAAATCTCTAGGTTCATCAGTTTAGGCTGTGCGTGTTCTGTCAGTCAGTCAGTATGTCACGGTGTTGTTTTATTGGTATGGATTAACTACGATAAAATTAAAAAGGTCTTGCAACGTTTAGCTATCTGCAAGCGTGTATGTGTATACAAGCTACGCCGTAGATACGAGATATTTGTTCAAGTTCTAGAAGCACTCAGCTACGCAATAGACATGAGTGCTACAACGTTGCTACGCAAACCTGTGAAAGCTACACCGTAGCTTACGGCTACGAAGCTAGTCTCATCTCTGGTGTTTGATCAGGGATGCAAACCAATACGGGCAGCCAACTTTGTCGTTTGAATACTCGGTCAGTAAATATTCTGCCCCTTATGGCACTAACTGAAGAAGTTTTTATTTAATTTCGATTGCAACGTAGCTAACATTAAACTAGCATAGAAATTGTCACTTTGTGGTACGTATAGTAATTTTTTTCTAAAACATTATTTTTGATTCCGCATTTACATATTTTCTGCATTGCATAGATCTTGCTGCAAAAAAACTTAAGTATACGAGCCACTTTGATGTCCTTTATCACTTCACTGGCACAACAATCCCTACATCCTTGGTAATAGCTCCACCGTGCACTCTCGTTCGTGGCTTTCGTGACAGTGACGTTTGATAACCAATACAGGAACACACGAGACAGCGTATGTATGCTATAGCTATAGCGCATACACTACATTAAGGGTGAAATTCCCTGAATTTTCTGTTTGAGTACTTTTTTATTATTCGTGACTTGTTTTAAACTTTACCAGGGCCTGCAGTCTCGACATATCCGAGAATGCAAAACCTTTTTTCTTGGACCCACACCAATTTTATTTCTAGGTTAGGTATGGATTTCCATCGCTCCGGTGGGTCAGTCCCGATTTCAATTTATTGCTAGCAATCGTTAAGCAAATTCCCCTGAGGAATAGCGACAAGTCGATCGACCATGGACTATACTTGCCCTGAAAATATATGTTTGCTCTATATTCTTCTCTTTCAACAACTTTTTCTTATTCATTACGCGTCGTATTCACTAGGCGACAAATAATGTTGCTAAAGATGTCGGGCGATTTCGACCAACGTCGTCAGATATCTTGCCTTGCAATCTTTTTACTCGACTACGGTGAAGCAAGAGAAGGTTTATGTGTTCAAACTAAAAACTTGGTCCGATTCTGACAAGTGAGGTCAATCAATTCGTCTTCATTGCAAGAGTGTCATAGACTATTTTTTACCCGACAGTAGTTGGTATTCGTTTTTGAACTTATGTCTTGTTTGACCAAAAGAACGCAAGCCAAGACATCTGGCGTCGTCGGTCAATAAATGTTTTTTTTAATAGATGCTAGCTGTCTTGTTGTTTATTTTTATTTTTTCTTCAAGCTAGTGTTTTTTCGTTGTTTAATGTGTAACATTAGAGAAAAATTAACCATTAGGTCTTCGTTAACGTGCACAAGTGTAGGCGAAGGATAAAAATTCAAAAAACGTGGCACTTTGTGATGTTTTTAAAACTCTCTAGGAAGCTACAGAAAACGTCCACCATTTCACTGATTCGTGACTTTGAAAATTGACTATGACGTGACAATACGACTTGCCATATCTAAAAAAAAACATTATAAACATTGGTAAAATGGCTGGCATTGCCACCGCAGAAGCTACAAAAAAAGATATGACACATCAATAAATAAACTGAGCTTATCTCAGTGTGGGACTTGTTCTCGTACTAATAGAAGTAAATAAATCATTTTTCCTCATCGGTGATGACCAATGAGTCATGAAGAGAGTTGTTTGACCGAAAGCAGCCGCGTGTTGACTCTGGAGGTAGTTGGAGGCAATGAAGTGTGTCTGAGCGTTGGCCCAATGGCAGTGTGATGGAGCAAATGATTTGTTTAAATTATTATTTGTCACGTTTTGTTACCCTATGATTTGTTGTTTTCTGCGTGTTTGTATTGTACTCGTAGGTCGGATTTCATTTCTAATAGACTTCCAAGAGGAGGAGACTTAATTCGTTCGTAATTTTTATATGTTCAATTTTATTATCAGGAAAGTAAGGCCTCGTGTTAAATAAATTTAATCTAAATTGGCTTTTTATTTGTTTTAGTACATCCCTTTGAAATAGTTTTTTTCATTCGAATATAGTTATAGTTAGTTAGTTATTCGAGTATAGTTTTTTTTATTCGTTTTCGTTTATTTTAAATGGGTTTAATGTAAAATAAAGAGAAAAAAAACTGCATGTTTTCTTTAGCTTATACCCATTTCATACTCATTTTTATTTTATTATCATCTTTCTTTCGAGCACCACACATGCATAAATAACGTTAGTGTGCGATATCGAGTGAGCGATGATTGAAGGACGAAGGTTAATCTAGTGAACAAATTATCAAAATTTAGATAAAGGTCCACCTGGAGAAGACCCCTCATTTCAAATCTTATATAATGTATCCTATAGTATTAGCAGAAATTGAACACGTACCCACAACTAACCTATTCCTTTCAGCGAATAATATTACTAAACTTCAACACCACGAGATATTTTCAACATAAAAAACCGAGCAATCATCTTAAATTAATTCCGTCCAGTCTCTTCACTTTAATCGACCTCGTTTCAATGCCATTCGTTCTCAGACCTCCTCGGATTCGACCTTCACCGCGGGTCACTTGGTTTCTATTCAATTTTTCGCCACTTTCGCTCATGAAGAGGCCCTCTTGTCTGTTTCTAACCTATTTCAATCTCGAGGTTATCAGTTTCAACTGGTTCAGTTCAGTTTCAATGGGGGTTTTTGGTGATAATATTAAAAAGAGGAGAGATGGAGATACTATCGAGTATTATAGGGACGGTATATAGAGCAATTTAGATCATAATGACATTTCTTCTGAGGCCTACTTCTATTTAGAATTATCTATTTTCAACGCATCAAAGAGTACTTAGAAATGTATGCCCCTACTTAAATTTATGACCTAACAACCGTATATCGTTCGAAGTGGGACCATTTCTGAGAAGAGGTATTCATTGTTCAGAGCCGTTTTTTTTGTGATATAGCTATTACATGAGACATTTGAGTCTTCTATTTATTTATTTATTCATTTATTAGATCACCTACACTGTAAACATTAAACATTCAAATAAAAATAAAATATTTTCCAAAAAAAAAACGACTTCATAATAAAAATGTTATGTTGTAAACAACCACTAAAAATAATAAAATAATTACAATTAGTCAGAACAGTATCATTTTTTCGAAATTACCAACGTAATAATAATGCAAAAATATAACATAAGATAAGAAAGAGTTTTTCACGGCGGTGCCAAATTGAGCCATAATTATTGATATGGTTGAGCTTATTCAGCTTACTTAAACGGCTTGACGTGCTATATAAAATAATAAGCTATTAGAGTTAATCTACAAAAACTTAATCATTTACTAGATTGCTGTGTTCGTGTCAATTGGTTTGTGAACGTGTGAAAGTCAAAATCTGCTCGTGTGAGTTTCTTTTTTCGTCTCTTCTGCGTTTCATGTTTTGTATGAGGGTGCGTCATAGACAACTGCATATTACTTCGTACGTAGATAGGTATGTATTAATTTTGTAAAGCTATTAAATTTAAATGATGCCTGGGTTTGGCACCGCCTTCAAAAAGCTCTTTCTTATCTTATGTTGTATTTTTGCATTATTATTACGTTGGTAATTTCGAAAAAGTGATACTGTTCTGGCTTAATTGTAATTATTTTGTTCTTTTTAGTGGTCGTTTACAATATAACATTTTTGTTATGAAGTAATTTCTTTTTTGAATATAAAATTATGTTTTGATTTTCAGTGGCCTAAGCAAACATCGGAAAGAATATATCCCAAAGAAAATAGTAGCACTCACTTACTTTAGACTTTGAGTCTAAAGTGAGTGCTACTATTTTCTTAGGGTAGGGTTTGTTTAGCTTGGGGGTTTTTTATTGTGTATATATATTTAAATTAATATATATAATTAATATATATTTAATAAAAAAACTATTTTTAATTTTATTACATTGGTAATTTCGAAAAAGTGATACTGTTCTGGCTCAATTGTAATTATTTTATTATTTTTAGGGGTTGTTTATAAAATAACATTTTTATTATGAAGTTGATTTAATTGATTTTGGTTTTTGTTTTTTTTTAGCGGCCTAATCAAGCATCGGAAAGAATATATACCAAAAAAAATAGTAGACACTCACTCACATTAGACTCAAAGCGTTGGTAAATTAAAACCAAAGATGAATAAACCTACATATATAACAACTGAATTAGTTTTGACGAAAATTATCTATGATTTCACTGGAATGAAATGGAACTCTTTTAAAAAATGGTAACACATCTCGTAGATATGAGGAAACATAAACCCAAAACAAATAGATTTATAAGTTGCATAATTTTTTATTTGACTTTCTTTGACTACCTTCCAGCTCCAAAAGAAAAAAAAGCATACATACAGTCGAACATATAACCGTCTCCTTTTCCGAAGTCGCTTTAAGTCATATAAAAGTGGATAAAGTCAATTTTTCAACTATTACCGGTGAAGACAACATGATCTATAATGAGCAATTAATAATATAAAAAAGAAATTAAAATAAATGTCATGCACAAAATTAAAAATACAAATTAAAACAAATCAAATCAAAAATAAAATAAATATAATGCACAATAAAAAATGAATATGAATATAAATCAAAAAATACTTAAATAGAAAAATAATAATAAGAAAATAGTAAAAAATATAAATAATAGTAAAAAATATAAATTCGTTTGCTAATTAATGACATATTCCCCTAGTAATGACAAATTTAGCACCAGCATGTTGTTCAAGTGTCACCAACCAACCAGAAATAATCTGATAGACGTTTGGAAACGAGATAACTCCTGATTTTCAAACCAAATGTTTTGGAATTCTTTAAATCTGCAAATATATTTACTAAAAAAAACTACTGAAGCAATTTTCATGACATTTATATGAGACTACGCTATATATAATACAACACAAAATTTAATAAAACAAAAATTTTTTCATTCAATTCGTATACGGTAATAACGGTACTGAACGGTACTGTTTGCAAACATAATCCAGAAAATAAAATAATTAATGACTAATTTTTGTAAATCATTCTATAGGGTGCAAAATCCACAAATTTTGCAAAAAATAATATTAAGACCTCAAACTTTTTTTAATATATTCGAATGTTTGAGAATCATTTAATTGAATCAAGCCAAAACTTCCTGACTTCATTGATGCTTGAAAGTGTACAAAAACGCAACACAAGGAAAAAACAACCGCGAATTTGGAAGCAGTGACGTCATGCGCAGTGTAATAGTCAAAGGTCAAATGGTACTTGCTATTATTTAAGTGACGTCATGCGTAATGCGCAGTGTAATAGTCAAAGGTCAAATGGTACTTGCTATTATTTAAGTGACGTCATGCGTAATGCGCAGTGTAATAGTCAAAGGTCAAATGGTACTTGCTATTATTTAAGTGACGTCATGCGTAATGCGCAGTGTAATAGTCAAAGGTCAAATGGTACTTGCTATTATTTAAGTGACGTCATGCGTAATGCGCAGTGTAATAGTCAAAGGTCAAATGGTACTTGCTATTATTTAAGTTTGTATTTTGTTAAAAACAAAATGTTCTTAAGTTGAACATAAATTCGGAATCCTTAAGATTGGATTCAGAACTATTAAAACTATTAATGTAATGAATCGTTCTAATTGTTTGTTGTTATGTAATATTAAGCAATAAAATCTGTATGAAAAAATTATCCTGGGAATAAAATTGTAATCATACAATTTTCCCATAACCGAGGTCGTATGCGTTAAACGACCAAGTTCTCAACTCGCCGCGGGGCGGAGCTAAGTAAGAAACTTAATTTTAAACTGCTCTTTACTTATACAGAGCTATTTAACTTTTCGAACAGTTGCAGAAATGGATACCGAAATTGGACTCGATTGAAGTTACTCGAATCTTTTAACAAAGCCGCGGAATGTTTCGTGCAAAAGTTTTAGAATTGTGAACGTTGTTCAGTTAGTACTTAAGAATTAAGTCTGAATTTGTATTATTAATTGTTAATGGTAATGGTGTGGCGAAGCGTGGTTAGAGAAGTATGTCGTGCGGTTTGCAAAAAAATACCTCACAAAGTCCTTTATTATGAGAAATATTCGTGAATTTGGTTGCATACCGAAATTACCAACGGTATTTTATTATCTGAAACAAAAGAAATGAGTTGCACATACATAATTACCTGCACACTTTTTTAAATATATTTTTAGGGTGCGTAAGTAATATTTCCTCCAAATTTCAAATCTCTAGGTTCATCAGTTTAGGCTGTGCGTGTTCTGTCAGTCAGTCAGTATGTCACGGTGTTGTTTTATTGGTATGGATTAACTACGATAAAATTAAAAAGGTCTTGCAACGTTTAGCTATCTGCAAGCGTGTATGTGTATACAAGCTACGCCGTAGATACGAGATATTTGTTCAAGTTCTAGAAGCACTCAGCTACGCAATAGACATGAGTGCTACAACGTTGCTACGCAAACCTGTGAAAGCTACACCGTAGCTTACGGCTACGAAGCTAGTCTCATCTCTGGTGTTTGATCAGGGATGCAAACCAATACGGGCAGCCAACTTTGTCGTTTGAATACTCGGTCAGTAAATATTCTGCCCCTTATGGCACTAACTGAAGAAGTTTTTATTTAATTTCGATTGCAACGTAGCTAACATTAAACTAGCATAGAAATTGTCACTTTGTGGTACGTATAGTAATTTTTTTCTAAAACATTATTTTTGATTCCGCATTTACATATTTTCTGCATTGCATAGATCTTGCTGCAAAAAAACTTAAGTATACGAGCCACTTTGATGTCCTTTATCACTTCACTGGCACAACAATCCCTACATCCTTGGTAATAGCTCCACCGTGCACTCTCGTTCGTGGCTTTCGTGACAGTGACGTTTGATAACCAATACAGGAACACACGAGACAGCGTATGTATGCTATAGCTATAGCGCATACACTACATTAAGGGTGAAATTCCCTGAATTTTCTGTTTGAGTACTTTTTTATTATTCGTGACTTGTTTTAAACTTTACCAGGGCCTGCAGTCTCGACATATCCGAGAATGCAAAACCTTTTTTCTTGGACCCACACCAATTTTATTTCTAGGTTAGGTATGGATTTCCATCGCTCCGGTGGGTCAGTCCCGATTTCAATTTATTGCTAGCAATCGTTAAGCAAATTCCCCTGAGGAATAGCGACAAGTCGATCGACCATGGACTATACTTGCCCTGAAAATATATGTTTGCTCTATATTCTTCTCTTTCAACAACTTTTTCTTATTCATTACGCGTCGTATTCACTAGGCGACAAATAATGTTGCTAAAGATGTCGGGCGATTTCGACCAACGTCGTCAGATATCTTGCCTTGCAATCTTTTTACTCGACTACGGTGAAGCAAGAGAAGGTTTATGTGTTCAAACTAAAAACTTGGTCCGATTCTGACAAGTGAGGTCAATCAATTCGTCTTCATTGCAAGAGTGTCATAGACTATTTTTTACCCGACAGTAGTTGGTATTCGTTTTTGAACTTATGTCTTGTTTGACCAAAAGAACGCAAGCCAAGACATCTGGCGTCGTCGGTCAATAAATGTTTTTTTTAATAGATGCTAGCTGTCTTGTTGTTTATTTTTATTTTTTCTTCAAGCTAGTGTTTTTTCGTTGTTTAATGTGTAACATTAGAGAAAAATTAACCATTAGGTCTTCGTTAACGTGCACAAGTGTAGGCGAAGGATAAAAATTCAAAAAACGTGGCACTTTGTGATGTTTTTAAAACTCTCTAGGAAGCTACAGAAAACGTCCACCATTTCACTGATTCGTGACTTTGAAAATTGACTATGACGTGACAATACGACTTGCCATATCTAAAAAAAAACATTATAAACATTGGTAAAATGGCTGGCATTGCCACCGCAGAAGCTACAAAAAAAGATATGACACATCAATAAATAAACTGAGCTTATCTCAGTGTGGGACTTGTTCTCGTACTAATAGAAGTAAATAAATCATTTTTCCTCATCGGTGATGACCAATGAGTCATGAAGAGAGTTGTTTGACCGAAAGCAGCCGCGTGTTGACTCTGGAGGTAGTTGGAGGCAATGAAGTGTGTCTGAGCGTTGGCCCAATGGCAGTGTGATGGAGCAAATGATTTGTTTAAATTATTATTTGTCACGTTTTGTTACCCTATGATTTGTTGTTTTCTGCGTGTTTGTATTGTACTCGTAGGTCGGATTTCATTTCTAATAGACTTCCAAGAGGAGGAGACTTAATTCGTTCGTAATTTTTATATGTTCAATTTTATTATCAGGAAAGTAAGGCCTCGTGTTAAATAAATTTAATCTAAATTGGCTTTTTATTTGTTTTAGTACATCCCTTTGAAATAGTTTTTTTCATTCGAATATAGTTATAGTTAGTTAGTTATTCGAGTATAGTTTTTTTTATTCGTTTTCGTTTATTTTAAATGGGTTTAATGTAAAATAAAGAGAAAAAAAACTGCATGTTTTCTTTAGCTTATACCCATTTCATACTCATTTTTATTTTATTATCATCTTTCTTTCGAGCACCACACATGCATAAATAACGTTAGTGTGCGATATCGAGTGAGCGATGATTGAAGGACGAAGGTTAATCTAGTGAACAAATTATCAAAATTTAGATAAAGGTCCACCTGGAGAAGACCCCTCATTTCAAATCTTATATAATGTATCCTATAGTATTAGCAGAAATTGAACACGTACCCACAACTAACCTATTCCTTTCAGCGAATAATATTACTAAACTTCAACACCACGAGATATTTTCAACATAAAAACCGAGCAATCATCTTAAATTAATTCCGTCCAGTCTCTTCACTTTAATCGACCTCGTTTCAATGCCATTCGTTCTCAGACCTCCTCGGATTCGACCTTCACCGCGGGTCACTTGGTTTCTATTCAATTTTTCGCCACTTTCGCTCATGAAGAGGCCCTCTTGTCTGTTTCTAACCTATTTCAATCTCGAGGTTATCAGTTTCAACTGGTTCAGTTCAGTTTCAATGGGGGTTTTTGGTGATAATATTAAAAAGAGGAGAGATGGAGATACTATCGAGTATTATAGGTACGGTTTATATAACAAACGATAGTGGGAAAACGCACTTTTAATGTATTGGCTGTCTCTTCATCATTAGTGTAAGCCTTTTACGTCCCACTGCTGGGACATAGGCCTCTCAGAAAATGAGACAGAGAATGAGAGTATTACGTTATTGCCTGTTATTTTTGATGACGTCATTACTCCTGTGGTAATATGCACCTAAGTATTTACTCGCATCGCCTCTTATTACTTCAATATTTGCTGTTTTAGTTGCACTTACACATTTTTTTAATTTTTGTTTTCTGTTTCAGGATATCAACAGTAAAATATACTAATATTGTAATTCAGTTACGTTGTGGATACGGGTCGCGACTACGATGTCGGCGTCCTTTGATACTGATGTTAACCGTACGGATTATGCGTAGACGCCCGTTATTTATATGTCATCTTTGTGCAGTGCAAGTGAAGAGGGAACTGAGAGCAATAAGAGCAATAATTATTGTTATGTTTCAATATATTTTTGTCCAATATTTGCATTGCAGAAGTCCTCCTGTCCTTTTTTTATTACGGGCTATGAAATCGTTTGACCACGATTTCACCTATGATAGAAACCGATGATGTGGTCGAAGAATTGACATACTATATCGCTATTAATTCAATGGGTGTTTTTTAATTGAACTATTGAAGAGCGATGGTGGCCTAATGGTTCTTTAGTGCAATTTTTTGTGCGGGTTCAAAACCTAGGCTCCCGCACCAATGACTTTTCGAAGTTATGTGCGGTTTTCCATCGCTCCGTGCTTCGGAGGGCACGTTAAGCTGTCGGTCCCGGCTGTTATTGATTAATAGCAGTCGTTAAGCCATGTCAGAGGCCCTCGGGCGGCCAGACAAACTCTGACATTAGAGGCCAGCACTACCTCATACGACAAACAAACAAACAAACAATTGAACTATAAAGATTTTATTTTTGCCAAGCGCACCTCGTCCTCCGCTGGCTGTCATCTAACGACAAATGCGTCGTTACGGCCGCTCGAGCAGACAGACGACGATGGTACGTAGATAGTGTAGTTACTTGAAACAATAGCCACAAAACAATTTAGAGGCCTTTTATTACCTGACTACGGCAAGGGAAGGGTAATGAGTTTAACAGTCTATGTATGTGTTTATGTATCTATGTATGTAGATGTTCGTCGACACTATTGGTTCGATTTTGACAATCGAGGTATCAATCGATTCGTCTTCATCGCAAGAGTGTCAGGCAATTTTTTACCCAACCGTAGTCGGGTTTTAGTTTTAGAACTTACGTCTTGTTGATAATATCATACATCCGTAAACGCTTTCACTTGTGCGTTACTCCACTCCACAGTATTAAGCGACAAACGCGCGCGTTATGAATATAAATCGCGTTATGATCGAGAGCTGGCAACACTAATACGGCACATGTAATATTATAACTCACATTATAACTACATCAAACGGATTTACTTGTGGAGACAGATGGGCTCCTCTGAGAGAGTAATGATAGTTTCGTACCGATGAAATACAAGCTAAATATTCAAAATTAGTCAATCTTCTTCACGATACGATTGAGGCTTTGCAAGCAGGTATCATTTTATGTAGCACTTGCTTTCACCCGCAACTTCGTAAGCACGGACTACAGTTACGCACGGAGTACAGTGAAAAAAGCATCGTTTGTTCATCTAGGATATTAAAAACCAATGCAAAAGTATAGCACCAACACTCTTAATGCTTTTTGATAGACTTTATATTATTTCGTTTCCACGGCAACGTCATTCCGTTCCTTACAGTGAGTAATCGACATTTTCCAGTTTTCCCGTGGCAACTTACCATTTTCCGGGATAAAAAGTATTCTATGTTGGCACCTATGTTGTACAGTACCTATTTACAAAGTTACATCAAAATCGCATCGGCTGTTTTGGTATGAAAGCTGCCCAAACGAACAAACAAATAAACAAAAAAAAACAGACAACATTTCACTTTTATGTATCGGTGTGTTTACACAAATAAATCTTTTCTACTAACTCCTAACTATGATTCCCTGTATCTAGGGAACCAGAAACTGTGAGAACTCATAATAATACCTACGCCTTTCTTAGCGCAAATATTTATTATCTTACTATCTGTGCACGCGTCGTCATTTCTCTAGGTTAAAAGTCCCAGTGCTATTCCAGGACCTAGAATATCGATATAACACATTATATAAGATCAAAATTCCGTTTGCCGTCGTAAAGATTTTTAAAAAGTGCTCGGCCTCTTATCATCGGATTGAGATATGAAGTACACCAGACTTTAAGCCAAACGTAAGCTGTAAGCTGAAATTTTGGAACCGAATTTAAATGGTTCTAGTAGTTTTAACGAGTTGCGTGAACATACAGACACAAAGGCAGACAAGCCAACAGAAACCATTTAAAAAAAAAACTTGATCAGTAGCTTTTTGCAAGTCCCCTATACCCATTACTTTTTTATTATCTTCATTGTACACACTTTTTGCTACTTACTGCTTTATTGGAACTAACAAACAGATAAACAGACAGACACCATTTATAGAAAGGTATATTCTTGATCAGTAAAATATTTTAAGTCCAGTAGGCCATTTGTTTTATTATCTTTATCTGACATATCGGGTAAACTAAACTATTATTTTACCCGACTACGGCGAAGCAAAAGAAAGGTTATGTGTTCAAACCAAAAATTTGGTCCAATTTTGACAATCGATTAGTCTTCATGTATAGAGTGTTATAGGCTATTTTTTACCCGATCGTAGTGGAATTTTAGATTTTAAACTTGGATCTTGTTAGTAAATCTATTTGAAATTGATTTAAACTATTGTAATCAACATGCACCCCAAACTTACATACAAGTATATAGCCAGAACTTATTCCAGTGATGGCACAAGCATTAGACAGCGTATTTACATGACAACAGTTATTCAAGTAATGCTTTGCGATAAATTCATGTTTAACTCAAGTTCGGTGGTTGTAAAGTGCCATCAATATTGGGCCTGCGAGGTCACGCAACAGGGGGCTGTTGCCTGAGCATGTGTGATACTGGTATGAAATAACCAGTAAGGCTACTTTTACACAATGCAACTATACAAATTACACACCAATTTGTGTGCACTGTTAGGCACAATAAATAAAATTGTAGGTGGTGTAAAACGTGATTATGGCTTAACAAAAAAATTGATATTTAATTTTCTGTTTTTATCCCACTTTTCGTTTTTGTTTTCACCAGACTGCGTGACGCAAAGGCTGGGTAATATGTTTATCAGCCTATGTATGTATGTATGTATATATGTTTGTATGTTGCTTTGTGGCACTATATATAGACCAAACGCGTAAACCGATTTTGATGATTTTACGTCATTCGATTTGTCTAATCTCGCGAGTGTCACTAAAGATATGACATTAATCAAAATTCAATATGGCGACGATCATATTGTATTGGTAATGCTATACACCATTCATCAACTTCTCCCTACCCTCCCTTCACATTTCCCCACCTTCCCTCACTTCCTCAAACCTTCCCCCACAACTCCCCACGTTGCAGTGCATTTAGGTGCATTTAGGTTTTCTATCTGAATCGCAATGTTATGATCGTGATTGAATTTAAATAGTGTTCGAGAGTAAGCCAGCTGATTATCTATCTGAATGAAACTTTCAGGGTAGCTCACAAATCGATAAAAATACCATTTGAAAAACAAAACTCAATATAAAAATAAAACGTGGTATTTAGATTACATTTTTAATCTCCATTTGCTGCTTGTTCTGTTTTTTGATTGGTCTACTTATCAATTGATTGGAAAACTCACGCCACCATTCTGTTCACAGATAAGTACAATGTGGCACTGTAGCACAAATTCAAGGTCAAGGGCGGTATTGTTTTTTTTTCCCAGCTGATAACTAGGCAGTACTATTATTTATGCTATGTTAATATAGGGTTTGATGTAAAGTGTTTTTGCATAAACTTTAAAAGTAAATTCATGAATGAAAAACTTCTAAATCTTAAAACTCGTTAAACTAACGTAATTCGCCACGCTGCAACACATGCCCTACTCTGGTCTAATAGGCAATTATGTTACATTCTGTATAGACTTACTCCCTTACTTATAAAAAGTTATACAATGGTTATGCAATGATTAGTTATACTGCGCAGTACAATATTGTATACGCCTATTGTTATATTGCCGTCTAGGTTAATCATTGCATAACTTTTTATAAGAAAGGGGCAAATGTGTAGACGCATTTGATGGTTCATACGTCAATCATTTTTTTTTAATCTTGCGAGTGCTATTACAGACATGACATTAATCAAAATTCAATATGGCGACAACTAGACGACATGTAAAAAAAAAACAACGAAATATATAAAAAAATACAAAATAAAAATACGTAGCTTACTTCCGCCAAAACTGTAAGTCAGACAAATGATAAATGGTAAAATTAAGAAACGTAAAACCCCACGCTAAACAAACCCTACCCAAATTGAACTATTGTAAAATATAAATGAAATGAAAGCTAAGGCCTGGAGGCCAGAAAAAATACTTATATATTTATACACATATAATATATATAGACGTTTGGTATTTGGATCGAGGTATATGTTTTTTATTGTGTATTTATATTATATGTATATGAATATATAAGTGTTACGATACTTGTATTTGGGTAAGGTTTGTTTAGCGTGGGGTTTTACTTTTCTTAATTTTACCATTTATCATTTGTCTGACTTACAGTTTTGGCGGAAGTAAGCTACATATTTTTATTTTATTCATTTTAAATATGGATTTCCGCAAAGTAACGCCTGAATCTATCAAGTATATCAACGAACTATGCCAAGTAAGGTATCATTGAATAGGTATTTAAAAATCATTTTTAGGTTTCTCATATAATTTTTCATTTCGAATGATTATTTAAAACCTATAACGATTTAAAGTTGGTAAGCAACCATTCTCACTAATCCTTATAAATATAAAATAAAAAATTTAATATAAAATAAATTATTATAAATAACAAAAACCCAACTGGGTAGATCCAACTTCGACAAAGAGGTCAGAGGAGGTTTTATTATTGCTTTAAGCGGATTCTACATTCAGCCAGTATTAAGTATTCAGCATATAATATAATGGATCTTGAAATGGCATATTAGCCGTCAAGTCAATTGCCATAAAAAACGGAAAGTAAATGTAATCAAAATCAAAAGGTACAATTTTTACCTTCCTTTTCCATTGTTGTCATTTATTATTAGGAGCTTTTATATAACTTGCAATGTTTGTATCTTGTATGTCTGTATGTTTGTTTAGGTCAAATCTTGAAAGCTGAATTAGAACCACTTCCTCTTATCCTACGGAGTTGAATTATTGCATGTTGGTTCAGTTCCGATGAAAATGCATTTTTTATGGTAAGCAAGACCTGAATCGACATCCAGGAACTGCTCCAGATAAAGGAACTCTTCAACGGTCAACAGCACAGACACGAAATATTGTGTACCCATTCTATTATTATAGCCGGCTTGAAGTTTTACCATGACATGGCTGCAGCACTCCGTGTTGGCTCCTGACTTGAGAACTCGTTAACGCATTATATTAAGATAGCTGGTGTGAAATTTTACCATGACATCAGTGCTGCACTCTTGGTTGGCTCTGACTAGGGAACTCTTCAACAGTTAGTTTCAGTACAGACTAGCCGGTGTGAAGTTTCATCGTGACATGGCTACTGCATAAAAGCTTTTTAAATGTTTTAAATTAACTTATTTTTGTACTATCCTAGGTAAACCACAGTGCACATACACAGTGCATAGGTACACTGGTATATTTTAGCAGGTTTTCTACGCAGCCAAAACCCGTCATATTGTGTGATAAAGCTATGATAATGTCTTTAAGTCTAAAATTAAATTTGTAGCTACAAAACATGGCAAAAAAATATTGCAATATAATTAAACTGTAATTTTTGTTTGCTAAATCAATTAGCTTTAGTTATAGCAGCTGGAAGCAAGCACTTAAAAACATTTAAGTGTAAATTATCCCGTGTTTTCTTCCAGTCTGGCGATATCATTAAAAGCGATGCAACAGCAACCGGGTGTAATTTCATAACATTGCAGGCAGCGACATTATAAACAGACGCCAGTGAATAAGTTTTGCACGTAAAACATTAGTCGAGCAGTATACTAGTGCGAGTTAGAATCTGGAGATACTGGGTTTGGTCCTCGGCTAAGCACCAATTACTTTTCCGAGTTATGTGCAGTTTTCCATCGCTCCGTGCTGAGATAAAGTTGTGGTTCCGGCTCTTATTCTTTAATAACACTACCTCAAACAAATAAGCATTGATAAATATTATTCGTTAAACCATTGGCCCTCGCGCAGCCTGACAATATCTGATAGCAGAGGCCAGCACCACCTCATACGACTAACAAACAAACATAAGTTTTTAAAACTAAGCAGGTTTTTATAAAACATGCCAATGTATGTGCGTATACCTATATCCGTGATTATTTTATTATTTTATATATTCAGGACAATTCACGCCAATTTCCGAGCCCCAAATTAGGATATCCTGTACTAATGGATACTAGGCATCGAATAAACATGTATATAGATACGAATTTATACATCCATGACACGGAAACAAACATTTGTATTCACAGCACAAATATTTTCACCTTGCGAGATTCGAACCTGCAACCGTTGACTTTGCAGTCAGAGTCTCTAACCACTCGGCCAAACCAGTCGTCAATGTGATAGTGTGTCAGTATAAATAAGTGTGTCGGTGTGAGAGTGTGTGGATTGTGTAAGAGGGTATGTGTGTAGTTTCAGCATAAATAAGTGCGTGTCTTTTTCTGGTAAGCTCGATCACTGGCCACACTCCCACATTGTCGCAGGGCACGCTGTAATAGTTTCCGGGCCGGCGCACGGACTTATTACATCCGCTTCCGGTCGAATGGCGACCATCGAGATGGCGATAATACATTACGCAAGAGTTAATTGAAAGTGTTGCCGATCGATTTGTCTTTGAATGGACGGCTTAGCAATGGGAAGGTGATTAGAAAGTTGATTAAGGTTTAATAACCTTAATCAACTTTCTTACTTTTTTAGAAATACTTCCTAATGGAAGTATTTCTGACTTGATGAATAGTGATTATGATTTATATGCTTATATAGGCTTTTTGAAAGAGCAGATTGTAGTATACCGCTCTACGTTTATCTATAGCAATTCCACTTGATTTTCTAATATGATGTAGTTAAGTAGTGATGTAGTTAAGTTGTAGTCTAACTATTATCATTATTGTCCCTGTGCAACTCGGTGAATGCCATAATAGATGTGATAGATCTGTTTGAAATACACATATTTGTTTAAATGTCAGTTTAAAACATTTCTAGAATTGTTAATATACTTATGTAGTTAATTGTTTTTTTTTTGTTCCATTCGTATTTTGAATATAAATATTCAATGTTTTAACAGTTTAATGAGATCGCTATGAGCGATAAGACCTCTGATTTTGTTACTCCTACCACTACGGTATACTAGCACAATCTCAATATATAGGAAGAGACTATTGTTAGACTTTACAATTGCACCGCTAAAATTGAGTTAGCAAAACTAACTTTAACTATTTTTTCCAGTAAGTACGCTTAGAACGACCACTTTACTGAAAACTATTTCCATGAAAAACTAAAAGTAGCATTTTCAACCACAATATTGAGCCAGGTACAGGACTTAAAAACTGGTAAAGAATAGGGTAACGAACGGATGTCACTCTTCGGCCGGAGATAGGCGAAGGTCGGAAGTGGAGCCGTTACCCTTTTAGACTATCCTACCGCGGGCCCGCGCCTGGAATGCGAGTAAAGTTGCTTTTGATTTGTATTTTTTGGGAAACGCACGGAGAATTTAACCGGTTGTAAAAGATGGTCGGGTTAACGGGAGATTTAGGTTTGAATGTATAAACAGGATTTACAGGGTTATAACCACCGTCCTTTTTTTAATTCGTAATTTCTGTCCATCCATAAGTTGTCTGGAAGAGATTGATTTTAGCGATAAGACCAGCCATTGTACCTATTTTTAAAATAAATTCTTGTATTTGTTCCTCATATGGTGTAATAAAGTGTTTATTATTATAATTCTATAAGGCCCAGGTAGGAATTTTACGTCATTATGACGTCGAATTAAGGTCGGTCACAGACGTAACAGATGTCCTGACGTGACGTCAGTGGTACGTATGAATCTGGTAACAAAAAAAAAACATGACCAACATGCGACGTCCAGGCGATGTATTTAATAGCAACAAACGTTAATGTCCATTTATGTTTTTTTTTTCTTTTTATTCTCGTGGAGTGGACGTGTACCAACTAAATGTTTAAAAGCTCTCTCAGTTTAATTTTAAATTAAGTTATTTTGATTACACAAAGTAGCCGGTGATGCGGATCGAACCCGGTGCCCGTGCTTTGTTATTCAAATCCGTCACAAGATCAACTAAACCACGTTGAATTAATTTGGATGGTCGAATTTTGCGCATTGTTTCTTTCGAATAAACAATATTACTACTGAGTAAACTGTATTTTATTAACCCTCGAACAAAGAGACGGGTGTTATAAGTTAAGGGTGTGTATCAGGGGGGAGGTGAGGAAGGGGGGGGGAGAATCGTAGCTTCCAAACAAATGAACTGATTTCGAAGCAGTTTTTTTATGTTTGAAAACTGAGGTAATCGAAATGGTTTTCAGCTATAGGGGGGAGGGAGGGCGGTTTCAGAAAAGGGGGGTGCAAATCGGAGCTTCTGAACGAATGGACTGATTTACTTGCGGTTTTTTATGTTTCAAATCTGAGGTAATTGAGATGGCTCTTACTTATAATGGGGGTGGAATTGGGGTGAGGATCGTAGCTACCAAACGAATGGACCGATTTTGAATCGGCTTTTAGGTTATAAAACCGATGTGATTGAGATGCTTCTTAGCTATAATAGGTGGTGGGGGGTCGGGGGTTATATATATTTTTTTATGTTGTGCTTGTTTATTGCTTGTGTGCATGTAGAAGTTACAGAAAAAATACGTAATTTAGACGTGTCATATTGGTCTGTAACGTCTGTAACGTCAAAAGGACATGTCCATGTGACGTTTTTTAGGGTCTTTTGAGACGTTTTTCTTATGTCAGAAACATTACGTCATTCAGACGTGTCATATTGGTCTGTAACGTCTGTTACGTCAAATGGACACGACCATGTGACATCTTTTAGGGTCTTTTGAGACTTCTTTCTCACGTCAGAAACATGACGTCATTTAGACGTGTCATATTGGTTTGTGACGTTTGTTACGTCATATTGACGTAAACAAGAAAGTTCGCATTAAGGTCACTAGCGTCACCTTCCTACCTGGGGAGTTACGGTACAGTATTTTATATTAGGTAAAACAACAGTATCGTTAACTATTTTCTTTTAGTAGTCGGCGCCCATGTCCTCCAGTTAAACTGCCAACCAAGAAAATATATTCCATAGAGCGTAAATGATTAATCTCAGCATTTTTTTTACTTTAACCTTTGTTTAACCCCTGAAATGTCGCATCATGTATCATATGCATGAATTTCACGTACGTAGTTCTCGCTCCGATTCTTGAAGTGCACCGTTCCAATATTGGCGACTATCGGTCAAACTAATTAACAGAGATGTGGCTATTTCAGTTATGAAATAAACCCAAAAAATAGAAATAAAATGTTATGGTGTTCTGTAACCCATAAATATATTCTACATATATAAAATATATTTTCAAAAAGATAACAGAAAAATAGCATGACATTAGTAATTTATATTCTTACCGAGAAGGTGTAATTTAGGTGAGAAATATAAGTGAAACACCTAATTAAACCGGCCGCATAAATTGCCCGGTTAAAATGAAAAATGGTAGGTCGGGGCTGCTAGCTTCACCCTGATACAATATTATAACAGTAACATGTTTGTATAGTCAAACACATGTTCATATATTATATACTAGGTACTTATAATAAAGCAGGAAGTAACAAAAAGTCTGTACAGTGAAGATAATAATAAACAAGTGAAATTATTATAAAATACAAAAATCTGAATGCGAACAAAATTAGTAAATATGAACCGCCCGAAAAAATAATCACACGTATATTATACGGCGAAAGTTTGTATGCATGTAAGTGTATGTTTGTTACTTCCTCACGCTTAAACGGCTGAACAGATTTAAATGAATTTTTGAATGGAGATAGATCACGGACTGGGCTCTAAATCGCATCATTTCGTGCTTCTGCGCGGCACAAGCCTTTAACCAATTCAGCTACCGTGATCACTGACTCATCATACAAATTTATCTTTCAGTCTCTTAAGGGAATGGTAAAGATATCTATTGGCATTATTCTGAACTGTCCAACCGACAGTGTTCCAAAATTATTAGATAGATAAATTTGCGATGTTTGTGTAAAATTGTATTTATTGTTTTACTGCTAAATTATAATATGGCAGTTTAATAAACACAATGCACACATAGGCACAATGCGTCATCACATCGTATGTTCACAGGTTTTTGGTTTACTATCCATACTGGATATAATATCATATACGTAGCTAACAGTTGAAAAAACATATTAAAATCCCCAGTCACATAACTCGTCGCAGTGATTTTGCTATAGAAAATTAACGTATGAACGTTTGTTTCACGTTGCTTTGTGTCCCAGCTTTAAAAATTGAAAATAATTGCACGTGGTCGTTGGAGACTATTTGTTTTCCCACACTCATTAAATCGAAATTTAGTAATTAGATTATTTTAAACGTAGCTGCACATACAAGCCATTGTTTTGCGGTAGGAGTATATTTGTTTAAACTACTCCAGCAGAATGTTTTTCTTTTGTAGTCAAAAGTCGAACCAACCCATTTTCAAATGATATTTTATATATTTTTTTTAGATAGGAACCGCCCTGATAGGTGCACTCCGTAGCTATGTCAGCGCGTACAATTTTCCGGGTTTAAAAGTATCCCTTGTTGGTCTCTATAGTATACACTACTAGCTGCGCCCCTCGGTTTCACTCGCGTGAGTGATGGTGATGATGAAAGTATCCTATGTGTAATTTCAGGGTTCCAGTTTAATTTTACTACCACAATGTAATTTTATGTATTGTATGTAGAACCTACTTTGCATTGTGAAAAAATAAATGTAGTATTTTTGTATTCCAGAGTTAAAGCTTTTTCATAAAAATCCGTTCAGCCGTTTGAGGGTGAAGGATGATGATGAAAAGTTTACTATGTTTTATTCCATGGTATAAGCTATCTCCATTCCAAATTTCATCAAAATCTGTTCGTCTGTTTGAGCAAATATACCGTTTATTCATATAAACTTTCGCCTTCATAATAATAGTATGACTAGTTTAGGATAACATACGAGTAACAGAACATCAAGATAACATTAGAAAAATATTTAACTATTTTAGCTAGTCATTTGCCCAAGGTAAACATATAGATGTGGCTCAAGAGTGAAATAGGTCGGTATAGTTCTTTAAAGGAGTTTTATCACTTTTTTTAAAGAAGAGTACTACCAAACTCCACGCCTCTGGAGTTCTGTCACTGTAGGAACGGTGATAAATAATCCCTGAAGCACCCCGAAGTACGCCCCCCCTCCTCTCAAGTTATACCATCCTAACCAGGGATCTTTCTATTCTTAACTTGTTCCAGCGACGCCATCTCAATCTCGTCTTGGCTGACGTCACGCAGTTCGTCAGTGAAGTGGCGGGTCAGTATTGCGCGGGAATCCTCTGTGCTAGGTTCGGGTCTAGAATCATGCGAGTCGTACAATCGGCCATAGAAGTTTTCAATCTCAGAAAACACCTCCGGTTTATTGTGCCATTATTGGTCTTGAGCTTCGTCAGATGGAACCTAATCTTTTGCTCAATTGCCTTTTCTATCAGGCATGTATTTGAGTACCGGAGCTCACTACTATTCTTCTGATTGATTTCTCTTTTTTTGACGGTGTGGCTTGCTGTTGCTTCCATCGTTTATCCATAAGCCAAACAGCCTCATCCGAGATTTTAGACTTCGTGCCCGAACACTGCAGCTGTAAAAATTTTGTGCCTTCCCAAAACTTTTTGGAGTTCCTCATTTACGTCATTTTTGGTTTTCACGGCAGCTAATTGATTTTCATACTTGAATTCAAACTGTACTGATCCAACCTTTCAGTTACCTGAAGAATCAGGAACGCTACCGTGGTCGACGCACTGGATATATCTACAACATTATTAATGAAAATTTTATTGACGAGGAACCCCACGCCACCCTGAGACTGCTGATCGCCTTCTCGGAAGTAGAATAGGTGTTCGATTCCAGTGTTATTGTTTCCTCCCCTCTCTTCGGACTTTACTTAACCCTAAAATGTGCCACCTGACTTCGTAAGTTCCGTCTCAAGTTGTGCCATATGCTCGTCAAGCCTAATCGTTCGGCCGTTGGACGTATCCAGGGAACATTGTTTTTGTTTGGGATGGCCCACGTAGCCTCGGAATTCTTCGCATTCCCTGCCCTGGCATTTCTTTGACCACCACTTTAGTCAGGACTAGCAGGGCAACCGGAAACTGGGGGAATTTTTTGTTTGTGCCGTTCATGAAGGATAAGCTCATATTCGCCACGCTGGGCATGCCGGTTGGCGATCGCAGGGCGTAGCTTCTCGCACCGGTGACGCTGCTGCCCGTCAGTGGCCTGTGTCATTTGACTACGCTTGTTTTTGGGATGGCTATACCATTTGTCGGTCGTCAGAGCCTTGTTCGTTATCCAGCAGGATGACCGCGGCAGGTGAGGTTGGGTTGGAGCATTATTCATTCCCAAAGATCTCATCTTTAAGATGGAAGCCAACAGAAGAATTCAGAGTGGTTGGGCAGCATTCGGCAAGCTTCGTCAAGTCTCTTCGTCATCCATACCATAGTGCCTGAAGACAAAAGTCTTCAATCAGTGCGTCCTACCAGTCATGACCTACGGAGCTGAAACGTGGGCACTCGCGGTCAAACTAGTCCATAAATTCAAGGTCAGTCAGTCAGCAATAGAAGCAGACCTAACAACACTCTAAATGAGCATCGAAAACTGATTAAAATAACATTAAAATAATTTTATATATGTCGTAGCGATATCGTGAGCTATGCTTGGAGTATCTCAGAATGACAAGATTCGTAATGAAGATATCCGACGGAGAACCAAGGTGACCGACATAGCTCTAAGGATAAGTAAGCTAAAGTGGCAGTGAGTTGGTCACGTTTCCCGAAGAAGCGATAACCGTTGGGGTAGACAAGTTCTCGAGTGGAGACATTTAGGCAAACGTAGTGTAGGACGCCCTGTGGCCAAGAGGGGTGATGACATACGAAAAGCGGCTGGAAAAAAATGGGCGAGTAGAGCTGAAGACCGAGCTCAGTGGCATGCATTAGAGGAGGAGAGGCCTACGTCCAGCAGTGGACATATATAGGCTGATGATGATGATGATGATGATGATGATGATAGCTACTCGTACTTATTGAAAACGGTCATAAAATTTGTCAATGGTAACAATATTAGTTGTATATCCAAAGCTTTCAAATTAGTTAGGAACTAGGTAACGCCTTTTCTGCGTAACAAGCTTAGTTCTCGTATGAAAGTTTCTAACTTCCATTGACTAGTTTTATTTCTAGTTCTTGTTGTGCTCGACTTTTAAAATAGTGTTTGCTTGCTGCTTCATTCATTTGAAAATAAAAAATACTCTATTGGCTTACCTATGACATAATAAAGTTTATAGGTAACAAAATCTATTTAATTTACTGACATAAAAACAAGACGATTCTCAATTTGATTGTTATTTTTAGTGTTCCGTAGTCGAAAAAGAACTCATATACGTTTCTCCATGTCCGACTTTACTTCTTGGTTTTTTTTTTTCAAGCTCTTTTAACACCTCAATATTGTCACTTGACACGTGTATAATATAAATATGTATTAACTGTGTGTTTTACAGGGACTTGGCAAAACGTTTAGTGGAAGTGACATGTGACGAGAATGCTGGCTCCTATTTAGGCCAAAAAATTAGTTTTGCAATACAGCGTGGCAATGCAGCCAGCATTCTGGCACTTTCCCTTCCTCCGTTTTTTTTTTTTATTTATATTTTAAAATGAACTTTTGTTTTTTTGTATATTTTATCTTGTAAATAAATTCCACACTGTGTGTTAAAAAAATAAATATGAAGTGAAAATTCAAAATATATATGTTTTGTACCCCTCTAATTAATGGCGTCCCGTTAAATATAAATATATATTTATTTATTTTTAAATAAACGGTTGCAGGTTCGGTCCCCGCAAGTGCATATTGTGATGAGCAATGTTTGTTTGATACTTTTTTTATCACGGTCTAGGCAATCGTTTGACCACGATCTCACCTGATGGAAAGCGATGATGTGTTCGAAGGTGTAGCACGCTTGCCTAGTAGATACTTATTCACTCTTGACTTGAACACACCAGGGTTATATTTTACCGGAAACACTGACGAGGGCAGGGCGTTCCACTTCTTAGAAGTTCTTATAATAAATGAAGAAGCGAAACGCTTCGTTCTTGTGCGAGGTATTTCAACCATAAAAGGATGGCGCTTTGCCGATCGTCTAGTCGTACGGTAATGGAAAGGTGATGGGGGAATTAGATTGTGCAGTTCTTGTGCACACTCTCCATAGTACTCTCCTGTAGTATACCGATAGACTTGCGACCTCACGCCGATGCGCCAGACTTTGAAACTTACTCTTTACCAGAGTGTCATCTCCAATGAGCTTCATAGCACGTCTCTCAATTGAATCCAAAGCTGATACAGTTATGTGTTTTTGCTGTTATTGGTTTAAATGTATGCAATTTTATGTTAGCATACTCCATCTATTCAGCGTTTTTGTATGTTTTTGGCAAATACCATATATTTGACCAGAAATTTTGAAGTTCATTCAGTTCAGGAGTTTCATTAATACTATTGTCATTATATTTATTCATTGTTAAGAGATCTGTAAAACAGCTTCTCGTTATTAGAAAACATTATATTTTGAGATTTTCTCTTAGTTGGTACCTCTCAGTTTGTACCTGCGAAGACGACTTGCAAGGGCGCTTAGTTTTTGTTTGAGTGTGTCCAAAAAATGAGTCAGTTTAGTATTTTTGATTTCGTGTTGGGAATGTATTTTATATTTGATTTTTATTTAGTCTACAAACTTCTATAGCCGTGTGCTTGTGTTTCCTTTTATAAATTCTGAAAGTCTGCCAATGTTTGCCATAAGGTCTTGGATGCGAGCTTCAGGGCGTTTCTGTCATAAAGGCAATTGGTTTCTAAATTAGGCTTTGATTTCTAGCATTTGCTTCGCCTTGATCTTCTTTTATTTTGCCTCCATTATAAATTACAGCCGTATGTGCGGCGCAGTAGATGATTGTTTGTGTAGTTTCAAAGATAGGTTCTAGAGAAATATATCTGAGTAATATAGTATCGTTAATGTATCCTACTATAGCAGCAATTTTCTTCGATGGTTTTTGTTTAGGTATATGAAGGCGTGAAATTGGGTCAGTAGCCTTATAAACATCAACTATTTCTAGGAATGTTTCTCCTGATTTGACTTTCTAAATCTTGAGGAAGTCTATATAAATTCGATGTATCGGGCTCTATTTCTGTTGGTGGCTGTATTAGATTTGTGTTTTGTGAGTCTGAAAGCGATTGTTCCGAATGAATGACGTTGGAAGCTGTATTATGTGGTTCATTTGCATTGTCCACAACAATTTCTGGAGTACCAGGTAAACAGTCTACGGTGCGCTGAGTTTTGTATTAGATTCATCAATATTAGTTATAGTGAATTAGATCAAATACAAAACTCACCGCTTAATGGTTATGCCATTAAGTGGTGAGTTTTGTAATTGATCTAATTCTATTGCCACCTCGTCACGTATATCTTGTAATCGTTCGTCGGAAATAAGTTTATTATTTATAATTACGCTTCTTTGATCTGCTGTTCTTTGTTCGGAAATGTACGCTAGATGAGGATAGTTAGCTACAAAAGCTCAGTGAAGTGGTTGCCTGTAGGCTCTTTTATTAATGTCCAATTGAGTTATTTTGTAGTATCTTCGAATGATGTATTCATTCATTTCGTTTGACCATCTCATCCGTTGTCCAGTAGTTTATATGTTGTTTTTTTATGTTCATCATTATCATTATCAGCCTATACTTGTTCACTGCTGGAAGTAGGCCTCTTCTAATGCACTCTACTAAACTCGGTCTTCAGTATCCTTATTGCAGTGTATCCTAATTTGTGCTAGATAATTAGTGTGAGTTGTCCTGAATATATTTAATTATAATTATTTATTTAATATCCCTTATAATTCCATCACTTATAATTGATCATACTTTACAATAATAAGTTAATTTACAAACAAAAAAGATGGCTTTATGCAGTACGAGTAGGTATGAAAGTCATGATGAAATCTAGAACGGGTTATCACAATATATCCATAAACAACATTTCGTGTCTATGCTGTTAACCGTTGAGGAGTTTCCTAGTCGGGAGCCAACCAGGAGTGCTGCAATCATGTCATGGTAAAACTTCAAACTGGCTATCATAATAAAATGCGCACACACAATTTCGTGAAAGTGCTGTTGACCGTTGAAAACTTTCTTTATCTGAAGCTGATCTTGGATGTCGATTCAGGTCATGCTTCCCATAAAAATGCATCGTCATCGGAACTGAACCATTATGAAAAAAATCCGTAGGACAAGAGGAAGTGGTTCTAATTCAGCTTATTAGATATGACCCAAATAAACAAACATACATACATACAGACATACATACATACAGACATACAAACATTGCAAGTTAAATAAAATCTTTCAAATATAAGATATTTCTCGAAACTATTAAAAAAACGAAAAATAATTGCCTACAATATAACTTCCCAATCCTTTCCTCAACGTAATCCTATCTATCATACCTACATCTGTTTTTTATATATCCCAATAGGGGTTAGGAATGTAGGCTCCCATAATTCCCAGGAAGCCGAAGGAAATGCCTCCCTTCGATATTAATAATATCGATTAGAATAACTCCTTCCGATTGGTCTTATATTTGATCCTTTTCCGGTTGAGTCACATAATTACCTACTTTTTTGGGAACTTACCAGGCAAAACAAGTATTGTATTTGAGATATCTACACTAATATTACACTGAAGTTTTTTTTTATGGATATACTCAAAACATACTGAACTGATTATAAAATTATTACCCCTGTAGAAAGCTTAATTTAATTATTATCGAGTATCAACGACTATATTATGTTCAACCAAAAATTAGATCTACGAAAATTGCAATAATGTTACCCAAGACATCAAAAATTTGTCTAGTAAAAAAACGAAAGCGATGTGGCCTTGGAAACAAAATAATTACATGTCCACAGACCATATAGGAGATAAAGGTATAACAAGTTCGTCAAAAAGTACGTGAGTAATGCAGTTGGGTAAAAAGCACCACGAGTTATTGAATTACGCTTACTGGCGTTTTTTTAGAAGTTATATTTATAAAATGTAAAAATGAGAAATAAGCAGCGAATGTGGATTAAAATACTAACCTAAACACCACGCTACCCTGAAAGTTTCAGCCGGGTAGCTAAGCGAAATTTGAGTTACAAGATTCCACCCGGAATGACAGAGAGATAAAGAAACAAACAAGAAAGCGACTTAATAAAAACGTGGTGAAATGCAGCGGTGTGAGCGCTACCCGTGCGAAGCCGGGGTGACTCACTAGTAATTAATAAAATATGCAGCGATGTGAGCGCTAGCCGTGCGAAGCCGGGGCGACTCACTAGTAATTAATAAAAAATGCAGCGGTGTGAGCGCTACCCGTGCGAAGCCGGGGCGACTCACTAGTAATTAATAAAAAATGCAGCGGTGTGAGCGCTACCCGTGCGAAGCCGGGGCGACTCACTAGTAATTAATAAAAAAATGCAGCGGTGTGAGCGCTACCCGTGCGAAGCCGGGGCGACTCACTAGTAATTAATAAAAAATGCAGCGGTGTGAGCGCTACCCGTGCGAAGCCTGGGCGACTCAATAGTAATTAATAAAAAATGTAGCGGTGTGAGTGCTACCTGTGCGAAGCCGGGGCGACTCAATAGTAATTAATAAAAAATTATATAACTTAAATTGGTTGTACAGCCAGGGACAAGTATCACCGAACGCGTCTTAATGATCCATACCAATATATAAAAGTGAAACGATGTCATTTTATTTGTTTGGGGAGCTTTCACGCGATAACGGCTGGACGGATTCTGATAAAATTTGAAATGGAGATAACTTTATACCCTGGAATAAAACATAGGATACTTTTTATGTTTCCACGGGAAAACTGTAAAATGTTGATTTCTCGCTGTAAGGGACGGTTGCCATGAAAACGAAATAACAAGTCTGTCAAAAACATCTAGAGCAATGGTGTTATACCTACTTTTGCTTGTTTTCGCGATAAACAGTAGTACGCGCGGATGAAGTCGCGGGCGGGAAAGCTACTAAATGATAAAAATAATGTATTTATAACTTCCAATTTACCCATACCACTACTACCTATACTATTATTTATTCTGTGCCCATACGAGCAAATTATGGGCTTTTTTTGTGTCGGTGAGTTTACAAAACTGATTGAAAGTGGTTGTTTGTGGTGTGTGGATGAATTAGTGTGTCCATTCCAGTATCCCTATGTTTTACATACCTTTTTTAATACTACTACTTTGGCATAATGAGTTAGGCATAACTTTTATATTAATGACATTATATTAATTTTACATAAACAGTATTTGGCATACTGTTAGGGTAGGCATAATGATCTTTTGGGCTATATTGTTTTGGACTAGTATGGAGTGGCACGTAAAACGTAATCTAGATACCAACTGTGACAGTGGGTTAAGGTGCGGTGGACTGGCCCTTGGGCCACCCGTAAGCCGCGTACATGTTTGTTTTAACATAGTACGTACCTACGTAAAATAATGTTGTTTCTCTCACGGTGTATAATGAAATTTGTATGCTACTACATAATATGCTTGTTTATCGTTATGCTGACTTTAGATATGGTAAACACGATTATGCCTGAACATTTATGCGTAATTATTATAATGCTTGCACATTATTAGGATAAGTAAAATTATGCTACACAAAATTATGGCATTATATTTTATGCGTATCGATAGAGTACCGTCTATGCCACCTGCGGCGCCAGGAATAATTAGCGCGGGTGTTTGAGTGTGTAAAAAATGTATAAAACGTCGCGTTTTTGAAAATTCGCCCTCTAAGGGGGTGAGCAGGGTTGGTAAAGATTGCACGCGGGCAATGCCGCGGGACACATACAGTTAAAATATTTGAAACCGTTGTGTCATTGACTGACTGACAATCAACTCACAGCCTAAGCCATAAGTGATAAAAATGTGAAAGTTTCAGGGTGGCTTCCTGTGATAGTGTATATAGGAAAGAACAATTTGAAAATTTTGAATTATGAAAATTTGCTTTTTAAAGGAGTTAAGGGACTGGTAAAGTTTGCATGCAGACAAAACAGCGGGATGCATCTAGATATAGATAAATCACTGAAGGCCTTTTCAAACTCACTACTTGATTTTGATCCCATCTACTTACAAACAGAACAATAACATTTACGCACAATGAAAAACCCAACTGCGAACCTAACATCGTTATAGATCCTAAATGGTAATTTGAAATGAAAAACGATAAGAAAAACCTAAAGATGATTTTCAAATAACTATTCAATGATAACCTACTACTAGTATGGAGTCGCATAAAACATAATCACATAGCATAAAACATCATGGCATAAAACATGATGTACATAGTTCGTCAACTTTATGTTTTCTGTTTGCTATATGGTGTCTGATTGTCGCCATATTAAATTTTGAGTACTATTATTTTAGTAGCATTCGCAATATTAAGAAACGTGTATAGACGTAAGAATCATAAAAATTGGCCCACGTGTTTGGTCTATATATACAAAGGAACAAACATACATAGGCTAATAAACACAATACCCTCCACTCAGTCGGTTAAACACCATAATAATTCTGCCTAAGTTCCTCACATACCTGCCGCACATATCCATCCCCCAATCAATGGAAGAAAATCGATACTTCTGTAATCGAATGCGTGCACTTAATCGATGTATCGAGCCCGAAACCGAATGTGCGTGATAGATTCCCCCGCATTAACCAGTACAGTGTAATAAGCTTTATTATTTTATTATGGGGTTTTAGGCATTAATAAGACAATTTTATTTATTTTTCATGGAATAATTTGGGTAATTACGATCAATATTTTTGTTGGCTTCTTTCATTACTTTGATTTAATGGTCTTAGTTATTGTACATTAAAAATAAAGTTTATTTCTAAATGAATTAGCTCCCAGAATAGTCCACCAACTTCGTTAATTGTGTTTCAAATCTAAACGGCAAAAGAAATGCACTGCCCTCGTCAACGTTTTCATCATCATCATCAGCCTGTGTTCGTCCACTGCTGGACATAAGGCACTCCCAATGAACGCCACAGAGCCTGATCTTCGGCCACTGCTGGACATAGGGCACTCCCAATGAACGCCACAGAGCTCGATCTTCGGCTCTTTTTATCCAGTTTCTGCTGGCCGCCTTTCACAGGTCGTCACTCCACCCGGCCGGTGGACGTCCTACACTACGTTTGCCAGGACGAGGTCTCCACTCGAGGACAGGTCTACACCAGCGGTTGTCCTTCTAAAATATGGCCAGCCCATTGCCATTTCAGCTTGCTAATCCTTTGAGCTACGTTGCTAACTTTGGTTCTCTGGCGTCTACGTTTTCAGTAAGTTATAACCCAGGTGTGTTCGAGTGAAAAGGTACCTGCTAGGAAAGCGTGCTACATATTTGAACACATTATCAGGTGAGATCGCGGACAAACGATTGCCTAGTCAGTTTTTTGCTGTTGTCAATCTTTATCCAATTGCAGAATCAAAATCACTTCTTAGACAAACTCCACGATCAGCTTTTTTTTCAATAAAGAAGACTCAGGGAAACAAACGTGGGCAGGACTACACACACCGGACTAAAAAAATAGAGGATCGTAGTGTGAAACAGACCGTTTTGAGTGAAAAGACTGCCTTCAATTTACTAAATTGAAACTGTTTTCAATTTACGCTTCAAATAGAAAACCTGTTCCTTTTTTTAACGCAAATTTCACGGAAAATCTAAGGCAAAACCTGTAGAAGCCGCGTTGGTTCCCTATCTTCTTAAGAATAATGTGTGGTGGACACACAGGTTTTGCCTTAGATTTTCCGTGAAATTTGCGTTCAAAAAAGGAACAGGTTTTCTATTTGAAGCGTAAATTGAAAACAGTTTCATTTGTTTTTTTAGTAAATCTATTACTTGTGGTACTTACCTAGTTGTGGTGTAACACATGTTGTCACTGCGATTGTTATGCCTATAACAGTGGCACTTACCATATAGCCTAAGTAGTGCGGTCTTCTTGTGTCAGAATTTTCAGGCCATCCGAGGGCTTCTGACATGGCTTAACGACTGCTGTTAACCATTAACAGCCAGAACCGACGCTTAACGTGCTCTCCAAAGCACGAAGCGATGGAAAACCGCACATAACTTAGAAAAGTCTCACAAAAGTCAAGTCTCTGGAACTCACTTCCAATTGACATTAGAAAGTGTCAAACTAAAGAAAATTTTAAACGGTTAACTCGAGAGCATTTAAAAAAGACTTATTAACAACACCAGCTGTTTAATTTTATAATATTTGTATGTATTTTATTTTTATGATATTATATGATGTAATATTTATATATACTCGTATATATAAATATATATATATATATATATATTATAATGATTGTATATACATATTTTACAAAGTTTTATATGTTAGTATTCATTTCGACTAATTTATCTTTATTTTCATTTTACTGTCCATATCTCGAGTGCACGCCTATACACATCTTTCTTGAACAACCAGGATGACTGGCAGAAAATGCTGTCTTAGCATTAAGTCCTCCTCTGTACACTGTTTTTGTGCATAAAGTATTAAATAAATAATAAATAAAAGTCGTTGGTGCGGAGCCTAGGACCGAACCCGATATCGTTGGATTCTAAGTTGCACTATTGAACCGCTAGGCTGTCATCGCTCTAGTTATTGTGTTTTGTTTACTGGATACCACTGCCAGTCCCGATTATCTCGCTACGTACTAATCCACGCATATCATTACACGCGCCTATGGCTTCGGTATCGCATGGCCGGCAGCGCCCGTGGCGTTTCCGATCGATTCCCGCCGTTCGCGCGAAGTAATTGCAAACATTAATCCACGTTACGCTGATTACAGGTAATTAAATGTTTTGGTCGTGTATTTTGGAGCTGTTGGTGTTATATGCGAATTTTGAAATATGTTTGTGTCGTACTCTTGAATCAATTTGTAACAAGCTGTTGCAATTTAGTTCCACATAATTGTGTTTACTTGTTTCACATTTCATGACTTTGTGACACCGTAGTGCAGCCTTTATACAGGAGTCAAGGTCGTCCCGCCGTCTCCGTAGAGGTGCGTTTGCTCTTTTATGGTAGAGTCCTGCAAAGAGGCCGTTCGGCCGATGTTAGGTATCTATAGAGTTGTAATATTGGCCTAAAGCTCGTTGGATATATGTGGCTCACATGTCATTTTAATAAGGAAACGGGTTTTTACTTGATAGGTTAGACCCCTCCTGTGTTACTACACATTAAATTTAAGTTTCATACAAATTGGTTTAAGTTATTTTTTTAGTAAAGGCAGTTCTTTTTTTACCCGACTATGGCGTAGCAAAGGAAGGGTTATATGTTCAAACTAAAAACTTGGTCTGATTTTGACAAGCGAGGTATCAATCGATTCGTCTTCATGTATAGAATGTCATAGGGCATTTTTTACCCAACTACGGCGAAGCAAAGGAAGGATTATGTGTTCAAAATAAAAACTTGGTCTGATTTTGACAAACGAGGTATCACTTGATTTGTCTTCATCGCAAGAGTTTCATAAGCTATTTTTTACCTAACAGTAGACGGGTTTTAGTCTTGTTTATAAAGCTTTTCAATACAATACATACTTGGTTTAGTCTTGTTTATAAAGCTTTTCAATACAATACATACTTGGTTTAGTCTTGTTTATAAAACTTTTCAATACAATACATACTTGGTTTAGTCTTGTTTATAAAGCTTTTCAATACAATACATACTTGGTTTAGTCTTGTTTATAAAGCTTTTCAATACAATACATACTTGGTTTAGTCTTGTTTATAAAGCTTTTCAATACAATACATACTTGGTTTAGTCTTGTCTATAAAGCTTTTCAATACAATACATACTTGGTTAAGTAGTAGAAGCATCATGTAATACGAATTGTTTACTTGATATTTAATAACATGAAAGCAAAACACAACCTATTTACAAATCACCTTATTTGCGGCACAACTTGCAATAAAACCGCCTGCATCATAAACCATATTATCATATCGTTTCGCAGTACGGTCTCATAAAACAAACTAAGTCACGATACTTTCCGTTTTGTGTACCTACTTGTTTTGACAGCTTCCATGGATTAGTGGTTGATCGACTGAGCTAGCACACGAGCTGCACGGTGTGCGGGTTCAATTGTGTTACAGGACGAATATTTTCTAAATTCTAATAATGTATGTGACCGTTTTTTTTCTGTTTTTGCCCTTAATCTATACTACTATGATTATGGACTATACAGTTAATGTATAGTCCATTATCATAGTCGTATAGTTAGGTACTTTTAGGCCAAAGGGGTCTTTACATTTTATTATAATATAACAATACCTTCTGGGGTCAGTTCTAGGCTCCACATCAAAGATTTTTCTAAGCTATGTGCGGTTTTTCAACGCTCCGTGCTTCGGAGGGCACGTAAAGCTGTTGGTTCCATCTGATACTGATAAATAGCAGTCGTTAAGCTATATCAGACACCTTAGGGTGGCCTGCCAAACTCTCAAAACATCAGAGGCTAGCACTTTCTCATAGAACAAACAAACAACCAACCAACAATATGGATCCTGGATTATCTAGAAGTAAAAAAACCGTTAAATGGCTGCCACTGATCAAACCATAATAAATAGATAGAGGACTTAATAAAAATAAAGTTATCCCTGTAACGTAGTATCCGTGTCGTTTTTTTAAATAAATTGGAGCACAAAGTTAGTAGTCACATGCTATCGTTGAGCTCCAATTTCTCAAAATCGGTATTCTACAGATTACACTATAAAGAGTGTGCACAAGAACTGCACAATCTGATTCCCCCGTAACCTTTCCATTACCATACTTCTAAACGATCGGCAAAGCACCATCCTTTTATGATTGAAATACCTCGCACAAGAACGAAGCGTTACGCTTCTTCATTTATTATAAGAACTTCTAAGGAGTTGAATGCCCTGTCCTCGTCAGTGAATAGGTGTCTACTAGGCAAGCGTGCTACACCTTTGACCACACCATCGCTTTCCATCACGTGAGATCGTGGTCAAACGATTACCTAGACCGTAATAAAAAATAAATAAATAAAAAGCACGAAACTTGGATTCTAGTGTAATATAATATTTATTGTTTATCATCAATTTTACGGATTTTTACAGCCTTTAACTAAATAAATGTACTAATTACTAATAACTTTTAACAAAAACCACTTGCAATAATTGGTCCCGAATCAAAATGTTAACGGGTCGCTATAGACTGACGGCACTCAAAAAAAAAACAAATAATTACACAATATTTATTCATTTAAAAAGACAATATTACATGTCTTTGCAATTTCCTTTGAGTTTTGGATACGATTGAAAGTTAGAATAAATAAAGTTGATGTTTTTTTAATCCACCATCTTATGGTTGAGTCGGCTATCTAATTGTTCTGACTAATCTAAAAACATGTTTTTTTTTAAATACTTTGTCATCGAGTTGTGAGCGACCCAGAAAGTTTCAGCAAGATAGCTAGCTAATCGGGAATTGCTTGAAATTTGAGTTACAAGAATTCACCCGAAACGACAGACAATAAATAAAAAGGCTGTTAAGTCACTTTATTGTCGTAAAGTGACTTAACAACCTTTTGGAAGAAAATAGAAAAATCCAAGTATATCTTAAACTTGAATTTTAATATTTTTTCCTTGTACCTGCTTATCGCATCACTTTGCTATGGACGACAGCTAAAAATCTATACGATTCTAAAGAATAAACAAAATTATTTACTTACCAAAATCAAACAAAGTCGATAAAAAAATAGTCACTTGTCACCACGTCAAAATTGATATTGAATCTCTGAAGCATTCAATCACTCCACGTCTAATTTACATCACTTCACTGTTTTATTTCAACATCAATCACTTGAACATCTACAGAACCATGTCACAATAACATCCTTTAACAACCAAAAAAAAACAAAGCCCCGATGGGCTATATTAGTTTATACATTATCTCAAAATGGCAAAGTTTAGAAAACTTACGCACTGCACTATAGATAAAATCGCGAGCGGTAAAATCTGGAACGAAATCGCCTTCCCTACACAAGACCACTCGTCGCACCCGCGCAACGTATACTGAGGCATTTCTAAACAGCCCTCACAGTTTTCCGCGAAGGAAAGGGACAAGAGATATACTCCGTCGGAAAATGTACCAGTGTGAGCGAGAGGGTGAATAGAAATATTTTTCGTCTCGTGGCGATGCGGTCATTGCAATACCGGCATCGGTCATTGCCATGGTGTAATCATTCGTCTAATCAAGGGCTAACCCTTTTGTTTGTGTTTTATAATGCGATTATGCGAAGTGCAGTGATTGGGGGTGGCAGTACTGGACAACCCTGTTATTAGCTTGACCAGGCTGTTGGTAGTTTTCGCTGTTGTCAATGGTTTGGAGATGGCGGTAAACGATCTATGATTCTGTTTTTGGCACATTTCCATCATTATTTGGGCAGCCGTGGTGCTTTCCATCAGGCTAATGAGCAGCTTGTCTCAGTCACTTCTACATCTTAAGAGACCGCTGGACAATCCCGTACCCGAGTCTGGGCTGGCTAATTTTACGCAAATTATTATAAAAATACAAAAAACCCGACTGCGTTTTTTTTTTATTGAGTACGAGCTGACCGTCCGCAAAAATAAGCAAGTATGTAAGGGTATGTATGTGTGTGTGCGCGCGCGCGCGCGCGCGTGTGCATGTGTGTGTGTGTGTGTGTGTGTGTGTGTGTGTTTGTTTTTTCTTTACGCTTAAACGGCTGAATGGATTTGGCTGAAATTTGGTTTGGAGGTAGCTTATACCCTGTTTTCACACATAGGCTACTTTTCATCCCGGATACGCGCGAGGGACGCGGGTGAAACCACGGGGCGCAGCTAGTATTTATATAAATTCTAATGTTTCTTATTTAGTTACATATTTAACTTTACTTTAATAGTTCAATTGGTACATTATTTACATTAACTTGAATAAATAAAATAAATAATTGAAAATGTTTTAAGAAGCTTATTAGACAATTGGTACTGTTTAGTTATTGGAATTATATATATTTGTTCCGTCGGAAATACAATATAGCAGCTGCACGCCGCTATATTAGTTTTCTTGACACTTCATATATCCTATTCATATATCTCGTAATCAAGACAAATCCAATTACACCTCATTTATCAAAATCTGTCAAGCCGTTTAGGCTGTAGGACGCGCCTTAGAAATGCACAATTAAACAAACATACACACAAACCAAACACATAACCCTCCTCAGTCGGATAAAAACCAAGTGTTAGTGCAAAGTGTGCGGGGGACCTTCGGCAGAGTTATGCATAGGAAATCATAACTTGCTTACAATTAAAAATTTATATAACACCCGACTTCCCACCCCTCATTATAGGTAAGAAGCATCTTGATCACATAAGTTTTCAAACATATCATCCGTTAGAGAGCTACGGTCGTCACCTCCATTCACCCCCCCTCCCCCTATTATAGCTAACAATCCTATAATAGTTAGCTCAGCTTTCAAATATAAAAACTGCAGCTAAATCGGTCCATTCGTTCGAAAGCTACGCAATATTCGCAACGCCCCCCCCCCCCCCCCCACCCCCCTTTTTTTAGTTAAGAACCATCTCGTTTACCCTAGCTTTCAAAAATAAAAAACCACAGCTAAATCGGCCCATTTGTTTGGAAGCTACAATTTTCACCCCCCTTTTCTCACCTCCCCCTTCCTCCTCCTCCTCCCCATTTATCTGAGAACCATCAGCTTTCGAACAGAAGAAACCGCATCCAAATCAGTCCATTCGCTTGGGAGCTACATTGCCACAGCCAGACACACACACACACACACACACACACACACACACACACAACAGTGATACACACCCTAAACATATAACACCCGTTTCTTTATTCGGGGGTTAAAAATGAACTCTATGAAGCAAGCTATTTTTTTCTATTCAGTGGCTAATATCATCTAAAATTTGGAAAAACATCGCATCGGAAAATCACTTCCCACCGTACACACCTTCTACTTATAATACAACCCCATACCTTAAGATAAGTAAGTTTTAAACACCACTAATACTTTGAACTAGAAACCTAGAAACCAATCGTCACTAACATTAAAACTTCCTTCGTTGACGTTAGCAGGCGTCGCTACACAATCGTCTCTAACACTAGCACTGTATTCGTTAACGTGACCAGGCGCCGCTACACAATCGTCAC
This sequence comes from Alsophila aescularia, assembly GCA_946251855.1. Classification (NCBI taxonomy): domain Eukaryota; kingdom Metazoa; phylum Arthropoda; class Insecta; order Lepidoptera; family Geometridae; genus Alsophila; species Alsophila aescularia. The sequence continues at coordinate 60,459,955 of OX276380.1, read as the reverse complement.
TAACACTAACACTTCCTTCGTTGACGTTAACAAGCGTCGCTACACAATCGTCACTAACACTTCCTTCGTTGACGTTAATAGGCGTCGCTACACAATCGTCACTAATACTAACACTTCCTTCGTTGACATTAACACGCGTCGCTACACAATCTTCACTAACACTAACACTTCCTTCGTTGACATTAACACGCGTCGCTACACAATCGTCACTAACACTTTCTTCGCTGACGTTAATAGGCGTCGCTACACAATGTGTCAGGAACACTTATCCACCGTTCCGTTATCATTGTCGGAAAGGACATAAAAACTTTTATAGCAGTTGTTTGAATAATGTATTATAACACGCCATAGAATAATGTACACAGTAGCGGAGGTCAAGAGGTTTAGATAGGGTTCGCTAGGGTTATTTTTAGTTTGTTATAAATTCTGATCTCAGATGTCACTGCTTTCAGACAGTTTTTGTAAATTCGTTGCGTTGCCTTTGACATAGGTACTATTGCAATAAAACTACTAATAATATTTTTATTGATTAATAGCAGTCGTTAAGCCATGTCAGAGTCCCTCGGGCGGCCTGACACACTCTGACACCAGAGGCCAGCAGTACCTCATACGACAAGCAAGCAAGCTATAATTTTACCTTATAATTGAGGTCCAATTTAGTCGAATTTTTAATTCAAATGAATTAGATTAATTAAACCATATAATAAACAATTACATGCTGGTATTTTTTCTGGAATGTAGTTTTGAGAGATATAAAAATCACTGTTGTTGTATTACTGTTTTGTAGTTACAAACACTGATTGATGTTGATACTATGTAAAATTTGAAATAAAACAATAAAATTTACGCACATAGAAAAAAACCCGAAAAAAACTGAAAATGGTTTCTAACCAACAATAAATCGTTATAGATCCTGATATAAGAAACCTAAAGATGTTTTTTTCAAATGCTATTAAATGATATCCCACTTAACATAGTTCGTCGACTTTCATTTTAAACCACGTTTTTATAAAGTCACTTTCTTGTATGTCTATCTGTCGCTCCGGGTGGAATATTGAGCACTTCCCGGCTTATCTATCCAGCTGAAACTTTCAGGGTAGCTCACAAATCGATGACAATGCATTCTAAAAAAGGCGTGGTTTTTAGTTTAGTTTTGTAATCTACATTGCTGCTTGTTTCATTATCACAATATGGCGTCTGTTTGTCGCCATATTGAATTTTGATTACTGTCATGTCTTTAGTAGCACTCGCAAGATTAAGACAAATTGAAGTAAAAATCATTAAAATCAGTTCAAGCGTTTGGTCTATTTATTGCCACAAAGGAACAGATACATACATAGACTGATAAACACAATTCCCTCCGCTCACTCGGGTAATAATGAATTGTCCCATTAAGTGTGTCCCGTTTGTTTGTTTGTGTGCTAAGTTTACTGCATGACATAACCCTGATGCCGAACGTACCTACTTATTATCGTGTTAGGAAGGTGAATTCCATCAGTCGAATCGTTTCTTACATAACTTCTGTACTGTTTTACATTATACTGCAGTCAAGGTGGGGTAGATTACAGTAAGTTCGTATTAAACGATTATTTCCGAAGTATTGCTGGAATTTCCTATTGTTTAAAATTACATAAGGGTGGTGAGAGGTTAGAGGAATTGTTTATTTTGAAGGGTTGTTGAATAGATTTTGAGAAAAAAATGCTAGTTTTCTGATATTAAGATATCTAGGATTGTTAGTCTTACTTAACCAAATGGGACACAAAACATAATAAGGAAACGTTCACATTCTGCAATTTTTCTCAATGTCGCTTTATTCCAAAAGACAATGTTTCCTTGTAAATTCGGGCTTTCCACATTATTAGTTATTTTATCAAACAATACAAAGGCTGTGTATTACCGCATTACATATAAAGTGCATACATAGTATATATGTACATATATGGTATTACACTATTAGAGCCACATAATTATTTCTTTTTATAACAAGCCAGTACTATATCGTAGCAATTGGCTACGCGCAAGAATAAGCTACAAGGACCCAGCGTAGCGCTACGAAATGTATTTCACACTTGAATGAGTACCCTCTACAAATTCGTAGCAATCCTAAATGAACGTCTTTCAGCAAGAAAGAAGCTGAAATAACTTACTGATTTAGGGAATATTACTATAACCGTCTCGAAATAGAAATGTTCTGCTTTTATCTCGGTTAACAAAATGATACTGAATTATGAGATATAACTTCCGGATACAGTATTAGTTAATTATTTCCAACATCCGTTGTTTGTAGATTGAATACAATGATTTGAATACAGTAAGGTTCCTTTTTTAAAGTTGGTACCAATTTAGAAAATACACTTAATTACATTCATGTAACATACATTAAAAATAAAACATTTTATAAAAAAATCCCTGAGAATTCTTTTCGTAATTCAGTTGAATAGAGGTGATTCTCCTTTTCCAAATTTGGTTGGTAAAACAACTCCAACCGTCATCACAAATTCCACAATTTAAAGAGGTCGGGAACCTTTCAATTATGAAAAATCAAATTTCACGCTCCACATGGCTCCCTGGGGCTCAATCCAACGCATAGACATAGTGAACCGTAGATCATTCAAACCCCATTCAAAAAAGTAAATCTGACCGCATCATAGGCAGAATTTAAAGGGGGGAGATAACTCGATGAAGGCACAAGAGGCTTTTGATCGGCGGGCCGTGAGCTCAGCGAGCCCTTAGTAGAGGGATACAGTGACTGAGATTCGTAGAAATAATAATACGTAGATTCACGTACTTACACAGAGATACAGCCTAACACACGCGCGCGCACGCACCACAATCCACTATACTATTTATACTCTCATACTCTCGGTCTTAGGTTTCCGTATCACCGGATGGCATGGACACACACATAAACACACCACAACCGGCCAGACCCGAGAACAATCATTTTATGATCATCACATAAATGTTGGCCCCTGCCACAAACAGCCAGACCCGAGAACAATCATTTCATGATCATCACACAAATGTTGGCCCCGGCCAGGAGTCGAACCTAAGCTCCGACACTAAGCTCAGCAGACAGTGACCAACTATGCGAATGCAAGTGCCGATAGAAGTGTTTGTAGTAACCATTACGCTACAGCACAACGCATCGCAACTACGTATTGTTTTATGGTTTAGTTATCGTTATGTCAAAATGTTGCTCATTGTTTGTACTCGATATAATGCATTAAATCCCTAAAACTCCAGTACTGACTACATTCTCGCCACGTTTGTCTCGCGATAGGTAAGCGGTTTTTGTGCTACATTTAGCGCTGTGAGATTGAAGGATACAGTGCTATGTGGGTCGTGTGTAGCCGCCTTAGTAGCGCACCTCATTAAACCGCCGTGAGATCAGGACAATAAGAAATTGATCAATAAAAGCATTGATGTTTATTAAATTGAATTCAAAGTAGTGAACACCGAGAGATTGAATTCTTGTTTTAACTGTTCGTCTATTGCCGACACTATTACAATTGTACATAGTTTAAAGAGTATTTCTTCTAAATATATAAAACAAAGTCAGGTTAGTTATAACTCGAGAAAGGCTGGATCGATTTTTATTATCTTTTATTTTATGCATTTTCTCGACCCGAACAGCAGAATAACTATTAAAACATCGGAAAATTTAGCAACAAATTATAAGAAAATTCATTTTCTCATACATTTTGTATGGAACGGCTTTTTTGACGATATTTCGTGAATGGATTGACTGATTTCGATGAAATGAAGATGGATTTGTAGATGGGGGTCGGGATTTCTTAGTAGGGATTTTAGGAGGGACAGGGGTTGGGAGGGGGGAGGAAGAGAGAGAGAGAGAAAGAGGTGTAGAAGGAGAAGAGAGGAAAGAGGAGGGGGAGGGTGTAGGAGTGAGGGGTAGGGGGAGGGGAGGGGCAAAATTCGTACACATGCAACGCCGCGGGGCGCAGTTAGGCAACTTTAATAATATGTATCGCAGGTTCTGCTCTCTATCTTGGTTACCTTTTTAATCAACTTCAAAAAATTGGTTATCAAGTTGATGTGTATGTATGTTAAATTATTCATTTTCGGATTTCATTTCGAACTCAGTCTGGACAAAATCAAAACATTTCTGTTCTAAAATCAGGTCAAGCATATCTTGCAAAAACAAGCGGGTCCACCCACCGTATGTCCCTTTTATTCGTCACTTAGAGCTTTTCCTCCGACCCATCGCATTCCAGTGACCCTATTAGCAAAGGGAGGCATTCCCACTATTATCCCTGTGTCGTGAACAGCAGCCCTTAGGCCGAAGGACGCTGAAGGTTTGGTCACGTGAGCGATTTTTTTGCGAGCGTGGTGTATAGCGTAGATTCAGCAACCTGCCCTCATCGGTTCTTATGTGATTGTTTGATAACTGGATAGATTATCATATCTTAATGTACAGATGCAAAACTTGGACACTTTCTCCAAAAGAAGAATATAAATCAAGGTAAAAACTTTTACCTCTCCAATATTGCGCTCTGATCGTTCGTATTGCCACGACTTACTATCTTAATATATGTAAATAATTATTACTACTATAAGTATTATATGTATATATAATAATATGTATTGTAATTGTATTAATTTATAGTATGTAAGTATTGTAAATTATTTATTTTTTAATGCCTTAAATAGGCATAAAAAACTAAATAATTTAGTCTAAATCTTAATTTCACCTATATATTTCTATATGTCGTACCCATGCTGGTTTATGTTGGGAACGATATAATCGAAGCTATTGATCACTATGTCTACTTGGGTCAGACGATCCAACTGAGTAGATCCAACTTCGACAAAGAGGTCAACCGATGAATCCAACTCGGATGGGCAGCGTTCGGGAAATTACGACATATCTTCTCGTCGCAGATACTGCAGAGCCTCAAGACGTAAGTTTATAATCAGTGCAACACGCACACCATGATGACATACGGCACTGAGACGTGGTCGCTAACTATTGGTCTCATACAAAAGCTCAGAGTTGCAATGAAGAGAACGACGAACTACGTGATAGAATCAGAAATGAGGAAATCCGTAGAAGAACGAAGGTTACCGACATAGCTCTCAGAGTTTGCAAGCTGAAGTGGCAATGGGCAGGCCATATAGTTCGCAGAACCGACAACCGCTGGGGAATAAAGGTTCTCGAATGGCGACCACGAACAAGCAAGCGAAGTGTGGAGAGACCCCGCACACGATGGACCGACGACATTGTAGCCATCGCAGGAAGTCGGTGGATGGAGGTGGCAAAAGATCGCTCATCATGGCGCTCTTTAGGGGAGGCCTATGTTCAGCAGTGGACTTCTAAAGGCTGACATGATGATGATGACTTCTATATTGCTACACCACCGTCCTTGTTAATCAATCATTTCTGTCCATCCAAAGGTTGTCTGGAAGAGATCGCTATTAGCGATAAGACCGCCCATTTTACCTATAACTGTTTTCTAGTCTGTATCGTTTTATTTTCTTGGTGTTAATAGAGAGTTAATCTATCTATCTATCTATCTTCTTGTAATCAAACGGAAGATACTAAAAAAATACTCAGGCCGAATAGGAGAGTGGACGAGAGTTGGACGGTGAGAAAGAATTGAGAATTAGAACTGCTGGTAAAATCACTGGTGAGATGAAATCTCTTTGCTGACTTTACGTACTCCGCCTCTTAGAGAAAATGATATAAGATCGGGCGGTAAAAGGCGCGTAGCGTCTCCTACTACCTCTGGAAAAACGACGTCGAGAGGAAAAAATATTTTTTTTCACTTTTCTTAGATTACGTCGTAATGATGTTCCCTACTGATGTTACAGCTTAGCCTTGAATTAAGCTAACAATTTTAAGATAAGTTTTCAAAACTTCTTAACCTAGAATATGTCATACAGTTTTTTTTTATTATCCATACCAATATATTTTAACGCGATAACGGCTGGACGGATTTTTATGAAATTTGGATTGGAGATAGCTTATACCCTGGAAAAATACAAATTATACTTTTCAACAGATTATAATTAAATTATAATTATAATTTGTATTTTTTTTTATTACGCTATCATAATTATACCCTGGAATAACACATAGAATACTTTTCATCATCATACGTCATTCTCAAACGGCTGAACGGATTTTGATGAAATTTCGAATGGAAATATCATCATCCCTCACACGGTTGAAACAAGCAGTTAGTTTCTAATAATTTTACAGAAGACAAATAGAACTTAAATAACTAGCTTAAAAGCTAAAAAAACATGCCTGCCCTGCCAAAAACTAACTTGTGCCAATAAATTATATACTTTTGGAATGTGCTTAGCAAGGTCTTTAATTTGATACCCACATTGTGAAATTCAAAGTTTTTTTTTTTCCCAAAAATGTATAGTCTGTGTTACTTGGGGGGATGTAAGGATTCTAACGATACCCCATACGTCTGCATCTGTTCAGGCATTTCAAAGTTATGGTGTAAAAAACACTCACATACAAACATACAAGCATACAAACATACATGAATGCTAAAAACGTAACACTTCTTTTTGTGGGCAGTCGTGTAAAAATAACTAATCTGCTCAATTTGTAATTTGTAAATAAGCAATATTTTAATCTAAACGACGTTGTAATATTAATTATTAAGTAATATTACAACGTCTAAAAGCCGCCCGTGTGGGCGCGCCGCTAGACCCTCACGCCGCATTGGATTCGTTAATACAGTCCTGATGGATAAGGACCCGTCAAACACTTGAATTGTATTTTTCTCATCATTAGGAGAAAAATCTGAAGGTATCTCGATTTACTTTTTTGCCTCCCGAGTTTAATTTTCAGTTTTATGTATGTTATGTTACTTTATGCAAGAAGATTTTCTTCAGCATTATCGTTGCATTCTTTATCATGTAGGAATTGAATAGTGGCAAGATCCCCCAAACATTTGCAAGTATTCAAATTATACAAACATATTATGCTATACAATATTATTGTTTACATAAAATGATATTTTGCGCAAAATAGTAATTTGTAGATGACTCGAGCAAGTTATCTTGAACGCGAATACATCAAATAGTTATAAATATTCGTTTTATGTTTCGTTCGCAAAAAGACGAAATGTCTATTAGTCCAAATAGTACATCATGCATAAGATAAGGCAGGCCGCAGTCCAAAATCTTCTCGTCCTTGTCATTACAAAAACTGGGTATAGGCACGCCATTCGACTTAGAAAGCTTCCTTTTGGCTGCATTCCAAATGATAAAACAGTGTTAAAAGAATTTTACTATCTTTAATAAGATTTATAACTAATCTTGCTTTCCAAAATCTGGCCAAGTCAGAACCTTTACAAACTACATAAGGAATAAGCTTTCACGGCGTCAAATCGAACTTTCCACAACCCCACAAAGGCTTTCAGTTCACAAAAATGTTTAAAGCCAACGCCGACGTCCTCATATCTGGTGAGTTGACAGCTGTCGAAACTTGGACGTATATAGTACTTGGAATTGTCTGAGCGCAGGGTGGCTTATTTCTATTATATATTGAGCTTAACTTTGTTAATACGAAATTAAGTGCGTTACTCCACTCAACGCATACCTAGTTAGCGCTGTCTTTCACAAATATTTTTAATTCGTGAATTAAGTAAGCCAGACTTAACGTCTGTAACATTATATATATATATGTGTGTGTCACTAAAAAGAGTTTATGAAAAGAAAAGAGTTGCTATACAAAAAACTCTTTACCATTAGTTTTACTTACAGCACTTGTATGAAAAAACAAACATTGTGAGGAAACTGACATACCAAAAACCTCCAAATCAATGACATTTTCCAACAACGTGGTTGATAATGGTATCTCTATCTCTATCTCTATCTCTATCTCTCTTTATCTCTTTCTCTCTGTCTCACCGGGAGAAGGCCTGCAGTGTATACCCCAGCAGTGGAGATGTACTTAATATGCTGTTGATTATGACATCTTATTATATAATAGAGACCGCGGAAGTAGTCTTTAAACACGTGTCAGAACTACGCAAAACACTAATTGTGATCATACCGATGTACTTCCTCACCCATTCCATCTTCATCACCCCACAAAGCTATAGCTATAGATCAAACTGATAGCAATGTTTAGAATAAGTAACTATTGTTTTCTAAGCTTTTATTAGTGCCCAATATTAGACAAGTTCCGTTTGTAAATCTTCGAACTAATACAGAGATCTCCACTCAAATCTAGTTGATGCAATACGGGCCTAACAAACTTTTATTCCTTACAAACGTACACTCTGAGTTTTGAAGGAAGTAAGTCTACTGTGTACTATTATTTATTCTGTGGTAAGTCCTCAAAAGATCACAAACATCTCTTTACAGAGTTCCGAGTCATGTCAGAGTAACTCGCTCGCGCTCGCTTTTATAATTTGCTAGGTTTTGTGCGTGACTGTGCTTGAGTAGTTGGTTTGGTTGTAGTTATAGTATTAGTCTGACTTATTGAAAGAAGGAAAAAAGCTTTGTACTGAGAAGATTCTGTAGAAGAAATCTGTACAACATTGTACAGATTTTCAATTTCATAAAAATGAACATTCCAATCTTCTGAGTACAAAGCTTTTTTCGTTCTTTCCATTAAGCAGACTAATACTATAACTACAGAACTAATCGTGTCTCTCTGTCTGTTTGTTTGTTACTTTTTCAAAACCAAACGGCTGAACCGATCTCAATGAAATTTGACATGGGAATAAGTGCATCACGAGAAAAGAAATAGGCACGTGCAAAGCCGTGGTACGCAGCCAAGATTTGTATAAAGACTTCAAAAAAGGAGGCATAAAATTATTCATTGCAACGCAACGGTCACCGTTGCGTTGCTGCTATCCTATTCAGTAAAGTGCAGTTCAGTTTACGCCACTTAGGCCACTTGGATAATTTTCATTGATAAACATTAATAAAAAATTATCCAAGTGGCGTTAACCGAACCGCAGTTTAACTCTGCTGAATCAGGCAGCTGATTGAAAAGTGTGAGTACGAACGAAGCCAAAAATACGAAGAAAGTTTTGTTCGGAGTTATATATTCCCTGAGTTTAGGATAATTTTAGTAAATTGTATGTACTGATAGAAAACAAGGCTAAACTAATCAATCCTAAATTTAAAAATCATTTTAAGTACATATCTAGTAGTAAATGAGCAATTTAGTTCCTTTAAACTTTAATGCAAAGAATCGGATAAATCTTTAAATTAATATCTCTCTTTCGATTCGATTTTCTAATTATTTAGACAAACTAATATAAACCACAAATAGGCTAACTGCTGAATGCCTAAATAAACAAACAATACAAAATTTCCAAGCTTTCCTAATCCGACAAACAGACAACAAAACCTTCCCAAACACACTTAGACAAGATTTACATAACAAATCAAGTATTCTCATTGCGTCGCGGATCGGGACTGTCGCGCGCAAAAGTTGTTGTAGACAGTGTTCACTCAGTTCACTTGTGGATAAGAAGTCATGTGCTGTGACATGTATGACTTCTTCATTTGTGACATCTGAATACTCGCGTGAAGTTTTCTAAACATATGATTATGACAATAACAATGCTACGATCACATCACCCGAAAATGAATATAGTGATTTTCATTAATTTATGTATGCAGGCGGCCGAATCGTTAAAACCTATCTCTTATACATAAACTTTGGGTGGGGAGAAGAAAAAAGCGAATTGTCACTAAAATCGGTTAAATAAAAGTATAATTTGGAGAAACAAATGTACAAGTTACATATTGTAAACGATAAGAAAGTGCTTAGGATAAAATATGTATCTATAGCTTGAATATATTAAGAAAACAAACTGTATTAAAAGACTCCCTGACAAACAGCAACGGTTGTTAAATAAATATAAACAGTTAGTATCCATTTCTAAGTTTACTGCCATTGACTCCGGTTCCGCGCCATCAAACAATAAATTTCATCGACGTCGTATTCTTTTCATAATTTTGCCCAAATATACATAAAGTACAAGCTGTGACAGACAGACAGACAGCGTTGCTACACCTACAGAGTGCCACTTGGACTCATTAGGCACAAACTTCTTTAAAATATTGCACTAAATGACTCTCTAAAGAATACACAATACAGTGTCTCCAGCTTATCTTTACAGTTGACAAAATAGGATCGGCTGTCAGTATCACCTTACGAATCGTGGCAAACCGCTCGACTCTAAAGTAATAAGTTAGTGGCATTGTAGCTTGGGGTAAGATAATAGCAGTGCCAATCCACTGAACACGATCAACTGTCGATATGAAGGTCACGATTGACTGTCGATATAAAGGTCACGATCGACTGTCGATATAAAAGGTCACGATCGACTATAATATATTTACCTCCAGTGTCGATCGTGTTCAGTGGATCGGAACTGCAACTGCGACCGCAGCAGCACTAGCATCACTGGATATATCCAGTCCATATATAAAACACTATAGTGTTTTATATACTACTGCATGCCCACGGCTTCGCCCGACCTGTCTCTTAATAAAAAGTATTCTATGACCATCCCCAAAGTTCAAACTATCTCCGTATAAATTTCAGCAAGATTGGTTGAGCCATTTAGTCGTGAAAAGTTGACATCATTACTTTCGCATTTTGAATAATTAGTGTGACTAGGGCCCGTATTAATAAATCGCTCTTAGTTGAGCTCTCAAGTGCGATATCAACTGATATGCTCTCAAGTTGTGATCAGCATCTTAAGATCGTCGCTGATTAATAAAGACATTTCAAGATCATCTCAGATCATGTCGCTTTCAAGAGCAGCATCTCAAGATGCTACGTCACGAACCAGAACTTGAGAGCAAGATTGAATGAACTACGAATGAACGATTTATTTTCTTTATTGAAAGTTCGGTTTTTGCTCAAATAAGATATAGCGTAAGGTTAAAATGTATTACTTCGATGTATTTGAATTAAATTAAATGCGATTATATTAAAAGTAATGTTTATTTTCTACATAATTATCATAACCTTACTTTACTTTACTTTAGTTTTTTTGTAGAAAGGATGTAAACCATAATATCTGTCCATATTTTCAAAGTTACACTATCTATTAAAGATCTTAACGCAATTCATCAATGAATGACTATAATTTATGAAAATAAAAGTTCGTTTACTCGCCAGGTTCTGATATCTACCAAATCTTTGGATCTTTTCGCAATCATGCTAAATAAATTTGTTTATTCCTAGTAGAATATAAAAATATTCTTATAATGATGGTTAATATAATTATAATTATCAACTTCTGACATAATATTTTCGAAACCCTTGATTCTAGCAACTGGCAATCACGCTCTCAAGTCACGGATCGACTGCACTCAACATTCTGCATCTCAAAGCACATCGCAAGTGCGCCCTTGAGAGTCGAGATTGGTTTATTATTAAACACAAACTCAGCTGATTACGGCATCTCAATCAACAGCTTAAGATGTGTTTATTAATTAGATTCGCATCTTGAGATCGCTCTAAAGAGCGCTCTTGGAGTTGAGATCGGTTTATTATTACCCCTAGATGTCCCCCGCGGTTTTACCCGCGTGACAATTATAATTAGCTGAGGATATATTAATATTGTTTTTACTTAATGTTGATGATGATTATAATGATGAAAGGAACCGTTGTGTATTATTTGACCAAGTACCTATTATACTAAATTTCATAACAAGACATAACGTCAAAAACTAAAGCCCGACTACGGACGGATAAAAAATAGCTTATGAAACTTTTGCGATGAAGATCGCTTGTCAAAATCTGACTTAATTTTAGTTTGAGCACATAACCCTTCCTTTGCTTTGTAGTAGTCGGGTAAATAAAATATCATATAGACACTATACCTGAAGACGAAGCTATTGACACTTCGCTTGTCAAAATCTGACCAATACGACGGTATGGTGGAACATCCACATACCCACATACAAATATACATACATACATAGACTATTAACTTCACCCTTCCCTTGCTTCGTAGTGGTCGTGTAAAAACTAGATCAAGCCGTTATGGAGCTGAGTATTAAGAAAACATACAAACGTATATACATAGCTACACTTGGGTACCTACTATTTCTACTAGGGCTAGGTTGTAGGGATCCGTCAAGAAATACTCAAACAAAGTCACAAACTGCACCTAGCTCACAAATAAAACTTCCACAGGTTAGACAACAGTTAGCGCGTGAGCACGCTCCTTCGCTCATGCCGTCTCGCTCTGGCGCGGACGGCGGTCAACCAAATGAAGCTATCGCGTGTTCCAGAGCCATTCCTCAATACCAGCGATACAGGATGTTAATAATGCAGGAGAGAACCAAGAGACGGGGCTGGAGAAAGTTGGAAATGTATAGTTACATAGAAACGTATGTATAGTCTGGAAAGAGCTTTGAGGTGCCTCTTCAAGTACTGCGACTTTCGATGAGCAAGTGAGCATTTCTAACTGTGGCGTCGTCTCTTTTGTCTAATTTTACAGCGTCCAAGCCATAGTTGGTGATAAGCTGGCAGACTGCGAAGTGCGAGGTTGTGGGTTCGATTCCTGCGCTGTATAAAAATCATTGTGTGAGCCACAGGTATTTCCTCTGAGCATAAGTGGTTTTGGTATGATTTTCTCGTATTTTCTTTTGATTCCTTAGATACAGGGCTTCCTATTTCAGGATCGCATGTGATCGTGGCGAAATAAACAGGTCAATAGGTTTGAGGTATGAAGGGGTCTATACTTTCAATCTTTCTCGATTGAACATAGAGACGACGAGCATATTTGCATGCGTAGAGCTACCCAAGGTAACATTCAGGAGTTCTCACAGTGTAATCACACCATTCTACTAAACTAATCTTACTGGTTGATCTTTATAATACAAACAATACAATAACTCTTTATTGAACACATCAGAGTAAAAACAAAATAATAGTAGTTATACATAAAATCGTATGTAATACAATAGGTGGCCTTATCGCTATTAGCAATTTCTTACAGGCAACCTTTGGATGGACAGGAATTGAATATAAACATGGCCGTCAGTGATGGAGACTTACTTTAGAAAGTTAAAAAAAAAAGTTTATAGATAGGTATATAAAAACAACTTTCCTGCAAGGTGCAATCATTTGTGTGATGAGCAGAAATGTTTGTTTCCGAGTCATGGATGTAATATTCGTATATAAGTAGGTTTATCCGTTATCTAGTGCCCATAGTACAGAGTATCCTAGTTTGGGGCTAGGTAATTGGTGTGAAATTGTCCCACCTTGTGGGATTCGAACCCGGGACAATTCGCTATCCACTCGGCCAAACGGTCGTCTATTTATTTAACGAATAAAATTTGATGAATTTAACTACAGGCTGGGCAAAAATCTTGTCCATTTCTCGAAGATCAATCAGTTTGGAAGGCAAAGCAAGATGATACACAATTACACACACCTCCTCTTTTGGGTCCAGAAACAAAATTAAAGACCAGTGTGGTCAGCAATTGTGATTTTAATATTGATAACACCAGATTTTTTAAACCCACGTCCACCCAAACAGCTCATAGTTTATCTACGTCATATTGCCATAACCTACATTTCACTATCCACACCCCCTGTATACCACAATACATCCTATATCTAAATCGCTACAGGTACCCGCTGACGTGCGACGGTTAAAAACGAATTACAACGGGGCACCCTGTAGCCATTTGTCATGGCCCTGCCTGCATAGTCGGGGAGACGGCGCACTATTAATTAACGGTGCTTGTGAACGAAGGAATTGACAGGATATTAATAGTCAGGATTGATGATTGCCATGTCTGTGATGACATAAGAGAGTATGGAGTACTGTGTGTATATTTATATGGTGTACATTTATTGTTAGAATAATGTCGTTGTGCGTGATCATTGATCATGGAAGTCAGCGATATGATTTGAATAACTAGCTTAAAAGCTAAAAAACACGCCTGCCCTGGCAAAAAATACCTTTTGCCAATAAATTGTATACTGTTGGAATGTGCCTTCAATTTGATACCCATATTGTAAATTTCGAAGAAAAGTTTTTTATCGAGTTTGAAAATGGTGCCATTCTGCCACCATATTGAATATTTTCAAAAAATATATACAGCCCAAGTTTCTCGGAGGAATGTAAGTATTCTAACGATACCCCACACGTCTAAATCTGTTCTGTTTATTTAAAGTTATGGTGGAATAAAGAAACTCACATACATACATGAATGCTAAAAACAATACCTTCCTTTTTTGGGCCGTCGTGTAATTAAATGTTGTAGTATCTATTTATTAAAATGGGGCCCATTCTGTCAATTCGACATACTTACACATAAGATTTGCGCTCTACAGTTTGCTGGCAATCCCCAAGTGTTAACAACTGCTGAATTGTCATAGTCACAGTCGGGCGGAGTAAGTGTCATTGGGAAGGATGTATATGTTAGTGAGTCTTCGTTTGAGAGCAATGCAAAGGTTATTTTTAACCCCCGAACGCGAAAATTGGCATCATAGCTACTAAACGAATGGACAGATTTTGATTAGTTTTTTCTGTTTGGTTGCTAATGTAATAGAGACGTTTCTTAGCTATAATTAGGGGGAGGGGAAGCATAAGGGGTCGGGATCGCAGCTCTCAAACGAATAGACCAATTTTAATGTGTTTTTTTCTGATTAAGAGCTGATATGATCTAAATGCTTCTTAGCTATAATTGGGGGCTCGGAGGCTTTTTTTTTATTTGTATGTTTTTTTTTTTGATAACTTATAGTGGCCTTTAACATTAACTCAAATTTAGGAAAATGACAAGCTGCAACTGCACCGGCTCCTGGCCTAGAATATAATCCAGATGTTAGGAATCGCGTTTTTTAGTTTCGTGTTAGCTCGCAGAACAAACATGGTATCACCGCAATATCAGCTAACTCATTTTTAATTACTGCCCCAATTGGATTTGTTTATTTAATCTTTATTTATTACAAGCCTAATTATGGATAACAGTTTTTGCTACGCACGGTATCGTTGCGTGTGGTTACCGCTGCTATGCTTTTCTGTACGGTTTACATAAAAATGATTTGCATAAATATTTTGAGTCAAGCACATATCCTAACAATGTAAAACTTAAGTAATATAACTTGATATTGCTTTCGTTGATTTTGGCACCTTTTTTATATATTGGTATTAAAAAGAGAAAAGATTTGTTGTTTGTTTGTGTGTTTGTGTGTAATGGATAAGCTCAAATATGAAACAAAATTTAAAAAAAAAACACCTTTAGAAAGCTACATTATCAGCGAGTAACCATATATACCATATATACACTAAACAATATTTTTCAAAGAATAATTGGTCCCTTTGTAAATTGCAATAATGTAATCCAAGGTATTAAAAAAAATCTCATTAAAGTCATTATTTGGCGCGCGCTCCGATAACTATTGATGATACATAAAATAACGTACTACATGTTTATAATACTCATCATTACACACAAAAAGGGCACATGTAACTACGACAGTAAAGTAAAAACACAGCTAGAATCGTGTACGAATAAAGATAAATCCTTAGCTACCCGTGCGAAGTCGGGGCGAGTCACTAGTTTTTTTTTTATATCATGAGCTTTACATATATTTTTATAATATTCTTATAAAATGTTGAAAATATATACTCAGCAATAAAATATTGTTTACTATCGAGTTCTATGATAAAATATTGTTTACTATCGAGTTCTATGATAAAATATTGTTTACTATCGAGTTCTATGATAAAATTTACCTTGATCATTATTAGTATTGTAAACGAAATTGGTTGGACAGACTTTGTACAATAATTCCTATAAAAGGCTCACGCGATATTAGCAACGCAAAGAACAGGAGTAATAAGTTTCAATATTGCGTGCGCCTTTTGACACATGAACATGGAAAAGAAAGCCTGCTCTGTAGTTCATTACTCTGATCCAGTTGGACCAGCCATGTGAGCCATAAAAACCAATGTCTCAGGGTGATGAGAATAGTGGACCTATTACAGAAGTTGCTTTTTTTTCCTTCTTTTTTTTTAATCAATTTGTCACTTTCTTCATAGCAATTTCGACTCTATCGCAATGCATTAGTAGAATAGAAAGAATAAATTGAAAAAGCTTATTTGTGACAAGTAGGTACTTGATAGAACAGCACAAAGAAAATAAATATTTGCATGATATGTCACAAATTGGCCCCAACTCAGCCTAATGCTGGCAGTTGACCAGCGCTGGTCTTCCAATGTAGTGACAGTGATATTGAAAATGGGATTAAAACCAAGATAGATATTAGCACCACAGGCCCTCCAATCTTTATGAAATGGCAATGAAACATCAATTTAGTGTCTGCAGGCTGCAGACTCCGGCAACATGTCGCCCCAATATGGAGATGTCCACGTCCCTAGATTTAGTACCTACTAAGTGAGTTTTGAGCAGTTTGTATCTATGTTACACTAACATTACAACTCTGCTGTAATTTTGGCATGTCCGTACGGAGGAGTAGCTATTTTGTGGCATACATGTGCGTATTCCTCAGCGTCAGTGATGGAGTGCAATAACCCCAGAGTTACCGGTATTAAAGTGATCTTAAGTGATCAATACTTTTCTTTTTCTTAAGTGTTTATATGCTAACAAGTTCAACTGAAATTTGCCTGATTTTACTAACTGTTTAGGTGCTAAATCAGCCGCAATAGATAATAGTGATATTGAGATTGTATTTGTTTTAGGTGATTCCAATGCACATCCATAACGAGTTGCTTTTCACTTAATTCATTAATATTTGTACAGAACAGGGACTTGTCCTTATGTGGATTACTCGTATTCGAGTATAATGTCCGATGCATACACATACATGAGTGTTGCGAATGGATCAAAAAGGTGGTTGGATCATTGTTTAGTGACTAAGGAAGCTTGGAAAACCATTGATAAAGTTAGCATTGATGACATTTATGATTAAAGAGACAGGGACTTTCCTTTAGAATTTAGACAACGCAGGGAAACATTTTGTAATAACACTAAACATAAAGATAGTCTCAATAATATGTACACTAATACAGTTTCAATTCTTAGTGGCAATCAAAACGTGTCTTCGCGCCACCTTTACCCGGGGAAATCGGTAACTCTGAGTCGTGGTGACGCCAAGAGTAAAATATACTTATCGCTATTAGCATGCGCATTAGATTAGAGAGCCGTCCCCATGCGTGTAGTGAACTTGAGACAGCAGCAGTAGTCGCACCTTGTCAACCAAGCATGCCTTCAGGGCCAACGTGCCTTGGATGACCAGCCGCGTAAGAATGTCATTACCACGCCGAGACCTCTCGTACCGGTGATTGCTCTTTGCGGCCCCCCTGGTGGGGGCCGCAAAGAGCAATCACCTGCTGCCACAATTATCCATGACTGCGTCAAAGTCTCTCGTGCCGGTAAGTGCTCTTTTTGACTCCCCAGGCGGGGGCCACACTCACGCTCGATTATCCATAACTAGGTAATACCTACCTCTTGTCACCTGGAAGTTTAGGTTAAGAAAGAAATAATTTTAAGAAGCTTACCTACCTAGCAGAGGCGGTAGGTGTAGGAAAAATATATATAGTTAGTAACTACCAGTGTAATCAGAAAAAAGATAAAAGTATCTCAGGTAGTGAGTTTCAGGAGGTGGTGATGTTCGTGTCCCTCACAGATTGGAACTTAGCTGAGAGGACTTGAAAGACGTTCCACGGTGAGATGGTGCAGAAGTAGTAGGGAAGCTCCCGGGGGACAGGTGTCCACAGACCCGTGGCAGCGTTCCAGTAGAGGGGTATACCTCTAGGTATCAAGAAAAACCCCCAATATTGGGTTTTTTTCACTAGGTAAACAGGTAAATAAAGACAAAGGTTTGTCCACAATTACTCGCAAAATGATTTAGAAAACGTTATCCAAGCCAGCACGAAATGATGAGGCTAAAATAACTATTCATCACCACAAGTTAAATAGTCGTTTTTATTGGTGTTATCTGTGATGGTTGCGTTCGAAATTTTAGCGTAGCAACCACCCATTCTGTTTCAGAACTTGTATTACAGTCATTCAATACGGGTGCTTTGGAGTCGATATTGCGGTGAAAATTTGTTTGCAACAAGTCATATTGGCTTAGTAAAAAATCTGATTACGATTGTAGATTACATAACGTGTAGAATGAACATACTAATTCAAAGACAAGACATACTTAAAATCTTGATAACACAGATATTTTAAGGTTACGTATTTCTTTGTTTATTATCGACTGTTTATTTTATTGTGAAAGTGGACTTATTTTGTTGATACTACGTGAAAACTCAACAAAACGAAACGGAATAAAAACAAACGTGAGATGAAGTGAGACGTTACACTCTCATCGATCATTGCACTTCAAGATCTTCGCATTTGGAGGGTTACCCCCAACTGGCCTCCACACGCCCCTTACAGCCTACCTTTCTTGCTCCGTAACTTGGCACACGTTCCCAAGAGATTGAGAAGGTACTGCCTATGGTGGCCACGGAGCAGCCGAAGACGGCACCTGGCATGCTCGCGGAAAGTCCTCCGTAAGATGGCGCACGTTCCAAACAGATTGAGAAGGTACTGCCTTCCGCAGAAACCTTCGCCACAGGTGATCATGGGCTAAACCCAGGATCCATCACGATGGTACACTACCAGCCATGGAGCAGCCGAGGACGGTGCCTGGCATGCTTGCGGAACGTGCGCCCCACTATGTGCATTCTACTTGTCATTGCCAACTCATTGGCTTAAGCAATATACAAATGGTCGCGATCAGTGCCACTGTTTCAGTTCACTCACATGCGGTACAATACCACTGCTATAGAAAGAAGCGAGGATAACGATAGATAAGGTTAACTCAACGGCATCATTCGCATAACCCTTATGCAAATGTCTACACCTCTTTTCTCGTCTTTGTATTTACACCTGTACAATTATTACTGGATAGGGCTCACCCGATTCGCTGATATATTCCTTCCCAGACTCTTACCACCTGGTAGTAGATCTTGCATAACAGTCTCTTCACACCAAAGCACGTCGTCACATCGAAATGTAACCTCTTGGTGTCCCTGAAGGCAGCATCCTTCTCTCCATGCAGCTCATGGTCGTGCTCGCGCCATCCAGCTCCTCTCCAATCTCGTCCCGCCAGAAAAGTGAATTTCTGACATCCAACGTTTTACCGCGCGCAAAACAACCACAGACAATTTTACCATCACGACTGTCATACGTCAAAGTTGCCAGTCTCAGAATTAGTGACGTTTACATTTACCGCTAGATGGAGCTCGAAGCAAGCGATACTTCGTGACTACATGTACATAATAGAAATAGACATAAGAAGAAAAGTGTAGTCGGTTGGCACAAACACATAGTGGATGCTCGTATAGAAGCTCGTATCATGTTCCAACAATGGATATATTAGCGGGGAGGCCTCAATCAGTAGTATTCGTATACGAGGCCAGTGAAAGGCCAGTGACTGAACTGACTCACTAAATCTGGTGTCCCGAACGCATTAGAAGGTCAGAAGATGGAGTTATGATTTTATCGGGCGATATTAATTCATTTATTTTAGTACTTTACAAGATCACAATCACATCTAATCACTGTATTAGTTGTACAATTATTTATTTGTGACGATATAGAGATTAGATAATTTATAGTAGAGTGCCTTGCAAAAAAATATTGGCGTTGAAACACACTTAGAAATTCTGAAGTCAGGCGCTTTGTGCTTGGAAAATAGAGAATAAGCTGATTTTTCAGCACGTACAACTGTGAATTTTATTTATTTGAAATTGATCATAATCATAGTGTTTAAATTTTCCATGGACAAATGAGTTTCTCTGATCGTTATTAAATTTTTCTTTCTATATTTTACCTATTTTGGGTCTGTAAATAAATCAAGTATATCCAATGGCGAAGGAAATGTCTAATAGGGTATATCAGTGTAAGGGCCTTGACAAGAGTTTGAATGAAACTTCGCGTTAAGGAATGTCTATTGCAACCCTGCAGAAGCCATAAATAAAAAGTTGAAGATGAATAGATTCGACACTGTACATTTATAACATGTCCGCAGGCCAGTACGTACAATATCTTTTTATTGGGGTTATGGCCCTGAAGGGTTGAAACATCGTGTGCAAGTATGTCCAGGGGATGATGATGATGATCTAGCTATTGTATACCATCACATCTCGATGGTGGTAAAACCACAAGCCTACAATTTGCCTGGTTCTCAAGTAATTCTGCCGGTACTCCCCGGCAGGTGTATGGCGTCAATTTTTCTGCTTGAGAGTGAAAGCTAGCAAGGCGGCTCAGTGCTATCCTATACCTATAAAACAGCACCGTGACATACCTACTGACTGACAGACAACGCACAGCCCAAACCGATGGACCTAGAGATTTGAAATTTGAGGTAAATATTCCTTGAATTCTAGAGGAGCTCTAGGTCAGGATTGTTTGAAATTCCATCCCTAAGGACCCCCTTAGGGGTCCCTCGTTCACCCGAACTAGGGTAGAAAAGTGTGTACACGGGCGAAAGTGCGGGGCGCAGCTAGTTATCTTTATAACTATAAAATAGTACCGTGACATACTCACTTACTGACAGACAAAACACATGCTAAACCGGTGGACCTACAGACTTTAAATTTGGAAGAAATATTCCTTGATTACCTTGCACTAAAGAGATAATTTTACAAATTCCATGGAATTGATGGAATTGGCAAACGTACGCGGGCAAAGCCGCGGGGCGCAGCTAATAGTACCATAATGATTGTGTGTTTGTTATAGTTACCAAATATATAATTGTATCTATATGTACAACGCTTTCGTTTATTTTAACCAGCTATAGCAATATCTTCCTGGAATTTAATGGTTTCCGCAGTTCATTTATGCCGTCTGTTCTTAGCTAAATTATTTCTTTACGCCATAAACAGGGCTCGCGCCATTACGTGCCCCATAAAATGATGGAATTGCTCGTAACTCACACCATGGGTATAGGTGTAGGATTGTAGCTGTGTGAGACGCTACGGTGCCGCTATACAATAGTACATGGCAGTCTTGTTTGGTGAAAGTTATGGGTGTTTAATAACTTGTGGATGGCTTAAAAGCAATTAATTACTGATTGTTTAGTTATGAACAACTACTGTTTTTTTATGTATTGATTTCTTGCCTTTTACGCGGCTGCTGCACTATAGGCTTGAATCCAACCAACCCTGTAAAATAAGCATGAGATGCTTTTGATAAAGAAAACACCGTTTTATAATTTTGACGGTAGGTATACTTTTAGCCAGCTGATTAACTCAAAAGAATACAATTAAACTACCTACACGATTACTTAAATAACAATCATCAAGCCATGTCAGAGGCCCTCGGGTGGCCTGACGATCTCTGATACCAGAGATCAGTACAGTACCTTATAGAACAAACATACAAACAAACCTATACGATGCAATTATTTATTTGCTGTTACAGATTTGAAAATAGTAGTCCTAATTATTATTTTACCCATTGGTGGCTTGCCCTTTGATGTGGCAGACGTGCGGCAGCATTGCTCCATTGCATTGTTGATTAGTAGATAAACACCAAATACGCTCCAGCATTTTAATATTCAGCATAAATTATGGTACAATATTGTAATGTCGGGGGTCAAACGTCTTCGCCCAGCAATTGAGTAGATCCCATCTGATGAAGTTCAAGACCAATAATGGCACAACCGTCGTCTCTAAGCCGGAGATCCTTTCTGAGATTGAAGACTTCTATGGCCGATTGTACGACATGCATGCTTCTAGACCCGAACCCAGCACAGAAGATTCCCACGCAATACTGATTCGCCACTACACTGACGAACTACCCGACGTCAGCCTAGACGAGATTGAGATGGCGCTCAAACAATTTAAGAATGGAAAGGCGAGGATGGTATTACATTTGAGCTCTTGAAAGCAGGGGGGGGGGGGGGAGACCCGTACTTCGGGATCTTCAAGGGTTATTTAGCACCGTCCTTAAGGACGGACACTGTTAACAGTGGGAGAACTCAAGAGGCGTGGAGCAGGAGTTTGGTAGTACTCTTCTATAAAAAAGGGTATAAAACCTTTTTAAAGAACTACCGACCTATATCACTCTTGAGCCACGTCTATAAGTTGTTTTCGAGGGTCATCTCAAATCGTCTCGCAAGAAGACTTGACAAATTCCAGCCTCTTGAGCAGACCGGGTTTCGCGGAGGATTTAGCACCATAGACCACATACACAGTGAGGCAGGTTATACAGAAGTCTGAAGAGTATAACCAGCCCTTGTATCTTGCTTTTGTGGACTATGAGAAGGCATTTGACTCCGTTGAAATCTGAGCGGTTCTGGAGTCTTTGCAGTGTCGTCAAATGGATACATCGAAGTGCTTAGGGGTATTTCTCTGATTTGGTGCAAATCACATGTCCGTCAAAAAATAAACGAATCTACCTGCTCCAAATGAACCAATGAAAAAATAAAATTTATCCTCTAAATCTCATTACCTTCAGTGTCCTTTGCACGAATTATGGGAATAATATTAAAATAAAATACAATTAGATTTTTTAACTATGTACTGTTATTTGGTGGGTCATAAAGTACATATTAAGGAGTAAAACTGTGATTTAATAGTTTTATTACGATAGTTATTAATGATCAATATGGTATAAAATAGATATGTCACGAAAAAAAACTAATTACCTTCAGCCCAACTTGAAATATCAAAAATCATACTTTTACATACACGTTATGGAGTAGCTACCCCCCTTCCTACATGCACGTTGCTCATCCAGTCGGCCAGTACATAGTAAACAGGGCGGACGCTTGCAGATTTTTCTAAAACTAATTGCAAAGACGCGATAATGAACCGTGGTAAGCAAGTTTTTTCATTACCGTGAGTGTGATTTTGAGATAAGTACTAATTGTTTTTTTGTATTGTTTATTTTAACATAATTTTAATTAAGTTCGAATACTTAGAAAAAAATTATACCTACGTATTGTAATTATTTTCTGGATAAATCAAAAATAGGTAAAAAATATATAATTACCCTCAGTTTCATTAACATCTATTTCCTTCAGGTAATAAGGCGATGGTAATGAGAATAAGGGGATGGTAATTATTTTTCAGTGTGTTTACTATCTGAAAAGTCGTAGTTTTTTTTTTGTCATTATTCAACAAGACTTTCCAGACACCAAATATCCAGACTTCAACAAGTGGAGTTTCTCAAAGTAAAAGAGTACTTTTTTTCATTTATTTTTTATTTTTTTATTATTGTTAGTTCTATCTTCGTAAATTTTAGGTATAATATAGTATTATTTACATACAATTGTATATTTTTTGGAAACCTGTTGGGAAACAATATTGAGGTCACTGAGCATTGTGCTGAGGTCTTCCAGGGTTTCAGCCATGAGGACTATATCATCAGCAAATCGAAGGTGAGTGATGTATTCGCCATTGATGTTAACACCAAATCCGTTCCAGTTCAGAAGCTTGAATATGAGATACCAGTGCAGAGGTGAACAGTTTCGGAGAAATAACGTCTCCCTGTCTCACCCCTTTTTGCAGCTGGATAGAATTCGTGCTCTGATCCTGAAGACGAACTGTCATTGGTGGCCTTGCTGTACAAACACTTCAACAACGATGTACTGGTAATCAATCTGGCACCGCTGTAATGACTGTAGCACTGCCCAGGTATCGACTGAATCAAAGGCTTTCTCGTAGTCCACAAACACTAGACATAGTGGCCGATTATACTCTTCGGTCTTCTGTATAATCTGCCGGAGCGTATGGATGTGGTCTATGGTGCTAAAGCCTTTCCGGAATCCAGCTTGTTCGGGAGGCTGAAAGTCGTCAAACCTACGAGCGAGACGGTTTGTAACTACTCTCAAAAACAGCTTATAGACGTGGCTCAGCAGCGAAATGGGCGTATAATTCTTCAAAAGGGTTTTATCACCTTTCTTAATGAACAAAACTACTAAGTTCCTGTGCCACGCCTCTGGCGTAGTACCCTCGAGGATGACGGAGTTAAACAGCTTCTGAAGGACTTTGAGTACCGGTGTTCCACCCGCTTTCAGTAGCTCTGTCGTTATTCCGTCTTCCCCTGGTGCCTTGTTGCTCTTAAGCTGTTTGAGAGCCATTCTGATCTCGTATAAGCTGACGTCCGCGATATCCTTGGTATGATGTCGGGTCAAACGGGCTCTTGCATCGCTAGTCCTGCTAGGAGGACTACGCGATGAGGTGTATAATTTTCCATAGAACTTCTCGAGCTCACTCAAAATCTCTGGCTTCGACGAAACGATGCTGCCACTGTCGGTTTTCAGCTTCGTCAACAGGCTTTGCCCAATAGACAGCTCTGTTGCGAAGACTTTGGAGCCCTTCTTCCGTTCTATCGCGTTCTTAATACAAGTAGTATTATAGGAACGCAAATCGTGTCGCATCGACTTGGAGATCTGTTTATTAAGCAAGCTGTAACTCGACATATCCACTGAAGACTGCAGCCTCATCTCGCCTCGTTCTGCCATAAGTTTGAGTGTATGCTCAGAGAGATTCTGTGTTTTTTTTTTTTTGCGGGGGGTCTTAAAAAACTCCAACCCGACCGCGTGGACAATTTCCACCAGCCCGTTATTTAGTTCGTCCACTTTATCGCATTCGGTAAGGATTTGGAAGCGATTTTCGAGCTTTCACTTGGACTGAAAGCTCTCGGGGTTTTGGATTTGGGCAGGACTTGGGCGAAGAGTAGATCTCATCAAACGAGACCTCTCCAGCTTCACGTTGATATTCAATGAGCCTCTTACCATGCGGTGATCACTGCCAGTCTTAACCCTGTTGATCACAGAGGCATAATTGAATATATGCCGATTGGTCGTCAAAATGAAATCTATCTCGTGCTTATGACCGCCGGGGTACAGCCACGTCCATTTCCTAGAGGGGCGCTTCTTAAAAAAGGAGTTCATCATAAAGAGTCCCTCCTTCTCCATGAAGTCGGCCAATCGCTGACCCCTTTGGTTCTGCTGTCCAAATCCAAACTGGCCCACTCTCAGTTCATCGCCATTCCTCATGCCCAGCCGTGCGTTGAAGTCCCCCATCACCACTGTGAAGTGTGTTTTCGGGGCATGTATGGCATTAGAAATGTCATCATACATAGCCTCCACTTCATCGTCCGGGCGTTTCGAGTGTGGGGCGTACACCTGTATGACCTTCAACGAATACCGTTCGGTAATTCTGAATATAAGGTATACCACCCTGCTCGAAACGCTTTCGATCTTCACAATGTTGTTGACGAGGGACTTGTGGACGAGAAACCCGACACCATGTTGGGACTGCTGGTCGCCCTCCCGGTAATAGAGTAAGTTGCCGGAATTGAGGGTCATCGTATCCTCTCCCTCTCTTCGGACTTCTGATAACGCTATAATACCCCAGCTCAACTTACTTACTACTTCTTCCAGCTCTATCAACTTCTCATCGGTCTTCAAAGTGCGTGCGTTATAAGTTGCCAGGTCCAGAGATCGTGGGGGTTGGTAGCTGGGTCTCTGCCGGAGATTCTTAGCACCCCTTGCTCCGCCGTTACCATGGCTGCTACCGGTGCCAGGAATAACGGAGCCGCCGGGGACTGGGGGCCGCCTTTTTGGTGTGTCTATCATATTGGGGGGGTTTTGCCATAGTAACCACGCTTGGCAGGCGGATTGGTAACCGCAGTGTAACAAATGTGCTCGGGGGACGCTGCTGCCCATCTTCCGGTGTATAATCCCTTAGTCGCCTCTTACGACATCCACGGGAGGATTGGGAGGGGTCTTATTCTAAGCCGAGACCGCCACGGCACCCGAGCACAAGCTGCGCTGGCGGCACAGGTGCCGCGGGCGAGGGGAGCCCCAGCCCAGATATAGAAGCAATCGCACGCGCATTTAAATATTGCTATTTTTTTTATTGTATGTAACAATCGACAATACTAAACATAACAACAAACATAACATATGTTGGAACATAATTCGACATATTCAATACTATGTCGAATTATGTTCCAACTTCAGTTTGTCAGGTCGCTAGTAACGGCGCCATATGTATACCTTGGGCAAATATTGCAATTGGTCATACCTAAAGTTTAAGTGGACTATTTAGAGATATATTATTGTTACAACTGTTACTTACGGGTTATTTCGTAGAGCAATTCGATCGGTATTCGGATGTTAGAGACATTCATCCTGAGGAGTTCGCGAAGAGAGGGCTCGAAGCGAAAAGCGGACCGCCCGCGCCGCACGCATCGCCCGTTGTGTCAACGGCGCTGGCGGCGCAGGTACCGCGGGCGAGCGGAGCCCCAGCCCAGATGTAGAAGCAATCGCACGCGCATCTGAATGTTGCTATTTTTTTATTGTATGTAAATTGACTATGTCGAATGATGTTCCAACTTCAGTTTGCCAGGTCGCCAATAACTGATATGGAATAATGTACCAACCTCAGTTTGTCAGGTCGCCAGTAACGGATAACGAATAATGTTCCAACCTCAGTTTATCAGGTCGCCAGTAACTGATATCGAGTAATGTTCCAACCTCAGTTTGTCAGGTCGCCAGTAACTGATATCGAGTAATGTTCCAACCTCAGTTTGTCAGGTCGCCAGTAACTGATATCAAGTAATGTTCCAACCTCAGTTTGTCAAGTCGCCAGTAACTGATATTGAATAGTGTTCCAATCTCAGTTTGTCAAGTTGCCAGTAACTGATATTGAATAGTGTTCCAACCTCAGTTTGTTAGGTCGCAAGTAGCTGATATCGAATAATGTTCCAACCTCAGTTTGTCAGACAGCCAGCAACTGATATCGAATGATGTTCCAACCTCAGTTTGTCAGGTTGCCAGTAACTGATATCGAATAATGTTCAAAGTTCAGTTTGTCAGGCCGCCAGCAACTGATATCGAATGATGTTCCAATCTCAGTTTGTCAGGCCGCCAATAAATTATATCGATTAGTTAGCATCCAGTACCAACAGTTATCGCAGACATATCGCCTCCGAAATACTAAAGTAAATATTAAAGTCCTCCGAGATACTGAGCAATAGCCGAGGATCGAACCCGTAGTCGTTGGATTGAAAAGTCAAGAATGATACTTCATCATATTATTAAGCCATCATCTTCCTTTTCAACAGTTTTTATTAGGAACGGGATAGATACTATTTAAAAAGCAGACAGACTAAACAAAAAACTCAGTAGGTATAAATGTTAATACTTTATTGTCCCATAACACAAAGAAGTAAAAAATTAAGCCCCCCGGTTACACAGTCACGGTAAAAAACAATTTCCTCCAAGCCCTTAGGGCTTCTAAACAAAGCACAAAGAAAGGATTTCTCGCTCTATTTTGAAGTTCTACACTTCTGTAGCAGTATGGGCGTCGAATCACAACATCTACAGGCGTATTCCTAGATCTTAATAAAAATTGGAAGATTAGATACTAGCTTCTCGGGCCTGGACCGCATATTAGATTAGCTGCAACGCACATTATTACCCTTAGTCACAATCGGAGTGTAGCACGTGTAGGAGTGTCATTCGCGCTTCAGTCTGCGTATGTCTCTGTCTTTGATGCACATGAAAAATTGAACCTTTTGTTGAATGTGGTTCAATTTTTGTTTCCGTATCTAGATCTATGGGCGTATTATACAAGTTCGCCACCAAGTATTACATGTGCGCGTAATTCTAGTATGGTTGTGTTCCGAATTTTATGGTTGAGTTATTGTGTAGGTAGCTAGGCTTTTTGTAAACGAGCTGAATTATTTAGCACCTGACGCAATAGACTGGTTGGGGCTGTGTAAGGGCGCACGGCCATTTCTTTGTCCTGAAACGTCTACGCTACGTACAATTTGATCGGATTCTGGAACTCTCTTGTTCAGTCTGTGTTGGAGTTTAGGGTTCTGTTGAGAGCTCCAGATCTTTGTCATTCCAACAATATGCCTAATCTTAATATTAGTACGGACTTTGTCCGCTGCAGCCACTTATAATTTTTCGTCCCCGTTTTTCTTCTTTTTTTCTTTAGTAGAAATTTTGAATTTATGTTTTTGCATATTGAATCGAATATCATTATCGAGGGCTTTACAACAAACCCTGAGTAAATACGATAGTTTATCTAAATCGCTAGTTATACCTAAATAAAGATCACAAACACATCCATTTTACTGATTTTGTTCTGTGCGTCCTGCCGTCTATCTTTTGACAATAATTAAACATTAATTCACTGAGCTGACTATCTACGCTAAGAAGTTACACCAAAATTATATCTCTGGAGCTTATAGTTACAGAGTTATAAAAAGGAGACGATTTAGACTTTTCCGCTACGGTTAACTTTTCTGCCCTGGTACCCGTATGTTTCGGATTGATTTTAAAGACGTTTCACGTTAAAAGAGGGGGTCAGAAGTTTGAAGACTTTGTATATTTGTCTCTCTGTGGACATAAAAAGTAACAATCTGGTGTTCTCTGGGTTTGGCATACAATACTGAATACTGATTTCGATGTATTCGTGTTTCGTTTGAAAGCTGATTTGATCGGGGTAGTTCCTGTGTTTGATTATATTAACTTATACAACACCAGTGCAAGGGTCTGGTCTGTTTTGCTTAATAGTTACTTGAAAATCTTGATAATTATTATTCCTAAGTCTGTACCGTACTGAAATTGACAATAGTTGGTGTTCTGCCTCTGAATTGAGGAAATAATAATAAGTACGCGACAGTTACAGTAGCTCAATTGGTTAAAAGAGCATATGCCGCGCCGCAGTGGTCACGGGTTTGAATCCCTTCCGTTATCCAAATGCTTCCTTAAGTTTCGCAGTATCTGGCAAAGGAAGAAGAAGAAGAAGAATAAGTACTATATTTTGCTTATGTTCGCAGCGTAGTCGAGTACTGTAGCCCAGTATGGAATCCACAGTAAGTAATATATGAACATGCAAAAGAATCCATCCAACGTAAATTTGTTAAATATTTAGAATACCGAAATAAATCAAAATATGACAATTACGAAACCTCTTGTAGTAAATATGGTCTATTGTCACTGCGCAACCGTCGTATCGTAAATGATATGTCCTTGCTACACGGTATTTGCTCAGGAGCAGTTGAAAGTTCTACGTTGGTTTCTAGGGTGATAGCCTTGCGAGCTCGAACATCAAGAACAAGACATACAACTCTTTTATGTGCCTACTCATAGTACAAAATACTCGGCGAATAGTATCACCAATAGAATGCGCAGAACGTATAATCAACAGTTTAGTGAAATCGATCCTTTTATTTTAACCAAAAACGGGTTTAAATTGTAATTTTTAAATCTATGACTGGATAAAATACTAAGCACCTACTATTTCATCTTTATAAACTTATTAACCATGGCATGGCAAAATATATTTCAATAAATAATAATTATATACAAATATAGTATGAAATACTCCATCTACGCTCCATGTAATCCATGTAAACGATATACCAATCTAAGCCGCGCACGTCACTGCATGCCTAGTTTGTACTGTATGTGTACGGTATCCTTGTTTCCGTCGAATCAAGATATTTTGCCTCCTCCTCCCTCTCACACTTTCACACATACACACTCCCACATACTCACCACATACACCTGTGTGTATACCTATACTAGCACTACCTATACCGCGGCTTTGTCCGCGTATACTATTTTCCGGTATGGGAATTATCCTATTGTTGTATACAGCATCTACATACAGAATTTCATTGAATTCAGTCCAGTCGTATCACGTGAAATCACCTAAACAAACGAACAAAGAAACAAACTTTTCATTTTATATATTAGTGGGGATATTTAATTCAAAAATGTTTTGTAAATATTTACATTTTGATCACAAGTTTATTGATTCGGTCTTGAAAGTCTTGTTTTCTTCTTTTAGCCACATAATTATGTAGGATACCTACATACTTTAGTAATTACTTAACTACCTATTTTTGTGACTACCATCAAACAAAATTAGCATAATATGTAATGTAGATTTACTTTGGCTTATGTTCGGCATATCATCATCATCATCATGTATGTAGAAGTCCACTGCTGAACATAGGCCTCTCCCAAAGAGCGCCACGACGAGCAATCTTGTGCCACCTCCATCCACCGACTTCCTGCGTATAATGTAACAATATACATGTAACTAGTTTTGAAGCTGTATAATCTAAGTTAATATATAAATAAATAAATAAGTAAAAACGTTTATGAGTAGAAGATACTATAAAAACAATAATGCTAGAAACAAAATAAAAAACTAAGTACCTACTAAAAATAATACTAAGTACATGAATGAATTTATAGCTTGTACCAAAGCAGCCTGCTCTCAGCAAACATGTCCAGTAGCAGCAACTGGACGCTGATTTTCAGACAAACCCCGCGGGTTATATTAAAGGTGCCAATTATTATATAAATACATAGATACATGTATCATACATACATACATAATAAGTACTAAAATATGTAATATATTAATTTATCTAAGGAATAGTATACAGAAACAATAAACATAATTCCAACAATACAACACTAGAATTGATTTCCCTGTGGCAATCTTTTTACCAAAGAGAAGAAAATACGTTACGTTACAATACTATTACACCACGGCCACGGCCACGGCCACGGCCACGGCCACGGCCACGGCAGACTACTCCCCTTGCTTAACATATTGAGGGTAATCTATGTATAATATTGATAGAATCGATCAAAATAGTGGACCTAAATGATATTTTATAAGCATCCTACAGAATAAGTTTGAGTGCACCACGAAAAGGAGTGAAAAATAAATAATAGTTTTTTGTTATTTACACTATTAAAATTTATTTTCTATTTTTTAGTTTGGTTTTCTATATAAAGCGTGTTTTTTAGTTTTTTAAACTATTATTTATTTTCTACTTTTTAGTTATTTTTTTATTGTTTTTTTTTTCGAATTATTGCATTGTCATCGGTCTTTGACAGGTGAGCAAAATTTGAATGAAATCTGACCGTTTAAAGTGGGTCAAAATAGCGTCCAAAGGAGTCGGTTACAAAAATACAAACATACAAGTGAAGCTAATATAAAGCGTATAATAAATAAAGGTAGAATAAAGGCATGTAGAATAATTAAATTACTTACAATGGAACACACATTAACCTTCATAGGAATGAGATATAAGTATTCATATTTACATGTTTTCTCTGTTCATTCACCAAGTACTTTTTAAGTTTTAGTCTAAACAAGTTTAATGTTTTCAGTCTCCTGATTGGTGGCGGGAGATTGATCCAGCACTTGAACGCGGCATAACGCACGACGTTCAATAATGGTAGACGGTTTATTTTTGTTCGTAACGAAAAATATTCAAATTAGTGTTTAAAGTTGTCATTTAAGTGATCTAAGTGTAAAACACTCAACAATATAGTGTTGCCTGCAAATTGGTGATATTGGATATCGTGATAAATTCTCTCTCAGATTGACTCTGCGCTAGCAGGAAACGCATCGGGTTTGTGTCGTTACTGTGTCGATCTGCTAAACGCGGTTGCCTCGATTACTACCGCGTATTCTGTGATAACTAGCAGTTACTATTTCTACGCCTAGTTACCGTGTGGTCTGATCAGCATATATTTCTTCGCTTTGCATTCAATACATTAATCACTATGCCCGCAAAGTGCGCAGGATGCCATAGCCAGATCAAGGTTAAAGAGTTCATGTCATGCTCTTCTTGAGACTTGAAGTTTGATCTGGAGTGCGGCGGTATTAATCTAAAACGTTTCAACTCGTTCTCTTCGGAAAAGAAAAAGAAATGGAATTGTTCAGTCTGTTCTAGCAAACAGCCAAAAACAGATAACACTAATACCCCGGTCAAATTGTCGACTCAGGCTTCTAGCGACATGGAGAATGTTACTCGGCGTAACGTCTCCAAAGCAAAGCCTCGCCGAAAATCGTCTAATGATACTCCCGATGAGGTTTTCGACTCTGGCGATAAAGACATTCGCACTATTATTAGAGAGGAAATTACTTTGGCGTTGAGAACCATGACTAAAGAGCTCCAAAATGTCGGTGAAAAGGTTTCTTCTTTCGATCAGTCACTGATTTTTTTCAATACCTGTTTTGAAGAATTAAAGAAAAGCCTTGAAGAGAAATCTATACCTATCATTCAGCTTCAGAAAAGCAACGATGAACTAAAGTCAAAGGTAACAGAGCTTGAAAAGGGCTTTGGCGGTCAACTGAATCAAATGGAGCAGCACCAGCGTGAGTGCAACGTGGCAATAAATGGGGTACCAGAGGGCCGTTCTAAAAATATTCTCAAAACAATGGAACAACTTGTTAAGAAGATTTAGTGTCCTATTTCTGAAACTGATATCGTTCATGTATCAAGAGTTGCAAAGTTAAACAAGGAGAGTGACAGACCACGCACGATAATCTTGAAGCTGCAAACCCGGCTTTTGCGTGACAACCTGCTTGCTGCGGGTCAGAGGTTCAACAAGAATAACCCTCGCTACAAAATGAATTCACTTCACCTGGGGCTCGGATGAAACTGTGTTCCTATTTTTGTATCTGAACACTTAAGCCCCACTAATAAGTCCCTCCATGCATCTGTCAGAAGGAAAGCGAAAGAGTTAGGATACAAGTTTGTCTGGGTCCGCGATGGTAGGATTTACACAAAAAAAGACGAAACTAGCCCAACGCTTCAAATACGTACCGGGGACAGTCTGTTTTTTATGATGAACCGTGTTATTTAATTGTTAGCTTTATTATTATAAACACAATCGCAATGTTTTTGGTGTATAAAATATGTAAAAATGGCTACTATGTATTATCAAAATGTACGTGGCATGAGAACAAAAACAAATGATATTTTGAAAAATGTACTGCTAAGTTCATACGATGTATTGTCCTTCACTGAAACTTGGCTAAATTCAAGCGTCCATAGTGGTGAATTTATTGATTCTAGATATGTCGTGCATCGCTGTGATTGTGTATGTCTTGGTTCAGCTCCTTGTGTTAAAAAAGACGGCGGAGGGGTGTTGATAGCAGTTTCTCGTAAGTTCAAGTCAACTCGTTTACAAGCTTGGGAATCCAGTTGTGAAGATATTTGGGTAGTAGTCGAGATGCGTGCAGGCAAAAATATAAAGAAAGTTGCCATTTGTACTGTCTACTTCCCTCCTCCTGTAAAACTGGAAGAACTGTTTTCTTGGATAATACTAATAATTTTATAAACCAAGTTGATGAGGTTGTGCTGCTTGGTGATTTTAATTTACCTTTTATAAAATGGACTAAGTGTAACAATTTGACAACGCCATCTAACTATAGCAATACAATAGGCCATGCATTAGTTGACTTTATTTCTATGTCCAATATGTACCATTTGAACGATATACGCAATGAGGATGACAGGACATTAGATCTTGCTATTAGCACAATAAGTCAAGTCACTCAAGTCACGTCAGCTGCAAGTTTTAACACATTTAAGTTTAAACTGAAATCCTGGCTCATCGAAAAAGCGTTTTACCACGCGTTTTTTAGATTTAATGTAATTTGTATTTAATTACCATTCGTGATACTCTGACATATAATTTTTATAACAAATTATGAATAAATGGTTTATCTGTTTATCTGTTAACAGACATTTCTCTAACGGCACCACCTGATCTCTTGAGTAAACTCGACCATAAGCATCCCCCCCTTATTACTAACTTTACCTAACAATGAACTGAAGTTTCTTCGTCCAAAGTTGTCCACTGAATTTAATTTTTATAAAGCAGACTTTAACGGTATCGCGTTAAATTAAAAAAAATACAGACTGGAATGCAGTTTTTAAAGACTGTGCTTCAGTAAACGAAATGACCTCATCCTTTTACACGATAATTAGAAGAGGTATCGATGAATTCGTTCCTAAACATAAATTTAATAAAAATTATTTTCTCTCTGGTTTAATAAATCTTTAGTTAAATTACTGGCAGAAAAAGAGAAGTTAAGATTTAAATATCGTATATACAAAAACCCTCGCGACTTAATTGAATTTAATATTTTGAGAGAACGTTGTCATAAGTTTTTAGACAATCTATATTCGAATTACCTCAGGAGAACGGAAGTAGGTATTGCGAAAACACCAAAAGGTTTTTGGCGTTATGTAAAAGACAAGCGAAAAGCACGGTCTTCACTCCCTGCAGAAATGCACATGAGTAAAAAAACGCTAACACTGGTATTAATATAGCTAACCTGTTTGCTAGTAATTTTTCAAAGGCATTTACTTCTAATTCAAACGCAATGTCGAACACACGTGATATGAGTACACCCCATATTATTCACCAGCATAATTGTATTGTAAAATAATCTTTACTGAACGTGAAGTCTTGCAAAGAATTAAGCAAATTGATGTCCTCAAAGTGCCAGGCCCTGACGGCATCCCACCTCTCTTAGTTAAGCGTTGTGGCTCTGCACTGGCATTACCATTGACACTCATAATAAATCGCTCTTTGATATTAGAAGTTTCCCAACGTATGGAAGAAGGCTAAGAGTATACCTCTTCATAAAAAAAGAAATGTTGATGATGTAAAAAATTACAGACCAATTTCAATTTTATCCTGTTTTTCAAAATTATTCGAAGCACTAATATGTCCCATAGTCTCTCATCATTCTAGTCCCCTCCTTTCAGAACAGCAGCATGGTTTTAAGGAGGGTCGCTCTGTCGAAACAAATTTGGTTGACTTTGTCTCCGAATTGTCTCGACAAGTAGATAAGGGGAATCAAATCAATGCAGTGTACACCGATTTTAGCAGCGCGTTCGACAAAGTGAGTCATTTCTTGTTAGTTAAGAAGCTGGAACTCATCGGTTATCACAGGTCATTTCTGAATAGGTTCCGGTCTTATCTCAACAAAAGGGAACAAATAGTATTTGTTTATAGGCACGAATCAGAAACATATTATGCCGAGTCGGGTGTTCCGCAAGGATCACATCTTGGTCCTATCCTGTTTTCAATATTCATCGATGATATCACTAGGTACATAAAGCATTGTAATTATAAACTATTCGCGGATGACCTTAAAATTTATAAATTAGTCAATGGTAACACGGATATTCATCTAATTCAGAGCGACATTAATCATATAAAACAATGGTGTGACTTAAACCAAATGCATCTTAATGTTCAAAAATGTTATTATATTAAATATACACGTAAAAAAAACACCATAAATTCTGTTTATACTTTGAATGATGTACTAGAGGTACAACAGGTTAGTGAAATACGTGACTTGGGGGTTTTAATTGATAGTCAATTAACTTTTCGAGCTCATATTGATACAGTGGTTAGGAAAGCGGCTCAACAGCTTGGCTTCATTAGACGAATTACCAAATGTTTTAAATCTAATCGTACAAAAATTGTACTTTACAACTCTATGGTAAGCTGTCTAGAATTCTCAAGTGTGGCATGGAACCCCTTCTATGCATCGCACTCTCAACGCATTGAAAGTATTCAAAGGGCATTCACAAGATCGTTGGCCTTTTTTTGTCCAGGTATCTCTCATAGAAGTCCTTACGAAAATCGTTTATCCTTCTTTAAAATGCATAAATTGCGTGAAAGAAGGAAAATTCGTATAAAGCACTACACAGCTTAACAGATTGTCCTTCAATTCTAGATGACATTTCCCTAAACGTTCCTTACCATTATCCGCGCCAGAGAATCTCAAAAATCCTTCTTGTTCCATCCGCTAAAACAAACTTAGCACATAACTCTCCTCTATTAAGAATATGTCGTACATACAATGAATTTAATTGTGCTTTGAGTGATCTTGATATCTTTCACGATGCATTGAATGTGTTTAAGAACAAATTACATGGAAGCATGCAATGTATGTAATTTTTGCAAAAATGATTTTATTTTGTTTTTTATTATTGTTTTGATCATTGTATCATAGCTGTACAGTAATTTTAATAATGTAAGTTTTTATAGTATTATTTTTATATTTCTAGTATTATGTAAGTACATATATAAGTGTTTATGGTGAATTTGTTTGCTGGATATAGTACGCACTGCACCTATTTCTAAACATTATGTATTATTCAGTTACGCTTGTGTAACTATATTCACAGTTAAGTATTGCACCTACCTAGCTTAGTTTTCATTTGCTAGCAGTTTTATAATTTCTTTTATTTTTTCCGTTTCACTCCGTTAATGGTGAACGTTGTAAACACCTTTAAAAGGTATGCATATCGGAATTTGATTATGCTATGGCACATGTTATACTCTTATGAAAGTGTTACTCTTTATAATATTTAATATGTATACTGTTGGTGTTTCTTAAATAAATAAATAAACGGAAAGCACCCCCGAACTTTACTGTACAGTGTCGCGGGATGGACAACTGCTGGGAACCCCGTCTATTGGAACATTGCCTGCTATCGGTTACCCATTTGAACTTTTCATACAAGTACGAAGGATCTTTAAAATTAACTACACCAAAAAGGAGACTTGCAAAGTGAAGTTTAGGGCGAGATTTCATTTTTAAAGCGTAGTGCTTATAGAGAAATGGTGTAACGTGACTTCGCGGTGGGATCGAGAGACAAAATCTTGCACAAGCATTCTGCACACGTTGAACTAAGCGCTGCGTTCGAGATAACATTTGAGGATAAACAGTGTCGGCATAATTTATTTTCGACAAAACAAGGCTTTCAACTAGTTGTATATGCAGCTCTTCAGAAAGAAAGGGTCGCAGTTTATTTAAAGTTTTAAGCCTGAAGAAACAATTTTGCCCGGAAGCAGCCAAATGCTTTTTGTACCTCAACTCTGCGTCAAGATTCAAATCTAGGTAACACGCTTCGTAAACTCTCTACTTTCTCACCTAAGAGAGATAGATCAACAGTCTCAGGAAATAAAGCGAGCTCTTGCAAAATAGGCCTATTACATTGCCCTTACTGATATGCAAGAGTATTGTACCGGGCTTTGTTTTACGTTTGTCGGACTGGTGACGTATTGCACACGCCTCTCGTGGGATGCCGCGCGTTAAACATGATTGTCGAGTACCATCCGAGGTGAGGCTCTTTGAGTCGCGAGTGGGATGAACATATCGAATGAGGATGAACTTTTGTGTGAAGATAGGCTCAGATGTGAAATGTTTCTTGGATCGAAAGGTTTCTGGAGTCTAGAAAGTATGATCCATTTGGATCATCTTTGTGTTTTTGTATCTGTAGTTGGTGTGAGGTTGCTGTAGTTTGTACCCAACGCAAGTGTTAATCAAAGATCCATTGAAATCATAAAACTCTTCCGAAGAGAATGGATGAGAGGAGCAGAAGACCCAGCTCAGTGGCGTGCATTAGGAGAGTTCTACGTCTAGCAGTGGACAGATATAGGTTGATGATGATGATGATGATAATGATTTTTGAACAACCCAGAGACTATATTACTGAAGAAATCTTGTTTTCTTGGCTATTTCGAAAGCATCTCTCTTTATCTATATTCTTTTAACATCGGTCTTTTTTTATAATACAACAATTCTTGGTCAACTCAGATAATCAGATGATCAATTTATTGGATAACCGTAACAACAACGTATAACCATAAAGAAATAGCCTTAAAGAAATATTATAAGCATAATTATATGGTAGGTGATCATGATCATCATCATCATCATCATTAGACTATTAGTTTCCCACAGCTGGGACACTTCTTAGAGAGAAAGTATGGGTCATTACCTGCCATGCTGGCCCATTTTATGCAATTGTGGATGTCACAAGCCCTTGAATATTTATATTGTTGGATATACCACTTTTCGCATACTGTTTTCAAGGAATCATGATAAAAATAGAATACATAAACATTTTAAAAGAAAGGTACTTCAATAATATTGAGAAAATAATATGAATCTTAAGGTAAAAGTCATCATACATGTTCATGAACTTGATTTCACAACGCCATATCTATAACATTATAATTTGATTATACTAACGATTAAATACCTACCTGCAATTAGGTACAGGCTTAGATAATCACGACGTTAGTAACGAGATAACGGCCGTTAACGAATCGAACGAGAACGAGATTGTAACGGCGATAAAGGGAACAATCTATATAGCGTTAATCTGAGATCGGGGCCTTGGAAAGAGTATATAAAGACTTTTCGCAGAATGTTGTCGATATTCTAGTCATTAGAGTCTATAGAACTTGTCAAAATGGTGTCTGACTTCAGGAAGAAGAAGCTTCTCCACGTCTTCAATGCGTTCATCGACACGGATAGGAGCGGGTCCGTCGAGAAGAAAGACTTCGAGCAAGCTGTTGAGAACATCTCCAAGCTACGAGGTTGGAAGGCTGGTGACGCTAACTACAATGCAGCTAAGGAAACTCTTCTGAAGGTATGGGACGGTCTCAGCCGCGCCGACGTTAACAACGACGGAGAAGTATCTCAAGAGGAGTGGATCGCTCTCTGGGACAGTTTCGCCAAGAACCCAACATCAGCTCAGGAGTGGCAGAACCTTTACTGCAAGTTCATCTTCCAACTAGAAGATGCCAGCAACGATGGAGCGATCGACGTTGACGAGTTCACTTCCGTTTACGTTTCCTTTGGACTTGACAGGGAAGAGTCCATCGAGGCTTTCCATAAGATAGCTAAGGGCAAGTCGACAGTATCCTGGGAGGAGTTCCAAGAGCTATGGAAGGAGTACTTTACGACTGAGAACCAGGATGCGCCAGGGAACTTCATCTTCGGGTGCTACATCTGCAGTTTGTCGAAACACTCTCACTCGCATTCACATTAAATGTTTGGAGGATGCAGTTTAGGAATTATCTCCACAAACATCTATTAGCGGCGATACGAAAAAATTACGCACTATGTGAATATAGCGGCATATATTTATCGCTGCAAAATAATCGTTCGTGAAGACGGAGCCTTAGAGAAGTATTTAAGAATACCTCTTGCTTAAATCACGTCTATTTTTACCTCTCCTCAGTAAAATAAGTAACATTACTGAGGGGTCAAGAAAAAGAGATAGTCTCAAAAATATTTCGGGTTATGCAACACTAATTTATAAATCTGTATGTAAGTAATTTAATAAATATATTAGTCGTAATATATTTTGTTTTAGTTGTCTATTTAGAAATAGTAGGTTTTATCACACATCCTCTGTCTTTTGTTTATATTTGAAATAATTATGGCAGAACGGCAGAACAGCTCAAGCGATGAAAGTATGCTAATCTCGGTAGCGGTTTCATATTTGAGCATATTAGTTTTGGGGCTGTGGGGACCGGGAGCTCATTATATATATATTCAAAACGGCCTGGTCGATGCTACATTTGACCAAACTGCTGGTATCTATTTTAGCATTGCAATTTGTGGGGCAATACCGTCAGCATGTTGGGTACTCTGCCAACTGGCTATTTAGAATTGTTGGGCTGTGAGCAAGTGATAGCGTGTAGGTTGCATGAATGTTGTATGTAGTAGTTAGTTTGTTGTATTTTCTAGTAAATAGTTGATTTAACCTGACATCGTTTGTCTTTGTTTCTTATGTAACAGGGCGAAAGTATTCTAACCTTGGCAGTGGTTACATTTAAAAGCATTGTAACCGGGAGCTCAACCTGCTTTTTTAAATCTACTTGAGTTCATGGTCGATGTGATGCGTCATTAAAATGCATCATAAATAATTGTTTTAGGTACTTATTTTTTGCTAATCGTGTTAGTAATTCAACGGGGTGAAACATGTTGGGTATGCCACCTGGCATGGCATTATGGGTTGCTCAACTGTTTTATGAAGTCTACTAACTACTATTCTGCGAAGTAGCAACAGCACCAGCCTTACAAACTGCTCGTGTCTCCGTAAGATGTGACGGTGCCAGTCTTAACACAAGACGAGTGATAGTACTCCACACTAGAGGCAGTTAGTCTGTTTGTCTTAAAACTTACTAAACGAAAGGTTCAATCGTTATATTTAACTAAGATTAATCTAAAAATGCGTCATATGATAGAATCACGTTTCTTATCCGTATTTGATAGTCTACCATAAAACTATTGA
Organism: Alsophila aescularia; assembly: GCA_946251855.1. NCBI lineage: Eukaryota > Metazoa > Arthropoda > Insecta > Lepidoptera > Geometridae > Alsophila > Alsophila aescularia. Next base: position 60,420,031 of record OX276380.1, on the reverse strand, counting down.
AAATTGAGCGAAATACGTTGGTTCCTCCGTGGTACCTACTAATTTAGTTCAGCAGTTCTATAATGATTTATCTATGGTTCCCTTGCCTACACTTGCAGGAAAAACTGTAGGCAATAACTATTTAGTTGCATAATACATACTACGAGTATGAATTTAATACACTTCTAGAAACTACTTTCACTTTCCATATCTGAATCGATTAATCATACAATGTTTTAATCAAACAAGTAGGTACTTAAGATACGATGTCGGCGTAAATAGAATTATAATATCGTTTATCGGAATTATCGTCAATTTCGAGTAGATGACAATAGAGATAGATGACGGATGTATTGTGTGGCCTCAGAGCGCAGAACTAGGCAACCTATCAGTTGATAAATTGACGGTAATTTCTCAATGTTTTTCGATTTTGAGTACCCTAAATCTATATTGTTCTGTTTACTACATCCATTGTAGCAGTATTTTTCATAGCACTCTACATTATCTCAATGTAAGATTCACGATAGAGCAGAGTAATAACTATGATAGTGGAGTTTGGCAAATGAGCGAGGCCCGCCCCTGGCCATTAGAGTGCTCTTTTATCGAGTTAGAGGCCCGAGATGTGGCCGTGAGGGGATCTGGGACGATAAGAAACTTTTATATTTTTGTCAGAAATCCTATAGAAACTTTTTGGGTTTCTAAAATAGATAGATAGAAACTCTGAACAGAACTCTGTATTGAACACCATTTATAGTAAATTATCTAATTAATTGATTTGGTCCGTTCACAATATTGTTCTAAGATTTATTGATTTGTTTTTTCGTTGTCACGAATATGACTTGTACAAACGCTATATTGTATTTACTAATTAATTTTTTTTTTTTTTACTTTGACTTTGACCACAGCACAGACACATAAAATTATGCAAAAATGCTACGGTTAGCGGTCTTATCGCAACGAGATCTCTTCTTGATAACCGTTTGTGGAGAGGAATAACGTCAACATAATTGACGGTGGTTTTGCTTAAAATAGTAATACACTAACTAACAATATAATAATAACTTTCGAGGTAACTAAGACAACGTATCATACTCTTATCAAAATTCATACCAAATGCGATACTTACTTCGTCGTTATCTGTAACACTGATAACTTAACTAAATACATAAGTACTAAAATATAATATTAGATAAACTATGTGTTGTATGGGACTAAAATACTAGTTTAGCTAATCGCAAAATGTTGACTATTGATAATATTTTTTTGGAAAAGACTCGTTCAAGAAGGGCGTTAAGACCGCCCGTGCCTATAGTTACACTTATTTGTAAACTGCATTTTTGATCATTTGTGATAGTTTTACGAGATTATTTATGAGCGATTTCTGCGTTGGTTACGAGAATCAGTGCCAGTTACAAATTATAATAAATATGTCTGGGTCAAACGAGATTGTCAAAGGTAATATTTAAAACAATTTGCCCTTTTTCTCGTCTAGAAGTTTTACATTTGTATTAAAATAACCTCATCTATTTACACTTTTCATTTTGACCTCTAGGCGATGATAAACTTGAGCATTCACTTTTAATGAGCATTCTAGCGAATGCATGACAGGTGAAAGCTCAAGTGAAAGAAACAGGAGCGATCCAACGAGTGAGTAAACAAAAATGTATGCCAGCAATTATCATTGTTCCACCGCGCGCCGGCGCCGGCGTCGGCCCTCTCCACTAAAGAATAGCTTTTTTTGACGAGCATTAATTTATTTAAGCGTTCGCTAGAATGATTGACGAAATGTTCATGTCGACTGGCTTTAATCGCGGTGCAGTTCGACAAAATTAAACAAGCACGGTCAAGCACCTTCACAAAAACCCGACTGCGAACAAAACTAAAAGAGGCAAAAATTAAAGTGAGTAACTTTAAATCGTTATAGAGCCTGAATAGTCATTCTAAATAAAAAATGAAAATATAAACCTAGAGATGATTTTTAAATACCTATACAATGATACCCCACTTAACATAGGTCGTGGACTTACATTTTATTATTTTTCTTAATATGGCGTCTGCTTGTTGGCATATTGAATTTTGATTATTGTCATGTCCACAAAATAGGTCCACGTGTTTGGTCTGTATAGTGCCATAAAGGAACAGACATCTATACTTATAATAAAGCAATAGGAACGAAAAAGTCTGTACAAAGAAGATAATTCAGAAAGAAATGGTCTAGGGTACATAAAATAAGCTACTGAACAAGAATATAACATTTTAAAAAATTGAGTCTGTCTGTTTGTTTATTTGCCTGTCTGTATCTGTGTCTATTTGTCTGTTTGTCGTGTGTTCACGCATCACGTAAAAACTACTGGACCGATTGCGATGTGGTTTTCACTGTTGGATAGCTTATGTTTTGACTTACAAACTGAGGTACTTTATATCTCAATACAGCAGAAGCCGAGCAATCGATTAAAATATTTTTGACGGCTGAAGGAATTTTGATCAAATGTTGGTATTTTGGTATATTTGGTCCTGGAATTGCACAAATAGTACTTTTAACCTACATAAATGACCACGCGTGCGAAGCCGCGGGCATCAGCTAGTACATATATAAGCTAATAAACACAATACCCTCTGCTCCTGTCAAAACGGCGAATGATCAATGTCTTTTAACAAGTGAATGCTCAGGGTTTATCTGCACCTTTAGTAGCGATAACAAAATATTTCATATATATTTCTGTTTTAATGATAATACTTTAAAAGTATTATCTCTAATACGCTACACGTGAGTAAAAAATAATTTGTTTCAAATTAAAACAACATGCGTCAGAGAAAATAATAATCTGATACCAAGTTTGATAAAAATATGGAATTGCTTATTTTTATAAGTAATATTCACTTGGTAAATATCAAGCGGATATGAGACCATTATTTACGTAAAGTAAATAACTAAATACTGAGGTATATCTATCTAAAAGAAACACATTGTGCAAACGTGATTGGTAGAAGCAGATATGCTGCACTAGCGACGCATCACGGGGTTGTCCAGGCAAAATCAAGAATATTTATGTTTACAAAACCTACCTGCCGAATCGAGCCCAACTCAAGTCCACTATGATACCAAAGAATAAGTAATAGTCGTTGTGACAGCTCCCGCTAATATAATAAGCTAATTTTGGTGCGTTTTATCAAAAACATCGTCAAAGCTTCTACTACTACTACTACTACTACTCGTCAGAAAAGTGTAGTCTAAACGGGAAAATTGATCTACATCAATTAATTAGAGTTTGTTCAGTTTTCGCTAAGTACAGTTGTGTCGGTTGCGACCGCGTGATCTAGTATAAAAGTGCAACTTATCAAAAACGTCGTGTCGCGATGACCCAGTTACTGCTGAAGGCAAATTAAATTGCTAAGGCGTAGTTTACACTTTAATTAATAAGTTTTTTTTTTTTTTATTTGTAAAAAATGGGTCCCCGAAGCAAATCAAAATAAATATAATAACAGATAATGAACTTCTGTTGTACGATACCAATTGCGAAGATCGAGCCTAGCATGAAAAACTACAAGGCCTAGTTAAGGACTTAAAAAGTCAAATAGAAATTCTTCAGCAACAGCTGAAATGTCTTGCGGAGCCATCGGATACATCGAAGCCTGCTGCTGCAACAATGGAAACTTCTTCCCCACGCGCTCTATATAGCATGGACGAAGAAGATCTAGCTCGAGGAACTGAGTGGATTCAAAGAAAAACTAGAAAGAAAAGAAAAATGAACAGCTCACCCACTCAAGCCAAAAATAGCAATGATGAACTAACAACTAAAGATAAAATTTAAAAAACTCCTTTGCCGCCACCCATTATAGTGGATAGCATTAAGGATTATCAAGGTTTTTTTGACTTTTTGACAGAGAATCAAACAGTGGACACGTTTAGTATGAAAATGATGAACGGTGATACTGTCAAAGTGAATGCCACAAATGATGACTCTTACAGAGTAACAAGCAAAGTCCTCACTAAAAACAATTGTCTCTGGCACTCCTACGAAAACAAGCAAGAGAAAACAAGATAAGAGTCATGGTAAAAAAAAATGTACTTTACTTGCTAACCTCAGAGAATCGTAGAAGACCTTAAGAATAAAGGGTACAAAAGTATAGAAGCAATCCAAGCAAGCAAGTATAGCTGACCTTCGAAAATGACGAGGAAATAAATAAAATCTACAGCATTTCAGCTGTGTTGGGGTACAAAGTAGAAATACAGGCGATGTTTGTTTGTCGTATGAGTTAGTGCTGGCCTCTGGTGTCAGAGTTTATCAAGCCGCCCGAGGGCCTCTGACATGGCTTAACGACTGCTATTTATCAATAATGGCCGTGACCGATAGTTTAACGTGCCCTCCGACGCACGGAGTGATGGGAAACCGCACATAACTTAGAAAAGTCAAAAACTCAAAATACAGGCGATAAAAACCATCAAGTTGGTCTCTCAGTGCAAAAAATGCCACGATTATATGTTATATGCTCCAAAGAACGTAGATGCGTAAAATGCACAGGTAAACATCATACTAAGGACTGTAACAAGCACAAATTAAAAATGTATATAAACCCCGACTTCCCACCCCCCATTGTAGCTAAGAAACATCTCGATCACATCAGTTTTCAAACATAAAAAACCGCATCAAAATTGGCCCATTCGTTTGGGAGCTACGATCTTCACCCCCATTCTCCCGCCCCCTCCCTCCCCCTCACACATTATAGCTAAGGACTATCTTGTTTATCTCAGCTTTGAAACATAAAAAACCGCAGCTAAATTAGTCAATTACTTACCTTTTTCTCAACTCATGGAAAGTTGCAGAAGTAATCATGATAGTAAAACCAGGGAAACCGGCTCATGAAACCACATCATATATCAATCTCTTTGCTCCCCATAATGTCAAAGCTTTTTGAAAATTGTTACTCAAAAGGCTGAAACCAATCATAGATAGCAAAAATCTAATACCAGAACATCAGTTTGGTTTTCGAGAAAAGCACTCGACTATAGATCAAGTGCACAGAATAACAAACAACATAGAAAAAACTCTTGAAGGTTAAAAAGTATGCTCTACAGTATTTCTAGATGTGGCGCAAGCTTTTGATAAAGTGTGACATGAAACCTTATACACAAACTGAAAAATAAGCTACCAAAACATTTTGAAGGTTTCGGGATCCTAGAATCTTATATATCAAATAGGGTATTTAGAATAAGACAAGAAGATGCCTTCTTAGAACTTAAGGAAATAAAAGCTGGAGTAACTCATGGAAGTGTTTTAGGTCCGATCCTGTGCCTGCTTTACACTTGTGATATTCCTGAGCTAGAAAATAACACCATCGGGACCTTTGCCGACGTCACTGCTATAATGGCAGTAGGAAGTACCCATCAAGAAGCAGCAGAAAAGGTTCAAACAGCGGTCAATATAGTCCATGACTGGACTAAACAATGGAGGATTAAATTAAACGAATCCAAATCAATTCACATTAACTTCAGCAACAAGAAACAGGAATATTTTCCAGTTTATATAAATAATAAACAAATTCCATATGAGAATACAGCTAAGTATCTCGATATGACGCTTGATGCAAAGCTCCGCTGAAAAGAGCACGTCAAGAAGAAAAGAGAAGAGTTGAACTGCGACCCAAAATATAACAATATTATACAAGACCTTCATTACCTACTCAAATGGCTTTCGCAACACATACAAAAACCCTTTTTTTTTCGAAAAATCTTCTTAAATTGGCTAATTTATATAAAAAAATATAAATTATACTTTATAACCTTCCCCGGGAATCCACCTACTACGCCTAGGTGAAAACTGGAACAGAATCGTATATTTTTTTGTTGAAATATTTCTAAACAGACATACAGACGCATTTGGTGTCTTTGTTTTAGTATATGACTAGTTGCCCGCGACTGCGTCCGCACGGACTAGAGTTTATCGCGATAAAAAAGTAAGTATGTCCTTCCCCAGGGCTCAAACAATCTCCATACCAAACTTCATCAAGGTCGGTTCAGCTGTTGCCGTAAAAAGGTTCAACATACATTACAATTTTAGTAAATCCTCTCCATCAAAAGGTTGCCTGGAACAGATCGCTGTTAGCGATAAGGCCGCCCATTTATTTTTCTTATTCTTTTTCTTTTTATTATTGTCTCGTATAAAGCGTTTATCTATCTATTTATTTATCTATCAGACTGAAAGACAGAGTAACTTTCGCTATTATAATAATAAATATGGATATGTATGATAAGAAGTCGTTTATGATACAATGTTTTGAAGGAGTTTTTGCTGTTGTTGACTTTTGAAACTTGGAAATATTTCAATTTCGGTTTTGTTTACTGACATTTTAATAATTTATTTAAGTACACGTTTACTTTAGCTCCATTTCATAGTTATTGACCATTTCATAGTTATTGATCATTTCATAGTTATTGATCATTTCATAGTTATTGATTAAAATGGAGTTCAATGTAGCACTCCTTTCTTTTTTACTAGGTAAAGTTCTAACTATGCAGGGGATCGATCGTAGGACTCTTGAAAACCATTCTTTTAATCGTACGCTTAAGGTTCAAAAAGCGATAGATTCCAGTCTCTACCATGATAAAACATGATCAAAATTACGTTGACTTACGTAGGTTTGCCAGAGATTTATTTAAAAGTGTCGTAAGTCCGGTCTTACCTTCGTATAATCAAATTTATCTCAGTCCGATCTTCCCCCGTATGGGAAAGATCAGATAATAAATTCTTGGCTAATTATATACACAACTAAGGTATAGTACCAATGCTCTTGATGTTTTTTGACATACTTGTTATTTCGTTTCCATGGCAACCGTTTCTTACAGCGAGTCATGAATTTTATTCCAGTTTTTCCAGTTTTCGCGTAAAAGCTCCTCAAACAAACAAACAAACAAATAAACAAACAAACGTTTCACTTTTGTATATTGGTATATACACAATTCATAAACGTAGCCTAAAAACAATTGACATATGAGCAGTTGAGCTATAAAACTTATTAAACTGGGAAATACTCACTTCGATATTGAGTTATGTAATCAGGGGTTTCGCCTCAGACCAAAGTGTATATAAATACTACGTACTCGGACTAACACCGGACCAAAGTGTATATAAATACTACGTACTCGGACTCGTAACACCGGGCATTCAATCGTAGTACGTTACAAAATGGCGTCGCTGACTGTGTTGCCACTGACATGAAATATTTTCCAATTAAGCCATAACTTTGAAGCAACGGTCTTCCTCCGATCCAATGTTACCCCATACCTTATATTATACCGCTCGGACACCATCGCACACAATTTAGTTATTACTGTGTGCAAACTTCGCCACCCGAGCACCTCCTCAGGGAAGGAATTTCAAAAAATCTCTCCATTGTGCACCCTTTAGGGTACTCAAGGAATATTCCCTCAAAATTCCAAATCTCTAGGTCCACCGGCTTAGGCTGTGCGTTGTCTGTCATTTAATAGGAGGAACTGTTTTACAGGTATAAAATAATGTAGTACCTTGATAACACCTACCACTTGATATAACGATTGTTTTGTGTAAACACTGATAATTGGATCGCATTAAAACAAGCAAGGTCGTGGTTTATTTTGTCCTCATTTAGAGACATTACTACTTACTTACCTTACTGTTTCCTTTTTTAACCGACTGCGGAGGGTTACGTGATTGGGCTGTATGTATGTTTGTCCGTTTCTTTGGCGCATCCTACAGCCTAAACGGCTTGATGGATTTTGATAAATAAGGTATCATTGGATTTGCCTTAATCACAGGCAGAGAGACAGGATATATATGAAGTGTCAAGAAACTAATATGGCGGCTAACTGCTGCCATATTGTTTTTCAGACGGAACAAAAAATTACCAAACCTATTGAGTGAGGTATCAAAATGAAGGTCAAAAATATATAAGGGAAAATAAAAATAAATTAATATAAAAAAATATGACTGTGAACAAAACTAAAAAGAGGCGAACAAACTATAGATTCTACTGCTTGTAATATTTCAAAATCGAACAAGCTATAGATTCTACTGCTTGTAATATTTCAAAATCGAACAAGCTATAGATTCTACTGCTTGTAATATTTCAAAATCGAACAAGCTATAGATTCTACTGCTTGTAATATTTCAAAATCGAACAAGCTATAGATTCTACTGCTTGTAATATTTCAAAATCGAACAAGCTATAGATTCTACTGCTTGTAATATTTCAAAATCGAACAAGCTATAGATTCTACTGCTTGTAATATTTCAAAATCGAACAAGCTATAGATTCTACTGCTTGTAATATTTCAAAATCGAACAAGTTATAGATTCTACTACTTGTAATATTTCAAAATCGAACAAGCTATAGATTCTACTACTTGTAATATTTCAAAATCGAACAAGCTATAGATTCCACTGCTTGTAATATTTCAAAATCGAACAAGCTATAGATTCTACTGCTTGTAATATTTCAAAATCGAACAAGCTATAGATTCTACTGCTTGTAATATTTCAAAATCGAACAAGCTATAGATTCTACTGCTTGTAATATTTCAAAATCGAACAAGCTATAGATTCTACTACTTGTAATATTTCAAAATCGAACAAGCTATAGATTCTACTACTTGTAATATTTCAAAATCGAACAAGCTATAGATTCTACTGCTTGTAATATTTCAAAATCGAACAAGCTATAGATTCTACTGCTTGTAATATTTCAAAATCGAACAAGCTATAGATTCTACTGCTTGTAATATTTCAAAATTGAACAAGCTATAGATTCTACTGCTTGTAATATTTCAAAATCGAACAAGCTATAGATTCTACTGCTTGTAATATTTCAAAATCGAACAAGCTATAGATTCTACTGCTTGTAATATTTCAAAATTGAACAAGCTATAGATTCTACTGCTTGTAATATTTCAAAATCGAACAAGCTATAGATTCTACTGCTTGTAATATTTCAAAATCGAGAAACTAGAGCTTGTTTGTCTCTGTCTGTTTGTTCGCAGTTGGGTTTTTGTTTTTTTATAAGCATACATTTTTATTTTATTATCGTGTTTAGTTTTGGATGCCGATATTTTGGCACTATTGCAAGTGCCATGTTTAAGATATCCCAAGCTCATTCATGTAATAGTACACGTGTGCCTTCGTAGAGCAATTGCTTATATGACGATACAATTATTAAACTCATGCTCACCATAAATATCTTTATATTCCCAGCTCTTCAACAAGGGTGCGCGAGACAACCGGATGCTGTGAGTGATGTGCACCATCTGTCTCGACGCGGGACCGCCCCCGGGACACGGCACAATCAGGCAAATATTCAATAATCTAGAAAAAACAGGCAAAGTATAGTCTGTGTGGTACAATGTAGGCACTTACAATCAATTGCACGGTTCTTAAAATTAAAGACAAGTTTCCGTATGACCAACAGCTATTTTGGGCTGAGTTAGATGTTAAAAACAAACACGTTCTTCCTACAAGCAGTCCGGAAATGCATCTTCGCCTAACATACTTACATACTAACATACTAACATACTAACCTAGACAGTTACATTTTAATAATAAGCAACAAATGTAGATTAAAAAATTAATCTACAAACCACGTTATTTTTTAAAGGATTGTTTTTCTTCAAAATTCATTGTCGTGGAGTGTGAGCTACCCTGAAAGTTTCAGCCGGACAGCTAATCAAGAAGTTCTCAAAATTCGAGTTGCAAAATTCCACCCGGAAAGCCAAACAAGAAACGTGGTAAAATGAAAACGTGGCAACTTTTACATTGTCAAATTTTCAAACTGCGAGCTCTTAAGAACGTGCAAATAGTTACAAAGCTACTTACCATCTAGCGTGAAATATCTACAAACAGATAGTGCTCGGGATCAGGCATCAAAAAAGTGTGATAAAGTATCTCTTTTTATCTTAACGAAAACTATAACAAACAGTAATTAATGTCTAAGTTTCCTGCATTGCAGCAAGATAGCAACAGTACGCACGTCAGAGAATTAACTGATAACGGCTATCTATGAGTGCAGTCTCATTCTGATATAAAAGAACCACAATCAAATATTCAATCACAGTCCGTAACAATCAAAATACAAAATGGTGTCCGACTTCAGAAAGAAGAAGCTCCTCCACGTCTTCAGCTCGTTCTTCGACACGAACGGCAGCGGAACCATAGACAAGAAGGACTTCGATCTGGCTATCGAGAGGATTTCAAAACTGCGCGGATGGAAAGCTGGTGACCCTCAATACAAAGTGCTAGAAGAGACCCTTAACATCATCTGGTCTGGTCTCCAAAGCCGCGCTGATGCTGACAACGACGGCTCAGTTTCCCAGGACGAGTGGGTCAACACGTGGGATGATTTCGCCAAGAACCCGTCTGCCGCTAGCGATTGGCAAACCCTGTATTGCAAGTTCATATTCCAATTGGAAGACGCCAGTCTTGACGGATCTATCGACAGTGAGGAGTTTTCCACTGTATACGCCTCTTTCGGCTTGGACAAGGCGGAGGCAGTCACTGCCTTCCAGAAGATGTCCAAAGGAAAAGGCACAGTAACCTGGGCAGAGTTCCAAGAGCTATGGAAGGAGTACTTCACAACAGAAGATGCAAACGCGCCAGGAAACTTCATCTTCGGAAAGACCAGCTACTAATTTTAATGGACAGTACTGAGGTTAGTAGTTGATAAGTGAATTGTGATAAGCTTGATTCGGAATGACTGTATGTATTTTGAAATTATGTAAATAGCGAGTAAATAAATTATATTATTGTGAATTACTTCCTTTTTCATAAGCATCACTTAATCAGCTGGTAAAGTTGATTGTTACACATCATCCCCCTTGTGCATTATATACAAGAGCGCATGCTGGCTGGCTGCCAGTGATGAAACCTCCCTTGCGTTTTGCCATGACCACCACGCTTGCCATGACCAATTCGCTTGGCAGGCGTTTTGGTGATTGCAATAGTAGTTGATAATACCTACTTGTACAAATGATTTTCTGAATTATCTTAGCTGGTTTTCAAGCACCCGCGCGTTGAGAAGGGGTCGTCGTTATATTATAACAACAACGCTTCACAATAAAAAGGATAGTTGTACAATAACAATTGTATTTCCCTACTACTACGAGTACATTCTATGAAGTCAGTTCTAAATAAAAGCCCATCGAATGAAAAGCGGTTACATCTCTACAAACTCCTGATTGTATAAAACAATTTATTGGCAAACTTGGGCATATTATAAACAGCAATAAATATAATCCTTCACATAGAAAGTTCCCGTAAATATTTTAATAACGGCCTCAGGTAGACCCGAAGTACTCGCACTGTTCGCAAGTATTAATAATTATTATAATTTATTCTCTGAAAACCAACTTGAGAGCAAGAATAACAAGTCTGGCTGCGTTGTGGCGATATTGCTAATGAGTTTATGTATTTTTAACCAGCTTCTATTAAAAGTGCCGGGAACTATGGAAAACATGCTTTGGAAAACTCAACTGCAAGAAAATCAACATTGTAGATATAATGAAAAACACCCACCGTCCTTTTTTTTATAGCTATCTATCTATCTACTCAGCCCGTATGCACCTAATGCTGATTATTACAGGCCTCCGCTTTTCACACCATTTGTTCGGTTCCTGTGCAAGTCTCATCCAGTATTTTCCTGCGTGCCTAACGATATCGTCTAGCCATCGGGCTGGTGGTCTGCCCCATGAACGCTGTGCTCCACTAGGCTACCACTCCAATCGCTCCAGTAGTTTTATTCAAAACTTAGTACCACACTTTTAATATTCATAGATTTGTATTAAATTGCTTTGCTCCTACTCTTTGGATTAAGATAACAAGTACATCAATTTTTAAGTCAAAACCTAAGTTATCCAACAGTGAAAACTGCATCGCAATCGGTCCAGTAGTATTTACGTGATGCGCGAACAAATATTCAGGCAAACAGATAAACAGTCAAACAAATAAACAGACAAACCGACAGACAGGATTTAAAAAATGTTACATTCTTGTTCAGTATCCTTTTTTAAGTACACCAGACTATATATTTTTAAATAATCTTCATTGTACAGTTTTTTTGGTACTTACTGCTTTATTGTAAGTATAGATATAAATGTTCCACAGTCTCCGTAAAAGTATTTAGAAAACATTAACAAATTTTTGTGTAGGTAACCCAATTACGTCATGAGCCATTCCTTACCTAACTGAAGGGCTGTAAAAGGACATTAAGTTTTTTTATTACACGTAGTTAAATTACCACATATTATTCAGTTTTGTAAACATTATTTCGGCTACAGAAAGCGGGAGTAAAGATCTTAGCCGCGATAAAAACAAGCCTATAAATAAGAATAATTTCACAAAACATTTGGAATTAGGAGAGACATTTTTGTTGGAATACGAACAGTGCTAATTATGGCTAAATTATCGTGTTGAACCCAAAACGGGCAAATCGTGTGTGGTCTGATTCAGGAGAGATAACGGTTGAAACCTTGATAAATAAATGGAAATCTTTATCACATCCAGGTACTAGTGGTACGGACAGAAAATACTTTTGAAAATTAAATTTTGATTGCATTTAACTAATCCAATTGGCGTCACGACGATAACGTTTTTTACTTATTGGTTCGCAATCATTTCTGTTTGAATTGCTATCATACATCCTACTGTACTGTAAATTGGATGTTGTATTAAAAAAAACAATCGATGCTATAAAAAAACATTTGGAGTATTCTTAGTAGGTACGGTGTATATAACGCACCCAAAAAAAAATACGAGGTGGACAGAGACGAAGTCTAAAATCTAGGATGAGGCTCCTCGGCGTATGGACAAATGACCGAAACAACAGCAAGCCACACCATCTTAAAAAAGGGATCTCAATAAAAAAACCAGTTAGCTGGTGCGTCGTGACCTCCGATGCTCAAATACTCGCCGGTTAGAAAAGGCAATTGAGCAAAATCGGGGGTCAAAAATCTTCGCCCAGCAACTGAGTAGATCCCATCTGACGAAACTCAAGACCAACAAGCTTTAAAGCCAAAAAACAACGGAAAATATCCGACGGAGAACTAAAGTAACTGACATAGCTATAAGCAAGCTAAAGTGTCAGTGGGCTGGTCACATTTCCCGATGAACCGATAACCGTTGGAGTAGACGAGTTCTCGAGTGGAGACCATGTTTAGGCAAACTTATTGTAGAACGCCCTGTGGCCATGTGGAATGACGACCTGCGAAAAGCAGCTGGAAAAAAAAGGATGAGGAGAGCTGAAGACCGAGCTCAGTGGCGTGCTTAAGAGAGGCCTATGTCTAGCAATAGACAAATATAGGCTGATACAGCATTGAAAGAAGATCTTAGTAAACAAAGTAGGTACCTTCAATAAACTGCAAATAAAAGAAGGCGATAGTAGTTCCAGACACACTTTCAAACCTACTTAGTATCCCTTATTTTTATTCACAATGAAGAACTTAAAAAAATAACAATAATTATTATGTTAAAAATATAAATAAAATGGCTTATTTGTTGTTTATTTGTCGTATGAGGTAGTGCTGGCCTCTGATGTAAGAGTTTGTCAAGCCGCCAATAAAACTCACGTTATAGAAGATCGGAAATACTCCAACCAGTTTTGGACTATTTTGAAGTCCTTCATCTGGGAGTGTTATGCAGACAAGCCGCGACCAGCGCTACGAACGTCAGCACGCAACTGGCTTTTGAGCCTTTCAGGTGATTCAGAAGCACTCCAGCCTAATTTTGCGTTCCTTGAAGATGAGATGGCGCAAGGATGTCAACACAAGTAGCGTCCCACACCAAAGGCCTCAGTAAATAAAAGTTGAAATTGACGTTATTTTAACCCGACTACGGCGAAGCAAAGGAAGGGCTATGTTCCAAACTAAAAACTTGGTCCAACTTTGACAAGAGAGATATCAATCCATACTTCTACATCGCAAGAGTGTCATAGGCTATTTTTATCCGAATATTTGCCCGACCGTAGTCAGGTTTTAGTTATTGAACTTATGTCTTGTCCATGAGGTTGATGGTAGATCGGAATTGGAATTTGGATACATTTTGTTAGAGAATTAGGCTTATGAGGTCGGCATTACCTCATTCGAAATACGCAGTTATATACTTTTCTTTTAACCGAGCTTGATACCTCGCACTGTTCCGTACTTATTTTTTTCACATTTTGACTTTATAAGCATGGTCAAGCACTTTCACAAAAACCCGACTGCGAACAAAACTAAATAGTGGCAAAAAAATAGTGAGAATGGTTGCTAACCAACTTTAAATCGTTATAGATCCTAAATGGTCACTTGAAATGAAAAATTATAAGGTACAAACCTAAGAATGATTTTAAAATACTTATTCAATGATCGAATTTCACTTAACATAGATCGTCGACTTTCATTGTTTTCTTTTTCGCAATATGGTGCCTGGTTGTCGCCATATTGAGTGTTAATTACTGTCATGTCTTTAGTAGCACTCGCAAGATTAAGACAAATCGATTCATCAAAATCGGTCCACGCGCTTGGTCTATATAGTGCCACAAAGAAAAATACGTACATACATACACAGGCTGATATATACAATACCCTCCGCTGAGTCGGGTAATAAGACCGTAAGTTGTTCTTTCGGTTGCACCCAGATATTGGAAACATTGATAAGATGAGTTAGGATAAAATATGTTTTATATGCGCAAAATACAAGTTACAAATACACACGCTTGTACAATGTTGTTCTTAAAATATTGTTGGAATCATCATGCTTTACCAATATTGGTTTACAAACTATAAGAGAGATGGAGCATCGTCTATTATTTACAAATAATTGTCCAAAATAATAGAAATAGCATTTTCAAACAAACATTAATTAAATTCCCTAACGTTAGTAAGTATATTTAAACCCTGTAACTTGCACCTCACAAGAACAAGGCACCTCGAGGGCTCACCTGAAGTGGCTCAGCGATATTTATTGCGGCGTTATTACCGTAATCGCCGTTAAAATCGCCCGCCTTTATTACATGATCTCTACCTTATTAACCCCCAAATGAAAAGTTGCTCGAGTGACCTCTCGCTACTTCGCCGACGTTTTTTGGTCAGTAATTTAGGATAAATTCTTCGGTTAATATTTCAGAATACTTATTTTTAAATTAGGAGGAGCTTGTTATAACCGGATGGAAAATTAATATTTTGGTAATTTGCTGAATATTCTTAGATAATTAAATTCACTGACGGCAGTCCTTAATTAGAAAGATAATTAAGATTGAGTTGGATGATAATTTAAATTACTGCAGTGTGGTTTATATGAAGTACCTATCTAATAAAAGTATAACAAAATAGCCAAACTATTTTGAACGTAAAAAACAAGCCTGCCATGCCAAAAAAGAGCTTTTGCCAATAAATTATACACTGACATAGAGGATTCCAGGGCCACTCTGACCAGCCACTATACCGCAGAGCTGCCGGAAGTTAGCCATGACGAAATCGAAATGGCTCTTAGACAGCTCAAAAATGGAAACGAATGACGGAATTACTACGGAGCTCCCGAAGGCAGGAGGTTTTCCATGGCTTAAAGAACTTCAGCGTATTTTTAATTATGTCCTCTTCTTTGGGAGAACTCCAAAGGCATGGAAAATAGAATGAATGAATGAATGAATGTTTTTATTAATCAACAAACGTCTCTAATACATAACAGAAAAATAGGTGCAGTATAATACAAAGTTTCAAAATGTAGTCGTATTTGCGTTTGCGAATATTATATTACATGATCCTGTTGGACATTGATACCCGTACTAGGCTAGCCTGTGTTATGGCATATCAATGCCCCCCGCCAGGGCATGCTGACAGAAACTATGCAACTATATCTAGGTTATTTGATATAAAGCTACTTATAACAATAATACACAAAGAATTTAAAGTTAATAAATAATAACTAGGTAAGTACAACAATGAAAACAATTATTAGTTCTTATTATGGAATAAACAGCAGAGATATTAATCGTAGAAGTAAAACTAAGCTTATTATAATACCAATATCATAAATTAAGCAGACATACCCAAAGAGTCAATCACACTGTGTGCTCTTATATATACTAGGAAAAAATCGTAATAACATTCTCGGAGGATAAATAATCCTGTTTAAGCAACCAATTATACAAAATTTCTTTACACCTATGTCTATCAATACAATGAAATTGAAGTATCTTATTTAATTTGTTATAAACAAAGGCCCCAAGGAAAAATGAATGACCACACTCCTGAGTGTGGTCAGTCTATTTTTCAAATAACTAGCTTAAAAGCTAAAAAATCAGGTCTGCCCTGCCAAAAGAGAACTTGTGCCAATAAACTATATACTGTTGGAATGTGCTTATCAAGGCCTTCAATTTGATACCCATATTGTAAATTTCGACGAAAAAAATATTTTTTCGAGTTTAAAATTGTGCCATACTGCCGCCATATTCAATGTTTTAAAAAAAATAGCCTATGTTACTCGGGGGGATGTAAAGATTCTAACAATACCCCATACGTCTAAATCTGAAAAAACTCACATACATACATGAATCCTAAAAACATTACACTCCTTTTTTGGGGCAGTCGTGTAAAAAAGAGGAAATTTACTTGTCAAACGAACGCTCGGTGATTTACGATGTCCCTCAGGGTAGCGTACTAGGACCTCTTTTATTTATTTTGTACTAGCTTTCCCGCCCAAGACTTCGACCGCGAGGACTAAGGCGCACGCCATGGTTAAATTTTAGCGACTTGCTCAAGGGCACCCAGGGGGTACGAACCTCGGCTTGGGCCGTCGCTTAGACAACGGGATATCTGACTAAACTCCCCTGGGTCGGTATTAGTGATTAATAGACCTGAACTATGGCTAGTGACTGTGCTAGTGATTTGATAACTGACCATTATTTTGGAATACATCTCTGAGAATAAATGGCAAGAAATTCAGAGAATAAAAAATTGACTAATTACGGGGTCGTCGACTGGGCGGCGGGATCGGTGTCTGATTACTCGTGTGTTGATTAAGAACTGGCTAGACAATTCCATCGCTGCCTGCAGAGCAGTAGCGATGTCATCGTCTGGATCGCTCAGGAAATCGCGCGGGCGCCTACGTAGGGGTGGGGCGCTGAAGTTTTTTGACAGACTTGTTATTTCGTTTCCATGGCAACCGTTCCTTACAGCGAGTAATCAACATTTTCCAGTTTTCCCGTGAAAACTTATAATTTCAATTTTCCGGGAAAAAAAGTTTTATAAAAGTATTTTTTTGTTTTTTAGCTATCTCCATTCTTGGAGCAACTTGTTAAGAAGATTGAGTGTCCTATTTCTGAAACTGATATCGTTCATGTATCAAGAGTTGCAAAGTTAAACAAGGACAGTGACAGACCACGCACGATAATCTTGAAGCTGCGAACCCGGCTTTTGCGTGACAACCTGCTTGCTGCGGTTCAGAGGTTCAACAAGAATAACCCTCGCTACAAAATGAATTCACTTCACAAATTTCATAAAAATCCGTCCAGCTGTTATCGCGTGAAAGCTCGCCAAAGAAACAAACAAATAAACAGACAACATTTCTCTTTTATATATTGGTATGGATATGGATATGTAGTAAAATCAATGTTTATACTATACTAGCTTTCGCCCGCGACTTTATCAGCGCGGACTACAGCTTATCGCGAAAAAAAAACATATGTCAATCAATGATATTAAAAACCAATGCAAACGTAAAGCACCAACGCTCTTGATGCTTTTTGACAGACTCGTTGTTATTGCGTTTCCACGGCAACCGTTCCTTACAGCGAGTAATCGACATTTTCCAGTTTTCCTGTGGCAACTTACTATTTTCCGGGATAAAAAGTATCCTATGTTGGTCTACTTTTTATTGTACAATACCTATTCACAAAGTTTCATCAAAATTGGATCAGCCGTTTTGGCGCGAAAGCTCCCCAAAAAACAAACAAACAGTCAAAATTTCACTTTTATATATTGGTGTGGATGTAGTGTGCACGTGCAGGCAGGCCGCAGTGACCCTGGCAGTCTCGATTATATCGTCCTACTGCAATACCTGTTCGACGCGTCTGTTTGGAGGTGGTAGTTTGGGCTTGGGGTCTAACAAATGAATAGGTGCTATGATTAAGTAATAAGTCAGTTAATTAGAGTTCCGTGCCTCAAAAGGAAAAAAGGAACCCTTATAGAATCACTTCCACGTCCGTCTGTTTGCAATCAAGTTGAAATGAATATCAAATACTCAGGTCTGCAATCTCTTGAAGCTGTAAAAAAACTTCTGTCAATGCAATCAAAAGATATGACCGTTTATGTCACATATTTTGACACTTGCATAGGATTAAAAACCTATAAAATACTAACCGTTGACACAGTACATATATAAAGTACTGTACCAAAGGTTGCCTGGAAGAGATTGCTTTATAATAAGGCCGCCCATTGTACCTTTCATTTCATGAGTTTATCTTATATATTACCTTCTTCTTGGTGTGCAATAAAGTGTTGTTGTATTGTATTGTTGTATAGTCTAAGTTCCGTTGACCTAGAATCATTAAATATGGCCAGATGAAATGTGTTACAGCACAAATAAAGGGGGAAATCCGAAAAACCGTAAATATGTAGCCATATCTCAAAAAAATGCAAGTTTTTACGGAACCCTCGGTGCGCGAGTAAGACACCGATTTTAAAAAAAAGGAAGTTTTATCTTAGATTCTAACCAATCTATACTTATAATATAACTGTAACGGGTCCAATTCTGTACATTGAAGATATTTTGAAATATTTTTTGGACCTTACTCTATATTCGATACTGAAGCCAAAACTGTATTTTTTTTCATTTTTGTCTGTCTGTTTGTCTGTCTGTCTGTCTGTATCTTGGCTAGGCATCACGCTGAAACTACTTTATGTATTTAAATAAAACTTGGAATGATTTGAGTTCATACTACGAGGTAGGACATAGGCTACTTTTCATCCCAAAAAGGAAAGGGTTCCCGCAGGATAGGGGTTGAAAGTTATTTCAAAAAACACTTACCACTCTGAAACTACTAGACGGATTTTGATGCAACTTGGCACAGTTATAATTTATAAGATGGGTTAAAATTGAGGATACTTTTTATCCCAAAAAAAGAGTTCCTGCGGGATAATGTCCCAAAATTCTGTAAATTAAAGATATTTTGTAAATTTGTTTGGGGGCCGTTCTTTATTCAGTTCTAAAGCCAAAACTGTATATTCTGTAACTGTATATTCCCCCCGCGTCTCGCGAGGGTTCACATACACGGTTCCGTATTTTTTTACTTTAAAATTATAAAATGGCACAAAAAAGCCTCGAAATTGTGATACGCGACCTTATTAAGGTTGTTACTAACCTCAGTGACAAAGTTACGACACTAGAGTGCAAGATAACTGAACAAAATGATAATATTGTTAAAAATACAGAAGTGATTGCTACATTGAGATTGCAAATGGCGGGTACTTTGTCGACTGGCGCCTCTGCGAAACCGTTGGGTACCAATGCACTGGCACCGTCTGCGGTGACGAAGCGACCGATCAGGCAAGTAAGGGTGAATGCTTCTATGAATACTATTGCTGCTGCGACAGCTGGCTTTCAAGCTTCGAAAACCCAGAGGTGAGGCTTTCCACTTCTGCTACTTCGTACGCGAATTGCGAATCTTCGTTCGTATTGCGAAGTCAAGCAATGATAATAATATATCACCGCTACAAGGTGTGACCCCACTGTCAGCGAAGCAAGGTGAGTATGACGCCCTTGCCAAAATATCTTCTGTAGCGGATTACGATAAATGGCATGTTGTTAAAAGGAATGATTGACTCGTAAGCAACGGGAAATAATAACTGGCCCGGGACAATCCAATGACGATCTCCAATCAGTGGAGCTAATAAAATTTATGCAAGCGTGGTCTTTTAGACCTAGCACTACTGAACAAGGCATCCGGAACCACTTAAACACTATAATAAAATGCGATGAATATATTGTTGAAAAACGCAAACTGAGATATGATAGACATGCAGCGTTTGTTATTGGAACCCCGCTCAGTACGTTCGAACGTACCTACACGCCGACAGCATGGCCACCCGGCGTCAAGATCTCAGAGTGGACATATTTTCGTGCATCGCCCCGTGAGCGGGGCGCAAGCGCAGCCGAAGCCGGACGAGCGAGCAGCTCAGTCTCAGTCATAGAGCGACGGTGATCGGGAAAAAATGCATGCGATATCGCTTCGCTCACCTCAAAAACTTATTGTATGCCATCAAAATATAGCATCTATTGATTTTAAAACCCAAAGGATAGAAGTGTTATTAGATAGTGAGTTAAAGTGTCATATTCTCGGACTGACAGAGCATTGGTTGACCGAAAGCAAAAAGGCTTTAAATTAGCGTCATACTTCTGTCGTAAACAAATGTCACACGGGGGCTCGTGTGTATTTGTTAATGAGCAGTTAAAATGTATTCAGAACTTAGATTTAGTGACGTTATCAATTGAACAAGTTTGTGAGATTTCAGCTATTGACCTTACGGAATATGACATAACAATTGTTTGTTTATATCGTACGAATAAGATAAGTTGCCACGAATTTCTTGACCACATGGAACGTCTGCTTGATAAGATCAGTGAACTTGATAAGAATTGTGTTATAGTGGGAGACTTTAATATAAACTGGTTAAATTAAACAAACTCTGACTACAAAAAGTTGACAGATCTGCTGTCAGCACACAATATGTTGAATATTGTAGATTTTCCTACTCGTATCACGGCAACAACGGCTACAAGTCTAGACCACCTATATACAAATATGCAAATGGGATCCGTGCGGGCCACACCAATAGTCACTAACTTGAGTGACCACGTCGCAGTTCGGGGTGAAGTGCTGTGCTATCAGCGCGCACCAAAATCTCTCACAATCCTCGCCAGAGACTTCTCTCAAAGCAACCGTGCCAATTTCGTCCCATCAATAGATAGTGTAGATTGGAGAAAAATTATTGAACGCAGAACATCGACTGAAAAGTTGGTTATGTCAATTACAAACGATAACAAATATGTCATTTTAATGAAAAATCTAAAGTATAATTTCTATGCTAACATTATGAAAAATAGTACAAGTGTCTCGAAAGGAATGTGGATTGTTGTGAACAAAGAGAGAGGTAAAAATAACACACCTAAAATTAACTTTATTGTCATTATAGTAGACAAAGATGGTAAAAAATTTGACACTTCCAAAAAAGCCGTAAATGCAATGAATTCGCGATTTTTAGATGCAGCGGTTGCATGTGGCGCCCCTAAAGCTGATATTGCTAGCGTGCGCCGCACCTTATCGTCGAATCGGGCTCTCGCCGACAGCTCGCTCAGATTACGACCTTTTACTGCGGATGAGGTGTATCATACTGTTGCTACACGAATACCTCCGAAACAGTCAAAGGACGTGTACGGACTTTCAATGGAGTTACTTAGGATGGCCATTATTCCTCTAGCTCCCATTTTAGCGGTGTTATTTAATATGTGCCTAAAACAAGGTGTGTATCCGGGACCATTAAAAATCAGCAAAGTGTCTCCAATATTTAAAGGAAAGGGAAAAAGGGAAAATATTGATGGCTACAGACCTGTTTCCATAATTCCTGCCATATCAAAGATATTTGAGAATGGGTTGAGCTCTAGACTTGTAGCCTTTTTGTCATCAACAGATGCACTATCGGAGCGTCAATACGCTTATCGTGAAGGACGATCCACCACGTCTCTAACGCGTGAAGTCATCAGCCGCGTGATGGTCGCGCGAGAACGCAAGCAGCAGGTCGCGGTTCTATGCTGCGACCTGTCCAAGGCCTTTGATGTCGCCGATCACACGATGCTGGCGACCAAACTTGCGCACTACGGCATAGAGGGCAGACCACATAGCTTGTTAACATCTTTAATGCGAAACAGACTCCAATTGGTAGATGCAGGGGATGGCAAGAATAAGTCCGACCCCTTATCATCTTCTATGGAAGTGGCACAAGGCTCTTCGGTGTCTAATATTTTGTTCTCGGTCCTGTTAAACGATCTTCCGGGTGCTGTGACTGTCGCAGACATTTTTATGTACGCAGATGATGTGGCTGCGATAGTCACGGCGCCTACGGTGGATCGCCTCGAGGAGAGACGTAATGAGACAGCCGCTCGCCTCGCTGAGTGGTTTAGTATGAATGGTCTTGCTCTTAACTTGAGCAAGACACACTTCCTGCACGTCTGGTCGCATGGTGAGGTCGCTCGCTGTTTTGGTGGGTGACTTTAAAATCGAGGGGGTAGGAAACACTATATTCCTCGGTTTTGAAATTGACAGAGGCTTGACATGGGAAAATCATATCCAAAAAATATGCGGGAAGCTAGGCAGTGCGTGTTTCGCGCTGAGTAGGGTATCCCGAGTGGTGTCCGTGGAGGTGGTGCGCACGTGCTACTTTGCAACTGTTCACTCCGTACTGCAGTACGGGGCTGAATTCTGGGCCCGTTCTGCAGAATGGCAACGGGCATTTCGGATGCAAAACATGCCATTCGAGCTATGGTACGCGTGACGCGATACTCCTCTGCAAGACCATACTTTAAAGAACTCGGGATTCTCACATTACCTTCCATCGTAATCCTACAGGTAGCGTTGTTTGTGAGAACCAACCCTGGTAACTACAAAAAGCACTGTGACGTGCATGCCTACCATACCCGCAACGCGGACAAGCTTGTAGCGGTGCCGCGTACACTCGCCAAATCAAGAAAGCTGACCCACGTGATGGGGCCAGCCGTCTATAACAGACTGCCAGCCAACATCACCGCCGCTCACAGCCTAGAATCCTTCAAATACAAACTGAAGCAGTGGCTTATTGAGCGGACGTTTTATAGTTTTGAGGAATTCGTAACCTATAAATAAATTGTACATTGATCATGTTCATTTGTGTCTTGACAAACATTTTTTTGTTTGACATGATTTAGTTTTAATTGACATTTTACCCATTGTGACATGTCTTATTCTTTTTATTTTAATTATATTCATAATTTGATTTAAATTTTAATTGTGTTAATGTATTTGTATGTATGTACAATTAATTGTTTAATTTCATAAATATTTATAGCTCTTTGACATGTAAAGATTTTTTATGAATATATTACTTTGACATTGACTTTGTATTTTTAAATTTTTTGTCTTTCTGTCTGTATATCCGTCTGTCTGTCCGTCTGTCTGTCCGTCTGTCTGTCTGCACCTTGGAAGTGCATCATGCCGAAAATACTCAATGAATTCAAATGAAATTTGGTATGATTTGAGTTCATACTTTGAGGTAGATAGGACATAGGATACTTTTCATCCCGGAAAATTAAAGGGTTCCTGAAGGATAATGTAAAAAATTCTGTAAATTGAAGATATTATGTTTTTTTTTTTTGGACGGACGTTCTATGTTCAATACTAAAGCCAACGCTGTATGTTTTTTGTCTGTCTGTCTGTATATTCGTCTGTCTGTCTGTACCTTGGCAGCGCACCACGCTGAAACTATAGGACGGATGTTGATGCAACATGGCACAGACGTAGTTTATAAGATATAATAAGTGAAAATTATGGTTACATTATGTCCCGAAAAAATTAAGGGTTCCTGTAGGATATGGGTCCAAATTCTGTACATTAAAGATGTAGTGTTTTTTGTATGTTTTTCATTTCTGTCTGTATATCTCTCAGTCTGTATCTTAGCCGCGCATCACGCCGCCAGAACTACTGGATGAAACTTATTTAAAAGAACACTTACCACGCTGAAAGTAATGGACGGGTTTTGATGCAACTTGGCACTGTCTTAAGTTATATGATGGGTTAAAATTGAGGACACGTTATATCCCGAATAAGTAAAGGGTTTCTGCGGGATATGGGTCCAAAGTTATGTTAATATTTAAGTAATAAAAATATTTTTTGGATGGTTCTCTATATTCGATACTGAAGCCAAACTGTTTTACTTTTTAATTTTGTCTGTCTGTTTGTCCGTATCATGACCGCGCATCACAAATGAATTCAAATGAAAAAAATGCTCTTGAGTGCTTAAAAAAGGTATTGAACAATTTTTTTTTGTTAATCGTGTCTTTCTTTCTTTCTGTTTGTATGTATATTTGTTTTTTCACGCATCACGCAAAAACTACGCGACCGATTTCAATTCGGTTTTCATTGTTAGATAGCTTAGGGTTTGATTTAAATCTGGTGTAATTGGTATCTCAATCCGGTGAGTTAGAAGCCGAGCAATTGATAAAGTAGTTTGACGGCTGAAGAAATTTTGTTCAAATGTTGGTATATTGGTCCTGGAATAGCACATTATGGTACTTTGAACCTAAAGAAAAGAACACGCGTGCGAAGCGGCGGGTGCCGCCTTTTATATATTTATTTTCAAAATGTGAAACTCCGATAAATATTTGAATACAAGGTCATCATAATACAACAAACCAATTGTACCGTCTATGTCTTTTGACCTCAGAGATTCTTCGCCTTCTGTTGAGTCCGCTCAACGTACGTACTCAAGCATGGAGGTTGTAAAAACGTCCATCACATCCAAATGAACCTCGCACAATCCTTTCCCAGCTCCGCAACACTGCAGGCAATCGTTCCCGGCGACTGTCACACGCGGAAGTGCCGTGAGGTGGTCAAAAAGTATTTAGCACAAGATAGATGAATGCGCCAGCAACCGACCAGTGCTGGTCGCTGTCGTACCATGGAGCGCAGGGGAGCGCAGTGCCTTTTATTTTAAGGCACTCTACTATACCTACACGTGCTAAACTTCTACTCAAGAACCGCATTGCAATCGAAATAAATGTGATTTTTCAATCGGCGACTGGTGAATGTTGCAGGCAGATTTTAAAACCCGGCAGTTTACAAACGGCGATGTATCAGTCAGATTGTAAAACTCGTCCTTTTACAAACGGCGTCGTCTGTTTATAAAAAAATGACTATTTGCAAAATGCTGAAGGCATATTATAAAACGCCTCGCTGTCGCAGGCAATATGTAGAACCCGTCCGTTTACAAGCGGGGCGTCGTCAAATAGTAGTAAGTTAGGAGATTTTGGGTTCAAATGGTCATATTAACCTAAAAGACCTACCCAGTGCGAACAGACATCGCCGTTTATAAACTGCCGGGTTTTATAAATTGCCTGCGACACATACATAAAGAATGGATCATGGATGGATGACGATACATTACGCTTGCTAGAAGATACCACGTTTACTCTGGACTTGGTTTCAGTAATCGGGAGTCAAGTGGAAATACCGGTAACTTGTAAATATGATTCAGAAAACTATAGCGTGTGTTTCTTTTATATTCTCCAATAGTTCAAATATAATACAATAATCTTGGACGCCATTGAGAAGCACCTTCAAGTAGCTTTGTGGATATCTAATAAATAAAATGCAGGTTGTCCCTGGCTGCTAGGTAGGAGACACACAAGCTGGAGGATGAAACCATATTTTTGAAAAGCACTAGCCGAGGTACTGACTGTTTTGATTACCTATACCTACATCCGCAGATGCCTGACTGGACGGGAATTGAATCGTTCGCGGTCGGAACTCGTAAGGGCTTTAGCTTTAGTTGACTGTTGCAGTCAAACCTCGAGAACGGTTTCATTTATGCAAGTTGAAACATGTCGTGACATTTACCTATAAGGATAGACAATTCTAACATTTAATGAGATCCACTATAAATATGTATTAGCATTAAATTAAGATCATGTTTTTTGCTTGTTGGTATGTAATGAACTAATGATAATAATAATAATTTAACGATATTAGTCCTGTCTAATTGCCGAGCCCGCAGGGTTCATAACGATCTGTATTTCTGTATTTATAACATATAATTAATAATTAAATTACTTAAGAAATGTAATAACTCTTACAGAATACTGTCAGAGTTTTTTTTTCCATTAGTGTTGGAAATCGGTGCCAAAATATCGCAAATAGGGATCTCGTTTGTAATTCTAATGTTAGTGACCATGTCGGTTTATGATCTCTCCTTCCATTCTTATAGTCTAGATGCTAAGTATAAGGTTCCATTACAAAAGTTGTACCTCAGGCTTCGTAGCAACTTGTACCTTCACCTTGTTGTACAAAAGTTGTACCTCAGGCTTCGTAGCAACTTGTACCTTCACCTTGTTGTACAAAAGTTGTACCTCAGGCTTCGTAGCAACTTGTACCTTCACCTTGTTGTACAAAAGTTGTACCTCAGGCTTCGTAGCAACTTGTACCTTCACCTTGTTGTACAAAAGTTGTACCTCAGGCTTCGTAGCAACTTGTACCTTCACCTTGTTGTACAAAAGTTGTACCTCAGGCTTCGTAGCAACTTGTACCTTCACCTTGTTGTATAAAAAAAACATAATCATACACTCTGGTCAAAATTTGCTAACGGTAATGTATTCAATTTTGCTTATACTTGAATTTATACCCGACTGCACGGAGAATTGTGTGTTTGGGTTGTATGTATGTTTGTTTGTTTGTTAGTTTGTACGTTTTTAAGGCGCGTCCTACAGCCTAAACGGCTTGATGGATTTTGATAAATGAGGTATCATTGGATTCTGGTATTTTTGGTTTGGTCTTGATCACGAAAAGTACTATAGGATATATTAAATGTCAACAAAATTAATTGTGGTGGCTTACGGCTGCCATATTGTATCTTCGACGGAACAAAAAATTACCAAAACCTATTGAGTGAGGTATCATAATGAAGGTCTTTAAAATACCATTTCTAAAATATATAATTTTTATAACGAAACTGTAGCAATTGTCATTTAAGCTTCTTCAAAAAAACTATTTTTGTTTATTCTAGTTAATGTGAATACTATGGAAATATATGTGAATAGTTAATGTGAATACAAATTAAAGTATTAAAGTGAAGTAAAATATGTAAGTAAATAATAAACATTAAAACTATATGAATACTAGCTGTGCCCCGTAGCTTTACCCGCGTCCCACAGGAACCGCGCATTTTTCCGGGATAAAAAGTAGTCAAGTGTTAATCAAAATAAGCTACCTCCATACCAAATTTTATCCAAATCCGTACACCCGTTTAGCGTGAAGAAGTAACCAACGTACACATATACACCCTTATATCATCATCATCATCATTTCAGCCTTTAGAAGTCCACTGCTGAACATAGACCTCCCCCAAAGAGCGCCACGACGAACGGTCTTGTGCCACCTCCATCCAACGACTTCCTGCGATGGCTACAATGTCGTCCGTCCATCGGTTCTGTGAACTATATGGCCTGCCCATTGCCACTTCAACATGCAAACTCTGAGAGCTATGTCGGTCACCTAGTTTTTCTACGGATTTCCTCGTTTCGGATTCTATAAAGTAGGAAACAACGAGCATACCTTTCTCGATTGCACACTTACATACATAGGTACAAACTATCTATAACTTGGCACAGTCGAAGTTTATATAATGTGTTAAAATGTTAAATACTTTTTATCCCGAAAAAATAAAAGGTTCCTGCAGCATTAGGGTCCAAAGTTGTGTTAAATTTAAAGTAATAATGCATCCGTTTACAGAACGGTACCGAATTTCGTCATTCCGCTACAAGGCTCAGTGGCGCTGTGGGATAGATGCATGGATCTGTAATCCAGACGTCCGTGGATCGAAATCACGCGCCCTAGAAATATTTTGCGCCATAATTAAAAGATTTTTACAAATATTATGTGTTATTTTAATATTTTCCTTGATATTTTTAAGGCTGCTGTAATTTTCTGAAGTGAACCGTCAATTTTTGTACAGAAGACCGCGCGTTTGTAATATCTTGGAATATTGATAATTTATAACACAGGGACCCTGTTGGCGTCGGCCATTTTTTCAAAAAAGCGAAATCCAAAGGCGTCACAGACGACGAAGATACTATAATATTTCATATGGCCGAGCTGACATCGGGTATACTTTCGAATTTAAGATTTAGCGTATTTCGAAAATATACTTCCACACAATGCTACCGTAACACAGATTTCTGTCAACAACAACTAAGGTGGGTGCTCGCTACGCTTCGCTCCCGCCTTCTTCTTCTAGCCTATCACGACCATGTTATAACTCAGGTGGGTGCTCGCTACGATTCGCTCCCGCCTTCGTCTTCTAACCTATCACGACCATGTCGGATCGCCACTGAAGGTTGTTAACACAGGTAGGTAGGTAGGTACCTATATTGGTACTTTTGGTACTGGAATAACTCATAGGATCCTTATATCCCAGAAAAACTACCACGCGAGCAACGCCGCGGGCACAGCTAGATTATAATATTAGTATGATTATTTTTGCGAGCGGTCAGCTCATATTCCATAGCTTTGTTCACAGTTGGGGTTTTTGTATTTTCATAATATTTTTACATGTTTACATTATCTATAGCCACAACTACTTATTACCTCCTTCTTTCCACACTAAGAAATACTAAAATCAATAGCAATTACAAAGTCTTTTCGTCCCCTCGCGAAGCGATTATTATTGCAGGCGGCGCCGGGTGCAGCGGGGTGCATAATCGTCGCTTGTGGTGACATCCAGCGCAATACAGCGGGAATCTAAATATGCGGAGTTGTTTACTTTTGGTTTAGGTAGGTCCTGTGACGCAACTTGTTCAGGAGGTGAGGACTATCTCCAAAACTGAGTGATTTCTCGGGTAGGTTTTATTTCTACCACAGTAGCCGGTCCTTATCGGTACAGTCAACGGTAGAAGATTTGGCGTCATCCTAATATTGTTATTCTTAGGGTAGTGTAGTCAAACAAGGAACCCTTATAGTGTCGTCATGTCCGTATGTGCGTCTGTCCATCGGTCTTATGTCACAGCCATTTTCCGGGCTATATATGTACTGCAAGCACAGTACATATATAGTCCGGACTGTATAGTACAAAAATACTGCGTATGTAGTACCTACATATATAATCCGTACAAAGTTGAAGTTTAGCATTTATAAGTGTACTAGCTGTACCCGCGGCTTCGCAAGCGTGGTCCTTTCTCTAGGTTGAAAGTATTCTAAGTACTATTCCAAGGCCTAAAATACTTACATATAATCGAAATTAAACAATAATAATAAGCTAAGTCGATAGCTGTCTTCAAAGACATGGTGAAGAAGCACTACCTGTCATAAAGCTGGATACTATGTTATTCATACATAATTTATACACTATTCCTTTGTGAACATGCTATTTATTTATGTATAGTATATTATAAATTTGCCAATATATATGTTATATTATTTAATTATAGTAAACATATTTATGTGTTTTACAAAATTTATGATAACACATATGTAAGTATGTATACAAATATTAAGTTATATAGTTGTTTTTATTTATCTATTAACTTTTTTGTTCCAAAGTAAATCTCCATCACTGACCGTAATGTTTATTTTATATTCCTGTCCATCCAAAGGTTGCCTGTAAGAAATTGCAAATAGTGACAAGGCCGCCTATTGTACAACATTAGATTTTATATATAATTACTATTATGTTGTTTTTTATTGTAATGTGTTCAATAAAGAGTTATTGTATTGTATTGTATTGTATTGTATTGTAAATGAACATCAAAATTCGACGTCTGAACGCAGTTTGACGATTTTGGTACTTTTGGTTCTGGAATATCACAGGATCCTTATATCGCAGGATCCTTATATCGCAGGATCCTTATATCGCAGCTAGTGTTTTATAAAGCAATAAAAATTATGGAGAAGAAAGAAGTCAAAAATCGTGAGATTAAAAAATGAGTTTTTTTGTGTATAACTTACTCATATTTTCCAGGCCTAATTCCAGGCCTAAACCTGCATTGCATTATACCTACATTGACTTTTTGTAAAGAAATTAGTTAGTTAAAAAGTTTGATCTCGTTAAAATAATAGTTTTTGGATTAGTTTATTCTAAACTAGCAGTACCCGCGGTTTCGCACGTATGGGCATTTTTTAGGTTAAAAGTACTCTAAGTACTATTCCAAGACCTAAAATACCAATATACCAACAATTGATCAAAATTCCTTCAGCTGCCAAAATGTTTTTATCGATGGCTCGGCTTCTACCCATCGGATTGTAATACCAAGTACACGCAGTTTTTAAGGCAAACCCTATGCTATCCAACAGTGAAAACCACATTGCAATCGGTCCAATAGTTTTTACGTGATACGCGAACAAAAATACAGACTCGAAATAAAAAAATATATATAGATATCATAACATATAGATTTAGGAGGCGCTATCTTTCATACACGTTAGCCGTGTTTGGTTGGCTAGTTCGTAATACTACCAATAGACAGCGTCTATTACTGTCCCCATAAGACGGGTTCAAAGAAGCTAGTAGAAAGGTTTGGATGACGATGCATGAGTCTCGGTAACCGAATTGGTAAAGGCATGTACTGCGCTGAGGCACAGTATGCGAGTTCGAATCTCGTCCGTGATCCAAATTTTTCCATTAGAATATTATTATATATTATTTACGCTAAGCAGGCGTTAACTGGTATAAAAGAACATAAAAATGTTATATTCTTGTTAGTTCTAGTAGCTTATTTTAAGTACTCTAGACCATATTTTTTTAAATTATCTTCTTTGTTAGGCTTTTTCGTTCTTATTGCTTTATTTTAAGTATAGATACCAGTGGAACTGCTAGGAAAAAAGTCCAAAGTGGTTTTCTACTCCTTCGGTAGAACCAATTGGAAACAGTTTTTCTAGTTCCATTTGATATTTCTATCAGTAGAACTACTTGGAAAACATGTTCCAAGCTTTTCTACTACTCGTTTTGGCAGAACAGATCTTATTTCTACTGAAGTTGTTTTATTAATATTCTCTGGCAATCCGAATAAACTAATACGTTCAAAAACTAAAAAGCAGCTGTATGACTTTCTTGCGATGAAGACGAATCGATTAATATCTCGCTTGTCAAAATCAGACCATGTTTTTTTCTTACACATAACCCTTCCATTGCTACGCAGTAGTCGGGTTAAAAGAATATGCTTATGACACTCTATACATGAAGATGAATCGCTTGATACTTCGCTTGTCAAAATCTGACCATCAACGGGGCAACGCTTATGGTGGAACATCTACATAAATATACTGTTAAACTCATTACTCTTTCCCTGCTTCGCCGTAGTCGGGTAAAAAAAAACACCGCCAAGGTGAAAACTGTATCATAAGATTACTAGCAAGCCATAGTGTCATCTTCCTACATTTTTGGATTTAACACTGACTTCCCTTCCTTTCATAGCATAACATTTCACCGTGTCCTACAAACTTTTCAGCGCTTGTGCTAAGTGAAAATTTTCATCGGAGCGGGTAGTTAGCACGACGCGGGCCGTAATCAGCGGTGGCCTTTGATCTCGCCTGGCGCGGCGTGCATCAAAGGCGCGAGCTACCAGTGTCGATCGCTCCAGCTTCATGCAGCTGATTAAAGATTCCTGCTTGGATAGTTTGGGAAATGATTTCAAGTGATTATGTGGAACATAATGTTGGAGTTAATCTAACGGAGGAGATGAATATTGCTTTACCCTGTTTCATTACTTCCCAAAACTTTCTTTCAGTCCGTCTTCTAAATAAAGTCGGCGGCAATCATTTAGATGACTTGAACTACAGTACATTTATAGTTCCCTAAGGACTATATAAATAACTAGCTGTAACCGCGGCTTCGCACGCTTGGTCATTTTTCTAGGTTAAAAATAATCTGCGTACATTCCAAGACCTCAAATAAGTACCAATATTTGATCAAAATTCCTTCAGCCGTCAATAAGTTTTTATCGTTTGCTTGGCTTCTACGCATTGTATTCAGCTTTATTCTAAGTACTAGCTGTGCCCGCGGCTTTGCCCGCGTGGTCATTTTATTTAAAAGTAACCCATATGTGTTATTCCAGGACCTATATATATATATATCTATCTATACTTACATATAATAAAGCAATAGGAACGAAATAGTCTGTACAAAGATTATTTAAAAAAAAATGGTCTAGATTACCTACTTAAAATAAGCTACCTGATGCGCGAACAAACATACAGACAAACAGAAAAACAGACAAACAGACAAACAAACAGACAGACATAAATTTTAAAAAGGTTTGTATTCTTATTCAGTAGCTTATTTTAAGTACCCTAGACCATTTTTTTTAAATTATCTTTTTACAGGTTTTTTCGTTCCTATTGCTTTATTATAAGTATAGATTATGTTCGTGATTGAACTTTCAAGACTTCACTACAATTAAACTACTGGAAAGGGTTTTTAAGATCCTTTCTGCCTTTTCACACTTCTTTTTCCCTGTATCTCGCCCTGGATAAAGTTCGTACTTTGGGTTTATCGTTGGTTTCTCATCTCTCCCGCAATCAAACCCACACTATTCGTGGAGAAATAATGAAAAATGACAAGCCTAGCCTAGCCTAGCCAGTCTCAAAAAACTCGCTACATTGGCATTTCATCACCAGAAGCTTTGCCAGAGGCCGAAAATAATGAGCCTTATCCGCTCAGGCGTGTGTGATAGATACTGTGTGCCACAGACTTCTGTCCAAAACACATTTTTTCACAGCAAGTATTTTTTCAACAGGCTCCTGTTTTACCTAGAGAATCATCGAAATTGTATTCTTTTAAAAGCTTTTATTTAACTTGAAATGTTTGTATGTTTGTTTAAGTCATATCTTGCAAGCTGAATTAAAATTATTTCTTTTTATCCTGCGGAGTTTTTACATGTTAGTTTGAATTTTGTAAGCATGACCATCTAACCAGACCTGACCTGAATCGACATCCAGAATAAGCTGCAGATAAAGGAACTCTTCAACAGTCAACAGCACAGACACGAAGTGTTGTTCCTATACGCATATTGTGATAGCCCGTTCTAAGTTTCACCTTGACATGGCTACTGCATAAAACCAACATATTTATTATAAGTGTTCCGTTCACATTTATTCGATATATTACTGTCTGCCCCACGAACGGCCACCGCGTGGGGTCAGCCGGTAATACCTATGGCTATTGGCCACCACGTATAAGAAATGGTGGCCGACGGTAATACACTCTTGGCTATCTGCCCCCAAGTATGAGAAACAATGGCAGACGGTAATATACTTATGGCTATCGGCCCCCACTCCCAATATTATTTTAAATTAAAAATGAATTGAAAGAATAACTCAGTAGATAGTGTTTACCAAAATAAAACAATAAAAATAAAGAATAATAATTTATTAATAGTTTTCCAAAGCATTTAATATAAAATTAAACTAAAAAAGCAAGAATATAAACGAAATGGTAAATTAAGATTTAAAGTCAAACTAAAACGGTAATACACAATGACATATTATTTTTGCCCTATCAGTCCCTCCCCTCAATATTTATTTTATTAAAAATTAAATGATATAGTAATTTAGAAGATAAAACAATGATAAAAACACAGAACAATTTTGAAGTAATGATTTTCCAAATCAAGAATATTAACCCTACAATATATAAAATGTCGATATAGTAATTTCTGATTTATACGGTAATAAATTTATGTCTATCGGCCCCACTCCCAATATTTCTGTAAATTATAAGTTAATGAACTACTTTCGTAACCATGAAAAATACAGAATAACGTAAAAACGCTACGCCTCGCCGCTGCCAGTGCTTAGTCTCTATTTAAAGTTACAAGATATTACGCTGTCCTTGCTAGTTGAAAACTTCGCAAAATCACACTATCCTTTACTGGCCTGGAGTGAAACTGGTTTTTCCTACGTCTATTTTATCGGTCATCTTAAGCCTCTTAAGCCGAGGCCCCTTGTAGTCTGTTTTGTGTGACTGAGTTGTTATTTTTGCTCAAATAATAAGTTTAAACCCTAAAACGTAACTTGATAATTACATAAATCTATTCAATTTTGTTAAGACGACTAGCTTAAGATCGATAAATTTGCTAAAATAAATTGACAAGGCATAAAATCTGTAGTATTAAAATAATGCATTCTCAATCGATTTATTATTTTGTAATGTTTGTCTGATTCATATAATATTATTCTGTGTTTTTAATATTGTTTTATTTTGGTAAACATTATCTTCTAAATTAATATATCATTTAATTTTTATTAAAATAAATATTGCGAGGAGGGGCTGATAGGGCACAATAATATGTCATTGTGTATTACCGTTTGAGTTTGACTTAATTTACCATGTCGTTAATATTCTTGCTTTTACAGTTTTATTTTATATAAAATGCTTTGGAAACCCATTAATTAATCATTATTTTGTATTCTTTATTGATTTATTTTGGTAAACACTTTTTGATCTACTAAGTTATTTTTTTATTTCACTTTTAATAGAAAATAATATTGGGAGTGGGAGCCGATAGCCCTAAGTGTATTACCGTCAGCCCCCACTTTTCACACGTGGGGGCCGATAGCCATAAGTGTATTACGTCGGCCACCATTTCTTAGACGTGGTGGCCGATAGCCATAAGTATTACCGTCTGCCCCTACGTGGTGGCCGTTCGTGGGGGCCGACGGTAATATATCGCTCAATAGAGTCTATTTTTTTCATGCAAAATCTTACAAGCCGTCACCATCTAAACATTTGCTCGGCGAACTTGCAGAGTTGCATCCCAAGCAACCCAGAAGGAATTTTGTGGGGTACATGAAAGGGTAGTATCCAAACAGCCGCTTATACAGAAACCTTAGAAATGCTTTTTGCACTTTCTCTAGAGCCTGTGCATATGTAGACTCATGCGGGCTCCATACACACGCACTAGTTTCAAGCTTGGTTCTTACAAGCGCTTTAAATATCAACCGGACCACATTGTCCTGGCGGAAGTCTCGAGCATTCCTTAGAACGAATCCTAGTCGTCTAAATGATTCCTTCGCCAAAGCATCAATGTGGTCATGAAATGTGAACTTACGGTCGAAAGTGACTCCCAGATCCTTCATAACAAGTATCCGGGTAATATCCTGGTTGTGAATTTTATATTCAAAGTTGATTGGGTGCCACATTCGACCGGAAGTCATAACGTAACATTTACTTATGTTAAAGTCCACCTTGTTGAGCCGGCTCCACTCATAAATGGCATCAACATCCTTCTGTAGTCTGGTGCAATCAGCTTCCGATTTTATTTCTCCATAGAGCTTGAGATCGTCTGCGTACAGCAGACTTCTTGCGTACTGAATGACTGCGGGCAAGTCGTTAACCATCAACTACATCACTACACATTTTTAAAGACCGTGTCAAGAATCTGTACTTGTCAAGTTGTTAATCTGTTGAATGTAATATAATATTTATTATTATTTTATGTTAACAGTAGGTGTATAAGTAAGTGTATTATTATTATTTTGTATGTATTATTATATGGTAATAAATATTTATGTAATTTGTATTATTCATTAGATATATGTAGGTATATTTTTTATAATTCTGCACACTACCATCCTTTGTAACGGCCTATGTGTCTCTATTCAGCCTACGGTTGCCTGGAAGAGATCGCTGCTTAGTGATAAGACCGCCGATTGTTCTATGTTAAAACTTGATTATTGTATCATCAATTTCATTTCTTGTGCAATAAAGAGTTTTCTATCTATCTAAAAACAGAAGGGGACCAATTATTGACCCCTGGCTCACTCCGGATCGCGTGTGGTAGGATTTGGACTCATAAAGACCGAGCCTGACGAACTGCGGGCGGTCGCAAAGATAGTCCGCTAATAGCCGGAGGAGACCTGGGGTAAAGCCTAGTTTTAGTTTTTAGTACCTAGTTTCTCCAACAGAACGTCATTGTTAACCCTGTCAAACGCTTTCCGGAAGTCGAAATAGAGCACATCTATCTGACGAGGGGTTCTTCTAGCCGTTTAGAGATGTAATCTACAAGAATTAGCAGATTTGTGTTAACTGATCTTTTGGCCTTGAAGCCTTGCTGTTCATTACACAAGTACTTTTCCACTTGCGCATATATGCAATTGTGCAATAGACTCTCAAATATCTTCGAAGGCGATGACAGTATGGCAATGGGACGGTACTCTTCTACCAAAGATCGGTTACTGCTTTTTGGTATTGGAGTTACTCTCGATACCTTCCATTGAGAAGGAAAGATCCATAGTTATACAACAACATACTTGTCTACTCCTTGTTTTCCATTACTGTCCATCCAAAGGTTGTCTGGAAGAGATCGCTCTTAGCGATAAGACCTCCCATTGTACTTATTCTAAAGAAATGTTTTATGTGTAATGATATATTTTTAAGGTGCAATAAAGTATTATCTATCTACAGATTTATTGCAAGTACTTACCTACCTTGCAGACTTATCTGCATACTCTTTTGAACACAATAACTCATTGTACTTTATTTGCCTTCCTCAGTAGCAATCCCGAGATTCCGGGCGCACGGCGTCATTGAAATACGTCGTAACGTTAAAAATGACGTGCGGGTAGATGCATAAACTAAATAAGACGCGGCATATTGTTCCCTGACGATCGCTAAGGTGAACGCTGCGCGGTTGTCGAGTTCGTTTCCATTGTGTGACATGGAAAAGAGAAAAAAGAACAAGAAACCCGACTGCGAACAAAGCTATCGACCGTCAAAATTTTCAAATCGATATACTTAGATCCTAAACGGTCATCCGAAATGTAAAATGATAAGAGAAACCTAAAGATGATTTTCAAATACCTACCTATTCAATGATACCCTACTTAACTTAGTTCGTCCACTTTCATTTTATTCTTTTTCACAATTTGGCGTCTGGTTATCGCCATATTGAAGTTCGATTACTGCCATGCGTTTAGTAGCACTCGCAAGATTAAGACAAATCGGTCCACGCGTTTGGTCTATAGAGCGCCACGTAGGAATAAATATACATACATAGGATGCGATAAAAACAATACCCTCTGCGCAGTCGGGTAAATAGCTTAATATTTTGCTAGCGTAAAGGATGTCCCTCAAGTCAATAGATATTCCGATGAGCGCTGATGCACCAGGCCTTGACTCTCTTGGTCAAAGGCTCCAGGGTCATTAAACTTGCATGACCTCTTTATTCATCATATTTAATGTATTCAGCTCATTATTATAGGACTAATAAAAAACGAGTAGATTCCACGCGGAAAAGTTATTTAGAAATAATATTCGTCGTTTCCTATCTGCCAGTGGAAACAGGAGCAAGTTCTTCGGCCTAGCCGTGTGCATGCCCGTGCCTGCGCGGCATTGTATGGCGGATTAAAAATAATACCGGCGCGAACAGTGCATGCGGCTTTAGCGAAACGTATCGAAACTATGCAGTAGGTCAACAATGCACAAACAACGGTTTCATTTTGTAAGTACTGGACTAGACACGGGTAATTCAATGTTGAGGATTCCCTCAACTCATAACCATACCCTAGATAAGTATATCATTTCGAATGAAAATATTGTTAGGAATATATTTCCAATGGTTCCAGCATGGGTAAGCTTTCAAACTACAGGCATCTGCACTAGCTGCATTTAACGCTAAAGAAAGATAGAAAAAAAGTATAAGTGCAAAAAAATAAAGAATGTAACGCTGACGTGTACGTCTACGTAACTATAATAATTTAAGGTTTTTGTGCAAATAACAAGCTAGTTCAGCATATACTGCAAGTTTTACGGCGCTGATTTTCATCTTGCTCCTTATTCACTTAACTATGCTACATGCAGGCTGGTTGAATGAAACGTCAGGGCAGTTTTGACTGTTATTAAAATGTATATTATAGCTATTTCATTCAAGGTATTAGGATATGCTCATACACAATCATACACAAGCTCAGAGTTGCGCAGCGTGCAATGCGTGCGTAAGACCTCCCACACGATGGATCGACGACATTGTAGCCATGCAGGAAGTCGTTGGATGGAGGCGGCACAAGATCGCTCGTCGTGGCGCTCTTTGGGGGAGGCCTATGTTCAGCAGTGGACTTCAAAAGGTTGAAATAATGATGATGATTGGGATATGCGTGCAGCCAGTCAAGTCGAGCCCGACGCTTTCAGTTCGCATAAGTCCCGTTCGCGTTTGGACTTACAGATGCGAACGGGACAGATATCTTGAGGACATACACCACAATAGCGGCCGGCACTGATGTCTTCCGGCAAGTGGCATCTGCAAGACTAGGGTTTCGCCCCTTACTGCTTCTTTTCTCTGTACGGTCGTCACTTCAGGCTTTACCGCTGTGATATGACGTGATCTCCGCGCGTTGTTATCTGCTATGATCTGTGAGGAATATGATTTATTATATCTTCTAACATGTGGGTCACGGTGGGAGTTCCGGGTATTGTGGTCCCTGTTGTTCCAACGACTTCATAAATAGGTACCGATAACGCAAAAAAAGTTGTTGTTTGATCTCCGCTGGGTTTCTTAATTTTAATCTTCAGCTGACCGGCTTTTTTTTCTGAGTTGTTATGTACCTAACAATTTTTGACAGATTTTCTTTCCTACAGTGTTTCCTCCTGGGTCGTTTTGGTTGCGGGTATGAACCTGAATATTTGCCTAACTGATCTCTGTCTGGCTATTCAATTTTCCATGGAAGTACGTTTATATACTTAGATTACAGTTTCAAAATAAAAAGTGACATAATAAATCAACTGATCCTAGTGGTAGTTTCTTATCAATTCTTGCGAAGTTAACTGACGATGTGGTAAAAGGACTATCTACTGCAGGAACACCACGGAAATGGGCTTGGCAACAGACTGCATCACATGACTAAAAATATTATCTTCAAGTTGATATCATATGATATTTTACTATAACAAACACGTGTTTTTATTATGTTTTATTAAGAAATTGATAAGCATCTTTACATCTCATAAAGTTATTATTAAACATGCTAGCTACAGTGAAAGTTCAAAGCCCAGACAATCGGGCGTTAACAAATTAAAGAGATA
This sequence comes from Alsophila aescularia, assembly GCA_946251855.1. Taxonomy (NCBI): domain Eukaryota; kingdom Metazoa; phylum Arthropoda; class Insecta; order Lepidoptera; family Geometridae; genus Alsophila; species Alsophila aescularia. The sequence continues at coordinate 60,381,249 of OX276380.1, read as the reverse complement.
TATATATATATATATATATTTATAATATATACTATGTATTGTATACTTAGGCTTGCTTCACACGTACCACAACTACAACCACACCACTTAGACGGGTGCTAATTTGTATGAAAATGATTAGTTTCATTCACACGGACCACATTTTGCGACGGCGTTTGATCGCGTGGGCGATACCGACCACATCGCTACCACAACGGAACCACCAGCGACACCGCGCACTAGCGGCCGGCCACATCGCAAACACAACATTGCGTGCATGAGTTCGTTCATTCAAGGCGTGTTTTCTCTACGAAAGCCGGAGTCGATCTGTCTATCTACAAACAACAACCACAACGCACCCACATCGCAACCACATCGACATTTTGCAGTTACCACAACGCAACTGCAGAAACGGTAGCCAGCGCTGTAAAATGCATCTCTGGCGATTGATGTAACACACCTCTTCTTCACCTTTTGACACATACTTATCTGAAAACAGACCAGGATAGTAAGTAGAGAAATATGCCTTGCAAAAGATGGTGTAGCAATGATTTTTCACATATTTGTTTAGGTCTAAACTCTGATGAAAAATCCAAATTTTCGACCTTTGTGAGGTGGTAGCGTGACCCGTCATCTTGAATTGAAGGAGCCATAGTTTTTTTCTACATAGTTCTTTAACAGTTAATTAAAGATTTCGCTTCTTGTAACTTTTTACCTGTTAGACTTACAGAACAACTGTGAATGCAAAAAAATTGCAAATATTTTCTTCATTATACTTTTAATAGACACAATTGTCATAAAGCTAACTGTTAAAGAACTATTTAGAAAAAACTAATTTTGACCCCTTCAATTCAAAATGGCGGCTAAGGCTCCCCCCCCCCCCCCCTCGAGGTCGAAGATTTGTTTTTTTCGTTAAGACCTCATAACTAAGCAATACAAATCAAAACATCTTTTACACACCATTTGTAGGGCAAAGCTTCATATTTTCCCCCAATGACTGGCCTATCAGTCGCAGTGACGAGAAGGCGCTTACTTAATCTTCGCGAAATGCTGATGGTGAGAGTGAGTCCAAGTTTATTTTACATGTGATCTCCGTTTTATGCCCAATGTTTATGCAAGTAGGAAACTATTAACTACGACGCGTATTTCTTAAAAAAAACCTTGTAAGTGCATGACACATCTACATACTTACGTAGAAAGTCTGATTTACATAGTTGTATCACAACAAACCGGTTTGATTATATTAGTGCATCTATAAAATAGAATTTTACTTTTACAGCCGTATTCACAAACAATACTTGCCTAAGTAAAGCAGCGACACTATGCGAAGTAAGCCATTTCACTAAGCGTTCTTCATTGCGAGCCTTCTTCTAATTCACAAACTATACTGAGTCGACTCTTTACTATGAGAACGCAGAGCGTCCAATACTGCGCTCTGATTGGTCCGTGTAATATTAGGTATGTTCATTCTTTTTTGGCAGCTCGGCACTATGCGTTGCTTAAAACAGCTACTTTACGAAAGCGCTGTTTCAAGTGAACGCACAGTATTACGCACTCAAGTGTCGTTTATGAATAGGGTTGTAGGACCCTGTGCGTTCGTGAGCACTGTGACACCTCATAGTAAGGTTTGTGAATACGGGTGTAAGATATCCCAGTCTAATTTTCTGTTCATTGTTCAGTTGTTTATGTCTGTTGGCGGGAAAAAATCGTTTGCTGTTTGGCGATGTAAGATTTCAGCGCCCGTTGAGTTTCGACTTCAATTGGGACTATGGAATGTGATAAAACTGGATGGGAACTATCTATAATATCTACATATATAATTACACTTACTAACATACTATGCATACAGCTGTAGTGTCCTGTTTAGTAGCTTTCTAAAGCTGATCATTTCAATTTAGATTCTCAGCCAGCTATGGAAACGGGCTATTACTCGGGATTTCTCTAAAGGATCGCATCCGAAACGAGGTGATCTGGCAAATGGCGAAAGTCATCGATAGCTCGAAGAATTGCTGATCACATCACAATATCAGTTTTTGGGCATGGACCGATGAGGCCGATAGCCGATGGGGTAGGTGAGTTGTTGAGTGGAGACCGCGTATAGGTAAACGAAGTGTTTAATCGACACCGTCCGGTAAGAAGGAGCGACGGCTTGCGTAGAGTAGCTGGCGGCAATTACATGAGGAGTGGCGAAGATTGGGCTCAGTGGCGCGTATTAAGTGAGGCCTATGTTCAGCAGTAGCCTATGGCCTATGTACAACTTAGATAGTCAAATTGATTCCACAGATTAATACAGTTGTACCATCAGAGATGGAATCTACGCCATCAGATTGAAAAGGAATAACAAAATCAATATTACTATCACTATACTAGATCGTAATGAAATAGTAATCGTTTATAATGTCAATCCACTGTCCGTCCTTGTTATATCATAACACAATGACAAGGATGGACAGCGCATTAGTATCGCTATCGCTATAGCCTTGCTGTCACGATGCAGTGCCACGCAAAAATTGGCAGTCCAACTCCCTTGGTGTCACTGCAATTGTTATTGCGGCGCTTACCATTAGAAGTAAGTCCATGATCATGCATGATCAGATCAACCCTATTAATCTAGATTCAAAATCACTACCGCCGGTACAGTATCCATCCAGCATTCTTGTAGAGCGCTCGTATTGGCTGTCAGCCAGCAGTCTAAACGCTCTCTACTGAGATTTACCGTCCGAATAGAATCGACTTCCGAACTGCAGCCCTGTACTGGTATCCTCACCACATTACTGTATTGCTCTTTAACTGTGGCTCTTAGGGCTATTGCGGTTGGATTTTTAATCTTTAAAGGCTTACTGAGAGTACAATATGGAGGTAAGACTGCTCCACTCTTGTATAATACAGGTAAATACTGTGTAAAGGCTAACTTTTTGTTTAGTTTTTTTATCATGCCATTATTTTTGTAAATATTAATATATATTTTAATATTTACAAAAATACTTTTCAACAACATTTTCATGCCAGCCCAATAAAGCTTTACCGATCTTGATTAATTTAATAATGTATCTTAACAATGTATACTTTAACAATTATTAACTGCGATTATTGAAAAAATATATTGTAGGTATTTCAGATACCTACAATAGCCATTCGCAAGCCTGATTGCTTCACGTTAATGTCATATTAATGTTACTTTTAGATTTATTATTGATTATATATTATTATGTTTAATACTACTTATATTTATATTACCATAATATCTAAGTTTTTTTATTTTTTTTATTAGTGTATTCTTATATTTATATTTAAGTAATATATTAACCTAATGTTGTGTTTTTACTATACAGTGTTGTATACACCTGTAATTGATTGGTTCACCTAATCTGTATGTACCCTTATCCTAAGCTAACTATTAATGTTTTGTGAATTGTTCATTGGTGTGTCTAAATGAATAAATAAATAAATAAATAAATAAATACCTACCTAGTTACTTATCCATACCAATATATAAAAGTGAAACGTTGTCTGTTTTTTCTTTGTTTGGGGAGTGTTGACGTGATAACGGCTGGAAATGGAGATAGCTTATACCCTAGAATAAAACATGGGATACTTTTTATCCCGGAAAATAAAGGGTTCCTGTGGGATAGGGATTGAAAGTTATGTCACAGTATCATTGCACCAATCGATTGTGTTGGCGACACGGATCAAATCTTAAAAAGAAAATATGTGTATGGCAAAATAAAGATTATATTTTAAATAGGCGTAATTTTTATAGTTCCAAACCCCGAGAGTCAAAATAAAGCCCAATTATTGCGCCTACATATGAATGAATCTGTTGTCCCGTAATAGGCAGACATGAGTTATTATGTTTTAGGGCGAGGAAGGCGAGCGATGGTAGCCTAATGGTTTAAAAGTGCAACTTAGAATCCAATGATACCGGGTTCGATCCTATATAAGTTATGTGCGGTTTTCCTTCGCTCCGTAGGGCACTTTAAACTGTTCGTCCCAGCTGTTATTGATTAAAAGCTGTCGATAAGCCATAGCAGAGGCCTGCCCTTGGGCCACAGAATAAATAATAGTTCGAGCGGCCTGAAAAACTCTGACACCAGAGGACAGCACTACCTCATACGACTAAGAAACAACACTAATAAAACAAAAGTTCACACAATTATTATTTTCTATTATTTTTGTTTTTGTACTATACTAGTGGCTCTGTGAGCTGTAGACCTCGCGCGTACAAACTTTTTGAAATACAATCTAGGGGTGCACAGTAGCGCCATCTAGTAAACCTCATTTTAAAACTAACATTAGGGGGGGATATACGACGTTGACCTTGCTCGATTGGGAAAATGCCCCGCGCAGGCCCCGCACCCCCTAACAAAAGTTACGCCAGCCGCGCGCTCTCTACCACAGCCTTTGTAAATAGCATACTCTATCGAATAGTACCTACCTAATTATTATGTTTACGTTAAATAGTGTTTTGTAGTATTTCATTTTCTGATTCTCGTGTTACTGCTGAACGGACCTTCCTATAACCTTGAAAAAAACGCATGTTACGTAATCTTGAGTTTCGTGAAAAATATAAAGCCTTCATAAGAGAGTACATAAAGATGAATCATATGTCCCTCCTACCACGTGACACGCAAGCACTTTTTCATCCCCCACCGTCGAGTCTTCAAAACTACTGGAGAAAATTCGGAAACTACTTACGGAGAAATTTAAAAAAATCGAGTTGTATTTAATGGATCCTCCCCCACCACGAACCGCGTTTCACTAAATCAGTGTCTTCACACTGGCCCTATACTGCAGAGTGATATTACCCTTATCCTTTTAAACTTCCGGCGGCACTTAGTAGTTTCTGTGACGGACATTCGTATGATGTTTCCAATGTCTTGGATACATCCTGCGGATCGTAGATACCAGTTGATCTTTTGGCGAGAGTCCCCCTCTGAGCCTCTCGTTACTTTTGAGCTAAATACGAATACCTACGGTTTAAGATCGAGTCCTTACTTAGCGATTAGAGTTCTACATGAACTAGCAGAACAAGAACGTCATTGGTTCCCTCTCGCGGCTGAAGTCCTGACCAATGACCTGTATGTCGATGACTGCCTTTCTAGTGCATCAGACCTGAAATCAGCACGTGAGCTGAAGTCCTAACTCGAGGGTATCATGGCACCTGGCGGCTTTGAACTTCGAAAATGGAGTTCAAACTGCCCTGAGTTCTTAGACGATCTACCTAGTGACCACCTACAAAATCCCCATCAATTTGCTGATTTGGAAAATCCCCAAGTTGTTCTCGTTCTGGGTGTGCAGTATAATCCTGTGACAGATACCTTTTCCTATAAATTCTCTATCAGGCTGGAAAAGTGCGTAACTAAGCGTACTGTCCTGTCCCTCATTGCCCGAACCTATGATCCATGTGGCTGGATCTCTCCTGTTGTCTTTAAGGCCAAATTCTTTGTCCAAAAACTTTGGTTGTCAGGTCTGAGTTGGGATGATCTTCTTCCACTTATATTAAATTAGTGTCCATACCTCGTCGTATTTTTCCTTCTGACTGTGTTTCGTATTCCTTGCATGGATTTACATCGACCGATCTTAAAGCATAAAACTCACATGGCAATGCCTCCGTCCACCTCCTAATGTCAAAGACAAAAGTTGCTCCTGTCCGAGCTCGTCTCACAATTCCTAAATTGGAATTGATGGAAGCTGTGCTCCTTACAAAATTGATTTCGCACATTGTCCTCTGCCTTCAAAAGTCAATTGAGCTAGAATCAATACATAGTTGGACGGACAATCAAATTGCCTTAGCTTCGCCTCCACATATAAATACGCCTCCACATACTCATCAGACCTTCGAAGCTAACAGAATTTCCCAAATAGTCAGCACAGATCTTCAATCCACCTTTCGTTTCGTCCCAGGAGATCTAAATCCTGCTGACTGTTATTCCCGTAGCCTATCAGCTACTTCGTTAGTTGACCAACCCCTATATGGTGGTCTCCAACCTGGCTAGCTCAGCCGCCTCACCTTTGGCCTGTTAGCAAAGAACCCTTACCTCGTGACTTACCTGGAATACTCTGCTTGCTGGTTGCTACAGAACCTCCACCCCCTGACCCTTCCTTCCTACTAGAACGTTTCAGTTCTTATCAAAAGCTTATAGATGTTGTAGGCTTCATGTTGAGATTTGAGTTTAACGCTAAAAAACCTAAATCGCGTCGTAAAGATCCCTCCCTTTCTGCTGTAGAACGAAAAGATGCCCTACTATTTCTCTTTAAAATCGTTCAAAGATCCGATTTTCCTGAGATAATTATAAACCTGCGGTATAACTAATCCACTCGAACGGCTGTTAGACGCCTCTCTTCCTTCCTTGATGAGCATGGTTTAATCAGAGTTGGAGGTCGTCTACGAAACTGATTTACCTTATGACCCATGTCATCCTTACATCCTGCTTAAAGGCGGTCATTTTGTACACCTAATTGTAAGTAATTTTCATGTAGAGAATGAACATGCTGGTCTTAATGCCCTACAAGCTATCTTATCCCGAGAATTTTGGATCCTATGTGCCCGACGCCTAAAAGGACATATAATTTTCATGTGTTTGCCTTGTTACCGACTGACTCCTAAAACTTACTCCTCTCCAATGGGTGACCTCCTACGAGACCGTGTAACAAAATTTCGTGCATTCCAAGGTGTCGCAACGGATTTTGCAGGCCCGTTCTATACTAGAGTCAAAACCTTCAGGAATAACAAAGTCGTGAAATCCCACCTTTGTGTTTTTGTGTGCCTAACTAAAGCTGTCCATCTCGAAGTAGTTTCTGACCTTACCTCTGACGCCTTCATAGCAGCCTTGTCCCGTTTTGTGTCCCTTAGAGGCGTCCCAGATCATATACGGTCAGACAATGGCCGGAACTACGTGGGAAGTAATAATTATTTACGGGACGTTTCTAAGACCCCCCTAGGTCATGAGATGTCTAATATGAAAATGGCGGTATAATATGGATGTTTGGCCCCCCTTCTTGTTCCCATTGGAATGGGATCTCAGAAGCGGCTACGAAGTCGGCCAAGGTCCTGTTAAAGCGTATTTTAGGTGAAACCCCCCTTACATTTGAGTAACTAACAACGGTGTTTACAAAGATTGAAACGGTATTAAATAGTCGTCCCCTATGTCCCATGTCATTTGATGACCCTAGTAACATGGAGATCCTTACCCCCGGAAACTTCCTTATCGGTCAACCCCTTACTGCTTTACCTAAATTTCCTCTCACTGATATCAAGGTTTCCAGACTGAAAAGATTTCATATTATTCAGCAAATAACCCAAAATTTCTGGAACCGCTGGCATAGCCAATAGCTATCCACCTCGCAGTCCCGAGATCATGCCAGAAGTGGACTGACCCTTGTAAACCTCCTACCACAGATGAACTTGTCCTAATTAAGGATGATAACCTACCTCCCATTGAGTGGCGACATGGTTGCATCCTAAAACTATACACTGGAGATGACAATATTATTCGTGTAGTAGATGTGCAGACTCTAACAGGAGTTTGTAGGTACTAAGGTGGTTCGCCTCCCCCTAGATTAGCCCTCTTTTTCGTAAACCTCTTAGGTTTATGGCGGAGTAAATATATACGCCACATCTCTAAAAACTCAATTAGCATTCTGCAACAATAAAGTCCCATCCCTACATTCTAAATAATCGCCCTTGACTTGATCCTATCATCGTTGATCAGTGCACCCGAGCGGACCTGTGCACGATCTTCTAGCTTTTGGGAATTCTTACCGTCGGGATCCGATTGTGTCTACCCCCCGAAACGTGTGCCTTTTTTACGGTGAAAAGTCCTTCCAAAAAGGGAGACTACATAGGTGGAAGAACCTGTGAAATTTACCTGAACCATATACGTGAAGAAATAAAGTGTTTTTAAAGCGTTACCTAAGCGTGCCGGCCCGAAAGTTATCAAGTGATAAAACTGAGTTTTGCAACGCCTGCAAAAGGCGTTCCCCTTGATGCGCAGGAGTGCGCAGTGAAGCGCGCCTCCCGGCTGGTATTCTTATCGGCAGGTTGCCAGAGCGCGGCGCACATGAAAGCTCGGAACGTCGGACGACCATCCCGTAAGGGCTTTGAATATTTCCCTCTTCTCATTGTTGCCTGCTCCCTTTCTACATGGTTTGATATCCACCATTCAAAAGATATCTGGTAGCAGAACTCTGTAATTTCAATATCTCCCAAAGCCACTGCATACATAGGCTAAACACATCTTTTTATTATTCTGCCCAACAGGTGAAGGGAATTATTCATAAATCCCGGGCAATCTAAATTTTTCAATAGTTTTTGTCATATTGCACTTTTATATTGGGCATCGTCAAACATTTCGGGCAAATCTATCTATGTATATTCATCCATATCCATGCTTATAATACAGCAAAATGTACCAAAAAGTCTGTAAAAAGAAGATAAACAAAAAAAAGTCTAGAGTAGGTACTTAAAATAAGCTACTGAACAAGAATATAACATATTTTTAAATCAAGTCTGTCTTTTTGTCTGTATGTATGTTTGTTCGTGCATCACGTATGGCAACCAGTTAGGCCACGACGTAACGCCCGTAAAAGCTACTAGACAGATTGCGATGCGGTTTTCACTATTGGATTGGATAGCTTAGAGTTTGACTTAAAAACTTGGTATCTTAATCCGAAAATTAGATGCTGAGGGATCGATAAAAAACTATTAGACGGCTGAACGAATTTGAAGAAATGTAGTATTGTACTTTGTAGGTACTTTTGGTCCCTGGAATAACACGTATGAGTTACTTTTAAATTGAATGATCACGCGGGCAAAGACATCTACTATTAAATAAATAATAGCGAAATAAATTTTATTGATGATTCGGGATTTTCAATTACCTAGCCCATTGGTTTTAACCGAGCCTCTCAGGCCTTGAGCTGTAAGGAAACAGTTTTACTTTTCTCAGAGACGTGGTCGTCACCAAAACGTCTAGTCTGAAATTATTGTAAACATCCCGAATAATAAATGAAAAATTAGTGCTACTCCACAACTTTATTTCCTGCAAGAATTTAATATAACCATTCACATGGCACCCTACCTAACCAAGATTTTCTCGCTGCTCTCGCCGCGCTCCGGCTTGCCTTGTCATATGTCAGTCATCATTCGTCACGCATGGAGAGTGGACGTCAAATATGATGCAAGGGGAATCTGATTGCGTTCGTTTCGGAGGGTGCAATATTCAAATGTTGCGATATTGGATTTAGACATCAAGGTGTAGCTTCGAAATAAAGACAATAGAACGATGTTTAAGTAATAGAAGGGCCTATCTTGATGCCTAAGTCCCTTGCAAAAATGTGAAATATCATGAAGTTCCAATGAAGGAAACATAATTAAAAGAAGATGGTAGATCAAAAGTGTAATTTTTAGTAGAAAATCCAAAAATAATTACTTCTAACACGCGGTCTTTGGCAGTTTTTTAAATTGCTAAAAATGATGTCTTCAAGGTGTTAACTTTAAAAATTAAAGCAAAGCGATAACTTCAAAACAAACAATTCGACATCAAATTGCTTCAGTGGACTGAACGCGGCAACCGATATAAAGTGAAATAAAATACTGCTGACTTTCAAAGGAAGTTTGATTAAATACACATTTCCGAGCCATTTACTAATTGAAAATCTTCCGAACACAATTTCTTACAAAAATATCTTAAATTGAGTGCTACAGATGAAATTAAATTCATCAAGTTTGTCTATTGTATATGTTTGCACACCATTGTTATGGTAGGATGTACTGGACTTTTATAATTGTTATTACCATCTACTAAATTACTACATTCTTGTGAATAAATAATTCTGATTCTGATTATTATTCGTGCAGAAAATTGAGCATTTGTAGGTGTAAAGGTTTTATCAAGAAAACAATCACTGAGACATTTATTGCATCCGTGTTAAATCTAGTGGCTCTGTGAGCTGTAGACCTCGCGCGTACCACCTTTATTGCAAACAATCTAGCGGTGCACAGTAGCGTCATCTAGTTACCTTATTGTACAACTAACATTAATAACCAAGGTGCTCCATGAAACCCTACCTAGTAGGCAAAGGGCTGATTCCACTGGTAGAAACCTAAAAGTAAGAAATTTACTGCATTTTGAGGAGCTATTCTGCTCATCACGCCGAAAATCATCAGATCATCAGATCTTCACCAAATTTTTATGATACTAATTTTAAGTTACTACCTTTCAAATAAAAAAAGAACCATTGAATTTGGATTTATTAAGGGGGAGATATTTAGTAGCCCCCTTTTTACCCTTTTTTGGGGGAAAATCCCCGACGACTAAAAATTCTAAAAATTCGCTTAACCTGTATGCCAAGTTCATCTAGATCGGTTGAGAAATGCGACCTGTGGAGGAGAACAGCCGGACAGACATCCGGCCATACGAAAGAATTTTTGCCCAAGCCATGCCCAAGTTAAAACACAAACGCTTCGCTCGCGCTTCGCTCGGTCAATTAGCTAAATACGCATTATTAGAAAGAAAAACGAAATACTACCTACACCTGTGACGAGGTCAAAACCTCTTTCATAATAATACTCATTTGATCTCTTAATTCTTTCATAAGCCATTTCATTCCATTTTGATAGTTTGTCATTATTAATTCTAAATTCAAATAACCTATCATTCCGACATTGATTTTGAGCAAACCGAATTTCGCAAAATAATATGTTATAAAATACCTAATTAAGTTCATTACAACTGAAGATTTTAAATATATATAATAATACCTTCGTAAGCCGCAGTTTATGATCATCTCCTCCTGTTCCTGTGCTGCTAATTGTTCCTGAATCCTGACCTTTTGTGTTGTCCACTGAGGCTTGGTCCCTGGGCTGGTGGAGCAAGCCCAAGCCCTGGACCGCCTCGTGACAAACCTACCTAAAATTCTGGCACCTGGTCTAAAAATAAGTAAGTAGGTAGATGTACTTACTTATTTTTAAACCAGGAAACTGTCTAGAGTCTGCCATGCAGATAGCTGCAACCTTTCAGTCATACTGAAACTGTCTAGAGTCTGCCATGCAGATAGCTGCAACCTTTCAGTCATACTGAAACTGTCTAGAGTCTGCCATGCAGATAGCTGCAACCTTTCAGTCATACTGAAACTGTCTAGAGTCTGCCATGCAGATAGCTGCAACCTTTCAGTCATACTGAAACTGTCTAGAGTCTGCCATGCAGATAGCTGCAACCTTTCAGTCATACTGAAACTGTCTAGAGTCTGCCATGCAGATAGCTGCAACCTTTCAGTCATACTGAAACTGTCTAGAGTCTGCCATGCAGATAGCTGCAACCTTTCAGTCATACTGAAACTGTCTAGAGTCTGCCATGCAGATAGCTGCAACCTTTCAGTCATACTGAAACTGTCTAGAGTCTGCCATGCAGATAGCTGCAACCTTTCAGTCATACTGAAACTGTCTAGAGTCTGCCATGCAGATAGCTGCAACCTTTCAGACATACTGAAACTGTCTAGAGTCTGCCATGCAGATAGCTGCAACCTTTCAGTCATACTGAAAATCAAGAATATATATATATACAATAACATTTTATTAGTTTTGAGCAAGCCCCATGAGCCTAACTTTTTTTGTGGGCCATAACGACTAGGTACACTAGAATATATAATTATTTTTTCGTAGGGTGAAAATACGGCCCTTGGGCCGAGTATGTATCTAACTATTTCTGAGCTAAAATAGAATTTTAAGTTTAAATAGTTGAAATTCGGCCGGCACCGGCGAGCCGAATAGGTATGCGGACCGAAATTATCCCCGTCCCTCATGCCCATAGTTTTTCTGTTGCACACTCACTTTTCTGTAACGACATAAATATAATGTGATTAATCAACACCTATGACGTGCTATGAGCTATGAGGCTCATTGGGGATGACACTAGTAAGCTTCAATGTCTGGCGTATCGAAGTGAGGTCGCAAGCCTGTCGGAATTCTACAGATTGCAATGTAGAGAGTGTGCACAAGAACTGCACAATCTGATTCCCCCATCACCTTTCCATCACCGTACGATTAGACGATCGGCAAAGCGCCACCCTTTTATTGTCGAAATACCTTGCACACTAACGAAGCGTTACGCTTCTTCATTTATAATAAGAAGTGCAAAGGAGTGGAATGCCCTGCCCTCGTCAGTGTTTCCGGTAAAATATAACCCAGTTGTGTTCAAATCAAGAGTGAATAGGTATTTACTAGGCAAGCATGCTACACCTTCAACCACATCATCGCTTTTCATCGGGTGAGATCGTGGTCAAGCGATTGGAAAGTACGCAATAAAAAAAAATGAGATCTCTTGCACGACACTACTCAAACTCTTTATTATGATGATTTTTAAAGCAATAGCGATGGTGGCCGAGTAATATGTGTGATTCGTTATCCACCGACACCAGGATTGATCTTCCGCCCTTTGGAGATTTTACATCGTTCCATGTTTCGGAGGACACGTTTAGCCGTATCGGTGGCTATACTTACAATTAGTAGCCTTGTAAACGACGAGGCCCTTAAGGGGCCTGAAAAACTGACACCAGCCGAGGTCGATAGGTACTCATTCGACATATAAGTATAGTTTTTGAGTCCCATAAATTTGTATCTAACTAATTACTGCAACCAGTGCTCTACAAACTAGATCATTGACCTAGTTAACTGCTTACATAATTCTGTTTGACGAAAATTACAGAGATTCCCACGGAATAGCTTAGAAACTTCTTTCGTTTGATTACAAAATATATCATTCCAATCACACACAATGTCATTAATACGGTTAACAAAAAAAATTGGTACTATAATCAATGTTTATCACTTATTCACTGATCATTAGCCGAATCATGCGCCAAATGTTTTCTATTGGACTCAACATTTCGCACCGCGAATTATTAAATGGGTGGCCTGGAAAATAATCTATCCTCCGCGTCAAACATTCCTAGAGTAAACAGCAGAGGATATTTCAGATAGGACAATTATTGGTTCTTGAGGCAACTGGTGGCACATGACATATTTTGTGATTTCCGCTATTGTTATCAAAATTTTACATGACCTAATGTCATAATATAATTACTAATGTACGTATCATTATAAGATGTGATCGTGACTAGTTAAGAGGTATCGTTAATTAATCAACATACATTTAAGCATCAAGTTAATTACGTCCATTTATATAACGCCTCGTTGCGTTGTATTTGTGTCGTAATTAATTTCTCAAGGCCTATAGATAACAATGACAGGTTTATATTTGATTTTGTACATAAGATAGTTCGTTGCGAGTATGATATTTTGTTCGCAAGAAAATCATGTTTCCATCTACGTAATTTTCATAATTTTCTAATCCTTACAGTTAATACCAGGCTCCATAAATTTAAGGGGTTTTTCCATAAATATGCTGGCTCAACCACAAACCTGATAAATGTGAAACTTAACATATCTCTTAGAGATCTTTTTTTCTCCGTGATCAAGACAAAAACGTGATTAACATAATTTATTCGATACATTTTCATATCAAAAATTACGTTATTTTGAGTAATATTTTCATTTTTCTACTAGATAGCTTAAGCTTGATATCTACAATAAATCTCACAGCAAGAAAATATAGTTTAATATTCACTATCAAGACAAAATTTAAATTATTAGCCTGGCAATAAAATAAATAACTTTTAAGACTTAAGTCATTTAGTTCCGAGCTAAAGTGTGTTCAAACAGTGCTCACGATATTCAACCTTGTTACGCAGGCACTTCAGTGCTTGTTGCGGGTAGCGGGTGGCAGAGTATAGAGTCTGAGCTAGAGTGGGAAAATTATTAATATGGAGCTTGGTATTAACAATCATTATTTATTTTCTTTATGTCACACGATACTATTAGATAATCATATAGCTCGTTTTATATGGTAGGTATTTTTCTCACTATTCTGGTTCTTAGGCTTCTGTATCACCTGTTCCTAATTTACTAATCTCCGTAGTTAACAATCAGTAGTATTAATGGGCGCGCGGTCGCGTCACGCCTCCCATTTGTTACCGGTTGTGTAATGCAATATTTCCATGCAATTTCCCGTATTGTTATGAATTTAGTCTAACCATTAATTTAATATGACTTTCACATACGGATTTTGCATAATAAGCGCTTAACGTTTTACAGAATTAAAGCTATTCGCAGGACAAGTACGCTTACAGTACCTACCTACATGACAAAAATCAATTTAAACAGAAATCGGCTACAATTAATTAAAACCAGCCAAGTTACCCGAGTGTTGAACCTGGAACGCAACCACAACCATACCACAGCGGCATAAATCCTTTTTAGGCTACATATTCAATCACCGTGAGTTAGTTAGGTCAAAAGCTAGCACAGCCAGTAAAACTAGAAATAAAACTGCCACCACTAGATTTTGTGACTTTATTATTATATCAGACGCTACTGTCAGACCTGCGTTATTATTTATTCTGTGCCTGCGTCCAATACCTGTCACGCGGAAAACTCCAGGTGTCGATGACGTACTCATCCGATTATTTCGTCGCCTGGTCCCGTGCCGCGACTCTGCCTTTTTTGGGATTGTTTGCAGCGTTGATGGGTGAAGGCTAATTCGCTGGAATTTGAACAGGTTCCTGTAAAGTAAAAGCATTCCTGTGTACTATTTATTATTATGCATGGTAACAGACTGTTTATTATTATGCATGATAACAGACTGTTTATTATTATGCATGGTAACAGACTGTTTATTATTATGCATGATAACAGACTGTTTATTATTATGCATGGTAACAGACTGTTTATTATTATGCATGGTAACAGACTATTTCAATAACGTAGCCATTTATTTAACTTGGTCGAATCATCCAATGTCATGTCTTCATAATAGTTAGGTAGTTTTTAACCCCCGACGCGAAAAGAGCTGCTCTCTTTTCGCGTCGGGGGGGTTATAAGTTTTGGGTGTGTCTGTCTTTGGTATCGAAGCTCCAGAACAAATGGACCGATAATGATGCGGTTTTAACTTCAAATCAAATCAAATCAAATCAAATCAATAAAGTATTTGCTTCATCATCATCAGCCTATACTTGTCTACTGCTAGGCCTCTCATAGGCACGCCACTAAGCTCGCTCTTCATCTGTCCTCATTCATTCATTTATTTATTTGCAAGAAAACACATGGGGTCTTAAAATTACTCGTAAATATAAAGTAAAGTGAATTCAACCTGCATGCAGATCTTAAATGCGAAAGTAACTTTGTTTGTTACGCTTTCACGCCGTAACTACTCAACCGATCATTATGAAATATTGCACACATATTGTCAGGGGTACAGAAAAGGACTTAATTATGGTACCATTAATCACGATTTAGGAAGAAATCATTTTTATGATAAAGTCAAAATTGATAAATTTGCATGGGAATTGTCACATCGATGTCAGAATGACAGAGTGTCAAAGTGACAGGTGTCAAATTGATAGGTTTGAAAGTGACAGGTGTCAATGCGATAAACAGTAGTCCGCGCGGGCGAAGTCGCGGGCGAAGTATCTTATATATATAAAACGAAGTCGGGTTTGGTGTTTGTTCGAACACTTATAACTCGAGAACCGCTGGACTGATTTGGATGAAATTTGATACCAGGTAGCTTATATCCTGGATTAACTCATAGGCTACTTTTGATCAATAAATAGGGAAAAAAATGTTATCGTTTTCTTAAGGACTTGAAAAATAAAAGAAAAAAGTATTTCTAAGTAACAGGAGAGCAGAAACACTTAAGAAGTTGCGAGACACAAAATTGACAAATAAAGTTATTAAAAGTGAGTATACCTCCCCATGAAAAATAAATAGTGTGATTATATTCAAAAAATGTATTTCAAAGTACCAGGACAGCAGAAAGTCTAAAGAAGTTGGAGATACATTGACAAATAAAGTTATTAGAAGTGAATATACCTCCCCATGAACATTAAATATTGTGATTAAAAATTAAAATAAAAAGATTATACTAAAAAAAAAAAAGTACCAGTAGAGCAGAAAAACTTAAGAAGTTGGAGATATTACATCTATATAAATAAAAATGAATGTTGCTAAGCGCATAACTCGAGAATGGCTGGACCAATTCGGCAAATTGTTTTTTTTGTTTGTTCCTTAGGGTCCACGGAAAGTTTTAATACAAAAATAAATAAATAAAAATAATAAAATGCGTGGACAACAGTAAAAACAATACTTTTCTTTTTCCAAAGGAGCAGGTGTCAAAGTGAAACCCTAGGGATACAAGGAGGGAATTTTAAAAATTTATTTTCTAATTTGGTAGGAGTGGCAAAGTTTGACCGCGGGCGAAGCTGCGGGGCGTAGCTAGTATATAAATATATTCTATTACTATATTATTCTATACTTATTCTATATTTATTCTATTCTACTATAGGGTTTATATGATTTTTAGCAATAACGCTTGCTTAGCGAGAACATATCTAATCATTTTCTACTAAAGGAAAACTTTGGGTCACGGACGGGGTTCGAACCCGCGTTATTTCGTGCCTCTGCGCGGCACATGCCTTTACGAATTCGGCTACGTGACAGGTACAACGCCATTCAAATTTCTCCTTTAGTCTCTCTAAAATAAGGTAAGGTTTAGTCTCTCTAATGATAGGGTTATATAAATTTTCAATTTGTGTTTGTTGTTATAACATCGGCGATTGATTCTTACCAATTCTTATATTTATGTCAGCGTACAATAGTAAGAACCGTCAGTTTGAAATAAATCCGTCAAGATTGTAAACAGACAATAGTATATTACCGTGTGCCACTGTTTCTCATACTTGGGGGCAGATAGCCATTAGTGTATTACCGTCGGCCTCCATTTCTTATACGTGGTGGCCGATAGCCATACGTATTACCGTCTGCCCCCACGCGGTGGCCGTTCGTGGGGGCAGACAGTAATATATCTCTTGAGCTCAGTGACGAGCTGTGTCGACTGTATACCCCGAACAATTGTTGTAGTAGATACAGGAGCTACAAGAGACGCAGACTATTTGACGTGCCTCACTGGCGCACATCTCGCGCGCCAATTCCCCTCTACCGCGCACCCTCTAATGATTGTAATTTCATTAATTTCATTATTGTAATTGGTGTTAGCCGTATTAATTAAATAAATAAATAAATGGAGTAACAGGTAGTATGTATTAGGTATTTTTGACCATCTTCATCATCAGTCTATACGTTCTCACGTTGGGAAAGGCTCTCAGGGAGAGCGTGGATGATTCTAGGCTCAGCATGCAATAGAAAGAAATAAAGAGAAAAATAAATAAGAGGAACTACCTTACGATGAATTATTTTGAAATTTTCGCTTACACATGTAAACTATTAGCGCCGCCTTTGTGGTGCCTTCTTACGTGAAACGGACCACGTAAGCCTGAACAACTCCTTGTGCCTTCTTACGTGAAACGGACCACGTAAGCCTGAACAACTCCTTGTGCCTTCTTACGTGAAACGGACCACGTAAGCCTGAACAACTCCTTGTACTTGGTTGTGTAAATAATCTTCTATTCAGCTTTTTGAGTAGGAATTCTCCAAAACACAGCTACAGTCGGCAGTAATAATACGCCTTTCTGTATTTTGCGGTAATATGTAGGGACACCATGCTGGACTATGCCGAGTGTAAAACCGTCTACTATGTATATTATGGCACAGAATAAATAATAGTACAAGTATTATTGTTGAAATAGGTACCTACACTTTTTTGCTATCTAGCCTGTAAGTCACTAATTTAATGGAGGTATGGGAAAGCGACAGTTAATATTTTCGAAAGCTACGCAACATTTAAAACAGCATTAATGTTTCCCGTCTTTACTTACTCCAGCTTTTAAAAACTTTCGCAATCACGCTGTACAGCGCTGCAGCCATTCTGATAATCACTGCAGCGCTTTCTGCGTAATCGTCGTTTTAGTTTCAAAAATGTTTCTCGATGGGTCTGAGTGATGCATTCGAAGGATTTTTGCGAAACATTATGACGGGAACCACAGCTCTGCCTATCGATAACAAAAGGATACAATTTTTGTTCTTGTTTGAGAAGTACGTGTCACCCATTGTATTCATTTGCCTAGGTTCCTACAGGTAGGTACTTAAGACAAATGAGTCATATACTTCCAATATCCGCTAACTCCACGTGAAACTTGTTTTCAGTACGAGCAAAAACCAGTTCCGTGGTCAATTGAACACTTTTCTAATGCAATGTTAGTGCTTTTATTAGACAATATTATTTTTATTTACAATTAACTCTCTTTTACGTTATTTTAATTGGCTAAAAGCATATTTTTTTTGTTGTTTCTGATGCAGTTGGCGGGTTTTGTAATTAATGGTTGGAGTTGGCGGATTTTGGTTCAAACTACATGTGGATTTGGCGGGAATTGTAACTAACCAACATTATATTTAGATACAGGGTGTTTTTAAAAAAATACAGTGACTTTTATTACTACTTTATTCAAAATTATTATTAATTTCAAAGAATTACAAAAATAGTCGAGAACGAAAAAATAATAGAAAGTTAAACAAATCTATCATTTTCTTCAATTATTTCGCACGCATAGTCATTTTCATCATTATTTTGATCTTCATTGCTGTCATTAAGAAAAGCCTGCTCAGCACTATAGTAAAAACTTAAATCTGGCAAGTCCCGCCAATTTTCTCCATAATGCTTCTGCAGTAATTTACAAACATCGTTCACTTTTTCCTTTTTCATATGTATGCCTACAGGTAGAACGATGGGCGTTATGTTACATACAGATTTGTTTTTTTTTGTAACAAGCTTTTTATCATTTCTTTCGCTCTTGTAATTTTCTTCTCCTTGAATAGAAACATTAGTTTTTCCCTTAAATAACAAAAATCTCTTTGAAATGTTGAAACCGAAATGCCAACTACCTGGTGGTTTAAGAATAGCGTTTGTTTCAGTTTTCCAATCTAGAACAGGTACTTCTTCAGACAAGTGAAATATTTTCGCATATGGAGTTAAAATGTCAACGTATTCTTGTGGTTTCATGATCACTTCTTTTCTTCGAATATCCTTTTCTATTTTGGTATATTTAGGTTTTTCAAAGTATGATAAACTGCACTAGAAATTTCATTTGATCCTTTTGGCCTCTCTGTCTCATACCAATAGTAACTCCGAACGTTTTCAGTTGTCAACTTACTTTTAGAGTTGCCAATCACAACAATGAAATTATAAAAATTAAACTGTCTGCTAAAGTATGCTGATTGATCTGGAAGTTTCGGGAGACAATGGTTTTTCTGGCAGTCAAATGATAATGTCATCACCTGACGGTCGTCTCCTTCAATAAGGTATAAAAAGCTTTAGCTTTTAAATTATGCACTCTTTTAGTGACCATCAAGGATTGTTTTTCTTCATTAGTCTTAGCCACCTTTATATTCTCCAATAGTTCGGTACAACGGGAACAAACGTCAGTCCGAGGGTTTCCAAAACCAATGTTATAATTTAAATTTAGTTATTTTCTGAAAAAAGATTCCTTAACTTTGTGTTCAGAAGATGCACTGCTATTATAAAGACGCCACATTTTTTTATATTGAGATCGCTGCTTAGATAAACCCTCTCTGCCGATTTTCCTCGGCAATAATGCGATTCTCTACACTCAAACGACTTTATGAATGAGTTTATGGCTGCCCGTTTACTCTCATTTTTTTGAGATCGGTGATCCCCGCCTCTGCTTTCTTGCGCTAATGCACCGGCAGACTTATGTGATCTTTGTAAGACTCCCCAAAATCTGTCTTTTTTAATATTCAAAATGGACATAAATGCTGCTTTGTAGACACGTACAGTTTTTTTGTCCATTTTTTTGTAAAGATTGTATGTTATACTCATATTTTTTAAGCACCGGGTACTGTTTTTAGGTCGATGTCTTTGAACATTTTTCGTCACACAGTACTTCAAAATGAAGTTATCTTGATGCATTTTACTTTTTTTTAAATAAAAATGCTTATGTATATTCATCAAGTCAAACATTGACAAAGTGCCACACTTCAGACTTTTCGTATTATGTCTACACTTTGGTACAACAGGCATAACATTAGGCGCGTACCTGGAAAAAATATAAATACCCATTTAAATATTATGGAAGACAATATCACACAAGTTTTTTCTATTTACAAACAAAACAAAGCCTGTATGTAGTATGTTATTTTTTTTACATAATTGGTCCTAGTCATCAAACAAACCCGCGACCTCTGGTATATAGACTAGCAACATGGGCCCACCGAGCCGAGCAAATAAAAAATATTGATAAATAATCATATAAATCAGCAATTATTATTAGTCATCTATTGTATCATGTACGCCAATATCCAAAAAATAATGAAAAAACTACTTATTAAACATTGTTATCTAATGATAACGATGTTTAATAAGTAGTTTATTACATTGAAATACTATGTACCTACTTGGTCAATACCAAGTAGGTACATAATATTTCAATGTCATTAAAACCATCTCAACAGGAAACACTCTGTATACCGTGGTATAGCCTACACTAATCATAGTAAACGACGCTACTTTTAACGTACCTTTCTTCCTTCAGTTTATTCTTTTTCCATAAATCTGGCTGACTTATTCGTTTTCTTCCTTTATTAGGAGCAGCTTTTTCCACTTTTTTTGTCAGTTCTTCCATAATTTTAATTAAAATATGCAATTTAAAACACAACAACAATCACAACTTTGCCACTAAATCGCCATCTTGAGTGTCATGGAATGGTGCATCGTGATTGGTCCAAAATGGACATGGCGGCCATTGGAAGTAATCGTTTAGTAGAGATGGCGGATTTTGAAAACAACCACAAACTTTATGTCAAATTTATTAGGGACTTGTCGGTTTTCGCTTACAACGTCATTTGGATGAACGATTGGAAACTCCATAGACTATGTAGAACTATCGACAACCTACTTTTTTCAAAAAGTGGAGTTAGTGGATATTGGAACTATATGACTCAAATAGCGACAAGAACTTAATTTCAATAAATACGTAGGTCTACCAAGAAATAAAGCATTTCTAGGCTTCCGCCTACAAGAATGTGTACTTCAACTTTGTCCCACTTTCCTTTCAGTTTCGGGACAAAGCCCCTAAGAAGAACCTCCACGCTCCCCTTTAGTCCTACCCATTCCACCACGAGCTTGGCACTTCGAGCTCTTTTCATTCGGATTACATTCTTTGCCATTTCATTCAAAGTTAATTATTTTATATGCGTTAATCCCTGATTTCCCTATTCTTTCTAGACGTAGGTTTATTACATTTGTTTGAGGGGTTTCTATTACTTCCGTACTACCACCCATGCCTCCAAGAATGTTGGTTGGCATTCACTATTAGTTTAATAGTATGGAACAGACTCACCAAATTCACCGCTGGTTCCCTGCTCGACCCTCACCACACTCGGTAGGAGTGTCACACTAGTCTTTCTCTTCCGTAAGTCTTCCGTATTTCTCCTTGGCTCCTTCTTTAGTTCCTTCACTTCACGTTGACGCCACTTATACTGTACATACAGTCATACTTCACTAGTTTACACTTTAATCCCTTCGAGGTGTGTCTAACATCGCAGTTTGCGATAGTAGGGTACCCGGTCAAATTACTAGACTGGGGATGTACCACACCTGTGTAAGATATTGCACCACCAAGCAGCAGTGTGCCAACATTTCTGTATTTCAGTTTGAACAGAAAGAAAGAAGAAGAAAGAAAATACATTTATTTCTGGCAACACACTACATTAAACATTATCAAAAACAAAAAATAGGAAATTAGACAAACAAACAAAACTTAATGCTGTGTGTTGTCACAAACTTGGCACTGATTTTAAGCAATGTTTCGAGTGAAATTGTGGCGACCTCAACCGCCACATTGAAATCAGCGCCATCTAATCTCATACTAAGCGAACTAAATCACAGTGATCACAGATGGTGCAAGAGGACACTACAAAGCCTGCATCGCGTAAACGATATTCTCACCGCGAATTACAATAATTATGTAGAATTTCCAACGAGGTAGTGTAGGTCATCTGTCCCCGGGCCATCAACACCTGGCTCGGTCGGAGGTACTTTCCGTAATGATGGAGGAGCTTCAACAAGTGGATACCTATACCTATAGACCTTATCTACCCTTCCTATCCACTCCCAGTCACCAGCCTCGGATCTAGAGCCGGGGCCTATGCCCCGGGCGGCAAGTTCAGAGGGCGCCAAATTCACACTTTACAGACGAATGGACAACTCATCATTAAAATTTACTTAACTTGGACCACGTGACCGGGCGCGGCGAGAGCGCGGAGTGAGCGCGCTGCACGAACATTATTATTCGCGAGGCGCGTAGGCATAGTTCAAAATACGCGCCCGCTCGCCCGCAGGAATCGCAGCAGTGCTATTACGCAATGTTGATCTTATCGGTTTCAAACCGTCAAATTCAATAATGCTTAGCGATAGAGTCGCGCACTTTTTTAAAACGTTTTTATTGGCGGCCAGTACTGCGACATGGAGCACAGAGGTTTCTTTTCCGTTTTTCATAAGCCGTCGACGGCGCCACATACTGTACTGTGACGGCGCGTAGGTAGGTACTTATAACTCGGGCGGTTGCCACGCGCTCGCACGTTCTCATCGATAATATCGATATCTTACACCGCTCATAAATTGTAGTGTTAGTGAAATTGTAGTCAGATCGTAGTACCTACGTTGCGTTGAGTTAAAAATGTAATTGTTCCTTGCATAATCTTGTTTCTCGGTCCATTTATTTACTAAAAATATTTATTAGATTCAAATGTTTTCAACAAGAAAATTGATTATTTTTGTTTACAAGTTTTAATTATGAGCGCGCCAAGAAAAAAGCTATCGGGAGCGGAACATAGGAAAAAGGCTAAATATAAGGAGTTGCAGGGAAAACAATGTGCAGATAATATGAAAAATTGGCTTCGCAGAGGGGGTGACCCGTCAGTATATGCTGCAACTTCCGAAGTTGATATTCAGTTAGAAGATGTTTCTCGCACTTTGCCCGATCAAACGGATCAAGATTTTTACAGTCTGATTTCACAGTGCAAACTTCACCGTCTATATCGATGTGCGAAGAGCAACCTGAACAACTTGAAAAAACAAAGCCAGAATACGAAGGATCTAAATCCTCGCACTCGGATTCGGAAGAACTGCAAAATCCCGGATTTGATTTGACGGACCCAGGCAATTGGCCAGGGGTGGAAAAAATGACTGACCAACAACGGTCTTTCTTTAGCAATCAGGCTGTATTATTAGCAGAAAATCACACCGAAAACATTGAATTTAGATCTACTGAACGCAATGGCAGACATTTAACATCTTCTATGTGGTACAGGACGTTGGCTAATTGCGAAAAGGTTAAAAGATCTTGGCTTTTATATTCTAAGACAAAAAATGCAGTTTTTTGTGCGTGCTGCAAGATTTACCAGAAACCGTCTTCTACCGCCACATCTGCATTGTGTTCTACAGGGTTTATTAATTGGAAAAAAAAACAGAGAGATTAACCGAACACGAGGTAACTCAAATGCACAAAGAGTGTATGATCAAGTGGAAAACACGGGTACAACAAATGAAATCATGCCAGGGTATTGATCAAGACATTGAGAGAGTAATTCACTCAGAGAAAGAAAAATGGAGACAGATCCTGCGTATTATTATGGATGCTGTATTGTATCTATCCACAAACTGCCTTTCTTTTCACGGGTCCCACGAAACTCCTAGCGATCTCGTCACACAATGTCCTCAGCCTAGTCAAGGTAACTTCTTGAACTTAATTTCCCTGCTCGCCAAACATAATTCAACTCTAAAGTTTCAATTAGGACACTTAAAAAAGGGACAAGTATCATATTTATCAAAGACAATACAGAATGAAATAATTGTCATAATGGCAAAAACAGTTAGAAATAGCATTTTAAATGACACCAAAGAAGCCAAATACTACACGATAATGTTCGACTGCACTCCAGATGTATCCCATACAGAACAAATGAGCCAGGTAATTCAATATGTAAAAAGAACTGGCGATGTGTGTCAAATTAAAGAAAGTTTCATTGATTTCATAGAAGTTGCTGGAAAGACAGGAGAGGACATTTGTCAACAGATTTTAGAAAAAATGGCAGTTGATGATTTAGATATTGGGAAATGTCGTGGCCAATCTTATGATAATGGGTCCAATATGGCCGGCATCCATAAAGGAGTACAAGCCAGGATTGCAGAAAGGAATGAGCTGGCCGAGTTTTTACCATGCTTGGCTCACTCCCTAAATCTTGTAGGTGTTCATTCTGCCTCATCATGTCAGGAAGCTATTAACCTATTTGGGCTGATTCAAAAAGTATATTGCTTTTTTGTTGGCTCCACTATTAGGTAGGACATCATGAAAAAATACGTTAAAACAAATTTAAAGGGAAGTAGTCAGACGAGATGGTCAGCGAAACATGTTGCTGTGAAAGCCCTATTAAATAATTTGCCAGAAATAGCGGAAGCCTTAGAAGAAGTTAAGCAAACTTCTCATGCTCCAGAAGCTAAGTACGATGCAGGTCATCTCTTAACTGCTATAAAGAATTTTAAATTTATTATTAATTTAACTATTTGGGCGAATATTCTCCGCGAAATCAATCGAGTACATATAGAAATTCAGAAAGAAGATATTATCCTTGCTCGTTCCGTCGCACTAATTGATGGTCTGCTAAAAACTTTGCAAAATATGAGACAAAATCCAATGGAATATTGGATAAAAGAGGCTGGAGAAGTTGCTGAAAAAAGTGGTGTTGACCCTATTTTGGAAAACAAACGAATTCCGAAACGTAAAAAACATTTCGATGAGATGTGTGAAGACGAATTACAAACACTCCAACCAGTTCAACTATTTTCTAAAGAATTAATGATGGTATTTGATCGAATCATATCAGAAATTAAAAAGAGGTTTGATTGTGCTACCATGCTGAATTTGAATTTTGCTTTTCTTAATGGTACTAATATTTTGAAAATGTCAATTGAAGAACTGCAAAAGTATGGAGCAGCTTTGTCTCGAAAATACGAGCGAGATTTAAGCGCCGTTGAATTCTGCCAGGAACTCTACGTTTTTAAAGAGCAAGCTCCGCTTTTATTTGGTAATATAGAAAAGGCTAACGGTTTCTTTCTCTTGCAAAAGATCTATGCGCATGATTTGCAGGATGCTTTACCTAATATTTGTATTGCCCTGCGAATGTACTCTACGCTTCCTACTACATCCGCAAGCTGTGAGCGAAGTTTTAGCAAATTAAAACTAGTTAAAAATTATTTGCGATCTTCTATGAGCCAGGAACGCTTATCGAGTCTTGCAATCTTAGCGATAGAAAATCGTATTGCGCACGAGTTAAATTATGACAAGGCCATCGATTTATTTGCTGAACAAAAAGCTCGAAGAGTAAAATTGTAATGTCAATTAAAAAATGCAATAATATATTTGATTTTTATTTTTATTACACATATTTTAATTTTAAATCCTATCTTGTGCTGTGTATAAAATATATATCCTACACGTTCATGTCTATATATCTGTAAATAAATAGGCTTAACACAGAAAGAACAGCGATGGATGCATTATTTCCGGAAGGCCTATGTCAAAATGTCAATCAATTAGTGGACATCTGAAAGTTGAAATTATAAAGATGATAAAGGTAAAAATAAATCTAGGTAAACGGGGGCGGCATTTTTCAGTTATTGCCCCGCCTAAAAAAAATTGAAGATCCGGGGCTGCCAGTCACCCACGCCTTCCATCACCTCCACAGTGGTGACCCCGACGTGATGTCATCGACCAGCAATGATCACCCGCTGGCGATGACGTCAGAAGTGGTGTGATTCACAACTACCTTCACCCACTTCCGAACATGCACACCTTTCGATCCTTCCGCATACCCTTCATTCCTTCCGTTCCTCCAAGAGACTTGAGGAAAAGAGCACCCTCGCAAAAAATGTAACTATACAACCAAAAAAAACATGCAACAACCCTCACAAAAAAAATACATCAAAAAGTCGCTTTCCTACTCCTCACCCTTCCCTCAGCATCATCATCGAGCATCAGCAGCAAGCCAGCAACCAGCCTAATCTTCAGATCCAACGTAGCCGACTCACCGTGCTTCCTGGATCCCGACCAACACACGCTCACCGGCGATCGGAGCACACACAGTTCACCGCATCTCACACCTGGATCATCGCCTGGCCAGCTCTCTCTAGCGTGTACAGCGTGAACCAGCGCTCCAGCGCGCACACAGTCCCTGGCTCAGTCCCGAACATCTGAACCTGGTCTCGGTCACTACAGGCCACCAGGGATTACGACGCTACACCCGACTCAACGTGGACGTGTGGAACGTGGTCTCGACCAATCTAGCGATACGACGTACTCTCGGTCCCGACTCACCGTGGACCATCAGCGTCAACCATGATCAGTCTTAACTCACCGCAGACTTCGCGCACCGCCTGGCACTTGCAAGCATCCGACGCAGCTGCAGCTCATACATACCGACCTACGGTCTAGAGGGGGAGTGATGTGGCGACCACAACCGGCACATTGAAATCAGCGCCATCTAGTCTCATATAGTAGGAACCAATCTTTATGGCGGCTGTGAAGCGCGCTGCGAGTGTGCTACACCTTCGACCACATCATCGCTTTCCATCAGGTGAGATCGTGGTCAAACGATTGCCTAGTCCGTAATAAATAAAAAAAAAAAGAAAAAAAAAAAAAAAAAGGTTCGCAATTATTAGGGTATTTTTTTTACTACGTACTTGTAGAACATGCTAATAATAAGAAACACTTTATTACACCAAAATTATGGTACAAATATACAAAAAATTAATTTAAACACAGGCAAAACGGGTGGTCTTATCGCTAAAAGCGATCTCTTCCAGACGACCTTTGGATGGACAGAAATTACGACTTAAGAAAGGACGGTGGTGCAAAACAATACAATAAATCATGCAAAATAAAAATGAATATACCTACATACATATTTAATAAACGACATGAACCATACTTACATGTCACATGCAAATAATGTGATGATTTAAAAAATATGTGATAAGTACATACAAATAATGGAATGATAAAAAATGTTGTACCCATAGTTTATGTTATATAACATATGTTTCTAGTAGCTAAATTAGCGTCGACACTTAACGCTTTAAATCATTATTTTTTAACCAATCATGAAATTATGTTAACATACGACTACACAATAATATTAATATCGGAATATAATATGCTGATATCGTGTTTGTGGATTGCATTGGCACAGAATAAATAATAGTAACAACCTATTGGTATTGGTTGGTAACAAACAACTTTAAAATAACGAACTAGACTGTACTTGAACAGAATCGCACACATGTGTGCAGCGTACGCATGTAGCGTGCACACAAGCACAAATGAGGCGGGCGCAGGATGCGGGGGGTGCGGTGGGCTAGCTGGAGGGTGTGCCCCGGCCTCTCATGTCTCCAAACCCGCTTACACCTAAAATTAGCTATTGCGCAGCGCCTTGCGCCTAACTTCTCAGCCGCCATAAAGATTGGTTCCTACTCTACCAAGAGAACTAAATCACAGATGGTGCAAGAGTACACTACAAAGCCCGCATCGCGTAAACGATATTCTCGACACGAATTAGAATGTATAAAATTGCCAAGTAGGAACAGTCGGACTGCTGTCCCCGGACCAACAACACCTGGCTCGGTCGGAAGTACTTCCCGTAATGATGGAGGAGCTTCAACAAGTGGCTACCTATACCTATAGACCTACCCACCTATCCACTCCCACGCCTTCACCTCCACAATGATTGGGCAATGATACTTAAAACCAGTGTCTCAGGCTCAGGGTGACGAGCGCAGTGCAGTGACGCGCAACATTTTGTTACCAGAGTTCTGTTTGCAATGTCTACTGGTCGGTGGGCAGGCGTGACGCTTACCATCAGGTCGCTCGCCACGCTGTTTTTTTATAGAAAGGAAGAAATAATTTATTTTCGTCGCGTCACTCAATGAAAAAATAAACGAACTGGTTTTTCAGAATATCAGTAAAATACTTTTACTTAAATAATCCAAATGAATATAGCAATAGGTAATGAATAAAGACTTTATTCTTTTACTAGTCTGCTTTATCCGCGTGGAAAGTTCTTCAGGGTAAAAAGTAATAGCCCTATTTCCTGTCAAATTCCATCAAGATCGGTTCAGCCATTTATTCTCGAAAAGGTAATAGAATAAGTCTTCGCATTTATACTATGTGGTGTGATTGTCAGGATGTCACAAACTATTGATGCACGCCTACATCATAGTTCATCTTAGGTTCCTACCATGATGTAGATGATGACTGATAGAAAATGCTTTAGCTTCAGGTAATTCCTACTAGGAGTCGAACTACGAGTATCCTTGAATGATTAAATAATAATAATTCGGTAGGAGAAAGCACCGATCTTATGATGGCAAATGGAATTAAACTACGTGGAATTATATTTCTAAAAATATATTTTCTTCATATAATCTTTAATACACTGTTATGTGATAAATATAACTATTACATTAACGCAGAAAACATTACGTTCCGTTCCAACATTCGGTTATTTATTTCGACACAATCAATCGCCTTTGGATCAAGGACAATTAAATCCAATATTATTCAATAGTATTAAGAAACACCAATATATTAATTTTCCTACACAATAAAATGCAATATTAAAATTATTTTATAATCTATACCGTCTATGATTTGAGTAAAATGAATAAAAAATATTTTAGCTGGAATAAAATACCAAATCATATTTTTAAGGAACATTTTTCAAGCTTGCTTATTTCATATCGGGGTAAGTAGATTATTTCACTTTACATAATTTTAGTAACCAGGGAGTTTATTAAGCTTTAGCAACTATTATAAAACAATAGACAAAGATCCATTCTACACAGAACTTGCCAACTGTATGGCATTCGTTCTCAATTTCACTCAGTAAAATACAATACAAAACGCTACAAGACTCAGTTACTCTAGTTCTCAGGACTCAGTTCTCGCAGCTCCCCGCGTGCGGGCTCGCGACCGCTGACGGACGGCATGCGAGGTACTTTATCCGTTATTGCACACGTCATGAAAAAATATAAGTACAAAATTGCTAGTAGGTACTTAATTGTAAAACAAATTAACAGACTTGTTTACAGTTATATATAAAGGCACTATTTCAATATAAAATCTAGTATTTGACATGTTGCATTGTTTTTAACATATTTTCATTTTATTAGTAATTGTTAAACATTATATTTGTCAAATAAAAACAATTTGCCCTGTGTTGTTTATAATTATTATTTAGAAATGGCCATCTTATTATATGCAAATGCCGTGATGTCTACTAAAAGTAAGCAATTTTCATCAATATCTACAAAAAAAAACCGCGCGCCGATTAATAATAATTAATAAGACAGACCAATATGTAGTTAAATTATTCTATATTACAAGCTTTAATTAAACTCGAGCCAGTTTCAATAATGTTGGTGTTGAGCCGGCTGAACGGCGCGGACCTCATATATACGGAACCGGTTACAACCGGAACAGTAACCGGTACAAATAGTTTCAAATAAGAATAGGATTGAACATCCGCCATCTTGAACCTCGTTGGTCAACAACTTCAGTTTTTTTACCAGAGTACGGCGAAGCAAGGGAAGGGTAATGAGTTTAACAGTCTATGTATGTATGTGTGTTACATGTTCCACCATAGCGTTGCCCCTATTGGTCCTATTTTGAAAAGCGAGGTATCAATCGTTCGTCTTCGTCGCAAAAGTATCATAGACTATTTTCACCCGCCGGAATCGGGTTTTAGTTTTTGAACTTGTGTCTTGTTAGTAAAGTATGTAGCAAAAAGTCAAGAATGAAGATACCAACAAATGTGTTTTTTTTATAATAAACACAATTGATAAATTCCATTCACACTGATGCATCATCATCTCATAGATTTACAACCTAATGGAACTGAAGTTTTGAGTTATAGTGATCAATTATACATTTATGATGTTTTCGATTAGACGTTCTGGAACATATCGGGATCTCTCCACAAAACTCCAAAATATTTAAGTTCCAGTCCTGTTCTTATTTGAAACGCATTATATACTGGATCAGGACCAACCTCTTTATCTCAAGAACTTGACAATATTTATGCATTAAATTTAACCGGCTTTAATTTGTATGGAACCAGCCTCTAAAACAATTTATATGGTACTGAACCAGAACCGGAACCGATCTTAACACGTACACTGCTGACCAAAAGTACTTCCCCTCGGACTGCTACAAAAGTAAATCAACAAGGTATGAGAAAAACACTGCACCGCCAAAAACGAACTTTAAAAAAAAAAGTCTGTCACTCGGGGTGTAATGCAAGGATTCCTAAGATACCCCATTCATCCAAATCTGTTCTGGCATTTAAAAGTTATGGTGAATTAAGAAACTCACATACATATATACATGAACCCTGAAAAAATTACACTCCTTAATTGGGCAGTCGTGTAAAAACACATCGTGTGTGTTTTGTCGTACTTTGACCAACACAACGTGTGTGTTTTCAGCAGTGAATGTGAGTACCGTCTAGTTGTTAACGTTCTAACTAACATAGACATGCAGTTGGTCGGCGACTTGCAGCAGCACCTTGAGCCCGGGCAGGAAGGAGGCGGCGGCCGCGAAGTCGGTGCCGCTCGCGAGCGCGGTCGCCGCCGCGAGCGCGCCGGTGTGGTCGCGCGCCTGGATGTACTGCACGCACGTGTGGAGAGTTTGCAGCGCGGTCTCTGATAACTGGAACGAGATAAAGACAACCTTTTTAAAAATCTTTTTCTTTTTTATTTTTTGCTGATCCAGCGCAGGGAATTCAGAGTTTGTATTAATGGGAGGTCCCAGTTCAGCAATGGATTTCTTCGGTAGGATTGATGAGATTACGCAAACGGCACAATCAGCATCATTCTTAAAGTTGGAGAAGTTATTAGAGTTTAATGTATAACAATAAACATCATAAACAAACCTTGTATTCGCGGAGCATGTCATACAGCGTCTCTAATAAACATAAACAAACCTTGTATTCGCGGAGCATGTCATACAGCGTCTCTAATAAACATAAACACACCTTGTATTCGCGGAGCATGTCATACAGCGTCTCTAATAAACATAAACAAACCTTGTATTCGCGGAGCATGTCATACAGCGTCTCTAATAAACATAAACAAACCTTGTATTCGCGGAGCACGTCATACAGCGTCTCTAATAAACATAAACAAACCTTGTATTCGCGGAGCACGTCATACAGCGTCTCTAATAAACATAAACAAACCTTGTATTCGCGGAGCACGTCATACAGCGTCTCTAATAAACATAAACAAACCTTGTATTCGCGGAGCATGTCATACAGCGTCTCTAATAAACATACACAAACCTTGTATTCGCGGAGCATGTCATACAGCGTCTCTAATAAACATAAACAAACCTTGTATTCGCGGAGCACGTCATACAGCGTCTCTAATAAACATAAACAAACCTTGTATTCGCGGAGCACGTCATACAGCGTCTCTAATAAACATAAACAAACCTTGTATTCGCGGAGCATGTCATACAGCGTCTCTAATAAACATACACAAACCTTGTATTCGCGGAGCATGTCATACAGCGTCTCTAATAAACATAAACAAGCCTTGTATTCGCGGAGCATGTCATACAGCGTCTCTAATAAACATAAACAAACCTTGTATTCGCGGAGCATGTCATACAGCGTCTCTAATAAACATAAACAAACCTTGTATTCGCGGAGCATGTCATACAGCGTCTCTAATAAACATAAACAAACCTTGTATTCGCGGAGCATGTCATACAGCGTCTCTAATAAACATAAACAAACCTTGTATTCGCGGAGCATGTCATACAGCGTCTCTAATAAACATAAACAAACCTTGTATTCGCGGAGCATGTCATACAGCGTCTCTAATAAACATAAACAAACCTTGTATTCGCGGAGCATGTCATACAGCGTCTCTAATAAACATAAACAAACCTTGTATTCGCGGAGCATGTCATACAGCGTCTCTAATAAACATAAACAAACCTTGTATTCGCGGAGCATGTCATACAGCGTCTCTAATAAACATAAACAAACCTTGTATTCGCGGAGCATGTCATACAGCGTCTCTAATAAACATAAACAAACCTTGTATTCGCGGAGTATGTCATACAGCGTCTCTAATAAACATAAACAAACCTTGTATTCGCGGAGCATGTCATACAGCGTCTCTAATCTTCTTTGCACGTCTTCGAGCTTCCTCTTCATTTGCTGTGAACAAATCAAAATATTAATTGAAATATATATACAAAATTATTTTAGTACTAGTATTTTCACGTACAGTAGACCTCGCGAGCACAAACATTTTAGCAACAATCTAGCGGTGCACAGTAGCGCCATCTAGTGAACTTATTCTACAACTAACATTAATAACCAAGGTGCTCTATTAATCCCTACCTAGTAGGTAAAGGGCTGATTCCACTGGTAGAAACCATGATATAATAATATACTACGCCAGGTCACAGAATAAATAATAGTACAAGTACAGAAGGATAACTGAGGAAAGTAATTTAAATACATAGCAACTCTCGCTACAACGCAATAAAGTGCAATTTAACTCGCACGGCGCTGCGAGCTTTCTATTATATTTACCTAGAAGGCGCTCACCCATTGCGTGCAGGCTAGAATGTACTGTATCACAACGCGCGAGAGCTTCCATTGCTCTAATCGTTTCAGAATGAAGCAAATATGTGCTCGGAGGACGCCGCTGTCCATCTTCCGGTGTGTATTCCCTTAGTCGCCTCTTACGACATCCACGGGAGGATTGGGAGAGGTCTTATTCTAAGCCGAGACCGCCACGGTCTCGGGTATTATAATAATAATATTCGGGACAAATCCACACCAATTCCCTCCCACCATGCACTCGTTCAATAATGTATTTCTGCCAAGCTTACTAAAATCAAATTAATTAACATCTATAAAACTTTTTTTTTCTTTTTTTTATTGTTATATGTATGTTATTATTATTTTTTAATTTTTCTATAAGTGTATAAAATGATAGTATTCTTGTTTTGTATAATTTCAGTTATGTTAATAATTTTATCATTAATATTTTTTATCAGTATGTAATTATTTTATATATGACTTAATGGATGCTAATACCTATGTATTTTAATCTGGGGAAGTGCAGATATCTATATTACAGGTTATAAGCCTAGCTTAGGCATCTGCGGCTCAATAATATTTATTGTGAAAATGTAGTAGTACCTATTATTTTGTGTTCTAATTATTATTTTTGTAAAAAATATTTTGGTGTCAATAAATGTAATTATTATTATTATTAGAATCGCTCTGTCACATTTACGCTCGGTAGGGGTGTATCAAGATATGACTAGGTACTTGTACTAGTAATTATTCTGTGATATAATATGACTAAGATATTGTAACCGACTAACAATTATGTTAAAATGTATTATTTTATTGCTTATTGTTATAAATGTTGATAGTTCTATTAACTACATATAATGACATTCTTATCAGAATAGACCTACCTCATTATTTGATTATATCATAATAGGTTACACTTTGATGAATAAAAGGTGCCTGTCTGACTTCGATGCTTAATAATGAATGAAAAAGAAATGGCTACCTACGTAATAAAATGTCAGT
Source organism: Alsophila aescularia (assembly GCA_946251855.1). Taxonomy (NCBI): domain Eukaryota; kingdom Metazoa; phylum Arthropoda; class Insecta; order Lepidoptera; family Geometridae; genus Alsophila; species Alsophila aescularia. Next base: position 60,347,564 of record OX276380.1, on the reverse strand, counting down.
ATGTAGGTATTTTACGAGATTGGTCAGACCAAATGCTATGCAGTACCTTCTAGGTTTCTCCTTGGTACTCATAATTAAGAAAAGAATAAAATTTGACAAAAACTTTACGTAAGTAGGTACTTTATCGCTAAGCACACGGCGCACGACTCATCGAGCGCACGCTTGACACCCTACTGAATGAACCCTAATATTGCGGCCCCGAAGTTTAGGTATAATATTTGTACTTGTGGCGGAGTGCGACCGCCCTGGCCAGGTATGGCATTCCGAGACACATAGGTCACGTGGGTGACATTGGATACGTCATCTTCGCTATGGATGGTTCTCAAACTGTATACTTTGGGAAAAATAGATTTTTGTGTAGCTGTGCCCCACAGTTTGACACAAAATAAAAGTTGATCATAAGTTTTATCCTGATAAAAATGTCCGACAGCAGTGTTAGTGACGAGAATTTGACTCCACCTGACATCACGGAACAGCAACGAACATGACGAACGAGCTTTTACCAGCAACATCAAGAAAATGTTACGACTTGTTTTCCATTAAATGTATGTTCCTATTGCTTGAGCAGTGTAAGCGAGGCCAGGAGGCGGAGCCTAGCAGCTGGTGGTGCCATTACAAACAAATATACAAAAAACCTTCCCCCTCACAATATTAGTGCAGACGAGAGATAGTGTTCAAACGCCAGACTAAAATAAAAAGGTCGAATTACCGGGTTAGCCGCCCGCTCCGTGCAGTCGGCGCGCATGGAGTCGAACACCGCCTGCAGCACGGCGTGCTGCTCCGGCACCGCGGCCTTCTGCACCGGCGCCGGGGGCTCCGCGGCAGCCGGGGGCTCAGCCTGACGTAAATTGAGACACATATTAAAGGACATTGTGATAACAATGCTGGGTTGCCATTTTTGAAATTTGCGTGCTTGTCTATCAGCACCACACTCTGTTTAACTTGCATAATGATGTGGTAAGTTGGAATAGTCAGCAAGAATGTAAATTACTAGCTTCGCCCCGCGGTTTTACGCGCGTGCGGGATGATGATGATAATGATGATGATGAAAAGTATCTTATGTATTATTCCAGGATATAAGCTATATCTCCACTCCAAAACTGATCAAAATCCGTTCAGCCGTTTGAGAGTGAAGTTTGATGATGTGAAGTTTGATGATGTGAAGTTTGATGTTTGATGATGATGATCAAAAGTTTCCTATATGTTATTCCAGAGTATTTAAGCTATCTCCATTCCAAATTTCATCAGAATCCGTTTAGCAGTTTGAGCTTTAAGGAGTAACAAACATACACATACACACACACATACAATACATACAAACATTCGCCTTAACCATATATTTTTATATACCCGTGGTAACTACTAAAAAAACGCTAGTGAGCGTAATTCAAAATCATTGGCAGCAGTGTTTTTTGACCATAGACAACTGTATTATACCTACTTGACAGACTTGTTATTATTTCGTTTCCATGGAATTTTTGATACTTTGGGTGACATTATTGCAATTTTAGTAAAAATCTCTAATTTTTTGAAAAATAAAATGCTGTGCATTACTCGATGATAATGTAGCTATCTACAGGTGAAAGAAATTGGTTCAGTATTTTTTCAGTTTATCCATTACAATCAAATCTTTCCTCTTTATAATATTAGTGTCGATATGTTCTAAAGCAACGGATAAAACTTTATAAAGACAATGTGTACTGTATATGGCCATCCGCATTTATAACAAGAATAAGTTCACAACTAAAACCCCACTACGGTCGGGTAAAAAACAGCCTGTGACTCTTGCAATGAAGATGAATCGATTGATACCTCGCTTGTCAAAACCGAACCATGTTTTTAGTTTGAACACATAACCCATCCTTTTCCTTGTCGTAGTCGGCTAAAAAATAAACTTTGACATTCTATACCTACCTGAAGACGAATCGATTGATACCTCACTTGTCAAAATCGGACCAATAGGGGCGACGCTATAGTGGAACATCCACATACCCATATACATATATATATATATATATATATATATATATATATATATATGTATGTATGTCAGTCTATGTATGTATATATATATATATGTATATATATATATATATATATATATATATATATATACATACATAGACTGTTAAACTCATTACCCTTCCCCTGTTTACATCGTAGTCGGGTACTAAGGCTCTAAGTCTAATATTCGTATGGGTTTAGTGACACATTGTATATTATGTATGTGGGTATGTGGATGTTCCGTCTCCCCTATTGTATATTATGTATGTGGGTATGTGGATGTTCCGTCGCCCCTATTGTATATTATGTATGTGGGTATGTGGATGTTCCGTCGCCCCTATTGGTCTACAAGCGAGGTGTCAATCGATTCATCTTTGCAAGAGTATTATAGGCTATTTTTTACCCGACAGTTATTATTAGTTTTTGAACTTATATGTCTTGTTACTAACCATAATACCGCATTTCAGAGCCCAGTATGTAATTTTATCCAGGGTACTGTCTCAGTTTGAGTATTACATACACACCTGTTGCTGATATCCCTGCTGTATACCCTGCTGGTACTGCTGTTGGTACTGGTCGTACTGTCCCGGGTACTGTTGCGCCTGGTACTGCTGTCCCGGTTGTCCCGGGTACTGTCCCGGGCCGGGCGCCAGTGGGACGTGCTGCGGGGGTTCCACGCCGAATAGGGGGTGCGTTATCGGCGCTTGCGCATGGTGCTCTTGCTTTAGCTACAATAATTTTATTAAATATAAATAATAATATAATCCATGGTTATAGGGAACTTAAGAAAGGGAAGGGAAGTAGTTGATATCTACAGGGGGACATTCTTTCGATCCACAATTTGCGCACCTCACCTTGGGGTGGGGTTTTTCACTTGTAGATATTTTCGATCGTTTTTGAACGTCCGTCTCCCTCCCCTTATAAGATAAGCTCAGATTTATGAAATTGGTTTAATATCAAATATATTATCTAGTCTTTCGGCAATACACACATGATTAGCAACAGTTCACTCGAATGAAAATATAACCAAAGACAAAGTCGATTGGTAAGAGACATCACAAAAATAAAACAATATCCAAGACAATGATTATTTAGAACACAGTAAATATATATTTTTGCGTGACGGGTCAAATCACTCGCGCAATTTGGGACTAAGGCACTATTATTTATTCTGTGACTAAGGGGAGATTATACAAAAATATAATTTGTACGTTTATGTTAGTCACTTAACACAACACAAAAAACAAATCTACGTAATACTTTACACAAAAATTGTTGTGTCGAAGCAGGTCGTCCGGCTAATCTATAAACTTGTTGGTTTATAAGTGTTTCTTGATGATGGCTGGAACAGCTTGCATCAGCGATAAAGGATGCAGATCTATGAAGACGATCATGTCATGAGGGCACACTATACAAACACGCCAGTATCACAAAAGGAAAATGGCGACCCCTATTGGGAACAGTCGGGTAAGGATTGTGACAATGAACCAGGTGTAGTTGAAACCGACTGTTGAATAGAAAATACAGTTTCTGCAGAAACTTGGATTATAAGAGGCGATAGTATCTAGCGTCATCATTGCTGCTGTCGAAAGGGAAGAACACGACGTATAAAGTAATAGGGTACTTGACTTATTTTCGTCATCATCATATTTTATGGAGAAATCAAACGAAAATCATTATATTATTGCACTTTTGAGAGTTGTTAAATTAAATCGCGTCAAAACGATCATAGCTGTCATGTCGACAGTATGACGTCACTATTGTTCAAAGGTGTACAAACCAACCGCCAATTAGTAAGCCGTGACGTCACGCACATTGCGCAGTGGTTTTAGTCAAATGGCGAGGAGTTACTTTGTATTAATTTTGTAAATAAATGTTTTAAACTATTAATGAATTAAGTTAAACATATCGGAATCCAGATATATCTCAGGTTTCAGAAACCCGAGGATAAATCGTTCATTTTTTTGTTTTTTTTTTTTGCCAGTACCCTATTTTAATTATACGCCTAAAAGACATGCATACAAAGGGAACAAAGTTAGTGCACACCACACGACTACCTCTGTCCCGCGGCGTTGCTCGATAATGTGCCCCCATTGGCGGGTGCCGGCGTGCTTGGCTGACATGTCCGCAGTGTACGCGAGCCCTAAGTGCTAAATAACGATTACTATGACATTGTTACTATCACGAATCTAAAGAGAAAATATTTAAAAAAGAAGACTATGGTGATCTTCTATTTTTACTGTTTAAAAGCTGTTGCACTCGACATCGTCTGCGCAGACTTCGAAAAGCTGTTGCACTCGACATCGTCTGCGCAGACTTCGAAAAGCTGTTGCACTCGACATCGTCTGCGCAGACTTCGAAAAGCTGTTGCACTCGACATCGTCTGCGCAGACTTCGAAAAGCCTATCGGTTGTTTTTGCCCACGTGGCCTAACTTATTGTATATTAATGCCATATTTTTTATCTATTGCTCTTCTCATCGTATTGAGATACGAACTACAACAGAATTTGAGTCAAATATTTAGTTGTTCTGTTCAACAATTAGAACTTCATAATCAATTTCAATCGATCCAGTAGCTCTTCTTACGTGACGCGGAAGCAAACATACAGACACCATGTTTTAATTTAAATATTTTTCATCAGTATCTTATTTTATGTTTCTTAAATAATTCTTTTAAATTACTTACTGAATTATTATACGTACAGACAGGACATGGTCTGGTGTCAAGTGAAGATCTGTTTACTTTCTAGAACTCCCTATTCAAAAATGTTTTTTTTTAATTGTTGAATATCTTTTTCGCTAAGGTGAATACGAGTATGTCGCCCTGTAAGACATCCATGGCCATACGGAGAGTACCTACGAGATAAACTAATAATGCTAATTACTTCTAACACAAAACAAATTAATTATTATCTGACTTTTAATGCACACACTTCACTAGGTTTAGAACCATGTTCGCTGAATCAGACATCGTATAAGACACATAAAAATTACATAATCCAGTGGAACTGTCTCCAAATAATCAGCTTCTCGGTCCTTCATTTCTGACACATTCCATTAAAATATGGTACACGTCCTCATCTTTATTACATGCGCTGCACAAAGGTGAACTTACTTTCAGCATGAGATACGCAAACCAATAGGTTTACAATACAATGAAAATGACAAAAAAAAAAAAAAAAAAAAAAAAAAATGGTTCAAATGGTTTTGAATACAATGGAATGTGCCCCGAACGCAGTCGAAACAGTAATACCAGATCCTGCCTACCCAGCAGGCTGTTATCAATCCATGGAGAGTTTAAGGGCTGAGGATGGACTGTTTTGTACCATATTCCTTTTTCTCGGGACCGCTCATCAAAATACTCTTTCCATAGATCACGGCACATATTTTTGACTAAGTATAAGCAGTCATTATGAGAAGAGAGTAATGGTAAATTAATACCTTCACTACATGCTTGCTTGGCTAGCAAATCAGCTGTCTCATTGCGTCTGATACCGATGTGAGATGGAATCCATTGTAAAATAATCACCTTGGATTGGAAAGAAAGGTCTAATATTGATTTTAATATTGCGTAGGCAATCGGGATACCTCGAAAAGTCGAGGTGCAGCGAGCCAAATGTTGTAATGTCAAAATCGATACATTACAATTAATTTTGAAATTTACAATAAAATTATTGGCATCATCAAAGAAAGCAGCGCCAATACTGTTAGTATTAATTTAATTAGACCCGTCTTTAAATATTTTATAACATCCTGAATAGTTCAGTGGCGTTCATTGGGAGAAGCCTACATCCAAGAGTGAACTAATATAGGCTGTTGATGAATAGTTTAAAAGTGTCTCGTGACATATTCTAATTAAATCTGTATTATTGTAATCGCGCTAAGTTTTAACCAGGGGCACAATAAAGTGTATAATGATATACATATATATGTTACTAACCCAGTTATAACTCAAACTTATGGCAGAACGAGGTGAGATGAGGCTGCAGTCTTCCGTGGATATCCACGGAAGACTGTGTGACACAGTGACCTCAATATTGTTTCCCAACAGGTGGGTCTTAAAATGAACATGGGCAAGACGAACATCATGTCAAATGCCATGTCGCACTCATCCCGGTTTATGTTGGAAACGATATTATCGAAGCTGTTGATCACTATGTCTACTTGGGTCAGACGATCCAACTGGGAAAATCCAACTTCGACAATGAGGTCAACCGACGAATCCAACTCGGATGGGCAGCGTTCGGGAAATTGCGATATATCTTCTCGTCGCAGATACCGAAGAGCCTCAAGACGAAAGTTTATAATCAGTGCGTGTTGCCAGTGATGACATACGGCACTGAGACGTGGTCGCTAACTATTGGTCTCATACACAAGCTCAAAGTCGCTCGGCGTGCAATGGAGACAGCTATGCTTGGTGTTTCACTACGTGATAAAATCCGAAACGAGGAAATTCGTAGAAGAACCAGGGTTACCGACATAGCTCTCACTTTGCATGTTGAAGTGGCAATGGGCAGGCCTTAAAGTTCGCAGAACTGACAACCTCTGGGGAATAAAGGTTCTCGAATGGCAACCACGAACAAGCAAGCGAAGTGTAGGGTAGGAAAACTCCCCACACGATGGACCGACGACATTGTAGCCATCGCAGGAAGTCGATGGATGGAGGTGGCACAAGATCGCTCGTCATGGCGCTCTTTGGGGGAGGTCTATATTCAGCATTGGACTTCTAAAGGCTGACATGATGAACCCAGGTATTCAACGAGAACTTCTCTAATCAAGAGCTAGAATGAATACGTGTATCCTTCAAATGGTCATACAATTTAATAAGTAACAGAGGTTTCGTTCCTCTCCAATATTGTCTGTCTTTTAATTTAAATAATTCCGTTATCACAAAAATTGGCGGGCCGTTACTAAATGAATATGCTTTAAGACAAAGTTTTATATTTTTTCGCGCTTGTCTTATCGCGTGTTAATCACACGCGCACGCACGTTGTCTTCAGAACTTCATTTCATACAAGCGCTGCGCTCACGTCACGCACACGCAACCGGTGTGCTCCTTAGCTTTTGTGTCGAGTCGCACTCGAGTTCAAAACGCCAGTGCACGGTGTCACGCGTAATAAACAGGTTACGAGGAGGGTAGACAGTTACCTCAGTTTATCCGCGATCATGGCGCTTGCTACAATGCCGAAATATCGGCATCTCTATTAATATGGTATCCATAAGATCCATATAGTAACCAGAGCAATGGTAGCCAAGACAACATAGAATCCAACTATACCGGTTTCGATCCCAGACTCTGCATCAATTATTTTTCTAAGTTACGTACGGTTTTCCATCGCTGTGCTTCGGAGGTCGCGTTAAGCTGTCGGTCCCGTTTTTGATTAATAGCAGTCGTTAAGCCATGTCAGACGCCCTCGGCCTGACATACTCTAACACCAGAGGCTAGCTCTACCCATACGACAACAACCAAACATGGTAAATATCCCGTTCAAAATATTTATAGTTTGTTTATAATTATGTGCGACGGTTATACGTGTGACAACTGTCTCAGCTGGTGACAGTGGTTACGTAACAATGTGTTCGTCATGGTAAGCACGCTACCTAGTCAGCTAACATAACAATAGATTACAAACAAACTCACCTTAGATTTAGAAGAAAGCATTGGCGGGTCGTTCCAGCCCGACTGCATCGGTCGCGCAGGCGCCGCTGCCATCGCAGGCTCCACTTGTTGCGGGTTGTAGTAGCTACCGTTCACAGCTGGGTTTAGTCCGGGGTCTACAGGGTTTAATACGGGATTTACAGGGTTTAGTCCGGAGTTAATAGGGTTTAGTCCGGGATTTACTGGATTTAGTCCGGGGTTAAGAGGGTTTAGTCCAGGGTTTACAGGATTGATGGGTGCGAATGTGTTTGGCACGCTGGAGTTCTGATATTGGTCGGGCAACGGGCTGTTGTAGCCGTAGCTCGGTTGGGAGGTGATCGGGTTGTTGTTGTTGTTGAAGGCGTACTGGTTGTAAAGGGGGGCGGACTGCACGGAGGGGTCCACTTTGTACTTCGAACGGGAGGTCAGGCCGCCTGGAAGCGAAAAAGTAAATACTTTAACACTTAATCATAATTAATGAAAATAAACTCTGACACGTATACAAATACTAATTAAATTAATGCGCAAGCAAACCAAACGCGTATTTTTTGTCTTTCGCACATTTATATATTGCTAGCTGTGCCCCGCAGCTTAGCCCGCGTATTCAATGACAAAAGGTTCCTATATGTTATAACAATTTGTTTTCATGTGTTAGCGAGAACAACCGATCTATAAAAAATTAACGATGTCCCTTGTGAATATTTCAAGATAAACGTGTCTTAGGTTGATCTCTGCATTGTACAGTATCTAGAGTACTACCTGCCAGGGATGTTATGGATATGAAATTTCGGATGTGGATATGTATATAGAAATAATATCATACCGGTATCGGATAAGGTTACGGATATGAAATTATTTCGAATTATTCTTTAGTTTCGGATAGTTTCTGGTACGGATATTAGGCTTTAAAAATAAAAAACATGCAAGTGACGTGCGCCGCTAGTGTGTCGGCTGGGCCAGCCAAAAAAAACCTGTCATAACGTATCTCATTTAGACTTTAGACGCGTCTATCCGAAATTATCCGAAACTTTTATATCGTATTCGGTTACAGTTACGGACAGATTTTAATTTCGGATATCCGATAGTTTCGGTTACGGTTACGGAGCTCCTTAACATCCCTGCTACCTTAGGTTGGTTTATTTAAACTTCATCATAGATGTTTTGCTGTGAAAGCGAGTAAATGACATTTTCCCGCGGCATTTTTCCCTTTTCCGGAATATAAAGTACCCTATGTTGGGCTCTATTGTATATATCTACATTAAAATATTCATCAAAATAGATCCAGCCGGTTTGACCAGAAAACGCGCCAAATAAACAGACAACGTTTCACTTTTATATGTTTATGGGGATTTCCGTATATAAGCTGTGCCCGCGTGGTCACTTCATTTAAAAGTAGCCCATACTTGTTATCCCAGGACCAAAAGTACATATATAGTACAAAATACTACATTTCTTCAAAATTCGTTCAGCCGTCAAATATTTTTTACCGATCGCGCATCGCAATCAGTCCAGTAGTTTTTCGTGATGCGCGAACAAACAGACAGACAAACAGAAATAAAAGTTTTATAAAATAACTTTTTCAGTAGCTTATTTTAAGTAACCTAGATTTTTAAATTATCTTCTTTAAAGATTCTTCTTTGCCAGGCTCCAAGGTGACATTTTCCCACTCCCTACTCCGCTGCCACCTCCCCTACACTCTGCCACCAGCTACCCGCAATAAGCACTGAAGTGCCTGCGTAACAAGGTTGATATCGCGAGCGCTGTTTGAACACACAATTTAGCTCGGAACTAAATGACATATGCCTCAAAATTTATTGTTGTTATTTATTTTATTGGCAGGCTAATAATTTAGTTTAAAAAAGTAAATTTTGTCTAAGCATAATAAACTATATTTTCTTGCTGTGAGATTTATTTTAGAGATAAACCTTAAGACGTAAATATTACCGAAAATAACTTACTTTTTGATTTTTGAATGAAATTCTGTTAATCATGTTTTTGTCATAGTCCTAGTGAGATAAAGATCTCAAAACACATATATGTTAAGTTTCACATTTATCAGGTTTGTGGTTGACCCAGCATATTTATGAAAAAACCCCTTAAAAAGCAGAGCCTGGTCTTAAGAGCAATAAGTACGAAAAAGTCAGTAATTTTATCGTACTTATTGCTTCATTTAAGTACCTATAGATTTCTGTACGGGCGTTGTATATGGAGGCTTTAGGTTAGTACTAACAGGATGGCATACTAATGCAGATATTCGAGCCGCGGGAGAGAGGGACAACCAGAGCTGTCTGTCTTTTTCTTTTAAGATGTTCATGTTTTGTTATGAGGACAGATGCAAGTAATTAAACAATATTATTTATGTTTATTCCGGTTTTGTTGATTGTGGGATATCTCAATAGTACTTATGAAATATATTTTTTATTACGGTCCATGCAATCGTTTGACCACGATCTCACCTGATGGAAAGTGATGATGTGGTCGAAGGCTTGCCTAGTAGATTAGGTTCACTCTCGACTTGAACACACCTGGGTTGTATTTTACCGAAAACACTGACGAGGGCAGAGCATTCCACTCCTTTGCAGTTCTTATAATGAATGAAGAAGCGTAACGCTTCGTTCTTGTGTGAGGTAATTCTACAATAAAAGGGTGGCGCTTTGCTGATCTTCCGATCGTACTGTGATGCGATAATCAGATTGTGCGGTTGCCTAATTAATGAAATCATAATGATACTGCAGAAAATTAAAAAAAAACGACATTCCCGTAGTTTCTTGGTGCTCTCTTCTCTAACGGGCGTATTTCCGAAGCACCGGTAGAGTCAGACGGGTATTTACATTTCCTGTGTGAGATTTAACTTTGAGTCGGCACATGTCGGCACGGGAGAAATTTTCTTTTCGAATTCAAAGCTTACTTAGTTTACCTAATAGTATTGATTTAATTTATATAAAATAATGTATGTTATTCTCTTTTTTCATTTAATGTTAAGTTTTGACTTGTAAAAGTGCTGTTATTTTGCCTATTTACAATAAATACTTTAACTTTGACTTCTTGAAGCGCACCAATCGCTGCGCTCTAATACGTCGGACCCGGCGTGAAATCTTTTGATATATCTTTCACAAGCTTTTGAAAATGCGTTCCAAAACGATCATAGACGCTGGTGAAAAGCTGTCAGCTTGAAATGGAACTGGACAGGACATATCAGCCGAATGTCTGACGAGCTGTGAGCTAGAATGTCCACAGAGTGAACCCCACAAAACCACAAAAGGCGTCGCGGCAGGCCCAGAAGGAGATGGCGGGACCAACTGGATAACTTTAGTAAAGACTGGCATTCAAAAGCACAAGATCGCGAGAAATGGAAAGAAGGAAGGGAGGCCTTTGCCCAGCAGTGGGACAGTCATGGCTATAAACAATAATAATAATAATAAGCTTTTGAAAACACAATTTATCGAATAGCAATGTTGTGCCTTCTTAATAGCATCGAATTTCGCGTAAGGCTGTATTTATTTGTGTGGTTTTTAGACGCTACGCTGGACCGCTTTCTCCGCTTTTTAGACACCACGCTGGACCGCTTTCTCCGCTTTTATCGATTTTCGAGTGGTTATCTTTGTGCGGGCGATTTCGGGTTTTGTTGATGACAGAATAAAGAGTGATGATAAATCAAACATAATTTACGATGAATGATTAAGTTTGTAAGTTCACCAACATTAGAACCTTGATTAAAACACAGTCAACTCGAAATTGAAGTTACATTTTTGAGTTAACTTGCAAAGATGACATAATGAAGCTATTTTAACGTCAAGGTAAATAAATATTAAGTTTCCAACGTGATTAAGTCCCGTTTAAATATATAACTATATCTTATTGGGGTCTCACACCGCAGGTTAAGTTGCAAGTTGTCAAAAAGTTGTAGGCAACGTCGGCGGCTGTTGAAGCGAGGCGGTACTATAGTATGTTCTTTCACTCACCCTGCGGCCCCACGCTGCCGGGGCGCGGCGGCTGCGGCGGCTGCAGCGGCTGTATGGGCGGCAACGACGGCGGCTGTTGCGGCTGCTGCGGCCAGGCTGGAGCAGCCGGTGTGCTCGCCTTCATCCACTGCTGGTCGTAACGTGGATCTGCTGTTAGAGGAATGTGCTGTTATAGATTACGACTTGTGAAGGAAGTACCTATGCATTGTACTTAAAAGGCGTGACCTCGTCTGTGTTGAGTATATCCGAACTAAGCAACCCTGCGTGTATCCGAACGCTCAGGAAGGTCGACGGTAGCGCCACTAGGCGTCATAATGTGAAAACATAAATGACACTTTTTTACATCGAGTATTAAAGGTCATGGACAGCAAGCACTTATATTTTTTATTCTACAACATATTTATAATAAGGAGCCCTAACAGTCTGTACACGGTCTGATCTTACTGTGCGTTGCCAGACAGTCAACTTTCGTAAGTGCCCTCTTATGTTGCGAGTGTCATCTGAGGGCCCCTACGCATATTTGATTAAACTTACCCTGCCCCTGGTTGTAGTTAGCGACGTTGTTGTGAGCGCCGTAGTGCCCCTTGTGTTGCGAGTGACTGCTGATTGTCCGCGCGCGATTACCGTACTGTTGTTGTTGTTGTTGCTGCTGCAACAAATCCAATCCAGATTCTAAAGTGTCGTGTTTTTGAGATTTTGGAGCTCAAAGAAACGCGATAGTTTAGAATACTAATGCACTTTTGTTTGTTTGTGTTTTTACACCGGTGGATACCTAAAACGCGATAGTTTAGAATACTAATGCACTTTTGTTTGTTTGTGTTTTTACACCGGTGGATACCTAAAACGCCATCTAACGTCGAGTGTCAATAACTTCTACATGGGAACTTAGATACTAGATGCCACCATGCCACCACTGAGGTTGCCGGGCGATCTGGAATATTTAGGTACTGGCCAGTACATGCCGTAATGTGCTAGTATCTACATTGCATGAACTGCGTGAGTCAGCCTAATTTCAGCTAAGATACGAGTGATTGGAAGTGAGTGTAGTTGAGTTCAGTGATAAGTTAGTAGTGTGTACAGTCGAGTTGAAATGAGATTTAGTGTTATTTGTTACTCTGCTTAAAGGCTTGAAGACTCCAAATTTATACTAACCGATGAGGCTCTCTTCTGGTCGTGCAACAGTCCCCAGTGCTTGTTGCACGACCAGATCGACGACGATCAGCCTGTCTCTAAGGTCAGTCTGCAGCACACCCTCCAACATGTTGAGCGCGCTGTGCAGGCAGCCTTGTGACGCGAGAAAGGGACACGTATTCGTTTAGTAATACTACTAACCTGTGAGGCTCTCCTCTGGTCGTGCAACAGTCCCAGTGCGTGCATCAGCCTGTCTCTGAGGTCGGTCTGCAGCACAACCTCCAACATGTTGAGCGCGCTGTGCAGGCAGCTTTGTGACGCGAGAAAGGGACACGTATTCGTTTAGTAATACTACTAACCTGTGAGGCTCTCCTCTGGTCGTGCAACAGTCCCAGTGCGTGCATCAGCCTGTCTCTGAGGTCGGTCTGCAGCACACCCTCCAACATGTTGAGCGCGCTTTACAGACAGCTTTGTGACGCGAGAAAGGGACACGTATTCGTTTAGTAATACTACTAACCTGTGAGGCTCTTCTCTGGTCGTGCAACAGTCCCAGTGCGTGCATCAGCCTGTCTCTGAGGTCGGTCTGCAGCACACCCTCCAACATGTTGAGCGCGCTGTGCAGGCAGCCTTCTGACGCGAGAAAGGGACACGTATTCGTTTAGTAATACTACTAACCTGTGAGGCTCTCCTCTGGTCGTGCAACAGTCCCAGTGCGTGCATCAGCCTGTCTCTGAGGTCGGTCTGCAGCACGCCCTCCAACGTGCTGAGCGCGCTGTGCAGGCAGCCTTGTGACGCAAGACGGGACGCGTACTCATTCAGTATCGACTCTAGCGTGCCGCCGGCCTGGGGAACATAACACTCATATACTCGTACGACGTGTAACAAAATTATCTATTAAGTGCCGGAGTGGGGTATTCCACACGTTATGCGAACAACGATAGTTTTACGACTTTTTTATTTCGAAGTTTTTCATTCGTGTACGTTTTACTTTTAGAGTTTTAGAGTATAACTAAAGTTTTTCGACATGAAGTGTGGAATACCCCACCCCAGGACTTAATAGATAATTTTGTTACACGTTGTATACTTATAATCAAGCAGTAATGGACAAAATGTCTGCCTGTGTATATATCTGTGTGCTTCTACATAAATCTATATTGGAGTAAAAACTTAAATTTATTACAGCACGTTTGCAATATTTGCTGAGCCACACGAAATTCCTTGCACATAAACATACTCCAAACTTAAACGCACCTTCTCTTCTATAACGGGCGTATTTCCGAAGCTAACCTCCAAGTAGTATTTAACTAAATCCAAATTGTTTCAAGATTATTTCAGTTAAAGGAATTAAATTTAATAAAAGTTTTCGCACTCGTTCCCCGCACTAGGATTCCCTGCGTTGCGGGAGGCTTGGAAATTGCGGGAGGAATGAATGTTTGTGGCACGAACACACCACAAACATTCATGACCCGAGAATATAAATGTACGCTCATCATAAAATGATTTCCTGGTCTAGGATTCGAACCTGGTGCTCTAAGCTCAGCAGAGCACTACCAACTGTGTCACAGCGTCAAGTATGTTGTTGTAGTGATGATATCATTGAGAAATTAGTTTTTTGACAGGTACTGCTATTTAACAAAACGATGGTAGCCTCGGCTCAGCACCAATAACTTTTCTAAGTTACGTACGGTTTTCATTCCATTGCTACGTGCTGCGGAGGGTACGTTAATTTATCCCGGCTGTTAATGATCAATACAATTCGCTTAGCCATGTCATAGGCCCTCGAGCGGCCTGACAAACTCTGACACCAGAGCCCAGCACTACCACACTCAACACGCTATGTACCGCACCTGTATCTGCCTGCCGCGGTGCGCCGCCGCGCGCCTCGCCATCAGCGCCAGGGACGTCAGCTTGGCGAGCGAGTCGACGTCGCTCCGACGAGACTTGTTCCAGCGCGAGATGAGCGCGTCGGGAGACATGGCGATGAGGTAGCAGACGGTGGCGGCCTCGGCGAGCGCCGGCTCCGACTCTTGGGCGAGCTTATCGCCGAGCATTTCTGGAACACAGTATACATGGTTTCATGTAGTTCTCTGCAATCCTCTGTGCAAGTGGGGTTTATAGGCAGTCAAAACAAGCGCAAATCAATAATTTATATAATCCTCGACCCTCCCCTATAATATCTAAGAACCATCTCAATCACATCAGCTTTCAAACAGAAAAACGGCAGCTAAATTGGTCCATTCGTTTGGGAGCTATGATCGAAAGTGAAGCAGCCTAGATCTCCCGATCCTCTCGTACGCACAAGCCTCACGCACACACTTACACCATGTTATGCCGATCAGCCGCCACATTGCAGCAAGATCTCAGTTCAGGTGGTACTTTATAAATGTAGGTATCATGGGTGACTCACCGCAGTAGTGAGTGAGAGCCTCGCCCTCGCAGTGCGTGACGAGCGCGGCGAGCGTGTGGCGCCAGCAGCCGGCGGCGGCAGAGTTCACCAGCGAGTCCCACTTGGACAGCAGCATGCTGCCGCTGATAAGGGAGACGGGGTCCTGCGCCGACTGGTTCAGGTGGTACTTCTGCACCTTGTACAGGAGCTCTTGGCTGCCTGTGCGGAAACGAGAACGGTTCAACTATGCATTTGGTCGGTAAGTATTTTTTTGTTACCCTAATAGTAATCGGTCCTTCGGCAAATATGATCAGCCCTCTGCCACTTCAGCTTGCTAATCCTATGGGCTATGTCGATAACGTTGGTTCTCTGTCGGATCACCTCGTTCCGGATTCGATCTCTCAGAGAAACTCCGAGCATAGCCCTTTCCACAGCACGCTGAGCGACTTTGAATTGGTAAACTAGTCGTACCGTGAGAGTCCACGTCTCAGCTCCGTAAGTCATAACAGGTAGGACACACTGGTTGAAGACTTTCGTCTTCAGGCAAAGTTTACCAAATGCTGCCCAGTCCAGCTGAATTCTTCTAATTCTTCTTCTTTCTTTTTTCTTCTCTCAAAGTTATTTTTACCCAACTGCAGCGTTTTCCCGAGGTAAACATACTCTTTAACAACTTCGAGAGGAGATCCTATAACAGCAATCAGTTCCGAAAAGACATGTTCATTGAACATAACCTTGGTTTTATCAAAGTTCATCCGGAGACCGATGCGATGTCCGTTAAGATGAATCAGCATTTGATCAGGCAGTTCAGCATCTGATGTAAGTCCTGCAACGTTTCTGCCATAATGACGATGTCATCCGCGAATCTCAAGTGTGAGATGTACTCGCCGATAATTATGCCGCGACCTTTTCAGTCCAGAGTCTTAAACATATCCTCCAATATAATTGAGAACAATTTCGGGAAAATAACGTTCCCTTGCAAACATAACATGCGGAAACATTTAAATGCCTGTACTCACCCAAGGAGGCGATGATAAGCGCATCGGCTATCCTCTTAGCGTCTAAACACAGCTCCACCGCTTCTTCGAGGTTGCCGCACACCAGAGCGCGGCAAATTAAACTGGTTATGTCTGAAAGAGTACAAATTATATCATAGACTGTTACCAGTTATTTTTTTATAATGTTCTTCCTGTCTCCGGGCCTTTTGAGTATTGACCGATTTGGATGATCCTTTTTTTTAGTTGAATTTTTTGGGTACATATTCAGTTGCTCCTGTATACATTTCATGAAAATTAGTAACTCAATATGTTCCTTCTTATCTCCGAAATATCTGTACAGATTTGGATGTCTTTTATTTTTATTTAAAAGGGTAGACGCTCAGTGTGGTCCTACATACATTTCTTCAAAATTGGTTAAGTTGTTTCCTCTAATATAGTAAAAATATACAAAGTTGATTCAATAGTTTTTATTTTTACCCGACTACGACGAAGAAACGAAAGGGTAATGAGTTTAACAGTGTACGTATATATGTGGATGTTCCACCATAGCGTCGCCTCTATTGTTCCGATTTTGACAAGCGAGGTATCAATCGATTCGTCTTCAGGTATAGTGTCATAGGCTATTTTTTACCCGACTGTAGTCGGGTTTTAGTTTTTGTTTTTTCGGGTCTTTCTTTGTAATTCCATTCGACTTAAAGAACTATTCACCAATTATATAAGTGGCTGGAGCATACAGTATCACATCACGTCACCTCCGGCATCACGAGATGGGAAGATCCTGTTTCATTATACCAAGATTTAACTGACCAATATACAAACCTTCTCCATTTGGAATAGTGACATTCGAAACGTTTGGTCCGATGTCAAGGTTCGCCAACTTCCTTTCGATTAGTGTGTGTGCTTCCTGTAACAGAACCATTTTTATTTCTTCTATTTTTATAAAGAGGAATACATGCAAGTGTGTGTGCTTCAATATATTTGAGTACAAACTTTATATATACTGGGTACGTCACATTTAACACAGAACATTAAGAATGAAGCCATATTTAGCAAGAGCTACAAGAAAGGTAACAATACTACCACACCGCTTTACTTCTGCAACCGCGACTAAGAATAATGTTATGTCATTGTAGAACCGATGTTTGCCAACTTGCAAACATTCAGCCACTCTAGAAATGTTCTAAACATGGCTTCAAAGTGTTATTATTCAGTGTTAGACGTGACGATGCCAATAAATTGTGGGTGAACATTTGAGGGAGGGATGCAGACGTAAAAGCAGACCTAACAACACTCGAAAATAGAATCGAGAACTGATTAATCAAACTTTAAAATAACTTTATTTATGGACAAGTCGGGCTTCTGCCCAGCGCCTCTAGCGGTGGACTACTTCTGCCCAGCGCCTCTAGCGGTGGACTACTTCTGCCCAGCGCCTCTAGCGGTGGACTACTTCTGCCCAGCGCCTCTAGCGGTGGACTACTTCTGCCCAAAGCCTCTAGCGGTGGACTATTTCACGATATGATTACTAATGTTTGACCATATCATTAATTAGCGTTTCATGAAATCAAAAAAACATGATGTGGCCGACCATTTCATGAAATGATAAATTTTACTATACCGCCACGACATAATATACATGATTTGATTGCATTGTTGATTTTAGAGGGCGCGTGTTTATCTACCCTTCATTCGCACCTGACAGCTGTCAAGTCGGCGGCGCTGTCAGTGTCAACTCACCGAGAGGTCTGTGCTGGTGTCGGTGGACAGCTCGGCCTCCGTCTCCGTGGACTCGCCCTGGGGTGTGCGTTAGTGACAGACAGAAGTGTGAGTATTTGTATATAGAGGGCAGTCGAGAACAATCAGTAAGCTATGTTAAAGCAGCCCAAACTTGCACCACTTGTGTTACACAGCCGTTAGCGGTATTTCATACCATCTTGTATGTCAAACATCGGCCGTTCGTTGTTGTGTAACTAGACACACAACATGACGATGTTTTAAAGGATGTAGTTAATAATTGAGCAGAAAATATGAACAGTTAAAAGACAAAAGTTTTATGTAAAGTTTAGTGAGTTTGATACATTATCATATGATCGTAAACAGGCTAGCACTCGAGTTTAAGTGCAGAAATAACATATTTAAAAAAGAAAAAGAAGTCTTGAGTTAAAATGAAATAATTTAAGTTTTGTGTAGTATGATGTTGCAAATCCAAAGCGTTTCGGTTATATTTGACTATATCCACGTGTGTAGTGTACTCACCCGACTGAGTCCGGCGGGGTCGGGCGGTGCGGTCGTGTCTCCGGCAGAGGTCGGGCTTTTGAATTTCGACGGGATTTCATCCTGTTTGAAACCTAAGCAGAAGAAGCTTTATTAAAACAAAAACTTAAAATGTAGTCGGTTATGCCTCTGTCGTACGAAGTCAGGACAGTGACGCAGAGCAGTGACACAGAAATTATAATAGTAATAACAGTGGACAAAGAATGGGTTCATGTTTTGGACAGTACAGTAATTCTGATGATAAAATATTATTAGCCCTTTCAGACCTGATTTATTTTATTTGTCTGTATCATTGTGATAAAAATTGTATGGCTAGGGTATACTAAATTACGTACGAAAAAAATAAATATTAAAATCTTGGAGGTTTATTTTCGAGAAAATTTTCTTTTTCTTCGTGTGAAAGAATACTTAGTTTATCTAACTTTAGATTGATTTGATTTTTTTATAATATTTTATGTATTTCTCCTTGTTCATGAGATGTTAATTTTGACTTGTAAAAGTGCTATTATTTTTGCCTATTTACAATAAAATACTTTGGACTTTGTGAATAAATGAGGACATCCTCTTATACGAAACTACTAGTAATATATGTGGTGATTGCCACATACATTACTGTGATACGCACTTCTCTTCCACCACGGGGGTGAAGGAAGGGATATGTGGGGGCTTGCACCACACAAAATTGCGAAACGCATCACCATTGGTCGAATCGAAGCATTACATCACATGGCATGGTATGAAATTTATTGGCGTCTATATTTATTATGCGCTAGTCGTGTTTGAAAGAAAATTTGATTTTATTTATATATCTGTAGTGTTTTCCATTACCTATATAGTGCGATTTTGGTATATAGTGACCTTAGAAAATATCAAGAACAACGACTGAGTGGTTCTGTCAAAGCACAATTGGACAATGTATCAAAACTACGAGTAAGTATATGCTTTTATGATGACAGCTTATTTTGTATCGAATCTACATTTTACATCCGCTGAAGGTCAAGTAAGTACCAAAAAAACTGTACAATTAAGATAATAATAAAACATGGCCTAGGATAAATAAATAGGCTACTACTGAAAAATAATATATATTTTTTTTAAATCGTCTGTCTGTTTGTTTGTTCGCACATCACGTAAAAGCTACTGAACCGATTGCAATGCGGTTTTCACTGTTGGAGAGCTGAGAGTTTGACTTTAAAACGATTTACTTTGTATCTTACTCCGACGATTAAATGCCGAGTAATCGAAAAAAATACTATTGGACGGCTGAACGAATTTTGAAGAAATGTAGTAGGTATATTGTACTTTATAGGAAATTTTGGTATTGGAATAACACGTATGGGTTACTTTTAGGGCACAGCTGGCCGGAAATAAATTGAAAATTCAACACCGGAGGAGAGACAGAAATGATAATTAGGTATAGTTTTTTAAAATGAAAGTTTTGCTTTTAGTAATTTAGGTCAGGCAGGTATAAACAAAGTTATTTAAGTAATTTAGGTCAGGCAGGTATAAACAAAGTTATTTAAGTAATTTAGGTCAGGCAGGTATAAACAAAGTTATTTAAGTAATTTAGGTCAGGCAGGTATAAACAAAGTTATTTAAGTAATTTAGGTCAGGCAGGTATAAACAAAGTTATTTAAGTAATTTAGGTCAGGCAGGTATAAACAAAGTTATTTAAGTAATTTAGGTCAGGCAGGTATAAACAAAGTTATTTTAGTAATTTAGGTCAGGCAGGTATAAACAGAGTTATTTTAGTAATTTAGGTCAGGCAGGTATAAACATAGTTATTTTAGTAATTTAGGTCAGGCAGGTATAAACAGAGTTATTTTAGTAATTTAGGTCATGCAGGTATAAACAGAGTTATTTTAGTAATTTAGGTCAGGCAGGTATAAACAGAGTTATTTTAGTATTTTAGGTCAGGCAGGTATAAACAGAGTTATTTTAGTAATTTAGGTCAGGCAGGTATAAACAGAGTTATTTTAGTAATTTAGGTCAGGCAGGTATTAAAGAGTTATTTTAGTAATTTAGGTCAGGCAGGTATAAACAGAGTTATTTTAGTAATTTAGGTCAGGCAGGTATAAAGAGAGTTATTTTCCGCTTGATATTCAAAATATTGATGCCTACAAAACTTTCTTCTGGCCAATACACACTGTGGACGATACGATTTTTATATGAGCGAAACGAGGGATATTCGAAACGAAACTTTTCTCTCTCTTTTGTTCTCTTTCTTCTCTCTATTTTAGCAGCAACAACCTTTATTTCCGACTGACATTTGTCACATCAAACCAAAACGAAACAACTCAATAATATATGTACCTATATAAACTATTTGGTCGTGCACACACACCATATCAACTATCGAAATACCTACCTATATATTATCTATGTTAAAGCAAAGTAAAAAGTGGAATTAACAAATAAAAAAAATTTACCCATATTCCCTCCAAAGTGACCTGACGGCACGAACACGGTACAAGTGATGAACTCACCGAGGAGGTTGAGCACCTCCGAGCGGAAAGTGGTAAGGTAGGAGGCACGCAGGAAGAACCACGTGAACCACTCGTTCTGTCCACGACGGCACGGACACGGTACAAGTGATTAACTCACCAAGGAGGTTGAGCACCTCCGAGCGGAAGCCCGGCAGGAAGGAGGCGCGCAGGAAGAACCACGTGAACCGCTCGTTCTGTTCCGTCGCCGCGTCGCCGCGAGTCAGACAGTACCTGACGGAACATACAAATAAAGGTCACGGAACATTTATCACTTTGGATTTCAAATTTCTGTCTTTATGAAGCATCTCAATAATTAAACACCATGGCGTATTTTGAGTGACTGGGTGAAGTGCGGCGATATCGCCGCAATGGAATGGGACACCGTAATGAAGCGCGGTGTCTCCCTCCTCTATTACACAGTACCTCAACCATCATGGTCATGCATGGACATACAAGATATAACAAACAAGCACAAATTAAAAATGTATTAAAAACGAAAATGTTAGAAGGTCTTTTGATCAAAATTAACTTATATTTTTATATCCAATAGAAGTGCGTATTCAGCCAGTCTCTCCGCCGCGTCCGGTTCGTGACTAAGCGTGGAGCCGAGCACGGCGTCTAGTTCTGTCGCCTTGTCCACTATCTCCGGTTCGCTCACCACCTACATTACATAGAAGTACTACTTAGCCAGCCCCTCCGCCGCGTCCGGTTCGTGACTAAGCGTGGAGCCGAGCACGGCGTCTAGTTCTGTCGCCTTGTCCACTATCTCCGGTTCGCTCACCACCTACATTACATAGAAGTACGTACTTAGCCAGCCCCTCCGCCGCGTCCGGTTCGTGACTAAGCGTGGAGCCAAGCACGGCGTCTAGTTCTGTCGCCTTGTCCAATATATCCGGTTCGCTCACCACCTACATTACATAGAAGTACGTACTCAGCCAGCCCCTCCGCCGCGTCCGGTTCGTGACTAAGCGTGGAGCCGAGCACGGCGTCTAGTTCTGTCGCCTTGTCCACTATCTCCGGTTCGCTCACCACCTACATTACATAGAAGTACGTACTCAGCCAGCCCCTCCGCCGCGTCCGGTTCGTGACTGAGCGTGGAGCCGAGCACGGCGTCTAGTTCTGTCGCCTTGTCCACTATCTCCGGTTCGCTCACCACCTACATTACATAGAAGTACGTACTCAGCGAGCCTCTCCGCCGCGTCCGGTTCGTGACTAAGCGTGGAGCCGAGCACGGCGTCTAGTTCTGTCGCCTTGTCCACTATCTCCGGTTCGCTCACCACCTACATTACATAGAAGTACGTACTCAGCTAGCCTCTCCGCCGCGTCCGGTTCGTGACTGAGCGTGGAGCCGAGCACGGCGTCTAGTTCTGTCGCCTTGTCCACTATCTCCGGTTCGCTCACCACCTACATTACATAGAAGTACGTACTCAGCTAGCCTCTCCGCCGCGTCCGGTTCGTGACTGAGCGTGGAGCCGAGCACGGCGTCTAGTTCTGTCGCCTTGTCCACTATCTCCGGTTCACTCACCACCTGTACATTATTTAAGGTAATCAAAAATTTTCGAGGACAGACAACTCACAGATGTTGACAACAAATGCCAAAATTGCATAACCGTATGAAAGAACAACTAGGCGTGGCGACATAGACATATTTTTTTCTGAAAGACCACTATTTTGGGAATTTGCAACTGTTTTCTCCGTTTAAGAGGAATAGACTGACCTGACTAATGTAGACTTGTTTCTGCGAGCCGGTCTCTTGCGGACATCTCTCGAATGTCACCAACTTGCCTCCGAACTGAAAAATATCGAAACGAAAAATAATTCCTTCCGTTTATAAAGGATTGTTCCAAATAATACATCATAAATATTCTATTAGTATAATCATAAGAACCGGGATTTTTACAATGGAGACAATTTATATTGAGTTCCCGATATTTCGGCGCTGCTGCAAGCGCCATGATCACGGATAACTGAAGTAACTGCGGGTGGAATAGTTTTTAAGGGCAGACAAAATGGTCTATCCTCTTTCTCACTCTTTTATTACGCACGACACCAGTACCATTGTACGTTGAACAAAGAACAAATATCCCGTTTCTTATGATTATACTTATGTGTACGTGAACATGTCAGTTTAAAAAAAATAACATAATTATTATTATAATATACATTATTTGTTTAAGTTTTTTTATGACAGACTTGTGCCCCGCGGTTATACCCGCGTGGACATCCAATTCAAATTCGGAGGTCGGCTCAGCCGATTTGGCTGTTTTTTAGAGCTGTTTTATTTAGGTCGAACACACAAAAAAAAACAAATCAGTCGAGTCATTTCTTTATTTTCTACCCCCCCCCCTCACCCCCCCCCCCCCCCCCCCCCCCGACCCCTTGAAGTTTATGTGTCTAAGTAAAAGTTTGTATAAGGGTAGCAAAAAAGATTTGTGACATTTTTGAACATTTTTCGAAATGGCTTCTGTGTCTAGAATAGGGCTGAATTTAATATATACTGGAGTTTAATTCAAATTCAAATTAAATTATGTTTATTTGTAAGAATATTGTGTTAATAAGATGTTAATGGTAATTCATGGTAATAATGTAATAGGAGTTACCGTTTCAATTGAATAATTAAATAAATAAATAAATGACTGAAATATGTATTTTTTTACGTTTTCAACCCCTATAACTGCGCCATTTTGAAAAATTTCGAAAATCTGAATCATCAATAAAGTACCATATAATTTTCTAACCTGACAAAAGTTCATGAGAATCTTGAGAAATGCGACCTGTAGAGGAAAACAGCCGGACATCCTCCGGACATACGAAAGCATATTTGACCAAGCTTCGCACTCACTCGGTAAAAAATATGGCTTGCTTTTTTTTGGACTGAACCCGGTAACTTTGAATTCTAATGCCGCTCGGCCTCCGTCGCTCTATATTTCGTTATGTACATGTATGAGTTACTCACCGCAAACTTGGCCTTGGAGGGGCGCGCTTGAGCCAGCGCGGGGGCGCGGGGAGCTGCACCGACTGCGGGGCGCCGGGGGCGGGGGCGCACGCCACGGCCGGCAGCTAGCTGAACGAGTCCATGCCGCCTAATGAACCCATTATGTTGCTCTGGTTTTGTACAAGTATGTGGTTACTCACCGCGAACTTGACCTTGGAGGGACGCTTGAGCCAGCGCGGGGGCGTGGGGAGCTGCACCGACTGCGGGGCGCCGGGGGCGGGGGCGCACGCCACGGCCGGCAGCTAGCTGAACGAGTCCATGCCGCCTAATGAACCCATTATGTTGCTCTGGTTTTGTACAAGTATGTGGTTACTCACCGCAAACTTGGCCATGGAGGGGCGCTTGAGCTAGCGCGGGGGCGCAGGGAGCTGCGCCGATTGCAGGGCGCCGGGGGCGGGGGCGCTCGCCACGGCCGGCAGCTGGCTGAACGAGTCCATGCCGCCGAATGAACCCATTATGTTGCTCTGGTTTTGTACAAGTATGTGGTTACTCACCGCAAACTTGGCCATGGAGGGGCGCTTGAGCCAGCGCGGGGGCGCAGGGAGCTGCGCCGATTGCGGGGCGCCGGGGGCAGGGGCGCGCGCCACGGCCGGCAGCTGGCTGAACGAGTCCATGCCTCCGAATGAATCCATTATGTTGCTCTGGTTTTGTACAAGTATGTGGTTACTCACCGCAAACTTGGCCATGGAGGGGCGCTTGAGCCAGCGCGGGGGCGCAGGGAGCTGCGCCGATTGCGGGGCGCCGGGGGCAGGGGCGCGCGCCACGGCCGGCAGCTGGCTGAACGAGTCCATGCCTCCGAATGAATCCATTATGTTGCTCTGGTTTTGGGTGCTCTGAGAAAACAATAACAACAAACAGTTGTATGAAAACTTTTTTTCTAAACTTACTACAATATTATACAACAAGCATACAATAACCCATTTACATATTTGTAACCCATGTACTTACCGTTTCTGGCTTGGACCCCCCTAACAGGGAGTACACGTTGACTTGCTGGTCGAAGGAGGACGCGACGAGCAGGGAGCGGTCGCGGGGGGACCACGACACGTCGAACACCTGTCTTTAGTGAGTGGTTCACATGTACTTACCGTTTCTGGCTTGGACCCCCCTAACAGGGAGTACACGTTGACTTGCTGGTCGAAGGAGGACGCGACGATCAGGGAGGGGTCGCGGGGAGACCACGACACGTCGAACACCCATTGCTGTTGCTGGCTCACCTCGGCTAGAAGCTCGCCGCCCTGGAAATACGACAGAAGCTTTTACAAAAGGCCTTTGCAGACGGACGCAGGTACTCGTAGATAACTCTTCATGGTATATAAAAATATTTAAAAAACTTATGTTTATAAAAATGGCCATCTCTTACAGATACAAGTTTAAGCCTTTCAGAAACGGGCTAGATACGAGGGGCATTCAATAAGTTATCGGTAGTAATTATAAAATGTAATTAGATAAGGACACTATCTGAAGGTGTACATACAAACAAGTAAAAATTATTATTAAAAAAAACAAAAAAACCCGACCGCAATCAAAACTAGTTAATAAAATTATTAACTTTGTAAAAATCTTGAAAGACAATTGCTACAGATTACATTTTAAAAAAAAAGTATTTTAAAGACCTTCATTTTGATACCTCGAATAAAATATAATAGTACAAGTACAGAAGGATAACTGAGTAAAGTCATTTAAATACATAGCGACCCTCGCTACAACGCAATAAAGTGCAATATAACTCGCACAGCGCTGCGATCTTTCAATTATATTTACCTAGAAGGCGCTCACCCATTGCGTGCAGGCTAGAATGTACCGTATCACAACGCGCGAGAGCTTCCATTACTCTAACCGTTTCAGAATCACTCTGTCACTTTTTCGCTTGGCAGGGTTGTATCAAGATATAACTAGGTACTTGTACTAGTAATTATTCTGTGATACGATATGACTTAGATATTGTAACAGAATAAACAATTATGTAATAATGTATTAATATTTTACTTATATATTTTTTTTTTTAATGAAATAAATGTTGATAGTTCTATTAACTACATATAATGACATTCTTATCAGAATAGACCTACCTCATTATTTGATTATAACTTACGAGTAACAGGTATTGCACTTTGATGAATAAAAGGTGCCTGTCTGAATTCTATGCTTAATAATGAATGAAAAAGAAATGGCTACCTACGTAATAAAATGTCAGTAAGTAGGTATGTTACGAGACTTGTCAAACCAAATGCTATGCAGTACATTCTAGGTTTCTTCTTGGTACTCATAATTAAAAAAGAATAAAATTTGACAATAACTTTACGTAAGTAGGTACTTTATCGTAAGCACACGGCGCGCGACTCATCGAGCGCACGCTTGACACTCTACTGAATTCACCGCAACATTACGGCCGCAAAGTGTAGGTATAATATTTGTACTTGTTGCGGAGTGCGACTGGCCTGACCTCACTCGATATGTTTAAGTATTTTTTTGTTTCGTCGAAAATACAATATGGCAGCTATAAGCCGCCATATTAGTATTCTTGTACACTTCATACTAAGACGAATCCAATGATATCTCATTTACCATAATCCATCAAGCAGTTTAGGCTGTAGGATGCGCCTAAGAAACGTACAAACAAACAAACATACATGCAACCCAAAACACATAACCCTCCTCAGTCAGGTAAAAACGTCTAATTGTGACCATTCGTTTTTTTAATCGGCCTCTACAGACAACAATCATGAGACGTGACATTGTTTTCCAAAATCAAGCAGCGCGCTGTTATTGAGTCCTCACTGAGCAAGGACAAAGTCAAAAACCATCCATGAAGAGATATTGTCTGTTTACCTAGATTCTGTTCCTTCTATAACATCGTTCAAAAGTGGTCAAGTGAATTTAAGCGACGTAGGGAAAGCAGACGGAAGGTGGACCAAAGCCAGTCACCGAGTGGTGGCCACGGGAAGGTCAAAGATCAAGGGGCAGACCACCGGCCCGGTGGAGTGATGACATAGCCAGAGTTGCTGGCAAACAGTTTCTGAGGACAGCACAAGATCGAAAGGGGTGGCGTCAAGGAGAGGAGGCTTATGCCCAACAGTGGGATGACAAGGGCTGAGAAAGAGAAAAGGGAAAGCATTGAAGACCCCACATGGGCATTGGGCAGCCCCACCGCCTGCACGGAAGAAAACTTGGAAAATATTGAGATAATTGTACTTGAAGATGCAAAGATGTAAATATTAGTAGAGATGACCAACCTTTCTATTGATACCATACACTACTATTCTTCACAACCATCTCAAACTTTCAAAAGTCAGTACAAGATGGGTGTCACATAATATTCACCGTGCTTCAGAGTGCGAGTCGACTGTTGTAAGGACTTTAGCGTCAGCCACCTTGTGTTTTTAACCAAATAGTTACTGGAGATGAAACCCTGAGAGCAAACAAGAGTCCATGCAGCGGCATCAAAGAAATTCAAAGTGGTTCCACCAGCGGGAAAAATTATGGTTAGTTTGTAGGGACTCCAAAGGAATTTTGTTTATAGAATACAATAAAGAATGTGAAACCACCAATGAAACACCCTACGCAGGCACACTGCATCGCTTATCGCATCGGGGGCCCTTCCCGGTCCGTCTATCGTCAACGCGAGCATGGTCGAAAAGCATGTTTATTTATTTAGACACATTACAACACCATTACAGCATACGCACCAATGCGATGTTATAACTAAAAATCAAAACTTTACGTATTCTAAATGTTTCTGTGCAATTTCCGTGAATTTCATCAGGCTGCAGTGAAAGATATCAATATCCTGCGAAATTATATTAATCAGACGTATAGCGCGTAACATAGGGGAAAACTTCAGCAGATTAGTCCGCGATGAAGGTACGCTGAGCGTAGCAGGGCGGCGGCGCGCGCCCACGCACCCGTCCGGCGCGCGCAGCCGCAGCTCTGCCAGCATCTCCGGATGGTGCACTTCCCCACGAATTACCCTAAACGTGTACTTGACGAGCGCGAGATCCCTCCTTATCTCCAGCCTGTTGTACCCGACCAATGTTGTTTCATCCAGTGCAATGTTTGAAAAAGAGACAAAGCGAAAAGAGAGAGATAGCGTCAGAACGCTCGGTTTGCGTTCGGAAACTTCCGCATTATAACAATAATAACAACATTGAACGAAAAATAGTGTGTGGAAATTTCATAAAACTTGTTCCAGGAAATACGCGTTTTTGAGTAATCCTTATAAGTTTGTGAAATAAATGTTTTTGATTTAGAATCTCCATTACATGTGCAAGGTTTATACAAAGATGTTTTCTTTGCGTTTACAATTTATGAGTACATTATGAACAGTCAAAGTTCAGGTAAAATTCGTGCGAAAAAGCAGATTTTTGGAGGCTTATACTGAATTTGTTTCTCCAAATTTTTATTTTTGGGTTGAGTAGAAACCTGGAAACAGTGTACAAGATACCTGTTAGTTCAAAAATTTCAAAGAAAGATGGGTTACAACGCCATAATCACGTACGAGCGTTTGTATGGAAAGTATGACGGGTTGGCCGCTCTTAAGGGAAGGTTTTATGGGGCAGAAATGGGCAAATGACACAAAGTAATCCCGATCCTGTTCAAAAACTACTCACTGTATCCTACTGAAATTAAAATATATGATACTCGATGATATAAGTAACAGTATCTTTGTCCCAAAAACATGAATGCACTTATTTGGCTCGATGAAAAAAAATGCCAAACACACATCTGAAAATAAACAATTCCGTAAATATATCCTACATTTAATGATACTTCTATATGATATTATACCTAAATATTACTTGTATATTAAGAAATAGTGTCTTTGTACTATTTTTTTGGAAAGACTATTTATGTGTAATTGGGATTTTTCTAGAAATTCGCTTACGCTCTTTAATTCGGAGCGATATAAATTTCGTGCCGCACTACTCTTTCACGGCAAACTATGTATTTTGCTTCGCGGTCTCTGCCAATTCTGCCATTCAGCGGCGAGCCGCGTTGCTAGGTGGACCTGCGCCCCAGATCTAGAAAGAAGCTTTACAAATATCGCCACAAGCGTATGATCGCTAAAATAAATACGTAACACGATAGTTGCTGTTATTGACGATTATGTATTTTTTTAATGAATATACTTATTGTGAGCCTTATCCCAATTTCATAAGGTACAAATTCATGTGTGAACTTCTGAAAATGTACCATTTAAATTATATTACTTTTGTCGAACAAAAACAAGGAATCAGTTCACAGGACTGTGGTATTTTTTAGAGTCACAGTACAGAGTAGAAACAGTAGGCAAACACGCTACCCAAATCACACGCTTTACATATTTTTGTTTCTTTCAGATCTAATAATTTCAATATATTTTACAATGCGTTACCAAGTACTAAGCCTAATCATGGAGTTGGTGATAAAAATGTTCAAATCGTTGAAACGTAAATATATTTGTCTGTAGGTAGAAATAAACATTTAAAAAAAAATGTGTTCGCAATATTCGCATTAGATACTTACTAACTGCATATACAATTTAAGGTACCTAGGTACGTGCTAAATAAAAATCACGTATGCATGAGTGTGTGTTTGTGTGTTTTAATTTAAATGTTCAAATACACTAAGTCTATCATTTTTTAGATCTGACCTTATATTTCTTGACAATATCGTGCCATGTACAAGTATTGTAGAAGAAGACTGTGACACTTTGCTGTGTCACACTCCAACTTTCTTTTATTAGCCGTTTTATTGAGATTTGTAATATAAATTTACTCACGTTAGTTTAAAAAATCAAATAGGTTAGTTAGTGGATGGTGTTATTGTTATACATTGGGTGTGAATTGAATGTGTATCTAGATGTTTTGTCAAGTTTTGTCTGTCCGTCTGTATCTTGGCCGCGCAACACGCGGATACTACTGAATGAATACACATGAAACTTGGTGTGATTTGAGTTCATACTACGAGGTAGGACATAGAATACTTTTCATCCCGAAATATTAAAGGGTTCCCACAGGATAGGTGTTGAAATTTATTTTAAAGAACACATACCCCGCTAAAACTACTGGACGGATTTTGATGTGACTTGGCACAGTCATAGTTTATATGATGGATTAAAATTGAGGATACTCATTATCCCGAAATACTAAAGGGTTCCTGCAGGATAGGGGTCCAAAATTATGTTATTGTCTGTCCATCTGTCTTACTGTCTGTCTGTAACTTGACTGCAAATCACACTACTGAATAAATTCAAATGAAACTTTGTATGATTAGAGTTCATAATACGAGGTAGAACGTTGGATATTTTCATCCTGAAAAATTAAAGGTTTCCCACAGGATAGGGCTTGAAAGTTATTTAAAAGAACACGTATCACGTTAAAAATACTAAACAGATTTTGATGCAACTTGGCACAGTCATAGATTATATAATTCGTTTAAATTGAGGATTTTTCTCGAAAAAATAAAGGGATCCTGCGGGATCGGGGGCCAAAGCTATGTTAATTTTGAATAATAATTGAATAAAGCAATAAGTATAAGTCTGTACAAAGATTATTAAAAAAAAATGGTCTAAAATACTTTGGGCCGTGGTGGTCTCGGCTTAGAATAAGACCCCTCCCAATCCTCCCATGGATGTCGTAAGGGGCGACTAAGGGAATACACACTGAAAAATGGGCAACAGCGTCCTACGAGTACATATTTGTAATACTGCGGTCACCAATCCACCTGCCGAGCGTGGTGACTACGGCAAACCTCCCCAATATGATAAACACAATTGAAAAGACGGCCCCTGGGGACTAGGGGCCGTCTTTTCAGTAGTGGCTCCATTATTCCTGGCATCGGTAGCAGCGACGATAACGGTGGAGCAGGGGTGCTAAAAATCCCCGGCAGAGATCCAGCTATCCACCCTCACGATCTCTGGACCTGGCAACCTATAACGCGCGCACCTTGAGAACCGGTGAGAAGTTGATAGAGCTGGAAGAAGTAGTAAGTAAGTTGCCCTGGGGTATTATAGGGTTATCAGAAGTCCGAAAAGAGGGAGAGGATACGATGATCCTCAATTCCGGCAACTTACTCTGTTACCGGGAGAGTGACCTGCAGTCCCAACAAGGTATCGGGTTTCCAGTCCACAAATCCCTCCTCAACAACATTGTGAAGATCAAAAGCGTTTTGAGCAGGGTGGCCTTATACTCAGAATTACCGAACGGTATTCGTTGAAGCTCCTACAGGTGTACACCCCACACTCGAAACGCCTGGACGATGAAGTGGAGGCTATGTACGACGACATTCCTAATGCCATACATGCTCCGGAAACATACTTCACAGTAGTGATGGGGGACTTCAACGCACGGCTAGGCATGAGAAAGGCGATAAACTGAGAGTGGGACAGTTTGGATTTTGACAGCAGAACCAAAGGGGTCAGCGATTGGCTGACTTCATGAAAAAGGAGGGACTCTTTATGATGAACTCCTTTTTTCAATAAGCGCCGTCCAGGAAATGGTAGTGGCTGCACCCCGGTGGTCATAACCGCGTGATAAATTTCATTTTGACGACCAATAGGCATATATTCAATGAAGTCTCTGTGATCAACAGGGTTATGACCGGCAGTGATCACCGCATGGTAACAGGCTCATTGAATATCAACGTAAAGCTTAAGAGGTCACGTTTGGTGAGATCTACTCTTCGCCCAAGTCCAAAACCCCGAGAGCTTTCAGTTGGTACTCCAAAATTGCTTCCAAATCCTTACTTAATGCAATACAGTGGACGAACTAAACAACGGGCAAGTGGAAATTATTAACGCCGTCGGGTCTGAGTTCTTTAAGACCCACCGCTAAAATAGAAGACTGAAACTATCTGACCATACACTCAAACTTTTGGCAGAACGAGGCGGCATGAAGCTGCAGTCTTCAGTGGATATGTCGAGTTACAGCTTGCTTAATAAACAGATATCCAAGTCGACGCGACACGATTTGCGTTCTTATAATGCGTTCGTATTAAGAACGTAATAGAGCGGAACAAGGGTTCCAAAGTCTTCGCAAGATATCTGTCTAATGGTCAAAGCCTTTTGACGCAGATGAAGACCGGCTGTCGCATCATCGTTTGTCGAAGCCAGAGATTGGCTGTGGCATCATCGTTTGTCGAAGCCAGAGATTTTGAGTGAGTTCGAGAAGTTCTATGAGCAATTATACACCTCATCGCGTAGTCCTCCTAGCACGACTAGCGATGTAAGAGCCCGTGTGACCCGACATTATACCGAAGATATCCCGGACGTCAGCCTATACGAGATCAGAATGGCTCTCAAACAGAATACCGACAGAGTTACTGAAAGCGGGTGGTGCACCGGTACTTAAAGTCCTTCAGAGGCTGTTTAACTCTGTCATCCTCGAGGGTACTACGCCAGAGGCGTGACACAGGAGCGTAGTGGTGTTATTCTTTAAAAAAAGGTGATAACACCCTCTTGAAGAATTATAGGCCCATTTTGCTGCCGAGACACGTTTATAAGCTTTCGAGAGTACTTTGGGGGCTCCAAAGTTTGGACCCATATAGTAAAGTCAAAGAAAACATATCTTTTTTACTTTTCAATATGGCGCTATACTGCCACCATATTTTGTTTTTTTATTTTAGCCTTTGTTACTCGGGATGATGTAAGGATTCTAACGGTACCCTATACGTCCAAATCTGTTCAGGCATTTAAAAGTTACTATAGAAAAGAGAAACTCACATACAAACATACATGAATTCTAAAAACATTAGATTCTTTTTTTTGGGCAGTCTTGTAAAAACAGACTCGTTTAGAGCCGGCAAGTAAAAATAAGACTAAATTGGTGCATACAGAATCTACAGCAAATCTACTCATCACTGGTTTGGTGTTATTGGGGTTCCAGCACAAATCTACTCACTGGTTTGGAGTTATTGGGGTTCCAGCACAAATCTACTCACTGGTTTGGATTTATTGAGGTTCCAGCACAAATCTGATCACTGGTTTGGTTTTATTGGAGTTCCAGCCCAAATATACTCACTGGTTTGGTGTTAATGGGGTTCCAGCACAAATCTACTCACTGGTTTGGTGTTATTGGGATTCCAGCACAAGACTCTGCCGTCTTTGCCAGCAGACAGCAGCAGATCTGGGTCCTGTCTGCACCAAGACAGCGCCATCACCCCCTTGTGGTGACCTTCCAGGGTCACCAGGGGAGATGCTGCCAGTCTGGAATTGGAAACGAATACTATACTTAGTTATATATTTAAACTGGACATAATCGCGCTGAAAACTAAATTTTTATTTACCTCGGCACATCATCACCCGCGTCATTCACAATCAGTAGCCAGATCACTCTTAGACAGAGCTCATGCCCTCTGCGACCCTGAACATTTGGATGCCGAAGTGTCGCATGTTCAGGAGGTACTCAAGCGAAACGGATATGAGGTGACCAGACGTTGGCGTCCTAGACGCAGATATAAGTGTCGCATGTTCAGGAGGTACTCAAGCGAAACGGATATGAGGTGACCAGACGTTGGCGTCCTAGACGCAGATATAAGTGTCGCATGTTCAAGAAGTACTCAAGCGAGACGGATATGAGGTCACCAGACGTTGGCGTCCTAAACGCAGATATAAAAAGAAAAGGACTGATGTCGATAGACAGACGGCTTTCGTGCCGAATGTAAAAGGAAAGACGGATAAAGTTGGCGCATTGTAAAAGGACTATTCTATCAAGACCGTGTATACTCTTTTACCCAAGCAAGGCATGTCATTCCTTTTCAAACTCTTGGCGTATATAAGATAGATTGCAGCTGCGGTAGTTCCTACATTGGACAAACCAAGCGTACTATAGCGGAAAGGGTCAAAGAACGCATTGCAGCTGTAAAGAACCGCCAGATAAACAAAATCTGTACTCGCTGAGCATTTGTTTGAATCGAGCCCTAATCACTGGA
This sequence comes from Alsophila aescularia, assembly GCA_946251855.1. Classification (NCBI taxonomy): domain Eukaryota; kingdom Metazoa; phylum Arthropoda; class Insecta; order Lepidoptera; family Geometridae; genus Alsophila; species Alsophila aescularia. Next base: position 60,313,787 of record OX276380.1, on the reverse strand, counting down.
TTGAACTCCATGACCCGAAGATCCTCTCCACGGAATATCACTTCTACTCCAGAATTGTACGTGAAGCGGTTGAAATTAAAAAGTATCCCAATTTCAACCGCGAGGATGGTTTCAAGTTGGCTGCGTCCTGGAATCCCGTGATATTTTAGAAGAAATCTGCAGATGTCGTTAGTGTCTGCAGATTTCTGTGTCGTGACACTTCTGAATATTTACATAACCATATGCGGGTAGTTGGAGACAACGCTCGCCCTTCTCGACGCTGACACCCGCTACTTCAGTCTTCTCGTGACCACGATCAATGCAACTTGATCGAAAAGTAGAGGTAAATAAAAATAAAGTTAACAGCGCGATTAAGTCCCGTTTAAATATATTTACTTAAACAAGCTTGTAATGTGGTCATTATTTCGACAACCTTCTTTGGGCAAAGTCGACCTTGCCGCGCTTCTAGAATAGGCGCCAGCAAAGTTGTATGGAATTTCATTACTGTCGTGTTTTGCGGCCAGCAATTTCCTTTGAAAATCCATTATTGTCGTGTTTTAGTACTATTATTTATTCTGTGGTTTTGTTAACCACCGAACGCGAAAAGAGAGGCGTCGTAGTTCCCAAACGTATGGACCGACATTGATGTTTTTTTTTCTGTTTGAAAGCTGATGTGATCGAGATGGTTCTTAGCTATTATTGTTGTTGTTGTAGTTTTTGTTGTTGTATTTTTGTTGTTTCAGTTTTCATTGTTTTTTGTTGTTTTTGTTATTTTGTTGTTGTTATTTATTTTTGTTGTTGTTATTGTTATGTTGTAGTATGTTTTTTGTTGTTGTTTTTGATGTTGTTCTTGTTGTTTTTGTTGTTCTTGTAGTTTTTGTTGTTATTTTTGATGTTTATGTTGTTGTTGTTCTTGTTCTTTTTGCGGTTCTTGTTGTTTTTGTCGTTCTTGTTGTTTTTGTTGTTTTCCTTGTTGTTTTTACTGTTATTGCTGTTTTTGTTGTTGTTCTGGTTGTTCTTGTAGTTCTTGTTGTTTTTGTTGTTGTTGTTCTTTTTTCTTGTTCTTGTTGTTGTTGTTCTTTTTAATTGTTCTTGTTGTTTTACTGTTCTTGTTGTTTTTGACGTTCTTGTTGTTGTTGTTCTTTTTAATTGTTCTTGTTGTTTTACTGTTCTTGTTGTTTTTGACGTTGTTGTTGGTGTTGTTTTGGTTTTTGTTGTTGTTGTTGTTTTAGTGGGTTATATATTTTTTTCATCAGTTTGCTAGTTTTATTTAAATACCTCGCATTGTTTGAGTAAAGGACTATACAAGCCTTGGTCCGCAATGACTGCCTGCCTCAATTTCGGTCTCTGCCTTCATTCCAGCTTGGCCATCAAGGGCTGCAATGATGACCGCGCTGTGATGGCCTCGAACTTAGCTTAGCTACGCTCTCGGCCAACATCATCGCTGCCAGCAACGCAGTCATTACAGACCGCGGCAGTAATGTACTAAACCATGTGTTCAAATCGCGAAAGTTTAAAAGTTACAAGTACTTCATCAGCTTATACTTGTCCGTTGGACGTAGGCCTCTCCTAATGCACGCCACCGAGCTCGGTCTCCAGGTCTCTGCATCCAGTTTCAGACAGGTCGTTAATCCATCTGGCCACAGGGCGACCTACACTACGTGTGCCTACGCGCGGTAATAAATAGGCCAGGACACGAGATAGTCCTGGTCTATTTATTACCGAAAGCTGATGAAGTATTGTACTTGTAACTTTAAAACTTTCACAATTCGAACACATCGTTATATATTTTATCTAGTGGGAGCCTTAAGTACCGTATTGAGAGTTAAAAATAACAACGACAGAAACTACACTAATCTATTATTTTAATTAATAATATTTATTTATCTGTATTTTTTATTTTAACATAATATGAAAAAATAAAAGATGTAGTAATAACTAATTGATCTATGCGCAATAAAAATAAAAGATGTAGTAATAACTAATTGATCTATGTGCAATAAAAATAAAAGATGTAGTAATAACTAATTGATCTATGCGCAATAAAAATAAAAGATGTAGTAATAACTAATTGATCTATGCGCAATAAAAATAAAAGATGTAGTAATAACTAATTGATCTATGCGCAATAAAAATAAAAAGAGTAAAGGTTTTCATTTACGAAAATAAGATAATTTGAGTAATAATATTAAACGGCTGAACTAATCTACATGTAATTAGGAATGGAGATATTTTAAACCCTAGGACAAACATAGGATTCTTTTGAACAAAGCCGCGGGCAAAAGCAAGTGATATACGAGGGGAGTTCAATGTATTCTCGGTATAGGCACGAAAGAATAAGCAGAAAATTCTGAATAAAAATTATTTTTCAATGTAGTCCCCTAGGATCTGAACACACTTATTTGTCCTGGAAAATAACTTTTCAATTCCCTCCAAAAAATATTTTTCTTCCTGGTCTGAAAAATGATCGTTAATTGCTGCCTTTAACTCTTCATCGTCGGAAAAATGCTTGCCTCGAAGTTCTTTTTTGAGATTTGGGAACAGAAAGTAATCACTAGGGGCTAGGCCCGGGCTGTAGGGTGGATGATTGATTTCTTCAAATCCGCAATCCCGCACAGCAGCATTGGCAATGCGCGCCTTGTGAACAGGCGCGTTGTCGTGCAGAAGCAATTTACCTGCGGTCAATTTTCCCCGTCTTTTTTCTTTTATTGCCTCCTTTAAATTGCGCAGGGTGTTAGCGTAAGTTGCGCCAGTAATACTCTCACCTTTTTTTGTGTACTCAATTAATAAGATTCCCTTGGAATCCCAAAACACTGAGCTTCCGGCGGATGGGTAGACTTTGACCTTCTTCGGTGGGGCTGTTCCTTTTTTATGCCACTGCATAGACTCCTGCTTACTCTCAGGATTTTAGTGATGAACCCACGTTTCATCACCAGTAACAATCCGATCATAAATACTTTGCGGATTTTCACCACAGAGCTCCAAAAACTCCTTGCAACAATCAACTCGCGCTTGTTTCTGAAGCGCTGTGAGCATTCGCGGCACCCATCTTGCACTGACCTTTGAAAAATTCAGATGGTCATGAAGGATAGCGTGAATGGTACCCACGGATATCTTGGTTCTTTCTGCTTTTTTGCTATTTTTTTTTACTCTCACATGGGCATCTTGGAGTACAAGTTTCTCAACAATTTTTACGTTTTCATCAGTAGCGGCACTAACCGGCCCACCGGCACGAGGGTCGTCTTCAATACACTCTCTACCCCGTTTAAATTCACTTGACCACTTCTGAATTGTATATAATGAAGGTACAGAATCTTGGTAAACAGCCATCATTTCTTCGTGAATTACTTTTTGAGTCTTTCCTTGTTTTGTGAGGAATTTTATCACAGCGCGATGCTCGATTTTTTTCAACATTGTCGTATCAGTCATCGTAGTTGCCTTTCCGAAATTATATTTTGAATACTAATGGCGACAATCAAATAAAATTTTGTATTTATACCCTCGATGAGTGTCATAAAGTAATGAGATAATTTAATTACCCTCATCATTAGTATATTACCCCTATACCGAGAATACATTGAACGCCCCTCGTACATCCCGTATCTAATGATAACACTAAGGTACAAGCAGTCTGTTCAGTTAGTGTCTCTCACCTCAAGTCCCACAGCTGTATGACGGGCACCTGGTCGTCTTCGGAGGCGATGCAGAGCTGCGTGGCCACAGAGGGGTGCCACGCGAGCGCGCGCCACCTGCTGCGCGACTGGGAGTCACTGCAACATGCAACGCAACAAGTTCAGAACACACTCTACTCTTTATATTCCGCTCAACGCGCCAACTAAAAATTAAACAAGTAAATCATCAAGGTAAGAGAAAATAAGCACATATTATAAATGTATATAACCTCCGATCCCCTCGATTATAGCTAAGAAGCATCTCGGTCACATCAGTTATAAATATAAAAAGCCGCAGCTATATTGGTCCATTCGTTTGGCGATCTCAGGCTGGCAACACATGCCATTTTGATTACTTCAATGTTCAACGATTTGAATGATTTGCCACTCTTATTGTTTGCTGTGGCCATATAAATAAAACTCTTAATAAAAAAACTGCTTACAATTGTTTTACTATCTTTGGATTTTCTGTACTGATTTAGATCATTCATTTTTATATAAAAAGATTGAAACAAAAACATAAAAATAAACTTGTAAAAATTACATACAGTTGAATAGATAACCTCCTCCTTTTGGAATTTGATTAATAAAAAGGATAATACCTACCTAAGTTTCATGATGGGCTCGTTCTTTCTTAAATCCCACACTACGCATCGTGTGGCAAATGTGGAACCGAGGATATGTTGTACCTAGAAAAGAAAACTCATTTAGAAAAATATCTATAGGCAACTACACAACGCACCACATTGTTACCGATCTGAGTTTCCGCAGGACTCGCGCCTATATTCACGCCGGCCATAAAGTTTGTCGCGAAAACGCCAAAATAGGATTGTTACGCTTTTAACCAGGAAGGCCAGTCAATCAAACCTAGCCCTAGGAAAAACACTTGGAAATTGGGGAAACTTTTTTGCCCAGCACTGGGCCAAAAAGTTAAATGTTAGTTGGTTAGTTGATTTTCTAGGTATCTATGCAATTGCAGATACCTATAAAATCAAGAGCTACAAAGATAATGGTTTTACAGACTGCTATGAAACAAAATGTTTACATAGTGTTTTGTGAACATTTAAAATAAGTACCAAATCAAATAATAAATTAAGCTTCTTACAATTGAATCCATAAAGACTTAATAAAGGAAGAAGGGTTCAATCGATTTTACCTATGATAGTCTAATGAACAAAAATGCTACCATTATCAATATCCTTATGTCTCATAAATACTATTACAGCACAAAAAAATCCAAATGAAAAAAAATAAAAAATAAAAATGAGCACCAAATTCAATCCAATCCACAACTCATGCGCCGTACTTGAGAGACTACCGCATATGCATACCTTGATTGCCAGCTTGCTTTTAATAAACTCGTCAGTAGAGCGGCAACCTCTCGAGTAATGTGAAGGCACCACAAAACGAAAGTTCTGGTCCATTACTAAAACTTTTTAGCTCATTCTAATATTTTAAAATGAGACCAATTACTTTTTGAAGGGAATTGAAATAACTGAATACAAATATTATTAATGTCTAGTTGTTCTATATTTGTGCCCGTTTAGTATTTTTGGTGCCCAGTTTAAAATGATGGGTCTGTTTTTAGGCAAATTTGATAGTTTCTTAAATGCAAGCTAATTGAAAACATGAATCACGCACCTGTTGGTTCCATGCTAGCCCCTGCACGTGGTCGTACGGCTGACTCCGGTTGCCGGGTGCCATCGGCTGGCTCGTGTTGTTCAGGTCCCAGATGAAGATCTCACTCTCGGAAGCTCCAGACGCAAGCAAGTTCTTCTGGTACGGGTTGATGTCAAGCGATGAAACATTGCCTGTGGACACCCAAGCTTGGAGTTGTAAGAACCAGTTAATCACTGATGAAAACTGCTGTGAGTTTCAGTAACTCTAACAAGTCTGAACTTCGGTTTATATTTTCTCGGATCTCAAGCTATTTCATTTTATTACTGACTAGCTGTACCCGCGTATTTTCGCATTGTCATTTCTCTGGGTTATTTTTACGTTAGGTTGGCTTCTTCTCATTGGATTGAGATATGAAGAACACCAAATTTTATGTCCAAATCTAAAGTATATGAAAACCGCATTTCAATCAGTCCAGTCATTTCTACGTGATGCGGGAACAAAGACCCACGCAGACACTTTTTTCTCACTTTTCAAGGCCATTATTCTTTAAAGCTGTCTTATGTTACAGCTAAAACAAATCGCGAGTTTTTCTGCAAAAGTTATATTTAATAGGCTTTTAGAAAACTACACTATAATCTTCTTTGTATTTGTTACTTACTTACTGCTTTATTATAAGAATAGATAGTTATGATATGCCTCTCAGGATCAGTACAATTGTTATGATATGCCTCTCAGGATCAGTACAATTGTTATGATATGCCTCTCAGGATCAGTACAATTGTTATGATATGCCTCTCAGGATCAGTACAATTGTTATGATATGCCTCTCAGGATCAGTACAATTTCCACACTCACACTGAATTTTCTCGACCACTTGCCACAGTTACCACTTACCATTGTGTTTAGTGCTACTGCCGAGTAGACAGTCAGCAGCATTACTGAGCAACTTCTCTGAACTGTAGAACTGCAGTAAGCCTCCGTCGCAGCCACCAACTATTGTTTCGGATCCTGACCATACTATCTTTTGAAATCTGAAAGCATGACAGCAAATCTATATATTGTTACTGTTTAGCACAGTATCTGACCACTATCTAAGCAGATAATGACACAACACGAAGAAGAGAGGTTTGGCTCCAGAATGTCACTTTTGCAAATTGACATATTTGCAAAATTACACTTAGCTTCAAGCATTGACTGACATATATTTTACTGATAGACAAGAACATTCATGAAAACTATTTGTTTGGCCAGACAGGCCACATCCAACGGTATTCCAATTGATTTCCCTCCATATTTTACCAACTATATTCCTACAGTAAGAGTTCCGTGTTACAACCAATTCAAAGAATACTTTAATGTAAGATCCAGAGAAAAAGGTATCTGGTATAGGATGATACAGCGACATCCCTTGAGTTATCCTTGGATAGATAATAGTTTTATGAACAGAGAGGAAACTATAATAGCATTAAGTCTTAGTTCCGGACACATTCCATGCAATAAATTTGCATTCTTAATGAGGAAAAGCCCCACACCTAATTGCCCAGTCTGTAAAATATTGGATGATGTTTACCATATATTAATGGAATGTGTTCGGAACGAAGAACATAGAAACAAGTGCAATGTTAGAGTGCACCAGGTAGGCGGTTGTAACTGCATTCTGGATGAGCCTCTCTCAGAATGCTGTACAAACTAGTTATTAGAGACTAATAGTTCAATAGATTTGTTAATGCCACCAGGGCGGCATATTCGCAGTATGCGAAAAAGCCCTTTAACCTGTCGGCTATATATGATATATGAGGTTATTTTTGCAAATTTTGCAAAATAATTAAAGTTTTTTTTTTATGTTTTCTTATTATTTACCTTCCTCAAATACAGATTTTGTGTATGGCAAATCTTATTAAAATCATTCTTTATTTTAAAAATAGCCCAAAAACTTCAAAAACGCACTCGTCCACAGGTTAAAAGAGATTTAAAAAAAACTCTTTGATCTAATGCTGCTGAGTTAGAACTAAAGTTCGCTTCAGTGCTGCATTATTTATGATGTCTAGCCTAACTATTAAAACATGCACTAGATCGCTTACAGTGTTACAAGTTGTCGTCCCTTTAGGTTTACACCACAGAAGTACCTACTTTTGTACCTACAAAACTTCATTAGACTCTATTTCAAAATATATTAATAGTTAAATAAATAAAAAAAATGTAAAGTAGAAAAGTAAAAGAAAATGAATTGTTATGCATTTATTAAAGCTCGTACGTTAACAACAGTATGAAATTAATTGTTATGCGTTTACTAAAGTTTGTACGTTAACAACAGTTTGAAATGAATTGTTATGTGATTATTAAAGCTCGTACGTTAACAACAGTTTGATTGTTATGCGTTTATTAAAGCTTGTACGTTAATAACAGTTTGAAATGAATTGTTATGTGTTTATTAAAGCTTGTACGTTAACAACAGTTTGATTGTTATGCGTTTATTAAAACTTGTACATTAACAACAGTTTGATTGTTATGCATTTATTAAAGTCGTACGTTAACAACAGTTTGAAATCAAATTATATAAAGAAAATGAATTGTTATGCGTTTATTAAAGCTCGTACGTTAACAACAGTTTGAAATTAAATTATATAAATTGGTATTGGTATACACTTAAGTACATACTTTTAATGAATTAGGAGTGCCCTTTATCCATGAGTTCTACTTCAGCAAAAGTCAAATAATTCATGAATCTCTTCTTTTCCCTTCAATTAGGATTAATTTTGACAGTTTCTGTCTTTTTGTTGAATAATGAATCTCGGGATATGTTTTGGCCTCGTGGTGTAATCTTATTTTGGCATATTATTCAAATGTGTTGTGTGATTTAGTGTACATACATGGCTGCTGTAATGAGTGTGAATATAGTGAGTTGAATAACTCTATTAATAAATGTTTTTAATGTATTTGATACAATTGTATCTATATTACAGTAAGTTTTTGCAGTGTCCTTTATATTTTATCAAATGACATATCAGTGTTTACATTTTCAAACAAATTTTGTTTACGCTTTCTGTTGAATCGCACAGTCCTTCCATATCTTTTAGCTGAATCAATTTGTGGTGCCACATTCGAACTGACTAACCAAGCTAGAAATGCACACTTCACATTTAAGTTCTTTATTCAATTTTCTTGCTACGTAGCCCAATATAGAAGCCACAATCAAATTTTTAGCAATTGTTAATTTTTCTGCATTTAAACAAGATTAGCAAGAATTGTACAATTGGGTTCCAAGTATTTAATTACAATTAATTACTTAAACAAATTAAAAGACTTTCTAAAAACACCACGTAAAGTCCACGGACTTTACAGTTTTTTGTTCAGTCACACATTTTTACCTACAACCAGTTTTGTAATGGAACATCTGCATATTTTAGTCTATGATTTTAGATGGCGTGGCATTTTAATAATTTCTATTTTCTATTGTGGTATTACAATATTATTACATATTTATTCATTTGAACAACAAATAATTTTAGTTAGTTGACTACCAAATTGTTATTTATGTCCCAGGTTCACACTTTGATTTGATTTCTCGTATTATTAACGCCTCACTAAGCGACCACACTGCGTGAATTTTGAAGTAACACTAAATTAAGGTGTACAGATTGCTGTACAGTTCAGTCGAACAGAGTGTTCAGATTGTGAAATCTAGTGCGTAGTACATATATATCGATGGCTTCAAGCTTTAGCTTAGTACATACAAATTTGTGTATTTTTATCTATTGTGAAATTAATTATACACAAAACTTGATGGTTTTCTCTTGAGAGTTGAGGTACATTCAAATTATTGTAATATACAAGACAGTTATCTGTAGTGACAAATAGGTCTTACTAACTGGATCAATGTTTTGTGCCAACTTATTATGGAATAAGTAGGTAAGTAAAACAGGTTAGTCTCGGACGTGTTATATAGAGTCACCTAATCTAAGTTATTTAAGTTATAAAAAGAATGCCAGATCCCCACTACTAAACCCCTGTAGTTTTTAACCACTCCCCACCATGTATTTTCTACATTATGACTAACTTCTAAGTATTTAAACGGCATTGCTTACTTGTGCTGTGTCTGGAGGCTAGATTTAAGTTCCAGGTCTGATCCAGGATCTTCCAAATTCAAAGAATATAGTTCTAAATAAGAACTGGAGCTGAATGATGAGTCGACCTGCTGCGCCGCCGAGCCGGCCGCTATCATCACCGGGTAGTGCTCTGCCGGCGACCAGCACACGTTCACTGTCCTCTTCAACTCCTTCAGCTTCATTTTGAGGACTCTATTTCACTACAACAACCACCAAACCACATTCAAAAACCGAACTATGTGCCTAATTATGTCACACTTTTGGAACGCTTCACGCTGTGTATTTAAAACACAAACTTATGATGTAATTAATTGAATCAATCGGTGATAGTTTTCAGAACAGTTTTAGGGGAATATTCATCATTAATCAATTGAAATATTCGAATTTTACCATAAAAACACCAACTTGGCACTTCCAACGTGGCTGACGTAAATATTTCGGGTTTGACACTTGACACCTACTGAACTGACAGACTGACAGTCAGAAAACACAAATGTCACTGTCACAGTCACGTTGCAGTATTCGTTCAAAAACAAAGCAGTTCGTCTCAATGGCTGTGTTCACCTACACGCTCGAATCATCCGTGCGATTATCGCTCGATCATCCGGAGATCGTGAACGACTTTGGACGTCCACATACAACTGACAACTGTCAAGTGTCAGTTTCATACTATTCCTCCCCTCCACTACTATTTTTCGGATGACCCAGGCGAACGCCCGGACGACGCCGTGAACGATTTCGAGTGTTCGCGCGGGTGATCCGTGCGTCCTCGAACGTTTATATGAACAGGCCCCATGAGTTCGTCATTGTCCAATAAAAACGTTCAAAAATCACCAGCAGTGCGATTACGTAATGTTGATCATGACGGTTTCAAGCCGTCAAATTCAATAAAGCTTTACGATAGAGTCGATTTTGCTATGAAAAAAGTGACAATCTGATTGAAGCCAAGTTCTGTAATTGGGCCACTGATCCAGTAAGGATCCAGTCATTGGACTTTTGGACAAACAAATAAAATAAAATCACCATGGCAACCTTTTTTAGGATTTATTTTCAGTTCAAACATCGTTTTAATATTTTATTAAATTATTAGTCTACTTTGTAATTATTCCAGGCAATATTGTTTTGTTTTCCATCTTGTGCAAAAGACAAACTATATTGTCATCAAGAAAGCGTCACAGTTGCGTCACAGAAGTATCCAATGATACCTTGTTTAGTATCTTCTTTTTGCTTTTACTATTATTTTACTAATTTTAAATTAGCAAATGAAATAATACGCGAGTCTAAGGTAAGTTTTATCAGAGTGAAATAGGTATTATGTAGGTATTATAATTATAGTATTTTTCTATATATAGGTAATACAGGGGCCCGAGAGCCGTTATAAAAAAAAGTACACTCCATCGAGCGATGTGTCTCTATGCTGAGTGCTGATTACGAGATGCCTGTAAATATAGCTATAGTATTCATTACCCCTTGGGGGGACGAATTAAGTCACAGTAATTCCCGCCCTAAGATAGGTATAAACTCTAATAAATAAGATGATAAATCGATATGCATGCAGCTGTAATATAAACCTATAAACTATTTAAGTTTAATTAATTAAATTAGAGCTAGGGTTTAATTAAGAAATAATGGACACTTAGCCCTTTAGGTTGCAGTAGTATAAAATATCATTGCTCATAAAGTCCACCTATTTTGAGACCACTCTTTACAATTACTGCGACCAAATCTCACGACAATGGGATTTGGTTAGAAAGTTAACGAACAGTATACTTACAGACTTTTGTATTTGTCTATTTGTTTTCAAGCGTTCTTTTTATGGCCAAGTAACCGTTCATTGCAAAATATATGCATTATGCACGCATTCATTTGTTGAATCCAGTTGTAGTTTTGATCACGTCGAGACGGCAAAGAGCAGCTAATCCTTTTTTGGCTCCACTATGATAAAAAATACGATACTATCGGAATTTGTAAATATTATTGTATAAGTTAGAAGTCGACGAAGAGAAACTTAAGGTCTCCGACGGGATGGTGGTTTCGTCATTCTAAAATATACCCGATTTTTAAATATACTATACAAGGTGAAATATTGTTAAAAACTCTGTGCCCTGTGAACGGATATTCTCCAAAGCTGAGTATTTTCAATGAACGAAGGACGACGCGTTTTTTCAACTCCAAATTAGAAAAACTTATTTTTTGAAATCATTTTTTTATTTTTAAAACATATGTTTATTATTATTCTCATTTCATCTTGACTCAACTGGAACATAACTAAATATGTTTTTGGTCGTAACTATAACAAAACTCTAGGTAAATAGGTAACTTCAAATTTATGTTACTAACAGGCACCGTCCACTTACAAACGTTCCATTGCGCGAGCCTCGGTCAGGCGGTAAATTTATCACGTCTCGGCCGGCATCGATGCCAAAAACAACGATGCCGGCATCGGTTGGTGTATGAAAAATATCGATGCGCATCGATGCCAGAAATTAACGATAACGCCCATCTCTACTAAGTACCTAATATTTAAACCATGTCACAACAGGGTACAGGTAGGCGTACAAACAGCACAGCGTTTGCGACATTTTCTGTACATTAGCCTAACATTAAGTATTATTATGTGATTAGGGCTAGAACATCTGATTGGTTGGTATCATATACGTAGGTATTTAGTCGGGACAGCCAACTCGAAACGTCGTTTAAGGCTATTTAAACTGTAGTCCTCCAAGTGTACATATTACCGTGGGTAACTACCTACATATGTATGTATGGCTACTGAGCGCATTCTTTGTAACTCCAGCTCCGCCATGCCGATCGTGCTGAGTAAAGCCGAGCTTGCGCGTATCAAGCGCTGGACGGACGCGGACCGCGAGGAGCCCGAGGCGGTGAAGAAGCGCGAACTCATCAAGCGTATGGACAAGACCAGCAAAGAGATGACCAAGAGCTGGCCCAACTCCTTGGAGGTAATGTGGTTAGGATTTTTACCCGACTACGGCGAAGCAAAGGAAGGGTAATATGTTCAAACAAAAACTTGGTCCTATTTAGACAAGCGAGGTCTCAATCGATTCGTCTTCATGTGTACCAATAAAGTGTTAAATGCTTCTTTTTTTTCATCGCAAGAGTGTCATTGGCTATTTTTACCCGACTGTAGTCGGGTGTTAGTTTTTGAACTTATGTGTTTTCATCAAAATATATTGGCGTGGTCAACTTACATATGTATGTACACGAATAGCTTTGATCGGAATGACCAATTATTGACCAAAGTACCTAAGCTACCTATCTATTATCGAAAAGCAGTAGTACCTACATAATAATATTATACCAAAGTTGGTACCTGACCTTCCTATCTATTAAGAAAAAGCAGTAGTAGGTACGCAAGAATCATTATTTATTCTGTGGCAGAGGTGGCACTTGTTGTCGAACGCTTAGAGTACAAACTTAGTATCAAGCTCGTTTTAATTCGCAGGGCCGAGTTTTAATCCTAGCTCAGCCAGTGACTTGGAAAGTTAAATATATAGTAGGCAGTTCGCTTTGAAGAAAATGGCGATAATAGCTGTCTAAAACGTTAATTAAGATAACATTTGCCATTCGCTTTGGACATCTGTAAGCTAAATTAGCGTTCTGAAATGTTTTCGATCACCGTTCGTTTTGCATGTTTCGATGTCATGACAGTTAAATTTGACATAGGAAAAGCGACTTTATTCTTTTTTAGGTATTGAGTCGTTTTTCATTCGGTTTGGGAAGGATCGTTACTGTCAAAAGTTGCAAAAATGGCAAAAGTGTTGAAAATATTCAGATCGAACGGCTTGTTAAAATGTACATTTCGAAACTGCCCACAACGCCATCTTATCATCTCGAACACAGGGTAAGTAGGTGATTGGTTAAATAATATTTCAACGTAGGGTAAAACTCGGTAATACGCCCCACTTGACAAAACGCCTCACTGGTATAAGTGGTATATCACTCAACAAACAAAGCTACGCAGCTCACTTACACCCGTGCGACGTGCGTGTAGGTACTCGTCAGTCGGCAACATAAATGACGCTCACGAGCGATTTGTGCTGTAATATATTTTAATTTTAGAAATTTGGTTTATTGGAGTCCGTACAATTTGTGATGACTTTCAGACTAATTTGTATTTCTATACTGCAGGGCGACCGTGGATACGCAAAGTTAACGTAAACGTTTTCAATTTGACATTTTAAACCATAAACCATTAATTTAGTACCGCCAAACTGTCGCGTTTACCATTGTAAAACGATTACGAAAAAAACTTTTGATGGAAAACTATTGAACGAATGATTTCCTATGAAATGACTGTTGTTACAAAAAAAGGGTACTGCGAACGCTTTCGCGGCTTTGAAAACTATAGTAATGGTGATTGTTGAAAACGGTGACTAATGAGCAACCTTTTATGCTACATACTATCAAGTTAATACTTTGAATATACACATTGATTGTGATTTATATTCGAAGTCAATGTTTTCATTTTAGATTATGTTATGTCTAAACATAGACCCAGTTATTAAATGAAGTATCTAGTAGTATTAATATCTACTACCTAAATGAAAAGTGATCTATAAATCAATTTTAGTTCATCTACCTACGTAAGTGGCGGCAAGAGCCTATTTGCTTGGGGCTGCAGAGGAGAAGCGTCAGAAGGCAGCTCATAGAAAGAGGCGTGTATGTCTTACGTGATCTCAACAACCCATTGTAAGTGCCGAAAGAACAGGGCCAATTACAGACAGAGCAAGGGTTTATTTCAATGGTTGTTCGAGAAAATAATTCCCCAACTGCTACCGGCGACAGTTTGGCGGTACTAAATTATTATTGTATATTTATTATTTGGTTTTGCACGACCAGTACATTTAGCCAGTGCCAGGTAAAGAGATATAGCAAATTGTATGTTTTTTTCAACAGATTTTCAAAATGTCTAGTCTCAGTCAGTCAGATAGTCAAAAGTCTAGTCATGTCACGATTCAGTAAAGTGGTGGAGCTTTACTAAAACTTCCTAGGGAGTTCCGGAAAGAACACGAAATGGCACACTTTTATCATTTACCTACACTAGTGCACGTTACCAAATACCTTACGGTTAATATTCCACCAATATTACACATTAACACTCGAAGATACACAAGTTTAGAAAATAATAAAAAGTTAAACACCCGTTTCGATTTCGTTTCCCGCCGAAAGTAGGTACTACTTAATGTTATAAACTTTCTTGGTTATGGCCTTGCTAATGGTATAATCGTTTAATAATTTGTGGTTTTATAATGACAAATTGAAAACGTTTACGTTTACTTTGCGTATCCGCTGTCGCCTGTCGCCCTGCAGTTTGAGAAATAAAACAAAGCAAAACACCCGTTTCGATTTCGTATCTCGCCGAAAGTCAGTACTAATATAGAGGTTTATGGTTTTAAAATGACAAATTGATAACGTTTACGTTTAGTTTGCGTATCGGCGGTCGCCCTGCAGACGATTGAAAACTATTCATTCGTTCAATAAACCATTACAATACGATTACTCATCGCGGTACCAATTTTTATTCGATAGTAATCGTCAATGGTAAACGTAAACGTAAATAAAACCATAACGATCGCTCATCCGCGGTCGACCTGCTGTTATGTTTTTCATACGGAAATAGTCCTCACTGTAGAAAACGTTTGAAATCATCTCTGTTTTTTTATTATTTCATTTATTTATTTTATATTTATTTGTTTATTAAGTTTTCCAACAGACTTAACACAGTAAATTAAATATAAACATGAACAAAAAACAAAAACATACATACATTATTTCGTGCATTATAACCTTGAATCTGTCGGCAGGAATGCGGTGGGGCATTTTATAAATCAAAAATTGGCAATATGCCCCATTTGCAGTTGTATAAAATGCCCCGGGTATCCAATCGACAAAAAAATAGTTTTGACATGGTATTATGTTAGCGTTAGGGTGACGCTAACATAATACCACTAACGCTTCAAGTGTCGCTTTTTGGATCTAAGAGTCCATTTCAAGAGATGATAGCAGAAATATGGTGACCGAATATAAGTAATGGAAGTAACTAGGAATATGGGGGTTTCACTCAAATATTATTAAGGCTTAGGTACCTACCTAAGCCTTGTACTTCTCGGATTCATCTCATGAGAGTCTGATGCTGAGCAGGGTTTCTTCGCGGATCCTTTTCATAAGAGCCTAAGGATGAACAGGGACATGACAACTGAAAGTCAGTGAAGGTGTCTGTGATTTCAGGCGTTCATTTCTATACACTGCCAACGCTCTAATTCTGCTGTTTTATTTTGATAACTAGCTGTGCCTGCGGCTTTGCCCACGTGGTCATTTCATTTAAAAGTAGCCCACACGTGTTATTCCAGGACTAAAAGTACCTACAAAGTACAATAATATACTAAATTTCTTCAAAATTCGTTCAGCAGACAGTTTTTTATCAATTGCTCGGCTTCTAATCAAATAATCATTGGCTAGTGCGCACTGCCTTGCGTTTTTATAACACATATTCTGTGAAGTACGGAGTGTCACAGAAGTGCACGTATTGCGGTGAAATAAACGCATATCTATCTATCTATCTATCTATCTATACTATAATAAAACTGTAACTGAGCTAAATCTGTACATTAAATATTTTATATAAAAAAAATGATTTTTTCTATCTATCTATCTATCTATACTATAATAAAACTGTAACTGGGCTAAATCTGTACATTAAATATTTTATAAAAAAAATAATTGAGATGAACTTCAAAATCGATTGTTTCTTCCACTGAGATATTATAATGTACTACCTATGTACCTACATAATTATATAGTTATATCGGAGGTTTCTTCATAATGTCTTACTGGCAAAATGGTTAGTTGTCGGTATTGAAATGTGTACATACAGAGGTAGGTACATGTATTGCTCTTCACAGAGAAAGTATAGAAAACTTTTATTTTTTCAAATCAATCCTCATATCGTGTTGAAAAAGCTCAAAAAGTAGGTAGGTAGGGTAGGTAATTATTAAGAGCCAGTTAAAGTGCCAGTAAGTACGTCGTTCTGTGAAACATCATAAAAAATAATTTGTACTAAGAACACAATTTGTTCGTATGGACCCATAATAATGACCTACCCTTCATGCCCCATCCAATTTATCTCACAACCTTAATTACTCTCTAATCTGTGCCACCTTCACCTTCTTCGGAGATAATTTTCTCTACTCAATAACAAGACGTTCATGATAACAAGTTACTTCGTTTAAACTAGATGGCGTTGTCTACCCTTAAAAGCGGGTTTTTACGAAGTGGTTTGAAGGTTGAATGAACTCGAACAACACGTTTTCTTCTTTTTTTTACTATATGGTCCCTAAAGGCTCTTAAAACGTATTTAGATGTTTTTTGTGTTTTTTGATAGAATACGTCGACTTCAGTTGTAAAACGCGCAGCGAAATTAAGCGAATTATTTATAGTAAAATAGTAATTTATTAATTAAAAAAATAAATTTAACTCATTCATGTCATGAATCGTTCATTATAAAAACCAGGGTTCAAAATACTTTCAAGTGCTTTGTAAACCGAAGCCTTGAGAGTAGAAAATACTTGCATAGGAAATTGATCTTCGTGTCCATATAAATAAGGAGCACAGTCGTGTTTGCGAAAAAAGTACTTGGAAGCGTGGAATTGAAAGTAAAAAATACTTGCATAGGAAATTGACCCGTGCGCTTATGTAAATAAAGAGCACAATTGCGTTTGCTTAAAACAACTTCGAAGCCTTGCAAGTTTTTGAGCGATGTATCGGCCACCTAGCTTCTTGTGACCCGGCTGGCCGAGTGCGGCCGTACTCAGCCGAGGCCATGCCGAACCCGCCACCGAGTAAGTAAGTACATCAGTTATGTTCAGTCAGCTAAAATTCATTCAATAAAAAAAAACTGGTGGGGCTGTGTCAGAGCGCACGGCCGTTTGTTTGTCGTGAAACGTCTACGCCAGGTACAAATCGCGAGTTATACCGAAGTGCCCCACCTATCCTTACACATCTCCACCAATCCCCAACTACCCCTACCCAAGCCCACCTCTCCCTATCCACCCCCACAAATTCTAGCCTCGTACAGACACGTTTTCCTTCTTCCGTATTTCTGGTCTTCTGGTATTATTGCAGATTATTATATTATTATTATTGTAATATTGCAGAGAATAATTGTTGACAGCTGTCAAACGAAATGAAGATCTCGATGAGATCTATCCTTTATGTACAGAAACTACTGACAACCGTTGACCGGTGTACTGAAAAGTACACCGGTCACCAAGCAGCCATAATAATTTTATTGTTTACTCAACAGTGTGTTATAAAACAACAGTGTGTTATTAAAGACAATGACATCCTACCTATATGTTTTTAATTTAGTGTTTTTAATTTGGTATGTATTATTATGATTTTGAAGTTTATCTCAATTATAATTTTCAAAACATATTTAATGTACAGATTTAGCCCAGTTACAGTTTTATTATAGTATAGATTTCCTAGTCAAAAATTAAATTCATGTAAAATTAAAATTGATTAATGATATTAGCGTATTTTTAAATTAAAATATACAAACTACTTCAGCAAAATTAAATGTTTTCAAATGTAAGGTTTCTCCCAAATACTACCAAAAAGAATTTCATTAAACTACGGCAACATGCTAGACAAGGACGAACTACTACTTTTGCGCTATCTCATCCCGCTTGATTTTCTACTTTGACATGAGAAAAAGAAAAATGTATTTTATGTTGTATGCTTAGAATAAGTGCTGTGAGTATAAGTTCGTATGAATGATATATTGGAAGTACGCGATCCAGTTTACGAAGTATTACAGTCATGATTATAGTATTACAGATTCATGGGTAAAACTAACAAAAAAAAGGTTTAAATAAACAAAGTAAATTGACACAATTATTTTCTGCTTTTGAGTTTTTTCTAAATTACCCGAATTGGAATTATTGGGTTCCTACATATTTTGTTGTAACGATTTGATGGTTTAATTCAGGAAATTACAGGAACATAGACATATATATTTACTTCGGACAGGAGCCTTAAAAATATCAAGGAAAATGTAAAAATAACGCATAAAATATTTAAATGCTTAAAAATATGGAGCAAAACATTTTAAGAAGGGCGTGATTTCAATCCACGTACCTCTGCGTTGGAAGGCTGATTTGCTCCCACTGATCCACACAGTATCGTCGCGGGAAGGTCGAAATTATGATACCGTTATAATGTATTATTTTTATAACATTCAAGTTAACATTACTTTGAACAACTATCCCGTGTCTTATTCCAATATTGCTATTACTAAGGTGAAAATTTTAGTTAAAGACAGAGCGGTTACCTCATTGTGTTATAGACTAAATTTTATGTTATTTGTATAAAATTTGTTGTTCTAATTGGTTCGGAAATGTTATTATTACACTGGGACATTTTATTATACAGGTTGGGGCGTATTGCCCAATGTTCGTTACATAAAACGCCCCACCTAAGGTTTTTATTTAAAATATTAAGTCCAATATCTTATGAGATTGCTCAAATTACTAAGTGCCATAACGTTAAGAAATTTAATTATGTTCCTCATTAAAAACTTTGATTATATCTTAAATAGTTTTATTCTAAATTATATTTTATTTAATGGTGGGGCGTATTACCGAGTCTTACCCTATACAATATAGAATAAATAATAATACTAAGTACAGAAGAATCACTCCCATAGAAAACACATAAAAACCTACTAAATATACCTACACTCGTAAAATCTATTCAGCACAAGGCAACTTGTACCCTATGCATATTGGAAAACGGCGATATTACACTGAACTGCTTACTCAATGGCTGCGCGCCACTCAATGCTAGGGTTGCTTGTCTGGACTTGCGAAGGTCCACCCACACGCGGCTACGCGCCTCTGTGAAGTTGGTCGGTCACGTGGTCACATAACCAAAACATATACCTGTGCTTATACCTAGGACTGTCGGGGTCCTCACAACTAAAATTCAACAAAAAACTGAAGTTGCGACGTAGGTACCTTGTTATACCACTATTACCACCATTTAGCAGCTGTTAGTTTTCCATTTAAATAAATAAATAAATATCTTTTGTTACAAATTGAGTATATTCAGAATGTGAACAAACGAAATGAAGAGCTCCGCCAGGCGCGCATCGCCGTCGCCGAACAAGCCAACGCGAAGTTCTACAAGCGATATGTGAAGCGGCGGAAGGAGCAGCAGGAGCGCCTCATGTTCAGCGCACGGGATACGATCTTTAAGAACAAAGACGCGCCTAAACTGCTGCTAAGGTAGAGGACCACTTATTAAGTTTCATCCAATAGAACAGCAGTGGCTCCGAGGCAATCACGCAGGTCGCCGCGGAGCTCTACAAGCGGTGGGTTCTACGATTACACGGGACAACTAAGTATGACTGGTGTGGGTACTGGGGACTCAAACCACAATACAATGCGTTTCGATTGTAAATGTAACAATTGAAATTGCTCTGTGATACTTACACATACCTACTTACATAGATTCGTATAGTAATAAGTAATTTGCTAGGGGCCCAATTTCTTTTTCTTGAAAAATATTTACTGAAACGAAATGTAGGTAAGTAAGTACCTAAACGAATTGTATGTTTGTCGTGAGAATATGCTATATGCAATACTCGCTTACTAACTTACATTTCGTTTTAGGTAGATAAGCATTTGAAAAAAAACTGTTCGGAATCTAGATAAATAGTATCCGAGTCCAAATCCATACCAATTGTATAAAAGTGAAACGTTGTCTGTTTGTTTATTTGTTTTTTTTGTTTGGGGAGCTTTTACGCGATAACGGCTGGACGAATTTTGATGAAATTTGGAATGGTGATTATACCGTGGAATAAAAAACTTTTTATCCCAGTTTTTTTTTTAAGTTTCCACGGGTAAACTGGGAAATGTTGATTATTCTCTGTAAGGAATGGTTTCCATGGAAACGAAATAACAAGTCTATCAATAAACATCAAGAGCGTTGGTGCTATATCTACTTTTACATTGGTTTTTATCCTAGAAGAACATAGGATGCTTTTTTCGCGATAAACTGTAGTCCGCGAGGACGGAAGTTACGGGCGGAAAAGCTAGTAAGAGATATATGACGACCGGTTGGTCTAGTGGCTAGTGTCCCTGGGAACGAAATCAAACGGGCGCGGGTTCGAATCCTGCAAGGTGCAATCATTTGTGTGATGAGCAGAAATGTATGTCGTGCTCCGCAGCAGCGCCACCGTAATTTCTAGGGATCAGTCATAGGGGAAAGTAATGTACGTTGAACATACATCATGTACGTAAGTCGATAATTGCCGTGCATAGAACAGAAAACGAAATAATAAATTTATTGTGGCGCTGCTGGGGAGTATACTCCCCAGCAGCGCCACTTAGAATTCGTACTTAGCGACAATATTATTAAAAACAATTTAATATTGAAAATTAGTGTTCGAACGCTCCTTATAGTGTATTTTGTTATTATATTTTTTTTACGGACTAGACAATCGTTTGACCACGATCTCATCTGATGGAAAGCGATGATGTGGTCGAAGGTGTAGCACGCTTGCCTAGTAGATACCTATTAACTCTTGACTTGAACACACCGGGGTTATAATTTACCGGAAACACTGACGAGGGCAGGGCATTCCACTCCTTTGCAGTTCTTATAATAAATGAAGAAGCGTAACGCTTCGTTCTTGTGCGAGGTATTTCAACCATGAATGGGTGGCGCTTTACTGCTCGTCTAGTCGTACGGCGATGGAAAGGTGATGGGGGAATCAGGTTGTGCAGTTCTTGTGCACACTCTCCATAGTACAATCTGTAGAATACCGCCAGGCTTGCTACCTCACGTCGATGCGCCAGACTTTGAAGCTTACTCTTTACCAGAGTGTCATCCCCAATGAGCCTGATAGCACGTCTCTCAATTGAATCCAAAGACTCGAGCTGATACTTGGCAGAACCGTCCCAGAGGTGGCAGCAGTACAGACAGAAGGGGGGGAAATTGGGGAGGTTTATATATAGTGTGGGGAGGGTATGGAAAGTAGGGACAAGAGTGGAGGAGGGATGAGAAAAATGAGGGATATTTTGAAGTCGGATGACATCTGTCAAACTTAAAACAGCTATTACACGGCAACTATTGATCGTTGACTAGCAGTTTCTTTACAGAAGTGATAGATCTCACCGATATCTTCGTTATGCATGCAAGCTGTCAAACTTAAAATGGCTATAAATCTGAAACTAACGACTTTAGACTAGTTTTTAGTTTTTAGACTAGTTTATTTACAGAAGTGATAATCGATATCTTCGTTTTGTATGATAGTCGTCAAACTTAACTCTCCCTACACTTCGCTTGCTTGTTCAAAGTCGCCATTCGAGAACCTTTATCCCCCAGTTGTCGGTTTTGCGAACTATATAGCCTGCCCATTGCCACTTCAATTTGCAAACTCTGAGAGCTATGTCGGTAACCTTGGTTCTTCTACAGATTTCCTCGTTTCGGATTCTATCACTTAGTGAAACATCGAGCATAGCTCTCTCCATTGCACACTGAGCGACTTTGAGCTTGTGTATGAGACCAATAGTTAGCGACCACGTCTCAGTGCCGTATGTCATCACTTGCAACACGCACTGATTATAAACTTTTGGCTCTGAGGTATCTGTGACAAGAAGATATGGTGTAATTTCCTGAACACTGCCCATCCGAGTTGGATTGGTCGGTTGACCTCTTTGTCGAAGTTAGATCTACCCAGTTGGATCGTCTGATCTAAGTACACATAGTGATCAACAGCTTCAATAATATCGTTCCCAACATAAACCGGCATAGGTAAGTAAGACTGCTTAATTTCTCGTTGTTTATATATCACCTGTCATTATTGTCATTGCCGGTCATTTATATCCAATTATCATCAGCAGTCATTATAAACATTGTCTGTAATTTTGACTTTGCCTATTATTACTATTAGTCTACGATAGTTAGTTTCCGAGTTATAGCCCTTTTAAGTTAGACAGCTCTCAACTAAAACGAAGATATCGGTGAGATCTATCATTTCTGTGAAGAAACTACTAGTCAACGATCAATAGTTTCGAGTTATTGTAACAGTTTTAAGTTTGACAGCTGTCATCCTACTTCAAACTACTAAAGTGAGATAAAAAGGAATCTTACGTAATGTGGAAAACGTTAAACTCTTTTTTGCTTATTCCCGAAATCCCCACGGTAGATGCTGGTGGGGATTTAGGGAAAACTATTTAGCTTTATTCTTAATTTCATTAAGGAAGATTTAGTGAAACAAAATATGAACATGCGCGGGAGCATTTGTACAGAACAACGACTTGTAGTATGCTAAGAACCATCTCGTTTACCTCAGCTTTCAAACATAAAAAAACCGCAGGTAAATCGGTCCATTCGTTTGAAATCTACGATTCGCACCACTCCCTCTCCCCCCTCCATCCTCAAATTATAGCTAAGAATCATCTTGTATACCCCAGCCTTAAACATAAAAAAAACATAGCTAAATAGGTCCATTTGTGTATCCCTATATATCTAAGAACCATCTCGATCATATCAGCTTTCCAACAGAAAAAACCGCATCAAAATCGGTCCATTCGTTTGGGAGCTACGATGCCACAGACACACACACACGCACACACACACACATACACATACACACAGTGATACACACCCTAAACTTATAACACCCGTCTCTTTGTTCAGGGGTTAAAAAAACCGTCACGAATACAAAACAGAGCAATGACATCTTTTAATAAATTCCATATCGCTCGATATATTAAGATATTGTAAGATGCAAATATATATTATCTTCGCCGTTTGTGATGGTTCATATAAATTGTATAACGAGCGATATTTTATCTTAAGATAGAATAGTATCGTATCTTAGCCGTCTGTGACGCGCTTAAGTGAGGCGTCTCGCCACAGCATTTTTTTTTTTTAGGTTTTTGTTCATTACCTGCCTCGTTTTTATGGTTTTTTTTTACAGTAAAACCGTTTATCTTAAAACATTTACAACTTATTTTATTTCTAAATGAAAATGCACCAACTATCGCTGCAAACGTTATTGGCGTGTAGCGGGTGGACGGAATGGAGTCGACAATGTTCTCGACTTTTGTTTGGAAGCAATTAACGGTGCACCTAATAAGTATCTAGTTTGATGTATGTCTATGGCTACACAAATTCTGTCAGAAAATATTTTGCTTACCTGAATTTTTCACAATGTAATTAAATGCATTAAATACTACTAAATCATAATATTTTCAGCGCGTACACTATGAGGAGAGTTCGTACACTGTGAGGAGAGTTCGTACACTGTGAGGAGAGTTCGTACACTAGTTTTCAATATTAAATAGTTTCTAATAATATTGCTAAGTACGAATTCTAAGTGGCGCCACGATAAAATGTTTATTATTTCGTTTTCTGTTCTATGCACAGCAATTATCGACTTATGTACATGATTTACTTTCAACGTACATTACATTCCGCTTTGACTGATCCCTATAAATTATGGTGGCGCTGCTGCGGAGCATGACACAGTAATGTTTGTTTCCTAGTCATGGATGTGATATTCGTATTTATGTATGTTTATCCGTTATCTAGTGCCCATATTACAGGGTATCCTAGTTTGGGGCTCTAGGTAATTGGTGTGGAATTGTCCCAAATATATTATTATTATTATATTAAATGGTGAAAATATGCTTCAGTCTCAAATGATTTTTGAATTATGTTTGTATGGACAATGCATTATCTTCCGCCTACGCCTTAAGTTTAGTAGGTAAACCTGTGTTCTTTCAGCGCTGTCATAGAAACCGTTGTCCAAAAAGAGCGCATGGAGCAGGTCAAGTTCAACAAAGAGTTGAAACTGGCGGCGGCCGAAAGGAAACGAAAGGACGATGACGACATCATCCGCAAGGCAAAGGAGTGGGAGGAACTGATGGCGCACAAGCGGCAGCTGCGGATCGAAGCCGACAAGAAGCAGCAGATGGAAATTGTGGCGCAGTGAGTAGGAACCTTATTCCTTGAGAAGTCAGAATTCTACTCTTTTGTGATCACGAAGGAATTGATGACCTATGTGCTCACATCAATACTAATGCAATGGATCATTAATTAATGGATATTCACCGTCAAATGTCGTGAGGCAAATCTAACATTATGTTGATTTATCTCTATAATCTAAACCGTGTCTAATCCGGTATGTATACATTTGGGTCTTATGATCTTGTAGGTACTATGTTCATAATGTTACGTGAAGCGTGTTATAAACCCTGGTACTATCCTACAGGGCTAACGAGATAGGCGAAAGGAACCGTAAGGAATACGAGACTGAATTGAATATGCAGAAAATTGACAACCTGAAGGCGAATCAACAGATAGAAGCAATCAAAGAATTTGAAACGCAATTCGTGAGTACATAATAAGCTTGATCATATGAAGACTAAATACTAGTTTCCATGTAAGTAGGTACTTATAAGGTGTTTATATGATTTTAGCATGAAGGCTGCTTAGCGAAAAACATATAACATTAGATTTGGGAGGCGTTATCTTTACGACACGTTGTTAATTGCAATATTAGCTGTGTTTGGATGGTCAGTTCAGAATACTGCCATTAGATGGCGTTACTGTCCCCATAAGACGGATTTAGAAACTGAGGGAAAAATTTGGATGATGATGTCACTGGTCGCGGAAGCCGAGTCGCGCAGAGGCATGGATGCATGGATGTGGGTTTAAATCCCGCCCGGAAAACCTTTTTTTGTTGTTGAAAATTGTTACTTTATGTGTGCCTGTCTAGCTAAATCTAGATACCACTCTCAAGCAGACACTGTTATTGTCACCTACCAAGCACCTTTAGGATTTGCCAGCAGCAGTCTTTGAGTAAAAACTAATTACCAATTAATAATACGCCAAATAAATAAATCTCCTGTACAGAAAGCAGCCGAAAAAGCGCGCATCTGGGCCGATATAGACCAAGCCAAGCGTGAGGCAGCCGCGCGTCGAGCTGAGCAAGACGCTCGAGACAAAATGGACGACAGACTGATGGAGGTGCTTCTGCGGTCCAGGCAAAGGGTCGAGGAGAAGCGACGGAAGACAGAGAAGCAGGTAAGTGTCGTATGAACCCCGAGTTGTAGTTTTCAAGAATCAAGGAAGATAGCGAGGAGTTTCGTACCATAGCAGAACGTACCTACGATAAATGTAGAACCAAAATGCTTAGTACGAATTGGGGGAATGAACAGATGATATTTCGATTTCTATTTCTAGATGATTCTACGATTCATTCTGCTAGTAAGGGAGAATCTAGAATTAGGTCGTACGTAGGAAGTGGTGGTAGGCAGCAGGTTTAACATCGTTATAACTGTAATTTATTATTATGGTCAAGACTGAGTCGCCACGCAATCCGCAATCATCACTGACGTGGAGATGTAGTTTTGAACATAAATTAAGATGATGTCACAGCATAATGGGAAGTTGAGAAGACTTACACGTGATTGGTTTGTTTCCTCCTATAGGTAAAGGAGGATAAACGTCGCGTCTTGGAAGCTATCAGCCTGCGACTGGAGTCTGGCGACGCGGCGCGCGCGGCGCGGGACCTGCAGATACTGGAGAAGGCCAACAAGGAGAAGGAAGCAGTGTGAGCATTGGTCAAATCACATTTCAATGGTTAGGAAAGATAAAAGTTTGCTGCATTAAATAACTAACTATTTATCTAGGAAAACTAGAATCTTTTCAGTTTTAAACTAAATTAAAGTTAAACATTTCTTTACTACTTATCTCTGACATATTTAATACAAAACTAAATGCGAGTTCAAAAAACATCGTGACTATAAGAGTCACGATGTTTTCAGTCACTAAATTGTCATAGAAGCTGTGAATCTTCATATCTCGAAGATCGCTATATTTTAACTTTGTGATAGGCAGTGACTAATGATACAATTCCAGGACTATGAGGTTATGGCTGGAATAAATGATCAGCTGACGAGTCATCCGATGGAGCAAAATATCTAAGTTCTCGTCAAAACAGAGTTCCAGTGTCAGATGTGTACTTTAGTGCTTTTTAATTAACAACACATGGATCTCCTTTTTTTGGCGTATGCCCAACTACAAGATACTTTTGTTGAATTTCTGCATTATGAGCAACTGCAAAATGTGGTAGGGCATTCGATAACGTTACATTTCAATTTTGCGTGCTACATCCATCGCTGTAGATAACCATTGGTTTAGTATTTATCAAGTACTAGCTAATGTCCGTGGCTTTCTACTAGTAAAATATTTTTCAAAATAGGTTGAGTCGATCCAGATGTTACCCCCTACAACCTCACAAACTTTAACCTTTTTATAATATTAGTATGGATTTGTAGGTAATCTTAAGATTTTTCATGTTTGGCCCAATTTGCTACGGACCATTCATCTAACTAAACACTGTGTCACGAAAAACTATTTTTTACACACAGGTAAAATTTCACCACAAACTTTAGGGAATACTGAAAAGTGTTCGTTCTTCTGATGGGTGTCCTTTAGTTTGAGCAGTTACTTGTTGTTGCCACGAAATAAGCTTTTCTCTATTCCCAGGAAAGTTGCCAAGATGAATAAAAAATCAGCTTTCTGTCATTATTACTTATTTTGTGAAATTTCTTAGCACACTTTTCTGAATCACATCTAGCTTGTAATGTAGTGATCTTCCTTTCCTACTTTATAATTCCATTCCTTCATTTTTCTTTCTTTTTATTAAACCATACTCTTGCCCTTTTATCTTTTTACGTTTCAGTAAGAAAATATAAATAACTGAATATAGAAATAACTGGACTAGAAATAGTCCAGTTATTTCTATTTTCTTGCCCTTTTCGAGCTCTTTTAACATTGATAGCGCCAGTAAACTTATGTAACATTCTAAAGCTTTCAACATCTGATGAAGAAAAGAGTCCATAGTTACTCAGAATGTATTCGGATTCGCCCTCTGAAAAATCTGGCTCAGGCAAAAGAGGCTCTGGTGTAGACTGAAATTTTGTTGTTGTTGTGTGTTATCTGTCCTGTTTTCTCGTCTAGTATAACGTTGGCTAAAAAACAGGATTGCGGGCACAACTGTTCCTTGTTTGGATTTGGATCAACAGAGATGAGCAGTCACAGAAGATGAAATAGCTTGTTTTGTCATCGACCTAGAAGTTTGTTCTTGAATAAGAGTAAAATTTTTACCATTTTCTTGGAAGACCAAGAAAATGGTAAAAATATCTCTTTTTATCTCTTGAAGGGTCATCATCTAATGACACGACTTTAATGAAGACATTAAAGTCGTGTCATTAGATGATGACCCTTCAAGAGATAGGCCTATTTCATTCAAGTCGAGCTCACTAGCCTCGAAAATAGTAAAGTACTTGTTTTATGATCATTGCATTGTTTTTCGAGAAAAGTTACCAAGTTACAGTTAAAATATTTTTTGTAGTAGGTACCTTTGAATAAGTACTAAATAAGTACGTTTAATCTGCTCACGAAAGGAATAAAAAATTGCTTCATTCACTAAATAATAGAATTACTTATAACTTGCCTCTCAGCTGCGATATCAAGTTGAGGAATCACTAATTTCTTCAGTATTTATTTTTAAAATGACACTTAGATCAAAATTTTCGCGAATCATCAAAACGTCGCCTAATTTCATATGAATAAGAGCGGCAACCTCGCATCTCATCATACAAGGCTAGCAAAAAAAGACTCTCTGTGTAATGGTTTAGAGTTGAAACCTCGTATTTCTCGAAACGAGTTTGTTGCAGTTATAAAATCTTTGCTAGGATTATACAAGTAAATTGCATAGCGAATACGTTGGCAACTTCCCTTTGTATAAATATACGGTTTAGTTATAGTTATGAAATGTGCAGCAACAAATAGATAAAAGAGCAATAAAACAAAACATATTTTTTTTAGATACGAGGTTGAGAAAGTAAGACGACGATATGCGTTATTCCAAGGTATAAGCTATTTCCATTCCAAATTCAGCGTTTAGCCGTTAGAGCGTGAAGGAGTTACAAATATACACACGCATATACATTTAAACTTTCGCCTTTATAATATTAGTGTGATTATGTATGTATACCTTTAATATAGTACCAGGTCGGGGCGAATGCTGGATCCGCCTTTTATACTCATTCATTAAACACACAACACACCCTCACATGTAAATAAAACTCACGCTATGCCTCATGTCAGGTTTAAAATTAGCCTCCCAAAAATGTCCATGTCGGTATGTGTGTTGCAGCGCGGAGGCGCGGCACCAGGCAGCGCTGGACAAGGTCGCGGCGAACAAGGCGGCGCGCCTCCAGCAGCGCCAGCAATGGCTGCAGGACGAGGCTGCTAGGGAGCACCACCTTGATACCACGCTGCACTGGGAGTGCATGAACAGGTCATCGCCATCCTCATAGTGTTGCAGCGCGGAGGCGCGGCACCAGGCGGCGCTGCACAAGGTCGCGGCGAACAAGGCGAACAGCAGGCTGATTCCCTAAGGAGTGAGGTTGAGCGATTGCCACCGAGCACCCATTGCGGGTGCGCTTGAAGGTCGTGAAGGTTTTGGAATTCACTAAGCAGTTAACGCGCACCCGTCAAGCACCCGCAATCAATACTAATACCGGGAATCCGGTAACTAGGCGGCAGAATTAAGCTAAACCTAGCCTAAAAATACTTCTAGCAGAAATAGGACTTTTCAAATTTTGCCGGGTTTTATGTTCGAGTGATTGTCTGTGGGTGGCGCGCCAGCCAAATAATGGCGGCAATCGCCCGCCAACAATCATCGTCTGAATTTATTTTCTGTTTTTTCTCTCTCACTTTTAATCTATCTAAAATTTTGTTTCCGTGTAGATATTAAGTATTATTAAAAGTTAATTAGCATCGCAAGTTTTTTAGTGATCTAATACAAAAAGGTTAATGGCATATTATTATGCCAATAACCTTTTTGTAGATTGTACCTATGTCTCTGAAAGAAAATCTAAACATTGAAAGAAAGAAATAAAGAAAATACATTTATTCAACACACACAAAAATAAAAGATACAAATAATTAGAAAAATTAAGTAGGAACAATAGAAAAGGAAAACAAAGGAAAGGTAAAAGTAGATAATTAAAGTGGTGATGAATGGGCCTTAACTCAGCATTAGGCTGTTTGCCGAAGGCACGCTGCGCTGGTTTTCAGCTAAAGTGGTGATGAATGGGCCTTAACTCAGCATTAGGCTGTTTGCCGAAGGCACGCTGCGCTGGTTTTCAGCTAAAGTGGTGATGAATGGGCCTTAACTCAGCATTAGGCTGTTTGCCGAAGGCACGCTGCGCTGGTTTTCAGCTAAAGCCCAGAGGGAGCGGAGAGTATAAAAAATTTAATTAAATATGAATACATTTATAAATATATATTATTATTTCTCAGCAATAATGTATTATTAAAAATACCATGTTCCTATGGGTATAGTGACTATAGTGCTTCTCAGGTAAAGTTAAACTTCAACTGTAAATAATCTTTGCCGTCGAGTAAAAATGCTGCGAATGAAAACATGAATGAAAACATGTCATTCCTTGTACACTACTATTGCGCAAAACAATTAAATCAATAAATAAATAAATAAAACGCCAAAAAACGAAGAAATAAATATATTTGCGATTTAGAAATGTATTTCTAGATGAAATCTCTTGCTTTGTACCTAAATAGAAGCGTATTAAATCTACCTACGTCTTATGTATCGTTGAAGATTCCAGTGGACAAAAATCATCGTTTTGGAGAGACGGACAAAATAATGGGAGCTCGCTCGACAGTTGATAATTATAGGCTAGGACTTGCTTGCAGACAAGTTTCTAACTATATTGAATATTGAATCTACTTGATTATACTAATAATATGATACATTTTGTTTCAGGTAGATGTACACAGATCTGCAGTTCATAAGAATGTATAGATCTCCGCTTTCCGAGCTCATAGGATAGTGTAAATCTCAATTTATGTGAAAACTATAACATTATTACATGATATTTAATACTTACACTTGATTTCGTATTTCTTATATTTGCATTGACTCCTCGTTGTTAGTAGAACTTCACATAATTAGGCTTTGTAAGAAAACTACTAGATTTAAAACAAGTAGGTATTTTTCTATTTTAGGGTTAAAATCCTACTCTAACTATGAAATAGTTGGGCAGGTTCTATGAAATACCTCATACATGTCATTAAACCTACCTTTCACAATAACAACACAATTTCACGGCACGATAAAACATGAAACAAAGTGTACGTTGGTGTCAGAACTGTAAGTTTTATAGTAACTATGCATTATCAATGATCTTCATTAAACAAGCACTGCTAGATAGTAAATGCAATGAACGCACCGGGTGCTCTTCGGTTGACGAAAACTCATTGCTACTGAATTCTTTGTGAATTCTGATTTTGAATTACCAGTTTTGTATTTCCTAGTAAAATTACAGTTTCCGTGCGGTTGAGTGCTCATCGCCTTGATGACGTCATTTCACATCCTCACTGAGCTTAGTGAATTCGAAACGAGTGATCGGTGGCAATGAATGGTCCAAGTGGCATTAACCAAACCGCACTTTAACTTTACGGAATCAGGCCCCTGGTCACTGCCATCCTCATAGTTATACAGACTGGATTTTTGAGATGGGGCGGTAAGGGTACGTTAACCGTTTTAGCTATATGAAAACGTTCGTAGGAGACTACTTTTTTTTTGACGATCGTCCAGAACAGCTCTTACACAATAAAACGCAACACTTTATCACGGTAGCATAAATTCGTCGAAAACATAACGCAAATAGTTATTTGTTATGCAAGGCTGCACAGTGATTTTTTGTTCAAATATAGAATCCTGAGCGTAGCGAGGGTTTCAAAAGTACGAGACGCCAAATAACTTTGCTGCCGTGCGCAACACAAAACTTTTCACCTCACTACAGCGAGGAAAATGCTAGAAAAACAGCTAAAATAATATAATAAACACTTTATTGCACCAGAATAAAGGAAAAAAAGTACAACAAATCATTTTAAAAACAGTTGGCACAGTGGGCGGTCTATATATTAAATTAGTGTTTATAATAATAAAAAAAAATGGGCCGTCGCGGGATGTCTGGCAGAGGTGTAAACATAATAGAATAAGAGTCGAACAGAATCGAATAGAATAGAATCGAAAAGAGTCGAATAGTGTCGAAAAGAGTCGAATAGTGTCGAATAGGGTCGAATAGGGTTGAAAAGAGTCACATAGAGTCAAATTGAAACGAAAAAAGTCGATTAGAGTCGATTAGAGTCGATTAGAGTCGATTAGAGTCGAGAAGAGTCGAGAAGAGTCGAGTAGAGTCGAGTAAAGTAGAATAGAGACAAGTAGATTAGAATAGAGTAGAACAGAGTAGAACAGAGTAGAACGGAGTAGAACGGAGTAGAACGGAGTAGAACGGAGTAGAACGGAGTAGAACGGAGTAGAACGGAGTAGAACGGAGTAGAACGGAGGAGAACGGAGGAGAACGGAGGAGAACAGAGGAGAACAGAGGAGAACAGAGTAGAACAGAGTAGAATACAGTAGAATACAGTAGAACAGAGTAGAATAGAATTGAAAATGAAAAGAGACAAATAGATTCGAATAGAGTGGAGTAGAGTCGAGTAGAGTCGCGTAGATACAAGTAGAGTCGAATAGAGTCGAGTAGAGCTGATTAGAGTCGAGTAGATTAGATTAGAGTCGAGTAGAGTTGATTAGAGTAGGGTCGAATAGTGTTGAGTAGAGTAAAAAAGAGACGAATAGAGTCAAGTAGAGTCGAATAGTGTTGAGTAGATTCAAAAAGAGACGAATAGAGTCAAGTAGAGTAGAGTCGAATAGTGTTGAGTAGAGTCAAAAAGAGACGAATAGATTCAGGTAGAGTAGAATCGAATCGGATAATAATATAATGTAAATTAGTAATAAAGTATTTTCAGTGGATTGGCGGTATAGAAAATTATTGAATAGAAAGGTTCGAATTTTAAAAACTCTTTCCACGCTAGCGGGTAAAATGCACTTTTGCACTCAGATTTCAAATGACAAACGGAATCTTTCCGAGCTTGTGAGGTGAAAATGATAATTGAGTTAACCAAGCATAGGTTTACGAGTACGAAACAGACAGAGCCAAGCCACGCCCACTATGATGACGTGAGAACCGATTTAACTTATTCATATTGTTCTTATCTCCTTGGAAAATATGACCAGATGCCCACTGCCACCAGCTTTCTATTCCTATGGGCTTCGTCGAAAACAGCTTTGGTTCTTTGTCGTATCCTCGCTCCGGATTCGATCTCTCAGAATAGCTACGAGCATAGCCCTTTCCATAGCACGCTGAGCGATTTGAATTAGTGAACTAATAGTACCTTGACTGCACACGTGTCGTGTCGGGTCCGAGGGTCATTCTCGGGCGCGTGAGTTCTAACACCATACGAGATGACGTCATATCTTCTCGCGCCGGTTAGTGGACGTAGTGTTGTATGGGCTAGTTTCAAATAGTTTCGTACAGTTTTACGTATAGTTTCACACGTACCAGATGAATTCTTCTGGAGCCGGGCGGACCGCTGGCGACCGGATTGACGCCGGCCGCGTGGCGCAAGGTATCCGAGAATACACGGCAAGTGTGCATAACAATTTGAGTCACGTCTCAGCTCCATATCTCATAACAGGTAGGACGCATTGGTTGAAGTCTTTCGTCTTCAGGCATTGGGGAATTGGTGACGAAAAGTCTCGATGAAGTTAACCGAATGCTGCCAGTCTATCTATCTGTACAGATTCGATATTAACTGAACCGTTTTCAAGTTCGACTATGGCTGTGCAATTGATGTAGGTAAATGATGAATGAACTGCTACAACAGTTCATTCATCAGTCATCATTCAGTAACTACAATGATTAATTTTATTGCAGATTCAAGAATGTAGAGCTGTACGAAGACTTTAAGGAGAAGCTAGCCGAAGAGAAAGCTCGGAAGATCAAGGAATTTAGAGAAGACACCCTGCGTCTATGGGTGAGTCGATGGAGCTGCCATCGTGAATGTTTCCCGGATTTCCAACAATCAAAACATCATTGACTAATTATGACCCAAATATCGCCCAGTCGATGGTTTTTATTTCAAACTACTTAGATTACTTTACAATTCTTTCTGTCCAAAGCCGATATTCAGGCCTAATCTATATATACTTATAATAAAACTGTAACGAGTCTAATTCTGTACACTAAAGATATTTAGAAATTTTCTTTTGGGGGTACTCTATATTCGATTCTGAATCCAAAACTGTATTTTGTTTCATTTTTGTCTTCTGTCTGTCTGTATTTTGGCTAGGCATCACGCCGAAACTACTGAATAAATTTAAATGAAACTTGGTATGATTTGAGTTCATACTACGAGGTAGGACATAGGATACTTTTAATCCCGAAAAATTAAAGGGTTCCCGCAGGATAGGCGCTGAAAATTATTTAAAAGAACACGCATCACGCTGAAACTACTGGACGGATTTTGTTGCAACTTGGCACAGTCATAGTTTATATAATGGGTAAAAATTGAGAATAATTTTATCCCGAAAAAAAGGGTTGCTGCTGGATATGGGTCCAAATTCAGCACATTAAAGATATTGTGAAAATATTATTTGGAGGTTACTCTATTGATAATGAAGCCTAAACTGTTTTTTTTTTCATTTCTGTCCGTATGTCTGTCTGTCTGTATCTTGGCGGCGCATCATGCTGCTAGAACTACAGGATGAATTCAAATGAAACTTGGTATGATTTGAGTTCATACTACGAGGTAGGACATAGGATACTTTACATCCCGAAAAATTAATGGGTTCTCGCAGGAAAGGGGTTGAAAATTATTTAAAAAAACACGTACCACGCTGAAACTAATGGACGGGTTTTGATGCAACTTGGCACCGTCTTAAGTTATATGATGTGTTAAAATTGAGGATACGTTTCGTCCCAAAAAATTAAAGGGCTTCTGCGGGATATGGGTCCAAAGTTATGTTAATATTTAAGTAATAAATAATATTTTTTGGATGGTTTTCTATATTAGATACTGAAGCAGAAGCCAAAACTGTTTTACTTTTTATTTTTGTCTGTCTGTTTGTCCGTATCTTGACTGCGCATTGCACAGAAACTACTGAATGAATGCAAATGAAACTTGGTATGTTTAAAAAGGGTATTGTATAGGTTTTTATTTAATCGTCTTGCTCTGTCTGTTGGTCTGTATGTTTATTTGTTCGCGCATCACGTAAAAACTATTGGACCGATTGAAATGCGGATTTCATTGTTGGATAGCTTAGGGTTTGATTTAAAAACTGGTGTAATTGGTATCTCAATCTGGGGAGTTAGTAGCCGAGAAAAGTATTATTGACGGCTAAAGAAATTTTGATCAAATGTTGGTAATTGGTCATTGAATAGCACATTGTGGTACTTTGAACCTAAAAAAAAGACCACGCGTGCGAAGCCGCGGGTACAGCTAGTCATCAATATAGTGAGTGCACCAACTAATGTCTCCTGTTTGGTTATATGCAAGGTCTCCCACAAATCGCTTCTGATTAATGGACACTAGATGCTGTAAAGAGAAAAAATAAAAAATCATAAAATCATAAAAAATCTTCCTCTGTCTTTGATTACTGCTGATCCCGAGCTACGTTTGCCGGCGGCGACGCAGTGAAGGGCATCAGTAATGTTTGTGTTCAGCGGTTTATTAACGCTACTGAGAATCCAACAAAATCGGGTTCGGTCCTGGGCTCCGCACCAATGTGTTTTTTCTTAGTTATGTGTAGTTGTCCATCGCCTCGTGTTACGGAATGCACGTTAAGCTGTCGGTACAGGCTGTCATTAATTAATCGCAGTCATTAAGCCACGTCAGAGTCATTAAGCCAAGCCTGAGGAGGCGGCCTGACAAACTCTGACGCCATAGGCCAGCACTACCTCATACGAGAAACAATCTTCCTAATCCGACTACCTCTGGACTTTTCGGCCACTTAATGGGACAACCTGGACCTTTTTACACGACTGCCAAAAAAAAAGTGTTATGTTTTTAGAATTCATGTATGTTTGTATGTGTGTTTGTATGTATGTATGTATGTATGTATGTATGTATGTATAAGAGTAGTGAGTATGTGAGTTTCTTTATTCCACCATAACCACAAAATATATACACTAACGCGAAATCTTATCGAATTGAAGACCTTGAGAAGTACATTCCAACACCTCTTCAGCCGTTATTGTTGTCATAGGCCAAACTTCCGGCCACCGCGTGTGTCTGTCTATCGCTTTGAGGCAGTCATTATAACCATTGGAGTGCGTCAGTGGGGGCCTATGATGTCGATATGGACATGTCTAAATCTGCCAGAAGGGCTCTTAAAATTGCCAAGAGGCGACATGATATGTCGGGTAACTTTACTACGCTGACAATGAAGACAAAGACGCACCAATTTGCGACATTCTTTGTTAAATTGCGGCCATACATAGCGCTCAGTCACCAGTCGAACGGTTGCCCGCACAACGGGGTGGCTGAGGTTGTGGCAACGGTCGAACGCAGCGCGACGAACATTAGTTCCTGGAATAATGATGGGTTCCAGTTTTAAAGAAGAGTTATTGCGCGCTCTAGCTAACTCCTCATCCGTACTTTGGGACTGGGCTAGTGCAGCGAAGTCTTCTTCAAGGGTGATCGAATCGATTCTGGACATGGCATCTGCCACTATGTTATCTATGCCTTTAATATAGACGATATCTGTGGTGAACTGGCTTATGAATGAAAGCTGGTTCAGCTGTGCTGGTGGGAGCCTCTCTCGACGCTGCGAGAATGCGTACACTAACGGCTTATGATCAGTGTAAATAGTAACGTGCTGAGCTTCCAAGAAATGCCGATAATGTTGCATGCTCTCGTAAACCGCGAGGAGTTCCCTATAGTATGCTGGCTATTGGGACTGTCGGAGATTCAGCTTTTTCCTGAAATAACCAAAAGGTTCCCAAGCATCACCCACTTTCTGCTGTAGGCAAGTACCCACATGAGAACTGGAAGCATCGGTGAAAAGCCCTAACGCAGCGGTAGTTAAAGGATGGGCCAAAAACGCAGCAGATGACAGGCTGTCTTTACAAGCCTTGAAGCATTCTTCGAGTTCAGGAGTCCATGTGATCGGCGTGGAGCCCTTGCCATGGATGTCCACGATCGCATTGACCAGCGGAGCTTGTAACTCTGCAGCGTTGCGCAAAAATCTGGGATAGTAGTTAACCATCCCAAGAAATCGGCGGAGTCCTTGTACGGGCTTAGGGGGTGGAAACTCTTGAAGAGCTTGAATGCGCTCAGTTGGTGGACGCGTTCCAACGGCGGAAATAAGATATCCGAGGAAAGTAACCTCAGGGACACCTAAAACGCATTTTTATGGGTTAATAACAACTCCGTAGTCTTCAAGACGCTTGAAGAGAATACGAAGACGTTCAGCATTCTCTGTGGCATCGTGGGAATACACCAGGATGTTATCAATGTAAGCGAAACAAAACTCGAGGCCTTGCACTACTTCGTCAATAAACCTTTGAAAGGTTTGAACTGCATTGCGCAGACCAAAAGTCATATAATTGAACTCGTAAAGTCCAAAAGGCGTAATAATGGCCGTTTTGCAAATATCGTCGGCTGCAACCGGGATCTGCTGATAGGCCTTTACGAGATCTATCGTACTAAATATAGTACAGCCAGAGATGCTATTGTTGACATCCCTAATGTGGCGGACCGGGTACTTGTCAGGTACTGTGCGTGAGTTTAACAAGCGATAGTCTCCGCTGGGTCGCCAGGTGCCGTCGCGTTTCGGTACCATATGAAGAGGCGAAGACCACAGACTCTTAGAAGTCCTAGCTGTCTCGCACTGTACCATCTCGCCAAAAACCTTTTTAGCTTCTTGAAGCTTCTGAGGGGCTAATCGTCGAGGACGGCAAAACACAGGGGCACCTTCAGTGGTCTGGATGTGGTGGACCGTGGTATGTTTCGGCTCTCGTGTAATTTCAGGTGGCTTAGTGATAGACGGGAATTCCGTAAGAAGCGCGCCAAATTCGGAAGGTGGAGCAAAAACAACTTTAATACTGGTCTGACCTAAAGTTGCGATGGCGGCAACGCATGACAAACCAGTATCGCTATCAACAAGCTTTTTATTGGCACAATCAGGCAGAAGACGATAGTGCGCCAAAAAGTCGGAACCAATGATAGCGGTATTGACGTCGGCAATGATAATGTTCCACTGAAACGCACGACGTAAACCTAAATTCAAAGTCAATTGTATGTGACCAAAAGATCTCCCTACCATTGGCAGCAGCCAATGTATAGTTTCACGGCGTTGGCCGGTTCAACAACCACTGGTAAGGGTGTCACGAGGCGGTCCCCGGGTTTGGGTTGCTCCCACTATTCCAGGACACAAACCTCTTTGACACAGAATTACAGGAACTTCCTTCCGCTTGATTCTAGCACACGGCGGGAGCAGACTCGGCAGGCCAGAGTCTGATATCAAGCAAGCCGCGCGAAGCCGTTCATTGAGTGCAACGCGATCGGGCGCTGCAACTCAATGATGTTCCTCAAACCAGAGCAGCAGACTTTTAGATTTTTTATATTAGTGTTAGCGAAGGAAGGACGAAAGATATATTTTATAAATTAAATCAATGAAAACACTAAAGTGGATTAGTTTCCTATTTTGACTAAAAATCAATGTCAATGACAGGATATTTGTATGTAGAATGGATAATGAACTATCAAAATGAAAAGAAATGGATTATGAAAAGAGTATTATTATGAAAGAGGTTTGGACCTCGTCACAATACCCCGCCTCCCCGGAGAAAAAAAAAATTTATGATAGTAAAAAAAAAATTTTTTTTTTGTAAGGTTTATTTAAAAAAAAAAATTATATGCTAAGAACAAAAGAAAAAAATAATAGTAGAAGTTAATAATAAAAATATATATAATATGGGTAATAAAGTAAAAATAGTAAAATAATTAATTAAAATAATGGAAATGCTAAAAAATGCTATCTTTTCAATTTTTATGTGAAAATGTTTATTAACAATGTCAATATACAATTGATTGGATTCCTAGATGCATTCATATTCATACATCACACATTCATTCATCATCATTCATAGTCTTATTCCCATTCCTTGGAAATAAAACTCATAAGAAAGAGGAACCTTATATATCAATAAGGTCACTCGTGGAACCAATACAGTATAGTGTAGGCTTATTTATACAGTCACTAGCCGCTGATCAGAATGATTATGTGAGTGTATGTGTGTATGTGTATGTGTGGTGAATGTGTGGTGTGTGATGTGTAAATGTATGTATGTGTATATTTATATACAATTAGTTTGCCAAAATGGCTAAACGTACCTTAGGGTATGACGTGCCTGTAGCACGTGTATGTACATAATAAACGTTGTGTTAGAACGTTAAAATAATATGAGTAAGGTAGGTAGGTAATAGCATATTAACTATAAAATAATACTGGTTTTGTGACCTAGGCTTGGTTTATAGAGTAATCACATTTGCCGCTCTTTTCAGTGTTGGAAGTTTTGTGTGTAGGTGTAGTAAATAATAATATATGGTACTGGTTTCGCTTTATACTGAACATTATGATTGTAAATAAAATAAAATAGTATAACAAGTAGGCATAGCTAACAAGTAGGGTATTAACTACTGTTAGTACCAAAGAATTAAAGTAAGTAGTAAGTACAATAGCACTGAATAGCAATACGTAGGGACTTGAAGTCAATATTCCTAATGAATTCGACAAGTTAATGAAGTGAATAAAAAAAAATAGGCTAAAAATGTGGACATTACTCCGTAAAGGGAAATTATATTAAAATTACATTATTTACAACTTAAATACAAGTTTTTTTTTTTTGTAAGTAGGGAACCTACAATGGTCATAAGTAGATATTTAAATATATGGTAAGGTACAGGAATATGAAAGCAACGTAACTTTCATAGTACATAATTATAATAAAGTATGTAAGTAGAGAAGTGATGGTTAAGGTTAAGACGTACGTGGTATAGGTTTAATGTCTTTGGCATGCCAACGGCCTAAGGGATTACCAGATAAATCACTGAGGTCGTAAATTAGTGGTGAAATTTTAGCTGCTATGATGCATTTTACAAATTTAGGAGCTAATTTAGCTGAAAAATACTTGCCTGCTGAACTTATGGGATAATTACGTTTCCATATAATGTCACCTTGGTTAAATTCAAGGTGTTGATGATGTTTATTATAATATTTTGCGTTAGTTTCATGAGCGCGAAATAAACGTGCTTGAACTTCAGCAAATAAAGGGCTTAACTGACCTATGTTGTCAGCGTACTCATCGCGTGGAGCAAAAATCAATTCTTCACTTAGATCCGAAGCATTATATACAGAACCACATGTTACAAGTTCGCGACCAAATACTAAGAAAGCTGGTGTGAATTTAGTAGTTTCATTAACAGCTGAATTTATTGCAAATTGGATTTGATTTAAATATAAATCCCAAGTACGATGGTCATTATCAACAAAAGAAGCAACTGCTGTTATAATTGTTTTGTTGTAACGTTCAACAGTATTGACTTGCGGACAGTAACGGGGGGTGTAATGAATTTTTGGTATGTTGTAATATTGAAATAAATCCTGGAGTTCATGACTAATTAGTTGAGGGCCATTATCTAGGATTATGGTCTCTGGAATACCATAAACCATAAAAACTAAGTTCTCAAGTATATGTTTGATTACAGAAGATGTAGCTCGCTTCATGGGGAATATAAGACAATATTTGGAAAAACAACATGTGACTACAAAAATAAATCTATTAAGTTTATGTGTCATTGGAAGTGGACCAACAATATCAATAGATATGCATTGGAAAGGACGAGAACAGTTCTTGGGTTTACCCATCAGACCAATGGTATTTTGATTCTGATGCTTATAAGCGAGGCATGTTTCACATTTAGAAATATGGCTGGCAATGTCTTTGTACATTCCTGGCCAGAAGTATTTTTCTTTAATACGATGGTATGTTTTGAAAGTGCCAAAATGAGCTGCTGTTGGTAACGAATGGTTTTCGTCGATAATAGCTGTACGAAATTCAGATGGGATTACTTCTTTCCAACTTAATTCTGAGTTTATGAGGGTATTAGAACGGGTGTACCTGTAGAGTTTATTGTGTCGTATCATATAATCAGGAGTTGATGTGGGATTTGTGCTACACTTGGAGTATAAAGAAGTGTACCACGAATCAGAAGTCTGTATTGGATCATAATTAATCACATTAATTGGTTTAATACGAGATAATGTATCTGGGACCAAATGTTCCTTGCCACGTTTATATTTAATGTCAAAATTAAACATTGATAAGCGTATGCTCCAACGGGCAAGTCTACCTGTAGGATTATCTAAGTGTAAGAACCATTGAAGTGCAGAATGATCGGTATAGATAGTAAACTTTTGACCATTGTCTAGATAGCAACGCCAATACTCTAATGCTGTTATAACGCTTAAGAGTTCACGTTCAGTGATAGAATAGTTTCTTTGGGGACCTGTAAGTAATTTGCTCATGTAAGCTATGGGTTTTTCAACTCCATCAAAGTCTTGGGTAAGCATTGCTCCAAGTCCAAAAGCGGATGCGTCGCAATGAACAGCAAAGGGTTTAGAAAAGTCAGGGCAAGTTAGAATAGGAGTTGATATTAAAGCTTGTTTGATTTTATTAAAAGCTTTATCAGCTTCAGAAGTCCACTTGAAAGCGGGAGCTTTCTTACTGGTAGACGTAAGTTTAGTGAGGGGAGCAGCTAATGTGCTAAGATTGGGTACAAAGCGTCTATACCAACTAGCTGTACCGAGAAACTTTTTCACCTCGCGAGCAGACCTGGGTGCTGGTATTTCTAAGATTGCTTTGACTTTATCAGGGTCTGTGTGGAGACCTTGACCATCAATTACGTAGCCTAGGTATTTAAGTTCATTTCGGAAAAATGCACATTTTGGAAAATTTACTGTTATACCTGCTTTTGAAAGTTTTGCGTGTAATTTGTTAAGCAAACGTACGAAGAAATCAGGAAATTAAATTAAAAAAATTAAATTAAAAAAACACGAAGAAATCAGGAACTTGTAGGCAGGTAGAGCAAGCTGGGTACGGACACGTTGAGGGCGCCAGTGTCACGAGGCGGTCCCCGGGTTTGGGTTGCTCCCACTATTCCAGGACACAAACCTCTTTGACACAGAATTACAGGAACTTCCTTCCGCTTGATTCTAGCACACGGCGGGAGCAGACTCGGCAGGCCAGAGTCTGATATCAAGCAAGCCGCGCGAAGCCGTTCATTGAGTGCAACGCGATCGGGCGCTGCAACTCAATGATGTTCCTCAAACCAGAGCAGCAGACTTTTAGATTTTTTATATTAGTGTTAGCGAAGGAAGGACGAAAGATATATTTTATAAATTAAATCCATGAAAACACTAAAGTGGATTAGTTTCCTATTTTGACTAAAAATCAATGTCAATGACAGGATATTTGTATGTAGAATGGATAATGAACTATCAAAATGAAAAGAAATGGATTATGAAAAGAGTATTATTATGAAAGAGGTTTGGACCTCGTCACAAGGGTAACAGGAGAGGTCTGAGCCTGTGTCAATTAGGAAACGGCGTTTAGATGCGCATTCGGTGACAAATAAACGGCGATTCTCCGATAAGCAGTCAGCCGTCGCCGCTAATGACTGCCGTTCCCGTTTTCCGACGGCGCAGGCGGTGGCGTCCAGGTACAGGGCTGAACGCATTTGGCGGCCTTGGTGCCATACTTTCTATGATAGAACACACATTTTGGCCTTGCCAGGGGTCTTCGAGCGTTCCCGCTGATTGGAACGACCCCGTGACTGATTCCTATCACGGTCGGCTATAAGTGAGGCGACCTGGCGCATGAGCTCATCGAGGCGCCGTGAGATTTGCCGACAGCAGAAGTGCTCGCTGAGAAAACGGCCAACGACCGTGGAGCAACCATACCAGGAGACACTTCCAAAATTTTGTCTGCTAATTCAGCAATTTTGCCTAGTGATAGTTCTGACTGCGCAGCCAAAATCACCTGAAGGTGTTGAGGGAGGCGGCGCATCCAAAGCTGGCGAAGTAAATTTTCGTCCGTGAGAGCATTCCCAGCTAACGACCTTAGATGTCGTAAGAACTTGGACGGGCGGCGGTCGCCCAGCTCCTCATCGCTTACAAGCTGCCGGACACGCTGCTCTTCAGATGTGGACAATCTACGTATGAGCTCAGATTTTAGTCTACCATATTTGTCTTGAGGTGGTGGTTGGA
This sequence comes from Alsophila aescularia, assembly GCA_946251855.1. Taxonomy (NCBI): domain Eukaryota; kingdom Metazoa; phylum Arthropoda; class Insecta; order Lepidoptera; family Geometridae; genus Alsophila; species Alsophila aescularia. The sequence goes on along the minus strand of OX276380.1, from coordinate 60,271,101 downwards.
GAATAATATCCTCCACTTCTCCAATAACCCGAGTGTCCAACTGAGCGACCACATAGTCAAATTTTGTCTGGTCTGCCGAGATTCCCGAAATAGCGAACTGGGAGGCACCTGTGCAAACCATATCGCAGGTCGATCGGGCCAAAAAGGAGGAAGTTTGACAGCCACCCTACAGACTGAGGGAGGTTGAGAGGGAAAAGGAGTGTCCGCGGGGGGTGTATCAATCCTGACAGTGTCAGCGGTTTGAGCGGCTTTGAATTTTTTAAGTTCAGCAGCTAAAATACTAATTTGCTGCTGCAATGAAGCATTTTCCTCATGCAATAGGAGGATCCATTTTCAATAAAACTTATGAAAATAAAATATACAAAAACCGTTCACCGCTCTCGTATAAAAAATGTAAACGAAAATAGCCATCTTAAGGAACTTAAACAATAAAAGACACAATATACGGGGTAATATAAAATAATACTGATGCAACAACACAATAAAATAGGTAGGTATGTTCCAAATACACAAAATAACACAGTTATGTGAGTTTCAAATTTTAAAGCATTTTTGCTCAAGCTGAAACGGAGACGCTTCGCTCGCGCTTCGCGCTCGCTCGGTCAATAATTTATTGGCATAAGTTCTTTTAGCAGGGCAGGCGTGTTTTTTTTAGCTTTTAAGCTAGTTATTTTAAAACCATCAACTAGGTACTTCCAGTGGGTGGAGCGCAAAGTTAGGTATTTTTGGATATACCGGCCATCTATTCTAACTTGTTTGTGCACAGAAAGAGCGTGAAGACCGCGAGGCTAAAGAGCGCACCGATACGCAGTTCTTCTACGGCAAGCTCGCTGAGCAGAAAATCCGCGCCGCAGACAACAAGCTGCTCACTCACGCCAACGAGCTGCTGGAGGAGGCCAGGGCGCACGGGAGGCCGGACCACGCGCTGCACAAGGCGATCGACGTAAGGGAACTTCAATGTTCAACCGAACCCCTTGGATTCTCCAAGGATTGACAGTACAGTTTGAACAGAAAAGAACTTACCTAAGTATTAGCAATTCTCATAAGATTAAGATCCGGACACATTATATACAATAAATTTATCTTATTTGATGCGCTTAACGATATCGCCAAATTGTGAGACATGTGGAAGTGTTGACGACGTATTTATTGAATGTACCTGGTATTCCAGTACCTATAGTAGGAATCATTGTAATCTGACAGGTATAGGTATTATGTAATAGTACTTATATTAGCAGATCCACTTTCAGATGATGTCAGAAAGCTATACTGGCTTGTGGAAAAGCACGATTAGTTATTCAACTGTTCGCGCTTGTCTGCAGGTGGGTAATGCGTACCTAGTCTGTTATTATAGGTAGTAGCTTATACTATAGTCATATGATATGTTTAGGTATAAACAACCCTTTATTCCTGTATGCCACCCCCTAGTTTGCCACTGGGGTGGCCAGCGCCACTAAATCGTTTCACTGACCACTGAGGTGGCCAACGATACTAATCTTATTTCCTGTAAGCCACCCCCTAGTTTGCCACCGAGGTGGCCAACGCCACTAATCTTATTTCTCGTATGCCACCCCCTAGATTGCCACCGAGGCCAACGCCACTAATCTTACTTCTTATGCCACCCCCTAGTTTGCCGCTTGGTTGGCCAACGGCACTAAATCGTTTCACTTGCCAACACCACAAATATTTTTTCCTTTATGCCATCCCTTAGTGGCAAACATGAGAGGGGGGGGGGGGTTGGCATATGAAACTAATTTAGTGGCGTTGGCCACACGGTGGCTAACTAGCGGGTGGCATACAGGAATAAAGTAAAACAGCCAGGGTGTAATGTTCGCAATTAGCGACAAAACCCCTTGTCTTTTTATTTTATAAAAAACGCAGTTTGTTCGTTAGAGTTAAGTTGTTACATAGGACAGCTGTTAGATGTTACACATATGTTATTTTCATGGAACAGCTGGTATATACCTACTAACCAACTTCCTAGATATACCTTCGCGTGTCGAGCGATCACTTTATGAATGAAACATAAATGAAAAGTTTAATAACGCGCTGCCGATGAAGTCACCACTCCGTTCTCTGAATTGGAAAAATATAATCCACTATGTGCTATGTGTTTCAGGACATGCCTAGCAGCATTTTGCTGTGTATTATATTCACCAACTAATGCGATACTAAGATGCCTGCCAAGTGCGGTGATTATGCCAAATGAACCCCTCCTTTATGGGGGAGAGAAAGATCCGTAACGCTTTCTATGTAAGGCGATTGGTACGGTACTCAACAATGAATCATGGCATACTTAGGTACCAACTAATTCCGTTTCCAGCGCTACTGCTGTATGTACCGACTGTACCCGATGCCGGATCTCCCGGCATCCTTGAAGGAGCACTTCCAGCGCTACGCCCCGTGGGACGGGACACGCCCCGACGCGGAGTATGTGGAGCCCCTTCGGCCGGCACTCAATCCTCCACCACTAGCGCGCCGCCCTACGCCCCCCGCACGCCACCCGCTGCCCCCCGCGCGCCACGCTCCGCCTCCCACGTGCCCTCCTACGCCCCCCGCGCGCGCACTCGAGGTGGTGCCGGCCGCGCACCCAGCCAGGGACGGCCTGCAAGATCCCGCACCAAGGGCGGTGAGAATATCTATATCGTATTCATCCACTCGTTCTCCTATTATTTTTTCCGATGACACACTTACTTCCTGTTGCGATAGAGTCATTAATTTATGTCAACGTACAATTATAGAATCGTCATCGCCAAATCCGGCGAGACTGTAAACAGACGAAAAATTGTGAACACAGCATTCAATTTACGATAAAACTAATACAATTTCGATAAGTTACAATCTGTCGGTCGGCAACAGTAACATTGTAAACGCACGTGCACAATCGAATACTAACAATCAATCAGTGTACAGTTTTACAATTTATCTATTTTCTATCTATACAATCACGTCGGATTTAAGTAATACAATCTCGTCGGATTTAAGTAACACAATCTCGTCGGATTTATGTATTACAATCTGACGGTTCTTACGGTGACATATAATTTGTTCGTTTGCATTAAATTCCACTTTGGCTACAAAAAATGTGACACGTTTTATCGATTTTAGAAAGAAAGCAAAGCTATTATCAAAAATCCTTAAATTCCTTGAATCTTTGCAGTTTTCATACCTTTATAAAGCTCTAGCTAGATCAATCTAATGAAAACAAATTTCCAAACTATAACGATTAACGTATGCTTAATTAATGATTCCCGTTAAAAACTCGGGTACTGAGGTATTCCTATTTATAATGCTTTTAAACGGTTTTATTTAGCTTGACCTGCTTGTTTTTTGTTTGTTTATTTGTTTGTTTGGGTCAAATCTAGTAAATGAAATTTTTACCCCCTTGCTAACGACCAATTGATTTGAAATTTGGTACACGCCTTTAGTTCTGCTAACAATGCAGTTACGTAGTTTCATTATCATTGTAAATACAATATGGCCGCCGCCACAAAATGGCGGATTACATATTTTTATTCAAACCCCTCAATATAGGTATCAAATGAAAGGGCTTAACTAGTAGAATATAGTAGGTACACCATGAATTCCAAATCCACGATGGCCGCCACCACAAAATGGCGAATTACTTTTTTTTATCCCCTCAATGTAGGTATCAAATGAAAGGGCTTAAATATTAGAATGCGGCACACTATATAAATTCCAAATTCAAGATGGCCGCCACCACAAAATGGCAGATTACTTTTTTAGTTTTCAATCCCCTCAATATGGGTATCAAATGAAAGGGCTTGACAAGTAGAACACTGTACATTTTTAAAAATAACTAAATAAAAAACTAAAAACTTGAAAATAAAATAAGTATTTATTTTTTATGTTTTTTAGTACTAAAAACTAAAAAATTCAATAAAATCGTGGGGCGAGTAGAATCGTAGCGTAACCTGAGTAATAGAAATTCGATTCGACAGTTCGACAAAGGTTTTTTATTTTATTTTTATTTTTAGCAGGTACATATAAAAAAAAACTTATTTTATATCCATCTGAACTAGATCTGGAGTGATCGTTCAGTTTTCGCTGAGAGCAGTGCTGTTGCTCGCGATCACGTGTAAGCAGTAACAAATTGTAATTTGTTACTTGTTGTTGTTACGGCCTACTGCGATGACCTAGTTATTGCACAAGGCTGTCTACTGACGGAAAATCTTTAATTTTTAAGACGAACACTCGCTTTAAATTTATTATGAGTACGAATAAGATGGAGACAAAAAAAGAGAGTCAAATAAACTTGACAACAGAAACTGAACATCTATTGTACAAGCATTTTTGCGATGAACAAGCCCATAGTGAGATATTGCAATGCCTCATAAAAGACTTGCAAAGTCAAGTAGCAATTCTTCAGGAACAGCTGAAATGTATGGCGGAGAACCCAACAAAACCAGCATCAACCACCATGGAGACTTCTCCTCCACATGCTGAATATACCACGGATGACGAAGTACTTGCTCGAGAAACTGAGTGGATACGATCAAAAACTCGAAAAGAAAGAAAATTGAACACGGTGAGGTGTTCAAGATGAAACTACCACTGAAGAAACTAAAACCGGTAGAGTCAGAAGGGTATTTCCTTTTCCAGTGTGAGATTTAACTCTGTTGGCACATGAAAGGGAAATTTCCTTTTCAAACTCAAAGAATACTTAGTTTATCTAAATTTGGATTGATTTGATCTTTTTATAATATTTTATGTAAATCTCTTTGTTCAGGAGATGTTAATTTTGACTTGTAAAAGTGCTATTATTTTTGCCTATTTACAATAAAATACTTTGACTTTGACTTTGACTTTAAAAGCAAAGAAAAAATCAGAAAAAGTCTCTTGCTACCACCGATTATAGTAGATGGTATAAAAAACTACCAGAGTTTCTCTGAGCATCTCTCAGAGAGCTTATCAGTGGATCTGTTCAGCATTAAAATGATGAATGGGGACACAGTTAAAGTAAATGCCACAAATAAGGAATCATATAGAGCGATAACAAAAACCCTTAACCATAACAATTGCCTCTGGCACTCTTATGAAAACAAGCAAGAGAGATCAATGAGAGTGATGGTTAAAAAATTGCACTACACGTGCAAGCCAGAAAGAATTGTTGAAAACCTGCTTAGCAAAGGCTACAAAATCATTGAAGCTGTCAACAAATTGAGTTGGAAAACTAAAGAACCACTCAATATGTTCATGCTGACATTCACAAAGGACGAGGATACGAATAAAATTTTCAACATCAAAACTGTCTTGGGATATCTGTCTTGTCTGTGTTGTCTGTACTTGTCTGTATTGAAATACAACCACTAAAAACCACCAAACTTGTTCCTCAGTGTAAGAAATGCCAGGCCTATGGGTACACGCAAAAGTACTACTCCAAAGAACCGAGGTGCGTTAAATGCACAGGTAAACACCTGACCAAGGATTGCACAAAACCAATAGAGGAGAAGCCAAAATGCATCCACTATGGAGCTCCACATCCAGCTACCTACAGAGGATGTGCTATAGCTAAAGAGATTCAGCTAATCTAATAATAAATAAAAAAAGCTAAATCAATACACAATAATTGATACCAAAAACGTAAGTTTAAAGGTTACAAAGTTTATCATGCACTTCACCCAGATAAATCTGCAAGAGGTGGCAGTGCTGTTATTGTTAAGGAAAATCTCCAGCATTATGAAGAGTCAAAACACGAAGAAAAAGATTTTCAAGCTGTGGCGATTTGTCTCCAAATCAAGACATATCCATGATACATGATAAAAAAACAGTATATGAGCTTTCTAAACCGCCTTGGTAACAGATTTGTCTTAACAGGTGACTTCAATGCTAAAAACACGTACTGCGCCTCCAGACTAACCACCACAAAACGTAAAGAATTATTATTTCATTTCTCTTATATTATTATAAGAGAGATGAAATGTGATGTTTTTTCTACTGGAAAGCCAACTTACTGGCCTAGGGATCCCAATAAAATTCCAGACCTCATAGACTTTTCTATAACCAAGAATTTATCATCTAGCTATTTGTGAGTGGAACATAGCAATGATATGAATTCGGATCACTCTGCAATCCTTTTAGAAATAAGTGAGAGGGTCTTACATAAGCAAGACGCTCTGACCCTAGTTAATAAGTTTACTGATTGGGAGAGCTAATTTTTGGGATAGATTTAGATAGTCATATAGACCTCAATGTTCCACTAAAGACACCACAGTGTACATGTATACAGTGTATATCTGTGTTTTCCCAAGCCGTTTGTTGGACGAGTCTTATGAACTTTTCTGTGTTTAAATCACAGATATAGATAAGTTCATAAGACTCGTCCAACAAACGGCTTGGGAAAACACACCAGAAATTAATAAAAAGACGAAAGGAAATATGTACCCCTTAAGAATCAAGCAACTTATAATGGAAAAAAGAAGGCAAAGAAAAAGGTGGCATCAATCTAGGTGCCCTGAAGACAAAAAAAAAACTCAATAATCTAACTAAATAAGTAAAAAGGTTAATCCAATGTTTTAACGATGATTCCACCAATACGTATCTTCGAAAGCTAACCAATGACCGCAGTACAGACTACTCTCTATGGAAGGCTACTAAGAATTTTTAAAAAGCCGATGTCCCCAATTCCAGCGATTAAAATGGCAAACGGGAAATGGGCAGTAAATAACGAGCAAAAAGCTAAAAGGTTTGCAGAGCACCTAGAAACCATCTTTCAACCGAATGAGGGTGAAACACATGAAGCTATTACTTTGGTCGACATGCTGCCACATGAAAATGAAAATTGTATAAAACTAGTTACACCCAGAGAAGTTTTAAGAGAAATAAAATTAAGTATCAGTCAGCGAAAATCACCTGGGTATGATCTGATTTCAGAGGAATTACTTCATAATATGCCAAGAAAGGGTATTGTCAAGATAACAGCCGTAATAAATGCCGCTATACGGTTAAAGCATGTACCAGACCTTTGGAAAGTTGCAGAAGTAATAATGATAGCAATGCCTGGAAAACCGCCGCATGAAACAACTTCATACAGACCGATCTCCTTGCTGCCTGTAATGTCAAAGCTTTTTGAAAACTTATTGTTCTAAAGATATTAGATTATTTTATTAGTTTGTTAGTTTGATTATTATTTGTCTTATATTAGTATTAGTTATATTAGTGATTTTGAATTTTATATTAGTCTGGAATCAAATTCTAGACTATCGGTTTGGGTTTCGAGAAAAGCACTCAACCATAGATCAAATGCACAGAAAAACAAATAACTTCGAGAAAGCGCTTGAAGATAAAAGAGTTGTTGTTGAGTGGTTTTCTTAGATGTAGCACAAGCTTTCGACAAAGTATGGCATGAAGGTCTTATATATAAACTGAGAAATATGCTACCAAGACATTAGGCGGATATTTTAGAATCGTATATATCAAACAGAGTATTTAGAATAAGACAAGAAGATGCCCACTCAGATTTAAAGAAAATAAAAGCTGGAGTATCACAAGGGTCAGGTCACAAGGGGAGGTTTTGGGTCTGGTCCTGTACCTACTATACACCTGTGATATTCCCTAATTAGAAAGCAACACCATTGGAACTTTTGCGGACGACACAGCCATAATGGCTGTAGGAAGTTCACACGCAGAAGCAACGGAGAAGGTTCAAGTGGCTGCCAATCAAGTCCACGACTGGACAAAAAATGGAGGATTAAACTTAATGAGTCCAAATCAATACACATTAACTTTAGCAACAAACAACACCAGTATTCTCCAGTTTATGTCAATCATAAAATAATCCCGTACGAGAATACAGGTAAGTATCTCGGTATGACGCTTGATGCAAAGCTACGCTAGAAAGCTTACGTCAAGGAGAAAAAAAAAGAACTAGAAATAAGATATAAAAGACTGTATTGGCTGCTTGGAAGACACTCTAAGCTGTCAATTCAAAACAAACTGTTGTTATATAAGCAAGTCCTAATGTCAGTTTGGACTTATGGTATTGCTGTGAGGCTGCACCAAACAAAGCAATAGGTACATTAATTATACAATTCCAGAATAAGGTACTGCGGGAAATTGTAAATGCTCCTTGGTACATAAGAAATGACGATCTCCATCGGGACCTCAATGTAGAGTTTGTCGACAAAGTCATTCAAAAATATGCAGAAGCTCACGAGCAAGGACTTCACCATCGTGTAAATGTCGAGGCGATCCAGCTCCTCGACCACATGGACATAGTGAGAAGACTTAAACGAACAAAACCGTTCGAGTTAGTGTAGTGTTTAGTGACAGTGATTTTAGTGTAAAGTAGTGCTAATGGAAGTGCTACTGACGTATGAACAAAGTGTCTTAATCGTAATAGAGACAATAAGAAAAGTGTTTTTGGACACATTCTTAGTAAAGCCATTTTAAAAGTTTAAGTTGAAACGACATTGCTTATTGGCCTTAGTCAAGGCTAGATTGTAATATTAATAGGGGAAATCATTATGATGAACTCTAGAAAATGAAAAAATAAACTGAACTAGATCAGATCTGATAAATGTTATAGTTAAACACTGTAAAGGAGTGGAATACCTTGCCCTCGTCCGTGTTTCCGGTAAATTATAACCCAGGTGAGTTCAAGTCAAGAGTGAATAGGTATCTACTAGGCAAGCGTACTACACCTTCGACCACATCATCACTTTCTATCAGGTGAGATCGTGGTCAAACGATTGCCTAGTCCGGAAATAAAAAAGTTGACTGAGAACATTGTTTTACAGCTCTCTAATTCTGCGGCAAAAAAGAAGGAAGAAAATATAGCAGACTACAAAAGAAATGGCAGAGCTAACGGCCTTCAGAGAAGGAATGCTCACGTAAGTAACATTATGTCGCACGCGGAACAAGAAACTGAGGCTAAAATATCAAATTGGTATAAAACATTGAATAGCTAATGCAGTTACAAGTCTTTACGAAGTAAAGCTAGCTACGCGCTAACCGTATTTTTTTCAATGTTTTATTTTATTTTCTCAGCCTCACATTGCGTGTTTACCTAATACTTCTAATATGAGAGAGCAAAAATCATTTTTGTTTTAATGCAATTCTACTATTATTTAAAAAAAAAATGTTTTAACATTGGTCGTTGACTAAAGACCTACAAATTGTTGTTTGTAAGCCAATTTACTTAGAAAGGAGGATGCCAGCTTTCGGCTTCCAAAACTTTTAAATGTTAAATGCGCGGACAGGGAATCTATCCACATTATTGACTATATAAAATAATATAATTAATTCTTATTAAAACAATAACATTCGGAAACTGTTATTAAAAAAATAATCAATTAAATGAATAAAAATGATCGGAAATTGTTGTGCAAGACTTTTAAATGTTAAATGCTGTGGACACGAATTGATACTAATTAAAAATTATAGTGTTGTCAGTATAACTCGTAATTAGTGAAAATAAACTATTAATAAATGGATACATAAAATCGATTTATTAAAATACTAAAGGCTATCTTAGTTCATTCTAATAGAAAACATTCATATTATGTTATGATATTTGTAATAAACAACAATAAACGCATATGTATATGTTTATCCTTCTTATACTTTAATTCATTATTTGTCGTACAAAAATTTCAGTGGTTTAGGTACCAAGCGCATGACAAGAGCCGAGAAGGCCCAGGGTTCGATTCCCAGATTGAGTACCTAGGTTCTTATACGTGGTGGTCGATAGCCATAACTATTACCGACTCGTGGGGGCAGACGGTAATATATCGCAGGTACTTATAGCACAGAATAAATAATAGTACAAGTACTTATAGGTAGGTAATAATCTACGAATAAATAATAAGTCTTATTACTTAGTCGTAGGTACATAATAAATTATATAAAACATCTATGATAAAACATAATCGTAAACTGTAGATACTTACCTAATAACTCAATTTAATATTTAATTTCAATAATTATCTGTGCTAATTTATTCCCTTGAACATAAACAAAAAAAAATACCCTGGAATGCCCTGCCCTCGTCAGTGTTTCCGGTAAATTATAACCCCGGTGTGTTCAAGTCAAGAGTGAATAGGTATCTACTAGGCAAGCGTGCTACACCTTCGACCACATCATCGCTTTCCATCAGGTGAGATAGTGGTCAAACGATTGCCTAGACAATGTTTAAAAAAAAGTGTCATTATCTAACGAAAGTCAACAACCTCAAAAGTTAACATTATTTCTAGTTTTTGAAAAGTTCCCAGTAAAAACTAATATCACACAAAAGCTTTAAATATAATGCTTTAAAAATAAAAATAATATTCAGTTGTGTCCGCAATTGTTCCACACGCCGGAGGAAGCCACCAGGCACCTGTCGCCTCCGCCGCCCCAGCTGGGCCAGCGTTGTAGGCGTCAGCTGCCCCTACCTGATGATGGATCTTCACCTGAGAATGAATTAGCCTCTGTTACCTACTCTGGGGATGCGGCTTTACAAAACGTTTCCAAAATTCAAAATTTAAACGGCGACATATCACTGGAAAATCAAGTAAAGTGCGACCAGTGCTCAGAACCACGTTTTTTCAAAGGAATTCGTGGCCTAAAAATCCATGCAAATAATGTAATGCACATTGCCATAATGTATCTGATAATCCTTCAAGCTTTTGGGAAACTCTATCTAAATTTAAAAATAACCTGCCCATAGTGAATAGAATTCCGCGCGGTGCACGCATTAGTGTCGCTAATTGTCTACTTCAGGATATAAAAAGCGTCACTTCCACCAATTCAGTTCGAGCCTGGGAGCATTTGCTGACATTCCCAGGATATAAAAAGCGTCACTTCCACCAATTCAGTTCGAGCCTGGGAGCACTTGCTGACATTCCCCTATAGAATTCTCCATGTTCCGAAAGACAATTTAGACCAAAATTCACTTACTAACAAAATTAAGCAAAATTGGCAAAATAACTCTAAGTCTTGCCCTGATTTCTCTTTTTCACCACGACCTCCTTCACGATCCATATGTTCTGTGGCTTATAGATTAGTCGAAGATGAAATGGCTGATGGAGACATCAGAGGTTCTTCAAGACTTTTGTTTTCAAGTGATACTATGGCATCTAACACTTCAGAAACCTTATTGGCTCTAAAAGAAAAACATCCGCTTTCACCAGTATCAATCCCTCTACTTCAAGACGCTCTCGAGGAGAACTCCTTGGTTGCAACCTTCGAGGACGTTAGTCTAGCAGTGAGTTCCTTTCCAAGTGGTTCTGCGGGCGGCCTCGATTCTCTCACACCGCAGCATGTGAAAGAGGCGCAGGCGTTGGAGAGATCGGAGACGCGCTGCTCAAGGAACTGACAGTATTAGTCAACCTTATGCTTGCAGGCAAAGTTGACAACAATATTACCGCCGTAATTTACGGGGCAAACTTATGCGCCCTGCTTAAAAAAGATGGGGGCACAAGGCCCATAGCCGTAGGTACTGTGTACCGCCGCCTCACAGCCAAAATTTGTTGCAAATATATTAAAGAACCCCTATGTAAGGAATTTAGTGGGTTTCGGATCTCGTGGTGGCTGCGAGGCGGCGGTACACGCCTTAAGAAGTTTTTGAACCATCAAGGTGGTGAGGTGCTCGTGAAAGTAGAAGTTAAAAACGCTTTTAACTCCGTTCATAGAACCGTTTTTTTAAATGAAGTGACAGTTGTCAGAACAGACAGAATGAGTTGACATGACAGCATTCAAAGGGATACTCTCACCGCCATTTTAAATACACCTTTTGATGATCGTGCTTGGCGCCAAGCCTCCCTGCCTGTAAGGTTTGGAGGTCTCGGCATACGCAAAATTTCTAGCGTATCTTTGCCAGCTTTCCTGTCGTCAGCCTACAGCACACAAAATCTAGTTCATGACATCTTACAGTCATCACTGCAAAAAATTCAAATTACTTTCCTTTCTGACGCTTTGGAAAGTTGGAAAACAGCTTGCCCAAGCGAATCTTTGCCCAAGGCCCCGTCCTCTCAGCGGCAGTGGGACGCGCCGCTCTGTGCTTTAGAGTATAAAAGTCTATTAGACTCTTCAACTTCTTCCGCAGAGCACGCTCGTCTTTTGGCTGTTGCTCGTTGGGAGTCGGGGCTTTGGTTGCACGCTCTACCTTCCAGGAATATTGGAAATTAATTAGAAAAAAATACGTTTTGTTTAGCCGTATCGCTAAGAATAGGCGCAGCTTGTCAGGCCCCCCATCGCTGCAACTGTGGCGATACTGTAGATCGCCTCGGTCACCACGGATTGTCGTGTACGAAGAGTGCTGGGCGCATACCACGGCACGCCAGCCTGAATGATGCCATCCGTCGGGCTTTTGTCAGTGCCGGCGTCCCGTCAGTCCTGGAACCTAATGGACTGATGCGAGACGACGGCAAAAGACCCGACGGCATGACCCTCATACCTTGGAAGGTGGGGCGGCCATTGGTGTGGGATGCAACATGCGTAGACACAATGGCTCCGTCTCACCTTCCTGCAACATCAGTTAGGGCCGGCGCTGCCGCCGCTCAAGCCGATAACCTCAAGCGGCGCAAATATGCGCACCTTGACCGGGTGTACATGTTTGCTCCATTTGGGGTGGAGACGATAGGTCCGTGGGGGCCGGCTGCTTTGGGGCTTTATCGGGACTTGGCCAGGCGATTGGTGGAGGCGTCGGGTATGCAGAATGCTGGCTTTTATTTCGCACAGAAATTGAGTATTGCCATTCAACGTGGCAATGCCGCCAGCATTCTGGGACCTTTCCCTCCACTAATGGTCTTTTAGTTTAAGTTTTTATATAGCTATTTTAAGTTTTAATTTTTAGTCAGTATTTTAAGTTTTCGTTAACTTCTGTTTATAAGTTGTGTGTAAATAAACCACGTTGTGTCCGCGACATTTTTACATCGAGCCTAAGTCACTGGAGATCTGGCATAGTTCTTTAAAATAGTATACCTAACACAAATTATTCCAAGCATGTTTAAGGAAAAATCATACCTATCGCTGCTGGAAAAGCAGTTTCTGTCACATCTCGCAAAATACAGTATAATAACTAGAAGAAAAAACAATCAATTTTCTTATTCTGCTTGTCCTAGCCCGACTTATATCTACCGCCGATCTCACTGGTCCCCTGCAACACCGACGGTTGTACCTGCCCGCTGAAGAAATGAAACAAACCATTTACAAAATAATCCATATTCATTCATTTCTATGTGTTTGTCTATGTTTAGAGAGCGTAGTATGGCACATTTAACGTGTGACTAGAAAATATGGCGGTCGAAATTTTAGTGATAAATATAATTTTAGACTTGTACTCGATGTGTTTCACTTATAAATACAATTTCTAATGAAATCTAGAGCTTAATTAGACAAATGTTTGGTCGCAAATGAGTGCAGTTACGTGTAAAATAGTGCTGGCATTGTAGGTAATTTATTTTTCAGTATATCTGAGCAACGATTTGTACTCTGTTTTTCTATTCCTGCGACCATAAGATCACCGCGCACCGGGAGCGCCGAGTGCGGTGATTATGCCAACCCCGAATATCGTGGGTAGGTCCATGTTCAGCCGTATACTACTTAATGTGATGTTAATAGTTTAATATTCTTCTACAAACCCCCATAATTATTTTCATGATTCATTTCATTTATGTTTAAAACTGTGTGAAAAATGACTTCAACGCGCGACTTCAAACGACTTCAACGCGCGACTTCAAACGCTTCAACCTTACCGAAGTCCGTAACTTGTTGTTGATGTCTTGTTATTAGTATAGATGTTGATACTTGCACAGGAACTGATGCTGCCCGTTCTGTGGATTCCCATAACTAGAATAATATTAAGCCCTATCAAATTCAATACAAGAGGTAGTCTTCTTCGTTTCATGCAGATCAATTTTTACCCGACTACGGAGGATTATGTGTTTGGTTTGTATGCATCTTTAACTTTTTGATATTATGCTGAATACTAGCAATAAATACTTTGAACTATAAAAATATATACATATATAACATACCAACCTACTGAGTGAATGACAGACAACACACAGCCTAAACCAGAGGACATAGAGATTAGAAATTAGAAATAAATATTTTATGTTTCATATATTGTCCCGCTCACTCATACATCAATTGAGGATCGCTTGCACTCAAGTCCACTCGCCGCCCCTCTACACCATAAATTCGATAACGTTAATATATCTGTAGGTATAGTTAGACAGTAGCGCTACTTTTATTTTATACTAGTTTTCCCGCCCGCGACTTCGTACGCGCGGACTACTGTTTATCGCGACATACGACATTGTAGCCATCGCAGGGAGTCGTTGGATGAAGGCGGCACATGCCCGATCGTCGTGGCGCTCCTTGGGGGCTTCCTATGTTCAGCAGTGGCAATCCGATTTGAGCGCAAACATCCAGTAAATTAATTTAAAAGCAGTCATTAATTCTGTGTTATTGTTTATTATGCTTGGCATTCTGGTTTTAGCGCAACCATGAGTAAATTAATTTAAAAGCTGTCATACTGTCAGTTCATACTCACTATGCGTGAGCCATTCATACCTACCACCTGATTTCATGAAAACCGTAGTAGTGCCTGTAGTGAAAAACAAAACAGGAGATTTAGCTGTCAAAAGTAACTACAGGCCGATTTCTCTTGCTACGATTGTCGCAAAAGTGTTTGACGGCTTGCTTAGTAAACAGTTAGACAAACACCTAGATCTGCACGATAATCAGTTTGGTTTCCGACCTCGACTGTCCACTGAGAGTGCAACGCTGTGTCATTTTAAAACAGTCTGGCTTAAAATCTATTGTAAATTTTGCGACGCGAATAACGGCAACAACACGGACATGCACGCATATACAAACTTACCTAAAAGTAGAACCGCTAGATATGAATGTATCCGATCATTCGGGCGTTTTACTATCAATTTCTCTTAACTCTAACACCGGTAACTCTGTACAAACTGTACTGTGAATATTGACAGTTTTGTAACTAGTTTGACACTACATGACTGGGTTTTTACCATTAATAGGTCACAATGTCCAAATGAGACCTTAAATTACATTTTTAGCACTATAAAACACTTTTATGACACACACTTTCCGTTAAAAACTACGTCAAATTGAGAGTAAACTTTTTACGGAAATAAAAGAATCTAGTAAAGCCTTAGTAAACCATATTATAGACAAAAATGAAAACGTTTGTCGAGGTGTTTGGCAGGCCATAGCGACGGAAACTTGTCGCAACAGAAAATGTGCTGCGCTGGACCTTCTTATCAACAGGTCACAGGGAGAATGCGCGTGCGCGCGTGCAGCGTCAAACTTGAACCGGTTTTATATAGCGGCCAACAATAATATTAACGTAATACCATGCACCGATAGAACCATGCATTATCTAAATTTGTATACTCCTAAACGGGATTTGGATTTTGTATGTAACCCGTTTACCATCCAAGAATTCATGAGTACAGTCAAATAGATCAAACGTAAGGAATCTAAGGATATCCATGATATGTCGACCCATATTCTGGATTACTTTCCCGGATTCCTTCTAGATATACTCTAAAAATGGTCAAGGTCCAAACTATTTACAAGGGTAAAGGCGAAATGCATCTTTTAAAGAACTTTAGACCAATATCGCTAATACCCGTTATGTCTAAAGTTCTAGAAAAATTGATGAATAAAAGACTAATGACCTATTTCAGCAGTAACCATCTCCTAAATGCTCATCATTTTGCCTACCTTCCGGGCGGTCTACGGCGGACGCAACGCGCGATGTCACACCTCGAGGGCAAGCGACAAGTCGCAGCAATTTTCTGCGACCTGTCGCGTGCCTTTGAGCTGAATCACTCGCTACTTATTAAAAAAATTAACCATTACGGAGTCAATGGAAACTTTCTTCAAATGATGACGTCGTTCTTAAAAGATCGAAGACAATTAACATCAGTTCTCAATGTAAAATCTGATATACAAAAAATGGGTGAAAGTGCTGTCCCACAAGGTTCTGTCATGGGAAATAACCTATTTTTGATACTTATGAACGACCTGACAGCTGCTTCGTCAGACGCGGAATTTGTCATCTTCGCCGACGATACTTGTTTGATTGTAGCTGCTGAGGACTTCACTCAACTTAATTAAGTTGAATAATGTATGGGTGAGGTCTCAGGATGGTTTACTGCAAATGCCATGTCGTTAAACATAGACAAAACTAACATGTTGCACTTCCAAATCGGCAGGCAAACGAAACCAAAATTAAATGTCACCTGTAATGGCTTAAAAGTACCTCAAGTCGATCACCTCAAATACTTAGGCTTCATAATCGATGAGGGATTAACGTGAAACCACCAAATCGACAACGCGTGCGGACGGCGGATCAGCAAGTTTTGCTCTGTCTCGTCTCGTTGGCAGTCTTCATATAGACAACGTAAGAAAAGCTTACTTTGGATACTTTCACTCTATCTTATCCTACGGAGTCGACTTGTGGGGATTGGCAGCAGAGAGGGATAGGCCGTTCAGGCAGCAGAAACGTGCCGTGCGTATCATGTGAGTGGGATAAACCTGCGCGGGAACTGTTTATAAAACAGAAGATCCTCACGTTACCCTGCCTAATCATCCTTCATGTTGATCCATCATGTTGCTAAATACGTGAGAGAGAACATTGTGCAGTTCTCAACGTTGGCTGATTCGCACGGATATTGCACAAGAAAGCGTCACCGCCTTAAACTCCCCAAAAAACGACTCAAGAAGTCAGGCAGGCTTATAAACTTTTTAGGTGTGAAGGTATACAATGCACAGCCTGAAGGCAGTAAACGCCTAGAACTAAACCTTGATTATAAAAAAACTTAAAGTGCTACTGCTTGATAAGGCTTACTATTCTGTTGATGAGTTCCTCACCGACAAGTCACTCGCTAATCCTAATCCTGAGAATAATAATTACAATATACTTACATAGGTATACATTGTATAATAAATACCTTGTGACAAATTAAAATTGTTTTTTAAGGACATATGCTTAGCGTATATTGATACTTATTTAAATGTAATACTCTTGACTTGTATGATACAATATCGTATTAATGTTCTATAAATAAAAAAATAAAATCGTTGTAACGATTTTTATATTGTTTATGTCTTATTGTAACGATATATGCTGTTTTACTCTGTGCTGACGGATTCTGATGAAAGATGTGATGAATTGGTTTTTAGGCCAAACTCGCCAACCACCGAGATAGTTGGTCCGGTGTCTAACGCCGTTAGGGTATTCGCTTAAGTCAATGAAAAGTAATTTTGAGAATAAAGAGAATAAAAATAAAACGGGGTGAGTCACACCAAGAGTGGGGTGAGTCGGGATTCTTACCCCATCCGGTCGCTTTAAACGAGGGGACGCTATATCTTTCTTCGGAATCACTCAAAACTTAAAATACGCGTTACTACTTTGAAATTAATAAAATTACCTGGATAAACTTAGACCGGAACGAGCTTCAAGAACTATTGGATCAAGACCGTTCGGTAATGTACTAGCTAGTGGGTACAATAGTGGAAGATAAAACATACAACTCAAATTCACCAATACAATCTTTATTATTCTTGGTTTAACTTTGCCTACTTACTTAAAATCTAAGGAACCGTGCCGTAGGTACGTTGGACGGCCATTCAAGCTAGCATGTAATAGTGGAAGACAAAACATGCAATTTAAATTCACCAATACAATATTTTCTATTTTTGGTTTAACTTTGCCTGTTTCCTTAAAGTCTAAAGAACCCTTGCCTGCAGATCCAACTCAGCAGCTAAGAAGTACTAAGATCTAAGATTACCCTGTTATAACTAGGGTCGATATAGAACTGACAAAATTAAGTATTTACCCTAACAAAACAAGTGATGAATTGCCGTTTACTTATTTACACACACACACACACACACTTACACATACACACTTTGTTTCATGTTTTATCGTGCCATGAAATTGTGTTGTATTTGTGAAAGTTAGGTTTAATGACATATTGTATGTATGTGGTATTTCATAGAAGTAGGTTTCTAAAAATAGGTTAAAATCCTACTCTAACTATTTCATAGTTAGAGTAGGATTTTAACCCTAAAATAGAAAAATACCTACTGCTTTTAAAATCTAGTAGTTTTCTTACAAAGCCTAATTATGTGAAGTTCTACTAACAACGAGGGGTCAATGCAAATATAAGCAAAACAAAATCAATTGTAAGTATTAAATATCATGTAATAATGTTATAATTTTCACATAAATTGGCACACACATTCACATTATACGGTGCATATTGATTAAGTTTCTTACACAAAGAGTCAATTTGATCTTGCTATGTTAATTTATTGTCTACTAGCTGTGCCAGCTGTACCCGCGGCTTCGCACGCGAGTTTATTTCTCTAGGTTAAAAGTACTCTATGTACTATTCCAAAACCTAAAATACCAATATACCAACATTTGTTCGAAATTCCTTCATGTTTGTTGTTTGCATGTTTGTTCGCGCTCCACGTATAAACTACTAAACCGGTTGCTATGCCGTTTGCACTATTGAATATCTTAGGATTTGACTTAAAAACTAGGGTGCTTGGTATCTGAATCAAATTAGTAGAAGCCGAGCAATCGATAAAAACATCTTGACGGCTGAAGAAATTTTGATCAAATGTTGGTATATTGGTATTTTAGGTCTTGAAATAACAAGTACTTTTAAGCTATAGAAATATACTGATACCATGTACACCAATTTTTAAGTCAAACCCTAAGCTAACCAACAGTGAAAACCGCATCGCAATCGGTCCAGTATTTTTTACGTGATGCGCGAACAAACATACAGACAAACAAACAGACAGACACGAATTTAAAAAATGCTATATTCTTGTGCAATAGCTTATTTTATGGACCCTAGACCATTTTTTTCTTAATTATCTTCATTGTACAAACTTTTTCGTTCATAATGCTTTATTATAAGTATAGATACATAGTCGATAGTAGTCGTAATATGCAGTTGTCTACGACATCGTCCCAAAAATTTGTTCACACCAAGTTTATTTTTTAAATTAATATGATTATTATTTAAACTGTGACAGAATGATTTTCTATAGCTGTAGAATGTGTAAAATTTTAGTTCTATAAGTATACAATGTCAAAATCGGTTAAATTAAAGGTGGACGCCTTGCAACCCTAGCCGGAAACTAAGATTTAAAAAATAATTATGCGACGCAACCATGGAGAAGGAGAAGACACACAAACAGGTAAACAATGTCATTACAAGTAAATAAACCAAGAGCACTACTGGAAGTAACAGATGTTAGTTTGTACTCGCCATTGTTCTTATATATTTTTAGCAAGGTTGTTGCATCCAACATGTTTTCCGCCACCAGCGTCAGGTTTCCGCCACCAGCGTCAGGTTGTTGCATCCACAAGGTTGTTGCATCCAACATGTTTTCAGCCAACAGCGTCAGGTTTCCGCCACCAGCGTCAGGTTGTTGCATCCACAAGGTTGTTGCATCCAACATGTTTTCCGCCACCAGCCTCAGGTTTTTTGTTGCATCCAACATGTTTTCCGCCACCAGCGTCAGGTTTCCGCCACCAGCGTCAGGTTGTTGCATCCACAAGGTTGTTGCATCCAACATGTTTTCCGCCACCAGCCTCAGGTTTCTTGTTGCATCCAACATGTTTTCCGCCACCTGCGTCAGGTTTATTGTTGCATCCAACATGTTTTCCGCCACCAGCGTCAGGTTTCTTGTTGCATCCAACATGTTTTCCGCCACCAGCGTCAGGTTTCTTGTTGCATCCAACATGTTTTCCGCCACCAGCCTCAGGTTTCTTGTTGCATCCAACATGTTTTCCGCCACCAGCGTCAGGTTTCTTGTTGCATCCAACATGTTTTCCGCTACCAGCGTCACGTTTCTTGTTGCATCCAACATGTTTTCCGCCACCAGCGTCAGGTTTCTTGTTGCATCCAACATGTTTTCCGCCACCAGCGTCAGGTTTCCGCCACCAGCGTCAGGTTGTTGCATCCACAAGGTTGTTGCATCCAACATGTTTTCCGCCACCAGCCTCAGGTTTCTTGGGTTGTCTGAAAAAAAAAGAAGAAAATTGGACACCATTATTATTTATGACTAGCTGTACCCGCGGCTTCGCACGCGTGGTCTTGTTTTTAGGTTCAAAGTACCATAATGTGCTATTCCAGGACCAACATAACATTTGAACAAAATTTCTTCAGCCGTCAAAAATACTTTTATTAATTGCTCGGCTTCTAACTCCCCGGATTGAGATACCAATTACACCAGATTTAAATCAAACCTTAAGCTCTCTAACAATGAAAACCGCATTGCAATTGGTCCAGTAGTTTTTACGTGATGCGTGAACAAACAAACATACAGACAAACAAAGACAGACACGATTAACAAAAAAATAATTGTTTAATACCTTTTTTAAGCACCCAAGAGCATTTTTTTCATTTGAATTCATTTAGTAGTTTGGGTGCAGATAACCATACAAAAAATATTTTTTATTACTTAAATATTAACATAACTTTGGACCCATATCCCGCAGAAACCCTTTACTTTTTCGGGATAAAACGTGTCCTCAATTTTAACCCATCATATTGTAACGAGAAAAAAGGGGGTAGTAACACTATAAAACGGTGTAACGGTCATTTCTGAAAGTAAAGGTAATAAAAAAATAAATTGGGGCAAGTCGGACCAAAAGTGGGGTGAGTCGGGATTCTTGCCCCATTCGGTCGCTCTGTACGCGAGGACGCTATACCTTTCTTCAGAATCACTCAAAACTAAAAATACTCATTACTATTTTGAAATTAATAAAATTACCTGGATAAACTTAGACCGGAACGAGCTTCAAGAACTATTGGATCAAGACCGTTCGGTAATGTACTAGCTAGTGGGTACTATAGTGGAAGATAAAATATACAACTCAAATTCACCAATATAATCTTTATTACCTTTGGTTTAATCTTGCTCATGTACTTAAAATCTAAGGAACCGTGCCGTCGGTACGTTGAACGGTCACTCAAGCTAGCATGTAAAGTTGAGGACAAAACATGCAATTTAAATTCTCCAATACAATATTTATTATGCTTGGTTTAATCTTGCTTATTTACTTAAAATCTAAGGAACCGTGCCGTAGGTACGTCGGACGGTCACTCAAGCTATCATGTAAAGTTGAAGACAAAACATGCAATTTAAATTCTCCAATACAATATTTATTATGCTTGGTTTAATCTTGCTTATTTACTTAAGATCCAAAGAATCCTAGCCTGCAGATCCAACTCAGCAGCCAAGAAATACCAAGATCTAAGATTACCCTGCTATAATTAGGGTCGATATAGAATTGACAAAATTAAGTATTTACTCTAACAGAACATTGATGAATTTGCCGGCCGGCAGTGCAGTCTACTTATTTACCTTTTTCTATAGGGTTTAGCCGTTATGTTGGTGAAGGTAATTCTCCATTCGACGTTTCAGCAATGTCCAATTCGCGTGAGAGGTAGCCAGGCTAGACCCCTCAGGCGTTGCAGGTGTCCAGCAGGTTAGTGGGGAACCAAAGTTCAACACTCCGGTTAACGAAATATATGGATTAAATACGATACCGCATCCCAAGTATGTGGCAGGAATCGTTGGGTATAATGTCAGCATGGCGTGACGGATTGCAACACGTCGCCTTTTTTTACTCAAATCCGGGGAAACCTCCTTCGTGGGGTGTCTTTAGTCCGGGGGGGAAAACCCGCTGTGAATGGATAGACACAACGTTTTTTAGAATTCGAGACTCCGCAAACGCCACCGCTTTCGGCTCGCTAAAATGGCGTCTCGAAAAATGGATAAAGGTGATCTCACAATCGCAATCATTACTACGAAAATAAC
Source organism: Alsophila aescularia (assembly GCA_946251855.1). Taxonomy (NCBI): domain Eukaryota; kingdom Metazoa; phylum Arthropoda; class Insecta; order Lepidoptera; family Geometridae; genus Alsophila; species Alsophila aescularia. The sequence goes on along the minus strand of OX276380.1, from coordinate 60,249,267 downwards.
ACCGACAAATGCTCTCACCTTTTTTTACGGGTTTTGTGGTACGCAGGGAAAAATCCTGTCAGTCCTGTTAGGATCTTCGGCACCAAAAAGAAAGGACACGTCTCCATTGCCGGTGTCTTTCTGTCTCGCCGAATCTAGTTTTTTTCTTTACGAAATCTATCGGGGATACATTTCGTTTCACCAGGAAGCCTATCGGCGTTTACACATTGGCTTTGGACAAATAATCGGGTTTTATTTTTATTTTTAAATTTCTCACCCTAGAAATGACATTTGTTTTTTTTTTTTTTTCTACTACTTTTGACAGCTAAACAACTGCCAAACGTCAAGAATTGTTGTAAACTATATTCTATAAAAACCTTCCGTTTCAGACGAAAGGTACGGAACGCGGTTTCTTTGCTCCGCCACCGTGCTATCCTCGTAAAACTATAGTTTTACGAGGATAGCACGTTCTTTAGAGGATAGGATAGCGAGTATCGTGACTATTAAATTACGATATTGTATGGGTTTACTTTGGAAAAAATCTACGTTCCTAAATTTAGCATTTGTTGCATTTAATTGCTTTGTTTAATTTATTTCTATTTGCTGACATCGCGGGGCCGTGCCGAACAACGGAACGCGCCCTTTTGCTTTGCCAGCTAATCGATGCAAAGATAAGTAAAATTTCCGCTAGATGTCACCACCTGTCTCCGTGTTCATCAATTGAACTTTATTATTCCTACTTTTACTTGTCGAATTGTTGTTTTTATAGGTTTATTGTTTTTTATTTAAGTAGCGTTTTGTCAACGCTACAATATAACTTATGAAAGTGCCAAGTTGCATAAAAACCCGTCCATGAGTTTCAGCGTGGCATGTGTTCTTTTAAATAAGTTTCAACCCCTATCCTGCGACAACCCATAAATTTTTCGAGATGTAAAGTCCTATGTCCGATGTCCTACCTCGTAGTATGAACTCAAATCATATTTAGTTTCATTTGAATTCATCCAGTAGTTCCGGCGGCGTGATGCGTGGCTAAGATACAGACTGACAGACATACAGGCAAAAATGAAAAAACATACAGTTTAGGCATCATTATCGAAAATAGAGTAACTTCCAAAAAAACACTATATCTTTAATGTACCGAATTTGTACCCATATCCCACAGGAACCCTTTATTTTTTCGGGACAAAATGTATCCATAATTTTTATCCATCTTATAAACTATGTATGTGCTAAGTTGCATCAACATCCGTCCAATAGTTTCAGCGTACTACGTGTTCTTTGAAATAATTTTCCATCCCTATCCATAAATCCATAAAAAAAACATATTAAAAAAAAACATATCCATCCAAAAAAAAATAAGTGTTCCTGCAGAACACTTATTTTTTTCGCAATGAAAAGTATCCAATGTCCCTACCTCAAAGTATAAACTCAAATCATACCAAATTTCATTTGAATTCATTGAGTATTTTCGGCGTGTTGCGCTGCCAAGGTACAGACAGACAGACGAACAGACAGACAGACAGACAGACAAAAATAAAAAAATACAGTGTTGGCTTTAGTATTGAATATAGAACGGCCTCCAAAAAAAATTACATAATATCTTCAAATTACAGAATTTTTGACATTATCCCGCAGGAACACTTTATTTTTCGGGATAAAAAGTATCCTCAATTTTTAGCCATTATATAAACTATGAATATGCCAAGTTTCAAAAAAATCCGTCTAGTAGTTTCAGCGTGAACGTAGTATGAACTCAAATCATACCAAGTTTCATATAAATTCATTCAGTAGTTTCGGCGTGACGGCCAAGATACAGACAGACGACAGACAGACAGACAAAAATGAAAAAAAAAAACAGTTTTGGCTTCAGTATCAAATCAAGAATAAGTTCCAAAAAAAAATCAAAATATCTTCAATGTACAGAATTGGACCCGTCACAGTTTTATTATAAGTATATATTGTTTGATCTTCTTTTTCATTAAACAAAAATAAGTTAAGCTCTTGCACCGTATACCAAATCTCTTATGGATAAAGAAAAATTAATAACGAATTCTTCACTTAAAATGAACGAAGAAAAATATTGTAGCTTACTTCCGCCAAGCTGTAAGTCAAACCAATTATAAATGGAAGATAAATATTAAATATATCGACAACCCATGCTTATCCAACGTAAATATTAAATATATCGACAACCCATGCTTATCCAACGTAAATATTAAATATATCGACAACCCATGCTTATCCAACGTAAATATTAAATATATCGACAACCCATGCTTATCCAACGTAAATATTAAATATATCGACAACCCATGCTTATCCAACGTAAATATTAAATATATCGACAACCCATGCTTATCCAACGTAAATATTAAATATATCGACAACCCATGCTTATCCAACGTAAAAATAAAGATATAGTCAACAGGCTAACTATTTTTACTTCTTACCCAATATAAACCCTTATATCGAAAAATCGCTGGGCAGTAATCTAGATCAACTTAAAAACAAATCAAATTCAGGTCGATATTTATAATAAACTATTATTAAGATACAAAAAACTACACACACACAACTACACTTAAGGACCAAAAATGAGCTAAAAATATTTTGGTCAAGAAAATCAAGAAGGAAGGAAAAGACAGACTCCACACCGCCAAACAAAGGAGTGAAGCAAATGGCAGCTGAGTAGTATGCATGAGAGGAAAACTGACTGCATTGTTTTTGATTTTCCGTGAAAAATTGACAGAATTAACATGACTAACAAGGTCGAGAATTGCTGCGATGTGGCGGCCGATCGGCATGACACGATGTATGTGTATGCGAGAGGCTTGTACCTACAAGCAGATCGGCATATCTTGAGTGCTTCAGTTTCGCTTTGACGGTGTGGAATACGTATTTTTTTAAACATTCTTGGAGAAAATATAGTGTTTCCCCTGAGGTGAAAATCTAGTTAAAAGACTAGAGAATTACATCAATTACATATGTATAAAAATATTGGCGTTGTAACATGATTAGAGTATTACATTTTTCATTCCAATTATTGGGCTTTGGCTACTCACAGCACCTTAAAGTGAATGATGTGTTATCAAAATATTATAAGCCACAAAAAGGTGAGACAAGGATGCATACTGTCCCCAATTCTCTTTAAAATCTACGGAGAACTCATAATGAGAAGAGTTCTGGATGGCTGGGAGTGTAGCATTGCTGTGGGGAGGTAGGTAATAATATGCAAATTAAGATATGCCGACGACATAACACTCATCGCGTCGTCTGAGGAAGAACTTGCGGAACTGCTTGCCAGAGTAAAGAGAGAAAGCAAATTGTTCTGCCTTAGCGTAAACAAAGCAAAAATAAAGTTTAGATGGGCAAGGTACACTTTCACGCCCAAGCATACTGAAAAATCTTGAGTTCGTCCACAAATTTGTGTACCTCGGCTCTCTTATAACTTGCAAAGGTGGCAGCGATCAAGAAATAAAAACAAGGTTCCAAATCTCAGCGATGACGAAACTCACTAGAATATGGACAGACTGCAGTATCCTGTAAAACAAAAGTGAGGCTGGTGCGCACTTTGGTCTACTCGATTTTCTTTTATGGATCAGAATCCTGGACAATATGAAAGGACGAAGCTAGGAAAGTCGATGTTCGCGTATTCCTTGGACTGGTTGCAGAAAAACGTCTCCAGTCAATTACACATCAAAACAAGACTGCCATTTGTTTTATACAGTTTCTTAATTACTTTGGCCACATTGCACTATACTACTATATTAGTATATACTATAAAAAAACAACGATGTTAAGTACTATTGTTTCTTCTGTGACATTACTCATAGAAACTCTGACAACCTTGAGAAGCTTATGGTGGTGGGAAAGGTCCAAGAAAAACAACACTCGTTTGATGAACCAAATAGAACTAGTGGCTCTGTGGGCTGTAGACCTCGCGAGCACAAACTTTTTGGTAAAAAAACTAACAGTGCACAGTAGCGCCATCTAGTTACCTTATTGTTAAACTTATATTAATAACCAAGGTGCTCCATCGAATCTCTTCATTCCCTACCTAGTATGTAAAGAGCTGATTCCATTGGTAGAAACCTAAAAGTGAGCAATTTACTGCATTTTGAGGAGCTATTCTGCTCATCACGCCGAAGATCCTCATATCATATTTTCACCAATTTTTTTTATGAGATCATCTTGAAGTTACTTCTTCATCATGTCATCCTTTAGAAGTCCACTGCTGAACATAGGCCTCCCCCAAAGAGCGACATGACAAGCGATCTTGTGCCACCTTCATCCACCGACTTCCTGCGATGGCTACAATGTCGTCGGTTTATCGTGTGGGGGGGCCTCCTTTATTCCCCAGCGGTTGTCGGTTCTTACCTTTCACATAAAAAATAACCATCGAAATCGGATCTGAGTAGATCGGATCCCTTTTTGCCCATTTTTCATATATTTTTTTCATTTGTTGGAGGTAGTACACACCTCACGTTTGTTCGCGAATCACGTAAAAACTACTAAACCGGTTGCGATGCGGTTTGCAATATTGAATAGCTTAGGATTTGACTTAAAAACTGTGGTGCTTGGTATCTAAATTAAATTAGTAGAAGCCGAGCAATCGATAAAAACATCTTGACGGCTGAAGAAATTTTGATCAAATGTTAATATATTTGTATTTTAGGTCTTGAAATAACAAGTACTTTTAAGCTATAGAAATAACCACGCGTGCGAACCCGCGGGTACTGCTAGTACTAATTTCTTCAGCCGTCAATAATATTTTTATCGATTGCTTGGCTTCTACTCATCGGATTGAGATACCAGTAAACCTAAGCTATCCAACAATGAACCGCATCGCAATCCGTCCATTAGTTTCAGCGTGATACGTGTTCTTTTAAATAACTTTCAATCAATATCCTGCGGGAACCCTTTAATTTTTCGAGATGAAAAGTATCCAATGTCCGTATCTCGTATTATGAACTCAAATCACACCCAGTATCAGTTGAATTCATTCAGTAGTTTCGGCATGATGCGCCGTCAAGATACAAAGATTAGGGGTTGAAAGTTATTTAAAAGAACACGTATGACGCTGAAACTACTGGACGGATTTTGATGCAACTTGGCACAGTTATAGTTTATGTGATAGGTTAAAATTGAGGATCAGAAGTTATTTTTGAAGTAATATACATCTATACTTATAACAAAGCAATAAGTACGAAAAACTCTGTACAAAGATAATTAAAAAGAATTGGTCTAGGGTACTTAAAATAAGCTACTGAACAAGAATATAATATTTTTTTAAATCATGTCTTTCTGTTTGTCTGTCTGTCTGTCTGTCTGTATGTTTGTCTGTATGTTTGTTTGTACGCGCATCACGTAAAAACTACAAGACTGTGACGCGGTGTACTTGGTATCTCAATCCGATGAGTAGAAGCCGAGCAATCGATAAAATCTTTTAGACGGCTGAAGGAATTTTGATCAAATATTGGTATATTGGTATTTTAGGTCTTAGAATAGTACAAAGAAAACTTTAACCTAGAAAAATGACAACGCGTGCGAAGCCGCGGGTACAGCTAGTATGTAAATAAACGAGTTGTTTTGACATAATTATATACTAACCAGGAAAGCATAGAACTACAGCTTCGTAAACATGTTTTATTTATCCAACATGCATCTTTAATAAATCTTCTATCTAAGTCATCTATACAAATAAATAAAATTGAAGTGTCTGTTTGTTATGTCAAAATAGCAGCTTTTTACTAAATGCATAAGAAAGTATACACGGCACTCAACAAAACAAAGACTTTTTTTTAAATCCTTCTGTGTTTTCTTTCTGTTTGTTCCAGGTAATCTCCGAAACGGCTGGACCGATTTTGACGGGACTTTTACTGCAAGATAGCTGATGTTACAAGGAGTAACATATGTTTCAGGTAGATACCTACATAAAATAAAGCGGCTCTTACAAGCTCACTTTGAAGTCGTGTCCTACTTACACAACACTATAGGCACTTGATTTTGAAAACTAACGCGAGTGAAAATTCATATTAAATATAAATAAAACGGCTAAAAAAACTCACGAAATAGAAGATCGGAAATACTCCGACCAGTTTCGGACTATTTTGAAGTCCTTCATCTGGGAGTGTTATGCCGACAAGCCGCGACGAGCGCTAAGAACGTCAGCACGCAACTGACGACGCGTGCGTGGCGTATTTACTATAGGCACTTGTAAAAGTGACCAAAAGGAGCATTATATTAAAAAAACAATATCAACAACACACCAACATCACCAATGTTTTGAAAAACCATCCGTACTACCCTACAATAAGATACCTGTTACTTTAGAGTAACGAATGGCGTTTATAGATTTGTCTGAGACGGCGACGGTGATGCTTGACCACTCTAATGTTATTGGTACGGTGCCTAATAAAATGACTTGTGCTCGAGCACTTACGAGGGCTGTTCGATAAGTCGTTCTAAAAAGTGTGAATTGTTAAAAAAAAATTTTTTTTTTAACAATTCACATTTTTTTCTCAACATAGTCTCCTTTGGGGGCCAAACACTTGTTCCAGCGAGTTTCCAATTTTTTTATCCCCTCCAAAAAATACGGTTTGTCGGCGTCTTCAAAATAGCCTGCGATGCAGTCCTCATTTGTCAAAAAAAATTGCCCTCCAAGCCATCTTTTCAGATTTGGGAATAGGAAATAATCGCACGGAGCTAGGTCCGGCGAATACGGAGCATGCGGAACCAGCTCGAAGCCCAACTCGTGGATTTTGGCCATTGCAATAGCTGACGTGTGCACTGGGGCATTTGTCTTGATGAAAGACGACTTTCTTGGTGGACAATTTTGGTCGTTTTTCCAACAATTCGGCATTAAAACGGTCCAATAACTCCGCGTAATAACGGCCAGTGATAGTCTTTCCCTTTTCCAAGTAATCAATCATAATGATTACTTCGCCATCCCAGAAGACTGTCGCCATCACTTTCCCAGCCGACAAAACAGTCTTGGCCTTCTTTGGGGCACTCACCAGTTGCCTTCCATTGTTTTGATTGCTGTTTTGATTCAGGTGTATAATGATGGACGCAAGTTTCGTCCACAGTGACAAATCGACTCAAAAAATTCCGAGGATTACGCTTCATCGTATACAAACACAGTTTTGAAATTCGGTTTTGTTCGAGTTTTTGTTCGATTGTCAACAAACGTGGCACCCATCGTGCAGACAGCTTTGTCTTACCCAAATCTTCATGCAGGATTTTATGTACTCGCTGAGTGGAGGCATTCCGAGGATTACGCTTCATCGTATACAAACACAGTTTTGAAATTCGGTTTTGTTCGCGTTTTTGTTCGATTGTCAACAAACGTGGCACCCATCGTGCAGACAGCTTTGTCTTACCCAAATCTTCATGCAGGATTTTATGTACTCGCTCAGTGGAGATGCCTGTATTCTCAGCTATTTCACGCACCTTCACTCGGCGGTCGTCGAGTACAATATTATGGACTCCTTCAACAACATCCTCAGTAGTGACTTCGATTGGGCGACCAGAGAGCATCGTGGAGCATCAGATGTGCTTGACCGACCACGTTTAAAGTCATTTATCCAGTTATAAACAGTCTGCAACGTTGGTGCGTTAGTGCCATGAACAGAATCAAGTTCAGTTTTTATTGTGGCAGCACTGCAACCCTTCATAAAAAAAAGTTTTATAACGGCACGAAATTCAGATTTTTCCATAGTTGTTGAAAATTTACGAGTGATCACAGTTAAACAATGGTTAAACTGACAAAAACTTGTTTTTTTTTTGCTGAATTTTAGACAGTCTTCATTTGAAAGATTGTGTCTGCCAGTGTTAATGCCAAATACCAGAAAAAAGGTTTTATAAATAAACAACCACTGGTTCTTATCAACCAGTACTTTGCCGCGTGCGCACGCCCAGTATGCGCGTAATGAGGCGTGTTGGCGATATATCGCCACTCTATCATCACCCAGATCATAGAGAGCTTTTTATTTTTGAAAATGAGCATATTTTTATCCGTCATAGTTTTAGCATCAAATACTGCCAGTTTATATACTGATAATCTAATACCGATACTTATAACTATGAAGTTTATGAAAAATTTAGAAAAAAGAATTCGTATAAGGGTTCATATTAATTCGTATTTTTTAGTGAAAAAAATGTATGCAAACAAAATAATGAAATCGGATAATATTTAGGTCTGGTGTTTTTTTCTTTTTGTATGGACAAGGGCGCGGTGTACTCCATTTTTATGTACAAACTTACCGTTATTGAGGGCTAACTCCGAAAAATCCGAAGATAAGCCGGAAATGCTGACACCAAAAAAAAATATACACAACACTTTTACTTTGAAATTCTTCATGATTATGCTGAAATGTCGTCTGATCAGTTGAGCAGTGTTTGTCTTAATAACCGTCTGTTCAGTTGAGCAATGTTTGTCTTAATAACCGTCTGTTCAGTTGAGCAGTGTTTCTCTTAATAACAAGCATAACCGAAACTCAAAACAATATATAGTGCTCCTATTGGTCACGTTCATTACAATTTTTAAAAGCTATAAATACTATTCGTAACTCTAAAGTAATACCTTATTGTACGGCAGTACGGATGGTTTTCCTACGTATCTTAAGATCACGAACAAGTAGCCTCAAATATCATACTTCGCATCCGAACGAGAAGTGTGATTCATGAAGCAAAGCCCGAAAGAGTCGAGGCTACCTCGAGGGTTCCATTTAAATTTTAATAGTGGGTGCAAATTTGTAAGACAGGATATACGTTAGGCAGGTTAGCGGTTACAAATGTGCAGTTTCCTATAGGTTATTGTTAATAGTTAAGGGTGGGCTAGAGAGCGCTGAAGTAGGATTGGACCGTGATCGTCTCATCGTAGTGTTTACCTAAACTGTTAAGTTACCTAGTCATTCGTTTTATTATTATTCATGAAAATCTTTTTGAGAGTTCTTTTGACTTCATTAGTCTTATTTACTTATAAGCAAGGTAAACAGGAGTGGCAAACTCTCGCAATCTAAGGAGAATTTGAGTTGCAAGATTCCATCCGGAACGACAAACAGACACACAAGAAATTGACTTAATAAAGACGTGGAAGAAAATAAAAAGATATGGCCATAGATATGGGAATAGGCTTTATTATTTTACCTATTTTACTTCCTACCCAATATATGAAACCCTGTCTACGCATCAGCCTCCGCCAGTGCGGGGACCGGAGGGAACGACGAGCCACCACACCACGCCGGCACCGGCACGCATATATATAGCAGACACTTGCCCCTGCGCCTCCCTTTGTTATACTGCTCATCGTAATTAACTTAAATATTGATTATACCGCACCATTTAATACAGTCCATTAAATCTTATTATTTACCATCCACCAGTAGTCCCTTTAACAACCCTACTAAGAATATTACAATTTTATGTAAAAACAGGAGTGGCAAAGTTTCGCAATGTAAAGCTAGTGCGAATTTAAAAATCCTTTCTTAGTACTCCCCTACACTAGGTACTAAAGGAAGGTACCCTGAAGAAAGGCCAGTCTCTATCACCTCTGGTTTAGGCTGCACTTACGTTGATTGTCAGTCAGTCAATCAGCGAAACGCAGCAACTCATACACTCATACACCTTCATGTAGTTTATGATGGCCTGGTAGTATGAATGAATCTGAAGAGCGTCGAAGGCACCCCCGTGCTGCATCCTTCCGTCCGTCTTATTTTATGCACCTCGTTCTGATTTGTGGGAGCCTGGTAGTTTACTCAGCCTAAAACCGCAATCACTAACCCCAGAATATTTTATATTTGCGCTCCTATTAACTCCTGTTAATTTATTATATCCTGGTACATTTCACTGAAAATTAAAGTTATATATTGATTTTATCGCAAAGTGAATGAATTCACATAATAAATAATAGTCCCTACGAAGCTGAATCTTTCATTATGCCTCCTTCCAATTTATGATGGCCTGATACTAAATTAGGAGTTAAGCCACAACTATTTGTACTATTATTTATTCTGTGCCACAACTAGAAAACGAATATTGAGTGTTTTTTCTGTCCACTGTACTAACGTAAAGATAAATTTGCATAACATAAAGTATAAAAAGAGTGAGTATATAAACTGGGGGAATAAACCGAGTGAGGTTTCGAGGCAGTTATACAACGCTGTCATCACCTTCAACATTCGGATTGCGCCTGAAAAATTGCAGTTTGCGCAGCGACTAGAAGACAACTTCCGAGACACCACATACTTGCGCTGCGCCTACTATAACTAAACTTAATCATCATAAAAAGTAAAAAGCCGCTATCCATAGTTTTGAGCCGGGGCAGCACATATAACTAATCACCCCTTTTTGCAACTGGATAGATTCGTGCTCTGATCTTGAAGACGGACTGTCATGGTATGTGGTCATGGTGGCCTTGCTATATAAACACTCCAACACTTCGATGTACTTGTAGTCAATCTGGCACCGCTATAATGACTGTAGCACTGCCCAGGTCTCGACTGAATTAAAGGCTTTCTCGTAATCCACAAACGCTAGACATAGTGGCCGACTATACTTTTCCGTCTTCTGTATAATCTGCCGGAGTATATGGATGTGGTCTACGGTGCTAAAGCCTTTCCGGAATCCAGCTTGTTCGGAAGGTTATAACTACTCTCGAAAACAGCTTATAGACGTGGTTCAGCAGCCAAATGGGCCTATAATTCTTCAAGAGGGTGTTATCACCTTTCTTAAAGAACAAAACCACTACGCTCCTGTGCCACGCCTCTGGCGTAGTACCCTCGAGGATGACGGAGTTAAACAGCTTCTGAAGGACTTTAAGTACCGGTGTTCCACCCGCTTTCAGTAGCTCTGTCGTTATTCCGTCCTCCCCTGGTGCCTTGTTGCTCTTAAGCTGTTTGAGAGCCATTCTGTATATCATCTCGTATAAACTGACAATCGAGATATCTTCGGTATAATGTCGGGTCAAACGGGCTCTTGCATCGCTAGTCCTGCTAGGAGGACTACACGATGAAGTGTATAATTGTCCATAAAACTTCTTGAGCTCACTCAAAATCTCTGGCTTCGACAAAACGATGCTGCCACTGTTGGTTTCCAGCTTTGTCAACAGGCTTTGCCCAATAAACAGATCTCTTGCAAACACTTTGGAGTCCTTGTTCCGCTCTATTGCGTTCTTAATACAAGTAGTATTAAAGGAACGCAAATCGTTTCACATCGACTTGGAGATCTGTTTATTAAGCAAGCTGTAACTCGACATATTTACTGAAGACTGCAGCCTCATCTCGCCTCGTTCTGGCATAAGTTTGAGTGTATGCTCAGAAAATTTCTGTGTTCTATTTTTACACGACTGCCCAAAAAAAGGAGTGTTATGTTTATATAGGCTAGTGGTAACATAGGCTATAATATTCAATATGGCGGCAGTATGGCACCATTTTCTAACTCAAAAAAAATTGATGGTCTTGTTGCGTGTTTTTTTAGCTTTTAAGCTAGTTATTGCGACGGGTCTTTAAGAACTCCGACCCAACCACGTGAACAATTTCCACCAGCCCGTTGTTTAGTTCGTCCACTGTATTCGGTAAGGATTTGGTAGCGATTTTAGAGCTCCAACTGAAGGCTCTCGGGGTTTTGGATTTGGGCAGGACTTGGGCGAATAGTAGATCTCATCAAACGAGACCTCTCCAGCTTTACGTTGATATTCAATGAGCCTTTTACCATGCGGTGATCACTGCCAGTCTTAACCCTGTAGATCACAGAGACATCATTGAATGTATGCCTATTGGTCGTCAAAATAAAATCTATCTCGTGCTTATGACCGCCGAGGTGCAGCCACGTCCATTTCCTGGACGGGCGCGTCTTAAAAAAGGAGTTCATCATAAAGAGTCCCTCCTTCTCAATGAAGTTTGACCAATTGCTGAACCCTTTGGTTCCGCTGTCCAAATCCAAACTGCCCCACTCTCAGTTTCAAGTGTGTTTTCGGGGTATGAACGGCATTAGAAATGTCGTCGTACATAGCCTCCACTTCATCGTCCGGGCGCTTCGAGTGTGGGGCGTACACCTGTATGACCTTCAACGAATACCGTTCGGTAATTCTGAGTATAAGGTGTGCCACCCGGCTCGAAACGCTTTCGATCTTCACAATGTTGTTGACGAGGGACTTGTGGAAGAGAAACCCGATACCACGTTGGGACTGCTGGTCGCCCTCCCGGTAATAGAGTAAGTTGCCAGAATTGAGGGTCATCGTATCCTTACCCTGTCTTCGGACTTCTGATAACACCCCAGCGCAACTTTCTTACTACTTCTTCCGGGCGCTGATGATGGTCTAACTTCTCATCTGTCCTCAAGATGCGTGCGTTATAAGTTGGCAGGTCCAGAGATCGTAAGGTTTGGTAGCTGGGTCTCTGCTGGGGATTCTTAGCACCCCCTGCTCCGCCATTACCGTGGCTGCTACCGGTGCCAGGAATAACGGAGCCGTCAGGGACTGGGGTCGTCTTTGCGGTGTGTCTACCAAATTGGGCGGAGGGAGGGGGGTGTGCCATAGTCACCACGCTTGGCAGGCGGATTGGTGACCACCGTGTTACAAATATGTGCTCAGAGAACGCTGCTGCCAACTTCCAGTGTGTATTCCCTTAGTCGCCTCTTACGACATCCATGAGACGATTGCGAGGGGTCTTATTCTAAGCCGAGACCGCCACAGCCAATTTTTTTGATAATAAAAGTTTTTTGATAGTACGGTCCCGGTAATAACCGGGAGATAAATTATATTGGGAATAATTAAACATAAGGAGGGTGGGCTATCAATCTATTCGGACATAGGCGCTCATATAATTATTAGCTCACTGATGATGCCTTCAAGGAGATTTATCTGCAAAGAAAAGCGGTCAATGTTGCCTCTCCATCCTTTGACCCAAATTTAAACGAGCACAATCCTGATTAAGAGAATTCTGAGAAACATTGATTAAGAATAGCTTTTAAGAAAGTTTATAAGAAGATGATTTTATGAAATAATAAGTTAATTTAATAACATTAAAAAAATGCTTTTATGCAGTAGCCATGATGAAACTTAGAAAGGGCTATCACAATTAAATGCATTTACAACATTTCGTGTCTATATTGTTAACCGTTGAGGAGTTCCCTAATCAGGAACCAACCCGGAGAGCAGCAACTTATAAACTGTTAAACTTCAAACTGGCTAGCATAATAAGAGTATAATGCGTACACAAAATTTCGTGTCTATGGTGTTAACCTTTGATGAGTTCCCTAGTCAGGAGCAATCCCGGAGTGCAGCAGCCATGTCATGGTAAAACTTCAAACCAGCTATGATAATATAATGCGTACACAAAATTTCGTGTTTGTGCTATTAACCGTTGAGGAGTTCCCAAGTCAGGAGCCAACCTGGAGTGCTGCACCCATGTCATGGTAAAACTTTAAACCAACTATGAATGACTAGAATGTTAACACAAAGTTTCGTGACAGTGCCGTTGAAGAGTTCCTTTATCTGGAGCTGTTCCTGGATGTTGATTCAGGTCATGCTTACCACGGAAATGCATTGTCATCGGAACTGAACCAACATGCAAAAATTCAACTCCGTAGGATAAGAGGATGTGGTTTTAATTCAGCTTGCAAGATTAGACCTAAACAAACATACTTACACGATGATGATGTCCTCCTTGACGTATCCGTCAACGGCGAACCTTGTTTTCTCTTGTGTGAGCGAATATGACTGGCGGCGCCAAATTTAAACTTAAAGGTCCTATTGCAAGGCGCACAATGCAACTGACCTGAAGAATTGTAGGTGTAGGTGTAGGAAGGCTTGGGACGGTTCTTTTTGTGAAGGCGTTTCGCATCGAGATCTTTAAGTCGATGCTCTTCGAAAGTTGTAACAGCCATATTAACAGAGTTGCGCCATTGCTGTTTCTGTTGCGCAAGCACTTCCCAACCGTCACAGGATATGTCACATGCCGTTAGATGGCTTTTAAGGACATCTCTGTAACGCAGGAATTGACCACCAGATTTGCGCTTTCCCTCCCCTTTTTAGAGCGTTTTTTGCTTTTTTTTTTTTTTTTTTTTTTTTGCGCTTTTTTTTTAGGTCTGTGAGTAGAAAACAGCTTTAGGCAACCTGGTGTCATTCATACGCACGAGGTGCCCGCACCATCTTAGCTGGCCTTTTATGAGCATGGACTCTATGCCATTTAGCTTCGTTCTTCGTAGTACATCAGAGTTTAGTACTCGGTCCTGCCACTTAACACGAAGAATAGAGCGTAAACAAAAGCTTAAAGTTAGCTTAATATTATCATCACGGATAATGCTGCCAAGATACCAAAAGGATGAAACTTCCTCAAGAGTTTTACCACCTAGAGATATCGGCGTTGGATCTGGTGCAGTTGTGCGTGCAGATTGTTTCAACAACTGGGTCTTAGATACACTTATAACAAGACCAAACCTTCGGCACGATTCGTCTAGTTGGTTTAAGTAAGCTTGCAAGCTACTGACATCATCAGCATAAAGAGCGTCCACGATAGAGAGCTCCTGTACCGATCGCTTAGCTCTAAATCGATATAATTCGAAAACGCTCGTGTCTTTTCTGATGCTTAGGTATATTTGTTCAGTGCAGTCATAGTAAGAGTTCCTCAGTACGTAGGCGAAGTAAACAGCAAAGAGAGTAGGGGCCATGACGCACCCTTGCTTGACGCCGCTGGTGACAGAAAATTGGTCTGTGAAGTCGTTCTCGTGTAGTACTCAGGCCATCATACCATCATGAAATTGGCGCACTAGAGTAACGAACTTCTCAGGACATCCAGCTTTTGCGAGAACGATCCAAAGATCAGACTTAGGCACACGATCGAAAGCTTTCTCCAAGTCGACAAAACACATATTTAGTGGGCGATGTTGTTCTTAGCACTTTTTTTGTAGCGGTTTCACGACGAAGATCGCATCAACCGTACCCCTGTTTGGACGAAAGCCTGGCCTGGCTTTCAGGCAGAATCTGTTCAGCTTATACTCCTAACCGACGGTTTAGAATATGGGCCAGTACCTTGCCCACTGCACTGAGTAGAGCAATACCTCTGTATGACCCACAGTCAGAAGTGTCTCCCTTTCCATTATATAACTTGCAGATTGTGGCATCTTTCCAGTCTTGAGGTCTTGAGGTCTTGAGTTTGGTGGGTTATCACCTCAGACTCCCAGATGCGAATCAAGAGCTCATATAGTCTATTTTGAACATGGGGTCCACCATATTTGTATAGTTCAGCTAGTAGACTATTTGAGCCCGCAGTCTTACCATTTTTAAACCTATTTACAGCACGAAGGAACTCATCAAATGTAGGAGGTTCATCAAGCTCTGGAGATGTTGGTAGAGCTTGAAGGTCGTGAATATAGGTGAGATCCGCACCGTGACTGGCTGGGTTTAAGACGTCACTAAAATGTTCAGCCCATCGACCCAACACCTCACCGTGATCAGTTAGTCGTGTTGATTTATCGCGTGAGACTATTTATGTTATGTTATGCTATATATGTTATGGGGGCATATGGAAGATTTTTTATGTCGAGGACCAAAGATTGTTCTAAGGCATTCAAAAAACATACCACTTTGCTTTATATCGGCAACATGTTGTAACTCTACCGCTTTCATCATTCACCAACGATCTTTCAGTTCTCGCACTTTTGATTTCAGTTCATGCTGTATGATTTTTCGTTGCGTAACACTTGTAGAATTTTTCAACAGGCGTCTAGACTCGCCAACAAGCTTCATGATCTCAGCATCAGAGTCGTCAAACCAATCTTGGTTTTTCTTCACCGGTTTCCCGACTACTTGTTGTGCTACATCGTGAAGTGATTGCGCTAGAGAGCGCCAATGTTCATCGATTGAAGCTACTGCATCAACTGATGTAGTGCTGAAATTGCTATTGAAGTTTTTCTGTACTTGTGTTGAATTTATTAGTTTTGTGAAGGCCAGTCGTGATGGAATTTTATGTTTTGCCCGACGATTTTATGTTAGGTTTATAGTAGAGGCAGACTTTCGACCTAATCAACCGGTGATCAGTCCAACCTTCTGCCCCTGCATTTCTCTGGTAATAAGCACATCCTTTAAATCAGCCCTGCGCACAATGACATAGTCAATTAGATGCTGGCATCTAATTGACTATGTCATTGTGCTTAGAGTGCTTAGAGCGTGGGTGCATCCAGGGTGTCTTAAACTTGTCGGCCATACAGAAGAAGGTATTTGTAACGCAAAGGTTAAATTCTGCACACAGGGATAGAAGCAGTTCTCCGTTAGAGTTACATTTCCCAACACCGTGCCGACCAAGAACCTCTTTCCAGATGTGATGGTCAGTGCCAACTCGGGCATTAAAATCGCCTAATAAGACGATTTTATCGCTGGATGGAATTCCTTGCAAGACTTTTCTAAGATCGTCATAAAATTGAAGTTTGTCCTCATCACTATATTTCATCGTAGGAGCATATACACTTATTAGATGAAGGTATTTATTAGTATTTATATGGAGTGGAAGTGTCATGAGCCTATCGTTAATACCTTTAGGTGTTTCTACGAGTGATCGGGCAATGTTGATCTTAATAGCGAAACCAACTCCGCTGCTGGCTCTCTCATTAAAAGGTTTCCCTATCCAGTAGTAAGTGTACCCACCCAGGCGTTCGCAGAGTTATCCACTAGGGCTGCTATACATACATATATACAAACATTGCAAGTTAAATAAAAGGTTTTAAAAAAGTGAGTTTTTTTACAGTAGTTATTTGTTTTCTACCTGATTAAAAATTATATGTTTTGGCATTATAATAAGATTGATAACCTATTAATAATCTCTACTCAGGTGATGAATAAGTTGATAACTGTTCTGTTCGGTTAACAACTCGGAAAATAAGTCAAGTTATCAATTTATTCCCCGTCGATGAGCGACTTTACAAGACTATTGAGGAATTGTATTAATTTCTTGTTATCATTAGAAAAAAAATGATTACCATCCCCATAAAACGGACGAAAGAGACTGACGGAAGAATTTGAAATGAGAAGTAGAAGGGACGGAGCTTGAGCAGCGCAGAGCCACGGATGGTGCGGGTTACGTAGTATTTATATACTCTTTGGGTGCGGATGCGAGTCCAAATTTTCACTTTAGAAAATTATACGATAAGTTGAAAAATCGCAATGAAAATCATTTCTGGTATCATGTGATGGAAACTTATTGATGTCAGTTTTAACTGGCCAAGTAGGTACGATTGACACTACCACTCGATGTAGACACAAGAATCGCGTAAGGTCGTAATAATTTGTACTGTCCTGTTTTTTTGGGCTATTTTTAGGATAGATGGAATGTTGTTTTCCTCTCCCTCCTGGACCTCAGAACTGAGTTGACGTGTAAAGAATTAGAGTCAGTTTGATTCACAAGGAATAAATAAAAAAAATGAAAACCAATCCGTAACAAAAAATAGGAGCGCATAAGCACTGAAGAGAGAAAA
Organism: Alsophila aescularia; assembly: GCA_946251855.1. Classification (NCBI taxonomy): domain Eukaryota; kingdom Metazoa; phylum Arthropoda; class Insecta; order Lepidoptera; family Geometridae; genus Alsophila; species Alsophila aescularia. The sequence continues at coordinate 60,231,819 of OX276380.1, read as the reverse complement.
AATTTGTGACGACCGCGACGTTACGTATCTACTGACGCGGGCGTGGCGCCATCTTGGAATCCACAAGCCCCGCCTACCAGCGCAGACGCTGCCATATTTGTAGACAAACGGCCAATCAAGTGATAGATCCGCCCTCGACCTACGATCTCTATCTACCGGTCAATTTCAACCCACATCAGGCATCTGTCACTACTACTACGCGAGCTAATAACCTACAGATTGCTCAGCCCCGGGGCTACAAATCAGGTGAGGCCAGCCACCGCGCGCTTGCATTCAGACGCTTACCGTGTCGCTTGTTTGAACTTTCGCTAGTAATGGCGAAAGTAACAATAATAACAATTGTGTGAAGGGATACCTTAGTAGGAAAAAAGACTCAAAGTTTTTTGTGTCTTTATCACAATAAAATTATCACAGATCTGTCTACTGAATGACTAAACGGATAAAAAATATATATAGTAAGTACATATTTATGGGTGTGTTATGTTATGCCCGCGACTTTGCAAGCGGAGTCCTTTAGTTTGTACCTACCTAGATAGGTACCTACATTGTATTTTTTTGTTTGGCGTCTGACTAGAATGTAAATATGAAGTGGTGGAACTTGTTCCATATTAACGATTTATATTTTCAACAGTCTATGTGCGTGCTAACAAAATATACCTACATACATGCATATTTTTTTTCTAACTGTTCTACCCGAAAGACTTAAAATTCGCTGCAATTGCGAGAGCTTCTAATCGCAGGCAATTATCAAAGCTTGTAAATTAAATAAAAAAGAGTACTTAGGTACTTCAAAACTTATTTTTATATCAATGAGTCATGTCACACACATTTTTGCGTTGTATTTTAGAACAGGTAGTTCTTAAGTATTTTAGATTATCGTGTTGTTAACAAATAAAATTTGATTCTATTTTAATTGAATTAGACCCCGTTTAAAATAAATTTAACGTTTAATGTTAGATAAGATAGTTTTTAAAAGAATTGCTACGCGTTTCATACATGTTGGATAATTACGAGAGCAACTTGAAAATGAGATTTTTTGTTTGTTGAGATATCTTAACAATTTTGGTGTCAAATGAAAGGTCTACGTCTAAAACCATTTTATCCGTTTGAATCATATAAATCGGTCCAAATTTTAGGAGATAATTAAGAATTAGTATAGTGAAAATGTAAACAACCAGTTTTTTTACACGACTGCCCAAAAAAAGGAGTGTTATTTATGTTTTTGTTCTACGAACTTTTTAATAGGTGCAAAATGTGAAAATATTATGATTGTAAGTTAATGAGGAATGTTAAACAAAGAGGTATCTAGGTAGCCAAAAGATTAAAGGTTTATTTTCATTTGTTAATTACAAAAGACGGACTTTAATATTCATTTTCTATATACCTAATTGACCGTGTCATAATACGCATCAAACATAAGATAGATTACGTGGTCAAGTAGATAGATAGACCATGAATATTATAGTAGCAACGGCAAGTTGACAACCATAGCGCCACAGCTAGCGCGTCACTCCGCGCCAGACAGCGACAGAGTTTAGGTGAATATCGCGTTAGGCACTGAGCGCTTATGCGAGCTGAATTGCACTTTGTTGCTTAGTAGCAAGAGTCGCTATTTCTATTAATGGTTGCGCGAAGTGCAACTTCTGCTATTATTTATTCTGTGCCCACATCTTATGAAGTTCAGAGCTACAACTACTACTACTTACTTACGTACTTTAGCAATCAACTGGTTTGAAAATTTGTGACTATCTTGATTACATTTTTGGATCTGCTAGAAAGAAAGGTGGGTTGCCCACTCTTGTTACCTAAAATTCCCTAGAAACTAAACTCCTTTGTCCGTTGTTTGCCTGGTATCACGCCTATTAATCACACACCACCCGATACCCCCGCAGTAACGTCACTACAACCTTCCGAGACAACGTCGGACCATAGTAGGTACTGCCGCCGCTGTGGGCACCGTTCCAGGCGTGACACTAACCAGCAGCTTGCTAGTGCACGTGGATTCAGAACCCTATTTACGCATTGCACATAACAAGAAAAAAATGAAGTTTGATGGCAAAGAACACAGCGCCCCTCCTACAAATCAGGAGTCACTTGAGGCTTTATATAAAAAAACAGGATGAGATGTTTGATGAACTAATGACGGTCGTGTGTTCTATGAAAGATCAAAACACAGAATTGATGAGGACCGTTGATCTTCTATCTCAAAAAAATGACGATTTTATTAACAGAATCCAAAAATTGGGAAAAGAGCTAAAATTATAAAAATAAGCTCATTCTTCAACTGGACTTAGAAAGGCTTGAAAGGACAGAAAGATGGACAAGCTCGTCAGGTATTGAAATAAAGAATATTCTTAAGTCTGGTCAAAAGACTAAGTCGAAGAACGACCTCTGTTAAATTGTGAAAATCCTAGGAAAGACCGTTGTGAACATCCAGACCTCAAATATAAAGGATGTTTATAGAACGCGTGTTTTATGCTACTGACTCTTCCCAAAGACCTGCTGTTACAGAACTCACTACCAATTGAATGAAGCAGAAGTTACTGACTGCTGTCAAGAGATACAACAAAAATAAGCCTAAGCCTAAACTTAATACACATACCTATTTTTGTGTCTGAAACTCTGACTGCAAAAATGCAAAAGTTTTTTTTATGGCGCGCAGCTTCCAGAAGACTTCGGGATATAAATACTGCTGGACCTCGCATGGAGTGGTCTACTTGCGGAAAGAAGTGTCATTGGTATTATGTCGGCGGATAATGAATTTTTGCATTTGTCAATTCCGAACTGCATCTTTATGTCATTAGAGAATGTTTCTGTGATATCAGCAAGAAGGTGTAAGGATTCCGTGTTGTTGGGGTAAAGTTTGATGTCATCCATGTACATGAGATGAGTTAGAACTGGACTATTGCTATCCTTTGAAAGGTAAAGGCCTTCAACAGTTCCGTTAAGTAATCTTGATGGAGGGTTTAGTGCAAAGCAAAACCATAGTGGGCTTAGAGCATCATCTTGAAAGATACCACGTCTAATGTTGATTTCATCTGTTTCTATTGTTTCACTGCCGTTATTGACTTTGAGTTTTGTTGTCCATTGCTTCATTGCATTTTCTAGAAAAGAACTTAAGAGCGGGTGTATTTTGTAATGATGGAGGACGTGAATTAGCCAACTGTGTAAACTTTTTATACCAGTAATTATGTATGTTGTCAGTGCCGGGTGATTTCCAATTATGAGTATTTTTGATGACCTGTTTGAATACGTGGACTGGAATTAATTCAAACTGCATTTGGTTACATTCGTCGGTTCGTTGAAAGTCTGCTGATTTTAGCCAATCTTCATTACTCCATATATTTGACCAGAAATTGTGCATGCTTTCAGGCGTTGGTAAGGGTGAATTTCTAGTATTCAAAGTGTCCTGTGTTTGTGTGGAAATATTTCTGTAAAATCTTTTTTCATTTGAATTAAATTGTGTGTTTTGCTGTTTTCGTAAAGTACAGTGGGTGTATCGTCTTAACCGGCTACTAGTGGCGTTAAGTCTTTGTTTTAGGCTGTCAAGAAATTGTTCATTTGTTAAATTAGGTTCTTCGTATCGCGAGTGTGTCTTGTATTTGGCTTTAATGTAATCGATATGTTCTATGAGGTTTCTACTTCTAATACCTGATATGTACTGTGTTAGTCTACCTATGTCCCTTCTAAAATTTTATATTTTTGTCCGTAGCCTTCTTTGCCAGGGTGGAATATTAACCCTGCTGGTTTGCGCTGTTCCTGATGTTTCTTTAATTTTTGCTCCATTGCAGATTGCCACTGTGTAGGCCGCTGAGTATATAATTATTTGTGTATTTATAAAGTCCGTGACACGGTCTAAGTGTTTAGGGAGAATAACCTTTTTGATTTTGTCATTTAATTGTGTATCAGTAAACTGTGAAGAAACTATATTAAAATCTTGTACCTCCTGACTGTTCTGTCTAAGTGATGTGCCGTCTGGTAGATGCCGTCAATATGTTTTCTTGACTATCGTTAGTTTGGTGAGTGTCGGAGTTATTTGTATTCGTTGTCTCAATAACTGACATTAGTTCACGCTCTATTTCATCCCTAATTTCTTGCAACTTCTGGTCTGGTATTAGTTTATTATGTACTATCACTCTTCTTTGATCAGCTACTCGCTGCTCTGTAACATGAGAAATTTGAGGGAATTGGTTAGTTATGCTGGTGTGTAATTGTTTCCGGTAAGATGTCTTATTTTTTTCTACTTGTGTAATTCTGTAGTATGCTTTCATAATGGCCTTGTTAATATCATCAGTCCATCTCATTCTACTCGTAGATTGCGTTATTAACATGTTTAGTTGACGTGTAGTGTTAACATGACAAGTTGTGGATTCGTTTTGATTTATACTACCATCTTGGCCGACTTCTTTTATAATATCCTGTTTTATTTTTTGTAGTGTTAATAAATTATTCCTAACTATGGCTCTACGTTGGTCTCCTATTCGCCGTCTTGAGACGTTCATTTGAGGGATTTTTTCTATGAAAAGCTTATGCAGCTGTTCTAAGTATGCTCTAGTCTTGGTTTCATTTTCTGTCAGTCTTAAATAGGTGCGCCATATAAATTCGTTCATATCATTTGTCCATTTTTTTCGCGCACGTGTACAATCAGTGGTTGGTACAGTTTTTATGGCGACTGCCTCCTGTACAACATACTCTGACCCTGATGAACTATTTGAAGAATAGTTTCTGAATAGTTCATCAAAATGATGTGGTGATGATGAAGGGGAATCAAACAAGCTTGTGGTTGACGCCGGAGATGCTGGTGGTGTTTTCTGGACTCCCGTTACTTCAATGTCCTCTTGTACAGCCTGGGTTCTCAAACCTGAGCTGGCTAAGGCCCTCCTGATGGAAGTTGCATCAGTGATGGATCTTGGTCTTAAATTATATCTTCTGTTCCGGCTATTCTTCAAACTTGGATAATCATCATTTTCATTCTCGGAATCCGATTGTATAGCGTAGGTTGTTTGATGGTTTAGAGCACCCACCCGGAGATTCTTCTCTCCCCTGGCTCCGCGAGGTATCTGCTTACCATCATCAGCATTCCTGTTGGAGCCGCCGGCCACTTGGGGATTGGCTATCGGTTTCATTTTCATATTGGTTTCTTGGACGTGAAAAGGCTCTCTTGCTTGTCCAAGGCAGGAGAGCACGCAGTTAGCTTCCTAACTGAGCCTATGGGCGCCGCCGTTGGTGTGCAAGACACTCTTCCGCCGCCGCCCTAGAACCAACATCCCGCGTTGATGCCGGTTGTACTACCTAGGCCTCGATAAGACATACGCGCCTAATAGCCCTAAAAGTAGCCCCCCTGTGATGGGTATACCGCCATCTGTCGGTCGCCAGAGCCTCGTTCGTTTAAAGCAGGGTGCACCACGTGCAGGTGAGGTTGGCTTGGAGTTTCCCCCCATTTGACTCCCTTGCACCCCTTATTATTCTTATTATTATGAGGATCTTCGGTGAGATGAGCGGAATAGCTCCTCAAAATCCAGTGAATTGCTCACTTTTGGATTTCTACCAGTGGAATCAGCCCTTTACCTACTAGGTAGCGATTGATGGAGCACCTAGGTTGTTAATATTGGTTTTGTAATGGAGTGACTAGATGGCGCTGATGAGCACCGCTAGAAAGAAGGATAAAAAAAAAGAAGAGTGCTCCAACTGAGAAGAGGTCTACAACTCACAGAGTAGTAGTAGTAGTAATACGAATTATACTTTACAAAAACAAAACATTCGTAGATGTAGATAGGTAAATGTTATAAATCCTGTGCCGCTATTATCTTATTCCGTATATAAACTTAGCGTATATAAACTTATAGGTGGGAAAACAACTTATTTAAACTTATAGGTGAGAAAATAGCTTAATAGAGATACAAACCAGAAATTATCCTCGAATCGCGTGATTTTAAGGTGTACTGGGATAGGACCATAATAACAGGCCTGCAGGTCGACCGCGGATAAGCGATCGTTATGGTTTTATTTACGTTTACGTTTACCATTGACGATTACTGTCGAATAAAAATTGGTACCGCGATGAGTAATCGCATTGTAATGGTTTATTGAACGAATGAATAGTTTTATATAATTTTATATATTTTTAATAGTTTAATATAAAACACAATCAATGTGTATATTCAAAGTATTAACTTGATAGTATGTAGCATAAAAAGTTGCTCATTAGTCACCGTTTTCAACAATTACCATTACGATCGTTTTCAAAGCCGCGAAGGCGTTCGCGGTACCCTTTTTTTATAACAACTGTCATTTCGTAGGAAATCATTCGTTCAATAGTTTTCCACCAAAAGTTTTATTCGTAATCGTTTTTGAATGGTAAACGCGATAGTTTGGCGGTACTAAATTAATGGTTTATTGTTTTAAAATGTCAAATTGAAAACGTTTACGTTAACTTTGCGTATCCGCGGTCGCCGTGCTGATAGTACACTACAATAGACCGGACATCATGCTACATGTCAAGAAAAATGAGACTATTTAGACAAGTTTAGGTTTCTATTGAAATTAAATCTCAACATTTAGCTAAAACTGTAAAAACGATACCCATCGTAATTTCATCGACAGGCTTTATTTGTTGTTCACTTTTCACGAGCATAGAGGTTTTATATATTCACAAACATAGCTTTATACTGCTGCAGGAAGCAGTAATTTTACGTAGAGGACAAGCCCGCAAATACGGTTTTAACATCTCGGAGAAGAGAAAATAATAATAATAATTATAATTCTACATCTAGAACATATAACTGCCGAAACCATTTTTTGTCTAAGGTTCAGCCACGAGTCAACTGGTATCTAAAGTGAAACCTTGAAATTGGAACTGAAGCTATATTTAACGTTTGGATTGAAGCATGTTGAGGAAAACGGCGGCATGTCCTGGAAGCTACTAAATTCTGGGTCATGTAACTTATAACAACCCAGACTTAACTAGCGCGCCGGCCGGCGCGGAGTGGAGGAAGATGGCCCGTATTTACTATACTCACAAAGTCTGACTCCGAGTCCTGGTGTCGGAGCGTATTAGGCTGATAATTACCATGATCGACAAATGTTGATCGAAAAATATATATAAGAGAATAATTAATAATAACAACCAATGTAACACAATGCGCTTATGTGCAGTGCAGATGCTTCTAAGACTTCACATCATCAGCCCGAAGAAGTCCATTGCTGAACATGGGCCACAAGCTTCCATAAAATGGAGGGTTTTTACCATAATCGCCCGTTTGGTAGGCGGCGTGGTGATTGCAGTAGATGTTGATACCTACACAGGACCTGCTGCTGCCCGTTTCCTGAACTCGCTTTGTTGGTTCTCATACCACCCGCCGAATGAGAAGGGGTCCACGTATTATTAAGCTAGCTCACACGGCGGATTAGGCTGAGTCCACATGGCGGGCCCTAACACTTAGATACAACTGTAAAACCTGTAGCGTGATAAATAAGTAACATGTTCTTTGATGTTTTAGAGAGATGTTATGTCGTGATGGATTGCTAATGAAAAAATATGGGTTGCCCGGAAAAGATGTTGGTGCTCGCCGATGTGAAAACGATGCATTGGTGGCATGCGCCCAAAAGCACACTGCCTGTAGCCGGGAACGAAGGAATCTATTCCAAGGTGTCATATAAAAATCTGGGTAAAGAAGCGGACATTCAGGATCAATGATGGAGTTATAATAATGGATGGTGTTACAGTATGATGGTGACTAAGCTCAGGACCTTGACTCTTTATGGAGACGTTATTTGGGTGGCAGTGTGGCAATACAAACTTAACAATGATATAAAGATGGTGGAGTAATAATGAAATACCAAACTGCGTGTGATGATGTTGAAAATGATGGATACAAGCTTGCTGCCTGAGGCTATGACAGTGAATCGGCTTTTAGGGGTCGTTGCTGGGCGGCAGTCTAAATTCAAGCCAAGGAGTTATAAAGGCAATCAAATGACATAGTGATGTGACACTATGAAAGGTGAAGAGCTAAGTTGGGCTCGCAAGTCTATCTGGTTGGCAGTGTCTTTCAATTCAAGATAAGGAGTTATGAGATCAAATGACATTGTAATGTGACATTAAGAAAGTTGAAGAGCTAAGATGGGTTCGAAAGTGAAAATATTGTACTAGCTTAAAAGCTAATAAAAACACGCCTGCCCTCCCAAAAATAAACTTATGCCATTAAATTACACATTATTGGAATGTGCTTATGGAGGCCTTCAATTTGATACCCATATTGTAAAATTCCAAGGAAAAAAAGATTATTTTGCAATTGAAAATGAAAAAAAATATGGAAAAAAATATAGCCTATGTTGCATCTCGGGGGATGTAAGGATTCTAACGATACCCCATACTTCTAAATCTGTTCAGGCATTTCAATGTTATGGTGGAATAAAGAAACTCGCATACAAACATACATGAATGCTAAAAACATAACACTCTTTGTTTTGGGCAGTCGTGTAAAAAGCTAGGGTGAGCTCAAAAGTTGATAATTGAAGAGCTAAGGTAGGCTCGGAAGATGAAAATTTAAGAGCTAAGGTGGGCTCGAAAGATGAAAATTGATGAGCTAAGGTGGGCTCAAAAGATGTGGTGATGAGGAAAATCAGGGCAGTGAATTCATTTTTAAAGTGATATAATGCCACTTATTTAGTAACAAAACATTTCTTAATGTTTCTATTTGTTGTAGATTGATATTCAGCCCAACATTTCGCGAATGAGGTCATTCTTGCCTGACGGATGGCCGGAAGGACCAGGAGAGTGTTGCCTGCAGCTGACTGATGACCATGCAGGAGGAAGGAGTGCGTTGCCTGCTGCTGACTGACGACCATTCAGGAGGAAGGAGTGCGTTGCCTGCTCCTGACTGACGACCATGCAGGAGGAAGGAATGCGTTGCCTGTTGCTGACTGATGACCATGCAGGAGGAACGAGTGCGATTCCTGTTGCTGACTGACGACCATGCAGGAAGAAAGAATGCATTGCGTGCTGCTGACTGATGATCATGCTAGAGGAAGGAGTGCGTTGCCTGCTACTGACTGACGACCATGCAGGAGGTAGGGGTACGTTTCCTGCTGCTGACTGACGACCATGCAGGAAGAAGAAATGCGTTGCCTGCTGCTGACTGATGACCATGCGGTAGGAAGGAGTGCGTTGCATGCTGTTGACTTGAGACCATGAGAAAAAGGAATGAGTTGCTTGATGACGACAGCAAAGCAACAGAGCAGACAGATTTTCAAAGTCAAGGATGGCTGAACGACCAAGATCGTAGCAACCTGTTTGTTGATAATAGTCCAAAGCGCCAAGCGATTGCTTGATCTGAGAGATGACTCTCAGTTAAGATATAAAAATAAGTGCAAAAATCTGAAATCTGAATCTGAAAGTGAATCGACAAATGAAAGAGCAGCTCTTGTATACTATGGGAAGACCGGCCTAGCCAATAGGTTTTTGTATCAGGACTGCACACAGTCTGGTGGTCCTCGTCGCACTAGATTGTCCCCACTTTACACTGGACACGGACACAGAACGCAACATTACTAGTTTCAGAAAATAACAACCAGATTCATAGCTGAGTATCTTACCGCCAATAGAATATCTGAGGACAGACATTGTGTCAGAATGGCCGAATGTTAGCTACTTAACCCTTTTGTTAGTGGAATCTGTACGATCTTTATATTCTGTGACGAGGATTTGGGTTTTGCCGCGCTTTTGGCGCTGTCATGGACTGATTTGTCTATGGTGGCCGATGGAAGGAGGAGTGAGATTTGGGTTGAATTATAAAAGAAAAGGTGTATTATTATATTAAGGATGAAAGGAAGTTGTACATACGATAATAAGGTGTATTTGAATATAGCAGTATTGTGGAAGTTGGGTTTTCTTAGCCTAGGTCGTCCCACTACAAGACAAAGGCCTCCCTCCCGCTTTTCCAGATTTCACGGTTTTTTTGCGACACTAGTCCAGTCTTTCATGAATGAGTCAAGGTCATCCCGCCATCTTCGTCGATGCCTGCCACGAGGCCGTCGGCCGTTGTTAGGGGTCCATTGAGTTGTTATATTAGCGGGATTACTCGTATTTCCGGGATGATTTTAAATAGCGAATCATTCAGAGTAAAACATGCGGGAAATAATAGATTATGCGGGAATATAATAAATATAGCATAAATATAATATAAATGCGATTATAACTTAAATCTTATAATAATGCGAGCGAAAATTTTAATTATTGCGACGGAAGAGGACACAGTTTCAGCACTGGACGCTTAAATGTTCCAGCAGTAGTACGCACTGATGCAACACGCGTGATTCCATCTTTGCCCGGGAATACTTGCTCAATAATGCCTGTAGGCCAGCGAAGCGGCGGCGTATTATCTTGGTGAATGAGAACGAAGAGTACCGGGTTGAATTGGGACATCAGGAGTATTCCATTTTTGTCTCAATTGGCGTGTGCAAATATTCTATGTGCCTCTACGTTGTCTGGATAAGTTACGAGCAGAGATGATGCAATACCGTTGTCTCTGTAAAGACAAGAGAAGTTGCGAACCGGTATGGCAGAGTGATGATAGTCTTCAATTATTAAATCTACCATGTGATCACGGCGTGGAAGTAGGATTGGATGGCGACTTTCGTATGGTCAGTGTCAGCACTAGCTAACCTGTCGCCAACGCGAAGTAATCCACTGTCATTATCTACGAACGGATCAAGCTTTCTTAAAGCGGACGAAAATAAGTTACCTTTTCTTATGTTTTTAATCTCATCAGCAAAGTATTTGCAAATTGCGCAGAAGCACAATTTCAGCGGCTTCTAGATCCGAAGTTTGAATAAAAGGCACGCGCGGTAGCTGTTTTATAAAGCATAAGACGTAGACAGTAATGCGTACCAGTTATTCCACTATAAAAAATTAGACTCGCACTTAGTGCAAAGTTTTGAATTGTCTGTTCGCGATAAAGACATACGCTCTAGCTTCCGTACCGAAAATCTCACATACTTTCGCTATTACAGAAAATAACAAATATAATGTAAACAAACCCGCATGTATTTTCTGTAAAACTTCGCAACACATTCATTTAGATGAATGAATGCACGGCATTCATTCATCTAAATGCATCATTCATCAAACGGCCCGTGAAAGAATGCTTTTATTATATTAAAGATAACAAACTGTTCATTCATTGTTTTAGTGCAAAACATAATACGCTTAATTGTAAATCGCATAACTCCTGTAGGTAAAGTGTGTGATAAAAAACACCATTCAATTCTTCGTATTGATAATAATAATAATTGTCAATCGTCGCACGCGCCCGAGCGCCCACGTTAACAGAATAGGCGCCCTGCAACCGGTTTTTTTTCCGGCCGCTGGCAGTGATAAGTTGATAACGCAACCGACAAGCATCGCCAAGACTAAGGAATAAGCAAAAAGGTCACCACCACACGCAAACGCTTGGAGTGACAACACGGCCACTTGCCTTAAAAATACCTGTGAAATTACTGCCGCCTGCTTTGATACCGGCGTAAAATCACAAGACGCGTCCGCTTCGCGAGCTTTTAACGCTGACGTTGATACACTCCGTTCTCGTATTACGCATTATACGAGTAATGCCCGCCAATTATCTGATGATGAACGCGAACGCTTCCCTCTCGCTGCAAAGGTCGCCCCTCATGAACTTTACATGGACGACTTGACAACCTCAGTATAAACGGCTGAGGACGGGATTCGTTTAGCGGACGAACTAATCGCTCTATTTAAAGACGGTGGATTTGACTTGATAAAGTGGGCAAGTAACGCGCCTGAACTTATCGCTCATTTACCGGAGTCACATCGCGCGTCTATTCAGTTCACTGATGATAGTGACACGCTAAAGGTGTGAGGTTTAAAGTGGATACCTGTTACCGATACTTTCACGTTTGCTACGTCCGCTACATCAAATGTGAACACCAAACGCTCGACACTTTCGACCATCGTTCGCTTATTCGACGTGTTGGGTTTGGTCGCACCTGTGCTCCTGTATGCAAAGCTCTTATTGCAAGAGCTCTGGCTCGCAAAGACAGGCTGGGATCAGGAACCACCTGCAAGCATCACTACACGCTTCATAGATTTTAAAAATGAAGTACCGTTGCTGTCAAAGCTGCAGATACCGCGTCACTTAGGCATCGCTGCTGGCTGTGAAGTACACCTAATCGCATTCGCAGACGCAAGCATGAAGGCATTTGGCTGCGTAATTTATCTTCACGTGACACATCCTAACCGTGACATATGCGCCAATTCCAAAGTCACTCCACTAAAAACTATATCGCTAGCAAGCCTTGAACTTTGTGCTGCGCTACTTCTCGCTAAACTTGTAAAACAGGTTCATACTGTGTTTGATGACCGCTATCCTATTAAGGATATATTCGCATTCTCCGATTCCACGATCGCTCTGTCCTGGATTCATTCATCACAGCACTTATTCGTTGCCAACCGCGTATCTAAGATACTTAAATTGAAATTTTATCTCCTGACCGCTTCTTTCACATAAACGGAATTCAAAATTCCAGTGATTGCATTTCCAGAGGCTTATTGCCTTCTCAATTAATTGATCACCCGCTTTGGTGGCACGGTCCGTCTTGGATGTGTCATCCAATCGCCGAATGGCCAATCGTGCCGTTTGACCCATCCTGCTTTGAAGGTGTTACACCTGAGGCTAAGCCCTCCGTTACACTGACCGCTATATCTAACGTAGATGTTTGGCCTCTTCGTGAGCTTGCTCTCCGCGTTTCATCGTGGAATAACTGGTACGCATTACTGTCTACGTCTTACGCTTTATAAAACAGCTACCGCGCGTGCCTTTTATTCAAACTTCGGATCTAGAAGCCGCTGAAATTGTGCTTCTGCGCAATTTACAAAGCAAATACTTTGCTGATGAGATTAAAAACATAAGAAAAGGTAACTTATTTTCGTCCGCTTTAAGAAAGCTTGATCCGTTCGTAGATAATGACAGTGGATTACTTCGCGTTGGCGACAGGTTAGCTAGTGCTGACTTACCATACGAAAGTCGCCATCCAATCCTACTTCCACGCCGTGATCACATGGTAGATTTAATAATTGAAGACTATCATCACTCTGCCATACCGGTTCTCAACTTCTCTTGTCTTTACAGAGACAACGGTATTGCATCATCTCTGCTCGTAACTTATCCAGACAACGTAGAGGCACATAGAATATTTGCACACGCCAATTGAGACAAAAATGGAATACTCCTACAAAAAACTAAAACAAGTGCCAGAATTTCAAGCACCACGGTAGTAGCTCAGTGTTGCAAACTTCGATATAAACTACTCTCGCTCATGGTCCTAATAATATAAAAAACTAAAACAAGTGCCAGAATTTCAAGCACCACGGTAGTAGCTCAGTGTTGCAAACTTCGATATAAACTACTCTCGCTCATGGTCCTAATAATATAAAAAACTAAAACAAGTGCCAGAATTTCAAGCACCACGGTAGTAGCTCAGTGTTGCAAACTTCGATATAAACTACTCTCGCTCATGGTCCTAATAATATAAAAAACTAAAACAAGTGCCAGAATTTCAAGCACCACGGTAGTAGCTCAGTGTTGCAAACTTCGATATAAACTACTCTCGCTCATGGGCCCTAACAATACAAAAAACTAAAACAAGTGCCAGAATTTCAAGCACCACGGTAGTAGCTCAGTGTTGCAAACTTCGATATAAACTACTCTCGCTCATGGTCCTAATAATATAAAAAACTAAAACAAGTGCCAGAATTTCAAGCACCACGGTAGTAGCTCAGTGTTGCAAACTTCGATATAAACTACTCTCGCTCATGGTCCTAATAATATAAAAAACTAAAACAAGTGCCAGAATTTCAAGCACCACGGTAGTAGCTCAGTGTTGCAAACTTTGATATAAACTACTCTCGCTCATGGGCCCTAACAATATAAAAAACTAAAACAAGTGCCAGAATTTCAAGCACCACGGTAGTAGCTCAGTGTTGCAAACTTTGATATAAACTACTCTCGCTCATGGTCCTAATAATATAAAAAACTAAAACAAGTGCCAGAATTTCAAGCACCACGGTAGTAGCTCAGTGTTGCAAACTTCGATATAAACTACTCTCGCTCAGGGTCCTAATAATATAAAAAACTAAAACAAGTGCCAGAATTTCAAGCACCACGGTAGTAGCTCAGTGTTGCAAACTTCGATATAAACTACTCTCGCTCAGGGTCCTAATAATATAAAAAACTAAAACAAGTGCCAGAATTTCAAGCACCACGGTAGTAGCTCAGTGTTGCAAACTTCGATATAAACTACTCTCGCTCAGGGTCCTAATAATATAAAAAACTAAAACAAGTGCCAGAATTTCAAGCACCACGGTAGTAGCTCAGTGTTGCAAACTTCGATATAAACTACTCTCGCTCAGGGTCCTAATAATATAAAAAACTAAAACAAGTGCCAGAATTTCAAGCACCACGGTAGTAGCTCAGTGTTGCAAACTTCTATATAAACTACACTCGCTCATGGGTCCTAACAATATAAAAAACTAAAACAAGTGCCAGAATTTCAAGCACCACGGTAGTAGCTCAGTGTTGCAAACTTCGATATAAACTACTCTCGCTCATGGGTCCTAACATTATAAAAAACTAAAACAAGTGCCAGAATTTCAAGCACCACGGTAGTAGCTCAGTGTTGCAAACTTCGATATAAACTACTCTCGCTCATGGGCCCTAACAATATAAAAAACTAAAACAAGTGCCAAAATTTCAAGCACCACGGTAGTAGCTCAGTGTTGCAAACTTCGATATAAACTACTCTCGCTCATGGGCCCTAACAATATAAAAAACTAAAACAAGTGCCAGAATTTCAAGCACCACGGTAGTAGCTCAGTGTTGCAAACTTCGATATAAACTACTCTCGCTCATGGGTCCTAACATTATAAAAAACTAAAACAAGTGCCAGAATTTCAAGCACCACGGTAGTAGCTCAGTGTTGCAAACTTCGATATAAACTACTCTCGCTCATGGGCCCTAACAATATAAAAAACTAAAACAAGTGCCAGAATTTCAAGCACCACGGTAGTAGCTCAGTGTTGCAAACTTCGATATAAACTACTCTCGCTCATGGGCCCTAACAATATAAAAAACTAAAACAAGTGCCAGAATTTCAAGCACCACGGTAGTAGCTCAGTGTTGCAAACTTCGATATAAACTACTCTCGCTCATGGGTCCTAACAATATAAAAAACTAAAACAAGTGCCAGAATTTCAAGCACCACGGTAGTAGCTCAGTGTTGCAAACTTCGATATAAACTACTCTCGCTCATGGGCCCTAACAATATAAAAAACTAAAACAAGTGCCAGAATTTCAAGCACCACGGTAGTAGCTCAGTGTTGCAAACTTCGATGTAAACTACTCTCGCTCATGGGTCCTAACAATATAAAAAACTAAAACAAGTGCCAGAATTTCAAGCACCACGGTAGTAGCTCAGTGTTGCAAACTTCGATATAAACTACTCTCGCTCATGGGTCCTAACATTATAAAAAACTAAAACAAGTGCCAGAATTTCAAGCACCACGGTAGTAGCTCAGTGTTGCAAACTTCGATATAAACTACTCTCGCTCATGGGCCCTAACAATATAAAAAACTAAAACAAGTGCCAGAATTTCAAGCACCACGGTAGTAGCTCAGTGTTGCAAACTTCGATATAAACTACTCTCGCTCATGGGTCCTAACATTATAAAAAACTAAAACAAGTGCCAGAATTTCAAGCACCACGGTAGTAGCTCAGTGTTGCAAACTTCGATATAAACTACTCTCGCTCATGGGCCCTAACAATATAAAAAACTAAAACAAGTGCCAGAATTTCAAGCACCACGGTAGTAGCTCAGTGTTGCAAACTTCGATATAAACTACTCTCGCTCATGGGCCCTAACAATATAAAAAACTAAAACAAGTGCCAGAATTTCAAGCACCACGGTAGTAGCTCAGTGTTGCAAACTTCGATATAAACTACTCTCGCTCATGGGTCCTAACATTATAAAAAACTAAAACAAGTGCCAGAATTTCAAGCACCACGGTAGTAGCTCAGTGTTGCAAACTTCGATATAAACTACTCTCGCTCATGGGCCCTAACAATATAAAAAACTAAAACAAGTGCCAGAATTTCAAGCACCACGGTAGTAGCTCAGTGTTGCAAACTTCGATATAAACTACTCTCGCTCATGGGCCCTAACAATATAAAAAACTAAAACAAGTGCCAGAATTTCAAGCACCACGGTAGTAGCTCAGTGTTGCAAACTTCGATATAAACTACTCTCGCTCATGGGTCCTAACAATATAAAAAACTAAAACAAGTGCCAGAATTTCAAGCACCACGGTAGTAGCTCAGTGTTGCAAACTTCGATATAAACTACTCTCGCTCATGGGCCCTAACAATATAAAAAACTAAAACAAGTGCCAGAATTTCAAGCACCACGGTAGTAGCTCAGTGTTGCAAACTTCGATGTAAACTACTCTCGCTCATGGGTCCTAACAATATAAAAAACTAAAACAAGTGCCAGAATTTCAAGCACCACGGTAGTAGCTCAGTGTTGCAAACTTCGATATAAACTACTCTCGCTCATGGGTCCTAACATTATAAAAAACTAAAACAAGTGCCAGAATTTCAAGCACCACGGTAGTAGCTCAGTGTTGCAAACTTCGATATAAACTACTCTCGCTCATGGGCCCTAACAATATAAAAAACTAAAACAAGTGCCAAAATTTCAAGCACCACGGTAGTAGCTCAGTGTTGCAAACTTCGATATAAACTACTCTCGCTCATGGGCCCTAACAATATAAAAAACTAAAACAAGTGCCAGAATTTCAAGCACCACGGTAGTAGCTCAGTGTTGCAAACTTCGATATAAACTACTCTCGCTCATGGGTCCTAACATTATAAAAAACTAAAACAAGTGCCAGAATTTCAAGCACCACGGTAGTAGCTCAGTGTTGCAAACTTCGATATAAACTACTCTCGCTCATGGGCCCTAACAATATAAAAAACTAAAACAAGTGCCAGAATTTCAAGCACCACGGTAGTAGCTCAGTGTTGCAAACTTCGATATAAACTACTCTCGCTCATGGGCCCTAACAATATAAAAAACTAAAACAAGTGCCAGAATTTCAAGCACCACGGTAGTAGCTCAGTGTTGCAAACTTCGATATAAACTACTCTCGCTCATGGGTCCTAACAATATAAAAAACTAAAACAAGGGCCAGAATTTCAAGCACCACGGTAGTAGCTCAGTGTTGCAAACTTCGATATAAACTACTCTCGCTCATGGGTCCTAACAATATAAAAAACTAAAACAAGTGCCAGAATTTCAAGCACCACGGTAGTAGCTCAGTGTTGCAAACTTCGATATAAACTACTCTCGCTCATGGGTCCTAACAATATAAAAAACTAAAACAAGTGCCAGAATTTCAATCACCACGGTAGTAGCTCAGTGTTGCAAACTTCGATATAAACTACTCTCGCTCATGGGTCCTAACAATATAAAAAACTAAACCAAGTGCCAGAATTTCAAGCACCACGGTAGTAGCTCAGTGTTGCAAACTTCGATATAAACTACTCTCGCTCATGGGTCCTAACAATATAAAAAACTAAAACAAGTGCCAGAATTTCAAGCACCACGGTAGTAGCTCAGTGTTGCAAATTTCGATATAAACTACTCTCGCTCATGGGTCCTAACAATATAAAAAACTAAAACAAGTGCCAGAATTTCAATCACCACGGTAGTAGCTCAGTGTTGCAAACTTCGATATAAACTACTCTCGCTCATGGTCCTAACAATATAAAAAACTAAAACAAGTGCCAGAATTTCAATCACCACGTTAGTAGCTCAGTGTTGCAAACTTCGATATAAACTACTCTCGCTCATGGGTCCTAACAATATAAAAAACTAAAACAAGTGCCAGAATTTCAAGCACCACGGTAGTAGCTCAGTGTTGCAAACTTCGATATAAACTACTCTCGCTCATGGGTCCTAACAATATAAAAAACTAAAACAAGTGCCAGAATTTCAAGCACCACGGTAGTAGCTCAGTGTTGCAAACTTCGATATAAACTACTCTCGCTCATGGTCCTAACAATATAAAAAACTAAAACAAGTGCCAGAATTTCAATCACCACGGTAGTAGCTCAGTGTTGCAAACTTCGATATAAACTACTCTCGCTCATGGGTCCTAAAAATATAAAAAACTAAAACAAGTGCCAGAATTTCAAGCACCACGGTAGTAGCTCAGTGTTGCAAACTTCGATATAAACTACTCTCGCTCATGGGTCCTAACAATATAAAAAACTAAAACAAGTGCCAGAATTTCAAGCACCACGGTAGTAGCTCAGTGTTGCAAACTTCGATATAAACTACTCTCGCTCATGGGTCCTAACAATATAAAAAACTAAAACAAGTGCCAGAATTTCAAGCACCACGGTAGTAGCTCAGTGTTGCAAACTTCGATATAAACTACTCTCGCTCATGGGCCCTAACAATATAAAAAACTAAAACAAGGGCCAGAATTTCAAGCACCACGGTAGTAGCTCAGTGTTGCAAACTTCGATATAAACTACTCTCGCTCATGGGTCCTAACAATATAAAAAACTAAAACAAGTGCCAGAATTTCAATCACCACGGTAGTAGCTCAGTGTTGCAAACTTCGATATAAACTACTCTCGCTCATGGGTCCTAACAATATAAAAAACTAAAACAAGTGCCAGAATTTCAATCACCACGGTAGTAGCTCAGTGTTGCAAACTTCGATATAAACTACTCTCGCTCATGGGTCCTAACAATATAAAAAACTAAAACAAGTGCCAGAATTTCAATCACCACGGTAGTAGCTCAGTGTTGCAAACTTCGATATAAACTACTCTCGCTCATGGGTCCTACCAATATAAAAAACTAAAACAAGTGCCAGAATTTCAATCACCACGGTAGTAGCTCAGTGTTGCAAATTTCGATATAAACTACTCTCGCTCATGGGTCCTAACAATATAAAAAACTAAAACAAGTGCCAGAATTTCAATCACCACGGTAGTAGCTCAGTGTTGCAAACTTCGATATAAACTACTCTCGCTCATGGGTCCTAACAATATAAAAAACTAAAACAAGTGCCAGAATTTCAAGCACCACGGTAGTAGCTCAGTGTTGCAAACTTCGATATAAACTACTCTCGCTCATGGGCCCTAACAATATAAAAAACTAAAACAAGTGCCAGAATTTCAAGCACCACGGTAGTAGCTCAGTGTTGCAAACTTCGATATAAACTACTCTCGCTCATGGGTCCTAACAATATAAAAAACTAAAACAAGGGCCAGAATTTCAAGCACCACGGTAGTAGCTCAGTGTTGCAAACTTCGATATAAACTACTCTCGCTCATGGGTCCTAACAATATAAAAACTAAAACAAGGGCCAGAATTTCAAGCACCACGGTAGTAGCTCAGTGTTGCAAACTTCGATATAAACTACTCTCGCTCATGGGTCCTAACAATATAAAAAACTAAAACAAGGGCCAGAATTTCAAGCACCACGGTAGTAGCTCAGTGTTGCAAACTTCGATATAAACTACTCTCGCTCATGGGTCCTAACAATATAAAAAACTAAAACAAGTGCCAGAATTTCAAGCACCACGGTAGTAGCTCAGTGTTGCAAACTTCGATATAAACTACTCTCGCTCATGGGTCCTAACAATATAAAAAACTAAAACAAGGGCCAGAATTTCAAGCACCACGGTAGTAGCTCAGTGTTGCAAACTTCGATATAAACTACTCTCGCTCATGGGTCCTAACAATATAAAAAACTAAAACAAGGGCCAGAATTTCAAGCACCACGGTAGTAGCTCAGTGTTGCAAACTTCGATATAAACTACTCTCGCTCATGGGTCCTAACAATATAAAAAACTAAAACAAGGGCCAGAATTTCAAGCACCACGGTAGTAGCTCAGTGTTGCAAACTTCGATATAAACTACTCTCGCTCATGGGTCCTAACAATATAAAAAACTAAAACAAGGGCCAGAATTTCAAGCACCACGGTAGTAGCTCAGTGTTGCAAACTTCCATATAAACTACTCTCGCTCATGGGTCCTAACAATATAAAAAACTAAAACAAGGGCCAGAATTTCAAGCACCACGGTAGTAGCTCAGTGTTGCAAACTTCGATATAAACTACTCTCGCTCATGGTCCTAATAATATAAAAAACTAAAACAAGTGCCAGAATTTCAAGCACCACGGTAGTAGCTCAGTGTTGCAAACTTCGATATAAACTACTCTCGCTCATGGGCCCTAACAATACAAAAAACTAAAACAAGTGCCAGAATTTCAAGCACCACGGTAGTAGCTCAGTGTTGCAAACTTCGATATAAACTACTCTCGCTCATGGTCCTAATAATATAAAAAACTAAAACAAGTGCCAGAATTTCAAGCACCACGGTAGTAGCTCAGTGTTGCAAACTTCGATATAAACTACTCTCGCTCATGGTCCTAATAATATAAAAAACTAAAACAAGTGCCAGAATTTCAAGCACCACGGTAGTAGCTCAGTGTTGCAAACTTTGATATAAACTACTCTCGCTCATGGGCCCTAACAATATAAAAAACTAAAACAAGTGCCAGAATTTCAAGCACCACGGTAGTAGCTCAGTGTTGCAAACTTTGATATAAACTACTCTCGCTCATGGTCCTAATAATATAAAAAACTAAAACAAGTGCCAGAATTTCAAGCACCACGGTAGTAGCTCAGTGTTGCAAACTTCGATATAAACTACTCTCGCTCAGGGTCCTAATAATATAAAAAACTAAAACAAGTGCCAGAATTTCAAGCACCACGGTAGTAGCTCAGTGTTGCAAACTTCGATATAAACTACTCTCGCTCAGGGTCCTAATAATATAAAAAACTAAAACAAGTGCCAGAATTTCAAGCACCACGGTAGTAGCTCAGTGTTGCAAACTTCGATATAAACTACTCTCGCTCAGGGTCCTAATAATATAAAAAACTAAAACAAGTGCCAGAATTTCAAGCACCACGGTAGTAGCTCAGTGTTGCAAACTTCGATATAAACTACTCTCGCTCAGGGTCCTAATAATATAAAAAACTAAAACAAGTGCCAGAATTTCAAGCACCACGGTAGTAGCTCAGTGTTGCAAACTTCTATATAAACTACACTCGCTCATGGGTCCTAACAATATAAAAAACTAAAACAAGTGCCAGAATTTCAAGCACCACGGTAGTAGCTCAGTGTTGCAAACTTCGATATAAACTACTCTCGCTCATGGGTCCTAACATTATAAAAAACTAAAACAAGGGCCAGAATTTCAAGCACCACGGTAGTAGCTCAGTGTTGCAAACTTCGATATAAACTACTCTCGCTCATGGGCCCTAACAATATAAAAAACTAAAACAAGTGCCAAAATTTCAAGCACCACGGTAGTAGCTCAGTGTTGCAAACTTCGATATAAACTACTCTCGCTCATGGGCCCTAACAATATAAAAAACTAAAACAAGTGCCAGAATTTCAAGCACCACGGTAGTAGCTCAGTGTTGCAAACTTCGATATAAACTACTCTCGCTCATGGGTCCTAACATTATAAAAAACTAAAACAAGTGCCAGAATTTCAAGCACCACGGTAGTAGCTCAGTGTTGCAAACTTCGATATAAACTACTCTCGCTCATGGGCCCTAACAATATAAAAAACTAAAACAAGTGCCAGAATTTCAAGCACCACGGTAGTAGCTCAGTGTTGCAAACTTCGATATAAACTACTCTCGCTCATGGGCCCTAACAATATAAAAAACTAAAACAAGTGCCAGAATTTCAAGCACCACGGTAGTAGCTCAGTGTTGCAAACTTCGATATAAACTACTCTCGCTCATGGGTCCTAACAATATAAAAAACTAAAACAAGTGCCAGAATTTCAAGCACCACGGTAGTAGCTCAGTGTTGCAAACTTCGATATAAACTACTCTCGCTCATGGGCCCTAACAATATAAAAAACTAAAACAAGTGCCAGAATTTCAAGCACCACGGTAGTAGCTCAGTGTTGCAAACTTCGATGTAAACTACTCTCGCTCATGGGTCCTAACAATATAAAAAACTAAAACAAGGGCCAGAATTTCAAGCACCACGGTAGTAGCTCAGTGTTGCAAACTTCGATATAAACTACTCTCGCTCATGGGTCCTAACAATATAAAAAACTAAAACAAGGGCCAGAATTTCAAGCACCACGGTAGTAGCTCAGTGTTGCAAACTTCCATATAAACTACTCTCGCTCATGGGTCCTAACAATATAAAAAACTAAAACAAGGGCCAGAATTTCAAGCACCACGGTAGTAGCTCAGTGTTGCAAACTTCGATATAAACTACTCTCGCTCATGGTCCTAATAATATAAAAAACTAAAACAAGTGCCAGAATTTCAAGCACCACGGTAGTAGCTCAGTGTTGCAAACTTCGATATAAACTACTCTCGCTCATGGGCCCTAACAATACAAAAAACTAAAACAAGTGCCAGAATTTCAAGCACCACGGTAGTAGCTCAGTGTTGCAAACTTCGATATAAACTACTCTCGCTCATGGTCCTAATAATATAAAAAACTAAAACAAGTGCCAGAATTTCAAGCACCACGGTAGTAGCTCAGTGTTGCAAACTTCGATATAAACTACTCTCGCTCATGGTCCTAATAATATAAAAAACTAAAACAAGTGCCAGAATTTCAAGCACCACGGTAGTAGCTCAGTGTTGCAAACTTTGATATAAACTACTCTCGCTCATGGGCCCTAACAATATAAAAAACTAAAACAAGTGCCAGAATTTCAAGCACCACGGTAGTAGCTCAGTGTTGCAAACTTTGATATAAACTACTCTCGCTCATGGTCCTAATAATATAAAAAACTAAAACAAGTGCCAGAATTTCAAGCACCACGGTAGTAGCTCAGTGTTGCAAACTTCGATATAAACTACTCTCGCTCAGGGTCCTAATAATATAAAAAACTAAAACAAGTGCCAGAATTTCAAGCACCACGGTAGTAGCTCAGTGTTGCAAACTTCGATATAAACTACTCTCGCTCAGGGTCCTAATAATATAAAAAACTAAAACAAGTGCCAGAATTTCAAGCACCACGGTAGTAGCTCAGTGTTGCAAACTTCGATATAAACTACTCTCGCTCAGGGTCCTAATAATATAAAAAACTAAAACAAGTGCCAGAATTTCAAGCACCACGGTAGTAGCTCAGTGTTGCAAACTTCGATATAAACTACTCTCGCTCAGGGTCCTAATAATATAAAAAACTAAAACAAGTGCCAGAATTTCAAGCACCACGGTAGTAGCTCAGTGTTGCAAACTTCTATATAAACTACACTCGCTCATGGGTCCTAACAATATAAAAAACTAAAACAAGTGCCAGAATTTCAAGCACCACGGTAGTAGCTCAGTGTTGCAAACTTCGATATAAACTACTCTCGCTCATGGGTCCTAACATTATAAAAAACTAAAACAAGGGCCAGAATTTCAAGCACCACGGTAGTAGCTCAGTGTTGCAAACTTCGATATAAACTACTCTCGCTCATGGGCCCTAACAATATAAAAAACTAAAACAAGTGCCAAAATTTCAAGCACCACGGTAGTAGCTCAGTGTTGCAAACTTCGATATAAACTACTCTCGCTCATGGGCCCTAACAATATAAAAAACTAAAACAAGTGCCAGAATTTCAAGCACCACGGTAGTAGCTCAGTGTTGCAAACTTCGATATAAACTACTCTCGCTCATGGGTCCTAACATTATAAAAAACTAAAACAAGTGCCAGAATTTCAAGCACCACGGTAGTAGCTCAGTGTTGCAAACTTCGATATAAACTACTCTCGCTCATGGGCCCTAACAATATAAAAAACTAAAACAAGTGCCAGAATTTCAAGCACCACGGTAGTAGCTCAGTGTTGCAAACTTCGATATAAACTACTCTCGCTCATGGGCCCTAACAATATAAAAAACTAAAACAAGTGCCAGAATTTCAAGCACCACGGTAGTAGCTCAGTGTTGCAAACTTCGATATAAACTACTCTCGCTCATGGGTCCTAACAATATAAAAAACTAAAACAAGTGCCAGAATTTCAAGCACCACGGTAGTAGCTCAGTGTTGCAAACTTCGATATAAACTACTCTCGCTCATGGGCCCTAACAATATAAAAAACTAAAACAAGTGCCAGAATTTCAAGCACCACGGTAGTAGCTCAGTGTTGCAAACTTCGATGTAAACTACTCTCGCTCATGGGTCCTAACAATATAAAAAACTAAAACAAGTGCCAGAATTTCAAGCACCACGGTAGTAGCTCAGTGTTGCAAACTTCGATATAAACTACTCTCGCTCATGGGTCCTAACATTATAAAAAACTAAAACAAGTGCCAGAATTTCAAGCACCACGGTAGTAGCTCAGTGTTGCAAACTTCGATATAAACTACTCTCGCTCATGGGCCCTAACAATATAAAAAACTAAAACAAGTGCCAGAATTTCAAGCACCACGGTAGTAGCTCAGTGTTGCAAACTTCGATATAAACTACTCTCGCTCATGGGTCCTAACATTATAAAAAACTAAAACAAGTGCCAGAATTTCAAGCACCACGGTAGTAGCTCAGTGTTGCAAACTTCGATATAAACTACTCTCGCTCATGGGCCCTAACAATATAAAAAACTAAAACAAGTGCCAGAATTTCAAGCACCACGGTAGTAGCTCAGTGTTGCAAACTTCGATATAAACTACTCTCGCTCATGGGTCCTAACATTATAAAAAACTAAAACAAGTGCCAGAATTTCAAGCACCACGGTAGTAGCTCAGTGTTGCAAACTTCGATATAAACTACTCTCGCTCATGGGCCCTAACAATATAAAAAACTAAAACAAGTGCCAGAATTTCAAGCACCACGGTAGTAGCTCAGTGTTGCAAACTTCGATATAAACTACTCTCGCTCATGGGCCCTAACAATATAAAAAACTAAAACAAGGGCCAGAATTTCAAGCACCACGGTAGTAGCTCAGTGTTGCAAACTTCGATATAAACTACTCTCGCTCATGGGTCCTAACAATATAAAAAACTAAAACAAGTGCCAGAATTTCAAGCACCACGGTAGTAGCTCAGTGTTGCAAACTTCGATATAAACTACTCTCGCTCATGGGCCCTAACAATATAAAAAACTAAAACAAGTGCCAGAATTTCAAGCACCACGGTAGTAGCTCAGTGTTGCAAACTTCGATGTAAACTACTCTCGCTCATGGGTCCTAACAATATAAAAAACTAAAACAAGTGCCAGAATTTCAAGCACCACGGTAGTAGCTCAGTGTTGCAAACTTCGATATAAACTACTCTCGCTCATGGGTCCTAACATTATAAAAAACTAAAACAAGTGCCAGAATTTCAAGCACCACGGTAGTAGCTCAGTGTTGCAAACTTCGATATAAACTACTCTCGCTCATGGGCCCTAACAATATAAAAAACTAAAACAAGTGCCAAAATTTCAAGCACCACGGTAGTAGCTCAGTGTTGCAAACTTCGATATAAACTACTCTCGCTCATGGGCCCTAACAATATAAAAAACTAAAACAAGTGCCAGAATTGACAAGCACCACGGTAGTAGCTCAGTGTTGCAAACTTCGATATAAACTACTCTCGCTCATGGGTCCTAACATTATAAAAAACTAAAACAAGTGCCAGAATTTCAAGCACCACGGTAGTAGCTCAGTGTTGCAAACTTCGATATAAACTACTCTCGCTCATGGGTCCTAACAATATAAAAAACTAAAACAAGTGCCAGAATTTCAATCACCACGGTAGTAGCTCAGTGTTGCAAACTTCGATATAAACTACTCTCGCTCATGGTCCTAACAATATAAAAAACTAAAACAAGTGCCAGAATTTCAATCACCACGGTAGTAGCTCAGTGTTGCAAACTTCGATATAAACTACTCTCGCTCATGGGTCCTAACAATATAAAAAACTAAAACAAGGGCCAGAATTTCAAGCACCACGGTAGTAGCTCAGTGTTGCAAACTTCGATATAAACTACTCTCGCTCATGGGTCCTAACAATATAAAAAACTAAAACAAGTGCCAGAATTTCAAGCACCACGGTAGTAGCTCAGTGTTGCAAACTTCGATATAAACTACTCTCGCTCATGGTCCTAACAATATAAAAAACTAAAACAAGTGCCAGAATTTCAATCACCACGGTAGTAGCTCAGTGTTGCAAACTTCGATATAAACTACTCTCGCTCATGGGTCCTAAAAATATAAAAAACTAAAACAAGTGCCAGAATTTCAAGCACCACGGTAGTAGCTCAGTGTTGCAAACTTCGATATAAACTACTCTCGCTCATGGGTCCTAACAATATAAAAAACTAAAACAAGTGCCAGAATTTCAAGCACCACGGTAGTAGCTCAGTGTTGCAAACTTCGATATAAACTACTCTCGCTCATGGGTCCTAACAATATAAAAAACTAAAACAAGTGCCAGAATTTCAAGCACCACGGTAGTAGCTCAGTGTTGCAAACTTCGATATAAACTACTCTCGCTCATGGGCCCTAACAATATAAAAAACTAAAACAAGGGCCAGAATTTCAAGCACCACGGTAGTAGCTCAGTGTTGCAAACTTCGATATAAACTACTCTCGCTCATGGGTCCTAACAATATAAAAAACTAAAACAAGTGCCAGAATTTCAATCACCACGGTAGTAGCTCAGTGTTGCAAACTTCGATATAAACTACTCTCGCTCATGGGTCCTAACAATATAAAAAACTAAAACAAGTGCCAGAATTTCAATCACCACGGTAGTAGCTCAGTGTTGCAAACTTCGATATAAACTACTCTCGCTCATGGGTCCTAACAATATAAAAAACTAAAACAAGTGCCAGAATTTCAATCACCACGGTAGTAGCTCAGTGTTGCAAACTTCGATATAAACTACTCTCGCTCATGGGTCCTACCAATATAAAAAACTAAAACAAGTGCCAGAATTTCAATCACCACGGTAGTAGCTCAGTGTTGCAAATTTCGATATAAACTACTCTCGCTCATGGGTCCTAACAATATAAAAAACTAAAACAAGTGCCAGAATTTCAATCACCACGGTAGTAGCTCAGTGTTGCAAACTTCGATATAAACTACTCTCGCTCATGGGTCCTAACAATATAAAAAACTAAAACAAGTGCCAGAATTTCAAGCACCACGGTAGTAGCTCAGTGTTGCAAACTTCGATATAAACTACTCTCGCTCATGGGCCCTAACAATATAAAAAACTAAAACAAGGGCCAGAATTTCAAGCACCACGGTAGTAGCTCAGTGTTGCAAACTTCGATATAAACTACTCTCGCTCATGGGCCCTAACAATATAAAAAACTAAAACAAGTGCCAGAATTTCAAGCACCACGGTAGTAGCTCAGTGTTGCAAACTTCGATATAAACTACTCTCGCTCATGGGTCCTAACAATATAAAAAACTAAAACAAGGGCCAGAATTTCAAGCACCACGGTAGTAGCTCAGTGTTGCAAACTTCGATATAAACTACTCTCGCTCATGGGTCCTAACAATATAAAAACTAAAACAAGGGCCAGAATTTCAAGCACCACGGTAGTAGCTCAGTGTTGCAAACTTCGATATAAACTACTCTCGCTCATGGGTCCTAACAATATAAAAAACTAAAACAAGGGCCAGAATTTCAAGCACCACGGTAGTAGCTCAGTGTTGCAAACTTCGATATAAACTACTCTCGCTCATGGGTCCTAACAATATAAAAAACTAAAACAAGTGCCAGAATTTCAAGCACCACGGTAGTAGCTCAGTGTTGCAAACTTCGATATAAACTACTCTCGCTCATGGGTCCTAACAATATAAAAAACTAAAACAAGGGCCAGAATTTCAAGCACCACGGTAGTAGCTCAGTGTTGCAAACTTCGATATAAACTACTCTCGCTCATGGGTCCTAACAATATAAAAAACTAAAACAAGGGCCAGAATTTCAAGCACCACGGTAGTAGCTCAGTGTTGCAAACTTCGATATAAACTACTCTCGCTCATGGGTCCTAACAATATAAAAAACTAAAACAAGGGCCAGAATTTCAAGCACCACGGTAGTAGCTCAGTGTTGCAAACTTCGATATAAACTACTCTCGCTCATGGGTCCTAACAATATAAAAAACTAAAACAAGGGCCAGAATTTCAAGCACCACGGTAGTAGCTCAGTGTTGCAAACTTCCATATAAACTACTCTCGCTCATGGGTCCTAACAATATAAAAAACTAAAACAAGGGCCAGAATTTCAAGCACCACGGTAGTAGCTCAGTGTTGCAAACTTCGATATAAACTACTCTCGCTCATGGGTCCTAACAATATAAAAAACTAAAACAAGGGCCAGAATTTCAAGCACCACGGTAGTAGCTCAGTGTTGCAAACTTCGATATAAACTACTCTCGCTCAGGGTCCTAATAATATAAAAAACTAAAACAAGGGCCAGAATTTCAAGCACCACGGTAGTAGCTCAGTGTTGCAAACTTCGATATAAACTACTCTCGCTCATGGTCCTAACAATATAAAAAACCAAAACAAGGGCCAGAATTTCAAGCACCACGGTAGTAGCTCAAGTGTTGCAAACTTGTGATGAACAAACATTGTGATGTTTGATGGTTTTATTGATTGGTGTTATTCATATAGATATTAGTTTTAATTGAAAACATTATTTGGCAACTACTTTATTTTACTTTCTCTCTTAATAAAATCACTAAACATAAGACCACTATTAAAAAATTACCAAAAAAAAATGTGCTGTGGAGAAGTGGCAATGCAATCAAAATATGCAGTCAGAACTTTGGAATATTTAACAGTGTAGAATTTATTAAAACCTGAAGTTTTCGTAAATCCTACCTAAAATTATGGACACATACTAAAAATACTATGCAATTAATAATGAATGAAATCAAATAGTGCGCGTGAGTAGTGAAAACTATCTCTGTCCTACTCTTTCTCGCATTTTCTCGCGCGTTCAATTATGTACCTCGACTATCACGCTAGCTACCATTTTATCAATAACAAAATAAAGTAGGTCTGTTGGGAAGTAGGTACCTACATACGAAATAAAATATGAAATGTAGCATAAAAATACTTTATTTGATTAATTCTAACTTTCCTTCATACTTTTACGGGCTTAGGACCGGCAAAATTACTTTATTTATTGGGTAGGTAGGTGTTGAATTGTTTTAGATTAAAATACCAACACTTAGGTATCACAATGAACCAAGTTAAATTTAATAGTTATTAAGTTAGAAACAAAGGAATTTTGGCGTATTTAACAGTTTATAATCAGCTATTCACAACTATTGTTATTACTATTTACACTGCTTAGAAATTAACTTACAAGTATTTTAACAATTGTTCGAAGTGACCACCTTCATTATCAATATACAAGCGAGCATATTTACACAGATTACTGCGTAATGACATTAAAATGTTTAGGCTTTTCACTTCGTCAAAAGCGTCTATGATGAGCTGTCTTAACACTTGCATAGTATCCGGTTCACTCACATAAACACGCCGTTTTATTTCACTCCCTAAAAAGAAGTCCATAGGTGTTAAATCCGGCGAACGCGCTGGCCATGGTATTGGTCCACCGCGACCAATCCAACGGTCTCCGAATTTATCGTTTAGGTATTCCCTTACCATTCTATGATAATGCGGCGGGGCGCCGTCCTGTTGAAAAACACACACCTTGCAGATATGCCAGCGGAACTTCATCCAGCATCGAAGACACCATCGTCCGAAGAAGGTTTAAATAAGTTTCTCCTGTGAGGCGACCTTCAATGAAATACGGGCCGATTAGTCTGTCGTTCAAAATTCCCGCCCACACATTTACACATTGACGCGTCAGTTTTGGATTTCGGACCAACCACCAATGTTTATTGTGTTGATTAAACAGTCCAATCCTTGTGAATAAACACTCGTCAGAAAATAACACATTAGCGTCGAGATTGTTCAAAATCCAATTGCAAAATGTAATTCTCGGAACTCGGTCGATAGTAGTCAGTTCTTGCGTTTTCCTGTATGGATGCATTCCTGTTGAATGCACTATTCTCCAAGCGCAGTACTGGCTAATTCCTAAATGGCGAGCGGCATCATTGGTGTTTCTGCGGGGATCTTCTTCGAATTAGCTCAGTACCTACATCATCGTACACGTTTTGAGGAAGCGCAGGTCTCCCTCGTCCTTGTGCATGTCACGGGGTAAAAACCGAGCCGTGGTCCAGTATACGTTGGTAGACACTCGACATTGTAGCGAAGTTCGGTTGTCGATCGTCAGGATACAAATCACGGTACATTCTGAGAGCTTCGCTCGTATTTTCCCCAGACAGGAAATATGCATGTAACATTAACGTGTATTCACGAGGTGAAAATTGATAAGCCATCGCGACGGTTATCAAGCGTCGTAGGAGCGGCGCGTGCGATGCGACGCGACTAATTAGTAATTAGGAAAAAAGGAACCGCGCCGACCAATATGCCGATACGAAAGGGATAGTCGCCGGCGGGGGTGGCGCGGGTGCGGGGCGGGGTGGAGGTTTTTTGGCCAGCCGATTATATCCTTGAGCTTCGACGCGAGTGTACATGCACTATTATTTATTCTGTGGCGATTGTTTATGAATCGCGCGCGCATATAGGTACCTAGTATTTATGAATGAATTAGCAAGAATTTATTTTAGGTGTGCGAATCTATGCAAACGTGACCAATTATTGACTTTTTTGTAGGATAATATTTAGATATCATTTTTTTGTTTTTTTTTAGCCTAGATGTACTCAGTACCAGCAGTAGATACAGTTGTTTTTTTTTCGGTAATTTAAAAATAGTGGCAGGCTTTCCGTGTATAAAACGGTGAGTGGGTTTATAAGGAATGGAGGGGAGGGTTATGAACCCCCCCCCCCCCCCCTGGCTACGGCCATGGTCCTATAGACTGTATTTTTTTTATTGCTGCAGTGCTGTTTTTGTAATTCTATACCCTTTAAATATTTACATATGACAATATTTAAAGTATAGAATACAAAGTAAAAAAAAAATATGAATGAAATCAGACTACGCGTCAATGAATTACAACTAAGTACACATTTTCACTTTCATCCCCACTCCCAAAGGAACTATGCTAAATATCGGGATAAAAAGTATCCATTGACTTACCTCGTAGTATGAACTCATATCATGCCAAGTTTCATTTGAATTTATTTTAAAGAAAGAAAGAAAGAAAGAAAATACATTTATTCAACACACACAAAAATAAAAGATACAAATAATTAGAAAAATTAAGTAGGAACAATAGAAAAGGAAAACAAAGAAATGGTAAAAGTAGATAATTAAAGTGGTGATGAACACGCAACACTTCGATATAAAGAAGATATATTTATTTTTTTATGTTGCGTGCTGACGTTCGTAGCGCTCGTCGCGGCTTGTCGGCATAACACTCCCAGGTGAAGGCTTCAAAATAGTCTGAAACTGGTCGGAGTATTTCCGATCTTCTTTTTCGTGAGTATTTAGCCTTTTTATTTATATTTAATATGAATATCACTCGCGTTAGTTTTTAAAATCAAATAGTGATAAGTGTTCTTTTAGATAAGTTTCAACCTATCATATAAACTACTAGCAGTACGAGTGGCCATTTCTCTAGGTTAAAAGTACTCTATGTATGAGTACTATTCCAAGACCTAAAATACCAATATACCAACATTACTCGTAGATCAAAATTCCTTCATCCGTCAAAAAGTTTTTACCGATTGCTCGGCTTCTACTCATCGGATTGAGACACCAAGTGCACCAGTTCTTAAGTCAAACCCTAAGCTATCCAACAAACACATTGCAACTACATTGCAATCGGTCCAGAAGTTTTTACGTGATGCGCGAACTATATTTTTTTTTAAATACGCGTGTTTCTGTTTGTCTGTATGTTTGTTTGTTTGTTTACGCATCACGTAATTAACTACTGGACTCATGCGATGGTGTTTTCTGTGTTGGATAGCTTAAGGTTTTTACGGGGCGGAAGGAATTTTGATCAAATGTTGGTATATTGGTATTTTAGGTCCTGGAATAGCACATAGAGCACTTTTAACGTAGAGAAATGACCACGCGTGCGGAGCCGCGGGTATAGCTAGTTATCCAACGAAATCTCTCGGTTCAAGCTGTTTTTATATATGTGTAACACATTATACAATACTGTAACGCACACATCGAGCCCTGCCTACGCGACGCACACTTCCCTCGCCGCAGATCCGATCGATGCATCGCGTCTTCTATATAAGCGCGTTTTGGAGCCTCGCAGCTCAGTTCTGTTGCGCACGGCCTAGCTTCCGCACCTAGTGGAACTAGCCGGACCGACAGGCGATAGTGGATGCGTACGAGGGTGCTTCGTTCGCGAACGCTTTTCGGACCATACACCAAGTTTTACACTCCAGTCGCACTGCACCGGCACCACACGAACACATCGAGCCCTGCCTACGCGACGCACACTTCCCTCGCCGCAGATCCGGTCTATGCACCGCGTCTCCTCGCGTTTTGGAGCCTCGCAGCTCAGTTCTGTTGCGCACGGCCTAGCTTCCGCACCTAGTGGAACTAGCCGGACCGACAGGCGTCAGTGGATGCGTACGAGGGAGCTTCGTTCGCGAACGCTTTTCGGACCGTACACCTATTGTTATATCCGTATCATTTTCCTTAAAATAAAATTCTATCAGCGACGACGTGGTTTAATTCCGCATGCTATAGTGGCGACTAACGTGTCGGCGCCGAAATAGCCCACCTACATTGTAACGCGTGCTGGAAGGAAGACGACGATCGTCACGAAGAGGACAATGACGAACTTCACCGACGCTCAATTCAAACAGTTCTTAGAAACTATTGGTTCTGGTGTAAGAAGAGGTTCATTCACGTCATGTACAAATTTATACAGCGGCGAAAAAGACCCCGAGATATTAGAAGCATTTTTGGCGGCGGTGGATATTTTCAAAAAGCTAGAAAATATAACGGACGAAGACGCCTTAACTGGTTTGCCCCTCATTCTTAGAAGTGAAGCTGGACTATGGTGGCAGGGTATCAAGGACAACATACAGACATGGCCAGACTTCAAAACGAAGATACGCAACGCTTTCGCGCCAAGAAAACCGGCCTATATACTATACCAGGAAATCATGGGCGAGAAGCAGATGGCTGAGCAACTGACCGAGCGGTTCATTGCCCGGAAGAGGATGCTCTTCTCTATTCTTCCCAAACCTGAACACTCTGAAACACAGCAGATCGATATGGTTTATGGCCTTCTAAGACTACAAATACGGAGTGCTATATCCAGATCAGCCATAAACAGTTTTGACCAACTGCTAGAAGCATCGAGAGGTGTTGAGAGGGACTTAGAGGAACAGCACACTAAGCCCCATGCAACTCAAACCCGCGTTGACAGTCATGAAAGATCGACAAAAGTTCGTTGTAGTTTCTGTAGACTACCTGGCCACTCAGCAGACGTTTGTCGTAAAAAGAAGAAAGCAGAAGAAGCCCAACATCAAGTCAAACCACCACAGTTCAAACCATTACCTCGGACCACCACTGAGACGACTACTCAAATGCCCTCACCATCACGGCCCAAGTACTCATGTTATGGCTGTGGCACTCCGGGAGTAATTCGCTCGAACTGTTCAAAATGCTCGGGAAAACATAGTGCGCCAAAGCTAGAGAAAGTGAGCTTTTGTGCGGTCAATGTACAAACGGATACTAGATCACGCCCAGTAGTATACATCATGGTGGATGACGTAATGGGTGTTGCACACATTGATACATGTGCAAAGACGAGTGTAGCATCATACCAGTTGTATTGCTGTTTGAAAGCTCGAGGACACCACTTTGACGAAAAGTCAGTTAACGTTACCCTTGCAGATGGTGTGCCTAAATCCCAGAAGATTTTAACTGTCAAAACTCCTGTCCGACTCTGTGGTTACACAATCCCGACCACTTTCATCGTTCTACCAGAGGCGAGAGACAACAAAACCCTGCTAGGGATTGGCTTTATCCAGGACGCAAAGATGGTGCTGAACCTACCCCAGTTTACGTGGAACTGCCTAGAAAATCCGGAGATCGAATTCGAGCTGTACCAAGAGAATTTTGCTACATTTGGAGACCCCCTGGATTTCAAACAGTTTGCCTTACCAAGCCCGATTACGCCTATGACGCTAACACCCGAGATAGATAGTATGCAAACGCCTACGCCTGTACCAAAAAGAAGTTTTACTACTGAAGTGGCATCTCGAACTCAAACACCCAAAGATCCGGAAACGCCTGGACGTGAATCGGCACTACCGGAAGGCTCTCGAGTACCGTATCGCCTCATACCAATAGAGTTGCCGTCGACTCTTCCCAAACGCAACAAGACCCTCTTCGATGGATATTCGCCAAGAATGGAGTTTATAATGCGTGATGCTCAGACACAGTCTAGTTCTGCAGAAGTCACCTTATCTCCACACTCACTAATTCTGTTTCCAGATTCTGATGATACAGATAAAATCAAAATTGATTATATCAGAGTTGAACAAGATGCAGCACATTTGAATAAAATAAAACAACGCACAGTAACAGCCCCAATATTACAACAGGCTGTTGAGATACGGCCATGTAAAGTGAAAGATGCAAGCAACGCTGTGCTTGAAACTGTTCTCGTGCAGGGGGAGGCCCTGCAGAAAGGTTTTGAAAAAGGACACCAATCAAATGTTACCTTGCCAAGCCCAGCTCAGCTACTTCGGAAAAGAGGACGTACGAGGAAACAGGTCGATTCAAAGGATGCTGCTCCACCAGTGCCGCGACGACGAGGGCGTCCAAGAAAAGCAGACTCTTCGTCCGACGGCCTTCAGAGTCGGAGGAGAGACTGTAACGCATGCATTTATTGCAATTCCCGTCGCGCTGCACTGGCACCACACGCGCACATCGCGATGCGTAGGCAGGGCTCGACGAGGCACTTCCCTCGCCGAAGATCCGTTAGATCCACTGCGTCTCCTATATAAGCGCGTTTTGGAGCCTCGCAGCTCAGTTCTGTTGTGCACGGCCTAGCTTCCGCACCTAGTGGAACTAGATGGACCGACAGGCGAAAGTGAAAAAATAAATAAATAACCGCCAGATAAATAAATATGCAATCGCTGAGCATTTGCTCGAATCGGGCCCTAATCACTGGATAGAACTCCATGACCCGAAGATCCTCTCCACGGAACGTCACTACTACTCCAGGATTGTACGTGAAACGGTTGAAATTAAAAAGTATCCCAATTTCAACCGAGAGGATGGTTTCAAGTTGGCTGCGTCCTGGAATCCCGTGATAAGCAAGTGTTCGCGTCGCGGTTTATGTCAGAAGATATCTGCAGATGTCGTTAGTGTCGTGTGTCGTGACAATTCTGAATGAAGACAACGCGGCACTCGCCCTTCTCGACGCTGACACCCGCTATTTCAGTCTTCTCGTGACCACGATCAATGCAACTTGATCGAAACGTCCCCCCGTCACAATGGACGGTCGACATTGTAGCCATCGCAGGGAGTCGGTGAACTTAGGCGGCACAAGACCGTTCGTCGTGGCGCTCTTTGGGGGAGGCCTATGTTCAGCAGTGGACTGCTAAAGGCTGAAATGATGATGATGATCATGATTGATTTAGTGATCTTGCTATGATTCTAGTTCAAGGAAAAGTTGGTAGATGGCGCCGTAATTTAGTAATACTATCTGCTACCGTCGGTGCCAGATGGCACTGCGTACAATTTAGTAATACTATCTGCTACCGTCGGTGCCAGATGGCACTGCGTACAATTAACAACAATTATTGAGCGGACCCTTCTTGGTAGATAGTTTTTGTATGTATGTATGTATGTATACTTAACTATATTAGTTTCTGCTTGTCCTAGCCCGATTCACATCTGCCACCGATCTCAGCGATCCTCCGCCAGACCGACAGTTGTACTACCCGCTGAAGAAATGAAACAAAGCGTTTACAAAATAATCCATGTTTATTCATTTAGTTCATTTATGTGTTTGTCTGTTGAGAGAGCGTGGTATGGCACCGTGTATGTGAACTATTTCACATACACATACGTGTGACTAGAAAACTTGGTGGTCGAAATTTACGTGACAAATATAATCTTGACTTTACTCGATGTTTCTCTTATAAATACAATTTAGAACTAAATCTATTGCTTAATTAGACAAATCTTTGGTCGCAATTGAGTGCAGTTACGTCTAAAGCAGTGCTGGTATTGTATTATCACTTTTTAAATAATTAAATTTTCAAAAATACAGTTTGGTTTACTGTAGTACTAAATTTATGTGAAAACATAAAATATAGTTCATAAAGACTGTGTAACAACAATTTTTAACGTTATTATTGTAATCAATAATTTTGATGCAGAGAAAATGAAACTTTAGAAAAAATATAAAAAAATGACAATACTACACCAGCGGCTTTACAACGAGTCTAACAAATAGTGCATGTTTATAGTTAGTGCTCTCGAACACTTGCAAAAATATGGAATATCGCATCTGAACATCACACAGGTTTCGTAATACTTTCGTTAGCTTTGGCGTTCATAATATTGTCTATCGTTGTATAATAACTGACAGTTTGCTATTGCTCACTCACTTTTAGGAATGGTTTAGAATGAGCGTTTTTTTAATGAATTTTAAACTAAGGCCTACTTATAAATATGATTAGAGAGAGCTCATTAAGTATATCAATTTTATGCAAACAAAATTCATATTTTTTTAATCATATGTGACCAATAACAAACTGTCTTACAAACCACAAAGTTATTCCAAGTAGCCATTGCAATTTCAATTCTATTGTTCAAAAAATAAGGTGCATCCGGCTGCTCAGAATACGTCTGGAACGTTCGAATGTATCGGTCGCGGGACTCGGTCGTCACTTAACTACAGGCGAGTCTTCGAGAATTTCTATCTATTTTAACTACAATAATTCTATAAAAAAATATAGTTTGAACCAAGTAAGTTTACACGGTAATTGAACCAAGTAAATTTACACAGTAATTGAACCAAGTAAGTTTACACGGTAATTGAACCAAGTAAGTTTACACGGTAATTGAACCAAGTAAGTTTACACGGTAATTGAACCAAGTAAGTTTACATGGTAATTGAACATACATAGTATACTGCTACCTATTACTTTAACTGACACTACCTTGCCGCGTGTGCTCGCGCAGTATGCGCGCAATGAGGCGTGTTGGCGATATATCGTCACCCGATCATCAACTATTCAAAGGTGACGAAACAGATCTACAGCACTAAACTATTTATTAGTGAGAATTCTGTAAAAACAATACTTTAATTAATATCGTAGGTCTCGAAGACTCGCATTTACAAACATACCTACAACACTATCTTGTACTTTCGTGCATTCAAACTTAAAATTAAATTTTATTAAATCAACAGCAATTAAACTAAAATGGCAGATATTTGTGCAACATAAACTTTATTATATGGTAAGAGAATTTTAAAATAGAAAAGTCGAGGTCAACGAGGTATTTTCTAAAATTATAATTAAATCCTTCAATCTATTACATTAGGAGTCGTTGTTCATATAATACTGTATCTTTACCTAAATTACACAATTAACCGAAATACTTTACAGACAACACGAATAAATTACATGTCAAAAATACATTTCACAAAATCTATAATACATACAAAAACCATAAAAATATACGCCTTAAATTCTTGAATATAGCATTACAGCGTATACGAATAACAGATATAAATCTATAGTAAAGCCTAAGGCAAGGTCGGGCGACGGTTCTTTTAGTCGAAAACTTTCAGTCATAAGGCAGCCCATTCCAAGGATGATAGTGCTACTATTATTCCAATAAGACTGAGCATTCAAACAGTATACGCAAAATGAGAGAAGTTACAAGTTTGTCTGTAGCATCGTAGCAAATGGATGAACCGACTTCAACACGGTTTTAGTTATGTAAGCTGGTATATTGGATGATAATCAGATCTGTAACAACTTTTTTGAGATTTTTGTAGTTTTGTCTAGAGTACTAACTGAAAGTCAGTGCACACTAGTCAACTATGGACGGGGCTCTACACACACTCCTTCACAACCACTCGAAAACACAATAGGCGGAGTGAAAACAAAGAATACATGGAATTAGGTCCTCCGACTTACAACATAAATCCTTATCTAATTAATAAATTAAGTAACACAAACTATAATTCGTTTTGGCACTACACTAACCTCCCACCGGCCAATTAATACGAAATGCATAGAAACTTATCCAAATGCTTTCAAAGTTCATCGATCACTCTTTTTATTATTAATATTATGCGGTGGATAACAATTTTGGTGTTGACATTATTAAAACTATTTACCCTATAGTTATTAACAGTGAAAATGTGAAAAACGGCAACATTTAAGGCAGTTTGTTACATTTGAACAGCTGGAACCTGACCCAAAGAAGAACTATGTCCGAGGCTCAGCTCCCGACGGATGTAAAACGAGAGCCGAAGGTTGACTTCAGTAGTGCGAGCGCATCGTTCGGCAATGCTCGTCAAATAGACGGCCAATAAACAACAACGGTTCTATTGGACGAACAATTGTTATCTAATTGTACCTACAACAAAGCAGTAACAAGAAATCTGAACAATGAAGATATTTTAAAAAAATGGTCCAGTTTACTTAAAATGAGCTACAGAACAAAATACTATAACATTATGAAAAATAGTTTGTCTGTTTGTTTGGTTTCATATCACAAAACAGTAGGACCGATTGCAATGCGGTTTCAACTATTGGATAGGTTAGATTTACTAAAGAAAATATTTTATTTTTGCTGCTCTTCGCGACTACGTGAAGATACTGAGCCATTGATAAAGAATTATACAGTTACTTTAGGTCTTGGAGTAACACAAACTATGTGCTTTTATCGCAGATTCTATAGTATGTTAATAATGTGGACGGTAGCTCGACTACAACGCGAACCTGATATGTCATCTAAGGGTCGATATGTCAGTGCCCTTGCGTCAATCTGCCATGCGTGCTGCTGGTGCGTGCGCGCCGTGCGTAGCGCGTCAGGGCACGTCGCGCGCCGCGTCCATGGCGTGCGTGAGGCAGCGGCTCACCAGCTCCAACTTGCTGAGGTACGCCGCGCCCATCTCGCCGCGGGGGGAACTGTAAACGTTGTTAATCTCACTTTTAGGTAGTACCAAGTGAAGTTCAAAGTATAATATTGTAAGTAGGCAACATAATATAGCACTTTGACAAATCAAACACTTAAAATTTCGTGAACAAGGAGAAATAAAACTTATAATATTTTAGACCAAATTAACGAGAGTAAATTCTTCCAACAGTGATAGTATACAGCCGCTACTATTATAGCGGATACGTTCACAAACTATCGAGAGTAAATTCTTCCAACAGTGATAGTATACAGCCGCTACTATTATAGCGGATACGTTCACAAACTATCGAGAGTAAATTCTTCCAACAGTGATAGTATACAGCCGCTACTATTATAGCGGATACGTTCACAAACTATCGAGAGTAAATTCTTCCAACAGTGATAGTATACAGCCGCTACTATTATAGCGGATACGTTCACAAACTAACGAGAGTAAATTCTTCCAACAGTGATAGTATACAGCCGCTACTATTATAGCGGATACGTTCACAAACTATCGAGAGTAAATTCTTCCAACAGTGATAGTATACAGCCGCTACTATTATAGCGGATACGTTCACAAACTAACGAGAGTAAATTCTTCCAACAGTGATAGTATACAGCCGCTACTATTATAGCGGATACGTTCACAAACTAACGAGAGTAAATTCTTCCAACAGTGATAGTATACAGCCGCTACTATTATAGCGGATACGTTCACAAACTATCGAGAGTAAATTCTTCCAACAGTGATAGTATACAGCCGCTACTATTATAGCGGATACGTTCACAAACTAACGAGAGTAAATTCTTCCAACAGTGATAGTATACAGCCGCTACTATTATAGCGGATACGTTCACAAACTAACGAGAGTAAATTCTTCCAACAGTGATAGTATACAGCCGCTACTATTATAGCGGATACGTTCACAAACTATCGAGAGTAAATTCTTCCAACAGTGATAGTATACAGCCGCTACTATTATAGCGGATACGTTCACAAACTAACGAGAGTAAATTCTTCCAACAGTGATAGTATACAGCCGCTACTATTATAGCGGATACGTTCACAAACTAACGAGAGTAAATTCTTCCAACAGTGATAGTATACAGCCGCTACTATTATAGCGGATACGTTCACAAACTAACGAGAGTAAATTCTTCCAACAGTGATAGTATACAGCCGCTACTATTATAGCGGATACGTTCACAAACTAACGAGAGTAAATTCTTCCAACAGTGATAGTATACAGCCGCTACTATTATAGCGGATACGTTCACAAACTAACGAGAGTAAATTCTTCCAACAGTGATAGTATACAGCCGCTACTATTATAGCGGATACGTTCACAAACTAACGAGAGTAAATTCTTCCAACAGTGATAGTATACAGCCGCTACTATTATAGCGGATACGTTCACAAACTAACGAGAGTAAATTCTTCCAACAGTGATAGTATACAGCCGCTACTATTATAGCGGATACGTTCACAAACTAACGAGAGTAAATTCTTCCAACAGTGATAGTATACAGCCGCTACTATTATAGCGGATACGTTCACAAACTAACGAGAGTAAATTCTTCCAACAGTGATAGTATACAGCCGCTACTATTATAGCGGATACGTTCACAAACTAACGAGAGTAAATTCTTCCAACAGTGATAGTATACAGCCGCTACTATTATAGCGGATACGTTCACAAACTAACGAGAGTAAATTCTTCCAACAGTGATAGTATACAGCCGCTACTATTATAGCGGATACGTTCACAAACTAACGAGAGTAAATTCTTCCAACAGTGATAGTATACAGCCGCTACTATTATAGCGGATACGTTCACAAACTAACGAGAGTAAATTCTTCCAACAGTGATAGTATACAGCCGCTACTATTATAGCGGATACGTTCACAAACTAACGAGAGTAAATTCTTCCAACAGTGATAGTATACAGCCGCTACTATTATAGCGGATACGTTCACAAACTAACGAGAGTAAATTCTTCCAACAGTGATAGTATACAGCCGCTACTATTATAGCGGATACGTTCACAAACTATCGAGAGTAAATTCTTCCAACAGTGATAGTATACAGCCGCTACTATTATAGCGGATACGTTCACAAACTAACGAGAGTAAATTCTTCCAACAGTGATAGTATACAGCCGCTACTATTATAGCGGATACGTTCACAAACTATCGAGAGTAAATTCTTCCAACAGTGATAGTATACAGCCGCTACTATTATAGCGGATACGTTCACAAACTAACGAGAGTAAATTCTTCCAACAGTGATAGTATACAGCCGCTACTATTATAGCGGATACGTTCACAAACTAACGAGAGTAAATTCTTCCAACAGTGATAGTATACAGCCGCTACTATTATAGCGGATACGTTCACAAACTATCGAGAGTAAATTCTTCCAACAGTGATAGTATACAGCCGCTACTATTATAGCGGATACGTTCACAAACTAACGAGAGTAAATTCTTCCAACAGTGATAGTATACAGCCGCTACTATTATAGCGGATACGTTCACAAACTAACGAGAGTAAATTCTTCCAACAGTGATAGTATACAGCCGCTACTATTATAGCGGATACGTTCACAAACTAACGAGAGTAAATTCTTCCAACAGTGATAGTATACAGCCGCTACTATTATAGCGGATACGTTCACAAACTAACGAGAGTAAATTCTTCCAACAGTGATAGTATACAGCCGCTACTATTATAGCGGATACGTTCACAAACTAACGAGAGTAAATTCTTCCAACAGTGATAGTATACAGCCGCTACTATTATAGCGGATACGTTCACAAACTAACGAGAGTAAATTCTTCCAACAGTGATAGTATACAGCCGCTACTATTATAGCGGATACGTTCACAAACTAACGAGAGTAAATTCTTCCAACAGTGATAGTATACAGCCGCTACTATTATAGCGGATACGTTCACAAACTAACGAGAGTAAATTCTTCCAACAGTGATAGTATACAGCCGCTACTATTATAGCGGATACGTTCACAAACTAACGAGAGTAAATTCTTCCAACAGTGATAGTATACAGCCGCTACTATTATAGCGGATACGTTCACAAACTAACGAGAGTAAATTCTTCCAACAGTGATAGTATACAGCCGCTACTATTATAGCGGATACGTTCACAAACTAACGAGAGTAAATTCTTCCAACAGTGATAGTATACAGCCGAAACTATTATAGCGGATACGTTCACAAACTAACGAGAGTAAATTCTTCCAACAGTGATAGTATACAGCCGCTACTATTATAGCGGATACGTTCACAAACTAACGAGAGTAAATTCTTCCAACAGTGATAGTATACAGCCGCTACTATTATAGCGGATACGTTCACAAACTAACGAGAGTAAATTCTTCCAACAGTGATAGTATACAGCCGCTACTATTATAGCGGATACGTTCACAAACTAACGAGAGTAAATTCTTCCAACAGTGATAGTATACAGCCGCTACTATTATAGCGGATACGTTCACAAACTAACGAGAGTAAATTCTTCCAACAGTGATAGTATACAGCCGCTACTATTATAGCGGATACGTTCACAAACTAACGAGAGTAAATTCTTCCAACAGTGATAGTATACAGCCGCTACTATTATAGCGGATACGTTCACAAACTAACGAGAGTAAATTCTTCCAACAGTGATAGTATACAGCCGCTACTATTATAGCGGATACGTTCACAAACTAACGAGAGTAAATTCTTCCAACAGTGATAGTATACAGCCGCTACTATTATAGCGGATACGTTCACAAACTAACGAGAGTAAATTCTTCCAACAGTGATAGTATACAGCCGCTACTATTATAGCGGATACGTTCACAAACTAACGAGAGTAAATTCTTCCAACAGTGATAGTATACAGCCGCTACTATTATAGCGGATACGTTCACAAACTAACGAGAGTAAATTCTTCCAACAGTGATAGTATACAGCCGCTACTATTATAGCGGATACGTTCACAAACTAACGAGAGTAAATTCTTCCAACAGTGATAGTATACAGCCGCTACTATTATAGCGGATACGTTCACAAACTAACGAGAGTAAATTCTTCCAACAGTGATAGTATACAGCCGCTACTATTATAGCGGATACGTTCACAAACTAACGAGAGTAAATTCTTCCAACAGTGATAGTATACAGCCGCTACTATTATAGCGGATACGTTCACAAACTAACGAGAGTAAATTCTTCCAACAGTGATAGTATACAGCCGCTACTATTATAGCGGATACGTTCACAAACTAACGAGAGTAAATTCTTCCAACAGTGATAGTATACAGCCGCTACTATTATAGCGGATACGTTCACAAACTAACGAGAGTAAATTCTTCCAACAGTGATAGTATACAGCCG
This sequence comes from Alsophila aescularia, assembly GCA_946251855.1. Taxonomy (NCBI): domain Eukaryota; kingdom Metazoa; phylum Arthropoda; class Insecta; order Lepidoptera; family Geometridae; genus Alsophila; species Alsophila aescularia. The sequence continues at coordinate 60,188,182 of OX276380.1, read as the reverse complement.
CTACTATTATAGCGGATACGTTCACAAACTAACGAGAGTAAATTCTTCCAACAGTGATAGTATACAGCCGCTACTATTATAGCGGATACGTTCACAAACTAACGAGAGTAAATTCTTCCAACAGTGATAGTATACAGCCGCTACTATTATAGCGGATACGTTCACAAACTAACGAGAGTAAATTCTTCCAACAGTGATAGTATACAGCCGCTACTATTATAGCGGATACGTTCACAAACTAACGAGAGTAAATTCTTCCAACAGTGATAGTATACAGCCGCTACTATTATAGCGGATACGTTCACAAACTAACGAGAGTAAATTCTTCCAACAGTGATAGTATACAGCCGCTACTATTATAGCGGATACGTTCACAAACTAACGAGAGTAAATTCTTCCAACAGTGATAGTATACAGCCGCTACTATTATAGCGGATACGTTCACAAACTAACGAGAGTAAATTCTTCCAACAGTGATAGTATACAGCCGCTACTATTATAGCGGATACGTTCACAAACTAACGAGAGTAAATTCTTCCAACAGTGATAGTATACAGCCGCTACTATTATAGCGGATACGTTCACAAACTAACGAGAGTAAATTCTTCCAACAGTGATAGTATACAGCCGCTACTATTATAGCGGATACGTTCACAAACTAACGAGAGTAAATTCTTCCAACAGTGATAGTATACAGCCGCTACTATTATAGCGGATACGTTCACAAACTAACGAGAGTAAATTCTTCCAACAGTGATAGTATACAGCCGCTACTATTATAGCGGATACGTTCACAAACTAACGAGAGTAAATTCTTCCAACAGTGATAGTATACAGCCGCTACTATTATAGCGGATACGTTCACAAACTAACGAGAGTAAATTCTTCCAACAGTGATAGTATACAGCCGCTACTATTATAGCGGATACGTTCACAAACTAACGAGAGTAAATTCTTCCAACAGTGATAGTATACAGCCGCTACTATTATAGCGGATACGTTCACAAACTAACGAGAGTAAATTCTTCCAACAGTGATAGTATACAGCCGCTACTATTATAGCGGATACGTTCACAAACTAACGAGAGTAAATTCTTCCAACAGTGATAGTATACAGCCGCTACTATTATAGCGGATACGTTCACAAACTAACGAGAGTAAATTCTTCCAACAGTGATAGTATACAGCCGCTACTATTATAGCGGATACGTTCACAAACTAACGAGAGTAAATTCTTCCAACAGTGATAGTATACAGCCGCTACTATTATAGCGGATACGTTCACAAACTAACGAGAGTAAATTCTTCCAACAGTGATAGTATACAGCCGCTACTATTATAGCGGATACGTTCACAAACTAACGAGAGTAAATTCTTCCAACAGTGATAGTATACAGCCGCTACTATTATAGCGGATACGTTCACAAACTAACGAGAGTAAATTCTTCCAACAGTGATAGTATACAGCCGCTACTATTATAGCGGATACGTTCACAAACTAACGAGAGTAAATTCTTCCAACAGTGATAGTATACAGCCGCTACTATTATAGCGGATACGTTCACAAACTAACGAGAGTAAATTCTTCCAACAGTGATAGTATACAGCCGCTACTATTATAGCGGATACGTTCACAAACTAACGAGAGTAAATTCTTCCAACAGTGATAGTATACAGCCGCTACTATTATAGCGGATACGTTCACAAACTAACGAGAGTAAATTCTTCCAACAGTGATAGTATACAGCCGCTACTATTATAGCGGATACGTTCACAAACTAACGAGAGTAAATTCTTCCAACAGTGATAGTATACAGCCGCTACTATTATAGCGGATACGTTCACAAACTAACGAGAGTAAATTCTTCCAACAGTGATAGTATACAGCCGCTACTATTATAGCGGATACGTTCACAAACTAACGAGAGTAAATTCTTCCAACAGTGATAGTATACAGCCGCTACTATTATAGCGGATACGTTCACAAACTATCGAGAGTAAATTCTTCCAACAGTGATAGTATACAGCCGCTACTATTATAGCGGATACGTTCACAAACTAACGAGAGTAAATTCTTCCAACAGTGATAGTATACAGCCGCTACTATTATAGCGGATACGTTCACAAACTATCGAGAGTAAATTCTTCCAACAGTGATAGTATACAGCCGCTACTATTATAGCGGATACGTTCACAAACTAACGAGAGTAAATTCTTCCAACAGTGATAGTATACAGCCGCTACTATTATAGCGGATACGTTCACAAACTAACGAGAGTAAATTCTTCCAACAGTGATAGTATACAGCCGCTACTATTATAGCGGATACGTTCACAAACTAACGAGAGTAAATTCTTCCAACAGTGATAGTATACAGCCGCTACTATTATAGCGGATACGTTCACAAACTATCGAGAGTAAATTCTTCCAACAGTGATAGTATACAGCCGCTACTATTATAGCGGATACGTTCACAAACTAACGAGAGTAAATTCTTCCAACAGTGATAGTATACAGCCGCTACTATTATAGCGGATACGTTCACAAACTAACGAGAGTAAATTCTTCCAACAGTGATAGTATACAGCCGCTACTATTATAGCGGATACGTTCACAAACTAACGAGAGTAAATTCTTCCAACAGTGATAGTATACAGCCGCTACTATTATAGCGGATACGTTCACAAACTATCGAGAGTAAATTCTTCCAACAGTGATAGTATACAGCCGCTACTATTATAGCGGATACGTTCACAAACTAACGAGAGTAAATTCTTCCAACAGTGATAGTATACAGCCGCTACTATTATAGCGGATACGTTCACAAACTAACGAGAGTAAATTCTTCCAACAGTGATAGTATACAGCCGCTACTATTATAGCGGATACGTTCACAAACTAACGAGGGTAAATTCTTCCAACAGTGATAGTATACAGCCGCTACTATTATAGCGGATACGTTCACAAACTAACGAGAGTAAATTCTTCCAACAGTGATAGTATACAGCCGCTACTATTATAGCGGATACGTTCACAAACTAACGAGAGTAAATTCTTCCAACAGTGATAGTATACAGCCGCTACTATTATAGCGGATACGTTCACAAACTAACGAGAGTAAATTCTTCCAACAGTGATAGTATACAGCCGCTACTATTATAGCGGATACGTTCACAAACTAACGAGAGTAAATTCTTCCAACAGTGATAGTATACAGCCGCTACTATTATAGCGGATACGTTCACAAACTAACGAGAGTAAATTCTTCCAACAGTGATAGTATACAGCCGCTACTATTATAGCGGATACGTTCACAAACTAACGAGAGTAAATTCTTCCAACAGTGATAGTATACAGCCGCTACTATTATAGCGGATACGTTCACAAACTAACGAGAGTAAATTCTTCCAACAGTGATAGTATACAGCCGCTACTATTATAGCGGATACGTTCACAAACTAACGAGAGTAAATTCTTCCAACAGTGATAGTATACAGCCGCTACTATTATAGCGGATACGTTCACAAACTAACGAGAGTAAATTCTTCCAACAGTGATAGTATACAGCCGCTACTATTATAGCGGATACGTTCACAAACTAACGAGAGTAAATTCTTCCAACAGTGATAGTATACAGCCGCTACTATTATAGCGGATACGTTCACAAACTAACGAGAGTAAATTCTTCCAACAGTGATAGTATACAGCCGCTACTATTATAGCGGATACGTTCACAAACTAACGAGAGTAAATTCTTCCAACAGTGATAGTATACAGCCGCTACTATTATAGCGGATACGTTCACAAACTAACGAGAGTAAATTCTTCCAACAGTGATAGTATACAGCCGCTACTATTATAGCGGATACGTTCACAAACTAACGAGAGTAAATTCTTCCAACAGTGATAGTATACAGCCGCTACTATTATAGCGGATACGTTCACAAACTATCGAGAGTAAATTCTTCCAACAGTGATAGTATACAGCCGCTACTATTATAGCGGATACGTTCACAAACTAACGAGAGTAAATTCTTCCAACAGTGATAGTATACAGCCGCTACTATTATAGCGGATACGTTCACAAACTAACGAGAGTAAATTCTTCCAACAGTGATAGTATACAGCCGCTACTATTATAGCGGATACGTTCACAAACTATCGAGAGTAAATTCTTCCAACAGTGATAGTATACAGCCGCTACTATTATAGCGGATACGTTCACAAACTAACGAGAGTAAATTCTTCCAACAGTGATAGTATACAGCCGCTACTATTATAGCGGATACGTTCACAAACTAACGAGAGTAAATTCTTCCAACAGTGATAGTATACAGCCGCTACTATTATAGCGGATACGTTCACAAACTAACGAGAGTAAATTCTTCCAACAGTGATAGTATACAGCCGCTACTATTATAGCGGATACGTTCACAAACTAACGAGAGTAAATTCTTCCAACAGTGATAGTATACAGCCGCTACTATTAAATTGATATATATATATATATATGTATCAATTTAAAAAAAAAAAAATTATAAGGAAAAAAAAACTCACAGAGTTGCAAAACAATAATGTTCTTTCTTTTGGTATAAGTTTGATATAAATAATGTTAGGTTTACTATGTGTGGGTGGAACCTCATTGTATCTCATGTCATGTCTATGAATTTATTGTAAATAAGCAAAATAAACCAAAAATGTATATACAACGTGACATTGAATGTATATACAACGTGACATTGAATTCGACATTTTTCTTAAATGTATGACAGAATCCAACAGAATGTATCTGTAGCACTAAATATGAAATGCAAATAACAAATAAAACTAGCCAATATTAAATTAGTCAAAATTCAAACTTGTTATCCCTGCAACATGAGATAACCAATAAGCGACGATCGCGCGCCTGGCGGAGCGCCCGCGCCTGGCGGAGCGCCCGCGCCTCGCGGAGCGAGCGCGCCGCGGCCGTGTAGCGTGTTTAGTGAAATAGACATTTCAGATATCTTTTTGGTTAGTTTTTTTTTTTGATTGAATGCTATAGAACGATTCTAAATAAGGGACTGAATAGATGTATTTAGGATAAATATCAAATTCAATGTCACGGCGTACAATCACAAACTTATATCTCATGAACAGGCAGAAAAATGTAAAATATTTATTAACTAAGTATGGAACTTTCTTTCTCCTGCGCCGACTCAGAGTTGAATCTCGCACAGGAAATGAAAATACCCGTTTAACTACCGGGGCTTCGTAAACAGCTCGTTACATTATTTATCAATATTTATTTAATGAAATGACGAGACGTCTAATGGCTAAAATTGTGTTTTCTCGTTGTTCTGTACGTCCTTACAAACCTACCTCAGTACAAACGGCTCGTCGCGCGGCGTGCTCGTGCTCGTGCTGTGCGGCGTGCTCGTGCTGTGCGGCGAGCGGCGCGTGAACTCGCCCACTGGAACATAAACGAGGACCTCATACAGCTATAAAGACAAAAAGCGTGAGTACCACACCAAACGATCGATATCGATAGTAGAATGAGATCCATCGACAGTTACTAGTGCAAATTGATCGGTCGAGTTATATTGCTTTATAATAGATCGAGCACGATTATCGATCGATTGGTGTTGTAACATCATAGTGCAAGATAGATATAATTAATTGGTTTTTGGAAAAAAAAGGGTATGTTAGAAAGAAACGTCAATGTAAAGAGAGTTTATTCGAAAATTGAACTGGCCGCCATAAAAAAACGGCGCGTTTGTAAAGAATGTGAAACAAAAGACGGTGTTTGGTATTATTTTAACAATTCCGTATTCTAAAATAATTCAAGTTGAAACAAAAATGACGTCGAGCGATGGTGATTTGACTCCGAAGTTAATTGTAATTGCTTTATTTATGTAGCCCTGGTTTTTATTGTCTACCAGAAGGTATGAAAAGTAGAGTATTCACATCGGGGATAAAGCCTGTCTTATGTCACGGGCGGCATATTAGACATCTAGCTTCACTCAGGACTCTACGCTTCGCTAGGGAGTTACACTCAAGGTTCAATATGCAGCCTGTGACGTAAGACACTGCTCTATCCCCTTGGTGCATAATTTGTTATTGCAGCCCTATGTACTTACACACACATTTGGCGCGTGTACAACCGTCATCTGTTTATAGGTATGTGAGACACAAGTATGTGAGATTAGCACACTGACATGGAGCTCAGTGGAGTAGCAGGTATTTAAAGCCACGCGATTGTGTGGAGTGTCCGGGGTACTGCTGGATGCACAGAGAACATCCGCTCGTTGTGCCATTCTATAGGGGAGGCCTGTGAGCCGCAGACACAGGGCACTGGGTCTATAGTGAGTCACGGTACTTACTCGCTGGCGAGGTCGGCAGGTGCAGCCTCATCTCGTGCTTGAGCACGCGGCGTGCGAGCGAGTCCGGCGCGGCGCCGGCGGCGGGCAGCGCTGGCGACGGGAACGCGGCGGGGCGGTCGCGGGACGGCGGAGACGTGCCCGTGTATTGACTCATTCTGAAATAGTTGTACCACAAATTAGTACAGTAGCTAGCACATAGCTGTCGCAATAAAATAAAACAAACAAAATAAACATTTATTTATCATCCGCAAAAATTAGATACAATTAATTACAATAATTAAGGAAAAAGTTACGAAAACAATAATGAACAAACAATTACAAGCAAATAATAAAAGTGTTGCAGAATGCGAGCTGTCTAATATACAGGTGTTCCAAAAGTGTTGCAGAATGCGAGCTGTCTAATATACAGGTGTTCCAAAAGTGTTGCAGAATGCGAGCTGTCTAATATACAGGTGTTCCAAAAGTGTTGCAGAATGCGAGCTGACTAATATACAGGTGTTCAAAAGTGTTGCAGAATGCGAGCTGTCTAATATACAGGTGTTCCAAAAGTGTTGCAGAATGCGAGCTGTCTAATATACAGGTGTTCAAAAGTGTTGCAGAATGCGAGCTGTCTAATATACAGGTGTTCCAAAAGTGTTGCAGAATGCGAGCTGTCTAATATACAGGTGTTCCAAAAGTGTTGCAGAATGCGAGCTGTCTAATATACAGGCGTTCCAAAATTCAATGTCCAAATATTTTTTGTTTCGGCATTTTAAAGTTTGCCGCTTGTCGTCTCTCTCGATATATCGAAGGCCTTTGATCGGGTCTGGCACGTCGGCCTTTTGATCAAGCTGCCCTCAAATGGATTAACAAATATGCAATTGGATAGCTGTCTTTTTTTTTGAAGGAACGATCTATTCGAGTAGTCCTAGAGGGCTGCTCAGCTTGTCTGATCCAATGGCTATCAATGCCAGTGTACCTCAGGGATCGGTTCTCTCTGCTTCACTGTTCTTACTGCACATTAATGAGCTTAAGCCCGGTACCTTTGGGTATGCAGATGATAGTACTGTGGTTGAGAGATACATTTCCAATGCTCAAGCCAGCTTCATAGAGAAGCTTTGGTAGACCGGTTGAAGACGTGTCCGATTGGATGCTAACCTGGTTAAGTTTAACGCAAATAAAACGCAGGCGTGTTAATTCTTTGCTAAAAACAGTCCTCTAAGCCGATCTCCGTCTTTCCGTAGTGTAACAATACCAATAGGCGACCATCTGGAGCTTTTGGGTGTCGAACTCACATCGAACATGAATTTTAGGTCTTACATTGAATCCAAAGCCAAGGCAAAGAAACTTAGTAGTTTGTCTAAGGTAAGGCGGTACCTCACACCGGGACAGATTTCGAATCTTTATCAAGCACAGTTCCAATCTTGTATGGAGTACTGCTGCAACCTCTGTGACGGTTCTGCCAAGTCTGCTCGAGGCTTTGGATTCAATTGAGAGACGAGCTAAGAGGCTCTTTGGGGATGACACGACACTCTGGTAAAGAGTAAGCTTCAAAGTCTGGCGCATCGACGTGAGGTCGCAACCCTGTCGGTATTCTACAGATTGCACTATGGTGAGTGTGCACAATCTGATCACCGTACGATTATACGATCGGTAAAGCGCCACCCTTTTATGGTTGAAATATCTCACACAAGAACGAAGCGTTACGCTTCTTCATTTTTTTATTTTTTTGAACTGCAAAGGAGTGGAATGTCCTGCCCTCGTCAGTGTTTCCGTTAAAATATTGCCCAGACATGTTCAAGTTAAGAGTGAATAGGTATCTACTAGGCAAGCGAGCTACATCTTCGATCATATCATCACTTTACATCAGGTGAGATGGTGGTCAAATGATTGCCTAGTCCGAAACAAAAAAAACTAGCCTAAAAGCTAAAAAAAACACGCCTGCTCTGCTGAAAATAACTTATGCCAATAAATTATATACTGATGAAATGTGTTTATCAAGGCCTTCATTTTGATACCCATATTGTAAAATTCTAAGAAAAAAATATTTTTTCGCTTTTGTAAATGGAGCCATAAATCTAAGTCTATGTTTCTCGGGGGGGGATGTAAGGATTAGAACGACACTAATGGTGGAATAAAGATACTCACATACATACAAACATACATGAATCCTAAAAACACTACACTCCTTTTTTTGGGCAGTCGTGTAAAAAGTACAGTACATAGATACTTACGGCGTGTTGTTATTGTCCTTGTCCCTGGGTCGCAGTATGCAGTTGGCGGAGAGCGCGCGCACGTGGTGCCGCCGTCGCACGAGGAACCCCATGCGGAGCACGGCTATCACCACTGTCACCGCGCATCTGAGGGGGTGGAGGGCAAGCTTTATCACTTGGAAGCTGGACAAATCCGAAAGAAAAATGCAGATGGATAGCTCGAATAGTTTTCTGCACCTTACTCAATGTCTATCGGCGGCAGTTTCTATAAAGCAGCATCAGCATATATGCTGATGACACAGCCTTTGTAGTTTACAGTAATATCATAATAATCAAGTTATTATTGAAATAGCTCCAGTTAAAGAAACATGTCATTCATTGGAACTGGGTTAACCTTTAATCTTGTGTACCTCCTTCCTCTATGATACAATTATTTTGATGAAACCAAAATTACATAAAAAACCGCATTAAAATCGGTCCGTTCGTTTGGGAGCTATGATCATCACCCCCATTCCCCCCCTCCCCCGCCCCCCATTATAGGTAAGAACATCTCGATTACCTCAGCATAAAAAGTGCATCTAAATCGGTCCATTCGTTTGGAAGCTACGATTCTCACCCCCCTTTTCTCACATCCCCCTCATCTATATAGTTAAGAACCATCTCATTTACCTCAGCTTTCAAACATAAAAAAACGCACCAAAATAGGTCCATTCATTTGGGAGCTACGATGCACAGACAGACACACACGCACACACCCTTAAACACACACAGTCAGTGATACACACCCTAAACTTATAACACCCGTCTCTTTGTTCGGGGGTTAAAAAAGCGGACTTGAAGGTATGTCAGGCTTCATAAGAACCCTTTAGGTACATATGTACTTTAGGTCACCCGGGCAAAGTCGTGGGGCGTAGCTAGTACTCACTTGAACCGCCCCCTCTCGCGCCTCGGCTCCTGCACTCGCAGCGTGCGCTCGAGCGCGTGGTACCCTGCCAGCACGCGCTGCAAGTACCGCTTCTGCCACACGAGCGCCTTACGGCAGCTCTCCAGCCGCAGGCAGCGCCCGTGCAAGTAGCGGATCTAGAAACGACAAGGTAACTGCTTTCACTTGGAAGGATCATTAAAGGCCCTATAAAATAACAAATAATTTGTTATATTTTCGTGTTTGTCAAACGTTTTGAGCACAAACCCTCAAAATGTTTGATCAAACACGCTCGCAGACACTCAAGATGTTCAACAAACATGTAGGATTTGTAAATTTATTTGATCGTTTACAGGCGCTTTACATCCATAACATGTATAAAACAAGTTGTCGAACGATATCAGGGTTCAACACATTTCATGAACCGCAAGATATAGCTGGTTGGTGTAAGGAAATGTTCAAGATATAGCTGGTTGGTATAAGGAAATGTTCAAGATATAGCTGGTTGGTGTAAGGAAATGTTCAAGATATAGCTGGTTGGTGTAAGGAAATGTTCAAAAAACAACATGCGTACGTTTTTATTAGTATTTGTTGTGAAAGTATAAAGTATGATTAGTTTCGAAAATAAGTTTAAAGTGTCTAAGTCAAACCGTATCGGTTCTACAAGCCGGAGACAGACGGACTGACAGTCAGATATCGTTGCCACAACATTTAGAGTTCCGATTGGAGCCTTTCCCTTTCGTTTGTATGGAACCCTAAAACTTTATAACGGACAAATAGTAATGGAATAATGGGGAGAAGGCCCTAAGAGGTTACTTAGCCAGCATTCATCCACCAGCGTGTCATCTTATATAGGTACATTTGTTTACAGAAAACATTACAGGTACACATACCAACTACCGAGAGGATCTTAGCACGGCATCAAACGAGAATGATCCGAATCAAATCTAACTAGAAACCTTCTCATTGCAAAGGTAAATTCAGGGAGAAGAGACCTGTTCATATGTGGTAGTTGATCTTAACAGGGTAGCGTTTACGAAACAAACAATATAACTTATTCATGAAATAGAAACAACATAAAAACTTTTTCTCATAATCGTAATAAACCTAAAAAAACTAATGCTTATTTTGAAAATGAAAAAGGGAAACAAACTGACATTCGATCAAACACCGTCACTTCATTGTCTCAAGTCGCAGTTTTTGTATGACGCGTATTTATTTTTTGCGTCTGAAATTTATTTTGATTGAGTTTTAAAATTCCGTTGTATGATGCAATAACTTACCCTTTTGAAGCCATGGAGCCACCTAAGGTCGATCCACCGAAATTGCCAGACATGGTGTAAGTTTACATTGTTTGATACTTTCCGAACATGTGTAACATTTGTTGATGCACGCAGCATTGAGAATGTTTAGAATATTAGTAATGAATTAACGTATGCGGCTAATGCGACACGATATAAACTCCTTTATACAACACGACAACAATCCTTTATAAAAAGATAAGAAGCAGTAGGGACCCTCGGATCTGTGCCTTGAAATGAGCTGGTAGACAACATTATGATACACGCTTGGATCTTAAGCCCAAATTCTAGTAGTTAATGTTTTAGCCGTTTCCCGTGTCCACCAGTCATCGGGAACAGCACATCACATATAATGAAACATTGTTGAACACATGTGAACAGTATTTACATAATTATGTGCACACGTGTACATCATTGCAAGAAACACAAATATCATCCGCAGTGTGTTCCGCAGCATGTGCGGCGACCACCCGTCGATCACCAAGACCGAGCTGAACGCGAAGGAAGACCGCACCGAGAAGCCCGCGGACAAGAAGGACCGAAGCCCTGCCAGCTATGCCAGGGCTACGCCCTCGGTAAGAGGCCCTGCTATTTAACTGTTGATTTATTTGCTGAGCAGCGAGAGGAATCCCCCCGTTACACAAAACATTACACTCCACTGCTTTTAGGGCTCCTACCTCTATAAGAGTCGTAGAAGCCACCGGACTTGTTGATTTAATCTCCAGTATGGACACTACTACGGAGTGCAGGAAGGCCGTGCACGTGGTGGACCGACGACCTGTTAGCTATTGACAAAAAGCCTTGCCATTGCGATACCTCTGCGATTGGAATGTCTATAGTGTCAAATTTAGTAGTCTGCTTAAGTGCACTATCGCAATTTCACAGCAAAAACAAGGCAGTAGCATGACGTTCTATGGCTTTCGAAAACTCCTTCAGTGTTGCAACTAAATTAATAAAATGGATCAATCAAGCGTCAGCAAAAAAACATTATTGTGGTTTTCTAATCAAAATCTATCGATAGCAGCTATCGGCCCGCGACTGAGCCTAAATAGCGAGCCAACAGCGAGCAGACTAGGAAAACTGTCAAAACCAGCGAATTTCATGCAGCATTATCGCGGTTTAATAGCTCACAGACTCGGGCTCCTGGTGAGAGACGCGAGCTGTAAAAACCGAGCAGGCACTCGCTGTGACGTTCTATAGGGGGTGCAGTGAACATGTTCCGGCTGGTGATGATATATTGTTCGTTCCAGTCGTCTCGCACCGCCGTCGAGCGCGCCATGGTGGAGCGGAAGTCGCACGCGATGTCGGAGCACGCGCTGCGCATATTGGAGGCGCGGCGCCGCGTGCGCTCGCTGGAGCTCGTGTCGCGGCACGAGGACATCAACGCGCCCGGGAACAGAGCCTTAGTGCAAGGTGAGTGTGTGCGAGGGGGTGGACGGGGGAGCTATACACCCCAAGAGAGGAATCGTGCCGGCCTTAAACTCCACGTGGAATATGAAGAGTCGTTTAGAGTGAAAAAGTTGTATTTAGATTTGATCAGACCCGATCTCGAGATATGCCAACGTGCAATGGAACGCAGCGTCTTGAAGTAAAACTAACGGACCGAATAATATAATATATTCAGGAATTTTCACACCAATTACCTAGCCCCAAAACTAGGATACCCTGTACTATAGGAACTAGATTACTAATAATCAATACTATATTGCGTTTCGAGACTCAAATTATAATATGTAACCCACAAAGCTGCAAAACTAAAGAGAGACTGGGCTGGACACGTCTGCCGGATAATCTCTGGGCAAAAATTACCACGCGATCGATCCCCCAAGATTGCAATCCTCATCGCGGCAGACTATGAATATGAAAGAGATGGCGGGATGAGTGACTCCCAGACTATCAGCTGCTATACAGTTGTAATGACAGAGAAAAATAGATAAAGAGAAGGGAGTCCTTTGCCCTGCACTGGGACACTACAGGCTTGTGATAATGTTTAGATTAAACAGCGTCGTCAGCCGTCCCCACAGCTGGATCCAGGCGTGCACTAATCCAGGCCTGTCGCACTCCGCAACAAGTACAAATATTATACCTACACTTCGAGGGCGCAATATTCGGGTCAGTTCAGTAGTGTCAAGCGTGCGCTCGATGAGTCGCGCGCCATGTGCTAAGCGATAAAGTACCTACTTACGTAAAGTAACTCGAGTTCGTGTTTTAATTCTGAGTAGGTACCAAGAAGTAACCTAGAAGGTACTGCATAGCATTCGGCTGTTTGAATAGTGATGGAAATGACGACTTTCACTTATTATAAAGCAAGGAATTCAGACAACTTTATTCATCAAAGTGCAATACCTATCCATAAAAAAAAATATAAAAGTGAAACGTTGTCTGTTTGTTTGTTTGTTTGGGGAGGATTCACGCGATAACAGCTGCACGGATTTTGATGAAATTTAGAATGGAGATAGCTTATACTCTGTAATAAAACATAGGATACTTTTTAATCTGCAAAATTAATAAATTCCACGGGAAAACTGGAAAAACTGGAATAATGTTGATTAATCGCCTACGTTAATCGCAGTAAAAAACGGTTGCCATGGAAACGAAATAACAAGTATGTCAAAAAACATCAAGAGTGGTGCTATACCAACTTTTGCATTGGTTTTTAATATCCTAGAAGAACACAGGATGTTTTTTTCGCGATAAACAGTAGTCCGCGTGGACGTAGTCGCGAGCGGGAAAACTGGTAGGACATAATCATAATCAACCAACGACACTTAATACGTAGGTAGGTATCTCACTAAACTTATCGGCATTCTGAAAACGGGATAGGTAGGTAGTAAAAATGAGGTAGTAGGTCTATTGTGATAAGAATGTCATTGTATGTAATAGAACTATTATAATTTATAGTAATAATATAATACATTATTACTTATTTATTCTGTTACAATATCTAAGTCATAACATATCACAGAATAATTAGTAGTACACTAACCTAGTCATATCTTAATACAACCCTACCGAGCGAAAAAGGGACAGCGATTCTGAAACGGTTAGAGCAATGGAAGTTCTCGCGGCTTGTGATACGGTGCGTTCTAGCCTGTACGCGATGGGCGAGCGCCTTCTAGGTAAATATAATTGAAAGCTCGCAGCGCTGTGCGAGTTAAATTGCAGTTTATTGCGTTGTACCGAGAGTCGCTATGTATTTATATGACTTCATTCAGTTATCCTTCTGTAGTTGTACTATTATTTATTGTGTGACTAAGCTACTTTAGTGCAATTTATTCTAAAATACTTGCGAAAAAATTGTAATAAACGAGATTTTATTAGAATTTCTAATCTGGAAGTCCATGTCCAGTCTTATAGTTGCAATATATGCCTTCTCTTTTGATAATATTCATAATTATGCATCATCAACCTGATCGCTAATTGTAAGTCGCTCCACCCGTTGTTGTTTTCACCATTTTTTAAGGAATATTTTGTTCAGCTGCTCTTGGGAGTTTCCGCTGGCCGCCGTACCTGGTGGCCATATGGGTGCTGGTACTTCTACTGACGCACGTGCTGCACTGCCTAGTTACTATGCTGGAGCGCGCGCTGCCTGCTGTCAAGTAAGTTAGCTCTTTTATATTCGTAATACTCGAAAAATATACATGTGTAACATGCTACGTTTCAATCAGAGCGACGCGAGCCAAATAAATTAAGAAGTATCTTTGAAGGCTTCTGACCTAAGAGAAGTATGTACTAACGTTCCTAGATGGTTAACGAAAGTTCTTTCCACTTTCGTTGAAGCAGATCTATTGTATACCTTTCACAGCTTTAGATAATATTTAACCATTTAATATGTCAAGTCCCTGACCTACTTATCTAAAGTTCTTTCAGTCATTTTAAAATTCTTATTTTTTGAGTCACCCGAGGCTACATTATCCTTTTGAGAATACGATCTTAAAACATAAGTCATCTCACATATTTTTTTGCTATTTCAGAAAATTCTGCGGGTACTTCCGCTCATGGACCGAAGAATCGTGGAAGGGAGATAGCGATATCAACTCGCACGTCTATCTCGGTCTGGCAATCATAACTGGCTTGCTCTACGTGCTCTACTACGGCCTCTACGCGGTCTACGCCATAGCTCTCTGGTCCATAGAGCCTCTCTGCACGGACGATGACAAAAGAGATGACGTAGAGACAAAGATCACTAACTATATCGACGAGGTGAACAGCAAAACTAATTGTTGTTTAGAAAAGTAAAATCAGTCTGTTTCGTGAAACTACAGCTTTTCTTTTTTCTTAGTCGGACTTATTAGAATGTTTAAAAATCATCACGTGCTTCAAATATAACAATAAAAACAACATCGAAGTATAAGTTGTTTTATTACAATAACTTTAAAGTAATATCAGAAAACTAACGCAATACACATTTGCTACGCTACTTTAGAAAACTAAAATATAGTTAAATGTAACTCAAATGGACATCACTTATATTCAAGAGGTTTTCACTTCGACAATAGGGCACCTTTCCTTCAACTGCAGATAAAAACAACAGCTTTTAATATTAGGTTTACTATTTGTTTAGATCTAGGCAAGATAGAATATAAGAATATGAACGTCGTGAAATGCTATGTAAACAACATTTTGTTTAGGTCTAGGCAAGATAGAATATAAGAATATGAACGTCGTGAAATGCTATGTAAACAACATTTTGTTTAGGTCTAGGCAAGATAGAATATAAGAATATGAACGTCGTGAAATGCTATGTAAACAACATTTTGTTTAGGTCTAGGCAAGATAGAATATAAGAATATGAGCGTCGTGAAATGCTATGTAAACAACATTTTGTTTAGGTCTAGGCAAGATAGAATATAAGAATATGAACGTCGTGAAATGCTATGTAAACAACATTTTGTTTAGGTCTAGGCAAGATAGAATGTAAGAATATGAGCGTCGTGAAATACTATGTAAACAACATTTTGTTTAGGCCTAGGCAAGATAGAATATAAGAATATGAACGTCGTGAAATGCTATGTAAACAACATTTTGTTTAGGTCTAGGCAAGATAGAATATAAGAATATGAACGTCGTGAAATGCTATGTAAACAACATTTTGTTTAGGTCTAGGCAAGATAGAATATAAGAATATGAGCGTCGTGAAATACTATGTAAACAACATTTTGTTTAGGTCTAGGCAAGATAGAATATAAGAATATGAACGTCGTGAAATGCTATGTAAACAACATTTTGTTTAGGTCTAGGCAAGATAGAATATAAGAATATGAACGTCGTGAAATGCTATGTAAACAACATTTTGTTTAGGTCTAGGCAAGATAGAATATAAGAATATGAGCGTCGTGAAATGCTATGTAAACAACATTTTGTTTAGGTCTAGGCAAGATAGAATGTAAGAATATGAACGTCGTGAAATGCTATGTAAACAACATTTTGTTTAGGTCTAGGCAAGATAGAATATAAGAATATGAACGTCGTGAAATGCTATGTAAACAACATTTTGACCACATAATACGTTTTTTAAAATTTTACATTCAGACAAGAAGAATTAATGTCGCCTATTTCCATTTTTTTTCCAAAAACATATTGTTTTTTGGATCTTTCATGGTCCCATTCCTGGGACAGATTAATAGGATAGCGAGAAAACAGCGTCAAATTGCTTCTGTTAGACGTTATGAATCGACTTTTAAAAGAGGATGTTTCTTTTCGACTTTTTGTGTGGGGTTTTCTGAACCGATTTTAATATGTATATGAAAGTGTAGACCTCAAAGTTGGTCCCACTAAAATTTCTTATAATAATGCAGTAAGTAACAACTGAACAAAGAACATTGTGGTTCGACAATTTAAAATTAGCTACACAACGAGAATATAACAAAATAAACTTGTCTGTCTGTCCGCGCATCACGTAACAATTACAGGACCGATTGAAATCTGTTTTATTTTGTGGGATAGTTATATTATAATTTAAAATTCTTGGTACCGAACCATCGACAAAAACTATTTAACGGCTGAACGAATTTTGAATAAAATGTAGTATAATAGGTATACTTTATTGGTACTTTTGGTCCTGGACTAACACATATAATACTAATTTCTCAGGAAAAGTTCAACGCGAGCAAAACTGGGGGAAGCAGCTAAAATAAAATATGCCTTAAAATTGGTTTAAGGAATTTTGGCTCTGACAGTGCACTTACACGTTTATGGTTGAAATACCTCGCACAAGAACGAAGCGTTACGCTTCTTCATTCAAAGGAGTGGAATGCTCTGCCCTCGTCAGTGTTTCCGGTGAAATACAACCCCGGTGTGTTTAAGTCAAGAGTGAAACTAGGCAAGCATGCTACACCTTCGACCACATCATCACCTTCCATCAGGTGAGATCGTGGTCAAACGACTGCCAAAACAGTCATTAAAAAAACTTAAAGTAGCGTAGACTCACCGTGTGCTCCCTCTTGTCGGCCCCTTCATGTGCAGCTCCCCTTCCAGCGCCTGCACTCTCGCGGCGAGCTGATGCTTCACGCTGCAGAGTGAGCTCAGCTCGGGGGCTGAACTGTTTTCTTTAAGCACTTATTGGACGAGGCTATTTCTTAAAGTAGCGTAGACTCACCGTTTGGTCTCTTTCGTCGACCCCCCTAGCGTGCAGCTCCCCCTCCAGCGCCTGCACCCTCGCGGCGAGCTGCTGCTTCTCACTGCGGAGTGAGCTCAGCTCGGGCGCTGAACTGTTCTCTGTGAGGCACTTCTTGAACGAGGCTATTTCTCGCGCCAGCTCCGACTTGTGCCCTTCGATTTCAGTCTGCGAAGGGAAATATACTAAGATAAACTAAAGGTTCAACTGTTATTTTTATTATTCGGCATGCATTTAAAGTTACCGGTAAACTTAACGAACACAAAATTCACTGGAAAAAAAACTGGAAATTTTTGTTTAGAAATCGGAATCTATCTCGATCACTTGAATCTATTTTAGTCTGCTCTTAAATATAATGTTTAAAGCGCTAAATAAATAAATATTTAATGTCACTTATATTTATTTATTGATGTATTTCTGTCTGTTCTGAAACTTTGCAATTCAAAGGAGATGTGGCCCACTTTTCATACATTGTTTGCCCCAGAGGTAAAAAATTGCTGAAAATGCATGCGTCACGATCAAATTGGATTTTCTGGGTTGGTTTTTCATTTTCCAGTAAGACTCCATCGTTTTTTTTCCTCTAAATAGTGGGATTTAAAAGTTATAGTATATGTTGCACCACAACGTGAAGTGAATTTTTACGCCCTAAATAAACAGCTAGTCCTTTTGCTACAGATATTATTTTTACGCCCTAAATAAACAACTAGTCCTTTTGCTACAGATATTATTTGAAATGAATTTAAAACTTGCCGGTATGAAATAACAAGTTGTAGTCTTTGCTTATCGGGGTGGCTCAACAGTCATACATCATTTATAAGTCTATGCAGTCCAATAGGTACTGTTGGCAGGTAAATAAATAAAACTCTATATATCCTTGATGTAATTAATTATAATTCTTCTATTAATAAATTGTCTAAAACTGCCGCACGTGGACTATCTGGGTTATATCTGGCCCAAGATAAAAACCATATCATAACCTTTACCTGGGCACAGCACACAACAGTTCTACTACCTGCCTTGCAATTAAGGTATTGCAGCCTGTTATGCTGTCTTCTGTGTGTTGATTGATATGTCACATATTCGTCACATATATATATATAATAAACCTTGCTTGCTTGCTTGCGTGTCACTTGTGGCACAGAATATATACACTAACTTGTGGGCATTTCCGATTGAGTTTCTTCTCATTGTCAAAAGTAGGAAAGTGTAAAGATGTTGTGTATGTACACTTATGTTGTGAAAGTGTAAAGATGTTGTGTATGTACACTTATGTTGTGAAAATTGTCTTATTGGCGAAAAATAACAAGAAAATCACAAAGACGCAAACTGCAACGCAACACAACGAAATTCTCTGTATTATCGCTGACCTGACGTCCTTGTGACAGTTTTGATTTGAACTTTTGTAACGTTTAAACTTTCGCGATTCGAACTCATAGTTATATATTTAAACGGGACTTAATCCACTACCCGCATTTGGTCTCCAACTACCTGCATTTGGTTTTGTAAAAAATCTGAATTGTCACTACACAACACTAAAGAGATTTCCTGAAATGTTTTCGATCAGCGTTCGTTTTGCATGTTTAGATTACATGTTGACATAGGGAAATCGACTTTATTCCGTCAAACTTAAGGTCGTTTTCCATTCGGTTTGGAAGGGATCGGTAGTGTCAAAAGTTAAATAAAAAAAATGGCAAAAGTGTTGAATATGTTCAAACCGAACGGCTTGTTTAAAATGTACATTTCAAAACTGCCCATAACGCTATCTCATCAACTCGAACGCAGGCGTAGTGTATTTTGGAACGCAAATGTCAAAACAGATTTGAGGAAATGGTAAAAGTTACTATTATATTAACAAAATACAATTCCCGCTAGGCACTAGGTATTGAAATATGCCTTGTTTACCGATTAATTATGTGAAATTTTATTGAAATAATATCGTTCAGTCTCTTGGCCTTTTTTTTATTAAAACATAAACTACTCTGGGGCAGTTATGGGCCGTCTCCTTTCAGGCTCTTCTCGATAAGCTATCCGGCTGAAACTTTCAGGGTAGCTCAAAAAACAACGAAATAGCAACAACAAAAAAAACATTGTCAAGGCATGAAAAAATCATTTTTTTTATTTTGTTATATTATCATACACCTTCTAAAGTCAAAGTCGAAGTATTTATTGTAAATAATACCACCAAGTCAAAACTTAACACCTCATGAACAAAGAAAAACATAAATTACTAAAAGTAGATCAAATCAATAAAATTAGTAAACTAAGTATTCTTGTTTTCTTCTTTTTTAAAAGCTTTTATTAACTTCACTTGTATGTATGTATCTATGTATTTCTGTCTGTCCTAGAATCTTACAAATCGTCCGATGAATCGGATCAACAAGAAATAAATTATAGTATAATAAACTAAAAAAACTCGCTTTTACCATTAACCGAACTAAAAAGTAAAAAATAAATTTCAATATAAGAATAAAGTGATTAACGAGAAAATTAATGTCATTGTCAAAAAAAGCGTTTGTACGACATTCTTATACTAACTCGAAATAGAAATAGTGACTTAACTTGGTAAAAAGCGTTTGTACGACATTCTTACACTAACTCGAAATAGAAATAGTGACTTAACTTGGTAAAAAGCGTTTGTACGACATTCTTACACTAACTCGAAATACAAATAGTGACTTAACTTGGTAAAAAGCGTTTGTACGACATTCTTACACTAACTCGAAATAGAAATAGTGACTTAACTTGGTAAAAAGCGTTTGTACGACATTGTTACACTAACTCGAAATAGAAATAGTGACTTAACTTGGTAAAAAGCGTTTGTACGACATTCTTACACTAACTCGAAATAGAAATAGTGACTTAACTTGGTAAAAAGCGTTTGTACGACATTCTTACACTAACTCGAAATAGAAATAGTGACTTAACTTGGTAAAAAGCGTTTGTACGTCATTCTTACACTAACTCGAAATAGAAATAGTGGCTTAACTTGGTAAAAAATAAATAACAATTAATATCGAGCACCCCACGCTTCGTTTTACAATGTTTTTTTTGTCTCTTGTTAGTTTTGTTCGCAGTCGGGTTTTTAGCACTTTCGATTAAATCTTGTTTAATATTGAAGCAACCTACGAAGAAGGTACGTTGCAAACGCAATAGACAATCTATATAACTGCTCGGGAAAAAACAGTGCAAAATAAATTCCAGTTCCTCACCAGCGCATCATGGATGCTGGGCCGCTGCTTGCCGGCCGCCGACGTCAGCCTCTTCTCCAGTTCTGCGATGGTGTTGCTCTGCGTGTTCAGCAGTTCCTTGGCGCGCAGGAGTTGCACGCTCGCGTCGTGCTTCAACCTGGGATGGAAACAACACCACCTGTAGCTATTTACACTGCGTTTGTTTCAAAACCCTTATTAGTGACCGTATTCTACAACACGGCAAGACATGAGCGTTCCGGAGTGACGTCTTAATAATTAATAGTACATTGTGAAATAAACCCTTAGTGTAAATAGCTATTAACGAAACAAACAATGTTCGAGGTTTACTCTTTCTTAATAATCTAACCACAGCGAGCGGTTTCTTGGTGCACAATCACAATAATCTAACCACAGCGAGCGGTTTCTTGGTGCACAATCACAATAATCTAACCAAAGCGAGCGCTTTCTTGGTGCACAATCACAATAATCTAACCAAAGCGAGCGGTTTCTTGGTGCACAATCACAATAATCTAACCAAAGCGTGCGGTTTCTTGGTGCACAATCACAATAATCTAACTAAAGCGAGCGGTTTCTTGGTGCACAATCACAATAATCTAACCAAAGCAAGCGGTTTCTTGGTGCACAATCACAATAATCTAACCAAAGAGAGCGGTTTCTTGGTGCACAATCGCAATAAAACATGTTGTATGCAAATGTATGTATCTACCGTTTGATGTCAGCGAGTTCATTCTTGAGCTGCGTGTTCTGTTCGTTCCTGGCGTCCAGTTCCCGATGCGCGTGCGCGCGCGCGTGTTCCGCAGCCGCGTGCGCGTCTCCGAGGCGCGCGCGCTGCACCTCCAGCTTCGACTTCAGCAGCGAGATCTCTCCGGAGAGGCGGCAGTTCGTCTCCAACTGAGGACATAGAGGATTCGGGGAGATATGCGACTACCAATATTGTTATGCTGGACACTTACATGTGCAAAATAGATTTGTTAATATATTTGAGATAATTATGCATATTTACAAAGGGTTATTTTCAATTGCACATCAGAAAATTTATCAACCATCATGTTTTAATTCATTAATTAAATAACTTTTCTAAAAAATAAATTTAAGTAAATTAAATAAGTGACAAGCCCTTGGGCGATCTGCCTGGTCAGAAGCTCTTGGGCGACCTATAAACTTTGGCACCAAAGGTCAGCACATCTAATTCGACGTACAAAACGGTTACAATCAATTATTTGGTCAATCATTTTAAAATCTTCACATGAATTCATGATGTTGCGATCCTAGCCTAACGGTTGGTCCGTTAGGCTAGGGCTAGGTAGTGCAATTTGGAATCCTATGACACAGAGTTCATTCCTAGGCTACTATGATTTTTCTAACTTATGTGCGATTTTCCATCGCTCCGTGCTCCGGAGAGCTCGTAAGCTGTAGGTGCCGGCTGTTATTGTTAATTGTAGTCGTTAAGCCATGTCAGAGGCCCTCGGGCGGCCTGACAATCTCTGACACCAGAAGCCAACAGTACCTCATACGAAACACAAAACCAAAATTCACATAGCTATGAAATCTCTGACACACGCCTCTAAGGGCCTTCACTTCGCTCTCTATTGTAAAGATGGTTACTAAATACTAATTGACTTTAAACTAGCATTAAATCATTATTTTTGTATAGATTTTGACCGATGTTAATGGTGCTCGTAATTAGCGGTGATTGACGTCTTCAGATACGCATTCGATCAATATAAAATGAATGGATGGGCCTAAGCGGCGGATTTTTGAAGTCTATAAAGTGAGCGCCGGCTCTCACTTGGTCTCAGTCTGTCTCTGTCCGTGAGAGATGCGACACGTGAGTAACAGATAATTACATGTTATCTCTTTTTGCCACAAATAAATTTTATACGTTTTGTCTTTTTTTATACATTTTTTTTACTTTAAATACTTACAATTAGAGCTAACTAGTGCAACAACTAGACAGTTTTTTAAATTTTCTCTGAACAATAATCTTAGACTATGATCTTTCTTCCCCCTTACCCTTCATACAAGTCAAGCGGACTCCGATTGTCGACTCGTTATTTTTTGAGCCAGTTTTATGGAAAAGGCCCGTCCATTCATTTTATATTGGTCGAAGGGTACGGCAGTTAGTACAATCTTACCTCATGCTCCAGCTGCCCCCGGAGAGGTTCATCCCCCTCCCCCCGCGCACTGAGCAGCTGCCTCTCCAGGAGCGCCGCCCTGCCTCTCTGCTGCTGCTCCTTCTGCTGCAGCTCCAGCTCCGACTGCATCGAGCTCTCGAGCCGCTTCTTCAGTATCTGGATCATGTTGGTGTCTTGATTCTGTGAACACGATCACTTTATGTTTATCTTACTTTGTGTTTGTTTTCGTAAAGACGAAAGCGAAAATGTTTCATCATTATCAAAAATGTGCACCGCTGAACATATGCTTCCCCCATACTGGCCTGCCAGTCCTTCACCTTCACTTCTTCTTCATGAACCTACAACACACCTGCAAGCTGAGCGACGTCTCCTTGTGCGTGTCGAGCAGCAGCTGCAACCGGCCGCAGTTCTCCCTCTCCGCCTCGTACCGCAGCTTGCTGGTCTGCCAGTCCTGCACCAACTTGTCACGAACCCTGCAACAACCGGTTAGGACTGTTACAATGCGTTTCCAACAAGTAAATCATTGAAGTAAGAGAAAAACCCAACTGCTCGGCCAAAAAAAGGAACTATTAAAAAAAATAGCCTATAGTATAACTATTAAAAAATAGCAGAGTCACTCGGGACTCGGGATGATGTAACGATACCCCATAATATAACCCAATCTGTTCAGGTATTTAAAAGTTATAGGGTAATAAATAAACTCACAAACATACATACATACATAGATACATACACACATGAAACCTGAAAACAATATACTCCTTTTTTGGGCAGTCGTGTAATAAGAATAGGATTTAAAATGCGCTATCTTGAACCTCGTTGGTCAACAGCTTCAGATTGAATTTGCGCCATCTTGAACCTCATTGGTCAACAGCTTCAGAATAAAAATGCGCTATCTTGAACCTCATTAGTCAACAGCTTCAGATAGAAAATGCGCCATCTTGAACCTCGCGTTGGTCAACAGCTTCAGATTGAAAATGCGCCATCTTAAACCTCGCGTTGGTCAACAGCTTCAGATTGAAAATGCGCTATCTTTAACCTCATTGGCTAACAGCTTCAGAATAAAAATGCGCTATCTTGAACCTCATTAGTCAACAGCTTCAGATAGAAAATGCGCCATCTTGAACCTCGCGTTGGTCAACAGCTTCAGATTGAAAATGCGCCATTTTAAACCTCGCGTTGGTCAACAGCTTCAGATTGAAAATGCGCTATCTTTAACCTCATTGGCTAACACCTTCAGAATGAAAATGCGCCATCTTGAACGTCATTGGTCAACAGCTTCAGATAGAAAAAGCGCAATCTTGAACCTTGTTGGTCAACAGCTTTGTACAGTGTGTTTTAACACAAGAAGGTTTGTGTGAATTTCACGAGGTTCAATAAAGCCACATAATAAAATCCTAGTTATTACGAGTTAATTAATAGCTTTCATTAGACCCACTTATTTCGATGATGGTTGCGTTTTTTTTCTTTTACAATGGCTGTGTCCCCAAAATGACGGTGTTGGTTAAGTTGAGCGATTCCGTAGAAGACTAGTAGTAATATCACCTGTTCAGTTCAGTAATAAGTGCGTCCTTGTCCTGCAGCCGCGCCTCCAGGTTGTTGACTTGCATCTGCAGCTTGTCGTTGTCGGCGCGCAGGCGCTGCAGGCGCTCCGACGAGGACGACTGGATCGAGCTGGATGACCTGGAACCGATTTAAAGGAGAGTTAAAGCTACATTAACTATGCAAGTACTCTCAGGGGCCGGCGGATTCATTGAAGCATATTTCCGCCATTTAAGATACTACTAGCTTCACACGCGTGATCATTTCTCTAGGTTAAAAGTACTATATATAATATGTGCTATTCCAGGACCTAAAATACCAATATACCAACAATTGATTAAAATTTGTTCAGGCATCAAAAATATTTTTATCGATTGCTATCGGCATCTACTCATCGGATTGAGATACCAATTACATCAGTTTTTAAGTCAGACCCTAATCTATCCAACAATGGAAACAGCATCGCAATCGGTATAGTAGTTTTTACGTGATGCGCGAACAAACAGACAGAAACGTTTTTTTAAATGTTATATTATTGTTCAGTAGCTTATTTTATGTACCCTAGACCTTATTTTTTTCAATTATCTTCTTTTGTACAGACTTTTTCGGATTCGGATAGTATTTATCTATGTTCCTAACTGTATTTTTCGGATTCGGATAGTATTGATCTATGTTCCTAACTGTATTTTTCGGATTCGGATAGTATTTATCTGTGTTCCTAACTGTATTTTTCGGATTCGGATAGTATTGATCTGTGTTCCTAACTGTATTTTTCGGATTCGGATAGTATTTATCTATGTTCCTAACTGTATTTTTCGGATTCGGATAGTATTGATCTGTGTTCCTAACTGTATTTTTCGGATTCGGATAGTATTTATCTATGTTCCTAACTGTATTTTTCGGATTCGGATAGTATTGATCTATGTTCCTAACTGTATTTTTCGGATTCGGATAGTATTTATCTGTGTTCCTAACTGTATTTTTCGGATTCGGATAGTATTGATCTGTGTTCCTAACTGTATTTTTCGGATTCGGATAGTATTTATCTATGTTCCTAACTGTATTTTTCGGATTCGGATAGTATTGATCCGTGTTCCTAACTGTATTTTTCGGATTCGGATAGTATTTATCTATGTTCCTAACTGTATTTTTCGGATTCGGATAGTATTGATCTGTATTAACTTTTGGGAACCTGAATAAAAACTAAACGAATATTATCATAATTTATGGTGAAGACATGCTCCATATACAAATGATTTTGGAAATACATTTGTATAGACAAATTCATCCTCCGCCGGTCTCTTAAGTGCTTTGATTTTCACACGGGCAAAGACGCGGAGCGCAGCTAGTAAATTATAGGGAATTGCATGATATATGTAGTGTTTATGATAAACACGTAGATATAGACGTATATATTATACTATCAAGTGTATATGGTGTGAAAAGAGGGTTCACATATTTTAACCTTGATTTAACGTATCAGTGGCGCCGATGCTATCCCTCATTGAAAATACTGCGATTCACAAGTAAGCGGGTGAGATTGACGAGTACTCACTTTGAAGTGTTCAAAGCGAGTCGAGGAATGTCTTCCCTTTCATCGCTGCTCGCTGACAGAATCTGTAAACAACATTAATTTTGTTTAGTGATACAAAATGGAACATTTAATATCTATGCTTGAAGAAACCAACAACACAGGAAACGGTTAATATGTTTTTTAATACTGACTAATAATATTTTATACATAATAAATATTAAATCTGTTTTAACAAGCCGCTACGAGTTTACGTTGTATGGCAATGTTGTCTATATACAAAATAAAAGCCAGCATTTTGATCACATTGCTTCGACCAGACGCCCTGATAGATCTTTATATATTTTAAGTGCTCCTACGGCCCAAGTGTCCCTACCCCAAAACTCTCAAATATATTTGAGCCTTTTGAGGCTCTCAGCTGATACAGAAGTCGCTCCAGCCTTATTTTAGTTCCTTGAAGATAAGACGGCGCAAGTTTGTCTATGAAAGTAGCGTTTTTACCAATGGAAGCCCCATTTTCCATGAAATAAGAGTCATTCCGTCAGGACTTTTACCATCGTCACGTAGAAGACCAGTAGGTTCTAAAATAGCAGCAGTTAGCGCTGTTAAAAGCCCGACGGATGTTTATGTGTGCCGACAAACAACAAGCATCATCGGAGATGTGTTTATGTGTGCCGACAAACAACAAGCATCATCGGAGATGTGTTTATGTGTGCCGACAAACAACAAGCTTCATCGGAGATGTGTTTATGTGTGCCGACAAACAACAAGCATCATCGGAGATGTGTTTATGTGTGACGATAAACAACAAGCATCATCGGAGATGTGTTTTACGCTTGAGTTTCCGAATTTATAGTTACCGAAGATTTATATTATGTAGGTATCCCAACACAATAGTAAATTGTATGACAAGGGAGCATAATAATATTTACGGCAAGGGCGCTATTTTAAATCCAGAGCGGAGGGAAGGATTCTTAAGTAGAATCCTGAACGTAGCGAGGGATTCAGTATAAGTCGCCCCCACCCCCCTTCCCTTCCCACCCCTCCCCCCCTTCCCTCCCCTCCCCTCCCCTTATTATAGCTAAGAAGCATCTCGATCACAACAGTTTTCAAACATTAAAATCGCATCAAAATCGGTGTTTTCGTTTGGGAGCTACGATCCTCACCCTGATTTCCCCCCGCCGCTTTATATCTAAGAACCATCTCGTTTACCTCAGCTTTGAAACATTAAAAACCGCAGCTAAATAGGAAAATTCGTTTTCTGACCCCCTTTTCTCAACTCCCCCCCCCCCGCTCCCCACTTTTCTTAACTTCCTACCCAATGTAACTAAAAACCATCTCTTTCACATCAGTTTTCAAACATAAAAAATGACATCAAAATCGGTACATTCGTTTGGAAGTTACGATTCTCACCCCCACCCCCCCTTCCCTCCTTCCCCCATTATAGCTCAGAACCATCTCGTTTACCCCAGCTAAATCAATCCATTCGTTTGGAAGCTTAGATTCTCAACCCCCTTTTTTCACCTCCCCCTCCCCTAACCCCTATATATCTAAGAACCATCTCGATCACATCAGCTTTCAAACAGAAAAAAACTCATTTTGATACTTTACAACTCTTATACATTTGTTTAAAAAGGGTATTAAAAAGACTAAGATAAACAGATTCCCCTC
This sequence comes from Alsophila aescularia, assembly GCA_946251855.1. Taxonomy (NCBI): domain Eukaryota; kingdom Metazoa; phylum Arthropoda; class Insecta; order Lepidoptera; family Geometridae; genus Alsophila; species Alsophila aescularia. The sequence continues at coordinate 60,160,704 of OX276380.1, read as the reverse complement.
TCTAATCCGTCGCTGCGCTCGGGATTCTACTCTAGAATCCTTCACTCCGCTCTGCTTTCAACATAGCGTCGTCGCCGTAAAAATACTATTTTGCTATCTTTTCATACCATTTACGATTTAAACAGGGAGCTATATTCGAACCTGCTCCATGCGATGTCCTCATCTAGCGTGTGCGAGTAGTCGAGCTGATCTCTCAGAGGGCCAACTCAGCTAAAGGAGAGCGCACCGCAAGCGCGCCCGGGTCGCAGCCGACAGGAACGTCTCGCGCCGCGGGGACGTACGGAATTTATATAGTGTAGTATAAAGTGCGACATTTAGCAAACTTGCTCCATGATGTCTTCATCCAGCGTGTGCGAGTAGTCGAGCTGATCTCACAGAGCGCACTCCAACTCAGCTGTACAAGAGCGCACCGCAAGCGTGCGGGACGCAGCCCACACGGACGTCTCGCACCGCGGGAACGTAAGGATCCTGGTGTAAAGTGCGACATTTAGCAAACCTGTTCCATGATGTCTTCATCCAGCGTGTGCGAGTAGTCGAGCTGATCTCACAGAGCGCACTCCAACTCAGCTGTACGAGAGCGCACCGCAAGCGTGCGGGACGCAGCCGGCACGGACGTCTCGCATCGCGGGAACGTAAGGATCGTGGTGTAAAGTGCGACATTTAGCAAACCTGTTCCATGATGTCTTCATCCAGCGTGTGCGAGTAGTCGAGCTGATCTCACAGAGCGCACTCCAACTCAGCTGTACGAGAGCGCACCGCAAGCGTGCGGGACGCAGCCGGCACGGACGTCTCGCACCGCGGGAACGTAAGGATCGTGGTGTAAAGTGCGACATTTAGCAAACCTGTTCCATGATGTCTTCATCCAGCGTGTGCGAGTAGTCGAGCTGATCTCTCAGAGGGCCAACTCAGCTATAGGAGAGCGCACTGCAAGCGCGCGGGTCGCAGCCGACAGGAACGTCTCGCGCCGCGGGGACGTACGGAATTTATATAGTGTAGTATAAAGTGCGACATTTAGCAAACTTGCTCCATGATGTCTTCATCCAGCGTGTGCGAGTAGTCGAGCTGATCTCACAGAGCGCACTCCAACTCAGCTGTACAAGAGCGCACCGCAAGCGTGCGGGACGCAGCCGACACGGACGTCTCGCACCGCGGGAACGTAAGGATCCTGGTGTAAAGTGCGACATTTAGCAAACCTGTTCCATGATGTCTTCATCCAGCGTGTGCGAGTAGTCGAGCTGATCTCACAGAGCGCACTCCAACTCAGCTGTACGAGAGCGCACCGCAAGCGTGCGGGACGCAGCCGGCACGGACGTCTCGCACCGCGGGAACGTAAGGATCGTGGTGTAAAGTGCGACATTTAGCAAACCTGTTCCATGATGTAGTCGAGCTGATCTCTCAGAGGGCCAACTCAGCTAAAGGACAGCGCACCGCAAGCGCGCGCGGGTCGCAGCCGACAGAGTGGTCTCGCGCCGCGGGGACGTACGGAATATATATAGTGTGAAGTGCGACATTTAGCAAACTTGCTCCACGTTCATCCAGCATGTGCGAGTAGTCGAGCTGATCTCTCAGAGCGCGCTCCAACTCAGCTATAGGAGAGCGCACTGCAAGCGCGCGGGTCGCAGCCGACAGGGACGTCTCGCGCCGCGGGGACGTACGGAATATATATAGTGTGGTATAAAGTGCGATATTTAGCAAACCTGCTCCATGATGTCTTCATCCAGCGTGTGCGAGTAGTCGAGCTGATCTCTCAGAGCGCGCTCCAACTCAGCTGTAGGAGAGCGCACCGCAAGCGCGCGGGACGCAGCCGACAGGGACGTCTCGCGCCGCGGGGACGTACGGATTCTGGAATGTTGAGAGGATAATCACTTGACGTTATCTTCGCAAAGTAGGTATTTAGTAAATGTATTGCTATCTCACTTCCTCCCCTCTATCCTCTATAGAGATGGTGGCAGGTTGTGAGTTTTAGTACTACTGTTTTTGATAGAATTGGTATTTTCTGGGAAAGCACTTTCCACCCATTAAATTGTGGTGAAATCTTTTGTTTTTAGTGTCAATCGCTTGAGTAGAATATAATCTATGCTTACACGTTAGTTTATTTAAAGAAAGCTTTTTGTATTTGAAAATAAGTTTCAATTTGTGATAGCTTTAACTCAAAACTCCGCTAGTTGAGAAGCTTATAACTTTGTAGTAACTGATAATGTTTGAAAAACTAGGACGTATAAGCGAAGTTAATTAATGAATCTAATTTATGTAAGAAAAAACGAAAAATAATATTTAGGAGTAGATAAGTGCTTTTTATTTTTATATGGACAATAGCGCTATAGATTATCTTCTAAACAAAAATAAAATAAATGAAGTGTACAAACAATGCCCTTATCTATGACAGACATTCTTTTTGTAGGTACTGATTGTCTCTTATTAAAATATCTCAACAACCCTATTTAGCTGAGTGTCTCTTATTAAAATATCTCAACAACCCTATTTAGCTGATTGTCTCTTATTAAAATATCTCAACAACCCTATTTAGCTAGCTTTGTTATCAATAAATGTACTATGCTAATCTATTTACCGAACGACGTGCGCGTCGGGATCTCGCGGCGTGAACTCCTGAGAAGGATACGCTCGAAACCTAGGTCGATGTTTTCGACTATATACACGTGAGTGATACATAGCCGGTAGTGATATTTAAAACAAATATCAACGCAAAAATCAAATATCATCAAATATCAAATTCATCTAACTTATTTTTAGACCTGCTGCTTCAACTGTGTGCAGCTGTAGACATCTCCATAGAGAAGTAACGCTGTGTTAATTACCTGTCGATAAGTTCCCTCATGTCCTGCAACTCGTCTTCTAACTCCTGGCACCGCTCCACCTGCTGCTTCAACTGTGTGCAGCTGTAGACATCTCCATAGAGAAGTAACGCTGTGTTAATTACCTGTCGACAAGTTCCCTCATGTCCTGCAACTCGTCTTCTAACTCCTGGCACCGCTCCACCTGCTGCTTCAACTGTGTGCAGCTGTAGACATCTCCATAGAGAAGTAACGCTGTGTTAATTACCTGTCGACAAGTTCCCTCATGTCCTGCAACTCGTCTTCTAACTCCTGGCACCACTCCACCTGCTGCTTCAACTGTGTGCAGCTGTAGACATCTCCATAGAGAAGTAACGCTGTGTTAATTACCTGTCGACAAGTTCCCTCATGTCCTGCAACTCGTCTTCTAACTCCTGGCACCGCTCCACCTGCTGCTTCAACTGTGTGCAGCTGTAGACATCTCCATAGAGAAGTAACGCTGTGTTAATTACCTGTCGACAAGTTCCCTCATGTCCTGCAACTCGTCTTCTAACTCCTGGCACCGCTCCACCTGCTGCTTCAACTGTGTGCAGCTGTAGACATCTCCATAGAGAAGTAACGCTGTGTTAATTACCTGTCGACAAGTTCCCTCATGTCCTGCAACTCGTCTTCTAACTCCTGGCACCGCTCCACCTGCTGCTTCAACTGTGTGCAGCTGTAGACATCTCCATAGAGAAGTAACGCTGTGTTAATTACCTGTCGACAAGTTCCCTCATGTCCTGCAACTCGTCTTCTAACTCCTGGCACCGCTCCACCTGCTGCTTCAACTGTGTGCAGCTGTAGACATCTCCATAGAGAAGTAACGCTGTGTTAATTACCTGTCGACAAGTTCCCTCATGTCCTGCAACTCGTCTTCTAACTCCTGGCACCACTCCACCTGCTGCTTCAACTGTGTGCAGCTGTAGACATCTCCATAGAGAAGTAACGCTGTGTTAATTACCTGTCGACAAGTTCCCTCATGTCCTGCAACTCGTCTTCTAACTCCTGGCACCGCTCCACCTGCTGCTTCAACTGTGTGCAGCTGTAGACATCTCCATAGAGAAGTAACGCTGTGTTAATTACCTGTCGACAAGTTCCCTCATGTCCTGCAACTCGTCTTCTAACTCCTGGCACCGCTCCACCTGCTGCTTCAACTGTGTGCAGCTGTAGACATCTCCATAGAGAAGTAACGCTGTGTTAATTACCTGTCGACAAGTTCCCTCATGTCCTGCAACTCGTCTTCTAACTCCTGGCACCGCTCCACCTGCTGCTTCAGCTTTGCTTTCAGTTCTGTCACGTTTGACTCCTCTCGCATCCTACAATAGTGGGGTCATTGATTATTTTATCATGTACTAGCGTCCCGTCCCGGCATCATACAGGTGTAATTTAGAAAAAATGTAGTTCTCGCACAGTCGACCTCCACACCGCTTTGGAGGACGGCGGCTCCCTTCGCTCGCCGCCTCCTCTTGGCTACGTTCTGGTCTCGTATGCTCGTATTATCCATATCCATAATAATAAAAATCTCCGAAACGGCTGGCCCGATTTTGACGGGACTTTCACTGGCAGATAGCTGATGTTATAAGGAGTAACTAAGATTACTTTTATTAATTAATAAGAATTATGAAACCACGCAAAAAAAAACATGAATTTTGATTACGCGGGCAAAGTTGCGGGCACAAAATATACATAAAACTTCCGTGAAAAATCATCTAAATGATGGTGAAAACCCCAATAAAAACCGTTACGTAGTTTAAAAGGTTAAGCGTTACAGACAGACGGCGGAAAGCGACTTTGTTTTATACTATTTATTGACGACAAACATTGCAGCAGAAGCAGAAGTACCCATTCCCTTTAGGTGCCCTTCTCATAGCGGGCCCTTTTTAAAATGAGCTCTTCGCAAATCATGCACATTTTTTGGGTAAGTACTCCTGTTGTGGAACTTAGCTGTGTTCCAATTAGCTGTCTATAGTTATACTAGCATTGAAACACTTTTACGAAGGTTATTAAGTTTTCCTAAAATAATAAAATATATAAATCAAATATTAGCTCCTAACCTGCCAATGACGACCTCCAGCTGCTGCCCCAGCTGCCGCTTCTCGTCCGCCAGCGCGTGCAGCTGCAGCTGCAGTGCGTCGCAGCGCGCCCGCAGCTCCGAGCTCTGCGCCTCCTCGGCCGCAGACAGCTTTGTAGCCTGGCTGAGGCTGTTCCGCAGCTCGGTCACGTCTAGCTTCGCTTTCGCTAATTCGAAGGCCTGAAATTAATGTTTGTTTGTTGTTTGTTTGTCGTATGAGTAAGTGCTGGCCTCTGATGTCAGAGTTTGTCAGGCTGCCCGAGGGCCTCTAACAAGGCTTAATGACTCCTATTAATGAACACGGTATCGTAGGATTCTAAATTGCACTATAGAACCGATAGGCCACCATCACTCTCAAATTGCACTATAGAACCGATAGGCCACCATCACTCTCAAATTGCACTATAGAACCGATAGGCCACCATCACTCTCAAATTGCACTATAGAACCGATAGGCCACCATCACTCTCAAATTGCACTATAGAACCGATAGGCCACCATCACTCTCAAATTGCACTATAGAACCGATAGGCCACCATCACTCTCAAATTAATGTTTCACATAATCTTTGAACCAACAAAACAGATTACTAATAAAAACTACATAACATAAATTTTATACGGACCAGTCCTGAAGTCTACCTTTCAAATAAAAACAAGGATCATTCAAATAGGTCCAGAAATGTTAAAGAAATCGATACAACTACAATTTATAAAAAAAAAACATAAAAAATACGAAAAAACTATATACGTGCGAAAAACTATGTATTAACATCATCATGTTAGCCTTTAGAAGTCCACTGCTGAACATAGGGGAGACCTATGGCCTGCCCATTGCCACTTCAACTTTCAAACTTTGAGAGCTATGTCGTTAACATTGATTCTTCTACGGATTTCCTCGTTTCGGATTCTATCACGTAGTGAAACACCGAGCATAGCTCTCTCCATTGCACGCTGCGCAACTCTGAGCTTGTGTATGAGACCTAAAGTTAGCGACCACGTCTCGGTGCCGTATGTCATCACTGTTGTTGCGTATTGACGCACTGATTATAAACTTTAGTCTTGAGGCTCTGCGGTATCTGCAACGAGAAGATATGGCGTAATTTCCCGAACGTTGCCCATCCGAGTTGCTTTCGTCGGTTGACCTCTTTGTCGGTGGTTTGAGTAAGATCTGCCCAATTGGATCGTCTGACCTAAGCATACATAGTGATCAACAGCTACGATAATATCGTTCCCAACATAAACCGGCATGGGTGTGACATGGGCATTTGACATGATGTTCGACTTATCCATGTACATTTTAAGACCCACCTGTTGGGAAACAATATTGAGGTCACTGAGCATTGTGCTTAGGTCTTCCAGGGTTTGAGTGATGTATTCGTAATTAATGTTAACTCCATATCCGTTCCAGTTCAGAAGCTTGAACATATTATCTTTCAGTGCAAAGGTGAACAGTTTCGGAGAAATAACGTCTCCCTGTCTCACCCCTTTTTGCAATTCGATAGAATTCGTGCTCCGATCTTGGAGACATCGAAGTGTTGAAGTGTGTACACTTCAACACTTCGATGTCGGTCTTCTTTATACAGAAGACCGAAGAGTATAATCGGCCACTGTGTCTAGTTGCTGTGTCTAGCCAAATTGACTATTGGCACCGCTGTAATGACTGTAGCACTGCCCAGGTCTCGACTGAATCAAAGACTTTCTCGTATTCCATAAACACTAGACACAGTGGCCGATTATACTCTTCGGTCTTCTGTATAATCTGCCGGAGCGTATGGATGTGGTACGGTGTAAAGCCTTTCCGGAATCCAGCTTGTTCGGGAGGCTGAGTCATCAAACCTACGAGCGAGACGGTTTGTAACTCCTCTCGAAAACAGCTTACAGACGTGGCTCTGCAGCGAAATGGGCCTATAATTCTTCAAGACGGTGTTATCACCTTTCTTAAAGAACAAGACCACTACGCTCTTGTGCCATGCCTCTGGCGTAGTACCCTCGAAGATGACGGAGTTAAACAGTTATTGCGTCCTCCCCTGTTGCCTTGTTGCTCTTAAGCTATTTTAGGGCCATTCTGATCTCGTATAGGCTGAAATCCGGGATATATTCGGTATAATGTCGGGTCAAACGGGCTCTTGCATTGCTAGTCGTGCTACGCGATGAGGTGTATAATTGCCCATAGAACTTCTTGATTTCACTCAAATCTCTGGCTTCAACGAAAAAATGCTGCCACTGTCGGTCTTCCGCTTCGTCAACAGGCTTTGCCCAATAGACAGATCTCTTGCGAACACTTTGGAGCTCTTGTTCCGCTCTATTGAGTTCTTAATACAATTAGTATTATAAGAACGCAAATCATGTCACATTGACTTGGAGATCTGTTTATTAAGCAAGCTGTAACTCGACATATCCACTGAAGACTGCAACCTCGTCTCGCCTCGTTCTGCCATAAGTTTGAGTGTATGCTCAGAGAATTTCTGTATTCTATTTTTGCTGCGGGTCTTAATGAACTCCGACCCGACCGCGTGCACAATTTCCATCAGCCCGTTGTTTAGTTCGTCCACTGTATCGCATTCGGTAAGGATTTGGAAGCGATTTTGGAGTTCCAACTGAAAGCTATCGGGGTTTTGGACTTGGGCGAAGAGTAGATCTCATCAAACGAGACCTCTCCAGCTTTACGTTGATATTCAATGAGCCTCTTTCCATGCGGTGATCACTGCCGCTCTTAACCCTGTTGATCACAGAGACATAATTGAATATATGCCTATTGGTCGTCAAAATGAAATCTATCTCGCGCTTATGACCGCCGTGGGTGCAGCCAAGTTCATTTCCTAAAAGGGCGCTTCTTAAAAAAGGAGTTTATCATAAAGAGTCCCTCTTTCTCCACTAAGTCGGCCAATCGCTGACCCCTTTGGACTACCTGTTCCAGCTCTATCAACTTTTCATTGGTCCTCAAGGAGCGTGCGTTGTATGTTGAAAGATCCAGAGATCGTAGGGGTTGGTAGCTGGGTCTCTGCCGGAGATTCTTTGCACCCCCTGTTCCGCCGTTACCGTGGCTGCTACCGGTGCCAGAAATAACGCCGGAGACTAGGGGCCGCCTTTGCGTTGTGTTCATCATATTTGGGGGGTTCATCGTAGTCCCGGTGTGTATTCCCTTAGTAGCCTCATACGACATCCACTGATGAATTGGGAGGGGTCTTATTCTAAGCCGAGACCGCCACGACCACGGCATATTTACTTACTGGATAAGTATTATGTAACAAAACCTCTACAGGACTTAAAAAATAACTGACTAAACACGGTGTTATCAAAATGGTGTCAATGCAATGCTGTAAATGGTGTATTTATTTAATGGAGTCTGTTTGTCTGATTTCGCATCATGTAAAAACTTATTGTCCGATTGAAATTCAGTTTAAACTGTAAAATTACTTAAGATTCTGCTTAAATCTACCGTCCATTGCGCCTCAACGCGACGAGTGAAAGCCAAGCAATCGATAAAAACTATTTAATGGCTAAACTATTTTTACACGACTGCCCGGAAAAGGAATGTTATGTTTTTAGCATTTGTATGTTTGTATGTGAGTTTCTTTATTCCACCATAACTTTGAAATGCCTGAACAGATTTAGACGTATGGGGTATCGTTAGAATCCTTACATCCCTCCGAGTAACATAGGCTAAAATTCTTTTGGGCGCCTGGATGGCTCCATCTTCAATTGCAAAAAAAATGCTTTTTCTTTGAATTTTACAATATGGGTATCAAATTGAAGGCTTTGATAAGCACATTTCAATAGTGTATAACTTATTGGCATAAGTTTATTTTTGGCAGGGCAGGCGTGTTTTTTTAGCTTTTAAGCAAGTTAATAATGATTTAGTATATTGGTACTTTAGCGAGCAAAGCCGCGAGACGCAGCCAGTAGGTAAGCAAAAGATATAAAACAGCTTACCTGATCATTGAGTTCCTTCTTGTTAAAATCCAACTCGTGCTGCATTAACGAGATCTGCTTCCTTATCTTGACTAGCTGCTTCTTGTCTCCACTCACTTGTCGCTCCGCGCTCCTCCTCTCCTCCCCACTCTTACCTCTTGGCGACGGACTCCGGGAAACCATCTTTAGCTGTTCTTTCAACGACGCAATCTCTTCGTGGAATGAACTTATGTCCTCTTGGAGGATCTCAATCTCGGTCTCTTTGTCTTTCAGTTTCACCGTCAGCAGTTTCAACTGTTCGATCTTTAGAGTCAGTTCCGTGTTCAAAGAGCTCACTCGTACGAGCTCACTTTCGCTGTTTTGTAGCTTGAGAGATGCATTTTCTTGCTCTTTTTCTAGTTTGGTCAGTTTGAGCTTTAGGTCTTTGTTGTTAGAAATCAGATTGTCGTTGTCTTCGTTCAGTTTTGCTACGTCACGGTTGAGAGCGTCCACTGTGTCTTGTAGTTGGAAGAGTTCGTTGGACTTCTCTTCAAACGCTTCTTTCAAATTATCAAATTGTTCACTTTTGTCATTAAGGCACCGCTGCAAGTCGTCAAGTCTATCTAAATGTTGATTCAAACTGTCAATTTGCTGATTCTTCTCACTCACTAGCTGTTCTAATTTTTGTAGTTCAGAAGCTCTTTCTCTCAGTTGGTGGTTTTCTGACTCGCACTTTTCTAGATTAGTATTTCTGCTCTGCAGCTCGTCAACTTTAACTTCCAATTCTGTCATTTTATTTGTCAAGTTACGTTTTTCCTTAGCTAGTTCTAATATCATGTTCTCTCGCCTCAGAATGTCTTCTTTGAGCAAATGTAAGTCTTTGGATTTGTCGTTAACCTCTTGTGTCAGTTCCGACAATCTTTGTTCTAGTAGTTTCTTGTTGGATGAGAAGTTCTCCAGTTGGTTCTCGTAGAACTTCTTGTCATTTTCCATTGTAGCCATCGTATTTTCTAATATACTTTTTAGTTCTTCTACCTCTTCTTTCAAAGCGGGGAATTCGCACAACTGTTCTTCAGCGTTTTTGAGCTCAGACTTACAGTTTTCGAGTTCCGTTCGAGACTTCTTTATTTCATGTTTAAGTTGCGTCAGTATATCGGGGAAGTTTTCTTGTTTTATATCTAACGTTATGCCTAATTCTCTGAGCGACGTGAACTCTTCATCGTTACTCTTGTTGTCTATGGTTGGTTCTAATGAAAAGTTTATCTTCTTTGGTTCCACGCTGTTGTTTTTGCTTTCGTTCACTTCTCTATTGGGGTATATTGAGCAATTGTCTGGTATTTTTTGAGCAGTTGAAATTTTCTCTCCGAACTTATCCAGAGTTCCCAGCATTGTTGTTTCGTTGACGTTTCTCTTGTATCCTTTCAATACGTTTTTGTTCTGTGTGGAGGTCAAATGCGCGGGAAGTGAATCGGCGCGCGGCGAGTAATTAGGTATTTCAAAGTGATCCACGTACTCGATGTTCAATGAACTCACGTCTGGCGGCAGCGTTTTGTTTAGTTGCATCTTATCCCGAGCGTCGGTGACAAACGGCGCGTCAGTCTCGTTCAAATTTTGGGCTTTTGACTCTGCTCTGCGCATTTGTAAGTCTTGCTCATCAAACTCAGATATAGAGACTATGTCGCTGAGCGTTCTCCCGGACGCTTTCCCTTCGAAAAGCTCGCTCTTTTCATCCTTGTTGTCATCGTCGAGCTTTAAGGCTGCGGAGAAAATAGCGATGAATCATAAGAGTGAGTTACTCGCACAGATCTGTCGTTGTAACCTACATTAGCAGTAGGAAGTTGGAGGAAATCCAAATCTATGTCTAGACGGTGATGTTAGGACTCAAAACTAGTGTTTATTCTACAAATCTACAAACTGCTGTCAAACAATCGAGCGTAAGATATTTGCGTAACTGGAACACAAATAGGTACTTAGGCCTAAAAGTGTTTGACTTGAGAAACATTTAATTTATTTTGGCTCGTTTGAATAACCTTCCCTCTTACGTCCACCCGTAACTTACCAAGTAACTCCTGCAGCTGGTCCTCCTTCTCCGCCAGGGTCCGCCGGTGTTCCCTGACGCTGGCCTGCAGCTCCTCCTTGTCCTGCTCCAAGCTGCGCGCGAGCTGCTCCAACTGCGCTATCCGCGTTTGAGCGGTAGACAGCTCGCGCTCTAGGATTATTACTTTGTCTTTGGGATTACCTGTACAAGAAATGATAGTTTGACTCAAAAAAAAACGACTTTAAATCTATTCTATTACCTTAATAGGGCAGCAAAATGAACTTTCAAGACATGTTTACTGGCCTTGAAAGTACACTTTTAGATCAACTATATAGAATATTGAAAAAAGTTATATCTAGTCACTTATTTGCCGTTTGAAGCCACAAAATCTAAATAGAGACTTTTTAATACACTTTTCAATACTTTTTAGTTATGTAAAGGAAGTGGAATTTCGTACAATAAAAGTTTCATCATCATCATCATCATCAGCCTGTGTTTGTCCACTGCTGGACGTAGGTCTCTACTAATGCACGCCACTGAGTTCGGTCTTCAGCTCTCCTTATCCATTTTCTTTTAGCCGCTTTTCACAGGCCATCAGAACGTCCTACACTACGTTTGCCTAAACGTGGTCTCCACTCGTGAAATCGTCTGTCCCAACGGTTATCGATTCTTCGGGAATTGTGACCAGCCCACTGCCACTTTAGCTTGCTTATCCTTAGAGCTATGTCGACAGCCTTGGTTCTCCGTCTGATATCTTCGTTGCGAATCTTGTCCTTCAGAGAAAGGCTAAGCATATCAATAAAAAATTAAATAACGTTTAAATAATCGTACGTTTCTAAATGCAGGTCAGTTCAGCAAATTACCGATAAATGGCGTTACCGTCACCGTTTGACGGATTTAGAAACTGAGGGAAAAATTTGGATGTCGATGGCATGAGGCGGCATGTGCCGCGGAGAGGCATGGATGATGCGGGTTTGATTGACGTCAGTGATCCAAATCTTTCCTTTGAAAAAATATTAGATATATCGAGTATCTGTTATAATATAGTAGGTGCTTACACGAGTTTCCATACAAAGAATGATGTTGTTCATTCAGTTTGTCTTTTTCTTCCAAGTTGTGTTTCAATCTAGTCAGCTGTTTATCTTTCGACTCCATGTCTTCTTTGAGCCGTTGAACCTGCAACAAGAATAAAATCGGCAAACGATCACATGGTCTAGTCTCTTCAAATGTTTTGCCAAAGTTTTAAGGCATCACTTAATTGTCCTGAGACCGAATAATATACATGAAGACAGGTTGGCCGAGTGGCTAGCCACCCTGACTGCGAAGTCAACCAACGGTCGCGAGTTCGATTTCCGCAAAGTGCAAACATTTGTGTGCTGAGCAGAAATATTTTTTCCGAGTCATGGATGTAATTTTCGTATCTATGTATGTTTATCCGTTGTCTAGTACCTATTGTACAAGGCATCCTAGCTTGGGGCACGGTAGTTGGTGTGAATCGCCCCGAATATAATTATTTATACCAATTTATTGAAAATATCAGCAAACACAGTGGCCTTTTAATCTTGTGTCTTAAATATGTTTTTATGGTAATCAAGTTGGGGCCCAAATCTGATTTATTGAAAATATCAGCAAACACAGTGGCCTTTTAATCTTGTGTCTTAAATATGTTTTTATGGTAATCAAGTTGGGGCCCAAATCTGATTTATTGAAAATATCAGCAAACACAGTGGCCTTTTAATCTTGTGTCATAAATATGTTTGTATGGTAATCAAGTTGGGGCCCAAATCTGATTTATTGAAAATATCAGCAAACACAGTGGCCTTCTAATCTTGTGTCTTAAATATGTTTTTATGGTAATCAAGTTGGGGCCCAAATCTGCTGCTATTCAAATGTCAGTACGGTTTTTACTTTTGAACATCAACGTTTTTTTCATTTATGCTTGTTTACCTCAGCCAGTGCGTCGTGTAGCTGCACGCTGAGCTGGCTGGTGGCCTGGTGCGACAGCGCCTCGGCATCGTTCCGCTGCTGCTGCAGCCGCGCCGACAGCGACGAGATCTTGAGCGCTTGCTCGGACATGCGCGCTTGGAGCACGTCGCGCTCAGCACGCACCTCCTGCGCAGAGGAAGGAAGGGTTGGAATATGGCTCAGAGATTAACTGACGCGGGCTTTTTTTAATGAGTCTGTTAATTATATACAATGAATTATTTCTGGTCGAATATTAGAACTTACTTCTTACTTACTAAATATTATAACTTGATCTTTATTAAAGCTGTTTTATATTAGTTTATGGAACGGTTGCATAACGAGGGTTATTAAAAAACGAGTGGTTGCGAGTATGGTATGTGCCGTTTCATACACTACTTTATCTACACTCATGCAATCATTTGTGTGATGAGCAGAAAGGTTTGTTTCCGAGTCATGGATGTAATATTCTTATCTATGTACGTTTATCCGTTATCTAGTGCCTATAGCACAGGGTATCCTAGTTTGGGGCTAGATAATTGGGGTGGAAATGTCCCGAATATATTTATTTATTTATTTTATTTATGCAATAGGAAATTACATTTATTAAAAAATAAATTTCTTGATTTCTCTGGTACATAAAAGCTCGTTCGTCATGTTCGTTCCTGTTTCCGTGATGTCAGAAGGAGTCAAATTCTCCTCACGACCACTGTTGTCTGACATTTATAATCAGGATAAAACATTCAACAAAAACACATTGGTTTAGTACTAATACTACTAATGTAAAGTAATTTATGGCCCCAAAATCCAGTCCATAGCGAATTCGCGCGCATAATATGGTCTAACACGCGCCATCATAGATAATAAACGGCGAAAACCCTCGTTTTATGGAGCCAAACCAGAGTTTGATACGCGTGCGCACGCGCAGTATGCGCGTGGTAGCGCGCGAGCAAGGCAGTAGCCAGGGAAAAAATATATCATTGTTTAGTTCAAAAACAGTGTTATAATGGTTTTTTTCTTATCGTGCCGTGCGTAAAGTTTGTAATTATGCCACAATTTTTGAGTTCATAATCCGGATTTTACGATATGAGTGTAGATAATATTAGATTATGCACCAAGGGCATAAAGCAGTGTCTTACGTCTCGAGCGGCATATTGGACCCTGAACGCAACCGAAGCGAGGGAGTTATGTAGAGTCCTGAGTAAAGCGAGGGGTTCAAGCCGCCCAAGACGAAAACAGGCTTTATCCTCGAAGTGAATACTCTACTATTCATACCTTCTGCGAGACAGTAATATCAGATCTGAGCATTGAATAAAATTATGCACCAGACTGCTTGGCTTTCGAGTTGATGCTATGTGTTGGAAATAAACTACAACGACGGATTCCTTTTGTTGTTCTCCATTGATTAAAATCGTTATAGGCTTTTTCTTATTTATCTTTTGATTTTTCCGGTAGTTGATTATTATTATTTTCCTAAAACGTCTGATTTAATAAATTCTGGAGTCAAATCACTATCGCTTGACTCGAATAAACTCTCTTTACAATGCTCGTATCTGTGCTCAGAGTCATACGAATTTTAACGTTCCAAATTCACATCACATTATATTCCTTGGGAGTTTCATAAAACATTATCTACCTTGCGATATAATGACTTGCTTTAAGTTGAGGTTGCGTGATAAGTAATTGGACATTGTCGAGTAGGAGGTATGAAAAATAAATTATCTGTTCATATAGATAAAAAGTCGCGGACCTTTAGGTGCTCAGCACACGTAGCAACTTCGAGCTCCGAGTTACGGCAGCTTGCAGCTAGCTGTTTTTTTACAAATTTCATATAATTTTGAGAAACTGCGCAGACGTAGCAACTTTAGTTGCGAGTTCAGCGCAGCGCAGCAGTTCTCGGTTGCTGCAATCGGTGACAAAATCATTTCTAAATTGCCGCAACTCTTAACTGTCAAATTTGTACAAGTTGCTGGTTGCCGCAACCGGCAACCTCAACGCATAGTACAGCGACTCCACCCCCTCACCACCCCTGCAGCGCAACGTCATTCTTGTTCTACGTATCTTGTGTCCACACGTTTGACTCTCATGCAAAAGTTTATTTAAAATTGCGGCACGCGTAAACAGGGCTTTTTTGATACTGCAATCGGCAACCGTTCATGAAATCTTGTAAAAAGTTGATAATTGCCTAAACTCAAGTTGCTCCGTGTGCTGAGCTCCTTAGATATATCATAATTTTTAAATCATAAATCTTTTATATGTTACATCTAACAGTATAAACTAGAATCACGCATAATGCGTCTCATACAGCACTAGACGTTTACGACCTCATAAAATCACATCTGTCATCATCAATTTATGCCATCCGGTCTGACAAAACAACAAACACTCAATTAAACCACCTGCAACATTAAGCGAACCCGCGGGCCACCCGCACGACTGAATAAAGTAATAGTAGATACGAGCTTACGAAGAACTGGTTAAGCAGAATTAATTGAAATCCGCTTATCAAAAACATCGTCATAAGCTTCAAAATACTCGTCAAAAAAATTATGGGTAGATGGGAAAATTGATCTACATGAAATGGAAAAGGTTACTATGATAGTTCATTTAATAAGGATTTTTGTGTCTGAAAAACGTTTATATTGAGCTCTCTGTCATAGGTATACATCATCATCATCATCATGTCAGCCTTTAGAAGTCCACTGATGAACATAGCCCTCCCCCAAAGAGCGCCATGGCGTATACATACGTAGCCATCGCAGGAAGTCGATAGATGGAGGTGGATCGCTCGTCATGGCGAAGAACATGGCTATGTTCATCAGTGGACTTCTAATGTGGACTTCTTCTATATATATAGGTATATATATGGATTTGTAAATTTTTAGAAGAACAATCCTTTCATATAGCACTGATGGTATACGCAACATGCGCAATAAAACATTGAGATTGCTGTTTTTTCCGACTACGTTGAAAAAATTTGCGCTACAGAGACTATTTATATAAAACACTTATATTAAAAAAAAAAAAAACTTTAAAACCCTCCTGAGTCAACCTATTCTCAGTTGAAAACCGGAACAAAATCGGCTAAGTATTTCCTGAGACATTTGTGGATAGACAGACAGACAGAGGCGTCAGGTGACTTGCTTTTATAATAAGTAGATAAGGTTATAAGTTATCATATAACACTTTACAGTCCACCACCTTATAGCAAATTTAATCGTAGCTGAAAGTTGTCTCATTAGTAAAACGGGTATTTTTATCTCGCGACCCCGTTACGCTGCGTTGTTTAGATCGTTAGGTCAGTTACCGTTGGTTGGTTTATCAAATCCAGAGGTAATCGCGGTTTAACTGACCCAGTGGCGGTATTTTCATTACCAAAACATTAAAGAAATCTCATAACATTAAGATTATTTGATGGGAGGGATAATGAAATACTTACTTACCTACCTCGCCATTCAGTTGTAGGTATATTAAGCCGAACTTTAGCATGCCGTTATAAAATGAATATTATCCGTTGTTCATGACTAAATTCCTCAAAATTTTGGGAAGCATGTAACAATTAAAGGCAATTTACAAGCTGACAACAAAATGAAAACACATTTGTAGTGTCAGAAACACGTGCTAACAAGACATATGTTCAAAAACTAAAACCTGACTGCGAACATAACTAAAAAGAAGAAAAAAATATAGAATGGTTGCTAACCAACTTTAATTTCTTAAAGATCCTATATGGTACTTCGAAATGAAAAATGATGATAATGATGATTTTCAAATACCTACTCAATGATACCCCACTCAACATAGTTCATAGACTTTCATACTTAGAGCGATAACATCGACTAAGAGCGATAACATCGACTTAGAGCGATGGTAGCCTAACGGTTCAATAGTGCACCTTAGAATCCAACAATACCGGGTTCGGTCCTGGGCTTCGCACCAATGACTTTTCTAATTAATGTGCGGTTTTCCATCGCTCCGTGCTTCGGAGGGCACGTTGGGTGTGAGTCCCGGCTGTTATTGATTAATAGCCGGGACTGACACCCAATGTTAATGTTAATGTTGTTATTGATTGTTATTGTTAAGGCATGTCAGAGGCCCTCGGGCGGCATGACACACTCTGACAGCAGAGGCCAGCACTACCTCATACGACAAGCAAGCAAGCATCGACTTTCATTTTTTCTTTTTCACGTTATGGCGTCTGCTTGTCGCCATATTGATTTTTAATCACTGTCATGGCACTCGCAAGATTAAGAAAAATAGATAGAAGAAGAATAGATTGACCTAAGAATCATCAAAGTCAGTCCACGCGTGTGGTTTATATAGTGCCACAAAGGAACAAACAAACATACACACAAAGGCTGATAAACACATTACCCTCCGAACAGGTTGATAATAAGTATATGGCACTAGTTTTCTTAGTGGAATGTACAGATAAGTTTGTATGCATGCCTTGAAAGTCCCCTTCGTTTCCCGCATCCAGAGAGATAAAATGAGAATGATTTCTTACCCTCCATTCCTATAAAAATGAAACGAATCGTTTTTCCAACGTCTCGTTACTTCTAGACGTTTTTTGTATGGCATTTATCGGACAGTAAGCGAAAACGGTTCAGTTTAAGATATAGGAGCCGGCCATTAGTCAAGTCTCCTGCTTTGTGATAAATTGACAACACAGAACCAACATTTTGTTCTTTAAACAATAACCTTATTGACTTATAGTAGAAAATCAATTGATTAGTTATTACAAGTACCTAACTCACACATAATAATTAACCGGTGTGAACTTGGCAGCCAAAATGTAGCAGCCTAAAATCCGACTAAATTAAGAAGGTTTTTTTTTTATAATAGTGGTTAACTCTTATTTGTTAATTAATGATTATTGTTTAATAATAATAATAATGTAAAAAACTTTTGATTAATAAGTTAACGCAAATTTTTATAAAAATATATCCCGAAGAACATGAACAAAATATATTCTTGAGATTTTTAAGGGAACACGCACCTAGTTAGAGCTCTTATCCCCTGAAAAATTAAAGTTTGAATTACGAATTTTATTCTCTCATAATGTAGCTTGAAAACGAGTATACCGACAATGTGGCTAAATGACAGCTTAACCCTAAATTCTTTACTTGAATTATGGATGAACACTGAACCGTGTCTGAAATTTTTAGGCTGCTGATATATTTCGACTTGAAATACGCTAATATTGTTTAAAATCTGCACAATTGTATTATAAACGATATACAGGCTACCTTCTAATCACTATTGCAAAGTGTTTTTTTCACTATTTAACCCTGGAATAGTCAATCAAAATTGATACTGAGTTTTGATTTCACTACTCATGTTCCACGGTGTGTTTCGACCTTTGAGACCCTGAAATCAACTATTAATCTCATTCAAATATAACAATTGGTGCACAAGCTACTATAAAAATGCTAACAGATGGTGGCTAAATGCCAACCTGACCATAAAACATCCCAAAGTACATGAACCAAAAAAAACCTAGACATTTTTCAGGAAACAAACCTCTAGTAAGACCTCTCATCCCCTGAAATCTGTATGTTTTGATATATCAAACTATTGTCTAATAAAGTAGCTTCAAAACGTGTATAAAGAGAATGTGGCTAAATGACAGCTTAACCCTAAATTCTTTACTTGAATTATGGATGAACACTGAACCGTGTCTGAAATTTTTAGGCTGCTGATATATTTCGACTTGAAATACGCTAATATTGTTTAAAATCTGCACAATTGTATCATAAACGATATACAGGCTACCTTCTAATCACTATTGCAAAGTGATTTTTTGACTATTTAACCCTGGAATAGTCAATCAAAATTGATACTGAGTTTTGATTTCACTACTCATGTTCCACGGTGTGTTTCGACCTTTGAGACCCTGAAATCAACTATTAATCTCATTCAAATATAACAAATGGTGCACAAGCTTCTATAAAAATGCTAACAAATGGTGGCTAAATGCCAACCTGACCATAAAACATCCCAAAGTACATGAACCAAAAAAAACCTAGACATTTTTCAGGAAACAAACCTCTAGTAAGACCTCTCCCCTAAAATTTGTAAGTTTTGATATATCACACTATTGTATAATAAAGTAGCTTCAAAACGTGTATAAAGAGAATGTGGCTAAATGACAGCTTAACCCTAAATTCTTTACTTGAATTATGGATGAACACTGAACCGTGTCTGAAATTTTTAGGCTGCTGATATATTTCGACTTCAAATACGCTAATATTGTTTAAAATCTGCACAATTGTATCATAAACGATATACAGGCTACCTTCTTATCACTATTGCAAAGTGTTTTTTTGACTATTTAACCCTGGAATAGTCAATCAAAATTGATACTGAGTTTTGATTTCACTACTCATGTTCCACGGTGTGTTTCGACCTTTGAGACCCTGAAATCAACTATTAATCTCATTCAAATATAACAAATGGTGCACAAGCTAGAATAAAAATGCTAACAGATGGTGGCTAAATGCCAACCTGACCATGAAACATCCCAAAGTACATGAACCAAAAAAAACCTTGACATTTTTCAGGAAACAAACCTCTAGTAAGACCTCTCATCCCCTGAAATCTGTAAGTTTTGATATATCACTTTATTGTCTAATAAAGTAGCTTCAAAACGTGTATAAAGAGAATGTGGCTAAATGACAGCTTAACCCTAAATTCTTTACTTGAGTTATGGATGAACACTGAACCGTGTCTGAAATTTTTAGGCTGCTGATATATTTCGACTTGAAATACGCTAATATTGTTTAAAATCTGCACAATTGTATCATAAACGATATACAGGCTACCTTCTAATCACTATTGCAAAGTGATTTTTTGACTATTTAACCCTGGAATAGTCAATCAAAATTGATACTGAGTTTTGATTTCACTACTCATGTTCCACGGTGTGTTTCGACCTTTCAGACCCTGAAATCAACTATTAATCTCATTCAAATATAACAAATGGTGCACAAGCTTCTATAAAAATGCTAACAAATGGTGGCTAAATGCCAACCTGACCATAAAACATCCCAAAGTACATGAACCAAAAAAAACCTAGATATTTTTCAGGAAACAAACCTCTAGTAAGACCTCTCATCCCCTGAAATTTGTAAGTTTTAATAAATCACACTATTGTCTAATAAAGTAGCTTCAAAACGTGCATAAAGAAAATGTGGCTAAATGACAGCTTAACCCTAAATTCTTTACTTGAATTATGGATGAACACTGAACCGTGTCTGAAATTTTTAGGCTGCTGATATATTTCGACTTGAACTACGCTAATATTGTTTAAAATCTGCACAATTGTATCATAAACGATATACAGGCTACCTTTTAATCACTATTGCAAAGTGATTTTTTGACTATTTAACCCTGGAATAGTCAATCAAAATTGATACTGAGTTTTGATTTCACTACTCATGTTCCACGGTGTGTTTCGACCTTTGAGACCCTGAAATCAACTATTAATCTCATTCAAATATAACAAATGGTGCACAAGCTACTAAAAAATGCTAACAGATGGTGGCTAAATGCCAACCTGACCATAAAACATCCCAAAGTACATGAACCAAAAAAAACCTAGACATTTTTCAGGAAACAAACCTCTAGTAAGACCTCTCATCCCCTGAAATCTGTAAGTTTTGATATATCACACTATTGTCTAATAAAGTAGCTTCAAAACGTGTATAAAGAGAATGTGGCTAAATGACAGCTTAACCCTAAATTCTTTACTTGAATTATGGGTGAACACTGAACCGTGTCTGAAATTTTTAGGCTGCTGATATATTTCGACTTGAAATACGCTAATATTGTTTAAAATCTGCACAATTGTATCATAAACAATATACAGTCTACCTCCTAATCACTATTGCAAAGTGTTTTTTTGACTATTTAACCCTGGAATAGTCAATCAAAATTGATACTGAGTTTTGATTTCACTACTCATGTTCCACGGTGTGTTTCGACCTTTGAGACCCTGAAATCAACTATTAATCTCATTCAAATATAACAAATGGTGCACAAGCTAGAATAAAAATGCTAACAGATGGTGGCTAAATGCCAACCTGACCATGAAACATCCCAAAGTACATGAACCAAAAAAAACCTTGACATTTTTCAGGAAACAAACCTCTAGTAAGACCTCTCATCCCCTGAAATCTGTAAGTTTTGATATATCACATTATTGTCTAATAAAGTAGCTTCAAAACGTGTATAAAGAGAATGTGGCTAAATAACAGCTTAACCCTAAATTCTTTACTTGAGTTATGGATGAACACTGAACCGTGACTGAAATTTTTACGCTGCTGATATATTTCGACTTGAAATACGCTAATATTGTTTAAAATCTGCACAATTGTATCATAAACGATATACAGGCTACCTTCTAATCACTATTGCAAAGTGATTTTTTGACTATTTAACCCTGGAATAGTCAATCAAAATTGATACTGAGTTTTGATTTCACTACTCATGTTCCACGGTGTGTTTCGACCTTTCAGAACCTGAAATCAACTATTAATCTCATTCATATATAACAAATGGTGCACAAGCTCTTATAAAAATGCTAACAAATGGTGGCTAAATGCCAACCTGACCATAAAACATCCCAAAGTACATGAACCAAAAAAAACCTAGATATTTTTCAGGAAACAAACCTCTAGTAAGACCTCTGATCCCCTGAAATCTGTAAGTTTTGATATATCACACTATTGTCTAATAAAGTAGCTTTAAAACGTGTATAAAGAGAATGTGGCTAAATGACAGCTTAACCCTAAATTCTTTACTTGAATCATGGATGAACACTGAACCGTGTCTGAAATTTTTAGGCTGCTGATATATTTCGACTTGAAATACGCTAATATTGTTTAAAATCTGCACAATTGTATCATAAACGATATACAGGCTACCTTCTAATCACTATTGCAAAGTGATTTTTTGACTATTTAACCCTGGAATAGTCAATCAAAATTGATACTGAGTTTTGATTTCACTACTCATGTTCCACGGTGTGTTTCGACCTTTGAGACCCTGAAATCAACTATTAATCTCATTCAAATATAACAAATGGTGCACAAGCTTCTATAAAAATGCTAACAAATGGTGGCTAAATGCCAACCTGACCATAAAACATCCCAAAGTACATGAACCAAAAAAAACCTAGATATTTTTCAGGAAACAAACCTCTAGTAAGACCTCTCATCCCCTGAAATTTGTAAGTTTTAATAAATCACACTATTGTCTAATAAAGTAGCTTCAAAACGTGCATAAAGAAAATGTGGCTAAATGACAGCTTAACCCTAAATTCTTTACTTGAATTATGGATGAACACTGAACCGTGTCTGAAATTTTTAGGCTGCTGATATATTTCGACTTGAACTACGCTAATATTGTTTAAAATCTGCACAATTGTATCATAAACGATATACAGGCTACCTTTTAATCACTATTGCAAAGTGATTTTTTGACTATTTAACCCTGGAATAGTCAATCAAAATTGATACTGAGTTTTGATTTCACTACTCATGTTCCACGGTGTGTTTCGACCTTTGAGACCCTGAAATCAACTATTAATCTCATTCAAATATAACAAATGGTGCACAAGCTACTAAAAAATGCTAACAGATGGTGGCTAAATGCCAACCTGATCATAAAACATCCCAAAGTACATGAACCAAAAAAAACCTAGACATTTTTCAGGAAACAAACCTCTAGTAAGACCTCTCATCCCCTGAAATCTGTAAGTTTTGATATATCACACTATTGTCTAATAAAGTAGCTTCAAAACGTGTATAAAGAGAATGTGGCTAAATGACAGCTTAACCCTAAATTCTTTACTTGAATTATGGGTGAACACTGAACCGTGTCTGAAATTTTTAGGCTGCTGATATATTTCGACTTGAAATACGCTAATATTGTTTAAAATCTGCACAATTGTATCATAAACAATATACAGTCTACCTCCTAATCACTATTGCAAAGTGTTTTTTTGACTATTTAACCCTGGAATAGTCAATCAAAATTGATACTGAGTTTTGATTTCACTACTCATGTTCCACGGTGTGTTTCGACCTTTGAGACCCTGAAATCAACTATTAATCTCATTCAAATATAACAAATGGTGCACAAGCTAGAATAAAAATGCTAACAGATGGTGGCTAAATGCCAACCTGACCATGAAACATCCCAAAGTACATGAACCAAAAAAAACCTTGACATTTTTCAGGAAACAAACCTCTAGTAAGACCTCTCATCCCCTGAAATCTGTAAGTTTTGATATATCACATTATTGTCTAATAAAGTAGCTTCAAAACGTGTATAAAGAGAATGTGGCTAAATAACAGCTTAACCCTAAATTCTTTACTTGAGTTATGGATGAACACTGAACCGTGTCTGAAATTTTTACGCTGCTGATATATTTCGACTTGAAATACGCTAATATTGTTTAAAATCTGCACAATTGTATCATAAACGATATACAGGCTACCTTCTAATCACTATTGCAAAGTGATTTTTTGACTATTTAACCCTGGAATAGTCAATCAAAATTGATACTGAGTTTTGATTTCACTACTCATGTTCCACGGTGTGTTTCGACCTTTCAGAACCTGAAATCAACTATTAATCTCATTCATATATAACAAATGGTGCACAAGCTTTTATAAAAATGCTAACAAATGGTGGCTAAATGCCAACCTGACCATAAAACATCCCAAAGTACATGAACCAAAAAAAACCTAGATATTTTTCAGGAAACAAACCTCTAGTAAGACCTCTGATCCCCTGAAATCTGTAAGTTTTGATATATCACACTATTGTCTAATAAAGTAGCTTTAAAACGTGTATAAAGAGAATGTGGCTAAATGACAGCTTAACCCTAAATTCTTTACTTGAATCATGGATGAACACTGAACCGTGTCTGAAATTTTTAGGCTGCTGATATATTTCGACTTGAAATACGCTAATATTGTTTAAAATCTGCACAATTGTATCATAAACGATATACAGGCTACCTTCTAATCACTATTGCAAAGTGTTTTTTTGACTATTTAACCCTGGAATAGTCAATCAAAATTGATACTGAGTTTTGATTTCACTACTCATGTTCCACGGTGTGTTTCGACCTTTGAGACCCTGAAATCAACTATTAATCTCATTCAAATATAACAAATGGTGCACAAGCTTCTATAAAAATGCTAACAAATGGTGGCTAAATGCCAACCTGACCATAAAACATCCCAAAGTACATGAACCAAAAAAAACCTAGATATTTTTCAGGAAACAAACCTCTAGTAAGACCTCTCATCCCCTGAAATTTGTAAGTTTTAATAAATCACACTATTGTCTAATAAAGTAGCTTCAAAACGTGCATAAAGAAAATGTGGCTAAATGACAGCTTAACCCTA
This sequence comes from Alsophila aescularia, assembly GCA_946251855.1. Taxonomy (NCBI): domain Eukaryota; kingdom Metazoa; phylum Arthropoda; class Insecta; order Lepidoptera; family Geometridae; genus Alsophila; species Alsophila aescularia. The sequence goes on along the minus strand of OX276380.1, from coordinate 60,136,486 downwards.
AATTCTTTACTTGAATTATGGATGAACACTGAACCGTGTCTGAAATTTTTAGGCTGCTGATATATTTCGACTTCAAATACGCTAATATTGTTTAAAATCTGCACAATTGTATCATAAACGATATACAGGCTACCTTTTAATCACTATTGCAAAGTGATTTTTTGACTATTTAACCCTGGAATAGTCAATCAAAATTGATACTGAGTTTTGATTTCACTACTCATGTTCCACGGTGTGTTTCGACCTTTGAGACCCTGAAATCAACTATTAATCTCATTCAAATATAACAAATGGTGCACAAGCTACTAAAAAAATGCTAACAGATGGTGGCTAAATGCCAACCTGACCATAAAACATCCCAAAGTACATGAACCAAAAAAAACCTAGACATTTTTCAGGAAACAAACCTCTAGTAAGACCTCTCATCCCCTGAAATCTGTAAGTTTTGATATATCACACTATTGTCTAATAAAGTAGCTTCAAAACGTGTATAAAGAGAATGTGGCTAAATGACAGCTTAACCCTAAATTCTTTACTTGAATTATGGGTGAACACTGAACCGTGTCTGAAATTTTTAGGCTGCTGATATATTTCGACTTGAAATACGCTAATATTGTTTAAAATCTGCACAATTGTATCATAAACGATATACAGGCTACCTTCTAATCACTATTGCAAAGTGTTTTTTTGACTATTTAACCCTGGAATAGTCAATCAAAATTGATACTGAGTTTTGATTTCACTACTCATGTTCCACGGTGTGTTTCGACCTTTGAGACCCTGAAATCAACTATTAATCTCATTCAAATATAACAAATGGTGCACAAGCTAGAATAAAAATGCTAACAGATGGTGGCTAAATGCCAACCTGACCATGAAACATCCCAAAGTACATGAACCAAAAAAAACCTTGACATTTTTCAGGAAACAAACCTCTAGTAAGACCTCTCATCCCCTGAAATCTGTAAGTTTTGATATATCACTTTATTGTCTAATTAAGTAGCTTCAAAACGTGTATAAAGAGAATGTGGCTAAATGACAGCTTAACCCTAAATTCTTTACTTGAGTTATGGATGAACACTGAACCGTGTCTGAAATTTTTAGGCTGCTGATATATTTCGACTTGAAATACGCTAATATTGTTTAAAATCTGCACAATTGTATCATAAACGATATACAGGCTACCTTCTAATCACTATTGCAAAGTGATTTTTTGACTATTTAACCCTGGAATAGTCAATCAAAATTGATACTGAGTTTTGATTTCACTACTCATGTTCCACGGTGTGTTTCGACCTTTCAGACCCTGAAATCAACTATTAATCTCATTCAAATATAACAAATGGTGCACAAGCTTCTATAAAAATGGTAACAAGTGGTGGCTAAATGCCAACCTGACCATAAAACATCCCAAAGTACATGAACCAAAAAAAACCTAGATATTTTTCAGGAAACAAACCTCTAGTAAGACCTCTGATCCCCTGAAATCTGTAAGTTTTGATATATCACACTATTGTCTAATAAAGTAGCTTTAAAACGTGTATAAAGAGAATGTGGCTAAATGACAGCTTAACCCTAAATTCTTTACTTGAATCATGGATGAACACTGAACCGTGTCTGAAATTTTTAGGCTGCTGATATATTTCGACTTGAAATACGCTAATATTGTTTAAAATCTGCACAATTGTATCATAAACGATATACAGGCTACCTTCTAATCACTATTGCAAAGTGATTTTTTGACTATTTAACCCTGGAATAGTCAATCAAAATTGATACTGAGTTTTGATTTCACTACTCATGTTCCACGGTGTGTTTCGACCTTTCAGACCCTGAAATCAACTATTAATCTCATTCAAATATAACAAATGGTGCACAAGCTTCTATAAAAATGCTAACAAATGGTGGCTAAATGCCAACCTGACCATAAAACATCCCAAAGTACATGAACCAAAAAAAACCTAGATATTTTTCAGGAAACAAACCTCTAGTAAGACCTCTCATCCCCTGAAATTTGTAAGTTTTAATAAATCACACTATTGTCTAATAAAGTAGCTTCAAAACGTGCATAAAGAAAATGTGGCTAAATGACAGCTTAACCCTAAATTCTTTACTTGAATTATGGATGAACACTGAACCGTGTCTGAAATTTTTAGGCTGCTGATATATTTCGACTTGAACTACGCTAATATTGTTTAAAATCTGCACAATTGTATCATAAACGATATACAGGCTACCTTTTAATCACTATTGCAAAGTGATTTTTTGACTATTTAACCCTGGAATAGTCAATCAAAATTGATACTGAGTTTTGATTTCACTACTCATGTTCCACGGTGTGTTTCGACCTTTGAGACCCTGAAATCAACTATTAATCTCATTCAAATATAACAAATGGTGCACAAGCTACTAAAAAATGCTAACAGATGGTGGCTAAATGCCAACCTGACCATAAAACATCCCAAAGTACATGAACCAAAAAAAACCTAGACATTTTTCAGGAAACAAACCTCTAGTAAGACCTCTCATCCCCTGAAATCTGTAAGTTTTGATATATCACACTATTGTCTAATAAAGTAGCTTCAAAACGTGTATAAAGAGAATGTGGCTAAATGACAGCTTAACCCTAAATTCTTTACTTGAATTATGGGTGAACACTGAACCGTGTCTGAAATTTTTAGGCTGCTGATATATTTCGACTTGAAATACGCTAATATTGTTTAAAATCTGCACAATTGTATCATAAACAATATACAGTCTACCTCCTAATCACTATTGCAAAGTGTTTTTTTGACTATTTAACCCTGGAATAGTCAATCAAAATTGATACTGAGTTTTGATTTCACTACTCATGTTCCACGGTGTGTTTCGACCTTTGAGACCCTGAAATCAACTATTAATCTCATTCAAATATAACAAATGGTGCACAAGCTTCTATAAAAATGCTAACAAATGGTGGCTTAATGCCAACCTGACCATAAAACATCCCAAAGTACATGAACCAAAAAAAACCTAGATATTTTTCAGGAAACAAACCTCTGGTAAGACCTTTCATCCCCTGAAATCTGTAAGATTTAATATATCACACTATTGTCTAATAAAGTAGCTTCAAAACGTGCATAAAGAAAATGTGGCTAAATGACAGCTTAACCCTAAATTCTTTACTTGAATTAAGGATGAACACTGAACCGTGTCTGAAATTTTTAGGCTGCTGATATATTTCGACTTGAAATACGCTAATATTGTTTAAAATCTGCACAATTGTATCATAAACGATATACAGGCTACCTTTTAATCACTATTGCAAAGTGTTTTTTTGACTATTTAACCCTGGAATAGACAATCAAAATTGATACTGAGTTTTGATTTCACTACTCATGTTCCACGGTGTGTTTCGACCTTTGAGACCCTGAAATCAACTATTAATCTCATTCAAATATAACAAATGGTGCACAAGCTACAATAAAAATGCTAACAGATAGTGGCTAAATGCCAACCTGACCATAAAACATTCCAAAGTACATGAACCAAAAAAAACCTAGACATTTTTCAGGAAACAAACCTCTAGTAAGACCTCTCATCCCCTGAAATCTGTAATTTTTGATATATCACACTATTGTATAATAAAGTAGCTTCAAAACGTGTATAAAGAGAATGTGGCTAAATGACAGCTTAACCCTAAATTCTTTACTTGAATTATGGATGAACACTGAACCGTGTCTGAAATTTTTAGGCTGCTGATATATTTAGACTTCAAATACGCTAATATTGTTTAAAATCTGCACAATTGTATCATAAACGATATACAGGCTACCTTCTTATCACTATTGCAAAGTGTTTTTTTGACTATTTAACCCTGGAATAGTCAATCAAAATTGATACTGAGTTTTGATTTCACTACTCATGTTCCACGGTGTGTTTCGACCTTTGAGACCCTGAAATCAACTATTAATCTCATTCAAATATAACAAATGGTGCACAAGCTAGAATAAAAATGCTAACAGATGGTGGCTAAATGCCAACCTGACCATGAAACATCCCAAAGTACATGAACCAAAAAAAACCTTGACATTTTTCAGGAAACAAACCTCTAGTAAGACCTCTCATCCCCTGAAATCTGTAAGTTTTGATATATCACTTTATTGTCTAATAAAGTAGCTTCAAAACGTGTATAAAGAGAATGTGGCTAAATGACAGCTTAACCCTAAATTCTTTACTTGAGTTATGGATGAACACTGAACCGTGTCTGAAATTTTTAGGCTGCTGATATATTTCGACTTGAAATACGCTAATATTGTTTAAAATCTGCACAATTGTATCATAAACGATATACAGGCTACCTTCTAATCACTATTGCAAAGTGATTTTTTGACTATTTAACCCTGGAATAGTCAATCAAAATTGATACTGAGTTTTGATTTCACTACTCATGTTCCACGGTGTGTTTCGACCTTTCAGACCCTGAAATCAACTATTAATCTCATTCAAATATAACAAATGGTGCACAAGCTTCTATAAAAATGGTAACAAGTGGTGGCTAAATGCCAACCTGACCATAAAACATCCCAAAGTACATGAACCAAAAAAAACCTAGATATTTTTCAGGAAACAAACCTCTAGTAAGACCTCTGATCCCCTGAAATCTGTAAGTTTTGATATATCACACTATTGTCTAATAAAGTAGCTTTAAAACGTGTATAAAGAGAATGTGGCTAAATGACAGCTTAACCATAAATTCTTTTCTTGAATCATGGATGAACACTGAACCGTGTCTGAAATTTTTAGGCTGCTGATATATTTCGACTTCAAATACGCTAATATTGTTTAAAATCTGCACAATTGTATCATAAACGATATACAGGCTACCTTTTAATCACTATTGCAAAGTGATTTTTTGACTATTTAACCCTGGAATAGTCAATCAAAATTGATACTGAGTTTTGATTTCACTACTCATGTTCCACGGTGTGTTTCGACCTTTGATACCCTGAAATCAACTATTAATCTCATTCAAATATAACAAATGGTGCAAAAACTTCTATAAAAATGCTAACAGAGTCTTGAGTAATGAGAGGTCTTACTAGAGGTTTGTTTCCTAAAAAATATCTAGGTTTTTTTTGGTTCATGTACTTTGGGATGTTTTATGGTCAGGTTGGCATTTAGCCACCATCTGTTATTTTATAGAAGTTTGTGCACCATTTGTTATATTTGAATGAGATTAATAGTTGATTTCAGGATCTCAAAGGTCGAAACACACCGTGGAACATAAGTAGTGAAATAAAAACTCAACATCAATTTTGATTGACTAATCCAGGGTTAAATAGTCAAAAAACCACTTTGTAATAGTGATTAAAGGTAGCCTGTATATCGTTTATGATAAAATTGTGCAGATTTTAAACAATATTAGCGTATTTCAAGTCGAAATATATCAGCAGCCTAAAAATTTCAGACACGGTTCAGTGTTCATCCATAATTCAAGTAAAGAATTTAGGGTTAAGCTGTCATTTAGCCACATTTTCTTTATACACGTTTTGAAGCTACTTTATTAGACAATAGTGTGATATATCAAAACTTACAGATTTCAGGGGATGAGAGGTCTTACTAGAGGTTTGTTTCCTGAAAAATGTCTAGGTTTTTTTTGGTTCATGTACTTTGGGATGTTTTATGGTCAGGTTGGCATTTAGCCACCATCTGTTAGAATTTTTGTAGTAGCTTGTGCACTATTTGTTATATTTGAATGAGATTAATAGTTGATTTCAGGGTCTCAAAGGTCGAAACACACCGTGGAACATGAGTAGTGAAATCAAAACTCAGTATCAATTTTGATTGACTATTCCAGGGTTAAATAGTCAAAAAATCACTTTGCAATAATGATTAAAAGGTAGCCTGTATATCGTTTATGATACAATTGTGCAGATTTTAAACAATATTAGCGTATTTGAAGTCGAAATATATCAGCAGCCTAAAAATTTCAGACACGGTTCAGTGTTCATCCATAATTCAAGTAAATAATTTAGGGTTAAGCTGTCATTTAGCCACATTCTCTTTATACACGTTTTGAAGCTACTTAATAGACAATAGTGTGATATATCAAAACTTACAGATTTCAGGGGATGAGAGGTCTTACTAGAGGTTTGTTTCCTGAAAAATGTCTAGGTTTTTTTTGGTTCATGTACTTTGGGATGTTTTATGGTCAGGTTGGCATTTAGCCACCATCTGTTAGCATTTTTATAGTAGCTTGTGCACCATTTGTTATATTTGAATGAGATTAATAGTTGATTTCAGGGTCTCAAAGGTCGAAACACACCGTGGAACATGAGTAGTGAAATCAAAACTCAGTATCAATTTTGATTGACTTTTCCAGGGTTAAATAGTCAAAAAAACACTTTGCAATAGTGATTAAAAGGTAGCCTGTATATCGTTTATGATACAATTGTGCAGATTTTAAACAATATTAGCGTATTTCAAGTCGAAATATATCAGCAGCCTAAAAATTTCAGACACGGTTCAGTGTTCATCCATAATTCAAGTAAAGAATTAAGGGTTAAGCTGTCATTTAGCCACATTTTCTTTATACACGTTTTGAAGCTACTTTATTAGACAATAGTGTGATATATCAAAACTTACAGATTTCAGGGGATGAGAGGTCTTACTAGAGGTTTGTTTCCTGAAAAATGTCTAGGTTTTTTTTGGTTCATGTACTTTGGGATGTTTTATGGTCAGGTTGGCATTTTGCCACCATCTGTTAGCATTTTTGTAGTAGCTTGTGCACCATTTGTTATATTTGAATGAGATTAATAGTTGATTTCAGGGTCTCAAAGGTCGAAACACACCGTGGAACATGAGTAGTGAAATCAAAACTCAGTATCAATTTTGATTGACTTTTCCAGGGTTAAATAGTCAAAAAAACACTTTGCAATAGTGATTAAAAGGTAGCCTGTATATCGTTTATGATACAATTGTGCAGATTTTAAACAATATTAGCGTATTTCAAGTCGAAATATATCAGCAGCCTAAAAATTTCAGACATGGTTCAGTGTTCATCCATAATTCAAGTAAAGAATTTAGGGTTAAGCTGTCATTTAGCCACGTTTTCTTTATACACGTTTTGAAGCTACTTTATTAGACAATAGTGTGATATATCAAAACCTCAGATTTCAGGGGATGAGAGGTCTTACTAGAGGTTTGTTTCCTGAAAAATGTCTAGGTTTTTTTTTGGTTCATGTACTTTGGGATATTTTATAGTCAGGTTGGCATTTAGCCACCATCTGTTAGCATTTTTATAGAAGCTTGTGCACCATTTGTTATATTTGAATAAGATTAATAGTTTATTTCAGGGTCTCAAAGGTCGAAACACACCGTGGAACATGAGTAGTGAAATCAAAACTCAGTATCAATTTTGATTGACTATTTCAGGGTTAAATAGTCAAAAAAACACTTTGCAATAGTGATTAAAAGGTAGCTTGTATATCGTTTATGATATAATTGTGCAGATTTTAAACAATATTAGCGTATTTCAAGTCGAAATATATCAGCAGCCTAAAAATTTCAGACACGGTTCAGTGTTCATCCATAATTCAAGTAAAGAATTTAGGGTTAAGCTGTCATTTAGCCACATTCTCTTTATACACGTTTTGAAGCTACTTTATTAGACAATAGTGTGATATATTAAAACTTACAGATTTCAGGGGATGAGAGGTCTTACTAGAGGTTTGTTTCCTGAAAAATGTCTAGTTTTTTTTTGGTTCATGTACTTTGGGATGTTTTATGGTCAGGTTGGCATTTAGCCACCATCTGTTAGCATTTTTTTAGTAGCTTGTGCACCATTTGTTATATTTGAATGAGATTAATAGTTGGTTTCAGGGTCTCAAAGGTCGAAACACACCGTGGAACATGAGTAGTGAAATCAAAACTCAGTATCAAATTTGATTGACTATTCCAGGGTTAAATAGTCAAAAAAACACTTTGCAATAGTGATTAAAAGGTAGCCTGTATATCGTTTATGATACAATTGTGCAGATTTTAAACAATATTAGCGTATTTCAAGTCGAAATATATCAGCAGCCTAAAAATTTCAGACACGGTTCAGTGTTCATCCATAATTCAAGTAAAGAATTTAGGGTTAAGCTGTCATTTAGCCACATTTTCTTTATGCACGTTTTGAAGCTACTTTATTAGGCAATAGTGTGATATATTAAAACTTACAGATTTCAGGGGATGAGAGGTCTTACTAGAGGTTTGTTTCCTGAAAAATGTCTAGGTTTTTTTTGGTTCATGTACTTTGGGATGTTTTATAGTCAGGTTGGCATTTAGCCACCATCTGTTAGCATTTTTATAGAAGCTTGTGCACCATTTGATATATTTGAATAAGATTAATAGTTGATTTCAGGGTCTCAAAGGTCGAAACACACCGTGGAACATGAGTAGTGAAATCAAAACTCAGTATCAATTTTGATTGACTATTCCAGGGTTAAATAGTCAAAAAAACACTTTGCAATAGTGATTAAAAGGTAGCCTGTATATCGTTTATGATAGAATTGTGCAGATTTTAAACAATATTAGCGTCTTTCAAGTCGAAATATATCAGCAGCCTAAAAATTTCAGACACGGTTCAGTGTTCATCCATAATTCAAGTAAAGAATTTAGGGTTAAGCTGTCATTTAGCCACATTTTCTTTATACACCTTTTGAAGCTACTTTATTATACAATAGTGTGATATATCAAAACTTACAGATTTTAGGGGATGAGAGGTCTTACTAGAGGTTTGTTTCCTGAAAAATGTCTAGGTTTTTTTTTGGTTCATGTACTTTGGGATGTTTTATGGTCAGGTTGGCATTTAGCCACCATCTGTTAGCATTTTTATAGTAGCTTGTGCACCATGTGTTATATTTGAATGAGATTAATAGTTGATTTCAGGGTCTCAAAGGTCGAAACACACCGTGGAACATGAGTAGTGAAATCAAAACTCAGTATCAATTTTGATTGACTATTCCAGGGTTAAATAGTCAAAAAATCACTTTGCAATAGTGATTAAAAGGTAGCCTGTATATCGTTTATGATACAATTGTGCAGATTTTAAACGATATTAGCGTATTTGAAGTCGAAATATATCAGCAGCCTAAAAATTTCAGACACGGTTCAGTGTTCATCCATAATTCAAGTAAAGAATTTAGGGTTAAGCTGTCATTTAGCCACATTCTCTTTATACACGTTTTGAAGCTACTTTATTAGACAATAGTGTGATATATCAAAACTTACAGATTTCAGGGGATGAGAGGTCTTACTAGAGGTTTGTTTCCTGAAAAATGTCTAGGTTTTTTTTGGTTCATGTACTTTGGGATGTTTTATGGTCAGGTTGGCATTTAGCCACCATCTGTTAGCATTTTTATTGTAGCTTTTGCACCATTTGTTATATTTGAATGAGATTAATAGTTGATTTCAGGGTCTCAAAGGTCGAAACACACCGTGGAACATGAGTAGTGAAATCAAAACTCAGTATCAATTTTGATTGTCTATTCCAGGGTTAAATAGTCAAAAAAACACTTTGCAATAGTGATTAAAAGGTAGCCTGTATATCGTTTATGATACAATTGTGCAGATTTTAAACAATATTAGCGTATTTCAAGTCGAAATATATCAGCAGCCTAAAAATTTCAGACACGGTTCAGTGTTCATCCATAATTCAAGTAAAGAATTTAGGGTTAAGCTGTCATTTAGCCACATTTTCTTTATACACTTTTTGAAGCTAATTTATTAGACAATAGTGTGATATATCAAAACTTACAGATTTCAGGGGATGAGAGGTCTTACTAGAGGTTTGTTTCCTGAAAAATGTCTAGGTTTTTTTTTGGTTCATGTACTTTGGGATGTTTTATGGTCAGGTTAGCATTTAGCCACCATCTGTTAGCATTTTTATAGTAGCTTGTGCACCATTTGTTATATTTGAATGAGATTAATAGTTGATTTCAGGGTCTCAAAGGTCGAAACACACCGTGGAACATGAGTAGTGAAATCAAGACTCAGTATCAATTTTGATTGACTATTCCAGGGTTAAATAGTCAAAATATCACTTTGTAATAGTGATTAAAAGGTAGCCTGTATATCGTTTATGATACAATTGTGCAGATTTTAAACGATATTAGCGTATTTGAAGTCGAAATATATCAGCAGCCTAAAAATTTCAGACACGGTTCAGTGTTCATCCATAATTCAAGTAAAGAATTTAGGGTTAAGCTGTCATTTAGCCACATTTTCTTTATACACCTTTTGAAGCTACTTTATTATACAATAGTGTGATATATCAAAATTTACAGATTTCAGGGGATGAGAGGTCTTACTAGAGGTTTGTTTCCTGAAAAATGTCTAGGTTTTTTTTGGTTCATGTACTTTGGGATGTTTTATGGTCAGGTTGGCATTTAGCCACCATCTGTTAGCATTTTTATTGTAGCTTGTGCACCATTTGTTATATTTGAATGAGATTAATAGTTGATTTCAGGGTCTCAAAGGTCGAAACACACCGTGGAACATGAGTAGTGAAATCAAAACTCAGTATCAATTTTGATTGACTATTCCAGGGTTAAATAGTCAAAAAAACACTTTGCAATAGTGATTAGAAGGTAGCCTGTATATCGTTTATGATACAATTGTGCAGATTTTAAACAATATTAGCGTATTTCAAGTCGAAATATATCAGCAGCCTAAAAATTTCAGACACGGTTCAGTGTTCATCCATAATTCAAGTAAAGAATTTAGGGTTAAGCTGTCATTTAGCCACATTGTCGGTATACTCGTTTTCAAGCTACATTATGAGAGAATAAAATTCGTAATTCAAACTTTCATTTTTCAGGGGATAAGAGCTCTAACTAGGTGCGTGTTCCCTTAAAAATCTCAAGAATATATTTTGTTCATGTTCTTCGGGATATATTTTTATAAAAATTTGCGTTAACTTATTAATCAAAAGTTTTTTATATTATTATTATTATTAAACAATAATCATTAATTAACAAATAAGAGTTAACCACTATAATAAAAAAAAACCTTCTTAATTTAGTCGGATTTTAGGCTGCTACATTTTGGCTGCCAAGTTCACACCGGTTAATAATTATGTTAATTTTCTAGTTAACTGCCATATTTTCAGTAAAAGTAAATCATAATGATTGATAAAAAAATACTTCCGCCAAAACACTGTTTCTGTCATGGCGGCGGTCATGACGTCACATGCAAGTAAACAACAAAGGGTTGCTATGGGTTACTATGACAAAATAAATTATGTTTTCAGGAAGCAACGCAGAAATTATGTCACGAGGCCTACTGTCAATCATAGAGCGTTTGCGATCACGTGACCATAATCAAAATTAAACATGTTTATTATAACTTATTATTATAAACTTCGGTTGGTCTAGTGGTTAGAAACCCTAGGAACGAAATCAAACGGTCGCGGGTTCGAATCCTGCTAGGTGCAATCATTTGTGTGATGAGCAGAAATGATTGTATCCGAGTCATGGATGTAATATTCGTATCTATGTATGTTTATCTGTTATCTAGTGCCCATATTACAGGGTATCCTAGTTTGGGGCTAGGTAATTGGTGTGGAATTGTCCCGCATATTTATTTATTTATTTTATTTTATTTATAAAATTAATAAATATTGTTACTCAAAGTAATAATAAACTGATATTTAATTAGACATACTTTTAGGATGACAGCAATTCAGGGTATATTTTCAAAGCCTATTATGTAATAGGATGGATTTTATCGTAACATATATCTATGTATATTGATATGTCTACATCTACAATATATCGATATATATTGTAGACCCTTTCTTTGAAATTCGTTCACCACAGAATAAAAGTACCACCGTAGTTCAATAGACTATTGTTAGGTAACAATAAAAGTACCACCGTAGTTCAATAGACTATTGTTAGGTAACAATAAAAGTACCACCGTAGTTCAATAGACTATTGTTAGGTAACAATAAAAGTACCACCGTAGTTCAATAGACTATTGTTAGGTAACAATAAAAGTACCACCGTAGTTCAATAGACTATTGTTAGGTAACAATAAAAGTACCACCGTAGTTCAATAGACTATTGTTAGGTAACAATTTTGAAAACAATTTTTATTATACTCCATCGGCTAGCAAATCACTTTAGATCAGATGAGATCGTGGTCAAATGCAAATTTAGCGGGAAGTACCTACCTACCTAGATTTAGATCAGATGAGATCGTGGTCAAATGCAAATTTAGCGGGAAGTACCTACCTACCTAGATTTAGATCAGATGAGATCGTGGTCAAATGCAAATTTAGCGGGAAGTACCTACCTACCTAGATTATTATACTCCATCGGCTAGCAAATCACTTTAGATCATATGAGATCGTGGTCAAATGCAAATTTAGCGGGAAGTACCTACCTACCTAGATTTAGATCAGATGAGATCGTGGTCAAATGCAAATTTAGCGGGAAGTACCTACCTACCTAGATTATTATACTCCATCGGCTAGCAAATCACTTTAGATCAGATGAGATCGTGGTCAAATGCAAATTTAGCGGGAAGTACCTACCTACCTAGATTTAGATCAGATGAGATCGTGGTCAAATGCAAATTTAGCGGGAAGTACCTACCTACCTAGATTATTATACTCCATCGGCTAGCAAATCACTTTAGATCATATGAGATCGTGGTCAAATGCAAATTTAGCGGGAAGTACCTACCTACCTAGATTATTATACTCCATCGGCTAGCAAATCACTTTAGATCAGATGAGATCGTGGTCAAATGCAAATTTAGCGGGAAGTACCTACCTACCTAGATTTTTACTACTTTAGATGCACTCTGATCACTATACAATTATTAGTGTCCTTCGGGAAAGAAAGAAGTATCCTTTACTCCCTGCTTGCATGCATAGGTCCTGGTATAAGATTGGGATGGGGATTAAAGTCATTTTTAAAAGCTTTTATTTAACTTGGAATGTTTGTATGTATGTTTGTTTAGTTCAAATCTTGAAAGCTGAATTAGAACCACTTCCTCTTATCCTACGAAGTTATTGTTTGCATGTTGGTTCAGATGACAATGCATTTTGATGGTAAGCATGACCTGATTCGACATCCAGGATTAGCTCCAGATAAAAGGAACTCTTCAACGGTAAACAGTACAGACGCAAAATGTTGTGTACGCATTTTATTATAATAGCCTGTTTAAAGTTTTACGCTGACATAGTTGCTGCACTCACGCTTGGGTTCTGACAAGGGAACTTCTAAACGGTTAACAGCACAGACACAAAATGTTGTATAGGCATTTAATTGTGTTAGCCCATTCTAAATTTCACCATGACATTATTGATCATCTTATTTTTTATGTTTTTTAATTAACTTATTCACGTTTGGGACGGTTCTGCCAAGTATCAGCTCGAGTCTTTGGATTCTATAGAGAGACTTGCTATCAGGCTCAGGTGTTGGGGATGACACTCTAGTAAAGAGGAAGTTTCAAAGTCTGGCGCATCGAGGTGAGGTAGCAAGCCTGTCGGTATTCTACAGATTGCACTATGAAGAGTTTATACAAGAACTGCACAACCTGATTCCCCCATCACTTTTCTATCACCGTACGACTAGACGATCAGCAAAGCGCCACCCTTTTATGGTCGAAATACCTCGCACAAGAACGAAGGGTTACGCTTCTTCATTTACTATAAGAACTGCAAAGGAGTGGAATGCCCTGCCCTCGTCAGTGTTTCCGGTAAATTATAACCCAGGTGTGTTCAAGTCAAGAGTGAATGGGTATCTACTAGGCAAGCGTGCTACACCTTCGACCACATCATCGCTTTCCATCAGGTGAGCTCGTGGTCAAATAAGTCCTATCATAAAGAGCTGACTAGTACAATGAAAGTGTCACTTGAGCAATATAGACGACAATATCTTCAACGAGAGTCAATTGTGCGCGACCGCGCAGAATTGAATGGATAAAATGATATTGAAATTGTACGATAAAGACAAGTACCTAGTCTGGCGCAGTTGGTTTATTAGCTTTCAATTGTGATTGTTTGTCGCGTTAAATAAACAAAATAACGCACAAATATACATGGTCGTGTGACGGGCGGTGGCCGATCGGTAGTTCGAGAGTAGCTTTCGTATTTGTGCGCCCCATCGTTGAAAAATATCTAAGAAGAACTGATACGTCCAACAACCATAAATTCAAGGGCCTGAAATCCACGAAGCCCTGGACCAGCGCGTTCAGTTATAGCTCGCATATGCCGAGAAAACTGTACTGTGGAATGGATATCCTTCCGCTGAATATCAGACGAGCTAAAACATTACCTATATTTAAAAATATGGTAAATAATCACTATCTCTCCAAACTAATTAGTAATATGAATATGTATTAGTTTATTGTAATAACATGTATTGGTTCATCGTATAAATAGTTACTGATTTATTGTATTTAAAAAAAGTATCTATATCACAGAATGTTGTTTTAATGCACCACTGTCTACTCCTTGTTCTTCCAATGCTGTCCATCAAAAGGTTGTCTGGAAGAGATCGCACTTAGCGATAAGACTGCCCACTGTACTTATAGAAATGTTTTTTGTGTAATAAATGTTTAGGTGCAATAAAGTATTATCTAACTATCTATACGCTCTCTCTCTCTTTCTCTCGGAGAGGAATGGTTATTGAGTCCTAGTAGTGATAGGTAATGACTCAACTGATAATGATGATAATATGTGGCCCTCTTACTATGGTTAAACCAAGAATAAAGACATATTTTATTCATCATCAGCCCATACTTGTCCACTGCTGGACACAGGCCTCTCCTAACATGCCACTGAGCTCGGTCTCCAGATTCTGCCAACCGCTTTTCGCAGGTCGTCACTCCAACTGGCCACAGGACGTCCTACACTACGTTTGCATAAGCGCGATCTACACTCGGGAACTCGTCTATTACCCCCAACAGTTGTCGGTTCTTCGGGAAATGTGACCAGGCCACTGCCAATTCAACTTGCTTATCCTCAGAACTAAGTCGGTTACTTTGGTTTTCCATCGGATCACTTCATTTCGAATCATGTCCTTCGGAGAAACTCCAAGCATAGCTCTCTCCATAGCTCGCTGAGCGACATAAAATTTGTGGACTAGTTTAACCGTGCGTTTCCACGTTTTGACTCCGTAGGTCATGGCTGGTAGGACGCACTGATTGAAGACTGTGGTATGGACGACGAGAATACTTGACGAAGCTTTCGGCAAGCTTCGTCATGTCTTAACAAGCTGCCCAAGTCAAGCTGTCCAACCTACACAGTTCGATAACTTCAAGAGGTACACCATTGATTGCAATCTGTTCCGGATCAATGTTGTTGTTGTTTGTCGTATGAGGTAGTGCTGGCCTCTGATGTCTGAGTTTTTCAAGCCCCTTGAGACCCTCTGACATGGCTTAACGATTGCTATTAATCAATAGCAGCCGGGACCAACAGCTTAACGTGCCCTCCGAAGCACGGAGCGATGGAAAACCGCAATAACTTAGAAAAGTCATTGGTGCGGAGCCTAGGATTGAACCCGGTATGGTTGGATTCTAAGTTGCACTATAGAACAGTTAGGCTAGCATCTCATCATTAGGCTTCCGGATCAATAAGCTCGTTAAACATGATCTTGGTCTTATCTACGTTAATTCCGAGACCAATGCTTCGAGAGGCATCAACAAGGTTGGTCAGCATACTTTGCAAGTCTTGCATATTTTATTAGCGTTTGAATATTAATTTTCTAAGGAGGAAACCGCCGCAAAACATGTAGGTACAATGCGATTTTCCTCTTAATAAAGTAACATCTAAACCGTATACCTACTGGTTAAAAGTTTGTACTATGTACCTAGGTAATAATAATATAATTGTTAGAAACCATTCAAACCCTGTGCTAATACAATTGCTAATACAACAGTTTTAAGATGCAGCTTATCCAATGACAATAACAAACTCACCGTCAAATCCGGCAGCCCCATACTCAACTGCCTCTTAACAAAACTCCACACAAACATCACACATCGGTAACTAACACACACATACACAGTCCCTTCATCATGGAGTAATTACATTTTTATGAGAAATGCGGGTGAATATGGTATTTGTATAAATGTAAATAGTTCAAAGGAGTATAGGAAAGACCTTGCGACAGCAAAACACACTGTGAAGCATCGGCGCGGACTGAGTGCGGACTCGCGATACATCACCCGATGTATGAAGACAGAGATGCGCGAAACGTTGCGGGCGCGCGGCTGCTGCTCGGGAGCGGATACGGCAAATTGTGCAGTCAATGTGGGGAATACAATGAATGAAAACGGACAGACTAACCTTAAAGTCTAGTTTATATTTCAAGGAGCCTATATGATTTTAATGTCAAAAAATTATCATGTATTTTGAAGGCATACTTTTTGGGAATATACTTACTTGAAAAATTATTTTTATTATTTTTTGGAATATACTTACTTGAAAAATTATGATGTTAGTTCGTCTTCTTTTAAACCGGCTTCAAAAAAGGAGGAAGTTCTCAATTCGACCAGTTTTTTTTTCGTTGCTTTGTTTCGACCATTATGCACTGCGTATGTCTCTCTATCCTACTTGTCTTAATTTTTTGCCCAGAGTAGACACTAGCCCGGGGCTAATACAGCTGTGCAAGTGGGCCTAAGCCAGCAGACTGCGATGAGAGACCAGGAGACCAGGTATCATATTATATATACATACATAGAAAGATACATTTAATTACCTTGTTAAAAACTGAAATTCAGCTTACCTATTGTGGAAAATACAATCATAAGTTTCAAACGAAAAGTTGCATCGTGTTGTGTGTGTATAATATTTCATTTAACAATCATTTAATGTTAATGTTTAATTCATCTTTAAAAACATATCAATTGCCGCCTCCGCGCATTCTCCTATTCAATATCCCTATATTTATCCCTCTCGTGCGCACATTGACACCTCACACACACTAGCGTAATAAACACTGTATGTGACATGTAGGGTTGGCACTGGTCTATTTCTGTTCCACGCTTGTTTATCTTCCTGCTTGTGTAACCGGGGTTAATTGCGTTAGTAAATAGGTTACGGCGTTGTTTTATTGTTGACTGGAGTCGCGTGAAGCTGTAACTTTTTTATTGGGCATTGGGGAATTGCAAGTGTTGCAACATTTGAAGTTGCGTGAGGAGTTCGTGTAACATCAACCAACCCGCACCACAGAATAAATAATAGTACCACGTGCCTGCACTAGGCTAGCGCATAGCGTGGTGAATCATAGTTAGCCGCACACATAACTTAGAGCTTATAATGTCTGTCTAATGACTATCGACCATTAAAAGTGGGAATTAATAGAAAAGATAACGAGAGAGTAAAATTAAGTTCCGGAAAAACTAATAAGTACTTACTAAGCAGTTACTTAAATAACTACTGCTTGCGTTTTGCAATCTCTGAATCGGTCTAACTACCATCAGATAAAGATTCGTTGTCAGATCAAGCGGCTATAATGTAATTAGTTGGTTAAGGAGTTTAACAGCAGTCGAACCCAACATATGAACGTGGCGTTGCTAGTTATTTAAGGATTTTGATATGTGACAGATTTCACGGTAACGATTAACATAACAACAAAATGCACGCACATTGAATAAACCCGACTCTGATCTTTAAATTGTTACAGATTCTTTAAGGTCATTCGAAATTAAATATGATAACAGAAACTTAAAAGATGATTTTCAATGATACCCCACTTAACATAGTTCATCGACTTTTTTTTTCTTTGCATGGCGTCTGGTTGTCGCCATATTGAATTTTAATACTATCATGTCCTTAGTAGCACTCGCAAGATAAGACAAATTGATTGACGTAAGAATCATCAAAATAGGCCACGCGTTTCATTTATTTATAGTGCTACAAAGTAACATACATACATAGGCTGATAAACACAATACCCTCCGCTCAGTTCGGTAAAAAGTAGCAACCCTACGCGCAAGGCCAGTAATAAGTCCATAATACAAATTGGAGAGCAGAGAGAGTTCATCCAGCATTAGGGTCGTCGCAAATTGCGCACACCTATTGTCTCGCTTGTGCCGTGAGTCACGGGGTTAACTGCATAGTCACAGGCGAATGTAATGAGACGTTGTCATAATTATTTATGAGCTAGCCAAGCAAAACGTCGAGCCGACCAGTTGCAAGTGTTGTTTTTGGCTGTTTTCGAGCTATCATCAAAATCCTTGGATCTATTTTATTACAGCGTTCCCCATGTACATCCCAGTTGGCAAGTGTTACGCTAACGTTTCTAGGAAGGGACTCTTGGCAAAATATTTGTGAATGATATGATATCCGCGCAGTATTCTTTCGTAGAATACAAACCCATGCCCTTCAGTTATGTTATACTAGCTGCGCCTCGCGTTTTCACCTGCGTGAGTGATGATGATTATTAGGAGTATCTTATGTGTTATTCCAGGGTATAAGTTATATCCATCCTAAATTACATCAAAATCCGTTAAGCCCTTTGAAAGTGAAGTATGATGATGATGAAAAGTATCCTATGTGTTATTCCACGGTATAAGCTATCTCCATTCCAAATTTCATCAAAATCCGTTCAGCCGTTTGAACGTGAAGGAGTGACAAAAATGCATACATACAAACTTTCGCCTTTGTAATATTAGTATGATAGTTAACTTATTGAATTCCCGTGGCCGAGCGAATGAGTATCAACATCAACTTTTTCAGCGTGCGCTCGTGTCCTAGTGAACGTCTCAGAACATAACCTTCAACTATATCGTACGGTGTCCGGAGTATATCGTGCGCTCGTGTCCTAGTGAACGTCTCAGAACATAACCTTCAACTATATCGTACGGTGTCCGGAGTATATCGTGCGCTCGTGTCCTAGTGAACGTCTCAGAACATAACCTTCAACTATATCGTACGGTGTCCGGAGTATATCGTGCGCTCGTGTCCTAGTGAACGTCTCAGAACATAACCTTCAACTATATCGTACGGTGTCCGGAGTATATCGTGCGCTCGTGTCCTAGTGAACGTCTCAGAACATAACCTTCAACTATATCGTACGGTGTCCGGAGTATATCGTGCGCTCGTGTCCTAGTGAACGTCTCAGAACATAACCTTCAACTATATCGTACGGTGTCCGGAGTATATCGTGCGCTCGTGTCCTAGTGAACGTCTCAGAACATAACCTTCAACTATATCGTACGGTGTCCGGAGTATATCGTGCGCTCGTGTCCTAGTGAACGTCTCAGAACATAACCTTCAACTATATCGTACGGTGTCCGGAGTATATCGTGCGCTCGTGTCCTAGTGAACGTCTCAGAACATAACCTTCAACTATATCGTACGGTGTCCGGAGTATATCGTGCGCTCGTGTCCTAGTGAACGTCTCAGAACATAACCTTCAACTATATCGTACGGTGTCCGGAGTATATCGTGCGCTCGTGTCCTAGTGAACGTCTCAGAACATAACCTTCAACTATATCGTACGGTGTCCGGAGTATATCGTGCGCTCGTGTCCTAGTGAACGTCTCAGAACATAACCTTCAACTATATCGTACGGTGTCCGGAGTATATCGTGCGCTCGTGTCCTAGTGAACGTCTCAGAACATAACCTTCAACTATATCGTACGGTGTCCGGAGTATATCGTGCGCTCGTGTCCTAGTGAACGTCTCAGAACATAACCTTCAACTATATCGTACGGTGTCCGGAGTATATCGTGCGCTCGTGTCCTAGTGAACGTCTCAGAACATAACCTTCAACTATATCGTACGGTGTCCGGAGTATATCGTGCGCTCGTGTCCTAGTGAACGTCTCAGAACATAACCTTCAACTATATCGTACGGTGTCCGGAGTATATCGTGCGCTCGTGTCCTAGTGAACGTCTCAGAACATAACCTTCAACTATATCGTACGGTGTCCGGAGTATATCGTGCGCTCGTGTCCTAGTGAACGTCTCAGAACATAACCTTCAACTATATCGTACGGTGTCCGGAGTATATCGTGCGCTCGTGTCCTAGTGAACGTCTCAGAACATAACCTTCAACTATATCGTACGGTGTCCGGAGTATATCGTGCGCTCGTGTCCTAGTGAACGTCTCAGAACATAACCTTCAACTATATCGTACGGTGTCCGGAGTATATCGTGCGCTCGTGTCCTAGTGAACGTCTCAGAACATAACCTTCAACTATATCGTACGGTGTCCGGAGTATATCGTGCGCTCGTGTCCTAGTGAACGTCTCAGAACATAACCTTCAACTATATCGTACGGTGTCCGGAGTATATCGTGCGCTCGTGTCCTAGTGAACGTCTCAGAACATAACCTTCAACTATATCGTACGGTGTCCGGAGTATATCGTGCGCTCGTGTCCTAGTGAACGTCTCAGAACATAACCTTCAACTATATCGTACGGTGTCCGGAGTATATCGTGCGCTCGTGTCCTAGTGAACGTCTCAGAACATAACCTTCAACTATATCGTACGGTGTCCGGAGTATATCGTGCGCTCGTGTCCTAGTGAACGTCTCAGAACATAACCTTCAACTATATCGTACGGTGTCCGGAGTATATCGTGCGCTCGTGTCCTAGTGAACGTCTCAGAACATAACCTTCAACTATATCGTACGGTGTCCGGAGTATATCGTGCGCTCGTGTCCTAGTGAACGTCTCAGAACATAACCTTCAACTATATCGTACGGTGTCCGGAGTATATCGTGCGCTCGTGTCCTAGTGAACGTCTCAGAACATAACCTTCAACTATATCGTACGGTGTCCGGAGTATATCGTGCGCTCGTGTCCTAGTGAACGTCTCAGAACATAACCTTCAACTATATCGTACGGTGTCCGGAGTATATCGTGCGCTCGTGTCCTAGTGAACGTCTCAGAACATAACCTTCAACTATATCGTACGGTGTCCGGAGTATATCGTGCGCTCGTGTCCTAGTGAACGTCTCAGAACATAACCTTCAACTATATCGTACGGTGTCCGGAGTATATCGTGCGCTCGTGTCCTAGTGAACGTCTCAGAACATAACCTTCAACTATATCGTACGGTGTCCGGAGTATATCGTGCGCTCGTGTCCTAGTGAACGTCTCAGAACATAACCTTCAACTATATCGTACGGTGTCCGGAGTATATCGTGCGCTCGTGTCCTAGTGAACGTCTCAGAACATAACCTTCAACTATATCGTACGGTGTCCGGAGTATATCGTGCGCTCGTGTCCTAGTGAACGTCTCAGAACATAACCTTACAATACATAACCGAGCAACAACCAGATAAATGAGTAGAAACCGAGCAACAACCAGATAAATGAAATGACTATAGTAGGTAGTTTTTATCGATTGCTCCTGCTCGGCTATTATTACGCTTCACACTTAACTTCATTGTACACATTCATTGTACTAACCCAGCATAAGACATCGATGGAGTTATTGATAGCTTCATCAGAAACCATTGTTGCTGATTCTACAAATCCGTCTGATAGATGGTTCTTAGCGAAAACACGCGATGATGAGAATACGCGGCTCGCGGCGGATGTTGGTTTAGCATCAACACTTACTCGGTTCTAGACATCGATAGAGACTAGAAAGTTATATGATGAATGATATTTATACAGGGTGGATTTTTGAAACGGGACAGTAAGGGTAGGTCCCTTAACTGTTATAGTTACAGGAAAACGTTCCTAGGAGACCATCTATAACTTTTTGAGATATTATGACCTCCATTCACAGATTTTCTTAAAAATGTACAGTCGTCGAGAATATAAGCAATTTACACAAACTATTTTTTTAATTCCAGCCGATCCCGTTTCTTATAAGGATCAAAAGTCTCACTCTACCGGATCAACTGAGGTTAGAGTACAAGAAAAGTCAGAAATTGCAAAAAAGCTTTTTCCTTACTTTTTGTACGAAATGAATAAAATAAAATTCTAACATCGTTCGAATACAAACTTTTATAAAATACTGGCGGCTTAACCTCAGTTGCTCCGATAGAGACTTTTGATCCTCATAAGAAACAGGATCGAATGGCTTTTTTTGTGTTATGCTCATTTACTTGATGATTGTACATTTTTCCAAAATCTGTGAATGCAGGTCCAATATCTCCAAAAGTTAAGGAGTCTCCTAAGAATGACTTCCTCTAGCTACAACGGTTAAGGTAATTTCGTACAAAATGTATGGGAAAAGTTGTTCACAATTTCTGACATTCCCAGTACTCAAACCTCAGTCGGTCCAGTAGAGACTTATGATCCTTATAAGAAACAGGATCGATTGGCATCATGTAAAATTTGTTGCTGACTGTATTTATCAAAAAAAAGTATAAATATCTCAAAAATATCTCAAAAAGTTATGGATGGTCTCCTAGGAACGTTTTCCTTTAACTATAACGGTTGAGGTACCTGCCCTTACTGTCCCGTCTCAAAAATCCAGCCTGTAGATATAAAATGTTTCTGCGAATGTGATCAACTGGATTAAAGATAGATAGATAGATGGCACTTCATGGCGCTTACACCAGTGCCGAAATATCGGGAACTCATTACAAATAGTATCCATGGTAAATATCCCGTTGCTGATGTTTATACTTCTAGTTAGATAATACTAATTTATTGTACTTACACCAGATTAGCAAAATATAAAGTGCTAACAAACAATCTTCAAACTTAAGTACAATGGGCGGATTTGTCACTAAAAGCTATTTCTTCCAGTCAACTTTTGGACGGATTTAGCTATGCTTCTTACTTACGTTACCCTAACTTGACCCTTGTAATGTTGGGTCAACCATAAAATACAATGTACTTGTTGTTCCAATTTCGGATGTACATACATTAATTCATTCCGATTAAGGTTACAGGTCGTCCATTTTATTTAACAACTTTGCTCTGAATTTGAAAGTACCTACTGAGTGTTTGCAGAAAAGTCATATAGAGGCAAACTTATCTACTTTTCTTCCAACTGGACGTTAATAATGTAACAGATTATTTCAGCTTTAATAGACCAGGGTCGATAATTTTTGAAACCAAAAGAAATAATAGTAGGATGAAACCCACTATTATTTATACATAAATTTTGAGGTTATTTGAAAAAAGTGTATATACAAAAGTTGTAGATCTTTTTATTACTTACAACTTTGCCATTTGACTTTTTTCCATAGGACTTGTAGTTTTTCCGGAAATCGAGATAAACCTTTTTTACCCTTATAAACTCGCCCTCTACCCCTTCCCGAACTCAGATCGCCCGTAAATTATTTTTCATTTAATTTTTATAATATTCTCCTCCTTTTCCAATGGTTTTCATTCTCCTCAGCCTCCTTCAGCCTGCCCAGGCTAAAAATCATGCGTTCTTGGCCTCGTCCAAAAAGCTGATATCAATATTGTCCACTGAGGCCGCAAGAATTTTTGTGGTTAAATTTAGAGTACTATGGACTGATGACAAGAAAGCGGGGAGAGCCACACCAGAAATTGATCTGATGCCCCAATTACACCGGAAGTGCCCCAATCGCACTGGAAGTGAAGACTGTAACCACTCTCGCTCTTCAAAATTTAAGTTTAAAATCGTAGCTAAGTGAAGTTAAATAAAAGCTTTTAAAATAGTCAAGTGTCAAAAGTTTCGCTCTGTTTTATGTCCATTACCAACTACTGGGCAGTACTAGACAGTATACGAATAGCCTGGTTAGGGAAATGAGATTTAGATATCAGAGTTGAACAAATATTCGTAGGTCCCATCCTGAGCTGAGTAATCGCGCACGAATAGGTTTCCCATCTATATTCTTTTACAACTCAGCATTTCAAAGCGTGAGATCATCACTCTAGATCGAAAGTAATATCATCTTTACATCCGTACAGCTTCATGCGTTATTTTTACCGCGTACCATTGAGATAATGTACAAAATCCGTGACAGTGAAAACATGAAAACGTGATAAACTTGGCATAAGCCACAAAAAGCTGTGAGTAAGCGTGTTTGTTCAACGATTTTGAACAGAAAATATAAAAAATATATGAGAAAACAAGCTTGTTGTATACATATCAGTTTTCATTCGTTTTTTATGTGTCATTTTGTATATATATGTGGGAACAGTTTCATAAGCCAAATATATTACGTACACTTATGCGTGAATTATGATAAAAAATAATAACAAAAGTATTTTCAGGTTTTAGCCTTCAGCCCAGAACCCTGCAGACATAAGCTTGCAATAGCACTGCAGTGCTTAGTGACGGAAAAACTACGACGTTAACTTCAAGAATCAAGAGCCTAATGGTTCAATAGTGCAACTTAAAATCCAACCATGCCGGGTTCGGTTCAAGGATCCGCACCAATGACTTTTAAGTTATGTGCGGTTTTCCATCGCTCCGTGCTTCGGAGGGCACGTTAAGCTGTCGGTCCCTGCTGTTATTGATTTACATCATTCGCTGAGCCTTGTCATACGGCCCTCGGGCGGCCTGTAAAACTCTGACACCAGAGGCCAGCACTACCTCATACGACAAACAAACAAACATCTCAAGTTTAATCATAGTACACAATATGGAGTTCGTATAATACCTCTTTTTCATTAACTTACACTTCAACAGGCACGGTCAGTGTGAATCTCGAAAAAATTGCCAGTATTATTCATTTATGTAAAGCGGAAAGCGGCCGAAAGAAAATGGATAAGGGGAGCTGAAGACCGAGCTCAATGGCGTGCATTAGGAGAGGCCTACGTCCAGCAGTGGACAGATATAGGCTGATGATGATCATGTAAATAACGATATTTATTTGTTGGTGTTTGACAGCGATTGTGACAGGGTGACGCGGATCGGTTATCAAAATAAACGCACGCCGCTGGCCGCGCGCCAGCGGCGTGAAGGTCTGCTCGACTTCACGAATTAAATAACATTGTATTCAAATTCGTTGTAATCACATACGCAATAGATTTCTAGACATTGCAAAATAGTAGTTAGAAAGTGGTAAACCATTTATCCCATGGTTGTCGGTTATTACGTATAATCTAATTCATGAATAGATAAACCAAACGTTACTTTAAATTTCAATGACAATTAATAATTATATTTATTTTATCTCCACGAGTAATAAGGCCTACAATTATCGAGCAGAACTGATTTTAAAAGTTAAAAGATTTTATTAACTAGCAATGTTTGTAAATTGAGAGACGTGCTATGAGGCTCATTGGGGATGACACTCTGGTAAAAAGAAAGCTTCAAAGTCTGGCGCATCGACGTGAGGTCGTAAGCCTGTCGGTATTCTACAGATTGCACTATAGAATCAGATTGTGCACAAGAACTGCACAATCTGATTCCCCCATCACCCTTCCATCACCGTACGAGTCGACGATCGGCAAAGCGCCACCCTTTTATGGTTGAAATACCTCGCACAAGAACGAAGCGTTACGCTTCTTCATTTATTATAAGAACTGCAAAGGAGTGGAATGCTCTGCCCTCGTCAGTGTTTCCGGTAATATATAACCCAGTTGTGTTCAAGTCAAGAGTGAATAGGTATCTACTAGGCAAGCGTGCTACACCTTCTACCACATCATCGCTTTCCATCAGGTGAGATCGTGGTCAAACGATTGCCTAGTCCGTAATAAAAAATATATATGTATGTATGCATGTTTAGGTAAAATCTTGCAAGCTGCATTAGAACCAATTTCTCTTATCCTACGGAACTGATTTTTAAATGTTGGTCCAGTTCCGATGACAATGCATTTTGATGCAAACATGACCTGTACTTTATCGACATTCAGGATTAGCTCCAGATAAAGGAACTCTTCAACAGTATACAGCTCAGACACGAAATGTTGTGTGTTGTGTGTTGTGTATGTTGTGTTGTGTTGTGTTGTGTTGTGTTGTGTTGTGTGTGTATGGTATGTCTGATGGTAAACAATATTATAATTTGGATAAAATGATAGTAAGTAGATACGAGTGGGCTTAGCCATATAACCAGGTATGTATATACTTCTATTACAAAGTTGTAGGTGCGTATATCACAGTTTTATAAAAGCTTATACTATAGGAAAACCCTCCAATGATAATTACGAGCAACCGCTTGTGGCGTTTATGGGGGAAGCCAAGCTTCCGCTGTAGAGTTTTGTCGGCAGATGATGTGATTTGATTATGAGGATGATGCGTGTGAAGTTGCGGGTCACAGTAAGAAGACGTAGTATTATCATTAATAATAGGTCACTTACAGTTATACATATGATTTTAAAGATGCGGTAAACAAATAAATCGCAGCGGACTCTAAAATCTCGACATCCATTTTCATAAAAGCGCTTTGACGTCATAAAGGTATCACAGGTAGTACATAAAGTTTTTATAAAATCGATACAAAGTCTTTCGATCTGATAAATTGTTGTTTGGGTCACATCACTATGAGGTCGGGCAATTTATATCATTGTTTGCTTCGTTGCAATGCGTCATGGACGTTGTGACATGACATGTCCTGTCTATTAGACATTTCCTTCGCCATTGATAAAAGTACTTCACACTGATTCTGGTTGCTGACTGAGTTCACACTAGGTGAATCTATAAATAGAGATGATGACCGGTCATCGGCCTCTTTCTGCTCTTTCTTCGTGCCTACTACTACACACCGAAGAACTACTCAGTAACAAGCATGTAACAAGGTCAGGGTGAGTACGATCCAGCGCAGCCAGACATTTTATAATGGCTTTTATGAGATAAATATTTGATTGGTTGTTCCTTCACTATTTGTGTATCGTGTTTGTGACGCAATAAATTGTGTTAACCTTTGACTTAAGCATTTGGTTTCATATTCATGTTAGGAAACCCAAGCATAGGAGATACTGGCAGCCAGTCCCGTAACCCTAAAGTGAACTGTTCCAGAGAGATCAACCCAGTAAGAAAAGACTGCAGAACTGAACTAACCTGAGCGACGTCCTTCAACTGCGCGCGTTGCATCTCCAGGTCGGCGACGCGTTTCAACGCCGCGTCCGCCGCGCGCGCGTGCGCTTCCAAACACTCCCACACGCCCGCCAACTCCGCCATGCGGCTGAAACGCGGCGTACCCGCGCCTTCCGGAGATTTCACCTAAGGGACAGGAGATGTCATCAAATGATGAAGAATTACTTCCATACTACATCATGAACGTAAAGTGATGCTTGGGGTAAGGAAAGACATTTCAAAAGCATTATCGCCTGTTTAGCGAGAACATATCTAATAAAACATAATATAAGGTATGTTCTCGCTAGGCAGGCGTTAATGCTAAAATTGTATAAACATTTCTTCAGGTCCATGTGTCGTCGTAGGATTTCTCGCATATACAGCTTATTTTAAAGTGTCCCAAACGTGCTCAATCGGATTCAGGTCCGGGCTGCGTGCTGGCCAATTAATGGTACGTATCCCAACTTCTTCACAATATTGTCGAACTTGTGCAGCGGCGTGCGGTCGAGCATTATCTTGCATTAGAGTAAAATTTTCGCCTGTGAACCCCATGTAAGGTACCACGTGATATTTTAAAATCACTGTTATATAGCGATGTGCCGTCAAATCATGTCAATCATGTCAGTCCGTTTGCCCGTTCATCGATATACCCCAGACTATACACGAACCGCCTCCAAAAGGAACACGCTCCTCAATGCAGCTTTGAGCATATCTCTCCCCACGTCGACGATATACTCTTCCGCGACCATCTGCACCATATAAACATGTCCTACACTCATCGGTGAACAACACGGAAGCCCATTGGTCTTCAGACCAATTTAGATGTTCACGCTCAAATCTTAAGCGAGCTTGTCTGTGAGCTGAAGACCATTTTGGACCATTTGCTGATCTGAAAGCCCCTTTCCGTTAGCTTCCTTCTTATTGTTCGTGCACTCATGTTTACTCCACGCACTTCATTCAGCTCTGTTTTGATGTTAACTGACGTGAGGAAACGATTTAGAAAGGAAGTTTACACAATAAATCGATCATCACGACGGGTGATTACTCGAGTTCTGCCGGAACCACGTCTCCTTTTGTAAGAACCTTTCTCTACAAACTTTCTGTACACTCTAGAAACCGTAGACTGGTTTAAATTAAATTTTCTAGCAATCATTCGTTGATCCAAGCCTTGACACAGTTTGTGCGGCTTGTTCGGACGAAGTCTCCATGTACCGAAACTCTTGTTGAGTTAAAAAGAACTACCTAATAATTCTATTGGTAGCAATAATTCAATTAGCAAATGAAAAAAACCCAATAACAATCAATTTAAAACATTACCCTAATAACCATTGAGATATATGTACAAGTACTTGTGCATAAATCTCAATGCTAATGACACGCAGATCTGAGAACACGCCTAAATTTTCTTTTCCCGGCTATAATCATTTGAATTGCAGTTCCATTTTTAAATTTTGTTTTTTTTATGATTAAATGGCCAGCAGTCTTCACTTTGTCATTTACTCGTATGTAAATTATCTAAAACTTATTAAAAATATTAATTTGAAAGTAATCCTGAACTTTGATGCAGTTTATGTGTCCTTCAGTGTATGTTATAATAGAGTTCAATTCAAAATAGAGAATCATTCCAAACAAGTCAACGAGCTGACAAGCGTGTACTTGCGTGCGTGCGTGTTTTATCATGAGTAAGATTTAATGATGAGTTAGATCAGCGAATTTAAAGTAGGTCAATCTCATAATCGTAAGAGCAATCCAACAGGGCTCCATCCAAATTGCTCATATTAGTCAAAGACCTCGATAAAATAAATAAAACGGACAGGTTGGCGGATGATAACATTATGTCTAATTGAGTCTCGCCATCTTAGCGCTGTAGCGGGAGTTATTGGAACAAACATCTTGAGTATAAGCCTGACAATCATATGGGAATAAGTTCCAAATAACTTGGATAATAACTTTTACAAAAACTTTTGGTAGGTGGCGCTTCAAATTGACACAGATTGCAAATTTGGAAAGCTTATGGCAAAGCTTTCAAAATTACAAGTACGCTGGACTGTACTTATAGATGTATTAAAGTGCTAACAAGATATTATCATTTATTACATAATCACTAGACGTTGGATTTTATTTGAAGTAGCAATGTAGCAATGTACCTTCCCTGCGTTCGAGATGAAACAATGGCGTTTTGGGCAGTTTCGAAATGTACATTTTTAACAAGTCGTTCGCTTTGAACATTTTCAATACTTATGCAATTTTTGCCACTAACGATCCTTCCCAAACAGAATGAAAAACTATCCTATAATGACCCTACGGAATAAAGACGGTTTTTCTATTTCAAATTTAACTATCATGTATCACACAAAAATGTCCAAACCAAACGGCAAATGTGATAATTTCTGGCGTTTTAAACTGTTGTTTTTGATCATTTGATTCAACACGAACGGCTTATTTGTTACAATTACAATAATGTTCTAAGATTATGATAAACCTATAACGACTGCTACCAATTGTTATCAACCGGGACAGATGGCTTATAGTACCTTATTAAAAGTAATTGGCGGACACGAGAATCGAACCTGATGTCGTTATCCACGCTTACGCAGTGCTCACCTCCAGGTTAGGGTCCCGCTGGTCCCGCAGCGACACGTCCTCGCTGGGCTCGCTGCAACTGGCGGAGCACACCTCGTGCACGCGCTCCAGCTTGCGCGTGCGCCGGTGGATCCACTCCTCCAGGCATTGACACTGGGACAAACAACACAACTCATTGTACAATTTATTTATTGACTTATTTTCGTAAACAAATCGAAGGAGTGCAGAAGCCTCTATTTTAACAATAAAATATATTATGTATGATGAAATAAAAATAACATAATGATATCTTTGCACTTTGGAGAGTTGTTAAATTGAATCACGCCAAATCGACTATTGCAGTCATGGCGACAGTATGACGTCACTATGTACAAAACAAGACAATTACGCCACACAGGAATAAAACAACCGTCTCACAAGTGACGTCACTCGTACTGCGCAGAGTTTTAGTCAAATGACAAGTCACATAAAAATATTTTTGTTTTTTTTTAAATAGTATCTTTTTTCTTAGTACTGGACGTAGACCTCTCCTAGTAAACGCCACTGAGCCCGATCTTCGGCTCTCCTCATCCAGTTCTTGCCAGTTTGACGACCGGTTGGTCTAGTGGCTAGAGATCCTAGGTACGAAATCGAACGGTCGCGGATTCGAATCCTGCTAGGTGCAATCATTTGTGTGATGAGCAGAAATGTTTGTTTCCGAGTCATGGATGTAATAATCTTATTTATGTATGTTTATCCGTTATCTAGTGCCTATAGCACAGGGTATCCTAGTTTGGGGCTAGGTAATTGGTGTGGAAATGTCCCGAATATATTTATTTATTATTATTTATTTAATACGCCCTCACTACATACGTACCTAAACACGGTGTCCATTCTAGAACTCATTGCCCCTTTTTTTGTCGTTTTTTTTTAGATATGTCAGCTTGCTAATTATCTGGGCTATGTCGATTATCTTGATCTTGATTCTCTGATGAATCATCTCCTTGCGGATTCTGTATTTCAGAGAATCTCCGAGCACAGCTCTGTCCATAGACAGAGTTACTTTAAACATGTGGACCAGGCTCACGCGCGCGAACTGGTAGGGCGCACGCATTGAAAACTTCCGTCTTTAAGCACTGTATGGACGACGAAAAAACTTAACGTTGTTTACCAAAAGGGCAGCATTTGGGTAAACTTAATTAAGTCTTCTCGTCGTCGCACACCCTAACAGCATCCTTCTATCCGCTTCCGTTTCGAAGTTGATCGTAAGTAATTTCATAGTCTAACAACTACATAACTTATTCCTGAACAACTTGAAGAGAGACGACTACAACAGACTTTCATCAGCCGCTACGCTCGTGCGTGAACTCCATGTTGAATTCGAAGGCTACGAACAGTGCATGTGGTATACATAGTACATTTACGAACTGGAAATCTAGTAATCGCTGATTTGCATGTATTTTTTTGTAATAAGATAAGGAAATGAAAAGGTCTCTATTGGTTTCAGGGTAATCCATTTAGACTCTTTAATCACGGAACATTTATAAGATAAAGAAATGAAAAGGTCTCTATTGGTTTCAGGGTAATCCATTTAGACTCTTTAATCACGGAACATTTATAAGATAAAGAAATGAAAAGGTCTCTATTGGTTTCAGGGTAATTCATTTAGACTCTTTAATCACGGAACATTTATAAGATAAAGAAATGAAAAGGTCTCTATTGGTTTCAGGGTAATTCATTTAGACTCTTTAATCACGGAACATTTATAAGATAAAGAAATGAAAAGGTCTCTATTGGTTTCAGGGTAATTCATTTAGACTCTTTAATCACGGAACATTTATAAGTAACATAACTAAAAAAACTCACCTGCTCTTTAACCTTCTGCATCAGCTCACCCAGCTTGTCCTCCTCCTGGCCACACTTCACACACATCACATCACTTTGCTCCACTCTCTCACTCCTCACCACCTCCAACTCTCCGAGCAACGCCCTCATCCTGCTGTCTCTGTCTTCTATCGTCTCTTTCATTTGCTCCAACTGTTCAAGAATCTCCTTCTCGTGTGCTGATTTTTGTTCCAGTTGGGTTTCCAAGTTGGCGATGATGTCTCTGAGTAGGATGGTCTTCTCTTCGGTTGCTTTGAGCTCGTCGTCGGTGGCAGCTTTCTTGGTTTCTAGTTCGGAGATGATTTGGTTCATCTCGCGCGTTTGAGCTTCTAGCTGTTCGACCTGTGAGGGTGTTTTGTATGAGTTTAGTTTGTAAGGTCTACATGGAGGTGTAAGGTTTGGATGGATCCGCAATACGGAACTTTATTGAAGGGCTCATTTTTTTTTATTGACCTTTCTTGGACTAAATTTCTGGAGCAAATCAAAATTAGATGGCCTTTACACCGCTATATCAAAATACAAAAGAATATAAATAGTGCAGAGCTAACATGCTGTTAAAGTGCAGAGTAGACAAATAACAGAGAAAAGGAATGCATAGGAAAACTAAAGAAATTACTACAAAACTTGAGTCATGTCACCACTAAACTAATATCTAATTTAATCTAAAATACTCGTACGTATTAATATAGTTTTATCTTACTGTGTCGATTCAGGATCTAAGAAAGCTAGCCTCTACTGGGCGGGCCCCCTAGTAAAAATTCGTGTAGCTAGTACTTTGCGGTAGATGGCGTTATTGTAAATCTCAAGACTAACAGGTTTATAATAATGCCATCTACCGGTAAATAATAGCATAGTAAAGTAAATTACAGTAACTACACAAGGAAGATACATACAAACAGGCGTACACTTACATGTGCGTCGTGCTCGCGACAGTTGCAGTACGAGAGACGCAGGCAGCGCATCTGTGACATCACACACACATACACACCGCCAGTGTTAGTACAGTGAGGGGCAAGCGAGGGGAACTAACGCACAGCTACATAAGTTTTTTTTTTATTTTGAAACGCCAGGGTTCTGTAGTACTTCTGTTGTCTGTGAGTGAATGTTCTTTTAAGGAGCTATCTTAAACCCTAATAAACCCTTTATCTAAAATCCTATTTTTGAAATGATATTACATTTCAAAAAAAGTAAGAAATATTCTTTTAATCAAGCCATAACGACAATATTTTGAAATGTATTCTCTCTATTATTTTATGTAGATCTTCACCAAAGGAAATCAGATTTACACTATATTAACTCGACCAAACATTTTTTTATACTTGACTCTTTTTGTCTTAAAAAATATTATTCCGGGCCAATATCCCCGGAAGCTGCTTTGTAAGATAGTTTTTAAGATGATTTTGAATTTAATCTAGTGATTTATTATTACATCCCTTATGTCGTTCATACGAATTCAATTTATCTAATATCTACTCCCGAGCTGCATCGCCTCTCTCTCAAATTGCACTAGGACGAGCAGGACAAAAATTTGAGAGCGTACAGCGCCTGAAGAATGTTGGCAATCCACCAAATATTGTCTTCGTCAAAAATTAATACTTTAAGCCATATTTAGTAGATCAAGTATTGACAATGAAAGTAAACAATCATACCACAAAGTTTTATATATTTCTTACAATCTACTAAATATGTCTTCAATGTCAATATGCCAATAATTGGATGGGGGTGGGTACTTTACTCATTAGATTCCGTGTCGAAATAAACCGTTTAAGTAGAGCGTTGACCATAAAACAGAACATAGACAAATCTTCAAACCCGAACGAAAAACATAAGGTGTGCGTTTGTTCCCCTAAAACAGAACGTTCAGCAACACGGTGCAACCTCAAACATTATATTGTGCATGTTAAACTACAGAGTTAAAACATAGACATTGCTATAGCAGCAACATTTCATCAATGGTTGGTTTGACCAGTACATTAATTACCAAGTTTTAACAGAATATTTAATTCGTTATCATTATAATAAAATATTGTCGCTATAGACAATATTGCGGTTGTGCGCAACAGAAAATTTAAACAAGGGCTTGTCACCTGCTCACGTGACTTGATCAATACTACGCAGAAGGTGAATTTTACAATCTCATCACACTAATTATTATAAAACTGTCTTACCAACTGAACAGATATTACTGAAAAATATAAGGAGGTAGTTTGAACCTGGTGGAAGGAAACAAGGCGGGCGAAACCGCGGGCAACAACTAGTGAATCGATAATTGTGCATAGCGAGGACGGAAGCGTTAATGTTAAGATAGCTGCGCCCCGCGGCTTTGCCCGTATGGAGATATATTTACATAAAAACATGTCATCCTCATAAATTCATGATGCAAAATAATTCTTAGTGAATTTTCATAAATATCGGCTTAGCAGTTTAGTCTTGAAAATGTAACAAGCAAGACAGAGAGATAGTTACTTACCGCAATAATAATATTACTGGCTTTCGCACGCGACTTAGTCCGCGCGGACTACAGTTTATCGCGACAAAAGTATTCTATGTCCTTCCCCAGGATTCAAAATACCTCCACTCTAAATTCCATCAAAATCTGTTCAGCCGTTTAATAGTGACTGACAGACAGACAGGGAGAGAAAAAGAGTTAATTTCGCTTTTACAATGTCAGTACAGGTACCGGCGATAAATAATGCACATCGGTCTTTGGAAAGAGATTCGGCAAATTTCGGCTTCGTAGAGCGTTGTCACACCCAGTGTAACGTTTGTCAGTTAAATTCTTTGTTTGTCAGTCGTTATAAAGGTGGAATAGAGTACGGTCGCATTTAGCTGAAAATATATAATATAGAGTTGTTTAAGCCCCCCAACATTAAATCTATTCATTTACAAAATAATACATAATTGTTTTTTCATCCCATCTATTCAAAAAACGCTGATATAGGGCATAGTAGGTCTTTCTGTTTCAGAATTTCAGAAAGGGCAGTAATGAGTTATGAGTTTGGAACGTGAATTTTTGATGTTGGCGATCGATCGGTTCCACGACGCGAGCGCTCGTGGCTCGTCGGCTCTTTCCGCTTCAGCTCGGCCATATTCATGTTATAAGCCATCACATATATTTTTATGTGTAAAATGTTAACACTCCAGTTGGGAATTGAACTCCGCTACTAAAGATCGGGAGTCAAACGATGTTCCGTCGAGCCATGCAGACTTATGGTACTAGGCCGAAAATTTAGTATAGATCAGATGAAGGGTTGCTGATTCACAGTTGAGCAATGAGCTCATTTTTTTTTGTTCATTGGATCGCGTAGCGAGCTGTTTGTATTTAAAAAAAGAATCATGAAAATGTAAGCAAAAGAGGAAAAAATTAAAAGCGCGCAAATTATATTGTCACGGAAACAAGGAATATTGACAGTGCAAAAACAAAATAATTTCACGAAAATGCGAGAATAGCGAAAGTACTTCCTTCTTATACCTGAAAATACTACGCAATAAATGTGATACACCAACTAAATCCCTGGAAAAATATTTGAAAGCTTAAAGGTAACAATTTTATTGAGTGGGAAAATGCAAAAGAAGCGAAGTCTTTTTGGGAAACCTGTACCTATTTTCAAGAATTACCCAAATCTAACCAACCTTCTCACGTTGGCGGCTAGTACCAAAAATGACTTTCAAATCGAGATCTATACAAAATTTAGAACACAATATCTGAAGAGACTGTCTGAAGGACGTATAAATCAAAGAAGTACAAAGTGAATATAATTTTTTAGTTAAGTCTATTTAATATCTTTTTAAATAACTTATATGAGTTGAAAGTATCTAAAAGCGTCTTTTATTAATATTACTCATGGAGGGGGATGAAAAGTAGATTGTATCACTCGGACGTAAAATTATTTTTCTTCGGGCGAAGTATATTGAATCCCTCGCTACTTTCAGGATTCTACTTATGAATCCCTCGCTCACTCCGCTCTGGATTCAAAATAGCGCCCTCACCGTCAAAATATTATTTTGCCCCCTAGTAATACAATCTACTATACTATCATTTTTTAGTAGTTGCAACAGCTCTGTATAGATATTTAAAGTTTACATGTCATCGATTTGACGTAAACTAATAATGTTCATAAAGTGCAGTATTTATTTGATATGAAATGACATTTAATAAATAGGGTACTCGTAATGGACGGTTGTCAGTGTTCGGAAATCGTCGTAAACAGCCAATTGTCTCTTTCCAAAGGCCGATGTGCATTATTTATCGTATGTATTATTAGTGTGTCAGCACGTGACCCCCCTGCCGAACTGAGAGCACGTAGTTTTAGCAGACGTGTCCTACAACCGACCTCGCTGAGGATCCTGGCGTTGTTCTGCAGGCGCGTGGCGAGGCGTGTGTTCTCGTCGCGCATGTCCTGCAGGCGGCGCGCGAACTCGTCGCGCTCACTCTCGCGCTCGCCGGCCTGCTCCTCTACGAACTGGCGCGTGGAGCGCAGCTGCCGGTTCGCCGCTTCCAGCTGCCCCGTGTGACAAGTAAGGACAAAGATTAGATAGTGATTTGACAAGAGAGGGCGATGAGAGAAGACAAAAAAATAATAAAAAAACAAATTATAAATTAAAAAATATTTAACCTCCTCCTTCCATTATAGCTAAGAACCATCTAGATCACATAAGCTTTGAAACAGAAAAAAACTCATTTTGGAAGCTACGATGTCACAGACCACAGACAGACACACAGATATACACTCGCTAAACTTTAAGCACTCTTTCGTCGCGGGTTAAAAATAACAAACAAGTGATATTAAGCGAATAACCTTTAAATTTTTATTTCGTGTATTAATTCGAGTATTAATTGCAGAGAATATGTACTCAGTTTCTTTAAATTTTAATGTTATTGTTGTACTGGTCACACTTTTTGTCTAGTTGTGATGTAAAGCATTGGAAATGTTTGCGTAATGTCGCGTTTGTGGCAATTTAAGGAACAATGTAATTAGATGACTGCCCAAAAAAAGGAATGTAATGTTTTAAGGATTCGTGTATATTTGTATGTATGTCACGTTGTTAAACGACACACTTAGTTAGAATTTTTACTTTATTTTCCCAGTTTGATTGTTTGTGACTTGTGATTTGTTTCACTTGTCTTTTATATTTGTAATTTAAATATGTTTTATTATAAATTCTGACATTTGAAAAAATTATAATGAATATATAAGTTTTCCATAAATGGAAAAAATTACATCCCCGTAGAGTTTCTTGGTGCCCTCTTCTCTATCGGGCGTATGAAGCACCGGTAATTTCAGAAGGGTATTTCCTTTTCCAGTGCGAGAGTTAAATCTATTGGCACATGAAAGGAAAATAATTTCCTTTTCAAACTCAAAGCATACTTAGTTTACCTACATTTGATTGATTTGATCTATTTATAATATTTTATGTATTTCTCCTTGTTCATGAGATCACAATTTTGACTTGTAAAAGTGCTATTATTTTGCCTATTTACAATAAAATACTTTAACTTTGACTTTATGTATTTATGTATGTGAGTTTCTTTATTCCACCATAACTTTTAAATGCCAGAACAGACTTTGATGTATGGGGTATCGTTAGAACCATCCCGAGTAATGTAGGCATTTTTTTTTTAAATTCAATTTGGCTTCAATATGCTCCTTTCTCAAATGCGTTTCTTTACAATATGGGTATTAAATTGAAGGGCTTGACGAGCACACTCCAAAAATATTTTATTGCCATAACTCATTATTAAAAAGTCAAAAACAAGAGATAATTAAAATTGTCGTTGCATCACCTCTTAAATTAAAAGTGTTCCACAGAACGGTCCCCCGACTGCAATGCCAGTTTTATTTATGTCTTTTTAGTATTTTTTTACTGTACTCACTTTTTGGCTCACTTTTTATTTCCGTAATCAATCAATGTAACTTTTATTATCTTTATACAATAACATAAAGGTTAAATAAGCAGCTTTATTCTATTTTGACGTGTCACAGACGAAAAGCCATTCAGCCTGCCGCAAATATGCAGTATTCAGGATTAGATCTCGTTTGTACAGTAACAGTATTCATTCTGAATACTGTTACTGTACAAACGAAATTTTTTACTATAAAAATAATAACAGAAGTTAAAAAAAATATAAATAAAATAAAATATGTAGCTTACTTCCACCAAAACTGTAAGTCAGACAAATGATAAATGGTAAAATTAAGAAAAGTAAAACCCCACGCTAAACAAACCCTACCCAAATACAGAGAGTCCAGCACTCAACGAGCCAACATCACCCGAAGATGTCTCGTGTAGAGGCGAAACACGTGTCGTATTGATGTCAGACGTTTGGTATTTGGATCGAGGTATATGTTTTTATTGTGTGTATATATTATATTGTACATAAATATATAAGTGTTTTTTCTGGCTTCCAGGCCTTGTCTTTCATTTCATTTATATTTAACGATAGTTGAATTTGGGTAGGGTTTGTTTAGTTTTTTTTTATTGTGTTGTACATATATTTCCGTGAGGAGATTTCGGTTTCTAGACGATTATCATCACGGATAATGCTGCCAAGATACTGAAAGGATGAAACTTCCTCAAGAGTTTTACCACCTAGAGATATCGGCGTTGGATCTAGTGTAGTTGTGTGTGAAGATTGTTTCAACAACTGGGTCTTAGATACACTTATAATAAGACCAAACCTTCGGCACGATTCGTCTAGTTGGTTTAAGTAAGATCGCAAGCTACTGAAATCATAAGCCGTCGAACAGACAGGATTGCAAAAGCGGCGGCATCCTTTGGTAAGCTTCGTAGAAGAGTTTGGGAATCGCATGATCTTAAGTTACACGCAAAGATTATCTATAAAGCTGTCGTACTACCTATTCTGCTTTATGCAACCGAGTTTTGGTGTCTCTACAGAGGGGATATTAAGCGCCTAGACACATTCCATATGAAGTGTTTACGCTCTATTCTTTGTGTTAAGTGGCAGGACCGAGTACCAAACTCTGATGTACTACGAAGAACGAAGCTTAATAGCATAGAGTCCATGCTCATAAAAGGCCAGCTGAGATGGTGCGGGCACCTCGTGCGTATGAATGACACCAGGTGGCCTAAAGCTGTTTTCTAATCACAGCTGAAGGAGGGAAAGCGCAAATCTGGTGGTCAACTCCTGCGTTACAGAGATGTCCTTAAGCGCCATCTAACGGCATGTGACATGCCCTGTGACGGTTGGGAAGTGCTTGCGCAACAGAGACAATAATGGCGCAACTCTGTTAATATGGCTGTTACAACTTTCGAAGAGCATCGACTTAAAGATCTCGATGCGAAACGCCTTCACAAAAAGAACCGTCCCAAGCCTTCCTACACCTACACCTACAATTTTTCAGGTCAGTTGCACTGTGCGCCTTGCAATAGGGCCTTTAAGAGTAAATTTAGCGCTGCCAGTCATATTTGATCACACAAGAGATAACAAGGTTCGCCGTTGACGGATACGTCAAGGAGGACATCATCATCATCATATATATTTATATATATTATATTTATATATAATATATAAGTATTTTTTTCTGGTCTTCAGGCCTTATCTTTCATTTCATTTATATTTTACTTCAATTTGGGTAGGGTTTGTTTAGCGTGGGGTTTTCTTTTTTTTTACCAATTATTATTTGTCTGATTTACAGTTTTGGCGGAAGTAAACTATATTTTGTTCATTTTAAATATAGATTTCCGCCGCAAAGTAACGCCTGAATCTATCAATTTTAACTAAAAATAAGCCATGCGACGACGACACAGTACATACTAAATAGATACATATTTGACTTAGCGAAGCTTTACCTTCTCACAGCATATCTTATGCACGGGCGAGTCGGTCATCCGTTTAACCTGGCGTGTGCGGTGCAAAATAATACATATTCATATCATTAATGTGAATACAATACATATAAATAGCATAGGAAGGTACTTTTTTAATGTTTAGAATACTTTGGGAAGTGTGTGTGTGTGTGTGTGTGTATATATATATATATATATACGTGATGTTATTATTTCCTATCAACCACATTATTAGTGCTGCATTGTGTTTACTAAATAGTGTTTATTAGATTATAATAATGTACAGTATGCGTGATGTTATTATTTCCTATCAACCACATTATTAGTACTGCATTGTATTTAGTAACTAGTGTTTATGAGGTTATAATTATCTACAATATGCGTGATGTTATTATTTCCTATCAACCACATTATTAGTACTGCATTGTATTTAGTAACTATTGTTTATGAGGTTATAATAATCTACAGTATGCGTGATGTTATTATTTCCTATCAACCACATTATTAGTACTGCATTGTATTTAGTAACTAGTGTTTATGAGGTTATAATAATCTACAATATGCGTGATGTTATTATTTCCTATCAACCACATTATTAGTACTGCATTGTATTTAGTAACTAGTGTTTATGAGGTTATAATAATCTACAGTATGCGTGATGTTATTATTTACTATTTACCACATTATTAGGGCTGCATTGTGTTTACTAAATAGTGTTTATTAGATTATAATAATCTACAGTATGCGTGATGTTATTATTTCCTATCAACCACATTATTAGTACTGCATTGTATTTAGTAACTAGTGTTTATGAGGTTATAATAATCTACAGTATGCGTGATGTTATTATTTACTATTTACCACATTATTAGGGCTGCATTGTGTTTACTAAATAGTGTTTATGAGATTATTATAATCTACAGTATTCGTGATGTTATTATTTCCTACCGACCACATTATTAGTGCTGCATTGTGTTTACTAAATAGTGTTTATTAGATTATAATAATCTACAGTATGCGTGATGTTATTATTTCCTATCAACCACATTATTAGTACTGCATTGTATTTAGTTACTAGTGTTTATGATATTATTATAATCTACAGTATTCGTGATGTTATTATTTACTATCAACCACATTATTAGTATTGCATTGTATTTAGTAACTAGAGTTTATGAGATTATAATAATCTACAATATGCGTGATGTTATTATTTACTATTTAACACATTATTAGTGCTGCATTGTGTTTACTAAATAGTGTTTATGAGATTATTATAATCTACAGTATTCGTGATGTTATTATTTCCTACCAACCACATTATTAGTGCTGCATTGCTTTTACTAAATAGTGTTTATTAGATTATAATAATCTACAATATGCGTGATGTTATTATTTCCTATCAACCACATTATTAGTACTGCATTGTATTTAGTAACTAGTGTTTATTAGATTATAATAATCTACAGTATGCGTGATGTTATTATTTCCTATCAACCACATTATTAGTACTGCATTGTATTTAGTAACTAGTGTTTATGAGGTTATAATAATCTACAGTATGCGTGATGTTATTATTTACTATTTACCACATTATTAGGGCTGCATTGTGTTTACTAAATAGTGTTTATGAGATTATTGTAATCTACAGTATTCGTGATGTTATTATTTACTATCAACCACATTATTAGTACTGCATTGTATTTAGTAACTAGAGTTTATGAGATTATAATAATGTACAATATGCGAGATGTTATTATTTCCTATCAATCACATTATTAGTGCTGCATTGTGTTTACTA
Source organism: Alsophila aescularia (assembly GCA_946251855.1). NCBI lineage: Eukaryota > Metazoa > Arthropoda > Insecta > Lepidoptera > Geometridae > Alsophila > Alsophila aescularia. Next base: position 60,095,538 of record OX276380.1, on the reverse strand, counting down.
AATAGTGTTTATGAGATTATTGTAATCTACAGTATTCGTGATGTTATTATTTACTATCAACCACATTATTAGTACTGCATTGTATTTAGTAACTAGAGTTTATGAGATTATAATAATGTACAATATGCGAGATGTTATTATTTCCTATCAATCACATTATTAGTGCTGCATTGTGTTTACTAAATAGTGTTTATGAGATTATAATAATCTACAGTATGCGTGATGTTATTATTTCCTATCAATCACATTATTAGTGCTGCATTGTGTTTACTAAATAGTGTTTATGAGATTATAATAATCTACAGTATGCGTGATGTTATTATTTCCTATCAATCACATTATTAGTGCTGCATTGTGTTTACTAAATAGTGTTTATGAGATTATAATAATCTACAGTATGCGTGATGTTATTATTTCCTATCAATCACATTATTAGTGCTGCATTGTGTTTACTAAATAGTGTTTATGAGATTATAATAATCTACAGTATGCGTGATGTTATTATTTACTATCAACCACATTATTAGTACTGCATTGTATTTAGTAACTAGAGTTTATGAGATTATAATAATGTACAATATGCGAGATGTTATTATTTCCTATCAATCACATTATTAGTGCTGCATTGTGTTTACTAAATAGTGTTTATGAGATTATAATAATCTACATACATATTCTAAAAAAATGTATGTGTAACTTTATTTGTATAAGTATTAAAAGTTAAAGAACCAGTGAGTTTCAGTACTCAACGCTTAGCACACACGTAAAGGGTTGTGCATTTTATCCAGAACACTTTGAAATTATTTTAGCATTACAGAATAATCCTGTATAGTCTGTCTATAAAAAATAGATTAATAATATCCATGTTGACTATCGACGATTTATCTACTTCTATGAAACACAGAACATAATAATACAATAAGCAGTGTCGATTAAAAATATACAGTTTTCCAAAATGTGGTGCCAATAAAATTGCACGGAAGTGTTTTCGTTATTGTTGACGCGGGACGTGCAAGTAAAGTCAAAGGATTTATTGTAAATATGCAAAATAATAGCGTTAAGTTTGAAGTTGTAAAAGTGCTATAAATTTGTCTATTTACAATAAATGCTTCTAGTTTTACTCATGGAACTGAGCTGCTGGTGCAAGTCGTTCCTCTCCCGCTGCAGCAGCTCCATGTCCTGCGCCAACAGTTGGTCGGGCGCAGGGAACTGTTCTCGGGGGACGGCGCGCCGGGCGAGGAGCTGCGGCGCGAAAGCCGCGAGGAGTCTGCCAGGTGGAGCCCCGTGGCACTCGTGGAACTGACCTGCTGGTGCAAGTCGTCCCTCTCCCGCTGCAGCAGCTCCATGTCCTGCGCCAGCAGCTGTTCGGGGCGCGGGGAGCTGTGCTCGGGGGACGGCGCGCCTGGCGAGGAGCTGCGGCGCGGCAGCCGTGAGGAGTCTGCCAGGTGGAGACCTGTGCCGGTGCCGTAGCTGGCAGGAACAAACGCTATTTTGGTTACTAGATCTCACAGGAATTTCACAATCTATAAAGAAACCCGGCCAAGTGCAAGTCAGAGACCAGTACCGAGGGTTCCGTACAAACTTGTAGGTTTGTAAATAGTTCGTCCATCACGGGTAAGGGATTGCTGACCTGAGTATTCGATATTAATTTTAAATTGATACCTCCACGCGTTCTTGAGAAAAACGGCCTTGTCAGACAGACGGACATACCATACCTGTAGCGTGACATACCTGTTGACTGACAGACAACGCCAGCTCAAGCCGGTGGATCCTACACATTTGAAATTTGAGGAGAATATTCCTTGAGTACCCTGGGGTTGTAATAAAGAGTTTTTTTTAATTTTAGCCCTATTGGGGTGAAAGGTACGGGCTGCTGCGGGGCGCAGCTAGCTGCACTCTGCAGCTACGGCCGTATTTTACTCGATTTGAGATATCTTAATTATGTTGGCCATATCTTATTTTTTACCCGACTGCGCGGAGGGTTATGTGGTTTTCCGCCTATCTATGTACGTATGTTTGTTTCTTTGTGGCGCTCTAGAGACCACACTCGTGGGCCCATTTTGATGATTCTTACGTCAATCTCTTAACCTTGCAAGTGCTACTAAAGATATGTCAATAACTAGCTTAAAAGCTAAAGAAACATGCCGGCCGCCAAAAGAGGAAAGATTTGTTTGTTTGTTTCTTTGTTTGTAGTGGATAAACTCAAAAAATAAATACCCGATTTAAAAAAAAAAACACCTATAGAAAGCTAAACTATCAGCGAGTAACACTAGCAGAGCAGTATTTTATTTTTCAAAAAATTAGAGTTCCCTTCGAAACTTGCAATAATGTAACCCGAGGTATCAAATTTTGAATAAAAACTCGATTACTTTGTATCACAAACTAAGAAGGAGATACGGGTCTCTGTTTAGAGAACGTTGCCATGGAAACGAATTCACAAAACATCTAATAATCATTGACGTAGGAAATGCTCTATGCTACTAATGAAAATAAATAATAACAAGTATGTCAGGTACGCCGTGGGGTGAGTACCGATAAACTCAAAAAATACTAAACAATTTTATAAATTCTAGACGTTAGCGTAGCCGTTTCACGTCAAACTAACGGCCGTGAGTCTAGACACAGCTCCATCCAGTTTTTTAAACCCAAGGAGGTTGGATTACGCTTACTTCCCACCCAGTTTTTATATAATCCAAAGGAGGTTGAATTAAGCTTACTGGCGTTAAACCTTTTAACAGTAACCGTAATTCAACCTCCTTGCGTTAAACAGAATAATACTATAGACAAAATGGTACGTGAGTATAAAACCTATAAGCTTAAACATTTTGCGTCAGTCGTCAAATAGTACCTACTGGGCGACTACCCGTGGGGCGGGTCACTAGTCAAAAATATATATAGTCTATGTTACTCGGGGGGGTGTAAGGATTCTAACGATACCCCATACGTCTAAATTTGTTCAGGCATTTAAAAGTTATGGTGGAATAAAGAAACTCACATACATACAAACATACATGAATGCTAAAAACAAAACACTCCTTTTTTTGGGCAGTTGAGAAAAAAACAAGCCGACGAACTGTTTTTTTTTTCGGTTCACAAACTGGACGTTACAGCATATTCTTACATACAAGAACGATAGCAAAAGATACACATGGTAGGCTGAACGGCCTTCATAGAAGTGAACACAGCGTGCACACTAATAATCGATAAGCAATATTTATGTAACGTTAATTACTTAATGATGTTATATTAATTAATATTAAAAATTAACAATTTTGAATGAAAAAATAATGTTTTATAGTAATGACAGATGCATCGAAAATGTCAAGATCCTGACAAATACTGTTGTAACTAGAACACAAGCGATACAAAGGCGAATGATGCCTATAGTTGGTACGACACAAGGGCAGATTAAAAGTTTTAAAATTACAAAGGCGACTTCCAATGCGAGGTATTGTAAACTGAAACTTTTCCAGATGGTCTGAGCTATCTATTTTGCCACTAATGATTTTGTAGAGGAACACAATATCGACGGTCTTACGCCTAAGGTCGAGTGAAATCATTTTATAATGTTCCAGTCTCGAATCATATGTGTTTAAACTACGTCAGCGATTGTTGGTAAGATGGTATAAAAAATTACCATTACCATTATTTTTACCATTTAGGATCTATAACGATTTAAAGTTTTTTCATTACTCATGAATTTTCTTGTTAATAGTTATTGAAACAAATGAAAACGTTAATATTAATAACGGAGTGATTTTCATTTTTCAAATGGTTTAATTATTTTAAATTTACCCTTCAGCTATAACGTCAGCGCTGGTCATCAACTGCGCAATCTTGATCATGGCGGCTTCCAAATCAGATCGGAGCAGATTTTCTCTCTGGAGACACTCGGCCATCGCTTCTTCCATGTTCTGCAATAAACACCGAAATATCGGTTCACGCGGTGCTCCTCCAAGATACATCTGTAGATGTAGAAACTGTTGTGATCGCCTCAAAGCTCGTGAGACTTTTTAGACAGGAACTAACGTCAGCGTGATTGATTATTTAAAACTTATTTTTTCTCGTAAGATTTGCAGCCGAAGCTCAGGCTTCCGCTTAGTATATTTAAGAAAAGTTTTTATACACACATGTGCTAGCTGTGCCCGCGTGGTAACTTCTCTGGGTTAACAGTAACCTGTGTGTTATTCAAACTATATATCCAAGTTCGTTCAGCACTGAGATAGTTTTTATCGATTGCTCTGCTTCTACTCATCGGATTGAGATACCAAATACGCCAGTTTTTAAGTCAAAGACTAAGCTATCAAACCGCATTGCAATCGGTCCAGAAGTTTAAACGTGATGCGCGTAACTACTACAGGCAGACAGACACCATTATTTAAAATGTTATATTCTTGTTCAGTAGCTTATTTTATGTACCCTAGATCATATCATTATAAAGTCATTGGTAGCATAGGACTGAACCAAATAGTTTGATTATCGCATACGACTTACTTGGTGGAGTATCTATATAAAACAAATAGTTACCTTCCGATGTAGCTCGCAGCTGTCGCAGCGGTGTTCGGACTCCTTCTCCAGCTCTTGCACCAGCTCCGTGATCTGAACGCTCGATTCCAGCATTTTTGACTCTTTTTCTGGAATACCATGAACCGTTAAATGAGCTTTTACTTTTTGTGAGGACCACTTCAGCAGGTTGAAGGTACAGGCAAGAGTGCTGCATTGTAGCCCTGTCATTTACTTAGTGGGGAAAACAGACGATACCCATTAGTAAAAAAAATAAGCTAATGATGATAGTGTGCACTGTGCTTACATATCGCACCATGTGCAACATGTACTGCAACAAGACGCGCAAGATTGTTGTCAAATGTTTAATACTGTTATACGAGTATTTATTATATTTCATTTTAGACAAATGTTATACTACTATACTGTTATATGGACGTACTTTGCGCGAGTTGCTCGGACAGGTCGAGCAGCGAGTGCGCCTCATGCCGCAGGCGGCGCAGCGAGTGCTCAAGTCACGCTGCTGTAGATAGTACTTACTTTGCGCGAGTTGCTCGGACAGGTCGAGCAGCGAGTGCGCCTCATGCCGCAGGCGGCGCAGCGAGTGCTCAAGTCACGCTGCTGTAGATAGTACTTACTTTGCGCGAGTTGCTCGGACAGGTCGAGCAGCGAGTGCGCCTCATGCCGCAGGCGGCGCAGCGAGTGCTCAAGTCACGCTGCTGTAGATAGTACTTACTTTGCGCGAGTTGCTCGGACAGGTCGAGCAGCGAGTGCGCCTCATGCCGCAGGCGGCGCAGCGAGTGCTCAAGTCACGCTGCTGTAGATAGTACTTACTTTGCGCGAGTTGCTCGGACAGGTCGAGCAGCGAGTGCGCCTCATGCCGCAGGCGGCGCAGCGAGTGCTCAAGTCACGCTGCTGTAGATAGTACTTACTTTGCGCGAGTTGCTCGGACAGGTCGAGCAGCGAGTGCGCCTCATGCCGCAGGCGTCGCAGCGAGTGCTCAAGTCACGCTGCTGTAGGTAGTACTTACTTTGCGCGAGTTGCTCGGACAGGTCGAGCAGCGAGTGCGCCTCATGCCGCAGGCGGCGCAGCGAGTGCTCAAGTCACGCTGCTGTAGGTAGTACTTACTTTGCGCGAGTTGCTCGGACAGGTCGAGCAGCGAGTGCGCCTCATGCCGCAGGCGTCGCAGCGAGTGCTCAAGTCACGCTGCTGTAGATAGTACTTACTTTGCGCGAGTTGCTCGGACAGGTCGAGCAGCGAGTGCGCCTCATGCCGCAGGCGTCGCAGCGAGTGCTCAAGTCACGCTGCTGTAGATAGTACTTACTTTGCGCGAGTTGCTCGGACAGGTCGAGCAGCGAGTGCGCCTCATGCCGCAGGCGGCGCAGCGAGTGCTCAAGTCACGCTGCTGTAGGTAGTACTTACTTTGCGCGAGTTGCTCGGACAGGTCGAGCAGCGAGTGCGCTTCATGCCGCAGGCGGCGCAGCGAGTGCTCAAGTCACGCTGCTGTAGGTAGTACTTACTTTGCGCGAGTTGCTCGGACAGGTCGAGCAGCGAGTGCGCCTCATGCCGCAGGCGGCGCAGCGAGTGCTCAAGTCACGCTGCTGTAGGTAGTACTTACTTTGCGCGAGTTGCTCGGACAGGTCGAGCAGCGAGTGCGCCTCATGCCGCAGGCGGCGCAGCGAGTGCTCAAGTCACGCTGCTGTAGGTAGTACTTACTTTGCGCGAGTTGCTCGGACAGGTCGAGCAGCGAGTGCGCCTCATGCCGCAGGCGGCGCAGCGAGTGCTCAAGTCACGCTGCTGTAGGTAGTACTTACTTTGCGCGAGTTGCTCGGACAGGTCGAGCAGCGAGTGCGCCTCATGCCGCAGGCGGCGCAGCGAGAGCTCAAGTCACGCTGCTGTAGGTAGTACTTACTTTGCGCGAGTTGCTCGGACAGGTCGAGCAGCGAGTGCGCCTCATGCCGCAGGCGTCGCAGCGAGTGCTCAAGTCACGCTGCTGTAGATAGTACTTACTTTGCGCGAGTTGCTCGGACAGGTCGAGCAGCGAGTGCGCCTCATGCCGCAGGCGTCGCAGCGAGTGCTCAAGTCACGCTGCTGTAGATAGTACTTACTTTGCGCGAGTTGCTCGGACAGGTCGAGCAGCGAGTGCGCCTCATGCCGCAGGCGTCGCAGCGAGTGCTCAAGTCACGCTGCTGTAGATAGTACTTACTTTGCGCGAGTTGCTCGGACAGGTCGAGCAGCGAGTGCGCCTCATGCCGCAGGCGGCGCAGCGAGTGCTCAAGTCACGCTGCTGTAGGTAGTACTTACTTTGCGCGAGTTGCTCGGACAGGTCGAGCAGCGAGTGCGCCTCATGCCGCAGGCGGCGCAGCGAGTGCTCAAGTCACGCTGCTGTAGGTAGTACTTACTTTGCGCGAGTTGCTCGGACAGGTCGAGTAGCGAGTGCGCCTCATGCCGCAGGCGGCGCAGCGAGTGCTCAAGTCACGCTGCTGTAGGTAGTACTTACTTTGCGCGAGTTGCTCGGACAGGTCGAGTAGCGAGTGCGCCTCATGCCGCAGGCGGCGCAGCGAGTGCTCAAGTCACGCTGCTGTAGGTAGTACTTACTTTGCGCGAGTTGCTCGGACAGGTCGAGCAGCGAGTGCGCCTCATGCCGCAGGCGGCGCAGCGAGTGCTCAAGTCACGCTGCTGTAGATAGTACTTACTTTGCGCGAGTTGCTCGGACAGGTCGAGCAGCGAGTGCGCCTCATGCCGCAGGCGGCGCAGCGAGTGCTCAAGTCACGCTGCTGTAGGTAGTACTTACTTTGCGCGAGTTGCTCGGACAGGTCGAGCAGCGAGTGCGCCTCATGCCGCAGGCGGCGCAGCGAGTGCTCAAGTCACGCTGCTGTAGGTAGTACTTACTTTGCGCGAGTTGCTCGGACAGGTCGAGCAGCGAGTGCGCCTCATGCCGCAGGCGTCGCAGCGAGTGCTCAAGTCACGCTGCTGTAGGTAGTACTTACTTTGCGCGAGTTGCTCGGACAGGTCGAGCAGCGAGTGCGCCTCATGCCGCAGGCGGCGCAGCGAGTGCTCAAGTCACGCTGCTGTAGATAGTACTTACTTTGCGCGAGTTGCTCGGACAGGTCGAGCAGCGAGTGCGCCTCATGCCGCAGGCGGCGCAGCGAGTGCTCAAGTCACGCTGCTGTAGATAGTACTTACTTTGCGCGAGTTGCTCGGACAGGTCGAGCAGCGAGTGCGCCTCATGCCGCAGGCGGCGCAGCGAGTGCTCAAGTCACGCTGCTGTAGATAGTACTTACTTTGCGCGAGTTGCTCGGACAGGTCGAGCAGCGAGTGCGCCTCATGCCGCAGGCGGCGCAGCAAGTGCTCAAGTCACGCTGCTGTAGATAGTACTTACTTTGCGCGAGTTGCTCGGACAGGTCGAGCAGCGAGTGCGCCTCATGCCGCAGGCGGCGCAGCGAGTGCTCAAGCTCGCGCTTGATGTCCGCGCTCAAGTCGCGCTGCTGCTGCAAGAAGCCTACGAGGCCGTCCTGAAATCAAATACAAAATAAAAACAACATGGAAACAAACAACAAACGCAAGTTATTACTTCAATAAATACAAAGAAGGCAACCAACCTCATCCAAGTCAGTAAGTATAGCGTTGAGATCCGGCGCGAAGTGCACATGTTTCCCTCCGCTGCGGGACACGGCGCTCGTGTTCAGCTCCACGGACAGGTTGGGGGAGCTCCGCCGAGACTCTCCTTCGCCGAAGATAGTCCTAGAAAACCGTTGACGTAGCATTAGAATCAAACTCAAACGGTGCATCATGAACGTCTATACTCAAAAGATACGATCTGGAATTCTCAAGATCAAGGACAAGTTTGTTTCTCGATCCCAAACGGGTGCTCACAAGAATCTCCTTTAGCGGACGTGTACCGCCGATGGACTGTATGTAGATCAATTTCTTGATTGTTTTAGTTTATCGGATAGTAGAGCTTGTAGAAAGAAAGTATTTTTACACGAATATACAAAAGTGCAACGTTGTTTGTTTGGGGAGCTTTCACGCGACAACGGCTGAACGGATTTTGACGAAATTTGGAATGGATATAGCTTATACCCTGGAATAAAACAGCATACTTTTTATTCCGGAAAATTGTAAGTTTCCACGCGAAATGTTGATTACTCGCCGTAAAAAGCGTTGGTGCTATACTTTTGCATTGGTTTCTAATATCCAAGAACAACATAGGAGATTTTTTTGCGATAAACTGTAGTCCACGCGGACGAATTCACGGACGAATGCTAGTTTGGAATAAAATAAGGATTCTCCGCTTAATTCCAGACATTATTAGTGGATATTATTTTAGTATTAGTATCAGAACAGGCCAATTGGCCAAAAGCCAACTCTCGAGGACAACTCATTAGCATCAGAACCACTGCCAACTCTCCAGGACAACTCATTAGCATCAGAACCACTGCAAATATAAATAGGCGTGAAGTTTCAGTTAAAGTATTAACTTAGTTTAGTATCAGTATCGATTCTCGGTTTCCATATTGAAGAGAATCAAACAATAACCGACTAATAATAACTGTTGGAGTAGACGTGTTCTTGAGTGAAAATCGCGGCTCAGTAAACGTAGTGTAGGGCGCCCTCCAGCGGGGTGGAGCGACGATATACGCATAGTGCCTGGCAGCAGTTGGAAGAGAAGAGCCGAAGATCGGGCTCAGTGACGTGCTTTAGGAGAGGCCTATGTCCAGCAGTGGACTGACATGGGCTGGTGATGATGATGATAAATCAAAAAATTCTGAGGCTTAGAATACTATGAGTCAAGTTCACTGAAAATGGTAAGGGTATGCTCTATTATGTTTTTAGCTCCTGTTTTGGTTAAAACATGTGCGTTTGAGCTCGTCCTCTGCATTGGCGCAGTACTGCGCTACCACTGCGTTAAAACACGTGTCGCCTCACTGCCACCCAGTACTCACTTGTCCCTATCTGGCAGCAGCCTGCCCAGCAGCTGCGCCAGCAAGGTGCGGTTTAGCTCGTCCTCGGCACTAGCGCAGTACTGTCCCACCACTGCGTGTCGACTCACTGCCACTCAGTACTCACTCGTCCCTGTCTGGCAGCAGCCTACCCAGCAGCTGCGCCAACACGGTGCGGTTGAGCTCGTCCTCCGCACTGGCGCAGTACGCCACCAGCTGCCCCACCACTGCGTGTAGACTCACTGCTACTCGCCGAAGATCATCCCTGGAATATGACAACGGTTGCTATTTAGTTAAACCTTAACGGTTGCTAAGTAGTTTAAAGTGAAAGGATATTGGGGACTTTTTATGTGTTTTTCAGCCTTTGTATGAACAAGCAATTTTCGGCATGCAACAGTTATCCCGTCTGGTTTAGCGGAGGTGTCATAAAAGATATTCGCTTAAAAACTAGACTGCATAGAAAGTGGAAGAGTTCGAAGTCAATAGCTAAATATAATGAATTCTCTGATTTACGTGTCAATTTGAAAACTCGTATTGCTCAGGCGTACAAAGTACACACGACACGTATTGAGAAAAACTTAAAACTTCACCCTCAATATTTTTGGCGCCATGTAAGCAGGGGCACAAGTCTGTTAATATAAGAACGCTTCCATGGAATCTCGCTGGCATGTCGATAGCCTAGTTTTACACATTTGGTAGTCTGCTAGCTAAATAAGATACATGATCGTTCAGTGATTTTCCATCGAATTGCAATGGTCCCTAGTTGGTATTCGGCTATTCCATGGATAATCAGTGACCTCTCGATAGTTTCTTAATCGGTAGTCTGCTCGTTACTTTGACATTTGTTTCAATGGCATTTTTTCATCGAACTACAATTGAGTAGATAAGTCAATTGTATCTAATGACGATGAAACCACGTTTTTTTACGCTACCTGCTTCTCACAGCGTATCCGAACCGTTCGTTCAGAAGTAAACGACTTTTGAATAAGATTTTATAAATACCGCTAGTTTTTTTTATAAGTACATAGGTACGATTGAAATATGCTCTTAATACGGTATGGGCGTATTTAACTGGCCACATTATTATTATGTGTGCGTGACGAGGCAAGTAAATACAGCACACATAGCGAATTTGTAGCTTACGTTTTGAGAAGGCGTTGTTTGGAAACCCACATTCAATAGGCAGTTCTTCTATGAGTATTTTATGAATTCTCAGCAGATGGGACATAATATGTGAAAATATGACGTAATATGGAAAAATACAAACTCATAGAATAATATCCTGACATTTGAGAACGAAAAGGAACATTAAACAAAAGCTTACCTCTCCTTGGTGACTTCGTCGAGCTGTCTATTCTGGTCGAAGCTGAGGTTACGGCGCTGCCGCCACTTGTCCTCTCCGGCCGACAGCTCGTCGCGGAGGCTCGACAGCTGCGGACAACGATACGAACACTCGTTAGGCTACTTTTAAAACTAAACTAGGGCTAGTTTGTGTAAGGGCTGAAAAGTGCATAACTGATAAATAGTCGCGTAAAGCCGGGTCCGCTGCGACATGTTTTCGTGTTAACTAACACACTAACATGTTACAAACACGAAAAGTGGGCGTGGCTTTGGTGTTAGCTGACAGGATAACACGCTAACACGTTATCCATCGCGGATGGAAAACATCACCCGCGTTCGCATGCGGGGGGCTTGTAGTTAATTTTGTGTTAGCACTCGTGCAGTCAACATCTCTGCTGGAGATTTGAAAATCATAACCTTCTTTTGTAGCATACAATACTTGTAATTGTATATTGTACAGAGAATGTGGAGCATTTCTTAAGTCGGAATTAATGGATTGGGTTCAAGAAAACTAAAGCTAACACGTCTCCCTCGTCGGAGCTCATTTAAAACTGATAATTGCTAACAAAAACATAATTCGCTATCAAGTCGCAGTGGGCAGTGGTTACTAACATGTTATATAATACGGTTAGCTAAGTAACATGTCGCAGTAGACCCGGCTTAATATAACTAACACGTTCGATGTATAGGGGCTTTTGTCCAAAACTCAGCCCGCGGCAACCAGGGAGTTAAATAAGGTTTAGGTCCTATAATAACGGTTCCCTTTTTTCCTTTTGGGGTACGAAACCCTAAAAAACTATCGTATGACGCACGAGCAGATGTCAACCAGACAATAACCAGTTATGTATTTCTCCGTGCTCCAACCTTCTAGGCCCTAAAAGTTTGAAGCACGGCGACACTCGCCTGTAAGCCCTATACCGTAGGCCCTAAAGAAAATCGAATTGCTCCTGGTCAGCATCACAACTGGAGAATGCTTACACTAATCTTGTTATATTATTATATGGGCATTTGAAATGAATTCCAAATGACGTTAAGAAAGATTTGATAAAAGTGTTCAAAACCAAATAATTAAACAAACAAAATTGCCGCACATCTTACAATAGTATCTTGCCAACTTATTTACATAGTGTGTGACCTTAATACATACCATGAATCTCCTTATAACCACCATAGTTAAGTCACATGTTATGAAAACACTTAAGTCTTAAAACACACTTGTTCCGAAGTCGATATCAACACCATCATTATTTCTTATCACTTTCATTGTTATCTATCTACCCTCACTCATAAAAAACGAACATTAAACTTGACGTTATCAATAGTCCTATGATAGTATATAATTGGTCGACTTATTTAATTCATACCTTTTTTATTGCAGTTTTTTTTAAAATAAAATTTAGCCTTTTAACAGTTTATGAAAACAAGCAGCAAATGTAGATTAAAAAACTAATCTAAAAACCCCCTTTTCTGAGTTTTTTTTTTAATGCATTATCATCGATTTGTGTGTTACCCTGAAAGTTTCAGCCGGATAGCTAATCGGGAAGTGCTCGAAATTTGAGTTGTAAGATTCCACCCGGAACGACAAACAAAGAAAGTGATTTAATAATATTCAAAAAATGTTAGCTTTTCTATATTCGTGTTTACATACCAGATTCTGCATATAATTAAAAAACAAACTATTGTTATATTTAAAAGCTTTTATGGTGCCAGCCGCTTTGATACACCACGTATAATAGTTATTACTTAATAATAATAACGTACCACTATAAATAGTTATTAACGTAGGCTGTAAATAACAACAGTTATAAGTACTTTTGTTACACTTCTAAAGAAAACTTTCAAGAACCCATTATAACAAGAGACGGAGACGGACGCGGGTTAACAACAAGTCGAAACAAAACAGTACTAACTACCCCACATGAGTGAAGCAGCAGACAAAACAACGTGCAGCTGCGTTCGGAAATAAGTTAGAAAAAATATTGAGAGCATGTGTGGCGGCACTTGGGAGGGGCCGGTGCGTGTCTCTAGTGAGATTGTGTTACTGAACGAACAGAAGCTGTTAACAAGTTTTTATTCTAATTAGAAGACTTTTAGGACAATGTTTTGTTTTAGTTATTGAATATTAATATTATTTTTAATTTTACCCCCCCCCCCCTACCTAACCCTAAAGGATAAACTATTCAATATTCATATTTATCTACTTACTTTACACGTCTGTGTTTGGTTCACAGAAGTTCATGTGTACCAAATTCCAACATAATCGGTCCAATAGATTCGGAGACAATTGTTTGTGACAGACGGATAGACAGACACACGAGTCATTCTATATAAGGGTTCCATTTTTTATCAGTCAGACTAACGGAACCTTAAAAACATAAAATATTGACCTCTCTAATACAAAGCATCTGGTGGAAGAAAATATGTATATCTAACATGCAACTGTAGCCAAACAAGAAGAATAAGGTTCCATCACACGTCAAAACATTTTGATTTCGTCATGGACACCCTCAGACATGTTCTTGACATTGTCTCTAACGAACAGTGACATCCCTGACGTGCGTTAACATCGCCTGAAGTGGTAGCCCTAAACACGTTGCAAGTTCATTATCGTTAAACTTTATTGAATTGACAATAATGACTATTTTCGTTTGCGAAATGTTGACTGCTTGAAACCAGAAAAACTGTCAAAGAGTATGTAGCAGACGAAAGAACTAGATACCACTTTGGTACCGTTTCGCAGAGAGCGTTCTCGTCAGTTATTTTCGATGTTTGAAGAGTGATGAGCATTTCTTACTGTGACATAGTACTATATTGTAAATTAGTGTAAGTCTGAAAGCTCGTGATAACGGATATGTGCAAGTAAATACGGAAATGCATCGTCGGATGCGTTTGGTTTGGTATTGATGGTATATTTACATTTGTTTTGTCGGAATACTATTCGACAGGGCCGATTTAGAATGGAATTCAATGTTTTTAGGAACTTTAGGGTTTGCGTTACAGGAGTGGATGCTATACAGTGTTTTTTCTGTTTCGAGACGGAACTGATTTCTATCTTGAAAGGAGCCGAGACTGACAGCTTAGCTCGCCCTCCGAAGCACGGAGCGATGAAAAACAACATTACCGTAGAATAAATAATAATACATACTACGTACCTACATAGCTTATAAAAAACAATTGAGCGGAGCCCAGGACTTGGATTATAAATTGTACTAGCATATCAGCTCTTAAACTACATGATTAAATGTATAGGCATAGAAGAAAGTGGACTAGGCAGGAAATGTGGGAAACCGTTACGCAGCAGTGGGACAACATTAGAAATAGACAACTGCCGCTTGTTTTGTTTACGCCACAGTTCTAGTTAAAGGGGGGAAGATACGGCACGCTTTAATATCACGTAAACAAAGACTGGACTAGATACAACTGCAGGAAAACACACCCACACAGCTACATTCCCACCTGCGAGCTTCGTGTGCATCAACAACAAAGATAATAATAATAATAATATTTAATGTTCCAAAAAACACATACAAGGAGGTACATTATATTAAACATTTTACCTATATAAAATATGAAAAATAACTAGTAGGTACCTATAATGCTTGGTCACATACTTTCACATAACTCCGCTATTAAATAGCAGATTAATTGTGATTTGTCACTAAACTTGTTCAACATTATACTAATCTTGCAACGGACACTCAATAGAATCAAAAATAGTAACAAATCTAAAGCCTTCTTGATATAACAAGCTTACCATTTCAAAATTTACACAATAATATGGAATTCAAACAAACAATGACAAATGCTGAATCCAAGATAGACATACGCAAACTGTAGCGCGAATGGGAGTAACTGCTAACACGTGCTACACAAACGCCACTCTAATTGTGACTAAGGACAAAAAAATATCATTCCTAATTATGCACCTAATTAATGCGGTGCACGCCAGAGGAGCTGGTACCTAATCTCTCCCCTTTTAATTAGATCTATGGCCACTGTTATTGTTTTCCATTCATAAAAAGATCGCTTAATGCGCGAGTGTTTACTAATGTGTAAAAAAACAAAAACCGACTTCTACATAATTTATTAAAAAAACTACCTACTGAATTAATTTTCTTCAAATGTATAGTATAGGTTTCAAAAATCTCGGAGATGTGAGGCATACATTATAACAAAACAGACGATTTGAAAAACCTCCTTTTTCAAGTCTGTTAATAATCTTTCGCACGTCCATCAATGAGTTGGTAAAACAATGCCTTCTCAGCTGCATCTGTCGACACTTGAGCCACAGAATAATGCTAAGTAACTAAATACTCAAGTTCAATGGTCTTCGTTCAGTCAATTCATTCAACGATGGGCACATAAACACCACTGCACTAGTTCAAGTGCATTTGTACGAGCTATAAAGCATTTATATATAAAGGAGACAGTTTCATTCATTGTAATCATTATACGAAAATTACTATGGAGAAGAATAAAATTACCACGCTCTTAGTGTCGATGTTTCAAATTACCACGCTCATGTAGGAAGGCTCTTTAGTGTCGATGTTTGAAATTACCACGCTCATGTAGGAAGGCTCATTAGTGTCGATGTTTCAAATTACCACGCTCATGTAGGAAGGCTCTTTAGTGTCGATGTTTCAAATTACCACGCTCATGTAGGAAGGCTCTTTAGTGTCGATGTTTCAAATTACCACGATCATGTAGGAAGGCTCTTTAGTGTCGATGTTTCAAATTACCACGCTCATGTAGGAAGGCTCTTTAGTGTCGATGTTTCAAATTACCACGCTCATGTAGGAAGGCTCTTTAGTGTCGATGTTTCAAATTACCACGCTCATGTAGGAAGGCTCTTTAGTGTCGATGTTTCAAATTACCACGCTCATGTAGGAAGGCTCTTTAGTGTCGATGTTTCAAATTACCACGCTCATGTAGGAAGGCTCTTTAGTGTCGATGTTTCAAAATTCCACGCTCATGTAGGAAGGCTCTTTAGTGTCGATGTTTCAAAATTCCACGCTCATGTAGGAAGGCTCTTTAGTGTCGATGTTTCAAATTACCACGCTCATGTAGGAAGGCTCTTTAGTGTCGATGTTTCAAAATTCCACGCTCATGTAGGAAGGCTCTTTAGTGTCGATGTTTCAAATACCTATTTGTGATCAGAAATGCACTTTTTGCTGCAACATCTTCATAAGTTTACGTCTTCGTTTTGCCCATTTTTTAGTTTTGTTCGCAGTCGTTCGTTTCGTTTTTTTTTACCTATATTATCCCACTACTGGGCAAAGAACTCCTACATTTCCTTCCAGACATCCCGGTCCCCTGCAATCTGTGACCATCCCTCCTGGAAGGATCATTCAAATTCATCCCGCCACCGCTTCCTGGGTCAGCCTCGGCGACTCGGCGACGACGCCCCTGAGCAGGCATCCACGGCGTGACGACTCTTGCTCAGCGATCTGGGTGCATTCGGCTCACATGTCCCGCCCACTTCCATTTTAGCCTAGCAGTCTTAATCCCCACTGTCGATTGTCTTGTTAATTTAGTTTTACGCTCGAAAAATACTAAAATTTTGCGAGGAATACTTAATTGAAAATTTGGATTTGTCCGCTGACTGTACAGCTGCTCGAGGAATATTGATGTTATAATATCCTAGGGTAGGGCATTTTTAGATTACTTTTTATATTCAGAGTCAGGCGGTGCGAGCCGGGAGCTGTCGCTAGTTTTATATTCAGAGTCAGGCGGTGCGAGCCGGGAGCTGTCGCTAGTTTTATATTCAGAGTCAGGCGGTGCGAGCCGGGAGCTGCCGCTAGTTTTATATTCAGAGTCAGGCGGTGCGGACCGGGAGCTGTCGCTAGTTTTATATTCAGAGTCAGGCGGTGCGAGCCGGGAGCTGCCGCTAGTTTTATATTCAGAGTCAGGCGGTGCGGACCGGGAGCTGTCGCTAGTTTTATATTCAGAGTCAGGCGGTGCGAGCCGGGAGCTGTCGCTAGTTTTATATTCAGAGTCAGGCGGTGCGAGCCGGGAGCTGTCGCTAGTTTTATATTCAGAGTCAGGCGGTGTGAGCCGGGAGCTGTCGCTAGTTTTATATTCAGAGTCAGGCGGTGCGAGCCGGGAGCTGTCGCTAGTTTTATATTCAGAGTCAGGCGGTCCGAGCCGGGAGCTGTCGCTAGTTTTATATTCAGAGTCAGGCGGTGCGAGCCGGGAGCTGTCGCTAGTTTTATATTCAGAGTCAGGCGGTGCGAGCCGGGAGCTGCCGCTAGTTTTATATTCAGAGTCAGGCGGTGCGAGCCGAGAGCTGCCGCTAATTTAATATTCAGAGTCAGGCGGTGCGAGCCGGGAGCTGTCGCTAGTTTTATATTCAGAGTCAGGCGGTGCGAGCCGGGAGCTGCCGCTAGTTTTATATTCAGAGTCAGGCGGTGCGAGCCGGGAGCTGCCGCTAGTTTTATATTCAAAGTCAGGCGGTGCGAGCCGGGAGCTGCCGCTAGTTTTATATTCAGAGTCAGGCGGTGCGAGCCGGGAGCTGTCGCTAGTTTTATATTCAGAGTCAGGCGGTGCGAGCCGGGAGCTGTCGCTAGTTTTATATTCAAAGTCAGGCGGTGCGAGCCGGGAGCTGCCGCTAGTTTTATATTCAGAGTCAGGCGGTGCGAGCCGGGAGCTGTCGCTAGTTTTATATTCAGAGTCAGGCGGTGCGAGCCGGGAGCTGCCGCTAGTTTTATTAATTGAACCATTACAGAATAAACAGCATAACATTCAATCAAGTGCATTTATACGAACACAGATTGTGTAACAGTTCATAGGGGCTTCTATTCGCACAGATTTAGCAACAGTTAGTATAGAGCTTTATATTGTATGCGTACAGTCTAATAGTGTAGGGTTTCAATTCAACTTTACGGGCGCATTCAATTGCCTATCAATGCCCGGAGGGTCACGTTGTGATGTGATTCAGTATTGCGCTGTGGTGAATTTAATGGTGTGTGTAACCTGGCCATTGTGGCTGGAAAGGGGGAAGTTGAGGGGATTGGAGTTTGGGACTGTTTAAAATAGTTTAACTTGATTTGAAAGTATGTGATGTTGACTATTTATTATTTTGGTCACTAACTCTATAAAGTTTGTGTTGAGGGAACATTTAGTTTTGTAGGCTTGAAATTAGGAATATATATTTTACCCGAGTACGGCGAAGCAAAGGAAGGGTTGTGTTCAAACTAAAACCTTGGTCCGGTTTTGACAAGCGAGGTAACAATCTATTCGTCTGCATCACACTGTAGTAGGCTATTTTGACAAGCGAGGTAACAATCTATTCCTCTGCATCACACTGTAGTAGGCTATTTTGACAAGCGAGGTAACAATCTATTCGTCTGCATCACACTGTAGTAGGCTATTTTGACAAGCGAGGTAACAATCTATTCGTCTGCATCACACTGTAGTAGGCTATTTTGACAAGCGAGGTAACAATCTATTCCTCTGCATCACACTGTAGTAGGCTATTTTGACAAGCGAGGTAACAATCTATTCCTCTGCATCACACTGTAGTAGGCTATTTTGACAAGCGAGGTAACAATCTATTCGTCTGCATCACACTGTAGTAGGCTATTTTGACAAGCGAGGTAACAATCTATTCGTCTGCATCACACTGTAGTAGGATATTTTAACAAGCGAGGTAACAATCTATTCGTCTGCATCACACTGTAGTAGGCTATTTTGACAAGCGAGGTAACAATCTATTCGTCTGCATCACACTGTAGTAGGCTATTTTGACAAGCGAGGTAACAATCTATTCGTCTGCATCACACTGTAGTAGGCTATTTTGACAAGCGAGGTAACAATCTATTCGTCTGCATAACACTGTAGTAGGCTATTTTTACCCGACCGTAATCGGGTTTTAGTATTTGAACTTATTTCTTGATTGGTGTCTGAATCCCGAGTTATTTTTTCGGACAGAGTTTCGCCTCGTTATTTTCCACATTTCAAACTACCCCTTTGCCGACAGTCAACGCGCATTACGCACCGAAGAAGCACAATTTGAAATTATTTTTGTATGAAATGCTAAGAAACCCCGCGCACCTCTCCGCGCAAGTATCGCCAGAAGAATTATTCGGATGTGGAATTCTTTCGGCGCGGTCGTTATGTGCGTTCACCTTTAGGCTGACTATGTACCGACACTAACTTCATACCTGGATCTGTTTTACTATTTCTACATAAAATACTTTAACATCCTTTTAAAGAAAACCGGTTATTTATTCAGTACAGTAAATTTATTACTTGTTTATTTTCATATAGGTCAAGATAACGCTGTTTAAGGCGTATTGTCAGGGTCATTACACGGGCAGTCTATGGGTTGACTATACCAAAAGATCTCTAGACGTTCTACGCATACAATATAATAATATATTTAGGATGTTGTTGGGACTTCCTCGCTTTTGTAGTGCCTCTGGGATGTTTGCACAAAATCGGACTGATGGCTTTCAAGCCATCATTCCCAAAAAAAGTAGCTTCCTTGATGGGCAGAGTACGAGCAAGTCACAACAGCATCCTGTGGCGGAGAGTTTCCCCTCTTCTTTTTTGAGGCATTTTGTGTGGACGATGATCAGCTAAACTTAATGTTTAGTTGATTGTCGTCTGCACAGTCTGCTCGTCTCTATTTAAATTGTTTTGCGCATTATTACTAACATTATTTTTTAAGATTTTGTTTCTAATAACACATGGATTTTTGTTGTGCGAATAAAGAATTTTGAATTTGAATATACCTTATAAGAAAAATTTAAAATAACCTTAAGCTTCACATTGATTCATGTTTGACTAATTTTATTACAGACAGAATTCTTACTATATCAGAGACTACTCCGAGACAGTTGATTAGTTTATTGCGAGACAAAACTTTTTCAAAACTTATGAAATTGATACATTTTTCATGAATGAAATAATTAATTAATTATTGCTCTCTTAAACCAATTCATAATTTTTTTATTTGACACTAGACAGATTGATATGGATTCTAAACTCCAAATATGTAAATACAATTTGACACTAGACAGATTGATATGGATTCTAAACTCCAAATATGTAAATACAATTTGACACTAGACAGACTGATATGGATTCTAAACTCCAAATATGTAAATACAATTTGACACTAGACAGATTGATATGGATTCTAAACTCCAAATATGTAAATACAATTAATTGCTTTTCTTTTTTGTATGTAGGTTTATTTTTTAGTTGCAATTGCAATATTGAACTATTGTTTACATAATTAGTTTATATTATTAAAACTTTAAGTCTCGTTCATTCCCACATATTCTATAGGAATAATAATTAAAAAAGCTGTTTTTAAAAATAAACGCCGCTGTCTAACCTAACTGTTGTCTGGATGAGATCGCTTGGCGATAAGGCTGCTGATTGTAACATTATAACCTCAATGTTAATGTGGTGTTATGTGTACATTTTATTAAAGAGATATCTATCTATATCGTCTACACAGCTTACGATATTATGAAGAGGATAAATATGTACCATTACTCCTAGCGTTAGAAGACTTGAAGGCCGGCTGAGATCAAAGCAAGCTTACAAAGGGTTCTTGTATAAGATAACAAGACGCCTTAGAAATCCCCGCTGCACCCGACGGGAGATTAATTAACTATTAAAATTAACTATGCAGGACGGACAAAGAGCAGATATATTAATTATAATAACTTAGACTTGTTAAGATAAAACTGAGATCAAGTAAGTAGTGTTTGAAGTTATTTTTTAATGTCCAAATACAAATATATACTTAGCTTACTTCCGCCATACATAAATCTCTATACTATTGTATAGAGATTTCTGTTTGGCGATGAGATTTTGATTCTGTCTAACTAATTATTATCTAAATTTTAATGTCATAAATATAAATCTATACATTTATACTCATAAACCAGTAATTAACAAAAATTCTGTACAATGAAGATAATGTTTTATTTTTTTAATAATGTTTATCTGTCAGTTTGTTCGCGCACCACATAAAAACTACTGACCGATTGCGTTGCAGTTTATGTTGGATATATTAGGGCTAGACTTAAAAACTGTTGTACTCGGTATCTCAATCCGACGAGTAGTCTAGCAATCGATAACGTACCATTTGACCGTACAAGGTACCATACACATCAACTTGAGAACCTACATTTTTTTGAAGTCGGTTAAAAAGTCAAGCACGCACAATGTATCGCAAGCGCTTGTTATCTCAGCCCATATTTATCAAATTGTACTAAAACACGTTCCGAATAGATATTGTTTGATCTCAATACTAGAAAATAGGTCACAGTTGGATGACGCTACTATATTTATAACGCGGACTCAAACAAAACAAATGAATTCCCGCATGGACGCTGCGGGGATACGTCAATATTTGAGAAAGGAGAGTACATGCCAACATTTGGGTTCATTTCAGTGCACGAATAATTTCAGTGCACGAAGAATTACAGTGCACAAATAAAGAGTCTCTACAACTGGATGCGCGAGCGGTCCAAGCTGTATGCAAAGAAATTTTAATGACGACGTACCCAATTTGATTTTTGGTAGAAACGACTTGAATATATTTTATGTTTCAATACACATTTGAATACATTTTTGCGCTTCGTATCTTTACCCGCGTGGATATTTTTCCAAGGTATAATAATGTTCATGATGCACAACTATGTCTTTGTCAAATTTCATCAAGATCAGTTCAGCCGTTAAGTCGTGAAGAAGTGACGAACAGACAGAGTTACTCCCGCATTTATAGTAATAACAACTTTATTTTGACCAACTCGAATACTTTTCTGTTTACGAAATATTTAACAGACTCATGAAGAAACAATGCCATGTTTTTCTGTTTAATTTCATCAATACTTTTCGGATTGATGAAACATTTAACGTAGAAATTGTCGAAACAATGACGATTATAAAACAATGATTCAATTGGTATTTCTAATCATTCATGCATTCTGTCATTGACCATTCATTATGTTCCAAATCTATTCCGAAATAGCGTTGCTTTAGTCACAACAAACAATAAACAAAACATAAAAACCCAGCCACAAAATGTGGAAACATAAACGTCCAGTAAGGCCTTGTCTCTTAATTAAAAACGACCACTTTTCAAAAATAATTATTAGTCGACCAATCATCAACTATATTTTTGACACAATCACTTTTATAGTTCCCAACTGCGCTAAGGTTCACAATCCCGGGGACACTACCGTGGCTATAAGCTTTTACAACTTTAAATGATGTTTTGCTCTTGCGCACGTGTACTACGCACACATCTATGACGTCACAATTAAACGCGCGCGCACGTCCGCTGCGTAGCGCGTACGATGCTGCACTGGCGATAGTATAGTGGGTTCAGCTAAGCAAGCTCAAGCTTACATTGATGGGGTCGTTCAATTTTGTTTGTTTACGGTCAACATTCTGCGGCCGATTGAACTCTAAAGTTTATCTCTTGTTGATAAAGGCAGAGCTTTTTGATGGAGCCATGTGGGATATCAACCCCTTTTATATATATTAGAAAATTGGTTCGCTGGCGGGCGTGGCACTTACATGCTACACTTGATGCTACACACTGTAGACATGAAAAACAGGCAAGTGCGAGCCGTACAAACTTGTAGTAAATAGTATGGCCATCACGGGAATCAAATCTCGAAGTTTTTTTTTACTCTTCCTATCCTATTTCCTTTTACTTGTGCTATAAGACATTGCTTCTCGCCAAATTACATGATTCTAGCAACGGGAATTATTCTATGGGTTTTGATTCCTTTGCGAGTGTTGAAAATGACGAAATATGCGACATAAACGGCCGTACCTTTTGATTGCGTTGATTTAGAAGTTTGTTTTTTTAAAAGCTTCAAGGAATTTCAGACTTTCATATTAATTTCAACTTGATCCACGTGTTCCTGAGAAAAAGGGTCTTGACAGTCGGACAGACGAACGGACGGACGACAAAGTGTTCCTATAAGGGTTTCTTTATTCCTTTTGAGGTACGGAACCCTAAAAAAACACCAACTACCTAAAAATTGGGATATATGTCTAAGACTAGATGACGCAATGCAATACCACAATCAGCCACGCACGCAGGCATCACAGTAGAGGTGTAAGGTTTCATATTTGTGGCGCCCGTTGACTAATCGCACGATGGAGTTTTCGCACGATCGCACGATGCACTTTTGATAACTTTATTTTGCTTTAAAACTCACATACATACTACAGGTACCAAAGACGCTGTTGGAGGTAAAACTCACATACATACTACATACATACTACAGGTACCAAAGACGCTGTTGGAGGTAAAACTCACATACATACTACATACATACTACAGGTACCAAAGGGTTTATTCCCCCAGTTTACACTCACACTGTTTCTACTTTATGAGGCCTACTGTTAGTCTAATTTAATGTGCACTTTCCAACAATATATAATTAAATTAGCATAAAAACTTTTTAGAAAATGAAAAAATACTACTTTTTTTTTGTTTTTTTGGCAGGGCAATCTTGTTTTTTGTCTTACTTTGATTATGTACTTGTTTATCTTAGTTTTATCAAGACTATAACTATTGCCTACTTCAAAATATTCCCATTCCCTACTATACATGAACATAACGTAACATGAATCTACGCCCTCCTAATTAAATTGAATTCAGCCCCAATTACACTATTCCAAATTAAAAACTGGCCATAATTGTGGAAGACAGGATGTCGCCAGTTATATTTAGTTCCCTGTCGGTTCACGACGCGACAGGACGACATTATGTCACAGGGGTTGCGATAAACGAATTCATTGCTACGTTTGATGAAATAAAACAACATTCAAATTAATTGAATCAATCCCTATAAGTCTAAAAAGCGCAATTGTTGAAACATTGACACGAATGAAGTACAATTTCGAATAGTTATGGAATTTATAATCGTTTTTCAACCAAGAACTGCCCCACGCGGTGGCAGTCGGTACTAGACTTTTTTTATTTAGTTGAGTGACAAGACCAGTAGATCGCTCGCCTACTGGTAAGCGTGCCTATAATGATTGCAGGTCCCCAGAACTTGGGTTACAAAATCTTGCGCGTCATTGCACACTACACTTAAAAAAAACAGTGTCACAGAGTAGCCTGAGACATTGTTTTTAAAGTCTCATTGCCCATTAATTATGATGGAAACTTTAATCATTCCATCAATCAATCAATAATTTGAACTGACGTGGGGCAGACAGTAATACACATTACCTATGACTTGTAGGTATTTATTCTGTTCTCTCGGCCACCCCGTATTGTGTATTAATACCCTTATGTTTGCCGCGTTGATAAGAACGGCAACACCGTAATCATTGAAAATGGCGATAGGAACCTATGAAGCGCTCTTTGCAAGAAGTCTTTGTTGTATTGTAAAGAATCCATACCAATATATAAAAGTGAAACGTTGTCTGTTTGTTGGGGAGTTTTAACGCGATAACGGCAGGACGGATTTTGATAAAATTTGGAATGGAGATAGTTTACACCCTGGAATAAAACATAGGATACTTTTTATCCCGGAATATCCACGGGAAAACTGGAAAATGTTGATCACTCGCTGAAAGAAACGGTTGCCATGGAAACGAAATAACAAGTCTGTCAAAAACATCAAGAGCTGTTAGTGTTCTACTTTTGCATTGGTTTTTAATATCCTAGAAGAACAAGGATGGTTTTGGTTTTTCTGTCTGTCCGCGCAGAGGAAGTCGCGGGCGGGAAAACTAGTCTACAATAAACAGCACTTAAATTTCGCGTGAAATCAATAAATGTAGTTTCTCTTCGACAGAAATAAGTTTGAGCGAGTCGTCGGTGTTCACAGGAGTCACGCGTCATGTCCAGTATATTTACGTACGAGTCGAGATATTTCAGTTTTACCCGACTACGGCGAAGCAAGGGCAGGGTAATCAAGTTAACAGTCTATGTATGTATATAAGTATGTGGGGAATGTGGATGTTGCACCATAGCGTCACCCCTATTGGTCCGATTTTGACAAGCGAGGTGTCAATCGATTCGTCTCATGTATAGAGTCATAGGCTATATTTTTTTACTCGCTGTAGTCGGGTTTTAGTTTTTGAACTTATTTCTTGTAACTAGATTACGTACGTTTGCAGCTGCTGTAACAAAGGTCAAATAGAACGTGAGGACCCTTTTTGATGTGTAAACATCTGATGGCGCGATAGTTGGGTAACGCCGATTCTTGGCCTAGCGATGCGTCGCCGCTTGCGGCTCTTTCCACCTCAGCTCGGCCATGTTCAAGTTATAAGCCATCACAAGAATGAAGAAGTAGAAGAAAAATATCAGAGGTTGAGTTGCTGATTCACAGTTTACCAATGAGAGCGCGCGGTGCAAAACGTTGCTCGTTGTTTTAGTTATTTGTTTTTTTTTATTTTTCACATGTGCCAGGGTCCCAAGGCATTGTTTTTATGTTTTCACATGTGCCAGGGTCCCAAGGCATTGTTTTTATGTTTTCACATGTGCCAGGGTCCCAAGGCATTGTTTTTATGTTTTCACATGTGCCAGGGTCCCAAGGCATTGTTTTTATGTTTTCACATGTGCCAGGGTCCCAAGGCATTGTTTTTATGTTTTCACATGTGCCAGGGTCCCAAGGCATTGTTTTTATGTTTTCACATGTGCCAGGGTCCCAAGGCATTGTTTTTATGTTTTCACATGTGCCAGGGTCCCAAGGCATTATTTTTATGTTTTCACATGTGCCAGGGTCCCAAGGCATTGTTTTTATGTTTTCACATGTGCCAGGGTCCCAAGGCATTGTTTTTATGTTTTCACATGTGCCAGGGTCCCAAGGCATTGTTTTTATGTTTTCACATGTGCCAGGGTCCCAAGGCATTGTTTTTATGTTTTCACATGTGCCAGGGTCCCAAGGCATTGTTTTTATGTTTTCACAAGTGCCAGGGTCCCAAGGCATTGTTTTTATGTTTTCACATGTGCCAGGGTCCCAAGGCATTGTTTTTATGTTTTCACATGTGCCAGGGTCCCAAGGCATTGGTTTTTGTAGTCATCCAGTGTGTCCCATACAAATATCATGAAAATTTGTTCAGTAGTTTTGTTTGACTAGAAAATAATCCGGTTACTCAGTATACGCTTCAGCGCCAAATGCGATCAAGTACTTAAGAAAAAACATATTTTGTAGTCGAGTATTTGTGTAAAAATAAAGTGAAATCCACACAATTTTACAAGAACTAATTTCAACCATCACTATTACTGCAAAACGGAGCCAGACCTGAAAATGCAGCACATTGCCATTACTCCGGATGTTAGAAAAAAAATTAAAGTGTAAATACAATTGTCCCAAAAACTTTCGTCACATCTGCACTAAATCAACGCGGAAGATAATGCATCAAGACCGACATAACAGAGATGCAACCAGATGGATGAAAGTATTACTAGTAGATGGATAAAAGGCGCTGGTATGCGTAAACATCGTAAACAGACCCCCGACTATGTTAGCTTTACGTGCTTCCATAAATGTTTAATTATAACGCTTGATTGGAGCGGGAGTTAAACACATAATGACTGGAAGAAATTATAGTGTTACTGGTCTGTTATTAGCCATTCAGTTAAATAACATCACGGTCCATAGTAGCTTTTTTAAACGGGACTTAATCGCGGTAACAACGTTAATCGCTGTGGGTTCGGATCGAATGTGAACCAACCAACAAGCCTACACCGCCACTACTGGGGGACTATCCACTGCGTGGTCATTCAATGACACAGTGCAGGCCACGGTGTGATGCGGGATGTTCATACAAAACGTAGATCGTTTCATTAAAAAAATACTAGTCCGATCGAGGAAAGAATAGTACATTACTGCCGCGGTCTGTAATGACTGCGTTGCTGGCAGCGATGATGATGGCCGAGAGCGTAGCTAAGCTAAGTTCGAGGCCATCACAGCCATCACAGCAGCGCAATGATGGCCAAGCTTGAAGGCCGAGAACTTAACTAAGCAAAGTTCGAGGCCATCATAGCGTGGCCAGCAGGGCAGTCATTGCGGACCAAGGCTTGTATAGTGCTTTACTCAAACAATGCGAGGAATTTAAATAAAACCGGCTTAGTATAATAAGAATTTACTCAAACAATGCAACAACAACGAAAACAACAACGACAACTACAAAGACAACAACAACGGAAACAGAAACAGAAACAAAAATAGAAACAGAAACAACAACAACAACAACAACAACAATCACGATCACATCAGGTTTCAAACAGAAAAAAAACATCAAAATCTGTCCATTCGTCTGGGAGCTACAACGCCTCTCTTTTCGCGTTCGGGGTTAACGAACCCACGGAATAAATAGTAGTGCTACGACAAAAGACGACAATAATGAATTTTCAAAGGAAATTGACCACATTACTAGTATTGTTTGAGTAAATATACATAGTTCCTTTTTTGCTAGCGCAGAAGGCGCTGAAGACGCTCACCAAGGTTTGCATTTTGGCGAATAGCTCAAGGGCACCCAGAGGGCTTGCGCCGTCGCCTAGATTAAAGAGTCGGATTCAACACCGCTGCATCGCTAGTGTTAGTATTGATCCAGGGGCCCTGGCAAGGTTGGCTTTGGGCCCTTTGATTAAACTTGCCGCCGATTCAGAATACTACCTTCGAGAAGAATTCGAGAAATTCGAAGGCGACTGACTGATTGCATAGGACCTTCGACTCGCCGGCGAGGTCGGGTTTGTTTCTGATGGTGTGTGCCTCTGAACCGTTGTCGGAGGGGGATCGGAGCAGAACTTTAGTCAGTAGTTTGTAGACAGGCTACCTATGCCATATTTAGCTCGCAGTGTATTTTTCGAATAATAGCAAATCCTGACAAAATTATAGTGTATTCAAAAACGTATGTAATTTAATTTACCGAGGTAATCGACATAACTCTAAGGATAAGCAAGAAAGTGGCAGTGGGCTGGTCACATTTCTCGAAGAACCGATAACCGTTGGGGTAGACGAGTTTTCGAGTGGAGACCACGTTTAGGCAAATGTAGTGTAGGACGCCCTGTGGCCAGGTGGAGAAGAAAAGGTGACAAAAAGCAAATCATCCACTGCTGACAGGCTGCAGGTGCTGTGCTGCAGAAAATGGATGAGGAAAGCTGAAGAACGAGCTCAGTGGCGTGCATTAGGAGAGGCCTACGTCCAGCAGTGGACAAATATAGGCTGATGATGATGATTTCAAAAACGACGTTTTTGTACGAAAAGACAAAACTCCGTACCACTCCATAAAAATCGCAATGTACTCTAGAACTTTGTGGTTCTTCGAAGTGTCGAGTACCTCACTAGATTTTGCTTCACTATTAGAACATCTTAAATCAAATACGCAGTTAATAGCAAAGGCCAAACAGTACTTACAAAACTAAAGCATTTTCCGCTCGCATTAGATTAGCTGTTTACAATTTTAAGATCAATAAATATTATTAGGGCACGCTCACAAAAGCACTAGAGTACGTGTTGCGGGAGCGTTTTATGTTTAGTGCCATCGACCACTACATCTACTGATTATTGCATTGGTTACATTAGACATCTGCCACAAATGGAGTTAGCATGCTATGGACTTACGTGGGAGACAGAAACGAGAACAGTTGAAATATGTTTTCGTAAACCTCGACTGCCAATTTTAAATATACGAGTATATAAACTACTATACTATACGGGCTCGGATTAAAACAGGTCCAACCCATCTCATGGCCAGCGGGTGCTGTGAGATCCAGCATAAGGAATCCAAGAAAGGGGCTGCAGCATTTTCACGTGCGAATATCTGCATCTATTGCGATCACCATACCACCTGCCAATCGTGGTGAATATAGCCAAATTAACCCATATTATGGGGAATTAATATTATTATTACTGTGGGCATGCCCTTGTTCAGCAGTGGACTTCTTTAGGCTGATGATGACGATTATGATAAACTAATGTGGCAACAGCAAAAGGTGGGTAGAATAGGGATTGCAAAAGGTGTATCTTTACCTGGCAGTGGGTAGAATAGGGACTGCAAAAAGTGTATCTTTATCTGGCAATGGGTAGAATAGGGGTTGAAAAGGGTGTATCTTTACCTGGCAATGGGTAGAATAGGGATTGCAAAAGGTGTATCTTTATCTGGCAATGAGTAGAATAGAGGTTGCAAAAGGTGTATCTTTATCTGACAATGGGTAGAATAGTGGTTGATAAGGGTGTATCTTTACCTGACAATGGGTAGAATAGTGATTGAAAAAAGTGTATCTTTACCTGGAAATGGGTAGAATAGGGGTTGAAAAAGGTGTATCTTTACCTGGCAATGAGTAGAATAGAGGTTGCAAAAGGTGTATCTTTATCTGACAATGGGTAGAATAGTGGTTGAAAAGGGTGTATCTTTACCTGGAAATGGGTAGAATAGGGGTTGAAAAAGGTGTATCTTTACCTAGCAATGAGAAGAATAGAGGTTGCAAAGGGTGTATCTTTATCTGACAATGGGTAGAATAGGGGTTGAAAAAGGTGTATCTTTACCTGGCAGTGGGTAGAATAATGGTTGCAGAATATGATAAATTTATGAAACAAATCCAGACGAGACGTAAGGCTACGTTACTGTTAGAAAAATGCGGAATGCTCAAAGTTAGTAGAACATCAAATGGAACAGTCCTTGAGACGGTTAGAGAAAGGATCAAGTTGAGGTCAGTCGGCACAGCCCAGTGATGACTTCTGTGAGGGAAAGGAAGCCTTTACGCAGCAAAGTGCGGGAAGAAGTAGGTGATGAATACGACGACTACTACGATGGCAAGTCTATGCATGACAACAAAGTTTTAATCAAGAAACCTGCTCATCATTTTATCATGCGCTAGCTGTGCCCGCGGCTTTACCTGCGTGGTTATTTTTTGGGATCAAAGTAACCTACATTTCTATATGTAACTCCAGGACCAAAATTACATATAAAGTACAATATAACAAATTTCGTCAAATAGATTTTATCGATTGCTCGGCTTTTACTAAACAGATTGAGATACCAAGTACATCTGTATTCATGTCAAACCTTAAGCTTCTGCAGTGAAAACCCCATCGCAATCGGTCTAGTAGTTTTCACGTGATGCGCGAACAAACAGACAAACAAACACCATTTAAAAAAATGATTCTTGTTCAGTAGCTTATTGTAAGTCCCCTACCCTACACCATATTTTTTTCACTTATGTTCACTTACAGCTTTATTATAAGTGTAGATATATTTAGATAGAAGAAGATATAGATAGAATAACATCCGGCCACACAATAATACTATAGCATAATTATATTACACACATAGTTTACGCAATAGAAATCGCATCCAGGCCGGGTGGTACATCCAGTGGTACATTTGGCGGTAATGGATGCGATAAGGCTCGCGTTAAATGTCGGCCTGGATTCTGGAGCGGGAATGTGGACAGCGCGTAGGAATTCTGTTCTGCATTATGTCTTGGAGATAACCAAACAGTCGGTTGCTGCAGAAAGCTTCCGGAGTTGGTAAAGATCCTAAATAGTCATTCGAAATGAAAAGTGATAAGAAAAACCTAAAGGTGATTTTCAAATATCTATTCAATGATAAGTACCCCACTTAAAATAGTTCGTCGACTTTAATTATTTTTTTACAATGTGGCGTCTTGTTGTGGCCATATTGAATTTTGATTACTGTCATGTCTTTAGTGACACTTGCAAGATTAAGACAAACCGATTGACTTAAGAATCATCAAAATCGGTTCACGCGTTTGGTCTATATAGTGCTAGAACGATTCGTTCTAGATATAGTGCCACAAAGGAACAGACATACATACAAATACCTAAAGGCTGATAAACACATTACCCGACCTTTGCGTTGCGCAGTCTGGTAAAAAGGTAGGTACTGTCGATGATCCCTAACCGTAGTAGGTACTATTATTTGTTCGGTTTTTTTTAATTTGAAATCTCCCCCCCCCCCCTTATCTGTAACAGTACTAATGATAAAAAAATTGAAAAAATACAGAAAATAGTTCTTTACTTATAGAAGTCGTGGTCTTAAAATAACATGGTAAATCTCTCAATATAGTGTGATAATGATAATTTATTCATTGTACGGAAACGGAACTTTCTCTCTCTCTCTCTCTCTCTCAACTTGTACTTGTCCAGTTTTTTAAATGATCTTCTTTGTAAAGACTTTTTTTACTTCCTGATTTATTTTAAGTGTAGATAGTTGCTTGGTCGGGTATTTTAAATTTTATTAAAATTAACTATTGACTGGTATTTGAGAGAAAGAAGACTAAAGGTTCGCTTAAACCAAGGGCTCTGCGTTCACGGTGGCGCTGGTACCTCAAGTACAATTGCTGTAACTGATCGCTACCGTGCACGCCGTGCCACCGCGACCGCAAGCTGAACGCGAAGGTTTGAGCGGACCTCAAAATAATGTAGTCCACAGTAAAACAATAAAAACATGTAAATATGTAGACAGAAGACGATAAACTAAGAGCCGTGTGCACTTAACATGCCTAATAACCTCTTCAAATCTAGCAACTAGTACATCAGGAAATAAACCTATACATCTGCGAAATTCAACCTTATCACCTGTGAATAAGGTGGATGTTAGCCTACGCTGTGAGCATGCACTGTACGTGGCGGTGCAATATTAATGTTTTAGTTTAAATGTCCACCAGGAGGGCATTACAATACTTTGGAAATTCTTGGTACACCAATATACACCGGCCTACAAAACTTAGTACCACACTTTTAATGTCTGTCCGTTCGCGCATCACGTTAAAACTACTGGACCGATTGCGATGCGATTTCACTGTTGGATAGCTTAGGTTTTGACTTAAGACTGGTGTACTTGGTATCACAATCCGATGACTAGGAGCCAAGCAATTTCTTAAAAACTGTATTAATTTTAAAATTGTATTTAGAAGGACAGTGTAGATTCTGAGAATGTGCATGGGTTCATGCTCATACCAGTCATAACAGCACCAAAACCAACGAGCAGGCAAGCTGAGCGGAACCCACGTCCCATGGAACATGATATCATCGGACAAAATGAGTATTTTGTCATGGGACTAAATAAGAATCTAGTTAATCCCAAATTGAGACGTCAATTTTGACAATCATACGGAGACTAGCTGATTATATTCGATCCCTCGCGTCGAGCGTTTTGTTTACGATGATCAAATGTATTTTTATTCATAAATAAACATAAGTTACTCAAAAACCGTTTATATATAAGCTTTTATGCAGTAGCCATGTCATGGTGAAACTTAGAACGGGCTATCACAATTAAATGCGAATACAAAATTTCGTGTCTGTGCTGTTAACCGTCGAGGAGTTCCCTAGTAGGGACCCTCTCAGTGCAGCAACCATGTCATGGTAAAACTTATTGCCGGCTATCATAATACAATGCGTACTCAAAGTGACTGTGCTTTTTACCGTTGAAGTGTTTCTTTATCTGGAGACCATGTCATGGTAAAATTTAAAACTGGCTATCATAATAAAACGCGTACACAAAATTTCGTGTATATGCTTTTATCCGTTCAAGAGTTCCATTATCTGGAGCAAATCCTGGATGTCGATTCAGGTCATGCTTACGATAAAAATGCATTGTCATCGGAACTGAACAAACTGGTAAAAATTCAACTCCGTAGGAAAAGAGGAAGTGGGTCTAATTCAGCTTTCTAGATTTGACACAAACATATTTACATACATACATACATGTAAACATTGCAGGTTAACAACAAGACTAAATATAGTTAAGCTTACATGACTAATAAGTTGTTTTTTTATTTACAAGTGACGCAGATCAAGCTGGTCTTTCGCCTGGTGGTAAGCGCGCCGCTTGCCCATAATTTTACAGTGCCGGCCAGAACGTTGCATTGCTAAATGTTGCGAGTGCGCTCGTCACCCTGAGACTTAATTAAGTCTGATTAGTAATTTCGCTGCAAACATTGCCCTCAAACGGGACGCATGTTTGCACACAACTGCTTGGCAAATTAATATCTAGCATAAGTGCACTGTAGTACTTACGGCGGACCCTTGCAGAAAAGTACTGCAGTAAAATAATAAAACGATTTATTATAAAAATAAACAAAAACCGGATAGATAGATAGTCGGAGCTAGAACCTAGCGAGCTACACGCCTCCGAATGTTATTTTTTTTGGGATACCTTGAATTTCAAAATTGGCATGAGGGGTATATCGCCAGGTTCTAGCTGATCCTGTCAAAGAAGAAATTAAATGCATGATGAATCCTCCGACTGCATCTTATATTTAAAAATAAAGAATCTAAACCGAGATCGAAACCTTTTTTTAATTATGTTCGTAGTCGGGTTTTTTGTTTTGTTGTAATAATTTATTTTTATTTTAAACTTTTTAGTTTCCTTTATATATTTTAGGAATTATCTTTTACAGAGCTTCATTTTGATACTCGATAGGTTTTGGTCATTATTTATTCCGTAGGAAATACAATATGGCAGCTGTAAATTGCCATATTAGTTTTGCTTAACACTTCATATATCCTATGTCACTCGTAATTAGAACGAACCCAATGATATCTCATTTATCAAAATCCATAAAGCCGTTTAGGCTTTAGGACGCGCCAAAAACCTAACCTTCTGCAATCGGGTAAAAATCAGTACTTCACCGGCGCCTGTGACTATCTCATTTAACAATAATTTCAGCCCATGGCGGGCCACTAAAGGAGCAACAAGTACTCCGCCCTGGCGTCCTATAAATACCGCCCTCGGATTCCCCTCGCATGAGTGTTATCTAAGCGTTTTACTTTATTTCCCTCGTAAACCGAAACGGACGCTAACTATCGCCTTTTCGTTTTTACTTTGTTTCTCTCGTAAATATAAACGGACGGTAACTCGTGTTTGCTTTTAACATGGCCTCCCGATATGTGATTGGATGGTTTCTGGGAAAGATTTAATTATGTCGGCGTGGCTTGCGCGCGCGCAACTGCGTTTATTTTTTGTGCTAGCTGATCGTGTACTGCTTTCATAGTGACTGCAAACTGAAGGGTGATCTATGGAGAAAGATCATTTACAGTGTCTGCGGCGTGATCTACTTAAAGGTAACATAAAATATGTACAAAGTAGACAAATAACAAAATATTTAAGTTGCTTAAAATAAGCTACTAAACAAATAAATAACATTTAAAAAAAAAAGTGTCTGTCTATCTGAATGTTTGTTCGCGCATCACGTCAAACCTGCGGTTTTCAGTGTTGGATTATGTTTTGACTTATTCACTGGTTTTCTTTGTATTTCAATCGGATGAATATATACTCGTAGAAGCAGAGAAATCTATAAAAACTATTAGACGACTAAACGATACTTAATAGGTGCTTTTGGTCCAGAATACTTTTCCGCCATAAAAATGTCCACGCGGGCAAAGCCGCGGGCACAGATAGTTATGAATAAGTTTCTTTACTTTTGTCATATGTTTAGGTACACTAAAAAAAATGTAAACGTCGTGGCGATATCGTAGAAATGATCATTTCATGAAATTGTTATATTTCAGTCACATCATGAAATGGTATGGCCAAATGAATGAATAATCATCGTTTGACGATATGAACAGCTAAACGCACTAAGCGCACGGCTACTTTATGACATGGTCAAACATTAGTGATCGTATCATAAAACAGAAGGCGAGGGCGGAAGCCCAACTTGGCCGTGTTAGGTTAGAAGGCGTCGTCTTCGTGGGTATTTTTTTAGCCTTGAAAACCTGTCTGTTTTAGCTGCTTTGGTATCATGAAAACCCTACATTAATGATATTTAATTATATGGCCAAACGTGAATTGAAATATCATTAAACGTTGATGATTCAACAATATGCTCAGTTTTAGCTGGACATTTCATTAAACCATTTCATGAAATTATCGGCCACATGATGAAGTTATCAATTATATGATATCGCCACGACATATATATTATAGCCAAATGTTAAGTTTATTTTACTTCTTCTAGTGCTACCGTCACTAAAGATTGACCGTCAAATCTAGTGCTACCGTCACTAAAGGTTGACCGTCACTTCTAGTGCTACCGTCACTAAAGGTTGACCGTCACTTCTAGTGCTACCGTCACTAAAGATTGACAGTCACTTCTAGTGCTACCGTCACTAAAGGTTGACCGTCACTTCTAGTGCTACCGTCACTAAAGGTTGACCGTCACTTCTAGTGCTACCGTCACTAAAGATTGACCGTCACTTCTAGTGCTACCGTCACTAAAGGTTGACCGTCACTTCTAGTGCTACCGTCACTAAAGATTGACCGTCACTTCTAGTGCTACCGTCACTAAAGGTTGACCGTCACTTCTAGTGCTACCGTCACTAAAGATTGACCGTCACTTCTAGTGCTACCGTCACTAAAGGTTGACCGTCACTTCTAGTGCTACCGTCACTAAAGATTGACCGTCACTTCTAGTGCTACCGTCACTAAAGGTTGACCGTCACTTCTAGTGCTACCGTCACTAAAGGTTGACCGTCACTTCTGCGATTTCTTCGCTATTCGTCAACCAATAGACTGCTAATATTTTTCCTTTCTATTCGAGATCATACTCTAGTCTTTTTACTCGACTGAGCGGAAGATATTGTGTTTATCAGCCTATATAATGTATATCTGTTACTTTGTGGCACTAAATAGACCAAACGCGTGGACCAGTTTTGATGATTCTTACAACAATCAATTTGTCTTAACTTTGCAAGTGCTACTAAAAACATGACACAGTAATCAAATTTTAAAATGGGGAAACCCAGACGCAATATTGTAGAAAAGAAAAAAAAAGACGAACTATGTTAAGTTGGGTATGATTGAATAGATATATGAATATCATCTTATGTTTGTCTTATCATTTTCCATTTCGAATGACCATTTAGGATTCTATAACGATTTAAAGTACACTGTCGGGGTTTTTACTTGAGCGTAAAGAACAAGGGCGAAATTTTATATGATAAATCTTGCAGCGTCTTGAAATATCATTTCTACAGAACTTAAGTAATTATTTTTCTACATTTTGTCTACATAGCATGTAAGCTAGTAAAATCCAGTTTAACAAATAAATTAAGAGAAACATTAAATTGAAACTTCATTTCCTTCCATGTGTGGGTCCTTAAAATATAATGTTTTGCAGAGAATAAGCAAAAAAGTTGAGATCTTAAATACCATATAAAATCTCGAAAATTACAATATTTTGGTCATATTATGAGAAATAGTAAATACGAACTACTCTACCTAATTATGCAAGGAAAAATCCAAGGAAGCAGAAAACCAGGAAGAAGACGCACCTCGTGGCTCAGAAATCTCAGAACGTGGTTCAATCTGAGCACCAGATCCCTGTTCCGAGCAGCAGTATCTAAAATCAGGATAGCCCTAACGGTAGCCGACCTCCGGTAGGAGATGGCACCTTAAGAAGAAGACTAACAATCTCAGGAAATGATGCTGAATTACTAGCAATATTTTTGGTCTAACGACGCCGTGAATTTTACTGACATAAAAATATGTATGGGAGTTCGCCATTGTTCTTTTCTTGTTTGATTTAAGGCCAGGCTCCAAGGTGACATTTTCCCACCTCCCCTACACTCAGCCACCCGCTACCCGCAATAAGCACTGAAGTGCCTGCGCAACAAGGTTGAATATCGCGAGCGCTGTTTGAACACACAATTTAGCTCGGAACTAAATGACGTATGTCTCAAAAATTATGTATTTTATTGGCAGGCTAATAATTTAGTTAGGTAAATTCTGTCTATACAGTAGATAATAAACTATATTTTCTTGCTGTGAGATTTATTTTAGAGATAAAGCTTAAGCCGTTGAGTAGAAAAATGTAAACATTACTGAAAATAACTTAATTTTTGATAACAAAATGTATCGAATGAAATTGTGTTAATCATGTTTTTGTCTTAATCATAGAGAGATAAAGAGAGAGATAAGTTTCACATTTATGCGGTTTGTGGTTGACCCAGTATATTTATGGAAAAAACCCTTAAAAAGCAGACCCTGGTCTTAATGTCATATTTTATTACTCCCCAGTCTTACCACAGAGTAGACGTAGCGTATTCAAATGAATCGTTTGCAAACAATCGCGAGTGCACCGTCCCACTGTGATATCAATTGAGAGCGGGTGACTGACCCGTCTAATTCTGCCCTTAGAGTTTATTTAGTAGCACGCGCCATGTAAACTGAGCAATTAAACGTCCTCTGAGATTTGTAGCCAAGAGTTATTGAGAGAAAGGAATACAAAAGATAGAAAATAATGCCCTACAAGTTTGACGCGCGTTCTCTGTAGTGTTTCGTTTGTGATGTGAACATTAGCAATAGCCCCCAGCCCCACAGATAAATAACTACTGCAGAAATGTTAACTAGTAATGAATCAACGCAGTAGGCCATCTCGAACGTGCCCACAAAACCGATGACGAATACAGGTTGCAACTACTCCGGAACCTGGATTACCGCAGCCGTAAACGCAGTTGCATAAACGAAAAATGCAGTCATGTTACACACTGCAGGAAGTGCCTCACCAAATTTAGCAGATCTTATCTGATCATCTCATCGTAGTTCCCATCCTCTCTAATGTACTCGTAAAAAAGTGTAACGTTGTCTGTTCGTTTGTTTGGGGAGCTTTCACTCGATAACGGCTGGACGGAGTTTATGAAATTCGGAATGGAGATAGCTTATACCCTGGAATAACATATAGTTTACTTTTCATAATTATCATCCCTCACGCGGGTGAGACCGCGGGGTGCATAGTTATTCGTAAATTGTCATAGTATAGTCAGGCGATTTCGTCTTGATGATTGATGCAAGATTATCAAGTGTATTTATTGCGCTGTACAACAAATATTCCATGGCAAACCTAGTCGTGAGAATAAATCGGGTTATGACTACGGACGGCTCGGATGTAGACAGCGTCCCCTACAATTTTTACACTCTTCTGCAAGAGTTCGCCCGGGGGAGGATTTCCCTTTGCCAGATATTAGAACGCAAAGCAGTAGTGTGCAAACAGTTCTGGGTTCTAGTTTGAACGGCACTGTATCTAGTGAAAGTACTAGCCATAATGTAAGTTTTAAAACCCAATGATTCAGTGTGACGGGCGCTGTGAAGGACCATGCAATATTTTGGAAACCAAAGTTTGGGGTGGGAATGCAATTCTTATAGCTTATGTTCAGACTAGCGGCTAGCTCAACTTGTCATCCAGTTGAATAAAAAACAGCCAGGAGCTACAGCCGGACTCGCGCACGGAGGATTCCGTACAAACAAGTACACTTTTTTTTTGTATCCACAAGTTTACGGAGTTCCCCTTTGCTTGTGCTATAAGACTGCTTCTTGCCAAATTTCAGGATTCTAGGTCCACGGGACGTACTCTGGAGGTTATGATTCCTTTGCGAGTGTGTTTGCGAAATAATGCGACATAAACGGCCGTATCTTTTGATTGCGTTGACTTAGAATTTTGTTTTTTGTTTCAGCTCGTGGTGATTGCAGAACTGGGTATTTTGAGTTGATATTAATTTCAACTTTATACCTCCACGCGTTCCTGAGAAAAAGGGTCTTAACCGACAGACAGACGGACAACGAAGTGATCCTAAAATGGTTCCTTTTTTCCTTTTGAGGTCCGGAACCCTAATAATACTCCATACTTATAGTTAGCCATATCCGTAGTGAGACCAAATCGGAAAATGGTTTAATAGGAGAGCGTCCGTTCGTCCGATCTATTTACTCGGCGACCACAGGATTACAACTAGCTCCTACTTAAACACAACTTAGCCGACCAAACTTATCGTGAGACCAAATCGGACCGTCTACAGAACGTCGTGAAGGGTTAACTGGGTCACAACAGGACAGCATCCGGCCGTTCTATCTATTTATACGGTGACCGCAGGATAAACAACTTGTTCATACTTTGTAACCGTCTTGATTGATTGATAGTTATGGCAGAGTGACGCGGATTGAATAGTACCTACTCTAAAAATAAGTCAGCAAAGATCTACTTTTCGATTGTGATATCAAAAGTAAATATAACAAAAAAATAAATATAGATTGAGGTATGGGATCACAGAAACAACATAAACTTTTTTACCTGACTACAGCAAAGCGAGGGAAGGGTAATGAGTTTAAAACAGTCTATGTATATATGTATGACGTATGTATGGCATCTAAGTATGTGGTTAAGTGGATGTACCACAATAGCGTCGCTCCTATTGGTTCGATTTTGACAAGCGAGGTGTCAATCGATTCGTCTTCAGGTATAGTGTCATAGGCATTATTTTTTACCCGACTACGGCAAGGCAAAGGAAGGGCTATGTGTTCAAACTAAAACCTTGGTCCGATATTGACAAGCGAGTTATCAATCGATTCGTCTTCATCGCAAGAGTGTCATAGGCTATTTTTACCCAACCGTAGTCAGGTTTTAGTTTTTGTACTTATGTCTCGTTCTTTGAATTAGATTTCAATACCCGTTTGTATAATAAATCGGAGGTGTAGGGATAGTTTACAGAATACCGTTGTTTAAACTACTTGCTAATCGATATGTATGTTGTGAAACCAAAACGGCAACATTCGTTACATATTTCACGAATGCTGAAAGTTATGAAATACTCTCGCGATTCTAAATCAAAATCAAATTAAGGTTATGTTTCTCTGGTGATGCATTTAAAATACGCCTCAAGTTTAATGACTAGCGATGGTAGCCTAGCGGTATACAATTGCGCGTTACAATTCAAAGATACAGAGTTCGGTCCTAGGCTCCGTACCAATGACTTTTATAAATTACTACCTTTCGCCCGCGACTTCGTCCGCATGGCCTTCAGTTTATCGCGAAAAAAAAAGCATATTTTTTTATCTAGGATATTAAAAACCAATGCAAAAGTACCGCACCAACGCTGTTGATGCTTTTTGACAGACTTGTTATAATTTCGTTTCCATGGCAACCGTTCCATACAGCGAGTAATCGTAATTTTCCGGGTTTCCCGTTGAAACTTGCCATTTTCCGGAATAAAAAATATCCTATTTTGGTCTCTATACTGTACCTACAGTACCTATTTACAAAGTTTCATCAAAATCTGATCAGCGGTTTTGGTGTTAAAACTCCCCAAACAAACAAACGTTTCTCTTTTATATGTATGTTGGTGTGGATATGCGGTTTTCGATCGCTCCGTGTTTTGGAGGGCACGTTAAGCTGTCGGTCCTGGCTGTTATTCAATTCCTTTATTGATTAATAGCAGTCGTTAAGCCATGTCAGAGGCCCTCGGGCGGCCTAACTCTGACACCAGAGGTCACCTCGCACGACAAACCAACAAGCATCAGAATGGTTCTATAGTACTGACACTGAGATATATGAAGGACTAATAAACTTGCTCGTGAACTTGTGACAAACCCATGTTTGACATTACAGTGGAAAAGTAATCAAGCTAATTAGGAGGGTTAATGAACTTATTGAATTAACAGATTGAAGCTATTGTTATTTAACAGGTGCAGCTTGAATGAGTTAACCAGCTTAATTAACGCCTTTTTAACTGTTTCTATCGAAATTGGGAATTTATGACGACGTTAGTACGATCCATATCTGTACTTACAACTAATGACTCGACCCGGCATCGCCCGGGTAGAGCTCACACTGTGGTATTTTATGACGACGTTAGTACGATCCATATCTGTACTTACAACTAATGACTCGACCCGGCATCGCCCGGGTAGAGCTCACACTGTGGCATTTTATGACGACGTTAGTACTATCCATATCTGTACTTACAACTAATGACTCGACCCGGCATCGCCCGGGTAGAGCTCACACTGTGGCATTTTTCTTACTTTTAGCAATATAACACCCGTCGTAACTACTAAAAAAAACGCCATTACGCGTAATTCATAATCTTTGGCAGCAACGCTCATGGGTCATGGTGCTTGTTATTATTTCGTTTCCACGGCAACATGTCATTCCGTTCCTTACTGCGAGTTATTGACATTTTTATAAGCATTTGTTTGATACCTTGGGTTACATTATTGCAATTTTCGGACTGATCTCTATTTTTTTGAAAAATAATATACAGCTCATGTTACTTGCTGATAATGTAGCGTTCTATATATGTAAGAATTTTTAAAATCGGTTCATTATTTTTTGAGCTTATCCATTACAAACAAACATACAAAAAAACAAATTATTCCTCTTTTTAAAATTCTAGCTTTTCCGCCCGCGACTTCGTCCGCGCGGACTACAGTTTATCGCGAAAATAGGCATCATATTTCCTTCAAGGATATTAAAAACTAATGCAAAAGAAGTATAGCTCCAACGCTCTTGATGTTTATTGACAGACTTGTTATTTCGTTTCCATGGAAACAGTTCCTTACAGCTAGTAATCAAGTTCCCCAGTTTTCCCGTGGAAACTTACAATTTTCCGGGATAAAAAGTATCCTATGATTTATTCCAGGGTATAAGCTATTTCCATTCCAAATTTCATCAAAATTCGTCCAGCCGTTATCGAGTGAAAGCTCTCCAAACAAACAAATAGACCACGTTTCACTTTTATATATTGGTATGAATATCCATACATAGTGTATATTCATGTAAAACATTATATTGCCTGTGGTCACGCTTCACGTAAAAACTACTTGACCATACCATAGCTGCACGACTAATTAATATGAGGTTTGACGGAAAATTATTAGTTTGAACCCAAATATCTCGGAAAGTATATAGGCGAGTTTTTATACAACACTTTAAGATTCTTATAATTGTCCCTAACGGTTAAATAAATAAATAATAATCATAAAATAATAAATTGTTTTTTGACCTATAACTAATTTCATTTATGGCCAATAAATCAAGTTTATTTCAAAATGTCGGAAGTTGAGGTAAATCAGGCGCCATACAAAAATGCTCTTTGCGATACAGACGGTATTACATAATAATTGATATTAATAGTACTTTTAAGTTGGTATATTGGCTAAATCGTTCGAGGGGTTTTGCGTAAAACTCTACCGAACCCACGGAGCTTTTACTTTAACTCGATAACTTAATACTAATAGTGGAATACATTTGGCTCTAAGTTGTAACGTAACACAGCAGCGGAAGTCTTCCTGAAAATGAACAAAACTACCACAACTGTGAATTACACAAGTTATTTAACAGGTAAATGTGTGCATACCTCTTTCTCCTGATGCTGCTTCCCGTCCCCGTGGATCCTGTCGCGCAGCGCCACCAGCTCCAGCGGCCAGCTCGCCACCTCCGCGTCCGGATCCGACAGAAGCACCTGCGGAGGGAGACGCGTGTCAACATACTCATTTTATACAGGAGTAACAGTACCGGGGTGGGGTATCGACTTTTGAGATTTCGAAGTTGAAAATCCATTACACATTATAATATATTCATTATATTACATTATATTACATTACATTATATTACATTATTCATGGATTTTCATTGGACGAAAATCCATGAATATACTTTTAAAGATTCTTTCAGGAACAGTGTTCTTCAAACCTTAATAGCCCAGAATCCATTTTTTTATGCCAATCGATCTTGTTACTTTAAGGATTAAAAGTCTCTAAGAGACCTACTGAGTTTTGAGTACAAGAAATTGCAAAAAACGTTTCCCATACATTTTTTACGATATTACCTTAACCGTTGTAGCTACAGGAAATTATTCTTAGAAGTCTCTCCTTAAATTTGGAGATCTTTTAACCTGCATTCACATATTTTGGAAAAAATGTACCGTCATCAAGAAAATGGGTATTTAACAAAGAAGTAACCAATCGATCCTGTTTCTTATGAGGATCAAAAGTCTCTATCGGACCAACTGAAGTTAGAGCCTATTTTATATATTGTATTGTATTTTTGAAAAGCTTGTATTCGAACGATGTTAGAATTTTTTTTTTTTATATAAAAAGTTTTTCTAATTTCTGACTTTTCTAGTACTTGCTAACCTCAGTTGATCTAGTAGAGACTTTTGATCCCATAAGAAAGAGGATCGATTGGCTTAATTTTTTTTTTGTATAATTTGCCTATTTTCTCGATGACTGAACATTTTAAATAAAAATCTGTGAATAAAAATATGTCCAAAAATGTTTGTCATCAATATAATGTTTATAGTTATATAGTACCTATGCACTTTCTATTAAAATATTCCTAACATGTTTTTGAACTGAGTCGCATTTAAGTCCAAAATGTTTTCCGGTATTTTATTATAAAAACGAATTTAATTCCTTAGGAATGATTTGTTACTCTTCCGAAGTCTAAAACATGGACAAAGTAACTTGTTTGTGTTACGGGTATTCATTTTGTGAATATCGCTTCACTTCAAGTTTTTACGAGTGTACATTATATTCTCGTAAATATGTATGGATTGTACTGTCAGTTAATTTTATGAAACAATCTGTCAGTGAAGTTCGCGGGCTCAGGTTATACATTGCTCGAACTGCGCGCTTCTGCAGTACAAAAACGTTTATATCAGCAGCTGCTGCCCACAGTAGGTCACCATAAGACATAAGGCTAAAAGTAGGCTTAGTAAAAGTAGGCATAAGGATGAAAGTAGGCTTAGTAAAAGTAGGCATAAGGATGAAAGTAGGCTTAGTAAAAGTAGGCATAAGGATGAAAGTAGGCTTAGTAAAAGTAGGCATAAGGATGAAAGTAAGCTTAGTAAAAGTAGGCGTAAGGATGAAAGTAGGCTTAGTAAAAGTAGGCATAAGGATGAAAGTAGACTTAGTAAAAGTAGGCATAAGGATGAAAGTAGGCTTCGTAGAGCAGCCTTGCAGTGCTAACGTAGTTTTTTTTTTAGTTTATTCATTATAAACAAACATACAAAAAAGGAAATCTTTTCTCTTATTAATATTAATGTAGAAGATTATATTGACCGCTGAATCAGTAACCTAATAGTAGCTCCCCACTTGTAGACTAGGACTCGGGAGAGGACAGTTCCGGTTGCATGAATACAAATCGATACTCAATCCCAAAACTTCTAATAAACGTACTGCATGTAATCAAAATAGTAATCATAGTGAGTAGTTCATGTCACAGAAGATAGCTTTCCCTTTAATAGATTAAATACGAGCAGTAATTCTGGTTACCGTTATACTATATAAAAAATCGGTTCTTTATGAGCCCTTCCTTTGAGCCTTTATGGTTGAAATACCTCGCACAAGAACGAAGCGTTACGCTTCTTCATTCATTATAAGTATTGCAAAGTAGAGGAATACTCTGCCCTAGTCAGTGTTTCCGGTAAAATATAACGTTCATCTAGAGTGAATAGGTATCTACTAGGCAAGCGTGCTACTTCTTCGACCACAGCATCGCTTTCCATCAGGTGAGATCGAGGTCAAACGATTGCCTAGACAAGTAAATAAAAGCGAGTAATCAAAAATAGAAGATATACTGTAAAGAAACCATTGGCAAGACTTACATAAAGATCTTTCATATTTCACAACCAAATCAAAATCCTATATAGTCCAACACAATCACAACTGGCACAAACTTCAATTAACTTAAAATTAAAAACAATTGTCCGAAAATATTCCACAGCGCAGTAACTCGAAGTAAACCACACGACTGAGTGAGCAAATCAAGGAAAATTACAAGTTTGACCCGATCGGTCCTTATCGC
The DNA here is from genome assembly GCA_946251855.1 of Alsophila aescularia. Classification (NCBI taxonomy): domain Eukaryota; kingdom Metazoa; phylum Arthropoda; class Insecta; order Lepidoptera; family Geometridae; genus Alsophila; species Alsophila aescularia. The sequence continues at coordinate 60,051,204 of OX276380.1, read as the reverse complement.
CGTCTCGGACGTACTGATAGCTTATAATTATGTAAACAAAAAATAAAGCTATTAACATTTTATAAACAACAGTGCAGTTAATGACTTCTGCTCATTAGGTAACATTTTATAAACAACGGTGCAGTTAATGACTTCTGCTCATTATGTAACATTTTATAAACAACAGTGCAGTTAATGACTTCTGCTCATTAGGTAATGTGTTTACTGCACGGGATAATAAGTTTTATTGAATGCCAATGGAGCTTGCTTGTTTCTTTTTACCCGAGTAAGGCGAAACAAGGGATGTAATGAGGTTAACAGTGTTGTACCTATGTACACACATTGTCTCATGTCGCGGGTTCAAATCCTGCAAGGTGCAATCATTTGTGTGACGAGCAGAAATGTTTGTTTCCGACTCATGGATGTAATATTTGTGTATATCTATGTTTATCCGTTATCTAGTGCCCATAGTACAGGGTATCGTAGTTTGGGGTTAGGTAATTGTGGTAAAATATTGAATTAATATTATGCATGTATGTATGTATGTATGTATGTATGTATGTATGTGGATGTTCCACCATAGCGTCACCCCTATTGGTCAGATTTTGACAAGTGAGGTATCAATAGAAATCAGAGAAGAAGTCAGAGAAGAGTGTCAGAGAATTGTTTACCCGACTGTGGTCGGATTTTAGTCTTTGAACTTATGTCTTGTTTGTAAACAATGATAGATCAAGTACAAATAAAAAAAAAATATAACTCGAGTGGAGACCACGTTTAGGCAAACGTAGTGAAAGTCGCTCTCTGGTCAGGTAGAGTGAAAACCTGCGAAAAGTGACTAGAAAAACACGAATGCAAAGACCGAGCTCAGTAGCGTGTATTAGGAGAGGCCTACGTCCAATAGTGGACAAGCATAGGCTGATGATGATGATGATGATGACAGAAAAATATCTCTATACAAATCCGTATCAGGGCACTTGTACTATTATTTATTCTGTGATCAGGGTAATAATTTCCCGGTACAGTAATCAAACAAAACTGTTAATGAGATTAAATATCTCCAACACAGGTGCGATATACCCATCGATATAGTCGCAATCAAGCAATAAAAAACTCTTTAGTGATATATAGCATAGATCTAGGGGGGAGATCGCTTAATATGATGTAAGGTTGTGAGCAAAAACTGGACTAGATACAACTACATGAAAACACACCCACACAGCTACATTCCCACCTGTGTGCTTCATGTGCATCAACAACAAATATAGAGGCACACGCCGACTGTAGCGCGAATGAGAGTCACTGCTAACACGTGCTACACGAACGCCACTTTGTGTCTAAGGCCAAAGAAGGCCAATTGTGTGCGTTGCACCTAATTTATGAGGTCTCTAATCTACATAATCTTTACGTTTTTAATTCGATAACACATTTAAAAATGTATTAAAATATAAGTTGCACTCCTAAATATATATCTTATTTCTCATAGCTATCTATGGGAAATAAGATATAGGCAACCTTAGAGAAGATGGAAAGTAAAGTGCAGGATAGATATCTAAGGCAATAGCAATGTTCATAACATACGCGTGAGAGTGCCACAATATGATGTACCTACTATCATTAGATCCGTTGCAATAGCAATGTTCATAACATACGCGTGAGAGTACCACAATATGATGTACCTACTATCATTAGATCCGTTGCAATAGCAATGTTCATAACATACGCGTGAGAGTACCACAATATGATGTACCTACTATCATTAGATCCGTTGCAATAGCAATGTTCATAACATACGCGTGAGAGTACCACAATATGATGTACCTACTATCATTAGATCCGTTGCAATAGCAATGTTCATAACATACGCGTGAAAGTACCACAATATGATGTACCTACTATCATTAGGTCCGTTGCAATAGCAATGTTCATAACATACGCGTGAGAGTACCACAATATGATGTACTTACTATCATTAGATCCGTTGCAATAGCAATGTTCATAACATACGCGTGAGAGTACCACAATATGATGTACCTACTATCATTAGATCCGTTGCAATAGCAATGTTCATAACATACGCGTGATAGTACCACAATATGATGTACCTACTATCATTAGATCCGTTGCAATAGCAATGTTCATACCTAACATACGCGTGAGAGTACCACAATATGATGTACCTACTATCATTAGATCCGTTGCAATAGCAATATTCATAACATACGCGTGAGAGTACCACAATATGATGTACCTACTATCATTAGATCCGTTGCAATTAACATTATAATTTAACAAAAATAAAATAAAAACATCCGAATATTAGAATATCCAAAATAGATGCAATAAAACCATTAATGAGAGCTATAATAGCTTTTTGTGGAGAGGGCATTGTTCGTGCACATTAACACATGCCAAAATTTTGGGACAGAAAAAATGTTTTATTGGGAATTTTGGACAGTATAATTGATGTTAAATTTAATAGAATACCTAAGCATCGTTACTTCTCTGTACATAGAGATGCGTAAACCTCATATATAAATGTACCTACATACTTCTAAATTGAACGAACACCAAAACCACTTGTTAAATCTTTTGTATCTCAAAGTTTACAAACAGATCATTGACCTAAATATCTGCAAAAAATATAAACGCGGAGACAGCGTGGTACTCAGAAATAGGGTCACACCCGCGAAAAATGTCGCCTACAAGTTGGCGACGCGCCAGCAGCACTAGCGACATTTGAAAATGTCGACCCTCGGGGCGGTGACTGTGCCGGAGCTATAAACTTACACTCTGGAACTATATCACAATAATAACTTGTAAACATTATTTCACAAATAATTTTACAATTAAAGTTTTTACGTTGACAAAGTCCTAGTGTTACAATTTTGTTTTTAGTTGGAGAGTTGATGTAAAATTAGATACGGGGAGTATTTTTTTGAGTTCTATTTTGATTATAATGCACGTGGCGATTGGTCGCGGTTGACGACAGGGTTATTAAAAATATCTACAAGGTCAGAATGACTATGTTACACATATATTTCTTTAAACTTTTTCGGGAAATACAGATTGTTGAGTTTATTATTATATTTAGCCTAAATCGTCCCACTGCAAGGCAAACGCCTCCCTCCCGCTCTTCCACATTTCACGGTATTGCGTGACACTAGTCTAATCTTTCATGAATGAGTGAAGGTCATCCCGCCGTCTCCGTCGAGGCCTTCCACGCCGCCGTCGTTCGGGGTCCGTTGAGTTGTTATATTGGCCCAAAGCTCATTGGACATGCGGCTCAAATGTCCCGCCCAGTCAGTTGGTAGTATTAATGGTAGTTTAATTAAATGGAATATGCATTGTCCACAGCGGTCAAAGCTATTTAACATCTACATCATGGTATGATGATGAAGAACTGGAAACAGTCTTAGCAATAAAGCGTTAATTATTGTCCAAAAAATATACTTTTGATAAAAGCTTGTAACTCTCGATAAATATGAACCCTTATTACGAAATTTTATGATAAAAAAATACTGATACGCCACATTAGTTTCTATGTATCATACTTACAAAACTTCATTGTGTTTCATCATTATCATCATCCCCTATCGAACGCCACAACGAGCGAAAATTGAGTATTTGAAATAGGATCAAACTACATTAGTGTGGAGTGGGACGACCTCACGGCTGTAGTAACTATGCATTCTCTGTGTGCCGATTCATGTAGTAAACAATATCTGAACGTGATGCGTGTAAGCTCTTTAATATTCATTTTTAGGCTTCCTACCTCAAAAGGAAAAAAACGAACCCTTATAGGATCACTTCGATGTCCATCTGTCTGTCTGTCAAGACCCTTTTTTCAGGCCATCATCATCATCATCATCAGCCTATATCTGTCCACTGCTGGACGTAGGCCTCTCCTAATACACGCCACTGAGCTCGGTCTTCAGCTCTCTTCATCCATTTTCTTCCAGCCGCTTTTCGCAGGTCGTCACTCCACCTGGGCACAGGGCGTCCTACACTAAATTTACTAAACGTGGTCTCCACTCGAGAACTAGTCTACCCCGACGGTTATCGGTTCATCGGGAAACGTGACCAGCCCACTGCCAATTTAGCTTGCTTATCCTTTGCGCTATGTCGGTTACCTTGGTTCTCCGTCGAATATCTTCATTACGAATCTTGTCCTTCAGAAAAACATCAAGTATAGCTCTCTCCATAGCTCGCTGAGCGACCTTAAATTTGTGGACTAGTCTGACCGTGAGTGTCCACGTTTCGGCTCCTTAGGTCATGACTGGTAGGACGCACTGATTGAAGACTTGCCGAATGCTGCCCAACCAGCTGAATTCTTAATTTGGCTTCTTTCTCAAAGTTGTTCTTACCTAATTGCAATGTTTGCCCAAAGTAAACCTATTTTTAGACAACTAGGAGGTGAACCATTGACTACAATCGGTTCCAGGTCAATAAGATCGTTAAACATGATCTTGGTCTAACCTATGTTCATTCCGAGACCGATGCGTCGACAAGCATCAACTAGGTTGGTCAGCATACCTTGCAAGTCTTGCAGCGACTCCGCCATTAGGACTTTGTCATCGGCAAATCGTTAGTGTGAGATGTTCTCGCCATTGATATTAATGCCCATTCCTTTCCAATCCAGCGTCTTAAACATCTTTTCCAGGGCATTAGTGAACAGTTTCGGGGATATAACATCCCCTGTCTCACTCCCCTGCGCATTTGGATATGATTAGAATGCTGGCTTTGTACTTGGACACTCGTAGTCGTGGCGTCATACAGAAACCTCAGCACTTCGATGTATCGCCAATCCACTTGACGACACTGCAAAGACTCCAGAACCACCCAGGTTTTAACAGAGTCAAAGGCCTTCTCATAGTCCACAAAAGCAAGAGACAGGGGCTGGTTATACTCTTCAGACTTCTATATAACCTGCCTCACTGTGTATGTGGTCATGGTGCACAACCCTCCGCGAAACCCGGCCTGTTCAGGAGGCTGGAATTCGTCAAGTGTTCTTGCGAGACGATTTGAGATGACCCTCTAAAACAACTGATAGACGTGGCTCATGAGTAAAATAGGTCGGTAGTTCATTAAAAGGGTTTTATCCCCTTTTTTAAAGAAGAGTAACCAAACTCCTGCTCCACGCCTCTGGAGTTCTCCCACTGTTAAGGACGGTGCTAAATAACCCCTGAAGCTTTGGGGGTGCCAAGTTGAAATTAGTATTAAATACTCAGGTCTGCAAGGTCCCTTGTAGCTGTAAAAAAACAAACTTCTAAGTCAACTTAATCAAAAGATATGGAAGTTTATGCTTATTTTGGCAATCAAACCTATACGGTACTTCCCGTTCACATAGAATCATGAATCTGTCTGTGAATTGTCTTATGGCACAAGTAAAGGACAAAATCCGAAATTCTTAAATCTTTTAATCTTTTTTGCAGTTGGTTAACTGACCGCGACCTATGTCTATATGCGGGCACAAGTTTTCCTAAGTTTGTACAGAACCCTCAAAGCGCGAGTCCACTCGCACTTGGCTGTTTTTTTTAGCTTGACATGAAGCTTAGTAAACAAAATTCTTTAACTGACTTTTCACCATCTTCTAAATGTCGCATCGATTTGAAGCTGCACAGTTATTCAAATCTGATGTGAATATCTATTTATTAGGTGACAATCTCTTCTGTACGCACTTTACACGAAGTAGCAGTAGATGATACGCAACATAGGACAGCCATGAATATAATCTGATTAAAAATATGCGTGAAGGGCGACATTGGCCCTGCCGCCCGCCCGCCCACCGTGACTCACAGCGGATGAATAAAAATACTAACAATTGAGAAATAGAGATCATAATGTAATGGTGATTATCTGTGGAGCCCCGAGGGGTTCAGAGGGGGGCAGGGTTTAACGGAACGAACGACTACGAATAGTTGAGAAATAGATATCATTAAAATTCTACAGAGCAAGCAGTTGTTTGTCAATATCTACCATTGACACAATAATTGTTTCAATTCAAGAATAAATAATTGCTTTAGGTATATGAGGGAGAGCCTATGCTCTTCATCCTAAGAGATTTAGCGATAAGACCGCCCCTTGAACATATATATGTTCAAACAACAAATCGACTTACCAAACATAATATGTTTAATATTAATATGTTATAATAACATATTAATATTTAACATATTATGTTTGGTAAGTCGATTTGTTTCTGTATATTAATGTTGTACAATAAAAAGGTTTACACAGGTGTACACTACTCAGTACTGTATATACACAGTGACTAAAACCAATTCATTTCCAAAATAGTTTCAAAATATTATATTTAATAGTGAATATTTTGTTTAATAGTTTAGCTTTTTACAAGACTACGGCGAAGCAAGGGAAGTGTAATGAGTTTAACAGACTATGTATGTACATTTGTTTCTGTATATTAATGTTGTACAATAAAAAGATTTACACAGGTGTACACTACTCAGTACTGTATATACACAGTGACTAAAACCAATTCATTTCCAAAATAGTTTCAAAATATTTTATTTAATAGTGAATATTTTGTTTAATAGTTTAGCTTTTTACAAGACTACGGCGAAGCAAGGGAAGTGTAATGAGTTTAACAGACTATGTATGTACATTTGTTTCTGTATATTAATGTTGTACAATAAAAAGTTTTACACAGGTGTACACTACTCAGTACTGTATATACACAGTGACTAAAACCAATTCATTTCCAAAATAGTTTCAAAATATTTTATTTAATAGTGAATATTTTGTTTAATAGTTTAGCTTTTTACAAGACTACGGCGAAGCAAGGGAAGTGTAATGAGTTTAACAGACTATGTATGTACATTTGTTTCTGTATATTCATGTTGTACAATAAAAAGATTTACACAGGTGTACACTACTCAGTACTGTATATACACAGTGACTAAAACCAATTCATTTCCAAAATAGTTTCAAAATATTTTATTTAATAGTGAATATTTTGTTTAATAGTTTAGCTTTTTACAAGACTACGGCGAAGCAAGGGAAGTGTAATGAGTTTAACAGACTATGTATGTACATTTGTTTCTGTATATTCATGTTGTACAATAAAAAGATTTACACAGGTGTACACTACTCAGTACTGTATATACACAGTGACTAAAACCAATTCATTTCCAAAATAGTTTCAAAATATTATATTTAATAGTGAATATTTTGTTTAATAGTTTAGCTTTTTACAAGACTACGGCTAAGCAAGGGAAGTGTAATGAGTTTAACAGACTATGTATGTACATTTGTTTCTGTATATTAATTTTGTACAATAAAAAGATTTACACAGGTGTACACTACTCAGTACTGTATATACACAGTGACTAAAACCAATTCATTTCCAAAATAGTTTCAAAATATTTTATTTAATAGTGAATATTTTGTTTAATAGTTTAGCTTTTTACAAGACTACGGCGAAGCAAGGGAAGTGTAATGAGTTTAACAGACTATGTATGTATGTATGTATGTATGTGGATGTTCCACCATAGCGTCCGATTTTGACAAGCGAGGTATCAATCGATTCGTGTTCATTGATTGTCCAAGGCCTTATTTTTAACCGATAACCACGAAGTAAAGGAAGAGTTATTCAAGTTCAAACTAGAAACTTGGTGCGATTTTGACAAGCGTGGTATCATCAATCGATTCATCTTCATCGCAAGAGTATCCAAGGCTATTTTTTTACCCGGGTACGAACCTTACATAATTATAAACTCCGTAATACCAACAATCTAATATAAATAACATAGATATTAAAGTTTATGTGAATATATGTTTGTATGTTGCTACTCAGCGCTGAATCGGCTGAATTTGATGCAATTTGGTATAAATAAAGTAAAGAAACTTTAGGTCCTGGAATAACACATAGGATATTTTTCATCATCATCATTGTCCACACGGGTAAAACCGCGGAACAAACTAGTAACTAGAAAGGAAAAATAACTTACAGCGCGCCTACAAAATCGGAGATGGTTGCGGTCCGGCATGCCTTTCACATTATGTCCAACACAAACACTTCACAAAAGTTACTCCAATCGCCAAAATAACCTCAAACCCGCACGAGTGTCGACCCAGTGCGGATCCTTGGTCCAAACAAACAGCAATGAGGAGCTGTCTCCTCGCCGGTTAATGGTGCGCTTTCGCAGAACGATGGCGCCGCGCCAACACTGGGCGGGCGGCGCCCGCGCCGTAAGCGTGTTTACTTTTAGTACTCTTTATGAACTTTATGCCCCCAATTCTGAATGAGAGTGCGTAAAAGCTAATGTTTATATTTTTTGCTAGCGACTAGCACTTGTACTATTATTTATTCTGTGTGACTAGCCCCGGCTTCGCACGGGTAGCTAAGGGTTTCTTTTTATTTGTACACGATTATACCCGTGTTTTGATTGATAACGGTTATTGTGACTTATCTATAATAAGTTAGACATATAGCCTCGCGGGTTTTTTTTGTAGGCAATGATGCTATAAACATACTCGTACTATAAACATGTGATACATTATTTTACGTACCTATCATCAATGGTTTTCGCAGCGCACGCCAAATAATGATTTTTATAGGCAATCTTTTTATACCTTGAGTTAAATTATTGCAATTTTCGTAGAGACCACAAATTTATTGAAAAATAAGTATTTAAGCATGTTACTCGCTGAGAATTCAGCTTTCTATAGGTGAAACATTTTCTTATTCTGTTAAGTATTTTTTGAGTTTTCCATCATAAACAAACACACAAAATAAAAAACTTTTCTCTTTATAACATTAGTTTAAAAAAGCTGTAATTTAACTCACTGTGTTAGCTGTTGTATGTTTGTATTGGACAAATCTTGCAAGTCAATTTTGAACCACTTAAAGAGTCCAATGATGCTGATGTATATACGGGGTATGCTGAAAACCAGCCCTGGGTAGACTCTTAGTCTGCGCAGTACAGTGCTGAGTATACCCCAATTGTCAAACAAGCTCATTATTGTAAAAAAAAACATCAGATGTGCAGCTAACATGACGCGCGGCACGGTAACTTTAATAATAGGTCGTGGAATATCTATTTTTTTTTTATTTTGTTGATTGTTTTTGTTTGTTTGTTTGCAATAAATACATTTTATTATTATTATTATTATTATTATTATTATTATAGTTTGCACGCACCGCACGTGTAGTTCTGATGGCAATATTATGGTACCTTTGAGCTAGTCTGATTATGGAGCCGGAAGGTAGTCACAGGAACTCTACAATCAAATGATGGAACCCTTAAGAGTTTAGGCTCATTTGATTTGTCTCGGTGAGTTCTCTGGTCTTTAGTGGCACTGGTGATGTCTTCGCTGAGCTTGCATTAAATAGTATTTTTAATTAAACTTGCTAAGAACACTGCATTCTTTTGAGATAGAACGACGTGATATAATTTTTGTAGATCATTTACGTTCAAGATTTATTTGTGAAACGATCAAGGTTGTCGACTTGTTTGAAAAGTTCGGTAAACCCTCGATCGATATTCACGCAAGTTACGTATGACAGGTTTTCCATATGCCAATAATGTCTCACTGTATTTAAATGTAGGTCAAGTGAAGATGAAAATTGAGATGGGGCGGAATACTATTGTCTCAAGGTGAACTTCTCAACGTCATATTGCGTAGATCCGTTTCCGGAATAAAAACGAGTATTTTAACATAGTATTTTTAGTAAATAAATAAATAAAGTAGCAAACATCTAAAATTATTATTGTCAAGAACTTTCTATCGTTAATTAATAGCATCAGCGACATATACTAACCAGACATCAGTTCAAAAACTAAAACCCGTCGGGTAAAAAATAGCCTATGAGACTCTTGCGATAAAGATCGATCGAACCAAGTTTTTAGTTTGCTATACTTCGCCGTAGTCGGGTAAGAAAGTAGCTTAAGGACTAATCGATTGACACCTCGCTTCAAAATAAGACCATGTTTTTAATTTGAACACATACATCAGCCTGCCTTAGCATCGCCGTAGTCGGGTAAAAATATAGCCTATGACTTTTTATACCTGAAGCACAGAATACCTAATAATACTACGTATAGAATGGACACACAAATGTATTTTATTTTATTCACTGCACGCTCTCTCTCTCTTTCTTGCATTTTCACGTGAAGATACTCCATGCGCGGTACTCGCTTGTAGCCTTCTTTTCAAAACCACTCTGAGACCCCTGCCCGGCTGAATTGACGCATGCGGTGCGGGGGCCTCTCGGCCGTTTACTCGTCGATACTCTACTGTCCGTAAGAACTATATATGTACTGCTTATTTATTCTGTGGTACTGTGTCCGGGGTGTGCCTGAAGATGAATTGACACCTTGCTTCTCAAAATAGGACCAATGGGGGTGACGCTATGGTGGAACATCCACATACCCACATACATACATAGACCGTTAAACTCATTACCCTTTCCTTGCTTCGCCATAGTCGGGTAAAAACATCTGTAAAGTTAATTTTCAAATCCATTATCTAACATTATAACGGCTCCAATCCATTATACACACCAGTTCTAAAGAGATCAATAAATTCACACCGTCTCTTCATTATTACCAGCCATCGACAGATATAATATATACAGTATAAAGGATCCCAGAAGAGCCTCTCACCATAAAGCGTAAGATACCTGTTAACTGGCCCATACTGCAGTACTCGTGTTAGTTTAGTGCGCCGTATAATGTTTACGACGATATTGGCTCGGACATATTTACATTAGTCACTGTGCATATGTAGCAAGCTTATATGGGGAATCGCAACAAAGTAAGCGTTTTGTTCGTGCAAAGTTTTACATCATATTTACATAACATCATCATCAGAAAATAAAAATTATATGTAATAATTTTCTAAAGGAAATATTAGTATCACGGACGGGACTCGATCCTGCACCGTACCTCTGTACGGACGTACCTCTGCGCGGCACATGCCTTTAACCAATTTGGCTACCGCGACCACTACACCGCCATCCAAAATTGTTCCCTTATACCCTTACTTATAAAAAGTTATGCAATGATTAAGTAATGATTAGAAATAATGCGCAGTACAATATTGTACTACGCGGAATTCTTAATCATTGCATAACCATTGCATAACTTTTTATAAGTAAGGGGGTTAGTCTCTAAATCCGTCTTACAGGGACGGTAACGCCATCTGTTGGTAGTTTGCTGAACTAACCACCCGAATACGGCTAATATTTACTACTAGCTTTGGCCTGCAACTTCCATGTTATTAAATACCATTGCAAAAGTAGGTATAGCACTAATGTTCTTGATGTTTTTGACAACTTCTTATTTCGTTTCCATGGCAACCGTTCCTTACAGCAAGTAATCATCCAGGGTATAAGCTATCTCCATTCCAAATTTCATCAATATCCGTCCAGCTGTTATCGCGTTAAAACTCCCCAAACACAAACAACCTTTTTTTTATATATTGGTGTGGATTAACTTCGTGCCGTAATGATAACGCCTCACAAATGTAATGTATAAGGCGGGTCAGTCCCGAAATCAGCAAAAAGACCAATAGTAAAACGTCGAGAACGACGTAATGAAACAACTTAATGCGAACCAAAAAATACTGTGGATAGAAAGTATGTACTTTAAAAAATAACCGAACAGAATTTTCAGAAATGCCTTGATACCCTAGGAAAAAATCACGAGCTACCGCATGCAAATAACTTGTTGCATCGCTGTTCTCGTTATTTTCAGCGAAAGCATTTTTTTTTAACTATGTTTCTACCCTATTAAACTAAATATTGAGACATCGATAGAAAAGCACAAAATGTATCTAAAATCGACTCCCGAGCTGCATCACCTCTCCCGCTCACACTGCACCTGGACGAGCAGGACAAACATTCGAAAGCGTACCCCGCCTTAATGTTTCGAATTGATTAAAGGCATATCGCAGAGGCACGGATGGTGCGGGTTCGAGTCCCGCCCGTGTTCCAAATATGTCCTTTACAAGATTGTTAGATATATTCTCGCTAAGCAGGCAGATTATGTCACTTGACAGTTCCATGGGTTTATAAGGCTCGTGTGTTTCTGCACGGAGAACGCGGCTTCGATTTCTGTAGGGAGATCATCATCAGCCTGAACATGTCCACGGCTGAACACAGGCCTCCCCATAGACCCCGCGACTCTCACCAGGCCGTCGGTCCACCTCGACAGGGGCGGTGCTAGTCCTACGCTCCTTCTTGTCCGTCCGTGCTCGGCACTCGACAATACGAATATTTATTCCGCAACGGCTCTACTAATTATGTGGCATGTTAATTGCTACTTTAATAATGTCTTGGCTAAAGCTGAAAGTTATGTCGGTAACTTTAGTTCTTTTGCGGATACCCACATTCCGAATTTTATCTCGTTAAAAGATCCCAAGCAGAGCCCTCTCCATAGATCGCTGAGAGACTACGCTTATGAAGTGTGACAATAGTTAGTGACCGTGTTTCAGCTACCAACATACTATAAGGTATAGGGTGATCAAAAGTAATGGAATTATTTGGTGTCGTATCACGCTTGCAGTCTATGATTCCATGGTATAGATGGAATGCCCCTTCAATGTGTTTACGTTCACATGCAAAATAGGTGTATAGGCGCAATACACACAAATTGGTCACCATCATTGGTCGTTCAGTCACAGAATAACTAATAATGCTAACGCACCCGAACGGCCGGATCTGTTGGTCAACTAACTAGTGCATTAATGACGCGAACGCACGACAGAGAGGATGTGTCGTTCCATGCAAAGCGCGCGCTCCCTACTATACAATGCCAGTAACTAGACTGATTGCACGATTAGTTGACCTCAAGTACGCGAACGGGTCCAAGTTTACAGTAAAGTCACAATCAAGATTAGTGGACGGGCCTTCATTTTAAGATTAGATGATTTTATCTATAGCGTTGTTGTTTCGTTTCTAAGTGTAAAGATACAGGGAATCTTAGCTGTAAGATGCTGTAGGTCAAGACTTTATCTAAGTACACAAATATGAAGCCATATACATACATACCTTTAACTGTTCTTGCAAATGGTTGACCACGTCTTGCCTGACTTCTTCTCTCACTTCATCCAGTCTTTTTTCGAGTTGAGCCTCCTTCTTCTACGGTCGTCATGTTGTGACGTTAGAGTCGCCATGTTGTGACGTCAGTGTCGCCATGTCGTGACGTCAGCAGCACCATGTTTAGTCACACACGAGCGTGTTAGTCGCATTCCATGCATGCAGGAGAAAGAGGTATGTATTAGATAGGTATGTACAGGTGTTGTTGAAAAGTGGGTCTTATTGTTTGGCTTTGAAAGTAATCGTAAAAGAGCTGCAAAAATAAAAAACAAACGGATGGCAGATTGTTTAAAAAGTTCTTATACCATTCTTGTACAAGTAAAACATTTGATGAACTTCTCGTAGTATTGAGGCCTGACCCTCTTTCCCAAAAGGACAAGAGAAGAAACCATGCCTATGGAAAGTATATATAACCTCAAGCAACCGTAAGCTTTTTGTTGATGTATATATTGTATGAAGCTTTATAATGTTTTATTAAACTCTGTCCCCTGCATGCAATATTATTAAATTATTATACACACTACACACTATTAAAACTATTAATAACAGATACGTAACTAAAAGTTTTCGTTTAGGACTTGGTGGATACGTCGCCGCCCGATGCTTAAATTATATATTTAGTGGAACGGCTGGGCGGTTAATTAAACGCCGGCATTTAATAAAACGGCTGAAGGACGCTGAGCCAAATCGTTGAACGTTGAACGTAACAAAACCTAACCTAGCGTCGTTTTATATTCATCTTAATACCAAACTTAAACAATATATTATGTTGTTTTAATAAGTCTACTTGTTTGAACTCAGCCCGTGCGTTTATTATGTAATTATTTGCTTGTATAACACATTTAAGCTATTGTTATGTACTGGATGTATGTCACATCTGCAAGCAGTTAATATCACAACATCAAAGGCAAAACGGATATCATCCAATACGATCGAGCCGCCGCCGCGTGCTTTCTTCTTTCTACGATGATATTTTATGTCACAGCCCGTTTGTTTTTACCAGACTGCGCGACGCATAGGCCGGTTAATGTGTTTATCAGCCTTTGTATGTATGTATGTCTGTTCCTTTGTGGCACTACATGGACCAAACGCGTGGACCGATATTGGTGAATTTTACGTCAATCGATTTGTCTTAATCTAGCGAGTGTCACTAAAGACATGACAATAATTAAAATTCAATATGGCGATAACCAGACGCCATATTGTGAAAAAAAAGTCGACATACTATATTAAGTGGGGTATCATTGATTAGGTATTTGAAAATCATCTTTAGGTTTCTCTTATTATTTATCATTTCGAATGATTATTTAGGATGTATAACGATTTAAAGTTGGTGAGCTACTATTCTCACTCGGGTTTTTTCTATGTGCATATTTTTTCTTGATTGAACGTAATTTCATCATCAATAGGCACTGTTCATTTTTAAGTTCGTGAATGCATTTTCATAATAGACACAGTAATCGCCTTTTGGACGAAATCCCTTATTGTGGAGACTTTCGTTAAAATCGTTTTTTTTTCGAACTCATTTAACCCAAGAGAAATATATACATAAGTAAAACATGGTTTCCTTTAAGGTGCATTAAATACCAACAAATCTGTACAATTTAGGATGAAAAGAGACTAACCTTTTCTAGCTCCAAGTCAATGTCTTGTGGGTAAAGCATATTTGACTCGGAGTTTTGTATGAGTGTTTTCAACTGCGTTATCTGAGGAAAATGTTTAAAACAATAAAAACCAATTAGAAAAAAACTCAGGATTTACAAATTGTCTTGCCTTTATCCATTGTATTTGATGGACAGTGGACAGTGCCAATGCAAGGTGGAGCTCTCTTAGAAGACATGAATTCACCGAAAATCACACTTAATATTATAGTATATGCGAAAGTTTGTGAGTGAGTGTGTATGTTTGTACTTTCTTCACGCTGTAACGGCTGAACAGATTTTGATGAAATTTAGTATTGTAGATACTTTAAGTCCATTTACTTTTCGTCATCATCAACGCGAGTGAAACCGCGGGGTGAAGCTAGTACAATATAAAACCTACAAGTGCTTCAAACGAGAATGGAGGAATCATTGGTGGTGCATTTCACTAACCTATTCCCCGGTCATTATGGTCATTATATTAGTGGAAAACGAACTTAAATAATACTAATTTCACACAAGAGCAGGACAGTGAGACATAACAGTGGACAGAACAGTGGGCGTTTAAATGTCGGATAGTACAGCCACGGAGCGTCAACGAAACGCCACAAACATAATCTCAACAAGAAATAACAATGACCTACGTCTCTGTCCTACCATTTTTAACTGCGCACTCACTCGAATTCGTTTCCGAAGCAGTAGAAAGAGTAAGCTCACTGCCCTGAATACATACAGCAGTCGGCAATTAACTATTCTGCCCTAGAGGCCAGAATTACTGTTCGTCAACAAAAGCGCCTTCAAAATGTAGCAGTACTGTTGTGTGACCTGTTCTGCCTCACTGCACTGCCCTCGCGTGCACAGACTGAGACTAGGTTATAAACAAATGTTGAAATTATAGCTTATTTTAACTTGAACTTATTTTTTGTATGGATATGGAACCGGATCTGAAACCATCCTCTTATCAGTAAAGATTTAGGGCCGATTTTTTTAGGGCCATTATTTTGAAAAATGTGCTGTTTTTTTCAGTGCATTACTAATCTGAATGGTGTGGCGACGGCCTTTATTAAATCAATGTACTATGTACAATGTATTAATATAATGTACTAGTAGCGTACCGGTACACTAGTGCGACTTAGAATCCGACGATACAGGGTCCGGTCCACGGCTACGCATCGGCTTTCTAAGTTATGTGGTCTTTTCTCTAGTAAAAAAGTACTCTATGAGCTATTCCAGGACCTAGACCACCACACCAGGGCCACACCATCGGTTTCCGTCAGGTGAGGTCGTGGTCAAACGACTGCATAGCCCGAAATAAAAAAATGATCAAAATTTCTTCAGCCGTCAACAATATTTTTATCGATTGCTTGGCTTCTACTATTCGGATTGAGATACCAAGTACACCAGTTTTTAAGTTAAACCTTAAGCTACCCAACGGTGAATCGCAATCGGTCCCGTAGTTTTTACGTGATGCACGAACAAACATACAGACAAACATACTAACTAACAAAGAAACCGACGAAAACCCGATTATTAAAAAATTTTTATTCTTGTTCAGTAACTTATTTTAAGGCCATTTCTTTTAAATTATCTTCATTGTACAGACTTTTTCGTCCTTATTGCTTTATTATAAGTATAGATAGCAGTCGTTAAGCCATTTCAGAGGCCCTCGAGCGGCCTAACAAACTGACACCAGAAACCAGCACTACCTCACACGACAAACAAATGTACCTGTTCTTCAAACGTGGCCACGGACTCCCTCTGCCTGGCTTGCAACTCGTCGACATACGCGACGTGTTCAGCTTTCATCTCTTCTAACTGCTGCTCGTACTTCCTTGCTATCTGCTTCACCGCTTGCTCCAGCGGTGTGGACTGCAATGTACAAAACGAGAGTAAGTTTTAAAGGAGCTAGTTGATTTTTAGTGAGGATTTACGAGGACATCGCTCAAAAAACCGCCCAAGTGCAAGTCGGATGAAAGCACCGAGGCTTCCGTACAAAAAAATATTATAATGATGTATCTACAAATTTAAACGTCACCAATACCGCAAAATTTGAAGACAAAAGTCTTCAATCAGTGCGTCCTACCTGTTATGCCCTACGCAGCTGAGACGTGGACACACACGGTACGACTAGTCCACCAATTTAAGGTGGCTCAGCGGGCTATGGAAAGAGCTATGCTCGGAGTTTCTCTGAAGGAACGTATCCAAAACGATGTAATATGACAGAGAACCAAGGTTATCGACATAGCCCTTAGGATTAGCAAGCTTAAGTGGCAGTGGGCTGGTCATATTTGTAGAAGGACTGATAACCGTTGGGATAGACGTGTTCTTGAGTGGAGACCGCGACTCGGCAAACGTAATTTAGGTGGAGCTAGGTGGAGCGCGTCCTACATACGCAAAATGGCTGGCAGCAGTTGGAAAACAAGAGCCGAAGATCGGGCTCAGCGGCGTGCTTTGGGAGACGCCTATGTCCAGCAGTGGACAGACACGGGCTCATGCGGTTGAACTACAAATTTACGGTTTATGTGATTTTCCCTTTAATTGTGCTATAAGACATTGCTTCTTGCCATATTACATGATTCTAGGTTAACGGGAAGTACAATAGAGTTTGTTTTTTTTCACTGCTCAAAGGGATTGCCTAGACCTAAATATTTGATATTAATTTCAACTTGATACCTCCACGCGTTCCTGAGAAAAGGGGTCTTTTCAGACAGACAGACGGAAAAGGAAGTGATCCTGTAAGGGTTCCTTTTTTCCTTTTGAGTTACGGTACCCTAAAAACGGTGAAGGGATATTGTGAAGAAGCCGGTGCGGCATATCTAAAAGATCAAGGAAAGGACTAGTAACATCCGACAACCTGCATTGGGCCAGCCAGCGTGGTGCATTATAGTTATAGCCCATTCTCTCACACGAAGACTGTTACCACACCAAATGTTAAAGAGATATTGTGAGGAAGCCGGCGTATCTCAAAAATCAAGGAAATGACTAGTAACATCCGACAACGTGCATTGGGCCAGAGAGCGTGGTGCATTATGGTTATAGCCCATTCTCTCACACGAAGACTGTTACCATACCAAATGGTAAAGAGATATTGTGAGGAAGCCGGCATATCTCAAACATCAAGGAAAGGACTAGTAACATCCGACAACGTGCATTGGGCCAGAGAGCGTGGTGCATTATGGTTATAGCCCATTCTCTCACACGAAGACTGTTACCACACCAAACGGTAAAGAGATATTGTGAGGAAGCCGGCATATCTCAAACATCAAGGAAAGGACTAGTAACATCCGACAACGTGCATTGGGCCAGAGAGCGTGGTGCATTATGGTTATAGCCCATTCTCTCACACGAAGACTGTTACCATACCAAACGGTACAGAGATATTGTAAGGAAGCCGGCGTGTCTCAAACATCAAGGAAAGGACTAGTAACATCCGACAACGTGCATTGGGCCTGAGAGCGTGGTGCATTATGGTTATAGCCCATTCTCTCACACGAAGACTGTTACCATACCAAACGGTACAGAGATATTGTGAGGAAGCCGGCGTGTCTCAAACATCAAGGAAAGGACTAGTAACATCCGACAACGTGCATCGGGCCAGAGAGCGTGGTGCATTATGGTTATAACCCATTCTCTCACACAAAGACTCTTACCACACCAAACGGTAAAGAGATACTGTGAGGAAGCCGGTGTATCTCAAACATCAAGGAAAAGACTAGTGACATACGACAACCTGCAGTGGGCCAGCCAGTGTGCTGCATTATAGTTACGACAGCGACTCCATCGCGGACGCGCACCACACCTCTTCATAGTAGTTAGATAGACCCACCTCGAGCGATAGAGACGGCAGTTCAGCGCTCCTCGTTCTCCGCCGCGCGTGGTCTCCCGCCGCGTCCGGAGCGCCTTCCAGGGACGACAGCGACTCCATCGCGGACGCGCACCGCCCGCGCCACACCTCTTCAGAGTAGCTGGAACGGCAATACATTTTGTACTGTAATCTTTGTTTGAAATGACGAAAACAAGTGGGCAGTGCTCTACTAACTATGCTTTGCTAATGCCATCATCTGTCAGAAGACATCCTTTGTTGAATATAGACCTCCTTATTAGAACGCCACAGCAAGTGGTTGCTTTCTGTTCGCATCCAGCGACTTCCCGCACCACAGGTTAAATAACTAGCTTAAAAGCTAAAAAAAACACGCCTGCCCAGCAAAAAAATAACTGATGCTCATAAATTATATACTGTTGTAATGTGCCTTCAATTTGATACCCATATTGTAAATTAAGTAGAAAACATATATTTTTGCATTTGAAAATAGACCAGATATACAGACATTTTTCAAAAAATATATAGCCTATGTTACTCGGGGGGAAGTAAGGATTCTAATGATACCCCATGTGTCTAACACTGATCAGGTATTTAAGCTATGGTGGAATAAAGAAACTCATAAACATACAAACATACATGAATCGTAAAAACATTACATGCCTTTTTAGGGCAGTCGTGTAAAAATAGTACAAGCCGCGATCCTCAGCAGATCATCGGTCCTTGATGCCATCTTTGTTGATGCATTGTAAACTAACTTTGTTTATGCATTGTCTACTAACTTTGTTGATGCATTGTCTACTAACTTTTTTGATGCATTGTCTACTAACTTTGTTGATGCATTGTCTACTAACTTTGTTTACGCATTGTCTATTAACTTTGTTTATGCACTGTCTGCTAACTTTGTTGATGCATTGTCTATAACTTTGTTTTGTGAATTGCCTACTAACTTTGTTGTTGCGTTGTCTACTAACTTCGTTTATGCAGTTTTCTTTGTTTATGCATTGCCTACTAACTTTGCTTACGCCATATGATTGACTACTAACTTTGTTGATGCATATGATTGACTACTTACTTTGTTTATGCATTGTCTACTAACTTTGTTGATGCATTGCCTACTAACTTTGTTTACGCATATGATTGACTACTAACTTTGTTGATGCATATGATTGACTACTTACTTTGTTTATGCATTGTCTACTAACTTTTTTGATGCATTGCCTACTAACTTTGTTGATGCAAATGATTGACTACTTTGTTTATGCATTGTCTAGTAACTTTGGTTATGCATTGTCTAGTAACTTTGGTTATGCGTTGTCTACAAACCCTCAAATTTATTAAACAGATTGTTATATTTCTAGCTTATCCGATGTTCTTAATTATATCCGGAAGATCATCGACTCAGAATATGTATCAGATAAGTCGGTCGCGATGTTCGCGACGGGTACTTGGCATAATAACATGAGATTTGTTGTTTAAATACATAGATTAATACTTACATCTTCCTTGGTCTTGTTAGCAAGAAAAAAGAAATAGATTTTAGTTCGAAACAGATAGTTTAGTATAAGATTATTTAACATTGCGAATGTTTGTTACCTTCTCTCCATATCCGAGCATTTCTTCTCAAAATACGTCCTAAGATTTTCCATTTCTTTCTCATGTTTGACACTCAGCTCATGTCTGAGATCATCTATATCCGCATTTCCCGCTTTTACTGCAGCCAGCAGTTCCCTCAGCCGCCTCGTTTCTATATTGTACGCTTGCTTGTCGTGTGTCAACTGGGTTTCCAGCTCTTTTATATCAGTATCGAACTCAATCCTCATCTTTCCTATTTCATCGCACAAAACTTGAATCAAACTCTCACGCAGTTTATTCCTCAAATTCTCCTCTATGTACTCGTCAAACTTATTTATAATTGACCCTATTTTAGTTTCGAACCCCGTTTGGAAGTCTTCGGAGCCGTCGGAAGACTTGAGATCGGATCTCGAGTAGTTAACGGTGATTTCCTCTCGATCGTTGTCTTTTTCTCCATTCGAGCTCGGCACGGAAGAGCCTTCACTCATCAGAGCGGAGTAGAACTTGGTGCTATCATCTTTGATCATGCTCTGGTACTTGAACAGGTCCGATAGTTGGGCTTTGATCGTGTCGTGGTCGGAGGGGGTGCGTTCACCAATAGCTTGTTGCAAGGTACACACTTCGTTGGTAAGGTGCTGGTTCTCATGCGCGAGGTCGTCCCGTTCCCGGACGGATCGCTGTAAGGAGACGGTCAGTTCTTCGATTAGATCGTCACGTTGCGTGATAGCTGCCTCCAAGTGCACAAGCTGAAAGGACAGGAAGGCGTAAATACTAACACGTAAGCGTTGCCGAGCATGACATTCAACATGGAAATGATACTTTTGAAAGCATATAGAGACCATTCCAGAAAGCAACTGAAGTTTGAATGAAAACCAGGGTTGATTAATACTATTACCTACTGAAATTTCACTAGAGACAGTTTGCATCTCAGGTCTGTAACTCTAAAACCTCAAAGTCTCACAGTTAACAGTCACTATATCTATCCAGTTGAATTTAACAGCTATTATAGGCTATCTTATATTTTTCATCTTTGGCTTGGTCAGTAGCCACGCTCTGCGGCAGGGAACTGCACCCTCCTGTTTATCAATGGGGCAAAAAGGTCCTAACTTGTACCTTTGCATTGTAAGTAGTTTTGTATTGTTTATTGGTTTGGTGCACAAATTCGAATCTATATACTTTAAATTTGTAACAATGGTTTGACGATGCTATTATTTTTACAAATAAAATAGCTGTGCACAGCCAGCGTGATCATTTATCTGGGTTAAAAGTAGTGTTATACCAGGACCAAACATACCTAAAGAGTACAATAATCATCAACATTTCATCCAAATTATTTCAGCTGTCAATTGAGATGCAAAGTATACAAGATTTTTAGTCAAAACCTAAGCTATCCCACAGTGTAAGCTACATCTAAATCAGTCCAGTAGTTAGTAGGTGATGTGCTAACATACAAACAGACCCAGACAGACACCGTTGTAAAAAAAGGCATACTCATGATCAGCTTATTTAAGGCCCCTAGAACATTTTATTTTAATTATCTTCATGGTACAGACTTTTTGTAAGTTACTGCTATAGAGATAGATTAATTAACAATGTCCAGGTATAATCAACCCATAGAAGTTGTAACATTAATCTCTAAATCCTTACCATGCATTTTTAATTTTTCAAATGAACCATGCTTTTAGAAAGCCCACACCACAACAGAACTTTACTGTTCTGTGTTATATTTAGTAAGTCAAGGCTAGTTCGTACTACTAGTGGGCCATAAACAGATGTGGTGAAAGTATTTATACCATGAAGTTCATGTGTTTGAATAAAATCAGTCCATTTAGATTCCTCAATAATATTTGAATAATATGGAATAATAGCTGTGCCCTGTGGTTGCAAGTTTATTTCTACTATTTCTTTGTCAAATTTCATCAAGATTGGTTCAGGCATCTAGTAATGAAAACAACTAGACCAAGAGTTACTTTTGCGTTTATAATATTAGTGATAATTGATTTGTTAGGAAATAATTTGTCTTTTGCGTTTATAATATTAGTGATAATTGATTTGTTAGGAAATAATTTGTCTTTTAGTGCCTAATTAAATATATTTTTATGACAAAAGATGTAAATGTTTTATCAGAATAACATCTCTAAAGTTTATAGGACAATAATTATTTTACTGTACCCGCGGTTTCGCCCGCGTGTTCATTTCCCTAGGTTGAAAGGACTCATGTGCTATTCCAAGACCATAGAAAATACCAGTATACCAACAATTGATCAAAATTCGTTCAGCCTTCAATAAGATTTTTATCAAATGCTCGGCTTCTACTTATCGGATTGACATACCAAGTACCCCAGTTTTTAAGTCAAACCCTAAGCTATCCAAAAGTGAAAACCGCATCGCAAATGGTCCAGTAGTTTTTAAGTGATGCGCGTACAAACATACAGACAAACAAACAGACAGACACAAATTTTGAAAATGTTTAATTCTTGTTCAGTAGCTTATTTTAAGTCAATTAGACAAAAAAAACAATTATCTCCTTTGTACAGATTTTTTCGTTGCTTTATTAAAAGTACCAGCTGATGCAAGCGGCTTCGCACGCTTGATTATTTATCTTGAGTAGTACTCTATGAGCTGTTCCAGGACCTAAAATACCAATATACCAACATTTGATCAGAATTCCTTCAGCAGTCAAAATTCTTTTTATCGTTTGTTCGGCTCTTACTCATCGGATTCAGATACCAAGTACCCTAGTTTTTAAGTCAAACCCTAAGCTATTCAACAGTGAAAACCGCATCGCAATCGGTTCAGTAATTTTTACTTGATCCGCGAACAAACATACAGACAAACGGAGACACACGAATTTTAATAATGTTCTATTCTTGTCCAGTAGCTTATTTTAAGTACCCTAGACCATTTTTTCTTAATTATCTTCATTGTACAGACTTCTTCGGTCTTATTGCTTTATTATAAGTATAGACAGACCGCGGAAGGTCGAAACTCGGACCGCCAAATATTGTTAAATATACCTACATATTAATTTAAATAATATTTTCACATAACTAGCCCTATATTCATACTTTTGAAAGCCACGTAGAATCTAACTTCGTAAATATTCTAGTTACCTAGTACCTATTTTAAAGTACCTGACCTGTGTACCTATGACTGATGTGATTTGATTAGTTATGAGCCATATACACACACGCATTGATCAGACGGCGACGGACTCGTGGTCACACCGTTTTGTCATACTAGTGTGACCATGAGGAATTTTATTTACTCGTGGTCACACTGGTGTGACTACGAGTAATAACTATTACTCGTGGTCACACCACGACACAAGGCTAATATCGAGCTATTATAATATTCAAAATAGTCACAAATTACCAGGAGAGCAGAAACCCTTAGGAGGTCTGAGAATGGAGGGGAGGGGAAGGGAAGGGGGTTAGGTGGAGTGAGACCGTCCCTAACGGTGGGGGTTTAGGGAGAAAGCAAAAAAATATTTTTACCATTTTGCCCAGTACGACAGATTCCTTTTCATCTCCCTTTAGTATAGTGTGAAGTCGGATGACAGCTGTCAAACTTAAAACAGATATTACTCGGAAACTATTCATTGCTGACTCATAGTTTTTTAACAGAAGTGATAGGCCTTTTAAGTTTGACAGCTGTCATCCAAAATGAAGATATCAATGAGATCTATCACTTCTGTAAGGAAAATATTAGTCTGGGATCATTAATTTCAGAGTTATAGCCCTTTAAAGTTTGACAGCTGTCATCCAAAACGAAGATATCGATGAGATGTATAAGTTCTGTAAAGAAACTACTAGTCTAGGGTCATGAGTTTCAGAGTTATAGGCCTTTTAAGTTTGACTGCTGTCATCCAAAATGAAGATATCGATGAGATCTATCACTTCTGTAAGAAAACTATTAGTCTGGGATCATTAAGTTCAGAGTAATATCCCTTTTGAGTTTGACAGCTGTCATCCAAAACGAAGATATCGATGAGATCTATAACTTCTGTAGAGAAACTACTAGTCTATGGTCATGAGTTTCAGAGTTATAGGCCTTTTAAGTTTGACAGCTGTCATCCAAAATTAAGATATCAATGAGATCTATCACTTCTGTAAGGAAACTACTAGTCTGGGATCATTAATTTCAGAGTTATAGCCCTTTTAAATTAGACAGCTGTCATCCAAAACGAAGATATCGATAAGATCTATAACTTCTGTAAAGAAACTACTAGTATAGCATAATTAGTTTCAGAGTTATAGGGCTTTTAAGTTTGACAGCTGTCACAAATAGTTCCCCGCATGCCATCCACTCCTACTTTCACTTCCCCCACACCTCCTCCCTCACCTCACTTACCCACTTCCCTTTCCTAAGTTCCACTCCCCGTCCCCCACTCACTTTTCCGTAAACTGTCATTTGACACCTGTCACTTTGACACAAATTAATTAATTATTGCATATAATTATGTCGATAAATAATTGGTATTTTGGTTTCTTACACTGGTTTGACTACGAGCCTTATATTTTGTAGCTTACTCGTGGTCACACTGCTTGGTGTGACAACGAGTAAGTAAAAATAATTCCTCGTGGTCACACTAGTGTGACAAAACAGTGTGACCACGAGTCCATCGTCAATAAGACTTGAAAAGATGATGACAAAACTAACTTCAATAGAATAAAATAATTACAGTTTAACAGTTAGAAGTCTGTGCCGTTGATTTGTTTGATTTAAGAAAATTGGGCACCGACATCCTTAACTGTTTCCCAGATAAGATTATGTTATTCTTTTTGATGTCAGTTTTTACTTATTTTTTTAAGTTTATTGTATTTCCCTATTTTGATTGGCGTGAACAATACGTGCGATTACAGCAATAGCTAGTGACTTGCTGTTATCCTTCCTGAGTTCCTTTGTATCTCCGAAGGTCTTTATCAGATCTTCACCAAATTATATATATATATATATATATATATATATAATATAATATAATAATATATATATATATATATATATAATTGATGGTAAACTATTTGATGGCTGAACGAACATAGATACTTTTGGTCCCGGAATAAAATGTGTTGGCTACTTTTAAATGAAAAGGCCCACGCGGGCAAAGCCGTGGGCACAGCTAGTACTATAATAATAAAAGCGAAAGTAACTATGTCTGTCTGTCTGTATCCTTTTCACTACTAAATGGCTAAACTGATCACAAACCCTGGGGAAGGACATACAATACTTTTTGTAGTGATAACGTGTACAACAAGCAGACAAAGTTGCGCGCAAAATCTAGTCAAAAAATATATTGTTGATCAACCTCCATGCTGCGATCAATACACATTAATTCAATTTGCAAAAGTTCATAAACTTTGTGAACATCTCAAGTACATACTGAACCTATAAACAACATAAAGTTCTCACTAATGCAAAACAAATATTTATTTGAGAAAATTAGCTATGAATTACATTTAACAAAACTGGACTGAAATATAATATTTAGAAAGCTTTTTGTAAATTTGAGAGTGCACCCCATAAACCATTAGTATGTAGCATGCCAGTGGTGGTACAAGCAAGATTAGCGTGCAAAGCAGCAGAAGGACATAGAGCAGGCAAACACACAACACCACACTTGCAAACAGTACCTTGGCATGGTATTCCTCACAGATAGTCTTGTAGTCTGTGGTCATAGTACTAAAAGACATGGTCTCCTCGGGAGGCATGGATTTAGGTGGTAATGATGCATCTTCTAGGTTCTCCTTTGCTTTTATTTCTTCATCAACGGACAGTTCTTCTATTAATAAATCACTCTGCTCAATTTTGTCATCCAGACTTTCTTTAGTTGACTCTTCGCCACTGTTGTCAATTTTGTCACTTATCCTTTCCTTTAGAGAAACCTCAGGACTCGATTCAATCTTGTCACTTGCAGTTCCTTCTGGAGATACATCATCTGACTTTTCTGGTGTACCTTCCTTACAGCCTACGTTAAACACTTCCTCTACTTTGACATTATCATTGGCACCAACAAGAAACGGAGATAACAAATTAGGAAATACAGGAATTGGCTTCATACTTGGTTCGAGAATTGTGCTACCTTCTGGAGGAGGTCCGAAGATAATTTTGGCAGAGGGAAATGGAAATTTCAGAGCACCTTGACCTCTAATATCTAGCTTTATTATCTCTTCAGACCCTGAGCTTTCCTTATTGAGAGATTCATCATTACTGTCAGATTTTGCTGCAGATTCATGTGATTTTTCAGATTTCTGACCAGACTCATTCAGTGAATCCAGGTAGTCAGCACTTCTAGGAGATTCAATATGAGACTCATGTGGACTTTGTTTAGGCGTTACTGTTTCTGATTTGTTTTCTTGCGTTGTTTCTTTAGAAACATCTGATAATAATGCTAAGTTAACAGGGCTTTCTTCACTTAGGTGGACTTCTGTTCTGGCATTGACATCTAGAGGCCAAGATGTGCTCAGTTTGCTATAGTCGTGAGTGGGGGGGTTATCGCTAACTGGGGAGTGGGGAAAAGGAATGTTTAGAGGAGTATTTCTAGAAACTGTCTCCTGCTCCGCTTCAACTCTGAGATTGTCATTGTCACCATCCTCGGTATCAGTTGAATACTCTAATTTGGAGGGAATATGCTCCGATATAGACTCAGTCTGGCTCTCCTCGACATGCTGAATTAAGTCATACGTGTCCTCGTTCCCAGTCGCGGCGGCGACGGTACCTGCCCCTATTTCATCCGTTAGGACGTCTCCTACAGCGGGTATCTGTTGAGAATGCACGACATCCGGAAGAATATTCTAAAAATAAATAAAATACCATAAATAAATCCCGTGAAATATGTAGATATCGCGCTTTCGGTAGGAACGAACTTAAATACAAATTATGAGTGTAACCTTCATTTTTACACTATATTACCTCAAGTGGATCGCACGCCAGCCCTGCTGAGGCAGGTGAGGAGTTGCGGCTATGCATTTCAAAACTATTTTTAACACTGCGGCGAATAAAAATATCTTACAACCGAGTTTGATTACGGCCAAAAATATTTGTAATGTGTTCCACATACCTTTGTTTCTGCAGCTTGCGGGTTATAATTGTGGGGATCATCCATTATTTAATAAACACATAGTAAAATCAATCGAATAATTCATACAAAAGATACTAAGTTCGTTGTCAAGACGACGTTTCACAATTTCAAACAAAATACAAACGCAAACGCCGTAGAGTCCATACACACACAGGGTTGCCTTGCCAATGCCAGTTTATCAAACTCCCCAATAATCTATGTCAAATTCCAATGTGGGGAGAAAAATCTACTGATTCTCCACAAATTCCCCTCAAAATTATTTGAAGAAATGACAAAAGTTTCAACAATTTTAATACCTACCTAACATTTATTTTTTATCTTTCATATTGGACACTTTTTTGTATATTTTTGTTGCAACCGTTTTGCTCGGTGCATTTAATTTGACACTGCTGCCCAGTTTTTAATCCCTTCCCTAATCCCTTGTTCAACACAACGGACGAAAAGCTGACATACTACAAGTGTATTTAGTAAGTATATCATTCATAAAATTAAGGGCACCGTTATTGATAAAACTTTTTGAAGTGAAACTTATTATGCGACTTCCAACTATTTCCCTATTTCATAAAACTATAGTAGAATGACAAGTGTCAATTGACAAATGTCAGTCAAACTACCGAAATGCGTATCATAAAATCCCGACAATTCATTCAATGAATTGTCAAAATATTACTAAATGTGTTTCATAAAACAATAGTAGTGACCGGCAGTCAACCGACAATTGTCTAACAAATGTCAATAGAAAAACGTTTTATGAATCGGCGGTGGCTTAAAAATTGCCAAAATTTGTAGAATTGTCATGACAATCGTGACAGCCGAAGCTTTACCCATCACACTACTATGACTGGCATTGTGAAATGCAATATGACTGACAATCATCAGTCCTGTCGTGATTGTTTGATAAAAGAAACACAGGTTTGGCGTAATTGACTGACATTTGTAGTTTTATTATGATTTGTCGCTTTATGAAATAGGGCAAAGGTTGCGTTAAACGTTTAACGCTACCATGGAGGCCTTCCTATTTTCATTTCCACATTACGAATTTTCACTTCTTCATTTCACTTTCTAAATATGGATAATCTGTGGATCACATCACAAACCATGGACCCGGGGCCAGCGGCCCGATTACAGAACTTGGCTTCAATCAGATTGTCACTTTTTTCATAGCACAATCGACTCTATCTCAAAGCATTATTGAATTTGACGGCTTGAAACCGTCATGATCAACATTACGTAATCGCACTGCTCATCTTTTAATCTGTAAGTACCTAACAGCGATCAGCCAAACCAACGCAAATAAAATTATCTTTCGTTGTTTGTTGGGATATTATCGTCCCATTTCATAACAACTTCAATTTTCACTAATATTGTGTGTTTGATTTTCAGATCTTCTGTGATGTTCATTGATGCCCTCAAGATCATAGATTTTCTAGAAAGTGAACAGTGCAACACATTACTCACTGCACACCACTCCTCGAAGTTTCTTCACAGAACGCAATTGCACTCTATGTCAAGGTCTGGAATCATGTATGTTGCTAAAGGTCCTGAAGGAGAAGAATAAGTGCTATCTGAAGAAAGAAGACATGACTGTCACGACATATAGGAAAATTACGACTGCAAGCACTCTTAGATCGTCTGGCTAAAAGACTTATGGAATCATTTAATCGTAATTTTGATGCAGGTGCGTGACTTATGCTGCATAGCAAGTGGGATGGAGAATCTAGTCACTGTTTACTAGCAACAAACCACTTCAAGGTGAGAAGTATTTACGGCAAGCCTTACCTCTTAAACTCACTGAAAGTTCGAGTGGAAACACAGTATGGCAAAATGACCGGCTTTCGTCTTCTGCTTGCTGTCGTCCAATTTCTTTTACAAAAGATAAGACAGAAGACATTCAAGAAGCTTTTCGAAGAGAAACCTGCATACCATTAGACGTAGTCAAACAAGGCAGTGGTAACACCAATACCGCGAATGTCGCAAGACAGTATTTTGCAGATCTGGAAACAACTGCATCCGAAGAAGCATCTGAGGCAAGGAATAAAGACTTCCGCAAATACCAAGAAAGTCATACGAGAATAGCAATATTGCTACCAATGAAGATATTCTTCACAATCTTCCTCTATCATTGGATAATTTCCTTCCTAGCATACAACCGCAAATGAAACATTTTTCACATACATACATTCTGATATACACGGATCAGCTCGAAGCTGCTAGTGTATTATATAATAATAATTCTTAATTCAAAGAACTTTACGAGTTGTTAATAAAAGACCAGAATAAAATCGACTTCATTGATGTGTTTTCATTAACTGAAGTAGACTCTGATGTATTGAAAAAATAACACGTCTATAACTAGTTTTTACCCCCATTTAATTATAATATGACCTACACCACTGCCTGTACCATTTATCTAGACAGAGTTGTTTACTGAAATGCCATGTGTTGATTCCAGGAACACTGATAAAGTAGGAAGGTCGCCTGTGTCAGGCCAGTCACACTCCGCAACAAGTACAAATATTACACCTACACTTTGCGGCCGCAATATTGCGGTTAATTCAGTAGAGTGTCAAGCGTGCGCTCGATGAGTCGTGCGCCGTGCTTAAGATAAAGTACCTACTTACGTAAAGTTTTTGTCAAATTTTATTCTTCTCTTAATTATGAGTACCAGGAAGTAACCTAGAATGTATTGCATAGCATTCCGTCTGACAAGTCTCGTAAAATACCTACATACTGAGATTTTATTACGTCATTTCTTTTTCATTCATTATTATGCATGGAATTCAGAATTCCTTTTATTCATCAAAGTGCAATACCTATTATGTTATGATCAAATAATGAGGTACTAGGTCTATTCTGTTAAGAATGTCATTATAATAATAAGTAAAAAAATAATACATTATTACATAATTGTTTATTCTGTTACAATATCTAAGTCATATCATATCACAGAATAATTACTAGTACAAGTACCTAGTATAGTTAACTATCAAACGATGAACTATCGATATTATATTATATTACGATAAGATGTCAAAATCCCATTTTCATTTGCATTTTCCCCGCATAATTCCAATCCCCAACCAACTTAAGATTCCCCGCAGTTTGGGGAATTCCCCACAAATTGGCAACGCTGGCCATACATGCCATTTACGTTCCGTACCCATATTCCATTCCGATTAAACTGTGCACAACTGTGTTGTCAAAATGAGCGTAGTTAAACAGAATGCGACCATCGACGAAAAACGCATGTTGATGCCGGGTCCACACCAAGAGAACGAGAGCCAGCGAAGGCAAACGATTCGCCGAATAGTACCGCACCCTTGCTCGGTTTCGTCGTAGTGTCCACACTAAGTGAACGCGTGTGAACCCGGCCACAGAATAAATAATAGTACAAGTGACCAGTGGCCCAATTCCATAACTTGGCTACAATCGGATTATCACTTTTTTCATAGCAAATTCGACTCTATCGCAAGGCATTAGTGGTTGCGATACTGAGAATTCGATTGAAGCCAAGTTATGGAATCGGGCTGCCGGCGACAATCAGCGAACCACGGCGAATCAGCAGCCCGATTACAGAACTTGGCTTCAATCAGATTGTCACTTTTTTCATAGTAAAATCGACTCTATAGCAAAGCATTATTGAATTTGACGGCTTGAAACCGTCATGATCAACATTACGTAATCGCACTGCAGGATGCCCAAATTGAGATACAGCCGTTTAAAGGGGTTTTCACTGCTGTTTTATGTACAGTTCAGAATTGATTTAAATGTTATACTTATATCTAAGGACACTTCAGAGGCTACGAAATGGGCTATTTATAACTTGAAAATTGATGTTTTATTAATAAACTTTTGAGTTGAACACGTGGTCTTTTTCTGCTTATTGCAACAATTCATAATTTAGTTTTTTGCAGAACGCATCCATAGAAATGGTCTCCTTCAGCTTATTGAGGTTTGGACAACAACCGAGAGATATTAAATAAAATAAAATTAAAAATTCATTTATTTCGGGTATCTTGACCCATAAAAAACGCAACATATTAACAATAAAAATATACACAAAATTTAAAGTAATATGCAAAGCCAAATCAATGGTGTTATTCTACAAATTGTAATAACCATATAAAATAAGCCTAGTACGACTCAAGGGATTGTTATGCTCTCATGAGTTCTTTCCATAGAGCCCTGCCCCCTGTGTGATGCTACACGAGATCAAAACATGGACGAAATCTTATCAAGAAAAAAATTATAATACGCCAGAAATATTTATACAAAACTCGACCATTGCTGTGGTCGGCTTCTGCAAATAAAAAATGGGAACTATTCCATTATAAATAATATTTGGTGAAGCCAGACCAACTATGATAGTCGGATTCTGCTTACCACAATTTCCTCTTTTAGGGATATTTTGCTAGACCATCCCCTAAAATGGCATGTGGTCTTATTGGACAATTTAATATCCTCAGAATGTGCTTTGAAGAAACGTGTCTTTGGAATACGTAAAGTAAATAAAACCTTAAGTCATAGGCATTATAACTCATTTTCTCAAAAAACAGGGTTGGCCGCTTTCTGCTTAACTATGCTCAAATAATATTTGACTTAAATCGATTATCGTTAGAATAAAATATCGAATTACAGAACACAAACTACAACGTAGAAAGACTTATATACTCGCGTCTACGAACTACAAAGAAGATACGTGTTACCTACAGAACACCTACAGGTATACACAAACTAAGAAGAACAAACAAACAGACAACGTTTCACTTTTATATATTGGTATGGATTTTACGTGCAGAACAGGTTTTGCGAGGCTTATGATGGCTATAAGAAGAGGTTGGAGACTTTGAAGGCCATTGGTAAGTAACTCCCCAAAGAAGATGATACGGCACCGGCAGGTACATACCAACCAAAGTAAGATACCAACTACTGTAAGAAATGTCTGTTACTCTATGGTACATACTCGCGTCTACGAAACCTATGTATAATTTTTACGTTTTACGTTGTATTTACATTCTCTTTGCATAAATTAATAAAATGATCAAATGCTAATTTCAAAATTGTCTTTCAGTTATTTATATTCTATAAGTATAAAATAAAAAATATTATTATTCCCTTTGATATATTTTCTTTCTTACCCCGAAATGTGTAACGTTAAATATTATTTTACAGTCATTGATCCTATTAAAGAAAGGGTCGATGGTTACAGTATAATTTTGTAATAACCGACAGATAACTTGTAGATAACGGATTTTAATACATCCTACCATCATCCTACGGTTCAAACCGCTGTAGAAATGTGGTTCAACCACCGCATGCTAAAAATTACTTGGATCCCATTTGAATCCACAGAGTCACGAATGAAGAGGTCTTACGACGTGTGTGCACACGTCCTGAACTTGAATCCCGCGAACTTGTCCTGACCATCAAGAAAAGGAAAATAAGTTTTCTCATACATTGTTCAGGCTCGATCACTACTACCTTCTACAAAGTATTGTGATGGGAAAGATAGTGGGGAAACGCCAGGTCGGAAGAAGAAAGTTGTAGCAAGTGAAAAATGAAAATGTCCGATGGTGGACCAGAATCACCAGTGTAGAAAAGCTGTTTTGACTTGCGATAAACAGAGGGGGAGGATGCGGAGCTGACGGTCAACCTCAAGTAATGAAGAGGCACCGCAAAAAGAAGAAGATGTACTTATACAAAAGTGTCATGCTCCGCAGCAGCGCCACCATAATTTAGAGGGATCTATCAAAGCGGAAAGTAATGTACGTATTGTTGTGCTTAGAACAGAAAGCGAAATAATAATCATTTTTTTGTGGCGCTGCTGGGGAGTATAATTCGTACTTCGCAATATTATTAGAAACTATTTAATAATAAAAACTAGTGCACGTACGCTCCTTACAGTGTACGTGCTGAAAATATTATGATTTAGTAGTATTTAATGCATTTAATTACATTGTGAAAAATTCAGGTAAGCAAAATCTTTTCTGACAGAATTTGAGTAGCCATAGATATAGATCAAACTAGATACCTGTAGATACCTAATAGGTGCACTTTGAATTGCTTCTAAACAAAAGTCGTAAATATTGTCGACTCCGTTCAGTCGCTACACGTCGCAATATTGTCGCTTCGATACACGCCAATAACGTTTGCCGCGATCATTGGTGCGTTTTCATTAGAAATAAATGTGTAGTGTGAATACGTGTAGTTCACAGCTTCGACTGCAAGGGGGCTGGGGTGATGGGGTGCCAGATCAAAGTAGCGGGGAGAGGCAGGAGGCACCTACTGCATTTTGAAGGAATGTATCTGTACTAGCTGTGCCCGCGGCTTTGCCCGCGTGGTCATTTAATTTAAAAGTAGCCCACACGTGTTATTCCAGGACCAAAAGTACCTACAAAGTACCTACATTTCTTCAAAACTCGTTCAGCCATCAAATAGATTTCTATTGATTGCTCGGCATCTAATCATCGGATTAAGATACCAAGTACCCCAGTTTAAGTCAAATTCTATTCTATCCAACAGTGAAAACCGCATTGCAACCGGTCCAGTAGTTTTAAAGACAGAGAGACATGATTAAAAAAAAATTATATCCTTGTTCAGTAGCTTATTTTAATTACTCTAGACCATTTTTTTCAACCAAGTTGCATCGATACCGTCCAGTAGTTTCAGCATGATACGTGTTCTTATAAATAACTTTCACCCTTAATTTGTCGGGATGAAAAGTATCCAATGTCCTCGTAGTATGAACTGAAATTATACCAAGTTTCAGTTTAATTCATTCTGCACAGCAATTCCATAACTTGGCTACAATCGGATTATCACTTTTTTCATAGCAAATTCGACTCTATCGCAAGGCATTAGTGGCTGCGATACTGAGAATTCGATTGAAGCCAAGTTATGAAATCGGGCTGCTGTAGTTTTGTCATGATGCGGTCAAGATACAGCGCCACAGACTGCGATGAACTCGTGGTCACACCGTTTTGTCACGTGTGACCAACAGACAAAACAATGTGAAGAGGCTGAGGAATGTGTCAAAATCTAAGGTAGTTAGTTTATCTATGGTACAAAATAAGATCATGTTTTTCTAATATTTTATATTTCCAAGTATTAGCAGCATCGAAAGTCCAAAATCCAAAGCAAAGTGAAAATAATCAGAATAACAGCGCGCGTACTTTATGCTTTCGATAGGAACGTCAACACAAAACTGAATAATCTTCGTTAGGTACATAATCTGTGAACTCGATATAAATATCGGAGCTAAATAGAACGTTGCTTCACTATTGAAAATAAAAAAAGCGTCCATGAAATATGGTTTTCTTTTGTTTAAGTTATCATAACAATAATTATGGAATTTCATAGGCATGCTAATGTCAGGAATGGCTTCTTTGTTTGGCATTATAGTTTTATAATATTTAGTGATATTTACGTAAGATATATAATAATAATTTATTGTAAAGGCATCAACAACAAAAATTAGACGCTTCAGACCCACCGTACCCCTTCGTGTATCACTTAGTTCTTAAACAAGGCTCGAGACCCGTGAGATAGGAACCGTCTATGTAATATCTATGTAATAATAATGAATCATCTTTATTTTATCCTATTTGTAGAAATTAAAAAATTAAATAACAGAATAGCCTTATTCAAGGCTAGATTGTAATATCAATAGGGACCATCTTTATTATGTAGGTACAATAGGTAAAATTTTAAATTATTGTTTTCCATTTCCTATATAACATCGCGGCAAACGTTACTGGCGTGTGGCGGGAGGATTGAATGAAATCGATAATAATTTGGAAGCAATTCACGGTGCACCTATTAGGGGTATCTAGTTTGATCTATATCCATGGCTGCTCAAATTCTGTCAGAAAAGACTTTGCTTACCTGAATTTTTCCCATTGTAAGTAAATGCATTAAATACTACTAAATCATAAAATTTTCAGCACGTACACTGTGAGGAGAGTTCGTACACTAGTTTTCATTATTAAATAGTTTCTAATAATATTGCGAAGTACGAATTCTACGGCCCTTCTATTCTTATTCTAACAAACCAGCGCCACAAAAAAATGATTATTATTTCGTTTTCTCTTCTATGCACAACAATTATCGACTTACGTACATGATGTACGTTAAACGTACATTACTTTCCGCTATGATAGATCCCTCTAAATTATGGTGGCGCTGCTGCGGAGCATGACACATATAAAAAGTAAAAAAAAAACACAAATACACATTAGTTATTTTTTACCAGCCATACAACATTTGACCGAGCGAGCGCGAAGAGTATCCGTTTCAGCTTGGGCTTCCATATGTCGTATTCTACAGATTACACTATGGAGAGTGTGCACAAGAACTGCACAATCTGATTCCCCCATCACCTTACCATTACCGTACGACTAGACGATCGGCAATGCGCCATATTTTTTAGCTTGTTACCGAAATCTCCACTGCTTATCCTGGTGGGGATTTCGGGAAAACTTCTTTAGCTTTTTCCCGAAATCTCGTCAGTGTTTCCGGTAAAATATAAGCCTGGTGTGTTCAAGTCAAGAGTGAATAGGTATCTACTAGGCAAGCGTGCTACACCTTCGACCACATCATCGCTTTCCATCAGGTGAGATCATGGTCAAACGATTGCCTAGACAGTGATAAAAAAAATATGAACGGCTGTTCTCCTCTACAGGTCGCATTTCTCAACCATTTCTTGTGAAATTTTATGAGCAGGTTTGATAATTATTTATTTTTTGTCGATGCAGTATTTCAATTTTTTTCTATATGGGGAGATATGGGGGTTGAAAACGTAAAAATATACATATATCAGCCATTTCAAAAAATGATCAAAAATGTAAACAATAAAAATATGTGTACTTATTATTACATTATTTTAATCATGCCTATAAAACAGTACCGTGACATATCTACTGACTGACAGACAACGCCCAGCCTAAACTAAGTATTTGAAATTTGGAGGAATATTCCTTGAGTATCCTAGAGGTGAACTACGGAAGTAACTATCATCCGTAAAACAAGAATACATACTTCAAAAAAATATCCTTATCCTGCGAGGACCCTTGAATTTACCGGTATGAAAAGTATCCGATGTCCTACCTCGTCGTACGAGTATGAACTCAAATCATGCCAAGTTTCATTTGAATTCATTCAGTAGTTTCAGTAGTCCAAGTTACAGACAGACAACAGACAAAAATGAAAATTATACAGTTTTGGCTTCAATACGAATAACAGAACAGACTTTAAAAAAAAATTACTAAATATCTTCAATGTACAGATTTTGAAACGATATCCCGCAGGACCCTTTATTTATTGGGTATAAAAAGTATCCTGAATTTTCAATCATCATATAAACTATGACTGTAACAAGTTGAATCAAAATCCGAGCAGTAGTTTCAGAGTGATACGTGTTCGATTAAATAACTTTCAATCCGTATCCCTTTAATTTATCGGGATGAAAAGTATCCAATGTCTTAGCTCGTAGTATAACCTCAAATCAAGCCAAGTTTTATTTGAATTTATTCAGTAGTCTCCGCGTGATGCGCAGCCAGGATACAGAAAGACAGACAGAAAGACAAAAATAAAAATAATCAGTTTTGGTTTCAGTATTGAATACATAACAGCCCCCAAAAATAATACAAAATATTATCTTCAATGTACAGTGTGTTTTAATTTGGACCCTTATTCTGCCTGAACCTTTAATATTTTCGGAATGAAATATTTCCTCAATTTTTAACCATCATATAAACTATGACTGTGCCAAGTTGCATCAAAATCCGTCCAGTAGTTTCAGCAAGATAAGTATTAGTTGAAATAACTTTCAACCCCTATCCTGCGGGAATCCTTTAACTTTTTGAAATGAAAATTATGCTATGTCCTACCTCGAAGTATGAACTCTAATCATGCTAAATTTCATTTGAATTCATTCATTAGTTTCGGCATGATGCGCGTCCAAGATACAGACAGACAGACAAACAACAGAAAAAATAAAAAAATAAAACAGTCTTGGAAACTATTGATCGTTGACTATTAGGTAGTGTCTTTACAGATGTGATAGATCTCATCAATATCTTCGTTTTGGATGACAGCTGTCAAACTTAAAAGGGCTATAACTATAAAACTAGTGATCCTAGACTAGTAGTTTCTTTACAGAAGTGGTAGATCTCATCGATATCTTCGTTTTGGATGACAGCTGTCAAACTTAAAATGGCTATAACTCTGAAACTATTGATCCTAGACTAATAATTTATTTACAGAAGTGATAGATCTTATCGATATTTTCGTTTTAGAAGACAGCTGTCAAACTTAAAAGGGGTATAACGCTGAAACTAGTGATCCTAGACTAGCAGTTCTTTTTTTACAGAAGTGGTAGATCTCATTGATATCTTCGTTTTGGTACCAATTTATTGCATAAATTGTTTTATATCTTCGTTTTAGATGACAGCTGTCAAACTTAAAACAGCTATGACTTGGAAACTGTTGATCGTTGACTAGTAGGTAGTGTCTTTACAGAAGTGATAGATCTCATCAATATCTTCGTTTTGGATGACAGCTGCCAAACTTAAAAGGGCTATAACTATGAAACTAGTGATCCCAGACTAGTAGTTTCTTTAGAGAAGTGGTAGATCTCATCGATATCTTCG
Organism: Alsophila aescularia; assembly: GCA_946251855.1. NCBI lineage: Eukaryota > Metazoa > Arthropoda > Insecta > Lepidoptera > Geometridae > Alsophila > Alsophila aescularia. The sequence goes on along the minus strand of OX276380.1, from coordinate 60,013,400 downwards.
TTTTGGATGACAGCTGTCAAACTTAATATGGCTATAACTCTGAAACTATTGATCCTAGACTAATAATTTATTTACAGAAGTGATAGATCTTATCGATATCTACGTTTTAGATGACCGCTGTCAAACTTATAAGGGCTATAACTCTGAAACTATTGATCCTAGACTAGCAGTTCTTTTTACAGAAGTGGTAGATATCATTGATACCTTCGTTTTGGTACCAATATATTGCATAAATTGTTTTATTAACTGCTTAATTTCTCTTTTCATATATATATATATCGATTTCTGATCAGCTGTCATATGAAACGAAGATATCGATGAGATCTAAAACATCTGTAAACAAACTACTAGGCTAGGATTAATAATTTCCAAGCTATAGCTCATTAAAGTTAGAAAGCTGTTATCCAAACCGAAGATATTGATGAGATCTATCACTTCAGACAAGAAACTACTAATTGTAACTTTTAAACTTTCGCGATTCGAACACATAGTTATATATTTAAACAGGACTTAACACTTGTGTCGGTGAGACCTAATGGCTCGTTATCTCATTCTGTTTATAGGAAACCAACACACACTGACAGATACCTCAACGCCTTTTCACATCACCACCCGCGGCGTTTACAATCAGTAGCCAGATCACTTTTAGACAGAGCTCTGTGACCCTGAACTTTTGGATGCCGAAGTGTCGCATGCTCAGGAGGTACTCAAGCGAAACGGATATGTGGTGACCAGACGTTGGCGTCCTAGACGCAGATATAAAAAGAGTAGGACTAATGTCGATAGACAGCCGGCTTTCATGCCTTATGTAAAAGGAGTGATGGATAAAGTCGGTGCTTTATTAAAGGACTATTCTATCAAGACCGTTTATACTCCTTTATCCAAGCTAGCAAGGCATGTTAGAACACCGAAAGATGTCATTCTTTTTCAAACTCCTTGCGTATATAACATAGATTGCAGCTGCGGTAGTTCCTACATTGGACAAACCAAGCGTAGGTACTACAGCGGAAAGGGTCAAAGAACACATTGCAGCTGTAAAGAACCGCCAGATAAATAAATCTGCAATCGCTGAGCATTTGCTGGAATCGGGCCCTAATCACTGGATAGAACTCTATGACCAGAAGATCCTCTCCACAGAACGTCACTACTACTCCAGGATTGTACGTGAAGCGGTTGAAATTAAAAAGTATCCCAATTTCAACCGAGAGGATGGTTTCAAGTTGGCTGCGTCCTGGAATCCCGTGATAAGCAAGTGTTCGCGTCGCGGTTTATGTCAGAAGAAATCTGCAGATGTCATTAGTGTCGTGTGTCGTGACAATTCTGAATTTTTACAAAACCAAATGCGGGTAGTTGGAGACAACGCTCGCCTTTCTCGACGCTGACACCCGCTACTTCAGTCTTCTCGTGACCACGATCAATGCAACTTGATCGAAACGTCGAGGTAAATAAATATTAAGTTTTAAGCGCGATTAAGTCCCGTTTAAATATATATCTAAGAAACTACTAGACTAGGATCATTAGTTTCAGAGTTATAGCCCTTTTAAGTTTGACAGCTGTTATCCAAAACGAAGATATCGATGAGATCTATCACTTCTGTAAAGAAACTACTTAAGGTTGATAAGGTCGAAAATCGTCTGTTCCCCCACTCCCTGCCCTCACTTCCTCCACTCTCCCTTCCCCCCACTCTCACTTTTCCACAAACTGTCACTTTGACACAAATTAATTAATTATTGCATATAATTATGTTGATAAGTAATTGGTCTTTCGGTTTCCCACACTGGTGTGACTACGAGTCTTATATTTTGTAGATTACTCGTTGTCACACCAAGCAGTGTGACTACGAGTAAAAATAATTCCTCGTGGTCACACTAGTGTGACAAAACGGTGTGGCCACGATTCCGTTGCCTTCCTATTGGCATAATTGGTTGTGACATGCGGAATAGCAATTTCCCATGGCACTACTGGCATTGTTTGGTTGTGTCATTGGTATAATATATTTCCATTTGGCACAACTGGTAGTGCCTAAGGGAATAGCAATTCCCCATGGCACAACTGCACTGCGATTACGTAATGTTGATCATGACGGTTTCAAGCCGTGAAATTCAATAATGCTTTGCGATAGAGTCGATTTTGCTATGAAAAAAGTGACAATCTGATTGAAGCCAAGTTCAGTAATTGGGCCACTGGTAGTGCCAAGCTGTTGTGCCACGGGTAAGTCAGCAGCCCGATTCCATAACTTGGCTTCAATCGAATTCTCAGTATCGCAGCCACTAATGCCTTGCGATAGAGTCGAATTTGCTATGAAAAAAGTGATAATCCGATTGTAGCCAAGTTATGGAATTGGGCCACAGCAGCCAGATTCCATAACTTGGCTTCAATCGAATTCTCAGTATCGCAGCCACTAATGCCTTGCGATAGAGTCGAATTTGCTATGAAAAAAGTGATAATCCGATTGTAGCCAAGTTATGGAATTGGGCCACTGGATATAGATCTCATCGATATCTTCATTTTGGTTGACAGCTGTTAAACTTAAGGGATTCTGAAACTATTAATCTTAGGATGCGTTCACTTGCTACGAGTACGCTCGAGTCACCCGTGCGAATATCGCTCGATCATCCGGAGTTAGTGAACGACTTTGGACGTCCACATAGAACAGACAACTGTCAAGTGTCAGTTTCATACTATTCTTCCCCTCCCCTACTATTTTTCGGTGTGAAACGTGCGTACGTCCGACGATGCCGTGAACGATTTCGAGAGATCGCGCGGATGATCCGTGCGTCCTCGGTCGAGAAGGGCGAGCGTTGTCTCCAATTACCCGCATTTGGTTTTGTAAAAATTCAGAATTGTCACGATACACGACACTCACGACATCTGCAGATTTCTTCTGACATAAACCGCGACGCGAACACTTGATTATCACGGGATTCCAGGACGCAGCCAACTTGAAACCATCCTCTCGGTTGAAATTGGGATACTTTTTAATTTCAACCGCTTCACGTACAATCCTGGAGTAGTAGTGACGTTCCGTGGAGAGGATCTTCGGGTCATGGAGTTCTTTCCAGTGATTAGGGCCCGATTCCAGCAAATGCTCAGCGATTGCAGATTTATTTATCTGGCGGTTCTTTACAGCTGCAATGTGTTCTTTGACCCTTTCCACTATAGTACGCTAGGAACTACCGCAGCTGCAATCTATGTTATATACGCCAGGAGTTTGAAAAGGAATGACATCTTTCGGTGTTCTAACATGCCTTGCTAACTTGGATAAAGGAGTATAAACGGTCTTGATAGAATAGTCCTTTAATAAAGCACCGACTTTATCCATCACTCCTTTTACATAAGGCATGAAAGCCGGCTATATCTGCGTCTAGGACGCCAACGTCTGATCACCACATATCCGTTTCGCTTGAGTACCTCCTAAACATGCGACACTTCGGCATCCAAATGTTCAGAGTCACAGAGGCATGAGCTCTGTCCAAAAGTGATCTGGCTACTGATTGTAAACGCCGCGGGTGGTGATGTGAAAAGGCGTTGAGGTATCTGTCAGTGTGTGTTGGTTTCCTATAAACAGAATGAGATAACGAGCCATTAGGTCTCACCGACACAAGTGTTAAGTCCCGTTTAAATATATAACTATGTGTTCGAATCGCGAAAGTTTAAAAGTTACAATTAGTAGTTTCTTGTCTGAAGTGATAGATCTCATCAATATCTTCGGTTTGGATAACAGCTTTCTAACTTTAATGAGCTATAGCTTGGAAATTATTAATCCTAGCCTAGTAGTTTGTTTACAGATGTTTTAGATCTCATCGATATCTTCGTTTCATATGACAGCTGATGTCAGAAATCGATATATATATATATGAAAAGAGAAATTAAGCAGTTAATAAAACAATTTATGCAATATATTGGTACCAAAACGAAGATATCAATGAGATCTACCACTTCTGTAAAGAAACTACTAGTCTAGGATCACTGGTTTCATAGTTATAGCTTTTTTAAGTTTGACAGCTGTCATCCAAAACGAAGATATTGATGAGATCTATCACTTCTGTAAAGACACTACCTACTAGTCAACGATCAATAGTTTCCAAGTCACAGCTGTTTTAAGTTTGACAGCTGTCACTTTGACGACACCTGTCACTTTGATGACACCTGCCACGAATTAATTCATCATGTCAGCCTTTAGAAGCCCACTGCTGAACATAGGCCTCCCCCAAAGAGCGCCATGACGAGCGATCTTGTGCCACCTCCATCCACCGACTTCCTGCGATGGCTACAATGTCGTCGGTCCATCGTGTGGGGGTCTCCCCACACTTCGCTTGCTTATTCGTGGTCGCTATTCGAGAACCTTTATTCCCCAGCGGTTGTCGGTTCTGCGAACTATATGGCCTGCCCATTGCCACTTCAACTTGCAAACACTGAGAGCTATGTCGGTAACCTTCGTTCTTCTACGGATTTCCTCATTTCTGATTCTATCACGTAGTGAAACACCGAGCATAGCTCTCTCCATTGCACGCTGCGCAACTCTGAGCTTTTGTATGAGACCAATAGTTAGCGACCACGTCTCAGTGCCGTATGTCATCACTGGCAACACGCACTGATTATAAACTTTCGTCCACCCGATTAACTGAAAAACCCGAATAACCGACTGATTTGAAACTCGGATTTTTAAGATTGAAAACCCGGGTTTTTCGAGTTTTTTCATTCTTGATGGTTTATGTAAAATTACTAACACCAGAACTTTAATATAGAATCAAACTTCTCAAAAACTTACTGTTTCCCTATTTCTACTCTAATGAGCGAATAAATTGGAGAAGCTGACTACAATCTATAATAATTATTAGGGATTAATATATTGTTTCTTGTTAGGCTTTAGTCTGACGTTGAATGAGTGAGGCGCTGCGAGACTACGAGTGTCATGTGGTAACGGCGGATTTTATTGAACATTTTGTAACCCTAGTTAAGTTTTTACTGTCAAATAAAAAATTTGAGTAGGGTCACAAAATGTTAAATAATATAGTAGAATTATCAGTAATAGTATAGCAGATTTATTATAACGGTCCCTTTACAACTTGACAGAGGACCTAAATAATACATTTGCACAATTTCTACTTTGATTTGATTAGGAATCGTCTATGTCTAATTATTTTATTAAAGATTGTCCTTGATACTCGTAAAGACTTAATTTTTATTTCAAGTTGTCACAAGGCGATCCTTGGGATGTGGGTTTGTTCTACTAGCCCAGGGACCAATCCTCAGTGGACAACATAAAAGTACAGGAACAATTAGGAGCACATGGATATGTTCATAAACAGCGGCTTCACCTTCGTAGACAAGTTGTAGCAGAAGATGACCATGTACAGAGATAGCTGGCCTATCAGCAACGCTTGCAGGACTCTGCTAGTCGAGCTGGTCCTTCCTTACTGAACACGAACACGCCCCAAGCTAGAAGTCAGCATTTTGGTGGGCATTCTATTAGCCGTTATTTTAGGTAGGTAATATTTAAGTATTAGCTTAAACTGCCAGATATAGGTAGATAAAATAATAATTTATTTACCACTTTCATCAGATATTTTGTAAAAACCATCGACATGAGCCAAAACATGAATGACAGGTTATTTGAATTTAGAATGAATAATGACAAACTATCAAATGGGTATGATTATGAAAGAATTAAGAATTTATGAAAGAGGTTTCACATCGTCACAATACCCCAGCCTAGCCGGAGTTTTTTTTTTTTTAATATCCCGAGCGCTGCCCATCCGAGTTGGATTCGTCGGTTGAACTCGTTGTCTAAGTTGAATCTAACCTAAGTGGACATAGTGATCAACAGCTTCGATACTATCGTTCCCAACATAAACCGGCATGTGTACGACATGGGCATTTGACATGATATTCGTCTTGCCCATGTTCATTTTAAGACCCACCTGTTGGGAAACAATATTGAGGTCACTGAGCATTGTGCTTAGGTCTTCCAGGGTTTTTGCCATGTTGACTATATTATCAGCAAATCGAAAGTGAGTGATGCAATTGCCATTGATGTTAACTCCATATCCGTTCCAGTTCGGAAGCTTGAATATATCTTCCAGTAAAAAGGTGAACAGTTTCGGAGAAATAAGTTCTCCCTGTCTCAACCCTTTTTGCAATTCGATAGAATTTGTGCTCCGATCTTAGAGACGAACAGTCATATTGGCCTTGCTGTACAAAACACTTCAACACTTCGATGTATCGGTATTCAATCTGACACCGCTGTAATGACTAGTACTGCCCAGGTCTCGACTAAATCAAAGGCTTTCTCGTAGTCCACAAACGTTAGACATAGTGGCTGATTATACTCTTCGGTCTTCTGTATAATCTGCCCGAGCGTATGGATGTGGCCTATGGTGCTAAAGCCTTTCCGGAATCCAGCTCGTTCGGGAGGCTGAAAGCCGTCAAAAATACGAGCGAAACGGTTTGTAACTACTTTCGAAAACAGCTTAAAGACGTGGCTCAGTAGCGAAATGGGCCACGAGCCTATAATTCTTGGGCTTCAAGGAGCCTATAATTCTTCAAGAAGGAGTTATCACCTTTCTTAAAGAACAACACCACTACGCTCCTGTACCACGCCTCTGGCGTAGTACCCTCAAGGATGACGGAGTTAAACAGCTTCTGAAGGATTTTAAGTACTGGTGTTCCACCCGCTTTCAGTAGCTCTGTCGTTATTCCATCCTCCCCTGGTGCTTTGTTGCTCTTAGGCTGTTTGAGAGCCATTCTGATCTTGTATAGGCTGACGCCCGGGATATCTTCGGTATAATGTCGGGTCAAACGGACTCTTGCATCGCTAGGCATGCTAGGTGGACTACGCGATGAGGTGTAGTGTAGTGATCAATAGCTTAGATAATACCGTTCCCAAAATAAACCGGCATGGGTGCGACATGGGCATTTGAACTGATGTTCAACTTACAGGTCTTCCAGGGTTTCTGCCATGATGACTATATTATCAGCAAATCGAAGGTGAGTGATGCATTCGCCATTGAAGTTAACACCATATCTGTGCCAGTTCAGAAGCTTGAATACATCTTCCAGAGCAGAGGTGAACAGTTCGGAGAAATAACGTCTCCCTGTCTCACACCTTTTTGCAATTCGATAGAATTCGTGCTCCGATTTTGGAGACGGACAGTCAGTTTTTATTATTACTAGTACCAAATGTTACTTTGATTATTAATACCCGTAGTACATATACCAAATGTTACTTGATTGATCTCTTGGTAAAGCTAAAAAATAAGAACAAGAAAGTAAAACAGATTTTAATTACATTTCAGTCTTTTCTTTACTTACACACACTAATAATAGTTCTTTCAAGGCCTAAATAAAGAAAAACTCGAAAAAAACTGTTTTTAAAATTGAAATCTCGAAAAACCAGGGTTTTTTAAACTACCCGAGTTTTGCATGCCCTAGTTGTCACACCAAGTAGTGTGAACACGAGTAAAAATAATTCCTCGTGGTCACACTAGTGTGACAAAACGGTGTGACCACGAGTCTGTCGCCTGAATTCCCAACCTAAGAGAGGGTTTTCGTGAGTTTTTGTTCCCTTTTTTGTCTCGTTTTATAAACTTCCCTTTAGCACAACAGTTAGTGCTTACGGAAACAGTAGTTCCCCAAGGCACTACTGGCATCGTTTGGTTGTGCCATTGGTATAATATATATTTCTCTTTAACACAACTGGTAGTGCTTAAGTGAATAGCAATTCCCCATGGCACTACTGGCATTGTTTCGTTGTGTCATTGGTATATTTCCCTTTGGCACAACTGGTAGTGCCAAACAGTTGTGCCACGGGTAAGTCACGAACGGATCTACGCAATATGACGTTGAGATGTTCACCTTGAGAACAACATTAACATAGATGAAAATATTTATTGGCGTTCGCTACGGCATAGAGTATTTCTTTAAATACCGGGTAGCTCAATTTTCTCTACTAGCTATACATCTTCGAGCAATTAACCAACACCGAACACAACGGAGTTGGTTATTTGCGTCGAATTATCCTGGGTTATTTGCTCGAAGACGTGCACACAGATCGAGCTGCTGTCACGTTTCTTCAGCATCTTCGAGCATTTTCCAATTTTTCCTTTCCTCGAACGGGGTCGAATGACTTCTCGAAGTTCAGCATTGATATTTTATCTTTTCCTATTAGGTGCTTCAAACTAACTTTTAGAACTTCTTAGAAGCACAATAAATAACAGTAATCGTAATACTTACCTACCTACAAAGTAGTGATTAAAATTATCCTGCAAGTTTTGTAAAATAATTTTAAACATTGAAACCTTTTTTTAATTTACTTAACTAGGTACCTATCACTTGTCATTATTACCCAAAACAGATTCGTAAGAAAGATAGTACAAGTAAAAATGAAACAAAAATGAAGATTATTTATAATCTTTATTACTATTTACACATACATAGGAAAAGCCGCTATATTCTGTAAACACGTCACCTATGCAACAACTTAAGTCCGAATAAGGCCAAATGTACAGTGACAATTAATCATACAATATTTAATATTGCTTCTTGTATAGACATACTGATACTTGTTAGTCTGTAGGTATAGTGATTTGGATCGTAGATGCTATAAACTTATATGTAGTGGCTGCTTCATAACTCGCGTCACGGCTTTAGAAGTCAAATTAGACGATTCGCAGGACTAATGTCAAAAAGGAAAAATGTCCAAGAACTTAATAATGTCTAAATATACGGCTGTGGCAGGTAATTATATGTACTAGAGTTTGGGTCCCGGGACGTCTCGTGTCTCGAAGTCCCGGGACTTTACGTAATTTTAGTTGAGTCGAGTCCCGGGACTTTCGGGTCGAGACTCGAGACGAGACAATATTGTCGAAATTATTATTTATTTTCAAATAATAGCGCCATCTGTTAGTTTAATGAATAATTACTTGGTCTACAACGTAACTACTGAGTACACAACACAATAAATCGAAAATATTCCTAGACACCAGATGTGGAAATAATGGGCGCTGAACCTAGTACCAGTAGCTCTCAAGTATACAACGGGCCTGACGAGTCTTTTGTAAATCAAATGGAACAAGCAATAAAATATATCCAAGAAAATGTACAAGAGATTCTGAAAAAAAAAACAAAAGCAACATTAAAAAAAAAGTTTCAGTTGTTTGAAGCAACCGGAAAACATACAGAAAGATTTGAACTACTGTATAAAGCCTTAAACACAATTAAACCGACATCTGTTGAAAACGAGTGTTCTCCTTGTCCGGTGGCTTTAGTACAAATATCAGAAACAGATTGTCGGACAAAGCTGTTGACGCTTTGATTTTTTTAAAAGCCTATTATGTTAAATTAGCAAAGAATACTAATTAATGTTTTAGTTGATTATTTAAAAGACTGATTTAAAAGTCTGTTATTTATATTTAGATTATTTAATTATGAAACAAATCTGTGATTATGAGAATTAACAATGTTGTGATTATGACCAATGATTAGATACTAGAATTAATAGATAATAGTAAAGTTATAAGAATTAGTAGTAGATCGCTCGTCATGGCGCTCTTTGGGGGAGGCCTATGTTCAGCAGTGGAATTCTAAGGGCTGACATGATGATGATGATGATGAGTATGATTTTTAACTAAGTTCGTTTTATAACTATAAGATTTAACTGCTTATAAGTGAATCTGTATGTGATTAAAAGAAATAAACCCAGCAATTATTAAGACTGAAATTAACGTTAAAGTTATTAAGATTTAATTTTCTGTATAGGAATAATATAATAAACGTAAGGTGTATAAAAAAACTGCCTAAATGATATACTTTCTGAGATATTTGCCCAAATCGAACGAAAAACGACCCTATTCTGTATGTTTAAAGTCGCTTATCCGATGTAAAATTTAACTATCACATTCATAACGAACGGTGATTGAAACATTATTTAACATTTTTAACTGTTATTTTTGATCATTTCACTTCAACATAACGGCCCCTGAACATGTAAACTTTTTACAAAAAAAATACCTTTTTAATGCGTTTCACCAGAAATTAACTCAATTAAAATTCATCAAAAAAGGATTACATTCTTAAAAAAATAAATAAAAGAAATACTGCTGGGTGTCAAATTCCCGGGACTTTGATTGTAGGCTGTCTCGTGTCCCGGGACTTTGAAATTGTCGGGAATTCCCAAACCCTAATATGTACTGTATTGTAACTAGGTAGGTACCACGTAACAAGTAACGGAGCACGATAGTCCATGCGGTGGCCTGCGCGGTGCACAGTGGAAGGGGCGACTAGCTGATTATTACAACACCAGAAAGTTTTTTCCTGATTTTTATTGTGGTATCACATTTTTTATGTGTATCATCTTTGTTCTCGCTTTACTGAAATCTATGGGAGTAATTTCGTAAAAAGTGTAACAATGTGCCGCACGCGCTCATTGGTCAACTGTTTCACTGTCTGTTAACAGTGAAACAGTTGACCAATGAGCGCGTGCGGCACTAGCATCCACACCAATATATAAAAGTGAAACGTTGTCTGTTTGCTTGGGGAGCTTTCACGCCAAAACGGCTGATCCTATTTTGATGAAACTTTGTAAATAGGTACTGTACAATATAGATACCAAAATAGGATACTTTTTATCAGAAAAATGGTAAGTTTCCACGGGAAACTAGAAAAGGTATATTACTCGCTGTTAGGAACGGTCCATGGGAAACGAAATAATTACAAGTCTGTCAAAAAGCATCAAGAGCGTTAGTGCTATACTTTTGCATTAGTTTTTTATATCCTAGAATAACAGGTTTTTTCACGATACATTGTAGTCCACGCGGACGAAAGCTAGTATATGATAAAAAAACAGCTTGAACAGCGATGATAAAACAGAGCTTGAATCGGATGTTTATTAAGCGACTACTGTAAGGCTCGCTCGTTTTAAAAAAATAATTGTTGTTGTTGAGACGAGGTCGCTCGCCTGATGGTAAACGTCGCGCCTGCAGTGCCACCTAGAACTTTGGTTACAAAATCTGATCTATGGGTGTCACACACAGTAGAAGTATCTCAATGGTGTCTTCACCCCACCCCTCGCACACTGAGGGACCTCACGACTGTCCCGATAACTGTGTGGACACCTTTATAATAAACCACGTAGGTAATGATAAAACATAACGGATAAAGCCGGTCTGCAGTGCAATTAATAAAATAAAGAAAGCAACAGTCGCAGTAAATTAGACGTAGGTACAATTAATACAGAAAATTTAAAATGTATCTTTAATATCTAGATTTGAATCACAAATTAGCCGATAATCACAATTAAACATTTCTCGCAGCCGTATCATAGAACAACTACTAACAATGCTCCCGTGGCGTTTAATTTACGAAAACAACGAATTTTGAGGGAACTTGAGTGTGACTTAACAGTCGTAAGCATTTATTAGTTTAAGACATTATTACAATCTCGCTGAACGCCTGTCATCAGAACATGCCCGTGACAGACATGGTATAAAAATAAGTGATTAGTACAAAGTCCTTACCATTTCAGTATGATTTATCTGCTTTCTATGTGACCCATTCAGTAAAATAATCTTCCATATATCTGGCACAAATATACATTTATTCACTATTCTCTGCACACAGAACGGGGTAACGGTTTGATTACCCCGTTCTGTGCTGCGCGCTGTTTTCTGGCGCTCTGGCCCTAACGGTACAATGCACAACGCGCCCTGTGGGAGGTTCGCAATAATTTCCTATGATATCATTATATGACTAACGCGGCATTTTTCTTTTAGCATTATTATACCAATCGTAATGCTAAAAAAACGCCAGTAAGCGTAATCTAAAATCTTGGGCAGCAACCATGGTCGTTTTGTGGCCGTAGACAATTGCATGTGCATTATCACTCACGTACTTGACAGACTAGTTATTATTTCGTTTCCACGGCAACAGTCATTCGTTCTGTAGTTTTGATACCTTGGGCCTTGGGTTACATTATTGCAATTTTCTTAGGAATCTCTAATTTTTTGAAAAATAAATCACTGGGCAGTGTTTTATTTTTCAATGTTATGTATATGTTACTCGCTGATAATGTAGCTTTCTATAGGTGACAGATTTTTTTAAATCGGTTCAGTTTTTCCATTACAAACAAACAAACAATCAAATCTTTCCTCTGTATAATATTAGTGTAGATAGCACGTGCGTCGCACTGCGCTGCTTATATCTCGCTCCCGAGCTCTGTGTGCTGAAGTCATAAGTAAGCTATGATTACATAAAGTCACTGCTAATGATAAAATATGATGATAATGATCAATTACTTACGTACATATTCAAAGAAAACTATTATCTGAAAAGATAACTTAGCGTTAAGAAATGATGGCAGCTGTATCAACACAGATAGTAATAAAAGTACCTACCTGTCATCAACGGGTGCCTAATAATCAATTCAAATCTATAAAAAACAGCAGATTAACTGAGCTATAATAACAAATTTAAAAGCGCGAGCGCAGAGAGCTTAGTTAAACAATTTAAGGGTGTTATAAATTGTCATAATAATATGAAAGGGTATAATGCCATTAGTTACAAAGTCGTGTTGTGAGCGAAGCGAGCGCGAAAATGAATATCAATAATATAATGATAGATAAGGACTCATACTAATAAATCTCTGATTGTTGTCACCAGGCCAGGGGGCCAAGACCTCCATGACGAACCCTCTGGATCCGCCTCTGACGCAATGTCTCAGCTCAAATCAATCTGCTGTTAGATCTATACAACTAATTATTTCATCTGTGTCGATGCCTACTGTTCGTGCAAAACGGCGTAAGCATTATAATTCTTAACGAAACACTTTCATAAATTCATTTTTTTCATTCATAAGCAATTTATTATCTTTTGAGGATATACAACCTTATCATTCCATAGAAAATACAATATTATTTCATTTGTGTAGCAATATCATAAAATACATACCTACTTACATAGTTTTATAATATTATATTATTGCAAACTACCTACATCAGAGCTAGATGTCTATGACCATGGTAGCATTTTGTATATTATTATTATTATGACTGGGCGATAACATTTTTGAAAACAGGTACATGAACCTATTATAAAGATATAGATTGACTACAGAAACAAATACCTACTGTAGTCTGTACTAGTATCAACAACGTTCCGAAGAGTTAAACTACTCTTTTTTTTTTAATAAAATGCATTATAGCATTTCTTTTTAGTTATCAAAAATAACACACCATACTACTCTTTCTTTTTTTGTCACTTCACATTCACAAACATCTTTATTTCTAGCTATCAATATAAATATTTCAATTTTATTTTCTTAAATTTCTCTCATAACATTACATTTTTAAATATATTGACAATTCTGTGCAAAGTATATCAAACAAATTAATTATATTATTGGCACATTTAAAGTATTCAAATTCCAACTTATACTTTCATATAAATTGAAAGATATTATGGAAGCCGGTAAAACTGTAATATACCTATGTTAAAAATACAAAAAGTAAACAAATAAACATGTTTCAGTTTAGGCTGCAAGTATCCTATGATAAATAAACATGTTTCAGTTTAGGCTGCAAGTATCCTATGATAAATAAACATGTTTCAGTTTAGGCTGCAAGTATCCTATGATAAATAAACATGTTTCAGTTTAGGTTGCAAGTATCCTATGATAAATAAATATTGTTGTCCTTGTATACACAATGCATGTAAGTATAGCCACCATTAGAGTTGTAGACACGGATTCATTGCAAGCGTCGCGTCGGATCAACAGATTCGATACTGACATGTTGGGTCATTAATCTACAATCAAACTGATTTCGCGCCAATATTTCGAATGAGCAAACTGTTAATACAGAAAATAAATATATGAACTATGCAAATTATAATTTCTCAGAGATCTATCTCTGATAATAATTATTTCAAGCATGTGTGGTGACATGCTCTGAAGCGAGACGATAAGTTAGTTACTAAATATAATTAAGTTAATTTAAAGATCAAAAAAATGTAGGTAATTGATAGATTAGGAATTTTGGAAAGTTGCTGATTTAATTCGAATATATAACAGAGGAATACATTGTTAAATACCTTTGTGACCATTTATATATACTGACCTGAGTAATAGTACCGAATCTCCATATGAAACACTCTTGTATATGATGTTAACTTTACTACCCCAAGAAACTGCTATATATATTACAAAGGTACATGTTTAGTTAATCATTAATTATTTGTTTAGTAATGGCCTCCCTTAAGTGTAAATAAATGAAAAATCATAAATCTAAGCTACAAAATACATTTAGAAATACACAATAGAAATAAAATATTAAAAGCTCTCTAGTACATAAGAATATAAATTATTGGCTTCAAACCAAAACATTATGTACAAATCCTCTGATCCTTATTGCTTTGTAATAGAGACGATATTGAAAAAGTTGAAGAATCACTTTCAGGCAGTGTTGAAGCGTAGTAGTTGTTATTAGAACACTATGTTGTAACAACCTTCGTGCAAGTGTTCATTTACATCTAAATCTCATATTATGTAAATATACAGCCAATTTCAGGAACACAAATAGCCGATGGCACCCTTTCAGTACCCTACTGGTACTTTTAGGATATAATACATTATAATCTGTAGCATACTTTCTCAGTTTATGGCTTATACCAGTAATATATGAAAGTTTTATGTCACTGTCATTATTCATGAACGTTTAGTAAGTGATTTGAAAGTGGTGTATCTAAGTGTTAAATATAATATTGTTTTTGTGACAACCCCACACAAGCCATTTAAAAAAATAAGTTGAAGAAGTTGATATAATTTAATTTATAATAATAATTTATTTAATTATATATAATTTTATTAGTAGCATATCTAAGCTGATGCATGTACCTATATTGTTTTAGGCACTTCTGTTTAGATCATTGTCCAGTGATTTTTTAAATAGTTCAGTGAGGGGGCACTAATCACAGTCTGCGGATTACCGCAGACTGTGATTAGTACTAGGAACATATTAATGTTCCTAGTATGTTGGAACATATTACCGCAATGGTTCCCAAATGGTTGGGCAAAGTATTTTTCGGGCTCAGGTTCGAATGAAAAAAAAAACGCAACCCTTATAGGCCACTTATGTTTATGTATGTCTGTCTGTCTGTCCATCTGTCATAGCATAGACAATTTGCTACAATACTATTGGACCAATTAAGTTGAAATTTGGTACACATAACGAATTTCTGTGACCCAAACAAGGATGAGTAAAGTAAATAAACAAATTTTGAATATGGGGGTCGCCTAACCAACAAGAAAATAAAAAATGCAAACTGTACCGTGTGTGACATATCTTGTGGGCTCTTGCTTTACGGCTTATTTTTTTATTTATTTTTAAATAAACTGAAGTCATGAAAATTTACCATTCACACCCTTGTCTCCAAACTACAAAACATAATATTTTGAAAAAAATACAGAGAATAGTTTTTTACTTATAGATTACAGGAAAACCTATAAGAAGTCTATGGTCTTAAAATAACATGGTAAATTTCTCGATTTTGTGAGATAATATATATCCATCGCACGGAACCCTTTCCAAGCGAGTTCAACTCGCAAATTTTTTCGTTTTTTTTTTTAATTGCTTGTACACAGCACAGTTATCACTTTCAGAAATTTACAAATACAATAATTTATAAATGTTCTATTCTGTTAGCCTATAATAAAACTTACACCATATCACCCCCAAGTGCTTCTAAAACAATTTAAAAGCTTTGAACATTGACAGCAACCTCAGAAGCAAACAAAATCCTTCACGTGTTGAACTATGTTCATCCGTACATGTCAGTGACTTGATTTGGTAACATACGACATAGTCTGCGTGGTGTCTACATTGAAATCTTAGCATCACTCCATTGTAAGCTTTGTGTTAGAGGTGACGACCACCAGACCAGTCTACGTACCACAATGCTCTCCTGCGGAAGTCATTTTGACTCTGCTTTAACCTCTTCATCATCTTCTTCTTGTGCCATGAGTTGCCTTGCGAGTTGTAAAGCCTGGAATTGTCAGAAAACATTTTATTATAAATATTGATGTTTTGTCGCATTCGGGACAATGCTCCAGTAGAGAGAACAAGGTGGTAATTATGAGGCCTGCACTGATATCTCGTTTATATCATACTAGCTGTGCCCACTGCTTTGCCTGTGTGGTCATTTCTTTTTGTTAAAAGTAACATAAGTGATTTTAGTACCAAAAACAAAATCTATACTTATAATAAAACTGTAACGGGTCCAATTCTGTACATTGAAGATATTTTGAAATTTCCTTTTGGAGGGTAATCTATATTCGATACTGAAGCCAAAACTGTATTTTTCCATTCTTGTCTGTCTGTCTGTATCTTGGCTAGACATCACGCCGAAACTACTGAATGAATTTAAATGAAACTTGGTATGATTTGAGTTCATACTACGAGGTAAGGATACTTTTATTCCCGAAAAATTAAAGGGTTTCCGCAGGATAGGCATTGAAAGTTATTTAAAAGAACACGTGTCACGCTGAAACTACTAGACGGATTTTGTTGCAACTTGGCACAGTCATAGTTTATATAATCGGTAAAAATTGAGGATAATTTTTATCCCGAAAAAATAAAAAAGTTCCTGCGTGATAATGTCCCAAATTCTGTAAATTGAAGATATTTTGTATTTTTTTTTGGAGGCTGTTCTTTATTCAATACCAAAGGCAAAACTGTATTTTTGTAATTTTTGTTGGTGTACTAATACTCACTGAATTCACATGAAATTTGGTACGATTTGAGCTCTTACTTCGAGGTAGGACACTGGATACTTTTCTTCCCGAAAAATTAAAGAGTTCCTGCAGGATAGGCGTTGAAAGTTATTTTAAAGAACACGTATCACGCTGAAACTACTGGACGGAATTTGTTGCAAATTGGCACAGTCATAGTTTATTTATATAATGGGTAAAAATTGAGGATAATTTTTATCCCGAAAAAATAAAGATTTCCTACGGGATAATGTCCCAAATACTGTAAATTGAAGATATTGTGTATTTTTTTTTGGAAGCCGTTCTACATTCAATACTAAAGCCAAAACTGTTTTTTTGTAATTTTTGTCTGTCTGTCTGTACCTTGGCAGTGCATCAAGCCGAAAATACTCACTGAAAAACTCACTGAAAAACTCAAATGATACCAAATGAAATTTGGTATGATTTGAGTTCATACTTCGAGGTAGGACATTGGATACTTTACATCCCGAAAAATTAATATGTTCTCGCAGGATAGGGGTTGAAAGTTATTTAAAAGAATATGCACCACCCTGAAACGAATGTACGGGTTTTGATGCAACTTGGCATCGTTTTAACATACATGATGGGTTAAAATTGAGGATACGTTTCATCCCAAAAAATTAATGGGTTCCTGCAGGATAGGGGTGGATAATTATTTAAAAGAACACGTAGCATGCTGAAACTATTCGAAAGAAGTTGATGCAACTTGGCACAGACATAGTTTATAAGATGGGTGAATATTATGGATACTTTTTATATCGAAAAAATAAAGGGTTCCTGCGGGATATGAGTCCAAATTTTGTAAACTAAAGATATTGAGTTTTTTTTTTTGGATTTCACTCTATTTTTGATAATGAAGCCTAAACTGTATGTTTTTTCAGTTTTGTCTGTATGTCTGTCTGTCTTGTATCTTGGACGCGCTTCACGTCACCGGAACAACTTGTGGCCGGAGCCCCCCCGAAGGGGGTCTACCAGCTCAAAGAGACTCCTTGCTCACAATAATTTATAACAGGTGTAGAAGAAACTTCGTGGTGCAAGCCTTCATTTTTCAACGGGCAGCGGAGGCTTCGTAGCTGCAAGTCTTCATGCGTACACCTGCGCAGCTACAAGGCGTATGTTATGTCTACTGAATTCTATTTACATACGTTTCCTTCAGCTATATTCAGCAAACTTGGGTTTTGAAATGAAATATATTTAGGTAGATATATATACAGTAAGGCGAAACAGCTTAATAAAAAACTGTTCTTAGCTGTTGTATCAAACGAGAGCTAATTTCTATGGCGGCTATCTTTTCTACTTCACTATATGCATGACCTTCTTGCACGCCTTCGCTATGAATATGTGCTCTGTGGTTTAACATTGTTTACAAAATTATTAGGCAAGTTGCTTTTGTGATAATTACCGTCTGTTGATGTATTTAATGCTTTGAAGGTGTTTGTTTCTACATTAAATAAATAATAGTGTGATTGAGTTTGAAAGTTTTCTATGCAATGAGCTATAAAAATTGCGAAATTTGTGGTTTGCGATCTGTTAGAGCGATGGGTCTAAAACGAACATTTATGGCGAAATTTCCACTGAATAAAGATAGGTAAGTGGTAAATCTATTCGGTAATCTATTAGGTACAAGAAAATAATGATTTTTCTTTCATAATATTCAACAAAATAACATAGCCTTGCTAGCACTAGTGCGGTTCCGGTGTTATCGATAATTTTTCTAACCCGTTATTCGACATTTGGTTCCTAATCTTATTCTAAGTCGTTCTGCATTCCACGCTATATAATAGTAAACGTAGACAAAATAATAAAAAAATAAAAAACAACAAACAAACATTTTCGAAACACCGACTACAAAAAGAAACAACCCAATTTAAAAAAAAATGCTACTCCTTAACTGCTATTAATCACGGACCACTGCTAGTTTGTAATATTAAGTAAGGAGTAAGGAAGATTAAACATTATTTTAAGGGAAAAAGACACAAATTGTGTTGTGTACTATATAATGTATTATTTTTGTATGTAATAAAAACCACATGCTCAGAAAAAAACATATTATTATTATAAACCCCATATAAATTAAAATAGTCCTAATACGTTTTTTTTTCTCAAAATATCGATATCGATAAAAATGTGCTGTTTGCAGACATCCTTTTCTGTTTGTCATGTTGGCTAACATGCTCGATATTGTAGCGTGAGCTACTTACTTTCATAATAACAAATAATAATTCGAAAACAGATGAACAATAAAACCCTTTCTTTAAATAAAAGCTTAGCATAGCTGTGACTACAGGTCAAATCTCTAAACAGACAAGCCATTCTGTTGTTGTTTATTGTTAGGATGTATCAGATGACGACATTGAAGTCGCACATAGTTGATTGAAACAATACTATCGTTCGTATTTGGTAATAGTCCAGAGGTTATAAACACTTCGATAAATATAACACGTCCATGCATTACGGAACACATCGAAGAGAACACTCATTAGGTCAATTGATCGAGATATATACAAAAGGAACAAGGAATAACTGGGAATCAGATAATAAATAAATAATTAATAAAGTACAATTGATAAACACGGAGACAAGTAGTGACCTCTACCGTAGGGTCTACTTATCTTTGCATCGATTAGCAATCAAAGCAAAAGGGCGCGTTCTGTTCGGCACGGTCCCGTAATGTCAGCAAATAGAAAATAAAATTAAACAAACCAATTAAATACAACGAATGTCAAATTTAAAAACGTAGATTTTTTCCAAAGCAAACCCATACAATATCATAATTTAATAGTGACAGTATATAGTTTTATGATAGTATAACAGTACCGAAGCATGGAGACCGCGTTCCGTACCTTTCGTCTGGAAGTGAACGCATCGTTTCTAAACTTCAACTTTTTTTATTTATGGCTTCTGCAGGGTTGCCACAATTTTGCCAATGTCGCGTGGATAGAGTAGAAGATACACAAAGGAGGTTGATCGGTGATGTAGTGTAGATTCAATGATCAGTAATTTAAAAAGAAAAAAAAAGGTATATTTTTCTTCTGAGCTTGACCATTTCTGTAACAACGCAGGGTATACATAATACTACACACATATAATACACACAAAAAATAATAATTATGGATTAATAAAATATAATAATAATAATATCATATAAATTATGCTCTGCTACAATTTAATTTTGTTAATTTCAATAAATTTTGCTAATATATTAACAAATGGAGTAAATGCAAGTGATAGGAGGTTAGTAAAGTTAGTAGGTCGGGGAATTTCAGGAGGTAACCTATCATATAAGGAATAGTGTAGACTTGAACAATTAGAGAATATATCATCAGTTGTGCCCTCATCTAGACCACATTCGCAAAGTGAGTGATCACGGACTCTAAGTACGGAACGTTTTAAGGGCTATAGTTTATAACAATTCTTAGACGTCTCTTGACAGTTGTTTAGCTGTCAAAAATAGTTAAAAAAACAGAAAATAAACAAATTCGGTTTCGATGGTGAGAAATCTTAAAAAATAGAAATAAAGCCAAATAATAATTTTAAAAGCTCATGTGTAAGCGCTGATCGGTTTCTTGGTGATCGGTTTCTTGGTGTTATTCGGATAGATTTTGCTAACTTAGGAGCAAACTAGATCCGGCTAGAAAAGAAACTCGAGGCAATGGAGTCAAGAGGCGTGAACGTTTTTTTTCGTGCTGCAGAGCCCGGTAGCAGGACTGACAAGTATTTTCCCTGCGTATTATAAAACCCGTAAAAAAAGGTGAGAGCATTTTTCGGTATTTGCATTGTCGGCACTAATGATTGCGATTGTGAAATCACTTTTATCCATTTTTCGAGACGCCATTTTAGCGAACTGAGAGCGGTGGCGTTTTCGAAGTCTCGAATTCTAAAGAAACGTTGTGTTTATTCATCCACAGTGGGTTTTCCCCCCCGGATTGAGATACCACACGACGGAGGCTTCTTCCTCCCGGATTTAACTAGAAAGGCGCCGTGTTAGGATTCGCCACGACGACAAGATACGTGTCGCGATACGCCACGACGACTTTATATCCAACGATTCCTGCCACGTTCTTGGAATGCGGTATCGTATTGGCATGTTTATGCATATATTTCATTAACCGGAGTGTTGAACTTTGGTTCCCCACCGACCTGCTGGACACCTGCAACGCCTGAGGGGTCTAGCCTGGCTACCTCTCACGCGAATCGGACATTGCTAAAACGTCGGATGGAGATTTACCTTCACTAACATAACGGCTCAATCTTATAGAAAAAGGTAAATAAGTAGACTGCACTGCCGGCCGGCAACTCATCACTTGTTTTGTTAGGGTAAATACTTAATTTTGTCGGTTCTATATCGACCCTAGTTATAACAGGGTAATCTTAGATCTTAGTACTTCTTAGCTGCTGAGTTGGATCTGCAGGCATGGGTTCTTTAGACTTTAAGTAAACAGGCAAAGTTAAACCAAAAATATTAAATATTGTATTGGTGAATTTAAATTGCATGTTTTGTCTTCCACTATTATATGCTAGCTTGAATGGCCGTCCAACGTACCTACGACACGGTTCTTTAGATTTTAATTAAGTAAGCAAAGTTAAACCAAGGATAATAAAGATTGTATTGGTGAATTTGAGTTGTATGTTTTATCTTCCACTATTGTACCCACTAGCTAGTACATTACCGAACGGACTTGATCCAATAGTTCTTGAAGCTCGTTCCGGTCTAAGTTTATCCAGGTAATTTTATTAATTTCAAAATAGTAATGAGTATTTTAAGTTTTGAGTGATTCCGAAGAAAGATATAGCGTCCCCTCGTTTAAAGCGACCGGATGGGGTAAGAATCCCGACTCACCCCGTTTTATTTTTATTCTCTTTATTCTCAAAATTACTTTTCATTGATTTAAGCGAATACCCTATCGGCGTTAGACACCGGACCAACTATCTCGGTGGTTGGCGAGTTTGGCCTAAAAACCAATTCATCACATCTTTCATCAGAATCCGTCAGCATAGAGAAATTTACTATAAACCGGATAATATTGTTACAAAACGAAATGTAGTTTCGCCTAGTTCCATACATTTACTATCAGCGCCTCTTGCGGAAACTTGTAGGAACTAAAATTGGTAGGACGGGTTTTATCAAATGGTAGTATTCGAATTCGAAATAAAGTTTTCGAGTATTGTTTGCATTTTAGCAGTACGAGTACAAGTTAGTGGTAGTAAACTTTGACGAATTCAATCATTTTCAAAGTGTTGTTACTCGTTAGATAAATTTTCGTGAGAGCTTCATGAGATCTTGCGATTTTTTATTTTATTATGATAACGAGACGGTAAGTGGATATTAGCCTCGGAGGCTGTAGGAGCTGACCGTCGTAAAGGGGAGCGACAGGAGCTTGACGTAGGCGGAGATTAATTACACCCAGTCACATCTG
The DNA here is from genome assembly GCA_946251855.1 of Alsophila aescularia. Classification (NCBI taxonomy): domain Eukaryota; kingdom Metazoa; phylum Arthropoda; class Insecta; order Lepidoptera; family Geometridae; genus Alsophila; species Alsophila aescularia. The sequence goes on along the minus strand of OX276380.1, from coordinate 59,991,203 downwards.
TTGCACTAACTTTGTGCTATGGTATCGGCTCACGGGCTCACTAAAGAAGGTTTTGGCTATCTCTTAATACTCTGCGGGAAAATACAAATCTCAGGAACTCTCAAAGAATCTCTCTAGAGACCATCTAGAGACCAAGGTAAGTTAATAGTTAGATACCTAAGTACCTACTCATATTTATAGATATATTGTATTTTTATAGTACTTATGTAGGTACCTACAATAATACTTCCAAAAAAATTACATGAATTGTAGTGCGAAACACTACCAATCTACCTACTTTACAATTTCAATGTCGTGAAGTCGTGATTTCTATTTCGCCAAATATGACTCAATTGCTGAAGCAAACACCTAGTTCAGGATTCCCAATTAGTAATTATCAAAAATCAAGTATTACATTGAAGCTAGATGTCGTACTTGAGGCGTAAACTCAATATAAAATAACTAGGTTTTGTTGGATTACTTTAGTCTGTAACTTCGTTAGTTCTGAACGAAATTAAAGACCAAAGGTACCGGAAGAATCAGAAAAATACGTTCTTTCCATTTATCACATCAATTAAACGTAAATCGGTAATCATTTTTTCCCAATAAAACCACAGATAAAAACGACATACGAAAAATAAAACGTCAAACACCTATACGGTGGACTATATTTTGTTTTTTTTTTTTTGCTTGTGGGGAAGAGAGATAGAAATATGTAGTGTGAAGTTCGTTCAATCGAGATCTTCGATTTTTTTTATCGTGTGAACTTCATTTGAAAACATGAACTCGTCCTACCGATTACACACAAAACTGTTAGTTTAGAGCTCACGAAACTTTTTTCCGTTTTCTTATTGTGCAAACCCGTACTAGGCGTACAGTTGAGTGGCAAGCGTGCGCTCGATCGTTCAGGCTCACATTGTCTAGTGTCCTAAAATGTCTAGTATGCTAAAAAGTCCAGTTTTCTATTACGTCCAGTCCCACAATGTCCAGTGACCTAAAACGTCCAGTATCAAAAGGTCCAGTTACCAAAATGTCAAGTGTCTCAAAAGGTCTACTTACCAAAATGTCCAGTCTTAAAATGTCTTGTCCTACATTGTCTAGTAATATCTTCCTTTTTGTCAAGTCTCTAAATCTAGGTAGATGCGCGAACGAACGACTTTTAGACGGTTACCGAAAAACCCCAATAGGACCTTTTTTTTGATAAAAATATTATTCCATCTCACATTTAGGGTTCCGTACTACAAAAGGAAAAAATAAACCCTTATAGGCTTGTCCGTCCGTTTGTCTGGCTGCCCAAAAAAACAATAGTATTACTTTACTTGCAATGCAAGTAAAGGGAAAATCCGAAAACCGTAAATTTGTAGCTAAATCACATTTTTTTTATTTACATTTGGTAAACTGACCATCGATGTATTGAGAGAAGTTTTCCAACGGCCAAGTTAAGTTTGTATGGAGTACGACTCGCACTTTGCTCGCAATTTTTTTCCTGCTCCAGTTACTATCTTTTATGTCCCACTTCTAGCTCTTATCCCATTTCCATTTCCCTCACATAAAGCGTATAATATAAACCCCTTGTTTGGAAAGAAAACTAGACTTTTTAAGTCACTAAACGTTATGGTACACTGGACATGATCGGACACTAGTCATTATGGGGCACTGGACATGTTTGGACACTAGTCATTATGAGACACTCGACATTGTGGGACTGGACATAAAAGGACACTGGACTTTTTAGCATACTAGACATTCTAGGACACTATACAATGTGAGCCTGAACGAAGTTATCAACTGCTTTACATATCTTCGATGTTACTATATTAAACAGTAGAAGAGAAATTGGGTCGACTTTGAATTCATTGCGAGTTATTATCACTGAATATAAAATACTTTATTTAAATTTCACACTGTTTATGAGTAAAAATTTACATAAACTGTTAATGCATATCCAATTGTTACAATAATTAGAAATACTTTTCATTAAAATGAGTTTCTAACTCAACCATAAAACACACTACTACCGTTACTCACACTGCCATTTTGAAACTGACTTTATTTTGCAAAAAGCTAAAAACAAAACTATGCTATCACTTTAGAATCATAAACTAATATATTATTGCCACTTTATTTAATCAAAGATTTATTTTTGGCACATGTGGTGTATTTTTGCATGGAATTGGCCTATGGGTTTCCACCACCCCTCCTTATAGGGGGATGGTCATTTCCCCTCCCTCCCACCCTCTCCCACACCCACCCCTCCCATAAGTACATTACATATACTGAATCTAACAACAAGCCTTTTATTTACAATTGTGATTATGTTCCATCATAAAAAAATACTTAATTAAAAAAAACATGTTTCCTCGGGCTAGGAGGGGCACCATTAGAAAGAGGAGTCAAATATCTTCCCCCCCATCCCCGTTCCCCCAAATTCGTGCAACTGGATTCTAAAGCCAACCCTATGTAACCGCTTAACTCGGCTGGGAAAGGTGATAAGATCCTTTTATGCAATGAGACATGTTGGACTCACCTGGAACTCATTGTAATGCATTTTCCGCTTCTTCTCGAAGTCAATCCGCTTTTGGCGCGCCTCCTCGGACTCATCAAGGTCTTCGTCGCTACTGCACGACTCCGTACACTTCGGTGCCTTGTTCATACTGGCCGCGAGCTTCGCCGCCAGAATGTTGGCGTCCAATTCGTCCCCTTGCACTGTTTCACCATCCACCGACTCTGAAAAAGGTGTCTTTGGCTCGTCCACTTTCATATGCCCGTAATCTTTATCAGCGGGGTGAAAAGTCTCAATAATGTTCATCTCGTCAAATCTCTGCTCTTTCGCCCGCTTGCTCGTCGACGGCGCCCCGTCCTGCCCGTCGATGCTGCGGGAAGTCTTCAGTATGCCCTTGGAGGGCTTCTTCTGTAAGTTCTGTGACATATTGGATATTTCAGAGTGGCATGTTGTGGATAAGAAATTTTAGCTGTTGGTTTGGGTTTGGGTTATATTTTATTTTTCAGCAAGCTCAATGACCAGTGTTGCCAGCCGGGTCTTATCAAAAGTTACCTAAAATTGATAAAAAAGTAACCTTTTAGTGTGAAAAGTAACCTTTTTTGTTATTTTACCGGACTTTGATTAGAAGTGGATAGACAGAATATGTTGGTTGTATTAACTTATAGAAATATGGATAATATCGTAATGTTTTCGTAAGTTGCATTTACTAGTTACTTTTATAAACACTTGACACATAATTGTTTTTGTTGGACATATAACATTATGTGCAAGTGGAATAATAAGGATAGAAATGAACTTAGCCTTCCAATTGAAAAAAACTTATGTTTATTGGGAGGCTGGAGTACTTTTTTTTTTTTTTTTTTTTTTACGTGGGGAAATCCTCATGGATACCACCAAGCTGCGGGGGCAGCAAGGTGGTTATGTCGGACTCTTACCGACTAAAACCCCACGGTGTTCCACAGTACGCCTTGTGCCAGGGCTACGGGTACGCTTTCGCACTCGTCCGCGGCCCCGACGGCGCTGGTCCTGTTGAGGACCCCCTCCTGGTTGGGATGGAGCTGAGCCATTCCCCATCCCATGAACGCCATTAAGGGGCGCACAGAACACCGTGCGCGCCACCTCGAGGCCTTATGCTGGGGCAGACACCCCCGTGTCCACCACCTAGGCCTCAGGGGGGTCAGAAGGGAACGAATTCCTCCTCCGACTCCCGGCGTTGAGCTCCACATGGCCTCCCACATCCATTGTCACCACCCAGCACCGCACAGCTACAGTCGTCCTCTGTCCAGCACCGTACCGAGCAGTGAGTCAGGATTTGAAAGACCATGGAGCACGTCACACTCCGAGCACTACTGCAATACAGTAGTGCTGAGAGCGGACCACCTCCTCGAGCCGGCGCCGAGCGCCCGGGCCCCACCTCCTCGAGCCGGTGCCGAGCACCCAAGCCCCACCTCCTCGAGCCGGCACCAAAGTGCCCGGGCCCCCCCTCCTCGAGCCGGTGCCGAGCACCCAAGCCCCACCTCCTCGAGCCTGCGCCGAGCGCCCGGGCCCCACCTCCTCGAGCCTGCACCAAAGTGCCCGGGCCCCCCCTCCTCGAGCCGGTGCCGAGCACCCAAGCCCCACCTCCTCGAGCCTGCGCCAAGCGCCCGGGCTCCACCTCCTCGAGCCTGCACCAAAGTGCCCGGGCCCCCCCTCCTCGAGCTGGTGCCGAGCACCCGGGCCCCACCTCAGTTGCGATGCCGCAAACACCATACAGCACCGCAACCTACTGTGGCCACTTCAGCGTGGGCTTGTGGAGGAAAGCCCAGTGAAGCGACCCCTCCTTGGGCCGGCCAGCAGCACCCTGCCAGCGCGGCCCCGGGTTCCTCTTAGCTTCACCGTGGTCCGAGGATAACCACGGCTACTAGAGCCCCCCCACCACGTCAAGGCGGGAACCCACGGGGGGGGAGTAATTTAGGCTGGAGTACCTACCTTAGCCTTCGCCATCCTTGTTATAATTTTATTCAAGTTTTGTTGACTCAAACGTTGTCGCATTTTTAATGGCTCGTTTGTTCAGCGCTTAAATTATTTCAGGCTTATTCCTGTTGTAACATTTAACTAGGTTGAGCTGGCTGAAAATGTCTCTGTCGTACAAAAATGGTAGGACCATGACCAACAAAACATTACATTTTATTTTTATTAGTGAATAAGCGCGAGCGATGGTTGCCTAATGGTTCTATAGTGCAATTTAGAATCCAACGGTACCGGGTTAAAAACCTAGGCTCCCGCACCAATGACTTTTCTCAGTTATGTGCGGTTTTCCATCGCTCCGTGCTTCGGAGGGCACGTTAAGCTGTCGGTCCCGGCTGTTATTGGTTAATAGCAGTCGTTAAGCCATGTCAGAGGCCTCGGGCGGCCTGACAAACTCTGACATCAGAGGCCAGCACTACCTCATACGACAAACAAACAACAGTGAATAAAGGCTTCCCTGCAAAGTATTTCATTTTGAAAACTTTTTTCCACTATTCTTCTATTTGCAGACAAATTTGATTGTGGTAAAACAAACTCGAATAAGAACGAATCCGTCCGATTGAACGAGCTAGTACCTAACCGAGATGCTTTGGTCATTTCAGTAATTTGTGATTTGGATACAATTATAGTGCAAGAGAGTAATACGTGTATTTAGGAGTTGCACTCGCTGCCTTACGATTGAAGATTTGCGTTAGCGAACATTGCGTTCCATTTCATGTAAGAAATTAGAGATGATTTCAGATTCCGCAAAATTATTTAAAAGTAACCTATCGACAACCGCTGGGGAATAAAGGTTCTCGAATGGCGACCACGAACAAGCAAGCGAAGTGTGGGGAGACCCCCCACACGATGGACCGACGACATTGTAGCCATCGCAGGAAGTCGGTGATGGAGGTGGCACAAGATCGCTCGTTATGGCGCTCTTTGGGGGAGGCCTATGTTCAGCAGTGGACTTCTAAAGGCTGACATGATGATGATGAACCTTTCGAGACGTGTAACCTAGAAGTAACCTGAAGGAGCCAAAAATCACCTAAAAGGTTACAAAAGTAACCTTCTGGCAACGCTGTCAATGACAGTCTGATTGCTTGGGCCTGCACTGCGATTACGTAATGTTGATCATGACGGTTTCAAGCCGTGAAATTCAATAATGCTTTGCGATAGAGTCGACTTTGCTATGAAAAAAGTGACAATCTGATTGAAGCCAAGTTCTGTAATTGGGCCACTGTTCACATAAACGTTCGAGGACGCACGGATCACCCGCGCGTACACTCGAAATCGTTCACGGCGTCGCGTCGTCCGGCAGCCCGATTCCATAACTTGGCTTCAATCGAATTCTCAGTCTCGCAGCCACTAATGCCTTGCGATAGAGTCGAATTTGCTATGAAAAAAGTGATAATCCGATTGTAGCCAAGTTATGGAATCGGGCTGCGGGTGTTTGCCTGGGTCATCCGAAAAATAGTAGTGGAGGGGAGGAATAGTATGAAACTGACACTTGACAGTTGTCAGTTGTATGTGGACGTCCAAAGTCGTTCACGATCTCCAGTGGCCCAATTCCATAACTTGGCTACAATCGGATTATCACTTTTTTCATAGCAAATTCGACTCTATCGCAAGGCATTAGTGGTTGCGAGACTGAGAATTCGATTGAAGCCAAGTTATAGAATCGGGCTGCAGTGGCCCAATTCCATAACTTGGCTACAATCGGATTATCACTTTTATCATAGCAAATTCGACTCTATCGCTTGCCTTGGCATTAGTGGTTGCGATACTGAGAATTCGATTGAAGCCAAGTTATGGAATCGGGCTGCGGATGATCGAGCGATAATCGCACGGATGATTCGAGCGTGTATGTGAACACAGCCCTTATACCGTAATAAAAAAAAAAGAAAAAGAACGAACAACAATACTCCTACCGCACATAGACTAATTTATTTAGAGTAGAATAGAGGGCTAGGGGGCGATAGAAACCAGCAGTGCTAATACGCAATATTGATCATATCATAGCATTTTTCATAGCAAAATCGACTCTATCGCATAGCATTATTGAATTTGACTGCTTGAAACCGTCATGATCAACATTACGTAATCGCACTGCAGGGCATAGGCGGCTGATTCCGTAGAGTTAAAGTGAGGTTCGCTTAATGCCACTTGGACCATACATTGCCACCGATCACTCGTTTCGAATTCACTAAGCTAAGTGAGCTTGTGAAATGACGTCATCAAGGCGATGAGCACTGATCCGCACGGAAACTGTCATTTTACTAGGAAATACAAAACCGGTAATTCAAAATCAGAATTCACAAAGAATTCAGTAGCAATGAGTTGTCGTCAACCGAAGAGCACCCGGTGCGTTCTTTGCATTTACTATCTAGCAGTGTTTGTTTAATGAAGATCATTGATAATGCATAGTTACTTTGAAACTTATAGTTCTAACAACCACTTAAGTACACTTTGTTTTATGTTTTATTGTGCCATGAAATTGTATTGTTTTTTGTGAAAGGTAGGTTTAATGACATGTATGTATGTGGTATTTTATAGATCCTACCTATCTAGTTCATAGCTGGAGTAGGATTTTAGCCCTAGAAAAAATAAAATAAAAAGTAAAATAGAAAAATACCGACTGGTTTTAAAATCTAGTAGTTTTCTTACAAAGCCTAATTCTGTGAAGTTCTACTAACAACGAGGGGTCAATGCAAATATAAGAAAAACGAAAGCAAGTGTAAGTATTAAATATCATGTAATAATGTTATAATTTTCACATAAATTGAGATTTACACTATCCCATGAGCTTGGAAAGTGGAGATCTATACATTCTTATGAACTGCAGTTCTGTGTGCATCCACCTGAAACAAATGTATCATATTATAATCAAGTAAATTCAACATTCAATATAGTTAGGTACTTATCTATCAAGTCCTAGGCTAAAATTATCAACTGTCGAGCTCCCATTTGTCCATCTCTCCAAGACTTCTATATATAGAAGGGTATTGTATCTACCTACGTCTTGCTTTGTACCTATAGGTACAAAGCAAGAGATTTCATCTAGAAATACATTTCTAAATCGCAAATATATTTCTTTCTTCGTTTTATGGCGTTTTATTTATTTATTGATTTAATTATTTTGCACAAAAGTAGTGTACATGGAATGACATGTTTTCAGTCATGTTTTCATTCACAGCATTTTTACTCGACGGCAAATATCATTTTCAGTTGAATTTTAACTTTACCTGAGAAGCACTATAGTCGCTATACCTATATGAACATGTTATTTTCAAATAGGCAGTCGTAATAATTATTTAAAGTAGGTAAGTGCATTATTTTTGAGAAATAATATCAATGTTTAGATTTTCTTTCCGAGACGTACAATCTACAAAAAGGTTATTGGCAAATGTATGGCCTTTCTCCCCACTATGGAATATATTATTTGACAGTGGGGAGAAAGGTAATAATTGAAAAAGTATTCTCTTTCTCCCCACTACGCAATCCTTGATATCTTCAAATTACTGAAAATAATGTTTGCTTCATATCAAGTCTAGTGGGACATTATACTATAGTAAATTTGGTTATTCAGTTTCTCCCCACTACTACGATAGGTATATTTTTGATTCCATAGTGGGGACAAAGAGAATACTTTTTCGATTAATACCTTCCTCTCCACTTTCAGATATTAGATTCCATAGTGGGGAGAAAGGCCACACATTTTTTATTTTCCCTTTCTCCCCACTAGTGGGACAAAGCTGGTGGGGAGACAGAGAATAACCCTATTAGATCACTACAAAACTTACGATGCTAATTAACTTTTAGTTACTTAATATCTAAACGGAAACAAAATTTTAGATAGATTAAAAGCGAGAGAGAAAAATAGAGAAAATAAATTCAGACGATGATTGTTGGAGGCCGATTGAGAGAGCGCAGGGCTTTGTCTGTCCGGTGTAATATGCTGACGCGCAGGTTTGCACGTTGTTCCAGACAAGTAAAGGTAACATTATTCAAGACATATTGCCAGACCTTCTACACGTGCAGCCTGTTTTACAAAGCGGGCGTACAAAGTACTGAATGTGCAATATAATAATGCGTTCAGGATATTGCTGGGGCTGCCACGTTTTTGTAGCGCGTCCGCCATATTTGCTGAGGCGCAAACCAATGATTTCCACGCTATAATGAGAAAAAAGTGCGCCTCGTTGTTAAAGCGTGTGCGTGGCAGCCCGAACGGCATTCTGAGTGTATTGTCCGAGCGGTGGGACTCGCCGATGCTGATGAGGTGGGTGCAGCTGCATGCCAGCGGTCCCTCATATTTATAATATTATTTTAATTTAACACCTATTTATTTTTGTAATTTTAATTTGTGACATTTTATTTCTATTTTATATTTTATTTTTCTATTAATTTTATTTTTAATTCGGGTTTTAATTTAATTATGGATTTTTTATAATCTGAAATAAATGAATTATTATTATTCTCTTTATTTATCTTAAATTTAAATTTTTTACAATATTTCTTTATATAAAAGCAGATAAAAATATTATAAAAAACCTAAACCTAGGGTACCAACGGTAGCGGAGCAGGGCCCAAACTACCGGTGGCTAGGGCTGCAGAGTGAGGAACTTCCTGACTATACGCGCCGTGTCAAGGAGTACTGCCTTCTGCATCTGACCCTTAATCCAACCATCTAGCGAGAGCCTCTTAAGATGTTGGTCGAGGCTCTTCGCTATAAGGCCGTTCGCCGAAACAACTATCGGGACAATGATCGTTGAGTCAACATTCCACATGGCGGTCACCTCATGAGCCAAGTCAAGGTACTTGCTGAGCTTGTCCTTTTCGGCCTTCACGAGGTTCTCATCGTGTGGAATGGTGATGTCGACGAGCACTGCCCGGCGTTGGGACCGGTCTACCAGCACAATGTCAGGCTTATTGGCAACAATAGTCCTGTCCGTGATGATAGAGCGGTCCCAATAGAGCAATGCACGACCATTTTCGAGAACTGGCGCCGGTACGTACTTATAGTACGGCACCTCAGACTCGACAAGGTCATACCGAAGAGCAAATTGCTGATGGATGATCCTGGCTACTTGGTTGTGTCTGTGCAAGTACTCTCCGTTAGCAAGATGAGAACAGCCGGAAATTATATGCCTGAGGGACTCCCCGGGACGGCGGCATGCCCGACAAATGTCGACCGTACCGTCCTTCATAATATATTTCCGGTAGTTATTCGTCTTGATAACTTCGTCCCCAATTGCACAGACAAAACCCTCAGTTTCCCCAAAGAGGTCACCAAAGCGTAGCCAGTTCACCGACGCGAGCAAGTTCACATCAGGCCCTGTTAAGGCCCGATAGAACCGCCCGTGCAGCTCCTTGCCCTTCCATACGTCCTTGCGGTCATCGGTACTCAACACCGATGGTTTGCGCCAATTCTCGTTTGCCAAGGAGAGCGGTGTGAGAGTCTTATCAACTGCCACCACATCACGATGCAACCCACACTCGGTGTGTAGGAAGTACTCCCTGAGACTGCACACTTCAGGGTTGTGGAGGTTAGATAGATAGATAGATAGATAAATTCTTTATTGCACACACCACAAACAAAACAAATGTTAATGTTAATTTTAATTTGTGACATTTTATTTTAGGTTCTTGGCATTTAAAAAGCCACGACCCCCCCACTTCCGTGGTATGTACAATCTCATAACAGACGAGCGCGGGTGTAACATACGATGTGACGTAAGCAGTTGACGGACTCTCTTATCCAAGGCGTCAAGCTCAGTTTGAGTCCACTTTAGTATGCCAAAAGAGTATATGAGCAAGGGCATCACCCAACCATTGAAGGCACGCGTCTTATTTCCACCTGACAAAAGACTGTTAAGTACTTTGGTCAGGCGGCAGAAGAAGCGCTCCTTCACCGATTGCTTAATATCCCTGTCCATGATACCCAACGATTGTGACATACCAAGGTATTTGTAGGTCTCGGTCTCAGAGAGAGATTTGAGTGTCATTGTCTCAGAAAGCTGCAAATTCATAGAATTTACAACTTTCCCCCGCTGCACATGCATGACCGCACATTTGTCCACACCGAACTCCATGTTGATGGCTTTACTGAAAACTTCTGTGATTTTCAGTAACTCCATCAAGTCTGGATGTTTCAGTGCAAACAACTTGAGGTCATCCATGTACAGCAGATGAGAAATGATCTCGCCCTCTCTCCGTAGCCGATAGCCTAACCCTGAATCCTTCAACAAAGTGCTGAGAGGATTCAGTGCTAGGCAAAACCACAAAGGACTCAAACTGTCACCCTGAAATGCTTCAAGATAAACTGGTGTACTAAAATCTTATTTATTAGAAAATGATGCAAAATACAAAATATGACAGTTGTCACTATCTGACAACAAATTTCAATGAAGAAAATCAATAAATAGCGAATGATCACAAGACTAAAGGCAAAAACAACAGCAGCGGAATCATGTAACGCACGTCCACCACCACCGCCCGCCCCGTCGTCTCCGATGTGTGCGTGTGCGTGGCAGCCCGAACGGCATTCTGAGTGTATTGTCCGAGCGACTCGCTGATGCTGATGAGGTGGATGCAGCTGCATGCCAGCGGTCCCTCATATTTATAATATTATTTTAATTTAACACCTATTTATTTTTGTAATTTTAATTTGTGACATTTTATTTCTATTTTATATTTTATTTTTCTATTAATTTTATTTTTAATTCGGGTTTTAATTTAATTATGGATTTTTATAATCTGAAATAAATGAATTATTATTATTATTAATTCTGCCGTATAGTTACCGGTTTCCCGGTATTAGTGTTGATTGCGGGTGCTTGACGGGTGTGCGTTAACTGTTTAGTGAATTCCAAAACCTTCACGATCTTCAAGTGCACCCGCAATGGGTGCTCGGTGGCAATCACTCAACCTCACTCCTTATGGAATCAGCCTACAGGGGCCTGATTCCGTGGAGTTAAAGTGCGGTTCTGTGGTCGTGCGGTGGCTCTAAAGCGTGCGGCTTATCTAGACTGGGCTGATGCTCGAAAGCGCAAATCTTCAGATATTCGGGCTAAGAAAAGAAAATTCAACGTTGCCGCTAAGACCTGCAAGAAGATACTTAGGAAGGCTCATTTTGTCACGTAAGTCGAATTGGGGCCAAACTGGCTTCATACCCCGCGGGTAGCAAAGCTTTTTGGTCCCTTGCCAAGTCGGTCGAAGTGAACTTCTGCCGCCTCTCACTGCCACCATTGCTGAAACCGGATGGATCACTGGCTCACACTGCTGGAGACAAAACGAATTTAATTTATTTGCTTCTCTTTTTGCAGAAGCTTCGCATCTAGACGCTTCAGGCAAGATATTGCGGAGTGTTTATGCCCGAAATTCGCATTGGCCAGAAGGAGGTTCTCAGAACTCTTCGAGCTCTAGATGTGAACAAGGCCAGTGGTCCTGATGGCATTCCAGCGATTGTGTTGAAAAACTGTGTGCCTGAATTGTCTCCCATCTTAACGCGTTTCTACTTTGTACCGCCTCTCTCTTCACTCAGGTAAAGTTCCGAAGAGCTGGAAGCTTGCCAATGTACAACCAGTACCAAAAAAGGGTAGTCATGCTGATCTGGCCAATTATCGTCCCATCTCGATAACCTCCTTACTCTGTAAGTGTATGGAGCGTGTCATAAACATTAGGCTCTTGGCATACCTTGAGGACAATGATCTCCTCAGTGAGCGGCAAGACGGATTTCGCCAAAACCGGTCTACTGGAGATCTTCTCGCGAATGCCACTCACGAACTGAGTGAAGACATCGAGATGCATGGTGAGGCGCTTGCCGTCTCCCTTGACATATCGAAGGCATTTGATTGAGTCAGGCACGATGGCTTTTTAAATAAGCTTCCCTCATATGCTTTACCTGTTGGTTTATGCAATTGGATAGTTGATTTCTTGAGGGAACGATCTATTCGAGTAGTCCTAGAGAGCTGCTCGTCTGATCAAATGGCTATCAATGCCGGTGTACCTCAGGGATCGGTTCTCTCGGCTACATTTTTTTAACTGCACATTAATGACCTTCTGAAGCCTGGTACCTTTGGGTATGCTGATGACAGTACTGTAGTTGAGAGATACACTTCCAATGCTCAAGCCAGCTGTGACGCTGTCCAGTTTCAGACAGAGGCTATGGTAGACCGTTTAAATTTAGCCTTAGAATCCGTGTCCGATTGGGGCGATGCTAACCTGGTTAAGTTTAATGCTACTAAAACGCAGGCATGTTTGTTTTCTACTAAAAAGAGTCCTCTAAACTGTTCTCCGTCTTTCCAAAGTGTATCAATACCAATAGGCAACCATCTGGAGCTTTTGGGTGTCGAACTCACATCAAACATGAACTTTGGGTCTTATATTGAATCCAAAGTCAAGCTAGCTGCAAAAAACTTGGTATTTTGTCTAAGGTTAGGCGGTACTTCACACCGGGGCAGCTTTTAAATCTTTATAAAGCACAGGTCCAATCTTGTATGAAGTACTGCTGCCACCGCTGGGACGGTTCTGCCAAGTATCAGCTCGAGTCTTTGGATTCAATTCAGAGAAGTGCTACTGATACCACGTACTCTTTACTAGAGCGTCATCCCTAATGAGTCTGAGCTCATTAGGGATGACGCTCTAGTAAAGAGTAAGCTTCAAAGTCTGGCGCAACGTGAGGTAGCAAGCCTGTCGGTATTCTACAGATTGCACTATGGAGAGTGTGCACAAGAACTGCACAACCTGATTCCCCCGTCACTTTTCCATCACCGTACGACTAAATGATCAGCAAACTGCCACCCCTTTATGGTTGAAATACCTCGCACAAGAACGAAGCGTTACGCTTCTTCATTTATTATAAGAACTGCAAAGGAGTGGAATGCCCTGCCCTCGTCAGTGTGTGACGAGGTCCAAACCTTTTTCATAATAATACTCTTTTGATATCTTAATTCTTTCATAATCCATTTCTTTTCATTTTGATAGTTCATTATTATTATTAGTTATGATTTTTAGTCAAAATAGAAAAATATTCCACTTTAGTGTTTTCATTGATTTAATTTATAAAATATATCTTTCGTCCTTCCTTCGCTAACACTAATATAAAAAATCTAAAAGTCTGCTGCTCTGGTTTGAGGAACATCATTGAGTTGCAGCGCCCGATCGCGTTGCACTCGATGAACGGCTTCGCGCGGCTTGCTTGATATCAGACTCTGGCCTAGAATCAAGCGGAAGGAAGTTCCTGTAATTCTGTGTCAAAGAGGTTTGTGTCCTGGAATAGTGGGAGCAACCCAAACCCGGGGACTGCCTCGCGACAAGTGTTTCCGGTAAATTATAACCCCGGTGTGTTCAAGTCAAGAGTAAATAGGTATCTACTAGGCAAGCGTGCTACACCTTCGACCACATCATCGCTTTCCATCAGGTGAGATCGTGGTCATAAGATTGCAAAACCCGGAATAAAAAAAAACTTATGCTACGTTGCGAAAGTTCAACATTAGGCGGGAAGAGATAACTATATTTATATAGGCCAGTAAAAAATAATATCAACATGAGTTGATTTTCAACAGGCGATAATTCGCAGCCAGGAAAAGGAAGCTAATTGATGTACATGGATTGTCAGGATGTACATTATTAGTCATGAAATAAAGGTCGGGCACACTATGAAAGACAGAATTATACTTATGGTAAGAGCCCTATCACACTAGCGATTGGGAACGAATTTTGAGCGAAGTGATTAGTTATTATCGGGCGTGAATAGCGGGTGCGCGGCGATTTCATCACGTATGCACAGCGAGCTCACCGCGAGTGCGCGAAGAACTCGTGTAGTTCGATCAGAAATTCGTAAAGTCATCAACAGTTAGTAAAACGATGGATTCACACATTCGACGAAGATAAGTTCTTGCTAGCATTGTTGCTTTGAAGACGTCGTCATAAGAAACAAAGGCAAATACCTCGCACAAGAACTAAGCGTTACGCTTCTTCATTTATTATAAGAACTGCAAAGGAGTGGAATGCCCTGCCCTCGTCAGTGTTTCCGTTCAAATATAACCTAGCTATGTTCAAGTCAAGAGTGAATAGGAATCTACCAGACAAGCGTGCTACGCCTTCGACCACATCATCGCGTTACATCTAGGGCATGCAAACCGGATACCCGATTAACCGAAAACCCCTAAGAATAAGTAAGAAAAACCCGAATAACCGACTGATTTGAAACCCGGATTTTTAAGATTGAAAATTCGTTTTTTTATTCTTGATGGTTTATGTAAAATACTACCAGAACATTAATAAAGAATCAAACTTCTCAATAACTTAATGTTTCCCTATTTCTACTTTAATGAGCGAATAAATTGGACAGGCTGACCACAATCTATAATAATTATTAGGTACTAGCTGTACCCGCGGCTTCGCACGCGTGTTCATTTCTTTAGGTTCAAAGTACCATAATGTGCTATTTCAGGACCAATATACCAACATTTGAACAATATTTCTTCAGCCGTCAAAAATACTTTATCAATTGCTTGGCTTCTAACTCGCCGGATTGAGATATCAATTACACCAGACTTAAATAAAACCCTTAGCTATCTAACAATGAAAACCGCATTGCAATCGGTCGCGTAGTTTTTATGTGGTGCGTGAACAAACAAACATACAGACAAACAGAAAGAAAGACACGATTAACAAAAAAAAATTGTTCAATACCTTTTTTAAGCACCCAAGAGCATTTTTTTCATTTGAATTCATTTAGTAGTTTGGGTGCGATGCGCGGTCAAGATACGGACAAACAGACAGACAAAATTAAAAAGTAAAACAGTTTGGCTTCAGTATCGAATATAAAGAACCATGCAAAAAATATTTTTTATTACATAAATATTAACATAACTTTGGACCCATATCCCGCAGAAACCCTTTACTTATTCGGGATAAAACGTGTCCTCAATTTTAACCCATCATATAACTTAAGACAGAGCCAAGTTGCATCAAAACCCTCTTTTTCTATTACTTAGGGTGGTACGTGTTCTTTTAAATAAGTTTCAACCCCTAAATAATAACCCATAAATTTTTCGATATGTGAAGTATCATATGTCCTTGTTCGGGAGGCTGAAAGTCGTGAAACCTACGAGTGAGACGGTTTGTAACTACTTTCGAAAACAGCTTATAGACGTGGCTCAGCAGCGAAATGGGCCTATAATTCTTCAAGAGGGTTTTACCATCTTTCTTAAAGAAGAAAACCACTACGCTTCTGTACCACGCCTCTGGCGTAGTACCCTCGAGAATGACGGAGTTAAACAGCTTCTGAAGGATTTTAAGTACCGGTGTTCCACCCGTTTTCAGTAGCTCTGTCGTTATTCCATCCTCCCCTGGTGCTTTGTTGCTCTTAAGCTGTTTGAGAGCCATTCTGATCTTGTATAGGCTGACGACCGGGATATCTTAGGTATAATGTCGGGTCAAACGGGCTCTTGCATCGCTAGTTGTGCTAGGAGGACTACGCGATAAGGTGTATAATTGCCCGTAGAACTTCTCGAGCTCACTCAGAAACTCTGGCTTCGACGAAACGATGCTGCCACTGTCGGTCTTCAGCTTCGTCAGAAGGCTTTTCCCAATAGACAGATCTCTTGCAAACACTTTGAAGCTCTTGTTCTGCTCAATTGCGTTCTTAATATAATTAGTATTATAGGAACGCAAATCGTGTCGCATCGACTTGGAGATCTGTTTATTAAGCAAGCTGTAAGTCGACATATCCACTGAAACCTGTAGCTTTATCTCGCCTCGTTCTGCCATAAGTTTGAGTGTATGCTCAGAGATTTTCTATGTTATTTTTTTGCGATGGGTCTTAAAAAACTTGCATCGCTAGCCGTGCTAGGTAGACTATGCGATGAGGTTAAGTGTAGTGATCAACAGCTTCGATAATACCGTTCCCAAAATACACCAGCATGGGTGCGACATGGGCATTTGAACTGATGTTCAACTTATCCATGTTCATTTTACTCGTAAAACCCACCTGTTGGGAAACAATATTGAGTTAACTGAGCATTGTTAGGTTGCAGGTTACTTACTTATAATACTAGACTAAATAAAAAGAGGGGAGGAACTCTGATATTAGGTCTAAAAGAGAAAAATATTGTAGAGCTACTTTTTTGCAAAGAGTTGTATAAAATAAACAGTTTCGAGATATGTGGCGTTAAAGATACTGATTATAATTTAAATATTTGTTGTTTGTATAGAACGCCTGATGACAAAAACTTTAAAGATTTTGACACAAGAATGGAAAGATTGATGGAACGCTTTTTCAGCAGGAGACTTATAATTTTTGGTGATTTTAACGTAAATTTCTTGAAGCAGAGCAAAAATCAGACTGAGTTATCGACACTTTTAAAATGTTTTAATTTTAGACACCTAATTTTTTCGAACACCTTTGTCCGTAATGATTCAGAATCATGTATAGACAATATAATTACTAATATATCAGATACCAACATTGACAATTGTGTGGTAGATCACAACAGACTGGCGGATGGACATGCGGGACTATTTTGTAGTTTAGTTTTGGAACATTCCTTACATAATAAGGAATTAGAACAATTTGTGTCTATAAAAAGTAGAGCATATACCAATAAAGCACCGAGACGCACTGATAAAGAGCAGTCTTAGAGTATGTAATGTTAATAATTTTTTGATGAACCTAAAAACCCTCTTTAGAAAAAACTTTATAAAAAGAGCCAATAAAGTTAGTCTGATAAAGAGAGATCAACATAAGTGGGTCTCGAAGGGAGTTAAGATTGCTAGCAAAATGAAAAGATTTCTGAATTCTGCGAACAAATGTAGATGCGATGAGACTATATTGACATACAGAAATACTACACTAAGATTTTCAAAAAAGTCATTATTGGATTGAAAAAAAAAGCAGTTCAAAAGGAGATAGACAAAGCTAATAATAAGATCAAACAAATATGGAATGTAGTAAATAGACATAGAGATAACGGTAAAATTAAGAAAATGGATTTTACTATGCTTAAAATTAATAATACTATCATTAACGACTCACAAGAGATAGCGGACATTTTTGCTGAGCAATATGACTATGGTCATAGTAAAAGTAACTCTCCCTTAGATAAAAGTGATGCTTTGACGTTCCTACAAACACACTCTACGCGAAGTGAGGCTGAAATGAACCTACGATTGACTAATGAAAATGAAATTCGTAAAATTGTTTGTAAAATGGAATCGAAAACATCATTTGGTTATGATGAAATACCAATAACTGTAATAAAAGACAACATAAACATCTTAGCAGAGCCACTGGCAAGCTTATTCAATAATTGTATTTATTCTGTTTTTTCCCCGAACAGCTTAAAATTGCTCGAGTTCTGCCTATTTATAAAAAAGGAAGTAAAACTGATCCTAAAAACTATCGCCCAATATCATTATTACCCGTTGTATCCAAAATAATTGAAAATATTCTAAAAGACAGATTGGTCTTAACCTAAATAATATCCTAGATAGACCAATAATATCCTAAATAATATCAATAATATCCAGTTTGGTTACCAAAAATGCATTGGAACTGTAGATGCAATTGATTTTCTAGTAAACGATGTGGTGTATAAGCTCAATAATAAATTAAAAGTAGCAGGAGTATTCCTTGATCTGAGCTCTGCATTTGACATGGTAGATCATAGTATTTTACTATCTAAATTGGAGCACTATGGCGTAAGGGATAATGCACTGCACATTTTTGTGTCGTATTTAAATAATAGAAAATACTTTGTTGAATTAAAAAATACTGTTAACAGATGCGTGCTAACAACCAAATCCAGTTTAATTCATATTAAACGTGGGGTTCCGCAGGGTTCAATCTTAGGTCCGATATTGTTTATAATATTTGTAAATGATTTAATAAAATATATCGTCGACACTATTCCTGATCTTCAGGTTGTGGTCTACGCGGATGATACGAATGCAATCATGTCAGCTGATACTTTGCAAAACTTAGAAGGTAAACTGTGCACTCAAAGCTTTTGAAAAATGGTTTGGGGCGAATAACTTAAAGTTAAATACAAAAAAGACCAATACCATACTCTTCAGATCCACTTCTCAAAATTACCGGACAATGAACATTGATTTCAATGGAAAGATTGATATGGTGGAATGTGTCAAATTTTTGGGGGTATATATTGACCAACTTTTAAATTGGAAGAACGAACTTGAAGCGGTCGATAGTTATATTAGCTCAGCGTGCTGCGCTTTAAGGAGTCTACGTGACGAAGTGACCATTAAACAGCTCAAATTGGTGTACTACGCACTTGCCGAATCCAAGTTAAGGTACAGTATTCGATGTTGGGGCAATAGTTACGATTACAACATTAAAAGAGCCTTTGTTTTACAGAAGCGTGCTATTCGTGTCATAGTGCGTATACCACCGTGGGAATCATGTAAAGAGTATTTTAGGGATCTTGATATTCTAACGGTTCCTAGCCTATATGTTATGGTTCTTCTCACAGACGTTATCAAATTTAGAGACAAATACGAAACAGCTGAACAAAAAAGCAGGAGATTGGAGACTAGGAGAAAAAATTTAGTGTAGCCATTTGATTTCACTCCAAAACTTAACATTGCAAAGCATTGTTCCAGGTACCAGGCAGTTAAGCTATTTAATCGCTTACCAATAGAACTGAAGACAATTGATAGTATAAACATATTTCAACAAAAATTGAGGGGGCTCTTGCTGAAATGGTGTTTACATTCGATCGATGATTTCAATTCTAAATAATTTGAATTCTAAATATATGTATTTTTGATTTTATATTAATTTTATAAACATGACTTATTTGGAAAAAATTGTTGACATTTTAGAGTTAAGTAGTTTTCTTGAAATTATTTTAGAACTGTTTTATTTTGAATTTGATGTTTTTGTAAAGTTGTTGACGATAATTTGGATTGTATGTATTGTTTTAATTTATTTTTTGTGTTAATCTTTTAGTTTCAGACACAATGTAATAATTGTTAATGAATAAATTATGAATTATGAATTATTGTGCTTAGGTCTTCCAGGGTTTCTGCCATGATGACTATATTATAAGCAAATCGAAGGTGAGTGATGCTTTCGCCATTGAAGTTAACACCATATCTGTTCCAGTTCAGAAACTTGAATACATCTTACATAGCAGAGGTGAACAGTTCGGAGAAAAAACGTCTCCCTGTCTCACACCTTTTTGCAATTCGATAGTAATCGTGCTCCGATTTTGGAGACGGACAGTCAGTTTTTTGTTATTACTAGTACCAAATGTTACTTTGATTATTAATATTCGTAGTACATATACCAAATGTTACTTGATTGATCTCTTGGTAAAGCTAAAAAATAAGAACACGAAAGTAAAACATATTTTAATTACATTTCAGCCGTTTTTTTACTTACACACACTAATAATAGTTCTTTCAAGGCCTAAAACCTAGGCTTCGTATTATTTCATAGACAAAGATAAAATCACTCCTTGATGCCTCGTTTGTGTAGGCGAGTGTCAAGAAAAAAACATTGTTACTGAATCGAATCGGCTAACCCTGACTCCACATGGTCTTGACTGCCCTACACTAGAGTGTTTTTAAAAGGTCTTATGCCCGCCCTTACGTAACAAAGCACAGGTACCAACGCTCGCCTTCGCACCTTCAGCTTCTTGGTCACCTTAACTTTGGCAAATTTAGTCTCTACCGATCCAGCTCACCCTGATAGGTACCAGGCTGGATCGGTGGAGCCCCCGTCCACTGTAACAAAATGCAGGTGCACTTTGTTACAGTGGACGGGGTTTGCACTTCCCACAGTGCCGGAGCAATTGCGATACAAATTCTGTGATAAAAGGATACTGGAACGTGCAAACGAGGCTTTGACTATGACATTTCTGTATATTAGTCTGTGATGTACATTTATTATTGGCTGCACATAATTCCCACTTAAACCCGTGCAAACAGTGTCCAACCCGTATTACACAGCCAATAATACGTGTACATAATTTGACTTCGTAATCCTGGCTGCATATTATTGCCTTTACAAAATCAGCTCGGGGTGATATTACACGGCCAATTATACGCGACCAAATAATGTACACCCTGATATTTAGAGGCCAATCCACGTAATATTGGTCGCGTCTCATTGGCAGTACATTATTTAGTCACGTAATATTGGCAGTGTAATATAGGGAGTCCATATATTACACAATATTAGGCAAAATTACGCGTAATATTAGCCGTGTAATATAGTGAGTACCTCCGCCCTCGCGTAAAAAAGTTGTACACGTATTTATTGGCTGCGTAATACAGGCCGTACATTATCAACCCAGACTGATTTTGTACGGGCAATAATACACGGCCAGGATTAGCCGACCCGATTTTGGCCGATATTATGAATCCATGTACACGTAATATTAGGCCGTGTAATATTGGCTATAGAATATTGTTTGTACATTATTTTGGTCGTGTATTATCGAGACCAGTGTTGGTACTTATAACGAGAATCGGCGATGAAAAAATTTGAAAGACGACTGGTCGCCTATTAGGCTACTTCAGGGACAAGCTATTTAAATTAGCTAAATAACAATTTAACATAAGGTATAAAAAATAAACTGTTAAAAACTCACGAAATGTAAGATCTGAAATATTCCGACTAGTTTCGGACTATTTTGATGTCCTTCGTCTGGGAGTGTTATGCCGACAAGCCGCAACGAGTGCTACGAACTGTTATACCCTACTTCCTCTTGTCCTTCTGCATTATACAGGGACCACTGTACAAGCTTTATCCTTGATTTTAGAAGGGGTCGGGTGGGGAGTGGGTAGCTGAGAATTAAGAGAACGTTTTATAAATAGATAATAGACAATCCATTAATGAATTGTCATCACACTACTATCCGCTCGATTGATTCTATGCGCTACAGTCACTTTTTTTGTTTTCATTGATCATCGCAACTAACGCTACAGTCACATTTTTTGTTTTCATCGATCATCGGACCACTCGATAGCGACGTAAATTTTGCCACTTGATTTTGAACATTATTGACCTGAATAATCATTCAAATCTAAGCGTGTTTATATAATTATTTTGCTTCGAAACCCACAACATAAATACTTGAAATATGTGCCGTACCTATTTAGCTCCATAAATCACCAGTTTGTTTATCTAAGCGCTCAATGAAGTGGTCATAAAAACTGTTTGTTTACGCAAAGTCGGCGCGGCCAGATGTGTCGCGTAGACCTTCTTTTTTTTGTGGGTTGACAATCAGATACCTGTGATCTCGGCACGTACCCAATAAATCTCCAGTTTACAGCCAGATGTGTCGCGTCGACCTTGTTTTTTTTGTGGGTTGACCATCAAGTACCTGTAGTCTCAACACATATACAATCAATTACCAGTTTGAGGTTAGATAGATAGATAGATAGATAACTCTTTATTGTACACCACATAGAACAAAAAATACAATAATAACTAAAACATTTATACAAAATAAATGGGACAATGGGCGGTCTTATCGCTAAAAAGCGATCTCTTCCAGACAACCTTTGGATGGAAAGGAATTAATATACGGCAAAGACGGTGGTGCATTATAATCTAACAAATAAATAATAAAAACTGAATACAATGAATAAACATATATACACATATATTCCAATATACCTACACATAAATATGTAAATATATAGTACAGTATATATATATATATATATATATATATATATATATATATATATACATATATAAATATATATCCATATACATAGTATATACATTATAATAAATTACATTTACTACATATACATTTACAAAATATATACAAACATAATAAAAATAATATACAGTGAAACCACAACAGAATAACAACAAAATAGCAAGATGTGATATTAATTAGAGAGATAAAACTTCTTTACTTGAAGTTTAAAAACAGGGAGTGACTGGGCTCGCCTTATAGTAACTGGCAGAGCGTTCCATAGGCGAACTGCTTAAAATGCAATATGACTGACAATCATCAGTCACGTCGTGATTGTTTGTTACATGAAACGCCGGTATGCGTATTTGACTGACATTTGTAGTTTTATTATGAGTTGTCGCTTTATGAAATAGGGCACTGGTTTTATTTAAAAACTGGGGTACTTGGTATCATAGGCCTTGCACGCACTGCCTTGCGGTGGAGCGCGGTGCGGTGTGTATTTGAAATGATCAATTTTTAAAGAAATGTTGTATATTATTGTACTTTGTAGGTACTTTTGGTCCTGGAATAACACGTGTGGGCTACTTTTAAATGAAATGACCACACGGGCAAAGCCGCGAGCACAGCTAGTTCATAATAAGTACATAGAGCGTCGAGCTATCGCTCTTTGTCCACACGTTTCTTCGCGAATTCTATGGACTTATAACACCTGAGTTTCTCTACAGTTCAAAGGCATTTTTAAAAAAATGCGTGGGGTGCTTTTTAAGATAGTATCGAAATGATAATCCTTTTTTCTCATATCTGTCAATGAAATAATTATAACTATTGACCCATGCACCCCACGATTTTTTTGAAATAAAACTTTTTTTTCTTATTTAACGTTGAATGTTTTAACCTTGAATATTATTGGAAATAGAAAAGATACGAACAAGCTCAAAGTACAATGTTTGAAATTAGCCTTAATGTTTTGATAAAATTCATTGGATGTTATGATGGGTCCAGATAAACGCTGGTTCGCTTCTTAAATAATTGCCGAAATGCTATCGATTTAGCTTCTTCTTCCCAGATAGACACAATATTTAAAAAAAATTGAGCAGGCTCACGGGCAAAGCCGAATCAGTTTGTTCAATTAAAGAGTTTACAAATTGGTCTCAGTTAGAAGAGTTTTCAAAGACTTAATTTGGTGACAGGAAACACTATTTTTACTTTCGGATCTGCCTATGATCTATGATTCGGGTCCCTACGAGAATGTCAGCCAACACTCCCTTCGAATTGAATCTTGTATAGCTAAATTTTTAACAGAAATAAACGTGTCAATACCAACAAGAAAGAGGGACGAGGTGACAGGCCGTGTTGCAACCATTCAGGATCTTGCATTAAATACATTTATAATTGGGTTTCACCTAAAAATTTCAACAGTTGTTAGGTGCAGAGACCCAAGCACCTTAAACGAAGCCATTAGCTTTGCCTCAGCCGAAGAGAAAATTCTAAACAATACACATAAAAAAATACATTTTCATCTTCTCCAATACAAATCAACAGGCGCCGTATCGCCAGAATGCTAATTCTTTCTAGTTCATAGGCCAAGGTCAGCCCTCGACTCAATATAGGCCTTCTAATTTTGATAATCTCTAGACGCCGTATCGCCAAAGTACTAATAGGGGCCAAGGTTAGCCCTTGACTCAGTCTGAATGTTATAATGTTCTCATTTGTCGATATTGCAAAAATGTAAGACACACTATCGAAAACTGTCGTAAACGACAATTCAATAATAATCGTCGGAACAACAATTTCGATTCTCGAAATAACAATAACTACAATCGTTCCGTGCACAACTTATCTCACAATGATCCTCCAGAGGTTAAATGCGATAGCACTCACCATGTCGAGTATAATACTACTTTCTCTCCCGCAGATCATCAAAATGATAACAATCAAACTTATATCAATCATTTAAACGAGTAGAACTTCCCAATTAAAGGTTTCGCACGGGTAATACAGTCACTGAAGCTGATGCCCATATTTCTAAGCCTAAGAGACAAGACATTGATTCTGACGACGAATTTGACAAGGCCGTTTTCGAAGGCACTTATAATACAGCTAAGCGATTTTTACCTCATGTGTTCTTACAAACTGAAATGGCTGATTCTCCCCTTAACTTCTTAGTTGACTCTGGTTCAATAGTAAGCCTTATCAAACTGTCTTCCATAAAACAGAACAGACCGTTACTTACAGCAAACTAAATTCTTCTGATAGGGATTGATGCTAAAAGTGAAGCTACACGCACCTTAGGCCATTTTCAGATGACTATTTTCCCAGACTCTAATCCTAAAATTACTCATGATTTCCATGTTGTTGACAGGGTAAATCTCAAATACGATGGAATAATTGGCAGTGATCTTTTAAATGATTTGGAGTGCACAATAAATTACAATAAAAATTTACTGAAAATAATAAACATCAAAATGGATATTTACTTCTGAAACCCGGTCTATGTGATTCAACCATGCTTAGAAATAATTATCAAATGTTCTTTTTCTAATCCTGAACTAAAAGAAAGACTCGTCTTAGACCAATTCTATCATAAAGACTTACTTATTGCAAACTGCATCGAAAATAACAAAAGAATAAATGTCTGAGTCGTCAACGTCTCTGAAGCTCCAGTAACGCTGAAATCAGATTTGAATATTATTCTGGTTCCACTGAATTCATGTTATGAATCTTATGAATCTATTAATTCTATTGCAAATACTAAATCTTAATAAAATCAAAACACCGACTCTTCTGATCTTGAAACTCAAGAAATTTATTAAACTCTGAACTTATTAAGAATATCTCACCTCAATTCTGAAGAAGCCAACGCGCTCCATGATATTTGTTCTGATCATTCAGGTATATTCCATGTCCCTGCAGATAATCTCTCCCATACAAATACTTTAAACCATGAGATCATAACTACACCTCAAAATCCAATTCATACTAAATCATATCGTTTCCCATAGGTCCATAAACATACTCGTAAAGTGAAAAAACAGATAGATAAATCAAGGCATTATAGAGCCATCGATTTCTCCATGGTCGTCTCCAATTTGGGTAGTCCCCAAGAAGCTAGACACTTCCAGAGAATGTAAATGGCGCATTGTCATTGACTATAGAAAATTAAATGATATAAGTGTTGGTGATAATTATCCTATTCCACAGATTTCTGAAATCTTACACCAGCTAAGTCAAAGCAAATATTTTTCTACTCTTGACCTTGCATATGGCTTTCACCAAATCCATATTAATGACGAGGATAAAACCAAAACAGCCTTTAGTATACTCCAAGGACATTACAAATTCAACCGCATGCCGTTTGGATTGAAAATGCTCGTTCTACATTTTAACGGCTAATGAATACTGCTCTATCTAGCATTCAGGGTGTGCGCTGTTTCGTTTATCTCGATGATGTTGTTATTTATAGTCACGATCTAAATTCCCACATTGACAACCTCTCAGCAGACTTTCAAAGACTTAGAGATTTCAACATCAAACTCGAACCTGACAAATGTGAGTTTATCTGTCACTAAGTTGCATTAAAAATTAAAATTCATTAAGTGAATAAAATGAAAAAGCTACGAAAAAATGATTTACTTTACGCTTAAAATCAGTTATATGTAGTCTTGTTATGCTAATAGGCAATTTATTATACATTGTGGTTTTATTTTGTTTACCTTGCTTCTTTACTTTGGCTCGTCTTGTTTTTGATTGATAAAACTTCTCTTTATTCCACAAATTGTAACTGTGCTTGTCCATGTTTTTAGCCAGATCGTTTTTTTCACTATGAATTTCTAGAAGACTGTTAAATATATAAATTGATATAACAGTCCTAATTCATTAGTCATTAATGAGGGAATTTATTTATGCATAATAAACCGTAACTAGGGCTTTTGGCTTAAGTTTTAGCAGTCCGTAGTTTGCACTAGCTATCTTTTTACAAAGCTTATCTATGTGGGCTGAGTGACTTACAGTATAATCGATGGTATACCCTAGGAACACATTTTCTTTTACAGACAGGTTTCTCTCCAATCCTTTTCTAGATTGGTAACGCATAATTATGCTTTTGTCGGCGTTAAGTATAATACCATTAGCTTCAAACCATTTTGCAAGCATGTCTAATGTTTCCACAAGTTTGCTCTCTAAAGCAGTTTTGCACTTGTCTTTAATACTAACATGTGTGTAGTCAGCAAATAAACTTACAAAACACCATTCAGGCAGGCATTTAACAAGGTTATTTACATATATTAAAAATAGTACAGGTCCTAGAATAGATCCTTGAGGTACGCCTGTTGACGTACACTGCCCATTGTAGAGGTTTTCTCATTGACTGTTACTACTTGAGATCTGTTGGCTAAATAAGACCGCATCATCTCTAACTCCATACCTTTAAATCCATATTACTCAAGTTTTATAAGTAGTATGTCGTGTCGCAAACAATCGAAAGTTTTGGATAAATCACAATAAATGCTAGCACATTTTGTGTGAGTGATCCAAAGATTTTAAGATAAAGTAGACTACTTTTCTGATCGCCATTTCTGTCGATCGTCAAAGTCAAAGTATTTTATTGTAAATAGGCAAAAATTATAGCACTTTGCAAGTCAAAATTAACATCTCCTGAAAAAAGAGAAATACATAAAATATTATAAAAAGATCAAATCAATCCAAATTTAGATAAACTAAGTATTCTTTGAGGTTGAAAAGGAAATTTCCCTTTCATGTGCCAACAGAGTTATATCTCACACTGGAAAAGGAAATACCCTTCTGACTATACCGGTGCTTCGGAAATATGCCCGTTAGAGAATAGAGCACCAAGAAACTCTACGGGGATGTATTTTTTTCCATATTTGTTAATTCTTTATATATTTTCAAATGTCACAATTATAACCAAACATGTAAACTACAAATATAAACGATAAAAGTGACAATGAGATGTCCCACAAACACCAAACAACATTTAGACAGAGTTGGCAGAATACAAACCGGTCTATAGTTACTAAGTTCACATGATTCTTCCATTGTGTGTATGGGTATGGTATGTATGGTGTGTATGGTATGCCGTTCTTAAGGACGTCAGGAAATATTCCACCTTTTAAACAACTGTTTATCACAGTAAGTAACAACTCCATGAGGTAGTCATTTCGTACAATTAATTCTTTTATAGTTTTAGTATTCATGCCATAAATATCCAATGTCAATTTTGCTTTAATATTAATAATTGTATCATATAATTCTTTAATGTCAACTAAGTAAAATTTTATTCAAACGTCTGGTTTTTTTATCTGGTTTAAGAAATTCAAGCACTCTTTTGCGTTAATATTAACATTATTTGACAAAGTATGGGCAATATTGCGAAAAAAGTCATTAAATAAAGCAGCCCTAACTTTAGCATCAGTAAGAATTTGGTCTGAACTATTCCTTACACATTCTATACTTGATTTGGAGCCTTGCTTTTTACCATTTCGCACTTGCTCGCTAACTATATTCCATGTTTATTTTATTTTATTTCTGGAGGATTTTATTCTATGCGAGTATTGTAGGTTTTTCACTGCATACATTGCTTTACTTAAAACTTTTCTGTATCTTTTAATTCTGACTTTTCTTTGTTCGCACGGTTGATAGTCTTGTTAAAGTTGTAGTTTAAACAAATTGTTTTTAGATTTTTCAATGCCTTTCGTTGTCAACTTTTTGCGAGATTTACATACACTACATTCGGTTTTAGGAAAAGCCACATTATAAAAATTCTTAATAGCGTCCAATAAAACAGAAATTTTTGAATTTGGATCGATGTAGTCCGTAATTTGAGCCTTTAAACCGAAATATTTGTTACAAAATAACAAGTGAAAATAATTATAGTTACTTTTAGACATAAATCTAGTAAATTTATCAAGCTTGGGCATTGAATCTTTACTATTTTCAATGGCCAGCTTGATCACATTATGATCAGATAGTTTATTTAAAAAAAAACAAAAGCACAAGACTAGAAGCACTAAAACACAAGCTTCACACGAGTCAACATTTACAACAAAGTTATCCAAACATAAGCTATTTCCTTGAGTTCGAGTAGGAGTGTGTAGTAGCAATTTGCAATTAAAATTATGAAGCAAATTATGAAATTTTTAGCCTTTCTTTCTAGTTTCAATACATCAATGAGTCACCAGCTATGATAATTTGTTTTCCTTCACGACAAATTCTGTGTAAAACTATTGAAAAAATATCAAAAAGAGATATAGGTCTATTTCAGGCCTATACACACATACAACAACAATTTTATAAACTCTTAAATCAATAGCTTCTAATTAACAATTCATTTCAAAGGAAAGTTTATTCAAATCTTTTCGCACTTTATATGCTAACTTATATATGTCAAAAATAAACAGATAAACAGTTAAACATTTTATTGATAATCATTACATTATAGGTCAATTACATTGCATCATAAAAATAATTAATTTAATAATAATTAAACTCTTCATTACTTCCATTGCCATGTCTAAAAATATTATACACAAAAATATACAATAGTCTAGTACAATAGTCATTCAATCGAAGTCAATAAAATTGTTTCATAAAATTCATTCAAATACACTATTCAATAAAATAGTATTAAACCTAAGACTAAAATTTATTGTTCCTATCTAGGAACTCGTCAATCGTGTAAAAAGTCTGCTCGACGAGCCAGGTCCTAAGCTTACGTTTAAACACGTTTACACTTGATGCGCTTTTAATTTGCTCTGGTAGCCGATTATACACCGTCGGCCCTAGCACGTGTGACAGCTTGTTTGACCGTACGAGTCTTCTGGACACAGCCGCGAGCTTGTGTGCGCCGCGTGTGTTATATGAGTGTCTATCTCCTCGCTTCTCAAACATGTCCAAGTTTTGCCTTACGAAGATGGCCACTTGGAATATTAAAAGGGAGGGCAACGTGAGTATCCCGAGCGACTTGAAGTAAGGTTTAGCTGATGTTAATCGTGACACCCGTGCAATTGCCCTCACTGCCCTTTTCTGCATTCTGAAGGCACGCAGTCTGTCTGCTGCACACCCCCAGAGCTCGGTGCCGTATTGCAGGACTGAATGCACGGTTGCAAAATAACAGGTGCGAACAACATCAGCGTCCACCACTCGCGAAAGTCTACTCAGCGCGTAGCAGGCACTACCCAAACTTTTACAGATTTTATCGATGTGCGAAGACCAGGTAATACCACGATCGATCACGAAGCCCAGAAACGTGGTGGAGTCAACTTGCTCTATTGACTCCCCGTTTACAAGCACCTGTAGCTTCCTCACTGGCCGCCCTGAGATGGAAAACTGAAGGAAGTGGGTCTTCTTCAAGTTTAGGACGAGGCCATTTAGTCTGAACCACTGCGCCAAATCACCTGCTGTCTCATTCAGACGCTGTTCAAGTTCATCGGGATTGCGTGCGGTAACTATCGCTGCGATGTCATCAGCGTACATGAAAATCTCACCGGATGTAATGTAGTCTGGCAAATCATTAAGTAGCAGGGAGAAAAGTATATTGGATACCGATGAACCCTGCGCAACCCCCATCGCGGTAAATAAAGGATCTGATCTCGTCTCACCTCCGTCACTGACCACCACCTGGGATCTGTTCCGCAGCAAATCCGTCAGCAGTGCATGGGCAGGACCACTTATGCCGTAATGCTTGAGTTTGGCAGCGAGGACGCCGTGGTCTGCGACGTCGAAAGCTTTCGATAAATCGCAGCAGAGGACGGCGACCTGATGCTTACGCTCGCAAGCGTCAAGTACGCGCCTGATCACCTCACGTGTAAGGGATATGGTAGAGCGGCCCTCCCGGTATGCAAATTGCCGCTCGGACAACGCCCCAGTGGAGGTCAGATAGTCGGTGAGACGAGCGCTCAGTCCATTTTCCAAGATCTTGGCAACTGCGGGGATGATCGACACAGGCCTGTATCCATCGATATCCTCACGTTTTCCTTTCCCTTTAAACAGCAGTGATATTTTACTCAGCTTCATCGCTACCGGGTACACACCAGCACTAACACAGCGATTAAATAATACAGCTAAGCATGGCGCCAATGTGGTCAGAGCTAGGTAAATAATCTCCATAGATATGTCATAAACATCTTTGGTTGGCTTTCGCGGGATACGTGATGCTATGATCGTATAGACTTCATCCGGTGTAAATCTAGTGAGCCTTAAGCTGCGGTTGGCGCAAGGGCGCGTGGCGCCGAGCGCGGCACTAACCAACGATACGTTCGCGCGCGGCGCTCCGCACGTCGCCGCAGCACATACAAACCTGGAGTTCATAGCATCAGCTGCCGCTTTTTTTGTCTCGAATCTATTCCCTATCGCATCTTTAGCAATGTCAGTGAAGCCAACAGGTGATCGCCTCAATATGCCCCTTTCTTTGTTGACAACTTTCCACACTGCCTTAGAAGTGTTTGAACTGTTCGATAACATTCTATTGTAAAAACCTGTTTTATTAACTTTTATAGTTTTATCATACATTAGATTTAGTTCCGCGGTTAATGCTAATAGATGATCATTATTAGGATATTTTTTTGACAGTTGGACAGTTTCAAACAACATAGTTTTCAGCATAACGACTTCATCGGTAACCCAGGATTTGTTCGTGATATTTTTACGCTTTAGTGGGAAACATATGTGAACCTTATTCGTTAATATATTTATTATGGCGGTAGCTAGGGCTTCTACGGAATCTTGGTATTTCACAAAAATGTTTTCCCAGTCTACACTTATTACAGCTGAGCTGAAGTTCAGTCGACTCACCTCAGAGAAGTCTCTGACGCGGCAGGTGCGCGGCGGCGGCTGCCGTGGCTGGCACGTCACCGCCACGCGCACCGCGAGGTGGTCACTGAGGTGGGTTACCACCGGAGTCGGTACTACCGTCCCCCGCTGCCTGTTGCTGTACACATGGTCCAGACAGGTCGAGGATTCAGCAGTAACTCGCGTCGGAAAGTCAACAACGTTGGTGAAACTATAGGCCGACAGCATATCGCTTAGCTGATTTTGCTCGGAACATTTATTTTTTAACCAGTTAATATTAAAATCACCCATGATTAAAAATTCTTTGTCACTTTCACTGGCTCGTTCGAGAAGACTCTCAAAATGCATAAGAAAGCTAATAGTACTTATTTTATTAGTTCGGTAAATACACAACACTACAATATTAAAATCTACTAGCTCAATCGCGGAAACTTCACAATATCGCTCAGTTGATAGCTGTACATAGTCGAGACGTTCAATCGCCCTAACACCGTTTTTTATAAATAGACAGGAACCACCGTGCCCCAATGTACTTCTACAGTAGCTTGATGTTAAAGTGTAACCGTCTATATTAACACATTTGAGGTTATCGCCACTAAGCCAATGTTCAGTGATTCCTAATACGTGACATTGTAGTTCGTTACGCAACAATACTTCAACCCGGTGCGTCTTTTTATCCAAGGAAGCTACGTTTTGCAGACAAATGACAATTGTCATATCAGCATCATCGCGCGGAAGCACTCTTTGTTGTTGCCGCTGTACTAGTAGCCGGGTCACGTCGTCGGTCGGGCTCGCTGCCTCGCTGCGAGCGAGGCCTCCCGGGAAACCACTCAGCGAACTTGACTCCAGGCGGCCACTTACTTGGGTCGCATACGCGGCCTGCGATCGTCTCCGGTATTCCGATTACGAAACAAGCATGCCTATTGGTACGAATCTCCCGCTTCTCGACGGTATAATCGACAGATTTTTCAACTTTATTCAGAAAATTAAGAATGTTTGTCTTTGTCGTTTCTGGCCTAAACGACCACGCTTGAATAAATTTCAGCCGCTCAATTATTTGTAACTCGTCATCTTCTTGTCCAGTTCCTACCGACACTGGTCGTGTTTTTTTAAGTGTCTTATGGCTAACTGTTTGCCATTCATTGTCTGCAGTGTTCAATGCTTTATTCATTTTGACATCGCCTGCTTTTTGTGTCGCTGCCTTCATCATGATAAGCTTGTTTTCGTCTTTCGAATTGTTATTATGCTTAGTATCACGAACTGTAGGTATGGAGTTTAAAGTAGTATCTCTCTGGTGGTCAGCTGACCCCGTCCCCTTCTTACCGGCTCGGATCGTCTCAGTCGTTTTCAATGCTTCGCATTGTGAATTATTGGCGCTGTTAGCGCTTCGTTTCTTCGGTCCATCCAATGCAGCAGCAATCGCAACAGAGGCGTTGGAATGCGCTAAGCGCTTAGAACGCTGCAGCGATGTGGGTGCATCGGGTAGAATAACTAGTGACTTGCGGGTAGGAGCAGGAATTTTTTCGTCTTGAATATGAAGGCCCGATTGTTCAATCACTTTAGAAAGCTTTGCAATTGTATCGTTTTGTACACTTAACTGACACTCTAAATCACTCACTTTACTCACTAATGTGAGCAATGTATTTTTAAGCTCGATTATTACAACTTCTAGTGCTTTTACAGACATTTTGTCTTCATTTAACGAATTTATTACGGAGAGACGCTCCGAACGTGACCGCGGTGCGAGCGTATGTGCAAACTAAAAAAAAAACTATTATAATAAGTAGCGAGTTCATAATTTTCAAAGTTCATAGCTTGTACATGGTGGTTATAAGCCTACGTTTCTGTAAGACAGAACACGTCGCATTCCTGATCATTTAACACATGCTCAATTTCTACATACCTTTTATGATGCTCTGAATGTTAGCATGAATAATCACCTGGCATTGGTGACTCGAGACATTATTGGAAAATTTGTTGAGCTAGAGTTTGTTTTTACATCGACTGAATTACTTTTTATGAATGTCAGCGTTGAGGAAGCCAGAAGATTCTTATTCATGAACATCATTATAGCATTTGTAATGTATTTTCTAATGCTGTAAAAGTTGTTTGCTTTGACATTGCTCATTTTAAAATTAATGTTCAGGTATTTGACTTTCTCTGACATCCTCGCCATATGTGCTATTCTTTTATTTATATTTTTTTTTTTTTTTTTTTTCCTCTTTATTTTGCATGGGAGTTTTATCAGCATTCTGATAATGTCACCCCCGTATGGCAGATCATCTAATATTGTATACTATAACCCATAAATAGGTATTTATCTACCACGAAAAAGAAACAAGTACAATTTGAGCAGTATCCCGGCCCCCTCCGATGAAGGAGAAGCCAAGATACTGTTACAAAATCCCATCCCATTACTTAATACGAATGAGCTCTGACGCAACGCCTGGTTTCGAACACATTCCATCAGAACATGTTGGACGTCTTCAACCATACCGCATTCTGAACAGTTAGGCGAGTCTGACTTCTTCATCAAGAATTTAAACTTATTAGATGGAATGTGTCCGGAACGGAGTCTCAACATTGCCACCACGTGTTTACGACTAATCGGTATCATATCGAACCATGGGTAGCGAGGAGGTTCACATTGTATTGTTTTATACCATATTCCTTTAAATAACGACCGCTCATCAAAATATTCACGCCAACTGAGTCTACACATATCCTTAACTTTACCCAACAGTTCACTGTGTAACGGTGAGCATCTGTAGTGAATACCATCATTAACGGCCTGTTTCGCCGCTCTGTCTGCCTCCTCGTTACCCATAATGCCAATATGCGAAGGTATCCACTGCGCCACTATTGTTTTATTTAAGTCGCGAAGTTTGCAAATGGAATCTAGGATAGGCTATCGGGTGACCTCGAATGTTCGAGGTTAACGAAGCCAAGTGTAAAAGTGCACTTTTTGAATCAGATAGGATGACAAATTTGCTACTGCCAATAGTAAAAGCGTAAGACAGTGTTTCTAAGATAGCTATTAGCTCACTATGCATTATCGAAATATCAGTGTCTATTTTGAATTTAGCATATGTTCCTATTTGAGGGTCAAAGAATGCCGCACCTGATCCAGTTTCATCCTTAGATCCATCGGTATACAGTTGGTAATATGAACGATATTTAGTATTGATCAAATTGGTACAAGAATTTCGAAGCTCCGATATATTACTCCGTCTTTTAGACGTATTCATTGTATCTATACCTACTACAATATTTTCCGATAAATCGAAGCTACTTATCCAGGTATCTAAGGAATGTATTTGTAGTTTACTAACCGAATGAATGTGATTGTATTTGTAGGTTGTATTTATTGTAACTAATAAAGGTATTTTTTTTCTTGCCCAGTAGTTACAGTGGATAACATCGCTAAGTTGTTCTTTAACATTTATATTTATATTCTCATTAATAGATTTAGACCTCAACCAAAATTTGCCAGCTAAGTACTTCCTACGGATATACAACGGTTGAAGGCATAGCTCACTTTCCATAACGTGGATTGGGGTACTCTTAATGAAACCTCCTATGACCCTCATTACCTGATTTTGTACTAAGTTAAGCTTATTCAGATGGGTTTTAGCACTAGTGTCGTATAGAAAACTACAATAGTCAAGTCTGCTGCGAATAATTGCAATGTAAAGTCGTCTGAGGTGTTTAGGATGTATTCCCCACTTCGCTCCAGCAAGCACTTTGAAAACATTTAAAAATTTAAGGGTTTTGTCCCTAATTTCATTAATATGTCTACCCCACCTCAAACTCCTATCTAACCACATACCTAAATATTTTACACTATCAACTTGTTCAATTATATTATTATATATATTTATATTTATATTATGCCTTGATCTACCTTTACTAAACACACATATTCTAGTCTTTCTATGTGAAATGCTAAGGCCTAGTCCATTCATGATATTGCAGAAAATATCTAAAGCGTTTTGTATATCTACTACTGCAAGGGATATGTTTTTGTTTGAGCTATAAATAACAAAATCGTCCGCATACTGGGTTATAAATACTTGTTGGATGTCATGGCAAATTTTGATTGTGGCAACGTTAAACAGTATTGGGGATAAGGGGTCGCCCTGTGCTATACCTATTCCTGTTGTTCTACAAAGGGTTTCATTATCACTTAATTGTATTTCTAGATTGCGCTCATGGAGGAATTGCCATATGTATTTGCAAAGTGCAGATCCCACTCCAAGGCCGTCCAAAATACTTGTAAGACTATACAAGTTACCATTATTATAAGCGTTGTCAATATCAACAAAACACCCTAAAGTGGAATAGCTTTTGGTAAATCCAATCTGTATACGAGTAACTATTCTAGATAAATTGTCTAGACATGATCGTGATTTTCTAAACCCCACAGTTTCCTTTGAAAAACAGTCATTTTTCTCTAAAAACCAATCCAGCCTCCGAGAAATAATTGAATGTAATATTTTACAAGGGCATGACAGCAAAGCAATAGGTCTAATGGCCGCTGCCGATTGGTTTTCATGAACAGGTTTCGGTACAGGAACTATATTTATCTTCTTCCATTGATAAGGAACGAACCCCGAGGCTAAAAATCTGTTGTATATAGAAACAAGTATCACTTTACCTAATTTAGGAAGGTTATTGATCATCGAGTATGATATGTTATCAGCACCTGGTGATGTATCTGATCGTTTAATACAGTTATCTAGCTCCTGCACCGAAATTGGAGAACTCAATTGGTGATTAACTGAAGTAAAAGTAGGTATATCGGGAGACACAAAATCTGGAGTTAGACTTCTTAACAATAATACTAATTTCTCATTATCTACCACAGGTCTAGTTGTTTTGTATCCTTTGAGCCATTTCATACGGAGCCACATTTCACTGGATGAAGTGACGTTGTCAATATTATCACAGAAAGCTTGGAATGACTTGGTTCTACCACGACGAATAACCCGCTGGGAATCGGCAACTTTATTCTGCAATACAACTAGGTTCTCAGGGGTAGGGTTTCTTCTAAATTCTGCAAGGGCTTTGCGGCGAAGAGCAACAGATTTAGACAAATCCTGTGACCAATATGGTCTAGGCGAAAATGTATCATATCTTATAGGATTTCTGTAAATTCTGGTAGTCGGTATAAATTCATCTGCAGCTCTATTTATAATTTCGATCAGACTGTCGTAAGCATTCTGATTTCCTGTCGGTACAGTGTGATTACTTAAATCTTCTTCTATTTTAAGTCTATACCGTGTCCAATCTGCTTTCCTAAAATTCCGTCTTTTTTTGAAAAAGGTAGATGGCATAACATCTATACTAATCTTCATAACTAAATGGTCGCTTCCTAAATTCTCATTAATAACCCTCCAATTAAATTTAAGGGCAACATCTACCGATGCTGTTGATATATCAGGGGATGTTTTTTGATTCTGACCATTTACGAGCTTTATCCGAGTATGACTACCATCGTTTAAAGTGATAAAATTATTGTCCAACACTGAGTTAAAAATTTGTCCCCCTCTGGTGTCTGTCTTGGTTGACCAATTGGGATGATGACCGTTAAAATCTCCAGCTATTATTGTTTTTCGAGTCAGTTGTGAAAAAATATGGTCCCAGTCACTCGCAGTGGTTCTAACAGAGGAAGGGCAATATATCGACACGACATTTTGTACATGTTCACAATTCTGAATTACAACATGAATTAATTCAATGCCTGTGTTAGAGATGTTCATATTACATTGCTGTGCTTTTACTGACCAGTGTGTTAATATTGCTACTCCACCATATCCATCACTACGATCTGATCTAAATATATTGTATCCACTAATGCGAAAATTGCTACCTGGATCAAACCATGTTTCACTAATTATTGCAATGTGGATCTTCTCTTGATATAATAATGATTCAAATTCAGTGCTCTTTGGTCGAAGGCTTTGCGCATTCCACTGCAGTATATTCACTACAGTGGAATGCGCGTTATGTCCATCAGTTATTTTTAGGGCGTGACTATCCATACTTGCTTAGAAGACTTAAGCAAGACAAATCAGAAAGGTAGTTTACAACCAATGATATGAGCCCTTCAAACATTATTATAACGCTGTCTTTCACTTTCTCTTCCCATGATAAGTCTTTTTCTAGTATCTTCTCTTTCAACTTGTTTAACAAAACCTGCCAGGATATTTTCTCTTTATTCCTCTCTCTTTCCTCACTAGTAGGCTGCTCTCTTATGGAACTTTCATATTCACTGGCTTCCAAATTTTCGTCTTCATTAGTATAACTCTTTTTCTTACTCTTTTGTTTAGTCCTTTTCAGTGATTTATCAATTTTATCTCCTTTTGTTTTTACCACGTTTGCATATGTCTCAATTTGTTTGTGACTGGTGCTTGCTTCAAGCTGGATTGGTTCGTTCAGTGTAGTGTTCTTGGATCTTGTAGTAGGTGTCAGGAAAACTTGTTCAGGCATAGGTGGAGTCGGTAGATATAGGTTGTTATTTGCATATTTATAAGAGCAATTATACTCCGCCATCAGTTCACGTAATTTCTTCTCCTTTATAAATATAGGACAGGTTTTTGATAGTGCCATATGTTTTCCTCCACAATTGTTGCACGTAAATGAAGTAACTTCACAGTTAGCGTGGTTGTTGTCTCCACATTTTGGACAGACCGGCTTAATTGCAGAGCAAATTCTAAGTGTATGTCCAAATCTCCAGCAATGAGAGCACTGCGTAACCGGGTACACGTACGGGCTGACATTGATTCTAGTGCCAAACAAGCGTACGTGCGTTGGTAAAGATGAACCTTTAAAACAGATGCGTACCGATTCACTCGCTTCCCACCGGCCGTCAAAACTATTTTTGCGTTTCAATCTCTTTACACCCATAATTAATGTCTCACTACCTAGACTTTCTAATATTTCTTCGTCAGTAAGGTCTAAATCCATGTCTTTAATGACCCCATAAGATTGATTAACCTCCAAAGTTTTTTGGCATTTAAATCCATTTTCATTAAAACATTTCGTGTTCAAAAATTTATCAGCACTCCCTTCCTTACTGAATTGAATTAAAACTTTGAAGGAGTTTATGTATTTCACTCGTACTATATCTTCAATATTCTCGGCCTTTAGCGTCTTTGCCAACTTAAATTGTTTAGGTAGTTTCTCCGTATTAGTCAAAGACACCTCAATTTGTCCTTCCGATATTCTCGTTGATCCCTCTTTATCTGATGCTCGAGCAAAACGTTTCCCGTTTCTAATAACAATAGTCCATATCTCTTCCTGATCTAATCCTCGACGTCTTTTGCACGATCTCTTTAATGTTTCTAAACTCATCCTTCTTTCCATATTTTCCTCCAAGTCCATGTCAACCAAATTATCACAGCTCCTGGTCATCTCTCCATATTTGTGCATTAAAATGCTTAAATCGTTGTCCTTATCTTCGTTCATTGTGAAAAAGATAAGCGCATTACCAACAATGCACTTGATCGCACGCGGAGCGAGCTGCCCGAACCGGTTATAGGTACGTAAATCGAGCGACACGTCCTACAATAGGAAGCGCCCGCGCGCGACTGTGTTTATTTATATTAAAAATATCATAATCGTCAATCTCATTATAATGCATGCCACAAATTATTATGTTAAATTTCCTCTATAACGACATAATACGAGATCACGATGCAATTTCTCATCATATATCAAGTAGATCGAAACGATCTGCATGGTTTGCTGGTATTGGTTCTATTTTGAAAACAGTCGTTGGTACAATTGATGAATATGATACTGAAAAATACTATAACGCTATTCAAACTTTGCATTCGGATGACAATAAGCTAGCTTTTTTAGTAAAACAAAATATTTCTATTACTAAATCAGCAATTTATTATTTTAAACAATTATTTTAACAAAACAGTAGATACTATTTTAAAGAATGAAGCCCGTTTCAATGAAGTAACTAACATTCTGTTATAAAAAAATACGATAAGTGAAGTTTTAGACGCCTTACAGGCTAATTTACTTACTTTATCATTTAAGTTAGAAGATATCGTTAATTTTATAATGTTTGCTAACTGCCTCAATACAAAGAATTCCCTATTAGCATTACAAATCCTAGAAACATACATTCACTGTTAAGAATTTCAGAACTTGGTACATGTTATACGTTAAATAAAATTATATTTGTTATAAGAATTTCATTAGTCTACCACATTGAATACGACCTGTACAAAAGTATTCCTCATAATGTAAGTTCATCTGATTCATATGCTATGATTATTCCCACAAAAAACTTTGTAGCTCTAAGCAGAGATAAATCCAAATATTGTACTCTGGATGATATCAGTTCTTGTAAATTTGTATACAAAGGAAGTAAAGTGACTTGTGAAGTTCCAAATATTCTGTCAGTCAATACAAACCCGATTTGTGAGATTGAACTCATGACAAACATGATTAAAAGTTTACCTTCACAGTGTAAAACTAAATTCATCTATGGTAATGTCGACATTTGGCAAAATCTTGGCCATAATAATTGTATATTTGATCAATCTCAATCTACAAAAATATCTGTACAATGTAACTCTAATAATAAAGAAGTAAACATTCATGGAACAGGAATTTTATCATTAGCATCGTGGCCTTCTGCCAAAATGTAAAATTATTGGCAATGTTAAATTTTGAAGTCAATATGTCCCACATAAACTTGATTTTAATCTCATAAATGACAAATTTTGTAACTATAAAATCTTTCAGAAACTGAACATTAACATACTCGTATCTTCAATTTCAAATTTTAAGTTTGACAACCTTTGAGGTTGTCAAATTTGAAAAATCTAGCAGAACTAGAGAGTAAAGACATAGACAGTTTCATAAACAATATTAAAAATATTTGACCTAATCATATCAGTTTTCCTATTCTTATCATTATTTTAACAGTGTCTTTTACTGCCTTTCTGATTAACTCCTATTGTAAAGCCAATATTATATCTTTATGTAAAAAGCATACTTCACATGTAGAAGTAGATTTAAATCCAGGTCTTCCAGACTCCAAGGGGGGTGATGTGGCAGCGCAACACTAGTTCGCTTGCCCATCTCTACGGTTGCCATCACCATATCTTTTGCCCGTGGCAACGGTAGAGATGGGCAAGCGAACTAGTGTTGCGCTGCCACATGTGGAAGAAATTCCCTTACCTAGTTTAAGAATAGGTTAAGTACTTACTATATAAGTTCAAAAATGTTAAATCTGAAGGTACATCCTATTCTCTTACTATACCCTGCCTTACCTTACTTACTGACTGACTCTCCGCTTACTGTCTCACTCACTGGACTTACTGACTCACTTACCTACTTATTCGAATCTTTTCTGTAAACTTACTTACTACGGTAAGTTTACACTTGTTCGGGGGGTTGTTATACCCTATTTCCCTTTGTCCTTCTGCATATCTATACATAAATCTGTCATAGTCTCCATTGTCGTATTGTCTCTCCTCCCTTCACCTACCTTCAGTCCGATTCTCAGCTCCATCCGCACCGGTTCATTTTAATTATAATTCTATTTCTTTTCATATTCTACTTCAAGTTTACTTAAAGTTCAATAATTAATTAAATATGTAATTCTAATGCTGCTACCCCTGATGACGTAGACGGCGAAAGTCTTGCTAGTGCCTTATTATTGCTAGTAGACGAAGCCGAATCAAGTAAATTTTCGTAATTTTATTTAAGGTTAACCGCTACACAACACTACACATGAGATTTTAGTGTTTTTTAAAGTAGGTATAAATATATATACTACTTTTTTATTACATTTTCTCGTTTTGGCTACTTTCGGCTATAGAAGCTGAAATTCAGCTACAGTAAGCTACTTAAGCTGTGAAAACTGGCGACTGGTGGCCTGCAGCCCGATTCCATAACTTGGCTTCAATCGAATTCTCAGTATCGCAACAACTAATGCCTTGAGATAGAGTCGAAATTTGCTATGAAAAAAGTGATAATCCCATTGTAGCCAAGTTATGGAATTGGGCCACTGAGTCTCTTCTTTCTTCTTTTTTTATTATGATGGCTTCTGCGGAGGCACTAGCCTACTAGCAATTTCGCCAATTTCAAGTTTACTTTATTGTTAGTATTGTCAAGTCACAGTCAATTATTGTCAAAGTCACGAATCAGTAAAATGGTGTACGTTTTACTGAAACTTCCTGGAGAGTTTTGAAAATATCACTAATAGTCACGTTTTTTGATTGTTCATCCTTTGCCCACATTGGTTATTGGTTATTGGTTGGTATTGGTATTGGTATGTTAACAAACACTTAATGATTAATATTACACCAATATTACTCATTCACACTCGAAAAAACACTAATATGAAGAAAAAATAAAATTAACAACATGACAGCTTGAATACTTTCAAAAAACCGGCCTGAGTCTCTATGTTGTTGGCAACACTGGACGAGACCACTGACTGACACTGACTGTGACTGACAATGCTGCCGACATGGCCCAATTACATAACTTGGCTACAATCGGATTATCACTTTTTTCATAGCAAATTCGACTCTATCGCAAGGCATTAGTGGTTGCGATACTGAGAATTCGATTGAAGCCAAGTTATGGAATCGGG
Source organism: Alsophila aescularia (assembly GCA_946251855.1). NCBI lineage: Eukaryota > Metazoa > Arthropoda > Insecta > Lepidoptera > Geometridae > Alsophila > Alsophila aescularia. The sequence continues at coordinate 59,949,610 of OX276380.1, read as the reverse complement.
CTACCGTTTTATTCAATGGCGAAGGAAATGTCTAATAGACGAAGGAAATGTCTAATAGACAGGACTTGTCATGTCACCACGTCCATGACGCATAGTAACGAAACAAACAATGAATTAAAAATGGTCGACTTCATAGTGATGTGACCCCAACAACAATTCATCAGATCGAAAGACTATTACTTTGTATCGATTTTATAAAATATTTATGTACTGTGATACCTTTATGACGTCAAAACACATTTATGAAAATGGATGTCCAGATTTTAGTAGTGTCCGCTGCGATTTATTTGTTTACCGCATCTTTAAAATCATATCTATAACTGTAAGTGACCTATTATTAATGATAATACTACGACTTCTTCCTGTGACCCTCTGATTAACACGAATTATCATCATCATCATCATCAAATCACATCATTTGCCGACAAAAGTCTACAGCTGAAGATTGGCCTCCCCCATACCCGCCACAAGCGGTTGCTCATAATTATCATTTGGGGGTTTTCCTATTCCTATAGTATAAGATTTTATAAAACTTTGTAATATACGCACCTACAACTTGGTAATTGAGGTGTATACATACCTGATTATGTGGCTACGCCCACTCGTATCCTATTTACTATCATTTTATCCAAATTATAATATTCTTTACTATCAGACATTCAACATTTATTAACTGTACCTATTTACATGAATTGCATATAAGCAGTACCTACATAAATAATAAAAAAAACCAGTAAATTTCACATATTTATATGAGATATACATTGATTTATTTGATTTATAATTAAAATTGAAATTCCTAAAAGCAACGTTAAAACAGACACTTTACAGTAACCAAAATGCACACTTCTTCAAGTTAGCTTTTGCTAAGAGCCACAATTTTATCATTCCTATCCCAATGCCAATCTGTCTGAATCTAAATGAGCAAAAAACATCGAAGTTCCTACAGCCTACAGGTAGCCTTCATATTAGTCTTCCTCTTCCTTTTGAATTCATTTCATTATTCTAAACAGAACATTTAAAATTATTAGAAAGATATTACACACAAGCTGTACCCGCGGCTTCGCAAGCGTGGTCTTTTCTTTATGTTCAAAGTACCATAATGTGCTATTCCGGGACCAATATACCAACATTTCATCAAAATTTCTTCACCTGTCAAAAATACTTATATAAATTGCTCGGCTTCTAACTCACCGGATTGAGATACCAATTACACCAGATTTAAAACAAACCCTAAGCTATCTAACAATGAAAACTGCATTGCAATCTGTCTATTTTTACGTGATGCGTGAACAAACAAACAGACAAACAGATAGAAAGACACGATTAAAAATATATTTATATTCTTGTTCAATACCTCTTTTAAGCACCCAAGAACTTTTTTTTATTTATTTTCTTTGTACAGCCTTTTTCGTACCTATTGCTTTAATTATAAGTATAGATTTATGACTTTGTCAATTTGCATTAAAAAACCGTCTAGTAGTTTCAGCGTGATACGTGTTCTTTTTAATAATTTTCAATTCCTTTCTTACAGAAACCCTTTAATTTTTCGGGATGAAAAGTATCCAATGTCCTACCTCGTAGTATGAACTCAAATCATACTAAGTTTCATTTGAATTCATTTAGTAGTTTCGGTGCGAAGCGCGGTTAAGATACGGACAAGCAGACAGACAAAAATAAACAGTTTTGGCTTCAGTATCCAATAGAGTACCCTCAAAAAAAAATAAAAAAAAATCAATGTACAGAATTGGACCCGTTACAGTTTTACTATAGGTAATAGATATTAAAAAAAAACTACTTTGTACAGATATACAGGTAACTTAAATAAGGCCTCCACAGGTGGCCCGAGCCGTGACCCTGAAGTGATTCTCGGGCGCGTGAGATTAGCTTTCATACGAGATGAGGTCATGTCTTCTTTACTTCGAAAATTTGTTCGATAGATGGGACGGCATCTCGTATGAAACTAATCTCATGCGCCCAAGAATCAACTCCTAATGTTCGAGCGTATCTTATACCTACATACAAGTATAATGTCAGTTTGTATATTTTAAAAAGCACGTACTTAATTATACAGGACTAGCAATTTACTGCAAAGACCTGAAGTAGGCATTCAGTACGTGATACTAAATATAACAGTAAACGTGATAATAAGAACTTAATAATAACATAAGTGATAGATCTCATCTATATCTCCGTTTTGGGTGAAATCTGTCCAACTTAAAAGCCCTATAATTCTGAAACTAACGATCCTAGAATAGTAGTTTTTTTACAGAAGTAATAGATCTCATCAATGTCTTCGTTTTGGATGACAGCTGTCAAACTTTAAAGGGTTATAACTCTGAAACTAACGATACTAGATTAGTTGTTTCCTTACAGAAGTGATAGGACCCATCGATATCTTGGTTTTGGATTACATCTAATGCAAAGAAACTACTACGGATCAATAGTTTCAGCTATAAAGCCTTTTAAGTTTGACATTAGGTATTTTAATTGTTGTTGCTTTTTTAACTTCCTCCGTGGGCAATATTAGAAGATAAAGGAGGATATACTGTTCATCCTGTTCCAGCCCCATTTTCCTAGACTAGTAGTTCTATCACTTTTGTTGAGAAACTACTAGTCTAGGATCAATAGTTGCCAAGTTATAGCCAATTTTAATTTGACAGCTGTCATATGAAATGATGATCTCGATGAGATCTATAACTTCTGTACAAAATGTACTGGTCTAGGATCAATAGGGTTCGAGATAAAGCCCTTTTAAGTTTGACAGCTATCATATGTAATTAAGGTCTCAATAAGATCTATCACTTCTGTAAAGAAACTACTAATCTAGTATCGATACTTTTCGAGTTATATCCATTTTTAATTTGACAACTGTAATCCAAAACGAAGATATCGATGAGATCTATCATTGCTGTAAAGTAACTGCTAGTCTAGGATCAATAGTTTCCGAAATAAAGCCCTAATAAGAATGACAGCTGTCATATGAAATGAAGATCTCGATGAGATCTATCACTTCTGTGAAGAAACTACTAGTCTAGGATCAATATTTTCCAAAATAAAGCCCTTGTAAGTTTTATAGCTGTCATATCAAATGAGGATCTCGATGAGATCTATCACTTCTGTCAAGAAACTACTAGTCTAGGATCAATAGTTTTCAAGTTATAGTCATTTTTAGTTTGACAACTATCACCCAAAAACGAAGATATCGATGAGATCTATCACTTCTGTAAAGAATTTACTAGTCTAGGATCAATAGGGTCCGAGGTAAATCTCTTTTAAGTTTGACAGCTGTCATATAAAATAAAGATCTCGATGATATCTATCTCTTATGTACAGAAACTACTAGTCTAGGATCAATAGTTTCCGAGATAGTCTTATAACCCAAGTTTAATTTGATGTCCTTGTCATTACATAATTTACATACTAAAATGGTTCAGAGACATGTACTGATCTACTTATGACACTAACACAAGGCTTACACTTGACAATTCTGTTTAAATCGATAACAGTTTAATCTTTAAACAATATCGATTTATTATCAGTGTCAAATTGTCACAACTCTATTTTCAAAAATGAATAAAAAATGAAACAATAAATGGTTGCTAACTGCATCATCTGCTCCGAAACTGTTCACCTCTGCACTGGAAGATATATTCAAGCTTCTGAACTGGAACGGATTTGGTGTTAACATCAATGGCGAATACATCACTCACCTTCGATTTGCTGATGATATAGTCATCATGGCTGAAACCCTGGAAGACCAAAGCACAATGCTCAGTCACCTCAATATTGTTTCTTAAAATGAACATGGGCAAGACGAACATCATGTCAAATGCCCATGTCGTACCCATGCCGGTTTATGTTGGGAACGATATTATCGAAGCTGTTGATCACTATGTCTTCTTGGGTCAGACGATCCAACTGGGTGGATCCAACTTCGACAAAGAGGTCAACCGACGAATCCAACTCGGATGGGCAGCGTTCGGGAAATTACGCCATATCTTCTCGTCGCAGATACCGCAGAGCCTCAAGACGAAAGTTTATAATCAGTGCGTGTTGCCAGTGATGACATACGGCACTGAGACGTGGTCGCTAACTATTGGTCTCATACGAAAGCTCAGAGTTGCGCAGAGTGCAATGGAGAGAGCTATGCTCGGTGTTTCACTACGTGATAGAATCAGAAATGAGGAAATCCATAGAAGAACGAAGGTTACCGACATAGCTCTCAGAGTTTGCAAGTTGAAGTGGCAATGGGCAGGCCATATAGTTCGCAGAACCGACAACCACTGGGGAATAAAGGTTATCGAATGGCGAGTACGAACAAGCAAGCGAAGTGTGGGGAGACCTCCCACACGATGGACCGACGACATTGTAGCCATCGCAGGAAGTCGGTGGATGGAGGTGGCACAGGATCGCTCGTCATGGCGCTCTTTGGGGGAGGCCTATGTTCAGCAGCGGACTTCTAAAGGCTGACATGATGATGATGATGATGATGATGATGATGATGAACTGCATCATAGCAACATATAACAAATATATGGCTTAAAATCCTTATAGCCACTCTAGTTACTGTGTGGTTTATTACATACATAAATAGGGGCCGTTCGTTTTGATGCTTTACAATCGAAAATAACAGGTAAAAACTTTAAAATATGTTTCGATCAGCGTTCGCTTTGGACCTGATAGAAAATTTGACATTAGAAAAGCGTCTTTACGTACTAGGCTTTAGAGTCGTTTTTCATTCGGTTTGGAAAGAATCAATATTATCAAAAATGGCAATCGAAACAGCCCAAACAATAACGCCACTTCATCATCTCGAATGCAGGGATAGTTATTACAGTCTGTCTTACTTAGGGGCCGTTCATTTTGTAACAATTGGCGAAAATAACTGTTAAAAGCGCTAAATATGATCACAATAGGCGTTCCCTTTGGCCATTTGTGGTCAAAATTAGCGTTCTGAACGTTTTCGATCACCGTTCGTTTTGCAAGTTTCGATGACATGTTGACATAAGAAAATTGACTTTATTCCGTGAAGTATAGGGTCGTTTTTCATTCAGTTTAGAAAGGATCGGTAGTGTCAAAAGTTGCAAAATGACAAAAGTGTTGAAACGGTTCAAAGGAAACGGCTTGATAGATATGTACATTTCGAAACTGCCCACAACGCCATCTCATCATCTCGAACGCAGGGAGAGTAACTTTTTATATCTGCAGTGCGATTACGTAATGTTGATCATGACGGTTTCAAGCCGTAAAATTCAATAATGCTTTGCGATAGAGTCGAAATTGCTATGAAAAAAGTGATAATCCGATTGTAACCAAGTTCTGTAATTGGGCCACGGGTCGGGAGGGTCTGTCTGAGCCTGAGGCCACAGTTTATCGGAGACACTATTATTATGTCATATTTTTTACGACTTCATCGGTTTGACAGTTACAATACTGTAATTTGTAGGTTTTTTGTCTATGCTTCGCACTTATCATTGCCAACAGAATAGAGATATTTTGTTACCATGTAGGATCGTGTGTATTCAGCCTTCCTCCTAGCGTCATTCCCAAACATATTTAATAAACGGCAAAATAATCACACTTTAGAAGAACAGGGTTTGAAATATTAACATTCTATTGTATTATTAGGGCGAAAACAGAAATTAAATAAGTAATAGTATCTATCTTTAAATTTGAGGTAAATTTGTTATCTACGTTAGTGATAACTCACTTGTTGAATCTGTGGTTGCAAGAGATTAACGCTTATGTGTGTTTTTATTTTGCATGTGTTGTATATTTTATCTATGTGTGTAACATTTTTGACGTTTACAATGGTTTGTTGACATTATTCTTACAGCACTAGCTTACACATTTTTTTGTATGTAGTTAGTGAACCTTCTACAATGTAGAGTTTAATATTGTACTATATAGCAGCAAAAGATAAAGTTTTTGCGTGAGATTTGTTTCTTTGTGTGCCGTGTAGGTACATTATAAGAGGCTGTGTAGATAACTTTACAGCACAAACTTACACCATTTTTATATGTAACTATAGAACCTTTTGCCATGGCGATAGAGTTTAATATTGTACTTTAAAGTAGCAGAAGTTAACGTTTTTGCGTATGATTTATTTCGTTTACAAGGTTGTACTATTATTTATTCTGTGGCTGTGTAGAGATCTTTGGGACGAAGTTTGAGCGGGAAACTCATATGAAATTGTTTAAAAATCGATTTTATCACAAAAAAGATATTAAACGCCCTATTGTATTTTTTCTAAATACCTACCCCATGGATTGCACTTTACATTACATGTACTATTCCAAGACCTAAAATACCAATATTGATCAAAATTCCTTAAGCCGTCAAAAAAGTTTTTATCGTTTGCTCGGCTTCTGCTCATCGGATTGAAAAACGCACATATTCCCGCCCACACCGCCTCTTAATATTAAGTGTTACGGCAAAGGGTTACTACTGGACTACCAATATACAAAAAATCAACTGAATTGTTATGTTGGTTTGGTCAAAAAAATAATAATTGGAGTAACTCCGAACAATAAAAATCGCGGAAATTACATGGGGGCTTATTCGGGTGCCCTTGGGAGTGCTCTACCCCGGCACCTCCACCTATCACTACTTCCTGGGACATCCTGTATATATATGAGGGTATGTGGAAGTTACACCATAGCGTCGCCCCTTTTAGTCCGATTTCGACAAATGAGGTGTCAATCGATTCGTCTTTAGATCTAAGTAGTGTCATAGGCATATATTTTTTACCGACTATGGCGAAGCAAAGGAAGGGTTATGTATTCAAACTAAAAAGTTGGTCAGATTTTGACAAGCGAAGTATCAATCGATCGTCTTCATCACAAGAGTGTCATAGGCTATTTTTTACCCGATTGTAGTCAGGTTTTAGTTTTTGAACTTATGACTTGTTTTTATTATAAGTATTATTATGATTTTAGTCCTACCCATATGGTCTAAACTAAACGGAATCCTGTAGCTGTTGCTGTTTTTGTAGGGTAATGGTAATAAAAGGTTTAGTTTAGTAGAACAAAAACAAAAATGTAATAATACAAATTATATACAAATAACAATCACAACAACCTAGCACAGGTGACATATCTCCTTTATTTTTGGGTTCCGTACCAGAAGGGTCCAAACGGAACTCTTTTGCTAATGGTGTAAGTAGTAAGAGATTGAATTTAATAGGACAAAAATAACGCAGTAGTTGCATATGATGTGTAACATCAGTTCAAGCTGTTTTTTATAGGCAATGACCCGACAACCCACCGGCTTCACCCACTAGTGGGTGCACGAGTAATTCGCATTTACCCCTCCTGCACTAGAGTTGGAAACTAACAAGAAAGTAATGTTTTATCATCGCTGTTCAAGCTCTGCTTTATCATCGCTCGATGCTGTTTTATCATTTAGGATAGCACTGTGCAAGCTAATTGATCAATTGTTTCAGTAAACAGTTGACCAAGCGCACGCAGCACGTTGTAACACTTTTCACAAAATCACTCCCATAAAGGAATTACTACTCTCTAGCTCCCATAGATTTAAGTAAAGCAAGAGGAACGATGTTACAAATAAATAATATTATACAAAATTATATTCAATTAGCATAATGGTCACAATAGCCAAACACAGGCAACCATCCTACTTTATCAATGTTCCTGAAATCAATACATAACATTTCAGTAAACAACTCTGTCTAGATAAATGGTACAGGCAGTGGTGCAGGTCATATTATAATTAATGGTGTGGTGGTTATTTTTACAATACATCACTACTATTAGTCTACTTCAGTTAATGAAGATACATCAATGAAGTAGTTAATTAACGAGTTGTTAATAAAAATTAACAACTCATAGTTCTTTGAATGAGGAATCAACTATCTGGGGTCCATAAATAAATAATTTATTTATTAGCTGTCACACTTACTAAAGTATACTTTGAATTTAGATATGTTTATCTGTTTGCTTGATGAAATGCATTGCAATATTACAGCAAGTCTTTATATTAAGTTCTCATCTAATTCAGTAATATGGTCCGTTGTTTCTGGATCTGCAAAATACTGTCTTGCAACATTCCCGGTATTGGTGTTACCATTGCCCTGTTTGACTATGTCTAATAGTATGCAGGTTTCTAAACGAAAAGCTTCTTGAATGACTTGTCTTATCTTTCACTTCATTTCTTCACCTTTTGCTTGCTATGATTATATAAATCTTCTGTGTTTTCATAAGTCTTCTTGCACTGCTTTAGCTCTCACTGCTTCAAAATTATTCATTCCAGTCAGACGAGATTTGCACAGATCACATACAACAGCTGAAGTCCTTGAACGAGTGCATTTTTCCATATATGGTTGGCATTAGGTTGTGTGTGGCCATGGCATTTCCGCAATCAGTTGGAGTTCGTTCAGTGATCTCTCACTCAAATGCAGCCAATTCCGTTTTTATGTTTACATTTGTCTCATTCATAAACTTATAAGAAACCGGGCGACAGCAAGCAGTAGACGAAGTCTTGTCATTTTGCCATACTGTTTCCACTCAAACTTTTGCTGTGGTTTAAATTGCACCAATGTGCGCTATGTGTACTATCAGCGCGCACAAAGTCGGATTAAAATGCGCATTTATTCTCCACGTCGGACACATGACGTCAGGAGTGACGTCATTTTGGTGTGCACACAACGCTCACAAAAAAGAGGTAGAGCGGCGTATGCGATAACGTCAAATTCAATTGACATATGTCATTCTGTGTTGATATATTGTTGGAACTCCCGCCAGACTGCCAGTACATATAATAATGATTATATTCTTTTAGCAGAAATGAAATGTATTTATTGCAGAAACTGTGTTATAAAGCGTTGTTATGCAATATTGTTTGTTTCAACAGTTTGTCCAACTAAGGACGTACAATATTTATAATAATAACATGCACATTAATTTACATACAATTTTAAAATTAATTTAATTACAATTTTTAGTTTATTTTATAAATGTCAAAGAAAATCATATTTTTTAAATACATGTAAATTTAATTTAATTATCAATTGAGCAATTCTTTTAAGTCATAGAATCATTTTTCAGCTAGCCACTTATACAGCTTTGTCTTAAATTGCTTTGTTGGTAATTCTCTCAGATCTCGAGGTATTTTATTGAATATTTTCACTGACATAACAAAACAGTTCTTTCTAAATAAAGCAGTTCTGCAAGCAGGCAACAACAATCGAGTCGGATCTCTATTTTTTAATCTTTGATTTCGTATTGTCCTTGCATTGATTGAAAAGCGATGAGTGCTCTCTAACAAAACATCCTACTTGAAAAACATACAATCCTGTTAAGGTTAATAGATTAAATCTCCTAAAAAGTGGTTTACAAGATCATCAAGTGGGCCGACTCCACATACGGCTCTCACATATTTTGTTTGTACTATGAAAGCCCTCTTGACATCTGTGGAGTTACCCCAGACTATTAGACCATATCTTAAAACTGAGGCGACATATCCATGGTATGCTGTTAGTGCAGTGCTTTGTCCAGCTGTGCGTCTCAATCTTTTTATAGCAAAAACAAAACGATTGAGTTTTTTACACATTACATTAATATGCGACTGATGATATGAAGCAAACGAATTAAACAGAACTAAGAGAGAAATGAGAAAACTAAAAACAAAACAATACAACAGTAGGTAGAACAGTTGACTCAAATGACATAAGCATGCAATCGTCGGTTTAATTTGTTAGTGTGCATATGCTGACCAACAATATAAACCGATCGTTAGCAGTGTTTGCAGTCTCAGCACTGTGAGTGCAATTTAAACCACAATGTTTCAGTGAGTTGATGAGAGGCACAAGGCTTGCCATAAATACTTCTCACCTTAAAGTGGTTTGTTGCTAATAAACAGTGACTAGATGCATCCCCACTTACTATGCAACACAACACAAGTCACGCACCTGCATTAAAATTATGATTAAATGATTCCATAAGTCTTTTAGCCATAAGATCTAAGAGTGCTTGCAGTCGTAATTTTACTGTATGTCGTGACAGTCATGTATTCTTTCTTCGGATAGTAGGTACTTATTCTTCTCCTACAGCAACATGATTCCAGACCTAGAGAGTGCAAGTGCGTTCTGTGGAGAAATTTCGAGGGGTGTTGTGCAGTGTGTGATGCAGTTCACTTTCTAGGAAATCTATGATCTTGGAGGCATCAATGAACATCACAGAAAATCTGAAAATAAATCAATCACACAGAATATTAGTACCTACCTACGTATAGACATTGCATGATTCAAGAAAACAGGCGAGGCGTAGTTACATTAATTAAACTATGAGACAATGGTAAATAAAATTTCGAAGTGATTGGGCCCGTTCACATAAACGTTCGAGGACGCACGGATCACCCGCGCGTACACTCGAAATCGTTCACGGCGTCGTCCGGGCGTTCGCCTGGGTCATCCAAAAAATAGTAGTGGAAGGGAGAATAGTATGAGACTGACACTTGACAGTTGTCAGTTGTATGTGGACGTCCAAAGTCGTTCACTAACTCCGAATGATCGAGCGATAATCGCACGGATGATTCGAGCGTGTAAGTGAACACAGCCTTTGGTTTGGGGTTTGGTACTTTGTGACACAGATTATAGATCCGCAGCCCGATTACAGAACTTGGTTACAATCGGATTATCACTTTTTTTATAGCAATTTCGACTCTATCGCAAGGCATTAGTGATATCGATACTGACAATCCGATTGAAGCTAAGTTATGTATTCGGGCTGATGGTTTGTTATGTGATCCACAGATTATTCATTTAAAAGTAGTTTTTATTTGAATCCTCGAGATCCCCGCTTCTGTTCTCACTGTTCACAAGCGATTTTCCGCGCCCCCCAAACGTAGAGATCGCCCTCTTCGCCGACGATACCGCGATTTACGCGACCGGATGGAAGCCAACCCATCTTCGGAAACGCATCCAAAAGGCGCTCGTCGCCCTCGGAGAGTGGTTCCGAAGATGGCGCATCTTGGTGAACCCTGAGAAAAGCACAGCAATGCGCTTTACTGAGGACATCAAGCGGTACCTTCCATCCGGTCGTCTTACGATGTTCGATCAACCCATCCCGTGGACTAAGCAAACCAAATACATAGGAGTTACCCTTGATTATCGACTGAGATTCGACAAACACGTCAAAGTAGTCCGTAACAGGGCGTCCTTCTTCCAAGGCCGCCTTTACCATCTCTTAGGCAAGCGGAGTAAAATGTCCCTTAGGAATAAGATGACGCTTTACAAAGCCTGCATCCGCCCCGTCATGACTTACGCGTCTATAGCATTCGCGCACGCCGGTCCGGAATCCTGGAACCGCTCCAGGTAGTCCAAAATAAATTCCTTCGAAATGCAGTCGGCGCTCCCTGGTATCAGAGGAACGCCGACCTGCACCGCGATGTCGAGCTTCCCTCTATCAGTCAATTCATGAAAGATGCCTCTCGCCGCTACTTTGATGCAGCGCCCCATCACCCCAACCCACTCGTAGTAAAAGCCTCCGACTATACGACAGACAGTATCGACCTCCGTAGACGTCCCCGCGATGTCCTGGACGATCCGTACGACGCCATCGCAGTCAAAGTACTGGCAGCGATGGCCTCGTCCAATTCGACTACCTCTGGCAACCCGCCAGGGGGTATCAACACACTTAGACACAGAAACCGACCTCGCCGGCGAGGTCGAAGGTACCATAACACATAGTCAGATATTATTCGCTTTCGAGTTTCTTGCCGATTCTTCTCGAAGGTGTATTACGAATCGGCGGTCAGTTATAAAAATCAATGAAAGGCCACCTAGCCATTGTTCAGGGCCCCCTCGATCACTACTTAACGGTAGCTATCCAGGGGTGTTTAGTTCGTTACCCCCGTAATCAGACTGCCGTCCAAGCCGAGGGCCGTACCCCCTGGGTACCCTCGTGCGGGTCGTCTAAATTTTAACTTTGGCGTGCGCCTTCTGCGTCACGCATTGCGGCGGAGTGCTTGTAAGCGCCCGCCCCACCGTCCGGTTCAAGCTGTAGAGGCCGATAAGGCCAACAGCATTAGTCATTCAAAAAAAATAAAAAAAATAATGCTCGAGACTCAGCAGCCCGATTCCATAACTTGGCTTCAATCGAATTCTCAGTATCGCAACCACTAATGCCTTGCGATAGAGTCGAATTTGCTATGAAAATAGTGATAATCCGATTGTAGCCAAGTTATGGAGTTGGGCCACTGTTGTCTATTCACGAGTTAACACACAGACTTTAAATAAAGAAAAAAAAAAAAAAAAAGGGTATAAAAAATTATGTTGTATGAATAACGGCGGCCAAAGTTTATTGTCAACTATCCTTTCCATCGTATTTATATTCTCCATCCAGTTTTTCATGTGAATCTTAAATAATCTTATGTTTTTAATCAGTCGCCACTCGCCACTACTGAAAACCATCACAAAATGGTTGAAGAGTCCAGTTTAAACTCCAATAAGCCAAAGGTTTGAATGCCAGATCCTGTGTAAATATTATAGATTACTGCCGATCTTGTGTTGATTCTAATTTTACAGCATGAAACTATGTTTCTTTCAGACTAAAACTGCTCGTCCTAAGGCTGTGTACTTGTGGACAGAAGCAGACGTCCAGAAATGGCTGCGGAGGCACTGCAGCGATTACTATAACTTGTATTGGGAAAGGTTTCATGAGGTACATACCTACTTGCATTCTATACAGTATGTTTTGTTATTCAATCCACTGTAAATTATACAATGTTTTACATATAAAAACTTTAAATCAAAACCAAACTGCCCATACTACTGTAAAATGAATCAAAGAATGACATATTTTATTTGTTCAGTTATTACTTCCATACCTTTTCTTTTTTGCCATATTTGAAGCTCGTATTCACTAGGCATAAAATATGAGAACTACTTTTTAGAGTGTAAAGCTCTAAGTATAGTTAATAGTCAAATGTTATCATTTTATTTTGCAGCATGATATAACAGGCAGAGCATTAGTGCGAATCAATGACAACACTCTTCTCCGAATGGGGATAACCAACAAAGATCACCGAGAAGCCATCTGGCGGGAAATCCTCAAATTAAGGCTCAAGGCTGACATTGTAGAAATCAGGGACCTAGAACGTAGACACAACTACTTCAACTACGACTTGTGACCTTCAAATATAAAAATGAGAATACAAAAAACAATTATTCACTATTCATGAAAATAATATCCAACAATTGTAACCTTAAGATTGTTGAGCGTATTTGCTGTGCCTTAAAATTTTACACTAGGGACATTAAGGACATTAAGAACATTAAATTTTACTGTTAGTGTTAAGTGTATTTAGTGAAGGTTAGGAATGAACACCAATTAACATAAGTATCTGTAGGTTTTTATCTTATTTATTAGTATAGTACCTTGTTACAGGTAACATTTATAATAAAGGTAATATTTATTAATAGGTAATATCTGGTAGGTAATATTTATTTTGCTCCACCTTCAAACTATGCAACATTTGCTACTGTGTCAAGTGTTTGGTAATATATTAAAAGTGCTGGAAACCAGAATAGTGTCCGTCACTACAGCCGGCCATTTGTTTGAATGCAATTCTGTACTTAAAAGTTTTTTTTTTGGTTTGTCTCTATATTCAATACTGAAGCCAAAACTTGTTTTTTTTTTCATTTCTGTCTGTCTGTCTGTCTGTGTCTTGGCTGAGCATCAACCTGAAACTACTGAATGAATTCAGTTGAAACTGTACTTATACTTGTGTGATTTAAGTTCATACTACGAGGTAGGACATAGGATACTTTTATCTCGAAAAAATAAAAGGTTCCCGCAGGATAGGGGTTGAAAGTTATTTAAAAGAACACACACCATGCTGAAACTACTGGACGTATTTTGATGCAACTTGGCACAGTCGTAGTTCTTATATTTGTGCCCTTAGTGCCCAAAGTCAAGTCTTATATTTATACACAAACAACCTTTCAAGAACACCTTTCAATGCCGAAAAAATTAACGGTTCCTGCAGGATAGGGGTCCAAATTCTGTACATTGAAGATATTTTGTATTTATTTTTGGAGGCTGCTATAAATTCAATACTGAAGCCACAACTGTATATTTTTTAATTTTTATCTTTCTGTCTGTCTGTATCCTGGCCACGCATCACGCCGAAACTACTGAATACATTTTTGTTCATACTACGATTTGAGTTCATACTACGAGGTAGGACATCGGATTTTGATGCTGATGATACCTATAAGTACTTATAATAAAGCTTTAAGTATGATAAAGTTTGTACAAAGATAATAAAAAAAATTGTCTAGGGCTTTAAAATAAGCTATTGAACATACATAACATTTAAAAAATCATGTCTGTCAGTTTCTGCATCTGCTTGTCTGTATGTTTGTTTGTTCGCGTATCACGTAAAAACTACTTGACCGATTGATATGCGGTTTTCATATTTGGATAGCTTATGGTTTGACTTAAAAACTGGTGAACTTGGCATCTTAATCCTATTAAAAGAAGCCGAGCAATAGATAAAATCTTTTTGACGGCTGAAGGAATTTTGATCAAATGTTGTTATATTGGGATTTTAGGTCTTGGAATAGTGCATAGCATACTTTTAACCAAATAGACAAATGACCACGCGTGCGAAGCCACGAATGTAGCTAGTTTTAAAATATGGTCATCAGTCTACATGCTATAACTATATTACTACTACTTGAAATTTACTACCTTCTATTTTCAATTATTTATTCTAATGGTTCAATATTTATTCCGAAATCTGTTGTATTTCAATAATGTACCTACTGGTAACATTATAAATTGTGCTTATGTCTAGGCTAGGTACCTACGCCCGGGGCCCGGCCGCGTGAAGATTGGAAACGCAGCCACATGTTGATATGTGTCACTTTTCGTGAAATCCATTTTTACTTGATTGTACATCTAATATTAGCCGGCTAAATGTAATATTCGTGCCTAATGCGCTTTCATTCATGCTAATGACAAATACTTCATGTTAGAAAGGGACAGCTGTAGCTTCGAGAACCTTCTAATGGAGGTACTTACGATAAGGTGTGCAAAAAGTAATGATAGCTTTTTCTCATAAAGTTCGTTAGGTAGATGTCCAATTCTCGGGCACAAAGACCATCTTACCGGGAACTATTTGTAGGTTTACATCTCAAAGCTGTAGGCACAGCCGTTGTCGAGTTTCAGGGTAGCGCGCCAGAGCCAGCGTCACCCCAGCAGGCCACCTTTCGATCCTCGAATGTGCAAAAACTACTGAACTTACACGATTAATTTTTGGGCACAAAGGGCACAAATATAAGAACTGCAGCTCCACTTAATTTGAAGAATATTGATTCACTCGTTTTGTTGTGAAGCAAGCGTCATCCTGGCTGACCACCCTTCTAAGATGGGTTTCTCATAAACCACTACTTCGATTGTAATTTTGTCTGACAGTTTCGCTTATTATTTCGAGAACTAAAAGCTGAGCTTTGTTTCATTTAAATCTGTTCCCTGGATTCGGCTCGTCGTCATCGACGCGCTGAACGCAGCGTCACCCCGGCAGGCCACCCTTTGAATTGAAATATCTCGTAAAGTAATCGAGAACTAATGGCCATATTTGAGCACTACAGAGCACTTGAGAGCCTACAGTTTGGGATGTTTTGGGCTGCATACAAACAAATAGCCGGCTGTAGTGACGGACACACCAAAATACTGTTTATTTATTGATTAACATACATGGATATAATTTGTTTCTTGGGAAATATATAGAATCGAGGGGCAGGAGTTGAGGGTGGGGCGACAGGGGTACCAGGGGACAGACCCTCGTTTAAAAACAAGGCATTTTACCCTCGACTTCAATATCTACCATTAACCTCTACTTCGATATCTACCCTTGTCTTCGGCTCGGGCGGATAAAAATGTCTGGTTAAATGCATTTGTTGTACTATTATACAATTTTAAGTTAAGAGTAGGTACATAATAGCAGATTATGCTGACATGAGTTTTAACACTTAGAGAATGGGATTTGCGACTGTGAACACAATGAAAGGCTCAAACACACTGAATAAAAAAAAAACATTAAACATAATATACTTTATTAAAATTTATTGAAAACTCAACATGGAATAAAGAACCATTTCCATTTTGTTATAATTTCTTAAACTTTTCACTAGCCTTAAATTAAACAGTTAATAAATTTAATAATATCAATACAACTACATACATAGAGAAACCTGGTTTCATTAAAATCCGTTATTTACATATTTTAAAATAATTTATTTGTTAGTAGAATAAAATATAATCATATTACTAGTTGTTGAATATTATTCTTTTAATTGAAATTTCAAACGAATATTGCTACAGAAAGTTCAGGTGGGATTGGCAAAGAATGTAGCCAATATAAATTGATACGTGATACCCTTAATAACTATGCTTTTTCTTTGTGTTTCGTAGTTCTACAGTAAGAACTTTTATGGGAAGACAGTTAACACTCCGTTCACTAGGATCCACAATCAAGATCCATGGTTCTTTGTCATCATCCCCACCCGACTATTCCCTCTCGTGGGGATTCCACATGTGGATCCTTGGACACGGTCGCCGTTACAGTAAGGCAGCAAATATACAAAAAAAAACTATATTCAGTTTTGTTTTGAACAACGCCATCTAGTGATCATTATTAGCATTGAACTGACAACTCTTATTTCGACTCTAGAGATGCTGCTAAGCTAAACTTCATTTATTATGAATTCCCACATCCACATGGTGGGGTAGGCTCACATAAATTTCATGAAAATTGGTCGAGTAATCGTTTTTTTTTGTGAAATTCAGTTGATGACAATTTTTCGTTCAAAAAGATCCTTGTTGATCGTACATTTCTCAATGTGTAGCTAACAAAGGCAAAGTTTTCATTTTTGGTTAGATGATGAAACGCTGGGCCTCATCACCGCCACCCGCCAGGAAGTGAGAGCTCCTCAAAACAGATCATCGTCTTCATCTTCAAATGCTGACATCGCGTACCAGTCTCTCGCCACGTCTTCATAAATTACCCTGAAACAAATAAACAATAACATCATGCTTGTACCTACTTACTACCATATTAATGCAAATTATAATACCTACATATGTGAGTTACTTAATTAAATTATTTTAATCTTTTTTAATTTTAGTCATAGCTACTGTAAATATAATGGATTTATTTTCCAGGGGTTAAATATAATGGATTTATTTTCCAGGGGTTAAATATAATGGATTTATTTTCCAGGGGTTAAATATAATAGATTTATTTCCCAGGGGTTAAAGAGCGCCAATCCAAAAAAAAAACATCAAAAGCCAACCCGTCTAAATTAAGTTCAAAACTAAAACCCGACTACGGGCACAGAATAAATAATAGTACAAGTGCTACGGGCGTAGTGGACTTAAAACACTTAAGGAAAAAATAGCCTATGACACTTGCGATGATGACGAATCGATTGATACCTTGCTTGTCAAAATTGGACTAATAGGGGCGATGCTATGGTAGAATAGAAATTCTATACCTACATACATACAGAAATTGGATTTGACATTACCCTTCCTTTACTTCGTCGTAGTCGGGTAAAACATATATATACCTAACATACAAAGTATGTACATACATACATACATACATATACTGCTTAAACACATTACCCTACCCTTGCTTCGCCATAGTCGGGTAAAAAAGAAGTAGCACAAATTAAACAAATAAATGTTAAGTACATTACATTTTTCAATAAATCAATCTTAATGAGTTTTAAAACGCTCGGCGCACCCTGGCCAGCTAGACTATAATCGCAACCTAGCTGGCTTACCCTTTTAAAACGCTCGGCGCACCCTGGCCAGCTAGACTATAATCGCAACCTAGCTGGCTTATCCTTTTAAAACGCTCGGCGCACCCTGGCCAGCTAGACTATAATCGCAACCTAGCTGGCTTACCCTTTTAAAACGCTCGGCGCACCCTGGCCAGCTAGACTATGATCGCAACCTAGCTGGCTTACCCTTTTAAAACGCTCGGCGCACCCTGGCCAGCTAGACTATAATCGCAACCTAGCTGGCTTACCCTTTTAAAACGCTCGGCGCACCCTGGCCAGCTAGACTATAATCGCAACCTAGCTGGCTTACCCTTTTAAAACGCTCGGCGCACCCTGGCCAGCTAGACTATAATCGCAACCTAGCTGGCTTACCCTTTTAAAACGCTCGGCGCCCCCTGGCCAGCTAGACTATAATCCAAACCTAGCTGGCTTACCCTTTCACCGCGACATTCCAATCAAAAGCCATCTCAGGTACACTGACTGAAACACAAAAAGAGAAGTCTCAATAATGGAACACCAAACTACGAGCCCCTCCGTACCTCTTGATGTCCTCATCGTACTGGGGACGCAGGATCCGGGGGCTGCGCGCGCGGAACTCTATAGGCACGTCGTAGCAGCGGCACGTGCAGCACGCCGGGAACCGGAACCAGTCGGCGAAGATGCCGCGGCACTCGTTGCGCGGGTCGTACGCCAGCAGCCGGTGGAGACGGTACTGCTGCTCGCATCTGAAACGGAACACAGTTTCATCCTCGTGGCTTTCGCTTATATGTCTTTCGTCTGGGTATGCCTGGATCGTGTTTCTTTCCATACATAAAAGATTGCCCTAATCTCGCATTTTCGTCGATTTTTTGACGTTGCGAGAATTACAGTTCCTCCTCTATGAGAGAAGACCTGCAATAGAGTTGTTTGAGGCGAAGATGGCATTAGGTTTTAGTCTTTGGTTTGTGAACATTATCGGACCAGTATTTCATCAGCAGTAATAATAATGAAGCCAAGTACAAACCTGCAGCCTTCCCGGCAGTACATCTGCTTGCGTTCGTGCACGCACATCTCCTGGTGGATGAACTGCTCATAGGGCCACATGTTGAGAAGCACCAGGACTTCTCCGCGGGTGCTGTTCGCCCAGAACGGTGCGTCGATGATCTCTCGAGATTCGCACGCGTTACTGAAACGTGGAGAAAAGAGAGTTGGGATTGTATAGCTAAATGTCCTACTTGTAAAACGGTCTCGCTCTTCGACCAAACGAACTATGGGAGATACGAATGCAAAGGCATATTTTCTTGTCCACACTAATCTACACTAATATTATAAAGGAAAGATTTGGATGTCTGTTTGTAATAGATAAACTCAAAAAAAAAATTAAATCATTTTATAAATACTTTCACGTATGGAATGCTACATTATCAGCGACTACCAATATTATAAAAAAAATAAGATATATTTACGAAAATTGCAATAATGTAACCCAAGGTACCTATCAAAAATTCAGAACTGAATGTCACGTTGCCATGGAAACGAAATAATAACGTGTCTGTCAGGTACGTGAGTTATAATGCAGTTGTATATGGTCAATAATAACGTGTCTGTCAGGTACGTGAGTTATAATGCAGTTGTATATGGTCAATAATAACGTGTCTGTCAGGTGCGTGAGTTATAATGCAGTTGTATATGGTCAACAATAACGTGTCTGTCAGGTACGTGAGTTTATTGCAGTTGTATATGGTCAATAATAACGTGTCTGTCAAGTACGTGAGTTTATTGCAGTTGTATATGGTCAATAATAACGTGTCTGTCAGGTACGTGAGTTTATTGCAGTTGTATATGGTCAATAATAACGTGTCTGTCAGGTACGTGAGTTTATTGCAGTTGTATATGGTCAAAGAACACTACGATCAACGCATGAGGGTTGTTTTGATGTATTTTTTTAGTAGGTATAATTTCTAGTTTATTAATGTTTTGTATTTTATTTTATTTATTACGCACCACCGACCGATGACTTTAATATCTAAGTAATCCTTTCCATCTAAAGGTTGCCTGGAAGAGATTGCTATATAGCAATAAGGCCGCCCATTGTACTTTCCATTCCATGAGTTTATCCTATATATTACCTTCTTCTTGGTGTGCAATAAAGTGTTGTTGTATTGTATTGTATTGTACGATCGTTCCTGCCAAAGATTTTGAATTACGCTTACTGGCGTATTTTATTTTAGAAGTTACGTCGGGTATAAATATGCTAAAAGTATAATGCCGCGTGTGAGCGCTACCGTGCGAAGTCACTAGTTACTAATAATGCCGCGAGTGAGCGCTACCGTGCGAAGTCACTAGTTACTAATAATGCCGCGTGTGAGCGCTACCGTGTGAAGTCACTAGTTACTAATAATGCCGCGTGTGAGCGCTACCGTGCGAAGTCACTAGTTACTAATAATGCCGCGTGTGAGCGCTACCGTGCGAAGTCACTAGTTACTAATACTGCCGCGTGTGAGCGCTACCGTGCGAAGTCACTAGTTATTAATAAGACAAGTCAAACTTACGCGCCACTCAGTTTTATCACGGAGGGCCGTTGTGATTCTTGATGATGAGGCTTCTGATAGAACTCCTCTTTCTTCTCATTGACCTTAGGCGGCGGCGTGTCCACCCTGTCAATATTCACTTTCTCCCGTTCCGTAAATAAAAGCGAGGGTGGTAGCGTTGAAGAGTCCCCGGACTTCCAAGCTTCTTTACCAAATTCTGTTGTCGCATCAGGAGTGTCCGTTGTAGTTTCAGTACTTCTGATGTTCTCTGTTGTCGTAGTTAAATTTTTTTCGGCAACGGTGCTGTTGTTTTTGCTTTCTAGCTTCGCCTCGATCTTTATGTCACTGGATTTGGGGTAGATGCTGTTAGACTCAATACTTTGCTTGATAATTGCATCTAATGTTATAACCTCTGGATCGAGGTGATTGATCTCAATGTTTGCGATGCTTTCTAATTTAGTTTTGTATGTTATTCCTTTATTGTCGTTCAGAGTTTCATTGCTCATTTCTGTGACATTGCGGCTGTCTGTGTTGTTATCTTTAGTTTGACTTACTGTTTCTAATGGCTTCACTTTCAGAGTGTCGTTATTCTTATTCTTGTCCTGGATAGGCCTGAAGTGAGGCCTGTCCTTCATGGCACGTCCTTGGTTCGCCTTGGAGTACATGAGGGTTGCTTTCAATTTCATGTCTTCTTCCTCTTGCTCTATGTAGTTGTCGAGCTCAGCCTTCAGCACTGAAATGTGACGCTCGTTTCCGTACATCCTCCTCATGAGACCCTGAAATGATAAATGTTGTGTTCTGAGAATGTATAGTCAATGATACATTGCTGATGCAGACAATGTAGTATAGTGCGTTATAAGTAGGAGAAAACGTTTCTACCATACTAAACCACCATAACAAAATCCAATAATTGTCCTTTTTATTTATCACAAAATAAACTACGTTTAATAGCTTTTATTTTTTCTTAATTTATTATTATTTATCATTTATACAGTACACGGACTTGAGAGATATGTTACGAGACAAACAAACAAACGAGAAATTATCAGAAACTCACAAACATACATGAATCCTAAAAACATTACTCTACTTCTTGGGTAGTCCTGAAAAATAAAAATCTATATAGGTACATAATTTATTCAGTGATTAATAAAAAAAAGACCAGAATTGTTGGATTTGGCTAAGGAAATTTAACATCCATCAAGCCACAATGTGTTGTGTCAGCAAGGTGGATTCCATAATCCATTGATTTGCTTCACCTTGCTTTGGTCCATACACTCTCGCTCTCTCTCTCTCTCTCTTCCTAGATCTTTCTGAGAGAAATTCAGCAGTGGAAATGTAAAAGGCTGATGATGATATGAAATACTAAAAGATATGTGTACTAACCTGGTTTTCTGAGAGAAATTCAGCAGTGGAAATGTAAAAGGCTGATGATGATATGAAATACTAAAAGATATGTGTACTATCCTGGTTTTCTGAGAGAAATTCAGCAGTGGAAATGTAAAAGGCTGATGATGATATGAAATACTAAAAGATATGTGTACTAACCTGGTTTTCTGAGAGAAATTAAGCAGTGGAAATGTAAAAGGCTGATGATGATATGAAATACTAAAAGATATGTGTACTAACCTGGTTTTCTGAGAGATATTCAGCAGTGGAAATGTAAAAGGCTGATGATGATATGAAATACTAAAAGATATGTGTACTAACCTGGTTTTCTGAGAGAAATTAAGGAGTGGAAATGTAAAAGGCTGATGATGATATGAAATACTAAAAGATATGTGTACTAACCTGGTTTTCTGAGAGATATTCAGCAGTGGAAATGTAAAAGGCTGATGATGATATGAAATACTAAAAGATATGTGTACTAACCTGGTTTTCTGAGAGATATTCAGCAGTGGAAATGTAAAAGGCTGATGATGATATGAAATACTAAAAGATATGTGTACTAACCTGGTTTTCTGAGAGAAATTAAGCAGTGGAAATGTAAAAGGCTGATGATGATATGAAATACTAAAAGATATGTGTACTAACCTGGTTTTCTGAGAGATATTCAGCAGTGGAAATGTAAGAGGCTGATGATGATATGAAATACTAAAATATATGTGTACTAACCTGGTTTTCTGAGAGATATTCAGCAGTGGAAATGTAAAAGGCTGATGATGATATGAAATACTAAAAGATATGTGTACTAACCTGGTTTTCTTTGACGAATCTCCTGATGGCATGCCAGGGGTAGTTGTTGCCGGGGGTGTTGCAGTACGCGTTGTTGGCGAGGTCGCAGGGCGCGTCGTGCAGTGCGCGCGCGCGGCCGCCCCGCTGCGTGCGCGCGCACGACGACGCGTGGTCGAACCCGAGGGCGCCGCTCCATGCCACCTACTTGCGGGAAACACGGGATGTTAGCTGACAGGTTGACCACTTGTGCTCTTTGTAGCATCACAAGTAGCTGGATAGACTGTGCTCTGCTGTAGATATTCGCTATTCAGAATAGTGGTATATGCGGGAAACACGGGATGTTAACTGATGATTGTTGCTGGTCCACTTGTAATTTGTAGCCTGTATTTTGTAGCCTGTTCTTGTGCTCTCCTGTATATTGTACTTATTCGTATAATTATTGTCGTGGAGTTTCTAAATATGCATGGGCTATTGCATCCTAAATTTAAATATGGGCAACGGTTACGATCTTAAATATTTTATTGGTATTCATTTTAATTCATATTTTGTTCGATTCAAATGGTTATCTTGTATGTCTGTCTTGGTTGATGATATTACATTTTCTATAATATTTAATACCATCTCCTGGAAAGAGGAGTGTTAGAGATAAATTAAGTGTGATTTAAAACACAGTCACAATTAAAAATAATTTATTATCATAGTCATCAGCTTATACTTGTCCACTGTAAGACGTAGGCCTCTCCTGATGAACGCTACTGAGGCCTCTCCTGATGAACGCTACTGAGCCAACGCGATCTTCGGCTCTCCTTATCCAGTTGCTGCCAGCTGTATTTCGCACGTCGTCTCTCTACCTGGCCAGCGGGCGTCCCACACTACGTTTGCCTAAACATAATCTTCATACGTGGATCACCTCGTTTCGAATTCTGTCCTTCAGAGATACTCCGACCGAAGCCTCTCCATAGCACCCTGAGCGACTTTAAATTTATGGACCAGTCTCACCATGAGTATCAGTCTCCATGTTTCGGTTTCGTAGGTCATAACTGGCCGCAGGCACGCGGGCACTGCGGTACTTACGACGAGAAGAACTGATGGAGTTTACCGAATGCGGCCCATCCCAGCTGAATCCTCCTCTCGGCTTCACTCTAGAAACTGTTCCTACCCAACTGCCAGTCTGCTCGATGTAAACATATTCCTGAACAGCTTCAAGGAGGATACCGTTTATAACAATTGGTCCCGGGGTAATAAGTCCTCAAACATAACCTGCTTTTGTCTATGTTCATTCCGAGATCGATACATCGGTCAGCATTCATTCGAGATCCTAGCTGCAGCGTCTCTACCATAAGGACAATATCATCGGCGAATCGTAGGTGAGATATGTACTCGCCACTTATGTTTATGCCCGTGCCTTTCCAGTCCAGCGTCTTAAACATATCTTCCAGGGCGTTAGTGAACAGTTTCGGGGATATAACATCCCCCTGTCTCACTCCCCTGCGCAGCTGGTTATGTTTAACCTGGTGGTTCAGTATTTGAACGAACATATTCGCGGCTTCATACAAGCATCTCATCACCTCGATGCATCGCCAGTACACTTGGCATCGCTATCCTTTTTTCCTCCTTGTGTCCCTCGAGTCCCTGAGAAAGCCTTTGACTCTATCGAAATCTGAGTCAAAGGCTTTCTCATAGTCCACAAAAGCAATACACAAGGGCTGATTATACTCTTCGGTCTTCTGCATAACTAGCCGCACTGTGAGAATATGGTCTATGGTGCCGTAACCGAATCGGAACCCGGCCTGCTCTCGAGGCTGAAACTCATCAAGTCTTCTCGCTAGACTACACTCGAACAGCTTATAAATGTGACTTAGAAGCGAAACAAGCATAAAAATAAATATAGCAATATTATAGGTGTAAATAGTAATAACTATAACCCACATAAAAAAAAAAACATTTATACATTATTTTTCAAAATTCCATTGAAACAAAAACTCCACCTCTAATGCAGATCATAAAGCTCCTTGAACAGACAATCGGTGCCAATCACCAGCAGCTTCTTCTACAGTCCATAAACTGCGTGTCATTAGCCACTAATTATATTTTACTGCGACTATAAAGTCATCGAATCCATCTTAATTTCTCCGTCGAGCCGCGACGGGCCGTGGAAGTAGGGCAATTGAATCAATGGAGCCATCGAAGGTAACCGCTACGGGCCACCTGCGCCTGCGCGCCTCGTCTGGTTTTATGAACTCTCAATGAAAGTAACGCCTACTTGCTACTGCGGCTTGTTCCTCGTCGATAACGATTGAGTTAACAACTTCAATTTTAAAGAATCTCTGAACAGAGGCTGGGTGAGGACTACATTGCATTGATTGATGCATTGTGGTAGGCTAAATGGAACGCGCGGCAATCAATCTAAAATTAGAAATCTACAAGTTAAATTAATGGGATGCTACTTGTGCAGACACCCTTGCGCCGTCTCATCATCAAAACTCAAAATAAGGCTAGAGCGGCGGCTGAATCAGCTGAGAGCCTCAAAAGGCGCAATAGTACCCTCGACAGCGGATATATATTTGAGCCTTTTGAGGCAGAGACACTAAGGCCGTGGGGTCCAGGAGTTCATCAAATATACAAAGATCTATCTGGGTGTCTGGTGGAAGCAACACGTGACCAAAATGCTGGCCTTTACTTTGCCCAAAGACTAAGCATTGCCATACAACGTGGCAATGCTGCCAGTATTTTGGGGACGTTGTCCACTGGTGGCGGATTGTTAGCCTAGTTATAATATTACTTTGTTTTAGGTTAGTATAGTAATTGTTTTATTTTGAAGTCCTTTTTTTTTGAACAAATAATAACCTCTATAAAGGTAAAAAATAAATAAATAATGACAGCTTAGAATCATTATCTCTCATTAAAATGGACCGCCCACCCACCGAGTATTTCGCGCAATCATTTACATTGTCTTGTAGCTATTTACTAAGTGACTAACAAATTTTTCTTCAACACGGTCTTTGTCTAGGTTGGAACCTAACTCATAATATGTAAGTATGTGTTTTATTTACCACAGATTTTAATGCATCCAAATTGCTAAAAGGTTCCTGTTGATTAGGCACGGGCTGACAGATAGCCGACGAACTGTTAAATGTCCATCATACAAACAGCGAAACTAGATACGATCAACACCTCTGAAGAAACTATTTCAAAAATGATATCACCTATCGAGCAACCGCCATATACAATAACGGTACGGTAGGTAAAATTATAAAAGGTTGGTGTACAATGTACATACAACAACCGCATTCGCTCCACCCAGTGCGCGACCGGCGGAATGGGCGGTGGCGCCTCGAGCTGACTGTCAGATCCTCGCGTTTCACTTTTACTACTTTCTACTCTCCTTGCCGCGAGGAAAGATCGCCTGATGCAATGCACTTATAATCAAACCACAGCGTTAACTTTGAAAGTAATGACAGGGCAAAAACACATTACTTTTAAAAGATGTGGCCAGAGTTATGTCAGCAAAGAAGCAGCCCTATTAGCATACTTTAAACATTGATTAGTTTGATAGTTACCAGCTGTACAATAGAGCCTCCTACATCTATCAACGATATCAAGTTGCCTGTTGGGAAGTCTCTTGTAGTTGTCGACGTTAATAAAGTGCATTTATAATGAGAAAGTGAGGGTCGGGTTAGGGTTCACAAAGTAGGTACCTATATTACGAAGAAGTACTTCTGGCTGTTCCTCACAAAAATAAATCTGCATCACCATTGTCAACGCCTTCGTTTGGGATAAATAGTAAAGGACATGGCCAGTTTCTCCCTAGAATGTTCTTTGACTGTAGGTAATTATTAAAATTCACAAAAATAAAATAAAAGTTATGGCTTGTGTTATGTATCTCTAGAACTCCAGGCTTTAAAGGGCTGCTAATAAAAGTAATTAAATTGTTCTATCTGAAAATCAACGACATTTTGAATGTCTTACGTTCCGTTCAACGAAATGTATGTACGATGATAAATAAACTTCTATATCACAAATGTATCAATAATTAAAGTGAATGCACATAATGTTTATTCAAAATGCATTTTGTATATTGCAACATTTTTCTATTTCTTTATTTGTTTGTTATTTCATTAATACAAATAATACAATACGATTTTGCACTTTCACTTAGCAAAAACGGACTACGAGAAATGTCAGACATCTGTGATATCACAAAATGTCATGTCACTTGTGAATGCGATATCCATTGGTTCCGATGCACTTGCATTCGTGTGTACTGTACCATTTAATTCTGATCTTGTTATTGCATTCTACAACCGACGACCTTGGCCTTCTCCCGGACTGATTTCTTCGACAAATTCGAGATATTATTATTTACTATTCGAGAGTGATTAGGTATCTAATAGGCAAGCGTGCTACACCTTCGACCACATCATTGCTTTCCATCAGGTGATTTCCATCAGGTGAGATCGTGGTCAAATGATTGCCTAGTCCGTAATAAAAAATAATAATATAATATTTCGCTTGTTATTATACTACGGACTCAGTTTAAATATTTATACAATTGATTTGATTATGAGTTGTATCATCTGCAGCACATCCACACGTTTGCAAAGGCATAATAATGCGTTCTCACTATCAACGCATTTTCTGATGATACTTACACGATGGCTATCAATTGAGGTAAGCATGTGAAAAAGAATTTTAATTGGGCTATGTAAAGATTGTGTCTAATAATAGTTATTTTTCAATGATACACTCTATAGTTCAAAAGGTTTTCTCAAAACAAATTCAAATGGAGTGCCGATAGGTTTTTGTGACTAAAAGCGCCTGTATAGTTATTTAAAATGCGTTTCAGTTAATAAAAAAGCACCTTGTTATCTTTAAAGCTAGAAGTTCTTGAGAGATATTGCTTATTTGCAATTAGTAATAGGGTAATCTTGAACACGAATAACTTTAAATTATTGATGTAAATTAACTTTTAATAACTAGGCAGAAAGCGCAAAACGGGCCGTGTCCTTTCCCAATGATCTTGCTCTCACCAAGAATGTTTAAAAAAACACGGATTCCACACGTCAACATCGCAAGTGAAGCACCTAAGATATGCCGATCCGCTCGTACACACAAGCCTCGCGCACTCACTTACCTACACCTAGTTATGTCGATCGGCTACCACATCGCTGTAAGATCTCGACCTTGCACGAAAAATAGAAAACAATGAAGTATTTTGTGATGAATGAAATTGTGTATCAACCACCTCAAATTATCCACTCACGCACACATACGCAGCTTTCATTTGCTATGCTTCACTCATTTGTTTGGCGGTGTGGACTCTGTCTTTTTTTAAAACATTCTTGGCTCTTACACAGTCTTTGGAAATGACGGAAACTAAAAGCGTAAGCTTTTAATCAATATCGCAACCAACTAATCCATACCAATATATATAATTGAAACGTTGGCTGTTTGTTTGGGAAGCTTTCACGCGATAACGGCTGGACGGATTTAGATGAAATTTGGAATGGAGATAGCTTATACCCTAGAATAAAACATAGGATACTTTATATCCCGGAAAATTGTAAGTTTCCACGGGAAAACATGTTGATTACTCGCTGTAAGGAACGGTAGCTATGGAAACGAAATAACAAGTCTGTCAAAAAACATCAAGAGCTGTTAGTTTTCTACATTTGCACATTTGCATTGGTTTTTAATATCCTAGAAGAACATAGGATGTTTTTTTTCGCGATAAACAGTTGTCCGCGCGGACGAAGTCGCGGGCGGGAAATCTAGTTCAAGATATAAATGAACGTCACAAACTAGACGATTAGAAGACACTGATCCGTGATGAGATCCACTAGAAGGTGGCCAGGATCGTTTTCACTTTCGATACTTTCTACTGTCCTCGCGGAAGCCGCGTCGGGTTCGTTGCGCAAACGCAGCTGAGTTAGAGTTATGGACGCGTGACTAATCCGACTGCTGCCAATTTGGAATTAATTAGCACTGATTATGCGGTGCAAGTTTGGACCTGCCAAAATAGTCTAGTATAATATAAATAAGCAATTTGGAGATTTGGGAAATTATAGTTAGTTGGGAATCTTCAGACTGTTGAATGAAACATTAACCTCATTTGAATATTTGTTCTATCCTGTTATAGACAAACATAAAGTTCTGAGGACATACTGTGAGACCGGCTGCTCCCGATATCGGACTCTGGGTAAAGCAGATCTAAGTACCGACTGATTTTATAGAAAACTAGCGACTCGCCCCGGCTTCGCACGGGCTTCTCTAAATATTTCTTTATACAACATTTCGAATCTACCAGTGTTTACATTGACTAATTTGAACAAAAAACTTAACTATAATATAAGTTTGTGGGTAATGATGAGTTATATAAACATGTAGTAGGTAAATGTACCTACTAACTAATCTAGGTGTAGGTAATGATTTTATACATATTCAATAGTTTCCGCAGCGCACGCCAAATAATGTATTTTTTTGATACCTTGGGTTACATTATTGCAATATTAATAAAATTACAGTTTATGTTACTCGCTGATAATGTAGCTTTCTATAGCTGAAAGAATTACAGCTCATGTTACTCGCTGATAATGTAGCTTTCTATAGCTGAAAGAATTACAGCTCATGTTACTCGCTGATAATGTAGCTTTCTATAGCTGAAAGAATTACAGCTCATGTTACTCGCTGATAATGTAGCTTTCTATAGCTGAAAGAATTACAGCTCATGTTACTCGCTGATAATGTAGCTTTCTATAGCTGAAAGAATTACAGCTCATGTTTCTCGCTGATAATATAGCTTTCTATAGCTGAAAGAATTATTTAACTCGGTTATTATTTATTGTGTTTATGCATTACAAAGAAATAAACATACAAAAAATCAATCCTTTTCTCTTTTATTAGTGTAGGTGTAGATGTAGACTAGTAGACTATGCATAAAATCATAACACAACTTGAGTCATGTCAGGAAATGTAGGAGTGGCCACATGAACGTACCAACTATCTACGTGTGGTTAGAAGTGACTCTGTGTACCGTGTCACTCCGCCCCTCTAAAATGGTTGAAGAGTTGATGGCTGGTACACAACTCGTACTCGTGAACAGGTGCTGCTTGTGGGGACTGGTCCAGCATGGTCATTTGTTTTTTTTTTCTCCACTTTGATGGTTTGATGTTTGTGGGACATCTTATAATAAAGGAATTAGAACGAAATAGTCTGCACAAAGAAGATAATTTAAAAAAAATGAGCTACGGTACTTAAAATAAGTTACCTACTGAACAAAAATATAACATTTTTTAAATCGTGGCTGTCTGTTTGTTTGTCTGTATGTTTGTTTGCGAATCACGTCAAAACTACTGAGCCGATTGCGATGCGGTTTTCTCTGTTGGATAGCTTATATTTTGACTTAAAGTGACGATGAATTTTGACTGTGAGTAGAAGCCGAGCAATCGATAAAAATATTTTTGACGGTGAAGGAATTTTGATCAAATGAATGTAATAATACCTCAATGATCAAATGTTGGTATATTGTTATTTTAAGTCCTGGAATAGCACATAAAGTATTTTTTACCTAGAGAAATGGACACGATTGCAAAGCCGCGGGCATCAGTTAGTCTTCTATATTTGTCATTTACATCTACATCTACACTAATATTATAAAGAGGAAAGATTTGATTGTTTGTTTGTTTTTGTTTGTAAAGGATAAACTCAAAAAATATAGACCCGATTTTAAAAATTATTTCACATAAAGAAAGCTAAATTATCAGCGAGTAACGCAAGCAGTGTTTTATTTAAAAAATAAATGTGTTCCCTTCGAAAATTGCAATAATGAAACCCAGGGTATTAAATTTTGCAAAAAAAACTCTATTACTTTGTATCACAAACCAAAGAGTACATAAATACTAATTAAGATCACAAACTAAGAAGGAGATACAGGTCTTTGTATATGGAACGTTGACATGGAAACGAAATCACAGAACATCTAATGATCATTGACGTAGGAAATGCTCTATGCTAATAATACACGAAATAGTATCCGTAATTCAACCTCCTTGCGTTAAACAGAATAATACTAGAGACGAAATTGTACGTGAGTTTTAAGGGCGTCACAGACGATTAAGATACTATAATATTTGATGTTACGATATCTGCACATAAAATATTATAGCATCTTAGGGTATCACACACGGCTAAGATACGATAATATATTGAAATTATTCATTCGCTCGCAGGCCGTCCTAGGTGCCACACGTATTTCTTCACCGCTTTCTATATACATAATGATAAAATATGAGTAGTACGGTTTCAATATTAGATTTATTAGATAGCTCATCAAACGACGATTCTGATTTTGAATTTGATATGCAAATTGCATTAGCGCACTGTAAAAGGTTATCATTTGGATAGAAAATCATATTTAATTTCGAAAAAGCCGCGGTGAATTTAATCTTTACGCAGATGTTTCTACAAAAAAAAACAAACTTATTTTAATAAGCCGAAGGAAACTTTTCTCGAAATACATAATTTGATTAAAGGAAGATTTAGTGAAACAAAATACGAACATGCGCGAGAGCAACAACGACTTGCAGTATGCTAAGAACCATCTCGTTTACCTCAGCTTTCAAGCATAAAAAACCGCAGCTAAATCGGTCCATTCGTTCGAAAGCTACGATTCGCACCACTCCTCCCCCCCCCCCCACCCCCCCTCCTCCCTCCGTCCTCAAATTATAGCTATGAATCATCTTGTTTACCCCAGCTTTCAAACATAAAAAAAAAACACAGCTATATAGGTCCATTTGTTTGGAAGCTACGATTTTCACCCCCCTTTTCTTTCTCACCTCCCCCCTCCCTCTTCCCATATATCTAAGAACCATCTCGATCATATCTTTCGAACAGAAAAAAACCGCATCAAAATCGGTCCATTCGTTTGGGAGCTACGATGCCACAGACACACACACACACACACACACATACACACACACCCATACACACCCTAAACTTGTAACACTCATCTCTTTGTTCAGGGGTTAAAAAAACCGTCACGAATACAAAACAGAGCAACCTGTAGAACATATTACGATATATTTTGTATCTTAAGATAGTATATTAATATATATTTTGTATCTTTTACGATATATTTCGTATCTTAAGATGACATCTTTTAATAAATTCCATATCGCTCGATATCTTAAGATTACAGTATCTTGCAAATATATATTATCTTCGCCGTTTGTGATGGTACATATACTTAAATTGTATAGCGAGCGATATTTTATCTCAAGATAAAATATTATCGTATCTTAGTCGTCTGTCACGCGCCTAAAACCTATAAACATAAAGATTTTGTGTAAGAAATTGTTGTTGTTCTATTTTCCAAATAAAGTATCTACTAATTTTATCTTTCTATACATCTACCCGTGCGAAGCCGGGACGGGTCGCTAGTGTGTAATAATTTTGATAATCTCTCTACGGTAATAATAGATACAATTTCTGAACTGTCAAAAATGGAAAAAAAACATCCCCGTAGTTTCTTGGTTGCTCTCTTCTACTCGTATAACATCCCCGTAGTTTTTTGGTTGCTCTCTTCTACTCGTATAACATCCCCGTAGTTTCTTGGTTGCTCTCTTCTACTCGTATAACATCCCCGTAGTTTCTTGGTTGCTCTCTTCTACTCGTATAACATCCCCGTAGTTTTTTGGTTGCTCTCTTCTACTCGTATAACATCCCCGTAGTTTCTTGGTTGCTCTCTTCTACTCGTATAACATCCCCGTAGTTTCTTGGTTGCCCTCTTCTACTCGTATAACATCCCCGTAGTTTCTTGGTTGCTCTCTTCTACTCGTATAACATCCCCGTAGTTTCTTGGTTGCTCTCTTCTACTCGTATAACATCCCCGTAGTTTCTTGGTTGCTCTCTTCTACTCGTATAACATCCCCGTAGTTTCTTGGTTGCTCTCTTCTACTCGTATAACATCCCCGTAGTTTTTTGGTTGCTCTCTTCTACTCGTATAACATCCCCGTAGTTTCTTGGTTGCTCTCTTCTACTCGTATAACATCCCCGTAGTTTCTTGGTTGCTCTCTTCTACTCGTATAACATCCCCGTTTTTTCTTGGTTGCTCTCTTCTACTCGTATAACATCCCCGTAGTTTTTTGGTTGCTCTCTTCTACTCGTATAACATCCCCGTAGTTTCTTGGTTGCTCTCTTCTACTCGTATAACATCCCCGTAGTTTCTTGGTTGCTCTCTTCTACTCGTATAACATCCCCGTAGTTTTTTGGTTGCTCTCTTCTACTCGTATAACATCCCCGTAGTTTCTTGGTTGCTCTCTTCTACTCGTATAACATCCCCGTAGTTTCTTGGTTGCTCTCTTCTACTCGTATAACATCCCCGTAGTTTCTTGGTTGCTCTCTTCTACTCGTATAACATCCCCGTAGTTTCTTGGTTGCTCTCTTCTACTCGTATAACATCCCCGTAGTTTCTTGGTTGCTCTCTTCTACTCGTATAACATCCCCGTAGTTTCTTGGTTGCTCTCTTCTACTCGTATAACATCCCCGTAGTTTCTTGGTTGCTCTCTTCTACTCGTATAACATCCCCGTAGTTTCTTGGTTGCTCTCTTCTACTCGTATAACATCCCCGTAGTTTCTTGGTTGCTCTCTTCTACTCGTATAACATCCCCGTAGTTTCTTGGTTGCTCTCTTCTACTCGTATAACATCCCCGTAGTTTCTTGGTTGCTCTCTTCTACTCGTATAACATCCCCGTAGTTTCTTGGTTGCTCTCTTCTACTCGTATAACATCCCCGTAGTTTCTTGGTTGCTCTCTTCTACTCGTATAACATCCCCGTAGTTTCTTGGTTGCTCTCTTCTACTCGTATAACATCCCCGTAGTTTCTTGGTTGCTCTCTTCTACTCATATAACATCCCCGTAGTTTCTTGGTTGCTCTCTTCTACTCGTATAACATCCCCGTAGTTTCTTGGTTGCTCTCTTCTACTCATATAACGGGCATATTTCCGAAGCTCCGGTAGAATTAGAAGGGTATTTCTTATTCCCGTGGAAGATTTAACTCTGTGGGCACATGAAAGGGAAATTTCCTTCTCATTTTATTGTTTTGCATTGTTATAGTAAAATTGTGTGTTAAGTCAGTAATTATGTTATTACATTACACAAAATAAAACCGCCTCGACCACATCGTCACACACCAGTTGTCAAAACCTAGCAAATAAAATGAAAATAAAAACCTCGCCAACATTAACGTTTAATTAACCAAAGAGCTTACTGTAGGTATATATTACACGACTACCAAAATCAACTTAATAAGCCATTCATATTTGAAGCGAAATTCGACCACCAAACCAGTGACCTACATAACAACATCCTCACGTTTCAAGGTCCCACACGGAGATGTAATGACGTGGTCATGACCAAAGGCGCACGTGTGGGCACGCGGGTACCGTTACCAACAAATGTTTTGGGATAAAGTTACCTTGTCGGGGCTGCGAGACCTACAGTGCTGATGTGATGTTAAACCTTGTTACCTTGCGAGTAAGAGAAATGCACTTTTAAGATTTACTAGCTGCAACCCGCGTGAGTGATGACTATGATGATGAAAGTATCCTGTGTGTTATTCCAGGGTATAAGCTAAATCCATTCTAAATTTCACCAAAATCCGTTCAGCCGTTTGAGCGTGAAGGAGTAACAAACATACACACACGCACGGTTGGTCTCCGGATGAACTTGGACAAAACTGTTATTCCGGAACCAATTGCTGTTAACGGAACTGCTTTCGAAGTTGTTCAGGATTTGCGAAACTTCGTCGAGTCTTCTCGTCGCCAATACCGCAAAGTTTGAAGACAAAAGTCTTCAACCAGTGTGTCCTACCTGTTATGACATACGGAGCCGAGTCTTGGACACTCACGGTACGACTAGTCCACCAATTTAAGGTCGCTCAACGGGTGATACTTTTAGATGAAATGGGCACAGCTAGTTATTAAATAAATACCTGTACCCGAGCTTTGCCCGCGTGGTCATTTCATTTAAAAGTAACTCATACGTGTTATTCCAGGACCCAAAGTACCTACCAGGACCAAAATACTACATTTATTCAAAATTTGTTCAGACGTCAAATAGTTTTTGATCGATTACTCGGCATCTAGTAATCAGATTAAGATACTTAGTATCCCAGTTGTTATCCCATTCAAACCCTAAGCTATCTAATAGTGAAAATTGCATCGCAATCGATCTTGTAGTTTTTACTTGATGCGCGAACAAACTTACATACTGACCTTCAGTATTATTCAGTATTTTTTATGAGGAATTGTTTTCAGCGACTCGACATGGCCGTGATTGGTTAGAAGACGAAGGGGGAGCGAAGCGTAGCGAGCTCGGGTCGCCACTGAAGGCTGTTGACAGAAATCTATCTATGTTACAATAGCTTTATGTGGAGATATATTTTCAAAATACGCCGCGCATAATCTTAAATTTGAAACTACTTATACCCGATCTTAGCTTGGCCAGTGACGACATAAATGTTCGAATGTATACTTTTACGGTATACTTTCAAAGAATACATTTTCGCTTTCTGGATTTTAAAACATACTCGATGCCAACACGGTCTCTAACGTCAAGAGCGTTAGGTAATGTATATTTTCAAAATACGCAACGACGTATCCTCACTTTAGCTAGTGCATCACAGAAGAACCCGTGGTTGCGCGGACGACCGCACAACTGTGACTGTTCTGTTAGTACAACATGTAAAACAGTACAGTTTGGTTACCAATACAAACAGCCGCAAGAGGGTGCTTTTTATGAGGGATTCTAATAAAACATGCACTTTAAGTAAAACTAACAAATTTACAAAGTCAAAAAATATTACAAAGTAAATTGACAGAATTGTTTTCTGTTTTTGAGCTTTTTTCTAAATAATCCGAAGTGGAATTATTGTGATTGTGATGATTTAAAACATTGGCATTGTCGAGCATTTGGTATTTCACGATTTTCTCGCATAATGGCATTATGAGAATTTGGCATTAACCGTACCATTCTACGTCTTTGAGATTTCACGTTTTTGGTATATTACTTACTTATTATACTTTTACTACTTAGCCATAGTTTTTCGTGAAATTATTTTTCTTATATTGGGAACACTGCAGGGATTCAAAACATTACGTGCAATCATTCGAATGTGTTTCTCGCTGCGTGTCCTCATTGTTTTTGAAGTCTGTGTTGGTTTCTGTTATTGTTAAGTTTGATACATTTGTTGTTATTCTTGTAAAATGAAGCCGGTTCCCTCAACATCAAAGCGCAATTAGTCACCGGTAAAAAAACGTGTTCGCAAAAGTATGAGTGTATCGGAAAAGTGATGATGATGTATGCACATCTATAAATGCAATTTATTACCAGTACCTTTTTTTGTGGCCTTTTTCTGCAGGTATATAAAGTACTTACATATATGTTACTCTATGTAAACTACTTCTGACTGAACATAATTTTTTTTGGTGATAAATTATTTTACGCCTCTGACTGAAATGTCACTTTGATACTGACATATTTTGACATTACTTTGTTTACCTTTTTATCTCGAATTCGGAATTCGGGTATAGGAAATCTACGAACATAAAAAACCTGCTTTCAGTGGAATTACAAACAAGAAACACTTTCCAAGATCTATCTAATCTCTCATTTATAAAAATGAATCACCCAAATATGCTCAGAAACACCGGAGTTATAAGGAAGATAACATACATAAAAATCATACAATTGATACTCTTACTTTTTAATTTAGTTAAAAATGAATCCATTCAAGTTAGGTATAAATGTTATAATGCTCCTACCGACGAGTATCTACTTATCTACAAACATTTTGATGAAAGAATAATTCAGCATTTCGTATATGTTTCCAAGAAAGACGAATCTCACTAATGTATCATCCACAAAGCGAAAGCAACAATACCAGCCGTAACGAGATGGTCGACAAACAAAACAAAACGAAGTGCCACATATGATTAGTTCCGACGACGGACAAACCGACAGGCATGCGAGTGAAAGTGACCGACGGCATGGTTTGGGAGCAGGTGTGACGTCAGCGATCTGATAACCATCTGATTGTTATCGGTGCAGTGATGTAAGGAGGAAAGCAAGTTTTCACAAAGGACGCGTTTGGTCGTGAGACGTGGCTATCAGCTTTAGGGCTCCACTTTGTTGCACTATTACTTCTGATAAAGGTCACTGAGCGTGTTGGAAGAAATGTAGGTATTATAGCACTCTCAAGAATGTTATTTTTGTTCCAACATCCTAAATCCTACAAATCTTAAGAAACAGCTGAATGTGGAAATATTATTAATATCTAACATTCCAATATGTATTAACTTAGTAACCACAGAAGTAAGTACCTACGTACGAAAGTTAATGACTACCGGCGCATTTCGAAAACAATCACGACTGTAGAAGCGGTCTGACACTAAATGTGATTATTTTGTTAATTTGTCCTTTACTTGGAAATTAGTGACAAAATTATCGTTTCAGAACACAATTTAGAGAAACGTTTCTAAATTGTCGTTCTATAGGTTTAATATGTTCATAGTAATTAGGTGTGAGGTAAAGAAATATGTCTTCAGGCGCCGCTGCCTGCATGTACCCAAGAGAAATTAAATTATTCATAGTAATGGTCAGTACGTTATACTAGGTATAATACCTTTAGGATTAATTCCCAAAGATGATATGAATAGTAAGTATAATGGTATTTGTTTTGATATCGGATTGAACATTCCAAACAATAAGTGTCACTAAAATGTTGCCTCTGCCAAAAATGTTGTGTCAAGAAGGCAAGACAACTGCAGAGCACAAGGCCCGCCATTAACTCAATATTTGCGTGGTGCGTCGTCGAAGGAGGTTATTAGTCAAGTATAGGTGATACCCGAGGCGGCGCCCTGGTGAAATCAAGCGACGCGACGCTGCCGAACTTTCGCTCCGAACTAGGGCTCCAGCTGTGATGTAAATCACGGTTGTACCATTTCACACTGCAGTTATGCTCAACTTATGTCATGTTGTAAACTGCCCTATCTTGACATAGGAATTTTGTTGTGTTGATGCTACTTAGATACTCTTGACTCTTTGTAGTTCGTCTAGCGACTGATACTAGCTAGTTTTATGATACTCTAAACCGGTTGAAATTGCAAATTATAGAGATAGATTCAAATAGTCATCAATATTAAGCCAAAATAAAAGCTTGAAATATTAAGTTGCAGAGTTTGCAAATATTAAGTTTATGATAATCATGCATATTTTAGTTAGGTTATCTATAAGTATATAGATATACCTGCTCTTCTAGAACCAAACCTAAGGCGGCCGGTTCTCCGTCATGCAAACATGTTTCTGGACTCAATTTTGCTTATTGATTATCTACTGTTAATATTCTTACAAAGGATATAATCAAATTTATTGAAATTGCTTACTATTTTACACTAAGTAGTCTACATGTAACTATTTGCGATTCGTCGTCATAACAATTGAACTATTTATGACTTAACTTTTATCACGACGTTTATAGCACATTGATTACCATTTTTTACATTTTTTAGCACCGGTTCGAACATTCAACAAATTATTATGTTTAAATGGTAGTTTATAACACAGTATCTTTCTCTTGTCTTATTTTTTTGTGGATGAACTCTTTCAGATCGTTATCTACATTTCACCCTATCATGAAAGCAGATCTTACACCACTATACGAATAGATGCAGAATACCAAATATAATAATCGTCCCACAAGTATTTTTGGTGTTTTTTCTTTAGTAGTAATGCAGGCACCTCGTATTCCTACTTAGTACGGTCAACACAAAAAGCAATTAAAAGTGGGTAAAGTCCGCGACCCGCTTCCCACGCCAGTGCCACTGCTGTCGGTACCGCTCGCTCTAATTCTATATTTAGTTCAGTCTAGTTTTTACTTATCATATCTTAAGTTGATTCAGGCTTTTATTTCTCATTTCTTTCAAAATGGAACAAGTACACAGTCAATCTGATTTAAATATTTTTTAGTGATGACAGCATAGTTTTGAGTCCTCTCAAACGTTTTGTTATAATTCCTCGCATTCAAAATTTAATATCCTTCTTTTACTACAAGAAGTTTGCGACTGTTTGTGATTATTTCGAGGGTTTGTTTATGTGATAATTTTAGCTTGGAGCATTTAGGAGCTCTGGTGGTTCTATTGTAACTATGTTGTTGTTTAACTATGGTTCTATTGTAACTTTCATATATACGTTTCTGCAATAAGTGCTTCGTCACGTTAACTCTACTGTCACTTTATGTTTTTTTTTTCTTGCCTATAAACGTATGATTGAATATCACCTAAATAGTCTACCTTTCATTTCCATGTTAGATAGAAATATCGATAAATATAGCTTAGAAGTAAGGTTCATCATTTATTCGAAACAATGAAAATAATAGTTCTACTTACTATTTCTTAAGCATCTTTTCTAACTACACAATTATCTTCAAGTATTTTGTAAATATTAGTAGTTTCTGTGATGGAAGTAAATATATTCTTGACAAAACCTATTATGCTACTGTCTCCCTCGCATGCATCTGTAGAGTCTGAAGCTCTCTTGTTTACTTGTTAATTACATGCTTTTCCAATCCCTAATAGCCCAACTCATTACAAACGCTCGTAACTCATTTGTACCGTATGTCATTTGACAATAGGTATTCTAATATGATAGGTTCACTGACCTCCATTCTCGGAAGACATTAACAATGGGTGTATTCTTATATTCTATGCTTATGGGAGAATTGTCTATAAAAGCTTCTATAATTAAGGCTTTAATTAAGTAACTGCTTCTGCCGATTGTCGAATATAACTCCTGAGAAGTTTTGAAGAGCTCACAATTAGGTACAATTGATCACAAAGATAAGAAAAGTATACCACCTGTATCCAAAATCCTCAAAATCATAGACCCTAAATTCACGAACGGCAAAACTTGAGATGAAGAAAGAGCACCCTCTATTAACACTTTTAACGTGATTAGCACTCACCACAAACATAAACGTGATCGCGAGCATCGCTAACGAACTTTCACTGTGCGCGGACTTGCAGAGAGCATGTTGGCGCGTCTGCTGTGTGCCGCGGTCCGGGACATACTGCGGCCTCTTCGCTAACTTGGCAATGGCTGGCACTGACTTTCGCGATGCCAAGGACTGGCCGATGCAATCTGATGCACTTTTTATACAGATCACACGCACCCTAAAGGAAAAGTTACCGGTGCTTCGGATGAAGGTAATTGTCGCTATTTGGATCATTACTGTACGCGTTGATTGGAATTCAGTTTGGGAGTGGCATTTTGTAGTTTAGTTGCTAGGTATTCGTAGAAGTGGCGTGACGTGACCGTGATCACGAGCTCTACTTTACAAGGAACACAATTATTTAGGTGTACAGTACAGCAGAGTGTTGTCAGATTTCGTGCGAAGTTTTAGGATTAAGCTTTTAAGCTTTACCTACCTTAAATCTTCATAATTCATGGTGAATATTACCGTTAGAGCATAATTTATAAGTATCAACATGATTGAAATATTGCAAATCTACGTGCGGATCCGATAAGCTATCCTCATCCATTTTAATAGCATGTCAGTCATTTCCAATTTGTCGAACTTCTTGTTAAAGACTACAATCTAATCCATTGTGCCATTCATCATGCCCAATTTCGTCGTTAAAATGTAGACGGCTTTATAAAAACAGAAAGAATCTAAGGTGGTGGTGATCCATCATTATAATTTCAGTTATTTCACGCTATTACCGTGGAGCATCGCATTGCGAATTCACACGATATTAAAAATTAGGTTCCGCTCGACGCGAAGAAAGAGTGTGTGCTATTGAGTAGGTCAGTCGAGTAATCGGTTGCGGGCAACCGTCTGCGGCCATCTCTCTCTTTGGTTGCAGAGGCGGGTACATCGGAGCGAGACGGCGAGAGTCCGCGTGCGATCGCACCGTTATCCCGCGGCGATATCTTGAATGAAGAAGGTGTTTTCTCCCGCGCCAAAACAACGGCGCCCGGTGAATCGGCCTGCCACTTTAAAATCGAAAGGCTCGTTAATTAAGCTAAGTGTTTGCATTTCGTTTGTGCCACCAGGTTTGTATGCAATTAGTATGTTGGGTGGTCACTTTTGACGCGTTTAAGGGCTTCGTTGAAAGTTCGGAATTCTAATTCTGATGGCACTTGCTTATTTACTAGAGCGGAAAACGCAACCCATTGTTCATAATCGTTTCGCTAACATCATCAAGTTTATGCAAAACTAGATTTATGTGTTATGTACATTTTTAAGTGAGAATTTAAAATACTCCACAATTGTTATTTTCTTCTGATATTATGTCTGCTCTACAAACTTGGTACATGCATCTATTCGACTCTAGGTATGCAGGGACGTTTGAAATTTGGAAAAAAATGTTACTGTCAAGATAGGTTAGGTAGATACCTACAAATTTAGACCTGTCTTCTCGATTGTGGATTTCTGTAGGTACCTGAGCATGGTTTTCCAAAGTGTGTGGATTTAGTTACTTAACAAAGTAAGCATAGAAACTGTATACCAACAGCGAACGTAAGTATGGTCCAAAGTCCCAACCAGCGCTCGAGTCTGCGGTCAACCATAAAATTAACGAGCATTTGTTCAGATTTTAACCTATTAAACACACTATGGGCTAAGTAAATACAGGAAATAAACACACTATGGGCTAAGTAAATACAGGAAATAAAGCCAGCTTGTATGTGACAATTATTTTTAAATGTCTGATATACTTACCAATCTTTCTTACGCAGTCATTTCCATAATTAATTTGCTTTATGCGCAATATTATGTAGACGGCTATACCTACTTAGGTGGACACGTGAATATTTATTATGATGCATATGAGTTTGAAATACCAAAAAGGCGGCCCCCAGTCCCCGGTGGCTCCGTTATTCCTGGCACCGGTAGCAGCCATGATAGCGGCGGAGCAGGGGGTGCTAAGAATCCCCGGCAGAGACCCAGCTACCAACCCCCACGATCTCTGGACCTGGCAACTTATAACGCACGCACCTTGAGGACCAATGAGAAGTTGATAGAGCTGGAAGAAGTAGTAAGTTGCGCTGGGGTATTATAGGGTTATCAGAAGTCCGAAGAGAGGGATATTATAAGAATTATAGGCCCATTTCGCTGCTGAGCTACGTCTATAAACAGTTGGTTTCGAAAGTTGTTACAAACCATCTCGATCGTAGGTTTGACGACTTTCAGCCTCCCGAACAAGCTGGATTCCGGAAAGGCTTTAGCACCGTAGACACATCCATACGCTCCGGCAGATTATACAGAAGACTGAAGAGTATAATCGGCCACTATGTCTAGCGTTTGTGGACTACGAGAAAGCCTTTGTTTCAGTCCAGACCTGGGCAGTGTTACAGTCATTACAGCGGTGCCAGATTGATTACCGGTACATCGAAGTGTTGAAGTGTTTGTACAGCAAGGCCACCATGACAGTTCGTCTTCAGGATCAGAGCACGAATTCTATCCAGCTGCAAAAAGGGGTGAGACAGGGAGACGTTATTTCTCCGAAACTGTTCACCTCTGCACTGGAACATATATTCAAACTTCTGAACTGGAACGAATTTGGTGTTAACATCAATGGCGAATACATCACTCACCTTCGATTTGCTGATGATATAGTCACCATGGCTGAAACCCTGGAAGACCTAAGCACAATGCTCAGTGACCTCAATATTGTTTCCCAACAGGTGGGTCTTACGAGTAAAATGAACATGGGCAAGACGAACATCAAGTCAAATGCCCATGTCGTACCCATGCCGGTTTATGTAGG
The DNA here is from genome assembly GCA_946251855.1 of Alsophila aescularia. Lineage (NCBI taxonomy): Eukaryota > Metazoa > Arthropoda > Insecta > Lepidoptera > Geometridae > Alsophila > Alsophila aescularia. The sequence goes on along the minus strand of OX276380.1, from coordinate 59,907,285 downwards.
GAACGATATTATCGAAGCTGTTGATCACTATATCTACTTGGGTCAGACTATTCCACTGGGTAGATCCAACTTCGATAAAGAGGTCAACCGACGAATCCAACTCGGATGGGCAGCGTTCGGGAAATTACGCCATATCTTCTCGTCGCAGATACCGCAGAGCCTCAAGACGAAAGTCTATAATCAGTGCGTGTTGCCAGTGATGACATACGGCACTGAGACGTGGTCGCTAACTATTGGTCTCATACAAAAGCTCATAGTTGCGCAGCGTGCAATGGAGAGAGCTATGCTCGGTATTTCACTACGTGGTAGAATCAGAATTGAGGAAATCCGTAGAAGAACGAAGGTTACCGACATAGTTCTCAGAATTTGCAAGTTGAAGTGGCAATGGGCAGGCCATATAGTTCGCAGAACCGACAACCGCTGGGGAATAAAGGTTCTCGAATGGCGACCACGAAAAAGCAAGCGAAGTGTGGGGAGACCCCCACACGATGGACCGACGACATTGTAGCCATCGCAGGAAGTCGGTGGATGGAGGTGGCACAAGATCGCTCGTCATGGCGCTCTTTGTGGGAGGCCTATGTTCAGCAGTGTACTTCTAAAGGCTGACATGATGATGATGATGATGATGATGAGTTTGAAAGAGTTTTTGATAAAGAAACCATAGCAGGTTATCCATGTAGGTATCTCAAAGTTTTTTTGGGTCAGGAAAAGAGATCCATGAATATAATACACCATTGTCAAATATTTATTGAAGTTATATCGAGATGTGCCCTGCTTTTTGATAATCACAATCAACTGTGTAGGTACCTACCTATATCAATATTACTTAGATCAGTATCTAATTGAATAAGTACTTACTGTAAAGTTGCAAGAAGTTGGTGACAGTTTCCCTTCACCTTGCATCTCCTCTAGAAAGTCTCGGCGAAACCGCTTGAGATAAATATTAACTTTATGCACTTTCGTTTTCCGATATTTAAGTTTCTCAAGGAAATCACACTTTCGACGCCGTCGAGGACTTACGAAATCGTGTGGGCGATGTGTAAAAATATCAATGTGGTCGATTCTGTTATTCCCAACTAGACTAAACTACGCTGAATTTAAGTTTTGTCCTGTCAAACAGATTATTTTGTTACAATCTCACTAATCTACCCTAAATTTAGCTTTCCGTTGTGACGTAACGCATTAAGAGGGGATGAGGAAAAGGAGAGAAGTATCTCTCTTAAATGGGAGTAAGAGGAGGTATCTACGTGTTACGCCGTTGTGTGACGTAACGTTTAGGTAGATAAGAGGTTTTACCTCTTTACGTTATACTATGACGTAACGTTTGGAGATAAAATCAAAGGTTATCCAGAGTGAGATAGGCTCACCTCTTTGCTCTACGCTGTGACGTATTGCTCAGAGGAAAGATCCATAGTCATAGAAGAACGTTGTGTCATAACCCTCAAGGAAGGACTGGACTGTAGAGGTAAGGTTGTTTATCTTACAGATTGCAAGATTATGAATTACCTTATTTCCAGTTAAAACCCCTTAGTCTATGACTAATGGACCGCAGCCATTAGTAATATACTCTTAAGAGGGTATGAAGTCTTATTGTTCTATAACTGTGGCATGCTACTCAAGGATGATAGCTGTAAAATTATGGATGGGGAATTATGCTTTTTAGACATAAAACCTCATGAGCATGAGACGTTAACCTGGGCTATGGTACGTTACGTACAAAAAATAAAATTAAAGAATAGATACATATATCAATACTCTTTGATTTCAAGTATAGTGGCAAGACACGAGGGCCTTTTTTAAGATATGTTGAGGATTTGTCTGAAATATTCAAGAGTGACAGAATTACCTCAAGATATCTTTATAGAATATTTAGAGGGTATCCGGAGGATTAATCTAGGTTATCCCTCTAGGTATTCTATCAACATTGATCAGAGACTATCTTGAGGAATAATAGAAGATCGAGGCAATCTATAGAATTCCTCAAGTCAGTCCACCTACCTTGTCTAAAGAAATGAAGTAGAGGCCCGTTTCTTAAAGGGCTAGAAAATAATTTTGAGGCTCTAAAGCTTCCTATCAGGATTCCCTAAATTTATTAAGTTGAAGAGCTACCTAACCTATAAGGAAGGATTCCTAAGTTTATTTATATCGATGAAATAGTTATTTATATGTGAAGTTTAGAGTTCGTCAGGAGCAAGTGCCTGGAACTGTTCAAGGTGGTCTTCCAGCAGCTCGAAACCAGGAGAGGAAGACAGCAGCTTGTACACAACTGGCCCGAAGTAGGTTTCGGTTTTGATGTAGAACCTCGGTCTCTAATACCTCGTCCAACTTCAGTCCTTGGTGATGTAGTGTAGCCAGTCCTGGAGCCGCCTTCAAATATTTCTAGGGGATCTGTGGGGTAATCAGGTACCTTGGGGCACTATAACTTTCCATACCAGATCACAACGGTCGAACTTCCTTTCAATTATCAGCAGTCTTGAACTTTCACTGGTCTACCTTCTCCGAAGCACTCCGATGGCAGGTGATGTCACTCTTCCGGCGAAGTCGTCGTTGGTGGTGGGGAGTTGGTATAACGTGGCCACTCCTTACAGCGCTCTACGAGTTAAGTGGGATTATTTAAAAATAGTTTAGCAAATTCCAGGGTGTGATCACTTTACCGGTTTCCACTTGTATTAAATATTGGAAGTAATTGCTTTTTAAACTAAATCACTAAAAAATTTGATTATATAAGGAAAACACTTCCTAACTTATATTTATATTTTATTGTAATTTTACAAAAAGATTTCCACTTTATAATAGTTATACATAATTTTGGAAGATCCAAAAGATCTTTATTGTTAAAAGAATTAAAGAAAACTCAATGAACACAAGATGATAACTGTTTTTTTACACATTATCACGAATTATTTTATAAAAAAAAACAGACTTTTCGCAATTTATTATTAGAGGTTAAAGAGATTACAATATTATTAGAATCCTCAAGACAAGTTAAAAAGATAAATGGTAACTCGAAGACGACAAGTTGGTAACTGATGTTTTTCTCGAAACATTTAAGAAATTCCTAATTTAAAAAATGGAATCAACATAGAATAGAAGACATAGACAGTATTACAAAAATTAAAAAAAGAGGCGAGGTTTAACGAGTTTCGCGTACAAACTTATCCCTTTGTTTATATTAGTCCTAGTTCAAACAGTGTTACAAAGTTAAGTTTCGATTAAACAGATAGAAATACAATATTGAAAAATTGAATCAAAAATTGAAATACTACACCGTCTAAATTTAAGTTCTGTGACGGAACTAACTTGGGGAGAGGGTGGGTTAGGTTGGGAAAATGTAAAGGGAGGATGGGGTAAGTCGGGGATGGGTTGGGGAAAGTGAGGGGAGGATGGGGCAAGTCGGGGTAGAGTGGGGGGATGTGAGGTGTAGGGTGGGGGGATGTGAGGGGAAGGTGGGGAATAGAAATTGCAGAAGAATTTAATAAAGATTGCATACTATATTCTACCTGCGTAATTTATTGGTTTATTGGAAATATACTCAAGATAATCCGTTTAAACAGTGTTGAAAATAAGGATGGTCACTAAGAAAAAACATGATTGACCTAAAGTCAATGAAAAAAACATTCTTAGTGACCGACTTTCTGCGGATATGATGAAAACCTTTTCGGATTAGAAATTTTTATGCCAAAATCTGAACATTCACACACTGAACATTCACATTCACAGAAGAAGAAAACATCAGAATTGTATTCCCATTTCTTGAGCGTTCTGGCTGCCACTGTCGTTACAGTGTATCAGCAGAGGCGTATTTACCCTAGGGCCAAAAGGGCGGCAGGCGGCGGCAGCCGCCCTTTGCAGCTTGCAGCTTGTGCTCATCTTGCGCCTTTCATAATCGTAATTCGTAAAATATCTTTAATTTTATTGTATTTTGACTTGCCAGAAATTTAATAAAATTTATTTCTAAAAATTTCGCGCTCGCTTCGCTCGCGATTATTTACTTGGTGTCATTATACTAGTATTCATATGATTTTAAATCATAATGTTAAATGTTTACACTAATAAACATACCTCAACTTTTTTGCGATCGATATGCTCGTGCTTTATGATAAATCTATCCTTTTTTACATCATTTTGAATTATGTTTTAGGTTTACACATCTAGAAATAGCTAAATAAAAAGCGCTCGCAGCGGCTCGCAGGCACTTTACTATGATACGTAACATGATTTGAAACAATGTTTTAATTTTGCACTGATAGAATTGTTTAAAAATTTCGCGCTCGTTTCGCTCGCGCTTAATTATTATCACAGTGTCATTCGTTAACCAATTAGTGCATCACAAAAAAAGGTCTGTAAGTTATTGTACTTATGGGCTATTTTCATTAATCAAAGAATTTCATTTTTTAGAGTTCCTTACGTCCGAATGAAAAAAAATTTAACCTCTTATAGGACACTTGCGAGTATGTCTGTCTGTCCGTTTATCACAGCCAATTTGCTCCGAATCTACTGGACCGATTTCTGTGATCCAAACACGTGTAACATCTCTCCACGCGAATTCCCTCGCAATTGTCCGGTTTTTTCTATAATTTCTAGGCCAGCAAACCTTATAAGACCGGGCGTCAAATCTTAAAATACGCCCCTGAGTATCAGCTATGGATTTCAAAGTGGAAACGGGAGCTCAAAGAAAATATAGACACAACATTTCCTAAGTGTTTCTAAAATCGAATTTTGCGATGATGATCTCTACCCAAATATAAAGTCTGCTGAAAATTCTGGCAACCCTTCCTATAAGCGGTGCCACGGCAGAGAGATCATTTTCTACGCAAAGACGTGTAAAAACTTGGTAGAAAGCAAACATGTTAGAAGAGAGGCTGACAGGCTAAATATTCATCCAGAGATGTCTCCAATATTTTCACCCGATTTGCCAATAAAAATAGAAGACGTCCATTTGTTATATAATGTGTGTATTAAAGTTATGTTTTGTGCATTGAAGTCTAATTTACTCGACATATTTTATTATTAGTGACCCCCTCCAAAATTTCAGGCTGCGACCGTGCCTGCCACCATCCCCTCACTTCCAACTCTCTCCCAACTTACGCCGTCCTCTCCGTCTCACTTTTTTCTAAATTAACCCATCCTCCCCAAATTGCCCCTATCCCTCTTCCATCCTAATCCCTTCCTCACCTACGGCCATGCACAACACAACACACCCTTCCCCTGCAAGTCCTTTCATCATCTAAAGACTAAAATTATACAATTTCAGACATACAATAGCCATCCTATACAATATAATTGGAAAGAACACGTTGACAAAGTCTGTGCCAAGTTAAACCGGTATGTGTATGTCTAGAACCGCGTGCGCCGTGTAGCCACACTCCAAGCTGCACTTAGCGCCTACCACGGGTATGTTCTTCAGTGTTGCGATATGGTCTAGTCATTTGGGGAAACTTTGTGGATTCTATTCGAGCATTTAGAGCACAGAAAAAATGCATCAGATCCCTGTGTGGTGCAGATTACCTAGATAGTTGTAAACCACTGTTTAAAAAGCATAATATCCTACCTTTGCCTTGCTTGTACATTTTTGAAATTTGTCTGTTTGTCTATCAGCACAACTCTTTGTTTGAGTTGCATAATGATGTTGTAAGCAGGAATAGTCGTCATAAATATAAATTATATGTTACTAAGCAAAGATTAAAACTTTATAAAGACAATGTGTACTGCATGGCCATCCGCATTTATAATAAATTGCCAGATACTTTTAAAGAACTGTGTTTGTCGAGATTCAAATTTAAGTTTATACAACTTAAATTTGAATCTCGACAAACACAATTATTGATTGACAAATGTTACTATTTAATCAAAGACTTTTTGGAGGACAAACTGAAATAACAATTTAATTTAATTTTAGTTTAGTGATATTTTGACATTAATTTTTAATTTTATTTATTTTTAGCCCATTTCCATTGCAATAATATTTTTTCTTAATTTTAATTTAAGTACATATTTGCACACCATTGTTTATGATGGTAGAATGTAATGAACAATTTTATAATTATTATTACCACCATAATGTAACAACATTCTTGTGAATAAATGTTTTATTGATTGATTGATTGATCATCAGCCCGTGCTCGTCCACTGCTTAGCAGACTGCGGACATAGGCAACCTTGCAGGATTCGAACTCCCAATCAAAGCCACAGAGCCCCATCTTCGGCTCCTCTCATCCAGTCCTTTAATTTACTTGAAATGACAAATAGGTTTTAATAATCTCTACACTAAATTTGGTTAGAGTTTAGTTTAGTTTTAGTGAGTAAACAACAGAATTGACACCACTATCTATTACTGACTTTACTTAAACTTTATCGTAATTAAAATGTTGCTGTTGCTAGTAATAAAGCTTACTATTAACACCAAACAGTAGGAACAAGTATTACTTACTGGTTAAGTAAATTAAAGTAGGAACAAGTATTACTTGCTGGTTAAGTAAATTAAAGTAGGAACAAGTATTACTTACTGGTTAAGTAAATTAAAGTAGGAACAAGTATTACTTACTGGTTAAGTAAATTAAAGTAGGAACAAGTATTACTTACTGGTTAAGTAAATTACATTCTCGCCTTTTCCACAATAGTATTGTAATATTGTAAGTACTTAGGTATATCATTGTGCGTTAGCATTATTAGATCTATGGTAATGAATATACTGTAGTCAAGCGATTAGAATTTTCAGATTTTTAGAAATTCTAGCATAATTATATTTTTACTGTGTGTTTTTTTTTATTTTCGTTATTTTTCGTGTTATATTTTCGTCATCATCTATATGCTTTCTCATCGCAATCTCTCTCTTTTGCGAACTCGAAATAGTTTAATATATCTTAATCATCCATAGCATGAGAGTGAGACCAATAAATATATTATGCATAGAAATATAAACTATTTCATTTAGTAAATGAATACCCATTAGCGTCGCGTTTTGACACCATATAAATACATTAATTAAATAAATAAATAAATATATTTGGGACAATTCCACACCACTTACCTAGCCCCAAACTAGGATACCCTGTACTATGGGCACTAGATAAAGGATAAACATACATAAATAGGAATATCACATTCTTGACTCGGAAACAAACATTTCTGCTTATCACACAAATTATTGCACCTTGCAGGATTCGAACCCGCGACCATTTGATTGAAAGGTGTCCCTTTTGAGGCAATGGGGCTTTCAGCTAAGCAAAATAACTAGCATAATTATTTTGTCGCTCATAGCGAAGGCAGATTAGCATACCTTATAGAGATCAAAATTATTTTGTCGCGTATAGGGAAGGCAGGTTAGCAAATCTTATAGAGATCAAAATTATTTTGTTGCTCGTAGCGTAGTCAGATTAGCAGACCTTATGCCGGGTCCAAACCAAGAGAACGAGAGCGAGCGAAGGCACGCGAAGGCTACCGAGCGAAAGCGAACAAATCAATGTGGACGACTTAACGAAACCGAGCGAGAGTCAGCGTAGGCCTTCGTTCGCATTTGGCCGTGTTCCGCCGCGTGTCGGTACATCAAAGGGAATTATAGCGAGTGCACGCGGTGTGTACGAGCGGGCGAATGCTCATTCTGCAGCGACGGTTGCACGCATAGTCTGTGGTTGCACGGAACGTCTCGAGCATATATTGTTAGGAAGGTTCATTCTAGTCGTTTAGTAAGTATGGAATAAAAATATTCTGAGGCTCATAGAGCTTTATAAGCTAAAACCTCGGCTGTGGGATCCGAAAGATAATAGCAATAATAAAATAGCAGGGGCAGCTTCCCGAACTTTTTGTATCTTTTTTGGGGAGCAAAAAACTCCGCAAAAATATACTATTTTAGCAATTTTTCCCCAAATATTTTGAAACTACATATTCCTCATTTGGGTAATTATCATATACGTAAAATAAAGTGTGATTTATTAATAAATATTTTTAATTTGTTTTTTTATTTGCTTGCGCCTCTTATATCTTAATTGTATTAGGCATATATATGAAATGTTAATAGAACAGAAAAAAAATGTCACTGTGCGTGTAATGTCACATCTTCGTTTTCTAACAAAAAATACAATTAAATAAAAAACCTTAAGTTTTTCTCATCTCAAATTATACCTCATGTACCTCAATAGACAAACAATTGAAACTTAAGTTTTCACTAATTTATTTTTTATTTTTTTACCTTTGAATATTGTAATAAATTTTTTGGTCACGACCTTAGTACAAAATATAATCTCGATTTCTGAAAGAATCTTTAGCCTTTCAATGTTTAAATTCAATAAGAAAACACAGTTTTAGGCAGCCATCTTGTCTGAGCCCAGATTTGTACGCTAATGCAAGGATCTGTGGAGCTACATTTAGTAAAAGTAATTTGTTAACAAAATCGGAAAGCAGGACGTGTCACAACTGTGAATATTCTGGCAAGGGTATGTAAACCTCTAACTTCAATTCCTGATAACATGAGTTGCGTATTTTAGTACAGTTTCTTCCTAAATTATATTAATCACATGATGTATATTTTTAGTTACAATGCGATATGGCGGTAACAACTTCAAAATCTCACGTCCTTATTTGTCACATCCGTAGTTTCATTATTTCTACGGGTGTGACATTATGGCTACATTTTTAATACTTTTGTGTTTGGTTGTGTAAGTAATGGTCCCATCCATAGTCGAGATGTCACATCCATATTATAATAATTAGTTTTTTTAAGAATTTCCAGGTACTTGATAGTTATGTACAAGGCACTATCTAAATAAAAGAGAAAAAAAAATAAAAAAATAGATAAATAAATTTTTGATAATGACCCATTTAGCGATCTATTTATTATCGTTTACATTGAAATCAAACACCATTACCGCCCTAACAACAACGCGCAACACTACGTCATTTTAAAATGATTTATGACAGCTTAAAAATGTTCACCAGTTCCTCGGGCTTGGACCACATAAATTAGGTGCGAAAAAGTCACAATCGGAGAGGCGTTTGTGTAGAACGTGTCAGTAGGGTCAAGTATTATTATATCATTCACGCTACAGTCTGCTTATGTCTATATCTGATGTACACGAAGCACGACAATGGCAATGTAGCTGTGTTTGCCTGCAGTAGTATCTCGTCCAGTTTTTGTTTATTTGGTATTAAAACGTGCGGTAAGCCATTTAACTAGATCTATGTCATAGTGATTTTGTCTTTTTGTTCCCCCAAAGTTTCCCCAAACATATAATTTTTCCCTAAAATGGGAAAAAACACCCCCAATCTGGACACCCTGCTTCGCCGTGGTTTGCTGACTATCGCCGCGTTCACTTACCCCCTTACTTATAAAAAGTTATGCAATGATTAAGTAATGATTAGTTATACAAATTGTACTGCGCAGTATTACTAATCATTGCATAACCATTGCATAACTTTTTATAAGTAAGGGGGTATGTGTGGACACTACGACGAAACCGAGCGAGCGTGCGGTACTAATCGACGAATCCTACTCGTTTGCCTTCGCTCGCTCTCGTTCTCTTGGTGTGGGTACACACCAAGAGAACGAGAGCGAGCGAAGATCCATTATAGAGAATCCATTATATCCATTATAGAGATCAAAAATATTTTGTCGCTCATAGCGATGACAGATTAGCAGACCTTAGAGTTATTTTGTCGCTCATAGAGAAGGCAGACTAGCCGACCTTATAGAGATAAAAAATATTAAGTCGCTCATAGCGAAGGCAGATTAGCAAATCTTAAAGAGATCAAAATTAAGTTCTCACTCGTAGCGAAGGCAGAGTAGCAAACTTTATAGAGATCAAAATTTGATAATTTTCTCAGATTCTCATACTAAAATCATCATCTTTAGCCTGTTTTCCTCTACTGCTGGATGTAGGTGTCTTGATGCAAGCTACTGAGCTCGTTTTATAGATTTCTGTGGAATATTTTATCTTTTATTTGTTGAAGCATTAGGTAATTAGGTCACGAATACACAAGCTAAGAAAGCAAAATGACTGATTGAATCCATGGCATTCATTTACGTAGTTTGCGGACGCTTAGCACATTAAACATGTTCCCCACTTTAAGCGTTCGTGACCAGAAATGAGAAAGCTCTTTACAAAACACTGTTTATTTTGCTCAATTGTTCTTAATTAAAACATTCCGGAGTTTCCTCCAAAACTCGTCTTGGTTCCTCTCATCCCAAGTATGATATATTTTCGTCTTCATCAAATATTTTAAAGTCGTCGTTAAATACTTAGTTTGAACATCACCAACTCTTATTAAAACTAGAGGATCATAAGATGTCCCGTCTTCTAAAAATATTCTATGATATTCTGCTAGCTGCGTCTCCCATCGACACCACTGAGATTTTGCAAAACTATTACTTATAATTAAAACTACGTATTTACTTTCATTAATACTGTTTTGTACCGCATCCGATATGAAAGATCCGATTTCGAAATCTCTTTCGTAAACGCACAGTTTCAAATAAGGTGGTTGGTTTTCTAATTGAGGAATCAGATTTGAAACAAACTCTCTGTCTTCATTACAATACGAAACAAAGGCATCATACTTGTATCCCTTCGATTCGGCTTCTTTCTGTTCAGAAGAGTTCTTTTTCGTATTCCTACCTAATGCTATCTTAGCTAAAAATATCCAATATCTTATGTACATTCTGTATTTGTAAATAATAAACACTATGATAAGCACTAGAGATATTGTGACTAAAGAAGGCGCTGTCCACACGAGGACCATCACACTAGATATCTTTTCATACATAAGACAATGTAACGTCTTTATCGACCAAAGATAGTCAGCTACCCTTCTGTCCTCCCAAAGGTCAGGGGTACTGCACTGGAATTTCGAAGTGTAGAAGAATCGTTTCAGCCTTTCAGTCCCATTAACTTGCAGCCAACGGTAAGTCTTGTACATCGCGCTGCAGTCACAAATAAAGATGTTGTCCATCAGATCAATCTCGACCGCGTTGCTTCTATTTTCCAGCAAATAACTGATGTCTTGAATCATGCTGAGGGAAAAATGAGATATTTTATTGTTTTTCAGAAATATGTGTAGTGGCCTCACTCCAGACGATAAAAACAATGGTTTCCACCATGATATCAATAAGTTTTGACTCAGATCCAATACTTGTAAAAATTTTAAAGGCTTTATTGTCTCGGCAGTGATGAAGACGAGCTGATTGTTTCTCAATATCAAGTGTACCAAATTGGGCATGGCCTCGAAGAGGTTATCGTCGTCATAAAACTTTCTGATGCCACAATTTTCTAACGTTAGTATTTTTAACTCAATGAGCCCTTCAAACTGGGCGCTCGTTAGATTTTCATTTGCTTCCAGTGGATTGTTCGCCAAATTCAACATCTCCAGTTTTTTCAAGGGCTTAAAGCTGCCGTCTCCGATGTGATACAATGATCCATTTTCCATGTTCAATATCTTCAAGTTATCCAATCCCGTGAAAGTATAATCAAATATGGATCTTATTCTGTTGAAAGCAATGTTTAATATCCTCAGTTGCTTACTTTCAAGGAATGTATCTCTATCAATTTCGTAATACATTGGATTTGATACACTTCCTTTATTATCTGATAGATCTAAGAGTAGCAGTTGACTGGACAGAGGAGTTTTGTGGAGTCCTGGTAGGTTATTGCCACTCAATAGTAAAACTTTGAGATTCGGGAACTTCAAAGGACTAAAAACATTGGGACCTATAAAAATTGCGAGCACTTTCCTTAAATCAATCACTTCAATATTTTCCATCAACGGAAAAGTATCATCATTAATAATTTCGAACTGATTTTTAGCCAAGATCAATCTTTTTATAGTACTTTTGGCAATAATATTCATCAAATCTCTTGGCGGTTGCTTTCGAAATCCCATCCCAGATAAATCGAGAAAAAATAGATTTATCCTCACATTTATAATAGCTGATAAAAACTCTTCTATCATCGTTGAATTTAAATCATTGTCTCCAATATTTAGTTCTTTTAAGTGTTTAAATATCAAAAGGCTATTTGGATGAATGAAATCAAGTCTACAGAGGTTTATATCTAGTTTCTTCAATGTTGTCCCTTGCATCGGTAAGAAGGCATTATCAGGTATAGTTTCGAAGGCATTCTCCGATAAATCCAGTCCTCTCAACGATGGCAGAATAGTCGGAGTAAATGCTGGAGTCAGATGTCTGACGCGTTTGAAACCGTTATTCACTAAAGTCAGATTGTGGAGATTCACCAAGCCTTCAAAAGTGTCGGGATGTATTCCATTGAGTAATGTGTTGTACGATATAGATAGCTGCTCCAAATTAGTTAAGTTCCGGAAGGCTCCAGGCTCGACATACTGCAATTTGTGATTGGCTTCTATTTCTAGCACTTTGAGGTAGTAGTACGCATCCAGTTCACCTTGGAGTATCCTATCTATCACGGTCGTCCGAACTCTGAGTCGGTCGCTGCGGAATTTGACCTGAAAGTTAGAAAAAAAACAATGAATACAAATGTGTGAGTAGTTCCGAAATTCTTGTATTACCTATCATCGTTTATCTGTATGCCTTATACGTAACATCCATAGAACGTCGTCCCTACGAACGCAAATCTGAGTTAGGTACCTACAAACAAAATTACCTACTTTTGATTGTATAGTGATCTGCGCTCTCGCGTTGTTTGCATCTTGATTACTTCTTTACATAATACGTGTTAGTTTAATGTAAGCACGAGAAGTGGAAATAATAATAAACCTTGTGCAATTTATCTGTTCTCGTATGATCCTTGTCTGTTCAAAAACCTTTAAATATCAGCCACTGACACAATGAAGAAAGGTTCTTAGTAAGTACATCTCTTAGTCTGATGCGACTATCAGTCTAAACTAGAATAATAATACAGGACGGCGAACGAACGGACTATCAGGAGTATCTAGGTATGAATTTACCTGTTGATTCTTAGCTTTCGAAAACATTCTATAGCTTTGATAAAATTACCTTTGACCTTTAATTTAATGATAATACCTTGTTTTATCTATACTTATAATAAAGCAATTGGAACGAAAAAGTCTGTACAAAACGATAATTAAAAAAGAAATAGTCTAGGGCACATAAAATAAGCTACTGAATAAGAATATAACATTTAAAAAATTCGTGTATGTCTGTTTGTCTGTCTGTATGTTTGTTCGCGCATTACGTAAAAACTACTGGACCTATTGCGATGCGGTTTTCACTGTTGGGTAGCTTATGTTTTGACTTAAAAACTGGGGTACTTTATATCACAATCCGATGAGTAGAAGCCGAGCAATCGATAAAAATATTTTTGCTGCTGAAGGAACTGAATAAATTTTCATTACGGCTGAAGGAATTTTGATCAAATGTTGGTAGATTGGTATTTTAGGTCCTGGAATAGCACAAACAGTACTTTTAACCTAATGACCATGCGTGCGAAGCCACGGGCATCAGCTAGTTTTAGATAAAAACATATAATAGAAAGCATTGTAAAACAATAAACAGCACAAAAAAAAAAGATTAGGCAAGTAATGTTGAAAAATATGCAGTCTTACCCGGTTGCAAAACAAGTACAAATATGCAGTCTTACCCGGTTGCAAAACAAGTACAAATATGCAGTCTTACCCGGTTGCAAAACAAGTACAAATATGCAGTCTTACCCGGTTGCAAAACATATGCAGTCTTACCCGGTTGCAAAACAAGTACAAATATGCAGTCTTACCCGGTTGCAAAACAAGTACAAATATGCAGTCTTACCCGGTTGCAAAACGAGTACAAATTTAAAATGTATCCCCTCCCCCCCATAATAGCTAAGAACCATCTCGATGACATCAGCTTTCAAACATCAAAAACCTTATCAAAATCGGTCCATTCGTTTAGGAGCTATCCTCCCATACCTAACCCATGTGCGACTGGAGGACGAGTGCCTTGAATTGAACACGAGTTACAAAATACAAATACAAAATGTTTATTTAACCAAAATAAATTACAAATAAATAAAATTGCCAGTGGTCCCCGCACTAGGTCAAGCCTGTGTCGCGGGAGGCCGATAAAAATTAACAAATCAGATTTTAAACACAGGAGAAACAACAGTTAACACAGAAGGTAACGTATGTGACTAATTTAAAATTTTACAAAACATTATTATAATATCCTCCTACTAATATTATAAACGTGAAAGTTTGTAAGTATGGATGGATGGATGGATGGATGGATGGATGTTTGTTACTCCTTCACGCTCGAACTGCTGGACGGATTTGGACGAAATTTGGTACCAGGATAGCTTATATCCTGGATTAACACATAGGCTACTTTTGATCAAGAAATAGGGAAAAAAAACGTTATCATAGGACGCAAAAAAAGGAAAAAAGAAGCAAAAATTATTTTTAACTACCAGGAGAGCAGAAACACTTAAGAAGTTGGAGATACAAAATTACAAATAAAGTTATTAAAAAGTAAGTATACATACATACACATCCCTATGAACATTATATCGGATGATTATATTAAAAAAAGTATTTATAAGTACCAGGAGAGCAGAAACACTTAAGAAGTTGGAGATACAAAATTGACAAATAAAGTTATTAAAAAGTAAGTATACAGTCCCTATGAACATTATAACGGATGATTATATTAAAAAAAGTATTTATAAGTATCAGGAGAGCAGAAACACTTAAGAAGTTGGAGATACAAAATTGACAAATAAAGTTATTGAAAGTGAATATAACCTCCCCATGAACATTAAATAGTGTGATTATATTTAAAAATGTTTTTCTAAGTACCAAGAGAGCAGAAAAACTAATATATATTAAAACTAGCTGCGCCCCGCGGTTTCACCCGCGTCCCTCAGGAACCCTGCATTAACCCTGCATATTATTTCGGGGTAAGAAGTAACCTATGTGTTAATCCAGGGTATAAGCTACCTCCGTACCAAATTTCATGCAAATCCGTTCAGTAGTTTTTGCGTGAAAGAGTAACAAACATCCATCCATCCATCCATAGCTATACGAGTATATCCATATCTAGCGTACTTTGAGAGGGACAGGTTTCAAAGTGACAGGTGTCAAAGTAGCAGGTGTCAAAGTGTCATTTTATTAAATGTGTTTTCTAATGTGGTGGGTGTGGCAAAGATTGACCGCGGGCGAAGCTGCGGGGCGCAGCTAGATATGGATATAGCTATGGATGGATGGATGGATGTTTGTTACTCTTTCACGCAAAAACTACTGAACGGATTTGCATGAAATTTAGTACGGAGGTAGCTTATACCCTGGATTAACACATAGGTTACTTCTTACCCCGAAAAAAAAGTAGGGTTCCTGAGGGACGCGGGTGAAACCGCGGGGCGCAGCTAGTAACATATTTTATATATATATATATATATATATATATATATATATATATATAAATTTAATGAAAATGTGTGTATGAGTGCATGAGTTGTGATTATGATAGAGTGATGTTGTATGAAATGATGTGATAATGTGAGACTGTGAAAGTAATAAAAGCAAGTTGGAACGGAAGTTAGCGTAACAAACCATGCGTGATTGGAGGACGAGTGCCTGGAATTGAACACGAGTTGGAAAGGAAGTTAGCGTAACAAACCCATGCGCGATTGGAGGACGAGTGCCTTGAATTGAACACGAGTTGGAAAGGAAGTTAGCATAACAAACCCATGCGCGATTGGAGGACGAGTGCCTTGAATTGAACACGAGTCGGAAAGGAAGTTAGCGTAACAAATCCACGGAAACGGAAAGAAGGCGCGGGCGTCCGGAATAGCTGCAGGACCGCGGCAACAGCATCCTGAGTGTACTGCAGACCCAGACCGCGATAGGCCTGCGTATACCTGACACACAGGCTGCACGTGTACAAATTCTGGCAATATGACTTCAACAAGGTGACCTTGACCTCATTGGTACGGCGTGCAAACCTGCGGGCCACCATATTGCTTCTGACTACATTCAATCAACTCCGTTTTGGAAAATGGATGTATTCTCAAAGGTTTTGACACAAATCGGCGATACAACTAGTACTGTTTTTTTATGAATTTAGCAGTAACGCCTGCTTAGTGAGTCCATTCTATCTAAATCACAGGAATAAACTAAATTATTTTAAAATAAAGGAGTAGTTACCTTAGGAAACTTGGAGCATTCATAATTCCCAAAGCAAACGACCACTTTATGGTTGACACTGGCCCGGCAAGTGCAGCCCGAGCTCCTGTCCTTGCCCAGCTCTATGGGCAGTGGCTCGCTCTGCTCGTCGCGGGGGTACAGGATGTGGTCGGCGAGGTCCTCGTACTCCTGCACCAGGCTGGAGCGCGCGTACTGGGCGTAGCAGAGGAGCAGCCAGAGGTATCGGGACGCTTGCATGCTTTGGAGCACTCTGGAATGTGCATGGAAAAGACACTGAGATACAGCGCAGTCAGGTTGTAATCGAAGAAGCTTGGACCGATGCTTGCATAGATCCAGTTACGTATACATTTTAAATAAATTTTTTTTTGACTTTTCACTTTTAACGTTATTAAGTTTTATTTTATTATTATTTTTTACTGCTTTGTCATCGGTTTGTGAGCCTGAAAGCCGGATAGCTAATCGGGAAGTGCACGAAATTTAAAATGCAAGATTCCAGGACAGACAGAAATACTTAGATACATAGATACTCGTACATACAAGTGAAGTTAAATAAATGCTTTTAAAGAATGGGTCATTTCACGCACAAATTAATATTAATACGTTGTTTTAATCTCGACGTTTTAATTAATTACAAAGGAAAGAAAATATTTAATTACAAGAAAAAAAAAACTCTGATTTAGAAAAAACTTTAATATAAATTAAATTTGAAAAAGCTTTAAAATACACTGGCCTTCAAAATTTTGTACCTACCACACTTTTAATGTCTGTCTGTTCGCGCATCACGTTAAAACTACTGGACCGATTGTGATGCGATTTTCTTTGTTTGATAGCTTAGGTTTAGACTTAAAAACTGGTGTACTTGCAGCAGTACCTCTAGGCTGGGCCCGTTTGTGTGAACTGTTAATGTGCTATTTAAATAAATACGAATATAAATAATTGCATGTACCTCGTAAAGATAAAAAAAAATACTTACGTCATCGTAAAGATCAAAAGATGATGAAGAAAAAAAATGCGTTCAAAACCAACATAAGCAAAATTCATGTTACAATATAAACCATACCGTTATCTTGGAATCTCTACAAGTTAATCTATCGTAACAATGTCACTGATAAGGGCTCTAAAGAGTTGTAGGTACAACGTACTACGTTATAATTTAGTCCAAACAGAGCTTAGATGCTTAGGTTTCAATGGAAACTAGGATCACAGTACCTACCTACCTACACATAATGTATGTGTACTGTGTTAGAATGCTATCATTCTTGTTGTTCAATGATGTTTTGTTGAGAATGGATTTCTGTTTACTCGACTGCCCAGAAGTACTTGTACTATTATTCATTGTGTGCCAGGAGGAGGAATATGTTTACTTGTTATTGTTTTACTCGTGCGACTTAATAATAGGTCCACTGCTTCTCATCCGCGGGTGCTGTGAGGACCAGCAAAGATAATAATTCTGGAAATTGCACCACCATTTCAGAGTCCTTTCACCCAATTTACGCAAAATAGGTATTGAGAAAATGTATTGCTATCTCACGTTCTCCCCCCGATCCCCAATATGAAGGATAGAGTTATTACCAAAGAGTATATAAATACTACGTAAGAAGAGACGGGACTGACGTATATTGGAACTGATGTTGTAAATTTTTAAAACGTGCGCTGAAGAATAAGTGCAACATAACAAAACTAATGACCATAGGTAATAACACTCTATATCGAGCATGTTAGCCAACATAACAAACAGAAAAGGATGTCTGCATACATAGCGCATTTTTATCGATATCGATATTATGAGAAAAAAAACGTATTAGGACTATTTTAATTTATATGGGGTTTATAATAATAATATGTTATTCTAAGCATGTGGTTTTTATTACATACAAAAATAATACATTATATAGTACACAACACAATTTGTGTCTTTTTCCCTTAAAATAATGTCTAATTTTCCTTACTCCTTACTTAATATTACAAACTAGCAGTGGTCCGTGATTAACAGCAGTTAAGGAGTAGCAATTTTTTTTAAATTGGGTTGTTTCTTTTTGTAGTCGGTGTTTCGAAAATGTTTGCCACAGAAATATTTAATTCATGCAGCTTTTCGATCGGAAGTATGTCAAGTCCTCTTTATCGGTCACTTGTATCCAGTTTTTGCACCTGAAAATAAGTTTTTTTAATGAAAATTAGAAGATTAAGCGGTTTTAGGCTACGCGACATTAGGTATTCTAAATTTATACTTTTACTACGTTTACTATTATATAGCGTGTAATGCAGAAGGACTTAGAATAAGATTAGGAACCAAATGTCGAATAACGGGTTAGAAAAAATATCGATAACACCGGCACCGCACTAGTGCTAGCAAGGCTATGTTATTTTGTTGAATAATAAGAAAGAAAAATCATTATTTTCTTGCACCTAATAGATTACCGAATAGATTTACCACTTACCTATCTTTATTCAGTGGAAATTTAGCCATAAATGTTCGTTTTTGACCCATCGCTCTAACAGATCGCAAACCACAAATTTCGCAAGTTTTATAGCTCATTGCAAAGAAAACTTTCAAGCTCGATCACACTATTATTTATATAATGTAGAAACAAACACCTTCAAAGCATTAAATACATCAACAGACGGTAATTATCACAAAAGCAACTTGCCTAATAATTTTGTAAACAAAGTTAAACCACAGAACACATATTCATAGCGAAGGCTTGCAAGAAGGTCATGCACATAGTGAAGTAGAAAAGATAGCCGCCATAGAAATTAGCTCACGTTTGATACAACAGTTAGGAACAGTTTTTTATTAAGCTGTTTCGCCTGACTGGTTATTACTGTCAATCGCTCGAATGGAATATAATCTAGGCTCATTCGTATTTTTTTTTAAAGAATGCTTTTTCGAAAACGGGTATTTTTAATTTTGTATAGTTTCAGCGTAAAAAACCGCCAGTTATAATGCTTATAACATTGAAGTTTATGAAAAGTTTGGAAAAACGAATTCGTATAAGCGTAGATAATTAATGAAACAAAATTATGCAAAAAATAATATGAAATCGGATAATATTAAGAGGTGGTTAAGTGTTTTTTCTTTTTGTATGGACAAGGGCGCGGCGTAGGACAAGGGCGCGGTGTAGGACAAGGGCGCGGTGTAGGACAAGGGCTCGGTGTAGGACAAGGGCGCGGTGTAGGACAAGGGCTCGGTGTAGGACAAGGGCGCGGTGTAGGACAAGGGCGCGGTGTAGGATAAGGGCGCGGTGTAGGACAAGGGCGCGGTGTAGGACAAGGGCACGGTGTAGGTACTCTACTTATTCCTAAGTATAGACATCCAGCTGCAATCACCAAGACGCAGCTGCTAAGCGTAGTAAAACCATATGATGAGCATAGAGATATACCTATCTATCTATACTACGAGAATAATAAAACTGTAACTGGACCAAATCTGTACATTAAATATATTTTGAAAATTATAATTGAGAATAGCTTTATTATCGACTAGCGACCCGCCCCGGCTTCGCACGGGTAGATATATAGAAAGATAAAATTAGTCGGTACTTTATTTGGATAAATAGAACAACAACAATTTCTTACACATAATGTTTATGTTTATAGATTTTATATTCACGTACCATTTCGTCTATAGTATTATTCTGTTTAGCGCAAGGAGGTTGAATTACGGTTTCTGTTTCGTGTATTATTAGCACAGATCATTTCTTACGTCAATGATTATTAGATGTTCTGTGATTTCGTTTCCATGGCAACTTCCATAAACAAAGACCCGTATCTCCTTCTTAGTTTGTGATCTTACGTAGTATTTATCAAAGAGAATGTAAATACTACGTGTATTTATATTCTACTCTTTGGTTTGTAATACAAAGTAATCAAGTTTTTTCGCTAAATTTAATACCTCGGGTTACATTATTGCAATTTTCGAAGAGAACTCTAATTTATTGAAAAATTAAATCCCGCTAGTGTTACTCGCTGATAATTTAGCTTTGTTTATCTGAAAGATTTTTTTAAATCGGTTCTGTATTTTTTGAGTTTATCCATTACAAACAAACAAACAATCAAATCTTTCCTTTTTATAATATTAGTGTAGATGTAGTTTTAAATTTTTGTCCGTCTATCTGCTAGTCTCTTTGAACTCGAATCACGCTGAAACTACTAAACAGATTTTGATAAAATTTGGCACAGTATGGATTAATATATAAGATAATATTTAACCTGAAAAATTAAAGAGTTCCCGCGGGATAGGGGTTGAAAGTTATGCAAAAAAACACGCATTACGCTGAAACTACTAGACGGATTTTTATAAAATATGGTAAAGTTATAGTTTATATTATGTGTTAATAATAATATTTGAAATAATTTTAGTCCCGAGAAACTAAAGGGTTCTTGCTTGATAGGGGTTGAAAGTGATGTAAAAATATTATTTCACCATTCGATAGTGTTGGCGAAAAGGATGAAATCTTGAAAATAAATGTCATATAATAAAACAAAAAAACAAGTAAGATGCTTATGATTCCGAATAAATAAAAGGGTCCTGCGGGATAGGGGTTAGAAGCTAAATAACAGTATTATTGCACCAATCGATTGCGTTGGCGACACGGCTCAAATCTTAACACGAATAAACAAAAATATATCTAGGTAAGTTTGAGGGTTCCGTATCTGAAGAGTCCAAATAGAGACATTATTAAGCCTACAATGGGCTGAGTGTTTTGATTCGTTAGAAGCATGAGAGGACAACGTCGTCTACATAGTCCCTAACCTATGTTTGTCATTCACCTTCTGGCCATTGTCAGTTAGTTTAATATACAATAGGGATATATATAAAAATAAATCGCTTCTTAGCGATAAGGCCACCGATTGTACAATATTTTTAAGATTATTTTTGTTTGTAAGTGTTTCATTTGGTGCAATAAAGTGTTATCTATCTATCTATCTATCTATCTATAATGAAACCTCAAGAACATAATAACACGCGAGCGAAGCTGCCGGCAAAAGCTAGTAGTACATATAATTCAATAATGATGATGATGATGATGATGATGATGGAGGCCCACGGCAGGCGGATTGGTGACCGCAGTGTAACAAATATGTACACTCGGAGGTCGCTGCTGCCCATCTTCCGGTGTGTATTCCCTTAGTCGCCTCTTACGACATCCACGGGAGGATTGTCCGATTGATTGACCGCCACATGTACCACCATTTAAATAGTAGATTGTTATACAAGGGGCTAAAATGCACATTATATATGAGGTAGTTTTAGCGAGGGAATAGAATAGAAACAGTTATAATGAGTTTTTAGCGCCGTGTGTTACACTCTACTTTTAGCGCCGTGTGTTACACTCTACTTTTAGCGCCGTGTGTTACACTCTACTTTTAGCGCCGTGTGTTACACTCTACTTTTCACTACGATTGCGAGAAAATAAAATAATTCAATACAATAATAGCTAGTTCAATTTATTAAAAACTAGTTTTGCCGACCGCGACTTCGTCTGCGCGGACTTCAGTTTATTCCGAAATAAAGCATCCTTGTTCTTCTAGGATATTAAACACCAATGCAAATGTGCAAATGCATAAAACTCTTGATGTTTTTTTACAGACTTGTTATTTCGTTTCCATAGCAACCGTTCCTTACAGCGAGTAAACAACATTTCCAGTTTTCCCGTGGAAACTTACAATTTTCCGGGATAGAAAGTATCCGATTATTCCAAGGTATCCAAATTTTATCAAAATCCGTCCAGCCGTTATCGCGTTGAAACTCCACAAACAAACAAACAAACAGACAACATTTCGCTTTAATATATTGGTATGGATTAAATGTACAATTTACATATTTCTTTATAGTGTCATTATGCCTTCATCATCACCATCAGCCTATACTCGTCCACTGCTGGACGAAGGCCTCTCCTAATGCACGCTACTAAGCGAATAAATAACCAATATATAGCTCTATATATATAT
Organism: Alsophila aescularia; assembly: GCA_946251855.1. Classification (NCBI taxonomy): domain Eukaryota; kingdom Metazoa; phylum Arthropoda; class Insecta; order Lepidoptera; family Geometridae; genus Alsophila; species Alsophila aescularia. The sequence continues at coordinate 59,885,229 of OX276380.1, read as the reverse complement.
ATATATATAGCTATATATTGGTTATTATATATTCGCTATATATATATAGCGACACCTTGAGACTGCTGATCGCACTCTCGGAAATAGAATAGGTGGCGGATTCCAGGGTTATTACTGTGTCCTCCCAGAAGGGAAGAAGACGAAGAAGTGAAAAGAAAAGTGAAGTCCGAAGAGAGCTTCGGACCTCACTTAACCCTAAAACGTGCCTTCGTAAGTTCAGTCTCGAGTTGCGTCATGTGCTCGTCTAGCGTTATCGTTCGTCCATTGTACGTAGCCAGGGTATTTATGTTTTTGTTTTGGGTGGCCTACGGTAGCCCGGGGATTCTTCGTACCCCCTTCGCTGCCCTTTCCTTGACCGCTACCTTGGTCAGAACTAGCAGGGTGACCGGGAACTGGAGGTCATTTTTTGTTGTGTCGTTCATTTTAGGAGGGTTTGTCCATAATCGCCACGCTCGGCAAGTGGGTTGCGCGATCACAGGGCGTAGCTTCTCGCACCAAATCGCACAAAATTAAATATTCGTTTTAATAATTCAAAATTAATTATTCATATATAAAAATTATTATTTAATAAATTAAATATTCGTAACATTGAAAATGGCACGGAATAGAACAACAAGTAGAAGTGCGCTACACTATACTACGCACATTGGAGCCGCTGTCGCCAAACTAGAACAAATTAAATAAAAGTCCTATTCTTCGCTACTAACAAACCCTTCTTATAATAGGGTGTGTATTATTGAGACGACTTAAGCTTAGGAATCAACTTTGAAAATAATGCGTTAACGACTGCTTCATAGAGTACATTTTATTATTACAGTGTCACGAGGCGATCTTATGATTTGTGTTTGTTCCACTAGCCCAGGGACCACACATCAGTGGACACAACATTACAGGAACAATAGGAGTACATGGAGCTGTTGATAGACAGAGATCTTGCACTCGACTATTCTATTCAGTCTTCTCTCAATTTAACTTCAACGATACGGATTAAAATAACCACTTGCGAAGGTATTATCATATATATTTAAAAGACTCATATATATTTGTAATAAATTTAATTAGGTATTTTATATAATATTATTTTGTAAAATTGCAGTTTTTGCTAATCCAAACGACAATATATGAATGACAGGTTATTTGAATTTAGAATAAATAATGACCAACTATCAAATGGAATGAAATGGATTATGAAAGAATTAAGAGATCAAATGAGTAATTATTATGAAAGAGGTTTGACCTCGTTAAAATAACCCGCCTCCCCGGAGAAAAAAAATTTTTTTTTTTTAGTTAACAAAAATTTTTGTTTGTAGTAATGTATGTATTTTGTTGTTATTGGTATCCCAAAACATTAGGTTTATTTAAAAAAAAAGTAGAAAAGAAATACTAAAGACAAAAGAAAAAAAAATAAGTATAAGTTAATAATAAAAATATATATAATAAGGGTAATAAAGTTAAAATAGTCAAATAATTAATTAAAATAATGGAATTGCTGAGCTGAAAAGGATTTTTTAAACTCTGGCCAATTTTCAAAGAAACTTGTACAAGCTCCTCTGAATTTTTGTGGTTGACCAATTTGGGTTATCGCCTTTCATTTTTTGGTGAACATGTTTATTTACAATGTCAATATACAATTGATTGGATTCCTAGATGCATTCAAATTCATAAATCACACATTCATTCATCATCATTCATAGTCTTAGTCCCATTCCTTGGAAATAAAACTCATAAAGTCAATGTCAAAGTCAAAGTATTTTGTTGTAAATAGGCAAAAATAATAGCACTTTTACAAGTCAAAATTAACATCTCCTGAACAAAGAGATATACATAAAATATTATAAAAAGATCAAATCAATCCAAATTTAGATAAACTAAGTATTCTTTGAGTTTGAAAAGGAAATTTCATAAGAAAGAGGAACCTTAAATAATATAAAGGTTACTCGTGGAACCAATAAAATATAGTGTAGGCTTATTTATATAAGTCACTACCCGCTGATTAAGGTGATTATGTGAGCGTATGTGTGTATGTGTATGTGTGGTGAGTGAATTACGGATTTTGCAGCCAGAGGATGCAAAGAAACCCAAATGTGCTATAACTAGGTTTATTAATATATTTAAACTACATTTTACATTCTAACCTAAAGTAATGTGTACTACCGGCCCATTGCTAGGTACCAAAGTGCAGAATTGAGAGATGCGCCGCGGAGAAGTGCGTGCTGCATCAGCGCCTCGTGGCCTGCATTGAGGTCACTAATTCAGTGGAAGTATAATGCAGAGTAGCACTTTACGTGGAGCTGCCATACATAACAAGTGTATGGTGTGTGATGTGTAAATGTATGTATGTGTATATTTATATACAATTAGTTGCCTGTAGCACGTGTATGTACATAATAAACGTGTTAGAACGTTAAAATAATATAAGTAAGGTAGGTAAGTATATTAACTATAAAATAATACTGGTTTTGTGACCTAGGCTTGGTTTATAGAAATCACATTTGCCGCTCTTTTCAGTGTTGGAAGTTTTGTGTGTAGGTGTAGTAAATAATAATATATGGAACTGGTTTCGCTTTATACTGAACATTATGTACTTATGTAAAATAAAAAAGTACATAGCTAACAAGTAGGGTATTAGCTACTATTAGTACCAAATAATTAAAGTATGTAGTAAGTAAAATAGCACTGAATAGCAATACGTAGGGACTTAAAGTCAATAGTCATAATGAATCCGAAAAGCTAATGAAGCGAATAAAAAAAAAAGATAAAAATGTGGACATTACTCCGTAAAGGGAAATTATAATAAAATTACATTATTTACAACTTAAATACAAGGTTATTTGTAAGTAGGGAACCTACAATGGTCATAAGTAGGTATTTAAATGTATGGTAAGGTACGGGAATATGAAAGCAATGTAATTTTCATAGTACATAATTATAATAAAGTATGTAAGTAGAGAAGTGATGGTTAAGGTTAAGACGTACGTGGTATAGGTTTAATGTCTTTGACATGCCAACGGCCTAAGGGATTACCAGATAAATCACTGAGGTCGTAAATTAGTGGTGAAATTTTAGCTGCTATGATGCATTTTACAAATTTAGGAGCTAATTTAGCTGAAAAATACTTGCCTGCTGAACTTATGGGATAATTACGTTTCCATATAATGTCGCCTTGGTTAAATTCAAGGTGTTGATGATGTTTATTATAATATTTGGCGTTAGTTTCATGAGCGCGGAATAAACGTGCTTGAACTTCAGCAAATAAAGGGCTTAACTGACCTATGTTGTCAGCGTACTCATCGCGTGGAGCAAAAAACAATTCTTCAGTTAAATCCGAAGCATTATATACAGAACCACACGTTACAAGTTCGCGACTAAGAAAGCTGGTGTAAATTTAGTAGTTTCATTAACAGCTGAATTTATGGCAAATTGGATTTGATTTAAATATAAATCCCAAGTACTATGGTCATTATCAACAAAAGAAGCAACTGCTGTTATAATTGTTTTGTTGTAATGTTCAACAGTATTGACTTGCGGATAGTAACGGGGGTGTAATGAATTTTTGGTATGTTGTAATATTGAAATAAATCCTGGAGTTCATGACTAATTAGTTGCGGGCCGTTATCTAGGATTATGGTCTCTGGAATGCCATAAACCATGAAAACTAAGTTCTCAAGTATATGTTTGATTACAGAAGAGGTAGCTCGCTTCATGGGGAATATAAGACAATATTTGAAAAAACAACATGTGACTACAAAAATAAATCTATTAAGTTTACGTGTCATTGGAAGTGGACCAACAATATCAATAGATATGCATTGGAAAGGACGAGAACAGTTCTTAGGTTTACCCATCAGACCAATGGTATTTTGATTCTGATGCTTATAAGCGAGGCATGTTTCACATTTAGAAATATGGCTGGCAATGTCTGTGTACATTCCTGGCCAGAAGTATTTTTCTTTAATACGATGGTACGTTTTGAAAGTGCCAAAATGAGCTGCTGTTGGTAACTAATGGTTTTCATCGATAATAGCTGTACGAAATTCAGATGGGATTACTTCGTTCCAATTTAATTCTGAGTTTATGAGGTTATTAGAACGGGTGTACCTGTAGAGTTTATTGTGTCGTATCATATAATCAGGAGTTGACGTGGGATTTGTGCTACACTTGGAGTATACAGAAGTGTACCACAAATTAGAAGTATGTGTTGGATCATAATTAATCACATTAATTGGTTTAATACGAGCCAATGTATCTGGGACCAAATGTTCCTTGTCACGTTTATAATTAATGTCAAAATTAAACATTGATAAGCGTATGCTCCAACGGGCAAGTCTACCTGTAGGATTATCTAAGTGTAAGAACCATTGGAGTGCAGAATGATCGGTATAGATAGTAAACTTTTGGCCATGGTCTAGGTAGCAACGCCAATACTCTAATGCTGTTATAACGCTTAAGAGTTCACGTTCAGTGATAGAATAGTTTCTTTGGGGACCTGTAAGTAATTTGCTCATGTAAGCTATGCGTTTTTCAACTCCATCGAAGTCTTGGGCAACCATTGCTCCAAGTCCAAAAGCGGATGCGTCGCAATGAACAGCAAAGGGTTTAGAAAAGTCAGGGCAAGTTAAAATAGGAGTTGATATTAAAGCTTGTTTGATTTTATTAAAAGCTTCATTAGCTTCAGAAGTCCACTTGAAAGCGGGAGCTTTCTTACTGGTAGACGTAAGTTTAGTGAGGGGAGCAGCTAATGTGCTAAGATTGGGTACAAAGCGTCTATACCAACTAGCTGTACCGAGAAACTTCTTCATTTCGCGAGCAGACCTGGGTGCTGGTATTTCTAAGATTGCTTTGACTTTATCAGGGTCTGTGTGACCTTGCTCATCAATTACGTATTTAAGTTCATTTCGGAAAAACACACATTTTGGAAAATTTACTGTTATACCTGCTTTTGAAAGTTTTGCGTGTAATTTGTTAAGTAAACGTACGTGTTCTTCGTACGTTTTTGTAGCTATTATTATATCAACCAAATAATAAAAAAGAGAGTCGTTATCAGATAGAAGATTATCAATGAATCTTTGTTGCGTAGCTGGTGCGTTAGTAAGACCAAAAGGCATAACCTTAAATTGAAAAGATCCACGACCTGGAACGTGAAAAGCAGTCTTAGGTCTGTCTTCTAAACGTAAAGGCACTTCCCAAAAAGCTTTAGCAATGTCAATTGAACTCAGGTATTTAGAATATTTAAGGTTATCTATAATGTCTGATATGAATGGTAAATTTATAAGCATCTTTTCTACTTATGTCGTTAAGCTTACGACTGTCGACGCAGAATCTCCAAGTACCGTCTTTCTTAGGGGTAATAATTACAGAATTTAGCCATGGGCTTTCACAAAGCTCTATAACATCAAGTTCTAGCATTTTATCTACTTCTGCTCGAAGAGCTTTCTGTTTTTCAGGTGATAAACGATAGCATCGTTGACGAATTGGTGGGTGGTCACCTGTATCAATACAGTGTTCAATAAGGTTTGTTCTCTCCAATGGAAGTACGTTGGTAGAAATATTACGAAATTATTCTACGACTGCATTAGCAATAATCAAGTGTATCTGTAAGTCTGTCATAAGACTGTAAGTAAGTATCGTTAGTATTGATGATAAACATGGGAGTATCTGAACTCTTGTGCATACTGACCGTATTAAGTATGTCTGGAGCCAGCTTAAAAGTTTTCCAGAAGTCGATACCTAATATGAAAGGTTGAGCAATAGCGGGTTTTACATGGGCAGTAATTATAGCAAACTTACTTTTAAATAAAATTGGAAGTTTAATAGTACCAATTGAATCGATTGTTTGACCATTAGCAACAGAATCTTTGATAATTTGGTCACGTTGTAGTTCCAAACCATGTTTAAGTAATAATTTATGTGAGTTATTACCTAAAATTGTAATGGCACTGCCACTATCCAGTAAACCGTTTAGGGTTAAATTTCCAACATTTACTCTAAGGTATGGACGTTCAGTGTCCGATGTATTATTAAAGATAAGCGTAGAAACGTTGTATGTTTTCAAAAATATTGAAATAGTTTTAAGCCAATTGTTCCAATCAGTTTTATCAAATTTATATTAATACTAACAAGTATTACAATTTTGTGTTTCTAGTTCCTCTCTAATTAGTTTTTTGAAGTTTGTGTACATACAGGGCAATTGGTAAAAATTACGTCTTTTTACCGCAACAAAAACAAACTTTATGTCTGTAGGGACATTGACATGAAGCATGGCTATCGTTTCGACAGCGAGGGCAAAATATAGGTAGTGCAGGTTTCTTAGAATCTGCAGCAATTGAATGTACAGGGTAAGGTTGAGGGTACGGGTGTGTTTGCACAAGTGGTTGTTGCAAGGTATTGTACGGATGAAGTGGTGTGTTAGGAGTAGCAGCGACTTTGTGTTGGGTATTAGAAGTCGAAGGCTTTGTTAAGTCTTGTAGTGTAGAAGGAGTATCAGAGTTGGACATTTCAATGCAACTTTCGTACCGTTTGTAAGTTTTAAATAATGTTGCGATCGAGTCAAGATCGTTTGGTGATAACCTGTGACCAAATTCGGGTCGCAAATTACGCCTAAGAATATCAATCTTAGCTTTTTCTGAAATATGATCACGTAATTTTGCAAATAATGATTCTAATTCGATGAAATAGCAAATCACACGCTCATTTGTTTTTTGTTTTCGTGCATCTATGATTTTCCGCAGTTTATAGTCATAGTCTGTAATGTCAAATTCATTTAGTAATGTAATTTTAAAAGATTCCCAATCTGGGATTGTTTCTTTGTGAGCCCGAAACCAATCTAAAGGAGTTCCTTTAAGAATGTCGTATATGTGGTTGTATAATTCAGTATGTGAAATATTTCGAGCAATAGCAAATTCCTCAACTTTTTCAATTAAATCTTTTGGGCAACTATCCCCCTTATAAACCGTTTAATTTCGTTACTTGATCTGTTGATCGAAATATTTTGTAGTTTTTGTGTAAGTATGTTGTCTGGACCTCAGCAGTTCGACATTTTAATTCATAGATCAATTCTGGTTTATTTAGATGCGCAGGGTCCATTTTTATTTATTAAAATAAAATGGACCCTGCGCATCTAAATAAACCACCGTACCATTTAAAAATGTTTCAGAAAGTTTCTTCGATTTACAAAAACATTAGAAAATCCAAGTCGAGCATCGACGGACGGCCGCTGCCGTCACCACTGCGAGCTGCTGTGCGCCGATCTCCCGGGGGTCACCAGCCGATCTGAGGGGACGCACCATCTGTCCCATGGTAGACACCGAACGAGAGAGACACCAGACACCGACTGTGGGAGACGCAGAAACCGTTCGAGAGGAGCGGAAGGCACCGTTCGTGGAGAGCAGGAGGAGCTGAACGAGTGGAGTAAAGGAGGCGAACCGCGGCGGCACGCGAGTCGACTGTACGGTGACCCGGGAAGCTTCCAGGTTGGTCCGTTCCAAATCATTTCGAGTCAGCGAGCTGCGGTAGGCTAGGCTAGTGCAGCTCGCTGACTCGAAATGAGGCTAGGCTAGGCTAGTGAGGGAAGCATTCGCCTACTTGTGTGTTAGGATACATTTTGAAAGATACTTTCTATTTTAAAGTTTTACATCCCTCTGGGAAACACAACCTTACACACACACACACACACACACACACACACACACACACACACACTCCTGTTTGTACAAGTAATTTTGATTTAGAACGTTCTAAGGCATATACAACAGTATTCCGTTGCGTTGTGACCAATATATGATGAACTACTGACCACTCTCTCTAAGTTTTCTACTAGCCTAGGTTTCTGCAGTTCTGATGTAAATTCATTTCGTACAGGCCGAATTTATGTACTATTTATGTATGAAAAAAAATTGTAATCTTATTTGAGTATTTAAATCCTTTTATAAGAATTAGCTGTGTAGATCATATTTTTGATGCAGAACAAACTTAGTTAAGTGAAAAATACTTCTTTTAGAATTCCTCAGTAAAGGGGAGAGAACCAAGCTTTGATAACATAATTGTGTGTTTATTTTATACTGTAATAAAGCCCTTTGTTATAGAATAAACCATCATGTTTTAATTATCTCGCTTTTACCTGAGAAGGAGGTCCGTTTACTTAGCCGGGCAACGGTCTTTCACCGTCTATTCGAAAAACACTAATTGGTTCCTGTAAAAGTGGGAGCAAAGTAGGTATTTTCTGTTCAAGACTGAAGGATCGTTACTCCCAAACCCCATACGAATGAACCAATTTTGAAGCGGTTTTTTATGTTTGAAAGCGATACTTAATAATTAACTTTTTTACTTAATTAGCGAATGAATGAGATACTTCTTAGCTATATGACGAGGGCGGAATTGAGAAAAGGGGGGTGCGAATCGAAGCTTCCAAACGAATGGACCTATTTAGCTGCGGTTTTTTATTTTTGAAAGTTGAGGTAATCGAGATGGTTCTTAGATATAATGGGGAGTGGGGGGTCAGGGGGGGGGAGGGGTTGGGGTCAGGGGGGGAGGAGTTGGGGTCAGGGGGGGAGGAGTTGGGGATGGGGGGTTATTAACATTATTAATTTGTGCTTGTAAATAAATATATGAGCTGTAAAGCCAATCTACAAGCGCCATTTATTTCTTTTTCTCATAGAAGGGGATGAAAAAAAGAGTATATCACTCGGGCGCAAAACTATTTTCCCTCGGGTGACGTATATTGAATCCCTTGCTAATTTCAGGATTCTACTTAAGAGTCCTTCACTTCGCTCTGGATTCAAAATACTCGTAGCGCCCTTGCCGGCAAAATATTATTTCGCTCCCTAGTAATACAATCTACTATTTCAAACTCAAAGCATATCTACTTAGTTTACCTAATTTTATTGATTGGATCTATCTATAATATTTTATGTTATCTCCTTTCAAGCAAAAATGTAAGTTCTGTTTCTGCGCGTTGTATATGCATGTACCTACTACATATAGGTAGGTTCATACATATACAAACTGTGCCCCGCGGCTTTGCCTGCGTATTCAATGATAGAAGAAATCCTATATGTTACTCCAATGTTATGTACATTGGAGTAACATATAGGATTTCTTTTATAGCTGTTAGCGAGTACAACCAATGTACCGAATTTAACCAAATGTTTCTCTTTCACTTACCTTTTTCCAAGATGTATGTATTTTATGTTTATATCTGTATCGTACAGTACCTCAGTCCACTATTTATTATTTAAAACTTCATCATAGCAGTTTTGGTGTGTATAAGCGAGTATTCACAATTTTTCCGATTTCCCGCGTAAATTTTCATTTTTCTTGGTATCCTATGTTGGTCTCTGTTGTATACAGTATCTACATACAAATTTTCATCAAAATCAGGCCAGGCGCTTTAGCGTGAAAACGCTCAAACAAACAAACAGACAACGTTCACCTTCATATATTAGTGGGGATTTTACACATATAAGATGGTGTAGGTGGATAGTACAGTGTAATTTGCACCAAAATTGTTTGCATAGTTAATTAGCATCGTCGTGATTATGAGGAACACGCGGGATCACAATGACTGTGACCATTTTCGGTACTAAAACGAATGGGTAAATAAAGTACTATTCTGTGGTCAATTGACGCCGTTTTTATTTTCATGCGGCATGATATTGCATTTTTACTGGCTACGCCGGTAAGTCCGCGTGGTCTTTTTATCCGGGATAAAAGTAAAAATAATAATATTGTACAGACTTTTTTGTTAGCTACTGCTTTATATAGATATGCAAAATAATAGCAGTTTTAAAAGTCACAATTAACATCTTATGAAAAAGAAGAAAAAACATAAAATATTATAAATACTTGATCAAATCAATAAAATTAGGTAAAAAATAGGTAATTTAGGTTAGGTTTAGGTAGGTAATTTTAGGTTTTAAGTATTGACCAAAATAATTGATAAAGGAAGTGGAAGACGATAATACACGACCAAAATAATGTATGACAAGTATTGTACAGCCAATATTACACGGCCAGATATTACGTGTACATGGATTCGTAATATTTGGACTGCTAATACTGGCCGTGTATTATTGCCCGTACAAAATCAGTCCGGGTTGATAATGCACGGCCAGTATTACGCGACCAATATTACGTGTATAACTGGATACGTAATATCAGCCCGTGCCGATTTTGTACTACCAATATTACACGGCCAATAATATGAAGCCAACCACATACAAAGCTACAATCACTCCTTGATGCCTCTTCAGTGTAGGCGAGTGTCAAGATGAAAAAAACTGTCACAGAACCGAATCGGCCAACACTAAGATGAGAGTATAAAATCACAGCTAAACTATAAAATTACAGGATAGTTGAGCAATATCAAATTGAGATAATGAACACTAAGATGAGAGTATATAATCACAGCTAAACTATAAAATCACAGGATAGTTGAGCAATATCAAATTGAGATAATGAACACTAAGATGAGAGTATATAATCACAGCTAAACTATAAAATTACAGGATAGTTGAGCAATATCAAATTGAGATAATGAACACTAATATGAGAGTATATAATCACAGCTAAACTATAAAATTACAGGATAGTTGAGCAATATCAAATTGAGATAATGAACACTAAGATGAGAGTATATAATCACAGCTAAACTATAAAATTACAGGATAGTTGAGCAATATCAAATTGAGATAATGAACACTAAGATGAGAGTATATAATCACAGCTAAACTATAAAATTACAGGATAGTTGAGCAATATCAAATTGAGATAATGAACACTAAGATGAGAGTATATAATCACAGCTAAACTATAAAATTACAGGATAGTTGAGCAATATCAAATTGAGATAATTAACACTAAGATGAGAGTATATAATCACAGCTAAACTATAAAATTACAGGATAGTTGAGCAATATCAAATTGAGATAATGAACACTAAGATGAGAGTATATAATCACAGCTAAACTATAAAATTACAGGATAGTTGAGCAATATCAAATTGAGATAATAAACACTAAGATGAGAGTATATAATCACAGCTAAACTATAAAATTACAGGATAGTTGAGCAATATCAAATTGAGATAATGAACACTAAGATGAGAGTATATAATCACAGCTAAACTATAAAATTACAGGATAGTTGAGCAATATCAAATTGAGATAATGAACACTAAGATGAGAGTATATAATCACAGCTAAACTATAAAATTACAGGATAGTTGAGCAATATCAAATTGAGATAATGAACACTAAGATGAGAGTATATAATCACAACTAAACTATAAAATTACAGGATAGTTGAGCAATATCAAATTGAGATAATGAACACTAAGATGAGAGTATATAATCACAGCTAAACTATAAAATTACAGGATAGTTGAGCAATATCAAATTGAGATAATGAACACTAAGATGAGAGTATATAATCACAGCTAAACTATAAAATTACAGGATAGTTGAGCAATATCAAATTGAGATAATGAACACTAAGATGAGAGTATATAATCACAGCTAAACTATAAAATTACAGGATAGTTGAGCAATATCAAATTGAGATAATGAACACTAAGATGAGAGTATATAATCACAGCTAAACTATAAAATTACAGGATAGTTGAGCAATATCAAATTGAGATAATGAACACTAAGATGAGAGTATATAATCACAGCTAAACTATAAAATTACAGGATAGTTGAGCAATATCAAATTGAGATAATGAACACTAAGATGAGAGTATATAATCACAACTAAACTATAAAATTACAGGATAGTTGAGCAATATCAAATTGAGATAATGAACACTAAGATGAGAGTATATAATCACAGCTAAACTATAAAATTACAGGATAGTTGAGCAATATCAAATTGAGATAATGAACACTAAGATGAGAGTATATAATCACAGCTAAACTATAAAATTACAGGATAGTTGAGCAATATCAAATTGAGATAATGAACACTAAGATGAGAGTATATAATCACAGCTAAACTATAAAATTACAGGATAGTTGAGCAATATCAAATTGAGATAATGAACACTAAGATGAGAGTATATAATCACAGCTAAACTATGAAATCACAGGATAGTTGAGCAATATCAAATTGAGATAATGAACACTAAGATGAGAGTATATAATCACAGCTAAACTATAAAATTACAGGATAGTTGAGCAATATCAAATTGAGATAATGAACACTAAGATGAGAGTATATAATCACAGCTAAACTATAAAATCACAGGATAGTTGAGCAATATCAAATTGAGATAATGAACACTAAGATGAGAGTATATAATCACAGCTAAACTATAAAATTACAGGATAGTTGAGCAATATCAAATTGAGATAATGAACACTAAGATGAGAGTATATAATCACAGCTAAACTATAAAATCACAGGATAGTTGAGCAAAACTGACGGCATGATTTTCTATAGTCGAAGGTGGGGCAACATATTATACGAGTTTTAGGAAAGTAGCGACGGGTGCGCAGTTGAGACATGGGCTTAGTAGCCGAACTGTACTAACTTTTTTTGTGCCTTATACATTAGTAGCTACAGGCGTATGGCCATATTAATCGTCTGGCCATATTCGACCCAGGTAACATATCACTTTAAAATGTTTTTTATTACTAACCTTTTGTCTCCAGCTTTAATGATCTTCCGAACAATCCGAGAATCTTGCAGTCTTCTATTATTTTTCTCAAACCCTCCATCCGATCAACGCAAGCGGCGGCGCCATTTCACGACCCACCCCCCCCCCCCCCACACTCCACCAAACACTAACGGAAGTGAAATTATCTGTAGTAACTACTATTTCCAATCGGTCTCATCTTTTTCAAAACGGAAGACCTAATTTACGAGCTTAGAAATTATGGTTACAAGTCTGCAAAAACGCGTAAGTTTCGCGCGAAGTCTCGCCGAAGACTCCGGCCTTGCTGGGCGAAGGTTTTCGCGGAGCTATCATTGGTCGACTTTATTTGCGAGTGATAACTAGTGTGGTAACATGGCATCACGGCATGGGCCTAATAGGACGTTTGTCTAGAACTGTACTGCTGAAGATGGGGCTCTTTCGAGGAAGTGTACAGCATCGGTCAAATTTGAATGATGCTGGCTGGTGGCGTGGAGTTTGCAGTTATGCCGCAGAATAAATAATAGTACAAGGTTATGCGTAGTTTCCCAGCACAATTTTTTAATTAGGACTGCGTTTTCAGTTACCATCAGTCCCGAAGCAGCAGTATTTACTTAAGTAAAAAAAATAAAGGATAAAGAAAATAATTTAAATAAAAGTGTTTATATGTTTAAAAATGAGCTTATACTCAGCAAGTTATTTTTTTATGATATTTAATTGTCTGAATGTTTGTACGCGCATAAAGTGATGACTATGGACTGATGGTTTTCACTATTGCATAGCTTAGGTTTTGACTTTAAATTCGGTGTAGGTACTTTGTATCTGAATCCGATGAATAGAAGCCGATTAATCGATAAAAACAATTTGATAGCTGAACAAATTTTAATCTAATTTGGTATATTCGTATTGGTCCCTGCCCTGCGGTCTCGACATCGATAGAGATTGCTTTACAACTGAATCGGTTGCAAAATCCGATTATAACGAAATTTGGTAGTCTCTACCAAATATCGATGTCAGTCATGATCAATCTCAAGTACAGATACCGATATATACCGATTTCGGTTGTAAAGCAATCACTATCGATGTCGAGACTGCAGGCCCTGAAATAACATCTAAGATACTTTTAACCCGGATAAATGACCACGCGGGTATGGCTAGTATTTTTAAAAACAAAAAGTCTGTAGGTACCTACAACGAAGATAATATTCACGCTTACGTTTGTTTCGACTCCATGACCATAATTAAAAGCAAAGTAAATAGTAAACATGTCCAAACACGCTAAAGCCTAATCCTTTTCACATAAAACTCGCCATTTTGTATACAAATACAAGATTGACGCAATAGCATGAGCAAACTGTAGGCGGCCGCGCAACCCGAGGCAGCCGTATAGTGATGCTGTGGAGAGTCAACAATGACTGGTCAATGGTGTAATTTGTTAAACCAACTTTTAACCATTATTTTGCTGACGCTAATCCTGTTCCATAAGTTCTAGATTCGAGATTATAACAACAATTTAAAGATTCAGAAAGTTAAAAAAACTCCCGTCGAATACTGTTACTCGATGCTACTTTTTTGAGAAGACTTCCCAACGATTCACTCTAGTGTAACAATGTGACTCGATGCAATGAGATTTTATAACATCGTTGACTCGATGGGAGAAAAATTCCCAGCGAGTCACACTGTGACAGGATCTGCTGTGACTCGTAGGGAAACCAACCAGAAATATATCCGTATAGGACGAAAGTATCTACATAGCAAGACCACCTGAGGTAAACTGAACTGAATGATTTACCGCTTCTAGATACCAGCTTTACTGCAGTGATCATACCACGGTGTTAAGACTGTATACTTTTGTAATATCTGGATATGATGAGAATGCTCATATTCAGCTGAACATAGTTCTACCACAGACATTTACATAACAATTTCCTCATCTATTTTGGACCGAAAAAATGAAAATACCCAAACAAAATATTTGTCATCACATAGACGTATTCGTTTGTTATCTCGAGATAATTCCAGCATCAGTAAAAGTAAATCCTTTCGCAATCTTGTGTCCACGTTTTCATCTCTCCAGTGGTGAGTTTCAGCAAACTACGCCTAATTATAATAGGTCTTCAGCGTAAATTCAGTTATGGCCCAATACATCCTATCTAATGTGCCTATAATAATAAAATTTAGACAAATGTCAAGCTGACCATATTTTGTCAGTTTGGTGATAATGCCTAAAATACCTAGGTGTACATACCATCAATAATTTTGTCTAAATTGTAATTGGATGTTTTTTAGAACGTAGGTACCTACTCAATTGTCTACATATAATTACTTACTAGCTGTGGCCGGGGCTTTGCACGCGTGGTTTTTTAGAACGTAGGTACCTACTCAATTGTCTACATATAATTACTTACTAGCTGTGGCCGGGGCTTTGCACGCGTGGTTTTTTAGAACGTAGGTACCAACTCATTTGTCTACATATAATTACTTACTAGCTGTGGCCGGGGATTCGCACGCGTGGTTTTTTAGAACGTAGGTACCTACTCATTTGTCTACATACGAGTATAATTACTTACTAGCTGTGGCCGGGGCTTCGCACGCGTGGTTTTTTAGAACGTAGGTACCTACTCAATTGTCTACATATAATTACTTACTAGCTGTGGCCGGGGATTCGCACGCGTGGTTTTTTAGAACGTAGGTACCTACTCAATTGTCTACATGTAATTACTTACTAGCTGTGGCCGGGGATTCGCACGCGTGGTTTTTTAGAACGTAGGTACCTACTCATTTGTCTACATACGAGTATAATTACTTACTAGTTGTGGCCAGGGCTTCGCACGCGTGGTTTTTTAGAACGTAGGTACCTACACATTTGTCTACATATAATTACTTACTAGCTGTGGCCGGGGCTTCGCACGCGTGGTTTTTTAGAACGTAGGTACCTACACATTTGTCTACATATAATTACTTACTAGCTGTGGCCGGGGCTTCACACGCGTGGTTATTTAGAACGTAGGTACCTACACATTTGTCTACATACAATTACTTACTAGCTGTGGCCGGGGCTTCACACGCGTGGTTATTTAGAACGTAGGTACCTACACATTTGTCTACATATAATTACTTACTAGCTGTGGCCGGGGCTTAACACGCGTGGTTTTTTTAGAACGTAGGTACCTACTCATTTGTCTACATATAATTACTTACTAGCTGTGGCCGGGGCTTCGCACGCGTGGTTATTTAGAACGTAGGTACCTACTCATTTGTCTACATATAATTACTTACTAGCTGTGGCCGGGGCTTCACACGCGTGGTTATTTAGAACGTAGGTACCTACACATTTGTCTACATATAATTACTTACTAGCTGTGGCCGGGGCTTCACACGCGTGGTTATTTAGAACGTAGGTACCTACACATTTGTCTACATATAATTACTTACTAGCTGTGGCCGGGGCTTCACACGCGTGTTTTTTTTAGAACGTAGGTACCTACTCATTTGTCTACATATAATTACTTACTAGCTGTGGCCGGGGCTTCGCACGCTTGGTTATTTAGAACGTAGGTACCTACTCATTTGTCTACATATAATTACTTACTAGCTGTGGCCGGGGCTTCGCACGCTTGGTTATTTAGAACGTAGGTACCTACTCATTTGTCTACATATAATTACTTACTAGCTGTGGCCGGGGCTTCGCACGCGTGGTTTTTTAGAACGTAGGTACCCTCCTTCTCCATGAAGTCGGCCAATCGCTGACCCCTTTGATTCCGCTGTCCAAATCCAAACTGCCCCACTCTCAGTTCATCGCTATTCCTCATGCCCAGTCGTGCGTTGAAGTCCCGCATCACCACTGTGAAGTGTGTTTTCGGGGCATGTATGGCATTAAAAATGTCGTCATATATAGCCTCCACTTCATCGTCCGGGCGTTTCGAGTGTGGGGCGTACACCTGTATGACCTTCAACGAATACCGTTCGGTAATTCTGAGTATAAGGTATACCACTCTGCTCGAAACGCTTTCGATCTTCACAATGTTGTTGACGAGGGACTTGTGGGCGAGAATCCCGACACCATGTTGGGACTGCTGGTCGCCCTCCCGATAATAGAGTAAGTTGTCGTAATTGAGGGTCATCGTATCCTCTCCCTCTCTGCGGGACTTCTGATAACCCTATAATACCCCAGCGCAACTTACTTACTACTTCTTCCAGCTCTATCAACTTCTGGGGGGAGGGGGGGGGGGGGGTTGCCATAGTCACCACGCTTAGCAGGCGGATTGGTGACACCGCAGTGTAGCAAATATGTGCTCGGAGGACGCTGCTGCCCATATAAAAATAATTGTCAGTGCTTAGTATAGTGTACTAGTGTAGTTTTTACTTTACAATTACTTTTTCAATCTCCGCAAAGAGTTGTTATGTCTTAAACAATAAACATTTTTGTGAATTATATAAACTATTTTAGGTTACATTAAATGATAAACCAATCATCAAAATTATCATCATTTCATCAAAATATTTTTCACCACCTAATTTTATTTATCTTATTTGGCGTATTCAAAACTTTATTTTGTGTTTATTATATATTGTATGTAGTTAATTATTATCAAAAAATTCTACTTCACGTAGGGAAGAAGAGCAATACGTAGAATACTAATCAAGGCACGAAAGGGGAGTGATAACCTGTTGCCACCAAAATCTACAGATAAATGTCAACAAAAATTGTTCGGTATATTTTTGACAATTATACTTTCACTACTTAATTGTTTTAATAATTAAAAGTTAATAAAAATACAAGTCTGTTTTTTTCCTCGCAAGTATGTTGAAAAACGTCGTATGAAACGCGTGTGCATTGATCATTACACACTCGGCTCCCTTATCACGCTAGCCGTATCAATTTGCATTGAATGTAGATTACTGACACTCGCTTGTGACTTCTTGCTGCACTCGTGTTTTTAGAGGCCTCGCTAAAATCATCGCAGCAAGCAGTCACTTTCCACTCGATGCAGTAATCTATGCAGTTATCTATGTAATCTAGTAATTACAATCAATGCAAATTGATACGGCTCGCGCGAATAATCTGCCTCGAGTTTAATGACCAACATAGCACACTTGTATGTACCTACTATTATCGATTGCTCGGCTTATTGGATTAAGATACCAATTGCACCAGTTTTTAAGTTAAACCCTAAGCTATCCAAAAGTAAAAACCGCATCGCAATAGATCCTGTTGTTTATACGCGATGCGCGAACAAACATACAGACAGATATTAATGATTTAAAATAAAATAAACTTATTCAGTAGCTTATTTTAAGTACCCTAGACCTTTTTTTAATTATCTTCTTTATACAGACTTTTTCATACTTATTGCTTTACTATATGTATAGATATTTATTACTTCAAAATTATCATAACTTTCGACCCCTATCCCGCAGGAAACCTTAATTTGTTCGGGATGTAAAGTATCCTCAATTTTAACCCATAATATAAACTATGACTGTGTCAAGTTACATCAAAATCCATCCTGTAGCTTCAGCGTGATACGTGTTCTTTGAAATAACTTTCGTTCCTAGCTCGTAGTATGAACTTAATTCATACCTAGTTTCATTTGAATTCTATCAGTAGTTTCGGCGTGATGCGCGGCCAAGATACAGACAGACAGACAGACAAAAATGAATAAAATAACAGTTTTGGCTTCAATATAAAATAAAGAGTACACTCCAAATCAATGTACAGAATTCAATGTTAGATAAGGCATACTACAGTATGTACAGGTACCTGCTAATTGGACCTGTTATAGTTTTATTAGATAAGGCACACTACAGTATGTATAGGTACCTGCTAATTGGACCTGTTATAGTTTTATTAGATAAGTCACACTTCAGTATGTATAGGTACCTGCTAATTGGACCTGTTATAGTTTTATTAGATAAGGCACACTACAGTATGTATAGGTACCTGCTAATTGGACCTGTTATAGTTTTATTAGATAAGGCACACTACAGTATGTATAGGTACCTGCTAATTGGACCTGTTATAGTTTTATTAGATAAGGCACACTACAGTATGTATAGGTACCTGCTAATTGGACCTGTTATAGTTTTATTAGATAAGGCACACTACAGTATGTATAGGTACCTGCTAATTGGACCTGTTATAGTTTTATTAGATAAGGCACACTGCAGTATGTATAGGTACCTGCTAATTGGACCTGTTATAGTTTTATTAGATAAGGCACACTACAGTATGTATAGTAGTAGTACCTGCTAATTGCTAATATGTACTTAGGTACATAGTTTTTGTACTCAGATCCCTATTGCTCTCAAATAATAACGACGATTCTAGCTTCAGGCGCCCTAACACAAAATAAAGCCGATGAAGAGTATGCCACGGTTGGTTAACCAAAACTTATAGTTATTTCGTGCTATTTTAAAACAAAATAAATAGTATTTCCGGAAAAGCGATTTGTATGCCGGTATATTTGTTTGATATAGTCTTGAATTAGCCGTTTTCTTATCTACCATCACAGAGCACAATTAAAAGACCATACGGAGCTGTATGCTTTTAATCTGTTCGCTCAGGAACAGTGCAGGTTCAGCGAGACAGGTGATGCAGCTCGGGAGTAGATTTTAGATAAATTGAATGATTTTGAACGACATACGGGATGTATCGAAAAAACGCTTAGCGAGAATCAAGAATTCTAGATGAACACGAATTCCAGGGCAATATTAATAATAGTTTTTAACAACTTCCCTGTCCCCTGAGTCATATATGGCTCACATGAGCGTATTGGAATAAGTTCATGACTCACATTTTACTCCTTTTGTTATTCAAATTAGTTTTTTGTTTTGAATGTGATTTGATGTGATATCTTTACAAATATTACGTGGACGTGTAGCAAAAAACCTAATGTTTTAAGAAATAAAACTAGTGGCTCTGTGAGCTGTAGATCTCGCGCATACAAACTTTTTTTGCATACAATCTAGTGGTGCACAGTAGCACCATCTAGTTACCTTATTGTACAACTAACATTAATAACCAAGGTGCTCCATCAAACCCAACTAAGTAGGTAAAGCGCTGATTCCTCTGGTAGAAACCTAAAAGTGAGAAATTTACTGCATTTTGCGGAGCTATTCTGCTCATCATGCCGAAGATCCTCATCAGATCTTCACCAAATTTTTATGAGACTAACTTAAAGTAGAACCATCGAAATCGGATTTAATATGGTGGAGATATTCAGTAGCCCTTTTTTTACCCTTTTTTGGGGGAAGTACCCACCCAATCGTGCCCTCCTCCCCAAATTTGCCGTGGCGGTCTCGGCTAAGAATAAGACCACATATGATAGACACACCGCAAAGACGGCCTCCAGTACCCGGCGGCTCCGTTATTCCTGGCACCGGTAGTAGCCACGGTAACGACGGAGCAGGGGGTGCTAAGAATCCCCGGCAGAGACCCAGCTACCAACCCCCACGATATCTGGACCTGGCAACTTATAACGCACGCACCTTGAGACCGATGAGAAGTTGATAGAGCTGGAAGAAGTAGTAAGTAAGTTGCGCTGGGGTATTATAGAGTTATCAGAAGTCCGAAGAGAGGGAGAGGATACGATGACCCTCAATTCCGGCAACTTACTCTATTACTGGGAGGGCGACCAGTAGTCCCAACATGGTATCGGGTTTCTCGTCCACAAGTCCCTCGTCAACAACATTGTGAAGATCGAAAGCGTTTCGAGCATGGTGGCATACCTTGAACTCAGAATTACCGAACGGTATTCATTGAATGTCATACAGGTGTACACCCCACACCTGAAACGCCCAGACGATGAAGTGGAGGCTATGAGCGACAACATTTCTAATGCCATACATGCCTTGAAAACTCACTTCACAGTGGTGATGGGGGGCGCACGCACGGCTGGGCATGATAGGAATTGCGATGAGCTGAGAGTGGGGCAGTTTGGATTTGGACAGCGGAACCAAAGGGATCAGGGATTGGCCGACTTCATGGAGAAGAAGGGACTCTTTATGATGAACTCCTTTTTCAAGAAGCGCTCTTCCGTTAAATGGACGTGGCTGCACCCTGGCGGTCATAAGCGCGAAATAGATTTCATTTTGACGTCCAATAGGCATATATTCTGTTTCTTACAGAGTTGTTACATTACAGTTGCTACTAAACTACTGTTGATTACAGAGACATCATTCTCTCTAATCAACAGGGCTAAGACCGGCAGTGATTACCGCATCGTAAGAGGCTCATTGAATATCAACGTAAAGCTGGAGAGGCCTCGTTTGATGAGATCTACTCTTCACCCAAGTCCTGCTCAAATCCAAAACCCCGAGAGCTTTCAGTTATACGAATTATATTCTCAAAAAAAATATGAAAGCTTATGACACGAAATTTGTTGAATACTTGAAACAATATTCTAAGACATTTTAAATCCGTGTGTAAAATCTCTTCATTTGACCCACTCAAATGAAGAGAAATAAAACAATCTGAATATAAAATCAAAATAATATAGAAAATAATAAATACAGAAACCGGCAATATTAAACCTAAAACCAGCAAAAACTTTATTTCCAAAGATCACGAAGTTGCCAATAACTAATAACAGTTGCACTTGAAGATTTCTTTACAAAAATACCAATTGTCACTACCCAGTCCTAAATCATCCTCAGTTGAGGCTTCTTGTATGCTCTCAAGCAACGTTGAGAAGTGTGATGTTATATTTAAATTTAAACCAATTAATGTTAATTCGATTGTTAAGACATTTAAATTGCTTAACATAAAAAATACAGAGGCTGTCTGTGGAATATCTACTAAACTTTAAAGTTCTATTATTGGCATAATTGCTCCATATTTAGTATTTATTTTTAATAAATGTGTTGATGAAGGAGTTTTTACCGATATAATAAAAAATAGTAAACTTATTCCTTTATTCAAATCTGGCAGTAAAAATGATCCTACTGACTACAGACCCATTTCTAGACTTCCCGCTCTAAGTAAATTTTTTGAGAAAGTAATATTAAACCAGTTATTGACACACTTCAATCTCAATGGTCTGTTTCATAATGAACAATATGGCTTCACTAAAGGGCGTTCAACTACAGACGCAGGCACAATGCTCTTAAAGCATATATTTGATGCTTGGGAGAAATCACAGGACGCAATTGGCGTCTTCTGTGATTTATCCAAAGCATTGGACTGCGTTTGCCACAAGACATTAATTTTTAAATTAAAGCATTACAGCATACATGGGAAAGCTCTCGAACTTTTATCCTCGTATCTTAGCATTAGAATCCAAAAAGTGGATGTAAATGGTGCGAGATCACCAGGATCTCTCATTACAATGGGAGTCCCACAGGGTTCAATACTGGGGCCATTATTGTTCTTGGTTTACAAAAGAGAAGATCGTTAGATCTTCTCTTTTTCATAGAGAACTTATGTGATATTGTCTTGTTTGCAGATGATACTTCTCTATTTGTAAGATTGACAGAACATTGAACAATTTTGAAGATGTTAATAGGGCAATCACGCTAGTTCTTAATTGGTTTACAACTAATAATTGAATGTTAAATCCTATGCAAACTAAATGTATTAAATTCTCACTACCCAATATCAGAGGGGTTCCTACGAACTGTATACGCTTTTTTAATAAGTTACCTGATGGCATTGATCAATTATCAATGCATAGGTTTAAAAGTTTTGTTTAAGCAAATCTCGATCTCGATCTCGAGAAAGCATATTACAATGTAAATGATTACATTAATGACAGAAATACATGGCCTGATGTCTCCAAGCTCCATGATATTAATAAGTGAACTTCGATGTTTACGTTAAATGAATAAAATGTTCAAAGTACTATGTGAGATGTCTCATGACTACAACATTCCACGAGATCATGATATGATGTCACGTTGTTTTATACAATATATTTAGTTCCAAATTTTACTTAATTTTTCCCATTTTGATTGGTTGGTAATTATGGGACATCTCATTGACACTTTAATCTTTTTTACCTTTTATATTTGTATTTAACATATGTTTAAATAAATAAAAATAATACAGTTGAAAAAAATATAAAACATTAACAAATATGGAAAATATGAAATCCCCGAAAAGTTTCTTGGTGTTTTCTTCTCTAACGGGCGTATTTCCGAAGCACTGGTAGAGTCACAAGGGTCCTTTTCCTGTGAGATATTTAATTCTGTTGGCACATAAAAGGGATTTCCTTTTAAACTCAAAGCATACTTAGTTTACCTAAATTTTATTGATTTGATTTTATTATAATATTTTATGTATTTCTCCTAGTTCAGGAAATATTAATTTTGACTTGTATAAGTGCTATTATTTTGCCTATTTACAATAATTTATTTGACTTTGTAACTCTAAAATCGCCTCCAAATGCTTAGTGAATGCGATACAGTGGGCGAACTAAAAAACGTGCTGGTGGAAATTGTTCATGCGGTCGGGTCGGAGTTCTTTAAGACCAAACGCAAAAACAGGAACTCTCTGGGCATACACTCAAACTTATGACAGAACGAGGCGAGATGAGGCTGTCAGTGGTTATGTCGAGTTACAGCTTGCTTAATAAACAGATCTCCAAGTCGATACGACACGATTTGCGTTCCTATAATATTAATTGTATTAAGAACGCAATAGAGCGGAACAAGGGCTCCAAAGTGTTCGCAATAGATCTGTCTATTGGGCAAAGCTTGTTGACGAAGTTAAAGACCGACAGTGGCAGCAGCGTTTCGTCTAAGCCAGAGATTTTGAGTGAGCTCGAGAAGTTCTATGGACAATTATAAACCTCATCGCGTAGTCCACCTATTCTAACGATCAGCGATACAAGAGCCCGTTCGATCCGACATTATACCGAAGAAATCCCGAACGTCAGCCTATACGAGATCAGAATGGCTCTCAAACAGCTAAGGAGCAACAAGGCACGACGGAATAACGACAGAGCTACTGAAAGCGGGTGGAACACCGGTACTTAAAGTCCTTCAGAAGCTATTTAAGTTCTACGCCAGAGGCATGGCACAGGAGCGTAGTGGTTTTGTTCATTAAGAAAGGTGATAACATCTTCTTGAAGAAGTATAGGCCCATTTCGCTGCTGAGCCATGTCTATAAGTAACATACAGATAGGGAGACGTTATTTCTCCAAAACTGTTCACCTCTGCACTGGAAGATATATTCAAGCTCCTGAACTGGAACGGATATGGTGTTAACATCAATGGCGAATGCATCACTCAACTTCAATTTGCTGATGATATAGTCATCATGGCAGAAACCCTGAGCACAATGCTCAGTGACTTCAAATTTGTTTCTCAACAGGTGGGTCTTAAAATGAACATGGGTAAGACGAACATCATGTCAAATGCCCATATCGCACCCATTTGGGTTTATGTTGGGAACGATAATATCGAAGTTGTTGATCACTATTTCTACTTAAGTCAGAAGATTCAACTTCGACAAAAAGGTGAACCGACGAACCCAGCTCGGATGGGCAGCGTTCGGGAATCACTATGTCTACTTAGGTCAGACGATCCAACTGGGTAGATCCAACTTCGACAAAGAGGTCAACTGACGAACACAACTCTTATGGGCAGCGCTCGGTAAATTACGCCATATCTTCTCGTTACAGATACCGCAAAGCCTCAAGACGAAAGCTTATAATCAGTGCGTGTTGCCAGTGATGACATACGGCACTGAGACGTGGTCGCTAACTATTGGTCTCATACACAAGGTCAAAGTCGCGCAGCGTGCAATGGAGAAAGCTATGCTCGGTGTTTCTCTACGTGATAAAATCGGAAACGAGGAAATCCGTAGAAGAACGAAGGTTACGGAGTTTGCAAGTTGAAGTAGCAATGGGCAGGCCATATAGTTCACAGAACCGACAACCGCTGGGAAATAAAGGTTCTCGAATGGCGATCACGATCAAGCAAGCTAAGTGTAGGGAGACCTCCCTCACGATGGACCGACGAAATTGTAGCCATCGCAGGAAGTCGGTGGATGGAGGTGGCACAAGATCGCTCCTATAAGAGGCCTATGTTCAGCAGTGGACTTCTAAAGGCTAAAATGATCATGACCCCCTCCCTCCCAGCCAAAACTACCCAAAAACAAAAAATCTGAAAATTCGCTTAATTTGTACCAAGTTTCGTCTAGATCGGTTGAGAAATGCGACCTCTAGAGGAGAACAGCCGGATAAACATCCGGACATACGAAATAATTTTTGCCCAAGCTGAAACAGATACGCTACGCTAGCGCTTCGCACTCGCTCGGTTAGTAAAATTTTGCAATTATTCTGTGAAATTTTAGTCGTGGGAAGTAAAATAGAAGTCAAATATGTTTTAGTACGAAAAAAAATAGTTATAAATCAGTAAAGCTGCTCGTTATAGCAAGCCAAACACAAAGTACTTTTACAAGTTTGACACTCCGTGTAGACCTGCTTCACTTTTCGAGCCAATAGACCTTGATTTTTCAGTTTTGTATAGCACATCTCTTTCGTACTAGTTTATTCTGTACATTTCGCAGAAAATCTTGAAGAAAATGCCCGAAACGATTGAAGACGCAGAAGAGAGACGGTCAGAGGAGACTACGACCTCTTTGACTCATGAATGTAGTATATAATATATTTTTACTTACGTCCATGAGTCACATATGAGCATAAAAGAAAATATCCAAAATGAAATTTTATCTATTTCTAATATGAGTGAAAATAATGTTTTTTTGTATATATGGATGTGATTTAGATAGATAGATAGATAGATAACTCTTTATTGCACAAGAAATGAAACTGATGATACAATAATCAAGTTTTAACATAGAACAATCGGCGGCTTTATCACTAAGCAGCGATCTCTTCCAGGCAACCGTAGGCTGAATAGAGACATATATAATTAATATACCTACATATATAATGAACTAGCAGTGCCCGCGGCTTCGCTCGCGTGGTCATTTCTCTAGGTTAAAAATACTCTATGTGCTATTCCAAGATCTAAAATAAACATTTGATCAAAATTCCTTCCGCCGTTACAAAGTTTTTTATCGGTTGCTTGGCTTCTAACCGTTGGATTAAGATACCAAGTACCCCAGTTTTTAGGTCAAATCCTGAGCTACCCAACACTGAAAACTGCATCGCAAACGGTCTAATACGTTTTTACGTGATGCGCGAACAAACATACATACAGACAAACAAACAAACAGACAGACACGAATTTAAAAAATGTTCTGTTCATAGACCATATTTTTTTAAATTATCTTCTTTGTATAGATTTACGTTCTTATTGCCTTATAGCTGTGCCCGCAGCGTTGCTCGCGTGGTAGTTTTTCTGGGATATAAGGATCCTATTAGTTATTCCAGTACCAAAAGTACCAATATAGGCAGTTAAATTTGTCCATTCGTTTGAATGATACGATTTTCTTCCCCCCTTTTTTCAACTCCTCCCCCCCTCCCCCCCCCATATAGCTAAAAACCACGATGAACCATCTCGATCACATCAGTTTTCAAACATAAAAAACTGCATCAAAATCAGTCCATTCGTTTGGGAGCTACAATCCTCACTTCCCCGCCTTCCTTTTTTCACTTATGAACTTCACTTTCACTTTTTTTATTCTGAATTTTAACCCTTATTATAAGTTACAACTGTGCTAAGTTGCATCAAAATCTGTCCGATAGTTTCAGCGTGGTGCGTGCGTTTTACCATAACTTTATTAAAAATATCAAGGAAAATGTAAAAAATAACGCATAAATAATGTAAAAATCTTTTAATTATGGAGCAAAACATTTCTACGGCACGTGATTTCGATTCACGTACGTCTGGATTACGCACCCATGCATCTGTTCAACTGGGCCAGTGAGCCTCGTAGCGGAGTGACGAAATTCGGTACCAGTCTATAAATGGATGTATGATTATATTAAATTTAACACAACTTTGGACCCATAGGTTGCAGGAACCTTTTAATTTTTCGGGATAAAAAGTATCCAACATTTTAACACATTATATAAACTTTGACTGTGCCAAGTTACATCAAAATCCGTCCAGTAGTTTTAGCTTGATACGAGTTCTTTGAAATAACCGTCTACCCCTATCCTGCGGGAACCGTTGATTTTCCGGGATAAAAAGTATCCTAAATGTTAATCCAGTACATCAACTATGATTCTGCCAAGTTGCATCAAAATCCGTCTGGTAGTTTCAGCGTGATGTGTGTTCAAAGAGACAGACAGACTGACAGACAAAAAATAAAAAATAAACTTTTTTGCACTCCATATCGATTTTGGAGTTCATCTCAATCAAAATTTAAAAAATATATTTAATGTACAGATTTAGCCCAGTTACAGTTTTTTTTTTATAGTACTAGCTGTACCCGCGGCTTTACCCGCGTGGTCATTTCATTTAAAAGTTACTCATACGTGTTATTCCAGGACCATAAGTATCTATAATATACAATAATATACTACATTTGTTCAGCCGTCGAATAGTTTTTTATCGATTGCTCGGCATCTAATCATCAGATCAGTCTAAGTAGCCCAGTTTTTAACTCAAACCCTAAGCTATCCAATAGTGAAAATTGCATTGCAATCGATCAAGTAGTTTTTACTTGATGCACGAACAAACTTACATACAGACCTTCAGTAGTGACCCGACATGGCCGTGATAGGTTAGAAGACGAAGGCGGGAGCTCGCTAAGCTTCGCTCTCGCCTTCGGCTTCTAACTATTCATGGCCAAGTCGGGTTGCCACTGAAGGCTGTTGGCAGAAATCTATCTGTGTTGCAATAGCAAATAAATAATTAATAGGTTGGTCTAGTGGCTAGTGACCCTGTGAACGAAATCAAACGGTCGCGGGTTCGAATCCTGCAAGGTGCAATCATTTATGTGATGAGCAAAAATGTTTGTTTCCGAGTCATGGATGTGATATTCGTATTTATGTACGTTATCTAGTGCCCATATTACAGGGTATCCTAGTTTTAGGCTAGGTAATTGGTATGGAATTGTCCCCAATATATTTATTATTATTTATTAGTGTTTGTACAGCCACCAAGACCTTTGTGGAATAGAAAAGAATAGAATAGCGTTATGTGGAGCATTATTCGAAACTACCTATACCCGATCGCAGCTCGGCCAGTGACGTCATAAATGTTCGAAACCTTTACGGTGTACTTTCGAAGAATACATTTTTGCTTTCTGGAATTTAAAACATACTCGATACCAACCACGAACCTCTACAGATTCATGATGCCAACACGGTCTCTGACGTCAAGAGCGTTGTGTACGTAATGTATATTTTCGAAATATTATGCAACAACGTCGGCTTTCCTTTAGTTAGTGCATCAGACAGTTCTGTTAGTACAACATGTAAAACATTAAGGATTCTGGCACAGAGTACTATGTATATACGAAAATAGAGCCCTATCTTCGCGCCCAATGGGGGTAAAGCTCAGTGGCGCCTCTGTATTTAGCTAATGGAACTATTGCTTCATGAAAAGTTTTTGTTGAGTGCAAAAGTTTTTGGGGCTACTCGGATACGAACCTGGGAATGACGGCACGTCAGTTGGGTACTGACACCACTGTGCCACAAAGGATCTTAAACACTGGCCGAAAATTTTGTGTCCACTTCTGTCTTTTCACTTTGTTTGTAAACAATAAAAAGTGCGAAAAAGTCTTTAAGGCTACTCGGATTTGAACCTGGGTTTGACGGCACGTAAGTCGTGTTCTGACACCATTGCGCCACGAAGGATCATAGACATAGGTCGAAAATTGGGTGTCCGATTCTGTCTTTACGTTTTTTTTGTAAACCAGAATAATTAAAAAACTACCATCTGCAATATTACGTAACAAAACTTGACGGTTTACTTCAGGAAATTACATAAGCCTTAAAAAAAACAAAAAAAATGTAAAAAAGGGCACAAAATATGTAAATGCTTATAAATATTGAGGCAAAACATTCATAGCAGCGCGTGGATTCGATCCATGTGCCTCTGGGTTGTAAGCCAGGCACCGCTTCCACTGTGGCAATCCCACTTGTGGCATAGGTGCCGAATTTACGGTACCGTTTTATAAACGGATGTGCAATTATTATTCCTTTCAAATTAACATAACTTTAGACACCCGCAGGAATCCCGTATTTTTTTGTGATTAAAAGTATCATTCATTTTAACACATACTATAAACTTTGACTGTGCCAAGTTACTTCAAAATCCATCCGGTAGTTTCAGCGTGATATGTGTTTTTTTTAAATAACTTTCAACCCCTATCCTGCGGGAACCATTGTTTTTTTTCGGGATTTTAAGTATTCTAAATGTTAATCCATAACATAAGCTATGATTGTGCCAAGTTGCATTAAAATCGGTTGAGTAGTTTCAGCGTGATGCGTGTTCAAAGAGACAGACAGACAGACAGACAGACAGAAAAACAATAAAAAAAACCTTTTTGCAATCCATATCGATTTTGAAGTTCTCTCAATTAAAATTTTCAAACAATATTTAATGTACAGATTTAGCCCAGTTACAGATTTATTATAGTACTAGCTGTACCCGCGGCTTCGCACGCGTGGTCTTTTCTTTAGGTTCAAAGTACCATAATGTGCTATTCCAGGACCAATATGCCAACATTTGATCAAAATTTCTTTAGCCGTCAAAAATACTTTTATCAATTGCTCGGCTTCTAACTCACCAGATTGAGATACCAATTACACCAGTTTTTAAATCAAACCAGCTATCTAACAATGAAAACCACATTGCAATCGGTCCAATAGTTTTTACATGATGCGTGAACAAACAAATATACAGACAGACAGAGGTACACAATTAAAAAAAACATGTTCAATACCCTTTTTAAGCACCCAATCGCATGTTTTATCTTCTTTTTATAGCCTTTTTCGTACCTATTGCTTTATTATAAGTATAGATATATGATTGTATCAATTTGCATCCAAAAATCCGTCCAGTAGTTTCAGCGTGATACGTTTTCTTTTTAATAACTTTCAACACTTATATTGTGGAAACAACCTATATTACAAAAATTGAAGGAATTCATTAGTTTCGCACAGAAACTACTGAATTCATTAAA
This sequence comes from Alsophila aescularia, assembly GCA_946251855.1. NCBI lineage: Eukaryota > Metazoa > Arthropoda > Insecta > Lepidoptera > Geometridae > Alsophila > Alsophila aescularia. The sequence goes on along the minus strand of OX276380.1, from coordinate 59,855,551 downwards.
AAACTTACTAACTTACTTACTTATTGTTTTACTTTTTATTTCAAAATAAAAATGAAACAGTTTTGGCTTCAGTAGGTATCGAAATAGAGAACCATCCAAAAATATTATTTATTACTTAAATATTAATATAACTTTGGACCCATATCCCGCAGAAGCCCTTTTTACGGGATAAAAAGTATCCATAATTTTCACCCATCTTATAGACTATGTCTGTGCCAAGTTGCATCAACATCCGTCCAGTAGTTTCAGCGTGCTACGTGTTCTTTGAAATAATTTAATTAATTAATTTAATTTAAGAATTTTTCACCCCTATCCTGCAGGAACTCTTTAATTTTTCGGGAAGAAAAGTATCCGATGCCCTACCTCGAAGTATGAACTCAAAACATACCAAATTTTATTTGAATTATGTGAGTGTTTTCAGCGTGATGCGCTGCCAAGGTACAGATACACAGACGGACAGACAGACAGACAGACAGACAAAAATTCAAAAATACAGTTTTGGCTTTAGTATTGAATGTAGAACAGCCTCCAGAAAAGTTACAAAATATCTTCAATTTACAGAATTTGGGACATTATCCAGCAGGAACTCTTAATTTTTTCGGGATAAAAATTGTCCTCAATTTTATAAACTATGACTGTGCCAAGTTGCAATAAAATCCTTCCAGTAGTTTCAGCGTGATACGTGTTTCAACGCCAATCCTGCGGAAACCCTTTAATTTTTAGGGATTAAATATGTCCTACCTCGTAGTATGAACTCAAATCATACCAAATTTAATTTAAATTCATTCAGTAGTTTCAGCGTGATGCCTAGCCAAGATACAGACAGACAGACACATAGACAAAAAAAAAACAGTTTTGGCTTCAGAATCGAGTACCCTCCAAAAGAAAATTTCAAAATATCTTCAATGTACAGAATTGGACCCGTTACAGTTTTATTATAAGTATAGATATGCGCAGAGTAATTTGATATCAACCGGACAGTAGACAATTCAGCAGACAGACAACTTCCAGTCGCAAGGATTTGAAAGGTCGTGCTGAGGCAAACTGCAAAGCTCTAAAGCTAGTGTGAGCCAGACTCGAAATGTTTACAGATTTGAATTTAGCGGAACACAGTGAATGAAATGCTTGCGTGTTTTAAGGACAATCAGCGCCATCTAGTTAAATCGAAGGCAGAACTTTGATTCGTTTGATTTATGCGCTGGAGTTGTTGATGCTGGCAAAGATTTGATGCTGGCTTTTTAGTAATCTTTGATGCTGGTAAATTATGTAGTTTTTTTTGTTCTTATTGCTTTATTATAAGTACAGATACTACGCTCTCTTGTGTAGAGGTTGTACAATAAAAATACTTACGCCGTGTTAAGGAAGTAGGATACTCCATTGTGCTATACCTACTCGTTCCTTAATATCTAAGAAACATCTCGATTACCTCAGCTTTCAATCATAAAAAACCGCACCTAAATCAAACCATTCGTTTGGAAGCTACGATTCTCACCACTTTTTCTCACCTCCCCATATAGCTAAGAATCATCACAATCACATTAGCTTTCAACAATGAAAAAAAAAACGAAAAAACACACACCCACACACTCACACACATACAGTGATACACACCCTAAACTTATAACACCCGTCTCTTTGTTCGGGGGTTAAAAAATGTAAAAATAACGCATAAAATATGTAAACGCTATTAATTATGGAACAAAAAAAACTAAAAGCGCGTGGTTTCAATCCACGGACGTCTGGATTAGACTTCCGCCCATGTTAACCGCTTGGCCACTCGTTACGTGACGCGGACAACGAAATTTGGTACCGTTCTTTAAACGGATGTTTTATTACTTTAATTTAACATAAACTTTGGACCCTTATCCCTTAAAAATCCTTTATTTTTCGGGAGTAAAAGTATTCTAAATTTTAACAGATAATATAAACTTTGACTATGCCCAGTTACATCAAAATCCGTCCAGTAGTTTGAGCATGATACGTGTTCTTTTAAATAACTTACAACCTCCTGCAGGAACCCTTTATTTCTTCGGGATAAAAAGTATTCTAAATGTTAATCCATAACATAAGCTATGATTGTGTCAAGTTGCATTAAATCCGTTCGGTAGTTTCAGCGTGATGCGTGTTCAAAGAGACAGACAGAAAAAAAACCTTTTTGCACTCCATATCGATTTTGAAGTTTATCTCAATTATAATTTTCAAAAAATATTTAATGTACAGATTTAGCCCAGTTAAAGTTTTATTATAGTATAGAAGATATATAGATAGAATATAGATAGATAATACAAATTAAATAAATATTTATTACCATATAATAATACATACAAAATAATAATAATATGGAGAATATGGAGCATTTAATTGTTTTATTTTTTATGTTTTTTATTTGACTTGTTTAGTTAGTCTTAATATAATAGTTTACATTTATAAATATGCAAGAGCTATGATTAGTTTTATATATTGTATTTCAATAAGTTTGTATGCCAATGTTGGTGATGTGTTGGAATTTAATCATGTTTTTACCACCTTGTATTATCCACATCAAAGCAAATAAATAAATTATAATTTATCATTTTATCATTTAATACACTTACTTACCTTCTCTTAACACAAAATAATTATAAATATTATATTACATTCCAAAGCCGGACTGCTTGTGTTGTAAAAGACTTACTATAAAAAGAACTCACGTGTGCGGGAATTTTCAGTTGGAGATTTTATGATGACATTATCTGAAATGGGTATTAGAGTAATGAAGAAATTCGAAACGTTCCTTAAGATAGCGCGGGGAATTAGGATTAAATAAAATACTGTAGTGAAGTGAGAGAATATGAGCTATATATATGTTATTTAGCCTAACAGAAACATAAATGTAATGGACTTTAAGCATTTTCACAGTGTATATGAACTATGGAGGAGAGAGAGAGAGAGAGAGAGAGAGAGAGAGAGAGAGAGAAAGAGAGAGAGAGAGAGAGAGAGAGAGAGAGAGATAGATAGAGAGAGAGAGAGAGAGAGAGAGAGAGAGAGAGAGAGAGCTATGCTCGTTGTTTCTCTGAACGACAAAATTCGCAATGAGGTAATCGACAGAGAACTAAAGTAACAGTCACAGCTCAAAAAATTGGCTAGCTGAAGTAGCAATGGGCTGGACACATACTATCTCGAAGAACCGACAACCGTTGGTGTATTAGGCAAACGGCAAACGTAGAGACGTAGAGTACGCTCGCCGGCAGGTGACTACTGGATGAGGAGAGCCGAACATCGAGCTCAGTGGCGTTCTCTAGGAGAGGCCTACGTCCAGCAGTGGACGAATATAGGCTGTTGTTAGCTTATGCACTACAAAAAAGAGCGATCGATCTCCTATAAGGACGTCTTATTGTATGTAACGGTGTCCCGAATCTTCTTTGATATCAATTGCGTTCTGTTACTTCTTCAATTCAGCGATCTTTATGAACTCTTCGTCTGTAAAAACTTTCTGATAATTAATTAAAAAAACAGTAAGTTTGAAGCGTCGTTAACTTGTATCCAAAAGTAATGTTAATGGATTAACAACCAAAGCTAAAATACGCTTAATGGCCACAGGCTGGCAAGTGGCGGTGAAAGTGGGTTAAAATCGCAAGTGCGTGTAACGCCGGGGACAAAAAATAACCGTATTGGTTCGGCGGACTAGTGCAGCGAGAAAGCCTCCTTGGACGTAACAGTTCTAATCTTTGTTTGCTTCTTTTTTATCTTTTGCACGCAGGTTTTACTATTTGTTGTTCACGTGACCTGCGTCATCTGCGAGGGGTCCACGATTGTGCACGTGACCTGCGTCATCTGCGAGAGGTCCACGATTGTGCACGTGACCTGCGTCATCTGCGAGGAGTCCACGATTGTGCACATGACCTGCGTCATCTGCGAGGGGTCCACGATTGTGCACGTTACAGCACAAAAGTTAGCATGTTTTTTTAATTCGTTATCAATATACTTATTCTTAAAACAATCAGGCATACCTATCTAATACCTACCTCAGATGTTTTAATCTAATTTCCGTGAAAATCTGTCCAGGAGGTACTTAAGTAGGTATTAAAACATTTATGAAATGAGAATTTGTCTAACAAAGTTTAAGTTCTAACAAAAAATAACTTATTGATCTACAGTTACATCATTTAGTTTAGTACTAATTGGAAAATTGGAACTATAGGTCCCTATATATCTAGCTGTGCCAGCGGGTTTGCCCGAGTTGGTCATTTCTCTGGATTAAAAGTAAACTATGTGTAATACCAGGACGAAAAAAATACAATATCAAAATTCGTTCAAAACAAAAACAAATTCATCAAAATTCGTTCATCTGACAAATACTTGACTTTTTTGTGAGTTACTACTTTATTATAAGTAGAAAAACAGAGAAACTGTGTCGTATCCGCACTTGGCTTTCGCTGTGCGTACACGTCTGCTCGATTTGATGACAAGTGAAGTGATGGAAAGGGAGCGCGTCGTGTTCATTGGGACGGCTTCCAGGAATCAAGGCGTTCGATTGGACCTGGGACCCGTTCCGACATACCTACTTTGAAGGTGGCTCCGATCTGCTGCGGATGTCTCGGATGTAAAATGAGGGATTTTCAAAGAAGGTATCTAATAATAATAATAATGTGTGTGTAATATTATGATGTACCATCACCATCAAATATTTACTAGTTCTATTTTTTGCAAACAATTTAGCGGTGCACAGTAGCGCCATCTAGTTACCTTATTGTAAAACTAACATCAATAACCAAGGTGCTCCAATAATCCCTACCTAATAGGTGAAATACCTAATAGGCCTAATAGGTGACTGACTCCACTGGTAGAACCTAAAAGTGAGAAATTTACTGCATTTATTCTGCTCATCACGCAGAAGATCCTCATCAGATCTTCACCAATTTTTTATGAGACTAACTTAAAGTTACTACCTTTCAAATAAAAAATAAACCATCGAAATCGAATTGATTATTTTGTTTAGGCTGCGCAAAAGGCAAACGGTGCCACCCCGTATGACCACTATAGCATACGGGATGGCTGCGTAACATCTTAGGATAAAATAATTCGAAGCATGCATCCACAGAGGGGCTGAAGTTCTCTGTGGTTGAAATGGTACAGGTTGGCTCAGGAATAGCCCCGCTTTGTAAGGGTACTGATTTGCAACGCGGGGTGAACCAGAGCTGATCTAAATGGTAAGCTTCACCGGTAATCACTGAAGGTAATAAGAAATACAGGCAGTAAGAGCGAGAGGAGGCTCAATGAGAGAAGCTCCTCTGAAATCAGTCAAGCTTGTTGAGTTGTGATGAATAATACATGTGACTGAATGAATAATACATAAGACTTGTGATGAATGTCGTGAAATGGGTCAAAAATTAGTTAGCCGCCTAAAGTTTGGGTACCGTCTCTGTACGAGTGCGAGGAGTTCACAAGATCGGAAGTTCTCCTCGCACCCGCAGCAAAGCAATAAAACTTAGGCTTCCTTTACGGTACGGATTCGAGGTACGACCGTAACCTATTTCTGGGTCAATTTTTTGTGCCTGTTTTCAAGCGTGGGAAAGTTTTAGCATAGAACAAAGGCGCGCATATATGTCACGAATAAATTGGAATGAATCGCCCAATCTTCGACAAAGCTCTCCCAGCTTCGACACTTTTACGTTTACTATAAATACCAATACTTCGTACATTCAGTGTGCATTATCGTATCAACGTTCCAGAGCGCTGTAGCCGTCGAAGCAAGAAGCGCTTCCATAAGTGTCCAAAAGTTATTGTATAGAACTCAACAGATTATTACGGCTCCGTAGCCAACATTTGTAATCGGTTACGAAAACTATATTCTGTTACTATCCTTGTTTGTGACAATAAACCAACTAAATTGTGAACAAATGCGTTTCCGTTTCGTCCTCCTAACCTGAGCTCACCGAAGTCTCATTTCTCTGCAACTGGGACCCTGCACCTACGTGAGAGTCCGCAACAGTTTATATGTTTAGTACCTAGTATTTGCTTTTTACATAATAAGTATTCATTAGTAGTATCTTGACATATTTTTTTTGTTAAAATTAATTTTTGTTTGTTAACTTTATCTAGTATTTTACTAAAACGTTGCCTACCAACAATTAACTTCTATTATATAGTAATGTGTCTCAATGTAATCTACGGTTGCCTGGAAGAGATCGCTGCTTAGCGATAAGGCTGCCGATTGTACTACTTATTAAGTTTATTTGTTATTTGTGTTTATTTTGGTGCAATAAAGTGTTATCTATCTATGTGAGGAGAATTATCATTTTACTAGCTGTGCTCGCGGCATTGCCCGCGTGGTCATTACTCTGGGATAAAAGTCATATGTTATCATATGTTATTCCAAGACCAAAAATAACTACCTATAAGGTACAATATACCAAATTTCGTTCATTTTTGTTCATTGCTCGGTCTCTACTCGTCGTATTGAGATAGTATTTTATTTATTGTTATATACATAACTAAAGGTATGCCTTTCATACCATCGATCCTATTCAATAGTTTTATATCCATTAAAAGTAAAAAGTTTAATGTTTGTTTATTTGCTGTCTTGGGACAATTGGTTATGTGTCGTAGCCCAGGAGAATACTGTAGTAATATTTGGTCTGAGGTCGTAGTCATATCATACATATAATTGATACTTTCATGATATTTCAATCGACATATGGCCGTGTACTATTATTTATTCTGTGATATGGCCATATCATTAAACATCATGATTCCTGTAGTGGCAGTAAGTAGTCATTAATGTAGGGATTTCAAAATACCAAAGGTGTTTAAACAGATAGGCTTTAAAGGCTTAAGAAAAAAACTACGAAGACGAAGGGCGCTAGCTACACTTTGCTCCCGCCTTCGCCTTCTAACCAATCACTGCCAAGTCGGGCTTCCGCCCTCGCCTTCTATTGTACGATTACACTATGTTTGACCATATCATAAAGTAGCCGTGCGTTTAGCTGCTCATATCGTCAAACGATGATTATTCATTCATCTGGCCAATCCATTTCATGACGTGACCGATAATTTCATGAAATATAACTTTTTCATGATGTGGCCAACCATTTCACGTAATGATCAATTCTATGATATCGTGACGACATATGTACAACCTACAGAGGCTATTCCCAACAGTGACGATATCTTTCAGATGGATAAAATTAGGCAATGAAAAAATGTTTTGGACTATCACACTACATAATTTACCAGCATCAAAAACTATTTAACAGCTGTATGAATTTTGAAGAAATGTGGTATAATATTGTACTTTGTATGTACGTGTGGGCTACTTTTAAATGAAATGACCACGAGGGCAAAGCCGCGGGCACAGCTAGTTCTAAAATTAAACTCCATCTAACAAGTAGGTACAAAAGCGTGTATTGACTAAGTTCTAGATTGGCGAGGGCAGCGCGCTGGACAGGTTGCGGATGAGGGTGTCCATCTCCAGGAGGTTCAGCCGCGCCTGCCGCGAGATGCGCCCCTCGGGCAGCTCCGGGGGCTCGTGGCGCAGCAGCGCCGCCGACTCCGCCAGGATCTTGCGGGACTCCTGGAAACGAAGAAGGAAAAACACGTTTGAACGGGTTCATATCAGAAGATCCATCTACCAAAATGTCTCTATGAGAATAATGTACTAGTAAACGTACTAGTACCTACACAGGTACCTACCTAAGCAAAACGTCCATATACCGCAAAAACATCTTTTACATTTAGCATGATGGAGCGGTTGCATCCTAGCTGGTAAACTAGTGCGGGTTCGAATCCAAATGATACCGGGTTCTAGGTACTACCTCATCCGACAAACAAAAATATAACATCCTATCCTACTAATATTATAAATGTGAGTTTGTTTGTTTGTTACGCTTTCACGCCATAACTACTCAACCGATCATTATGAAACTGTGCACACACCTTGTCAGGGGAACAGAAAAGGTCATAGGATATCTTCATCCCAATATAGTCTTTTTAAGTACTAAAAAAACAAAATTGTTATTTTGTATGGGAATTGCCACATCGATGTCAAAGTGACAGGTGGCAAAGTGGCAAGCGTAAAAGTGTCAGGTGTCAAAGTAGCAGGTCTCATAGTGACAGAAGCTAAAATGACGGGTGCCACAGTGACAGGTGTCAACGTGACAGCTGGTGTCAAAGTAACAGGTGCCAAAGGACAGGTGCCAAAGTGACAGATGACAATACGATAAACTGTTGTCCGCGCGGACCATAAATACATTTCTTACTGTCGTTGGCGCGGATGAAGTCGCGGCGGGCAAAAGCTAGTTGATTATAAACTAGCCTTGACCACAATATCAAATGGTTTGATCACATTGTTTCATGCGAAGGCATACAATCAGACCCGTGTTCCTTTAGCTCCTACACAAGACAAATGTCTAGAAAGGCAGACGTGTCGTCGGTGGAGGCCGGTTGAGTGATCGCACGCAAGCCTTTTGTTGACTTTGATGGATCTTATTCGGTCACTTTGTGTAGGAGTGGGTCAAATCAACACTCAAGTAGGCGCTCACTATAAATTGTTAATTGTATCGCAATTCAATTCACAATTTTAATAGATGTGGAGTGATGGCTCGATTTTATTTGCAGAAGAGAAAGTAAGTACATGTTAGTATTCTAACTGAACAAAGAAGCTTAAATCAGTTCTCGATTTTTACTTCTCGCAAGTTGCTTGCCGCGCGCGCACGCACATGTATGCGCTCAGTACTGCGCAATGTTAGATATAGCGCCACTCGATGATCTTCTGTACATTTGCACCATGGTTATTTAACATCAAGTAATATGTGCCATGTGTACCTAGTTTTGTATAGTTCAAAATACAAAATACATATACCAAAATTCGGTTCAACCGACGTGCGACGCCGTCTCTCGTTTCTTTATCGCCTGTTGTCGTATTGGAAGTACCTACAGTACCACGGATCTTTGTAGCTCAGAAGTTGTCTGCAAGTCGCTGCGCAAGCATAGAGATAAATGTACAGGATACAGGACGCAATTTTTCAGGCGCAGTCCCAATGTTGATGTTGTTGACAACATTGTATAACTGCCTTGCTCACTCGCTTACGTTATTCCATCATTTATGTCGCTTACTTTATGCTTCTTTATCCTCACAACTGAGCATTGTACAACTGCTTTGATTACTCGCTTACGTTTTTCGCATCATCTATCTCGCTTACTTTATGCTGTTTTATCCTCACAAAATAAGCGAGATAGATGTAGGTACCTGCGCAATGGGTCACAGGGCCTAACTTCACAGCCACTAAGATCCGTTGTGACCACTGTAAGTAAGTACCTAATGATCATCATCATCAGCATAATATACGCCACTGAGCTCGGTCTTCAGCTCTCCTCATCCATTCTCTTCCAGACGCTTTTCGCAGGTCGTCACTTCACCTGGCCACAGGGTATCCTACACTACGTTTGCCTAAACGTGGTCTCCACTCAAGGACTCGTCTACCCCATCGGTTATCGGTTCTTCGGGAAATTTGACCAGCCCACTGCCACTTTAGTTTGCTTGCTTATGCTATGTATGTTACCTAGATTCTCCGTCGGATATCTTTATTGCGAATCTTGTCCTTCAGAGAAAATCCAAGCATAGCTCTCTCCATAGCTCGCTGAGCGACCTTATTTGTGGACTAGTTTGACCGTGAGTGTCCACGTTTCGGACGCACTGATTGGAGACGTTTTTTGTTCAGCCAGTGTGGTACGGATGACGAGAAGACTTGAAGAAGCTTGCCGAATGCTGCCCAAACCAGCTGAATTCTTCTGTTGGCCTACTTCTCAAAGTTGTTCTTAACTAATTGCAATATTTGTCCAAGGTAAACATACTGTTGGACAACTTCCAGAGTTATCTATCTACACATTGACTGCAATAGGTTCCGGATCAACATGATCTTCTATAATCATTCCGAGACCGATGCATCGAGAAGAATCTTCTAGGTTCGTCAGCATACTTTGCAAGTCTTGCAGCGACTCCGCCATTAGGACAATATCATCGGCAAATAAATAGTAAGTGTGAGATGTTCTCACCATCCATATTAATGCCCATTCCTTTCCAATCCAGCGTCTTAAACATATCTTCCAGGGTATTAACACTATTAACACGTCTGCATTTAAGTTTAAGCGTTTAATGAACGACAAATACTTTGCCTAATGTTACTGTTTATAATTAAGTTTGTTAATATTATATCTATTTTATTATTTATGTGCTCGTCCGTTTATCTGCGTGTATGTCAATCTATCTATTCTATAATATTTGAAAACTTGTAATTGGCTTTCTTTAAGCTTATATTGTATCTATATTGTACCTACGTAGCCGTTAGTTTTCCTACAATAATAAAATAAATTAATGAAAAGTTTCGGGGATATAACATCCCCCTGTCTCCTGCGCAGTTGGATATGTTTAGACTGCTGGTTTTGTACTTGGACACTCATAGTCGCGGCGTCATACAGAAACCTCAGCACTTCAATGTATCGCCAGTCCACTTGACAACGCTGCAAAGACTCTAAAACCGCCCAGGTTTCCTAGTTTCCTAGTAGTAAGTACCTACCTAGTTTTACTCAAAAATGACATAAAAAAACTATTATAATCTACTTACTATTCCGATACGTGACTTAGTAGAATTATTATTGGGCTAGTATCATGTTTCTTACAACTTTCAAGCTTTCCGAGAGCCCTCTACTTCTAGATTACTATAACAGGGTATAACTACGTAGTGTTATTATTGACCGAGCGAGCGCAAAGCGCGAGCGTAGCGTCTCTGTTTCAGTTTCGGCAAAAATTCTTTCGTATCTCCAGATGTCTGTCCGGCTGTTCTCCTCTACAGGTCGCATTTCTCAACCGATCTAGACGAAACTTGGTATACAGGTTAAACAAATTTTTATATTTTTTTATGCAACGGGAATTTTTGATTGGGATTTGATTACTTCCCCCAAAAAAGGGTAAAAAGGGGGCTACTGAGTACCTCCGCCTTATTACATCCGATTTAGATGGTTCTCTTTTGAAAGGTTATAACAAATTTTGAAGATCTGATGAGGATCTTCGGCGTGATGAGCAGAGTAGCTCCTCAAAATGAATTAAATTTCTCACTTTTCTACCAGAATCAGCCCTTTACCTACTAGGTAGGGATTGATGGAGCACTATGAATGTTAGTTGCATAATAGGGTAACTAGATGGTACCACTGTGCACCACTAGATTGTTTGCAAAAAAGTTTGTACTCGCGAGGTCTATAGCTCATAGAGCAACTAGTTTATTCTGTGGTATACCTACGTAGTGCTACGAGTATTATTTATTCTGTGGCATAAACCAGGGTGCTGGGTGGGTCCGAATGTCTGGGTGTGTATAACTGGGTGTAGGCTATATGTTATATAAAAGCTGACCGTGACGTATCCGAGCATGACGATCGGTCCATCCGTGAGTGACTTCCTGCGACCTGTCTCCGCGACCGCCGCGTGCAGCTCGAACAGCAGCGTGCCTCGCAGCCGGCTCTCAGCTGCAACAGATATATGGGACGTGACGTATGTAAGGTAAAGGCACCTTATTCCGAGGGGTTCTGGAATTGGCACCATATTCCGAGGTATTTAGAAAAACGGCGCTTACAAGGAATTTAATAAATAAAAATGAATGCAAGATCTTCTGTTCAATTGATAACATATCTTTACATAGATATATAATCAAAAATGTGGTGTCATGTGTATACGGTTTGAAATAATCTGTTAATATTGCGTCAGCAGCTGGCCCGAACGCACGCTTCATACATTTTGGAGCCTGTGCACGTGAATACCATGCGTTTTTAAATTGAGCTTTCATCATTATTTTTGTGCCATGTGTCTACTTCTTTGGGTTAAACTATTGATAAAATTATGTTTTTAATCGATAACACTTAACTTTTGTTGTGTTTTCTGACTAAACTAAGGTAAAAATACATTTTTAATAAACCGTGGTCATAGGTGCCAAATATTTTAGTCAGTTTCTTATTTCGATGTATGCCGCGGAATAGAGATTTCATAGACTTTATGAATTTTTTGACTTTCAGGGTTGTTTTTATGATTAGGCATTTCTCGGTTTGTATTTGTTAACTTAAATAGTACTTTAATATTATAATCTATTTCCGAGGTACATTTATGCGTCAGATTCACTAATTATAAGATCTATTTGAGTATTTTAATAATTCGTTGTAAGGAAAAGATAAGAAAGAAAATTAAAGTACATACACTATCCAATATAAGTGTTAGGAGATATTTACGAAGAAATTGCAATTAGGCTTTTTTTTGTAGATAAAATATGCAAAAATCTTACATATTTTAGTACTCGGAATTAGGAAACGTGATTTTTTGGTATGAAACGCTATTCCGATGTACAGTAGTAGGTCGGGATAAGGTTCTACAAGTTCGTTATTCCGCGGCATAGAAATAACTAAAATGCAGCTTTCAGCTTTTTTTTCCACTACTTTGTACAGGTTACTAAGCAGTTTCTTAAATACCAAAACTAATTAAAAATAATATAAATACTATTTCCTTTTATAATAATTACACTTTTCACTTTGTATATCGTACACTCGGACCAAATACATCAGAATAAGGATTTTTACATCGGAATAAATAGGTTTTTTTTCAGATTTAATTTAATTTTGAATACAAACTTGAACCCAATAATCAAACATTTAGTCTATTTAAAAAGTAAAAACAATAAAGCTTCTGATAAAAATAGCCAATCCTTTCGAGTTTTGGTGAAAATACCGCGGAAATAGGTGCCTTTACCTTAGCTGCCATGTGACGTAGGTGTCTGATAGATTAAATACCAAGTAGATCAGTCTAAATAAGTCAGACTATGGACCTGAGTCCATTTCGCCTGATTCTACTGCTTACCGAGGAGTAAATTTAATCAAATCATAGTATTTATATCCATACCAATATATAAAAGTGAAACGTTGTCTGTTTGTTTGGGGAGCTTTCACGCGATAACGGCTGGACGGATTTTGATGAAATTTGGAATGGAGATAGCTTATACCCTGGAATAAAACATAACAGGATACTTTTTATCCCGGAAAATTGAAAGATTCCACGGGAAAACTGGAAAATGTTGATAGCTCGCTGTAAAGAACGGTTGCCATGGAAACGTAATAACTTGTCTGTCAAAAATCAAGAGCGTTGGTGCTATACCTACTTTTGCATTAGTTTTTAATATCCTAGAAGAACATACGATGCTTTTTTTTCGCGATAAACTGTAGTCCGCGCGGACGAAGTCGCGGGCGGGAATACTAGTGCATAATATTTTCACGAGCCCTGAGCTGATAGATATCATCATCACCAGCCTGTATCTGTCCACTGCTAGACGTAGGCCTCTCCCATAGAACACCACTGAGCTCGGTCTTCAGCTCTCCTCATCCATTTTCTTCCAGCCGCTTTTAGCAGGTCGTCACTCCACCTGACCACAGGCCGTCCTACACTACGTTTGCCTAAACATGGTCTCCACTCCAGTATTCATCTAACCCAAAGTTATCGGATTAGATATTGACTAATGTAATTGTTCTGAACAATGAAACTCGTAAACAACAGAGCGGAAATAATATTGCATTAGCGGGTTGTGATATTCATAATTTTTGGGACATAATATGGGCATAGCAACAAATTAAGTAAGAACAAACGTTTTGGCTCAGTAAACATGTTGTGCTTTCCTTTTTCGCAGTAGTAGGGTAATAATACGTTAGTGGCATCGCTCGGACTCCGACTGATAGCAGGCATAACAAACTCGAAAACAATGGCTCGATACTCTCTGTGGTGACAATATGTGTAATGTGGTTTTGGCACACATAATACACAATCACGTAAGGGCAATATGTGTACTGTGATTTTGATGACTACTAGACCAGTCTATATCGACAAAAATTGCAATAATCACAAACGCGCATGTATCCACGTTTTTATATGTTGTAAGGAGCCCTGAAAGTAGTTTATACCTAACGTGACCATACATCCCGTTTTGGTCGGGACTGTCTCGCTTTCAGGCTGTCTGTCTTGTCCCGCTGTCCCCAGCGAGGGCAAAAACGTCCCGTTTTTAATTTACCTATTAATTTTTACTCGCAGTTATTCCAACACTCTCAACTGGTGGTACTATTATTTGTTCTGTGACTGTACGAACTTTCGTATAAGTAGTTATTGAGTACGATATATGTTTGCCTGGCAACTGTTGAAACAGTTTTTTCTTAAAATATGGACAAGTGAAAAAAAAAGTAAAGTATCGAGCTATTGATTTCCAAGACTAACATAAACAAATAATGTAATGAGCTTCATTCCTACTTGAAAACTAAGACCCGATATTTTGAAACTGATTTCAAATACAAAACAACTGCCTAGACGTTACAAGTCATTTTTGTATATGTTACTATTTACAAGTCATGTCCAAGGCTTAGTAAAGTACAAGTCATTGATGTATTTGTTACTATTTACAAGTCATGTCCAAGGCTTATTAAAGTACAAGTAATTGATGTATATGTTACTATTTACAAGTCATGTCCAAGTCTTAGTAAAGTACAAGTCATTGATGTATAAGTTACTATTTACAATTCACGTCGAAGGCTTAGTAAAGTACAAGTCATTGATGTATTTGTTACTATTTACAAGTCATGTCCAAGGCTTAGTAAAGTGCAAGTAATTGATGTATATGTTACTATTTACAAGTCATGTCCAAGTCTTAGTAAAGTACAAGAAATTGATGTATATGTTACTATTTACAAGTCATGTCCAAGTCTTAGTAAAGTACAAGTAATTGATGTATATGTTACTATTTACAAGTCATGTCCACGTCTTAGTAAAGTACAAGTCATTGATGTATATGTTACTATTTACAATTCACGTCGAAGGCTTAGTAAAGTACAAGTCATTGATGTATTTGTTACTATTTACAAGTCATGTCCAAGGCTTAGTAAAGTACAAGTCATTGATGTATATGTTACTATTTACAATTCACGTCGAAGGCTTAGTAAAGTACAAGTCATTGATGTATTTGTTACTATTTACAAGTCATGTCCAAGGCTTAGTAAAGTACAAGTCATTGATGTATATGTTACTATTTACAATTCACGTCGAAGGCTTAGTAAAGTACAAGTCATTGATGTATTTGTTACTATTTACAAGTCATGTCCAAGGCTTAGTAAAGTACAAGTCATTGATGTATATGTTACTATTTACAATTCACGTCGAAGGCTTAGTAAAGTACAAGTCATTGATGTATTTGTTACTATTTACAAGTCATGTCCAAGGCTTAGTAAAGTACAAGTCATTGATGTATATGTTACTATTTACAATTCACGTCGAAGGCTTAGTAAAGTACAAGTCATTGATGTATTTGTTACTATTTACAAGTCATGCACAAGGCTTAGTAAAGTACAAGTCATTGATGTATATGTTACTATTTACAATTCACGTCGAAGGCTTAGTAAAGTACAAGTCATTGATGTATTTGTTACTATTTACAAGTCATGCACAAGGCTTAGTAAAGTACAAGTCATTGATGTATATGTTACTATTTACAATTCACGTCGAAGGCTTAGTAAAGTACAAGTCATTGATGTATTTGTTACTATTTACAAGTCATGCACAAGGCTTAGTAAAGTCCGCTAATCTACAACCTGCATAACATTAGTGTTTTTCGTTTTTGTACAAAGAGTAGTAAAATAGTTACCAAAAAGTATTTTTTGTGCTTCATTCTGCCGCCCTTATGAAGAAAATAAATGGTCACGTTATTTATACCCAAGTTTGCCACCGAGTAGTATAGGCCTGAAAGAAAACAGGGGTTTCAGCCCTGTGCTACTCACATGGTGCTCAGTTTCTTCGAAAAAAAAAACTTACCTAAGGAAGCATTTTTAAATACATTTTGCATTTATCAGCAAATCATGTAGAGCAAATTAAATTAGCTACAATTTCAGCTCAACTAAGCTCTCTAGGTCTAGGTGGTTGCAGAGATACAGCCAGTCAAAGAAGGGTTTAAGTTTTCAATAAGTGAAAAAAAATTGATACGTACGGTGCGTCATTGCGTGAAAATAGGGATTAAACTAGACATTGACACTTAGACACATATTTCATTAATTATAGAAAACGGGTTGTGCTAAAATTAAAATCATGCACTTATTAGTGTCATGCACTTGCAGAAAGGCAGGGCTCAAGTGCTTTATTATCAAATGCTCTTTTTGCTAAGGGAAAAGTTTCAATAACGTCACCCCTATCGTCTTGGATGAGGATGTGGACGACCCAACACCGTATGAAGTCTCGCCAACTCCACCTCCAGAAAACGTCATCCCAACTATGTTGCTATGTCGTTGGGAGAGATCCCCAATGATCCATACTGGATGAAACTCGACATTTTCATAACTTTCTCAAAATCCGATGGTTTACTATTTTTCATTTTTGATGAAACTATGAGGCCTAGAGGCACCATTTCTTTCACCATTCCAAATCAAATTGAATTTAATTCAACTCTCTACAAATTTCTCTGTTGGGACTTTTCTCTAGGATCATAAGTTTAGCCAGTATTTCTCTTGGAAAATACCCTACCGATAACTTTTAATTTGTTTGGTAAAAATTACTGACTGGCTGTTTCTCTGCAACCTTTGATCCTAGAAAGCAAGTTTAGTTTGCTTTACAAAAATCTAGAGTGAACACACATAAGGGAAGTGATATAAATAAAAAATAAAAAAACTTGTTGCTGAATTTCGAGCACCACGGGAGCAGCACAGTGTTTTTACATTTACATTTACTTTGATACATGAGCTTCATAGTTTTATTGACTGCGTGTACTTTTAAATCTTTTATTTATTTACATCCATAACCCTAGAAAAATATGAGGTAATTTGGATGGACTATAGTGGAACAGTGATCCTACCTGGTGCCAGCACCTCCAGCAGATCAGCGATCTTCCTGCAGAGCTGCGTCTTCAGCAGCAGCCGTTCGTCGGAGACGGCGGCCAGCCCCAGCTCCGAGTCCTGGCCGATCATCTGTGCCAGCGCCAGCGACACGTCCGTCATGTAGAAGTGCGTGGGGTGCAGGTAGCTGCTGCAGTGGTTGATGAACCTGTGGTTGATAAACCAGCATCAATGAGCATCAAGGAGCATCTATGAGTCTTCTAGTGACCATGCAATGCAACTTGATATAAGTGTCAGGGTTAATCATTAATTAGTACATTTATTGAATCATCATCATGTGTGTATGTGTATGTGTATGTGTATGTGTATATGTATATATCGAACAATTCGACGAAATAGCTCGTGAGTGCAGACAGTCGTAACATAAATATGAATAACATAAATAAGTCGTAACATAAATATAATGAACCACGCCCACATCATATCATTTATATATCATCATGATCCTCATTATCAGCCTATATTTGTCCACTGCTGGACGTAAGCCTCTCCTAATGCACGCCATTGAGCTCAATCTTCAGCTCTACTTATCATTTTTTTTCATTTTTTTTCTTTCTTCTTTTATTAACTCCTTTTTTGTATATTTTTAACCCCCGGCTATGCCCCGGCGCAAAAAGAGCGAGAGAGTATTATATGTTTAACGTGTGTCTGTGTATTTGTGTCTGTCTGTAACATTGTAGCTCCCAAACGAATGGACAGATTTTTTATTTTTATTCTTTTTTAGAAAGCTGTTCTGATCGAGATGGTTCTTAGCTTGGTTTGGATTTATGTCAGAGGTATTTAAATTATTAATATATGCTTGTGTTTCAAGAAAGTTAAAAAAATTACAATAAAACTCTCCAAAGGCATATTTCGTTAATGTTTATTTTACTTTAAGATTTCTTCATCCCAAAGATCCAAACAAAACTTAGTCAGCTTCTCTGTCAGAGGCTTGAGCAGACGGAAAAGATCTCCTCAGCAATGTAATAAATTATGTGAACCAAAAAATACTGTGGATAACTACTTACAAGTAACCGATCAGAATTTTCAGAAATAGGTAATAGGCACTTTTTTTTATAGCTACCTTATTAAACTAATCAAATAAAAGGTCACTTTTTTCAATTGAGTTTTGTATATTTAGATATCGATAGAAAAGCACAAAAATTATCTAAAATCGACTCCCGAGCTGCATCACCTCTCCCGCTCACACTGCAGCTAGACGAGCAGGACAAACAATTGAGAGTGTACCCCTAATTTAGAAAGTACGTCAACTATAAATCGCCGCGTTAGAGCTAGAACCAACTAAATAACCATACTTGCAAAAATGTGTTAAGAGTGCAGTTTCACTTAAGGCCAGGCTCCAAGGTTACATTTTCCCACTCCGCACTCCCCTGCCACCTACCCTACACTCTGCCACCCACTACCCGCAATAAGCACTGAAGTGCTTGCGTAACAAGGTTGAATATCGCGAGCGCTGTTTGAACACACAATTTAGCTCGGAACTAAATGACGTATGTCTCAAGAGTTATTTATTTTATTGGCAGGCTAATAATGTAGTCAGGTAAATTTTGTCTTAGCCTTAGATAATAAACTATATTTTCTTGATGTGAGATTTATTTTGGAGATAAAACTTAACCCGTTGAGTAGAAAAATGTAAACATTACCGAAAATAACGTAATTTTTGATAAGAAAATGTATCGAATGAAATTTTGTTAATCGTGTTTTTGTCTTAGTCTTAGAGAGATAAAGATTTCAAAAACATATATGTTAAGTTTCACATTTATCAGGTTTGTGGTTGACCCAGCATATTTATGCAAAAAACCCTTAAAAAGCAGAGCCTGGTCTTAAAATGTTATGCTCTTTCTACTGGCGAAAGCGATTAAGAAATGCGACTGCTAGTTTAGTAGTTATTTAAATTTTAAAAGCAACTAACTTGAGGAATTTTGACTAAAAATTTCGAGTTGTAAACAAATATCTTTAGTTAATCTACACTTTATTTTTATTTTTATCGTAGTAAAAAATAATAACTGTTTATAATTTAGTTTCTCAGGGACTTCTTAAAAAAAACCGTTTTTGTAAAATATACTTATTCTACAAAACTTCTTTTTCCATTTGAAAATGTTGTGATTACCAACAAAAACCCTTCAGTTAATTCAAACTTTACAAAGATAACACTTTTTAGCTGACGATTCAAATCTCAACCTATAATAATTATAGGTAAACTGCTAGAGGAAGAACCAACTAACTGCGCTTGTTATTAACCAACACCAACTTTAATCTATGTGAATGGGTATTAGTGTTTTGTCAACGTACGCGCGCTACCGGAATATGGTTTTGTTTCTCCCAGGTTTATTGTGTTTTGTATACTTGGGAAGGCTCTAAGCAATCAGCGTGAGTTGAGCAGCGGTATACACCTATAATTTATAAAATAAAATGTCCAATGAACGCTCGAATTACCCTTCAATTCAACTGCGGTTGCTTGGGATTATGACAACTTTTTTTACTGTTTCAAAGGAAGAGCCAAACAGCAATCATTCTGATTGCTGTTTGGCTTGGCATCCCATTAAATTTTAAGTTGTTTTTATTGTTCAATTGTTAGTTAATAATACTTTTTGGTCACTAATTGTGAGATAATATATTTTTCTGTATGAATCGGGAGCTGAAACCAACTTAATTTTTAGTTTTTCATGTATTCCTAAAAGAAGTTATGAAAATCACACACTCTTAGTTTTCGAAATTTAAGATTTAGGCAATATACAGGTAAAATCAACTAAATGGGGGTTGGTTAGCGTAAAAAAACTATTTTTTGTAGATAGTAATTGTTCTTTCTGAACACCTACTTGGATTTAAAAGAAGACAAAACAATACTTTACATACACATAAATAAAAAAATTTGGTTGTCGTTGGCAATTACGAGAAAGATTCAGAAAAAAAGAAGCATTGCCAGGTGCGACGCATACCGGCCGTTAGCTAGTCTTTTCAAAAACCTACCTTTCACAAGCATCAGGGTCTTCCTTGGGCATCGCACTGAGCTCCCTGCCGATGTCCTGCAGCAGCTGCTGAATGATGGCGTCTGATACAGTATCCTTGCAGGCGCCACACGCCCAGAACTTGGCGTCCAGATTGCGACCCTCGGGGTCCGGAGTCTTGGTCTTGTGCAGGATGGGCTGGAGGAATGTTTCGGGCAGGAGGTAGCCGCGGCAGTTTCTGGAAGGTACAGAAAAACACACAAAAATAAGTGGAAGTATTTTTTTCGATAGAAGAGAAATTGATTTGGGCTTTGTAAACTTTGTTAGACAAAGACCATTATTTATTACACGACTGCCCAAAAAAAGGAGGGTTATGTTTTTAGCATTCATGTATGTATGTGAGTTTCTTTATTCCACTACAACTTTTAAATGCCTGAACAGATTTAGACGTATGGGAATCCTTACATCTCCCGAGTAACATATGCTATATATTTTTTTGAAACATTTTCATACTCGAAAAAAAACTTCGATATTTACAACATGTATATCAAGTTGAAGGTATTGATAAGCACATTCCAACAGTATATAATTTATTGGCAAAAGCTCTGTTCTAACAGGGCAGGCGTGTTTCTTTAGCTTTTAAGCTAGTTATTCGTAAATTTATACATTTAGAGCAGCCGTATAATTCAAATCTCTCCCCTATTCCACAAAATACTAAACGAATTGTTCCCTGACTAGGATTGAAGTACGAGGAGAGTCACGTCTATGTCTATGTAAGCACAACAGTGTTCAGAGGAAGATCGTAAAGCAATGACAGCATTTTCTGCCAATCATTATGGTCGTGCAATTAAAGCAGGAACACGAAGTAAATACTTTTGTACTAGTTACTGATTTGATTATTATCAATAAACCTTACTTGCATCCGCTAGGCAGAGGCACGTATGGCCGCTAGGCAGAGGCACGTATGGCCGCTAGGCAGAGGCACGTATGGTGACAATTCAAATTCCGTCTTCCGTAATCCATATTTTTCATTTCTCTTTATTTCCAACCAGAATCTTGACGCTTGATCTTAAGAAATAGAAAAGTCACCATATTTTATAGAAGATTATGTATTATTGGGCCTCTTTCTTCATACTACGAGTATTTCGCGCAATCCGTAACATCTCATCATCATCATCAGCCTATAGTAATCCACTGCTGTACGTAGGCCTCTCCTAATGCACGCCACTGAGCTCGGTCTTCAGCTCTTCTCATCCATTTTCTGCCAGCCGCTTTATGCAGGTTGCCACTTCACCTGGCCACAGGACGTCCTACTGCCTAGTGGTCTCCACTCGAGAACTCTTTTACCCCAACGGTTATAGGTTCTTCGGGAAATGTAACCAGCCCACTGCCACTTTATCTTCCTTAACTTTAGGACTACGTCGGTTACCTTGGTTCTCTGTCCGTAACATCAGGTACCGCCAATTGTGGCAATGTAACACGAGTCTGTGCCACTCAACAGACCGAGTTCGGTCCTCGGCTCCGCACCAAATATTTTTGTAATTGTGCAAAATATAGCACATTTACAAGTCAAAACTTAACATCACATGAAAAAGGAGAAAAACATAACATATCAATAAATTACGTAAACTAAGTGTCGCTTTCAGCAAATTCACGAACAAAAAATATATACGGAAATTTCTCTTGTGCATCAATGACTTTACCACCGAAGAAGTTATGTGCAGTGTTCGCCCAGTGCTTTGGAGACCGTGGCTTCTCGTTCCACCTGGAACGGAAGCTCCGCCGCATGGTTCTCAAGTTTGATATTGATATGTGTACACAGTTTACCTTTTAGTTTTCCTGTTAGGGAGCGTTGAAGTATTAACATTTGAAATGTTTTATCTTATGCGGACCATTCTGAAGGGTTTAAAAAAAAATATGTTACGTAACGCGTAGTTCAACCCCTCCCCCTCCCGGCCCTGTAACTCCCCTCCCCCTCCCCCCAAATTCGTTACGTAATACTTGAACGCTCCTTTAGTTCTATTTTTCACTCTCTCTCTTCATAGTCGCAATCTTGACAGAGTGTCGTGGTTGTGCAGATGGATAGTGTACATGGGAGATGTTATTCATCTTCGCTCTCCTTCGCGAGGGTTAAGCTGTCGTTCCCAGCTGTTATACATTACTTAATAGATTAATAGGCGCCGTGTCAGAGGCCCTAGGATGGTCCGACAAACTCTGAAACCAGAGGCCAGCACTAACTAACACGAAAACCAACAAATAAGAGAAGCTTACTTCTTCTTGCACTTGACAGCGCTGTACATGGTGCCCAGCTCGGTTGCGTCCGCGCAGCGCTCGCAGCTGCACTCGAAGAACTTAGAGTCGGCCAGGTGGTGCCGGCGCGCCTCCGTGCCCCACATGGGGTCCGTGTAGCACACGGTCACGTGAGACCCCGCCGAGATGGCCTGCCCGGCGCACAGGATCTGGAAACAGGAGTTTATGGAACCATAGTTATTTAGACGAGACTTAAGTTGGCTTCGTCGTGAAATCTCGTGACAAACAAGTGTTCGCGTCTCAGTTTATGTCAGAAGAATTCTGCAAGCTGCCTGCAGATATCGTTAGTGTTGTGTCACAAAATACCAGGTGTGTGTCGGGACAATCCTGTTTTTCTATAAGACCATTGCAAATGCGGGTAGTTGGAGACAACGCTCTCCGTACTCGACGCTGACACCTGCTACTTGTCTTCTCGTGACGATGATCAATGCAACTTGGTCGAAACTTCGAGGTAAATAAAATAACTTTGTAAGCGCTATTAAGTTCCATCTAAAAAAATAACTATGTGTGCAATTTATGAAAGCAGTTCTTTGGGTGGAAGAGGTAAAAACTTTTTGACGTGACCTACCTACATGTTCAAAAGTTTTGCGTTACGAAAATTACCCTGTCTGTCCTCAAAGATACCAAATCTCAAATGACGCTTACTGACTCCCTCTACGTGACATAACCATACGACGTGACGTGATAGACCATAACCTCTGCTGCGCACAGTTACAAAGCTGAAGCTGAAATATTGTAAGACCCGCATCGATCGCAGCGCTGCCTACCCCTAATACTCTTTATATGACTGCGTGGATTGCGTGATGACGTCAGCACGACGATTCTCTGATGGTAAATGCCACTTCCAACCAAGACTTTGGGTTAAAAAATCTTGTAAGGCACTTTACTACGCTCGTCACACTAAGTTTTGTTTTAATACATACTTAAAATAAAAAAAGGCGCAAAAATATTGGAAGGAAATTCTATGACTGAGTTCTGTGCCTTACTGTAGGATCTAACATAAACTAACACTTACTATTTCTCCATCAGAAGTGAAACTCTTGTTGCAGTTAGATCTGCAGTTGTGCTCCACCATCGAGACGCGGTCGAACACCGCCAGGTACTCGGGCTCCGCCAGGGGCACCTCGTGCCCGTTTATCTAGAATTTCATTCATCGGCTGTCACTTGTTTGTTTGTTTGTCATATGAGGTGTGCTGGCTTCCAGAGACCAGCACACCTATGTTGTGGGGGAACTCAAGTGTCAGAGTTTGTCAGGCCGCCCGAGGGCCTCTTAGTTAATTATAACGAATAAAAGATCACAAAAACAAGCTTATAGTTACAGAGGTATAAAAGCGAGAGGATTGTTTTTTTTCGTATGAGGTATTGCTGGCCTCTGATATCAAAGATTGTTAAGCCACTAGAGGGCCTCTGACATAGCTTAACGAGTGCTATTAATCAATAACAGCCCGGACCGACAGTTTAACATGCCCACCGAAACACGGAGCCATGGAAAACCACATATAACATAGAAAAGTCATTGGTGCGGGAGCCTAGGACCGAACCCGGTCTCGTTGGATTATATGTTGCACTATTGAACCGTTATGCTACCATCGCTCTGTCACTAAATTAATAAAATAAATCTGCCATCATTATCCATCAATTTATCCATCGATTTTCGAGCTAAGCCTATGTTATGTGGTGTGATGTGACCAAAGATTTTGAATTACGCTGACCGCGTAGGTAATGTACAAATGATTCCAAATTATTACAGGTATTTTAAAGAACACCGCTATTGTATATATTGTCATCGGCATGAAGACCTAAGTATCCCTTATTATTGTAAAAATGAGTGAAGAGAAAAGCATGTTGCTGCAGTGATGGTAAGCGCCCCGACTGCCTATAAACATTTCAATGCTATCAAGAATTTAAGATTGCAAATAGGCCTTACTCTGTTTAAAAGAACAAAGTTTCTGCTCCTGTTTTGGTGTTTGGGGTTAGTACCTAGACAACTACTTACTGATTAGCTGATTTATTAAATGAATTTCGTATGATTAGTCATACGAAAATCATTTTTTCTTTAACATCTTCGTAATCGCCAGCGCAAGTAATGACGAAAATCCCAATAAACGGATTTAAAAGGATTACAGAGTGTCAATCAATCGTAAGACAAAAACTAAGCCCGAAAATTCGTACTTTTGTTTCTGAGTAGGTAGGGCACCAATTCGTACTTTTGTTTCTGAGTAGGTAGGGCACCAATTCGTACTTTTGTTTCTGAGTAGGTAGGGCACCAATTCATAAAATGCTGTACTGGCAACTGTCTCCTCCTGTCAGTCTTATTCTGTATCGGCGTTCAGTGTAATGTGAAGCGATGGTATATAACGGTTCAATTGCAACTTAGAATTCAACGTTAGGTCCTATTGGCTCCGCACCACTGGCTTTTCTAAGTTGTGCGGTTTCCATCTGCCCCTCGGGCGGCCTGACAAATTCTGACATCTTACAGCCCTAACTCATACGACAAAAACATTGTGTTATGTGTGAAATAATACCAATATTTTTTATTGGGCACGATTCATTTCAAAGTTAACCAACCAGTTAAATGAAAGAACCAATCACGGGATCAGTTTAAATAGTTTACCTGCAGGATCCCACAGCACCTCATGATCTCTTCCTCGTTAAAGATCCCGGCCAGTTTGTAGAACTTCCAGATAAACTCGGCCACCATTGTCTTGTCGCTGTTCCACTTGTCGGTGCCGCGGCGCTCCTCGCAGTGCGCCTGCAGCGCCTGCAGCCGGGCCCACAGCGCGCGGTCGTGGTCGCGCTGGTACAGGCAGCGGAGCACTGAGATGCTCTGGTAGTTCGGGTGCGGGATGCCGTATGTTGTGATGTTTACCTGGGTGATCATAAGATGTAGTTTGATCGAAAATCTGTTGTACTATTTCCCGTGTTGGTATGTGTATAATTTCAAACACTGTTTTCGATCATGTGTAACAAACTATGTGTAAACGACATATGAATGTGTCTAGATGAACAACTGATTGTATGTGCGTAAGTGATAGTATATTATAATATCTGTGCCCGCGGCTTTACCCGCGTAGTCATTTTTCTGTGATATAAGGATCCTATAGGTTTATTCCAGAACCAAAAGTATAAATATCATTAAACTTCGTTCAGACGTCAAATGGTTTTTTATCGATTGCTCGGCTTCTACTCATCAAGCAAAGATACTAAGATAACAAGTATTCCAGTTTTTAAGTCAGCTATCCAACAATCAAAACCGTATCGCAATCAGTCCAGTTATTTTTACGTGATGCGCGAACAAATTTACACAGTCAGAAAGAAACAACTTACAAAAAAAAGTTATAGTACAGTAGTCCCCTGAGAACATTTTTTAAAATTATCTTCGTTGCACTGACTTTATGTTACTTACTGCTTTATTATCTGCGTTGCACTGACTTTATGTTACTTACTGCTTTATTATCTGCGTTGCACTGACTTTATGTTACTTACTGCTTTATTATCTGCGTTGCACTGACTTTATGTAACTTACTACTTTATTATCTGCGTTGCACTGACTTTATGTTACTTACTGCTTTATTATCTGCGTTGCACTGACTTTATGTTACTTACTGCTTTATTATCTGCGTTGCACTGACTTTATGTTACTTACTGCTTTATTATCTGCGTTGCACTGACTTTATGTTACTTACTGCTTTATTATCTGCGTTGCACTGACTTTATGTTACTTACTGCTTTATTATCTGCGTTGCACTGACTTTATGTTACTTACTACTTTATTATCTGCGTTGCACTGACTTTATGTTACTTACTGCTTTATTATCTGCGTTGCACTGACTTTATGTTACTTACTACTTTATTATCTGCGTTGCACTGACTTTATGTTACTTACTGCTTTATTATCTGCGTTGCACTGACTTTATGTTACTTACTACTTTATTATCTGCGTTGCACTGACTTTATGTTACTTACTGCTTTATTATCTGCGTTGCACTGACTTATGTTACTTACTACTTTATTATCTTCGTTGCACTGACTTTATGTTACTTACTGCTTTATTATCTTCGTTACACTGACTTTATGTTACTTACTGCTTTATTATGAGTATAGATTAGTGGTTCCTAATCAAATGTTTCTAGAAAATTAACTGGTATTCTCTCAATTTCAATGATTGACTATGTACCGATGTCGTATGTAAGGTAATACTGACCTCTGGTGTCAAAGTGTCAGGGCACCCAAGGGGCCTCGACGTGGCTTAACGACTTAACAACCGGGACTATCTGCTTAGCGTTTTTTTCTGAAGCACGCATGGAGCGATGATAAATCCGCATTGACTTCATTGGCCGGCATGGCTTGGCCACCATCGCTCGGTCACCATTGAATTGAAACTCCTTACCTTTTCCCCCCTGTTCTGCGTATAATGACACTCAGGGATGTGCTCCTCCTTGGTGGTGCAGTCCTGAGAACAGAACGGCCAGCCGCACTTCTCGCAAGCCACCGTCTTCCCCTCCTCCAGGAGCTTGTAGCAGCCCAGGCACACCGGCGGGGTCACCTGCGACAATGTACCGTTCTATTAGCCAAAGTGCTTCGAGAAACTGTTGCAGTGCCACCCAGATCCTTGCATTGCAACATATCGCTCAACATTGCGCTCGTCACCCTGTAGGTATATCGGTTTTCAGAGTATTTTTACTGGAAGGTTTGCTTCAACTCACTATTTTTTTACATCAAAAAGAAAAAAGAAATACCGTTGTAGGATCACTTCCTTGTCCGTCTGTCTATCTGTCAAGAACTTTTTTCTTATGAACGCGTGGAAGTATCCAATTGAAATGAATATCAAATACTAAGGTCTGTAAACTTTTAGAGATTACAGACCGGAGACATAAGGCCGTTTATTCCGCATATTTTGACACTTGCAAGAGAATAACCTATAGGGTAGGTGTAGGTACTGTACTCCCAGTTGTACTGTACTCCCAGTTGTACTGTACTCCCAGTTGTACTGTACTCCCAGTTGTACTGTACTCCCAGTTGTACTGTACTCCCAGTTGTACTGTACTCCCAGTTGTACTGTACTCCCAGTTGTACTGTACTCCCAGTTGACCTGCAATCATGAAATTTGGCAAGAATCGATGTTATGGGGAAAATCAGAAAGCGTTAATTTATAGTTCCATCACATATTTTTTTGCCATTATAGACTTGTTTGCAGTTGGTAAACTGATCGCGACTTTGGAGTTGGTAAAACTGATCGCGACCGTATGGGGACAACAGTTTTCCAACGCCAAAGTTGAGTTTGTACGGAATACTCAATGTGCGAGTGCAACTCGAAAAATGAAAAAAAAAGGAAAAATAATAAATACATTCTTTAAAAAAAAACGTTTTTTAATATATATTTTTAAATTATACTTATTTTAATTCCCTTTGCTGGTTCTCACAGCACCTGCGGGTTGATCAGGGGTAGACCTATTAGTAAGCCGCACGCCAGCCTTTCTCATTTTCTCGAGTTTTCAAAGCATTTCGTTCGGTATTAGTTAGGTACTTATCATTAAAATTCTGTATTGGTATATAAACTAACGTGAGCGTGATTCATTATTTATTTATTTATTTATTTATTCTAACATTCCTGTGGGTGGGCATTACAGTTTCCCAATTCACCCACCCAAGGATCAAGAGCAAGTACACCATAAAAATTTTGAACAAACAAATAACACTCACAATTAATACACATTTACACAAATAATGTAGGACAGAAACTCGGACAAAAATTAGGCACTTGCCAACTTTGGACTTTCCATTATTAAATCCATTGCCGCTTTGTGAAACTCGTTATATGTACATTTAAATAAATCCAGATCCTGGCCCGGGCCCTGAGCCAGCACATCATTAAGCAAGCGCAGTGCCCGCGGTATAGGCGCTTGCCTGCCCTGCACGCTCCTGCAGTACGGATGCCCAAAAAACTTGTGCCGACGAGCCCTAATGTAGTTATCAGGAACAGCTATCGGTATACGCTCCAGAACAGATGAAATGCTCGTACTGCCAACAATAATACACCAGATGTATTCCATCAGTGAGACGGCTCGTCTCACTTCCAAGCTGTTGTACCCAACCATACCGAGGAGAAACTCACTGGGATACAGATTTGGATACCCAACGTAATAACCATATTGTTTATGATAAAGCCATCTCACAAATTTCCTTTGTATTTTTTCCACCATTTGAATGTATTTGGCTTCATAGGGATTCCATATAATGGCACAATTCTCCAGCTTACTTCGGACAAACGCGTTGTAAATTGCTTTGATAGCAGCAATGCTATCCAAATGACGTGCTTGACGCAAAACAAATCCAAGGCTTCTGAACACTTGGGCACAGATCTTGTTAATGTGCAACCGAAACGATGCATCGTCGCTCAGAATAACTCCCAGATCCCGCATAGCCTTGGCTCTTGGAATTATAACGTCACCAAGACTATAGTCCACCATGAATGGCTCTTTTGACCGAGTAAACGTAACAATCGAGCACTTTTTATCATTAAAAAAGAGCTTATTACGTTTACTCCATCGTAGTACACTATCTATGTCCTGTTGAAAGCTATCGCTGTCACTACTGTCACGAATTCTTAAAAAAAGTTTCAAGTCATCCGCAAATAACAAACACCGAGCAGTGCTGACAACTTCCGGCAAATCATTTATCATCAGCAAAAACTCCAAGGGCCCTAAGTTACTACCTTGACTCACGCCTGAGTAAGTGTAGTATGGCTCTGAAACGTGACCTTTATATTGCACATATTGTCTGCGGTTACGTAAATACTCACTAAAAAAACGGAGCAGATGCGGCGTAAATCCCACCCTTGAAAGTTTCTGCAGAAGAACGTCATTATCTACAGTGTCGAATGCTTTACGGAAATCAAAATAGGCGGCGTCTACCTGCACACCAGAGTCAACGGCATCTACAGTATATGACCAAAACGAAAGTAGAGTAGAAGAAGTAGAATGACCGGCTCTAAAGCCGTGCTGAACTTCTGCCAACTGACCTTCAACCTGCTTACTTATTCGACACTGTAGAATTGACTCAAATAACTTACCAAAAACTGACAGCACAGCCACAGGTCTATAGTCACTAACGTTTGACCCCGAACTCTTTGGAACGGGAACTACCTGCGAGAGCTTCCACACATCCGGATAAAACGCGCCCTCAAAGCACTGTCTAAACAAATGGTGCAGCGGTTTTGCCAGTACCACACCACAATCCTTTACTAGATAAGGAGGGACGCTATCTGGACCTACCGAGCGCTTAGGCTTAAGAGCTTTGATTGCGAGCTTTACATCTTCTTCTAATAAAGTGGAAATGTATATCCGAGCACTTCCACAGTCAATCGACGTTATTGCTTCTTCCGCGTCCAACTGGGGAGGGTTTAGGGAATAAACAGAATAGAAATATTTAGCAAAACAAGCAGCAGCTTCATAATCCATTACCACATAACCATTATGCACCAACTTCTTAGCAGCTTTCCCAGTAGGTCGTTTTGAAGCTACGTAGCCCCAAAATGTGGATGGATCTCGCTTTAAATCCTTCTCCATACGGTCCTTAAAACATTTGAAGTCATCTTTTAGATTGACCTTCACCCTCGCTCTCCACTCCATAAAATCTTTCATACAGGACGAAGTTCCTGTCTTTTTAAAAACACGATGGTAGTGTGCTTTCTTCCGAATATGACCTATTGTACGCGCTGAGTACCACTCCGGATATACGTACCTGGGCTGTACAAATACCACAACTGCACAATACTGGACCTCATCGGCACAAATCGGTTAATTCATCATCAACTCATTTAGAATATTGTAAAAACAATCAACTGCTTGTTGCGGATCTTTTTTAGTATACAACGGTTCCCAATCAATACACCTTATACTATCGTACAGTTCACTAAAATTAGCTTTCTTAAAATTACATACCTGCTGACCACTCCTCT
Source organism: Alsophila aescularia (assembly GCA_946251855.1). Taxonomy (NCBI): domain Eukaryota; kingdom Metazoa; phylum Arthropoda; class Insecta; order Lepidoptera; family Geometridae; genus Alsophila; species Alsophila aescularia. Next base: position 59,825,410 of record OX276380.1, on the reverse strand, counting down.
TTGAATTTTGATTAGGTCTTAAGGTCTTATATATAGATATGCTACGACTGTAACTCACGAGTTATTTCTTCGAAAAAAAACATTGTGACGAGGCTGAAGGAACATATTAGAAGCATACGGAATTTAGACACTGACAAGTCCACTGTTGCTGAGCACGCCCTGATTGAAGAGACTAAGCATTTCTTAAGATTTCACAAGGCTCCCGTACTAGCGAGTGAAAGATTTTTCGTGCCGCGGATTGTACGGGAAGCCATTGAAATTAGTCGGCATCCAAACATCAACAGGGACTGCGGCTGGGTAATACCTTCCACATGGAAACCGGTGCTAAAACTGGCTTCCACCGAAAGTGAGCCGTTTCTCCGCGAGGTGGACAATGTCAGCAAGTGGTTTGAGGACCCTGTACTCTTTGTGTACGCTAGCGACATCAGTGATAGTGTGCATTCATCTGGGCTGGGGTTCCGTCCACCTGCCGCACCTGCGACGCCAGCGCCGCTGACGCAAGGGGCGACACGTGCGGCAATCCGCAGTTCTCGTCGTGCCCTCGCTGCGCCAACTCCTGAGGATGGACGTCGTTAACGTCCGAACACCGGTCGATTTTTTTTCGGTTCGAAATAACTCGTGAGTGACAGTCGTAACATATCTATATATAATTAAAATTCTGATCACAATATAACGCATTTTGATTCAAATCAATTTCATTGACCTCAAAATAATTCCCTCATTAGCATGCCAAGCAACATAACAACTTACCTGTACAGGTCCTGTGATCAAGGGCTTCTCTCTCATAATAATATCTCCAACCTTGATATCTCTCGTGGCTTCCAGGTACCGCCCAAACTCGGGGCTCTCCTTGACCTTGGCAGGTACGCAGGCATGCTTGTGCAGCTTCCAGTGCTGCTTCTGGTGGTCCTTCGAGCAGTAGTGCACGGCCTGGCAGCCGGAGCACTTCTGGATGGCGGGCGCCAGGCATATGGCGCAGATGCTCTGCTCTGGCATTGTGGGTGCTGAAAGATAGCACGCACAGGGTTGTACCATAAACGATTTAAAAAATGGAGGTTATCAAGTTGATGTGTATGGTTGTAATATAGCTAGTCGGTAATTGGGTGGCGATATATCGCCAACACGCCTCATTACGCGCATATTGCGCATGCGCACGAGATAGTCAAAAATGCGTATTATTCATATATGTTAGTCCATATAAGTATCTGAACAAATATACCAAATTCCGAGAATGTATGTTTGTATGTATGTATGTATGTATGTTTGTCCACGTATTTCTCAGAAGCTACAAGTCCGATTGCAATATTCATTTTTGTAATACTTTCAGTATCTTTCAACACTGGGAATAGTTTAATCACATCTTTCATATCATCGCTTTTTCTAAACTTACTTCGCTGAACAATCGCCTGAGTATGGATGGCTTTAAAATAATGTCACTTTTCCCTCAATATTATATGTAAAGAGAATATAACGCTACGCTTTGATTATATGTAAAGAGAATATAATGCTAAGCTATAATTATATATTTTACCAAGTGTGCTAAGCTCGAGAAAATCCATTTACAGAAATATCTGGAACACGGATTATAAGATTATGATGGCGTTCATTATTGAAATCAGAAGGTATTTTCACTAATAGTCTTTTAGATTTGTCACTCAAGTCTACTCACTTTTCTGATGAAATACCATCTCTCATTCGAGTAACGTAACAAGAATAATAATATGTATATGTCCCAGCTAGCCAGGTATGTACTTTTCTTTAAGTACCTTCCATCTAACAGCTGATAGAAACACATATTTACTTACCCTGTCAAAATCAAATCTTTTGGTCAGTAGAACAGGTAAAAGTTCAACAAGTACTTTTATATCAAGAATTTTCACCACAAGAAAAACATCATAACACGCTTGTAATCGCACAGGGAACCGGGTCGACTGCCGGCGCGGGCGCACGTTGTGGTGTAAAAATAACCAATGACTTGCGCGTGCGCGTGCGCGTGCGGCTGAAACTTTATACGCTTTCCTACTGCACTTGTATTTGACACAGTGCCTGATGTTTTCTGAAGTCCATTGCTCAAACTATTTTGTAGGCGTTCGTAATATTCGTTACGTGTCTGAGTCACAGTACAGGCCTCACAACTTCACAAAATCATTTCATATTAATTATAATCACTGTAATCTCCGTTAGTGATTGTGAACAGCCTCGGCAACACAAACTACTTGCTTAGTACTTTTTCTTGTCGTTGCCGCGGGTGCTCAAATAATTTCTCGTCTAAACCTTAACCACAGAATAAATAATAGTACAATCGTAACGCTTTTCTTTGATGCGCGTTCCAGAAAACGTCCGGCTTGACGGCCACCATACCTAACCAGCCACACAAATCGTAAGTTATCCTGGGTCCTTGAACATGGTCTTCCCACGAGCGCCCACTTCCTGCGGCCTCAGAAGAACCAGAACCAGAAGAAAATAGAATCAGCCATGTTGTCTGGCCGAGTACCACCTCCAAATGTTTATGGCAACAACATAACTACATGCTTGAATTCTGCCTTGTCACCCATAATACCCATTCTCATTATATTCCCCATAAGATGACGGAAAGACTATTTCATAATCGGGACAATGGAGATAGTTTGAAACCTGGGCACAGAATATATTATGTCCCAGGGAAGAACATAGAATCGCGACACATGTTGACCAAGCGGACAAAGACGCGGTCAAAAACTACTCAACCAATGCAAGTTAATTTCAGGTGCCATGACGAACCCCGCACCCTGATTTTAGGGTTCCAAATCATCTCATTTAATTTGAGGAATTTCTGGTTTTAGTATTGGATGTACTTACCTGACCTACCTTTATTGTTTTTAGTACATTATCTAGGTAGGAAATAAAACAAGAAATAATATAAATAATATTTTTATTAATATAAGTTAAGTACATATACATTAATAAAGTAAATACAAAAATAATGAACGCCGTAATTGTCTTTTAGTGAAAGGAATGAATACATAATATAAGAAAAGTCATGAAGAAAAGTTAATATTAATTAAATAGATAATGAAGACGGATAATAAGGAGTACTTAAGTTTGTATTAATATAATCAAGTTAACAAATAATAGGATAATAATTTAGTTAAAATTAGTTAAGTATCACATAAATTACAGAAACAATCAGTATTTCATTCAGATTATACACTTTCTTCCAATTACTTTTACATTATTTACATTTGTATTTTACAAATGTAAATAATGTAAAAGTAATTGGAAGAAACTCTTTGCTATAAAAAGCTTAATCAATCACAATAATTAATATATATATATATAAAAAACTTAATAACAAGTTTTCAATAAATCTCAACAGCCATACATAAGGAGAAACATTATTAAATAATAATAATAATTAATAATAATAGATGCATAATAACAACAAGAAATAGGAGATTTCATTTAGACCTTTTCAAAAATATTAGAGACTAACCTTCCCGCCCGCGACTTCGTCCGCGCGGACTAGTTTATCAAAAACCAATGCAAAATTAGGTATAGCACCAACGCTCTCTATGTTTTTTGATATACTTTTTATTTCGTTTCCATGGTAACCGTTCCTTACAGCGAGTAATCAACATTTTCCAGTTTTCCCGTAGAAACTTACCATTTCACGGGATAAAAAGTATCCCATGTTTTATTCCAGGATATAAGCTATCTCCATTCCAAATTTCATCAAAATCCGTCCTGCTGCTATCGAGTTAAAACTCCCCAAACAAACAAACAAACAAATAAACAAACAGAAAACGTTTTACTTTTATATATTGGTATGGATTATTATGCGATTTTTATTAAGGTGTGGTTTCATTTAAAATCAAATAGCACATGGGTACAAATCGTCTTGATTCCTCTTCATTTCATTGGTAGAGCGACATATTTTTTTTTATTACAGTAGCCTACTTTATGCAAGGTATGACACGCACTTGGCCGATTATTTCACATTGGTAAAACAAATACCATACTTACTAAATAAAATACCTACTAAAAGCTCAATAACAATAACAAATCGTTAAAATACAATTCTTTGACCTTCAAAATGACCTCCAACCAAACATTCTGAAACACCTATCTCAGATTTCAAAATCACCTCCAACCAAACATTCTGAAATACCTATCTCAGATTTCAAAATCACCTCTAACCAAACATTCTGAAACACCTATCTCAGATTTCAAAATCACCTCCAACCAAACATTCTGAAATACCTATCTCAGATTTCAAAATCACCTCCAACCAAACATTCTGAAATACCTATCTCAGATTTCAAAATCACCTCTAACCAAACATTCTGAAACACCTATCTCAGATTTCAAAATCACCTCTAACCAAACATTCTGAAACACCTATCTCAGATTTCAAAATCGTTTGATTTGTAATTCCCAAACCCATTTAGGTACTAAAAAAACCTTATCCTCGTTTGATTTCAAATTTCCAAAACCATTTACAAAAAACATCTTATGCAGTCTCCAGAACCTTTGCTATCATCGGGCTGGCCTCATGATATCTTCCCGATGATCTGCTCCCAGGTTCTGATCTTCCTGAGAGCTTCCCTGGCTGCTGACGCCATGAGGCCCTCGGAGGACTGGTGCGGCTCGAAGCCGAGGATCAGGGCGGATTCTGTCAGGTAGCTTACGATCTGAAATGATTAACGTTAAGGTTTAAGTTGGGCAAAAGAAAAACATGACAAAACAGGACTTGACCAGTTTCTAGAGCAGCTTCAGCGGGCTCCGCAAATCTCTGTGGGGCTTTGCGAAGCCCTAGGGCCTTCCGCAAAGCTCTGTCTATGTGGGGGCTCCGCGAATATACTGGTCATAATGAAAAAAATATACTAAACGGGATTATAAAGATGCAGTCAACATTTTCAAAAATAAAGTTAAAATTTCTAACTAACAAGTAAAATTATTGTAATAATATAAAAAATCCGACTGCGAACGAAATTATAGAATAGGAGCTGACCGTCCGCAAAAATATAAAAAACCCGACTGCGAACTATGAGTACATTATAGAATACGAGCTGACCGTCCGCAAAAATATAAAAAACCCGACTGCGAACTAAATTATAGAATACGAGCTGACCGTCCGCAAAAATATAAAAAACCCGACTGCGAACTAAATTATAGAATACGAGCTGACCGTCCGCAAAAATATAAAAAACCCGACTGCGAACTAAATTATAGAATACGAGCTGACAATCCGCAAAAATTATCACACTAATATTATAAAGGGTGTGTATGTGTATGTTTGTCTTCTTCACGCTTACGGATTTGGATAAAATTTCGTTGGAGGTAGCTTATACCCTGGATTAACACATAGGCTACTTTTTATCCCAGAAAAATGTACGGTTCCTGAGGGACGCGGGTGAAATGTCGGGGCGCAGCTAGTATTTATATGAATTTAATGTTAATTCTTTTACTTACATATTTTACTTTACTTTAATAGTTGCAATTTCGACATTAAACTATATTATTTACATTAACTAGAAAATTGAAAATTGAAAATTTTGTAATAGACAATTGTGTATATATATATTTGAAATGGTTTTATATAGACCTTCATTTTGATACCACACTAGACAGGTTTTGGTCATTTTTTATTCCGTCGGAAATACAATAGGCAGCTGTAAGACGCCAGGTTAGTTTTCTTGGAACTTCACATATTCAAAAGCACTTGGGAGAGGCCTATGTCCAGCAGTGGACGAACACATGATGATGATGATGTAGCATTCTCGTGATCAAAACGAATCTAATGATACCTCATTTATCAAAATCCATCAAGCCGTTTTAGGACGCGCCTGAGAAACGTACAAACAAACATAAATTAAACGAACAGATTGATACTCAGAACGACTTGCAAAATACTTTGTGACTTGTACCCACAGGGGCCCAGGGTTTGTAAATTATCTAAAACTTTGTGACTTGTACCCACAGGTGCCCAGGGTTTGTAAATTAGCTAAAACTTTGTGACTTGTAACCACAGGTGCCAAGGGTTTGTAAATTAGCTAAAACTTTGTGACTTGTAACCACAGGTGCCAAGGGTTTGTAAATTAGCTAAAACTTTGTGACTTGTAACCACAGGTGCCAAGGGTTTGTAAATTAGCTAAAACTTTGTGACTTGTAACCACAGGTGCCCAGGGTTTGTAAATTAGCTAAAACTTTGTGACTTGTACCCACAGGTGCCCAGGGTTTGTAAATTAGCTAAAACTTTGTGACTTGTAACCACAGGTGCCAAGGGTTTGTAAATTAGCTAAAACTTTGTGACTTGTACCCACAGGTGCCCAGGGTTTGTAAATTAGCTAAAACTTTGTGACTTGTGACCACAGATGCCAAGGGTTTGTAAATTACCTAAAACTTTGTGACTTGTAACCACAGGTGCCAAGGGTTTGTAAATTAGCTAAAACTTTGTGACTTGTAACCACAGGTGCCCAGGGTTTGTAAATTAGCTAAAACTTTGTGACTTGTACCCACAGGTGCCCAGGGTTTGTAAATTAGCTAAAACTTTGAAATAGGTCACTGTTACCTCCTTGAGCCTCGTCCGTAAGTTTTCTTTAGTAATCGCCTTCTTCTCAAAGTCCCTCGTCGTGAGGATCATCAGCGGCGCGTGCAGCTCGTACAGTGTCACCCCTGTAAAGACATAGGATATTGTTCTTTATCAACAATAAAACATTTTTGAAGCAGATATTTCATTGCGGTATAAATATGTGGTGGAGACTGCAGTGTATTAGCAAACTATTACTTTTTACATGGACACGTAAAAGGCAGACAAGCAGATATAAACGCTGTGAAGTAAGGGCAATTCAGTCTTTGTTTCGTAATTATCGCATCCACTGTTCAAAAATTAAAACAAGGAACTAATTAGTCCTAGAATTAAGTAGTTTTCTGTAAAATTTAGCATGAAAAAATCTAGCATGTCATTGTAGACCTTCATAGGTCGCTCAGCGGGCTATGGAAAGGGTTATGCTCGGAGTTTCTCTGAAAGATATCATATCCGGAATGAGGTCATCCAGCAGAGAACCAAAGTTGTCGACATAGCCCTTAGGATTAGTAAGCTGAAGGGGCAGTGGGCTGGTCATATCTGTCGAAGGACTGATAACCGATGGGGTAAACGTGTTTTTGAGTGAAGAACGCAGTATAGGGCACACACTTTAACACTTGGTAAACGTAGTGTAGGGCGCCTTCCGGCTAGGTGGAGCGACGATAGACGCAAAGTGTCTGACTGGTTGAAAGAGAAGAGCCGAAGATCGGACTCAGTGGCGTGCTTTAGGAGAGGCCTATATTCAGCAGTGGACTGACACGGGCTGATGATGATGATGATGATGTAGACCTTGCAAAATCAACAGGACAGGATATCTTACCTCTCAGCCTGGAGTACCCCGGCTCGATGACGTCAAACACCTTCATCAAGTCCCGGCAGATCTGTATCTTCCGGTGCAGCTGATGGTCCGGCATCTCGTGGATCATGTACCGCGGCACCTTCCCGTACAGCTGGCTCAGCGAGTGCGCGGCGGAGAGGCACAGGTAGTGTCCGCCGAGGACCACGTTGCGGTACTTGTGCAAGAAGCTCTCGAACCCTTCCACGTCGTTGGCGTCGATCTGCTCGAATTCGTCTGTTAACCTGCAGTTTAGAACGATATGGTCGGACTAAGTACAACCAGTATGATTCTAGGCGATTTTCCTCTATTAGCTGATGATAGGGAGTACTATTATTTATTCTGTGCTGCTGACAACAACACGGCAGATGGTAGTCATTTATATGAAAATACGTGGGAAAATCACCGTCATATGTTTTTGTACAATTAATAAGCCAAAAGCCAAGCCAGGCGGAGTAACGACCTGCGAAGCTGTCCTTCAGAAACTGACTTTGAGCATTGGATATATGCTCGAAAGAAACTGAATGGTTAGGTACCCCTTGTTTCCCTTATGTTCTTAACGCGTAATTTTGTTTCGCTGAAAATATTAGGCATAAAGTTGTTTCGCATAATCATACATTGGCATAGTTGTTTTTCTGCATACTGGTTTATTAACATAATTATTAGGGTAGTTATTAAACGTACATCACAACTTGCCAATTTTTCACAACAGAATAATTCTGCTATACGTACATCAAAAACACTGTTTGCACATCTATTTAGATGTGAACAAAATATAACTGAACGTCTATATTTTGTGTTACGATCAATCTATATACTTATAATAAAGCAATAGAAACGAAAAAGTCTATAATTTAAAAACATGGTCTAAGGTAAAATAAGCTACTGAACAAGAACATAATATTTTTAAAAATCTTGTTTGTCTGTATGTTTGTTCGCGCATCACGTAAAAACTACTGGACCGATTGCAATGCGGTTTTCACTGTTGGATAGCTTGGGGTTTGACTTAAAAACTGGTGTACTTGGTATCTCAATCCGATGTGAAGAAGCCGAGCAATTATTTTATAATACTTAATTACTATTACTTGCTCAAATTTTTGAATTTTTGGATCATAAATCATAAAGCATTGAAGCTATTTTAATATAATCGTCTCATTCTCATTTAATATCCTTTAATACAATATGCATACTTGGGTAAAATCCTACATTTTATTCACTTATTTTTTATTCAAGTCCCTGCTATACAAATTTAATTTTACTGGCACGAGCCTCAGGGAGTGTCAGCAGAAATCACAGCATACCGACATTTTACTGGCACGAGCCTCAGGGAGTGTCAGCAGAAATCACAGCATACCGACATTTTACTGGCACGAGCCTCAGGGAGTGTCAGCAGAAATCACAGCATACCGACATTTTACTGGCACGAGCCTCAGGGAGTGTCAGCAGAAATCACAGCATACCGACATTTTACTGGCACGAGCCTCAGGGAGTGTCAGCAGAAATCACAGCATACCGACATTTACGTAGTCTGACTCTGCCCTATCTCCCGTTTGAAACTCCAAAGAGAGGAGCCCGAGGAGCTCGCAAGAAGTTCTTGAGCGAAACGAGAGCAGGAGGCCTGAACTTGGCGGGAGGTGGGGAGTGAAGCGAGCTGGGAATCTACTAAGCGAAGTGAAGGTAAGATAAGTGCGAGTTGAAAACAAATATACACTAGGGGCACTCTAGAAAAACACTATCTGAATCCGAATAATATCGTAACACTGTGGAAATATGCTCCAATTACAAATATTTTTGGTATTACGTTTGTATGGAAAATTCATCTGCCGCCGATCCCTCAGGCAGAGGAACTGGTTCAAGTTCTTTACAAGCCTATTTTGTAGTAAAGTCTGTTCTATTCTAATCAGATCGGTTATTTGACCAACACGCCCCATGTATTAGTATTTCTTTCACGACCTGTTTTGTATAGAGGTTTTATATTGACGTACCATTTAGTCTTTATCACAGTCTTTATTATTATTCTGTTTATCGCAAGGAGGTTGAATTACGCTTACTGTTAAAAGATTAAGAGCATATTTTGTAGTAAAGTCTGTTCTATTCCAATCAGATCGGTTATTTGTTGAGCTGATGGCTAGCCGAGCTGTCGTTGCTACTGCTTCTGCTAATAACACTTCCATACAAACATCAGATCCAGTTCAAAGCACGTAAAAAATAAATTTCATTATAAGAATAAAGTGATTAATTAATGTCATTGTAAAAAGAAGCGTTAGGTGCTCGATATTAATTGTTTTTTTTTACCAAGTTACTATTTCTATTTCGAATTACAGAGTTAGTGTAAGAATGTCGTACAAAGCAACCCACGCTTTTTTTACAATTACATTAATTTTATCGTTAATTACTTTATTTTTATATTGTAATTTATTTTTTACTTATTAGTTCGGTTTAATGCTATTAAACCGTGTTTTGTTAGTTTTATAAACAAAAAAATATTATTAACTAGCTATCCCGCCCGTGATATCCTCCGCGCGGACTACTGTTTATCGCGAACAGAAGCATCCTATGTTCTTCTAGGATATTAAAAACCAATGCAAAATTAGGTATAGCACCAATGCTCTTGAAGTTTTATAACAGACTTGTTATTTCGTTTCCATGGAGGAACGGTTGCTTCCTTACAGCGAGCAACAACAACATTTTCCAATTTTCCCGTAAAACCTTACAATTTTCCGGGATACAAAGTATCAAAAGTATATATCCTATGTTTTATTCTAGGGTATAAGCTATCTCCATTCCAAATTTCATCAAAATCCGTGCACCCGTTATCGCGTGAAAGCTTCCCAAACAAACAGACGTTTCACTTTTATATATTGGTATGGATTCTTTTTTTTCTTTAGATTTGGATTTAGAAATAGTAACATGTTATGGAAATATATTTGCTTTTTTTTTATTTTACGTCCTGGTGATCCTGATCATGATAATGGGACAAAAAATTTAAATTATTGTATTGTCATCGGGCCCTGATAAGTATACAATATTTTGAATTAGTCTGACCGTTTAAAGTGGGTAAAAATCGAGATTCCATTACCTACAAACATACAAACATAAATACAGGTGAAATTAATAAAAGCGTGTTAAAAACTGCTGCTGTGTCGAAAACCCAATGCAAAGTCGTGAATGCCGCGCTGTCCCAGTCTCACCTCTTCAACAGCAGCTGCACCGCCGTCGCCGGCATGACGTAGCTGCACCCGTTGTCGATGCACTTCCAGTCAGCGGCTGGCTCCAGTGGCTCGGAAGACAGCACTCTCCCGGCACACTTGGGGCAGCGGAAGGCGCTGGCGTACGTCCCGAGCTCGGTGCGGTCGGCGCAGCGCTTGCACGAGCACTCGAAGAACTTGCTGTGCTTTATGTGCTCGCGGCGCTTTAATGTGCCCTGGAAAATTAAATGTATTTTTTTTGAATGTCATGAGAATAAAAGTACCTATAACATTAACTCTTAACTCTTTAAGGAATGAAAGAAGACGAGGGAACTGGAAAAAGCTCCTGGTTAACAAATGTGTTGGTTCAATTCAATTATTAGTTAAGGCAAGATCCAGGCTAGGTGTGCTGAGTGTGCGTAAGTATACTGCTGCGAGTTTGTGGCATATTTGTGTGCCACAGCGGACGCAAATGTAATGCTTTGGTTTGGCCTTGCCTTTACTGTCTCTCTAATGGAGAAGGTTCCATTTTTACCCGACTGCGGATGCTTGTTTTTTTTTTTTAAGATTGATGATGAATGCTATCCGAGAACTTTGGTAACAAGTACAAATTAAACATGTATCTAGCCCCCAGCCCTCTGCCCCCTCCCCTATGATAGCTAAGAACCATATCGATCACCTCAGCTTTCAAACATAAAAAACCGCAACAAAATCGATACATTCGTTTGGGAGCTACGATCCTCACCTCCCTTCCCCTCTCCATTACAGCTAACAACCATCTCGATCACATCAGCTTTTAAAACATAAAAAACCGCATCCAAATCGGTCCATTTGTTTAGGAGCTACGATGCCTCAGACAGACACACGATACAATGATACAAATACTTACATACACCATAAAGTTATAAACTTAACTTATAACACCCCACTCTTTTATAGTTCGGGGTTAAAAATAAATAGATCAATCTCACCTGCAGCGTGTACGCATAGCACAGAGATATCAAATCCCCAGCTTGATGCGGCACCGAAGCCCTGATGATGAGCGGCCTCCCCGGGAGGTGCTCCGCGTCCGTGTGCGTGGTGGACGGCGTGCAGTCGTGCGCGAGGAGGTACGCCCTGTCGTACAGCGCGCGCGCGTTGGCGCCGCTGCCGCCCACCTCGAACGCGTTTACCTAGGGAACGCGCTAATCAGTCGCATGAGGAATCTCCACAGTACCTAGTTCGAGGTCTCTCAGAACGGGCTCTATAATTGTTGCACTTGTACCTACTGTACAATCTTGTATATGCTACTGCAACATAGTAGAGCTTATACAAAATCATTTATTTGTAAAATTTTGGATACAAACAGGTTTTACTAAGATGTGATAGCATAATAATTCCCTTCAAAATTCTGCCTATAATGGGTATAACTGTTTAATTTATATTCTAAGTATTCCATGAAACTTAGTACTACTTCTACGATTCATATATCTGCTGTTTGTATGGGCCAAGACCGGCTGTGCAAAATTTGAAATTTGACATTTTGTGCTCGTAGGGAGAGAACAGAATAACTAATAGTAACTTATGTTATTGTGTATTGTGTGTTTGTGTGTGTTTGTCAGTTGTAACAGTTGTCTCAATACACGAATATTTGAAAAAAAACTTATAAACGCGGACGGGGCCTCGAGTTATCTTTATAATTTGTTGCTTACCTAAGGGCGCAGGGGGCAAGAATGAAAGACGTGCGCTTGTACTATAGTGGTGTAATCGACTGAATGGTCGCAGCAGCGGCGGGCGGATGCGGACACAGCCGCGTGCCTATCTACCTATATCTATATATATAGGTACTAACATAATTAAAGTTTTAGTCCGTAATATGAAGAAATGTTTTATAATGCAACCCGTAATCAATAATGTTCATGTTCTCGCTTTCTAATCTAAGTTGCCTGGAAGAGATCGCTGCTTATGATAAGGCCGCCGATTGTACTATTTTAAGGTCATTGTTGACGTGCCATAATTTAAGTTTCTTTAGCGCAATAAAGAGTTATCTATCTATCTATCTATCTATCAGTGGCGGAGTAAGGGATGTTTGCCCTACAGTAACTTTTGAAAAATTGATAGATAGCTGCATGAAATTTGTTGTGTAATAAGTGATCATAATAAATCTTTTTTAATTTGTAATATGCCTTATCTGAATTAGTTCGGGGTTGTTGGATATCAGGATCCAGGAGCCCAAAGAGGGGCTAAAAAACAAAATTCGGTATAAAATTAGGTAATGGCACCTGTCTTATTTAGTACACTTTTTAATAATAATTAATTTGGTACCTAGAAACACTGCAAATTTTAAACTTCGTTGGTTATTAAGATTTTCATTTGATGTGTTGAGTTACTTATAAGGTACAATTTGGAAAAAATCGACACAATGCAAGGGGAATTGCAGCTAGTACAAATGTATTTTTTTTCTGTAATACAGTTTAATTACTAGCTCAGGCGCCAACAACATAACAACATTTTCAATGTCCAGCAGGTACCTATAATTAGTATATAGTCCAAATATAAAAAAAAAAATTGGACCGACGTACTATTTAATAAGATTATATTTTATTATACTTTTGTTGTTATTAATAAGTAGTTATAAGTTCTGTCAATAAATTATTTATTTATTTATTTTATTATTTATTACTTAGAAGGAACATTTTTAAACTATTCTGTGACGGACTATCTAACATGTAGGTTTATTTTACGACCAGCTGTTTTGCTCCGTAGAACTACAACCAACTAATCAAGTCTTTAAACAATCTAATCAACATCAAATATTTTAAGCCCAGCCCGAGTTTTTATGAAAACACGTTTTATTTTCCATGGGATCGTCAATGAAGACTACCATTACGAGATCGTATTAGTTTGCGTGATCGCATGGCGATATAAACTTTTTATTACTGATTTCGTAATCTCTCCTTATTATACTGTACTTTCAACGAATGTTTTTACCAGTTCATACGACAAACCCGCATTATAGAACTCCGTACTTTTCATATTTCTAAGTTTGATTTTAATTTAGTTTTTCTCGTACATGCATAGTATTATTTATTCCGTTTAGAGTCCATACGTCTAGATTTTCAGCCGATAAAGTTTTTCACTGCCTCCAGAGTACCTCAAACGATTGCCTTGTCAGTAATATAAAATATAATTTGCTAGATTGCTGCATTTGTGTCAATTGGCTTGTTGAAGTGTGAAAGTCAAAATCCGTTCGTTTGACTGCAGTCTCTTGTTTTGTCTCTTCTGAATTTCATGTTTTGTATGTGTGAGGGCGCGTAGATAGGTAGATATATATTGTAGATAATATTTGTATGTGTGAGGGCGCGTAGATAGGTAGATATATATTGTAGATAATATTTGTATGTGTGAGGGCGCGTAGATAGGTAGATATATATTGTAGATAATATTTGTATGTGTGAGGGCGCGTAGATAGGTAGATATATATTGTAGATAATATTTGTATGTGTGAGGGCGCGTAGATAGGTAGATATATATTGTAGATAATATTTGTATGTGTGAGGGCGCGTAGATAGGTAGATATATATTGTAGATAATATTTGTATGTGTGAGGGCGCGTAGATAGGTAGATATATATTGTAGATAATATTTGTATGTGTGAGGGCGCGTAGATAGGTAGATATATATTGTAGATAATATTTGTATGTGTGAGGGCGCGTAGATAGGTAGATATATATTGTAGATAATATTTGTATGTGTGAGGGCGCGTAGATAGGTAGATATATATTGTAGATAATATTTGTATGTGTGAGGGCGCGTAGATAGGTAGATATATTGTAGATAATATTTGTTATACTCGTAATGATGGCTTGCTTTGGTGCCGACTTCAAAAAACTCTTGTCTGATGCTGTATTTTGTTATTGTTATTATTTAATCTTTAATTTTGGAAAAGTGATATTGTTCTGATTCACTTCACTCAGTCCAATTTGCATATTTTTTTTAAATTATGTTAATCCCGAAAATCTAGGGATCAGGAAAACTTAAGGAATGAAAAGAGGTCGGGATCCCGGGATCGAATCCTCTAGTTGGAATGCACTGCATTACCTTTTGCACTATAATAGCCAATAACCTAGTCCGTTCCTGAGAACAAGTGAGATCCTCACGCTACACCACGATCGCTCTAGCTGGATCTCTATACGAGTAGCTAGCGGTCGTGTCTGGGGCTTGCGGGTGAGTGGGACGTACGCAGGGGCGAGTGTTTGTTAGATAAGTTCTGATTCTATCCCTAAAGCTTGAAGCAATGAGCTTCTGAGGTATAAAATTGTGGATATGATGTATCGCTATCGGCCTAGTGCTACAATTTGATACTGCTGAACTCGTATGTCGGTATGACGTATCTATCCATTCGAACCAAATCAGTTCAAAACGTAGACGCGAGTATGTACTGTGTCCAAAAGGCATCCACAGGGAACTGGATTATGGATGGTCACACAAACTTTTCGCCTTTTATTGCAGCTGGCCGCTGCACTGTGACTATCATAAACAAAGCCGATGGATTATTTATAGTGTTAGTACATACCTAGTTATAGTTTAAATATTTACCTACAACGGCTAGGTAAAAGTCAGGGGTTAATAAGTCTAACAGGGGTCGATCAGGTTTTTGGTAGGTACTATATTTTCGAATATTGGTCTCGAAAGTGTCATAAAATATTGTATTTTATGCTAGTGTGCTGATATTCTATACAATATTTCGAATTTACAGGACATACCCGACATGCACATAAAACTGAGTTATAATCTGCCAAGTATTTATGTACAGAGATCATATCGCATTGTGTTTACGTACACTAACTACAAATGTTTTTAAACACAACAACTCTTCCATCTTCCAACTCTTCCCACCTACCTCCAGAATCCCACACACTGTGTGGATCTCCTCAGGATCATACTCCAGGCCCCAGCACCGCATCCTCTGCACGACGTGCTTCTCATTGTTGGGCCAGATGTCGCCGCGGGCGCGCCTCATCTCGTTGTGGGGCTCCATGGCTGATAACGCCGCCCACTTCTCTGGACTTGACTTCTTGAGAAGTAGGCATCTGGAGATTACAATCAGTGGGTTATTAAAATAATTACTTACATAATTACAACTATTGAAATTTCAATTCGGAAAATAGCTGCCTACTCGAGAAGTACTGACTCGAAAATCGATTGTGTTTAGTACCTATATTGCTGTTCACAGATAGCGACGGTGCTCACAAGAATGCTGCAATACAGCAACTGGAAGCGAAGATGTGAAAATTGAGCTGAATGGCGAAAAAACTATACATAGTAGAAGTTTAGCCTTATATTTCATCCGCGCGGACTACTGGTTATCACAAACATAATCCTATTTTCTTCTAGGATATTAAAAACTAACGCAAAAGTAGATATAGCACCAATGCTCTTGATGTTTTTTGACATACTTGTTATTTCGTTTCCCTGGCAACCGTTTCTTACAGCGAGTAATGATAATTTTTCCAGTTTTCCGAGGAAACTTACAATTTTCCAGGATAAAATGTATCCAAATCCGTCCAGCCGTTATCGCATGAAAGCTCCCCAAAGAAACAAACAAACAGACAACGTTTCACTTTTATATATTGGTATGGATTATTTAGGTTGTGTTCCTCTTGGCAAACTTAGGATAAAAACAATGAAAAATGGGTGATGGAAACCTCCTATCTCACCTGAACATTCATATATCTATCTATCTATACTACTTATAATAAAGTAATAGGAACGAAATAGTATAAAAAAGACAAAATTAAAAAAAAAGGTCTAGTGTACATAGAACAAGAATACAACATTTTTAAAATTCGTGTCTGTCTGTTTGTTTGCATGTTTGTTCGCGCATCACGTAAAAAATACTGGACCGATTGAGATGCGGTTTTCACAGTTGGTTGGCTTAGGGTTTGACTTAATAACTGGTGTACTTGGTATCTCAATGCGATGAGTAGAAGCCGAGCAATCGATAAAAATAATTTAGCTAAAGGAGTTATTTGGTATTTTAAGTCTTGGAATAGTACATAGAGTACTTTTAACCTAGAGAAAAGACCACACGAACGAAAAAGTCTGTACAATGAAGATAATTAAGAAAACAATGTTCTAGGGTACTTAAGATAAGTTACAAGAATAGAACATTTTTAAAAATCGAGTCTGTTTGTGTGTTTGTGTGTTTGTTAGTTTGTTAGTTTGTTTTTCTGTATGTTTGTTCCCGCATCACGTAAAATATTTTTGACGTCTGAAGGAATTTTGATCAAATGTTAGTATATTGGCATTTTAGGTCCTGGAATAGCACATAGAGTAGTTTTAACCTACAGAAATGACCACAAGTGCGAAGCCGCGGGCATCAGCTAGTATATAAATAAATGTTTGTTAGTATGTTTGTTTTCTTTGCGTTTCTAACAAACCATTGATCAGATTTTGATGAAACTTTGTTAGGGTCTTTTGAAAACGCCCGAGAGAGCCCCTAAGCTAAGGGTAAAAAAAAATAAAGAAGTTTTTTTTTTCACAATTCGATGTCAAAAATCGAAATTCTTCATATATTTTTTATCCGATACTGGCAGGTATCAAAACGACACTTAATAGACACTTGCTCTCACTTTATTTTCTGGTTGGTAATTATTATGGATATCTACTTACGATGCAAAGATTTATACGATCAGTATTTCCACTATTTGTTTTTATAGTATGCAACATACTTGTAGGAACAACAATGTTAATAAACTTCATGTGAAAGTTGAAAAATAAATATAAGGGTGCCATAGGCTAGCGATATTATCGTGGCAATAGTCACGCTGCGCGCTGATTCAACAGTTTCTTTTTTTGTCGTATGAGGTAGTGCTGGTCTCTGGTCTCAGAATTTTTAGGCCGCCCGAGGGCCTCTGCCATGGCTTAACGACTGCTATTATCAATAACAGACGGGACCGTGCCCTCCGAAGCACGGAGCGATGAAAAACCGCATATAACATAGAAAAGTCATTGGTGCGAGCCTATAGGTCCGAACCCGGTATCGTTGGATATATTCGTTCCAACAGTAAGATTGAGAGATGTCTAGCAAAACGCCAAGTTAGAATGATAAGTTATTGAAAATGTTACCGATATTCTCAACTACACGAAATATGATAAACTGACAAGTTCGGTTACGTTTAAAACAAAATTACCTATATATATATATATATATATATATATATATATATATATAGTCTATGGGTGAATTCAATGCAGAGCCGCTCAAGTTCTTTTTACAACCAAAGTTCTGGGTTAAAGTAAAAATGGACACATGCTAGTGGAAACAATTTCAACGTAGCGTTTTTTTGAAACGCGTAGGGACAGCGAAATCGCAGCGATGGTCTCGCTCGTAGAGATGATGCCTAACCGGTATATCACAATGTTGTAGTTTGAAGGAAGATAAATGTATTAGCAATTCTATTTTCGGGAAGATGATGCAGACTGGATTTCACGTCCGTAAGTAGTTCTCGGAACATTACAAATCCACGCAAACAGTTTCATTGTAAATGTAGTCAGCTTAGCGAAAAGCTTGGTTTGGCAAAGAACGAGATTGTATCGCAGATTCGTAGCCGCGTTGAACGGGTAGTGTGCGTCAGTTGAAAAAACAGCATTGTTCTTCTAATATTCAGGCAGACTGAATTTGTTCGACGAGCGGTTACAATAATTCTCTAAGACGAAGACAGAGAGTGAGGTTATCAGCAACAAGGAAATTGAATTGCAAAGTGCAGAAAGTGCAGACGCATTTGAAATCCTGAGACATCTGTTTTTTTAAGTCACTAGCTACAGCGTATTTTGTATTTTGTACAACGGCTAGGTACCTAAGATGGACCCGTTAGCCCTGGAACAAAAAATGTTGTAGAATTACTCAACGTGTCGCAAAATTTTAATATTACCTTAATGGCATCAGCGCTTGGTAGCAGTCTCTCAAGTCTTCCAGGTCGGAGTAGTCAGGTGGGATGCCCTTCAGCGCAGCACATTCCTGCTTCGAGTGGCCGGTGGCCTTGCCCTGGCCTGGGCATGAGGCGCTGCACATCGGCCATTTGCAGCCAGGACATCTGTGGAAGGAGTAAGTAGCAGTAACATTGAAGGAGTAAGTAGCAGTAACATTGAAGGAGTAAGTAGCAGTAACATTGAAGGAGTAAGTAGCAGTAACATTGAAGGAGTAAGTAGCAGTAACATTGAAGGAGTAAGTAGCAGTAACATTGAAGGAGTAAGTAGCAGTAACATTGAAGGAGTAAGTAGCAGTTGAAAAAAACTACACGTAAGTTTTAGATCCGTCCCAGTTTTTGAGTATTTACACGACTGCCCAAAGAAAGGAGTGTATTGTTTTTAGGATTCGTGTATGTATGTGAGTTTCTTTGTTCCACCATAACTTTTAAATGCCTGCGAACAGATTTAGACGTATGGGGTATCGTTAGAATCTTTACATCCACCTGAGTAACATAGGCTATTTTTAAGCTTTTAAGCTAGTTTTGATCCAGCTTTGAACGCTTGATAAACGTGTATTTACGACGACTATTTTGGAATTGAGTCTCGTACTAACCGAAAAGTATAAATATACAAAATGTAACAAAATATATAAATATTAGAAACGGGATTTTTATGAACCATGGTTGCTGTTTGGAATGAGTTCCCCAGCTGTGGGTTTGGGTATTTTAAAACAAGCATATACTTATTAATAATAGTACAAGAGTGACCAATTAGTTCAAAGGGGGCTTACTTGGCTAAGCTGCTGTCATCCAGTTCCCGGTAACACCCCAGACAGATGAGCACGCAGCCGGTGCAGGGGCCCACAGCGATGGCAGGTTCCTCCACTATCACCTCGCCAGCTCTGATGTCCCTGGCTGCTACGAGGTACCTGAAGTGAGATGAATTTATGTTAGAATCACAGTATTCTCTAAAATATTTTCTTTAGCTCAGAAAATTCCTGGTAGCGTGCTTAAATGTTCATTATTTATGCATAGACATAGACATAGACATAGACATAGACATAGAGAATGAAATTGATGAAAGAAGAAGCGCTGTTGCTAAGTTTTATTTCTGAAAATAAACATTTATTTTTTTGTCATTATGAGGTAGTGCTGGCCTCTAGTGTCAGAATCAGGGAAGGTCAGGGAATCTGACATGGCTCAACGACTGTTTTTAATCAATAACAGCCGAGACCGACAGCTTAACTAAAGCAGGACCGCACATAACTTAGAAATGTCATTGGTGCGCGGGGAGGTCCGAACCCGGCATCGTTAGATTCTAAGTTGCACTATTGAACCATTAGAATACCATCACTTTAAAAAAAATACACGTCTAATTATAGAAATAGCTCAATGACTTTGTTATAAATAAGGACTTATTTTTAACTTACTACTAATGCTAAAACTCACCTGCCCATCACATCCGAATGATTTATTTCGTAACAAGTCTTCTTCTCCTCGACCGGAACCGGAACTTCTTCCACTTCCTTGACTTCCGGTGCATCATTGTTTATGTTCTCCTTGTTTCGGCCCGCTTCCCCCTTTCCTTTCTTCTTTTGCTTTAAACAAAAAACTTCATGAACACACACTTTGAACATCTTCCAGCGATCTCACAATCGTAGATGTCTCCAAAATGGATCGTTGGAATCCGCAGCTTACACAAAATATACATCGTAACATCGGGTTCCCCTCGCACGTGGCTGGAGGCCTCGGAGACAGTTTTTATGAATGGAAAGACGCCTCTTCCGAATAAACGGGAAATATACACTGAGGTGACGTGTGAATTATTATGAATGGATGCTTCGGCTGGTAGGCGGTGCCGGTGTCTAGGAGTATTTCCGTGCGCCACTTGACTCGTGCCACTGGCTCGGTGTAAAAATCCGTTTCATAACCCTGCCAATGATTTATACGACCGTGAAATCAGAACTGGTATAGGTTAAGGCTAGAGCACATTGGCCACCGATAATGACGAACTTTTAAAGTGCAACCCTTTTTATACTTCCAAATGACTCATCCCTCCAGTTCCCAGTAAGCTCTCTACATTTATTAACATGATATGTATCGACGTCGTTGCTTATTTCATATTTTATGGAAACGCATTTATCAAACAATGGATTTGTTATCATAACAGTTATCGGGAATCGAAAATACTCATAGAACTTAGAATTTATCGTGTTATTGGCGTCTTGAGAAGACATTGTCATTAGAATTAATGTTACAGCCGTTTTGCTGATTGGTCCGTATCTGGCTTTACCAAATTCCTATCAGAACGACGCCCATCGATATTTTATTATCACGATTGCCACTGTTTCGAACCAACCGATCCCACTCCAGCGAATAACTCAATCATAAACAGTTTATATGTAGGTGATCACTTACTCGGAACCTTGGAAAGCGTAGGGTGAAGAATAATGTTTCTATTTACTGTAGACATACAGTAGTTAAAAGATATTATTTCTATCAAGCACGTAATCTGGAAACTGTTTGTCGATGATCCAATGAGGTTAACGAAGACTGCTACTAACTAACCATTAGCCTGTTTCAGAGAGCACTTGGGGAAATAAACCCGTAGTTATATCCCAACATATCAATGAATAAACAATGCTTCAGGAGCGCAGACAGTCGGTAATGGAATTTAGGTGAACTCTTCGATCTATGATGGCATTGATAGCAAGTGAAAATAACAGACGAGTGAAATACTCGTAACGCTCTAAAGTCGATTGTCGATTCGATGTTGTGAAACAATGGTTTAGGTAATTCTTTATCTCGTAACGAAATTGAAATTCCAGACTCTCGCTACTAAATTTCAGAGATAGTTTGAGACATTTGTTGGCGGCTATATTAGTCTATAGTAGTCAAATTAGGATATCGTAAATACATAATTTATAAACGTTCGCTGTGATCAAAGAAAATTTTCTTGTGAGTTTTTGTCGTTTTGCTGTTTCAATTTATTGCTGATGTTTCATTCCACATTTCAAAATGAATATTTTATTTCACAGTTAATTTCATTCCGTCAAGATTCTCGGAGCAACAGACTATTTTCATCTTGGTATGACAAAAAATACACAATCAAAATGTTGGGTTCTGCGATGATTATTTCTGTGCTAGTATAATTCTGTGTTGGTATAACATCGTCCACATTATTTTATATTATTGTTGGCATTGATTTGTTTTAGGCGTTATAAAATGAGCCAGACTATCGCAGTGATTCCGCAATAACTGGATTATTGTCTGTATAGTTGGATTTGGTCACTTGGACTGGGACCAATTTGTGTTTTGTAAAAGTTATCGTATTATAGAATGAGCCGGGTTTGATCCTTGTTTACTTTTTAATCGACTTCACAAAAGGAGACGATTATATGTTCGATTGTATGTATTTTTTGTGTATGAACACCGATTTATATGTCAATTGCGGACCGATATAATTATTTTTTTGTTTGAATGTTTATACTATTGAGGTGGTCCTAAATACCTATATATTATTCAAAACTGATTCAGTATTTTTTCGAAAATGAATAGTTTTTTAATAAATCCATTCGATTTTGTGTTTATAATGCTACAAATCTGTTAGATTTATAAACCGATTTGGATGATTGTTGTTTTATTCAAAAGGGTAAACTTTCAGTGTAGTAAACTACATCAAAATTGATTCAGTAGTTTTTATTAGAAAATCTGTTTTCTTTAATGTTTACGTTCTCTCTTATTATATCTTCGGGATTTTTGAACCGAATTATGTGATTATTTTTACTTGAGAAAAAATACTTCCTGCCTGTGTGGTACTTCATCAAAATTGGTTAAGTAGCCGTTTACAAGCTTTATTTAATTCAATGGGTTATTAATTTTGCAAGTCAATTTGACCCTCTTAACGATGAAGTCCAAATATGTTGAAGTTTTTCACATGGGTGTAATTCTGATGACAATTCAATATTATGGTACTACTGAGCTGGTCTGATGATGGAGCCGGAAGTTAGTCAAAGGAACTCAACAATCAGATGATGGAACCCCAAAGAGTTTGGGCTCATTTGATTTGTCTTGATACGTTCTCTAGTCTTATGTGGTATCCAAGGTTTGATGATGGAGCCGGAAGGTAGTCACAGGAACTCAACAATCAATTCATGGAACTGCTTCGAGTTTGGGCTCATTTGGTTTGTTTTATTGAGTTCTCTGGTCTTAAGTTGTATCCAGGGTCTGATGATGGAGCCGAAAGGTAGTCACTGGAACTAAAGTGATGGAACCGCTTCAAGTTTGGGTTCATTTAGTTTGTCTTGATGAATCCTCTGGTCCTATGTGGTATCCATGAACTGATGATGGAGTCGGAAGGTAGTCACAGGAAATCAAGTGATGGAACCCCTTCGAGTTTAAGCTTATTTGATTGGTATCGTTGAGTGCTCAGATCCTTATAAAAGCTTGCTTTAAAAACGTACTTAAATATGTATAAACTTATAGGACGTCCATTTGTTTGTGTTTATTTTCCCTTATATCTACGTTTTTTTTTAAGTTTTCCAATGTATACACAGTTAATTTGCATCATCACACTAGTGAATCAGTAGTTTTAATATAAATATTACAACCTAATTCATGTTTCGTTTTGCCAACGTCTTCTCAAAGTGAGTTGAACTATTTAATTAGCGTATTTACCTACTGATGTTTGATTAGGCCACTCAAAAAAAACTTACTTTATATTCAAAATATTATTTTGTACACAAACACTAAAAAGAATAAAATAATTACAATTGAACACTTTCACTTTTTGAAAATAAAAATGTAATACCAATACAAAATTACGAGTACAACTTAAGATAGAAAGAGATTTTGAAGTCGGTGCCAAACCATCCATTATAGCCAGCCACAATTTGAATATAATATCTTTACAATAAATAACAATTACCTACAACATATCTACATATCTACTCACCTTCATACGCTACGAAACGAAGAAGAGACTGAAGACAAACAAACGGATTTTGACTTTCACACTTCAACAAGCCAATTGACACGATACAGCAAACCAGCAAATGATAAAGTATTTTAGATTACTTTAATAGCATACTAAACTTTAAATTAGCACATCAAGCCATTTAAACATAATATTTTTAAATCAGCTCAACCATATTAAAAATCAGGTCTCGGTTTGGCACCGACTTCAAAAACTCTTTGTATCTTAAGTTTTATATTTGTATTGGTATAAAATTTTGAATTTTATAAAGTGATAGTATTTTGGCCATTGTTTACAAAAGCACATTTTGAATATTGAGTAATTTTTATTTTTTGGTTCCATGTTTTTATTCAATGGGTACGTTGAATAAAAATATGGAACCAATCCTTTAGTAAAATTTTATTGCAGCTGTTCTAAAACCGAATGGTCTGATGCGTGACGATGGTAACAGGCCTAACGGTATGTATGACTCTTATTCCCTGGAAGATGGGGCGGCCTCTAGTGTGGGATGCTAATTGTGACAACACTCTGGCGCCGTCACATCTTTCTGAGATACAGAATAGGGCTGGCGCCGCGGCTACTGGGGCAGTGCAGCTGAAGCGGCGAAAATTGATAAGCTCGGTAGTGGTTACATATTTGGGCCGTCTGATGTTAAGACATTGGGACCGGGAGCTCACCGTATTTTCAAAAATCTACCTGAACGCCTGATCGATGCGACGCGTGACCAAAACTGCTTATTTATTTGGCTCATCGAATTAGCATTGCAATTCAGCGGGGCAGCACCGCCAGCATGATGGGTAAGCTACCAACTGGTAGTAGGCTAGAACATTTGGACTACCTTATGCCTTATGGCTGTAATGGCATACGGGTTGTCCAACTGTTTAATTTAGTACTTAGCTTGCACTTCTTCATCTTCTTCTTCTTCTCAGCCTTTTTCATCCCACTGTTGGGCAAACTGTTTTAAACTGTTGTAAGCCTCCTCTCCTTGTCGCCCTTTCGATCTTGTGCAGTCCTCAGAAACTGTTTGCCAGCAACTCTGGCTATGTCATTACTCCACCGGGCTGGTGGTCTGCCCCTCGGTATTTTACCTTCCCGTGGCCACCACTCAGTGACTGCTTTGGTCCACCTTCCGTCGTTCCGCGTTTGCACGGCGAAGGAGGAAGGTGGACAAAGCAGTTAGTTATAAAGGCACTTGTAAACTTTAAAAAAGTTATAAACAAGACATTCTATCTATACAATACATATAAATATTAGCGTTTTGCTCAAAATATATTGTATTTATGTATACCTGCCTAAATAATAACAATTACGGTGTTATTAAAATATTTTGTTATCGTGATTATTTATGTTAAGATCGTTGTTTTGACACACACATATATGTAACAGCTCTATTCATTTTAATGATTTCAAAATTACTGTCACATAATACATAACAACATTTTATTTATCGACTTACTTTATCTTTTATGATTAAATCGCTTGGCATAGGATCATAGTTCACGTTCAAAGCTTCATCATTATTGATATCTTCCGCTACGTCGTTAACGCCCTTTCACTAGCCATAAACACGTTACACAAAATGCCCACTGACAGTCTAATACCTATCTGTTTCATGTCTTTCGAAAACGCCGCGTGTTTCTCTGATTTTACCGTTCATTGCTTGTTAAAGACCCCAAGTGACGACAACGGGTTTTACAACACCCGCGATGTATGTACCCAATATTTCGTGAAGCCCTCTGAATACGTAATTAACAAAGAATTACTGCGTAATTCCGGGTTTATTGTTAACTCTCATAGTTATTCTCGTGAATATAATTTTACTCATAAAAGAGTTTTATAGACAAAGATCAGAGATATGATTGATTTACACAGTTCATAACGAACATGGGAAATGTTTATGGGCAGTTTTTGTAATTTCGTGCGTAGTTAACTTATAATGTTGCTTTATTTATTTTAAAACAATTTATTTGTAAGTAAACATATTACAGGGATCTATGTTAAAAAAACGGTCAAGTGTGTATCGGACGTACATAGGGTTCAGAAGTCAGGATCCGCATTGCCATTGGTCCTGTTGTTTTTACGTCATATGCCAAAAAAAAAGAGTTTTTACTGTTGGATTATGTTTCATGCAACAAACTCACTCTAAAGCCGAATATTTCGTAAACCGAATCTAATAGAAAAACTCTCAAAGAAACCACATTATAATTTAAAAATATTTATTCATTGAGACCCGATTCGGTGGGATGCAATATTTTCACTCTCTTAACTCTCATAAAGAAAAAAAACTGGGGGCTAGCGCATATTACGAATTTACTAACAAAATTATAACGGCTATCTCGGGTTACTATTACGAGGTACTCGTATAGCCGACCGACCGACTCATTTTATGCTCGTGTCAACTGAATAAATTCTATAGTGAAACAATTTGATGGCGTGTCACGTAAAAACTACTGGATTGATTGCAATGCGGTTTTCATAGTTGGGTAGCTTATGATCCTGGCTTTGGAGCCCTAAGTCTATGGTGTCCAACTTGCACATGGCCGGTTTTTTTACACTGTGTTTATTGAACTACTTATTAGGTAGCTCGTTTCACAAGGTGTTTTATGAATTTGTCCGATGCTGGCACTCTCAGTTCATTATGTACTCCGTAGGTCTAACAAACTACGCTACGTACCACGTACCTATTCATAGAGCTAAACTATATTCAATATTCTGTAGTGGCAGTTTCGTTCATGCGCCCAACGTATTTTCTCGCGGCGACCTGTCATCACTATCCGACGTCCATCGACAGGCCAATCGCTTGGCCATCGGCTAATAATACTGTCTACTACGAGAGTTGTTGGCTATGCATCCAGTTTAGGGTTATATGAAATCTTCAAGTGCGTTTAGAATTCTATGTAGTTTAGAATTCTTCAAATCCATCAGTTTAATTCTCATTACTTATCAAAGGGCAGTTAGGAAACTGAAATTGTTTAATTTATAAATTACTAGTGACTCGCCCCGGCTTTGCACGTGTAGTGCTCACACCGTGGCACTTTTCTTACATTTAGTACTAGTTTTCCCGCCCGCGACTACGTATTCTGAATCCTTGGCAGCAACTATCTTGATACTTTTGACCATAGACAACTGCATTTTTACTCACGTAGGTACTTGTCAGACTTGTTATTATTTCGTTTCCACGGCAACATGGTTCCCTTACAGCGAGGTACACGTATCTCCTTCCTAGTTAGTGACAGCGAGCAATCGACATTTTTGCAAATTGTTTATACCTTGGGTCACATTATTGCAATTTTCGTAGTGATCTCAAGTTTATTGAAAAATAAAATACTGCCATAGACATAAATACTGCCCATCTCTCGCTACTAATGTATATTTCTGTTTTTTTTTTTTATTGAAAGAATTTTTAAGATCGGTTCTTTATTTTTTGAGTTTATCAATTACAAACAAAACAACAAACATTCAAAAATACAAAAAACCAGTCTTTTCTTTTTAAAATATTAGTGTAGATAGTGTTAGTAGATTATTTATTTATTTAATTGTTTTTCACAAAATTAGTGTACAAGGAAGGACAATGCTACTAAGCATTATCTACCAGTCATCCAGGTCGTGGAAGAAATAATAGTAGTGTGCGGCTTAGAGTACCTACAGAACACTAAATAGGTATAAAAAAAAACAAAGTAAATAATATAAAAACTAATAAAAAGTAATATAAATGATTAGATATACTTAAACCAGTACATACATAAATAACTAAATACTTACTCTACTAAATATAATATACATACCTACAATGATATGAACTAAATCAGTTAATGAAAATGATACAATAAATGATTAGTGTAGAGACGCTACAGTGCGACCCCTTAATTTAAAATTATACGCTAATGTAACCACAGCCACAGCAAACTAAACCGGTGTGTCGTCCGGCACGTCAACTTATTATGAACCCAATCTGGCATGACTGCCGTCATCTCGTACTGTCCTACATGACGTCCTGCGGTCGTTCGGACATTCCCGGCAGTAAACAGTGCTGTAAAGTCTTATTATATCCTACAGAATATAACTGCAATAAATGTAGGTAGGCGACGACATCAAAAAACCTGGAGAAAGGTGGGATAAATAATGTTAATATATATTTAAGTTCTTATTTGAGTATACGTCTTCGTATATATTTTACGAGGGAATCTTCTGGAACGTTTCTAATTTTGAATTTGCTATAATGAATAAAAATGAAAAGGTCTGAGGACCACTAATTAATTAAATGCTAGGGTGCGTTCACTTACAACGTTCGAGGACGCACGGATCACCTGCGCGATCACTCGAAATCATTCACGGTGTCGTCGGGCGTTCGCCTGGGTCACTGTCAACTGTCAAGTTTCACTGAAACTGACACTTGACAGTTGTCAGTTCTATGCGGACGTCCAAAGTCGTTCACTCACTAACTCCGGATGATCGAGCGATAATCGCACGGATGATTCGAGCGTAGTAAGTGAACGCAGCCCATTCCTTGATATTGATACTAGGGCATGCAAAACTCGGGTAGTTTAAAAACCCGGGTTTCTCGAGTTTTCAATTTTAAAAACCTTTTTTTTCCGAGTTTTACGTGTTTTTCGAGTTTTTCTTTATTTAGGCCTTGAAAGAACTATTATTAGTGTGTGTAAGTAAAGAAAATGCTGAAATATAATTAAAATATGTTTTACTTTCGTGTTCTTATTTTTTAGCTTTACCAAGAGATCAATCAAGTAACATTTGGTATATGTACTACGAGTATTAATAATCAAAGTAACATTTGGTACTAGTAATAAAAAAAATTGACTATCCGTCTCCAAAATCAGAGCATGAATTCTATCGAATTGCAAAAAGGGGTGAGACAGGGAGATGTTATTTCTCCGAACTGTTCAACTCTGCTCGAATGCATCACTCACCTTCGATTTGCTTATGATATAGTCATCATGGCAGAAACCCTGGAAGACCGAAGCACAGTGCTCAGTTACCTCAATATTCTTTCCCAACAGGTGGGTCTTACGAGTAAAATGAACATGTGTAAGTTGAACATCAGTTTAAATGCCCATGTCGCGCCCATGCCGGTTTATTTTGGGAACGGTATTATCGAAGCTGTTGATCACTACACTACACCTCATCGCGTAGTCCACTTAGCATGGCTAGCGATGCAAGAGCCCGTTTGACCCGACATTATACCGCAGATATCCCGGCCGTCAGCCTATACAAGATCAGAATGGCTCTCAAACAACTTAAGAACAACAAAGCACCAGGGGAGATTAGAATAACGACAGTTACTGAAAGCGGGTGGAATACCGGTACTTAAAATCCTTCAGAAGCTGTTCAACTCCATCATCCTCGAGGGTTCTACGCCAGAGGTGTGGTACAGAAGCGTAGTGGTGTTGTTCTTTAAGAAAGGTGATAACACCCTCTTGAAGAATTATAGGCCCATTTCGCTGCTGAGCCACGTCTATAAGCTGTTTTCAAAAGTAGTTACAAATAATCTCGCTCGTAGGTTTGAAGATTTTCAGCCTCCCGAACAAGCTGGATTCCGGAAACGGTGCTTTAGCACCGTAGACCACATCCATACGCTCTGGCAGATTATACAGTAGACTGAAGAGTATAATCGGCCACTATGTCTAGCGTTTGTGGACTACGAGAAAGCCTTTGATTCATTCGAGACCTGGGCAGTGCTACAGTCATTACAGCGGTGCCAGATTGAATACCGATACATTAAAGTGTTCATGTGTTTGTACAGCAAGGCATATTGGACTGTCCGTCTCCAAGATCGGAGCACGAATACTATTGAATTGCAAAAAGGGTTGAGACAGAGAGAAGTAATTTCCCCGAAACTGTTCACCTCTGCACTGGAAGATATATTCAAGCTTCCAAACTGGAACGGGTATGGCAAATGCATCACTCACTTTCGATTTGCTGATGATATAATCATCATGGCAGAAACCCTGGAAGACCTAAGCACAATGCTCAGTGACCTCAATATTGTTTCCCAACAGGTGGGTCTTAAAATGAACATGGGTAAGACGAATATCATGTCAGATGGCCATGTCGCACCCATACTGGTTTATGTTTGGAGCAATATTATCGAAGCTGTTGATCACTATGTTTACTTAGGTCAAACGATCCAACTGGGTAGTTTCAACTTTGACAAAGAGGTCAACCGATGAATCCAACTCGGATGGGCAGCGTTCGGGAAATTACGCCATAACTTCTCGTCACAGATACCGCAGAGCCTCAAGACGAAAGTTTATAATCAGTGCGTGTTGCCAGTGATGATATACGGTACTGAGACGTGGTCGCTAACTATTGGTGTCAGATATAAACTCAATGTCGCCCAGCGTGCAATGAAGAGAGCTATGCTTGGAGTTTCAATACGTGACAGAATCCGAAATGGGGAAATCCGTAGAAGAACCAAGGCTACTGACATAGCTCTCAGAGTTTGCAAGTTGAAGTGGCAATAGGCAGGTCGTATAGTTTGCAGAACCGACAACCGCTGGGGAATAAAGGTTCTCGAGTGGCAATCACGAACAAGCAAGCGAAGTGTAGGGAGACCCCCCCACATAATGGACCGACGACATTGTACCCATCGCAGGAAGTTGTTGATGAAGGTGGCACAAGATCGCTCGTTATGGCGCTCTTTGGGGGAGGCCTGTGTTCAGCAGTGGACTTTTAAAGGCTGACATGATTATGACGATGATAAAAACACAAGTTTCTTCCCCTTTCATAGATAAAACACATTTAGATAAAGAGAAGGTACATTTCATACACACAAACCCACACACACACACACACACACGCGCGCACACACACACACACACACACACATACACATACACATACACATACACGAGATAATCTAAGCAATACCTTATCTATAATTAACTATTAAGTAGCATTTAAAAACAAAATCAATAAAATAAAATATTTTCAGATAATTGTGTGTGCTTTCTAACTGGTTAATTTCAATAAAGTGTTTCGTATCGTAAATTACATAAAATAAGTCTTATTTATTGTTTATATAGTAACTTAAAATAAAAATTAATTATTTATCAAGGACAATCTTTAAAAAAAAATAGACTAAGATAAATCAAAGTAGAAATGGTGCAAATTATTATTAAGGTCCTCTGTCAAGTTGTAAAGGGACTGTTTTAATAAATCTGCACCATTTCTACTATTTTATTTAACATTTTGTGAGCCTAGTCAAGTTTGTACTTTGACAGTAAAACTAACTAGGGTTACAAAATTTTCAATAAAATCCGCCGTTACCAGATGACTCTCGTAGTCTCGTAGCGCTAGCTCGCAGTGCCTCACTCATTCAACCTCAGACCAAAGCTTAACAAGTAAGAATATATTACTCCCTAATACCTAATAATTATTATAGATTGTAGTCAGCCTGTCCAATTTATTCGCTCAATAAAGTAGAAATAGGGAAACAGTATGTTTTTGAGAAGTTTGATTCTTTATTAATGTTCTGGTTGTAGTATTTTACATAAACCAACAAGAATGAAAAAACTCGAAAAACCCGAAAAACCCGGGTTTTCAATCTTAAAAATCCGAGTTTTAAATCAGTCGGTTATTCGGGTTTTTTGGTTAATCGGGTATCCGGTTTGCATGCCCTAATTGATACCCAACTAATTTCAGTGGTTACTTTTCTATGGTTCGTGTGGTTTTCCTTCCCCAAGAAAATTAGTAAGGTAAGTACATAATTTTAGAAAGAATTTTGGGTAATTCTATGAAGGATCCTTTGTCACCTACAAATATTGATGATTTGAATTTCACAATTTAATTGACTGCACACATAGATCTATTCAAAGGTATATCTATGACTGCACATCATAAAAAATAATAGGCGTTGACCAGAACGCTATTTGCCCCTTGCCAACCTGTATGCCAGACACTATCGGCATCTTGGCAACTGGCAACATTGGCAGCGCAGGCGCAGGCCCGATGGCACGCAGAATGATAACTCAAATTGGCAACATTGGCGATTGATTTATTGCGAAGGAAAAATGAAGCGCATGGCCATGACAAGACATAATCGAAAGTGATAAAAACCCGACTGCAAACAATACTAAAAAGAGGCAAAAATTCAAGTGAGAATGGTTGCTAAACAACTTCGCAATCAATCGTTATAGATCGTAAATTCAAGTGAGAATGGTTGCTAAACAACTTCGCAATCAATCGTTATAGATCGTAAATGGCAAATCCAATTGAGAAAAAAAATACAGATTTACCCCACTTAACCAGACGCCATAATATATGGCAAAATAAAAGTCGACGAACACTTAACATAGTTTGACGATTTTGTTTTATTTCTTAAATATGGCGTCTGGTTGTCGCCGTATTGAATTTTGATTTCTGTCATATCTTTAATGACACTCGCGAGATTAAGAAAATCAATTGACTTATGAATCATCAAATACGGTTTTCACTGTAGAAGCCGTGCAAGCCATAAAAATATTTTTGATGGCTGAAAGAATTTTGATCAAATGTTGGTATATTAGTATTTTAGGTCCTGGAATAACACATATGACCACGCGTACGAAGCCGCGGGCTTCAGCTAGTATATAGTACTACGTGGCCCAGTTCCTATACCTATGGAACGACTCATTTTAGTTACGAACGGTGAAATTTTCTATCAGACATAAGCTGAACCTGCAGGGCAATTACCTACACAGTTTTTTTTAATTTCTTACTAAGTAGGCAATCTTGACTACGATCTCATCTGATGTAAAGCGATGATGTGGCCGAAGGTGTAGCACGCTTGCCTAGTAGATACCTAATCACTCTTGACTTGAACACACCTGCTGGCTACTCTCGAACACCATTCCGATTCAATCATGATTCCAACAGTGCGATTCAGCTAGGAAACCTAACCTGCACTGCAGCGTGGGAAGGGTGGGAAAGTGAAAAAGGGTGGGGGAGTGGAGGAGGGTAGAGGAAGGGTAGGAAAAAGGGGGAAGGGTGGGGGAAGTGAGAGATGGACGTAATTTTTTGAAACCAAGATGGCGGACATTTTGCCACACCGAAAGGTAAAGATCACGTTGCAGTGCAGGTTAGGTTTCCTAGCTGAATCGCACTGTTGGGATCGTGATTGAATCGGAATGGTGTTCGAGAGTAAGCTAGCTGGGTTACATTTTACCGGAAACACTGACGAGGGCAGAGCATCAGATTTTCGTTATCACGCGCACCTAATACGGTGCGTTAGAGTTTATATTGCTATGAAAATCTGATTGCAACAAATCGCATTGGCTTAAGGAATCGCACTGGTGTTCCTATAAAACTAAGGTTGTTACTAACGGATGGGAAGCCCTTTCCATATTTACGTTCCGTTAGCATCTTAGAGACATGATTACGCTTACTTTGTTTGGTAGCCACGACATTCGTCAAATTTTCTCTAAGGTTTGCCTTACATTTTCCGAGAAATTTGAGTTTTGGGAGAAAACGTTTCTACCATACTAAACCATAACCATATCTAATAATTCTGGTCTTTTTTATTAATCACATACGTTTATAGCTTTCATTAATCATAATTTGTAAAGAATTTGTATCTCTCAAGTTCGTGTACTGTTTAAATAAAAAATAATAATAAATTAAGAAAAAGAAATTAAAAAAGACCAGAATTAACAAAACGCAAACTTCACGGAAACTGTAAGGGAAAATCTGTACAAGCCGCGGGGGTTCTCTATCCACTAAACCGCGGGGGTTCTCTTTCCACTAAACCGCGGGGGTTCTCTATCCACTAAACCGCGGGGGTTCTTTATCCACTAAACCGCGGGGTTCTCTATCCACTAAACCGCGGGGGTTCTCTATCCACTAAACCGCGGGGGTTCTCTATCCACTAAACGGCGGGGGTTCTCTATCCACTAAACCGCGGGGGTTCTCTATCCACTAAACCGCGGGGGTTCTCTATCCACTAAACCGCGGGGGTTCTCTATCCACTAAACCGCGGGGGTTCTCTATCCACTAAATTCATGAAGTTTATAGATTATGGTATTCCTATTTAAAAAAAACATCAGTAAACTGTCAAAGTTACATTACGTAATTCGGTCAACTAAGGGAACTCGTCGCCGAGAAAAACTTGTGTATCGCTATGTGACGCCTTGTACTAGTGGGTTGATTACGAATGGTTGATGTATCGTTGATTATAGAAACCGGACATTAATCAGTGGGGCACGGCCTGCAGTCTCGACATCGATAGACATTGTTTTACAACCGAAATAAGTCGCCAAGTCCGATTATAACGATATTTGGTAGTCTCTAATAAATATCGATGTCAATCATGATCAATGTCAGTAGCAGTCGATAGCTTTTAGACAATAACTGTCAAAGCTAACGATTGTCATCGGTATACCGATTTCGGTTGTATAGCAATCACTATCTATGTCGAGACTGCAGGCCCAGGGCTGGGGGTTTGAACCGGGCGCCGATAAGTTCATTTATTTATACAATAATATGGTCAAGGAAAAGTGTATAACGACCATTGAAACATGCATACATATTATTGTTATTATTATTACATATTACAGGGTATCCTAGTTTGGGGGTAGGTAATAGGTGTGGAATTGTCCCATTTTTTAATATTTTTTATGCATAGTCAGTACAAGGTGCAGCACACTAGGTGAATATAGACCAGTAGATACTTGTACCCCCCAAACAGCACATGGCACAAATAACCCCTCGCTTTCTAGCTCTTAGAAATCTAGACAATACCCAGTTTTTAGTTTCCGTTAAATGTTCTGAAATGGTATTTTATGTAAGTACCTACCTTCATGTCTTCATTTTGATACGTCACTAGATAGGATTTGCTATTTTTTTGTTCCGTCGGTAATACAATATGGCAGCTGTAAGCCGTCATATTAGTTTTCTTGACACTTCATAATATCCTATGTCACTGTCGTAATTAAAACGAACCCAATGATATATCACTTGTCCAAATCCATACAGCCCAAAAACATAACCCTACGCAGTCGGGTGATAAGAGCCCACTTGTTCTAAAGACACAAGAATAAAACTTTCACATGAAGTTAGATGTTTGCAGGAAAAATTATGTGTACTAGAGACAGATGTATTCGTGCAAAAAAAAATTGGAAATATTAAAATTTCAATTACCTTGTCTTCGTTCTAACGATTAAGTATTTAATTGGCGATTGATTAATTAATTCGAAAAATAACAATTAAAAATGTCGGCTCACCTTCTTCTTGTGATTTTTCTTGTTCATGTTGCCGCGAGAGCGAGGTCCCACGGAATTTGACTGAAACAAAGACGTTGGTTTAATTCGGGACGATAATGGGCCGCAGCTGTGCGTCGCTAATCGCATAGGAGCCGGACTAAATGCGCCGTATTCTGTTGCGGAGCGACAGGAAAGCGACAAATCGCCTTACAGTTGTTTACAACTCGTAGTACTATGGTACTATAGACAAACACAATCACCCGCACGAACCAGCCGATATTATATCGGCCTGATATCCGATTTTTTGCCAACAGTAGTGGCTGGGCGGGCAGTATGTTAATTGTTAGACGCAAATTTTATTAATTGGTGCTCAAAGGGCAATACTTCCTTTTATTATACACTAGCTTTTGCCCGCGGCTTCGCTTGCGTGTTATTTATTTTTCTGGTGGTTTCCTTAAATATACTTACTGTTATTGCCAGAAGGTTAATGACAAACATAGCGCACTATGTAGACGACATTTTCCTCTCGCGCTTCATGCTAATTTTTTTAAACTTATACCCGTGGCAGGTACTTTTAAAGTAAAAGCTTGTACTATTATTTATTCTGTGGTAAAACGAACTAAAAAAAAACTTTTTAGTTCGTAAGCTAAGCTACTGAACAATATTTTTTCTTTCTTTCTGTTTATTTGTTCACGCATCAAGTAAAAACTACTGAACCGGCTGCGATGCGGTTTCAACTTAAAAACTGATATACTTGGTATCTCAATCCGATGAGTGGAAACCGAGCAATCAATTAAAAACCATTTGACGCTGCTGTACAAAAGCAAGGTTCTGATTCATAGTTTCTGACAAAACCGAATTCTAGGGAACGGGTAAGTATTTATGTATTGGCCTGTGTTGGAGTAGTTTTTATAACATAATATGCTAACTTCTAATGAAATATAGAAAAAAAACTATAGAATATATACCGTACCGAGTCAACAACAAAAAAAAGTATCTCATCCCAGTAAAGTAGTAGTCCCAGCAGCTAAAATTAATTATTTCGATACGATACAAGATTTCATCACAATCCGAACAGCTGATTCTCGTTCGTGAAAATCAATTAAAATGACGCATGGTTCACTTTTAAGAGTTTTAATAAGAAATAGGGCGTCTTGTGAAATGTTCAGTGGAGCGTGGGCCGAATCCACATGTTGGGATTGTTTCAGTGAAATGTTCAGTGGAGCGTGGGCCGAATCCACATGTTGGGATTGTTTCAGTGAAATGTTCAGTGGAGCGTGGGCCGAATCCACATGTTGGGATTGTTTCAGTGAAATGTTCAGAGGAGCGTGGGCCGAATCCACATGTTGGGATTGTTTCAGTGAAATGTTCAGTGGAGCGTGGGCCGAATCCACATGTTGGGATTGTTTCAGTGAAATGTTCAGTGGAGCGTGGGCCGAATCCACATGTTGGGATTGTTTCAGTGAAATGTTCAGTGGAGCGTGGGCCGAATCCACATGTTGGGATTGTTTCAGTGAAATCATAATTTATCTGGACGAGATGTATATTTGTTTTAGAAGCAAGTACTCGCAGACGGATGCCAAGCGACGGTTACAAGTACTCGCAGACGGATGCCAAGCGACGGTTGCAAGTACTCGCAGACGGATGCCAAGGGACGGTTGCAAGTACTCGCAGACGGATGCCAAGCGACGGTTGCAAGTACTCGCAGACGGATGCCAAGCGACGGTTACAAGTACTCTCAGACGGATGCCAAGCGATGGTTACAAGTACTCGCAGACGGATGCCAAGCGACGGTTACAAGTACTCGCAGACGGATGCCAAGCGAGGTTACAAGTACTCGCAGACGGATGCCAAGCGACGGTTACAAGTACTCGCAGACGGATGCCAAGCGACGGTTACAAGTACTCGCAGACGGATGCTTATTATTATTATTATTTAGAAGATCTATCTACATCGAAACAA
The DNA here is from genome assembly GCA_946251855.1 of Alsophila aescularia. Lineage (NCBI taxonomy): Eukaryota > Metazoa > Arthropoda > Insecta > Lepidoptera > Geometridae > Alsophila > Alsophila aescularia. Next base: position 59,788,741 of record OX276380.1, on the reverse strand, counting down.
TATACCTACCTAAATAAAAATTCTAGGTAGGTACCAAAATATATGCACATAGCTTAGAATAACCCTAATTCTAAGGCACATACCCAGCTATGTTCGTATATCTCAAATATCGCGAACATTGCGCAGTGCAACATGCGCATTAATAAATATGCATGCGCATGCCAGGTACAACGGGTCGCACATGGTGTTATTTTAGTACCACACAATGTGCCAACATATCTGCTTACGATTCTTGGAAAAATGTCTCTTCTCATAAAACTGTTGTGACTGAAAATCCATTGGGCCAGAGAAATGCATTTAATTTTAGTTGTCAGCTAGGCTCGCTGAAAAACGATCTATACCTAACCTAGGTACTTTATTTATGAAATTATAGCCACTTTATTAAAACGAGTTCATAGCAGTTTAGCAGTCTATTTTCACGATGACAAAAACATATATTTTAACTATTCGATATGGTTAAAAAACATGTAAAAAATTTGTATAGGGATCTAGTTCAAGACCGATAGGTATTAAATTTTTTAATGGCATAAAAGGCAATCGCTATAATATGTAATTATTAAAGGTTTTAAGCCCTACCACAGCGTAACTAATAATCTCTTAAATATTTCTTCTCTGCAGTGAACTAACTTCGACTGACGAAAACAGTTTTGTTATTTCGCAACAAGCTTTTAACGGGCAGAGTTCAACATCACAGGGTCTTCAGTTTACGACGCTGTAAATGTCGTAAACTACGCATACTTCAGCAGAACAAAGAGATAGCTGCGCTACCGTACATCATACGCGCTATAAGTACGTGACGATTTACTGAAACTGAAAGACGCTTGGTCGTTGTCTTGTTTATTGTTACTCTTAGCGAAGCTTTTAAAAGCTTTCAGCCAAATTCCGGTTCAAAGTAGACATTTACGTTTGTTTGGCAGAACAATTTTAGCCATTCGCCAAGACAACAGCTGTTTGAAACTTTTTAGTGTACCTACTCGATGACATGCGAAGGTTTTAATAGCACGGCCTATACAGAAAGATAATTAGGTATTTTTTATTTTTGTTAAAGGCAACATGAAAAGTCCATACCGATTTTGAAAATTTTACAGTTGGCCAAGGTTGGTTAAGATGTAAATGGAGAATGTAAAATATAGAAATATAAATGATTTTGATAATGATGATTGACAATAACAATGCAATGTAGTAAAATATAGAAATATAAATGATTTTGATAATGATGATTGACAATAACAATGCAATGTAGTAAAATATAGAAATATAAATGATTTTGTTGTATGTTGGGTGGGTACTTGGGAGGTTCTGCACATCTTGTGTATTTTAGTAGAAGTTTGCAAATAGACTGATGAAGTTTTGCTACTCGCTAGTAAGCCCACTAAATTCTGTTTCAACAAATATCTGATTCGTGAAGCTAAAATCTCTCGCTTTGTGTATCTCTGTAGGCACAGTTGGTCGGTTATCTCAACATTGGATTGGAACAGCATTAAATTAAAATTACAATTTGACGTTGAATGCGTGCCAATCCGCGCGTTAAATAACCGCGGTTTCGGAAATGTTCCACCGCTCAGAACAGCTGGCAGCTGTGGACCGAGTACCTACAGTATCGAGTTTTACTTTTATAAAACTCGCTGAAGTGTCAGATGGCAAATGGCAGACGAAAGAAATGGAAAATTACGAAGTTTTACGAGATATCGTGATCGATAACACAGATCTCTTAAGCACCAGCCTTAGCTCGTATATGAACCAATAAGCGCTGGGGAATACAACCCTCGTGATGGCGTCCTTTGGGGAGGAGGGAGGCTTTTGTCAGCATTTGGTACAAGGCTGGAGCTTATCAACATTTTAACGGTGGTTAAACCACTGTCTTTATACCGTAACAAATTACTAATCTACTAGCAGTGCCCCGCGGCTTTGCCCGCGTATTCAATGATAAAAGGTTCCAATATGATTTGATATGTTAGCGAGTTCAACCAATCTACCAAAATTTTCCCGATTTCCCATGTGAACTTTCCATTTTTCGGGATAAATGTATCTTGTATTGATCCTTTATAACTTCATCATAACGGTTCTGGTGTGAAAGCAAGTAATCAACATTTTTTCCGGTAGCAATTTTTCCTTTTCCGGGATAAAACCCTATCTCTGTAAACAGTATCTACATACAAATTTTCATCAAAATCGGTCTAACCGTTTCGTCGTGAAAAGGCCTTTAACAAACAAACATATCAACAATCAGACAACGTTTCACTTTTATTTATAAGTGGGGATGGGGAAGAGGATATCTAGCTACCAACTTCAAGTTAGCCATTAATTAATCAGAGCTGAAATTAAACTACGGCTTAAAAGATTGTGAACAACAACTTAGTGCAAGCACAGAATAAATAATAGTACAAGTGAAAGTTGTGGCTGATTTGATTATTGTTCCTGTTTTTTTTTATTTAGAATTTTTGATTACAAAACGAACATAGTTTAAAATTATACTAATTCAGAGCAGCGGTCAACAAGTTGCTGTGTTCAGCAATACACTATCACACTAATATGATAAAGCAGAAGTGTAGCCACTGTCGTACACAGGCCAATCAGAGCAGCGGTCAACAAGTGGCTGCGTTCAGCAATACACTATCACACTAATATGATAAAGCAGAAGTGTAGCCACTGTCGTACACAGGCCAATCAGAGCAGCGGTCAACAAGTGGCTGCGTTCAGCAATACACTATCACACTAATATGATAAAGCAGAAGTGTAGCCACTGTCGTACACAGGCCAATCAGAGCAGCGGTCAACAAGTGGCTGCGTTCAGCAATACACTATCACACTAATATGATAAAGCAGAAGTGTAGCCACTGTCGTACACAGGCCAATCAGAGCAGCGGTCAACAAGTGGCTGCGTTCAGCAATACACTATCACACTAATATGATAAAGCAGAAGTGTAGCCACTGTCGTACACAGGCCAATCAGAGCAGCGGTCAACAAGTGGCTGCGTTCAGCAATACACTATCACACTAATATGATAAAGCAGAAGTGTAGCCACTGTCGTACACAGGCCAATCAGAGCAGCGGTCAACAAGTGGCTGCGTTCAGCAATACACTATCACACTAATATGATAAAGCAGAAGTGTAGCCACTGTCGTACACAGGCCAATCAGAGCAGCGGTCAACAAGTGGCTGCGTTCAGCAATACACTATCACACTAATATGATAAAGCAGAAGAGTAGCCACTGTCGTACACAGGCCAATCAGAGCAGCGGTCAACAAGTGGCTGCGTTCAGCAATACACTATCACACTAATATGATAAAGCAGAAGAGTAGCCACTGTCGTACACAGGCCAATCAGAGCAGCGGTCAACAAGTGGCTGCGTTCAGCAATACACTATCACACTAATATGATAAAGCAGAAGTGTAGCCACTGTCGTACACAGGCCAATCAGAGCAGCGGTCAACAAGTGGCTGCGTTCAGCAATACACTATCACACTAATATGATAAAGCAGAAGTGTAGCCACTGTCGTACACAGGCCAATCAGAGCAGCGGTCAACAAGTGGCTGCGTTCAGCAATACACTATCACACTAATATGATAAAGCAGAAGTGTAGCCACTGTCGTACACAGGCCAATCAGAGCAGCGGTCAACAAGTGGCTGCGTTCAGCAATACACTATCACACTAATATGATAAAGCAGAAGTGTAGCCACTGTCGTACACAGGCCAATCAGAGCAGCGGTCAACAAGTGGCTGCGTTCAGCAATACACTATCACACTAATATGATAAAGCAGAAGTGTAGCCACTGTCGTACACAGGCCAATCAGAGCAGCGGTCAACAAGTGGCTGCGTTCAGCAATACACTATCACACTAATATGATAAAGCAGAAGTGTAGCCACTGTCGTACACAGGCCAATCAGAGCAGCGGTCAACAAGTGGCTGCGTTCAGCAATACACTATCACACTAATATGATAAAGCAGAAGTGTAGCCACTGTCGTACACAGGCCAATCAGAGCAGCGGTCAACAAGTGGCTGCGTTCAGCAATACACTATCACACTAATATGATAAAGCAGAAGTGTAGCCACTGTCGTACACAGGCCAATCAGAGCAGCGGTCAACAAGTGGCTGCGTTCAGCAATACACTATCACACTAATATGATAAAGCAGAAGTGTAGCCACTGTCGTACACAGGCCAATCAGAGCAGCGGTCAACAAGTGGCTGCGTTCAGCAATACACTATCACACTAATATGATAAAGCAGAAGTGTAGCCACTGTCGTACACAGGCCAATCAGAGCAGCGGTCAACAAGTGGCTGCGTTCAGCAATACACTATCACACTAATATGATAAAGCAGAAGTGTAGCCACTGTCGTACACAGGCCAATCAGAGCAGCGGTCAACAAGTGGCTGCGTTCAGCAATACACTATCACACTAATATGATAAAGCAGAAGTGTAGCCACTGTCGTACACAGGCCAATCAGAGCAGCGGTCAACAAGTGGCTGCGTTCAGCAATACACTATCACACTAATATGATAAAGCAGAAGTGTAGCCACTGTCGTACACAGGCCAATCAGAGCAGCGGTCAACAAGTGGCTGCGTTCAGCAATACACTATCACACTAATATGATAAAGCAGAAGTGTAGCCACTGTCGTACACAGGCCAATCAGAGCAGCGGTCAACAAGTGGCTGCGTTCAGCAATACACTATCACACTAATATGATAAAGCAGAAGTGTAGCCACTGTCGTACACAGGCCAATCAGAGCAGCGGTCAACAAGTGGCTGCGTTCAGCAATACACTATCACACTAATATGATAAAGCAGAAGTGTAGCCACTGTCGTACACAGGCCAATCAGAGCAGCGGTCAACAAGTGGCTGCGTTCAGCAATACACTATCACACTAATATGATAAAGCAGAAGTGTAGCCACTGTCGTACACAGGCCAATCAGAGCAGCGGTCAACAAGTGGCTGCGTTCAGCAATACACTATCACACTAATATGATAAAGCAGAAGTGTAGCCACTGTCGTACACAGGCCAATCAGAGCAGCGGTCAACAAGTGGCTGCGTTCAGCAATACACTATCACACTAATATGATAAAGCAGAAGTGTAGCCACTGTCGTACACAGGCCAATCAGAGCAGCGGTCAACAAGTGGCTGCGTTCAGCAATACACTATCACACTAATATGATAAAGCAGAAGTGTAGCCACTGTCGTACACAGGCCAATCAGAGCAGCGGTCAACAAGTGGCTGCGTTCAGCAATACACTATCACACTAATATGATAAAGCAGAAGTGTAGCCACTGTCGTACACAGGCCAATCAGAGCAGCGGTCAACAAGTGGCTGCGTTCAGCAATACACTATCACACTAATATGATAAAGCAGAAGTGTAGCCACTGTCGTACACAGGCCAATCAGAGCAGCGGTCAACAAGTGGCTGCGTTCAGCAATACACTATCACACTAATATGATAAAGCAGAAGTGTAGCCACTGTCGTACACAGGCCAATCAGAGCAGCGGTCAACAAGTGGCTGCGTTCAGCAATACACTATCACACTAATATGATAAAGCAGAAGTGTAGCCACTGTCGTACACAGGCCAATCAGAGCAGCGGTCAACAAGTGGCTGCGTTCAGCAATACACTATCACACTAATATGATAAAGCAGAAGTGTAGCCACTGTCGTACACAGGCCAATCAGAGCAGCGGTCAACAAGTGGCTGCGTTCAGCAATACACTATCACACTAATATGATAAAGCAGAAGTGTAGCCACTGTCGTACACAGGCCAATCAGAGCAGCGGTCAACAAGTGGCTGCGTTCAGCAATACACTATCACACTAATATGATAAAGCAGAAGTGTAGCCACTGTCGTACACAGGCCAATCAGAGCAGCGGTCAACAAGTGGCTGCGTTCAGCAATACACTATCACACTAATATGATAAAGCAGAAGTGTAGCCACTGTCGTACACAGGCCAATCAGAGCAGCGGTCAACAAGTGGCTGCGTTCAGCAATACACTATCACACTAATATGATAAAGCAGAAGTGTAGCCACTGTCGTACACAGGCCAATCAGAGCAGCGGTCAACAAGTGGCTGCGTTCAGCAATACACTATCACACTAATATGATAAAGCAGAAGTGTAGCCACTGTCGTACACAGGCCAATCAGAGCAGCGGTCAACAAGTGGCTGCGTTCAGCAATACACTATCACACTAATATGATAAAGCAGAAGTGTAGCCACTGTCGTACACAGGCCAATCAGAGCAGCGGTCAACAAGTGGCTGCGTTCAGCAATACACTATCACACTAATATGATAAAGCAGAAGTGTAGCCACTGTCGTACACAGGCCAATCAGAGCAGCGGTCAACAAGTGGCTGCGTTCAGCAATACACTATCACACTAATATGATAAAGCAGAAGTGTAGCCACTGTCGTACACAGGCCAATCAGAGCAGCGGTCAACAAGTGGCTGCGTTCAGCAATACACTATCACACTAATATGATAAAGCAGAAGTGTAGCCACTGTCGTACACAGGCCAATCAGAGCAGCGGTCAACAAGTGGCTGCGTTCAGCAATACACTATCACACTAATATGATAAAGCAGAAGTGTAGCCACTGTCGTACACAGGCCAATCAGAGCAGCGGTCAACAAGTGGCTGCGTTCAGCAATACACTATCACACTAATATGATAAAGCAGAAGTGTAGCCACTGTCGTACACAGGCCAATCAGAGCAGCGGTCAACAAGTGGCTGCGTTCAGCAATACACTATCACACTAATATGATAAAGCAGAAGTGTAGCCACTGTCGTACACAGGCCAATCAGAGCAGCGGTCAACAAGTGGTTGCGTTCAGCAATACACTATCACACTAATATGATAAAGCAGAAGTGTAGCCACTGTCGTACACAGGCCAATCAGAGCAGCGGTCAACAAGTGGTTGCGTTCAGCAATACACTATCACACTAATATGATAAAGCAGAAGTGTAGCCACTGTCGTACACAGGCCAATCAGAGCAGCGGTCAACAAGTGGTTGCGTTCAGCAATACACTATCACACTAATATGATAAAGCAGAAGTGTAGCCACTGTCGTACACAGGCCAATCAGAGCAGCGGTCAACAAGTGGTTGCGTTCAGCAATACACTATCACACTAATATGATAAAGCAGAAGTGTAGCCACTGTCGTACACAGGCCAATCAGAGCAGCGGTCAACAAGTGGTTGCGTTCAGCAATACACTATCACACTAATATGATAAAGCAGAAGTGTAGCCACTGTCGTACACAGGCCAATCAGAGCAGCGGTCAACAAGTGGTTGCGTTCAGCAATACACTATCACACTAATATGATAAAGCAGAAGTGTAGCCACTGTCGTACACAGGCCAATCAGAGCAGCGGTCAACAAGTGGTTGCGTTCAGCAATACACTATCACACTAATATGATAAAGCAGAAGTGTAGCCACTGTCGTACACAGGCCAATCAGAGCAGCGGTCAACAAGTGGTTGCGTTCAGCAATACACTATCACACTAATATGATAAAGCAGAAGTGTAGCCACTGTCGTACACAGGCCAATCAGAGCAGCGGTCAACAAGTGGTTGCGTTCAGCAATACACTATCACACTAATATGATAAAGCAGAAGTGTAGCCACTGTCGTACACAGGCCAATCAGAGCAGCGGTCAACAAGTGGCTGCGTTCAGCAATACACTATCACACTAATATGATAAAGCAGAAGTGTAGCCACTGTCGTACACAGGCCAATCAGAGCAGCGGTCAACAAGTGGCTGCGTTCAGCAATACACTATCACACTAATATGATAAAGCAGAAGTGTAGCCACTGTCGTACACAGGCCAATCAGAGCAGCGGTCAACAAGTGGCTGCGTTCAGCAATACACTATCACACTAATATGATAAAGCAGAAGTGTAGCCACTGTCGTACACAGGCCAATCAGAGCAGCGGTCAACAAGTGGCTGCGTTCAGCAATACACTATCACACTAATATGATAAAGCAGAAGTGTAGCCACTGTCGTACACAGGCCAATCAGAGCAGCGGTCAACAAGTGGTTGCGTTCAGCAATACACTATCACACTAATATGATAAAGCAGAAGTGTAGCCACTGTCGTACACAGGCCAATCAGAGCAGCGGTCAACAAGTGGTTGCGTTCAGCAATACACTATCACACTAATATGATAAAGCAGAAGTGTAGCCACTGTCGTACACAGGCCAATCAGAGCAGCGGTCAACAAGTGGTTGCGTTCAGCAATACACTATCACACTAATATGATAAAGCAGAAGTGTAGCCACTGTCGTACACAGGCCAATCAGAGCAGCGGTCAACAAGTGGCTGCGTTCAGCAATACACTATCACACTAATATGATAAAGCAGAAGTGTAGCCACTGTCGTACACAGGCCAATCAGAGCAGCGGTCAACAAGTGGTTGCGTTCAGCAATACACTATCACACTAATATGATAAAGCAGAAGTGTAGCCACTGTCGTACACAGGCCAATCAGAGCAGCGGTCAACAAGTGGTTGCGTTCAGCAATACACTATCACACTAATATGATAAAGCAGAAGTGTAGCCACTGTCGTACACAGGCCAATCAGAGCAGCGGTCAACAAGTGGTTGCGTTCAGCAATACACTATCACACTAATATGATAAAGCAGAAGTGTAGCCACTGTCGTACACAGGCCAATCAGAGCAGCGGTCAACAAGTGGTTGCGTTCAGCAATACACTATCACACTAATATGATAAAGCAGAAGTGTAGCCACTGTCGTACACAGGCCAATCAGAGCAGCGGTCAACAAGTGGTTGCGTTCAGCAATACACTATCACACTAATATGATAAAGCAGAAGTGTAGCCACTGTCGTACACAGGCCAATCAGAGCAGCGGTCAACAAGTGGTTGCGTTCAGCAATACACTATCACACTAATATGATAAAGCAGAAGTGTAGCCACTGTCGTACACAGGCCAATCAGAGCAGCGGTCAACAAGTGGTTGCGTTCAGCAATACACTATCACACTAATATGATAAAGCAGAAGTGTAGCCACTGTCGTACACAGGCCAATCAGAGCAGCGGTCAACAAGTGGTTGCGTTCAGCAATACACTATCACACTAATATGATAAAGCAGAAGTGTAGCCACTGTCGTACACAGGCCAATCAGAGCAGCGGTCAACAAGTTGTTGCGTTCAGCAATACACTATCACACTAATATGATAAAGCAGAAGTGTAGCCACTGTCGTACACAGGCCAATCAGAGCAGCGGTCAACAAGTGGTTGCGTTCAGCAATACACTATCACACTAATATGATAAAGCAGAAGTGTAGCCACTGTCGTACACAGGCCAATCAGAGCAGCGGTCAACAAGTGGTTGCGTTCAGCAATACACTATCACACTAATATGATAAAGCAGAAGTGTAGCCACTGTCGTACACAGGCCAATCAGAGCAGCGGTCAACAAGTGGTTGCGTTCAGCAATACACTATCACACTAATATGATAAAGCAGAAGTGTAGCCACTGTCGTACACAGGCCAATCAGAGCAGCGGTCAACAAGTGGCTGCGTTCAGCAATACACTATCACACTAATATGATAAAGCAGAAGTGTAGCCACTGTCGTACACAGGCCAATCAGAGCAGCGGTCAACAAGTGGTTGCGTTCAGCAATACACTATCACACTAATATGATAAAGCAGAAGTGTAGCCACTGTCGTACACAGGCCAATCAGAGCTTAGAGTTTTAAAAATGAATACTCTCTCATTGAGTGGAAAACTTCTGCGCGATGCAAAACTCGAATCCATTCATTAGAACTGACAGTTAGAACCTACCTTTAGAAGTGTGTGTTTATGTTTGTTACTCCTACACGCTCAAACGGCTGAACGGTTTTGGATGAAATTTAATACCAGGTTAGCTTATATCCCTGGATTCTACTGTTCATCATCGTCATTATCATCCATCATCATAATCCAAAAGAGTGAAACCGCGGGGCGCAGCTAGTATAGAATAAAACTAAAGCGTTCATATTTTGAGCAATGCGGAAGCAATTCAGGTCTTACAGATCAACCATTCCACTCGTCAGAAGTCATAAATCTCTTGTTACCATAATATGAAGTCGAGCTCATTTTGAGAGTTATTCAATAAGCAGCAGATTGTTTTCCCGAACCCGTCCCGGATGTCAAACAAACTGTGAATTAATCACAGATGTTTATAATTTGGGCTCTGGAGGTATAATCGGAAGCGAATCTGTTGTGCCTACCGCGTCGAGGCGATATTTACGGCGGTACTGCGGAGCAGCTGGCTGCTTGTGGTCTAGTACTTACTTACCTACAGAATCATGGATGGTCTGGGTTCCTGGTGAAAATCGTTCTGGGCTTATTTTTTAGAGTGGTTGTTTGAATTTCACCGAACTGTCTATGGAATTTCAAAAACTTTCACAACTTGAACTTCCTTACATTTCCATTTTGATATGACTAAGTATAAAAGTATTTTTGATCATCTTTCAAAGGGACAAGGTTCTAAATTCTCAGTTTTTGGTCACCACGTGTTCATTATATCGCCGGTATTACCGGAACAGATTTGGATATGATTGTTTTTTCAGGAGAGTAGAGTAGAAGTTTCTTTAGTAAATCCATTGTTCTTATAAAGATCTCTGTGATGTTTTATTTTATTTAGGTAATAAAATAATAATTAAATTTAATCAAAAGTAGCAGTAGCGTTCTAACTTTCGTATAAGTTGACTATAAATAGAAGTTAGCTTGGCATTCAAATAGTTAAATTGCGGGAAGGAGAATAGGCTCCAACTAAGGCTCCATCATTATCTACCGTCATTAATATTTTACAGAAACTGACAGCTAATGTTTCAAACGTAGCATTGTAGATGAGATGGCGAAGTCTCCATATTTTTATTGTAGAATTTGCCTTCTTATATAATTCTAAAGCAAGAGTCCGCCTGGGGAACTACCACACCTTTGCCAAATATTCAATCGACAAGCAGTGGTGTGCAATAAGCATTCATTTCTCAAATCCCGTTTGTGGAGGACTACTGTTTTCACGCACAACAACGTAATTGTGACGAGCGCAGTGCAGTGCCGTGCAAGATTTTGCTTTCATAGTTCTGGGTGGCACTGCAATTATGGGCAGGCTTAGCGCTTACCATCATGCGAACGACCTGCTTCACTCGTCACGCAGCTGAATACTAAATTTGCTGCGCCCCGCAGGAAGCTTCGCCCGCGTGCAAACTTTTCTGTACCCCTGACAACGTATGTGCTACTTGATGATAAGTTGAGAAGTTAAGGCGTGTCAGCGTAATGGAGTGTACACACTCCGACTCGCTAAACAAACAAACAAACAAACTCATTTTCGCATTTTTATAATCTAGACTGGTGTAATCCACAGACAAACATTTTAATTTACCCACATCTGTTTACACGGAAGCCAGACGTAGTCACTCGCCAGGTGTGCATGAATGAATGGACTCGAACCTTGCGCTGGATACCTGACGTGCCTCGCTGCGCCTGCGCCGGTGGTCGTCAATTAGGCAAGTTATAGATCTGATGGTATCGGACTGAGCGGCTGGTGGGCGGATTGACTACACTGGTGACGTAGCTTCTAGTACTTAGTACAGGTGTAGATTGTTATTGGATGCGGATGCTCTTATGCGTTTTACCGTAGATTGAGGGGAATACTGTGTTTCTTCTTATATGTGAGTTACTTATAGTATTTTGATTACAACAGTTACCTCGTCAGTATTTCCGTTAAATTATAACCCAGGTGTGTTCAAATCTACAGTGAATAGGTATCTACTAGGCAAGCGTGCTACATCTTCGACCATATCATCGCTTTCCATCGGGTGAGAACATGGTCAAACGATACTGTAATAAAAAAATTACAACCTGATTGTGATTTGATCACAACTGTGTGGTAGGAACCTAACGGTAAGTTATCTATCTAGGTTTTACCATACGATTATTATTTATTCTTATGGTATTACCTGGAACTTCGATTAGGGTAGGCAATGTAAGCATAGGGTAGGTCATGAAATGGTCTGGTTTATGAATAGTTCATGTTGAAATCACAAGAAATCAAGTGTCTGTTCCCATCGTACACAAGCGAAACGAGGTTTATACCAGCTAACTAAATAGATGGGGAGTTTATGAGATGAGATAGTCTATGACAGTGACAGCTGTCAAGGGATGCATGTTCTCGCGCTAATTGACGTTACAGCACAAACTAGGATTTTTGAAAAATAAACACAATGTTGTGATGTAGAGTTTGATTTTATCCTCAATCTTGTGTTTCTTCGAGTGTTGATGTGTAATATTGGTGTAATATTAACCATTAGGTGTTCGTTAACGTGCGTGTGTGAGCAAAAGAATCAAACGCAGAAATAAATGGCATTTTGTGATTTTTCCAAATCTCCCTCGGAAGTTTTAGTAAATGTCCACCATTTTACTGATTCGTGACTTTGACCATAGTTGACTGTGACGTGACATTACTTTAATTAAACTATAATGAACTTGACATTGCCACAAATGCCATAAAACAAGAAGTGAAGTGAAGCACTTGACATTGGTGAAATTGCTAGTAGGCCAGTTCCTTCGTACCGCAGAATCCATCTAATTAAAAAAAATAGGAGATACTGGGCGAGAGAAAATCGCCGCGAAATATGAAATTATGCTGTAATTTTCACAACAATAAATCTAATTAATTCAACCAGTTTGTTTAAGATGATTTACCAATGGACAAGGAACATATAATCAGAGTTTAATATTGAGTTTAATAATAAACGTCTCCCAATAATACATAGCCTGAATGCTCAGACAATCCAGAGCAATCATAAATCTCAACCGGCGGCCGTCCGCCTGTTGGCAGGCTGTGCTCATTACCAAAGACATTACATTGTGCATTGTTTGTGGACAGTGGACTGTACAGTGCCACCAACTTATCTGGGATCTGAATGGTACGTGAGTGTTCCAGTCAATTGATACGTAGACCAATCAAAAAACAGAAATATATAGAAAATGTGAACCTCTTTCGTGGCGGCTGTAGTTCCTTTATTTGCCTCTTCACAGATAAGTTGGTTGCACTGTCAAGCCGTTTTCTTTGGACATTTTCAACACTTTTGGCATTTTTGCAACTTTGACACTTCCAATCCTTTCCAAACTGAATGAAAAACGACCCTATCCCTCACGGTATAAAGTCGATTTTCCTATGTCAACATGTCATCCAAACTTGCAAAACGAACGGTGATCGAAAACGTTCAGAACGCTAGGTTCGCCCACAAATGGCCAAAGGGAACGCCATAATCATATTTAGCGTTTTTAACAGTTATTTTCGCCAATTGTTACAAAACGAACGGCCTATGTATATGCTGAGGTGGTGTAATGTCAGCTTGCAAAGGTCTCAATCCCTTCGGGTGATATGTTGCAATAGGGTTGCAGTTTGGCATAAGTCAGTTATCAATATTATTTTTATTGAGGGGTGTAACAAGTTTAAGCCTTTTTAGTCTCGTCATATGTGTGACTAGTTTTACCCGCGGCTTTTCCCGCGTGGTAATTTTTCTGGGATATTAGGATCCTATAATGTTATTGCAGGACCAAAATTACCAACATACCAAATTCCATCAAACTTCGTTCAGACGTCAAATGTTTTTTTTTATCGATTGCACGGCTTTTATTCACCATAATAAGATTTATTTATGATCATACTAAGAACTCCAGTTTTTAAGTCAAACCTTAAGCTATCCACAGTGAAAATCTTATCGCAATCGGTCCAGTAGTTAGTACGTGTACGCGCGCAAACAAACAGACACGATTTTTTAAACGTTATTTTTTTGTTCAGTAGCTTATTTTAAGTCCACAAGACCATTTTTTTTATATCTTCTTTGTTTCTTTGTTTTTTGTACTTTTTACTTTAGTTACTTACTGCTTCATTATACGTATAGATAACATGTCTCGTAGCACCCAAACTACTGGATCGATTTAAATAATAGATATTATATTGATTTCAATCAGAGATATAATTTTGTGCTTACCTAATACATACGAGTATATTCACTGATTTCAATGCGGCTTTTCAATGCATTTCTACGCGAGCTTGCCATCGCATGAAACGGCTAAGAAATCATTTTACGGTAGGTAATTCGTGCTGCAAGCCCAATTTAAAGGTAAGGCACGCTCTATAAGTATGGTGAATGGTTCCAAATATAGGTATGTTGATATATATTTGGGTTGGGACCAAAGCGGTACCACAAAAAAAAACTAAACTAAAAAATAGAAAATAAATTTTAATAGTGTAAATAAGAAAAAAATGTTTTATTTCAAAAAAATCGTGGTGTGCATGGGTCAATAGTTATAAATATTTCATTGACAGATATGAGAAGCACCCCACGCTTTTTTTTTAAATAAAACATTTTTTTCTTATATACACTATTAAAATTTATTTTCTATTTTTTAGTTTGGTTTTCTATATAAAGCGAGTTTTTAGCTTTTTTAAACTATATTTATTTTCTGCTTTTTAGTTTAGTTTTTTTTTCGAATTATTGCATTGTCATCGGTCTTTGGCAGGTGTGCAAAATTTGAATGAAATCTGACCGTTTAAAGTGGGTCAAAATAGCATCCAAAGGAGTCGGTTACAAACATACAAACATACAAGTGAAGCTAATATAGAGTATAAAAAGGAAGTAAACTTATTTTGTGGGAGCAGAAAGAAATAAAAATAAACCAACCACAGATTTATTATGATTTATTTTTTTAGATTTATTTGAGCAGAAATGTTTGTTTCTGAGTCATGGATGTAATATTCTTATCTATGTATGTTCTATCCGTTATCTAGTACCCATAGCACAGGGTATCCTAGTTTGGGGCTAGATAATTGGTGTGGAAATGTCCCGAATATATTATTATTATTATTATTTTTCGGTTGCTCGCTTGTCGTATGAATGCTGGCCTCTCTGGTGTCAGAGTTTGCGCCCTTCCGGGACCGACTTGGCCTCCAAAGCACGGAGCGATCGAAATCCGCACAAATCACTTTTCTTAATTATTAATGACTCGATACGTTTTAACCTCCTGTCGTGGTGTAACAAATCAGTGTGACCACGAATCCGTCGCCATTGATTCTGTGACATAACTTAAAAAGTAATTGGTGCGAGGACCGAACTCGGTATCGTTGGATTCTATCCCGCACTATTCCGAGCGGTATAGGTAGGTTATAAAGGCCACCACCTTTCTACCACAATTATAATAAAATCCTTCGGTTATTCGATCGTTTGTCGCGACTTATTGTTTAGGTGGCTCTACTTGGGTGGCTTGGCTTGCCACGATGGCACCAACCCGCAAGGTACAGTCTGTGCGGAAAGACATTACCAGTACACTCATAATTATTTTTCCTCGGAGGGAGGCCTGGAGTCATAGCTCATCTATAACAGGAACTTTAAAGCCAGGCTCCATTAATACATTTTCCCACGATAGCTCGCCTCTACTCTACACTCTGCCACCCGCAACAAGCACTGAAGTGCCTAGGTACGAGTAACAAGGTTGAATATCGCGAGCGCTGTTTGAACACACTTTAGCTCGGAACTAAATGACTTAAGTCTCAAAAACTTTTTATTTTATTGGCAGGCTAATAATTTAGTCAGGTAAATTTTGTCTTGACAGTTGATAATAAACTATAATGTTCTTGCTATGAGATTTATTTCAGATATAAAACTTAAGCCGTTGAGTAGAAACACGAAACTATTACTGAAAATTACGTAAATTTTGATAAGAAAATGTAACGAATTAAATTCTGTTAATCACGTTTTTGTCTTGATCACGGAGAGATAAAAAAACTCAAAACATATATATATAGGTATGTTAAGTTTCACATTTTCAGGTTTGTGGTTGATCTAGCATATTAATGGAAAAAACCCTGGTCTTATTGGATTCTATAAATAACTGGTCAAATGCGATTTATACCTTGCGCATTCTGGGAACCGTACTAAAGACGCTTGTAATAGAGAATTAGTTAGGTATTATATTAAAAATATATATATTTATATATACTACGTAGGTATTATAAGAAAATAATTAAGATTTTGCATGTTTGTAGTGAATAAACTCAAAAAATAATTAACCGATTCAAAAAATCTTTCCCTGATAGTTAAATAGCTTCACTATTCCAGATAGAGTAATCTTTTTTTTAGTTTTATTGGGATAACTGGAAAACTACGGGCGGACCCGCGGGGCAGAGCAGCTAGTTAAGTAACTATATCATAAAATACAAATCAAGTTATTTGAAATACTTAGGTAAGTAAATGCCGTTTACATAGGAGTATCGAACTATATAAATATAAGTAAATACATTACAAATATGTACATTCATACGGTATGATTAATAGTTTCACAAATACTTAAGTACCTATGTTAAAAGTTTCTAAGCCAACCCTTTTTATATCTAGTGAAAAGGGGCTCTAAGCCCACAATAAACCCATGACGGACAGCATTGCCCCAGCAATAGATTTACGATGTGCTGAAGAATTAATTTAACCAACCTAAATAAAGATACCAATGCATGTGAAAAACATTTTTGTGTATAAATCCCAAAAAAAAAGATTTATAAATTAGTCTCAAATGCAACCCAAATTAACTAAACTATTATACAAACCTTTTAAATATTTTTCAACACAAAATAATCCAACTATAAAATCTTCCTTTGAACACAGCACAAATTAAAAAGTTAATTGCCGCCGGAATTCAGACGGGAAATCGTACGAAACACTGACGTCAGTGTTGCCACCGCGAACACCCGCCATACACTGAGACTTGACTTTGACTTGACACAATAAAACCCATTTACACGGATCGGGGTGTCGCGGGTCTTTCATAATAATAACCATACAAGCATACAAGATATACGCGTTACGTATGAAGGGCAACGCTTATTCTGGTGCATAGAGATATTTCTGGTGTGGATTATTTGGCAGCAAATTCGCTGGCGTATGAGTGAAGTCCATACCTAGGCTACCTACTTATAATGTTGACAGGTACCTATATCAAGTTGGTTGGAAGTCCTCAAGAAGGTTTAAATAATGACGGATTTAACATCGCCAAATAGAAAATGAAGCATCCTAGTTATGCCGATCCGTTTGTTACGTACGCACAAGCCCCACGCACACACTCACAACATGTTATGCCAAATGGCTGCTACATCGCAGTAAGATCTCGACCATGTTATTCGTGTTAATTATGTAGTTCACAAGAATAATAAAAAAAATAGTCGTTTGTGACCATATTGTGTATTAACCACAAAACACAAGTTATTCACATACGCAGCCATGCTACTTTGTTAGCACTACAAAACGTTTGTTTGTATTTTTTTTAACTTTCTTCATCTCTATCAGCCCGTGTCAGTCCACTGCTGGGCCTCTCCCAAAGCACGCCACTGAGCCCGATCTTCGGCTCTTCTTTTCCAACTGCTGCCAGCCACTACTTTGCGTATCTCCACCTAGCTGGAGGGCGCCCTACACTACGTTTGCAGAGTCGAAGTCTCCATTCAAGAATATGTCTACCCAAGCGGTTATCAGCTGACCTGTGGTATAGTGGCGGGTCAGCACGATGTCAGGTTCGGGTTACTACGAATGTGACATGTACCTACAGTTAGCCATATAAATCTTAAATTTCCGCGGGAATCTCCGGTTTATAAACGACAACTTTAACGCTTGTGGTCAACTTTCGTCAGATGGCTTCGACCAAGCTGTTTACTTACCTAAGTATAATCGTGGGATTTCATATTGTATATGGAACGAATTGCTCTCTTCTGCAGCACAAATATACTGCATAGGCTGCAGAGCTCAATCTACCAGCTATCAACGACATGTGAGGACCCCACAGTAATTTTGAATCTACAGTAATACCCAAAAATGTGGTTGACTGCACAAGGTCTACAGGCTTACTATTTATTAAAATACTTGAATTCGTAGGGACCCCTCTGATATTGGGTAGTGAGAATTTAATACATTTAGTTTTCTTAGGATTTAACATCAAATTATTAGTTGTAAACCAACTAAGAACTAGCGAGATTGTCTTGTTAACATCGTCAAATTTATTCAAGGTTCTGTCAATCTTAAAAATAAGAGAAGTATCATCTGCAAACAAAACAATATGACATAAGATCTCTATGAATAGGGGAAGATTGTTAATGTAAACCAAGAACAAGAATGTCCCAAGCATTGAACCCTGTGGCACTCCCATTGTAATGAGAGATCCAGATGACCTCGCACGTTTACATCCATTTTTTGGATTCTATTGCTAACATACGACGATAAAAGATCGAGAGCTTTCCCATGAACCCCGTAATGCTTCAAATTAAAAATCACAGAAGATGCCAATTGCGTCCTGTGATTTCTCCCAAGCATCGAATATATGCTTTAAGAGCATTGTGGCTGCGTCTGTAGTTGAACGCCCTTTAGTGAAGCCATATTGTTCATTATAAAACAGACCGTTGAGATTGAAGTGTGTTAATAACTGGTTTAATATTACTTTCTCAAAATTTTTACTTAGAGTGGGAAGTATAGAAATGGGTGTGTAGTTAGTCGGATCATTTTACTGCCAGACTTGAATAAGGGAATAAGTTTACTATTTTTCATTATGTTGGGAAAAACTCCTTCATCAACACAATTATTAAAAATAATTACTAAATATGGAGCAATTATTAATAATAGAACTTAAAATTTTAGTAGATATTCCCCAGGGATCCTCTGTATTTTTGAGTTAAGCAATTTAAATGTCTCAGCAATCGAATTAAAATTAATGTGTTTAAATTTAAATATAATATCACACTTCTCAACGTTGCTTGAGAGCATTCAAGAAGCCTCAATTACTGAGGATGATTAGACTGAGAAAGACTGACTGGGACTAAAGACTGACTTAAAGACTGGGTAGTTACAATTGATATTTTTGTAAAGAAATCTTCAAATGCATTGGCAACTTCGTGATCTTTGGAAATTCATTTATTGCCGATGTTAAGGATAAAATTTCGGGATCGAGGTTTAGTTTTTCCGGTTTCGGAATTTATTATTTTCCGTGTTGTTTTGATTTTATCTTCAGATTGTTTTATTTTCCTACTCAAATGAAGAGATTTCGCGGTATTACACACGGATTTAAATGTTTTAGAATATTGTTTCAAGAATTCAACAAATTTCGTGTCATTAGCATTCATATTTTTTTGAGAATAAATCGTATAATTTGTTTCTACTTTTGTAAATACCTGTAGAAGCCCAGTCATCAAATCCCACCCTTATGCAAACATTTTTTTTATTTAAATATTTCGTCAAACTCTTTATCCATTATATTAAACAAGGAATTGCAAAGGTCAGCAAAATTCCCATCAAACGGCAAGTGACTAAGTTCATTATC
This sequence comes from Alsophila aescularia, assembly GCA_946251855.1. Taxonomy (NCBI): domain Eukaryota; kingdom Metazoa; phylum Arthropoda; class Insecta; order Lepidoptera; family Geometridae; genus Alsophila; species Alsophila aescularia. The sequence goes on along the minus strand of OX276380.1, from coordinate 59,769,356 downwards.
AATGTTACTCGTATCTGCAAACCGTTCCAGACGTTTATCAATAATAGGCCTAGGTGAGTGAACTCCTGAGAGTTTTTACCGGGTTTACATGGAATCACAACGCTTTGCCCACTATGATAGCTAAGCTTATCACATCAGCCTTGCTATGAGGTTCACAGTTGCAAAAAACATTGTCTAAACAGGTCGCAGATGTGCTAGTGATTTTGGTTAGCTGATTAAGAAGTTTTTTTAAGTTAAAGCACAAAAATAAATTTAGAAATTTATCGCTTAATGGACATTTAACAAGTATATCCACATTAAAATCGCCGCATATAACAAGTAATTTTGAACAGTTAGAACATTTCCTCAGAACATCCTCCATAACAGACTCAAACATTTAGAAATCAGCCAGTGGGGGTCTGTATACACATACAATTATATGATGCTCCAGCTTTACACATGTTAACTCAATAGTCCGTTCAACAGACAAAGCCACAATGTCTTTCCTCTCCTTAAATTTACATGTATTCACTAAATAAATTAAAGAACCACCATGAGACTTAGCTTTTTTTCTATTGAACGAACTACCAATCACATAGTTTCTAATGGATGGTATCAAAGTACCTATCGTGAACCAATGCTCAGTTACACACATAACATCGACCTTAGAAAAATCTAAAAAAAGTTCTAACTCTAATGCTTTGCTGGAAAGACCCTGTATATTGTTATGAAAAATATGCAAGTTAGGCCTTTCCATTGTCTTAGCAGTCAGTTTAAATTAACAGATAAATTTGACTCCGCTGTACCACGTCTAGTACTGCTATTAACTGTGGCACCGTCAGAGTGATCCATTATACCATGTACAACTGGATCATATATATTAAATGCTAACAATTTAGCGATGGTCACCTTGTCATTTTTGCTGAGATACAAAGTATTCTTTGTCAAAATAAATTTTCTAACAAAATTGTTAGTTTCACACAATGAGATTTTACCAATAGAGACGTCATACCTATTATAAAACACCAATAACACGGCGAAATTGTACTATAGCTACTTAGTAGAACTTAAGCAACTATATTTGCATCACTGAAGAGCCTAAAAGATCACAGAGATATACAGAACCGCGTCATCAGAATGAGATAAACATATGTTCTCAGTTTATATATAACATCATTGATTTCAAAGTACAAAACTTCACTTTGACGACAAGTCAAATTATATAATGTCAAATTAAGATCATGATGTTTTTGCATTTGTGTCATTTTATTTGAGTATGGGAATGAGCAGGCAATAATCCTGCCTACACCCATACTTCCTATATCTACGAGGGCCTCAACAAGACTAATAAGATCAGTTTTTTTTATAGCTAGACTGTTACCTATTTGTAACACAATTGTGGTATTTTTGACAAATGTACAGTTTCTTATTTTTGATTGAAAACCTTTTAGTGGCAAACCTGAGAAGCTTTTATTACAGACTGTATGATTTAAGCAATTTTGCCCATGCCTGAACCTATTTGATCACTGAATACCAAAGTTTTTCTAGCGCACTCAGATGGCTTCGATAAACAATCTGAGCTTATTGGATAGTTAGCAAGAGGATCCTGCACAGTTGACTTGTGCTCAGGAACATCATTGGGGCTATTCTTTACTCCGAATGTGTTAGGCACTGACCTGGAGTTTTCTATGACCTGAACACTGGAGGTGCACTTATCAGAGCTGCTAGGGCTTTGAGCCACCAAGCAAGCCATGGCTGCAATATGGCCTTTGATTTGCTTATTTGATGCCACATATTTGCCGTTTAAGTCACACAATTGTTTTTTTAAGCTAGTAATTTTACTGTTCATGTAATCTATTTCTCTATTATTGCGGCCTAATAATCTATAACATTCATCAAGCTCTTTATTCAAATTTATTTTTTCTTTACATATACTTGAGCATTTAAAAAAATGATTATATTTTTTTAACATGCCTGTGGTTCGTTTCAAAATTTTATTGACCTTTACATATTTTTTTATCTTATTGGACCTTCTGATGCTGTTAACTTCCTTCCTTGCTAAAAACTTTAGTACCTAGTCACAAGCAATAACATGTAAATATTGCAATTGCTACTATTGTGCAAGTTAGTTGGTTATTCCCACTAGTTCTATTGATTGTTCCATTGACAGAACCAGTAGGACTTTTTAAGTAAATGCACAGACTACAGGAGACTAAAATATCAGACGGACACGTTCCGAACAAATTTGCTAGATATGAGTTTATCTCAGGTCTTTCGAAGCTGCAAATTTAGTTTTATACCAATGGTATCTATCAAAACGTCCCAAAAAACAGGAAGGTACAGATTCTTGCGACCTAACCACAGAATAAGCCTAACGCGAGTTTAGTGTCTACATAATCATCATCATCATCAACCTATACCAGTCCACTGTTGGACGTAGGCCTCTTCCAAGGAACGCCACGGAGCCCAATATTCGGCTCTTCTCATCCAGTCGCTGCCAGCTGTCTCTCTCAAATCGTCTTTCCACCTGGCCGGCGGGCGTCCCACACTACATTGTGTTTGTGTCTACGGTGACCGTTAATCCTTTATGATACAGTGCGAATGAGCCGTACGTTCAAACGTTCCTGTACATTTTGGGTTTCAAGTTATTTGGACATAATACTGAGGGTTGAGCTGTCTGTAATTTACATTATTAAGTACAAACCAGATAACCTTAAAATATTTACATGACAATATTTAAAGTACCTCCTTTCTAACAAAAATAATAATTAATGAAATCGGACTACGCGTTCATGAACTACGTATACATTTTGACTTTCATCCCCTCTCCCAAGGGAATCATGCTAAACATCGGGGTGAAAAGTATCCAATGTCATACTCATAGTATTAACTCAAATCATACCAAGTTTAATTTGAATTCATTCAGTAGATTTGGCTTGATGCGCGGTCAAGATAAAGATAAGGCAGACAGACAGATGGAAAGGCATAGATGAAAAAAATATTTTTTTGGCTTCAGAATCGAATATAGAGTACCATTCGAAAAATAATAATATTACTTCATGCTTAATATAACTTTGGACCCGTATCCCGCAGGAACCTTTAATTTTTTCAGAATAAAAGTATTCTCAATTTTAACCCATCATATAAACTATGACTGTGCCAAGTTGCATGAAATCCGTCCTGTAGTTTCAGAGTGGTAAATGTTTTAAATAACTTTCAACCCTTCACCTGCGGGAACCCTTTAATTTTTCGGGATGAAAAGTATCCTAGGTCCTACCACGTAGTATGAACTCATATCATAACAAGTTTCATTTAAATTCATTCAGTAGTTTCGGCGTGATGCCTAGCCAAGATACAGACAGACAGAAATTAAAAAAGTTACAGTTTTGGCTTCAGTAACGAACATAGAGTACCGTAAAAAAAAAACAATGTACAGAATTGGACCCGTTACAGTTTTGTTATAAGTACTAGCTGTGCCCGCGGCTTTGCCCGCGTGGTCATTTCATTTAAAAGTAGCCCACACGTGTAATTCCAGGACCAATAGTACCTACAAAGTACAATATTAGCATATGTGTAATAAATCCTAATAGTGAGTCAACTCGGCCGCTTGACAGAGCAACGATGAGGTGCGGTGTGAAGGAGAGCGGAGTCCCCCTCCACCCCGCGCGCCTGCACTGCGTAACGGCGGGCGTCTATTGCAAATCGGTACAGCGTATTAGGTGTGTCAGGTATACGAAATCGCTCGCATGTGTTTGCCAAAGTACATAATAATTATATCGTATATTTGGTGTTCACGCAACGAGGCGATTTATTTATGTCTTTTAAATATGCGTACCATCTGTGTGGTAAATGGTTGAGCGTCAACATCATATAGAATTGCGTACCATCTGTGTGGTAAATGGTTGAGCGTCAACATCATATAGAATTGCGTACCATCTGTGTGGTAAATGGTTGAGCGTCAACATCATATAGAATTGCGTACCATCTGTGTGGTAAATGGTTGAGCGTCAACGTCATATAGAATTGCGTACCATCTGTGTGGTAAATGGTTGAGCGTCAACATCATATAGAATTGCGTACCATCTGTGTGGTAAATGGTTGAGCGTCAACATCATATAGAATTGCGTACCATCTGTGTGGTAAATGGTTGAGCGTCAACATCATATAGAATTGCGTACCATCTGTGTGGTAAATGGTTGAGCGTCAACATCATATAGAATTGCGTACCATCTGTGTGGTAAATGGTTGAGCGTCAACATCATATAGAATTGCGTACCATCTGTGTGGTAAATGGTTGAGCGTCAACATCATATAGAATTGCGTACCATCTGTGTGGTAAATGGTTGAGCGTCAACGTCATATAGAATTGCGTACCATCTGTGTGGTAAATGGTTGAGCGTCAACATCATATAGAATTGCGTACCATCTGTGTGGTAAATGGTTGAGCGTCAACATCATATAGAATTGCGTACCATCTGTGTGGTAAATGGTTGAGCGTCAACATCATATAGAATTGCGTACCATCTGTGTGGTAAATGGTTGAGCGTCAACATCATATAGAATTGCGTACCATCTGTGTGGTAAATGGTTGAGCGTCAACATCATATAGAATTGCGTACCATCTGTGTGGTAAATGGTTGAGTGTCAACATCATATAGAATTGCGTACCATCTGTGTGGTAAATGGTTGAGCGTCAACATCATATAGAATTGCGTACCATCTGTGTGGTAAATGGTTGAGCGTCAACATCATATAGAATTGCGAATTCATCAATTTCCAAAGGATGAGGAAATATGAGTAGATATAATATGTCATATAATTTATTATCAATATCCACAACATCAGGTAGCTACTATAATCAAAGTACCTACCATGTTGTTAGCAATAATTGACCGAGCGCGAAGCGTCTCTGTTTCAGCTTCGGCAAAAATTCTTTCGTATGTCCGGATGTCTGTCCGGATTTCCGGCTGTTCTCCTCTACAGGTCGCATTTCTCAACCGATCTAGACGGAACTTGATATAGAAGTAAAGCGAATTTTTAGAATTTTTTAAACGTTTGGGGATTTTTGATTGGGGGGGGGATAATTCCCCCAAAATAGGGTGACAACTAAACTAAATATTTCCACCATATTAAATCCGATATCAATGGTTCTTTTTTCATTTGAAAGGTAGTAACTTTAAAGTAGTCTCAAAAAAATTTGGTGAATATCTGATGAGGATCTTCGGCGTGATTAGCAGAATAGCTCCTCAAAATGCAGTACATTTCCCATTTTTAGGTTTCTACCAGTGGAATCAGCTCTTTACCCACTAGGTAGGGATTGAGGGAGCACCTTGGTTATTAATGTTTTTGGAGGGTACTCTATATTCGATACTGAAGCCAAAATTGTATATTTTTCAGTTTTCTTGACCGCGCATCAAGCCGAAACTACTTAATGAATTTAAATTAAACTTGGTATGATAAGAGTTCATTCTACGAGGTAGGACCTTGGATACTTTTTATGCCGATTTATAGCATGGTTCCCTTGGGAGAGGGAATAAAAGTCAAAATGTGTAGGGGAGAGTGGTCACCCTTCATACACGTTCTTCATTATTATTTTTTTACTTCTTAATAAAACTCATTAGAACTCTATGTAAACCATCTAGGTATAGCAAATATATCCAGGTTAAAATTAAAAAAGTTCGGCACAGTTATTTTAATAGGTTAATGAGTAATAGACATTTTTCTCGAATTAGGGATTCGTATGAATCTACCCCTCGTGTGGGGTACTATCGTACAGCAGGAGGGGCACTTTCATACGCAGCGAGGTGGTTTCGTACAAGGTAGACAAATAGTCAAGTATACGTGTTTGTTTTTATTTAATCACTAAAATAATAATATTATCATCAAAAGTAACAAACTATTTATTATTAAACTTAATTCACTTAACTCACTCGCCCCCTAATAAACATAAATTCTTAATGAAATAATCACATCAACTCTATTGGTAATTCTAATCTAAGTAATCAATCAGTCAGAATGAGATCATTGTTACTACACATTAGTAGGTAGTTAGTTTTTGGCGATTAACAATTTTAAATTAAGATAATCAAACATAGGTACTTCGAAAGTTACTGCACATTAAAATTTGACAATTTAACCGCTAGCGATTAACAATTTTAAATCAAGATAATCAAACATAGATACTTTGAAAGTTACTGCACATTAAAATTTGACAAATTAACCGCGAAAGTCAACAGCCTAGAAGTTCTAGGTGTAAAAATTGTTGGTGGTTTGGGATCAGGTAGGATCATTATTACGTCACTAATGTACAAAGTATGCACATCCTCTACATTTGGGAAAACAAATGACCATGAGGATCCTGGTTTCTTCCTAAGATAAGAGACTTGGTACTCAGTACTAGAATAATGATTCAAAACTTTCTCCACGTAATACACAACCGATTGTTTCTTCTCAAATTTGACTAAAATAAAACCATTGTCTTGAATGTTCTCTGGTCTTACAGCAATGGTTGTATCACATTGAGATTCGCCTTCATCACTTTCATCAAAATCAAGCGGAGATGTTGAACTCTCCCTCAAGCTTATTTGCGATCTTTCTGATTCAGAGTCATCACTATCTAATTTTTTTGCCTTCTTTTTCTTTGGTTTAGAATTATTAAGTTCTGTCAAAATACGTTTCATTTCTCTAGCTCTAGCTCTTCTCTCTTGCTCCATTTTTTTTAATTCCTTCTGTTGGTGTTTCTCTTCTAGTTTATTTTTTTCAGGTGTATCGGTATAAATTCGTGATTTGCCCGGTTGTCTTCCCTTGCTTGTTTTCTTATTTCTAACAACAGTTGGATATGGTCTAATTGTTTCTGGTGTTATAGGAATCTTATCATGCAAAGATTTGGATTGCTCAGGTTGAGACTCCCGTAGTTTCAAATTTACTGTAGTCGGTGACTCACTGGTCTCAGCCGGCAGGTCCTGAAAAGCAAGAGTTAACGGCTCACAAGTTTCTGCTACAAGTTGCTGATCCCGGAGTGCACAAGTCGATATCTCAGTGATAAGTTTTTGCTGATTGCGATATGCAGAAGTCGATGGCCCGCATTTTTCAGTGTTGAATTCTTGCAATTCTTGGAGCGTAGAAGATGATAGCTCACGGGGATCAGCAATAGAAGACCTTTGAAGCTCTTCGTGCATGGAACTCGATAACACACAAGAAATAGCGGAATTTTTTGTTGCCTGATTTGCTGGAGTATTTTCTGAATTAGCTGAAGTATAAACGTCAGTAGGGGCAAAGTCTTCATCGCTAAAGGCCATTTCGTTGAACGGCCATATTCCGGGCTTAGTAAATCCACTCATGATGTTTTTTGCTGTAAATGATTCATAGTATGCAAGTTTGACCAGTTTGGGAATATTGTAAATGCTGACTGTTTTCCCTGGATTCATCAAATGCCAATTATTGAAGGCAGTTTTCAATTTTGACTTGAATGGTGCAAATACTCCGACGTCTAGCGGTTGCAGGCGATGACTCGTGTGTGGAGGGAAAGATAAGTAAATTATCCCATTGTCCCGAGCGTAGTTGACTGCCTCCAAACTAATGTGACTTTCATGATTATCACAAAGTAATAATATCGGGTTATCTTTCGAGCTAAGCGTGTGCTTTTGGATATGTTTTAAAACTGAAATAAATATTTCAGAATTTATCCAGCCACTCCTACTTGCAGCCCCGAAACTTCCTTCAGGTGCACCTTCAATGAAATGGTTTTTGTAATTCACGCGTGGAAATACAAAAAGAGGTGGGATAGTATTGCTGCCTGCTGAAATAATGGCACCAAAAGTTACCAGCTCGCCCCTTTCTGCTGACACGATTTGCCCTACTTGTTTTTGTGATTTAGGTGCCAAAACTTTAGGAGTATCTAAAACAGTAGACACGCCTGACTCATCAAAGTTGAATATCCTCTCAGAAGTAAAACTGTGTCGCTCCAAAACATTGGTCAAATTATAGTAGAACTCTTTGACTGCTGTTCTGTTAAAAGCAAAGGACCGGGCAGCGCTAGTATTTTTCTGGTTTTCGCAAACTAAGATTTGTATTTCGTTCCCTGTATTTATGCATCCACTCTAAACCTGCTATTTTATTTTCATCCCACTTTGCTGGATACTTTAAGTTCAATGCTTTAGCATATTCATATGCTAGCTTCCGGACTTGAACTGTTGTGAGTCCATAATGCATCTTACAACAATTAGTTTTATAGTTGTTTAAAAGTGCCTCTTCTTCTAGAGAAAAGACTTGAAGACTCGTGAATTTAGATTGAAAAGTGCGCTTGGGGCCTTCGTTAACATTAGCTTTGAATTTTTTCACTCGACTTTCTAATGTTGATGTTTTGATGTCGTATTTCAGTACAGCTTTTCTGTAAGACAACCGACCTTGTACTACGTCATCAATAGCTGATTTCATGGACTCTTCGTCCACTTCTTGGATTCGTGTACCCTTTTTTTTATATTTTCGAACCATGATTCTGCAACAAAATAATTCATCTTATAAGGGGGAGCATTTATACGTGTACGAATCTACCCCTCGGTCAACTGCCCGAATGCGCCCCAACCTATACACAAAACTAAAATATATCTTCATATCTACTACAATTTAGTCTGAGAAATATTAGTTACAAATTCCCTATTTTAGACATATTTACTTGAACTTAGCATACATATCTTGTCAAATACATAATAACTCTGCTAACAATACGATCGTAAACATCGACAAAATAATTACTCACCAAGCGCGAAAACACGTTGCGACCAGTCAGTTCGTGGCGCGACTGCTGCAATCAAAGAGTATATAAATACTATACTACGTAAGAAGAGACGGGACTTCCTCTATGGAACGGATTTTGTGAATTTTTTAAACGCGCGCCGAGAATGAGTGCAACATAACAAAGCTAATGACCATAGGTAATAATACTCTATATCGAGCATGTTAGCCAACATGAGAAACAGAAAGGGATGTCTGCAAACATAGCACATTTTTATCGATATCGATGTTTTGAAGAAAAAAATCCCGTATGAGGATTCTTTTAATTTATGATAGGGTTTATAATAATAATAAAGTATTTTTGTACGCATTTGGTTTTATTACATACATACATATTGTTTTTATAAAAATAATACAGTACACAAGGCCAGAAAGTCATAAAACCATTAATTGTTTTTATAATAATAATACAGTACACAAGGCCAGAAAGTCATAAAACCATTAATTTATCCCGAAGAACGAAGTAACTGTTATATTATTTTATCTACACTCATCGTAAAATCCGGATTATGAACTCAAAAATGGTGGCATAATGACATACTTTACGCACGGTATATCTCGAATAAGAAAACCCCCATTTTAACACTGTTTATTGAACTAAACAATGTTATAATGTATATTATTTCCCATAGAAGCACCGGTTTGGCTCCGACCAACGAGGATTTTCGCCATTTATTCTATGCCATAGAATAAATGGCGAAAATCCTCGTTGCTACTAGACCGTCGCATGCTAGACCATATAGGTCGTGACCCGTCCACCCACTGGATTCACCCACTAGTGGGTGCATGGGTAATTCGCATTTACCACTCCGTCCGCTGCACTAGAGTTGGAAACTAATACATTTTTTTTGACATTTATGAAGAAAACAATAATTTACAACCAAACCTACCAATACCTAATAAGTACCTTACCAATTTAATGTGATTTTGTTGATAAAAAGTTTTATCCTGATTAACAATTTCCGACAGCAGTGTTAGTGAGGGGAATTTGACTCCACTTGACATCACGGAAACAGCAATGAATATGACGAACGAGCAACCAATAAAATCAGAAAAATATTACGTCATTTTTTTTCCATTATAAGTAAGTTCGTATTGGTGTATATCTAATATTTAAAACCTTTGGGCTCAAGGCAAGCGTTGGATCGAAAATTATAACGAAATAGCCATAGATAATAATGTTTAAAAGGTCTCCAGAGCTTTACAGATACCTCAGACCCTTGCTCAGTATAAGAACTATGCTACGAATTCTAGTAATTTAATGAATAACAAGCTTATTAGACCGTGTTCAGTCAACTTCTTCAGTTCTTAGAAAATAATTTAGATTAATTAATTAATTTTAGAACTATGCCCAATAAATTTAAAAAATATATACTTGATTTGCGACAGCTTAGTCAAGACATATTGGAGACTGTATGGCTTAAGTCAGCAAAATTCCCCTGCCAATTAAATTTCCAGCTTGGTTTTAAAGTGACTTCTCTATAGTTGCTGTGCTTTTTTAACTGAACATTCCAATGGTTCTTCTAATGATAAAAATGACTTGTTTTTCATTTTACATTCATTTCTGATTAACAAAATGCTCAGGCACCGCAACAGCTGATACGTCATCATATGTTTGTGCTCTGAGCAAATCCACGACAAATTAGTACTGGCCAACATGGCAGTGATTGAATATTGGCAAATATCTTTATGAAATAGCCATGGCTTAACTTCAGTGTCAAACACTTTTGTTGCCTTGTCTATTGTCTCACACAGTTGTATTGTGGGATACGTTAAAGATTTCTCTGCCCACCATTCTTTCAATTCAATGTATTTATAAAATGAATTAGAGTTCGGATCTTCTACTTTTACAGATAATATGCACTTTTGGCAGCGTACATCTTTCAGCAAGATTTTCGCGATGTAACCACTTACATAAACAGTAGGCTGCTTTTCAAAAGTCACGAAATTTTTCTCTATTTCTTCCAATAATAAATCGTCTTCTTCCTCAGGGATGTGAAGAACAGGAACATCGATGTCTTCATTTTGTTGGCTTTTACTGACAGAACTTGAAAGTTGATTTTCTTCTTGCTCTTCTTCTACGACATCGTCTTTTTTTGCAAAGACGATATCGTGAAAATCAAATATAATTTCATTTTCATCCTGTTCACAATTCAATCCCCGACTCACAGGCGTGCTGAGACGGGTGAGAATCGAAGATTTCAGTGCCGAGGTAAAATGGTGACACGTCGGGTTTTTATTTGTCGGGCTGTGTTGCCGTATCAACCCAAACAAATTTTCCAAAGCGTCTTGATTGCATTGACGCAAATTTAAAAATTTAAATTTTTTTGCTTCAACGTATTTCCATATGTCCTGCAGGGATGCTACAGTTATTAAATAACCATTCACGCATCGGACATTGCTCATCCTAAGTTTGCTTGCTGATTTTAGAAAATGTAGTGTCTTCAATTTTTTTATATATTCTCTCCAACTTTCGTGGTGGAAACTGCGTTTGGTTACATTTTGTCGAATATATTTTTTTATGTCTTTTCGTGATCCTGGACCATTTGTGCAGTCAAATAATTTGTCTAAATCTTCAACTATGTGCGCAGTTTCTAGAATTTCCTCGCTGTTTTCTTTATTTTCTACACTTTCCGATAGTAATTTTAATATAGCAGCTACAGTGTTGCTCAATAATTGGGAAGCTAACTTTACTTTCATTTTTGCTCTATATTTGAGGTCAATATGAGCCTTTGAGATCTTCATAAAGTGAAGCGTACTCTGGTTTTTTTCCACCAATTGCACTAGATGAGACCACTTTGCTTTTTTATTGTTCATAACCAACACGCCGCCTTCAAAAAAATTATTTATTATTGACTTGAACAGGTGGGGAACGTCATAAATAACAAAAACTTTTTCGTCATCTACTAAAAAGTAATTGGAATCGACAGCGTTCCCAGAGATTTTTTTAAGCAAATTTATAGCACCTATATTCGTGGGCCCTTGATCGCATACTGTTGATAATACCTTGTACCCAGCCGCAGTCACAGCTCGAATTACTGTTTTTATGATAAGGACCAATTTTTCTGTGCTAATTGTACCTTTTACAAAGTAATGGGCAATAGGTTGCTTGAATTTTTTATGAAGGCCTTGAAGCATAAAAACTAATGCATGGTTAGCAATTTTTTCAGATCGACCTCCCTCACTGCCCAGATCTTGGAACCCATCCACTTTGTCTGTAGAAACATTATATATAAATCGTTTTTTCAACGCCATCTCGTCAAATAAAATTACACATGTTTTATCTGGATCTGTCAAGTGTTCGGCCTTTTTCTTTAAATGTGCCATAACTGAGACATCTATACCAGGTTCCATTTTCATATTTTCTAACACAGTTTGCAAGGTTCTTACACTTGGCATTGGTAAAAGTTGGCTGAGATATCTGTACGCTTTCGGAGATTTTTTATATATGGCGAGAGCTACACTTTTATTTAATTTAGTCCAGCGCTTACCTTGGGATTTGCGATTTTGATTTTTTATTGTCGATTCTATCAGGCTTTTTAAAACTGGTGACGAAATTTGATCAATTTGTTTGGTTTTTTTTTTGCAGGATCTTCAATTTTTCTTTGCTTTTGTTCAATTTCTGCAGCAATACTTTTTTCCGAGGTGACGTTGTGTTGTTTTCTGCAGCAGACGGTGAAGATTCTGTGAAAAGTTTAGTCAATTTAGCCATATAGCAGCGTAGCTGCGCCGGGAGTTTCACCCACTATCCGACATGAACTTAACATTAATAGTAGATTACTACATCGAGCAGAAAGTGACTTCTTGCTGCGCCGAGTGTTATATTGAATCCCAAACTTTAGTGAGAGCTGTAAAAACACGAGTGCATCAAGGAGTCACTTGAGCGTGTGTCACAATTGTCTACCTAAATGTAAGCAGTACAATTTTCAGTCACACTGACTTTTAAATTAACGTCAATTCTGTCAAGCTCATATTAAAAAAAAACTATTTTTAAATCTCTATTGGATGAATGAATTCATTCAATTTTTTTAGCTACGCTCCACGGTTTCACCTACGAGGTATGATGATGATGATGATGATGATGATGATGATGAAAAGTATCCTTCGTATTATTCCAGGATATAAGCTATCTCCATTCCAAATTTAATCAAAATCCATTCAGCCGTTTGTGCGTGATGGAGTAACAAACATACATACAAACTTTCGCCTTTATAATATTGGTGACATGAAACTAAAAAAAACTGTGCATTAATGGATTTCTATACTTACTTACCGCACTGTTTTTATGATGAGCAGTGATGAGATGCTTTCTGCTTACGTTTTAGGTGAACAATGGTGAAATTACTATGTAGTGGAAAGAAAAACATCTAAATAATCCAATATAATGATATAATTACTTATGCTATATTTTCTTTTCTTTTTAGTATTTTCAATTTCGAAGGTTGATGTTGAGGGCTCTGCAGAGGACGTAGAAGGTTCTGAAAATAGTGCAGTGTTAGTTAAGCCGTGTAATAATAAATTAATAATACATCGAGGTTCTCGTTAGACGGTAGAACAAGTCAAAGAACGAGCAATATAAATTAAGGCTTTTTTGAACAATATTCTATAAATGTATACTTAAGATAAATTAATAAATTCTACCTACAGAAGTAGCGCGTAACCGAGTAGGTGCCTGTGGTAGCGGTGCGGTGCAGGAGAGTTGACTGGTAAAATCCTGCGTAGTGGTGGAGCGGTGCGGGAGACGCCCCTCCCACACCCCGCCACTATAGCGGAGACCTATTCAGTTATGCGCTAGACCTGCAGATAATAATAAACACCCAACAGACACCTAGTCCTGAACTGACTCCACGCTAGGGTTTTCTGTATCGTGGACATCAGAAGCTACGAGTAGGTATCGTGATACCATAACTGCCAGATTTCGTACAAATATCTGCAGATCGTACAAATCACATTTTTTTCCACGGGAGGGAACGATCCCGCAATATTTGCATCTTACAGTTATTTATTAATTTATTAGTTAGTTATTAGACAGTTATTTACCTAACCAACACGCCACAGAAGTCGTCATTATATCAGGCTATTTGCGGTCTTCGGTCACAACCGCTATCCTATAATCCTACAGGTACTTTGAGTTTGAACCCGCAACGATTGACACGATGATAAAAACGTCACTTATCTTACCATAAAAAGGTAAAATAAACTTTCAATGAATAATCTAATTATTTATTTGATAACGGCATATACTGCGCAGAGGTATGGATCGTTGCCGATTCGAAACCCGTCCGTAATCTCGATTTTTACTCGCTAAGCTGGCGTTACTGCTAAAAATAACATAATAGTACATGATACTTACTTGGGCTAGATTCTCTTTTCTTTTTTTTGTATTTTATTTCCGTGGTTGACGTTGAAGGCTCTGAAACGAATGAAAGTTATGTTATGCCTATTCTTGCTAGTTACAATGAAGTATAATAAAAGCTATAATCACTGGGGCTTCCTGGTCTCTTTCTACTTTTCTTTGTTTCAGTGATTGATGCAAAAATTTCTGTAACAAAGAGGAATAGCCATTAAATACATAAATGTGACTCTAATTTGTTGTTTTTACAAAACAGGTTTGTCCTGTTGGGTGTATTTTGCACATCTCTTTCTTCAAAAAACTATATTCATAAGTTGTAAACAACACAAGAGTTATCAAAATCTTACTTTGCGATTCAACGTGAGGTAGGCAATAGTCATGCTCCGTTAAAATACGATTGAGCACCATCTCTATACCTGTATTTTTTTTTATAATTATTAAAGTAATATTTCAAAAGTTTTCAAAAAAAAAGACAACTAAACTTTTAATCCTACTTATATAAGAGATTAAATAAAACTTACATGGGGTACTTGTTTTTTCAGTTTTTGACTCAACAGTTTTTGTATTTATAGTTAGTGTAGTGTGCTCTGTAACAAACGAAAGTGATGATCAGTTCACAAGTAACTATAGTGTAACAATGCATTATAAATGTTTTCACTAAGTCGGAAAACTCTTCTTACCAATATGCACGCATTGGGATTTTGAAGTTTTATTTGATGGGACCGGCTTGTTGTCGGTTGAAATATGCAGTGGAAATCCTACTAAAATGTTATCTTGTAATGGTTCAGCAGTTAATAGCAGGGATGGAGTAGCTATTTTGTTTAATTGGGTTCTTTTCTTTTTGAAGTCTTTGTTTTGGAAATGTTTGCCACAGATATATTTTAATACGTGCAGCTTTTCGATGGGTATGTACGCCAAATCCTCTTTACCGGTCATTTTTACCCATTTTTTGCACCTGAAAATCAGATTTTGGAAACTGGAAGATTATTAAGCAGTTTTAGGCTACGCTACATCAGGTATTCTAGATATAGTATACATATAGAATAATTTACTACGTTTAGTATACCATAGCGTGAAATGCAGGGGGACTTTGAATAAGATTAGTAACAAATTGTCGGATATTGGGATGGAAAAAATATCGATAAAACTGGCACCGCACTAGTGCTAACAAAGTTATGTTATTTTGTTAAATATTAAGAATGAAAAATCGTTGTTTTCGTGTACTTAGTAGATTACCGAATAGATTTTCCACATACCTTTCTTCATCCAGTGGAAATTTAGCCATAAATGTTCGTTTTTGCTCCATCGCTCTGCCGGATCTCAAACCACAAATTTCACAAGTTTTATAGTGCATTGTTTATAAAACTTTCAAAGTCAATCACACTATTATTTATTTAATGTAGAAACAAACTGCTTTAATGCATTAAATACATACAGTAATTATCAGAAAATCTAAAATAAATCCGCCTAATAATTTCGTAAACAAAATTAAACCACAGAATATTCGAACCAAACTGTCATAGCGTAGGTGTGCGACAAGGACATGCTTAGATTGAAGTAGGAAAGATATAGCCGCCATCAAGCCGCCATAGAAATCAGCGCACGTTTCAAGCAACAGTTTTTTATTAAGCTGTTTCGCCTGACTGGCTGCAATGTTCGGTAAGTAACATGGCGGCCGCTATGTCTACGCACACAAGCAAACGCGAGAGTGTTCGCCGGTTGGTTATTGTATAATAGCTACTGTATGAAAGTGCCCCGTATACGAAGGGTGACCACTCTCCCCTACTAAGTTGTAATCCTTTAACGCGTAGTCCGATTTCATTCATTTTTTTAGATAGAAAGGAGGTACCTACCTTAAATATATACCTTAACGGTCACTGTAGACACAAACACAACGTAGTGTGAGACGCCCGCCGGCGAGGTGGAGAGACGACTTGCAAAAGACAGCTGGCAGCGTCTGGATGAGAATAGCCGAAGATCGGGCTCAGTGGATTCCTTTGGGAGAGGCCTACGTCCAGCTGTGGACTGGTATAGGCTGATGATGATTATGTAGGCACAAATCTCGCGTTAGGCTTATTCTGTGGTTAAGTCGCAAAAATCTGTACCGTCCTGTTTTTTTTGGGATATTATTAGGATAGATACCAGTAGTGTTAAACTAAATTTTCAGCTTCGAAAGACCTTAGCTAACTTCAAGGTGCTCGAAAAACATCAACATTTTTGGTCCTTTTTCAGATTTGGGCTTATAACTTCTAAAATGTGATTCTCACGGAAAAATTGTTTACAACACTTATAAAGAAAACAAAAATTTCTATAATTTAAGCTCAACCACGTCTCTATTATATTTTGAAAAATCTGAGATGGAGTACTTCAAACATTGGGCATTTTTCCAAAAAAGTTCGAAATTTTAGTTATAGCCGCCTTCCGAGCAGAATATCGGCTATAATACTCATTCTACGAGGAAAAACATGGAAAAAAGTTGAAGAACAGTTATATAATGATCATTTCGATCTGGAAGAACTGCATTTTAAGGTTCTTTGTAGATAAATTGCCCTCATTCAAGGTGTTGAGAGTGATTTGACAAGGAGTAGATTAATGGACTGCCTATGCAATACTATGCATGTTATTATTATTATTTTTTATTACATGAGTTTTTATATTTTCTTTTAACAATCAAATAATAATTGTTCAATTAATGTTATGATTGTAAGGTACTTTAAATGTACCTATTTATTATTATTAGTCAGTCGAAATTGTATTCCATTAATTTGATATTATTATTGGTATTATTTACCCTTTTGACATGCAACTTATGTTGTTATGAATAAATGACTATGACTATGACCATGTTGTGGTAAGTAGCTACTTTACTTTGAAAATGAATTTATCAGTAATCTACTGATTGATTTAAATATTGTAGAATTTCATTTTTTGATTCAAGTTTCTATTATTGTATTTCTTTCTGTTAACCGTAGGTAGCTATTTCATTTTATTGATTTAATTTTCTAATATTTTATTTCCCTCTGTGTAACCGAAACTTAATTTTGTAATACTGTTTGAACTAGGACTAATATTTTCAAAGGGATAAGGTTGTACGCGAAACTCGTTCAACCTCGCCTCTTTGTTTTATTGTTGTGATACTGTCTTTAAATTGTCTTCTATTCTATTTTAATTCTATTTTCAAAATTAGGACTTTTCATAGATGTTTCGGGATGAACATCACTTACGTTCGGATAGCACAAATTATAAAGTAATAAGCAGTCAGGCGCAACACCTTAATAAAAAACTGCAGCCCGATTCCATAACTTGGCTTCAATCGAATTCTCAGTATCGCAGCCACTAATGCCTTGCGATAGAGTCGAATTTGCTATGAAAAAAGTGATAATCCGATTGTAGCCAAGTTATGGAATTGGGCCACTGTTGTATCAAACGTGAGCTAATTTCTATGGCGACTATATTTTCTACTTCACTATATGCATGACCTTCTTGCAATGCACGCCTTCGCTATGACAGTATGAAAATGTGTTCTGTGGTTTAACTTTGTTTACAAAATTATTATGCAGGTTGCTTTTGTCATAATTACCGTATGTTGATGTATTTAATGCTTTGAAGGTGTTTGTTCATGAAATAATTTATAGTGTGATTGAGTTTGAAAGTTTTCTATGCAATGAGCTATAAAACTTGCGAAATTTGTGGTTTGCGATCTGTTAGAGCGAAGGGTCAAAAATTGTAAAAAACGAACATTTATGGCTAAATTTCCACTTAATAAAGATAGGTAAGTGGTAAATCTATTCGGTAATCTACTTAGTACAAGAAAATAATGATTTTTCATTCATAATATTCAACAAAATAACATAGCCTTGCTAGCACTAGTGCGGTGCCGGTGTTATCGATATTTTTCTAACCCGTTATCCGACATTTGGTTCCTAATGTTATTCTAAGTCCACGCTATATAATAGTAAACGTAGTAAAAGTATACATTTAGAATACCTAATGTCGCGTAGCCTAAAACCACTTAATCTTCAAATTTTCATTAAAAAACTTATTTTCAGGTGCAGAAACTGGATACAAGTGACCGATAAAGAGGACTAGACATACACACCGATCGAAAAGCTGCATGAATTAAATATTCTGTGGCAAACATTCTGGAAACACTGACTACAAAAAAAAACAACCCAATTTAAAAAAAATTGCTACTCCTTAACTGCTATTGATCACGGACCACTGCTAGTTTGTAATATTAAGTAAGGAGTAAGGAAGATTAGAGATTATTTTTAGGGAAAAAGACATAAATTGTGTTGTGTACTACATGATGTATTATTTTCGTATCTAATAAAAACCACATGCTTAGAAAAACATATTATAAACCCCATATAAATTAAAATAGTCCTAATACGTATTTTTTTCAAAATATCGATATCGATAAAAATGTGCTATGTTTGCAGACATCCTTTTCTGTTTCTCATGTTGGCTAACATGCTCGATATAGAGTGTTATTACCTATGGTCATTAGTTTTGTTGTGTTGCACTTATTCTCAGCGCTCGTTTTAAAAATTGACAACATCCGTTCCAATATACGTCAGTCCCGTCTCTTCTTACGTAGTATTTATATACTCTTTGGTAATAAGTACAAGTCGGATATCAAGTCACCTTATTTTATCTTTTTAATTTGGCTGTGGCCTCTTATATGCTATCAAATCATTCGTTAGATTGTGAAAAAATATTGGCCTCTAATAATGAACTATGAAGAACTGGAAATATTTTAAATAATATGTGAAATTGTATAAAAATTAATTGTGATCTAGATTTCTAACAAATATCATATAAATATGATAAAGTAAAACTGATATCCACTCAAGATCTTTCCGTCTTTTTAAAATGTATAATCTGTTAAATTAAATAAAAAGTGACTTAAAAATTAAAAGTGTGCATTTATTAGCATAAGTGATCATATAGTTAAATATTTAAACGTGACTTAATCGCGCTGAAAACTTAATATTTATTTACCTCGACGTTTCGATCAAGTTGCATTGATCGTGGTCACGAGAAGACACAGGTTTTCAGCGCGATTAAGTCCCGTTTAAATATTTAACTATGTGTTCGAATCGCGAAAGTTTAAAAGTTACATAAGTGATCATCTCTTGAAATTTGTTGAACTATTTTTAAAATATTCCCTTGAACTCATAGATTATCGAAGATCTACAAGGCTGCAGTACATCCATTCTCTACCAGCTACAACGACTTCGCCTGGGAGGTGACGTCATCGGACCCCGAAGTTTCTCGGAGGAGGAGCACCTGTCGAAAACCAAGACGGATTTAATTTGGTGGGAGGAAGTTAAAAAGCCCCTAGGCACCTGATTCACCCGCAGATCTCCGATAAATAAGACGACTCCAGGACCAGTTCCACCACATCGCCGAAGACTGAAGTTGTAGACCGAAACTCCTCATCAGACGGAGAACCTACTCCGAGGCAGTTGAGAACGAGTTGCTGTCCTGCTCTCCGAGTTGCTGTCTTCCGCTCCGAGTTGCTGTCTTCTTCTTCTCCGAGTTGCCGTCTTCCTCTCCACGTTGCCACCTTCCTCTCGAACAGTTCCAGATACTACGCTCGTTCCAGACGAATAATAATTTACTCCACTAACCTAACGTATTAATATTTGCTTCTTAGATATAATTAAATACAGGAAGTCTCCCCTTATAGGATAGGGGAGATAGATAGGTGGGCCTTCAATTTTTAATAAATTTAGGGATATCTGAAAGGAAAACTTTGGAGTCCAACAATTCTTTAACCTTTAGGAGTCTGGTCTTAAATTTATTTCCTTTGACTGATTTGAGTAATTCTATAGATTGCCCCAATTATCTATAGATTATTCAAGATAGTCTCTGATTAATAGAGTACATAGAGGTAAACCTCCGGATTTCCCTCTGGTTATTCTATAAAGATATCTTGGAGTAATTCTGTCATTTTTAAATACCATAAACAGATCTTCAACATTTCCTAAAAGACCCTCGTGTCTTGTCATTATATTAAAAATCAAAGAGTATTGATATACATAATATCTATTCTTTAATTTTTGTTCGTCGTAACGCATACAATAGCCAGGTTAACGTCTCATGCTCATGAGGATTTATGTCTAAAAAGCATAAATCACCATCCATCATCACGGCTATTCTTCTAGAGTGGCAAGCCATTATCTCGTAGAACTAATAAGACTTCATACCCTATACTAGTGGCCTTAATGCAGAGGTAAGCGTAATTTATAATCTTGCAAACTTTAAGATAACCCTCTACGGTCCATTAGTCGTAGACTAAAGGTTTCTAACTGGAAGTAAGGTAATTCATAATCTTACCACTAACATCCAGTCCTTCCTTGAGGGTTATGTCATAACGTTCTTCTATGGCTATAGATCTTTCCGTGACGTGTATTTTCGTGTGAATAAAGGTACCTAGTAGGTACTCGGCCTAAACACCTACCTGGAAAGTTATTATTGTAGGTTACAGCAGCAGTCAGCAGTACGTATTATGGTACCTAGTAGGTACTCGGCCTAAACACCCACCTGGAAAGTTATTATTGTAGGTTACAGCAGCAGTCAGCAGTACGTATTATGGTACCTAGTAGGTACTCGGCCTAAACACCCACCTGGAAAGTTATTATTGTAGGTTACAGCAGCAGTCAGCAGTAAGTATTATGGTACCTTACTAGGTACCATAATACTTACTGCTACTGCCGAGCCGAGTACCTACTGGTACTCGGCCTAAACACCCACCTGGAAAGTTATTATTGTAGGTTACAGCAGCAGTCAGCAGTACGTATTTTTGCCGTGGGCAGTTGCTAACGATGTATCGGCAGGGAATACAATATCGCACTAGGACAGCGGACTGTCAGCTAACGATGTATCGGCAGGGAATACAATATCGCACTAGGACAGCGGACTGTCAGCAAACTTTTCAGGGAGGTGTCTCAAGCAATTGTGCAATCTATACTTAAGCATAATAAAGCAATACGAATGAAAACGTCTGTACAAACATAATTTAAAAAAAAACGTATAGAGTAGATACTTAAAATAAGCTACTGATATCTTTCTTTTTTTTTTATTCCTTTAAGTATGTCTGTTTGTTTGCTTGTCTGTATATTTGTTCGCGCATCACTTAAAAACTACTTGACCGATAGCGATGTGGTTTTCACTGTTGGATAGCTTAGGGGTTGACATAAAAACTGGGGTACTTGGAATCTTTATCCTATGATTAGATACCAAGCAATCGATAAAAAACTATATGACGGCTAAACGAATTTTGAAAATATGTAGTATTTATTATAGTTTATATGTACTTTTGGTCCTGGAATAACACTTATGGGCTAGGTACGCCAATAAGTGTAATTCAAAATCTTTTAGCTAGGTACTATTATTAATTCTGTGGTTAGGTTGAATTCCAAACGATTGTAGGAAGTTTCTACGTTAACAAAAAACTGCAAAATTATGTCAAAAATAATGTTTAGTCGATTAGTCGTCTATCTGATCTGTGGTATTAGTAATGTCTCTTGGTTCCTTTCAGAAATCATCCACCACCAAGATGAAGAAGATGGGGGAAGTTGGTAACAAATGAAGGGAAGGTAGGGTAGGTTGGGAAAATGTGAAGGGAGGATGGGGTAAGTTGAGGATGGTTTGGGGGAAGTAAAAGGAGGGTGGGGTAAGTTAGAAAAAGTGAGGGGAGGGTGGGGAGAGACGGGGAATGTGAGGGAAAGGTCGCGAAAAAAGGAAAGGTATGAAGGGAGTGAAAGGTAAGGTTGGAAAAAGTGAGGGGAGGGTAGGGTAGATTAGAAAAATGTCAAAGAAGGATGGGGTATTTTGGGGGTACCTCACTTTGTTCCAACTTCCCTCATTCTCGCTTCATTTTTTCCTTACTTACCCCATCCTTCCCATCACATTTTACCAACTTCCCCCACCCTCCCTTCACTTCTTCCTACCCTCTCCCGACTTACCCCATCCTCCCCTCACATTTTCCTGTTCACTTTTCCTGGTTCCTGTTTTTTGTTTGTTCACTCCACCCTCTTCTCACTTCCCCCACCCTCCCCCAACTTTCCCCATTCTTATTTTCTACCCCTAACCCATCCCCGACTTACCCTATCCTGACATCACATTTTCCCAACCAACCCACCACCCCCCCGCCCCCCCAACTTCCCCCACCTTTGCTACACTTCTCCCACCCTTCCTTAATTATATTTATATTAGTGCAATCTAAATTAAATTAATCTCAACGTCTTTGACAATATAATTGGGAGTCGAAGTAAAATGCTGGCAGCATTATTTTCTAGCACACATGCTCATTACTTTCGTATCTTAGGCCGAGTGACGCACACAATGATTGACGATGAGACACGAGTCTTCACTTATTTCGTCGCGCTTGTTCGCAACAACGCTGTCTTTCTTATTATTATTTTTTTGGGTCTGTGGTGCTACCAATGTTAGTAGTTTTGAGAAAATATATTTCCAGGCCAACTATGGCACATGGGCCTTTGCCATGGAAACGTTTCTAAAAAAATTAAGCTAGATTCAATGGAGGCAAAGAAAAGAGATGCCAAAGCTAGAAGCAAAACTTGCCTCATGTGCACGGAGAAGATATATCCCATGATAATGCATGTCAATACATCGAGAGATACTTGGCTGGCGCTGAAGCGAGCTTATGCTGACGGAGGACTACTGCGGTGGCATTAACTGTTGCGGAAGCTGTTCAACGACCAACTAACGATGTTCAACACTATGGAGAAATTACTACGTTTTTTTTTACTTCAATGACATTTAGACGAGTCAGGCCTTAATAAGCATAAAAGCTGGTCTATATGATGAGTTCATCGGGATTATAATGCTGGCGGGTTTGACAGATGCCTTCAATTCCTTAGTGACGACGTTAGAGCATTCGAGCTTATAGATATCGACAGAAACTGTCATGGCAGCGTTGTTAAAATAACGAAACGTTTTTTTAGAAATACTTATGTTTTTTAAACGTAGTTCTTTTGTTTAGTATTCTAATTTGTAATGTGTGTCAAGATGGAGTAAATATAAGAAAGTAAAAAGCCACTAAAACTGATCTTGGTTTATTTTAATAAGCACCTATATAATAACCATACAGTCCACCATTGCGACTCAGACGCCAACATTGTCCTTCGACTATGCGACGTAAAGGAACCTAAAAAAGTTCGTAAGTACTCGTATAAAATGGTAGTGACAAGGTCCCAGCACGGTGCCCAGTGCTCCGCGGAGGCCCAGCCGCCTTCAATTAAACAAGACGCGCCCCGCGAAGCCGCGCCGTCGCCCCGACCTTCAAATCACTCCAGTAGATCACGTAGAACTTCAACTATTGTGGCTCAAGAAAAAGCAGCGAAAGCGGAGTACGCTAAACGCATGGCTGAACTTAAACTTAAGCAATGTATGGCTCAGTTAGAATTAGAACGATCAGTTGCTGAAGCTGAATTGCAGACAAAGCTTGCCGTAATACACGCCTCGGGAAGCTACCGCTACAGTCAATCTGATCGCTCCCGCGTCCAAGCTTGGTTAGACGAGAGTGTTATGGCAACTGCACAAATAACTAAGCGTGACACGACTAAAGTACCGCCGCTGCTAATACTTGATGATGCATTATCTTCGCAGCAGCCTCAACCTAACCAGAACCTGTTTGCTGTGCAGCAGACGTCTTTAGACGTAGTGACTGCTCCGCAAACGAATAAAAAGACGTTTGTTGAACCTTATACTGAAAACCTAATGTTTACCACTATATACTACCGTAATTATTATACTAACGTAATTATACGTATATTATACTAACGTAATTCTTAATCCACAGTTAAGTAATCATGAAGAAGTTGCCTTGAAACAGCAGTACTTTTCGGAAAGTGTTGGCGCAGCTGCAAAGCCGCCCCCCAAGGAAATCGCATGTGGCTCTGGTACTTTTGCAGCTGGTTGTCCTAATACTACGGCAGCTGACTTCGCTACTCTACAACTGGCACAAGCTATAGATGTACTTGCCAATAATCTGAATATTCGTCCTAAAATACCCGTAATAAATTTACCCTTTTTTGACGGCAAATCCCCTGCCGAATGGCCAGCTTTTAAGCGCATCTTTGAGGATACTCAAGATGTGTTCTCAGCTGGTGAAAATCTAGCTCGGCTGAGTCAGGCACTGCGCGGTATGGCTCGCGACGCTATTGGCGTGCTGCTAGTGTCGCTGCTATAAGAGCTTTGCCCAGGGTAAATGGAGAAGGTAAGGAGCTTACGGCTTTTGCCTGTCGGGTGCGTATCTTTAATTTACTGGAACAAAATGACTATTCAAGATCGCCAGAACTTATCAATTCTCTTTTGTGTAAGCTGCCTACACTGTTACGTTCCCGCTGGCTCGATTATGCTGCACTTAGATCTGAGGGCACCTCCTCCTCCAAACTAGAAATGCTAGTGTGGGCGAAGAGAATGCTGCAGAAAAATGTAGGTCGAAAAATTCCGACAAATTACCAAAACCCAATATTTGCATATATTGTCATCTACCATCACATGACCTTTCTAAATGTGTCAAATTTTTGGCGTTGTCAATTGATGACAGATAGCGTTTTGTAAAAGAAAAAAAAGTTTGCCATAGATGTCTAAGAAAAAGTTTGCATAGGTACAGAACTTGTAGGTCGAATACGAAAGAGATATGTAGTAACGAAAATTGTAATTTCAAGCACCACAAGTTTTTGCATAACCCAAACTTGTCGCGTAATGTAGCTGCGCATATTGATATAGGCGATAGGGATGAGCCAGCTTCTTCTATGCAATTCCCAAAACAAATACAAGGTAGTAGCGATACGCCCTGTAGGACTTGTAATGGGGAGGAAGATCCCGACTGTGTTGCTCATGCGGCAACCTTACCGGTCCAAAACTTGGAAAAACGACCTCTTCGACCGCTTCTAAAAGTTATAGCGGTTTCCGTGTCCGGCAGCGTTGACACTTACGCCTTGTTGGATGATGGGTCAACTGCTACTTTTATTGACGCCGCTATATCTTCGCAAATTGGTATTACAGGTCCCGACGTACAAATACATCTTGACTGTGTCGGTGGTCTAACAAGAAAAGCGACCGTACAATATGTTGATTTCAAAATAAAGGGAATACACTCATCTCAGACTCATTCTGTGTGTAAGGCGCGCTCGATCGTAGGGTTAGGTATTGCGAAACAATCAGCTTACCATGATAGTTTACAAAAGTTCTCTCATCTTTCGGACCTGGCTGACGTTCTGTTATGAAGATGCACAACCAACGATCATTATTGGTGTAGATAACTGGCACCTTACTGTTCCTAAAGCAACTCGAAAGGGTACCAAGTCGCAGCCTGTGGCCACTTACACCGCTTTAGGTTGGTTCTTGTAGGGCTTTGGGTGCAGCAAGACAAATCGCGTTGATGTTGTCAATCACGCTTTGCTATCTGAGACCGACAGTCAGCGCTCTCTCGAAAATTTAATTCGCGAGCAATATAAGCTGGACTCAATAGGGATTTCAAAACGAGAAGCTCGAAGTGCTGATGATGAACGTGCTATTCAATTTCTTGAAAATACTTCTCACCGTTTACCTAGCGGCCGTTTTGAGGTAGGGCTGCTGTGGAAATCAAATAATTTAGATTTTTCCCAGTAGCTACGCTCAAGCACTTTCGAGGTTCTTAAGTTTGGAAAAGAAAATGGCTAGTGACCCAGTTTATGCAAAACGCTACAAAGATAATATTGAGAGTACTTTGAAAAATGGTTACGCTGAAGAATGTGATGAAACAAATTCCAAAAATACTTGGTACCTCCCACATTTTGGGGTAATTAACCCAAACAAACCTAATAAATTGCGCGTAGTTCACGATGCGGCAGCTAAATCGAACGGGGTGAGTCTCAATTCAATGTTGCTTACGGGTCCTGATTTACTCCAATCAATTTTTGACATTTTACTGCGTTTTCGTGAAGAAAAGATCGCTCTATCTGCAGACATTCGAGAAATGTTTCCACAAGTCAAAATTATTGAGTCAGATAGGGATGCTCAACGTTTTTTATGGCGAGATTCACACATGAAACTTATTAAAACTTACAGAATGTCTTCTATGATATTTGGAGCTGCATCTAGCCCATGTACAGCCTTGTACTTAAAAAATAAAAATGCGATCGAGTTTAAAAATAGTTTTCCTGAAGCGGCTCAAGCCATTGTAGAGGACCATTATATGGACGATTATATTGGCAGCGTCTCTTCAGTCGAAAAAGCTCGTCAAATTGCCGCGGATATTTTTACTGTGCACAAAAATGCTGGTTTTGATATGAGGGGCTGGGTATCCAATGAACCATCAGCACTCTCTTACCTTCCCAAAGAATATTGTTCTGATGTTTCAGCTGGACAAATTCAATAAGCTATACTACCCAATCCGCCAACTGAATCAGTCCGTACTCTAGGTCTGATCTGGCACTCGGCTGTTGACAAAATTGGTTTGCCAGATAGGCCTACTAAACGAGAGGTGCTCTCTCTCTCTGGTCATGCGCGTTTTTGATCCGATTGGTATTCTAGGCCCTATCGTGACCAGAGGGCGCATACTGTTTCAGAAAGCTTGGCGTAAAAACATTTCATGGGACGAAAAACTACCATAATGTGATTTCGAGGCATGGAAACAGTGGGTTGAAGATTTGATCACTGTTACCCAATTACAAATACCTCGTCATTATAGTTCATCTGTGGGTTTAGTTGCTCAGCGTGAGCTTCATGTCTTCTCGGATGCGAGTGAGTTGGCATATGCCACTGTTGCTTTTTGGCGGTTTGTTTACGCGAATGGAGACGTAAAGCTTGCTCTGATCTGTAGTAAATCTCACGTAACTCCATTAAAACCTTCATCAATTCCTCGTCTAGAGCTTCAGGGAGCCTTGATAGCTTCTTTGGACTCACAGTATGATTGTGTTGGGCTGGCTTCGAAGTGGTGATCCAAGAAGCTTCAAACCTTTTGTAGCTAACACGGTCGGTGAAATTTTGGAGAATACAAATACTTCTGAATGGCACTGGGTGCCCAGAGATGTATGTGTTGCTGACGACGCTACGCGTACTAAGCGAGATTCTTTGTCTATAAACTCTCGTTGGATTTTGGGCTCAAAATTTCCACTTAGTTCTGAATTGCCCACTGAACCTGAAATTTCACCTAACTTGGGTCGTGACCAA
Source organism: Alsophila aescularia (assembly GCA_946251855.1). Lineage (NCBI taxonomy): Eukaryota > Metazoa > Arthropoda > Insecta > Lepidoptera > Geometridae > Alsophila > Alsophila aescularia. The sequence goes on along the minus strand of OX276380.1, from coordinate 59,742,037 downwards.
ATAAAGTCCACTGAACGCGACTGTGTTCATGTTCATCATTGTAGTGATCTAGAGCACATATCAATCTCGGCTGACCCTCAGCGTTTCAGTTCATGGCGCCGCTTGGTACGCGCTACTGCACGAGCGCATCAGTTCATTTCATTATTGCAAATGCGTTGTCTTCGAAAACGGGGAGTTGATACGCGTAGTCTACTTCTTGTAAAGGGGACTTTATGTTCTTTTAATTTGCAAACAGCGAATTTTTCTCAATCTATAAGTGAGCCCGTAGGTTCTGAAAGCTTTACCCTCATCAGACTTACATCTGGCCGAGGTCCATATATTGCGCCAAACTCAGATTGACTCTTTTAATGAAGAAATGAGAAGCATGAATGCAAAGAAGCCTTTATTGCGTCACAGTCGCTTGCTTAACCTCTCGCCATCCACTGACAGCCACGGACTTATTCGTCTATCCAGTTGAATTACTGCTGCCCCAGATGTGGATATTGACGTAAAGAATCCGATCATTCTCGATGGGAAACATCCAGCTGTACGTTTGCTGGTATTACACCATCACCAACGTGCGGCACACGCCAATACTGAGACTGTCGTTAATGAGCTTCGCCAAACTTATTGGATACTGAATTTACGAAGCACAGTGAACTCAGTTGCATACAACTGCCAATTTTGCCGAGTTCGAAAAGCTTCTACATGAAACCTATTACGGGAAATCTTCCGGAAGTACGACTTTGCTAACCATTGTCGGCCTTTTACGTTTGTTGGGCTAGATTACTTCGGCCCTTTACATATAAGAGTCGGCCGCAGGACAGAAAAACGATATGTTGCCCTGTTTACATGCCTGGTTTACCGTGCTATACATTTGGAACTGGTTTATAGCTTGACTGCAGATGCAGCGTTGATGGCTCTACGTCGATTTATTGCACGTCGTGGTACTCCCAGTGAAATCCTGTCTGACAACGGAACTGCATTTGTCGGAGTAAGCAGAATATTACGAAACCTCTACTCTGATGCTGTCACCAATTTTGCTGCTAGTGAGCGAATAACTTGGCGATTCATTCCTGCAGCTTCACCATTCATGGGCGGCGCGTGGGAACGCCTAGTTCGAAGTGTCAAGAGTTCATTAAAAGTCACCCTTAAAGACAGGTATCCCACTGATGAAGTCCTAATAACTTTACTGGCGGAAGCAGAAGCCCTAATCAATGCAAGACCTATGATACACGATGCTGGTCTAAGCAATAAATTATGGGGAGAAGCCATTGGATGTGCAGTTTATCTGAAAAATAGATGTCTGACCATGGCCCTGACGGATAGACTTCCAGAAGAGGTCTTTTTGAATAAACGAGTTGACTTGTCGAATCTGAGAGTATTCGGGTCCAAGGCTCAGGTTTTGATAAAGGATCATAGCAGGAAGAAGTTTGATCCAAAAACGAGTCCAATGATAATGACTCGGTATTCCAATAACCAAAAGACGTACCGATTTATCAGTTTGGATAAAAACCCAACAAAAATAATGATTGCTCGAGATTCAAAAAAATATATGAGAATGTGCCCATTATAAAGGAGAAACAAGATACCGTTTAGAAGAAAAATTGGGTGGATACATATCTACAAAATGACATTATTGGCACTAGTCATCCTACCACTGAAGCAGAGGTACCAAGGTTAGCTAGATCTGTTGCAATTTCAACCGGTGTCTAGGTCAAATGTCCCAATTGAACAAATTCAAGAAGGCTCTAGACCGCTGAGTCTGATTGTCCATGTAGATGATCAAGAAAGAACGTCTACTTCAACATACGAATCAGACTCTGGAGAGAACTTCTTCGACTCCATCGATTCAGAGAATCATGTGGCAGAAGATTTGCGACATCCAGTGAACATAAATGTTGCTGATCCTGTAAATGATATGGTTGCTCCAACTGAACGACGTTACCCAGTTCGAGATAGACGTCCCGAGAGAGATATGGACATGGTCTATAATTTTCACGTAGCTGATATTCCTGGTCCTGTCAAGATGCCATGGAGCGTTTAGACAAAAACCTGTGGTTGGAAGCGATGAATGACGAATTTATCTCCCTGAAGGCCTGAACACCTGGGAGCTAGTTGATCGATCTATGGACGCAAACATCGTAAAGTCGAAATGGGTAGCGTGCAGCGCTATAAGACCAGGCTGGTCGCTAAGGGCTATTCGCAAAAACCAGGCATAGATTTTTTCGAAACTTATGCACCAGTTGTCAAAATTTCATCGTTTCGTCTTCTACTTTCACTGGCAGCTGAAAAGGACCTAAGCATACATCACTTAGATGTGACTACCGCTTTCCTAAATGGAGATATACAGGAGGAAATTTATATGGAACAGCCTGAATTTTTAGTCCAAAAAGGGAAGATCGCAAGGTTTGCAAGCTAAAAAAATCTCTTTATGGCTTGAAACAAGCGGATCGATGTTGGAACGAAAAAATTCATACCTACCCATATTTTTAAAATGGGCTTTACGCGATCCAATTATGATCAATGCGTTTACACCAAGATAAAAGGTGAACTGTACGTTGCTATTGCACTTTATGTTGATAATTTTTATATATTTACCAATAATGACGCTGCAGCTAAAGCAGTTAAAGAGCAGGTTAAAAGTTCTTTCAAAATAAAGCATCTTGGAGTAGCAAGTGTCTTGGAATGCAGATTGAGCAGAATAAGGACAAGCAAGAGATCTGTCTTTCCCAGAAGACATACATAAACAAGATCATTGAAAAGTTCGGGATGCAAGACTGTAAGCCAGTTAGCACACCGATCGAGTCAAATCTGCGTCTGAGGCCTGGACCAAAGAATGACTATACGCGGTATCAAGAGATTATAGGATCACTCATGTACCTGGCATGTTGTACTAGACCAGACATTACATTTGCAGTTACAATGTTGAGTCAATTCAACAACTGCAATGATTCGACTCACATGGCAGCGCTGAAACGCGTGATTAGGTATCTGAAGGGGACAGTGGAACTATCACTGTGTAAAAAAAAATGTAACAAACCATTGGTTGCTTATGCGGACGCTGATTGGGGGAATGGGCCTGATGGGAAATCTTTCTCTGGTTATATCCTGATTTTCGGTGGTGCTGCGATAGGTTGGCAATCTAGGAAACAGCTATGTATAGCACTGAGTACTGCTGAAGCCGAATACGTCACTATTTGTGAGGTTGCTAAGGATGTGGTTTCTGTTAATGGTTTTTATGCTGAACTGACTGACCAGAAAGACACTATTACTATATTTAGTGACAGTCAAAGCGCTAGTAAGCTAGTGTATACTCCTGCAATAGGGAAATGGTCAAAGCATATAAATATTAAGTATGTTTTTGTTCGAGAGTTGGCAGAGCAAAGGGTTATCTGTATTGATTATTGATATGCAACCCTTATACCTGCAGATATGTTAACAAAGAGAGTTGCTAGGCAGAAGCGTCACTACTACTAAAAAATAGTGAATTAAGCGGGGATGATGTAATATAGGATCTCTTCTGTCAGGTGATAGAGAGTATCATCCACAATTGTTACTTAGCAACTGTTTTGTTATTAGCTGTCTATACATGTCTACAGAAGAAAAAACAATGTTGTGTTTAAAATATAATTTTCTTTATTGTGTGCTAGCTAATTAAATAATAGCCTCTTAAAGTGGATAACCTGTATTTATTCTCACCAAAAATCCATTAACATCACTGGGAGGTCGGCCATTTTCTGTGCATTTCTTGTCCGATTAATTAATGGCTCTCTCTCCTACATCATCAGATTCATCAGTCTGGCACTCGCGAGTGCTCCAAACGGCCGAGATTCCTTCGCGTCCGCGTCAAATTAAAAATACCTTTAAATTATATACAAAAACTTGACAGCTTTCGTTCGTGACTTCGTGTTTTGTTTTCTCGGGTTAATAAATGAACTGTGGCAAAATGGTGTGGAACGATTATTCTAAGATCAAATTGCGCTACGGGTGGTTTATTTCGACATCTTGGGTTAATTAGTGTGTAAGAGATAATGTGGTAATGAAGACGACGATTTGCAATATCGGATTTTCGATGCATCGTTCAACTTTCCACTTGGGAACAAGGCGAATACGAGTTGCTGACGTAGAAAGTGAGTTATTTTTCTTCCTACACGCTGTAAAAGTTTGCTCCTAATAAATAAATAAATAAAGTGGTAAAAGTGAACTATTCAATAAAACTTTGTGTTGTACACTGAAAAAAAGGTATAGTGAAAAATGTGAAGTGGTTGTTTTTATGATTTGCAATCATATAAATACTATTTTCAACCAAAAACAGTTAAACGATTCAAAAATCCGTTACAAACTTTGAACTCTGCATGAACCTTTTGCATGAACACAGACTCGTCGCTACGCGTGTGATATTAAGCGCTTGAATCGCTCCAAAGAAATCTGAGTGGTAAACAGACCGCTACACTAACACAAAAACACTTGAAAATATATTACCTGCACAAAGAATGACTACTGCATTATAATGATAGGAGAAGAAGACTTTCATGATGTAAATGATTATGTAGCGATGACTTTCTACATTAGAGAAATATTAGAGAGCGTGACATACACTAATATTATAGTATGCGCACCGACATATAAATTTGGACTTGGCACACATATTTTTAATAAAAGGGTTCAAAATTTTAACAATCTTTTGAACATAGATATATTGTCATACAAACATGCATACTTATTCGACACTAATGATAAGTTAATATATGACTACACAATGTTTCGTAGACACTCTGGCTCCATTAATAATAACGGCATGCGATCTATTTTTGAGAACTTGACTAAATTTATTTTAGACATACAACGGTTTCATGACATAAATATATTGACTAAGAACGATTATAACAATAAGCAGCAGTTTTTTCTTGAATAGACAACTCTATGTTTTACACCAAAACATAGCAGGATTATTAAATAAATCTGAAACATTAATGGTTTGCCTTGAAGAGCTTTCAGATAGGAACATTAATGTAGATATTATATGTATCACTGAGCACTTCATGATGTCTGGTTACGAGAAATATTTAGTGATATCAAACTATTCTCTGGCAGCATATTTTAGTAGAATCAATAAGAAAAGAGGCGGTACGTGCATTTTAGTGAAAAAAGGTCACCAATGGAGAGAACTTCCTGAGATAGTGAAACTTACTATTTCCGGCGTGGTTGAATGCTGCGGAATAGAGCTCATTACCCATAAAATTGTAGTTGTCTGTGTATACAGAATACCAAAGGCAGAAAATTTAAATGTATTTTTCTGTTTTAGAAAAAAATATGTTATTGTTAAAAAAGAGAAATTTTGAACATATCATAGTGGCTGGCGACTTTAATATTGATTTATTAACACAAAATACTGCAAGTCTTGACTTCGAATGCATATTCTTAAATTATAATATGACGTTAGCATTGAAAGAACCAACAAGAATGTTAAGTAAAACATGTCTTGATAATTTTGCCCACGATTTCAAAAAGAAGTGTAAGGCTGAAGTGTTGGAATTTGCCTTGTCTGACCATACGGCTCAGTTACTAAAAATCCCAGTTAAAAAGACTTGCACTATAAACTCGTGGCATAAAACAACTAGGGATCTTAGTTATGAAAATATTCAAAAATTTAACAAGTGTTTGGGTAGCCTTTCTTTTTCAGAAATGTACAACGAACAGGATCCAAATAACGCCTTTAATATTTTTTTGGAGCAATTCACATTATTTTATGATCTTTGCTTTCCACATAAAATTGTAACTGTTAGAGTAAATAAAAAACCAAGGTGGGTATCACGTGGTGTTAAAACTGGTAACAAAAACAAGCGACAACTGTTGTGGAAATTTAGACTACAACCTTCTGAAAAAAACAAACAACTCTACAAAAACTACTCAAAACTATTTAAAAAAATTATAAGACTAACGCAGCGTGCTCAAAATATATATAAAATCAAAACCTCCGATAATCAGTCTAAAACATCATGGCAAATAATTAATAATTCAAGGCTTAACTTGCCACGTGACGCTATTACAAGAATTAAGTTAAATGACGAATAAATAACCAATCCAAATGACATAGCGACTGCTTTTAATAAAAATTTTATTGACAAAATTGTACCAATACAAGACTCTGGAAATAATGTGACATCTCAAATACTTAATAAGACTGACTCTATATTTATAGCACCTTGTGTACCTAATGACATTTTGAAGATTATAAATGGACTTAAAAATACAAATAGTGTTGGACATGATGGCATATCAACGAAAGTAATCAAATCAGTATCACATTTTCTATGTGGACATTTAACTTATTTAATCAATTTATGTATTATTAATGGCATTTTCCCTGATGGCTTGAAAACGTCTGTAGTAAAACCTTTATTCAAAAAGGAGGACAGGGAACTAATGAATTTTTATAGGCCTATTTCCCTAATTCCCGTATTTTTGCCCTAGTCCTGATGAAATCATGGAAGTGACCAAAAACGAAAATAAATATTCTGAACTTGAACAACTGAAACAAAAACTAGATGAAATGACGAATAAGTTTAAGAGAGCCGAAGAAAAAATTAATAAACTACAGGTACTAAATAGAGACTTAAAATGACAGATAAATAATGGAATAAATAGTAAAGTGAAGAATCATCAAGACAAAGAAAAACTGACATCCTCAGTTATTGAAATCAACATAACACAGGAACAAAGTTTTACACAAAGACTTTCAGCTGCTTAAAAATCAAACCAAATAAATGTTATAGAGCCAAGTACAAGCCAGAAAAACAGTGTACCAACATTACATCAAGATAAGGTCAAAACTAGAAACCAAAAAAAAAACTATATGCCGAAACTGGTTACCCTCCAGACCAAGTGAAGAACACAGATCAAGTAGTTATACCACCTAAATCATCAAAAAGATATGCTTGTCCTTCACACTCTAGCATAACGCCAATACTTAACACTACTGAATCATTTAAAACCAATGGTTGCGTAAGGAAACCTAAAATTCACACATAATAGGCGACCAAAGTGGTCGAGACTTAGCATCGCTTCTAATGAGAAGCGATGCTAAGTCTCGACCACTTTGGTCTAAATTCTATGTAAATATAGAAACGCGAAAGATTATAATATTTCTACCTATATTTATCCTGATGCTTCAACCGATTATATTTTTCTGAACAGCGGAATTAAAGAAAATAACCTACAAGAAGATGATTGGCTAATTTTATCAGTAGGGTCCAATGACTTGAACCCAACACGCTTTTTTATTGAATAAATAGTAAAGTGAAGAATCATCAAGACAAAGAAAAACTGACATCCTCAGTTATTGAAATCAACATAACACAGGAACAAAGTTTTACACAAAGACTTTCAGCTGCTTAAAAATCAAACCAAATAAATGTTATAGAGCCAAGTACAAGCCAGAAAAACAGTGTACCAACATTACATCAAGATAAGGTCAAAACTAGAAACCAAAAAAAAAACTATATGCCGAAACTGGTTACCCTCCAGACCAAGTGAAGAACACAGATCAAGTAGTTATACCACCTAAATCATCAAAAAGATATGCTTGTCCTTCACACTCTAGCATAACGCCAATACTTAACACTACTGAATCATTTAAAACCAATGGTTGCGTAAGGAAACCTAAAATTCACACATAATAGGCGACCAAAGTGGTCGAGACTTAGCATCGCTTCTAATGAGAAGCGATGCTAAGTCTCGACCACTTTGGTCTAAATTCTATGTAAATATAGAAACGCGAAAGATTATAATATTTCTACCTATATTTATCCTGATGCTTCAACCGATTATATTTTTCTGAACAGCGGAATTAAAGAAAATAACCTACAAGAAGATGATTGGCTAATTTTATCAGTAGGGTCCAATGACTTGAACCCAACACGCTTTTTTATTGAAGTATGTGCAGTCTTAAAAAACACAACACAACCGCAAATAATTGTAACTGGCGTTGAAAACAACATTCACCTTAAAGAAGACAAACTAAACCTTCTCTCGTGACCACGATCAATGCAACTTGATCAAAACGTCGAGGTAAATAAATATTAAGTTTTTCAGCGCGATTAAGTCCCGTTTAAATATTTAACTATAAACCTTGGTTTTTTGTTTTTTAATGGTTTTAAGTCCTTGGACTTAAAACCATTATAAGTAACTCAAAAAATTGCTTCCTTGCCACATCAAATGATCTGAAATCAAAAAAATACGCACATAAACTTGTGAATAATATTATCAATACGGAAGACTCTAAATCTTCATATTTAGACAAAAACATTGCAAAAATTATCAAGAAAATTGAACAAGGAATAATACCATATTTGTTTCATAAAATAAACCTAGCAAACAAAAAATTTACACACACAAAAACTAAATTTACATCTCTGAACTGCACCTTCCAAAGTACTGACCAAACCCCAAATAGCACTCTAAAACCTCTATCTCTGTCTATTTTCAGCAAATAACACACAATATACAAAAGAAAAACGAACAGGAAAAATGTTTTCGTCCCCCTCAATGAAGTTGAATCAGTGTTTAATATTTTACACCAAAACATTGCAGGGCTACTATGTAAGCTAGATTTACTACAAGTTAATATCTTAGATTTCGCTGAAAGTAAAAAAACTCTAGAAGTAATATGTATTTCAGAGACATTTGTTAAATCTGGAGATGAGAATAATAGAAAGCTTAAGGCTAGCCACAAATAAAAAACGTGGACAAGTTTGTATTCTTCTCAAAAATGAGATTGAATTTGAAGAATTACCATTTCTTAACGAACTCTCAGTTGAACATAATTTTGAATGTTGTGGAGTAGAGTTATTAGCATATAAAATTATCGTTATCTGTATATACCGTACACGGACTTCAAAAACAAACTTATTTATGGAAAAATTACACACTGTACTAAATAAACTATTTAAAAAAAACTACAAAACAAATTGTTATTGCTGGCGATATTGACCTACTAAAAAACGACAAAACTACAAGAGGATTTAAAGAAATTGCAGAAAATTATGGATTTAACATACTCGTATTAATGAACCAACTATAATGAAGGCATGTCTTGACAATTATAGTCAGCAATATTTCAGAAACTATTGGTAAAGTGTACAATACTGGTCTATCTGGTATAGACCATTTGGGACAAACATTAAGTTTTTTGACAACTGAAGTCAAAGTTCGTCCTACATTATTTTATAAAGAGATACGAGACTATGGACAATTTTGAAATTACCTTAAAAGTCTGTCATTTAATGAAGTCTATGAAAGTACAGACTTAAATACAGCATTCGCACTGTTTCATGACTATTTTACCCTTTTATATAAAATGTACTTTCCGATTGTTAAGTTACGATCTACAAATAATGCTAAAAGACTCAAATGGATCACAAAAGGTATAAAAAAATCATGTGCTACAAAATAAAAGAATGAGATATGATTACTATAAAAATAAAAATGTTACTAAAAAAAGTGCTTACAGTTTTTTTTTTTTTTTTTTTTTTTTATTATGGACTAGGCAATCGTTTAACCACGATCTCATCTGATGGAAAGCGATGATGTGGTCGAAGGTGTAGCACGCTTGCCTAGTAGATACCTATTCACTCTTGACTTGAACACACCGGGGTTATAATTTACCGGAAACACTGACGAGGGCAGGGCATTCCACTCCTTTGCAGTTCTTATAATAAATGAAGAAGCGTAACGCTTCGTTCTTGTGCGAGGTATTTCAACCATGAAAGGGTGAAGTTCTCCATAGTGCAATCTGTAGAATACCGCCAGGCTTGCTACCTCACGTCGATGCGCCAGACTTTGAAGCTTACTCTTTACCAGAGTGTCATCCCCAATGAGTCTGATAGCACGTCTCTCAATTGAATCCAAAGACTCGAGCTGATACTTGGCAGAACCGTCCCAGAGGTGGCAGCAGTACTCCATACAAGATCGGACCTGTGCTTGATAAAGATTCAAAAGCTGTCCCGGTGTGAAGTACCGCCTAACCTTAGACAAAATACCAAGTTTTTTTGCAGCTACCTTGGCTTTGGATTCAATATAAGACCCAAAATTCAGGTTTGATGTGAGTTCGACACCCAAAATCTCCAAATGGTCGCCTATTGGTATTGTTACACTTTGGAAAGACGGAGATCGGTGTAGAGGACTCTTTTTAGCAGAAAACAAACACGCTTGCGTTTTAGTAGCATTAAACTTAACCAGGTTAGCATCGCCCCAATCGGACACGGCTTCTAAGGCTAAATTTAAACGGTCTACCATAGCCTCTCTCTGAGACTGGACAGCGTCACAGCAGGCTTGAGCATTGGAAGTGTATCTCTCAACTACAGTACTGTCATCAGCATACCCAAAGGTACCGGGCTTCAGAAAGTCATTAATGTGCAGTAAAAACAGTGTAGCCGAGAGAACCGATCCCTGAGGTATACCGGCATTGATAGCCATTTGAACAGACGAGTACCCCTCTAAGACTACTCGAATAGATCGTTCCCTCAAGAAATCAACTATCCAATTGCATAAGCTAATAGGTAAACCATATAAGGGAAGCTTGTTTAAAAGGCCATCGTGCCAGACCCGATCAAATGCCTTCGATATGTCAAGGGAGACGGCAAGCGCCTCACCAACTACAACTCAACACACTCAACTGTCTCAAAAAAACTATGCGCCTATCACTGAAAAATCATAATAAGCATATTATATATAAATCAAACAATAAATGTAAAGCTACATGGGACATAATAAAAAGTAAAGAAAGTTTTAATATACATAGAAAAATTGATAAAATTAAAATCAATGACAGATATATTGAAAACCCAACAGAAATAGTAAATATATTGAATAACAACTTTATAAACATAACTAATACTAATAATATGAATAGATATACTGCTCCTTCGGAATATAATAGAACAATTGATAAAACTACTTCAAGCATTTTCTTGAAACCTAAAGATTCTAACGAGGTAAAAAAATATATAAACTCCGTCAATAATACCAAATCCGTGGGATAGGATGAAATAACAACAAATATACAAAAAAATTGTAGCGATGAATGTTCTGGAATTATTAGTCACTTCATTAATTTATCCTTTGAGCAAGGAAGTTTTTCTGATGCTTTAAAGCTTTCAATTGTATTACCTTTGTACAAAAAAGATGACAAATTAAATACTACTGCCTTTACTGCAGACCTATTTCATTAATACCAATTCTATCTAAAATATTTGAAAAAGCCATGCATCACAAGCTATATAGTTTTATATTGAAACACAACATCATTAGAACACAACAAAACGGTTTCCAAAAACAAATCAACCACTCTGGCTAGTGTCCTCTTGGTTAAACGTAATACAGAATACATAAATGAAAAAAAACACTCAATTATTTACTTCGACATGAGTAAGGCCTTTGATTTTGTTTGCCACAAAATATTACTCAAAAAACTGGAGTTTTATGAAATTCGCAGGATTGCTTACGATTGGATACAGAGCTATCTTCACGATAGAAAACAGTGTGTTGAAATGAATAAAATTAATAACAATAACGTGATGACTAGTTTTAAATCTAATTATGAACATAACAAATTTGGCGTACCACAAGGTAGCGTATTGGGACCACTTTTATTCCTTTTATACATAAACGATCTACCCAATATAACGTCTCATAAATGTGTCCTTTTTGCTGATGACATATCTATAATAATTCCAAAACAAAAGACAAAAGACTTTCAACTTGATATTAATGAAACAATTGTAAATGTAATAGACTGGCTTAACATAAATAATCTAAAAGTAAATATAAGTTAAACGAATTTCATGCAATTTTATAATATCAGGTCTAAGCCATAAAACTTAACATAAAATATCGTAATTATATAATCCATGAAACTAGTTCTGCAACATTTCTTGGAATAACTATTGACCAACACTGTTATTGGAAGGCGCATGTCGACAAAGTGTGTTCAAAACTTAGCAGTTTTGTTTTTGCACTTCGTAGGTTATCGTTAGTAGCTTCAAAAGAAACATCGCATAAGGCCTATCACGGATATGTGGCTGCCGTTTTAAGATATGGTCTTCTAATCTGGAGAAACTCAGTGGAGCTTAATCGAGCATTTATAGCACAAAAACGATGCATTCGCGCTATTTGTTGTGCCAAGCCTCTAGATGCTTGTCAACCACTCTTTAAAGATTTAAAGGTCCTTACGCTTCCATCAATGTATATTTTGGAAATATGTACATTAGTAAAGAAGCACCCTGAACACTTTAAAAAAATAACTATCTGCTACTACTCTAGGTACCCGAATAGGTTAGTACTACCGCAATGTAATAACGAGCTTTTTCATAGGAACTGCTATGTGTTATAGCTATATAAAAAAAAAAACACATCCCAGAGTCATTAAAAGAGTTGACCTACTTTAGATTTCGGAGTTAGCTTTTTAAATGGTTACTTGAACATAATTTTTATTCTATTAAAGATTTTTTTGATATAAAATTTTAATGTTCATAGATTTTACATTATGCCGGTGAATGTGATAGGTTAGTATCTTTTGTGTTGTAGGTAAAGTAACGGTAATTTTTTATATTTTGCTTCAGATATTTTGTATTAAAGTAGCTATAACCGCTCGATTGATTCTATGCGCTACAGTCACTTTTTTGTTTTCATTGATCATCGCAACTAACGCTACAGTCACATTTTTTGTTTTCATCGATCATCGGACCACTCGATAGCGACGTAAATTTTGACACTCGATTTTGAACATTATTCACCTCAATAATCATTCAAATCTAAGCGTGTTTATATAATTATTTTGCTTCGAAACCCACAACATAAACACTTGAAATATGTGCGGTAACTATTTAGCTCCATAAATCACCAGTTTGTTTATCTAAGCGCTCAATGAAGTGGTCATAAAAACTGTTTGTTTACGCAAAGTCGGCGCGGCCAGATGTGTCGCATAGACCTTATTTTTTTTGTGGGTTGACAATCAGATACCTGTGATCTCGGCACGTACCCAATAAATCCCCAGTTTACAGCCAGATGTGTCGCGTCGACCTTCTTTTTTTTGTGGGTTGACCATCAAGTACCTGTAGTCTCAACGCATATACAATCAATTACCAGTTTGAGGTTAGATGTGTCGCGTCGGCCATATTTTTTTTGGGTTTCAGTTTGGTCCTGCGGTCTTCAGCGCGTGGACAACCGAGCGGTTAATAATTTAGAGTATGTATGTAGCATGTAGGTACTAATTTAAAATGATTATAAATATTGTACGTCCAGTCCGGATAAAACTGTTGCACTCATATTTTATCATAAGACCTTTATACTTTATGTACACAGTTTATACAATAAAATTTTATTCTACTATATCAGTATATCCAAAGATCTAGAGTACCGTAGGTAACACCTAACTTCTAGAATATAAGAGTATATCAGTATACATGTTTTGTATAAATGTTTTAGTTATTATTGTATTTTTTGTTCTATGTGGTGTACAATAAAGAGTTATCTATCTATCTATCTATCTATACAACTCATAGATTCTAGAATTTTGGTTTGCTTGGGCTCTCCTCTATCTTCGTTTATTTACATTGGTCTTCGTCAAAACGTCATTGCTGTCATTTCTGGCTAATAAAAAATGACGTTTAAAATAATAAAAGTTCAATTAAAAAAAAAAGTGTTTGATCCGTAGACGCGAGTGTGTTTGATCATAGATCCAAAGAGAATAAGTAGATGTTTCGATCAGCGTTCACTTTAGACATGACAGTTAAATTTGACATCAGTTCTCGAGCGTTGTGATACGGTGCATTCTAGCCTGCACGCGGTGGGCGAGCGCCTTCTAGGTAAATATAATTGAAAGCTCGCAGCGCCGTACGAGTTAAATTGCACTTTATAGCGTTGTAGCGAGAGTCGCTATTTATTTAAATGACTTTACTCAGTTAGCCTTCTGTACTTGTACTATTATTTATTCTGTGACTTGGCTTTAATCAGATTGTCACTTTATTCATAGCAATTTCGACTCTATCGCAAGGCACTAATGAATTTGACAGCTTGAAACCGATATGATCAATACTGCGTAATAGCACTGCTGGGCCCCGACCACAGAACTTGGCTTCAATCGGATTGTCAATATCGCTATCACTAATGCCTTGCGATAGAGTCAAAATTGCTATGAAAAAAGTGATAATCCGATTGTAACCAAGTTCTGTAATTGGGCCACAGCAGCCCGATTACAGAACTTGGTTACAATCGGATTATCACTTATTTCATAGCAATTTCGAGTCTATCGCAAGGCATTAGTGATATCGATTCTGACAATCCGATTGAAGCTAAGTTATGTAATCGGGCTGCAGGCCCATGTCTACGGTTTGATGATGGTTTGTGCGATATTAGCATCCACAGAGTACATAAAATAGTAGCATCACAAACTACAAATGCCGCGTTCCACCTATAAATGCTATACAATTTGTGTTAACACGAATTACTAGCGCTCAATCAGCGTTTCTCTTACGAAAAACCAGTGGCCCAATTCCATAACTTGGCTACAATCGGATTATCACTTTTTTCATAGCAAATTCGACTCTATCGAAAGGCATTAGTGGCTGCGATACTGAGAATTCGATTGAAGCCAAGTTATGGAATCGGGCTGCAGCAATGTTAGCACGGTTGACATCTACAAGTGAAACGTGTTGCTGCTCAGGGGTGCGTTTAAGTCAATTATCCAGTATAAAATTTAAACTGACTAAACGTCAAACACCCCGTTCAAGCACACCGCGAGGCGAAAAATTAACCCGACTAAAATTTAATCTGCCCCGTTCACGGGCGTCCGCTGGTATAAGTTTTCGCCTGGCTAGGATAAATTTTAGCGAGCTTTTGAGGTCGCTAAATTTTAGTCTGCTGTCAGAATGACAGCTGTGTGTCATTCGATTCGTGGTTAGATTCAATTGGTTGATTGTTTTATTCGTAAATACTATCTATATTTATAATAATGCAGTAACATAAATTCTGTGCAACGAATATAATATAAAAATGATTTAGGGGGCATAAAATAGGCTACTGAACATAAATTTGATAAGTCGACAGTTGAATTTGACAGATAAACCTATGACTCCGTTCAGCGAACCCTCGCTAGTTCATTTTCACCGGATAAAAATGAACTAGCGAGGGTTCGCTGAACGGAGTCCTAGGTTTATCTGTCAAATTCAATTGTCGACTTGTCAAATTTATGTTTAGTTAATTTATCTATGTCCCATACATCATTTTTATATTATATTCGTTGTACAGAATTTATGTAACTCCATTATTATAAGTATAGATAGTATTTACGAATAAAACAATCAACAAATTGAATCTAACCACGAATCGAATGACAAACAGCTGTCATTCTGACAGCAGACTAAAATTTAGCGACCTCAAAAGCTCGCTAAAATTTGTCCTAGCCAGGCGAAAACTTATACCAGCGGACGCCCGTGAACGGGGCAGATTAAATTTTAGTCTGGTTAATTTTTCGCCTCGCGGTGTGCTTGAACGGGGTGTTTGACGTTTAGTCAGTTTAAATTTTATACTGGATAATTGACTTAAACGCACCCCAACACAACTGTGGCCGTATTACAGAACTTGGTTTCAATCAGATTGTCACTTTCTTCATAGCAATTTCGACTCTATCGCAACGTGTTAGTGATAGTGATATTGAAAATCGGATTGAAATCAAGATAGATAATAGCACTACTGTTCTATTTAATTTTGTACACCATTCCCTCATCCAAATTAATTTAAAACTAGGAAATGAAAATAATTATCGAAAAGCTTACACTTATACCGCAAGGCCAAGCAAAACAATGTTTTTTTTTATATAAAGTTACATGCTCTGCTGCTAAATTTTAACTCTTTCAAAAAGTAGCATTTTGAACCCACAAAACAACATGGGTCTGACGATGCTAGTTTCCGAAGCTAGAAATGTTAACATTTTGCATTGTGGAACGTTTGACATTTGTTATTTGTGCTAGCATCGGAGGGCTTGTGGAACGACATTGGGGCTAAAAAAGTTAACATTGCTAGCATTTTGCTCTAAGTGGAACGCGCTAGAACATTAGCAACGGGCCATACATTTACTTCGGCATTGGGCCCGACCACAACTTGGCTTTGACATCTGTGACGGACGGTTCAATTGAAATGCAATGCAAGATGCAAGAATAGATTTTTTAAATAAAATAATAATACTTAGTTTAGTTCTATGAATGAAAATGAAATGTAGTGAACGCAGAACGCGCTATTTTCCTGATGATAGCATTGTTTGTTACTGATATATTGAATTAATTATATATCGTGTTGCTTGTATTGTGGTTTTATCTTTTCTGTTCAGCTTATTGTGTTAAAAAATCATACGTGTATGTCGTGTTAGATAAACGTAACGTGCGAGTTTATAACCTCTTCAAAAATGCCTGCGCCCGGAAGAGGGAAAAAAGCGGGCGCCCCGAAAAAGAAAGCTAATGGATACAAGATGCCTGCACATATCCCCGAGGGTGAGGTGATCCAAGATCCCTTCTTGAAGAAGACATGGAAGATAGGCCCTTCCATAGGCGTCGGAGGGTTCGGAGAAATTTACTCTGCTTGCGAACAAGGCTCGAAGAAGGAATCTAGCTATGACTACGTAATAAAAATCGTAAGTGCGTTAAGAGAAGATAAAGCTTGTGTTAAATGTTATTATTGCATCGGTTTTTCCATGTAACAATTATTATGTGCCTATTCTAAAGGATACTGGAGACGATCAAACATATGAAGCATGTAATTGTTGCTCCACATTGTCATCCAATCTTTCAAGATCAGATACAGAGCTGCCACACCTACTGCTTCAACGTCTGCCATGGTTATGATGGTTCGGAGTTCCTTTAAACTTTCTTAAAGAAATCCAATATTTATGTTTGCAGGGCTCGTAAAGCTTTGTCTCGCAATTTGCACAAAAGCATTTTTTCTGGTATAGGAATGTCCACTTGGTCACAGCCCATTTAAGGCAGACACCGCACTTGAATGGAAAATGCTTGAAACAATGTGAACGTGGGCGGAGAGTTTGGATTACAGAGGTGTTCGGATTAAAGAGGTCTGCTGTATATGGTCCATATTTTTAATCTCTCTGGTATCCTTTAGCCAATGGAGACACTTGACCATAAACAAAGTGGCACTTAGTTTGTTTATGCGTGTACTTCAAGAGGTACACTCATAATTGTTGATTGTGTTTGGCAACTGTAGCTATCTGAAAAGGTTAATAAAGGGTAACCTTACATTTTCTTAGTTTCATCTTATCTTTTAAATTGTATTGTGCTGTAAAACATAATACTACGCTATCTTTTGATGAAAAACTTGGTAACATGTGAAAAGTTTAAACATTTATCAAACAAAACAAATGTATACTAAATATCAGCAAAATACAATGTAAATATATATCTAAAACTAGCTGGCTATCTCCATTCCAAATTTAATCAAAATCAGTCCAGCCGTTATTGTATTAAAACTTCCTAAACAAACAGACAACATTTCACTTTATGTATACTACATTTATGGTTACATATAGTAAAGAAAAAAATAATGTAAAATATAAACACAAGTGTGAGTCCTCGCGATGGAGCACTTTTGTATGAAACAGGCTTACGCTTACGCAGTTTCAGGCCTTATGAAAGATTCTATATTCAATATTTAGTGAATAATAACAATTTATTATGGATGTTATTTGTGATAGTTTTAAAGTCTCGACTCAACGGGATCTTTCCAATCGAGGAGAGACCTAGGAACCTGAACCTGCAGATGTACATACATCATTTTTGTGCAACGTAACAAATCAAATATTTATTTTTCTCACAAAAGGTTTACACACTAATTGCGATCAGACAGGAGTAGCAATATAAACCTACCTTTGTGAGGAGCTGGTGCCTGAGATAGGTTTAATAAACCTTTAGTACAGGTCACCAGAGAGTAAACAAATATTTAGGGTTGTCGCAAATTTCAAATATATTATTTTGTATGGGAATTTTAAATACTATGTAATCAACAACCATTGCACACGTAACCAATTTACATGCTTGATGGAAACAAACCTGCTGCATGCTTATAAGGCTATTCAGTGACACATTGTATAATTACATATGTAAACACATAGTAACATGGGAAAAAGCGATATATTGGTTAAAGGGATAAACATTCATCTAAATTCATTCGGAATTCTTCGCCTAAAATATAGGAAAGATTTATCTTATTATTAGCTTTACGCATTTAGATCGTGCTTTTTTGCGTCACCATATCACAAAAAAAATAACATTGTAATATTGAAGAAAAATCTCACATCATATTATGGCGATTAGAAAATGATGAGCTAAACGGGGATACTGCAAATAAATGCGGCGTCTTACATCCTACAATATTAACGAATTGGAAAAATAAGGGCAAAAAATATATATTGCCTATAACAACTATCGTATATAGCGTCCTGAGTTTTTCGTTGCTTTCAATGTTGTTACATGCAGTTTCAACTGTACGAGGGCTGTTTGATAAGTCCTTTTAAAAACTATTTATAAAACCTTTTTTCTGGTAAATGGCATTAACACTGGCAGGCACAATCTTTCAAATGAAGACTGTTTAAAATTCAGGGAAAAAAAACAAGTTTTTGTCAGTTTAACCATTGTTTAACTGTGATCAATCGTAAATTTTCAACAACTATGGAAAAATCTGAATTTCGTGCCGTTATAAATAATTAATTAAGTGTAATTTTAAGCTTCAATATGGACTTGTCTGCAATAAAGAATTATTATTATTTTCTTTATTTATCTTTTTATCTTAAATTTAATTTTTTTACAATATTTCTTAAAATAAAAGCAGATAAAAATATTTTAAAAAAGGATTATTATTATAAAACATTTTTTTATGAAGGGTTGCAGTGCTGCCACAATAACAACTGAACTTGATTCTGTTCATGGCACTAACGCACCAACGTTGCAGACTGTTTATAACTGGATAAATGATTTTAAACGTGGTCGGTCAATCACATCTGATGCTCCACGCTCTGGTCGCCCAATCAAAGCCCCCCAAAAAAATCACTACTGAGGATGTTATTGAAGAAGTCCATAATATTGTACTCGACAACCACCAAGTGAAGGTGCGTGAAATAGCTGAGAACATAGGCATCTCCACTGAGCGAGTACATAAAATCCTGCATGAAGATTTGGGAATGACAAAGCTGTCTGCACGATGGGTGCCAGGTTTGTTGACAATCGAACAAAAACGCGAACGAAAGCAAATTTCAAAACTGTTTGGATATGATGATGCGTAATCCTCGGAATTTTTGAGTCGATTTGTCACTGTGGACGAAACTTGGGTCCATCATTATACACCTGAATCAAAACAGCAATGACAATGGATGGCGACTGGTGAACGTGCCCCAAAGAAGGCCAAGACTGTTTTGTCGGCTGGGAAGGTGATGGCGACAGTCTTCTGGGATGGTGCAAGAATCATTATGAATGATTACTTGGAAAAGGGAAAAACTATCACTGGCCGTTATTACGCAGAGTTATTGGACCGTTTTAATGCCGAATTGTTGGAAAAACTACCAAAATTGTACCCCAAAAAAGTCCTCTTTCATCAAGGCAATGCCCCAGTGCACACGTCAGCTATTGCATTGGCCAAAATCCACGAGTTGGGCTTCGAGCTGGTTCCGCATGCTCCGTATTGGCCGGACCTAGCTCCGTGCGATTATTACCTATTCCCAAATCTGAAAAGATAGCTTGGAGGGCAAAAATTTTTGACAAATGAGGACTGCATCGCAGGTGTAAATGGCTATTTTGAAGACCTCGACAAAACGTATTTTATGGAGCGGATAAAAAAATTGGAAACTCGCTGGAACAAATGTTGGGCCCTCAAAGGAGACTTTAAAGGAGGTTTTTTTTTTATGTTGAGAAATAAATGTAAACAACGTTCCCCAGTATTGAAGGTGGGCTGAGGAATCAAGGCGTGGACGAAAGAGTGAATAAATGGGTCACAACAATGCTGTCTAATAGAGCAGCTAGCATAGAGACTGCCAAATCATCGCGATGTGTGGTCACGAGAGGCTGTCCGCAGGGAGGCGTATTATCTCCGCTGCTATGGGTAGTAGTGGCGAACGAAATTCTCGAACTATTAAACAGGGATGGTATAGTAACCATAGGATATGCAGACGATCTGGCTATCATGGTCTCCGGACTTTTCGAATCAACTCCATCAGCCGCTTTAGACATTATTCTGGGTCTGACCCCGCTGCATTTACATATCCAGCAGGAGGCGATGGCTTCAGCACTAAGGATCAAATCTACAAATCAGTGGAAAGGCACCGGGCCCGTTACGAACCACTCAAAAGTATTAGACAAAGCAACGAGAATAATCCCAGAAGCATGTCAGGGAACGGACAAGGTAGCTAGCATATACCTAGATAAAAAGATGTATGAGCTGGTTACGGAAGACAATGCTTCAGAGGATCTCTCGTGTTCACATAACATTTACAATATTTTCACCGATGGTGCTAAAAACAAGACGGGGGTTGGTTGTGGTTTTTACTCTCCGGAGCTAGGAATCGCACAATCGGAAGCCCTTAACAAAACCACATCAGTATTTCAGGCAGAAGCTATGGGACTACTGTTGGCGGCAAGAGCAATATCTACGCTTCACCTAGTACAAATAGTGACTGTGAACTCCTTACTTTCATCACAGATAGTGCAGCCATCATCTATGCACTAAGGAAACCTATAACTAGGTTGAGGGTAGTTTCAGAATGTCATGAGACCCTACAAAACTTGTCTGAAAGGTATAAAATTAAAGTCAAGTGGACGAAAAGCCACGGCTCATGTCCAGGAAATACCAAGGCAGACATGCTTGCCAAGGAAGGAGCTAAGAAACATATCGGAAAAGATACGGTAAAGCTCTGTAAACCCACCGCAATGGAGGTGAGAAACCTACTTGTTCAATACACAGAGAGAGAGCATCAAAATTGGTGGAACAAGAAAACGGATTGCAGAAATGCAAAAGTTATGTTTCCATCCCGTAACAGGAAAATTACCAACAATCTGCTAAGGCTGACTAGGCAAGACCTTCGTTTCATGGTAGGTCTCATCACGGGTCATTGCAACCTAAATTACCACCTGCACAAAACTGGAGCTACAGACAGTCCTCTGTGCCGTGGATGTATGCAGGAGGAGGAGACTGTGGAGCATGTGCTTTTGCATTGTGCAGCCACGGAAGAGATAAGACAAAAATCTGGTCTTTTACAGGGTAAAGTGTATTCACAGGCCCAACGAAATTCAAACTCCAATAATAGTAAATTAACACCATCTACAGCGACATCACTGGAACAGCTGTGCCAGCAAAAATAATAATACAAAGTGCTAACTAACAAATGTTGCTAAAATAGGCACTTTTAATTAAATGAATTGACGATGAAAATGTATGTCCACAGGAACCACACGAGAATGGGCCCTTGTTTGTAGAGAAGCACTTTTATGTAAGGAATGCTAATGAAGATGATAGTAAGTAATAAATTCAGTACCTACAGGACATTAACAATAACAAATCAATATATTTTACAACTTGAGAAAAACATTGTTGTAAGCAGGGCAGGTGTAAAAATTCAATTTTTGATTAATGGAAAGACCTATGGCATTAATTTATGCTCACGATTTGTCCTACTATTTCCAGTCAAAAACTTCATGAAGTCCAGAAAGCTGTCAAGCTTGGGCATGCCATTGTTCTACGGCAGCAGTTCCCATGACTTCCAGGGGGAGAAGTACCGGTTCGTGGTGCTGCAGAGGTACGGGAAGGATGTGTGGAAGATGTTCTTGGAGGCTGACCGGTCATTCTCAGCACCGGTGGTGTTCCAGCTTGGCTTGCAGATGGTAAGAAGATAAGACAATAATACAATACTAGGTAGGAATATACAATGCCGCCCTACGATTTTAGGGGTGAGGCGTACACCCCTCACCTTAGCGAAAAGTTCCGAAACCCTTCCCGAGTTTTTTTTAAATTTCATTTACCTGTAGTTGCGCCAGGTTGCGCTTTACTCTATAGTAAAACGATACAAGAACTACCAAGAATGTTTTAAAAATACAGATTTCACATCTCCGAATCGAAAGTGAACCACCCACAGCTGGTTACATACTCGAATAGTCGCTTCCCTTTGAGTCATATATATAGGGCCGAAAAAGTGTTATCCTGACTAAAAAAACATCGGGAGACTTTTTCTAACGTGGTTGAGTCACGTGGTTTAGCTTTCACGACAAAACGGCTGATCCGATTTTGATGAAACTTTGTGAATAGGTACTGTACAATATAGAGACCAACATAGGATAATTTTTATCCCGGAAAATGATAAGTTGCCACGGAAAATCTGTAAAATGTCGATTACTCGCGAACGATATGACGTTGCCGTGGAAACGAAATAATAACAAATCTGTCAAAAAGCATCAAGAGCGTTGGTGCTATACTTTTGCATTGGTTTTTAATATCCTATTCCTAGATGAACATAGAATGCTTTTTTTTCGCGATACATTGTACAGTGTCCGTGCGGACGAAGTCGCGGGCGAAAACTAGTGTATTATAAGTAAGTGCAGGCATCCGTCACTCTACCTACTTACGCGAGTTAATAACCTATAGATCGCTGCGCCCCGGCGCTACAAATCAGACGAGGCCGCCGCGCGCTCACAATGACGCTTACTGTGTCTCTTGTTTGAACTTTCGCTAGTAATGGCGAAACGTAACAATAATAACAAATGTTGTGTGAAGGGATGGCTTAGTAGGCAAAAAGACTCGTGTCTTTATCACACTTACATTATAAAGTTATCACAGAACTGTCTACTGAATGACTGAACGGATAAAAAAATATCTATAGTAACCTATTTATAGATGTGCTATGTTTTGCAAGCATTGTTTTTTTATGTGGCGTTTGACCACTGGAGTTATTATTAGTCATATTTAATTTTGCTTCATGGACCCGCGGAGGACCATGGACCAGGTTACACTAAGCCGATACATTAAAAAAAAACGCTTTCAATAAAAAGTAGGTTCTCAAGTTGGTGTGTATGATTTATGTAATATTGTTGCAAATGCGTACCTAATCTATACATATAATAAAACAATAAGAACGAATAAGTCTGTACAATGAAGGTAATTTAAAAAAAAGTCTAGGGTACTTAAAATAAGCTACTGAACAAGAATATAACATTTTTAAAAATCGTAATTGGTATCTCAATCCGATGAGTAGAAGCCGAACAATCGATAAAAATATTATTGACGGCTGAAGGTTTTTTTTAATCAAATATTGGTATACTGGTATTTTAGGTTCTGGAATAGCACATAGAGTACTTTTATCCTAGAGAAATGACCACGCGTGCGAAGCCGCGGGCGTCACTAGTATTCATATGTTATGTTATATTATGTTAGTCTATGTGAGTATCTGAAAAAATAATCCAAATTACGTGAATGCATGTAGGTATGTTTGTCCACGTATTTCTCGGAAACTATAAGCCTGATAGCAATATTTTTTATATATAATAGTTTAAGTATTTTTCAAATTAGGGTTTCATCAAAATCCGTCCAGATATGGACGTTATGGACGTCTATTTCCAGTATGGCTTTTTTTTTAGTATCGTTTTTTATAGAGAACGGAATAAGTAGGTACTTTATTTTCCTAGGCCGAATTTAACAAACCTGAAAAGTAAGAAATAACAAATAATAAAAATGACATCAATTCGTATAAAACTAAAAGAAAGAAATAGTATTAGTTTTGACACGTGACACATGGACATACGGACGGACGTACGCATAGGGCGAATCAATCGCGCAACAGTTTTAATTTAATAAATGTTAAAATACATTGTACGGTATTTCATTTTTCTATGCAGACAACTTTCTATCACTCGAAGGCGCAGCGTAGGTATTTTATGGACGAGAGTCGGTACATAGTAATATCAACTCAAACTCGCGATTATTAAGTGCAATTTAGCATGCACGCTCGATGTATGAATAAATAAAATAAAAATACCTACGTAATACGTACCTACGTTTGTAGGCTATTAAATCGGTGGCTTTCTTCAAGATCAAAGTAGTGCAACTTCTGTACTTATTTATTCCATGATAAGGGGTTAATTTTTATGTGTATCTGTATGATCGAGTGACATGACAATACATGAGCAATTTGCACATCAAAGATGTTTGAAAAAAAGTCAAACATGCTTGATGAAATGTCATCAAAATGGCCGCTGCCGCGTTCAGAATATTGCGTATACAACAGAAAGTATGTCACATGTAAGCTCGTGTGGGGTGTCATAAAAACATGATAAAATGCGCTACAATATTGTTTCTACATTTGTCCTTGTAAATGCCATAGTTTGCGAGAATAATTTCCTAATATGTTTTACTTTTTTGTCAACATTTCTATATTCATCGGTGCCAAATTCTAAATCTACTCTTTCTTGAATCAATCCTAATGTTTCTTTCCTTAATATTCTTTATTTCTTACATACTGCTTTGTTCTTTTTTACTGGGTTTGTTTATTCCTGACACTATTGACTTGTACTGTTTCTCTACGTCTTCATTTTCATCTAATGGGAGGTCGCTAAAGTGATTGAAAAGTTCAAGGTTGAATTGTTCTGACTGACTATATCTTGATTTTGGTAGAAAACAACTTTGCTCGGTGGATTTTAAAGTGAAATCTTATTTTTGCGCGTACTGGTCTGTACTACTAACTAACTTTTATCTTGTTTATAACTCCTACATCATTAATAATTTGTCTGAGGTCAGTATGAAATCTATTTCATTTTTCGTTACGCCATCAGACGCCACCCAGGTCCAACGTCTTTGGGGTTTTTTGACAAAGAAGCTATTTGCAATTTTAATTATCTGTCCAAAGGCAAACTGGATTAATCGAGCACCTCCCTCGTTGGGGATTCCCAACCCGTATTGGCCCAGGATTTCGGATCGGAATCCTGCCTTACTCCGACTTTCGCATTGAAATCGCCGAGGATAATGTTCCATGTGCTGTGGTTTTCCGTACAAGCTTTTTTGAGAAGGTCGTAAAAGTCCTCTATTTCGTCGTCAGAATGCGATGATGTTGGTGCTTATTGGGTGTCACCTGGAATTTCAAAACAGTAATTCTTTCTGATTACCCTTTAAATTGTATGATATTATTTTTTCCATTTCTTCGCAACTAGGAATCCCACGCCGTGGAGTCCACTAGTTTTTCCGTTTGTAGTTGTATAAAATACGTTGTCGTCTCTTTCTTCTCCATCTCTTCTCACTTCTGAAAGTCCTAAAAGATCCCATTTGATATCTTGAAGAGCATTTTCGAGTTCAATGAGGCGTTCGTTGCTCATCAAAGTACGGACATTGAAAGTATATAGATAGGTTAAGAGAATCGGAATCCTTAATGCTTTTAGCTATGGTCGGTTGACGGTGTGACAGTCTCACCCGGAGATTCTTAGTACCCCTGGCTCCAGTACTGGGCCGGCTTCCGTCATCGTCAGCACAGCTACTGGAGTTACCTGGTACTTGGGGCCTTTGTAAATTGTCGTCCATCATTTAATGGGAGGTGGGTTTGGACCGTAACCCGCCACGCTGGTCCAGTGCGTGTTGGCAGGTTGCCAGAGCCTCGTTGGTTTGTCAGCAGAGGGCACCACGGGCAGGTGAGGTTGACTTGGGCCACATAGCATGTTGATTGTAACCCCTTACATTAACAAAATTTTCTCCATGTACGTACAAATTAAAGGCATAGCGCTCGTAGGTACCTATAATTATAAGTAATGACACACATTTGTAAATTGGTACTATGTGCTCTGTATCCTGCATCCATCACACACTAGCATAAGTCCTGTGTTGTGGGATAAACAGTCTCCTTCCTTCCTGAATATTGTTTGTGTAGGTTAGGTAGGTACACTTTAAATATAGCAAGATAAGAAAAATAATTATACGGAACTGTAAATATACGTAAAACCTCACTCAGGAAAGCTGTTGATCTTCTTGAAAGAGCAGTGCAGAACCACCAAAATGGCATCAGCATTAAAATACCTTGCCTGTGAAGTAGCCTAAAGAAACTAGGATTAACAACTTTGGAACAACGTCGGAAACGAGGAGATCTGTAGAAACGTTTAAGATACTAAAGCATTATCATAATGACACACTTGACGAATATATACACTCTTAATACGAATAAACACCAGAGAGGACATTCGCTAAAGCTTACCGCCGTACAAAGTACAGCAAACCAAGAAAACACTGTCTGTCTCACGCACAGTGCAGCTTGGAGCAGCTACCGGAGGGTGTGATAATTACTTAATACGAATAAACACCAGAGAGGACATTCGCTAAAGCTTACCGCCGTACAACAGACTTATAAACATAATCAACAAGTGCACGCTAGTGCTACGCTACAAGTGCACGCTAGTGCTACGCTACAAGTGCACGCTAGTGCTACGCTACAAGTGCACGCTAGTGCTACGCTAGAAGCTGTTAGTGTATAATATTATAATAATACGTATATAAGTTATACAAATGGCATTATTGTTAAACGGTAGAAAAGGTATTCGTAATTACATATTTTTGATTATTATTAAACTACAGTATATCGCGAAAAAAGCATAATAATTATGTTCTTCTAGGTTTTTAAAAACCAATACAAAAGTATAGCACCAACGCTCTTGATGCTTTTTGACAGACTTGTTATAACTTCGTTTCCATGGCAACCGCTCCTTACAGTGAGTATTCGACATTTTACAGTTTTCTGAGGAAACTTACCATTTTCCGGGATAAAAAGTATCCTACGAGTATGTTGATCTCTATATTGTACAGTACCTATTTACAAAGTTTCATCAAAATCGGTTCAGCCATTTTGGCGTGAAAGCCCCTCAAACAAACAAACAGACAACGTTTCACTTTATATTGGTGCGGATACAAAACGTTTTTTTTTAGATGTAAATAAACTTGAAAATATAGGTAGATGCAAGAAAAATATATTATTTAACTAAGTAGGTACTGACTACTGTGATAGCGGCAGAAGGTATGCGTGGCGTGGAGTTAGATAACTACATGTTTACCTAAGTAGGTACTGACTACTGTGATAGCGGCAGAAGGTTTGCGTGGCGTGCGTGAGTTAGATAACTACATATTTAACTAAGTAGGTACTGACTACTGTGATAGCGGCAGAAGGTATGCGTGGCGTGCGTGAGTTAGATAACTACATATTTAACTAAGTAGGTACTGACTACTGTGATAGCGGCAGAAAGTACGCGTGGCGTGCGTGAGTTAGATAACTACATGTTTACCTAAGTAGGTACTGACTACTGTGATAGCGGCAGAAGGTTTGCGTGGCGTGCGTGAGTTAGATAACTACATACTTAACTAAGTAGGTACTGACTACTGTGATAGCGGCAGAAGGTATGCGTGGCGTGCGTGAGTTAGATAACTACATGTTTACCTAAGTAGGTACTGACTACTGTGATAGCGGCAGAAGGTTTGCGTGGCGTGCGTGAGTTAGATAACTACATATTTAACTAAGTAGGTACTGACTACTGTGATAGCGGCAGAAGGTATGCGTGGCGTGCGTGAGTTAGATAACTACATGTTTACCTAAGTAGGTACTGACTACTGTGATAGCGGCAGAAGGTTTGCGTGGCGTGCGTGAGTTAGATAACTACATATTTAACTAAGTAGGTACTGACTACTGTGATAGCGGCAGAAGGTATGCGTGGCGTGCGTGAGTTAGATAACTACATGTTTACCTAAGTAGGTACTGACTACTGTGATAGCGGCAGAAAGTACGCGTGGCGTGCGTGAGTTAGATAACTACATATTTAACTAAGTAGGTACTGACTACTGTGATAGCGGCAGAAGGTATGCGTGGCGTGCGTGAGTTAGATAACTACATGTTTACCTAAGTAGGTACTGACTACTGTGATAGCGGCAGAAAGTACGCGTGGCGTGCGTGAGTTAGATAACTACATATTTAACTAAGTAGGTACTGACTACTGTGATAGCGGCAGAAAGTACGCGTGGCGTGCGTGAGTTAGATAACTACATATTTAACTAAGTAGGTACTGACTACTGTGATAGCGGCAGAAGGTATGCGTGGCGTGCGTGAGTTAGATAACTACATATTTAACTAAGTAGGTACTGACTACTGTGATAGCGGCAGAAAGTACGCGTGGCGTGCGTGAGTTAGATAACTACATATTTAACTAAGTAGGTACTGACTACTGTGATAGCGGCAGAAAGTACGCGTGGCGTGCGTGAGTTAGATAACTACATATTTAACTAAGTAGGTACTGACTACTGTGATAGCGGCAGAAGGTATGCGTGGCGTGCGTGAGTTAGATAACTACATATTTAACTAAGTAGGTACTGACTACTGTGATAGCGGCAGAAGGTATGCGTGGCGTGCGTGAGTTAGATAACTACATGTTTACCTAAGTAGGTACTGACTACTGTGATAGCGGCAGAAGGTATGCGTGGCGTGCGTGAGTTAGATAACTACATATTTAACTAAGTAGGTACTGACTACTGTGATAGCGGCAGAAGGTATGCGTGGCGTGCGTGAGTTAGATAACTACATGTTTACCTAAGTAGGTACTGACTACTGTGATAGCGGCAGAAGGTATGCGTGGCGTGCGTGAGTTAGATAACTACATATTTAACTAAGTAGGTACTGACTACTGTGATAGCGGCAGAAGGTATGCGTGGCGTGCGTGAGTTAGATAACTACATGTTTACCTAAGTAGGTACTGACTACTGTGATAGCGGCAGAAGGTATGCGTGGCGTGCGTGAGTTAGATAACTACATATTTAACTAAGTAGGTACTGACTACTGTGATAGCGGCAGAAGGTATGCGTGGCGTGCGTGAGTTAGATAACTACATATTTAACTAAGTAGGTACTGACTACTGTGATAGCGGCAGAAGGTATGCGTGGCGTGCGTGAGTTAGATAACTACATATTTAACTAAGTAGGTACTGACTACTGTGATAGCGGCAGAAGGTATGCGTGGCGTGCGTGAGTTAGATAACTACATATTTAACTAAGTAGGTACTGACTACTGTGATAGCGGCAGAAGGTATGCGTGGCGTGCGTGAGTTAGATAACTACATATTTAACTAAGTAGGTACTGACTACTGTGATAGCGGCAGAAGGTATGCGTGGCGTGCGTGAGTTAGATAACTACATATTTAACTAAGTAGGTACTGACTACTGTGATAGCGGCAGAAGGTATGCGTGGCGTGCGTGAGTTAGATAACTACATATTTAACTAAGTAGGTACTGACAACTGATAGCGGCAGAAAGTACGCGTGGCGTGCGTGAGTTAGATAACTACATATTTAACTAAGTAGGTACTGACTACTGTGATAGCGGCAGAAGGTATGCGTGGCGTGCGTGAGTTAGATAACTACATGTTTACCTAAGTAGGTACTGACTACTGTGATAGCGGCAGAAGGTATGCGTGGCGTGCGTGAGTTAGATAACTACATATTTAACTAAGTAGGTACTGACTACTGTGATAGCGGCAGAAGGTATGCGTGGCGTGCGTGAGTTAGATAACTACATATTTAACTAAGTAGGTACTGACTACTGTGATAGCGGCAGAAGGTATGCGTGGCGTGCGTGAGTTAGATAACTACATATTTAACTAAGTAGGTACTGACTACTGTGATAGCGGCAGAAGGTATGCGTGGCGTGCGTGAGTTAGATAACTACATATTTAACTAAGTAGGTACTGACTACTGTGATAGCGGCAGAAGGTATGCGTGGCGTGCGTGAGTTAGATAACTACATATTTAACTAAGTAGGTACTGACTACTGTGATAGCGGCAGAAGGTATGCGTGGCGTGCGTGAGTTAGATAACTACATATTTAACTAAGTAGGTACTGACTACTGTGATAGCGGCAGAAGGTATGCGTGGCGTGCGTGAGTTAGATAACTACATATTTAACTAAGTAGGTACTGACTACTGTGATAGCGGCAGAAGGTATGCGTGGCGTGCGTGAGTTAGATAACTACATATTTAACTAAGTAGGTACTGACTACTGTGATAGCGGCAGAAGGTATGCGTGGCGTGCGTGAGTTAGATAACTACATATTTAACTAAGTAGGTACTGACTACTGTGATAGCGGCAGAAGGTATGCGTGGCGTGCGTGAGTTAGATAACTACATATTTAACTAAGTAGGTACTGACTACTGTGATAGCGGCAGAAGGTATGCGTGGCGTGCGTGAGTTAGATAACTACATATTTAACTAAGTAGGTACTGACTACTGTGATAGCGGCAGAAGGTATGCGTGGCGTGCGTGAGTTAGATAACTACATATTTAACTAAGTAGGTACTGACTACTGTGATAGCGGCAGAAGGTATGCGTGGCGTGCGTGAGTTAGATAACTACATGTTTACCTAAGTAGGTACTGACTACTGTGATAGCGGCAGAAGGTTTGCGTGGCGTGCGTGAGTTAGATAACTACATATTTAACTAAGTAGGTACTGACTACTGTGATAGCGGCAGAAGGTATGCGTGGCGTGCGTGAGTTAGATAACTACATATTTAACTAAGTAGGTACTGACTACTGTGATAGCGGCAGAAGGTATGCGTGGCGTGCGTGAGTTAGATAACTACATGTTTACCTAAGTAGGTACTGACTACTGTGATAGCGGCAGAAGGTTTGCGTGGCGTGCGTGAGTTAGATAACTACATATTTAACTAAGTAGGTACTGACTACTGTGATAGCGGCAGAAGGTATGCGTGGCGTGCGTGAGTTAGATAACTACATATTTAACTAAGTAGGTACTGACTACTGTGATAGCGGCAGAAGGTATGCGTGGCGTGCGTGAGTTAGATAACTACATGTTTACCTAAGTAGGTACTGACTACTGTGATAGCGGCAGAAGGTTTGCGTGGCGTGCGTGAGTTAGATAACTACATATTTAACTAAGTAGGTACTGACTACTGTGATAGCGGCAGAAGGTATGCGAGGCGTGCGTGAGTTAGATAACTACATATTTAACTAAGTAGGTACTGACTACTGTGATAGCGGCAGAAGGTATGCGTGGCGTGCGTGAGTTAGATAACTACATGTTTACCTAAGTAGGTACTGACTACTGTGATAGCGGCAGAAGGTATGCGTGGCGTGCGTGAGTTAGATAACTACATATTTACCTAAGTAGGTACTGACTACTGTGATAGCGGCAGAAGGTATGCGTGGCGTGCGTGAGTTAGATAACTAGATATTTAACTAAGTAGGTACTGACTACTGTGATAGCGGCAGAAGGTATGCGTGGCGTGCGTGAGTTAGATAACTACATATTTACCTAAGTAGGTACTGACTACTGTGATAGCGGCAGAAGGTTTGCGTGGCGTGCGTGAGTTAGATAACTACATATTTAACTAAGTAGGTACTGACTACTGTGATAGCGGCAGAAGGTATTCGTGGCGTGCGTGAGTTAGATAACTACATATTTTTGTTTACCATCAAACAAAACGATGTACAGATCATAACATGATATAATATATGATGATTTACAGTTTACATGGTTACAATCCTACAGGCAATACAGGAATACTAAACAAAATAGGTACTAGCCGCTGCGATAATGATAACGACAAAAGGTATGCATGTGTGGGCTGATGACTTTGTGAGGTCATTTAGTTAGCGTTTTTAAATATTATTATTAAATTATTAAGATAGTTTGATGCGGAGGGTCAGTCGATAGTGGTTGCTTATATATATAGGTTAATAGGTTGTGGTTATATGTAGGTTGTTAACAAGCTGCGCCTGTGAAGTGGGCACGTACATATGACTGTTTGCAATGATATTCTAGATACGCATTCAAACATCCAGACAGACTGACAGACACGATTTAAACAAATATGTTACAAGAATATAGGTAACATATTATTGTTCAGCAACTAATTTAAACAAATATGTTACAAGAATATAGGTAACATATTCTTGTTCAGCAACTAATTCAAACAAATATGTTACAAGAATATAGGTAACATATTCTTGTTCAGCAAATAATTTTAAGTAAGTGATATAAAAAAAAACTTTCTCCATTTTTGTTCTTTATTGCTTTATTCTATTACTAGTTGTGCCCGCGGCTTTGCCTGCGTGCTCATTTTTCGGCGTTAAAAATAAACTAATATACACTACGAATATACAGACAAAAGTATCTTTATAGTACAATAATTATAATAAAATACATTTTATGAAAATTCACCTGTCTAGTAGTATGTTATCGATTGCTCGACTTTTACTGATTGGATTGAGATACACAGTACACCAGTAACTGCTATCAACAGTAAAAAGCACATTTCAATCGGCCCAGACAGTCATATTTTTTTAATATCTTCTTTGTACAGACTTTTTGTTACTTCCTGTTTTATTGTAAGTATTGCTAGGTTATGAGTAGGAATATTTGTTAGTGATTCAGTATTCACGATTCCACGTGTGTTCCCAGCTGGACGTCCTGGAGTACATCCACGGCAGGGGCTACGTGCACGCGGACCTGAAAGGCGCCAACATCCTCATGGGCAGAGAGAAAGGCGCCGAGAACCAGGCGTTCCTGGTCGACTTCGGGCTGGCCTCGAAGGTGGCGCTGGACAGGCCCTTCAAGCCGGACCCCAAGTGCGCGCACGACGGGACCATAGAGTACACCAGCAGAGACGCGCATTTAGGAGGTGAGTCCACTGTGAACGAACAACTGCGACGCATGCGATAAATATGTAAGTGTGTGTTTCATAAAATTGAGTTTTTTCTTTTACATTAATATTCTGTAGTTCTCAACAGTGTTCCATGTTATCATCATGTCATCATGGCAGCCTTTAGAATTCCACCTCTGAACATAAGCCTCCCCCATGTTATAACTTTTTTAAATTATTATTTCAGCCTGAATCGTCCCACTGCTGGTCACAAGCCTTCCTTCTCTCATTCCATGATTTTCTATTTAATGTTAGTCCTTATCGTTCGAGTCTAGTTCGTCTCGCCACCTCCGTCGCGGTGGGCCATGCTGACGTGTTGCTCCAAAAGGGACCCAATCGGTTGTGATTTATGCCCACAACTGGTCGGCACACGACAGTCGTGTCCGGCGCAGTCCCACTTCAGCTGTGCAGCTTACTGGGTAACGTCTGCATCCAAATTGTACACGTGGAAACAGACAAATAAATATGAATAAAGATCTGGCGGCTGCAGTTATCGTTACAGGCGTGCGCGACGCTGCCACCTGTACACTTGTACCTTCAGTCAGCTAATGTGTGAACACTTACGTCTTAGAAACTTGTGTCTCAGAGTGACGCGCCCCAATCTATACTTATAATAAAGCAGTAAGTAACGAAGAGTCCACAATTAAGATAATTACAAACTAATTGGTCAAGGGGACTTAAAATAAGCCTCTGAACAAGGACATAACATTTTATAAAAAACTGTCTATCTGCTCACTGTGATGTTCTTGCATCGCGTAAAAACTGCTAAGCCGATTGCGGTGCGGTTTTCACAGTGAATAGCTTAGGGCTTGACTTAAAAACTGGTGCACTTGGTATCTCAATCCGATAGGAAGAAACCGAGCAATCTATAAAAAACTATTTGACGTAATTAACGTAGTATATTTGTAGTTTTTTGTCCTGGAATAACACATTATAGGTACTTTTGACACAGAGAATTGACCATGCGGGCAAAGCCGCGGGCACAGCTAGTATTAATATAATACAGTGTTTACACTTAACTATTTCGGAAAGCAAGCGCGACTTTCATGCTATGCGAATTAGAACTGCGGCGCTGCAGAACAAAGTCCGAGGCAGCCCTAACAGCATCCCGCAAGTCTTAGTCATCATCATCAGCCTATACTTGTCTACTTGTCCACTGCTGGACGTAGGCCTCTCCTAATGCTCGCCACAAGTCGATAAAATTCCCCGATAAAAGCATCCCAGAGTCCTTGTAAAATACGTATTTGACTTATTTATTCGTAGTCTTTACACTCACTTTTGCCCGCGTCTTCGTACGCGCGAACTACCGTTTATCATGATTAAATGTCCTATGCTCTTCCCCAGGGTTCAATCTAGCTTCATTCCAATTTTCATCACGATTGGTTTAGCCGTTTAGTCGGTAACAGACAGATTTACTTTCGCATTTACTATAATGGATTACTGTCATCTGAAGTGCTGCCGTTAGCTGTACAGTAGTCACAACGAATCTTTGTGGCTGTGAAGTTAGGCTCTGTGAAAGATTACGCAGGTACTGTTGTGTGGATAAAACAGCATAAATTAAGAGCGAGATAGAATATGCGAAAAACGTAAGCGAGTGAGCGAGGCAGTTATACGATGCTGTCTTCAACATCAACATTGGGATTGCGCCTGAAAAATAGCAGCTTGCGCAGAAACTTGCAGACAACTTCCGAGCCACAAAGATTCGTTGTGACTACTGTACCTGAATGTTTCCAGGGACTACCATGCGCGGCGACCTGGAGATCCTCGCGTACAACATGTTGCAGTGGATAGTGGGGGAGCTGCCCTGGGAGAAGGTGCTCAAGCAACCCAAGAGTGTGCAGGCCATGAAGGAGGACCTCATGAGCAATGTGAGGGCGCGGCTCACCAAGGACTACTCTAATGTGCCCAGTAAGTAACACTACTACATCATAGTCATCAGCCTGTTTTTGTCCACTGCTGGACGTAGGCCTCCTAGTGAACGCCACTGAGCCCGATCTTCGGCTCTTTTCATCTTTTCGCAGTCGTCAACTATGTTTACCTAAACGCGGTCTCAACTCTAGAACTCGTTTACACGAACGGTTGTCGTTTCTTCGAGAGATATGACCGGCCCATGTTTTCGCACATACGCGAGATCTATCTACCCTGCGTTTGAGATGAATCAGTGGCGTTGTGGGCACTTTCGATTGCCATTTTTGCCACTTGTAAACCGAACGAAAAACGCCCCCTTAGCCTAAGGAATAAAGTTGCTTTTTCGATATCAAAAATAACTGTCATGTCAAAAACGAACGGTGATCGACACATATTTAGCATTTGCTTTCAACACGAATGGCCTACTGCTCCGTTGTTTAGTGAAAATGCGTTATTTTTATTTCTTGAAATCGCGTAACTTGATTGACACGAGTTTTCACGAAACTTCTCGTGTTTTCGTGAAAACTCTAATACACTAACAGAATACTCAATGTTAAGAGCGGGCCGCGTCTTCGTAGAATGCAAAACTGTACCTTCAATTAGGAATTACAAGTCGCATTTCCGTTATCTCTATCAAGAAATATTTTAAACTCTTTTTCTAACGCCCTTTTAAATCATTTTTCAGATGCCCTAATAAAGTTCTTTGAATACATAACCACATTAACACCAAACGAGCAGGTGAACTTCGCGAAATGCCGTCAAATATTTGAGAGCTACCTGAAGAGCGAGGGCAGGACCAGAAGTAGCAAACTCGACTTCACCGCGAAACAAGTCAAAGCCAAGAAAGCGGTTGAGAAAACCAAGCGCAAGGCCAGCAGCGACTCCGAGGACAACATTCCCTTGAAAAAAGTTGACGAAGCGCGCAAACGAAGCAGAGGGAAGAAGCCGACACCCAAACAGGACCCTGCAGAGAGCGACCACGAGAATGAACTACCGAACGACACGCAAGACAAGAAAGTCAAGAAGGGCAACAAGAGGAAATCGTCCGAACCCAATGTAGTCGCCAGCAAAATTAAAAAAATCAAAGTGGCGTCGAAAGCTACGCCTACCGCCAAAAAGAAACCCTCTAAAGAGCCGACACATGCCTCGTCTGAAAGACAGCGGTCCCTACGAAGCTCTCAAAATCAAGTCTCCCCCAAGTCAAGCGTCAAGTTCGACAGCCCCATTCACAAGGTAATGAACGAATCACTACCGGCGAAGAACCGAGCTGCTAGTATCAACTCCAGTGGTGACATATTCGATGATTCCTATGAGATTCAAAAGGTGACGACGAAAATACGGACAGAGGAAATTACGGTGGAAAAGGTAGTCAAGAAAACAACTACTTCAGGTAAAAAAGGCAAGTCGTCGAAAGACACTGTCGTGAACGGACGTTCGGCTTAAGTAGTGCTCTGTACAACTTGGTTGGGTAACTTTTCATTCGCACAATATTAAAAAAAAACAGTAGGACACCAGAGATTGTAATAAACAACGGCCAGTACAGTGGGCAATATCGTTGATCTCTAAAATAACATTCGAGCAAAAAATTAACTCAATAAGCAGGGCTTCAAATATTGTTAAAACCTAGAACGCTATCGCACGAAATAGCTATAACGTTTACCCAACAAATATCGATATCGATCTCTGAATCTCTAGATGCCGTTACAAAATAACGGTATTTTTTCGATATCTGAGTCACATGGTCAGATACCGCCCCGATGCACAGACTACGAGATACTGCGTCCCCGATGTACGTGGACAATAGACAACCGCACATTACTCCGAACTCTAACAGGCTTTTGAGGAACGTCGCAATGAGAGCATTTTATCATCGCCATTTTGGCGCTGATAGCAGTAGTTTGTGAGTGAGCGTCCACGGAACTAACGTACTTGTATTATTTATTCTGTAAATAATGTTAGGAGATGAAGCAATATCAATTTTAGTTCCATGGACCGTCGCTCGGTGCGCTTTGAATCAGAAACGCACAAACGAAACAATAAACAAAGTACGGCAAAGCAAATCCATGCAGATCAGTAACGCGTGCTCTTTCTGTTCTTATATCTGTATCCCGCTCTCTCATACATCACCTGAGGATCGCGTGCGCTGAGTCCAGACAAATCCATGCAGATCAGTAACGCGTGCTCTTTCTGTTCTTATATCTGTATCCCGCTCTCTCATACATCACCTGAGGATCGCGTGCGCTGAGTCCAGACAAATCCATGCAGATCAGTAACGCGTGCTCTTTCTGTTCTTATATCTGTATCCCGCTCTCTCATACATCACCTGAGGATCGCGTGCGCTGAGTCCAGACAAATCCATGCAGATCAGTAACGCGTGCTCTTTCTGTTCTTATATCTGTATCCCGCTCTCTCATACATCACCTGAGGATCGCGTGCGCTGAGTCCAGACAAATCCATGCAGATCAGTAACGCGTGCTCTTTCTGTTCTTATATCTGTATCCCGCTCTCTCATACATCACCTGAGGATCGCATGCGCTGAGTCCAGACAAATCCATGCAGATCAGTAACGCGTGCTCTTTCTGTTCTTATATCTGTATCCCGTTCTCTCATACATCACCTGAGGATCGCGTGCGCTGAGTCCAGACAAATCCATGCAGATCAGTAACGCGTGCTCTTTCTGTTCTTATATCTGTATCCCGCTCTCTCATACATCACCTGAGGATCGCGTGCGCTGAGTCCAGACAAATCCATGCAGATCAGTAACGCGTGCTCTTTCTGTTCTTATATCTGTATCCCGCTCTCTCATACATCACCTGAGGATCGCGTGCGCTGAGTCCAGACAAATCCATGCAGATCAGTAACGCGTGCTCTTTCTGTTCTTATATCTGTATCCCGCTCTCTCATACATCACCTGAGGATCGCGTGCGCTGAGTCCAGACAAATCCATGCAGATCAGTAACGCGTGCTCTTTCTGTTCTTATATCTGTATCCCGCTCTCTCATACATCACCTGAGGATCGCGTGCGCTGAGTCCAGACAAATCCATGCAGATCAGTAACGCGTGCTCTTTCTGTTCTTATATCTGTATCCCGCTCTCTCATACATCACCTGAGGATCGCGTGCGCTGAGTCCAGACAAATCCATGCAGATCAGTAACGCGTGCTCTTTCTGTTCTTATATCTGTATCCCGCTCTCTCATACATCACCTGAGGATCGCGTGCGCTGAGTCCAGACAAATTCGATAATACCACTACTATTTTTAGATAGTAGCGCTACTATTTTTTTTTCACTGAAAAAGTAATGATATTGTAGTATCGAAATTGCATAACGATATATAACTTTAACTATTATTGGTATTCTAAATAGCGTTTTAAAGCCCTGGTTAAAAGGTAGTGGTTGTTTGCCCGAAGAAAATAATTCGTTCTGCTGCGTTCATCTGTGAATGAATGCATTCCCATAAATGTAGAAACACGCATTTCAAGTTGAAGTTTAATAATAGGCTCATTTAATATGATTTTGTGTGTTCAAGTGTCCCTACTTATTGTGCATTTATAAAGTAACTTAGATTAATCATAGTGAAGATAAAGTTTTGAAAAGTGCCAAAAGTATTGAACCAATAAACCGACTTCAAATGGGTGGAATGGATTTACTAGAAAAATACTGAACCAATTTTCATGAAATTTATGCTGGAGGACCACCTTTTCAAATAAAAAATATATATTTAAGTCGGTTTAGAAATCCCAGAGATGAAGGGTAACAAAAAACAATCGAGTTTAGAACCTTCGCATGTTTAGGTTAAATTATAGTTATAAGTATATTATTATGTTTTGTTAGGTTATGTTTTCTTATTATTATTATTATTATTTTTCCCGGGATAGAAGTACCCCTGTT
Organism: Alsophila aescularia; assembly: GCA_946251855.1. Taxonomy (NCBI): domain Eukaryota; kingdom Metazoa; phylum Arthropoda; class Insecta; order Lepidoptera; family Geometridae; genus Alsophila; species Alsophila aescularia. The sequence continues at coordinate 59,703,497 of OX276380.1, read as the reverse complement.
GGCCTCTGTACTGTGTCCTACCTTTGTGCAAACATTTATCAGAATTGTTTTCGCCCTTGAGCGTATATGTAGGTATGTACAATAGACCGGAAATAGTTGCAGAAGTGGTGAACACAGCGCGAAAAAGTTTTTGTGTAAAATCACTTACATTCGGCGCATGTGTCGGATTTCTGCGACTTGAAGGATAATACAAAACATGGTTATGTTGCTCGACCAAACCCAATCTCAGCAGAAACATAAGCTTGTTTTTATCTAGCTTAATTTCAATTTGTAGAGTATATTGTGCAAAACATGAAATTGTAGGTAAAATTGCCTACATTTTTGTAGGTAGGATATCTCTACCCGTTATAAAGGGCCCTTATTCGCTAAGCGCTAACAAGATGATCGCCAATAAACTATTGTATCAATAATTATGTACAATTATTTTATTTACGAATGTTACTTTCGTGGGAACTTACACCTCCATTATAGTATATTTGAACTGATTTTATCCTTACTTTTGTCGGCCTTTATTAATAACAGAGAGCTACCAACAATGATTACAAATTCTATAAAAAATATAATTCGCAAATCGATTAAAAATCAATAAAAAGATCGCGAGGATAGTGTTAATTTTTTTATCCAATAATTAGTTTCGGTGCAGACCAATAAATAGTTTTCGTTTTTTGAATAAATACAGTTTCAATAACTATTTACGGGTTGTAACTTAATCAAATGGGTAGAATATAAAAATAAAGCAATTTTTCATGATTTATGGCTATATTTTCTATAAATCAAAACTCAAAGATTTAAATCATAGTTAATCAAGAAGTTTCAATCAAGGCAACGTGAAAATCGTAATTATATTATATTTTACAAATAATTGTTGTTTTGGTTTAGAAACTGACCTCCGTCAACAACCCTTGCGTCGATTAAGGCACGCATAGATCCATTGCTTCCGTAGCTTGAAACCAAAATGTTTAAATTATTTTTTTCTTAACCGTAATTGCTAACTTGCTTATTGGCTAATTATAGTTAGCCAATAAGCAAGTTAAGCAAGCAAAAATAACAAGCAAACAAAATAAATATCCTGGTAATATTTTTATAGTATTATCTTTCTCTGGTATCATATTATTTACTTTCCTAGTACCTATTCGTCTAGCCAAAGTTCCATACATTCCTGGCAATGTCCTTATGAATGTTATGATGTACCAACGAAGTGAAATGAGAGTCTGTGGATGCAATTCGTAATGTTTGAATGCCAACCCTTAGCATAGGGTTATCTTAAACATTAAGTTTTAATTCTTTGGTTTGTTCTATTCCTGTAATCAGATTTGGTTAATTTAATTCTCGGCTTCAATTCTACATTTCTTTTATTTTTCAATGTGTTCTGAATTTTAGAAAAATAAGTTAATATAATTGCTTTTCTCACAAAGTATGTATTAGGCCTTAGTAAATTTATAGATTTTTATCGTTTTTATAACTACCTTGTAAAGTATGATGGTTAATAATGTGTGAATGTGTGTTTTATAAATACAATAATGTAACGTTACAAAGTTTTGCTGTGTGTTAACAGCATTGGATGAGGTGTTGAATTTCTTGTTTGTATGTTTGCTCACGTTGAATGTTTTCTAAGATTGTCAAATAAACAGTATTTGTAACATTTATTGTAGTTTACATTGCACCTGTCATAATGTGTTACCTTCATAATTATATAATAATCTGAGAATTCCGACCGACGGCTGGCGGTACAGTAGAACCATCACGATTATGGCGTAGTGAAATCTCAGAGGCCGGAGACGGGCAGCAGCGTCACCGGTGCAAGAAACTACGCCTTTCGGGTCGCCAACCCGCACGCCCAGCGTGGCGTCGTGGCGACTATGTTCAAATACCTCCTTGATGTTCATACACAAAAAATAAACGGCCCGAATTCCCGGCAGCCCCTTTTATTCTTGGCCAAGGCGGCGGCCATGGTGATGGCAGGGGGAGGGGGGCTAAGAATCCCCGGGCTACGGTAGGCCACCACCAACGACTGACTTTTGGCAACTTACAACGGACGAACGCTCAAGCTTGAGGACCATATGGCATAGCTCAAAACGGAGCACATTCTGGGATAATGTGAAGTCCGAAGAGAGGGCGAGGACACACCATAACTAAAATCGGGACATCTTATGTACTACCGGGAGGGTGACCAGCAAGCTTCGACATAATGCTTGATTTTTGATAATTTTTAGCCGGAAATCCTGGTTTTATCAATTGAGTCGTATTTGGCGAAATATAAATCGATGTGACGTCATCACGACATTAAAATTGTACAGTAGGTAGGTAGATTGGTACCTGTGTTTCGCACTACAATTCATTTACATATTTTCTTTGGAAGTTTTGTTGTAGGTAGGTAGGTACGTGCTACAAAAATACAAAATACAAGTTCGAAATAATATAAAGTAGGTAAGTATATACCTTTACAATTAACTTACCTTAGTCTCTATATACATTCTTTTAGAGTTCCTGATACATGTATTTTCCATGCAGTATTGCAGAGAAACACAAACCCTTCTTTAGTACTTTGCACTAAGTGCGTGTCAGAGATGTGGCTGGGTGTAAAGAATCTCTGCCTATAAAAGCTCCTGTCGCTCCTCTTCACGACGGCCTACTTCTACAGCCTCCGAGGCTAACCTCCACGCAAGATACCGTCTCGTTATCATAATAATATAAAAATCACAAGATGTAAAGCTCTCACGAACATTTATCTAACGAGTAACAATACGTTGAAAGTGATCGAATACGTCAAAGTATACTACCGCTAACTTGTCAAAGTGGCAAGTCGTACTGCTAAAATGCAAAGAATACTCGAAAACTTTTATCGATTTCGAATAACTACCATTTGATAAAACTCGTCCTACCGATTTTAGTTCCTGTACGCCCGCGGCGCTGCCAGTAAAAATATGGAACTAAACGAAACTACATTTCGTTTTCAAAAACTATAAAAACTCGTACTAGGGGTACAGGCCACTTTTTTGCTATGGAGAAAAATCGGGGGTCCAGTCTTCTCCCAGCAATTGAGAAGGCACCATCTGGCGCTAAAAACATCATATGGCAATACCGTCACCTCAGCCAGATATTCTCGTTGAGATAGAGAATTTCCTACTAAAATCGGTAGGACTTAGTTATATGAATGTACGACTCGCATTATGTACGACCCGAACCCAGCAATGATTCCCGAGACACATTAACCCGCCACTATACCAACGACCAGCCGGAAGTCAGCCAAGAAGAGATCGAGATAGCCCCTCAAACAGCTTCGAATTGGAAAAGCCCCAGGGGAAGACGGATCGAGTTAATTCGGAACTTTTGAAAGCGGCAGGAAGACCTGTACTTCAAAAGTTCCAGAAGTAGTATGTATAACTCTGCTCTGAACAATGAGAGAACTCCAAAGGCGTGGAAGCAAGGTCTGAGACATGTTTATAAGCTATTTTGGAGGGTAGTCTCGAATCGTCTATCGAGAAGGCTTGATAAGTTTCAGCTTCCAGAGCAGACCGAGTTTCTCTAAAGGACAGAATCCGAAATGAGGAAATCGCAAGAGAACAGCTAAGGTAACACGACATTGCTCAAAGAATTAGCAAGCTGAAGTGGCAATGGGCCGGTCATATAACTCGAATAAACTATAACCGCTGGGGTAAACGAGTTAGAGTGGAGACCGCGTTTAGGCAAATGTAGTGTAGGGCGCCCGCCGGCCAGGTGGAGTGACGACTTGCGAAGGGTGGCTGGTAGCGACTGGATGAGGAGAGCCGAAGATCGGGCTGTGGCGTTCACAAGGAGAGGCCTACGCCCAGGAGTAGACGAATGGGCTGGTGATGATTGTGAATTACTTGAGCGATGATAGCCTATAAAACGGTTCAGCGGCTTAGAATTCAACGATATCGGATACGGTCCTAGGCTCCGCACCGTCGCTGGTGGTTTTCTAAGTTAGGTGTGGTTTTCCGTCGTTCTGTGCTTCAGAGGCACGTTAAGCTGTCGGTCTCGGCTGTTATTGATTAATAGCAGTCTCTAAGCCATTTCAGAGGCCTTCGGGCGCCCTGACAAACTCTCATTCCAGAAAACCAGCACTACCTCATACGACAAACAAACCTTATGAATGTAGAAAAAACAGCAAAAAGCGTAAGAGATCCTGAAAATAAATACATGAGGTAGAATAAAACAAAAGTTCAAATCCAAAGCTTTAATTTCTTTTTATTTACAATAATAATAATATGAAAGTAAACAAAATGTAACGTAAACATTAGATTTAGAAATTGTAACAATGAACCGTTGCGGACAGCTCTACGCGGACGCACGCATCGCATGTAAACGCATGTGTGGTGCCTCGAACCCGAGCGAGGTACAACGCATCAGCGGTGTAATGCCTCGAACACCGAGCAAGTTACAAAAGCTAGATTATACCTAATTATCGTAGTGTGGAGTGATGTTCACTAAACCTATCCGATTGTGATATGGGCGCGCGCGTTTTCAACCCGCCACGCCTGAACCTCTTCACACGTTATCTACAATGGCAGTAACAGTAAGCTATCATCGAATAAAACAAAACAATAGCACCATTTGTAAAAAAATATAATTTAACTTTTTCATTTCGATTAGCTTCCCACTCTCCGCCTGTTCGCGGCTCACTTGACGTCTGTAACTCTGTACTCGGTAAGCCATCGCAGAGCAGCGTGACAACTTCAACCAGAATGTAGGTACTAAATACCTCCTTTTGAACTGCTCTAAGACATTACGTTAGTTTAAAACTTATTAGATAACTTACAAAAACCACTATTTACGCCGTTACAGGAACATTTTTATGCAATCCGTTCAATTTGCAATGCGACTAGTATAGATTTCATAAACTCCTCGTCACGACGGTCGCCACGCGGAGTTTGGTTAATTGTTTCTTTTGTGTTTATAATAAATATGAATACAATTAAATAAGGCCGCATTCACACTAGCTTTCGATGTCACAATACAAATCTAACCAATGTAAATGAAGCCGAAAACTCCTTTTAGAATATGCTATGCTATGTTAGAATATGCTATGCTATGTTAGAATATGCTAGGCAGAACAGTTTTGTGACATAGTTTTGAATTGGCGTCTTCCAGGGTACGCCTGGCACATTACGTAATTATTATAATATTGCTGTAGATTAAGTATTGCTGCATATTATAAAAGGAGATTCACACAACGTCGACCATATCAAATACTAGAGTATAGCATTATCTTATTCCGTACCCGTCTTTGCTTATGTCTAAAGTTACAACTCAACACTTGTTACTCTAAGTGGAATATTCATAAATGTATACTTATATGGTATTAAGTTAATTGCGAGGTTCCTAGCTATCTGCACGGCTTACCTAATTGCCAAAGTCGATATCAACATTTGCAAAAACAGGAATCTATGTTTTTACTTTAGTGGGCTAAAAAACTTTTAACGCTAATGTCGTATATAAAATGCAGTAGTCATTTTAAATAAGTTACTAAAAAATGTTACAGATCCAATAATTATTAAAAAATATACAATTCTTAATATAGACAAATGCTTTAAACATATTTCTTACAAAAGGATCAAGTTCGTGCGCGCTACTGATACTGGTTACCTACCTATTATCATATTGCCGCAATTTTAATTCCCTACATTTTTACCGAAAATGTTTCGTCTTCTTGTTGTTTCCCGTTCCCGGAACCACAAAACTCGAAAAAAAATAAGTTGTTAAGGAGTTTATGAATGTAGTATTATATAATATTATACTGTTCTCGACAAAGTCTAAAGAATTACTTTACTTTAGAATTTGCCAGAAATAGTACAATATTTCATAATACTACATTCAGTAACTCCGTTTTATCATCATTATTTTTTAGTTCTTATGTATGTTTTAGTAACTTTAATTGTAAAATATTTATATATATAAGTTAACAATATTACGTATTAACACAGAATAAATAATAGCACTACGTAGTATTAGACAGAAAAAGATAATTCTACCAAACGTAATAGGTCAATTGAAATTCGGCCAAAAAACGTAAACATTTTCAAAGTACTAAACGGTATTCCTTATTATGTTTGCAAATGTTAACTCGAGCCGTCATTCCCCGGCACTACGAACGAAACAAATAGCAAAATTGTTCTAAAACACATGGATTACAACAGCACAGAATATGTTCAATAATAACACAATAGTTTAACATTGGCTGCGCCGAATTGTACTACAACAGAATATCGAGACAGATTTAACAGTATTGAGTTATGAAACAGATAACCGAGTCTAAACAATACTCAATTATTACAAAGATCGTGTTGCAAATTCTCAAAAACAGCCGACTATCTTCAGATTTTATGTTTAGACTGTGAGTTTACTATTTTATCTACACTCATATAGTAAAATCCGGATTATGAACTCATAAATGGTGGCATAATTACATACATTACGCACGGCACGTCTCTAATAAGAAAAAAATACATTATAACACTGTTTTTTTAAACTAAAAGATGTTATAATATATATTTTTCCCCATGAAAGCACCGGTTGGCTCCGCACCTACGAGGGTTTTCGTTATTTATTATGTATGGCAGCGGGTGCTAGACCGTAGGCGCGCGAATTCGCTGTTTATTGGTGTACCTAACCAATTTAATGTGTTTTTGTTGATCAAAAGTTGTATCCTGATTACAAATGCCCGACATCAGTGTTAGAGAGAATTTGACTCCACCTGATATCACGGAACAGCAACGAACATGACGAACGAGCTTTTACCAGAAAAATGAAGAAAATATTACGACATTTTTTTTTTCATTAAGTGTAGATAAAGTAGTGTATGAAACGGCACATAACTAGTTATTACAACACTCCGAGTGATACTATTAAAAAACGCCTATAAACTCACTCTCGTGTTTTAATACCTCTTATTATGCAACCGTTTCATAAACTACTATTATGGGTTTAAACAACTGTGAGTCTACTACCCATTTTATGGTTTAACACGACTGTGATTTTACAATTTTGTTTTTACTCGACTAAGTTTACTATTTTTCATATCAATTCATAAATAGGATATGCATTCAACTGACAACCATGATGCAGATATCGTGTGTCATGTTGCGGGTAGATGATGTTGCACACAACCTACCCCCAACATGACGCGCAACAGTGCTACCAAATGTTGCGGGTAGATGATGTTGCATATGATTATTCTAATGCACATATGATTATTCTAATTGTCGATATCAAAGGCTAAGTCACACAAAAACACAAGTCCTTCGCAGACATACAAATCTAATTCCATACTTACTACCACTGCCATTCTGAAGGAAACAGTGAGAATCAGCAACATTTCCCTTCTGCCGATAGTCGAATCGAGCTAATATCCTACATTCCTATAACCCAAACCTTCGTTAATTTTAATTCTGAAAGAATATACATACTTTATTATGTTAAACATAAGAGTACATGTTATTTATTGAATTCCTAGATATAATAGTAAAACGTGTAAAAATTTAGTACATAACGTTCTTGAGCTAATAATTACATTTAACTACGCGACGTAAAGCCACAGATACAACTGTGTATTATACTATAATGTTATTTAACTGGTGCTGTAATGTTCAAAGCTTGTATAAATTTAACACTAACGGAAACTAAAAGTGGGTAGTTCGCAGCGCTACGAATTACAAATCGGTACCCTTCTAGATTTTGGTCATTGACAGCATGCACGTCTTACCTAAGTTTTACAGTAATAGCCCTGCATATTTGTTTGTAAAGACCATAATCTTGTTAAGAATTCTGCTAGAATTTTACTAAATAACTTGTGTAAGAGAGGAATGAAAGAAAGAACAACACAATGGTAGCGATGCGGACATTCACTAAACTAGACTTAATTTCTTCAAATGTAATTTAAACCTTGTCGACTTCGTAACGAGATATTTTTGCCCTTGGCATCAATTCTAAATTTACATCAATTTAAGCTGCAAAGCTTAAAATAACGTAATTAAAACAGGTTTTTAACACGCTGTCTAACTAAGTTTTGGATAAATTCGGACACGTTCTGAGACAGCGTTTGGACAAATCGGGACTCTCGCCGCGTAGAAACAAAGTTGCTTTTACGCTGACAGGCTTTAGTGAGTGAGGCATAGATGCCAGGGGCAAAAATACTTTGTTACGAAGCCAACAAGGTTTAAATTACATTTGAAGAAATTAAGTTTTTTTAGTGTATGTCCAAATCGCTACCATCTTGTAATAGAACAAATGACACTCGGTAAAACTCGTGACGACTAGAAGACTAACGTGACGAAGAATTAGGTCTAGGAACATGAAGTGGAGAAATATGGAATACGAAAACTCATACGGTCTGAAAGCTGGTCCACTGTCACTAATCATTCGTACATCATCTTCTCAGTTCATTGTTACCGGCCTCAAGCAAGCTATCCACCGCGAATTCTTAGGTTGGAATTAGTGTTACACTGATATCAGTTTCCTTACACAAATGATTAGTACCTAGTAGCCGTATAACTTAGATTATAGTTTTGTTTATGTTTGAATTAGCTACGACAATGGCATATTCTTGTAGAACAAACCGTAATCTATACTTTTTTTAAATAAGTTAGTAACAAAAACTCTGAACAAAGATAATTTAAAACAAAAAGGTACTGGGTACTTAAAATAAACTAGCTGAACAAAAATATACTATATTTTTAATGGTTTCTTTCTGTCTGTTTAAAAACTACTGGACCGATTGCGACGCGGTTTTCAATGTTGGATACCTCTGACTTGGAAAACTAGTGTACTTGGTATCTCAATTCGATGAGTAGAAGCCGAGTAAAAGATAAAAAAACTATACGAGGGCTGAACGAAATTCGGTATTTTGCACTTTATAGGTACTTTAGGGGTTCAAGGGGGTGTCAAGCGCAAGTTAAGAAATCACTTGATTTCTCTAGCCTCTGACATCCTAACTCCACTCTCACCTTCCCGCGGTGGACTCTGTTACGTTGAGCAACTTGTCGAAGATTGGGTGAAACCCCCAGTGGGAAGCAAGGTCAACCAACCAACGAGAGATAGGAACCTTTGAGGTGGCTTACTTCAGCTCTCAGGTTTAGTGACTTTCAGAGCAGGAAATGTCACTTGGGGCAGGTATCGGAGTCCTAGTTGGACGGTACGGTAGCGCCCACAGTCCTAATTAGATGCGACTACTTCTCACTCACCGGGACGTTCTGGGCAGGCGGGTGAGTTTATAGCCTAAACCCTTTAAACTTAAAATGAATACGGAAACGGACAAATGGCCCCGAGTTCCCAGCAACAGCAGCAGCCAGGGTTCAAGCAGGTTCAGGGGTGCAAAGAATTCCTGGGAGTCATCAAGCTGCTATCTTAGAAGTAAGGAAACTATATTACACATTGAAGCCTACAACATCAGGACATTATCCCAGGAGTGGAAAGTTGAGGAATTGCACCAAGAACTAGACAGGATTAAGTGGGATGTTTTGGGTCTGTCCGAGTTAAGGATTCCTGGAGAGGAGTGCCTTAAAATGCAAACTGGCCATACATTGTACTACAGAGGAAGAGACGACGGTCGAAAACAGCATGGAGTTGGAATCCTTATTCATCGTAGACTGGATAGCCACATAGATTCGATCGGGTCAATATCAGAAAGAGTTGTATATACAATAATCAACACAACGAAAAGTATATCTATCAAAGTTATCTCGGTTTACGCACCGACTTCAAATGCACCAGATGATCAGATAGAGCTATCTTATCTTATACACTCTAGTGATGGGAGATTTTAACTCCAAGATCGGTAAAAAACAAGCGCCTTCAGAGAAATATATCGGCCAGTATGGATTCGGAACGAGAAATGCTCGAGGAAGTACGCTTCTTAATTTTATGCAATGTAATAAATTATACCACATGAGCTCAATTTACGACAAAAGACCAGAGAGGTAATGGACCTGCGAATCTCCTGAATGAGATCGATTTTATCCTCAGCACCCATAAGTATGTTAGTGTATTGAACAACTTTTACACCGGAAGCGACCACCGCCTTATTCGAGCCGAAATCGTTATTAACGCAAAGCTAGAAAGGTGGAGAACCTTTATAGAAAAGTAAGTCCAACAAAGTCGATCCTATAAAGCTAAAGGCAGATGAGTACAGACTACAGCTTAGTAAGACACTGGACAAATTTAACTCAAGATCTACAAATAAAAATGAGCTGAGCAAAGTTATTACTGAAGCTACCCTATCAATAGCTGTAAAAATTGTTCGACGTGAACGGAACAAACCGGGAAAACTTTCTAAAGAAACTAAATAATTTTTCTAAACGAAAAATTTGAATCACGGACGGGGTTCGAACCCGCACCATTCCGTGCCTACCTTTACCAATTCGGCTACCGTGACAATCACAACATCATCGAAATTTTCCGCTTCAATTCATAGTATAATACAAAGTCGCTTTCCTCGTCTACCTGTCTGTCTCTCTGTTTGGCCGCTAGATTCTCTTAAACCACGCAACGGATTTTGATGCGGTTTTCACGCTAAGTTAGATCATTTTTCACGGAAGGTTTATTCTGAACTGATAAATTATTAGACAATGTTCTCGCTAAGCAGGCGTTAATACTAAAATCATATAAAAATAATATTGATAAGCGTCATTGGTGTCACTAACACTATTTCCAACCCAATTTATTTTTACATTAAGGTAAATATATAACATTTATAAATTTGGTGTTGACTCAGTCCGGTTTAAACACTCCTTGAACACATGCACTGGTTGAATCGTTTGTCGGAATGTGGAACATCATTCTATAGCTATTCGATATAGCAGTATCAATATACAACATTACAAACTATTATTTATTATATACTTATAATAAAGCAGTAACTAACAGAAAGTCTGTACAATGAAGATAATAAAAAAATGTCTAGGTTACTTAAAATAAGCTATTGAACAAGAATATAACTTCATTTTTAAATCGTGTCTTTCCGTCTCTTCACGCATCACATATTAACTACTGGACTGATTCTGATACGGTTCACTGTTGGATAGCTTAGGTTTTGTCTTAAAATCTGGTGTACTTGGTATTTCAATCCGATGAGTAGAAGCCGAGCAATCGATAGAAACTACTTGACGTCTGAACGAAATTTGGTATAGTATACTTTCTAGGTATTTTTGGTCCTGGAATAATACATAGGTTATTTTTAACCCAATGAAATGTCCACGCGGGCAAAGCCGCGAGCACTGCTAGTGTAGAATAAAATATAAGAATGCGTTGCGACGCGCGGGATATGCAGCGCGGCTTCCTTTCTTTATTAATTAAAACCGAAATTTAAAAACGTTTCATTTCGAATTGTGCATACCGATTGATGATGCAAACGATTACTCATACATTTGGTAGTGATACTGAATAAACTTTTATGTCTGAAATTTGGTATACATTAAATTAGTATCTCTGAAATTTGGTACACACTAAACTTTTATCTCTGGATTTTGGTACTGACTAAGGTTATATCTCAGCAAAGTATAAATAATCACGTTTTTATAGTACTGTTGTTCAATAGAAGCGGTACATGGAAATGTTTGTTTTTTTTTAAACTTACAATTCATTACCTAATCTTTAGTGATAAGAACGGTTGGCAATCTAGCATCTATACTCTACAGTCACGTCAGAGTGGCGCCTAGCAATAGGTTCTAACGGTACATATGTTACATTACAATCAAAGTACGTACAAACAGTCATAAATTTAAATAATTAACCATTGTTTCCATTGCGTTTATAATTCATCACAACACTATAACTAATAAGAACAAAGAAATATTATAATATACACCTATGTGTTTAAAAATGTCAACATTATCATGCATAATATATTTTATTTAATAATTTGGATGTAAAGATAAAACAGATTCATTTTATTTGAACACATAATTTACTAAAATACAGGAGTGTGTCATTTAAATGTTTATATACATATATATAACTAAAAAACAAGAAAATAATTTATTTAACAAAACGAAATAAATATATTTGAAAGGAGGTAAATAAAATCTAAATGACAGACTCAATGACTGTATTCTCTTTCATTTAGTTTTAAGCTTGACATATTATTAATGTAGTAAGTAATCGCCGTCATTTTACTATAATACTCAATCAGCGATTATATAAAGGACTAGAAACCTGGGCCCTACTCCACCAAGCTACTCTACAAGTGCTACTCTTGAAAATAATTACAAACACTCTTTACTTAGCAATTTATGTGAATGTGGACACTCATGGTCAGATTACTTCATACATTTAAGGACACTCGGCGAGCAATGGAGAGCTATGCATGGAGTTTCTCTGAAGGACTATCCAATAATAATGAAGTGATCCAACAGAGAACCAAAGTAGCAAACACAGCTCTAAAGATGAGCAAGCTTGAAGAGGCAGTCGGCTGGATACATTTCCCGACGAACCGACAACCTTTGGAGTTATCAAGTAGAGACCGCGCTTAGGTAAACGTAGGACGCCCTGTGGCCAGGTGGAGTGACGACCTGCGAAATGCGGCTTGCAGAAAGTGGACGAGGAGAGTGTGCTTTAGAAGTTTTTTTATGAAGGATATTTGCTGTTGGCCTTTACCGGCCTCTACAGCTTGAACCGGGCAGGGTGGGAGGGCGGTCGCTAGAGCGCTCCGCCCCAATGTGTGAAGCAGAAGGCGCACGCCAATGTTAAAATTTATGATGACCGGCACAAGGGCACCCAGGGGGTACGGACCTCGGCTTGGACGTTCGCTTTGATTACGAGGATATCGAACTAAACATCCTGGATCGCTAGTGTTAGTAGTAATCGAGTGGGCCCTGAAAAACGGCCCTTTGATTGATTTATATAACTGACCGCCGATTCGTAATACACCTTCGAGAAGAATCGGCAAGAAACTCGAAAGAATGAATTACGGGACCTCCGACCTCGCCGCGAGGTTGGTGTCTGTGTCTAAATGTATCGATTCCCCTTGGCGGGTTGCAGAGGAGGTAGGATTGGGCGAGGCCATCGCCGCCAATACTTTGGCTGCGATGGCGTCGTCCGGATCGTCCAAGGCATCGCGAGGGTGTCTACGGAGGGCTGGTGCATTAGCTCTCTAATGCACCAGCCCTCCGTAGACGGCCTACGTCCAGCCATGGACAATTATAGGCTGATGATGGAGAGTAAAGTGGAGAGTGTAACGTTGCGGAGTGGTTTCGTGGAATAGCCCCCTGGTCCGTTCGCGTCGTCCGCAAACAACAGATTGCTGGCGAGGTGGGATGTGTGCGGCGGGCGGGAGCGCAGCACTTAACAAACAGTAACATTATAGACATAACTGTACTGTCCCGCGGTACGTCGCACAGAATGGAACAGTATTCTAAGAACACAATAGGCAGTACATTATTAGAGAACGTAACACGATCTGTTTCAACTACTTTAGGCCTCTCTCACAACCGTGGCATTTATATTTTATACATTTACTTATTTTACTTTTTAACGTATATCTTTATAACTTTCCCATACCTGTTGAAATATTTCCGCGCACGTGCAGTATATTTCCAATACGAGCCTGATTTCTTTTTATAACTGCGTTTACACTAAATATATTACAGTAAAATCGATACATGAGAAAGTCTAAGCCATCATAAATTTCAATACAATGAAATAATTAACATGTAAAACAAAATTAGACAAACACTTTTCGGACTTACCATAATTTCATTCGCTTAACGTCATACATCCAATAAAATATCCGCTCGCTATACAAAACGTATATCACCAACCAGTCTCGCTTAACAATTATGTATAATATAATCCTAGCAATAATGTAATAAAATTACTAACAAAGCGCGGATACCGTCCGACGGTACCGAACGCTCGTCACGGTCGATACGGACGCCACACTAGGTGAAAAATGATTTGAACAGCCGTTCCGCACTTTTTGCGCTAAATTGCACTAAACAGTTTATCCGGAGCAGAAGTTACAGCGTCTTCAACGATCGATCGCCTCTCACTCATCACATTAGCACACCACGATATAGTAAATGGAAGCGGCGATGAGTTTGAACTCATTGCACTAGTCCTTGTGGAAGTGAACAGATGAGAGCGATTTCACTCATCACACTATACTGTCTATAGCCTCTCACTATAGCAGAGAGTTGGCAGCAGATTCACACTCTTTGCATTATAGTCCCGTGTAAGCACAACAACTCTCAGGCTTGCCTATATGGCATCCCAGCAAATAACCTCACAATATCTCACTAGTCATCACCAAAGCAGATAGTTGGAAGCGGTCTCAATCATCGCATTATAGTCCTCTTGTAAGTGACTAACAGCATATAATCACGCACTATAGTCCTAGTATAAACGGAGACAACTCTCTCATAGCGTATAACCCCACCATATAGTCCTCGTGTAAGCGGCGACAGCTCTCTCCCAGCACATAACCCCGGACTATAGTATCGTGTAAGCGGCGATAACTATCTCCCAGCACATAGCCCGCACTATAGTCTTTTGTAAGCGGCGATAACTCACTCCCAACATATAGTCCTCGTGTAAGCGGCGACAGCTCTGTCCCAGCACATAACCCCGGACTATAGTCTCGTGTAAGCGGCGATAACTATCTCCCAGCACATAGCCCGCACTATAGTCTTTTGTAAGCGGCGATAACTCACTCCCAACATATAGTCTCGTGTAAGCGGTGACAACTCTCTCAGCCTATAACCCCGCACTATAGTCGCGTTGTAAACGGCGACCACTCTCTCCCCGCACTGTAGTCCCCGAGTGCGTGCCCCGCCTACGTGGCATCCCCGGCGTGTAACTTCTCGGAGCGCACGAAGTCTATCTGCGTGTATGTGCGCTTGGCGGGCGCAGCGGGCGCGCGGCGCGGTTCCAGGTCGAGAGCGGCGTAGTTGAGCGGCGCGCATGTGAAGGAGGGCGAGGGCGGCGCGCCCACGGCCGCGCTGGTCGCGCTGGTCACGCTGAACCGCGCCGCGCCGCCCGCCGCGCCCGCCACCACCACCGGCGCTGCAACGCTGCTCTCTGCTATGGCACACGAAACAAATTTTTATTTTTTAAAATCTTTTAAGACGACAAAAGAATGATATACTCTTATGTCATACGTTATTGAAATATATACTTGAAGGTAAACAGTACGAGCTACAGGTCTTCGCCGCTCTGACAGGCTGTCCAAAATGTTGCGTGTTGAATTGTATAGTTTTGTTACCTACCCGTTCATCGGTTCAAACTTTCTAATTTGAAACGGCGGTAACGGTTTTGGGAGCTCTAAGTATTTGCCGCCCCGGATCATCTAACTTGAGATTTCTCTGAATTAGGTAAAAGCGTGATCAAAATTGACAGCTACGGAGTTGTCAGTAGAAAAAGGATATAAATTTTGTTATTATGTTTTTGCCTTTTTTTGTTAACCAATGTATCAACAAAAGGTAAAAATAAAAATACTAATAAAAGCCATCTAAGCCATACATTATTAATTTAATACTTTTTATTTTATTTTACCTAATCTATCAACATAAACATCATACAGTAGTCGCGGCCAATGTATATGTTTGGGAAGTTAGGCTCTATGAACGATTGCACAGGTACTGCTGTGGGGATAAAACAGCATAAAGTAAGCGCGAGAGAGAATATGCGAAAAACGTAAGCGAGTGAGCGGGGCAGTTATACAATGCTGTCTTCAACATCAACATTGGGATCGCGCCTGAAAAATAGCAGTGCTCGCAGCGCCTAGCAGACAACTTCCGAGACACAAACTTCCGCTGCGACTACTGTAAGTACATTTGTATACCTTCAGTTTGAAATGTTGAGACGCTATTAAGCGAAGATCTTATCAATAAGGTCATCGAACGATTTTATAGGAATTTTAATACGAAATCACTTGACGCACTTAAAAATGATGTCACTGTAATGCCACGGCATGAACCATTGCGGCGGTCTAAAAACGCCCGATATGTTTTTTTTATAATAAAACTGTTAATGTCTTTTTACCATCGTATTTGGTCTTCCAATAATAGTATTTCCTTCAGTAAAAAAAACTATACCTATATAATGAAATTAATCTGGGACTATCATACTAAAAGTCTACAAATAAATATATCTTCCAAATATGTTCAGAAGTCCCGGAGACGTGACACACACAGGCACATGATAAATAATAAATAATAAATAATAGGTCTTTTACTACATCGAACAAAAAAGCGAGAGATAGAGAGCGAAAGAAACAACTAAGTCAACTAAGACTAAGACTAAGGCTTCGAAGTATGTTATGCGTCGCAATATAAATTTTAGGATTCCTCCACCTAACTTCAGAGCGGTCAAGACTCCTAAAAACATGACATAATCAGGTACTTTACTTGTCTTGTACTTGCGCGCGCTAATTTCTCTAACGCCCGCGTTACTCTATCCGTGACTTGCTGCGAGATAGACTTCCGCGTTAGAAAGAGAGACGCATATAAAATGATACTCATCAAGGCCGTGCGAGCTGCATCGCACTTTATTAAGTGGCGGCAAGAGTAGCTGTAGAAGGAATTTACGGAAGCACGTTGGTTGTGGCGCTTACCATTTAGTGAGTGCCACGCTTTAAATTATTATTAATACCTCAATGCTATGAAAAATATAATTGTTATAATGATATAACATGTTTAGTTACTAGCAAAATCAATAGATGGCGTTAGTGGCACAAGGTAAACTTCTGAATCGCGCAAGCGTTTCGTTCGCGTGAGCGCGGGATTTGAAATTGTGTGAGAACTATCAGTACAGTCCATCGTTGTTTCTCAAATAAACATAGTTGCATAATGACCAGTGTTTGATTTGTACCCAGGTTGCACAGTCGCTTTTTATTTAATTTTCTTAGCGGAGTGAGCCTTCCGTTCTGTACTATTATTATTTCTTCTGTGACATACATTCAAAAGCTGAACTGACTACGATTCGGTAAAAATAGCCTATGACACTATTGCGATAAAGACGAATCGATTGATACCTCGCTTGTCAAAATCGACCTAAGTTTTTATTTTGAATTCATTACCCATCCCTTGCTTCGCCGTAATCGGGTCATTGCTCTACTAGTATAGTGATCTGACCTTTGTTCTCTGCGGAGTCGATTCTGGCGAGGCACTTGTTGGCGGTGGGGTTGCAGGGCGGATCCTCGGGCTCCGGCGTGACGGCTGGCCCGGGCTTCAGTGTCACGTACTGCGGGGAGCACGCCACCGTGGGCCGCGCCTCCCGCGGCGGCCCGCGCACCTCCACGCCGCGGGCCTCCGCGGCGGCCGTACACAGAGGATCTATAATACAATACTCCGTTAATGTCACACTTTTGTAGGACAGATTGTAACATGTTAAATCATACTCCAAGTTAGATTTTGTTATAGATCTCGATAATAGAATATATTGTACAACGCCATCTGACGAGGAGCAGCGTCTTTTCTATTAGATCAAGTTGTGTTTTCTCCGTATCTGAAAACCAGACGCCGAGTTTGTAAAAAACGCCGAACTCCACCGCGCGTGCGCCACTTTCTTCGTTAAAGGAATAATGAAAGCTTTTCTTGTTGAAGACAGATTGATAATTTCGCCTATCTAAGAATCAAGAAATAATGGTTGAATTGGCCTCTGCGAGTGAAACGGAAAAGTTTTCATCTACTGTCTCAAAATAGATAAAATGGTTAATCCACGCAGCGACAGCTAGCTACAAGTGGCGTGAACTAGAAGAAAGGTGGAAACTAAGTGGAGGTATCTGTCGGCAAGTAGCGAGCTTCTTAGTGTTGCTATTAATAATTGACGTTCCAGGAATATTTCGGGCTCTGAATAACTTTGGAAGAGGAACGGCTTGTTTTAAAATCCAGAATAGGTCGCATCTTTAAGTTGGCTAACAAATAATAATTACAGAATGGAGCGTTTGATATGTCGAAAATTATTTAAATCTAGAAATCGCTTGCGATGGTCACACCATGGAAGGTTTTGACATAATGCAAAAATCACGTCAAAGTTCCAGAGAAATTCTTTTTTTGTATGGACTTGTTCGAGTAAACACCGGATGCTGGCTGATATGTACCAAATCTGGCTGGAGGACAGTGACCAGTATTACTAGGCCGACAAGGTCTACTTTACGAAGCAAATGGCAGAGTTAGTTCTGGATCTTTCGAGATAACCGGAAGTTCAAGGTCTCAGTAGAACGCTACTCGAAGATGCAAAACAAGATAGTATATAAACTAGTGAGAAGCCTGTAAAAGGGATTTTGATTTCGGACGTAAAATTGAATTGTGCATTCATAGTTGGCACGTGATAGATTCGGCGCAGGCGGCAGAAAAATACGCAGTTTCTCTTGTGTGAACAAAACGTCCGAGGCACGCTGTCCAGAACGAAGCTGCCCTGTTACAGGCGAAATAAGTATACCAGTGCAAAAGCCAGGTTAGTGTGTTTACCCGTGACTTCAGTTTTGATCCAACGAAATATCTGTTTTGATTTTGCACCGCGTCTATCTAAGGCGGGCATCTCGAGACACATTTGAACACGAAGGAACGTGGGTTTCAGGTTATATCGTGCATCTACGGTCGGCTATTGTCGTCACCACTGCGAGCTGCTGTGCGCGATCACCCGGGGCTCACCACCGTTCGTGGAAGAAGCCGGTCTACGAGGGACTCCAGAAGGACTCCAACACACCACCTGTCCAGTAGAAGATATCACCACCGTTCGTGGTCAAGCAGTAAGAGCTGATCGAGTGGAGTAAGGAGGCGTTCCGCGGCGGTACGCGAGACGACCGTACGGCGTCCCAGGAAGCTTCCAGGTTGGTCCACTCCAAATCATTTTGAGTCAGCGAGCTACAGTGTTGAGGGAAGCCTTCGCCTTCTAACGTGTTAATATTGTTGAAAGATACTTTCTGTTATTATCAAGATACTTTCTGTTTATTTCCTAGATACTTTCTGTCTACTTTCTGTTATTATCAAGATTACTTTCTGATATTATCTAGATACTTTCTGTTTATTTTCTATGTACCTTCTGTCTTAGATTCTGTTTTACTTTCTATTTTAGAGTTTGATTTCCCTCTGGGAAACACAATCATACACACACACACTCTGTTTGCACTAGTTCTCTTTTAATTTAAAACATTCTATGGCAAAGACAAGAATATTCCGTTGCGTTGTGACCAATACATGTTAATCTGCTGAGCACAGACTCTAAGTTTTATTGGCCTAGGATTCTCCAGTACTATAGTAAATTCATATCATACAGGCCGAAGTTAAGTACTATAATTTATATGTTAGATGAAATTGTATTCACATTTGAGAAATTTTGAGTTTTGAGTATTAAGTTAGAAGTATTTCCTATTATAAGATCTTGCTATTAAGAATTATTTTGATGCAGAACAAACTAAATTAAGTGTAAAATATTTCTTTTTTAAATTCCTCAGTAAAGGGGAGAGTACCAATATTCGATAACTCATGTGTGCTTTTTCTATTTTTTGTAATAAAGCCCATTGTTATTGAATTTACCATCTTGTTTTAATTCCTCGCCTTTACCTGAGAAGGAGGTCCGTTTCCTTAGCCGGGCAACGGTCTTTCAATGGCGCCCAACTGAATAAATTCACATATATTTTTTCATATTTTACATATATTTTTTTCATTTATTTTTTCTCTTACAAACTGGCGCTCAGGTGCAGTAGCGTTCAATGTAAATTTGTTGGTTTTTTCTGCATCATATATCAGAGAGGATTTCTTGTAATAGATAATAGGCACAACGCTTAAAAATAATTACAAGCAAACAGGTGTTTACATGAAAGTATCTTTCAATCTGCCCCGTGGTCACGTGTAATATTACTGTGTGAAACTAAACTATAATATTTCTTTGTGTGTTGAACCTATAATACTGTTTATGTTATTTTGAAAACTTTGTATATTATTTGACTGCTTTAGGAAAAATATTTTGTGTATTCAATGGTGATTCAAGTGTAATTGATTGTATTTTTTTTCTATCATTGGTTTATGTATTGGTGTGATATTTAAAACAGTATAGATCTGTTAGTAGAGTGACTTTTACTTTGTAGGTAGGTACGTACCATTTTATTGCAAGTGTGTCACAACACAAGAATATTTTTTTTTCATATATTGTTTAACATATCGGTTCCAAAACATTATAGAACAATTTAATTACACAAAACACACACATTTTTCCTTCTGTTCATTGGATTTTAGGGTTCATTCAAAATATTTGTGAGATTCCATAGTTTTTTTTTTTTTTTTTAATCTTTTGGCAGTAGTTTTCTTTTTAGGATTTCATTTACCTTTTGTTCATTATACTTTAGGGTTCAGTAAAATATTTATGAGGTTCCGTAGATATTGTTTTTTATTCATTGTTTGGTAGTAGATTTTTTAGGATTTAATTTACCATTTTATTCATTGTGTTTAGGGGTCAGTAAAATTATAAGTGGTTCAGTAGCATTTTTATTCGATTGTTAGTTGGTTCGGGGGCTTTCTTTTTGCTTCTCATTTTTGGAAAGTCATAGCTTTTACCGCAGAGATGGAGGCACGTCCATTACCGATCTATTCCTTGTCTAAGGATGAGCTGATTTACGAGGTGTCCATTCGTTCAGAAGTACCAGAATCTACTGTAGAGAAATTGCGCAAACAGCTCAAGCGTTTAATAGTGGAGATCCCTTCTGAAGAGATTTTAGAGGAAGAGGTGTGCGGCCTCGATGAAGAAGATATAATAGAAAAGAAACTGAATGATCTCAAAAACAAGTGGGAAGAATACGAGAACTCATACGATAGAGGCTGTTTCATTCGGGCCCGGGCTCTTGCATATCATCTTTATTTCAGACTAAGTCGTACATCACTCGAAATCGGGGAAGAGCCACAAACCTTTAAGAAAAAAATTCTACAAACAGTTTCAACTTTTTTGATAAAAATAGAAGGAAAAGGGACAGGCTCGATTCAAATTGTTTCAGATCCGGTGGCTACGTCTTCACCAATTGATCATCAACAACAAAAGCAGCTAGTTGTCGAATGCCAGGGATCAGGTATAGGGAAATGGAATATCAAGTTTAATGGCACTTCCGATGTCCGTTCCTTTCTCGAAAGGGTAGGTGAACTCTGCAGCGCGAATAATGTACCCATTTCTAGACTGTTCTCTTCCGCATCAGAGTTATTTGTAGATCAAGGTCTGTTATGGTATAGAGGAATAAAGGAACAAGTGTCGTCTTGGCTCGAGCTAAAAAACCTATTATTAGAAGAATTTGACCCAATAGACTACGATTATCGACTGATGGGAGAAATAAGAGCCAGGACACAAGGGGCCGAGGAACAAGTCAACATATATTTTTCAATTATGAATTGTATGTTTGCCAGATTAAAAAACCCTCTTCCAGAGGAAACAAAGCTCGAAATTCTGCTCCACAACATTAGGCCTTTTTTCTCAGAACAACTGGCGTTATTTGAGGTCACAACAGTCCAATCTTTGAAGGAAAAATGCAAGAAATTGGAAGCAGCGCGACAACGCTCAGATTATTTTGTAGAGCCATCTAAAGCAAACAGCCACACTCTAAATCCAGGGTTCTCCTATAAAGGATCGAGGACAAAAAATCAGGTCGCGACACTGGAACAAGGTGGAAGACCATTAAAATGCTACAAATGCGATGCCACAAATCATTTCTTTGCAAACTGCCCGAATAAAAGGAACAACACTAGAATTCGATGTTTTTCTTGCGGGGAATTAGGATACACCACTAAGAGCTGTCCAAAATGTTCAAAAACAAAGATTGTGATTTCAGAACAAATTAATGCAAGGTCAAAAAACTAGTAAGGCAGAACCAAGGTGAAAGGACCACCAAAGCAGAATGGGAAAAGTGGCTAAGTTTTATAAAGAGTTTCATGCGTTCACATAAAGATGCGTCTTTTGCCTCGGTTCTGTTCACACCACACAACACAGATATACGGCCATATATTAAAGTAGACCTTATGGGTTTAGAATTTTACGGATTACTCGATTCAGGCGCATGTTTGTCCATCATAGGAAACGACGCGCACCACATATTGATAAAGCTAGGACACACAATCCAGGACATTGATAAGTCGGTAGCAGTAGCAAACGGGATGGAGATTCGAGCTATTGGATTTATGTTGTTGCCATTAACTTTGAATGATGTAACACATATCATAAAATTTTATATCATCCCAAGCATCACTTCTGAGATTATTTTAGGGATTGATTTTTGGAGAACCTTTAACCTCGCTCCTGACATTTTGGAAATGCGAACGACCATTACAGATAAACCGGCTTCATTTATAGGAAGTGTGACCCAGGACCCGATACACAAAGTCTTGTCATATCAGGCCTTGTCACCATCACAGAGAGAACTTGTAGACACAGTCATTGCTAATTTCCAGGAGGTCTCATCAGATAGAAAGGGCCTTGGACGTACTTCATTGATGGAACACAAGATTGACACAGGCGATTCTCCTCCAATCAAGACCAAACAATACCCGATGTCTCCAGAGAAAAGAGAAGCTTTATGTAAAGAATTGGACAAAATGTTAAAACTAGGAGTCGTCACACCTAGCGAGAGTCCATGGAATAACCCCGTTCTTTTAGTTCCAAAAACAGATGATCAGTGGCGATTTTGTCTCGACTGCAGGAAATTGAACGCAGTCTCAAAAGGGGATGCTTATGCAGTACCATATATCCCTCAGATCCTGGACAGCTTGAAAGAGGCCCGTTTCCTGTCATCAATCGATTTGGCATCATCCTTTTGGCAAATACCATTGGAGGAATCCTCGAAAGAAAAGACTAGTTTCACCGTTCCCGGTAGGGGCCTGTTTAAATTTGAGGTCTTACCATTTGGCATAGCTAGCGCTTCTGCTAGGCAACAACGTCTTATGGATTTTTTATTCCACGACGGTTTTGCAAGTGATATATTGAACGGTCTTGTGTATATTTATGTCGATGATATCATAATCGTAAGTTCAGATCTAAATTCACACCTGATTTTGTTGAATAGAGTTCTTGAAAAACTGAAGTTTGCAAACCTAACAATAAACTTCAAAAAATGCCGTTTTTTCCGAAGCTCATTGCGTTACTTGGGATACGTAGTAGATGAAAATGGCCTGAGAACAGATCCCGAGAAGGTCCGCTCGATTTTGGATTTTCCGATCCCAAAAACGGCAAAAGAAGTCAAAATGTTCTTAGGTACAGCATCATGGTATCGTAGATTTATTAGAAATTTTGCTACTATCGCTGCTCCACTAAATGCATTGACCTCAACTTCTAAGAAAGCTCCAAGCTTTAAGTGGAACCAAAAGGCTGACGACGCGTTTAATGCCCTAAAGGAGGCATTGGTTACAGCTCCAGTATTAGCATGTCCAGACTTTGAGAGACCTTTCACGATACATTGCGATGCTTCATCTTTTGGCATAGGTGGCATGTTAACACAAACTTTTCAGGACAACGAACATCCAATAGCGTATACTAGTAGATCACTGTCAGGAGCCGAGCGCAACTACAGCGCTACAGAAAGAGAAGCGCTAGCCGTTTTATACACGATAGAAAAATTCCAGGCGTACCTAGGGACGAGGCTTTTCACTGTAGTAACAGACCACGCGTCACTTAAATGGTTTATGCGCTTGGAAAATCCAACCGGAAGGCTAGCGCGTTGGGGTTGTCGTTTGTCACAGTTTAACTTCGTCATAACCCACAGAAAGGGCACAGAACACACTTTTCCCGACGCCCTCAGTAGATTAATAAAAGTCGAGGCTATCGTAGACAACCAGCAAAACCAAACAAGCGATAAATGGTACGACAACATTCTAGAAGGTGTTCGTTCAAAAGCAGAAAAATTTCAAAACTATCGTGTAGAAGGTAACAAACTCATGAGGTTTTCAAAAGCAAAATACTCCCTTTGCAAAGAATTTGAATGGAAGGAAGTTGTAAGGACATCAGAAAAGGACTCCATCTTAGCAGCGAATCACAATGATCCACTCGCAGCCCATTTAGGGATTTTCAAGACTCATCGCAGAATTAGTCTACGCTATTTCTGGCCTGGGATGTTTAGAGATATACGAGATTTTGTAGGAAAGTGCGAGACTTGTGCATCATACAAATGCAGAAATAGGCTAACCCCAGGTATCATGGGAAAACCTAAGGTTTGTTCTCGTCCATTTCAGGTGTTATCGGTAGACATGGTAGGACCCTTGCCAAAGTCAAAATCAGGCTTCATTTTTCTGTTCGTAGCGACTTGTTGTTTCTCGAAATACACGATGCTGTTTCCACTTCGCAGGGCAACAAGCGCATTAGTAGCCAAAACTTTAGAACAAGGTGTTTTCCTGATCCACGGTGTACCAGAGACTATCATCGCAGACAATGCAGGAACCTTCACGGGACTAGAGTTTTGTAATCTGTTAAAGCAATATAAGGTACCAAGATCACACTATACTCCACGCTACACGCCCCAGGTCAACCTAGTGGAACGCTACAACAAAACAGTAATGACTGCAGTATCTTCTTACATCAGGGAGGATCATAGGTCATGGGACATAAATTTACCAAAGATACAGTTCGCCATAAACAGCGCAGTAAACGAAACGACAGACTTCACTCCGTTCTTTCTCGTCCATGGTAGAGAACCAATCATAGATGGATCATTTTATTCAACTCCACAAGGTGATTATGAACCCGGAATGCCCAGGGAAGAATATGCAGGGGATTTAGAACATCTCAAGGAGATCTTCATAGAGGTTCAGAAACAAATGCTGAAAGCCCACCAAACTAATGAGAAATATTATAACCTAAGGAGGCGCGACGTGAAAGTAAAAGAGGGTGATATTATATGGAAAAAAACATATCCCCTAAGTGACGCGTCAAAATTCAAAGCAGCAAAATTGTGCAAAAAATATGAGAAATGCAAGGTAAAACGGGTTTTATCTCCATTGGTTTTCGAATTAGAAGACATGCCCGGAAAAGCATTGGGATCATGGCACATGAAAGACCTAAAAGTCTAAAGATAATGTTTTTAGAATTCAACCTTCACTTTATTTCTTTAAAATATTTTAAAGTTTTCACAATTATTACTTCGATAGGGTTTGTCTCCTAAAGGTTTAGTTCCAGCAACAAAATTATTTGATGTTTTTTTTTTTTTTTTTTTTTTTTTTTTTTTCTTCTTTCTTTTGCATTATTTCAGTTTGTCCAAATTCTATCGCTATACTATTACACACAGTCTGTTGTCGGTAGATGGTATCAGAGCTGAGGACAGCTCCATATTTTCAGAGGAGGGGTAGGGCCGCTTGTGCTTTCTCTCGCTCACCTCTCATTGTCAGCGTACGATACACATATTTTGCGTATATACATGAAGAATGACTAATCAGAGAGTGTTTTGTTTTGGTGATCGTATATTATGAGATACATAATGATCGTTTTTTTATAGATTCAGTCGTGTTCGGAAAATCGGTGGGGTGGTGCCGGTTACGACGGATCTGGTTTTGTTTTGGTGATCGTATATTATGGAATACATAATGATCGTTTTTTATAGATTCAGTCGTGTTCGGAAAATCGGTGGGAAGGTGCCGATTACGACGGATCTGGTTTTTTTTTGGCACGCCCTAGTGGTGTGACAAATTTTGTAGCACATATGTCTATGCGCGAATTTCAGGCAAGAATAACCTTAGCCGGGTTAGACTGATGGCCGGATACACGGGTGCGGATGACAACACCTGAACTAAAGAAGCCTGGGTCAAATACATGGATTTTTCTTGAAGGTTTTTTGTGGAGAGTATAGAACAACCCTGGACCGCATATGGTTGCGTGAACATCTGTCCCGGGGAAGGCTCATTACTAGGAGATGATTTCTGGAATAATAGAGAAAGAAAGATTTAATGGGTAGTCCAATAATATTTTGTACATATTTTCTTTGTTAGTTCTTTATTTTCATGGAGAGCAGGGTCAGACCAAACCCTGGACCGCATATTTGGTTGCGTGAACATCTGTCCCGGGGAAGGCTCATTACTAGGAAATGATCACTGGAGTAATAGAGAAAGAAAGATTTTATGGGTAGTCCAATTATTATTTTTTAGGTATATTTTTGGTGATTTTTTTTTGTTGTATTGTTATTAGCTGGCGAGTTTTGCAGGGTAAATTTGGTTTAGATTCTTAGGTTTTGGTTTCTTGTTTTAGGTTTAGCTCTGCCAACTGAGAATTTATATATTAGTATATAGGATTAGCCCGGACGAGACAGGTTTTTTTTTGATGTGTAGAACATTGGTCCTGGCAGTTGGAATAAAAAAGGAATGGCAATCTCAATAAGGTAAAAATGTTTAGAATTGGGGTAATCACTCATGTGACATTTTCTTTAGACGATTTAAAGTACATTATTTGTGTCAATGTTTGGCATGTTACTTTGATCGAAATTTAACAGTAAACTTTAGAGACTGGCTAGGTAGTTGGATATTTTTGTTCAGGCATATTATGTTATTTTATTTAGAAACATATTTGATCCTAGTCCAGCATGTTATATTTTTTTTGTAGATTTTATCAAACGAGCGCAGAGGCGGTTTAGACTGGTGACCTCTTTAAACTCAAGCCTAGAAACTAGTTAACCAAACAGAGGCGGTTTTTTCTGGTGACCTCTATAAATGAAAAGCCTAAAACCAGTAAAAGCGCGAAGAGGCGGATTTCCTGGTAACCTCTATAATAAAAAGCCTAATTACCAGTAACAGAAATTCTAAAGCGGGTTTTCCACTCGATACTTTTCTTTACAAGGGTTAGGGGAGTATGAATGTTTTACCAAATGTAGCATAAGTCCCAACAGCTAAATGTTCGGTACTGTGTCTATATAGGTTGTTTAAAAGGAAAGTGAATGCTCACAATTAGGTGTGTAGCAGGACTTATGGTATGAAAGAAGGATATATAGCGACTTACTTACTGACTATACCAGATTTTTAGTGATTGATTTTTGTCAGAGATTTTGTAAATAAAAGGAGTGCAATGTAAATGTATAATTTTTTTTTGTTTCCACAAATAGATTCACCCGAATAGATTGGCATTATAACAAAATGATTAGGAAACATATAAGAGGAAATATGCTAAATTAGAGATCTTGATAAATATTCAATATATTGTACCCGGTTGAAATGTCACATGAATGAAGGAGGGACTTAGTGCATAGGTTAATTAATTTTTTTTATTATTTTTTTAGAAAGGTTTGTTGGAAAATTTTTAGTTCCAGGATTGAAATTATTGTGAACTTTCGGCCTGCACCTGCAGCAGTGAACTTAGAACTGCGATATTCTGTTGGGGAATTTGGTCATATCTTTTGTTTTCATTCTTCGTTAAAGTTTGCGTTTCAGAGTTTGTTTGATTCAATATATTTTGTTTGGGGATTTACAATATACCCAAAGAGGTCCAGGAAGTATTTTTTTGGTTTCCACATTGTCAATGAGATTTTTTTTTAGTCTGGTTCTGTTTGCTTTTAAATCTCTTATTGAAATAGTTCCAGTGACTGTTATCGCTGAGGGCAGCGAGTGTTTCACATTGGCATGTGAAACTTTGGCAGGAGAGGGTGTATTGTAACATGTTAAATCATACTCCAAGTTAGATTTTGTTATAGATCTCGATAATAGAATATATTGTACAACGCCATCTGACGAGGAGCAGCGTCTTTTCTATTAGATCAAGTTGTGTTTTCTCCGTATCTGAAAACCAGACGCCGAGTTTGTAAAAAACGCCGAACTCCACCGCGCGTGCGCCACTTTCTTCGTTAAAGGAATAATGAAAGCTTTTCTTGTTGAAGACAGATTGATAATTTCGCCTATCTAAGAATCAAGAAATAATGGTTGAATTGGCCTCTGCGAGTGAAACGGAAAAGTTTTCATCTACTGTCTCAAAATAGATAAAATGGTTAATCCACGCAGCGACAGCTAGCTACAAGTGGCGTGAACTAGAAGAAAGGTGGAAACTAAGTGGAGGTATCTGTCGGCAAGTAGCGAGCTTCTTAGTGTTGCTATTAATAATTGACGTTCCAGGAATATTTCGGGCTCTGAATAACTTTGGAAGAGGAACGGCTTGTTTTAAAATCCAGATTAGGTCGCATCTTTAAGTTGGCTAACAAATAATAATTACAGAATGGAGCGTTTGATATGTCGAAAATTATTTAAATCTAGAAATCGCTTGCGATGGTCACACCATGGAAGGTTTTGACATAATGCAAAAATCACGTCAAAGTTCCAGAGAAATTCATTTTTTGTATGGACTTGTTCGAGTAAACACCGGATGCTGGCTGATATGTACCAAATCTGGCTGGAGGACAGTGACCAGTATTACTAGGCCGACAAGGTCTACTTTACGAAGCAAATGGCAGAGTTAGTTCTGGATCTTTCGAGATAACCGGAAGTTCAAGGTCTCAGTAGAACGCTACTCGAAGATGCAAAACAAGATAGTATATAAACTAGTGAGAAGCCTGTAAAAGGGATTTTGATTTCGGACGTAAAATTGAATTGTGCATTCATAGTTGGCACGTGATAGATTCGGCGCAGGCGGCAGAAAAATACGCAGTTTCTCTTGTGTGAACAAAACGTCCGAGGCACGCTGTCCAGAACGAAGCTGCCCTGTTACAGGCGAAATAAGTATACCAGTGCAAAAGCCAGGTTAGTGTGTTTACCCGTGACTTCAGTTTTGATCCAACGAAATATCTGTTTTGATTTTGCACCGCGTCTATCTAAGGCGGGCATCTCGAGACACATTTGAACACGAAGGAACGTGGGTTTCAGGTTATATCGTGCATCTACGGTCGGCTATTGTCGTCACCACTGCGAGCTGCTGTGCGCGATCACCCGGGGCTCACCACCGTTCGTGGAAGAAGCCGGTCTACGAGGGACTCCAGAAGGACTCCAACACACCACCTGTCCAGTAGAAGATATCACCACCGTTCGTGGTCAAGCAGTAAGAGCTGATCGAGTGGAGTAAGGAGGCGTTCCGCGGCGGTACGCGAGACGACCGTACGGCGTCCCAGGAAGCTTCCAGGTTGGTCCACTCCAAATCATTTTGAGTCAGCGAGCTGCAGTGTTGAGGGAAGCCTTCGCCTTCTAACGTGTTAATATTGTTGAAAGATACTTTCTGTTATTATCAAGATACTTTCTGTTTATTTCCTAGATACTTTCTGTCTACTTTCTGTTATTATCAAGATTACTTTCTGATATTATCTAGATACTTTCTGTTTATTTTCTATGTACCTTCTGTCTTAGATTCTGTTTTACTTTCTATTTTAGAGTTTGATTTCCCTCTGGGAAACACAATCATACACACACACACTCTGTTTGCACTAGTTCTCTTTTAATTTAAAACATTCTATGGCAAAGACAAGAATATTCCGTTGCGTTGTGACCAATACATGTTAATCTGCTGAGCACAGACTCTAAGTTTTATTGGCCTAGGATTCTCCAGTACTATAGTAAATTCATATCATACAGGCCGAAGTTAAGTACTATAATTTATATGTTAGATGAAATTGTATTCACATTTGAGAAATTTTGAGTTTTGAGTATTAAGTTAGAAGTATTTCCTATTATAAGATCTTGCTATTAAGAATTATTTTGATGCAGAACAAACTAAATTAAGTGTAAAATATTTCTTTTTTAAATTCCTCAGTAAAGGGGAGAGTACTAATATTCGATAACTCATGTGTGCTTTTTCTATTTTTTGTAATAAAGCCCATTGTTATTGAATTTACCATCTTGTTTTAATTCCTCGCCTTTACCTGAGAAGGAGGTCCGTTTCCTTAGCCGGGCAACGGTCTTTCAAGATGACTAGTGCGAGTTTTAAAAGGAACAGTAAGCATTGAAAATGTTAGTATTTTTATTCAAAGCCAAGGATTCTGACTAAATTAGAGCTATTTTCAATTTAGTACTGAAAACTAAATTAAACTCGCTCTATTTTTTAGTAGTCGCAGCAGATTCGCTGCGCAAGCTGCTATTTTTCAGGCGCAATCCCAATGTTGAAGGTGAAGACAGCATTGTATAACTGCCTCGCTCACTTACTTGCGTTTATCGCATATTTTATCTCGCTCTTACTGCAAGACTTTTTCTGGGCCGGTGTGTAGTTAATTTTGTGTTAGTACCAGCGTTGCCAAACGTACGGTATTTTCATGTCTCGTACGGTAGTCTATACTGGCATAACAAATATACGGTAATTTTAAGAAAAGAATCAACATTCGACAAAATATACGGTAATTTGAAATTGCCTAATCATCACGGCTGCAGGTTACCCAACTATCTGTGTATTTTCTCTTTAACACACTTCTAATTATACGCTACCTATTATATATATATATATATATATATATATATATTATATGTATAATATATATATATATATAATAGGTAGCGGAAATAATAATAAGCAATGTATATATATATTTCCTTCTAGTTTGATGGATGAACAAGCGGCTGAGGAAAACCGGTTTATACCAAGGAAGTCAAGCTAAAATAAAACTTTATGATATGTATAATATTAACTACAGTAAGAAAATAAGTTGGAAATACTTAACCTATCATACAATGCCAATGACCTCGACTCTAGCGCCAAGCCAGATTATATTTTATTTCATTTTATTTAGGCCCTATTTTAGAAATTTTCTTTTTGGCGCAATAGATACTGGTACTTACAATTTATTTTTAGAACGTGTTTTAATATTTTAAAAACTAGCCACGTAGTTAGAAACAAAAAAATGGATGACCAGTACCCTCTAGAAAACGCGAATACTGTCACTGCAACTGCCTACAAGTACTCTCTAGAAAACGCGAATGTGTGTTCCTTGCGGCGGGTGGAGTCGGGGCTGTGGCGCGGCTCCTCGGACACCTTGCGCACGGTGGCGAGGTGGTGCTCCTCGTCCGCCTCGGACGACAGCGGCGATTCCACCGAGCCCGAGAACTCGAAGATCTGCGACTCGTGTGTACCTGTATGTTCCTTGCGGCGGGTGGAGTCGGGGCTGCGGCGCGGCTCCTCGGCCGCCTCGCGCACTGTGGCGAGGTGGTGCGGTTCGCCCACCTCTCCCGCCTCGCCCGGTGCGCCCGCCTCGGGCGACAGCGGCGACTCCAGCGAGCCCGAGAACTCGAAGATCTGCGACTCGTGTGTACCTGTGTGTTCCTTGCGGCGGGTGGAGTCGGGGCTGCGGCGCGGCTCCTCGGCCGCCTCGCGCACTGTGGCGAGGTGGTGCGGTTCGCCCACCTCTCCCGCCTCGCCCGGCGCGCCCGCCTCGGGCGACAGCGGCGACTCCAGCGAGCCCGAGAATTCGAAGATCTGCGACCCGTGTGCTGTGCGGCTCTCTAGCTTGCGCCGGAACCTGCCATATATATTATTGTCACTATTATATCCTATGAGGACATCGTTGTAATGCGTCAATGCGAGTTATTTTAATCAAGGAGACTTAAGATTTTTACCCCGTTCTTTGGGCTCAACGGCTGATAACGGCGAGTCCATCGGAGAGGAAATTAGAGTATAACGCATGCGGTGACATATTAGCGTACTGAGATAGTGCGGTCGGCTAACCTGTCGTCCGGCGAGGCCTGCGGTGGCGGCGGCGCGCGCGCGGCAGCGATGGCGATGGGGCGCGTGCGGCCGTACGTCATCTCCACGTAGCCGTCGGGCGTGGGCGGCGCAGGCGCGGGCGCGGGCGCGGCGGACACGTCGCCCGGCTTCATCTCCACGTAGCCGGCGTTGCGCGGCGACATGTCCACGTACTCATCCACGGCGCGCCCGTGCGGCGGCGTGCGCGACAGCAGCCCTGCCGGCATTGCCTGCTGGGAACCAACCAGGTTGTAACGGATCTGTGCCATTTAATGCAACAATTTGTCAAACATGCCTCGCATGTTTAGGGTTCCTTAACTTCTAACATTAATAACATCAAAGAATACAGACTTATTTCTATCTCACCATGTTTTGCCAAAGTAATGGAGAGCTTGATTTTTCCTACTCTATCTTTTCATCTTAAACAGTTGTTAATTGAACAGCAATATGGGTTTCAAAAGGGCAAGTCTACTCTGTCTAACCTACTACTTTCAGCGAACACTTCTCATCCTATGTTGACCAAGGCAAGCAAGTAGATGTTATTTATACGGATATAAGTAAAGCTTTCGACAGAGTGGACCACAACATTCTTATAGCTAAATTATCTGCACTTGGTGTTGGTGGAGGTTTGCTGAAATGGCTTCAAAGTTACCTTTCCCTCAGATATCAAAAGATTGTTGTAAGCGGGTATGAATCAGAAAGCTTTGTTTGTGCATTCAGGGGTCCTCCAGGGATCACACCTAGGTCCTATACTATTCATACCTTTTATAAATGATTTGCCAGAGATGTTAAACTTTGTAGAATATTCTTTATTTGACGACGATTTAAAAATATATATAAAAAAGTACAGTGTGGATGATTGGAAGAAAATGCAAAACGATCTAGATAATTTAAACACTTGGTGTCAAATCAATAAACTTCCGCTTCATTTTAGAAAATGCAAAGTTATAAAATTTTGTAAAAAAACGCGAAGTTGTTCAGACTTATTATTTGTTAGATGGACACGTACTTGAAGAAGTGATGTGATTTTTGATAAAAAAATATCTTTTAAGCCTCATTACGATCACATTATTAAAAAAGCCAGCAGAGCACTCGGGTTCATTTGGCGTAACGGTAGAAAGTTTAAAAGTCCTGTTATAACAACCACCCTGTTTAAGCCGCTTGTTCGTAGTCACTTGGAATGTTGATAAAGCATTCGGAACCCTCATTATGACTGCCATGAGCAGAGAATAGTGCGTAACCAAAAAATATTTTAACGTTTCATGACTGGGCAAGAGACATGACTTAATTGATTATAGGGACCGGTAACAATATTTTCAGTTGACAAACTTGGCTGATAGACGTCGCTTAGCATTTCTTGCTTTTTGTATAAACTTTGGTCACATTAATATTCCCGATATCTTGTCAATGATTGGGTTTGTAGTCCCGCGTTCTGGCTATCGTATTAGTACTAACATTTTTTATTTATTTTTCTTACGATTTGTAACCAAAATGGGCAAGCATAGCCCAATAACAAGAATGCTAAGACTATGTAACCAATTGTGGTCAGAATGCGGGATAGAGATTTTTGACAGTTCTCTTGGAATTTTTAAGAGCTACTCGAGTCGTACTCTGTGTCATTACAGACCCAAGTTGTTTTAATTTTAATATTATTTCATAATTTTCTTTATTTTCTATATATATATATATTTTTCTCATTTATTATGACGTAATTTATTTTTAGTCGAGTTTTGGTTGTAGAAAATATGATTTTTATTCATTCATGCTGTTTTTCTCTTATCCGGTCAAGTGAGTCGCGCTTCGACGGTTACCTGTTTTATTCCGCTCGAGTGTGTCGGTAAAAAACAAAAGACCGCTCAAGTGAGTCGGTAACCGGACACCCATCTGGCCCGGCGACCCTTGCGTAAATAAACAGTTTTTATGGCCACTTGAGAACCCTCTGATATGAACAAATTACTGTGTCCGGACAACAGATTAATATTATACACGTATTAGAATTTATTTTTGTCAATGCCGAATCAAAATATTTATAAAAACACGCGGGAAGTAGAAAAAATTTCGAAATGTATGGATTTGATATTTTCAATATTTTCTGTACGAAATTTTCAGCGACGTCCTATGGTTTTTTATCTGTATTTAGGACCGCTACAGATGTACCTTTGCAACAGATAAAAAATAAAAACGAAATAGTCAAGTTTTTTTTTAATAATCGAATAAAATCGAAATAAATTCGCGAAAAAATCATGCGTGATGTTTCAAAATTGTTTATGGAAAATCTAGAGCATAAAGGTGAAATATAATATTGTGTTGCTACATGTTATTACTAGTAACCTAGATTAAATAAAGAGCCCTAACTTTTCGATAACTTTTAAATAAATCGAAAACTTGTTCGTCTCGCAACTAGAGAAGCATGCCGCAATCGGGCTTTAATTCATTCGAATGATTTAATCGATAGAGGTTGAAACAACGATAATTTTAATATATAACACTTGTTATCCCATGAACTTACGGCATATTTGCAGAATTTACAAAATATTTCAAAGTTAACAATTTTTTTCTTCAGAGTCGTGCGTCACAGTTATTTATTTTTAAAGTGGAGTGAATCTTTTTCTTAGATTATGGCATTTTATTGCGTTGCTACATGATATTAATAGTATCGTAGATTAAATTAAAGGCCCTTGATACGATACAATTAAAATAAATACTATAATGTACAAATTTGGTGCAAATGCTTCGATCGAAGCACGACACACTCGAGGAAAACAAAAGTAACTATCGAAGCTTGACTCACTCAGGAGATCCTTTTTTTTACTGATTCACGTGAGCGGTTATTGGGTTGTTACTTTCACCCTTAAAAAACATGTAATTAGACTAAGTTTATTGCATCAACCTGTTGGCACAGAATAAATAATAGTACAAGTACAGAAGGATAACTGAGTAAAGTCATTTTAAATACATAGCAACTCTCGCTACAACGCAATAAAGTGCAATTTAACTCGCTTAGCGCTGCGATCTTTCAATTATATTTACCTAGAAGGCGCTCACCCATTGCGTGCAGGCTAGAATGTACCGTGCAACACGCGCGAGAGCTTCCATTGCTCCAACCATTTCAGAATCGCTCTGTCACTTTTTCGCTCGGTAGGGTTGTATCAAGATATGACTAGGTACTTGTACTAGTAATTATTCTGTGATATGATATGACTTAGACATTGTAAGAGAATACACAAATACATTATTACATATGTTGATACTCGTAGTTCTTTTAACTACATATAAAGACATTCTTATCAGAATAGACCTAGTACCTCATTATTTGATTATATCATAATAGGTATTGCACTTTGATAAAAAGAAATGGCTACCTACGTAATAAAATGACAGTATGTAGGTATTTTACGAAACTTGTCAGACCGAATGCTATGCAGTACCTTCTAGGTCTCTTCTTGGTACTCATAATTAACCCTTCTGTGCCCGCGCTGCGCAGCACCTCAAAACCATGAATGCCCGCCGGCTCAAGCAGCTAGAAGCGACTTGCGCGGGAAAGCACCTCTATTCATGTCTCTAATTCGTAATGTTTTCAATTTTAATAATTCAGATTACTGTTCTAGAAAGCCCAATGGCTTTAAAGCTAGAAGAATATGTGTGAAAGATATTATTAGAATGTTTTTTTACAGCGCTTGGTTTCGAAGATACCTTGAAATCTTGTTATTGTGTAAAAAAAAAGTTTTCTTATTTTTATTTTATATTTATTTATTGTAGAGATATTTTATTTAGTATCTATTCAATATTTGCTTTCTAAAACTGGTAAAAAAAATACACATGCTTTCATAATAATAATTTGATATATCAGCGCCCAAACATACGGTAAGTCTCGCGGGCCCATCTGGGCCCGGCACCCTTGTGTAAACAAACCGTTTGTATGGCCACTTGAGAACCCACTCATATAAACAAATGACTGTGTTCTGAGAACAGATGAATAAGAAACACGTATTAGAATTTATTTTAGTTGATCCCGAGCATTTAATTTTTTATTATATAATATTTACAAAAACACGCGGGAAGTTGAAAAAAAAACGAAATGTATGTATTTGATAAATTCAATATTGTTTTATTCGAATACTTCAGCGACTACCTATGTTTTTTTAGCTTTATTAAGGACCGCTACAGATGTACCTTTCCAACAGATAAAAAATAAGAACGACATAGTTAATGTTTTTTTAATAATCAACTAAAATCGAAAAATAAAGCGTGATCTTTAAAAAATATTTATAGAAAATCTAGAGCAGAGGTGAAATATAAAGATACCATTGTGTTGCTACATGTTATTACTAGTACCCTAAATTAAATAAAGTGCCCTACATTCGATAAAATTTTAATAAATTGAAAACAAAATTGCCTGGTAACTATGACCCCAGACGCATTCGGGCTTATACATTTTGGCAACAATCGGGTTATGGTTCAAGCACTATCATTTCATATGCAACACTCATAGAAAAATCAACTCTAACACAATATAATACGGATTTAATTCTGCTACCGTCGAGTGTGTCTACGGACACGCTCGGGCATCAAGGATACTTTTTTGTGTCTGTAGACACGCTCGTGCATTGACAGGTTAAGAAAAGAATAAAATTTGACAAAAACTTTACGTAAGTAGGTATTTTATCGTTAGCTCACGGCGCGCGACTCATCGAGCGCACGCTTGACACTACTGATTTAACCGCAATATTGCGGCCTCGATGTGTAGGTATAATATTTGTACTTGTTGCGGAGTGCGACCGGCCTGTTGTTGGTATATAAAATAAAAAATAAATAAAAATGCGTAACTTTTTAGTATGAAATTATAAAATAGGTATGAATAGTTTCGAAAACAAGTTTCTAAGTCAAATCATAGGCTCTACATGCCGAAGACAGACGGGAGTACAAATATAATTTCGGTTTTCGTAAAGTTTGGATACAAACCCATTAATATTATCATCCATTTTACATGCTCTACTTCTGTTCGCTGTAATTGGCAGCGATCGAAAGTGTTTCGTCCTAAGAGGATACATTACTATGAAGGGATACATTACTATGGAGGGATACATTACTATGGAGGGATACATTACTATGGAGCGCGTTTACTCGGGTGCGAACAGTAGGCACAGGTCAGAACAACGTCACTATCAACCGGCAAGCGCGAACAGTCCTCGATCTGCGTTCGAGCGGAGTGTGTCTGTTCGACATATTTTCGTTTTTTGCCGGAAAGATGGTGAAATGTGCGTTGAAAACTTGTCTAAACGACACTAGAAAACACAAGAAATAAGTATGTAACGTTACATTTCACAGGTACGTCAGTAGTAATGTGCGCGCTGTCTATATTATGGCGTGGAATTTTTACGTTCAAGCGAGGTCAAAGTTAGAAATTATTCTGATGCTCTAAAATGTTGATGTTGAGATTTTTGAGATTAAAATGATTTAATTTGATCTTATTTTAACTAACTATCACACTAATATTATAACATCAAACCAATAATATTCCTTTATGTGATCTTAAGAGAATAGTATCTTGAAACTATCTCGCTCGCGCATTCAAGATATAGTGACTGATTATACGTAGGGATAATATAACGAACATATCGTATATTGAGATTAATATTTCAAATATTCTCGCACGTTTGCTCTCTATACCCATCTTTTTAAATAAGTACCGTGCAATAATCACCTAGTACATCTGTTGAGGGCAGTCATACAAAAATATGTAGAGATACGGGTATTTAGTGCGCAAATCTAATGTAAAGGAAACTAAAATGCAGCTGTACAATAAGCTGACTCTTTTTAAAGGGCAATAAAAAAAGTGTTCGTTTTTTTATTTGTTTAATTTTTTTGTTTTTTCAATCAAAATATATTCAATTCAATTCAATCTAAGAATAAGAATCAAATTACTATATTTATGATTTAGTTAGTTTATTTTCCATTCACTATTTTGCTGTATTACTAGCTGCATCCAGCTGTATCAACCGCGACGAAAAATAATGACGATGGATAAAAGTAGCTTATGCTCTTCCTCATGTTTTCAGTTATATTTATACCAAATTTTATCAAGATCGGCTCAGTCATTTGGTCGTGAAAAGGAAACAAGCTGACCCCTCTGTCTGGTTGTACAGAGAGAGTAACTTTCGAATTGTTACTCTCTCTGTACAACCAGACAGTGAGGTTTTTGTGTTTCTATAACCCAGTAATAGGTATGCGCCGCGCCGTGCCCGTCGAATCCACGTCGTCCTCTTTATTGACGCGCGCGAGCGCTCGCAGGCATCCGTACTCGTGATCTGTACATCGATGTACGTAGCTATAACACATCTGCCTACGATCCGCACCGAGGCGGCGGGGCTATAGCCGCGGTCTATACTTTAGTAATATGTGGTCAGAGGTTTCGACGTTTTTGTACTAACGTGTTTAGAGTACTACTATCAGAACGCTTCGGGCGACGGAACGCGAGTCCAAGACGTCAACAACCAAAGTAGAACAGCTCAAACTATAAACGAAATATTTTAAGAAGACATTTGTGCGTATGTAGTGACCTTGGGCGCTGGCGAGTTGTTGGAGAAGTCGAGCAGCATGAGGTCCTCTGCGCTAGCGCGTGGGTGGTGCGGGTGGTGCGGCGGCGGGTGGTGCGGCGCGGGCCGCGCGCGGGCGCCCACGCTGTACGCGCGGTGCCGCCCCTCGGGCCGCGGCGCCGGCCGGGAGCCTACGCTGTAGGCGCGCGGGGGCCGCGTCTCCGCGCCGATGTGCGACCATGCCGGCTCCAGCTGGTACTCACTGCGAAGGAAAAAAAAAACGGATAAAAAATGCTGATGGTGACCATTCGTGGTCAGGGTGAATTTATCTTGAGTGTTGATCAGCTTCAATCTCTAGGTTCAAAAACTAAAACCCGACTATGGGTAAAAAATAGCCTATGACACATGCGATTAAGACGAATCGATTGATACCGCACTTGTCAAAATCATACCAAGGTTTTAGTTTAAACACATAACCTTACTACTAACCGTAGTCGGGTAAAAATAAATAACCCATGACACTATACCTGAAGACGAATCTATTGACACCTCGCTTGTCAAAATCTAACCAATAGGGGCGACCCTATGGTGGAACATTCACATAACCATATACATAGATACATACATACCTGCAACTGTTAAACTGTACTGTTAGACTCATTACCCTTCTCTTGCTTTGCTGTAGTCTGGTAAAAAATGAGTCGTTATGGAATTTTGTTTATTGACACGATGATTCAATGCTTTCGAGGTAGCCAATAAAAAAGTAAATCATCAAAGTTAAGGCAAAAAAGAAACATTAAAAGTTATATCCTATGTCACTCGGGACGATGTAAGGATTCTAACGATACCCCATACATCCAAATCTGTTCAGGCATTTAAAAGTTATATCCTATGTCACTCGGGACGATGTAAGGATTCTAACGATACCCCATACATCCAAATCTGTTCAGGCATTTAAAAGTTATATCCTATGTCACTCGGGACGATGTAAGGATTCTAACGATACCCCATACATCCAAATCTGTTCAGGCATTTAAAAGTTATATCCTATGTCACTCGGGACGATGTAAGGATTCTAACGATACCCCATACATCCAAATCTGTTCAGGCATATAAAAGTTATATCCTATGTCACTCGGGACGATGTAAGGATTCTAACGATACCCCATACATCCAAATCTGTTCAGGCATTTAAAAGTTATATCCTATGTCACTCTGGATGATGTAAGGATTCTAACGATACCCCATACATCCAAATCTGTTCAGGCATTTAAAAGTTATATCCTATGTCACTCGGGACGATGTAAGGATTCTAACGATACCCCATACATCCAAATCTGTTCAGGCATTTAAAAGTTATATCCTATGTCACTCGGGACGATGTAAGGATTCTAACGATACCCTATACATCCAAATCTGTTCAGGCATTTAAAAGTTATATCCT
This sequence comes from Alsophila aescularia, assembly GCA_946251855.1. Classification (NCBI taxonomy): domain Eukaryota; kingdom Metazoa; phylum Arthropoda; class Insecta; order Lepidoptera; family Geometridae; genus Alsophila; species Alsophila aescularia. The sequence continues at coordinate 59,663,978 of OX276380.1, read as the reverse complement.
ATGTCACTCGGGACGATGTAAGGATTCTAACGATACCGCATACATCCAAATCTGTTCAGGCATTTAAAAGTTATATCCTATGTCACTCAGGACGATGTAAGGATTCTAACGATACCCCATACATCCAAATCTGTTCAGGCATTTAAAAGTTATATCCTATGTCACTCGGGACGATGTAAGGATTCTAACGATACCCCATACATCCAAATCTGTTCAGGCATTTAAAAGTTATGGTGGAACAAAGAAACTCACATACATGCATGTACAGGGTTCACATTCATTCATTTTTTGGGCAGTCGTGTAATAAATGAGCAATTTCAATTCTCAGCCAAATGTAAAGTGGCAATACCGCAATATGAATAGGATGTTTTGCACATTGTTGCCTGCCCCTATGTCCCTATGTAAAAGTTAAAGAAACACACGAAAACGCAACTCACCTAAACCTAGGATCAGTGGAGGGGGTCCCGCTACAGACGGAGCCGCTGGAGGCCGACACGAGGCCGCCCAGCAGGTCGTGCGCCGGCGCCATGGGCAGGTACCCGGCGGGCGGGTCGTGCGCGGGCACCATGGCGAGGTACCCGTCGCCGTCCGCGGCGTCATCCACGCCCATGGAGGAGGTGCGCGAGTGCTGGATGGAGCTGCCCGAGCGGACCGACATACTGCCGAACATAAATGACCTGTATAAGCGAAAATTGGCCGATCAGCTCCGAGATCGATTTATACTTTGACGACCGGTTGGCCGAATGGCTAGTATCTCTGACTGAGAAGTCAACTAATGGTCGCGGGCTCGAAACCCGCATAGGTGCAGACATTTGTGTGATGAGCAGAATTGTTTGTTTCCGAGTGGATGATAAGTATCTATGTATGTTTATCCGTTGTCTAGTACCCATTGTACAGGGTATGTTGTGAGGTTGTGTGTGAACTAGACATGGGCGCCGCACGGTGTCGTATGAGCCTCGTCGCCTCAATTTGCCTTATGGACGTAAAGAAACAACAAGAGTTATTGTAAAAATAGTAGGATTTATTAGCTAGCTAATATTTATCGTCGAATTGTATATATAATAGACCACTCTGACGGTACCATGGTTAAGAGCTTTACTAACATGAGTTGGGCTAGTATGTGCGGTTTCAATTTTGTATAAGCTTCCCATAGCCGTTTTTGTGATGTTTACATAAACTGAAACTCGTAGCGGTTATCGTTGGATGTACTTCGGTAACAATTTTATTGTAGCTGAGGATGGTGGAGGGAATATGACCAATCTTTAAAGTGAGACCAAGGTCGTTCCGCCATCTTCTTCTCGGTCGGTGCGACGCCGTTTTGTGCACATTCATGATTTGTGTTACGGTGTTCCAAATACTGTCTGCTTGACCATCTGTATACTGCGCTCTATAGCTCGCTGGCAAACCCCGAGTACAGACCTCTGCAGACATCTTAATGACCACGTGTGTGCCCCGTATGTGAGGATGGGACACGCCCAGAGTTTTCTCTAAGGATAGTGGAAGAGTACCTATAACTATAAGTAATGTATTGGATTTTCATATATTTTTTATATATTTTATTTATTTGTTTGTATCTGGTTCCTTATAGATTTGTACATTTTCATTTTGAATGGAACTGCGTTTAGTTTGTCTTTTTGTGTATTTTATGGTAGGGGAAGTTTTTTTTTTAACCTCCATCAAATTATCAATGATTGCGCCAGCGCCCGCCGCTATTTCTGGGGCGGCGCCCATGTCTAGCGCGCCCAGTTACTCACTTGAACAAGTCTTTCGATATGTCGCAAACATCCGGTTCCTCCGGGATGCGCGGCGTGCGGTACCACTCCCCTGTCGCGTCGGTCTCGTCCCGCGACACCTCTATTCCTGGAATCACAGACACAGTGACGGCATAGAATCATGAATCGTAAGGGTCTGCGCAGACGACAGACATTGTGTCCGCGAAAACGAAATTCGTTAGGACGTATCGTGCGGAAGTTTATTTATGCCGAGTTTTGGTTAGTAGCAAATAAAACAAGAGAAGTGAACTCAAAGACACAGTATTTGATTCGTTAACTTTGGGATCCATTTTTAGTTTTGTAAACCATTCGGCGCGCTGTTACGTGCGTGACGGATAATTTTAAGTGCGAGTGTCCTGGGTATGATTTTTATATCCCTAGAAAAAAACCGGACAAATGCGAGTTGAACTCGCATTGAGATGGTTCCGTACAATGAATATATTATCTTACAATATGGAGAGATTTACCATACTATTTTAGGACCATAGACTTCTTATAGGTTTTCCTTTAAATAACTTTTTAATGAACCTTTTTCAAAATAAGTGGAGGGCGGGTGGTCAATTTAAAACTATTTTATTACATAACATTAAAAAAAAATGGGTCTTAAGGGACCCAATTTTTAAGGGACAACATGCCCATTGTATTCGTACAATTTTTTTTAGTTTTTATTTAATCCTCAAAAAGTGACCCGCACATTTAAAACACATTTATTTACGTTACAAGTCCGTGTTTGGGTCACAGAAATTCATATGTGCACCAAAGAGGTTCGAACATTTTTGTATGGAAGCTGGCATATCCAAAGCCATTTTTTTGTTTTCAAAGTTTTCGCGCACGATTTATGTAGTATATGGGTAGAGGACACTTATACGACCAAAAACTGTCAAGTAATATGGTACCCTAAAATGTCAAGTTTCCGAAATATTTGGATGTAAAAATTGCCATAATTATGAGAACAATTACAATACTTAAAAATGCAGTGATTACGTGTGTATACGCATTCAATTGTATTCAAATAATAGTACATTACTGCCGCGGTCTGTAATGACTGCGTTGCTGGCAGCGATGATGATGGTCGAGTGCGTAGCTAAGTTAAGTTCAAGGCCATCACAGCGCGGTCAGCATTGCAGCTCTTGATGGCAAAGCTGGAATGAAGGCCGAGACCGAAGGTCGAGGCCTTTATAGCGCGGACAGCAAGGGCTGCAATGATGGCCAAGCTTGAAGGCCGAGAACTTAACTAAGCAAAGCTCGAGGCCATCATAGCGTGGCCAGCAGGGCAGTCATTGCGGACCAAGGCTTGTATAGTGCTTTACTCAAACAATGCGAGGAATTTAAATAAAACCAGCTTAGTATAATAAGAATTTACTCAAACAATGCAACAACAACGAAAACAACAACGACAACGACAAATACAACAACAACGACCACAACAACAGAAAAAGAATCAGTAACAGTAACAGAAACAGAAACTAAGTTACTAACTACTAACTTCCAGTTGCTTGCCACGCGCGCACGCGCATGTATGCGCTCAGTACTGCGCAATGTTAGAAATAGCGCCACCCGATGATCATGTACTTTTATAGGCCCATTTCGCTGCTGAGCCACGTCTATAAGCTGTTTTCGAGAGTAGTTACAAACCGTCTCGCTCGTAGGTTAGGTGGCTTTCAGCCTCCCGAACAAGCTGGATTCCGGAAAGGCTTTAACACCGTAGACCACATCCATACGCTCCGGCAGATTATACAGAATACTGAAGAGTATAATCGGCCACTATGTCTATCGTTTGTGAATTATGAGAAAGCCTTTGATTCAGTCGAGACCTGGGCAGTGCTACAGTAATTAAAGCGGTGCCAGACTGACTACCGGTGCATCGAAGTGTTGAAGTGTTTGTACAGCAAGGCCACCATGACAGTCCGTCTTCAGGATCAGAGCACGAATTCTATCCAGTTGCAAAAAGGGGTGAGACAGGGAGACGTTAAAGCTCCGAAACTGTTCACCTCTGCACTGGAGAATATATTCAAGCTTCTGAAGTGGAACGGGTATGGTGTTAACATCAATGGCGAATACATCACTCACCTTCGATTTGCTGATGATATAGTCATCAAGGTAGAAACCCTGGAAGACCTAAGCACAATGCTCAGTGACCTCAATATTGTTTCCCAACAGGTGGGTCTTAAAATGAACATGGGCAAGACGAACATCATGTCAAATGCCCATGTCGTACCCATATGCAGGTTTATGTTCGGAACGATATTATCGAAGCTGTTGATCACTATGTCTACTTAGGTCAGACGATTCAACTGGGTTGATCAAATTTCGACAAAGAGGTCAACCGACGAATCCAACTCAGATGGGCAGCGTTCGGGAAATTACGCTATTTCTTCTCGTCGCAGATACCGCAGAGCCTCAAGACGAAAGTTTATAATCAGTTCGTGTTGCCAGTGACGACATACGGCACTGAGACGTGGTCGCTAACTATTGGTCTCATACAAGCTCAGAGTTGCGCAGCGTGCAATGGAGAGAACTATGCTCGGTGTTTCACTACGTGATAGAATCCGAAATGAGGAAATCCGTAGAAGAACGAAGGTTACCGACATAGCTCTCAGAGTTTGCAAGTTGAAGTGGCAATGGGCAGGCCATATAGTTCGCAGAACCGACAACCGTTGGGGGATAAAGGTTCTCGAATGGCGACCACGAACAAACAAGCGAAGTGTGGGGATACCCCCACACGATGCACCAACGACATTGTAGCCATCGCAGGAATTCGATCGCTCATCATGGCGCTCTTTGTCTATGTTCAGCAGTGGACTTCTAAACATGATGATGTTTCTCATATGGCGATCTTTACCTCCAAATATATCGGGAACGTGACACTTTATCACTTGCCATTTTTGTTTGTATAAGTGTCCTCTACCCACGTATACTACCCACGTATACTACCCACGTATACTACCCACGTATACTACCCACGTATACTACCCACGTATACTACTCAAACCGTACGCGGAAACTTTGAAAATAAAACGAAATGGCGGGCGGGTCGATATGCTACATAGGTTGTGTCCCCTTTCAACTTAGTCGGTGCTGTAGATTCAGAGCAAATTGGCTGTGACAGACAGATAGACAGACACACGAGTGATCCATAAGGGTTCCATTTTTCATTCAGACCCCTAAACGGAACCTTAAAAATGGTTCCGGAATGGTTCCTTACCTTCAAGATCGTTATGCCTCGGCGGCGGTCGCTCTATTTCGTACGTCGAGCTCATTTTCGACGGCATGGTCTCGGAGCGGCCTCGGAGCGGCTGCAACGCGTCTGCAATAGAACAAATTAAACGTCAACTTCGTACACTCAAATGAATTTTTAAACCAGGCTTTTATAAAATAGATACATTTATAAAATAGATACATTTATAAAATAGATACATTTATAAAATAGATACATTTAAGAAGCTCAAATTCAGAGGAAATCATAAATAAAAGTTTGCTGAATAAATTAACATGCTCGAAACATATAATTAAATGAAAGAGCAGATAATCTTATAAGCAGTGCAATGTTTATGGCGAAATTAAGTTTATGCTGTTTGGAAACTTAAAAATACATGATAAAATGCAATTATAAAATAAATGTAAATAAAGAGGTAGAAATAAATAATACACATAGCAGCATGCAACATATAATTTACATGAATAATTGCGTATAATCCACATAAAGCTTTACAATACAATCAAAATAATGTTGCCAGATTTTATAAAACTACCAAAACGGTAAAAAACGAACTAAGCAAAAAAGTACTCGTACCATACAAATTAACAGTACTTAGATACAATCTAAGTACTCGTACCATACAAATCAACAGTACTTAGATACAATCTTAGTACTCGTACCATACAAATCAACAGTACTTAGATACAATCTAAGCTACAATAGATGTCGTCTTGCACAAAAAGTAGATGAACTTATAAGAAGTGGCAACTCAAACATACATAGTACAACAGTAACACAAGTCGGTATAGTTACAATGTTAGTAAGGTGCGATTCTGCGACATAAATGTACGATGCGTCGGAGTAAGCGTGACATGCATGACCGGGGAGATACGGAGGCTACGTAACGCTGTCGTTTTGCTGATTTACTTGTCTTGATTCCAAAATCTGATCTCTCGTGCCTTTATGATAAGGTACAATTCAGTTTGTACATTTCGATCAACCGAGGGGAGTAGAGAGCCATACATACCGTATCTTACTGATTAATTAACTATGAGGAACTATTTCAGGGCATCTTGTATTTTTCTCTCACTATTCAACTATTCCAATACCTAAATTGTATAGTAGCCTAAATACAATACTGTACAATACTTATTAACACATTTTGACATAGCCCTTCTCAGTATCGCCAACAACGTGTCGTAATAAGATATCGTAAACCGTATCTTCGCGTAAACGCCAGGGATTTTATAAAAACTCTTATCATTGCGTAGCGGCATTCTCGTTACGCTATCCTGCCGAAAATATGTACGTGTTTTCATATTAACCCGAACTGGGTCTCGTGTATTCGAATAATTATGGTTTCAGTTGAGCCACACACCGGACACTCCATACAAGAATAATAATAATTTATTGGTAAAACAAAAACTCAAAACCTATAACAATGTAATGACAATTCAACTGAATTAAATAATATATAATTAATAATCCTTAACATCATATTCAAATAATTATAGTTCATAGATTCAGACGTTACTTTGCGGAAATCCATATTTAAAATGAACAAAATAAAAATATGTAGCTTACTTCCGCCAAAACTGTAAGTCAGACAAATGATAAATGGTAAAATTAACAAAAGTAAAACCCCACGCTAAACAAACCCTACCCAAATACAACTATCGTAACACTTATATATTGATATACATATAATATAAATACACAATTAAAAACATGTACCTCAATCCAAATACCAAACGCCTGACATCAATACGACACGTGTTTCGCCTCTGCACGAGGCATCTTCGGGTGATGTTGGCTCGTCGAGTGCAGAGTGTGAGTGTCTCTCAGTCCAGCACTCAACGTATTATGTATTACGTACATTTTTTTTTCTCTGGCCTCCATGCCATAGCTTTCATTTCATTAATATTTTACAATAGTTCAATTTGGGTAGGGTTTGTTTAGCGTGAGGTTTACTTGTGTTAATTTTACCATTTATCATTTGTCTGACTTACAGTTTAGGCGGAAGTATGCTACATATTTTTTATTTTGTTCATTTCAAATAATTATAATAATTTGTATTATCAATTACAATCGCGATGATTTAATTTTTAATACCTACAGGGTGTACGAGTAATTTAAAAGCAGTCAGTATATTGACGACAGCAAACTTTACTTTCCAAAAGGAAAGGAAACACTAGTATATAAAAAAAAACCTGCATTCAAAGTTTTTTTTAAACGTGCTTGCCTCTATCGGGAATCGAACCAACAAAGGTGTAAAAAAATATCCTGTAATTTTATACAAACGTTCTACATGGTCCATAATGGGGATCAAAATATCTGTATGAAACATTTTCGCTTAAATTAAACGAGGAAATTAACATTTAATCAGTGTTCAAATTAACAATTCATCAGTGTTCAAATTAACATTTCATCAGTGTTCAAATTAACATTTCATCAGTGTTCAAATTAACATTTCATGAGTGTTCAAATTAACATTTCATCAGTGTTCAAATTAACATTTCATCAGTGTTCAAATTAACATTTCATGAGTGTTCAAATTAACATTTCATCAGTGTTCAAATTAACATTTCATCAGTGTTCAAATTAACATTTCATCAGTGTTCAAATTAACATTTCATCAATGTTCAAATTAACAAATTTATCATTATTTGTTCCGAGCCGATATCCGGAATCCATCTTGAGTCAAGCACCTGTCTTTTTACGGTTTTTGGTCTCAGCAACTCCTCCCTTCGGCTTCCGGCGCCACCGTCGCTTTAGTTTTGGCGGGCAAATGGCGGCACTCGGAATGGAGCGCGGCTTTTAGTTCATTATAGCGTCGTTTTTCATTGCGGTAAAGTCTTAGCAAAAAATACGAAGTGAATTAAAATTAAAATAATAATTTTAAATACGCGAAATATTCCTCCCTTCATTATGGAGGACGAAAATTGTGATAACACGAAACAAAGTGATAGTGCTAGTGATCGTGTGTCGCGAAAGAGAAGTCTTTCTCCAAGTTCAAGCAGTGAAGCAGCATCGCAGGATTCTAGTCCTGTAAGGAGGAGATCAAAAAGTTCCAGGAGCATAAACGTGAGTGACTTAAAATTTGAATTCTTATCCCAACAAGTGGCCTTCTTAACCAATTTAATTTCTCAAAAATGTGATCCACAAGCATGTGCATTGCCGGTCGTCTCAGAGGTTAGCAAAACCGTTCCGTGCACCAATGATGACCTGGCTTTGCTACCGCCGCAGGCCACAGAGAATTTGGATAAACAGCAACTGCAATTATCCGAGTTATCGACCACGCTGAAAGATCCACCTTTCCCAAAGTCAAACGAGAATCGTTTAGCAAAGTTGTCACAGCTACAGCGATTCCAATGCAATGATTGGTATGCGATTCGTTTTTCGGAGGCACAGAAAAAATACGTAGCTACCCCCGGTTTTATAGAACTAAATGTAAATGACGAGTTGAGGCGTTTTAATGCATCAAGAGGTAATGAAGATCGCTTATATTTATTGGAGAGAACTTATGCAGCATTATCAAATGCTATTCTGACACAGAAAGACGAATTGCGTACGACCTTGCAGAGTTTAGTGGATTGGTCAAATGACAAAGATACAACACTTTCATCAGTCTCTTTTTGATAAAATTGAACAAATATTTGGTAGAGAGTCAAACTACACAAAAGTTACCGATGATATTTTACAAATATGTTGTGGCAGGAGGGCTGACTGCATTCACATGCGCAGGGAATCTGTGCTAAAACAAATTCCTGAGGAATATCATTGCGGAGTTTTACAAAAGATTCCCCCTAGCGCAGAAAGTTTATTTGATGGCGACTTGCTAGCAGCCTACCTACAAAAAATTGGGGGGGCCGAAAAACTAACAGCTACTTTACAGACAACACAACAAACAAGAGCAACTACTGACCGGAAGCTTGTCTACGATAAAACACCGAAGCCATCTACAAGTAAGCAGGTAAACAATAACTTTTTTCAAAGAAATTCTTCAGCCTCTAAGGACAAATTCAAAGGTCACGCAAAATCGTCTGGCAACAAAACATCCAACGCCAAAAACAAGCGCTATACAAAGAGTAAGAAACCAGCATCTCGCTCACCAATTAGAAATAATAGTTCATGACTCAAAATTATTTCGGGGTGGCTGTCTAAAGCAATATATACATGTATGGGAGAATCTGGGAGCCCCCAATCATATATGCAAACTACTGAGAGGAGTACGTATCCCATTCGTGATGAAGCCACCCTTAATTTACCCACATCAATCTTTAATGAAAAGTTTCGAGACAAAACGGAGCTATCATATGACACAACAGATAAAACAAATATTAGACACGCATGTAATAGAAAGAGCAGAGATCGGCCCCAGCTACCTCTCAACATTATTTCTAGTTCCGAAAGCGGATGGATCGCTCCGCCCCATCTTCAATCTCAAGCAGTTGAACAAATTTGTCAGATTGAAGGATTTTCAAATGTTCAGTCACTTTCGAGTACCAACCTTTTTACAGAGTGCAGATTGGATGGTGAAGGTAGATTTGAACCAAGCATACTTTCATCTTCCTATAGCCAACGAACACCGAAGGTTCCTGAGGCTCGTCTACAAAGGCGAGCTACTGCAGATGACTTGCCTGCCCTTTGGCCTTTCATCCGCACCACGGACGTTCACCTCTGTAACGAACTGGATTGCAGAATACCTAAGGAGCCACAGTATAAGGTGCGTGGTATATCTAGACGATTTCTTGCTCGAGAATCAGTCTCGCCATGTTTTACGCGACCTCATTGCATTCATGGTGGACCTGATGAGACGACTCGGGTGGACTGTAAATATGGACAAGTCTGTTCTGGTTCCGACACAACGCCTGGAATTTCTAGGCGTTACATGGGACACCAAACTCAACACGAAGTCCCTGTCGGAACCAAAGTGCCTAACGCTACGCAGGGTACTTTACAGACAGATGTCCAAAGGCAGTTGGTCCCTCAGACAGGCCCAGTCACTTCTGGGGCGACTCAACTTTGCCTCGTTCGTAGTACGCAGAGGGAGATTACACTGTCGAACCCTGCAATACTACAGCCGTCAGCTTCCCAAAGCGCACCCCTACAGGCAGGTAGAATTACCGGAACCTGTACTTTCCGAAATGAAATGGTGGTGGGAGGCCGCACAGGGCTCACTACCGATACATTCAGGACCGATTACACATCTACTCAGCACGGATGCGTCGGACTTCGGCTGGAGCGCTCAAATAGGATTCACGAAGATGTCGGGACAGTGGACAGGACGGCAATTCTCGTGGCATGTGAACCTCAAGGAGCTGTACGCAGTATATGCAGCGATACAAGAAAACAGAGAGCTGCACAATGCTCATATATTGTTACAGACAGACAACCGGACAGTCGTAGCCTATATAAACAAGGAAGGTGGAACCAGATCAAAGAAACTACTGGACCTAACTCGACGGCTGTTGACAGTAATGGATCAGTTCAATATATTTTTGACCGCTCAGTATTTTCCGGGCAGATTCAATTGCGAAGTCGATGCCTTGTCTCGAGGCAAACCCTGCCCGGAATGGCACCTGACTACTGCGGCGACGGACGAAATTTTCAAGATGTGGGGCACGCCAGACGTGGACCTATTTGGCTCGGAAACGGCTCACGTGGTTCCGAGGTATGTGTCAGCAAATACGCAGGACCAGAAAGCGCTGTTTCACAACGCATTCCTACGACAGTGGGAAAACAAACTGGCGTGGCTGTTTCCTCCCCCAAACCTAATTCCTCAGGTGTTATCCCACCTGAACACAGCAAGAGGTCAGTACATCCTGATTGCCCCGAAGTGGAAGATGGTGTTTTGGAGAGCAGACCTACAAGCCCGCACCATTCGAGAGCCTTACCAGATCCCTTACCTTCCACAAGTTTTAATCGACACGAGGACCGGGATGCATCCACCAGAGATTCGCAATATTTGTCTGGAAGCTTGGCTGATTTCGGGTGGATAGATGAGATCAAGGATTGGACAAACGACGAAAGATCCTTGTTGATGTCAAGTTGGCGAAAATCCACTATGAACACCTATAGACCGGCGTGGAATAAATGGAGAACATGGTGTATCTCACAAGACATCTCCTACAAAAATCCAAGTCCTGAGCAGGTAGCACGTTACCTGGCATATCTACACAACAGTGAAGGTTTGGCCTACCGGACAATACTAGTTCACAAATCGGTAATTAATACTTTTACAAATCTCACAGGAAATAATTACTTTTCATCTAACTTTTTCGTCAAACATATGCTTAAGGCTATTTCAGTTGCAAAGGAGAAGAAAGCCAAGCCACCTATCTGGGATGCAAGAATGCTATTACAGTACTTAGAGGAAAATGCCCCAGATGAGAATAACTTATACAATGTATCACGTCGTACTGCGATATTATTATTACTTGCATCGGAACGACGAGTACACGACCTCACGCTATTAAGAGTCGATTCGGAAAGATACATAGACGAAGAAAGTGGGATTGTACTTTGGCCTTGCTTCGGATCAAAGACAGATAACATAAATTACCGACAGTCAGGTTGGAGACTTAAGATACATCCAAACAAAAATCTCGACTGCGTGTATTGGACTCGTCAACTAATAAGATCGTCACAAGACCGTCGAGAATCCAATAAGTTATCAGAACTTTTTATAACTGCTAGAGGAGAACCTAAGCCAGCATCCAGAACAGTGATTGGAGGCTGGATCAAATCCGTACTCAGAGACGCGGGTGTCAACGCCTCGCCAGGCTCGGTACGTTCTGCGGTAGCATCCCTCAACTGGTTAGAACATTTTTCTATCGATCAGATACTTGCAACTGGTAATTGGAGACAAGAACATACATTTAGAACATATTATCATAAGGAAATATTTAATCAATCTGCTGATCATGATTGTAATAATTCAGTTTCCTTGACAAATTTCTTTGACCCAGTGCGGTAATAATTTTGTGAATAATCAAATGCCAACTAGACTAGTTTACGTTGTTTTCTTATTAATAATTGATTAAAATCTTGATTTAATCTTGCTTTTTATTTTCATATCACATTATAGCATCAAAACTTTTGGCTACCAGGAGATAACAAACACATCACTCAAGATGGATTCCGGATATCGGCTCGGAACAAATAATAGAGAGTTTTAACTAACAATAAAACTTACCTATTATTTTTCCAACGATATCCGGAATCCAGGCAATGCCTACCTGGTACATCGTGAGTAAGTATAATGAACTAAAAGCCGCGCTCCATTCCGAGTGCCGCCATTTGCCCGCCAAAACTAAAGCGACGGTGGCGCCGGAAGCCGAAGGGAGGAGTTGCTGAGACCAAAAACCGTAAAAAGACAGGTGCTTGACTCAAGATGGATTCCGGATATCGTTGGAAAAATAATAGGTAAGTTTTAGTGTTAGTTAAAACTCTCTATTATTATTAATGGGGCATCAAGGGAAAATACCTACATGAACAATGAAGCTAGGGAATTTTTACTCAAATAACATTTTATTACATTAACACTTTCACTGCTGACCTTAAAAAGCAGGTCTAGCTCCGGGTGCTGACAATGACGTCATGGGTTGAAATCACATCTAAAAACACGCTAGGCGTGTTTTGCCTTTGCTAGCTAGCGTCGCGCTTTCAAAAACACAGCTTATGTGTTTTCAGCAGTAAAAGAGTTAACACTGCAGTCTTTGTGCCTTGTAACAAAATCATTCAAAAATATATCAGTTTGAAAAGGTATCTACCAGGTTTTGCTTAGATCTAGTGATGTTCCCACTTGTTTCCTGATCTGCTGTTAATTCCATTAAGATAAATTTGTAAAAAAATGCTTAAGGTGTACAAATGCTATAAAACAATAGCCACAATGACTGCAGTTTTTAACTCCCGACGCGAAAAGAGAGGGGTGTTATAAGTTTAACGTGTGTATAAGAGTGTGTCTATCTATGGCAAAAAAACTGCATCAAGATCCATTCGTTTGGGAGCTCCAAACGAATGAATCTTGATGCAGTTTTTTTGTTTGAAAGCTGATGTGATCGAGAGTTTATAATGGGGGGGGGGGGCTACATTTGTGCTTGTATGTAAATAAATTTTCATATGAGTATAAATGCGCTACCTTTATTTTTCTTTAATGCCCCATTGAGTTAATAATATGTTTAATTTCATAGACTTTTTTAATATATGCAAAAAAGTTTCTTACAGACTCTTGATCCTTATCATTGACTGATTGATGATTGGTTTCAACTCCCAACTTAGCCAAGCAAGTTTTCAAAAATCTTTGAATGCAGTTATATCTAATTACTAAAATGAAGAAATGTTTCCTTTAATTAAAATTCGCTGTCATATTTAAGGTACTTTCCCTCTACCGTCCACCTTTAAATTCAATCCTGTATAAACAGATGACGTTTGTACACGCACCCAACACGTGCCGTACACGTCGGGCTGCAGAAAAGTATGAGGTTTCATACACCGGTTGTCTATTAGATAGGCGTGTATTATAATGGAAACGTAATTTTTGCGTTTGCACTTGTTTGACTGCGTGACAGCTCACGTCCGACCGATTGCGCGCGCACGGCAGCGGCCCTGGAAATAAACCCACATTGACCCTCGAGCATTCCGCGGACCGGAGAGTGTCAATACGTTAGTACTATACATATTTTGATAAAATCTATAACCAATACAGGAGGCGGGCGAGGGAGGATGGATTGTGCTACGCGCCTATTTTGCGAGTAAGAGAGGGAGACAAGCGATCAGTCGTCACGCTCCGTACCCGTGAGCCGATACAAAGACCACGGAACAGACGTTTACACGAAAAAGCGGTGTACGCGATCTTACGCCGTCATTATGTTGCTCATACGATTTAAACTTAACTTAAACTTTAAAGAAACGAATTGATAATGGCATCCGCTCTATACGACTTTACGAGTAAGCCTCTGGAAGAGGACGCCGCTTTCGATTCGATTTTGTTCGAACACTTGGGTCGTCACGTGTCAGCGGTGACAGTAACCCCAACGGATCAAGCGTTACGCAGCCCCTGTGGCGCCATACGTACTCTTGGAATGCGCCGGCGACAGTTTCGACAACCTCATCCCCGTGCTAGCGCGGCGCGCGCAACTCTTCTTGGGCAAGTCCGTGCCGTTGACAGCTTTGCAAGAGGAATGCAGCGCCTTCGCCACCACTGTATCTAGTTCCTCGCCCGTCAACGGAGCCGAGCGCGTTCTTTCGTGCACGATCCGCAGCGGTTCTTGGAACGAGGGGCAGCCGGTCGGCAACGACACGGTGCGGTGGTGCGCAATCACGCGCGCTTCCGCGCCCTCTGTTAGTGGGTTATTCGGTTGATATTCCGCTGCGGAAGACAATGATAAGCGACACGTAAAACATATGGCACCAAGCGTCACCCGGTGCGATGTGTGTTTAGATGCCGTTGGGGGGCGCTGTTTTAATGATCGCTTGGGATTCGTTCATTTATTTTTACAATAATTATAATCGATAAAACAACCTCACCCAATTGTGGTTAAAATATTTTGTACAAGTAGGGCGAGATATTATTACGCGTATTTTGAATTAAAACATAAAAACGAGGATTGTCAATTTTGAGAGTAAGTAATTAAATATATTGCCATACTTGCTATAACCAGGTTCACTAATGTATATGTATGAACACACACAGAATATAATATAGGTAGCCAAACCATTTAAAATATACCAAAACCGATTCATGCAACAATTACCACACAAACTAGTCATCATAACATAATGCTCAAAATGCTTTGACGACGACATCGTAAACATGCTTAAAACTATAATTTAGATAGAAATACCATACTTTACCTTTTGTGTAAGTTGACATTCTAATTGATTTGCAATGGCTAAGCACGATTAAGGCTTGATAGATGCGTCCCTTAAGCCCACTTGAGAAGCTAAGTTAGCCCGGGCTATGGTTGCTAGCCTGGGCTAATAAACAATGTATTATCCTGTTGTGACAGTTAGGTCACGTGATATTAGTGTTTAATCCCTGAACCTCTATAATCTTTATGTAGCCCTTGCTAGCCATTGGCCAGGGCTAAGTAAAGATGCGACAGTGGGCCTTTGTAAAGGATATATTAGTTTTATATGTGGAATTACTTATGAGAAAATGTTAATGTTAAGAGAGAAAGAACTTTTGCGTTTGTAGACATCCAAGAAGTTAGTCAAACTTATTGTTACTTAGGCAATGATGTCTGTAATGGATCCATTGGCGGCAAAGCTATTTATATTTTATGCGTTTTTTTTTTGCTCGCTTTTTTAGGGGATCAATAATGTACTAAGTAGTCGTAGTTATTTAGCGTAGTTTAATGTATTTACACGCATTTGCGTGCGATATCAAAGTTTATTGTATAAGTGCGTTAACAGTAATTATTGATCCTTCCGCACATAGAATTAGTACATTTAGTTAGCATGTCCGTGACGGCGAGTCCTCGGTGATTTCAGAACTTTGATCAACACGGAATATAACAGTTGAATCTACCCTCCCAAACAAAAACATAAAAAAAAAAACTAAATGTGTGTGACCATCATTAAGATTTTATGACTCAATGAAATAGAGTTTGTTTCCATACAGATCTCTGCACCGTGCACTGCACAAGAGAGGTTATGTAAGCAAATCAATGAGATACATAATACCTTACAATGAGTTTTTTTGACACAAAGAATATCTTTGGAAATAATAATTTGTACTTCCAAAGCTTTCTTGTGATTATTTTCTTTAATATTATATTCTTAACACATTCACTGCTGAAAACACAAACGGTTGTGTTTTTGAAAGTATGACGCCAGTGCGGCAAAACACACACGATGTATTTTTAGACGCAATTTTAGCCCAGCGCGTAGTTTTAGCTCTCTGAAATGGAAGTACTTTTTAAGGTTCAGCATTAAATGTGTTAAAAGAAGTTTGAATCGCATCGGTCAACTCAGTATTCTTACAGTCTAAATCAATATGTTTTTGTCATCACACTTGAAAATGAATTGATGTATTGGATCAGTCGTCATGAACAAGAATCCATTTATGGTGTAGCCGTAAAACCATAATCTTTTTATTCAAACAGGAGAAAGAGAGCAAGGGAGATAGAATGAGTGAGAGGGTAGATTCCCCGTGCGTGCTGCGACAGGGGTGCGTACCGTGCGGGGCAAGGGGCGCGAGCGCGGCGCCCGAGTCCTCGCTCGAGAGCGTGGCGGCGCACACGCACTGCCTAATGCACGCGCCCACGCACAGGCCCTTTTCTGCAATACATGTGCCAATTTAGCCCTTACATCTATCCTAATACAGTTACTTTCTCTGTGGCCACTTTTCACGTTCTTCTAGAACGTTTATTACAGTACAGTTACTATTCAATGGAACTCAAAAGAGGAATTGATTTTCGAGAACTTTCTCGCATGTCAATTTCTTGGTAACAAATAACTATGTGCATTATTCAATTACTATGAACAATTTAAATGTTTATTTCATTCCATAATGTTGTTATAACATTAAGATGACCAAGCCTATTCAATTACATATATCTGTCAGGCTCAGCAACTGAAGAAAGCAGCACTTATATTTCTTTAAAAGTATTTTAAGTTGAATAATGTAATTAGTGGGAACTTTAAAAGTATTTTAAGTTGAATAATGTAATTAATGGGAACTGTAATTTGTGTGTATTTTTGTTGTGTTCTTTTAGAGAAGCTATACTGAAATGTAATACTAAGGGCTGATTTGTCAATGCTCAGATAAACGGGCTAATAATTGTTCGATAAATAAATGTATTAGACTGTTTATCGGTCTGATATTTAGGTACCTATTTTTAAATTGTCATTCATTCCATGGATAGCTATCTGGCTGAATAAAGCAAATCAGGCGTCACTAACTTCAGAGAGATGAAACAATTATATTGATAATACAAAGTTATACAGGACAGTTTAAACCAAATATAATTATATTGTTTGACATTTATTTCGAGCGTATGTTTAATTGTTTGCACTATGGCCAGAAAGCGTAATTCAACCTCCTTTGTACTGTGGTGATATTTTACGACATTTGTTTGTGGTGCTAGTGACATCAGCGTATCAATGTCAAATAAAAAGTCGTTATGCAGTTATCTGGTGGTCAAACGGGTAGATAAATTTATTCTTCAGTTAAGCGAGTTGTTCTTCGAATAAAGCCTATCTCACGATTGAAAAAAAACAGTCATTCAGTCGAATGAACGCTATCTGATTGCTTATCTGAGCATTGAAAAATCGGCCGAAGACAAATAAATTAATGCATTACAGTACTATTTTGATATTCAGTACGTTTTTACTATAGAACCACATTTTTAGAGGACTTAAGAAAGTTGTAAAAAATATAAACAATTACACAATTAGTCACAATTATGTGGAAATTTTAAATAGGGCACATGTTCTTAGACTACACGATTATTAGATTCATAAGATGTAAGGGCTTCATTAAGGTATTGGAATAATTCAAAAGGGTACTCTACACAAACTAAAACATTTAAAAAATACTTATCCTGTCCAGTACATAAGTGATGTTAGTCACAACTACCTTCTAACTACTCTACTTTCAAGCAAAATAATACTACTACCAAACTACTACAGTATGGCATACCTTGGAAAATGTGCACAAGATATAAGCGAATAAATGAACTACAGTAGAAGGAAATGTAGATTAACCATAGACAATTTCTACGGTCGTTATGATTGATACTTATAACCTATGATAATAATCGAATAGGTCTCACGTTTTAGTGTCAAAACTCGCAGCGTAAACTGCTCAGGAAGAGCATCGAATACGTTTGAAGCATACGTCGACAGTTCGACATTAAAACGTGCGACAGTTCAAACGTAAAACGTGCGACAGTTCAAACGTAAAACGTGCGGTAGTTTGACACTAAAACGTGCGACAGTTTGACACTAAAACGTGCGACAGTTTGACACTAAAACTAGCGACACTTTGACACTAAAACGTGACACCTAGCCGGCTGTATATTACAAGAACTTGAACACTAAATCGGTTGATACTAAACCAGTTTTTTTTCTGTTTTATTGAATCAAACCAGCTTCGGTTTGATTCAATAAAACAGAAAAAAAAACCTGGTTTAGTCCTAATGTAAAGTCAGGAATCCACCAAAGCGGAGATGGCTCCACTCATCTCCGCCGAAGAAAGCTAAGCGGAGACAACAAAATCGGGTGCTTGCTTGTCGTATGAGGTAGTTCTGGCCTCTGGTGTCAGTTTGTCAGGCCGCCCGAGGGCCTCTGACATGCTTAAAGACTGCTATTAGCCAATAACAACCGGGACCGATTGCTTAACGTGCTCTCCGAGGAATGGAGCAATGAAAAACCGCACATAACTTAGAAAAATCATTGGTGCGCCTAGAATCGTACCTTGTTTCGTTGTATTCTAAGCCGCATTGATAAACTGATAGGCTACCATCGCTCGATATCACTTTACGATACGAATCCGCGTCCTATCACATAAGCGATGCTTCCTAGCGTTTGTTCTAGTTAGTGGAACAGTCCTCCCGGCGCACTGACCTGCGAGTCCCTCGCGGCCGCGGCGCCCGTCGGAGTACGACTGGCGGCGCGTGAGCGGCGCGGGCTCGTTCTTCGGTATCTGGATGTGGTCGCGCTCGTGCTCCGTCTCTTTCGCACAGTTGCGCATCGCACTGGAAACGGACATTGCAAAAGTTTAATCGGAACTGGATGAAAGAGTCTGGTTATAAGGCTTGGTTGAGACCGAGCCATAAAGGTGAATATTTTGCTTGCTGTACATTCTGTAAAACAGATCTTTCGATTGGAAGTGCTTGGAAGAATGATCTCTTTCGACATATTAAAACAAGCAGAACAAAGTAACTAGGCTGCTTATGGTAAGTTAGGTTCTGTTTTGGATATTAGGACCATAGAGATTTTATACAGATTTCATGATAAAAAGGCATACAGATTTAATACAGATTTTAGCTGTTTCTACTACAGTCGTAAGGGTGAACCACGGGCAAGAAAAAGTGCCCGTGGTCCACCCAGGTGAACTGAGCAGGTGGACCACGACCAATGCCCGTTCTAAAAGTTTACATGCATCTGGCAACGCTGACATAATAGTCGCTTGACGAATCTTCGCAAAGTAGGTATTTAGTTAATGTATTGCTGTATTCTTCCCTGCCCTCGGTCCCCTAATCTATACGAGCGATAGAGAGTTGCTGGTCGTGAGTTTTAGCAGTACTGTTTTTGATGGAATTGGTGTTTTGGGGGAAAGCACTTTCCACCTGCTAATTGTGGTGAAATCTTTTGTTAATAGTGTCAATCGCTTGATGAGAATATAATCTACGTTTATTTTTTTTTAAAAAGCTTTCTGTTTTTGAAAAAGAGAATTTTCAATTTGTCTTAGTTTCAGCGCAAAAACCGCCAGTTAATTTGCTTATAACTTTGAAGTTATTAAAAATTTTAGAGAAACTTTATGAAAAAAAACAGGTTAATATCTAGTGGTAGATAAATGTTTATTTTCCTTTTGTAAGGGCAAGGGCGCTATAGACTCGATTCTTAGGCTTCTGTATGTATGGTGGGGTGCCGGTACAGCCGGCACACTGCAACCTATTATACTTAGGCTTCTGTATGAATGGTGGGGTGCCGGTACTGCCGGCACACTGCAACCTATTATACTTAGGCTTCTGTATGTATGGTGGGGTGCCGGTACTGCCGGCACACTGCAACCTATTATACTTAGGCTTCTGTATGTATGGTGGGGTGCCGGTACTGCCGGTACACTGCAACCTATTATACTTAGGCTTCTGTATGTATGGTGGGGTGCCGGTACTGCCGGTACACTGCAACCTATTATACTTAGGCTTCTGTATGTATGGTGGGGTGCCGGTACTGCCGGCACACTGCAACCTATTATACTTAGGCTTCTGTATGTATGGTGGGGTGCCGGTACTGCCGGCACACTGCAACCTATTATACTTAGGCTTCTGTATGTATGGTGGGGTGCCGGTACTGCCGGTACACTGCAACCTATTATACTTAGGCTTCTGTATGTATGGTGGGGTGCCGGTACTGCCGGTACACTGCAACCTATTATACTTAGGCTTCTGTATGTATGGTGGGGTGCCGGTACTGCCGGTACACTGCAACCTATTATACTTAGGCTTCTGTATGTATGGTGGGGTGCCGGTACTGCCGGTACACTGCAACCTATTATACTAGGCTATTTCGGCAATAATTTCCGAAAAACTAGCCCGTTTATGAGGATCTTTAGTGAATTCTCTCTTTTAAAAGCAGTTCTAAACTCGACTGTTTCTTTTTCCGTTCCCAAATGGTCCACTCTCTATTACTAAGCCTATGCCGTCCTTCTGTACATCCGTCCGCCCGTCTGTCTGTCAGACAGACAGACACTGTTTTATTATAAGTATAGACTTGGAGTCGGATAGTATTTATCTAGGTTCCAAACTGTTTTTTTTTAATACTTACATAAAACTAAATAGCCATGTAATACCAAAATAATTTGTAACCTTTCTATCTACATTTATAATAGCTACACCCGCGGCTTCACACGCGTGGTCTTTTCTTTATGTTTAAGGTACCATAATGTGCGTATTCCAGGACCAATATACCAACATTTGATCAAAATTTCTTCAGCCGTCAAAAATACATTTATCAATAATTGCTCGGCTTCTAACTCGCCGGATTGAGATATCAATTACACCAGTTTTCAAATCAAACTAAGCTATCTAACAATGAAGACCGCATTGCAATTTTTGCTTTATTATAAGTATAGATATATGACTATGTCAATTTGCATAAAAAAATCCGTCCAGTAATTTCAGCGTGATACGTGTTATTTTTAATAACTTTCAACCCCTATCCTGCGAGAAGCCATTAATTTTTCGGGATGTAAAGTATCCTATGTCCTATCTCGTAGTATGATCTCAAATTATACCAAGTTTCATTTGATTTTATCCAGTAGTTCCGGGGACGTGATGCGCGGCCATGATACAGACAGACAGACATACAGTAAAAAATGAAAAAAACATACAGTATAGGCTTCATTACCGAATATAGAGAAATGCCCAAAAAAAATCACAATATATTTAATGTACAAAATTTGAACTCATTACAGTTTTATTATAAGTATATATAAAGCAATAAGAACGAAAAAGTCTGTACAAAAAAGATAATTAAAAGAAAATGGTCTAGGGTACTTCAAATAAGCTACAGAATAAGAATATAACATTTTTAAAATTCGTGTCTGTTTGTTTGTCTGTAAGTTTGTTCGCACAACACGTAAAAACTACTGGATAGATTGCGATGAGGTTTTCACTGTTGAATAGCTTAGGGTTTGACTTAAAAACTGGTGTACTTGGTATTTGAATCCGATGAGTAGAAGCCGAGCAATCGATAAAAACTTTTGAAGGGAGGAATTTTGATCAAAAGTTTTAATATTGATATTTTAGCTCTTGGAATAGTACATACGAGGACGAGTACTTTTAACCTAGAGAAATTACCACGCGTGCGAAGCCGCGAGTACAGCTAGTAATATTATAAGTATAGATAAAGCAGTAGGAATGAAATAGTCTGTACAAAGAAGATAATTAAAAAAAATGGTGTAGGGAACTTAAAATAAGCAGTAGCTTCAGTAAAAAATAAAATCAAAAATATATTCCATTATCAGAAACACGGCGCCCACGATTCTCAGAGAGCTTCAAACCGCAATTAAGGAAGAATGGGATAGCATACCGCAGGATTATGTAAAAAAAAATATTTCTTCGATGAAACATCGAATGGAAGCTTTTTATTGTTTTATTACCCTTTTATACCTCTAAATCCCAGAAAAAGTGCTACCTGAAAAGGGCGATTTTGGGTCATTCTATTGTTTTGTTGCTACTGTAATGATTTTGAAGGTCGTGACTAGGAATTATGTGTTTTTAGAAAGCTAACAGTGAGTACTTTAATTAAATTTGAGTTATATTTGCAACCAACATTTAGTTTGAAAAATATTTAGGGTCAAAGTGAAAATGTAGGTAGTGTACGATTTCTATGCTCTCGAGTGTAGATAAGCACTATTCGAATAATATATCGAATAATATTGTAAGACTGTGGAAATATACTCCAATTACAAATGATTTTGGTATTACGTTTGTATGGAAAATTCATCTTTCGCCGGACTCTTAACATGCAGTTTAGTATCAACAAAACATGACGCAAAATGTATAATTATACATGTTTGACACAGTTGTATGAGAACTTTATTTTGAACAATTCTACGACCACCAATTTATATGGTTACCATTGAAAAGACTAACACAAAAACCTGATTTTTCCCTGACCATTTGCCAAATTTCCCGGCCAACCATGTTAATTACAAGCAAGTTACCAAAGTTACTTCATAGCTTGTCGGTGTACTTACTGGTATATTGTGGAGTGCATGCTCTGCGCGATGTTACTGTCGTCAGAGTGCATCCACAGCTCGACGGCGCCCGTGGCAGTTTGCCGTTCTACCTCCTCGTTCCATTCATAGCTTGTCGGTGTACTTACTGGTATATTGTGGAGTGCATGCTCTGCGCGATGTTACTGTCGTCAGAGTGCATCCACAGCTCGACGGCGCCCGTGGCAGTTTGCCGTTCTACCTCCTCGTTCCATTCATAGCTTGTCGGTGTACTTACTGGTATATTGTGGAGTGCATGCTCTGCGCGATGTTACTGTCGTCAGAGTGCATCCACAGCTCGACGGCGCCCGTGGCAGTTTGCCGTTTTACCTCCTCGTTCCATTCATAGCTTGTCGGTGTACTTACTGGTATATTGTGGAGTGCATGCTCTGCGCGATGTTACTGTCGTCAGAGTGCATCCACAACTCGCCCGCGCCCGTCGCAGTCTGCCGACCCACCTCCATGTAGAAGAAACACTCTGAATCTCCACACCTGGAATAATATCATCATCATCAAAAAGAGAAGGAGGTCAAGCGGTTATAAATGCTCTTTGCAGTCTAGTCAACGATGGTAGCCTAGCGGTTTACTAGTACGAGTTAGAATCCAACGATACCGGTTCGATCCTCGACTCCGCACCAATGAATTAACAGCAGTCGTTAGCCTTGTCAGAGACCTTCGGAAGGCCAGACGAACTCTGACACCAGAGGCCAGCACTACCTCATACGACACAAGCATACCCTAGCAGAGACCAAACAGAGACTTTTGCGGATAATTGTCTGCCATTTTACTCGATAATTGTGCCCAATCCAAGCCTTGGTCTTTGGCATTTAAGATGAAGGTCCTATATTTCTTTATTAGAAGAAATCCATATTTAAAATCACCTAGACCTTTTCCATAAACATAAACATATCCTTGAAATTACAATAGTCTCACTTCCTTTGAAATGAGGAAAGTGATTCAATTAATACTCGGCGGTTTGTTTTCGTTTTGTGAGTCAATGTCATGGCCGCGTGCAAAACCAAGATAGATAGAATCAAACAGAGCCACATCCTGAGAGTTGAGGAAATAACGCGTATTATTCTACCGAGAGCACTGCAGTTTTTGACCGCGAACATCCGTCACAGTTGATGAGGTAACTTGCAAGTAATCTGTTCTCGCCATGCTATTTACGTACTCCTGTAAACTTGTTGACAAGTTCAATTTTCCTAATCTCCAAAATACTTAGCAACTTGTTGTTTATCACATGATGTTAGCAATATGCATGGCGAAAACACACGTTCAAATATTTGAAAATGAAAATAACGATCAGTTTGCATTGAACGCACTCCCGCGGAAGAAGGTAGGAATTTTGACTGGAAGTGGACAGCGCGATGCACCTAAAAATGTCAGCCGCATTGTCGCTGCTCAGTGCTCTTGCTGTTGCAACAGCAAATCAGCGCGACTGTTACGCTGCCACAAAACTATTTTGAGAAGTAAATAAGCAGCGCGAGCAGCTGCGGCAGTAACTGCAAGAGGCTTAGCAAATTACCTCAATTCTTATTCATACTAATATCATACAAGCTAAAGTGAGTGTATTTGTTTGTTACACTTTCACGCCTTAACTACTAAACTGACCATCATGAAATTTTACACATACGTTGTCAGGGGTACAGAAAATAACATAGGATACCTTTCTTCAAGAATTAGGAAAAATAGTAAAATTATAATATAAATACAAAAAACCCCACTGCAAATAAAATTATTCAATACGAAAGAAAAAATTAGAAATTATTGAAATGACTACCAAAATGTCTACTATAACACATAGGCTACTTTTTATCCCGGAAAAAGTATGGTTCCTGAGGGACGCGGGTGAAACCGCAGGGCACAGCTATTATTTATATAAAAATGATTATGTTTTACTTACATATTGTACTTTACTTTAATAGTTGCAATTGCAACATTAGACTACTTACCTATAGTAATTACATTAACTTAAATAATCTAAAATTGGAAATTTTGTAAAACTTAAAATAAATTTGCTACAGTTTAGTTATGAGAATTATATATTTTGAAATGGTCTTTTAAAGACCTGTATTTTGATAATTTTTTGATCCGTCGCAAATACAACATAGCAGCTGTAAGCCGCCACATTGGTTTTCTTGACACTTCATATATCCTATAGCACTCTCGTGATCAAGAAGAATCTAATAATACCTCATTTATCAAAATCCATCCAGCTGTTTAGGCTGAAGGACGCGCCTAAGAAATGTACAAACAAACAAACATACCTACATACAACCAAAACACATAACCCTCCTCAGTCGAAACTTTGATGTCTAAATGATACAGATTTTTTAAAATGGCATTCCTATATGGGTAAAGAGGGTGGACAAGTTTGCACGCGGGCGAAGCTACGGGGCGCAGGTAGTTCATTAATTTCATTATACACAGCCTTTCTTGTCCTTCTAATGGATATATGGTTTATCTTTAAACATGCCATTAGAGGAGATAGGACGACTCAGCTGGGCTGGGCAGCTTTTGGAAAATTTCGCCACGTCTTCTCGTCGCCCATTCCACAATGCAATGCCAATGCATTGCATCCTACTCGTAATGACATACGGAGCCGAAACGTGACACTGACTGTGAAACTGGTCCACAAGCTTAAAGTAACTCTATTTGTAACTCATTTTTTTGTGAAATATAAATTTATTTCATTTCATTTCAAAGTCGCTCAGCAAGCTATGGAACTAGCTAGGTATGCTCGCAGTTTCTCTGATCATACCTAGCTATAAATGCCCACCTCCTAATATTCTTGAGGGAGTACTCGACTTTCTCAGGGATCCCCAGTTCGCTGATGACATTGTTGTGACTCTTGATCTTCACCAGCGTGAGGGTCTTGTCCGTTAGGCACAGGTTGTACAGCCCGTGGATGTTCTTCTCTGCGCCCAGGCCTTTCTTCTGCACGTTCACTTGC
Organism: Alsophila aescularia; assembly: GCA_946251855.1. NCBI lineage: Eukaryota > Metazoa > Arthropoda > Insecta > Lepidoptera > Geometridae > Alsophila > Alsophila aescularia. Next base: position 59,638,596 of record OX276380.1, on the reverse strand, counting down.
CACACGTGCTCTGAAATGGAGAGTGCAAGTCAATATGTGGAAGGGAGTACAAATCTAACTTGTGGAAATCTAATAAAATACGAACGAAATCTAATACGAAATGAGTGCATTCGTAACAAGAAAATTTACACATAATGAAAAAACCCGCCTGCGAACTTTAAATCGGTATAGATCCTTTAAGGTCATTCGAAATGAAAAATGATAAGAGAAACCTAAGGATGATTTTCAAAAACCTATTCAATGATACCCCACTTAACATAGTTCGTTGACTTTTCTTTTTTTTCACCATGTGTCGTCTGGTTGTAGCCATCAAGTAGCCATATTGAATTTTGATTACTGTCATGACTTTAGTAGCCCTGGCAGGATGACAAATCAGTTGACGTAAGAATCATCCAAATCGGTCCACGCGTTTGTCTATATAGTGCCACAAAGGAACAAACATACACAGGCTTATAAATACAATACCCTCCACGCAGTCGGTCAAAGAGTACCTTATGTTTGTCTCTCTAATTTAAACTATATGTGTGCAACATTTAAACAAAGTCGTTTAAATCTATTGGTGTGAAAGCCACACAAACAAATAGACTTCCAATCCACTTTTAAATAGGGATCTCTTTAACTAGAAATAAAGTTTCATTTTACGAAGCAAATTATCCGCGGGCAGCTCTTCAGTCCTCCGTTCGCCGCTGATCGTTGTTGTGCTTGTCCAGGCCCTATCAGTCTCTTCACGGGATAGATATACAACGTGTAAAAAAAAAACAACCTATTAAGTGCCGGGCCAAGGTATTTTCTCAATGATCATTGTGCCTACAAAATTGCGAGTCCATTTTTATAATAATGTATTTTATGATCTCGTGGTATCAAATGGTAAAACAAGCGTGACGGTCCACCTAAGTACAGTAGTCGCAGCGCAAGTATGTGTCTCGGAAGTTGTCTGCTAGTCGCTGCGCAAACTGCTATTTTTCAGACGAAATCCCAATGTTGAAGGTGAAGACAGCACTGTATATCCGCCTCGCTCACTCGCTTACGTTTTTCGCATATTCTATCTCGCTCTTACTTTATGCTGTTTCATCCCCACAGCAGTACCTGCGTAATCGTTCACAGAGCTTAACTTCACAAACATATAGATTGGCTGCGACTACTCTACGTGTTTTAATTTAAGAAAGTATGAAGATCTTGAAAAAAAAAATATTTTGCTTTGAAAAACTTTCTTAGCGTAATCAAACAAAATAAATCTATAGAATTTACTTAGAAAACAAAAAAAAAATTATAACTTAACCAAATTTAATGAGAAAAACAGAATGTACTCAAAGAGACATTATTATTGGTGATCTTCTGTTATTTCGTCTAGACTAGAGTTCAAAGTGAGAAGTCAAAATTAACAGCTGTAGTACGGCCTAATGTGGTGTTCCTGTAGGAAACTTTACAAGTAAATACAAGAATGAAAAACTTCAAAATCACAAAACTAAATTTGTTCGTCATGACGTGTGGAATACCCCACACGGCACCTGGGTAATTTTGTTACACGTTGTATAAACAAACAACGAAACATAATCCCCCAACATTTAAAACCTCAAACACCGTCTCGATCGATATAATAGCGCACCTAATTGCACCTGAATCAAACTGATGAATGACTAATATTCGCGCAATCTTTTCCTGTTTATCTCAACACAGACCGCTGAATGTATTTTTCTCGCTAATTTATGCAACTCTGTTGACACAAGATCGAAAAACTTGCGTTTTTTTCGCTCAGTGGACAACAGGTAGAAGTTATGCAATGTTCTTTTGTATAACAAACAAGTGCTTCTGCGAAGTCATCGTCTTTTTTTGCTAACGTAAAAAACGTAGGACTTTAACCTGACTGTTCGGTAAGCTGGATTGTCTTTAGATTCGGGTTTGATCTTGAGTTAAATGGGAAGTAATTTGTGTTACGGACAATTAATGCATTCGTAAACAATACACCTGTTAAAGACGCGTGTCAATGACCTGTAATAATACTAGCTAGATAGTTTCAACCGGCCGTAAAGGTAACTACTTTTATACTGAACTTGGATAGTAAATAGATGCTTAAAAAAAACAGCAGCAAACAAATAGACCGTCAACAAAATTTCGTCGCGGCAGTCTTCAAGAGAATGTGGTGGGAGGGGCTGACGCCAATAACAAGAACTGCCAAACAAATGCTCATAAAAGTTACACGTGTAAACGTTCGTCGACCGATTTTACCACTTGCCTAGATACTACGGAGCGAGTGACTGGAATGACTGGCACCTTCAATCTTATAGAGTGACGACCTTTCTTTACTTTTGAATTTTAGAACAGTTCGAAGCACCATTAAGTGGCAAAGCAATTGTGGAAAAATCGAAGGAAGGCCTTGTCTAGTGGGACAGTAATGGTTTACAAACTAAACCCTATTTCACAAAGCCTTGTGAAAAACTGAATCGCTCATACGACACAATAACAACACATATGACAAAGTAATGCCTGGGTCATTGCTATCATTAGGTAAACGCAGACAGCAGTGACCTACTGACCCGGTTGTTTTCCAATAGGGCTACTGCCGGAAGCGTTCCGAATGCGGATCCATAAGTAAGCGCTCTGGTTTCTTAATCTGGGATATCCTGTCTTTAGGAAGTTTTTACTACATCGTGTGCCGTGGCGAGCAGGTCGCTCGCCTGATGGTAAGCGTATCGCCTGCCCATAACAGTTGCAGTGCCACCCAGACCTTTGATTGCAAAATATTGCGCGTCACCGCACTGCGCTCATTGCCCCGTAATTTCGCTGGAAACAAAGCCCTTGAAACCGAAATCTTTACACACTACTGCTTGGCGGTCGAATTTCTGACAAAGGTGTGGTACTTCCCAAGGCGGACTCTTGCGGAAGAGACCAATACAAACACTTTGAGTTCCCATTGCTTATGACTTAGATCTTCTCACAAAGAGAAGCCCAGTTACTTTGAATTTTGAGGATCATTACGAATCTTGTCCTTCAAAGAAACTCTAAGCAAAGCTCTCTCCAAGGTCGTTCAGCGAGCTCGCTGAGCGCCCTTCGTTGAGCCGTTCATATAGGAGGGTTTGTCCATACTCGCCACGCTTGGCATGCGGGTTGGCGATCGCAGGGCGTAGCTTCTCGCATCAGTGACGCTGCTGCCCGTCACCGGCCTGTGTCATTTGGCTACGCTTGTTTTTAGGATGGTTATACCGCCATCAGTCGGTCGCCAGAGCTACGTTCGTTATCCAGCAGGATGACCGCGTGCAGGTGAGGTTGGCCTGGAGCAGTCAGATGTTATTTTACACCCCGTAATGAAGGTATCCGACGGAGAACCAGGGTAACCGAGATAGCTCTAAGGATAAGAAGTGCTAAAGTGGCAGTGGGCTGGTCACAATTCCTGACGAATCGATAACCGTTGGGGTAGACGAGTTCTCGAGTGGAGACCACGTTTAGGCAAACGTAATGTAGGTCACCCTGTGGCCAGGTGAGTGAAGACCTGCGACAAGCGGCTGGAAGAAAATGGATGAGGAGAGTGCATTAGGAGAGGCCTACGTCCAGCACTGGACAAATATAGACTGATAATAATGATGCAGGATCAGGTTTTAAGATTTTCTTTATAAGTTACTCTGCAGACAACATGTGCGTAAGTCATTCGGCAGAGACTTACCTGGCGAATTTGAACTGGGTGCATTCGGAACGTAAAGTACCTAACCATTCGCCCACCAACACACTTACAACATACAGCCAGCAATCAAAACAAGGAAAAGTGAAGCCTCTCATCCTCACTGACAACCCTAGCCTGTACAAAACAATGCTGCATTGTAAACAATAACATCAAACTTGTCCGTTTCATCTGTTTGCCCGCTGCTATTATTAGAAGTCAATTAGTTTTAATGCTTGATGCAAGACTATTTAATTTGCATTCGTTATATTATCATTCTAACGCTCAGATTGTAAACAAACAAAAAGTTGATTGAATACTAGATAGGCAGGAAATATCGGGAAGGCGCTAACTTGGAATATGTAGTATGAATTAAATTACCATTACAAGGCATTTTATTGTTTTCTTTTGTGTTGCAAAGAAAACAAAATAGCTTCATCTTTACCCCCTAATGAAAAAACGAGGAGTGTTATAATTTTTTTATTTTTTTTTGTTTGTGTATGTGTGTGTGTTTTATGGTTGTATTAAGTACTATACATTATTCTGTGATATGTGAGTGACACCTGTCAAAAAATTAAGTTTAGTCCTGTCAAATAGATTATTTTGTCAACTGGACTAAGCTACATAGACTACATAATATAGCTTTTTGACTAAATTTAAGTCTAAATGCAGACATCAGTGCGACGGAACTTAGGGGGAGGGGGTATTGTGTTGAGCGCCGCCGCGTGTGTCGGGCAGTGAGGGGGGGGGGGTGCCGAGGGCGGTAGGGGGATTTTGGAGTAGGTTGGGGAGGATGATGGGTGCAGAGGAGGATGGTGGGTGTGGGGAGAGGAAGGAGGTGTGGGGGGAGCGGGAGTTCTCAGGGGTGTTGATGGGGAGGGTGGAGGAGGTGCGAGGCGATGGTATGGTGGGAAGAGGGTGGGAAATGACGGATTTTAGTTTTTCATACCCTGCAGCGCACCTACTCTCCCGGCATTCCCTTTCCCACACACTCTTCCCACGCACCTTCATAGGAATGACAGTCTGTGTATGACTAAAACTCCCTAAATTTAAATAGAAAAAAAATGCCATGATATCTCAACATCTCCTTAACCGATTCAGCTTTTAATCAAACTCATTTCTTAAATAATTATTACCTAACCAAACTTCACGAAGATCAAATAACAGTTCGTAAGTTATTGTCAACCAGACATGCATATGAGTACACCACGGTAACGCTGATTCGTCCAAGTTGGTATGAAGACCTTGCTATGTGAAATCCACCGACCCTTAATAGACCAGCATTGTATAATATACCATAGTCTAGACTCTCTAAATGAAAGCCTGCCTGCCAGGAATGTAATTGGCTGAATAATGATGATTTAAATTTATATGACACTAGCTGATGCCCGCGGCTTCGCACGCGTGTTCCTTTCTCTAGGTTAAAAGTACTCTATGTACTATTCAAGAACCTAAAATATCAATGTATCAACATTTGATCAAAATTCCTTCAAACAACATAAATATTTTTATCAATTTCTCGGTTTCTACTCATCGGATTGAGACACAAAGTACCAGTTTTTAAGCCAAAACCTAAGCTATCCAACAGTGAAAACCGCATCGCGATCGGTCCAGTAGTATTTACGTGATGCGCGAACAAACATACAGACAGACACGAATTTTTTAAATGTTATATTCTTGTTATTCAGTAGCTTATTTTATGTGCCCTAGACCATTTATTTTTTAATTATCTTCTTTGTACAGACTTTTTCATTCCTATTAGAAGTATAGATAAATACTAGCCGATGCCCTCGGCTTCGCACGAGTGGTCATTCCTCTAGGTTAAAATTACTCTATGTACTATTCCAAGACCTAAAATACCAATATGCCAACATTTGATCAAAATTCCTTCAGCCGTCAAAAAGTTTTTATTGAGTGCTCAACTTCTACTCATTGGATTGAGATACCAAGTTGATCAGTTTTTAAGTCAAATCCTAAGCTAAACAACATTGAAAACCGCATCGCAATCGGTCCAGTAGTTTTAACGTGATGCGCGAACAAACATACAAACAGAGAGACACAAATTTTAAAAATGTTATATTCTTGTTCAGTAGCTTATTTTAAGTTCCATAGACCATTTAAAAAAAAAAAAACTTTGTACTGACTTTATCGTTCTTATTGCTTTATTATAAGTATAGATAGATTTGCAATTGGTTTTAATAAAACAACAGAGGCAGGTAGTCATGCACTTACCATCTAGACTAGAACAATCCATATTAATACTATACCAAGTCACAAACACTTAAGGTGAAAACAATTCTTAGAAAAACATGAAGTCACACCTAGTTGGAGTTATACATATCTAATCTAAACTAAAGGATGAAAAACAACTATTGAAAACATTCTGCTAATATAAAAAGTGTAGCTTTGTATGTCTGTTTGTGTGGCTTCCATGCACAAAGAGCTGGACCGATTTTATTGAAGTTATGCACAGGGATTCAGGCAATATAAAAAAAAACACCCTCAAGATGTTATCTAATTTAAATAATAGTGATCATTTTAAATTTTACATGCAAAATATTAAAGAATAATTGTTTACCACTGATTGTAGATAAAACAAGCACAAATTAAAAAAATAAATAACCCCCACCCCCCACCCTCCTCTTATAGCTAAGAAACATCTCGGTCACATCAGTTTTCAAACGTAAGAAACCACTTCAAAATTGGTTCCTTCATTTGGAAGCTACGATCCTCACTCCCCTTTTCTCTAAATAACAGCGGAAAAAAGAAAAGAAAAGGGAAACGAAAATCCAATTGGTTATTTGAAAAATCAACAAAATAATATTATTATTCTTTTTTAAAACAAATATTGTTTTTGTATATAATAATGTTTTATTTTAATTTTATTTTAAATGTGGGTTCAATGCATATTTTTGGAATTTTTTTGATTGCTTTCATAATTTTGTCGCAAACTGGTATTATATATTACTGAAATTGATTTTCATATCTGTAAATGATTTAAAAGTTCATATTGAAATACACTGTAATGTAAGTTTTTATAATTTAAGTCAAAAAGACTCTTTATTTTACAACTCAAAAGTGTCGGTCACGCTCTGGCCTTTAGTATCGGTCACAAATTCTTTTTTTAATAAATATTTTAGTATGAAATGTATTTACGTCTTTTATTTTTCTATTTTCAGTTACAGAGTTTGAAGCACTTCGACCTCAGATATAATTTAGTAATGTAACATCTACAGAGAAGAATTTCAAAGTTTAAAAACACTCTCGAACGTGACTTCCTTTTGCGTGTAGAGTCAATCACATTTACAAATTTAGATATTCAAACGTATTTAACCGGTTTTCTGTGTACACTTCTCTATTAAGGTATAATTGGAACTTTTACTATAAAACCATGCATAAAAATTACCTGTAAACTAAGTAGTATTTGTTTCGGACTTGCGCGCGGTAGGTTTTGAACCGATGATCCCTTTGCCTTTCAGCTAAATCTGAGCATGGATCCGACAGAGAACAAACAACCTGCACCAAAACTACTGGGCAAGTATTAAGGACTGCAGGCAGTCGAAGGAGGCATTCCCGGAGTTAAATCCAAGATTCTCCCGTAAACTCCTAAACCTTATCCCTAGATAAGCTCCGACAATTTGTCAGAATAATCACCGGTCATTGTGCCCTTAGAGTGCGATAGCGTGGCGAATCAGAGAGCGCATTTCCTGGGAGCACCGGGAACCCTACAGGAGGCCTGCATCAGAATACAGGAGCTGCTGGCCTTCCTGGAGGACATCGGGTGGTTGCACTGACGAGCAGCACCACCCTTCACGCAAAAAGGGCCGACATACGGCCTAATTGCGGAAAAAAAGCCCGCACATCATCAAGTAGAATTTGTAATATAAGGCGAAATAGCATTAATTTTTGTCAATGTAGTCAGCCACATATGGAATTGCCCTGTTTACAGTTGTAGTACCTAAAAAAATGATAATTAAAAAAGAAAAAAACGCCATAAACATCTAAATATATAAATTTCTATAATACAAAATATATAGTAGTACCTATACAAAATATATAAGTATAGGTACCTACAAAAGTTGACTCATCACTTTTTTATCAAATAGCAAACAAAATTGGACTAAAATACCTATCTACATGATAAAATGTTATGTCAAGTTTAATTCATACAAACAATTAAATGTTGCGCATGTTTATCTGTTGTTAATTTTATTTGACAAGATAACACAAATTTTCAATTTTAGAAGAATTTATTCAATTTTTATTCTTTTCTAAGATACTCTATTCATACAAAGCAAAGAACTCAAAAGAATAATTATTCTTAGACTCAAAGCCTATCACTATTTCTTTAAAAAAAACAAAGAATTGACTTCATTCTGAGACCTTATCAATTCAAGGGGAATTCCCTATACACTATTTAGTAACCACAAGCACCTAAATCAATTTAAAAGTACCACAAACCTAGTTACCAGCTCCCTTCCTACTTGTACCATGATTACATCATAATATACACTTTAATAAAACAAATCCCAATAAATTAATGAATGAACTCATAATGCATGTCTTAAACAACTACACTAGCTTTTTAAATGGCACCAAAGACATAAATCTACAACTATTTAACATGTCCATGTGTGGGTTAGACTTACACAGAATTGTGATGGATGATGGTGTTTTGTTGAAACTATAGAATATGGGGGTCAATGACTCCAGTTACCTTGAACTGAGTGTATGTTTCCATAGTGTGTGAAACCTTAAGGGGTTAAGCAGGGTTGGTGGTTTTTAGACTGTTTTGAACCTTTTAAGGGTCTGCTAATATAATAATGTGTAAATGATTTTGTTCAGCATCTGTCTGTTCTTATCCACTGCTGGATTGTTGGCACATCCGTAAATACTACTGTACGATTGCGATGCGGTTTTCACTGTTGGATAGCTTAGGGATGACTTAAAAACTGGTGTACTTAGAGTAGACACATAGAGTACTTTTAACTTAGAGAAACCCGGTAATAGATTCTGTCTCCAAATTCGAAGCCACTTGCATAGCCAGTCCGATATATTTTAATGGTCATTGCTAGTATCACATCAAATATTACAGGTCAATAAGATACAAAAATACTTTTCAAAATATTTACAAATTTACTTTTCAAAATATTTCATATTAAATGTGAGAAGTTCGTTCACAAAATGTCTATTTATGTTAATATTTAGGTTTAGAGAAATTTCACACAATCTGATAGATCTGAGAGAATGAATAAGATGCTATATCAAAGTACATTACTGGGTGCATGAGTGTTTGTGTACAAACAAGGGGCAACATTGGAATTCCTTGATGCAGGAAGCTTGTTCTATGCACTAATGACTTTGTTGTTGTTATTCTTTGCAATATTTCCAGAAATGTAATGACTAATAATGTAGTGCATATTTTTAACATTTCATGCTAGGTAATTTATAAATAGAATACCTAACCAAGATCTTAAACTTTTGTTTTTATTTTTAATCAGCATTTTGGTTTACTATTAACAATGATTCTGATTGTATTACATGTTATAAATGTGACATTTAAGTAAAACTTACGAATAGGATGCAGCAGCTCTTCACTGGCATCATCAGAGTTATGCTGCTTCAGCAAAGCAGACAGCCAAGTGTGCAGATCCTGCTCGTTCTCTGCCACAATACAAAACTGCTCCTCCTTTGTGAAGAGAGCGATCACATGCTTTTGCTTGAGGTCCAACCGACGTGTGATGTTATAGCAGCTCTTGAGCGGGAGCACCCGACGAGGGATAGCTCCTGCTCGGAACTTCTTTTCAGATTCGTAATATTCTAAGCGCGCGGAACAGTCTGCCGTCTCCGCGCGCAACACGAAGAACTTCTTCTTCATGGTCTTCAGCTTCCGCAGGTGGCCCTGGCGCACCGCCGCACCCGCACCGCCGCCTCCACTCGCCGAGCCCGACATCACTCTACCATCACACTTCTCCCGCTAAAGAGCCTGGCGCATGCCGAACGATAACCTTGAATTTGTTTACTCCGATGATGAAAGTCAACCGCGAACGCTTGCACACGCACTAAAAATACGTACCTACTATCTTCACCATTATAGTGCGTAAATAGTACCTCACATGATAAATCGAAACGCGTAACGAATCCTCCGACGTAGTTTTCCTGACGATTTATTTCGTGGGCCGCACGTCGTCGATTCCGATCTCGCGATAACGCCGCCGCAAAAATCTTATCTTCGCGAAATAATCAAAATACATCGACAACAAACACTATGCGATCCATAATTTGGTACGCTCGCTGTTACTCTCGGTCATTCACAGATACTCGAGTTTAGAAAGAGATAAAATCATTCATAGTAAACGTAACCCGCAACCCGCAACGCACGCCCTTCCTATGTACGCAGGGCATGGAAGTCATGCCGTGGTCATGCTTCACAACATCAAAACATTCGCTTTTACTGCCCAAATCGCACTTTCAGGAAACTTCTCGCTTGAACAAATTATCACCAATTATTTACTCAAAATTGTTTATGTGTTCAGAGACTCAAATAGCAAAAAACCATGAATTTGCGCCTCGCTTTTTATTGGCTCTCCACTATTGCGTGTCATTTATTTGTACGACAATAAACTACTCAATCGCAGTGCTGCCAGGCCAGCTCCGTAAGGAAACAACGGATTTTTCGAAAAGAGCTTTGGCTTAACAGAAACGGATAGAATATTATTGATATGTAACATATTTCCGCTCGCTTTCCTGCTTTCCTGCAATTTATGGGAGAGATTTCGACGTATGTATAATGAAAACTGAAAACTTGAAAAGCGTAACCGGAAGTGTAACAAGAAGCCGGGGAGGCGCGTGCTATTTGATTTGACCAATGAGCGCGCGCGGTGCTACGAGTATTGAGATAGAAGCCATCACAAAGTGCAAAATGTAAACACTTTAGTTAGGAATAGAACTCTGGTACCTACTTCAGATTAGTATTTTGTTTTAAAATTAGTGAATGCGTAACTGAACAACCAACACGGAAGCGACGGGTTGGGTCGTTTTGAACCGGGTATCTGTCAGGAAACCCCCTTTTTGCAGAGATCGCCTGGCATTGTGTTTCGCGAGTACAAAAGGAACAGTTTAGTATTAACAATGTAACGCAACAGACAACCACGACAACGAGGTTACCATAGAACGACTCAAACAGGTTTATTTTGCATTAGTAGAATCTAAGCTTCGCTACAGCATTATGTTCTGTGGTAAAAGTTATGGTTATAATATGGAAGCTGCATTTATCATTCAAAAGCGAGCAATCAGAACAATGGTACGTATTCCCCAGACGGAATCTTGCAGACAATATTTTAAACAGCTAGATTATTAGGACACGTGTGTCGCTCCATAACGGAGCGCAAGCTGCATCCTTCAAGGACAGGATTTCACATCGCTGCAGGCCTGGTTAGGCCTTCTCAACAACATCAGAGACTTGCGCAGTGTTGTATCGGAGGGTAGGGTGAAGTGACAACAAGCTGGTTCAATGCACACTGATTTATTTTGTATGCAGCTGCTACTTATAAGGCGGTGCAACCGCCACTACTCATACATGTCTTTTACATCTAGGTACATATACAACATCTTTCCCCTCAAAAAAACTTCCTATAATCTACTCTTTGCCCTTTTCTGCGGTTTGAGACCCGTAACGGCATATGTGAGTCATCAGGCGGCTCCGGAGTTCTAAATTCAGGACTTGACAAAATTTGCTTTGATGAGTGAAGCGGTGACTGGAAATGGACGTTATCTTCCGCGTCCGTACTGGGTAATGGCTGGCTACTTTGATCCCTTGCAGGAGTGGCGCTCACATCAGATGACTCAGCGATGGACTCCTGTGATGTGGTTATCTCCATACCAGCTGTACGTGATCTAACGTCCGACTCAGCAGAGTATAATTCACTAGAACTTGCCTCTTCCTGTGGCAAAGTTACGTCCCACGTTTTAGCCGTACTGCCATGATTATCAGTAACTAGTACGTTGGTTCTGTTCGCGTAAACTTGATTTTTATGTCTAATAATATCTTTGTTGCTGCTTAGCAATTTAATTTTATATAAGACTTTGCCAATTTTCTCAACAATCACTCCTTTTATCCAGTTAAATTTGTTTTTGTTTACATATTGCTTCACATTAACGTTATCGCCTGGTTTAAAAACTACGTAATTTTTTCCACCATAATTCTTAACCTGTAAGCACTGTTTCCGATCGACGAGCTTAGATAAGTCTGTAGGTAAGGGATTATCGACGTGAGTGAGCAAATCCAACCTTGAACGGAGTTTATGACCGAATACTAACTGAGCTGGAGATGTTTCTGTGGTGGTGTTGTTGAAGTTGCGATAATCGAATAGAAACTTAGAAAGTCGATTCTGTATATTATCTACTTGACAGCCCGATAAAAGAAATGTTTTAATACCTCTTTTAATAATTTTTACGAATGACTCCGCCTGACCATTGCTCATTGGATGGTACACAGGTGAATATAAATGCGATATGTTGTTTAAATTGCAAAAGTTTTCAAATTCTTGAGAGGTAAATGAAGTCGCGTTGTCAGTTACCACATAATTCATTATTCCAAACCTGGACATAAAATCACACAGCTTCGTGATGACGGCCTTTGTTGTAATGTTATTGTTCATAATGTAACATTCAACCCATTTTGAATACGCGTCCACTATCACAAGAAACATCTTATTACAAATCGGACCTAAAAAATCAAGATGAATCCTGTGAAACGCTGCCGGTGGGTGTGGCCACGGTGCAAGCTGAGCGCGGGGCGGTGACGGCCGTAACTGAGCGCATATATGACACGCTAGGACTAACCTTTCTAAAGCTGCGTCTATACCTGGAAACCTGGTTGTTTACCCTCCAACCTCACAGTATCATTCATCGGTACTTAATTTAAACGGTTAATATGACAAGGAAACTCACCGTCATCTCCCTCATCATCAGAATTACCTTGCTCAACATAATTAACTTTTTTAATTGGACACACTCTGCGTAGGTGACATTTACGATTACAAATCTTGCACTTGTAATTAGAAAAACGACATGCGGCCACTTGGTGACCTTTATAACCGCACACCGAACACTTTTCACTGCATTCCTGTGACCCCTTAGGGTCTCCTCCTTGGTTGATCTTGAACACGGCGTCCTGGCCGGCGTCGGCGAGCCCCGGTGCCGGTGCGGTAGCAGCGCCCGCGCGCGCACATCGCACGCTTTCTGCTAGGTCCACAGCTTTGCCCAGCGTCAAGTCCTTGATGTCTTGAGCGAAAAGCTTATCTCGTTCATGCCCCGGCAACAATCCCATGACAAACTTATCCAACAGCGAATCTTCTAAGTTCTTGAAAGCACAATGAGCGGCGAGCCCGCGCAGCCGCGCGGCCCACTGCAAATGCGTTTCGCCGGCTTGCTCAGTCGCTGTATAGAATTTATGCCTCTCTGCGAATCCGCAGCGCTTTGTTGTGAAATGTTCGTTTAGGATTTTTAGAATACTTTCGTAGTTACAAGTATCCAAATCCGCCGGTAGGGCGAGATTGCAAGCTAGCTGGTACGTGTTCTCCGTGAGTGCGCTCAACAATATAGCTTTCCTCTTCACTCCAGGCTTGTCCGTCTCTTCATTGATGTCGTTGGCTATAAACCATTGAGACAACCTGGTCCTGTAGATTTTCCAATCTTGATTATGATGATCAAAATTGGTAATTGCTCCCAACGAAGTTGTGCCGAACATTTTACGAAATGTGGGTAATCGTTGGCCTCGTCGCCACTATTGTATCGGAGGGTAGAGTGAAGTGACAACAAGCTGGTTCAATGCACACTGATTTATTTTGTATGCAGCTGCTACTTATAAGGCGGTGCAACCGCCACTACTCATACATGTCTTTTACATCTAGGTACATATACAACAGGCAGAAAAGGAGTTCATCGATAAGGTACCCACTCTTTCCTTTCACTTTCTTTCCACCATCTGCCCTTGGCTGCTAATCTGTCACCAATCTGTCACCACAACGCATTTCGCCCTATGAATAATAAAAGACAGTCCACAAAACGCGAAGGTCACATAATTTTATAATTCGATCTTTCCGCACCAGGATTATATTTCTGGAACATTGGGATATTTTTCTGATCCCAATTTCTGCAAAACCGTATCCTATGGAGACGTTCCTCGGCGCCTCCACCCTTCTTAACCAACATAAAAAAGTAGGTTCTCAAGTTGATGTGAATTTATGTAATATTGATGAAAACGCGTGATATTTATATAATGTTAGCCTGTATGAGTGTTTTAGCATAATTATCTACAAATTTTCGTTTATGTATGTGTGTATGGATGTTTCTCCATGAATTCCTCGTAAGCCATAAGTCCGATTGCAATAATTATTTTTGTAATAGTTTTAGTATCTTTCCACTTAGGGAATAATTTGACTTTCGCGTTAGCGGTGACGAATGTGATTATTTACAAATATGACATATGTTTTCCAATTAAACGAAAACCAATTAAAAAAACTGACTCGTCGTGGATATCTCCCGACGTTATTAATATGAAATATCTCTTATTTGACATTATAAAATTAAACAAGAACTTACCGAATGAATCAATTATTCAAACAATTATTGACGACCTCAACAAAAAAACACAGTATTTCACAAATATAATACAGCATAGCAGCAACGCATCAAATGCAATGTGGGGAGTTGTAAACAAAGAGAGGGCGAAAATAACACTCCCAGACATAATTTTTCCGAAGTTGTAAATTACACAATTGGAAAACCCTTTAGTTCTGTTAAGGACGCTATAAATGCAATAAATCCACGGTTTCTAAATGCAGCAGCAGCGTGTGGTGCACCTAAGGCTGATATTTCTAGGGTGCGTATCACCTTGGCAGCAGCACGCTTGCCCTCTGACCGGTCACTCAGACTCTTGCCGTTCACACCTGATGAGATTTTCCGAATAGTGACAACGCGTATACCTCCGAAACCGTCAAAGGATATATGTGGGCTGTCTATGGCGCTCCTTAGAATGGCAATCTTGCCTCTCGTCTTTGTTTTAGCACTTTCATTTAAAATGTGCCTAGGAGACGGATCCTATCCGACCCCTTTGAAAATTTCGAAGGTGTCTCCAATATTTAAAGGAAAAGGAAAATGGGTACCGACCAGTGTCCATCATCCCGGCCATTGCAAAAGTGTTCAAGAACGGGTTGAGTTCCAGGTTGATGATGGCTTTTTTGACAGAGACAAATGCCCTCTCGGTTCATCAGTACGCATATCGTCGAAGAAGACGATCCACGACCTCTCTAAGCCGCGAAGTTATTCGCCAGGTGATGGTTGCACGCGAGCGCAGGCAGCAAGTCGCTGTCCTGTGTGTGTGACCACGATGTGCTCGCTGTGAAACTGCAACACTAACACTGAGCATGATGCGGGGCCGCTCCCAGATCGTTGATGCAGGGGATGGCTCTAACAAGTCAGATCCATTATCAGCAGCAATGGGAGTTGCACAGGGCTCGTCGGTCTCGAACATAATGTTTTCTCTCCTGCTTAATGATCTTCCTGATGCCGTGAAATGTGCAGACATCCTCTTGTATGCCGATAACGTGGCTAACTGCGGCCACCGTAGATCAGCTTGAGGAGATGCTGAATGTCACGGCTTCTAATCTCTCTAAGTGGTTTCAGCCGAATGGCCTCATATCAAAAGTAAAAAAGACACACTTCATACACTTCTGTCTCTCAGGCCACATCACAAGACCATTGATGGTATCGGCTAGCCACAGCACGATCGAGCAAGTGAACAGTATGACATTCCTTGGTTTCGAGATCGACAGGATTATGACTTGGGAGAGCCAAATACATAAGCTGTGTAGAAAAGTAGGTTAAAACGATGGCTTATTGAGCAAACATTCTATAGCTTTGACTTATTTTTAAAAAGTAGTGTAAACAATAAGAATTGATGATCATTAATCTTTCTATTTTGACATTTTTCATCGCATTTCTCTTTCTTTTTTTTTATATTTTTTTTTTCATTTTTAGACCGCCCACTTAGCCTGTTTTTTAAATTATTTCTTGAATTTTTTCCCCCTTAATTCTGGTGCAGTAAAGTGTTTTTTTTTTTAATTAAATTTATATTTTTGACATATACCTATTTTTAGATTAGATTTGTGCTATAGTATTATTATTATTATTATTATTATGATGTATAGTTATACATATTTGTATACACACTTGGATGTTGTTGACATGTAAACTGATGTTTATTAATAAAATACTTATTACTTATGACATATGTACAACTGCATGAACAGTATCGAACAAGATTTAATTAAAAAAATATATAACCCCCGCCCGACTTCCCACCCCCCATTATAGCTAAGAAGCAACTCGATCACATCAGTTTTCAAACATGAAAATCATTCCATCCGTTTGAGAGCAACAAGCGTCACCCCCATCCCCCCCCCCAGGACCCTATTATAGCAAATAACCATCTCGTTTACCTGTACATTGAAATATAAAATACCGCAAATTAATTGGTCCATTCGTTTGTTAAATACGATTCCCACCCTCCTTTCTTAACTTCTCCCCCCTTTTCTCAACTTACTCCCCCTTTCTCAACTTACCCCCCCTTTCTCAACCTCTCCCCCCTTTCTCAACTTCTCCCCCCTTTTCTCAACTTCTCCCCCTTTTCTCAACTTCTCCCCCCTTTTCTCAACTTCTCCCCCCTTTTTCCTCAACTTCTCCCCCCTTTTTCTCAACTTCTCCCCCCCTTTTCTCAACTGCCCCCCCCCTTTCTCAACTTCTCCTCCTCTCATCGGTCCATTCGTTCGAAAGCTACGATTTGCACCCCCCCTTTTTTCACTTCCCCTCTCCCCCTCCCCATATATGTAAGAACCATCTCGATCACATCAGCTTTCAAACAGAAAAAACAGCATCATTGCGGTTTTTTCTGCATCGCAAAATCATCGCAAAATTGGTCCGTTCTTAGTTATAACATCAAAATTGGTCCATTGTTTTGGGATCTAAGATTTTCACCCCCTCCCCTCTCTCACCTCCCCCTTCTTCTTAGATAAATGAGGAGAGGGAGGGGCCTCTCCTCATTTATCTAAGAACCATCTCGACCACATCAGCTTTCAAACAGAAAAAAGCCGCATCAAAATCGGTTCAGTTGTTTGGGAGCTACGATGCCACACACACACACACACACACACACACACACACACACACACACACACACACACACACACACACAGTGATACACACCCTAAACATTAAACACCCGTCTCTTTGTTCGGGGGTTAAAAATGAGTATTGGTATACCTCACAAATATTGCACAATAACAACGACAAGTTGATGTAACAGCAGTTTTTTTTAACATTGTTGCGAAATTAATTCCGGTTTAACGGACAAAACAGGCCTACATCTTGAAATAGGGTGAAAACCATACCTTTTTGGGCTGGTGTGGCAACTCTGTACCATTATCTTTTTACACCCGTGTTCAGATTGAGATGAAAGCGTGTATAGCATCTTCGAAATGTACATTTTTGACTAGCCCTTCGGTTTTGCAATTTTTATCATTTTTGCCACTATCAACCCTTCCCCAATCAAATGACAAATGATCTTAAGATAATATGCAGTTGCTCAAGTAGGTTTCCAGAAGTAATATAAAAAAAAAACTACCCTATACCTCCAGCCAACCCGAACGTAGCCTACGACCACAGAGTACTAACAAAAAACGTTTAAAAAAATGTTGACAGCTGTCAGCCACTTGATATCCACTAGCAATTCCGTAGTCTTGTGGCAATCAGTTTCAATGAGATTTTCATTGTAATAGGTAAGAAACAACTATAGACAACTGCATATTACTCTATACGTGGCACAGTATGAAAAATGACCTCAAAAACGGACGTCCCCTTTTTATTTCTTTATAAGGTACTGTAAACAATTTAAAATGCTTGAGTAAAACTCCCGAATGTCAAATGTACATAGAACCAGAAATATGGCCATTTCAGTTTATTTTCTATGGAAGTCAGAAAAAACATAGAAATAGCTGTACTATGAAATATACTTAACAATTCTTGCTTTTCTTTTTGGAATATAATAATATTATAAATAAGCTTTAGTATGGACCAATTATTATAATTTTAGCTCTAATAACAAACGATTTCTCTAACTTTTACCTTATATTCGTAATTATTTTTTTACTCGTATTTCTTAACATATTTGGATTTCATTTCTAAAAGAAAATGTTCATTAGATACCTCCTAATTAAAATATCTAATACTAATCACGTAGGAATCGAGAGTTTTAAGGATTTAAAAAACTGACTTAGGGTTGACACCAACTCTAATAAATAGTTTTTTATTATTTTATCAATATAGGCGATTAAATTTATATGTTTTGGTCGATTTACGAATGCCTAGTTATGGATGTACAATATATAAATAAAAAACAAGGTTTTAAAAAAATATCTAGTAGTACGAGAACATCATATTTAATTTTATTGCAAACATAAATTTATATTTATTGTATATTTATTTTTCTATAATGGTTTGGAGGATAATTCTTGGATCTGTAATGAGGACATTTTATATAGATTTTGGCCCTGTGCTAAAAAAGCTTAAACGCAAGCCTTTTTTCCCGGAAAGTTCCGATGTTTAAGGGATTGAGTTTAATATTATTAATATTTAATATTATGTATTAAAGTAGTGATTTACTAACTACTACATTTTAAATTTAAGGGAAGCGATTGTTAATCGTTTTAAATTAAATTGATTTTTGTTTAACTGTCAAATAATAAAATGAATGTTGGTTTTTTGTTTGCTCGCTATGCGTTTCCATGAACTTCATCCTATTAAATTAAAGCTTTGGTGAGTTGCTGTGTGTAAATTCATAACATTTTCTACGCACTTTATAGAAGGAAAACACGTTTCCCACAAGTAAATACTTGAATGTTTACTTGTGAATTGTAAAACTGTCACAAAAAAAACCTGTAATAACAGAAAGAGTCCAATCGAAAGTACAAGCTCATAACCAGTTAAACAACCTTTTGATAGTCTATCTTGACAGTACAAGTAAAAATCCAAAAAAAGATTGTTAATACAGCAAAGAAACAAACGCACTTTACGAACCGAAGTAAGCGAAGGAGATCTACCTATGATGTGAGCGCGCGCGCATTGTTATGACAAACAGTAAATGAGTCATCCAGGATACTCTGTTCTGATTGGTCGCAACCGTTGTGCGAACAGGGTATAAGATAAGGTGACAAAAGACCCTTCTTGCAAAGTTATAGGTACCTATTATTATTAAGTGTATCTATTACTAATATGATCCCGTTTATACTTTGTACGGCTTTTACTTGAAGTCTTTGAACACCTCAGTTATTTTTATAGAATGCCGGTCACCTATGCCGCTCCCAGGGCGTTGAAAGTGTTAAGAAAAACCAAACATACCCTACCTTACTCTTCCACGTAATAATTTTGAAATCCCGGAAAAAATGTATGAATCATTTTAAAATGCCGGAATCACGGATGCGTGTCCATATTAGCATGTACGTTTGAGATCATTGACCCTAAATCATTCTACCAACTCTGATCACCGAAAAAAAATATATGTGACACCCCTAAAACCAGAGAAATCCGGAAAAAACTTTAGAAGCATATTACTCCGAGATCCTATCAGATTCAGATTTGATTATTTTTTTACAAATTAGTGTAGTTTTGCAGAATATGCCAATGCAAATATAAAATCCAAATATAGCAATAAAAAAGTTTAAAAAAATAAAAACTAAAATTGCATTAATTCAAAATATCTTTCTTTTTATTAGAGCAATAATGATATTGTTTTGATTAATAAATTATAAAAATAAACTAATATGCAATGACAATAACAAATATAGTAAAAAGTGAATTTAAACATATTATATCGAACAATAAAGTTTTTTTTAAGAAATAGCTAAAATCGTCATAAATCTGATTCTATGTACATCTGACCTTCGGGAGTTTTACTCATACATTTCAAATAGTTTACAGTATCTATTGAATAAATAAAAAGGGGATGTCCGTTTTTAAGGTCATTTTCCATATTGTGCGTGGGGTGTAGTGGAAGTTAGTCTTTTTAGTAATTTAGTTGCCGATCGATTCGTTTTCAACTAAGCTGTATACTATTTGACTAACTTTCTACAATCTCTCCATTAGTGGCGAAGCTGCAGTGCACGCAGCGGCCACACCCCGGTAACCACATCAATCCGTGGGCTAAACCTAGTAGAGGGGGCTGCGAGCATCTCACGTTCTCAGCTAACGGGTGATCCCCCGAACTGTACACAAAGTCTACTTCGGCGCAGAAGGCGAGCACCGTCCATAGGCAATTGCTTTCGGTGACCGCGGCGTTGTAGCAAGGCGATGCGATGTACCTCTAAGGGCGCCCGCCAGGATCTATTATGGTTGGTGGCCGATTCACTGCATCCTAGTACCACTGGTCGTACCGGGTACAACGGGCATTGGTAACATGGGACGAGAGAGTGGGTTTGCGCCAGCGCAACTGCTTACCCACATAAAACAATTCACACACAGATGAACCTTGGCTAGACTTTGGATTACGAGTGAAAGCCCTATGGCGATGGAGCGATAGTGGTGGGAATTTGGACCACGGTGCGTCCGGTTTTTAGCTGTTTCTCTGCACATAGACGGTCAGATGAGAGTGGTCGCTCCTGGAATCGATTGAAACGGGAGGACGGGTTCGGCAGCACATCTGATGACTAAGCAGCCCTATTTAGGATCGCTCTGTTACCCCTGCATAGGGGAGCGACCTAGAAAAGGTGGCCCAAAAACAGTCCGTTTCACCCTCATCCCAGATGGCAAACCGCGGTCATCGAGAACCGATCAATCGCGGTTGAAAAATTTCACGAAACAAAACCATGTATTTCGCAACATGGAATGTTAGAACACTTTTGGACAACCCTACCAACTTATGTCCTTAGCGAAAAACTGCCCTCATTGCACGGGAACTCTCTAAATACAACGTAGATATAGCAGCCATAAGCGAGACTCACTCAGCAGATAGAGGTGAGCTCTGAGAGGAACGTATAGGGTATACCTATTATTGGATGGGGAAATCCGCTAACGAGTGAGCAAGTAGTACAGTGGGTTTTACTATCAAAACCAATATCGCTAAATCACTTGTTGAGAAACCTAAGGACTCATGACTCTTAGACTTCATACCGGTACAAACAAATTCCTCCACAATATAAGTATCTATGCTCCGACTATGAAATATTCTGATGATGACAAGCTTAAGTTTTACGATGACCTACGAAAAATTTTGCGTAGCATACTTTCTAGCGATAAAATCATTCTCTTGGGTGATTTTAATGCTCGAGTTAGCTCTGACCACAACATCTGGAAAAAGGTTCTTGGTCGGCACGGAGTTGGTAAATGTAACACTAACGGTGAACTGCTTTTATCTCTGTGTGCAGAATTTGACCTTTGCGTTACAAATACGTTTTTCCGTATGGCCGATAAGTATAAGACATCTTGGATGCACCCACGTTCTACGCACTGGCATCTTATTGATTATGTCATTGTGCGCAGGGCTGATTTGAAGGATGTGCTATAACCAGAGCAATGCGGGGCGCTCAATGTTGGACTGATCACCGGTTGTTAAGGTCGAAAGTTCGTCTCAGCTATAAACCAACTCGCCGAGCAAAACTCAAAATACCAACAAGGCTGGCCTTTGTAAAACTTGTTACTTCAAATCAAATGCAACAAAATCTCAATTCTGATTTTGGTACAGTGACACTTGATACAGCGGCTCCTATTGATGAACATTGGCGCTCTATGGCGCAATCACTTCATGAAGTCTCTGAACGCTTGGTTGGAAAGTCTGAGAAAAAACCAAGATTGGTTTGACGACTCCGATGCTGAGATAATGAAGCTCGTTAGTGACTACAGACGCCAGCTAAAAGCATCCTCAAGTGTTACGCAAAGAAAAACCGTTCAACGAGAGCTCAAATCAAAAGTATGCGAACTCAAAAATTGTTGTTGGATGATGAAATCCCTAGAGCTACAACATCTTGCTGACATAAAACAAACAGGAAAATTCTTTGAGTGCTTTTGACTGTTTTTGGTTCGAAGCATAAAAAGATTTCACCGATTTATTCTAGGGACAAATCAAGACGTTTAACGGAACATGATGAGGTACTGGGTTGCTGGGGTTAGCATTTTAGCGACGTCCTTAACCCAGCTAGTCACGGTGCGGACCTCATCCATATTAACTCCATTCAAGCTTTACCAACATCTACGGAGCTTGATAGCCCACCGTCTTTTGTTAAAAAACCCGAGCTACTCGGCTTAAAAACGGCAAAGCCTCAGGATCAGACGAGTACCAGCTGAACTCTTCAAATATGGTGGACCTAACGTTCAAAACAGCCTGTTTGAACTCGTTCTATGAATTTGGGAGTCGGAGGTTATACCTCAAGACTGGAAGGACGCTTCTATTTGCAAGCTTTCTTTGTAAAGCGGCGATTCTTCGGATTGTGGGTCTTATAGAGGCATCGCTTGACTCAGTGCGGCTGGCAAGGTTTTGGCCCATATTTTAAATCGTCGGTTGGGAGAGCTGGCTGAGCGAATCCTGCCTGAAAGCCAGTGTGGTTTTCGTCCAAGCAGAGGTACGGTTGATGCTATATTCGTCGTCAAACAATTACAAGAAAAAAGCTTTGAACAACATCGTGAGCTGTACATGTGTTTTGTAGACTTAGAGAAAGCATTCTACCGGATGCCGAGATCTGCTTTATGGATGATACTTGAGAAAGCTGGATGTCCTGTGAAGTTCGTCAATCTTATGCGCCAATTTCATGATGGAATGATGGCCAGAGTGCAGCACGAAAACGACCTCACAGACCAATTTTCAGTTACCAGCGGAGTAAAGCAGGGCTGCGTGATGGCTCCTACTCTCTTTGCCGTTTATTTTACTGCCGTACTGAGCTGGCTGCACCGGACGAATCACCTTGATATCAGAACTGACAAGAGTATCTTTGATTTGTCACGCTTTAGATCCAAGCGTTTGGTGCACGAAGTTAGTATCTTAGACGCTCTCTATGCAGATGATGTTTGCTTGATGGCCGAGAACGCTTACAGCCTGCAACAATACCTAAACCACCTAGATGAGTCGTGCAGAAAGTTTGGCTTGGTTATGTCTCCAAAACCCAAGTGCTAAAACAGCCTGCACGAGGTACCACTGCAGACACTACACCAATTACTCTAGGTGGCAAGGCTTTTGAGGAGGTATCTTCATTTTGGTATCCAGGCAGTAATATTCGTAATGATAATCGCCTAGAATCAGAAATTTCCTCACAAATTGCAAGAGCAGTAGCGTCATTTGGGCAACTTTGAACAAGAGTTTGGGATTCGCATGATCTACAACTTCACACTAAAATCCCTGTGTACAAAGCAATCATCTTACCGATCTTGCTGTATGCCACCGAGACATGGAGTCTCCACAAAGGCGACATTAGACGTCTCGAAACCTTCCACATGAAATGTCTCCGCACAATTCTACGTGTGAAGTAGCAGGATCATGTCCCAAACTCTGAAGTTTTACAACGTACCAAGCATAGAATCAATGCTTGTTAAGGGCCAATTAAGGTGGTGCGGTCACCTCGTGCATATGAGCGACTCGAGGCTGCCTAAATCTGTGTTTTACTCACAGCTGAGGGAGGGAAAGCGCAGGCGAGGAGGCCAGGTACTACGCTACACAGATGTGATCAAGCGCAATTTTACCGTTTGTAATATTCCACCAGAGGAATGGGAAAAGCTGGCGCAACACAGACAAGAGTGGCGAAATTCTGTTAACAAGGCCGTCACTTATTACGAATAAAATCGATTAAAAGTTCTCGATGCTGAACGCCTTCACAAAAAGAACCGTCCTAAGCCTTCCTACACCTACACGTACAATTCTACTGGTCAGTTGTATTGTGCGCCCTGCAACAGGACCTTTAAAACAAAATTCGGCTTTGCAAGCCATTTACGCTCTCACTTCCGGAGCTAACAGGGTTTGCCGTTGACGGATACGTCAAGGAGAACATCATGATCTATACGTAGACAAAGAAACCAATGGATACTTGGTTGTCGTGCCACTTATGAGATAGAACGATAGGTGCCATATCAAAACTTTTACCCTGATTTTAAGCAATCCCAGATTTATGATTATAATATAGACTATTGATGGGTTATAGAGACATTACAGATTTAGAAAAATGAGTAGTCAGAAAGAAAAATTGAGATTTTGAATAATTTTAGATGTTGTACTATCTCGTACCATAAAAAGATCAAGTCTTTATGGGGCTAATGTGGCTAAGAGTAATAGAAACTTCAGAAAGCTTTTTTTACAATTTCTACAAACATTTTGTATTGGACATGCTTAAGTATATTGTATATACCATAGTCATTAATGGTGGTCCAACCTCAGCGTAAAATAAATAGATTAAATATGGTGTATCATGTATGAAAAATTGTACATACATACTGGTGACTGCACCATTATAGATCATGGTCATCCATGATGCTTCATACAATAATTATTTGTTTTGGTGCAACATGATCCATCATGGTGACCATGGCCTAAAATAGTGCGTGTCAACATAAGAACGCGGTGTCGCTGCGAACACATTGCAAAAATACGCCCCATAATGAAAATCATTAATTCCAGCTCTCTTCCTGCCTAACTGCAATAAGTTAGACGGGAAGATAGCTGTTCGGTCTCCTTGATAGTGATTAGTTTTTCTTTCTACTATGTTTATTTGTCACACTTTGAATTCTGCAATCATTTTGTACTCAAATACCTTTCAATATTATTGAACTTTTTTAATACCTACACTAACCAATATTAATCTCATATAGACTTATGGTCCATAAAAGGAACGCCAATTTATTGTTAATACTAGATTTCCCGCCCGCGACTTCGTCCACGCGGACTACAGTTTATCGCGAAAAAAAGCATCCTATGTTTTTCTAGGATATTATAAACCAATGCAAGAGTGGGTACAGCATCAATACTCTTGATGTTTTTTTACAAACTTGTTATTTCGTTTCAATGGCAACCGTTACTTACAGCGAGTAATCAACATTTTCCCGTTTTTACTTACAATTTTCTGGGATAATAAGTATTCTATGTTTTATTCTAGGGTAAAAGCTGAAAGTGTGAAAGCTTCCCAAACAAACAAACAAACAAGTAAATAAATAAACAAACAAACAGACAATGTTTCACTTTTATACATTCAAAATCAAATCAAATCAAAAGTTTATTTATTTTAAGGGTGTCATACATTGGTATGTTGCAATAGCAAATAAATAATTAATAGGTTGGTCTAGTGGCTAGTGACCCTAGGAACGAAATCAAATGGTCGCGGGTTCGAATCCTGCAAGGTGCAATCATTTGTGTGATGAGCAAAAATGTTTGTTTCCGAGTCATGGATGTGATATTCGTATTTATGTATGTTTATCCGTTATCTAGTGCCCATACTACAGGGTATCCTAGTTTGGGGCTAGGTAATTGCTATGGAATTGTTTCCAATATATTTATTATTATTTATTCATGTTTGTACAGCCACCAAGACACTTTGTGGAATAGAATAGAATAGAATAGCGTTATGTGGAGCGTTATTCGAAACTACCTATACCCGATCGCAGCTCGGCCAGTGACGTCATAAATGTTCGAAACCTTTACGGTGTACTTTCGAAGAATACATTTTCGCTTTCTGGATTTTAAAACATATTCGATGCCAACCACGAACCTCTACAGATTCATGATGCCAACACGGTCTCTGACGTCAAGAGCGTTGTGTACCTAGTATATTCTCGAAATATTATGCAACAACGTCGGCTTTCGTTTAGTTAGTGCATCAGACAGTTCTGTTAGTACAACATGTAAAACATTAAGGATTCTGGCACAGAGTACTATGTATATACGGTAATAGAGGCCTATCTTCGCGCCCAATAGGGGTAAAGCTCAGTGGGGCCTCTTTATTTAGCTAATGGAACTATTGCTTCATGAAAAGTTTTTGTTGAGTGCAAAAGTTTTTGAGGCTACTCGGATACGAACCTGGGAATGACGGCACGTCAGTTGGGTACTGACACCACTGTGCTACAAAGGATCTTAAACACTGGCCGAAAATTTAGTGTCCGTTTCTGTCTTTTCACTTTGTTTGTAAACAATAAAAAGTGCGAAAAAGTCTTTAAGGCTACTCGGATTTGAACCTGGGTTTGACGGCACGTTAGTCGGGTTCTGACACCATTGGGCCACGAAGGATCTTAGACATAGGTTGAAAATTGGGTGACACTTTGTTTGTAAACCATAATAATTAAAAAACTACCATCTGCAATATTACGTAACAAAACTTGACGGTTTACTTCAGGAAATTACATAAGCCTTAAAAAAACAAAGAAAATGTAAAAAATGCACAAAATATGTAAATGCTTATAAATATTGAGGCAAAACATTCATAGCAGCGCGTGGATTCGATCCATGTGCCTCTGGGTTGCAAGCCAGGCACCGCTTGCACTGTGCCACTCTGACTTGTGGTTTAGGTGCCGAATTTACGGTACCGTTTTATAAACGGATGTGCAATTATTATTCCTTTCAAATTAACATAACTTTAGACTCATATCCAGCAGGAATCCCGTATTTTTTCGTGATTAAAAGTATCATTCATTTTAACACATACTATAAACTTTGACTGTGCCAAGTTACTTCAAAATCCATTACGTAGTTTCAGCGTGATATGTGTTTTTTTAAATAACTTTCAACTCCTATCCTGCGGGAACCATTGTTTTTTTTCGGGATAAAAAGTATTCTAAATGTTAATCCATAACATAAGCTATGATTGTGTCAACATCACCCGAAGATGCCTCGTGCAGAGGCGAAACACGTGTCGTATTGATGTCAGACGTTTGGTATTTGGATCGAGGTATATGTTTTTTATTGTGTTTTTTTTTTTTTTTTTTTTTTATATTATATGTATATGAATATATAAGTGTTTCGATACTTTTATTTGGGTAGGGTTTTGTTTAGCGTGGGGTTTTACTTGTGTTAATTTTACCATTTATCATTTGTCTGACTTACAGTTTTGGCGGAAGTAAGCTACATATTTTTATTTTGTTCATTTTAAATATGGATTTCCGCAAAGTAACGCCTGAATCTATCAATTATATCAATTAAAATTTTCAAAAAATATTTAAAGTACAGATTTAGCCCAGTAACAGTTTTATTATAGTAATATAGAAATAGTTATAGATAGATAGATAGATAGATAGATAGAAGAAGGTAGATAGAATAGATTTTTGAGGGCAATTCTACCGATTTCGCATTTTGACGTTCCACCGATCAATCGTTTCGAATTCAATAGGCTCAGTGAGCATGTGAAATGATGTCATGAAGGCGATGAGCACTCAACCGCAGGGAAACTGTCATTTTACTAGGAAATACAAGACCGGTAATTCAAAATCAGAATTCACAATGAATTCAGTAGCAATGAGTCAACCGAAGAGCATCCGGTGCGTTCATTGCAATTACTATCTAGCAGTGTTTGTTTAATGAAGATCATCGATAATGCATAGTTACTATGAAACATATAGTTCTAACACCTACCTAGGTACACTTTGTTTTATGTTTTATCGTGCCATGAAATGTTATTGTTATTGTGAAAGGTAGGTTTAATAACACATATGAAATGTTATTGTTATTGTGAAAGGTAGGTTTAATGACACATGTCATTAAACCTACCTTTCACAATAACAATAACATTTCATGGCACGATATAATTCCAAACCTACAAGGTACCTATCTAATCTACTTAAACTAGTGGCTGCCCGCGACTTTGCTCGCTTTTTAACAGGATCAAAAGTAGCCTATAGCTCGATCCAGTTCGTACGTCCTATATTTATGTAGGTGTGTAGATATAGCAAATTTCATCAAAATCGGTTGGCGCAATGGCGGCGATGAGCTCACCACTTGTCACGTCTATATTCCACGGCCCACGATGGTACCTACTATAACTTATTGAATAAAAGGCAGCGTAATTAGTTATTAAGTAGGTCAAGTGTTAATAGTACCTTGCAGTGTACCTACCTTGTACCTACATGTGTGTACTTAAGGTTAATACAGTTACCTAGGTACTTACCTAGATCAGAATCTGCATTAAAACATAGCTAGAACAAGAGACTTGCCATACAAGCCATCAAGGACACAAACGCGCGCGGTGTCTTTTAGCGGCACTTTTTGGCAATGCCGAAAGGCGGGCATCCTTTGAAAAAAAACCGCCAAAGAACCACGCGCGCGCAGTGTGTTTTAGCGGCTCGCTTTTGCAAATGTCGCTCGTTAATAACTATGTACTATTCTGTATTTTGAAATCTTAAAACTCGGATTTTACTTACTTTTAACAGTCGTATCGATTTGAAACTTTCTTTCGTACTTTGTATGTAATACTGATTCAAATACAATAATTTGTATCGTATTTGAGCTAGGTAGGTAGATAGGTAGGTATCTAACTACCTACCTACCTACCTACCTACCTAGCTCTATCCAAAGAAAAGAGTCTTATCTACCTACCTATGTCCATGTCAGCCAGCCATCGAAGTATTCGCAATATTGCTCGAAACTTTCCAATTATTACGAAGTATTGAAGGCTTTGCTCATGTCAAAGAAAAGCACTGAAACTGGAACACGATTATCAATTTGTTCAACTACTCTACTGATAAGAGTGTAGGCAGCCAGTGTCGTTGACTTTCCTTTTTGAAAGCCATTTTGTTCCTCTTTGATAACTTCGAATTTCACTAGATAATCAATCATACGACGGTGCATTGCTTTCTCAAAAACTTTTGAAAAGATCGACGACGACGATAGGACGATAATTGTTTAAATTCCGTTTATCGTCTTTTTTTAAAAGAGGCCGTATGATAGACTGTTTAAGCCTATCCGGGAACAAACCTCGGACAGAAGAAGACAGGTTTACTAGATGTTGCAAAATTGGTGAAATTATCATCACACACTCTTTAACGACTCGAATGCATATACCGTCAAATCCGACTGCCCTTGTATTATTGAGTGACATGACAATTTTCACTATTTCATCTGGGTTTTAAGAACATACTATGGTTTGCAATTGGTATCTTATACATATTCTCAATATGTTTCGAGTGGTCGGTTGTGCTATTTGTAATCTCGATGTAGAATTTGTTGAAAGCTTCTGCTATTTCCATCGGATCACGTAAAACTACATTCTCAACACTAATACATTCGATGCCTTTATAGGACTGCACTGAGTTGGTTTTATCCTTTATAATTTGCCAAGTAGCTTTACACTTATTCTTCGCAGTTTTTAAATGTTTAAAATTGATATGCTGCTGAGAGATCTGGATGCATTTCCTAAGGATTGAGCTATATTCTTGCAATTGTAATCTTTTTTCTCGTGTGTTGTTTTTATAATAAGCATATCTTAGTTTCCTTTTATGTTTACTAGATTTACGTAAGCCTATTGTAATCCAATGGAGCCGTATTACTATTATTAATTTTCTTTCTTTCAATCGGGAAGCATAGTTATATATAAAATAAACAAAATATATCATAAAAACTGTTAAAAGCTTCATTGAGGTTATCCATATCAAAAACATCAGACCAGTTGAGGGACGACAAACATTCCTTAAATTTTTCCATGTACTCATTTTTATCATTTCTTGTCTTCACATACCAATAATTTAATTTTATCGGTTTTACCGAAATAGGAATTGATAAAGTCTGACCAGTGTTGTGGTCCGAAAGATACAATTCATGGATTTGTCCTTTAGCTTCCTGAACATTGCTTATAAAATGGTCAATGCACGACTTTTGCCGTGTAGGTTCAGTGATATGAAAAATAAGATTATAATTAAGTACTATGTCACGTAAACGATTGGAAATCTTATTAATTTTAAGAATGTCTATGTTTAAGTAACCTGTAATAATATTTTTTTTGTTATTCTTAATTGAGACTTTATGCAAAATTGTCTCTAAATTGTCATAAAATATGTTAACGTTGCTATTTGGAGTTCGGTAAATACATAATACAATGAAATTCGGAGCGGGTATAGTGATTCCACAACATTCAAAATGTTTTTCGATCGAAATCTGTTTACACAAAGGCAGTTCTACAATTTCAAAATTATTTCTAAGAAGAATGCATACGCTACCACGTTTATCTTTTTTTCTTGAATAACAGGATGCTAATTCAAAACTTTTTAGAGAAATATTACTCTCATTTCCGGCTTTGACAAAAGTTTCTGATAGGCAAATCATATCAATAAATATATTTTTTTGCAGGAAATTATCAATGCATAATTCCAATGTTTCGATTTTATTTAATAATCCCGCTATATTTTGGTGGAATATTGTTAAAATAACGTTACTGTGGGAACGAAAAAACGTACAGCTTTGTATACGTTTTAATCGCTACACTCTCGTCTACTTTGCACTTTTGTATTTTTATCAATGACAGAGTAGTAATCTAACAAGGTTGTTTTCTTTGGCTGGGTCTTTATCTGGTTATTGTCATCAACTTCACTTTTAGCCATCTGGTTTTCAAAATATCGGCGTAATGTGGTTTGTACTAACTGTTTTTTCTTTGCAGGCATTTTTAGGCTATTTACATTATTATTGTCACAATGCAAATGGTTTCTAATTTTATCGACATTTAAATAATTGTTGTTGTAAAATCTACAATCAACAATGAAACTTATTTGTTTACTTAGTTCTAACAAGTAATGTAAATTCGTCAAATTTGATTTTTCAATAGTTATAAAATCACAATTAGGAACATATTTGGTCAATGTTTTAATCATATTATTTAATTTATCATTATTTAAAAATCTATTATTATGTACATTTATAACAATAATATTACATTTTTCCAAACGTTTGAAAACCCTTGAGAGCTCATACAGTAATTTACCGGGGTTTCTGTCATTCTCTCCTACAAACAAAACGATTTGATCACGTTCAACATTTAGATGTGGATTTTTCTGTAGGTCTCCTAGGATATCTTCCGAAGTAGCAAACGGTTTTGTGCATGCGAAAATATCGAAGTCTTCGTACTTGCTGCAAAAGTCTTGTCGAAACAGAGTCAATATGGACGCAAGACCCGCATATTGCTGAGTACCGTAGGTATATGAGTAATTTTGGTTTAGCGGCCGAATCATCCGTTGCTTTACTGGTGTGTGACGAGGTCCAAACCTCTTTCATAATAATACTCTTTTCATAATCCATTTCTTTTCATTTTGATTTTCATTATCCATTCCAAATACAAATATCCGGTCATTCATATTGATTTTTGGTAAAAAATAGAATAATATTCCACTTTAGTGCTTTCATTGATTTCATTTGCAAAATATATCTTTCGTCCTTCCTTCGCTAACATTAATATAAAAAAAAACTGAAAGTCTGCTGCTCTGGTTTGAGGAACATCATTGAGTTGCAGCGCCCGATCGCGTTGCACTCGATGAACGGCTTCGCGCGGCTTGCTTGATATCAGACTCTGGCCTGCCGAGTCTGCTCCCGCCGTGTGCTAGTATCAAGCGGAAGGAAGTTCCTGTAATTCTGTGTCAAAGAGGTTTGTGTCCTGGAATAGTGGGAGCAACCCAAACCCGGGGACCGCCTCGCGACACTGGCGCCCTCAACGTGTCCGTACCCAGCCTGCTCTACCTGCCTACAAGTTCCCGATTTCTTCGTGTTTTTTTTTTTTAATCAGTGTTCAATTTTTAAGTCGCCCCACAAAATTCTAAAAGGCACTAGGCCATCTTGATTTAAATTTGGATTGAATTATTTGGCAAACCCAGAACAGTTTTTTATACTCAAGTGTATTTTATATTTGCATTCCAGTCATCCATGTAAGTAAGACATTTTCATTAATACGTACTTTATTCCAAATTTCACTATCGGCCTACCTAGTTCCGAATTACTCTAAACTTTAAACGCGTAGTTACATTAACGCTATTTTTTTATATATTTTTAAAGCGTTACTAACGCACTAAACACACTAAACGCACGTTACCTACTAAGTAAACACTTAGTTTTATTTGCTGGTCTCATATTAAATAAAAATGGACCCTGCGCATCTAAATAAACCAGAATTGATCTATGAATTAAAATGTAGAAATGCTGAAGTTCATACAACAGATACTGCAGAAAATTTACGTTCAAGGTTATCGACCTTACTTGACAGCTCGAATACACAAGATTTTCAAAGTCCGTATACATTTGAACAGGATATAACCGAAATTCAAAAATGTCTAACCATTATTTCTGCACGTTTAATAGCTTACCCGGTACGAAAGGAGAAGAATGCGTCCTATATTCTGCACATTAAAAATAGATTAAATAACATGGATATTACCACCGAACTTACGACAGTACAACTAGAAACATTTAAAAATGTTTCAGAGAATTTCTTCGATTTACAAAAACGTTTCGAAACATTAGAAAATCCTAGCAGCTCTTCTACAGAAAATTCTTCTACACACGATCATTTTCCAGAACAACAAACTCAATTACCATATTTTTACCTACTGACACAAAAGCTACAAAATATTTCGATCAACAGATCAAGTCACGAAATTAAACGGTTTATTTACAAGGGGGATAGTTGTCCAAAAGATTTCCTTGAAAAAGTAGAGGAATTCGCAGTTGCTCGAAATATTTCACATACTGAACTATACAATCATATATACGATATTCTGAAAGGAACTCCTTTAGATTGGTTTCGAGCTCACAAACAAACAATCCCGGATTGGGAATCTTTTAAAATAACATTACTAAATGAATTTGAAATTACAGACTACGACTATAAACTGCGTAAAATCATAGATGCTCGTAAACAAAAAACAACTGAGCGTGTGATTTGTTATTTTACCGAATTAGAATCATTATTTGCAAAATTACGTGAGCCTATTTCAGAAAAAGCTAAGATTGATATTCTTAGGCGTAACTTGCGACCCGAATTCGGTCAAAGGTTATCACCAGACGATCTCGACTCAGTCGCAACATTATTAAAATCGTGCAAATGGTACGAAAGTTGCATTGAAATTTCCAACTCTGATACCCCTTCCACATTACAAGACTTAGCGAAGCCTTCGACTTCTAATACCCAACACAAAGTCACTGCTACACCTAACATACCACATTATCCGTACAATACCTTACAACAACCACTTGTGCAAACACACCCTTACCCTCAACCTTACCCTGTACATTCAATTGCTGCAGATTCTAAGAAAACTGCACTACCTATATTTTGCCCTCGCTGTCGAAACGACAGTCATGCTTTATGTCAATGTCCCTACAGACATAAAGTTTGTTTTCGTTGCGGTAAAAAAGACGTAATTTTTACCAATTGCCCTGTATGTACAAAAAATTCAAAAATAATAATTAGAGAGGATATAGAAACACAAAATTGTAATACTAACAATAACTTTGATCAAAATGATTGGAACAATTGGCTTAAAACAATTTCAATATTTTTCAAAACATACAACGTTTCTACGCTCCTCTTTGATAATACATCGGACACTGAACGTCCATACCTTAGAGTAAATGTTGGGAATTTAACCCTTAACGGTTTGCTGGATAGTGGCAGTGCCATTACAATTTTAGGTAATAACTCACATAAATTATTACTTGAACATGGTTTGGAACTACAACGTGACCAAATTATCAAAGGTTCTGTTGCTAATGGTCAAACAATCAATTCAATTGGTACTATTAAGCTTCCAACTTTATTTAAAAATAAGTTTGCTATAATTACTGCCCATGTAATACCCGCTGTTACTCAACCTTTCATATTAGGTATCGACTTCTGGAAAACTTTTAAGCTGGCTCCAGACATACTTAATACGGTCAGTATGCTCAAGAGTTCAGATACTCCCATGTTTATCATCAATAATAATGATACTTACTTACAGTCTTATGACAGACTTACAGATACACAATTGATTCTTGCTAATGCAGTCGTAGAACAATTTCGTAATATTTCTACTGACGTACTTCCTTTAGGAAGAACAAACCTTATTGAACACTGTATTGATACAGGTGACCACCCACCTATTCGTCAACGTTGCTATCGATTATCCCCTGAAAAACAGAAAGCTCTTCGAGCAGAAGTTGATAAAATGCTAGAACTTGATGTTATAGAGCCTTGTGAAAGCCCATGGCTAAATCCTGTAATTATTACCCCTAAGAAAGATGGTACTTGGAGATTTTGCGTCGACAGTCGTAAGCTTAACGACATAACTAGAAAAGATGCTTATAAATTACCATTCATATCAGACATCATAGATAACCTTAAAGATTCTAAATATCTGAGTTCAATTGACATTGCTAAAGCTTTTTGGGAAGTGCCTTTACGTTTAGAAGACAGACCTAAGACTGCTTTTCACGTTCCAGGTCGTGGATCTTTTCAATTTAAGGTTATGCCTTTTGGTCTTACTAACGCACCAGCTACGCAACAAAGATTCATTGATAATCTTCTTTCTGATGAGTCTAATAACGACTCTCTTTTTTATTATTTGGATGATATAATAATAGCCACAAAAACGTACGAGGAACACGTACGTTTGCTTAACAAATTACATGCAAAACTTTCAAAAGCAGGTATAACAGTAAATTTTCCAAAATGTGCATTTTTCCGAAATGAACTTAAATACCTAGGCTACGTAATTGATGATCAAGGTCTCCACACAGACCCTGATAAAGTCAAAGCAATCTTAGAAATACCAGCACCCAGGTCTGCTCGCGAGGTGAAAAAGTTTCTCGGTACAGCTAGTTGGTATAGACGCTTTGTACCCAATCTTAGCACATTAGCTGCTCCCCTCACTAAACTTACGTCTACTAGTAAGAAAGCTCCCGCTTTCAAGTGGACTTCTGAAGCTGATAAAGCTTTTAATAAAATCAAACAAGCTTTAATATCAACTCCTATTCTAACTTGCCCTGACTTTTCTAAACCCTTTGCTGTTCATTGCGACGCATCCGCTTTTGGACTTGGAGCAATGCTTACCCAAGACTTCGATGGAGTTGAAAAACCCATAGCTTACATGAGCAAATTACTTACAGGTCCCCAAAGAAACTATTCTATCACTGAACGTGAACTCTTAAGCGTTATAACAGCATTAGAGTATTGGCGTTGCTATCTAGACAATGGTCAAAAGTTTACTATCTATACCGATCATTCTGCACTTCAATGGTTCTTACACTTAGATAATCCTACAGGTAGACTTGCCCGTTGGAGCATACGCTTATCAATGTTTAATTTTGACATTAAATATAAACGTGGCAAGGAACATTTGGTCCCAGATACATTGTCTCGTATTAAACCAATTAATGTGATTAATTATGATCCAATACAGACTTCTGATTCGTGGTACACTTCTGTATACTCCAAGTGTAGCACAAATCCCACATCAACTCCTGATTATCTGATACGACACAATAAACTCTACAGGTACACCCGTTCTAATACCCTCATAAACTCAGAATTAAGTTGGAAAGAAGTAATCCCATCTGAATTTCGTACAGCTATTATCGACGAAAACCATTCGTTACCAACAGCAGCTCATTTTGGCACTTTCAAAACATACCATCGTATTAAAGAAAAATACTTCTGGCCAGGAATGTACAAAGACATTGCCAGCCATATTTCTAAATGTGAAACATGCCTCGCTTATAAGCATCAGAATCAAAATACCATTGGTCTGATGGGTAAACCCAAGAACTGTTCCCGTCCTTTCCAATGCATATCTATTGATATTGTTGGTCCACTTCCAATGACACGTAAACTTAATAGATTTATTTTTGTAGTCACATGTTGTTTTTCCAAATATTGTCTTATATTCCCCATGAAGCGAGCTACCTCTTCTGTAATCAAACATATACTTGAGAACTTAGTTTTTATGGTTTATGGTATTCCAGAGACCATAATCCTAGATAATGGCCCTCAACTAATTAGTCATGAACTTCAGGATTTATTTCAATATTACAACATACCAAAAATTCATTACACCCCCCGTTACTGTCCGCAAGTCAATACTGTTGAACGTTACAACAAAACAATTATAACAGCAGTTGCTTCTTTTGTTGATAATGACCATCGTACTTGGGATTTATATTTAAATCAAATCCAATTTGCCATAAATTCAGCTGTTAATGAAACTACTAAATTCACACCAGCTTTCTTAGTATTTGGTCGCGAACTTGTAACATGTGGTTCTGTATATAATGCTTCGGATCTAAGTGAAGAATTGATTTTTGCTCCACGCGATGAGTACGCTGACAACATAGGTCAGTTAAGCCCTTTATTTGCTGAAGTTCAAGCACGTTTATTTCGCGCTCATGAAACTAATGCAAAATATTATAATAAACATCATCAACACCTTGAATTTAACCAAGGTGACATTATATGGAAACGTAATTATCCCATAAGTTCAGCAGGCAAGTATTTTTCAGCTAAATTAGCTCCTAAATTTGTAAAATGCATCATAGCAGCTAAAATTTCACCACTAATTTACGACCTCAGTGATTTATCTGGTAATCCCTTAGGCCGTTGGCATGTCAAAGACATTAAACCTATACCACGTACGTCTTAACCTTAACCATCACTTCTCTACTTACATACTTTATTATAATTATGTACTATGAAAGTTACGTTGCTTTCATATTCCTGTACCTTACCATATATTTAAATATCTACTTATGACCATTGTAGGTTCCCTACTTACAAAAAAAAAAAAAAAAAAATTGTATTTAAGTTGTAAATAATGTAATTTTAATATAATTTCCCTTTACGGAGTAATGTCCACATTTTTAGCCTATTTTTTTTTTATTCACTTCATTAACTTGTCGAATTCATTAGGAATATTGACTTCAAGTCCCTACGTATTGCTATTCAGTGCTATTGTACTTACTACTTACTTTAATTCTTTGGTACTAACAGTAGTTAATACCCTACTTGTTAGCTATGCCTACTTGTTATACTATTTTATTTTATTTACAATCATAATGTTCAGTATAAAGCGAAACCAGTACCATATATTATTATTTACTACATCTACACACAAAACTACCAACACTGAAAAGAGCGGCAAATGTGATTACTCTATAAACCAAGCCTAGGTCACAAAACCTGTATTATTTTATAGTTAATATGCTATTACCTACCTACCTTACTTATATTATTTTAACGTTCTAACACAACGTTTACTATGTACATTCATGTGCTACAGGCACGTCGTACCCTAAGGTACGTTTAGCCATTTTGGCAAAATAATTGTAAATAAATATACACATACATACATTTACACATCACACACCACACATTCACCACACATACACATACACACATACACTCACATAATCATTCTGATCAGCGGCTAGTGACTGTATAAATAAGCCTACACTATACTGTATTGGTTCCACGAGTGACTTTATTGATATATAAGGTTCCTCTTTCTTATGAGTTTTATTTCCAAGGAATGGGAATAAGACTATGAATGATGATGAATGAATGTGTGATTTATGAATATGAATGCATCTAGGAATCCAATCAATTGTATATTGACATTGTTAATAAACATTTTCACATAAAAATTGAAAAGATAGCATTTTTTAGCATTTCCATTATTTTAATTAATTATTTTACTATTTTAATTTTATTACCCATATTATATATATTTTTATTATTAACTTCTACTATTATTTTTTTCTTTTGTTCTTAGCATATAATTTTTTTTTTTTTTAAATAAACCTTAAAAAAAAAATTTTTTTTTTTTACTATCAAAAAAAAATTTTTTTTTTCTCTGGGGAGACGGGGTATTGTGACGAGGTCCAAACCTCTTTCATAATAATACTCTTTTCATAATCCATTTCTTTTCATTTTGATTTTCATTATCCATTCCAAATACAAATATCCGGTCATTCATATTGATTTTTGGTAAAAAATAGAATAATATTCCACTTTAGTGCTTTCATTGATTTCATTTGCAAAATATATCTTTCGTCCTTCCTTCGCTAACATTAATATAAAAAAAAAACTGAAAGTCTGCTGCTCTGGTTTGAGGAACATCATTGAGTTGCAGCGCCCGATCGCGTTGCACTCGATGAACGGCTTCGCGCGGCTTGCTTGATATCAGACTCTGGCCTGCCGAGTCTGCTCCCGCCGTGTGCTAGTATCAAGCGGAAGGAAGTTCCTGTAATTCTGTGTCAAAGAGGTTTGTGTCCTGGAATAGTGGGAGCAACCCAAACCCGGGGACCGCCTCGCGACAGGTGGCTCCCTCTTGCGATGAGCTGGTGGTCTGTGAGGCCTTGTCTGAGCTTTCCAATATGGCTTCTTTCTTCGGCGCGGAGCTTCGGGGCTCTTCAATAAAAGTTTTGTCTGTCTCCTCAGATAAACCTAGGTCAATGACACTAGTGTTAATTTTGTGTTGAGAAGTACGACACATCTTTTTATTTTTTCGAACGCTGCTTAAAGGTGCTGTACAAAATTGCTTTAGTTGATTAATTTTACTCTATTTTTCTTCATCTTCCTTTTCCAATACTCATACTTTGAGAGATAACTCCTGGATTTCGTTATGAGCGCTTGATGATTGGGACTTAAGATTTGTGTTCTCGTTGTGAAGGTCGTCATCAGTTATATCTACGGATGATAAGTCTGGTAAACTCCTGGCTCGTTGATCGGATAACGTAGATATAAAGGAGTGATTCACCGAGTCATCAGATATTTGTCTGCGGTATGTTCTCGTAGTCACATTATTTATTTCTTTCTACATTTTTAATTAAAGTGGCAATTCTTCGTTTTAGTCAAGTCAATGTTATTAATTCCAATCTAAGGTAAAAATATTTTTTTGAAATAAAAACATCCAAAAAATAACTTCATCCGCCGAGATTCGACTCTGGCTTCGAGACCTAGAGCGCGAGTCCAAAGTTCAACTCCGTTGGAATGACGCGCAATTTCTTAACGGTTGTAATTGTTGCAAGATTTAAAATTACACTGTTATCTCTTGGACTTTCCATAATGAATTTGTCATTTATGGGCACTGGTGTATTATTTTGTGTTATTCAAAGGTTTTTCTTTACTCAAACTTAGTATTTGTTCATAGTTTCGTACTCACAGCTAATTGACGTAATTTCACTAATATCTTGGAACCCACACAGTAATTTTCGGAGATAACTCTCTCACTATAGTATCGTCACTCACTGAACACGAATGTGTTGTCTAGGATTTCTAATAATTAGACAAGTAATTATCAGAATTAAATCAGCGCGGAGCCTATGTTTATCGTGTTATGCTCTCTGGCGGCAACCAAGCTGAAGCTATAGCTATAGCTGAATTAATTGTATCATTTATATAACGACATACCGTGTCTTTTGGATTTGTGGTACGCTCCGGTATGAGTATTATTGTTCTGTGCGAGAATGACAGAGACACGACCTATAACAGAACCAAATAGAAAAAAACTGTCTTTCATGAAATCATAATTTATTGACCATGTTTTACAGCAGTAATTTTGTATTTTGAATTATATTATCTTAGTACCTACCTACTATTCAGACCAAACTAAGGGTCATCCTAATTTTCAGAATAGTTTTATAAATAAATTGGTTGGATTAAGCAGACATATTAGTATTGCCCATAATCGCATGCCCAGCGTGGCGGTTATGGGCAAAACCTCCAATATGAACGGCAAGGGGAGAGCTGAAGACCGAGCTCAGTGGCGTGCATTAGGAGAGGCCTACGTCCAGCTATGGACAGATATAGGCTAATGATGAAGCAGACTTAAATACTTGTTTAAAATGTACATTTCGAAACTGCCTGAAAGCCAATATACAGCCTGTCAATTTATTTACAAATTTATCAGCTGACTGCAGACCCATTGCAATCAAGTCTCGCAGACACGCCAGATGATCTATTATTTATTGAAACAGAAATAAAGAAGATGTTATCACATGGAATCATAGAAGAGAGTAATCTCCATGGCATGCCCAAGTACTTATTACGTCTGGTACTCATCATAAGAGACCAATGTGCATTGATTACTCTAGAACTATCAATAAATTTACTTACCTAGACGCATATCCTCTGCCGAACCTTGAAGAGTTGATTTCGAAGGTTTCCAAGTTCAAAGTATTTAGCAAAATTGACTTAAAGTCAGCGTATCATCAGTATCCCATAAACACAATGAATAAACCTATGACAGCATTCGAAGCAGCAGGAAACTTATATCTATTCTGTCGTATACAAATCTTTTGGAGTTACAAATGGAGTTGCTTGTTTTCAAAGAATCATTAATTCAATCTTGCGGGAGTCAAATCTTGACGGTGTGTACTCTTATTTGGATGATATTACCGTCTGTGGATTGCATCAGGATGACCATGACCAGAAATTGGCAAAA
The DNA here is from genome assembly GCA_946251855.1 of Alsophila aescularia. Classification (NCBI taxonomy): domain Eukaryota; kingdom Metazoa; phylum Arthropoda; class Insecta; order Lepidoptera; family Geometridae; genus Alsophila; species Alsophila aescularia. The sequence continues at coordinate 59,598,485 of OX276380.1, read as the reverse complement.
TTCATGGAAGTAGCTGAGAAATATAACCTTACCATCAACAAGGAAAAAAGTGAATTTTCAGTTAGGAACCTAAACATACTGGGATATAACATTAATGATGGTGTGGTTAAACCCGACAAAGACCGTTTAGCACTACTTCTAGAGATTCCGGTGCCCCAAGATTCAGCTTCACTCAGACGTACTATTGGTCTTTTCTCACATTATTCTAAATGGATACCTGTTTTTTCAAATAAACTACAACCACTTATCAATGTAGAGGAGTATCCACTAAACACTAATCAGATTGCTGCGTTCCAGAATATGAAAATAAATATATCTAAAGCTTCACTTTCTGCTATTGATCCTAAAGAACCATTCACAGTCGAAACAGATGCATCATAACACTCTATAGCAGCATTATTGACTCAAAATGGAAGACCTGTTGCATTTAATGAAAGTGAAAGAAAATACCCGTCTATTGAAAAAGAAGCATGTGCTATCATCGAAAGCGTTAAAAAATGGAGACACTTCTTACTTGGACGGCAATTTTATTTGTTAACTTACCAAAAATCTGTGGCGTTCATGATGAAAGGACATGCTAGCAAGATAAAAAATGAAAAAAATTCAAAGATGGCGCATGGAGCTCGCTAACTATAGATTTGACATTAAATATCGGAGCGGTAAAGAAAACATTATCGGTGATTGTTTATCACGTATAAAAGCAACATGTGCTAGTTCAAATGGAGATAATTTGATGACACTACACGAGTCTTTGTGTCACCCTGGAGTTACACGACTTATGTAAGATACGGGTAAGATGCAAGAATCTCCCATACTCAGCGGAAGATATAAAACGTACTGTGACATCTTGCAGAGTATGTGCTGAAGAAAAGCCGAGATTTAACAGAAACATATCTGGTAATCTGATAAAAGCAACTTTTGAACGATTATCTCTAGATTTTAAAGGACCAATACCTTCTTCCACCACAAACAAATACATTCTTACAATAATAGATGAATATTCGAGGTTCCATTTGCATATGCCTGTAAAGATACAAGCTCTGATAGTGTGATCAAAAGTCTAACGGATTTATTCTCAATCTTTGGCATGACTTGTATGATACACACGGATCAGGGAGCAGGATTTATGTCCAGGGAACTAAAGGATTTTTTGAATTCGAAAGGGATCGCGAGCAGTCGTTCTGCACCCTATAATCCTCAATGTAACGGCCAAGTTGAGCGTTTGAATGGGACATTATGGCAAACAATACGTCATTTATTAAAAACAAAGAACATGCCTATAGAGATGTGGGAGAATGTACTAACACAAGCCCTACACAGCATTCGATCACTGCTTTGTACTGCAACCAATATGACTCCACACGAACGAATGTTTCTCCACCCCAGACGATCTTCCTCAGGACAGTTTCTGCCATCTTGGTTCAAGGATGACAAAGTCCTGTTAAAGAAACATGTGCGTAACAAATATGATCCGCTTGTTGAAGAAGTAGAAATGGTTGAACCCTCTCCAATGAGCAGTAGAGTACGGTTAACACATGGACAATGAAGAGGTGAAGGTGCAGAAGTTGAAGAGACCTCGGATTCTGATGTCGATGAATTTCATGATACTCAGGATTTGACGCTGGTGCCTCCACCAGATCCTCCTCGGCGTTCAGAAAGAAGCAGACGCTTACCAGCATATCTCCGTGATTACCAAGTGATTACTACGAAACATAAGGCGGGAAGAATGATGTAGGTTTTATAGTGTATAGTGTACCTCCTCGTGTATAGCTCTATGGTTTATATTTTATGCACTTGTCAATTTTCATGTCATGTCATGTGGAATAAACCCTTGATTCTACGAACAGTGGCCCAATTCCATAACTTGGCTACAATCGGATTATCACTTTTTTCATAGCAAATTCGACTCTATCGCAAGGCATTAGTGGTTGCGATACTGAGAATTCGATTGAAGCCAAGTTATGGAATCGGGCTGCAGGGCTTTTCAATTTACTACAACGTCTTTTTGCCAATCCGAACTCATGGAATATGTCCGACGCGAACGCGACGTCCGTCATCATCATTCATTCATTCAATAACTTTGTTAAAAAAGGTACCTACAAAAATGGGAAATGTTGGCAAATTGGTGACGATAGTACGTGTTATCTTTCGGATTCGACTTGAGTTTGATATGGTCTCTTATAATTAGTGGTAATATACTGATTGTTGATTACAAGTGGCTTTGGTAAAGCTCAATCTGTTTACATTGTGAATTAATCACGTCATAAGAATTCTGTCGCCGTAAGTCGGTGATAATGGAGAAAGGAGAGTTTTTTGTTGCGTCTGATGTGCGATTTCGGCTTTGATGGACCGTGTAGGTTTACTGTTAGCGGGGTACAGTGCTGTGTCGTAGGAAACAAGTTAATGTGTCCTATCGTACTGAGGCGGATTGCAACAGCCTTCGCTAGCGGTACAGTTTTGTAATAATCGTCAGACCGTAGAAAACGTGTCAAGTAGATTGAACCCTGTGTGTTTTGGTTGTATTGATAAGTATTAGTAATGGACATTTCAACTTAAGCTGTTGGTTTCAGGTGTTTTCGTGATTCAGGGGAGCTTACAATGAATATTGTCCCTAGACAGTAAGGTAGGTACACATTTGACTCTGTAGAATGTCATTGTGTTGTTGTGATGCATCTTAAGACCGTTGTTATAAATTTTGTTATTGCACATTAAAACAGTTTCAGATATATTATGGCATCTGGTACATCATCTTTAGAGAGCAATGGTAGTAATGGTAAGTGTCTTTTAGTTTGTTTATAAACAACTATCTGCATCCTGTGGTTTTACAAGTGTTGAAACTGATGATAATAATGATGATGATTGTTTTCTGTACTAAAATGGGTCTATTCACACTCAATTATTATCAAAATACCATTTTAACTAGCCTCAACGTTAATTGGGAAGTATGTACAACTAAAGTTATCTTCACGCATGTCTGTCGATACTGTTAGTTTTATGTATCGCGATTGATATTTTACAAATGGGGCTAGTTAGAAATGACTCCTGCCACTCACAACGCTGAGATCCTCATTCTTCAGTCTAATCGTGGCCACAGTCAATGCAACTTCATTGAAAAGTTGAGTTTTGTCAAAATGGTATCTTGATATTAATTTGTGTGCAAATAAAACTTTTTTTTGGTTGTATTAATGTTAATATTTGAGAAAGTTTAATAATTATCCAAATCTAAAGTATCTGTTCTAAATACCAAATTTCGTGAAAATCCATTCAGCCATTTTAGCACTCAGTGGTAAGAAACATGTACATACAAATACACAAACATTCACGTTTGTTTGTTGTATGAGGTAGTACTGGCCTCTGGTGTCAGAGGGCCTCTGACTTGGCTTAACAACTGGTAATAATCAATAACAGCCAGGACCAACTGCTTAACCCCCCCAAATGTCCAAATGTGTGATGAGATATAATATCTAAAATTAGTCTAGTAGTGACACTCAAAACAATTGGTTTAGGTTTGGTTAATTGGCCTCTAGCAAAAAGCCATTGCCAGTACAAAATATCTTCCATGCATCAATCTATGGACAGTCGAGTGGCTCAAGGACAGTTACATTTGTAAAGACTACAAATAATGTGTGTGGAGTGGAATGATGACTTACAAAAAGTGTCTGGTAGTAAATGGATGAGGAGAGCTGAAAACCGAGCTCAGTGGCGTGCAACATGAAAATATATATATTCTAAATAGTTTTTTCTCTAGGTTAAAGTGCTGGCTGCCATAAACTAAACAAATAATTAAAATTTTTGAGATATGAATGAATAGAGAGTGATTTAGCCATATTCTCCAGGTTCTTTTCTTTATGTTTTTTCAATGACCTTTTGGGCTGGCGATGTTCTGATTTGTACCCACTACCCATTTAGAATAGAATAATTTAAGCCTACTAACCATAAGCAATGTGTTTTTACCTGACTGAATGGAGGGTTATGTGTTTGGGTTGTATCTATGTTTGTTTGTACATTTCTTAGTGGCTTCCTACAGCCTAAATGGCTTGATGGATCATTAGATTCGTCTTGATCACGAGAGTGCTATCCATACCAATATATAAAAGTGAAACGTTGTTTGTTTGGGGAGCTTTCACGCAGTAACGGCTGGACGGATGATGAAATTTAAAATACAGATAGCTTATACCCTGGAATAAAACATAGGATACTTTCTATCCCGGAAAATTGTATGTTTCCACGGGAAAACTGGAAAATGTTGATTACTCACTATAAGGAACGGTTGCCATCACAGAATGGTCTGTGGATATACTAGCTTTTTTTTTGGTGTAGGTTGCTCATTTTCGTGCTGACTGTATTTTTTTCTATAATTTGTGCATGCTTGTCAAAATATCTCCAAAATTTGAGGAGACCCTCTGAACATTTTTCTGTAGCTACAACGTTTAAGGTACCTCCCAGTAAGGCCAGTAAGCCAGTTTCAAAAATACATCCTATATATAAAAAAAAAAGGCCAAGTGCGAGTCGGACTCACGCGCACTGAGGGTTCCGTACAAACTTGTAGGTGTGTAAAGTTTACAAACCGTAAATAGCGTTCGTCCATCACGGGAAACGAAACTAGCATTAAAGTTTTTTTTTAAGTTTTTTTTTTGGTGATGTAACTACTTTATGGTTTTCGGATTTTTCCCTTTACTTTTCATTTAATTGCGTCGACTTGAAGTTTGATTTTTTCACAGCTCCAAGGGAAGTTGAAATTAATATCAAATTTTGATAAAATACAGAGAGACAGACAGACAGATGGACGGACGGACGGACGGACAACAAAGTGATCCTATAAGGGTTCCTTTTTTCCGATTGGGGTACGGAACCCTAAGAAAACACCTGTCATCTATTCCACCTGTGCCCCAAGCACTGCAAATTGGTTGAAACTTTAGGTGATCAAATGTTAGTCATGTGAATTTGAAAGTCACGTCACATCGTCTTTGTCATGCCATCACTGAACTTTATAGATAACTAGGTTTCCCGTGGAAGCTTACAATTTTCCGGGTTAAAAAGTATCCTTTGTTTTATTCCAGGGTACAAGCTATCTCCATTCCAAATTTCATCAAAATCCGTCCAGCCGTTATCGCGTGAAAGCTCCCCAAACAAACAAACAACGTTTTACTTATATATATTGGTATGAAGTAGCTTTGCCCGCAGCTTTGCTTGCCTGTTCGTTTTTCGTGGATATAAGGACCCTATGAGTTATTCCAGAACCAAAAGTTCCAATATCATCAAACTTAGTTCAGACGTCAAAGGTTTTTTATGGATTGCTCGACTTCTGCTCTCCGGGTTGAGATACCAAGTACACCCTAGCCTATCCAACAATGAAAACCGCATCGTAATCGGTCTGGTAATTATTACGACACGCGCGAACACACATTCAGTAGTTTATTTTAACTACCCTAGTTTTATTTTTAATTATCTTTTTTGTTCAGTCTTTTTCGTACTTATATAGATATAGCTGTGCCCGCGGCTATGCACGCGTGGTTATTTCATTTAAAAGTAGCCCATACGTGCTATTCCAGGACCAAAAAATAAATTTCTTTAAAATTCGTTCAGCCGTCTAATAGTTTTTTATCGATTGCTCGGCATCTAATTATCGGATTAAGATACCAAGTACCCCAGTTTTTAAGTCTAATTATCGGATTAAGATATCAAGTGCCCTGGTTTTTAAAACTAATGATCGGATTAAGATATCAAGTACCCCAGTTTTTAAGTCTAATTATCGGATTAAGATATCAAGTACCCCGGTTTTTAAGTCAAACCCTAGCTATCCAACAGTAAAAACCGCATCGCAAACGGTCCAGTAATTTTTACGACATGCGCGAACATACAAACAGACAGACACGATTTTTTTAAATGTTATATTCTTGTTTAGTAGCTTATTATAAGTAACCTTGACTTTTTTTTTTAAATTATCTTCTTTGTACAGACATTTTCATACTTATTGCTTTGTTATAAGTATAGTTAGAAGATAGACACAGTAGTCGCAGCCTATCTGTTTGTGAAGTTAGGCTCTATGACAAATTGCTGTGGGGATAAAACGCATAATGTAAGAGCGAGATAGAATATGCGAAAAACGTAAGCGAGTGAGCGGGGCAGTTATACAATGCTGTCTTCACCTTCAACATTGGGAATCCGCCTGAAAAATTGCAGTTTGCGTAGCGCCTAGCATACAACTTCCGAGACACACTTCCGCTGCGACTAACATTGCTCGTGCAACATTGTTACAGAGTCGATACCGCGTAGCTACGTGAGTGCTGAGCACCGCACATCCAACCTCCCATCCATCCCCATCCCCATCGACTATGAGGTGACCTCAGCGCAATGCTTTGAGCAACAGAACTACCCGCATGCCATGAGCGGCCCGTACGACTCGCTGCAGTACGACAACAAGAACCACGAGACGTTGAAACAACAATGTGAGAAGGCGCTGCACGATCTGAGTCAGTTGCGGAGACAGCACACGGAGACTTCGAGGCGCTGTGAGCATGTTATGAAGGTAAATTGTGCTCTGGAACTACTGAATTTTTAAAAGGTATCAAATTATGGCCGTTAGCAGGCCTGTCTCATTCGATGTAATTGCGCGTGCTAATTTATGTAACGCCGGCGTTACTCTATCCGTGGCTTTCCGGGACATAGACTGAGATAAACTTACGCGTTAGAAAGAGAGACGCATATAAAATGATACACATCAAGGTCATGCTAGCTGAATTGCACTTTATTGAGTGGCGGCAAGAGTCGCTTTTTATTTAATTGTCTTAGCGGAGTGAGCCTTCTGTACGGTAGTACTATTATTTCTTTGTGCGGTTAGCTACTTTAAATAAAAAAAGGACGTTCTCAATCCTCAAGGCTGTTTTTTTTAAATGTTTCTTGCAGCACTGTCGTGTTTTTCTCATATTTTGATGATTTATGTCTGTCATACATTTAGGATCTCTGATCTTACTTGGATGTTTTTTTTATTTGGAATGGTAGAACTCCAGCCTTCATAAATTTCATCAAAATTGGTTCTGTATTTTTTTAGTAACAACAATTCATGCATAACATTTATAACTTAACTTTTTTCACGTAAATAAACTATTATTTAATATTTCGCCATGCTGCAGGAGTTGGAATACTTCCGAGGGCAACACCGAGCAGCCATGAACCAGTTGGAAGTATCAGCGCAGGAGGCCAGCAGTCTGCGCGGCAAGTACGGGGACCTGCTTAATGACAACCAGCGGTAAGTCACTTGCGACAAGCACAAAATGTCGGTTTCTAGAGTTCCCTACCTCAAAAGGAAAAAAAAGAATCCTTGTAGGATCACTTCGTTGTCCGTCTGTCTGTCTATCAAAACCTTTTTCCTCAGGAACTCGTGGAGGTATCAAGTTGAAATTAATATCAACTACTCAAGTCTGCAACTCCTTGGAGCTATGAAAAAATAAAACGTCTAAGTGAACGTATTCAAAAGATACGGTTGTTTGTTTATGCCGCATATTTTGACACTCTCAAGTAATCAAAACTTATAGGGTACTTCCCGTAGACCTGGAATCATGGCAAGAAGCAATTTCTTATACATAGCAACAGCAAGGGGAAAAGTCCGAAAACCGTAAATTTGTAGTAACATCCCAAAAAAATGCGATTGAGAACTTATTTGCAGTTGGTAAACGGACCGCGACCTATGTGTTGGGACAATATTTTTCCAAAGGCACGGAATCCTCAAAAATCCTCAGAAATCGGTGATCTAAATTCTTCGCCCAGCAATTAAGTAGATCCCATCTGACGAAGCTCAAGACCTATATTTCTTTCTTTTTTGCTCAACCGTTGTCTCTAAGCCGGAGATCCTTTCTGAGATCGGAGACTTCTATGGCCGATTGTACCACTCGCATGCTTCTAGAACCGAACCCAGCCGCGATATAGAGGATTCCCGCGCAATACTGACCCACCACTACACTGACGAACTGCCCGACTTCTGCCTAGTCAAGATGGCGCTCAAACAATTTAAGATTGCAAAGGCCGGGGCCTTGAGGATAGTCTAACGATAGGATAACTTCGGAGCTCTTGAAAGCACTTCGTGCTTCGGGAGCTTCAGGGGTTACTTAGCACCGTTCTTCACAGTGGGAGGAACTCCAGAGGCATGAAGCAGAAGTTTTTTTTGTTTTTTTTTTTATTACGGACAAGGCAATCGTTTGACCACCTGATGGAAAGCGATGATGTGGTCGAAGGTGTAGCACGCTTGCCTAGTAGATACCTATTCACTATTGACTTGAACACACCGGGGTTATAATTTACTTGTAATTATTTTATTATTTTTAGTGGTTGTTTACAAAATAACATTTATATTATGAAATCGATTTAATATTTTTTAGAAAAATATGAGCAATGAGCCCAAACTCGAATGGGTTCCATCATTTTGTTGTTGAGTTCCTGTGACTTCCTTCCGGCTCCATCATCAGACCCTGGATACCACATAAAACCGGAGAACTCACCAAGACAAACCAAATGAGCCCAAACTCGAAGGGGTTCCATCATTTTGTTCTTGAGTTCCTGTGACTACCTTCCGGCTCCATCATCAGACCCTTGATACCACATAAAACCAGACATGATCTCATCAAGACAAGCCAAATGAGCCCAAACTCGAAGGGATTCCATCATCCGATTTTGTAGTTCCTTTGACTACTACTACTACTACTACTGTAGTTTTTAATTGTCATCAGAACTACACCCAGGTGCAAAACTCATCTTTGGACGTCCTTAAATTGTTCAAAAGTGATTGCAATCCAGTCCCAAACATTATAGCACAGTGAATTAAATTAAAGCTTGTTTAAACTTTAAAGCTACTAAACCAATTTTGATGAAATTTATACAGTTCCATACTAGAGGTCTTCTTACTCAAGTAAAAACAATCATCTAATTCGGTCCACAAATCCCAAGATATTAGAGAACATAAACTATAAAACAAATTGATTTTCTAATAAAACTACTGAACCAATTTTGATGAAGTTTATATGGGACCACCTGTAGAGTATACACTTTCAAACAAAAATTATTATTTTTTAAAATCGGTCCGCAATTGACGGAGATATCGACCGCCATACAAAAAAAACATACATACAGCCGAACATATAACCGTCTTCTTTTCTGAAGTCGATTAAAAAGGGGATAAAACACTTTTAAAGATCTACCGACCTATTTCACTCTTGAGTCACGTCACAGAATAAATAATAGTACAAGGTCTATAAGTTGTTTTCGAGGGTCATCTCAAATCAGTGACATTTCCCGAAGAACCGATAACCGTTGCGGTAGATGAGTTCTCGAGTGGAGACGTCTAGGAAATCGAAGTGTAGGACGCCCTGTGGCCAGGTGGAACGAACTGCGGAAAGCGTCTGGCAGAAAATGGATGAAGAGAGCTGAAGACCGAGCTCAGTGGCGTGCATTAGGTGAGGCCTACGTCCAGCAGTGGACAGATATAGGCTGATGATGATGATGACGACGAAATCCTCGGTGCGCGAGTCTGACTCGCAATTGGCTGTTTTATTTTTAAATTAATAGCAGTTTTTAAGACATGCCAAAGACCTTCGGGCGACAAACTCCGTCTCTAGAGGCCAGCACTACCTTGTACGAATAACAATAAATAAAAAAATGGAAATACACAACAAATAAATAAAACAAAAAAAAAAGAAGAAGAAAAAGCTTGTTTTTTTTTTCATTGTGAGCTACCCTGAAAGTTTTAGCCGGATAGCTAATCGGGAAGTACTCGAAATTTGAATTGCAAGATTCCAGGACAGATAAACATAGGTAGATACATACAAGTGAAGTTAAATAAAAGCTTTTCGTAGACTACCTCACATGACAAGCAGCTGACTACAATAATTGCAAAATATTGTTTGAGTTTCAGCTTAGAGCGCGAGGTACAGCACCTGCAGCAGACCAGCAACCCCGAGGGCAGTTCCGATGCGCTCGTTCACACGCTGCGGAAATATGAGGCCCTGAAGGAGGAACTTGAGTGTTTCCAAAAAAGGTATTTACTACTATATTATTAGAACTTGAATGTTTTCAAATCCTTTCCTATCTTAATTTTTTTTTTATTATTACGGACTAGGCAATCGTTTGACCACGATCTCACCTGATGGAAAGCGATGATGTGGTCGAAGGTGTAGCACGCTTGCCTAGTAGATACCTATTCACTATTGACTTGAACACACCGGGGTTATAATTTACCGGAAACACTGACGAGGGCAGGGCATTCCACTCCTTTGCAGTTCGTATAATAAATGAAGAAGCGTAACGCTTCGTTCTTGTGCGAGGTATTTCAACCATTTAATTGATTGTCTCAGGAAAAATCACAAGTTGCCATGGTCGAAATTTCCTATATTTTGGTGGACTTAATGTTCGTAATTTCTTGACTTAGTGACCTTACCTTGTACCTTTTTGAGATTTGTGATTTTAACTTAGAGATCTCCAAACTCTGAACAGACACTATGTTCCGAACCAAATTTGAAGATTTTATTTTATGTTAAAGCTTTTAATGTAACTTGCAATGCATGTTAATTTGTTTAGGTGGAATCTTGTTAGCTGAATTAGAACCACTTCCTCTTATCCTACACAGTTGGATTTTTAAATGTTGGTTCAATTTAGATGACGGCATTTTTATGGTAAGCTCGACCTGAATCGACATCCAAGATGAGCTCCAGATAAAGGAACTCTTCAATGGTCGACAGCACAGATACGAAATTTTGTATACGCATTTATTTGTGATAGCCCGTTTTAAGTTTCACCACGACATGGTCAATGCAAAAACCTTTTTTAAAAGTATTATTAAGTTATTAAATGTAGTTTTCAAATTCGGTTTCAGGTACGACGATATGATAGAGAACCACAACACGACTCTGGAGAAGCTCCGGATTGTGCAAGAGGAAAACAGCCGGCTGAAGGCGCAGTGCCACGAGCTCACGCAAGAGAGGAACTCACTCGTGAGTGTGTTCATTAGCCTAGCTATCTACCGCACGTCTCGCTAGTTCGCTACCAGTAGACTATTTGTCAATTTTTGGAAAATTGTTTATATGGTCTGAATATTATTAATATATACTCACACTGAACGATGGTAGCCTAACGGTTCAATAATGCAACATAGAATACAACTATATCGGGTTCGGTCCTAGGATCCGCACCATGCGCACATGCGCTTAGTACAAACTAAGACAATAATTTGAAGCATGTGGTACCTACCTGTCAGTAGCCGAACTTGGTAAAGGTATGTGCCGTGCAGAGGCAAGGAATGATGTGGGTTGGTATCCCGTCAGTGTTTTTTTTTCTTTAGAATGTTATTAGATATGTTCTCGCCAAGCAGGCGTTACTGTTAAAATCATATAAACATTTAAATGTTCGCTTTTAAACGCTTGGTCACGTAACATCGTTTATTTTAAACAAAACATTTTTAGAGAACTAGCCAACCAACGATGAAATAATCTTAATATAAGTATTAATTCTTAAATTAGTTAATAGTTTAAGCATAAAATTATGTTGGCTATAAGTTTTCCTATAAACATAAAAAATAATTCATATCAAATTATTTTTCTACAACAAAAATTTGGATCACGTACGGGACTCTAACCCGCATTATCCATACCTCTGTGCGGAACGTGCTTCTTGGTAGATGGTGACGGTGATTGAACTGGTGTTCAGGCACCGAGACAACTACAACGCTATCCAAATTTTTCATTCAGTTTCTAATCTAAATTCGTCTTATGGGGACGGTAACGCCATCTATTGGCAGCTCAGCGGAACGGACCAACCAACACGGCTGTTACTGCAATTATCTACGTGTCGTAAAGATAATGCCTCCCAAATCTAATGTAATTATTGGAAAGGTTATCGCTAAGCAGGCCTTAATGCTAATAAATATCATCATCATCGCCTATACCTTGTCCACAACTGCTGGACGTAGGCCTCTCGTAATGCACACCAATCAGCTCTATGATTGTCTTAATTCAGCTTAAAAAAAAACAAACCCGTCACTTTTTACATACTGCTATATAATCATGTCTATATTGGTTAATTTGAAAACAGTTAGTTGATAGATTCAGGCGTTATTTTGCGGAAATCCATATTTAAAATGAACGAAAATAACTATGTGGCTTACTTCTGCCAAACTGTAAGTCAAACTAAATCATAAATGGAAAGATATACAGTTGAAAATAGTCCTAACGAATTAGATGAAATTACAGTATTCAAATCTAAAAACGATCAGTTAGTCTATGATGAAATTGAGCTACTAAATATTGAGTTTTTAACATTAAGTGAGGGATTCAGGTTAAATTTTTAAGCCAGATTTTTTAATTCCCTTGTTTTCTTTTGTCGTGATAAAGATCCGTGAGCGAAATACTCTGAAACAGCAAGTGGCTCACGTGCTGCGGCAGTGGGAGGGAGGCGCGCGAGAGCGCCAGGACATGAAGCGCCTGGCAGACGAGCGGAACGCAGCCATGGCGGAGTACACGCTCATCATGAGCGAGCGGTGAGCATTTCTCTTAACAAGAAAGAAAGAAAAAAGATTTTCTTAGATTTCCTCGTTTAAAAGATCCTAAGCGGCCCACATGAATTAAATAATCAAGTATAGCAAAGCTAAATAAGTGAGGAAATTACATCTTTCAGCGACATCAGAAGTGGGATGGCGCACCGACAGATCCTTCCGCGCAAAAATTATACATATTTGTCTTTATTTGTCGCGTAAGGAACTGTCGTTATGCTATCTCACTTCGCATAAGGAATGCGGAATGATGGTTCCCAGGCATCCCAGACGATTTGTGTTGACTCATTGGGCAGCAAAACAGTGTCATAATACCCCATGTTGGCTGTCAAAACGATGGACGCCATCTTGTGCCTGCCGTTTTTCGCATTCAAAGCAACTACATTTTTCTTGAAATTTATCACATCCATCCAAAGAAGCTGACTTACGCCAGCATCCGCCATACATTTAATGTTATTGCCCCCGCCAACCTCCTTCCGCCAGTAGAGCAATATCAACGTGTAACCCATCCAGGTCGTATTACAGGGACACTGTTCACAAAGAAATGGAGAAGCTTTCCGACGATCTCCAAGCGGCTCTGAAGAGAGTCGCCGCGCTCGAGTCCGCACTGCAGGCGTCGAGGGAAGAGCAACGGGCTACCGCGCTTCAGGTGAGACTTTCTGAGGTTATGAGGATATTACAGGGTAAAGGTCTCTTGGAGTTTTGACACCTGCAAGGCGCTCTGAAGCGAGTCACACAAGAGTTCGCGCTTCAGGTTTCTAAAAAAACAAAATCAGATTAAAAGATCATTCCATGAACCACTTATGTTTGTGCAACTATCTCTGGTTCTCAATTATTGCACTTTTTATCTTTTTTTATGTATATAATGATATCATAGCGATGGCAGCCGAGCGGTATACTAATCTGCGCTAGAATCCATTGAGTTCGGTCCTCGGCGTCGCACTAATTACTTTTATAAGTTATGTGCGGGCTTCTATCGCTCCGTGCTTCGACGGAATTTTAAGCTCTCCGTTCTTCTGTTATTGATAAATAGCGGTAGATAAGCCTGTCAAAAGCCCTTGATCAGTCTGACAAACTGACACCAGAGGACCTCCTCCTCACAAGCACAACCTCATACGGCAAGCAAGCATTGTGACTTTTGTGAGCTTGTATACTATAAGATTGTATATGAGCACACAATAATGCTTGCACGCCTGCTAGATCTATTATATAGCTAAATATTTAAACGGGACTTAATCGCGCTGAAAACTAAATATTTATTTACCTCTTCGTTTCGATCAAGTTGCATTGATCGTGGTCACGAGAAGACTGAAGTAGCGGGTGTCAGCGTCGAGAAGGGCGAGCGTTGGCTCCAACTACCCGCAATTGGTTTTGTAAAAGTTCAGAGTTGTCACGACACACAACACTAACGACATCTGCAAATGTCTTCTGACATAAACCACGACGCAAACACTTGCTTATCACGGGATTCCAGGATGCAGCCAACTTGAAACCATCCTCGCGGTTGAAATTGGGATACTTTTTAATTTGAATCTTTGAGTAGAAGTGACGTTCCGTGGAGGGGATCTTCGGGTCGTGTGAGAGCTATTATAGTGTACACAATGCTGGATCCGCTGAGCTAACTCCCGCGGCATTGTTTCAGGCGGAGAGTCTGCGGCGCGAGATAGAATCGGCGTTGGTGGACCGCGATCGCGCTATCAAGGAGTGCACAGACCTGAAGACGCCTCAGAACACCTCCACACTTGGGAAATCACGGTAAGTCTGACAATAAGGCTGCAATTTCTTAGAACTGGTTAGGTTACATAGTAGTAGGGAGAGTACATTTCTAGCAAGACATCAAATAAAAAAAAAAGATTTTTTAGCCGCTTGAGACGTAAATTTGACTTACATAATATTTGGTGACGCCCGGTCCTACGAATCGGGTTTTCAACCTAGGATTTTTCTAATAAGGGATATTCCACGTAATTTTGGCGACGGACTATTGGTCACACCGTTTTGTCACACTAGTGTGACCATGAGGAATTATTTATACTCGTGGTCACACTGCTTGGTGTGACAACGAGTAAGCTACCAGGTTGGTGCCAAAACTCCGACATGTGTGTCCAGGTCACCAGCGGTGACGTGTCATGTTGTCACCACGTCACGTCACCTCGTGGTCTAGCGGTGAGGGACGCGCAATTGGGAAAGTACACGAATTGAAATAAATGTATTTTCTTTCTTTCTTTTCTTTAATTGCCAACTTAATTCGACGGCGGATAAAAAAAGTTATTCAACTTTTTCGAACCAGCCGGTCTTACAGACATACGTTACAGACGGCGGGTTAAGAAAATTCGATTCATCGTGGATTTTTAGGTTCGAAGAATTATAAAATTGATAATGTCATTGTGGGTTTACTCGCCTATAGTGAACATTGGAATCGGAATATTTAAAACTGTTAGAACTTACATTTCGGCTCTGTTGCCACCGTCATTGCCATGAAAAAACTGTCAAGAAAACATATAAGTTCAAAACTAAATGAAAAAGATTACATAATAAATATCCCTTTTATATGGCGGTGGTTGACAAGAAAGAGCCGAAGATCGGGCTTAGTGGCGTGCTTTGGGAGAAGCCTATGTCCAGCCGTGGGCTGATGTGGCCTGATGACTGCTGAATTTAGTATTTGGGAGCTATGCAAATCTTACGATTAATGAAAACCGCGGTAATCAAATCCTTTTTACCCAAAAAAGGAGTGTAATGTTTTTATCCTTTCTGAAAATATTGGTATTTTCATATACAGTTCAGTTCAGGCTAATATTTTACTGCTAGGAATTCAGATTCTGGTTACGTTATCAGTCAGCCTATGTTCTGGTTACGTTATAAGTCATATTATTATTATTTTAGTCAACAAATCTAATATTGGTCGTATGGTTACCTCTCATATGCTTACCCTTCCTTGGGGTTTTCTACCATATGATGGTTTCATTTTGTTGTTATGTTTTCAGGCAAGACAACTCAGCGTACCACCACTTGGGGTCAAGTGGCGTGGGCAATGACGGGTATCTCAACGGACAGCACTCCAATGATCCCTCATTGGATAAACTGCAAGGTAAGGGATGGAATACTTATATTTAATGTTTGTTTGTTGTTTATCGTATGAGGTAGTGCTAGTCTCTGGTGTCAGAGTTTGTCAGGCTGCCCGAGGGCCTTTGATATGGCTGCTATTAATCAATGACAGCCGGGACCGATAGCTTAACTTGCCCTCCGAAGCACTGAGCGATGGAAAACCGCACACAACTTAAGTCATTTGTGCGGTATTGTTGGATTCTAAGTTGCACTATTGAACCGTTAGGCTACCATTGCTACAGTTAGGGTACCATCGCTATATTTAATGCGATTGGCGTTGTCATGACTAACTTGAGTCCAGTATTTGTTGAGGCCCATTAAGATAAACAGGTCCATGATCTGTTTATTTATTTATTTACTAGCTGTGCCCGCGGCTTCGCTCGCGTGGTCATTTCTATAGGTTAAAAGTACTCTATGTCCTATTCCAAGATCTAAAATAAACATTTGATCAAAATTCCTTCCGCGCGCCGTTACAAAGTTTTTTTATCGATTGCTCGGCTTCTAACCATTGGATTAAGATACCAAGTACCCCAGTTTTTAGGTCAAATCCTGCATCGCAATCGGTCTAATAGGTACGTTTTTACGTGATGCGCGAACAAACATACAGACAAACAAACAAACAGACAGACACGAATTTAAAAAATGTTCTATTCTTATACCATTTTTTTTAAAATTATCTTTTTATAGATTTACATTCTTATTGCCTTATAGCTGTGCCCGCAGCGTTGCTCGCGTGGTAGTTTTTCTGGCATATAAGGATCCTATGAGTTATTCCAGTACCAAAAGTACTAATATAGGTACCTACCTGTGTTAACAACCTTCAGTGGCGATCCGACATGGTCGTGATAGGTTAGAAGACGAAGGCGGGAGCGAAGCGTAGCGAGCACCCGCCCTCGGCCCCCCCATTATAGCTAAGAACTATCTTGTTTACCTCAGCTTTAAAACAAAAAAACCCGCAGTTAAATTGGTCCATTCGTTTGAAAGATACGATTTTCACCCCCCCCCCTTTTTTTCAACTCCTCCCCCCTCCCATATAGCTAAAAACCATGATGAACCATCTCGATCACATCAGTTTTCAAACATAAAAATCTGCATCAAAATCAGTCCATTTGTTTGGGAGCTACAATCCTCACTTCCCCGCTTCCCCCGGGGCCCCTGCCTTGGCGCTCGGCCCTGCGGCGCGTGGCAGCGCGGCGCGGCGGCCCGCAGAAAGTACAGAATAAATAATAATAGCACCCTGATACAGTAGGTAGGTACATCGCGTGAAAACGAATGCATTATATTAGCTTTGAGCTGTTTTATTTTATTACGTTATATTTATTACTTCATAATTTAATATAACTTTCGACCCCTATCCCGCAGGAGCCCTCTAGTTTTTCAGTATGTACCTATTCTGAATTTTAACCTTTCTGTGCTAAGTTGCATCAAAATCCGTCCGATAGTTTCAGCGTGGTGCGTGCGTTTTACCATAACTTTATTAAAAATATCAAGGAAAATGTAAAAATAACGCATAAATAATGTAAAAATCTTTTAATTATGGAGCAAAACATTTCTACGGCGCGTGATTTCGATCCACGTACGTCTGGATTACGCACCCATGCATCTGTCCAACTGGGCCAGTGAGCCTCGTAACGGAATGATGAAATTCGGTACCAGTCTATAAACGGATGTATGATTACTTTAAATTTAACACAACTTTGGACCCATAGGCTGCAGGAACCTTTTAATTTTTCGGGATAAAAGTATTCAACATTTTAACACATTATATAAACTTTGACTGTGCCAAGTTACATCAAAATCCGCCCAGTAGTTTTAGCTTGATACGTGTTATTTTAAATAACTTTCTACCCCTATCCTGCGGGAACCGTTGATTTTTCTGGGATAAAAAGTATCCTAAATATTAATCCAGTACATCAGCTATGATTCTGCCAAGTTGCATCAAAATCCGTCTGGTAGTTTCAGTGTGATGCGTGTTCAAAGAGACAGACAGACAAACAGACAGACAGACAAAAAATAAAAAAATAACCTTTTTGCACTCCATATCGATTTTGAAGTTTATCTCAATCAAAATTTTCAAAAAATATTTTATGTACAGATTTAGCCCAGTTACAGTTTTATTATAGTATAGATTTATTTCAATTCAAATGCTTACTGTACTGACAGTATTTCGACCAAAGCGCACAGTAAGCCAACAAACACATAAACTAATATACAAAACTAACATAATGTTAAATACATAATCAATTATTTTTTAAATACTAAACTATATACTTAAAAAACTGATACATGCATTAACAAAGATATCAAATGTTGTGCAAAAAATATCAACGGTTGGTTCCTGAGCAATCAGACCGTTGAGCAAATTAATGGCCTGCGCTCTGTAGGAGCATACCGAGCGGTCTGTGAGCGCACCGGCGGTGCTACGAGCAGGCGCCGCATGCGCCGCTGCTGAAACCGGTCCGGCGTGGACAATGAGCAGCGAGCTAGAGCGGTCGAATTATCGATTTTCCCGTTAAGTAGTAAATAAAAATGAGTCAATAACGCGCATTTACGTCTTAACTCTAAGGTATTTATGCCTGTTATTGTTGTTTAAACATACATTGAAATTAATTTTGTTGATATTTTGTATCTTTCTACTAAAACTTGAGATGTATAATTTCCGGAGTGTAATAAATGTTAAGTATCGTTTACTTCTTAAACAAAGCATCTGGGGCTGGGTTGGTGCAAGTGAAGTGAGTTCCATTATCCGTTATAATTGTTTGTTACATACCAAAGTATAGATTATAATTACAGACTAATAACCGTACCTACGTTGTATAGCTTAGGTTTTAACTTAAAAACTGGTGTACTTGATATCTCAATGCGTGAGTAGAAGCCAAAAATCGATAATAAACTATTTGACTTAAGGACAATATTTTAATGAAATATAGTATATTGTACTTTATACTGTATCTCAACCCAGATAAATGACTATACGGGCACAGCTAGTTAATAATAATTTGTTGTTACATTCCCAGGTCTAGTGGGCATGTCGGCGGAAGTAGCGGACAAGGAACGAGTGGACAACCTGGAGCAGGCCAACCTGGAACTGCAGCGCCTGCGCAAGCACAATGAGCGCCTGCACAGGGAGCGGGCTGACGCGCAGCGGGAGGCGGAGGTAATCTACTACACAATACAACTGCACAAGTGTATATTTAAACAGAGGAAAATAAATCTTTTGCCGCAGTCCTAAGTTTTCCCTTAGAAAATTTTAATGCTAATTAATCAATCGGGATGTGAGAAACACCTACAGTATGGTAACTGTTGGTGTTTCTCACACAAGACAATATTGCTGCCCGTTTCCTGATTTTCCTTAGCAGGTTCTCACAACAACCGCGCGATGAGTTAAAAGTATTGTATGATCTTCCCCATAGTTCAAACTATCTTCCAAACCAAATTTCATCAAGATTGGTTCACCCGTTTAGTCGTAAAATGGTAAGAGATTAATTTTGTATATAACTAGTTGTACCCCGCAGCTTCGCCCGCGTGCATACTTTGTCACACCCATTAGGAATAAATTTCAAACAAATGCCTTTTTTTACACCCCTATGGTTGATTTCTGTAACTTTGAAACCTGTCATTTTGACACCTGTCACTGACACCGAAGTGGCAATTCACGTACAAAACTATCAATTTCGATATTGTTTTCCTAAATCGGGATGAAAAGTACCCTTTGTCCTTTTCTGACAACTTATGTGCAAAATTCCACGATGATAGGTTGAGTAGTTAAGACTTGAAAGCGAAACAAACTCACTTTCACATGTAGAATATTAGTATGGATGGATACTGATGACTGTTGGTGTTACAGGTTTCTAAACGTAGAAGAGACTGGGCGTTCTCTGAACGAGACAAACTATTGCAAGAGCGAGAGAGCGTCAAAGCGCTGTGCAACAGACTGAGAAAAGTAAGTGATTGCATTAATTTCTACTTCAAAGTTCTGCAATAATTTATCTATGCTTAGATATTTCATGGTTATGTACTCAACTCTAATGACTTCGATCCCAATTATATTTCTTCGAAAATATAAATCTTCATTCTTGCCAATGCTTTGCAGATTCGGGCCAGTGAAAGTCCTAAGTCTGACACTGATTTGCCCCAGTGCCATATCCCCACAAGATGATCCCACTACATTACTTGCTAATTCCCTCGGAAGAAGGAAAGTTTCCATACACTTACTCCTTCGACTTTTCGAGGATCTCAGTCGCAGGCCAGGCTCCAAACATGGATCAACTTTCCAGTAGCAACTGCTGCAATATATAATTATTTTTGAGTTTATAGCCCAATAAACAAATTTTGTGTTGAGAAAAATAAAAGGATATACAATTGCAACGACCTGGATAAGAGTAAAAAAAAAACTAATTAAAGTATGTCGCTTACTTCCGCCAAACTGTTTAAGCTACATATTTTACTTAGTTCATTTTAAATATGGATTTCGGCAAAACAACGCCTGAATCTATCAAAATAAACATTTAATATAGTGTAAATCTACGAGTAAGTGCAGTCAGCGACAATCTGCATTTGACCGAGTAGAGTGATTCACTCCTTATTTAGATTTTGGATTTCGAGTAAAACTCGGTTAAGAAAAACCTCCACTAAACAAAATCCGAGGCGAGGTTGACTCGGTTAACCGAGGAGGGGTAAAGTAGCACGACCCCTCCACTCTCGTCCTCGGTTAACCTTGGTGTAATTCGTGAGCATTCTCTTATTAAGCGGGTGTATTTATCAGGAACGCGACCAAATGGTCGGCGAGTTAGCCGACGCTCGTCGGCAAAACAAGAAGCAAAGCGAAACCAAAGAGATGAAGAGCGTCCGCACCAGCATGGCTTCCGACGACGACTGCCGACACTCGGCCGACAGCTGCCGACACTCCCTTGACAGCTGCCGACACTCCGTGCAGAGGGACGACACCATCGACACTGATGTTCAGGTAACATATTTCTGACAGTAACAAATCATTTTGGTCTTCAATTAAAACCTCCGACCAAACATAGTTACCATAGGCCATATTAATTCGTTAGTTGACCAAGCGCTCGTGTCGTTCCTTGGAGGCCTAAGTTCAGCAGAGGATGTTTTCCAACTGATGATGATGAAACATAGATTATAGCTGTTATGTAGCAGTTGTAGTAATGTTCAAAACCCAATTTCTTGACAGTTCCCCCTCGATTCAGGTCGGTTTGTTTTGTCTGGCTGTCTGTAAACAACAGACAAAGTATAGACCTTTCATTCAGCCCCATTTCCTAGTACCTAGTTCCTTAGAAAACTTAAATTTGTATGGATTTTTTGAATTCCTAATTGGGAATGTGGTCTCGGGAGTCCAAATCGGAAATGAAAAGGACTGTTGCACATGCTGCGACGCGACTTATAAAAAAAACGAATATCATCACTTCGTGGTAACCTTAAGAACTACATAGCGTAAGAGTAGAGTGCATCGAATGTAACAGTAGTTTTCGTTTCCAGGAGTTTGAGTACGACTTCATAGACGTGGAGCTGAGCGGCGTCGGCGTGGTCGGCGAGCTCGGGTTCGAGCTGTCGGGCGGCCGCGACGAGCCCTACTATCCTAACGACTGCAGCATATACGTGAGCGCCGTCAAGAAAGGCGCCGTGGCGGAGGGCAAGATCAAGTGAGTCTCACTCACGTGGCGCACCCGGTGATGAGTTGATTTCGAAGCGCGAAGATGCGAGTTCGATTCCCATGCAGGGGAAATTATTAATCTTCTATACTTATATTAAAGCAGTAAGTAACAAAAAGTCTGCACAATGAAGATAATTGAAAAAATATTAGGTGATTCACTACTGGATCGATTTAAATGCGGTTTTCACTGTTGGACAGCTTGAGTTTTAACTTAAAATCTGCTATACTTTGTATCTCTGTCTGATGAGTGGAATCCGAGCAATCGATAAACAACTATTTGACGGCTGAACGAAAGGGGTCTCTACATTTTATGAACCCTGGCATACTAAAAATCCGCCATGTTGAAAAAATCGCTTAATCGCGGCCGCTGAGCAAACCTTAACTCTCAAATATCCCAGACACATACCCGTGTGACATTCGCACGCGCGTGAAGGTCACGTGCGTACATTCGAGGAGAAAAAACTATAGAGGACTTCAACACAAATAAAAAATGTTAGAATACTAGTATCCTAGTGTCGCATTTCTGAGATATGGGAGCTTAAAGATAGCATGTTGAAAAAAATAGCAAATCATGTCGAATTGCAAAGTGTTTCTTACATTTTTCTATGGATATTGGAGCTCAAAGATAGCATGTTGAAAAAATAGCAAATCATGTCGAATTGCAAAGTGGTTCTTACATTTTCTATGGATATTGGAGCTCAAAGATAGCATGTTGAAGAAATAGCTAATCATGTCGAATTGCAAAGTGTTTCTTACATTTTTCTATGGATATTGGAGCTCAAAGATAGCATGTTGAAAAAATAGCAAATCATATCGAATTGCAAAGTGTTTCTTACATTTTCTATGGACATTGGAGCTCAAAGATACCATTTTGAAAAAATAGCAAATCATGTCGAATTGCAAAGTGTTTCTTACATTTTTCTATGGATATTGGAGCTCAAAGATAGCATGTTGAAAAAATAGCAAATCATGTCGAATTGCAAAGTGTTTCTTACATTTTTCTATGGATATTGGAGCTCAAAGATAGCATGTTGAAAAAATAGCAAATCATGTCGAATTGCAAAGTGTTTCTTACATTTTTCTATGGATATTGGAGCTCAAAGATAGCATGTTGAAAAAAAACCAAATCATATCGAATTGCAAAGTGTTTCTTACATTTTCTATGGATATTGGAGCTCAAAGATAGCATGTTGAAAAAATAGCAAATCATATCGAATTGCAAAGTGTTTCTTACATTTTCTATGGATATTGGAGCTCAAAGATAGCAGGTTGAAAAAATAGCAAATCATATCGAATTGCAAAGTGTTTCTTACATTTTCTATGGATATTGGAGCTCAAAGATACCATGTTGAAAAAATAGCAAATCATGTCGAATTGTAAAGTGTTTCTTACATTTTACTATGGATATGCGCACAAGTTTTACCAATACACGTTATTTTAAAAAATATGCGAAATCGCGACCAGTGATCAAACCATGATATTAAATTGATAGTAGACTGACTTCATTACAAACATAAAACTAACTAAAATGTATCCTAAGTGTCGCGTTTGAAAGATATTGGAGCTGAAAGATCTGATCCGTAGTACCTATCTTTGAGCTCCAATATCACTGAAACTTAGGATAAGAACAAAATAAAAAAAATGGTTCTACAATTTTTTATTATTTCCACTTGAAGTCAATTTTATATTGAATTGTTTTTTTTATTTGCAGAGTACTAGACCGCGTCACAGAAGCGTGCGGGGTGTGCGTGTGGGCGAGCGGCGCCGCTGCCGCCGCGGCACTGCGCGCGGCGTTGCCGCACGGCACTGCCACGCTGCGGCTGCAGCGAGCAAGGGCAGCTAGGGCGAGGGTACACTTGCTTGACGCGAGGGGGATCGCTTTGCAACATGGTGAGTCTTATGTAGGAGATTTTCGATTTGTGTGTTTATTTTATTTGGGAACGCCCTGTCAACTGTAGTGCCACCACATAATAACTAACAGTACTACGTGCCACCCACAACATTGAAAGAAATAAATAAAATACATTTATTACTTATAAAACGTAGACAAAAAAACCTACAAAAATTAATGCTGTATTGTTGTCACCCACAGCATTAATTAATGCTGTAATGTTGTCACCCACAGCATTAATTAATGCTGTAATGTTGTCACCCACAGCATTAATTAATGCTGTATTGTTGTCACCCACAGCATTAATTAATGCTGTAATGTTGTCACCCACAGCATTAATTAATGCTGTATTGTTGTCACCCACAGCATTAATTTTTGTGAAGTCCTTACTCAGCTTATGCTAAGGTCATAAGCCTTGGCAATGATTTTCCTATTTTATTAACCTATTAGCTTTCGTCCGCGACTTCGTGCGCGCGAACCACAGTGTATCGCGAAAATAGTATCAGCATGTTCATCTAAGATATTAAAAACCAAAGCAAAAGTATAGCAGCAACGCTCTTGATGCTTTTTGACGGACTTGTTATTATCTCGTTTCCATGGCAACCGTTCCTTACAGCGAGTAATCAACATTTTACAGTTTTCTGAAAATAATCAATTTTTTTTTGTTTATTTTTGTATAATAGAACAGAAATATAAAATAAAAATATTAAAATTACATCAGAAATGCAATTTTATAGGGAATAAGGTCGTATGTCATTCGGTTGTATTGTATAGCACTGGATTGCAAGTTGGCACTGTTCATAGCATAGATTCAGGCATTACTAATGGGGGATTTTCTGATAGCTCATATACATTTTAATATACCTGCAAGTTGGCACTGTTCATAGCATAGATTCAGGCATTACTAATGGGGGATTTTCTGATAGCTCATATACTTTTTAATATACCTGCAAGTTGGCACTGTTCATAGCATAGATTCAGGCATTACTAATGGGGGATTTTCTGATAGCTCATATACTTTTTAATATACCTGCAAGTTGGCACTGTTCATAGCATAGATTCAGGCATTACTAACGGGGGATTTTCTGATAGCTCATATACTTTTTAATATACCTGCAAGTTGGCACTGTTCATAGCATAGATTCAGGCATTACTAATGGGGGATTTTCTGATAGCTCATATACTTTTTAATATACCTGCAAGTTGGCACTGTTCATAGCATAGATTCAGGCATTACTAATGTGGGATTTTCTGATAGCTCATATACTTTTTAATATACCTGCAAGTTGGCACTGTTCATAGCATAGATTCAGGCATTACTAATGGGGGATTTTCTGATAGCTCATATACTTTTTAATATACCTGCAAGTTGGCACTGTTCATAGCATAGATTCAGGCATTACTAATGGGGGATTTTCTGATAGCTCATATACTTTTTAATATACCTGCAAGTTGGCACTGTTCATAGCATAGATTCAGGCATTACTAACGGGGGATTTTCTGATAGCTCATATACTTTTTAATATACCTGCAAGTTGGCACTGTTCATAGCATAGATTCAGGCATTACTAATGGGGGATTTTCTGATAGCTCATATACTTTTTAATATACCTGCAAGTTGGCACTGTTCATAGCATAGATTCAGGCATTACTAATGTGGGATTTTCTGATAGCTCATATACTTTTTAATATACCTGCAAGTTGGCACTGTTCATAGCATAGATTCAGGCATTACTAATGGGGGATTTTCTGATAGCTCATATACTTTTTAATATACCTGCAAGTTGGCACTGTTCATAGCATAGATTCAGGCATTACTAATGGGGGATTTTCTGATAGCTCATATACTTTTTAATATACCTGCAAGTTGGCACTGTTCATAGCATAGATTCAGGCATTACTAATGGGGGATTTTCTGATAGCTCATATACTTTTTAATATACCTGCAAGTTGGCACTGTTCATAGCATAGATTCAGGCATTACTAATGGGGGATTTTCTGATAGCTCATATACTTTTTAATATACCTGCAAGTTGGCACTGCTCATAGCATAGATTCAGGCATTACTAATGGGGGATTTTCTGATAGCTCATATACTTTTTAATATACCTGCAAGTTGGCACTGTTCATAGCATAGATTCAGGCATTACTAATGGGGGATTTTCTGATAGCTCATATACTTTTTAATATACCTATTCGGTATCTTTGAGCTTCAATACCGACATGCGCGGTTTCACCCGCGTGAGGGATTATGATGATGATGAAAAGTATCCCATGTGTTATTCCAGGGTATAAGCTATCTCCATTCAAAATTTAATTAAAATCCTTCCAGCCGTTATTGCGTGAAAGCTCCCCAAAACAAACAGATAACGTTTCACTTTTATATATTAGAGAGGTTTTCATTAAAAAAAGAGTTAGTATTTGAAGTCCTCTTCCAATTTATTAAGGTTTTATTAGTGACCGCGATACCGAGATTTATCCAAAAGGTCGGTTTTAGGTAAAACTTGTATGTCAGGCACCATAGTAAACTTGTATATCAGGCACCATAGTAAACTTGTATGTCAGGCACCATAGTAAACTTGTATGTCAGGCACCATAGTAAACTTGTATGTCAGGCACCATAGTAAACTTGTATGTCAGGCACCATAGTAAACTTGTATGTCAGGCACCATAGTAAACTTGTATGTCAGGCACCATAGTTAACTTGTATGTCAGGCACCATAGTAAACTTGTATGTCAGGCACCATAGCAAACTGTAAGGAGCCCTTTAGTATTGTTATAGTAAGTACTTTAGGTCCTGGGACAACATACGATACTATTGTCCCAGAAATATGTCCACGCGAGCAGAGCTAGTTAAATATACAAAGCAAGATATAAACAATTGACATTTTCACCCGAGTACGGCGATGCAGGGGAAGGGTAATGAGTTTAAAAGGCTATGTATGTATGTATGTATGTATGTGGGTTTATGGATGTTCCACCATAGCGACGCTTCTATCGGTCCAATGTTGACAAGCGAGGTATCAATTGATTTGTCTTCAGGTATAAAGAGTCACAGGCTTCTTTTTTCCCCCGACTACGGCGAAACTAAAAGCTTAGTCCGTCTTTGACATTAACCCGACTACGGCTATGCAATGGTAGGGTTATGTGTGCAAACTAAAAACTTGGTCCGATTATGACAAGCGAGGTATCATTCGATTCGACTTCACCGCAAGAGTTTCATATGCTATTTTATACCCGCCCGTATTCGGTTTTAGTTTTTGAACTGATGTCTTGTTACAGGTATTTTTATAAACAAAATCGCGAGCGGCAGTGCGGCCGCTAAAGATGGCAACATGTACATCGGAGATCGAGTTGTTAGCGTAAGTTTACTAATTATTTTACAAACAAAATCGCGAGCGGCAGTGCGGCCGCTAAAGATGGCAACATGTACATCGGAGATCGAGTTGTTAGCGTAAGTTCACTAATTATTTTACAAACAAAATCGCGAGCGGCAGTGCGGCCGCTAAAGATGGCAACATGTACATCGGAGATCGAGGTGTTAGCGTAAGTTTACTAATTATTTTACAAACAAAATCGCGAGTGGCAGTGCGGCCGCTAAAGATGGCAACATGTACATCGGAGATCGAGTTGTTAGCGTAAGTTTACTAATTATTTTACAAACAAAATCGCGAGCGGCAGTGCGGCCGCTAAAGATGGCAACATGTACATCGGAGATCGAGTTGTTAGCGTAAGTTTACTAATTATTTTACAAACAAAATCGCGAGCGGCAGTGCGGCCGCTAAAGATGGCAACATGTACATCGGAGATCGAGTTGTTAGCGTAAGTTTACTAATTATTTTACAAACAAAATCGCGAGCGGCAGTGCGGCCGCTAAAGATGGCAACATGTACATCGGAGATCGAGTTGTTAGCGTAAGTTTACTAATTATTTTACAAACAAAATCGCGAGCGGCAGTGCGGCCGCTAAAGATGGCAACATGTACATCGGAGATCGAGTTGTTAGCGTAAGTTTACTAATTATTTTACAAACAAAATCGCGAGCGGCAGTGCGGCCGCTAAAGATGGCAACATGTACATCGGAGATCGAGTTGTTAGCGTAAGTTTACTAATTATTTTACAAACAAAATCGCGAGTGGCAGTGCGGCCGCTAAAGATGGCAACATGTACATCGGAGATCGTGGTGTTAGCGTAAGTTAACTAATTATTTTACAAACAAAATCGCGAGTGGCAGTGCGGCCGCTAAAGATGGCAACATGTACATCGGAGATCGAGTTGTTAGCGTAAGTTTACTAATTATTTTACAAACAAAATCGCGAGCGGCAGTGCGGCCGCTAAAGATGGCAACATGTACATCGGAGATCGAGTTGTTAGCGTAAGTTTACTAATTATTTTACAAACGAAATCGCGAGCGGCAGTGCGGCCGCTAAAGATGGCAACATGTACATCGGAGATCGAGTTGTTAGCGTAAGTTTACTAATTATTTTACAAACAAAATCGCGAGCGGCAGTGCGGCCGCTAAAGATGGCAACATGTACATCGGAGATCGAGTTGTTAGCGTAAGTTTACTAATTATTTTACAAACAAAATCGCGAGCGGCAGTGCGGCCGCTAAAGATGGCAACATGTACATCGGAGATCGAGTTGTTAGCGTAAGTTTACTAATGATTTTACAAACAAGATCGCGAGTGGCAGTGCGGCCGCTAAAGATGGCAACATGTACATCGGAGATCTAGTTGTTAGCGTAAGTTTAATAATTATTTTACAAACAAAATCGCGAGCGGCAGTGCGGCCGCTAAAGATGGCAACATGTACATCGGAGATCGAGTTGTTAGCGTAAGTTTACATATTATTTAGATAACTCTTTATTGTACGCCGAATAAAAATAACAAAAACGTTTACACAACATTTATGGTACAGCGGGCAAAATATTAAAAAAAACCTTCATATATGTACTGGATATAGCGAATAAAAACAAAAGTTAATATTTAAAGAAAAATAATAACAACTTTATACACAACTATAAATCTTACAGCACTTTCGTGGAACGAAAAGTGCCAGAATGCATTGCCACGCTAAATTGCATATTATTTTTGCCCAAAATAGGAGTCAGCATTCTGCTCACTTATCTCCTCCAACATACGTTTTACCAAGTCCCTGTAAATTTACTGGCCGCCCGCCCCCATGGACCCAAAGCTTCAACTCCGTAACCCCTACACAAACATGTAACCCGTGTTGATGTTTCCATATCTTCGTAGTTATATTTTCTTCCGTTGGCAAAGAAAGGTTCTCGGATGGTAATCCCGGATCGGAAGACGGAGCGTAGAAAGCCTCCCCAGAGCTTAACCGACGACCTGATGAGAGTCGCGGGGAATAAAAAAACAACATACTACACAGATAAAAAAAACATGACTAATAAGAAACCAGGCTGGACCTGTCCCCACAAGCAGCACCCGTTCACTAGTTTGACTTGTGTACCAGCCACCCCCCCCTCAACCATTTTAGAGGGAAGGGAGTGTCCCGGTACACGTCCGCTCGCTGATTGATGATGAAGAGAGAAGTGGTCACTCCAGTAATGTAATGGCAGATCGTAAAGAACGTTATCTCCCACAGATAAACAACCGGTCGGTAGAGGGAACAAAAAGCGTGACCGAAGCGATGGCGCTGCTGAACGAATGCCAGTACGAGTCTGTGGCCATCACTCTACTTCGCCCTCTGTACCCTTGCTGTCGGACCAACAACAGGTAATGAAGACATTATCATAATGTTTTATGTTTTTTTATAGCTAAGCAGGCGTTAACAAATTATTATATACTATCATAATATATAAGTAAAATAAAAAAAAAAAGCTTCATCATCATCATGTCAGCCTTTAGAAGTCCACTGCTGAACTTAGGCCTCCCCCAAAGAGCGCCATGACGAGCGATCTTGTGCCACCTCCATCCACCGACTTCCTGCGATGGCTACAATATCGTTGGTCCATCGTGTGGGGGTCTCCTCACACTTCGCTTGCTTATTCGTGGTCGCCATTCGAGAACCTTTATTCCCCAGCGGTTTCTCATTTCTGATTCTATCACGTAGTGAAACACCGAGCATAGCTATCTCCATTGCTCGCTGCGCAACTCTGAGCTTTTGTATGAGAACAATGGCTAGCGACCACGTCTCAGTGCCGTATGTCATTACTGGCAACACGCACTGATTATAAACTTTCGTCTTGAGGCTCTGCGGTATCTGCGACAAGAAGATATGGCGTAATTTCCCGAACGCGCCCATCCGAGTTGGTTTCGTCGGTTGACCTCTTTGCCAATGTTGGATTTACCCAGTTGGATCGTCTGACCCAAGTAGACATAGTGATCAACAGCTACGATAATATCGTTCCCAACATAAACCGGCATGGGTACGATATGTGCATTTGACATTGTTCATTTTAAGACCCATCTGTTGGGAAACAATATTGAGGTCACTGAGCATTGTGCTTAGGTCTTCCAGGGTTTCCGCCATGATGACTATATCATCAGCAAAACGAAGGTGAGTGGTGTATTCGCCATTGATGTTAACACCAAATCCGTTCCAGTTCAGAAGCTTGAATATATCTTCCAGTGCAGAGGTGAACAGTTTCGGAGAAATAACGTCTCCCTGTCTCACGCCTTTTTGCAGCTGGATAGAATTCGTGCTCTGATCCTGAAGACGAACTGTCATGGTGGCCTTGCTGTACAAACACTTCAACACTTCGATGTACCGGTAATCAATCTGGCACCGCTGTAATGACTGTAGCACTGCCCAGGTCTCCACTGAATCAAAGGCTTTCTCGTAGTCCACAAACGCTAGATATAGTGGCCGATTATACTCTTCGGTCTTCTGTATAATCTGCCGGAGCGTATGGATGTGGTCTACGGTGCTAAAGCCTTTCTGGGATCCAGCTTGTTCGGGAGGCTAAAAGTCGTCAAACCTACGAGCGAGACGGTTTGTAACTACTCTCGAAAACAGCTTATAGACGTGGCTCAGCAGCGAAATGGGCCTATAATTCTTCAAGAGAGTTTTATCACCTTTCTTAAAGAACAAAACCACTACCTTCCTGTGCCACGCCTCTGGCGTAGTACCCTCGAGGATGACGGAGTTAAACAGCTTCTGAAGGACTTTAAGTATTGGTGTTCCACCCGCTTTCAGTATCTCTGTCGTTATTCCGTCCTCCCCTGGTGCCTTGTTGCTCTTAAGCTGTTTGAGAGCAATTCTGATCTAGTATAGGCTGACGTCCGGGATGTCTTCGCTATAATGTCGGGTCAAACGGACTCTTGCATCGCTAGTCCTGCTAGGAGGACTACGCGATGAGGTGTATAATTGTCCATAGAACTTCTCGAGCTCACTCAAAATCTCTGGTTTCGACGAAACGATGCTGCCACTTTCGGTTTTCAGCTTCGTCAACAGGCTTTGCCCAATAGACAGATCTCTTGCGAACACTTTGGAGCCCTTGTTCCGCTCTATTGCGTTCTTAATACAAGTAGTATTAAAGGAACGCAAATCGTGTCGCATTGACTTGGAGATCTGTTTATTAAGCAAGCTGTAACTCGACATATCCACTGAAGACTGCAGCCTCATCTTGCCTCGTTCTGCCATAAGTTTGAGTGTATGCTCAGAAAGTTTCTGTGTTCTTTTTTTGCGGGGGGTCTTAAAGAACTCCGACCCAACCGCGTGGACAATTTCCACCAGCCCGTTTGTTTAGTTCGTCCACTGTATCGCATTCGGTAAAGATTTAGAAGCGATTTTGGAGCTCCAACTGAAAGCTCTCGGGGTTTTGGATTTGGGCAGGACTTGGGCGAAGAGTAGATCTCATCAAACGAGACCTCTCCAGCTTTACGTTGATATTCAATGAGCCTCTTACCATGCAGTGATCAATGCCGGTCTTAACCCTGTTGATCACAGAGACATCATTGAATATATGCTTATTGGTCGTCAAAATGAAATGTATCTCGTGCTTATGACCGCCGGGGTGCAGCCACGTCCATTTCCTGGACGGGCGCTTCTTGAAAAAGGAGTTCATCATAAAGAGTCCCTCCTTCTCCATGAAGTCGGCCAATCGCTGACCCCTTTGGTTCCGCTGTCCAAATCCAAACTGCCCCACTCTCAGTTCATCGCCTTTCCTCGTGCCAAGCCGTGCGTTGAAGTCCCCAATCACCACTGTGAAGTGTGTTTTCGGGGCATATATGGCATTAGAAATGTGTGGGGCGTACACTTGAATGACCTTCAACGAATACCGTTCGGTAATTCTGAGTATAAGGTATGCCACCCTGCTCGAAACGCTTTCGATCTTCAGAATGTTGTTGACGAGGGACTTGTGGACGAGAAATCCTACACCATGTTGGGACTGCTGGTCGCCCTCCCGGTAATAGAGTAAGTTGCCGGAATTGAGGGTTATCGTATCCTCTCCCTCTCTTTGGACTTCTGATAACCCTATAATACCCCAGCGCAACTTACTTACTACTTCTTCCAGCTCTATCAACTTCTCATCGGTCCTCAAGGTGCGTGCATTATAAGTTGCCAGGTCCAGAGATCATGGGGGTTGGTAGCTGGGTCTTTGCCGGGGATTCTTAGCACCCCCTGCTCCGCCGTTACCATGGCTGCTACCGGTGCCAGGAATAACGGAGCCGTCGGGGACTGGGGGCCGTCTTTTTGGTGTGTCTATCATATTTGGTTGCCATAGTCACCACGCTTGGCAGGCGGATTGGTGAACGCAGTGTAGCAAATATGCTTGTGCTCGGAGGACGCTGCTGCCCATCTTCTTTGGTGTGTAATCCCTTAGTCGCATCCTCTTACGACATCCACGGGAGGATTAGGAGGGGTCTTATTCTAAGCCGAGACCGCCACGGCTTTTTACGATTTCAAGTTTTTCTTCTTATTTTTCATTTCACTTATAACGTTTTAAAGTTTTTTTTTGTTTCTTGTTTGTTTTTTATTTATTTATTGCTTTGACATTGGTTTGTGATCTACCCTGAAAATTTCAGCCGGATAGCTAATCGGGAAGTGCTCGAAATTTGAATTGCAAGATTCCAGGACAAAATACATAGATAAATACAAGTTAAGTTAAATAAAAGCTTTTAAAAAAGGAAAAAAGATTAAATACGTAGAAAGCTAATGTAATAAAAGCTGTTAGGCAAGAACGTATAAAAATTCAAGAGTGAAGCACTCAAGATATGCCAATCCGCTCGTACGTGCACAAGCCTCACGCTTTACCCCTTGTTATGCCGATCGGCGGCGACATCGCCGCAACGCAACACCTCGTCCGTGTTGCGTTAGTCGTGTTAACTTTATCACAGCCCTCGCGAAAAATAAAAAGTAATGCCTTTGATGAAATTGTGTATTTGTCGTGGCGATATAGAGTTCATCATGTCATGAAATGGTTGGCCACATCATGAAAAAGTTATATATCATGAAATTATCGGTCACATGATAAAAAAATAAAGATTAATAAGCGTTTGACGATGTGAACGTTTGGTGCGTCTAAACGCACGGCTACTTTATGATATGGTCAAACATTAGTGATCATGTCGTAAAGTAGAAGGCGAAGGCGGGAGCGAAGCGCAGTAAGCTGCCGCCTTCGTCTTCGTGTTTTTATTTAGCCTTGAGAACTTATCTGTTTGAACACCTTTGGTATCATGAAGACCTTACATTAACGATATTTAATGTTATGGACAAAGTGGATTGAAATATGATTAAACGTTGATGTTTCAATAATATTTATTGTTTATTTTGAGCTGGCCATTAATAGAACCATTTCATGAAATGATGAGGGTAACGACCGTAGCTCTCAAACGGATTTTTATGTTTGAAAACTGATGTGATGCTTCCTAGATATAATGGGGGGTGCGATGTCGGGGCTATATAAATTTCTAATTTGTGCTTGTTAATCGATTTATCGGTCAAGCATTATTATTGTATCTTTGCGTTTTAAAGTAACTGTCAAACAGCTAGCTAAGTTAAAATAACAAAACCAATGACAATACAAATCGTTCGTGCCACATATTTACAAACAGACGAAAAATCTGTGACATTTTTGTAATAGCTCCATCTGGAATAACGACACTTCTGTTAAGTAAACAGTAAACACTAAGCCGAGATGCAGTTTCTTTCAGTCACAGTCAGTCAGCACTGTGCGCTTAGGTTAGCGGTCAAAATCAGAGTTGTTCTCAAATAAATGAGGATCCTATAGTTTATTTTCTGCTGATAACATGATGTAAGAGAATTTCCAATTGTAATGTTTATACTAATTATGAAGGGATCCGACAGAGAAACAAGATAACTGAAGTAGCTCTAAGGATAAGCAAACTAAAGTGGCAGTTGGCTGGTCACATTTTCCTAAGAAACAATAACCGTTGGGGTAGGCGAGTTCTCGAGTGGAGACCACGTCTAGGACGCCCTGTGGCCAGGTGGAGTGATGATCTGCGAAAAGCGGCTGGCAGAAACGATGCAGAGAGCGGAAAACCGAGCTCAGTGGTGTGCATAAGGAGAGCCCTACGTCCAGCAGAGGACAAGCATAGGCAGATGATGATGATGATGATTAATGATGATTCCAACCAAGCAAATTAATTTATTGATCAGAAAAAAACTTGCATCCGCCGGGGCTTGCTTTAAGCTTTTATAATTATGTAGTTTCAAAATGATTAATAAGTTCGGTCCCTTTTCTTGCTGATGGAGTACGAAACAAGCAGACTTGCGGTATAGCTGCAGAGGGCGTGCTTTTGTCACTTTTTAGATAAGGGCTTGTCGAGAGAATAAGCAATAAAATAATTGTACAACAAGCACAAATGTTTTTTTTTATTACTCCCGCCATTATTGCTAAGAACCATCTCGATCACAAAGGCTCTTATCTTTATAAAATATGTGTATATATGTTCTCAGGCTGTCAATGTACGCGCGCTCTTATTCGGATGACAAGAAGGTGAACATCTGCTCGCAAACTGACGAGTCTTGGTGTCACATGCCACCTCCAGCTGACAACAAAGTAAGCACTGTTCTGGAACACTAACAACATAACTTTTCGAGACGGGGTTTCGTCTTTACAGTATCGGGACAGTTTATGAATGTAAACAAAAGCAAAAGGTAAATAACACACGCGACGGGATAACAGCATAGCGTTTGATAATTTTGGCTCTTTTTAGGCTTCAATTATGAGAGAGACAATCCGAGTTGAACCCATAACAATATCGAAGCAATGTTTCTGTGTTTATCAGATCTCATAATTATTAACAACAGTTTTTACTGTTCTCACTAAATATTAAAAAATTAAAGTAAACCTTAGAAATGTTTTTTTAAATAATTATAATGAACAGGTTCACATAGAGCACGTGCCGGACTTTGACAGAAGATACGTGTACCACGTGGCCGCGGGCAGCCAGGGGAAGATAGCACAAGAGAGAGGTAATATAACAGGCTTTCTTCATTCACTAAATCATCTTTCTCTCTCCCTCTTCCCTTCTCCCTATCTCCCTCTCCTCCTCTCCCTATCTCCATCTCCCCCTTCTCCCTATCTCCCCCGGCCCTCTCTAACTGAGTCAATCCTCCAAAGCTTGAAGATCTGAAGATCTTTATTAACCTTCGAAGAGCTTGCCGCCCAGAGATGCCGCGCTTTTGTCGAAAGTTTAAGGACGCATCTAGGCAGCTAACCTAACCTACATTCAGTCACGTGTGTCAGTCACGTGTGTCAGTCACGTGTGTCAGTCACGTGTGTCAGTCACGTGTGTCAGTCATGTGTGTCAGTCACGTGTGTCAGTCACGTGTGTCAGTCATGTGTGTCAGTCATTCATAAGTTTCTTTTTATTATTTTTCTGGAAATGTTTGTCATGAGCCGAGACGCCAAAATCATTTGTAATTGAAGTATATTTCTACCATATTATGATGATATCTTTTGGATACGCATAGTATCTATCTAGGTTACCAATTTTTATTTTATTTTCAAAGTTTTTAACTAGAACAGCGTGCCGAAACTATGAAGCTGTTTGGAAAGTAATTTAGTTTTTTAGCTGATGAAGACACAGTAAAGGCAAACCGCAATTATCGAATTCGACCGTATATTTATTCACTACTAGCTTTCAGCCGCGACTTCGTCCACGCGGACTACAGTTTATCGCGAAAAAAACATCCTATGTTCTTCTAGGATATTAAAAACCAATGCACCATCGTTCTTGAAGATTTTTGACAGACTTGTTATTATTTCTTTTGTACATGTCATTCCGTTCCTTACAGCGTGTAATCGACTTTTTCCCGTTTCCCCGTAACAATTTACCATTTTCCGGGATAAAAAGTATCCTTTGTTGGTTTCTATATTGTACATTACCTATTTATAAAGTTTCATCAAAATCAGATCAGCCGTTTTGGCGTCAAAGCTCCACAAACAAACAAAAAACAACGTTTCACTTTTATATATTGGTAAGAAAATCCTCTTTAATTGTCATAAAAATAACGAAATTAATTTCCGAACAACTTATAGGTACTTAGCTTCAAACAGATCCATCATAGATTTATCAGACAATTCCAAAAATGTTGGCTAATATTTTTCAGATAACATTCCTTAGTGACCTATCTCTATCTTAGGAATTTGCGAATGTTTTCGTAGTATATTGAAATTCTCGCGTGCCAAGTGGACTAAAAATAAGATACTAAACAAGTTTTTTTTTATTCCTGTCTGTCTGTATGTTTGTTTATTCGCGCATCAACTTGAAACTACTGGACCGATTCCGATGTAATTTTCACTGATGGACAGCTTAGAGCTAGACTTAAAAACTATGGTGTACTAGGTATCTCAATCCGATGAGCAGAAGTCGAGTAATCGATAAAATCAACATTTGACGGCTGAATGAAGTTTGGTATATTGTACTTTAGTGGTCCCTTTGGTCCTGGAATAAGATACTTTTATCCAAGAAAATGTTCCGCGCGTGATAAAAATAAAATGATAATGTCGATGGGTAAAAGATTATGTACGAAGGATATGATGGGATATGAGGAAGATTATGATCAAAGGCATGGAACAATAGTGTGGTCGTCCTATTTTTCAAAAAGGGCAAGATCCTTTTGAAAAACTATCGGCCCATTTCCCTCCTGAGCCATGTCTACAAGCTGATCGGAAATTCGACGAATTCCAGCCAACAGCTGGGTTTCGGGGAGCATACGGCACCATAGACCACATCCATACAGTGCGGCAGATTATACAGAAGACAAGAGTATAATCAGCCCCTGTGCCTGGCGTTTGTGGACTATGAGAAAGCTTTTGACTCTATCGAGACTTGGTCTGTTATGGAGTCCTTGCAACGATGCCAAGTCGACTGGCGGTATATCCAAGTGTTGAGATGGCTGTATGACGCCGCAACAATGACCGTCCAAGTACAAAACCAGCAGACTAAGCATATCCCCCTGCATCTAGGTGTGAGACAAGGGGACGTTATTTCTTCGAAACTGTTCTCAAATGCATTGGAGGATGTTTAAGAATCTGGACTGGAAAGGATGTGGCATTAACATTAACGGTGAGTACATCTCACATTCGCAGATGACATCGTCATTGTGGCAGAAACGTTGCAGGACTTGCAACAGATGTTGGACAGCCTAGCTGATTCTTCTCAGAGCATTGGTCTCCGGATGAACTTGGACAAAACAAAGGTTCAACGAACATGTTATTCCGGAACCAATTGCTGTTAACGGAACTGCTCTCAAAGTTGTTAAGGAGTATGTTTATCTGGGGCAAACTTTGCAACTAGGTAAAAACAACTTCGAGAGAGAGACCCGCAGA
This sequence comes from Alsophila aescularia, assembly GCA_946251855.1. Classification (NCBI taxonomy): domain Eukaryota; kingdom Metazoa; phylum Arthropoda; class Insecta; order Lepidoptera; family Geometridae; genus Alsophila; species Alsophila aescularia. The sequence continues at coordinate 59,561,517 of OX276380.1, read as the reverse complement.
AGAATACAGCTGGGCTGGGCAGCATTTGCGAAACTTCGTCATGTCTTCTCGTCGCCAATACCGCAAAGTTTGAAGACGAAAGTCTTCAATCAGTGTTTCCTGCCTGTTATGACATATGGAGCCGAGTCGTGGACACTCACGGTACGACTAGTCCACCAATTTAAGGTCGCTCAGCGGGCTATGGAAAGGGCTATGCTTAGAGTTACTCTGAAAGATCGTATCCGGAATGAAGTGATCCGGCAGAGAACCAAAGTTGTTGACATTGCCCTTAGGATTAGTAGGTGAAGTGGCAGTGGGCTGGTCATATTTTTCGAAGGACTGGTAACCGTTGGGGTAAACATGTTCTTGAGTGGAGACCGCGACTCGGTAAACGTAGTGTAGGGCGCCTCCCAGCTAGGTGGAGCGACGATATACGCAAAGTGGCTGGCAGCAGTTGGAAGAGAAGAGCCGAAGATCGGGCTCAGTGGCGTGCTTTGGGAGAGGCCTATTTCCAGCAGTGGACTGACACGGGCTGATGATGATGATGATGATGATGATGAAAAGGTTATAAACTAGTTTCTGCTGCGTACAATCACAACTTATTATTACAAGCCTGTAATGTCCCAGTGCTGGGCAAAGGCCTCCTGTTTTCTGTCTATTGCAACGATATACCAGACCTTCGTGTGGGAGTCGCGATCATCGCGCCCTCTTTCTTGTTCTGTGATGACGTTTGCAATCTACGTAGACCCGTCGCGTGTTCAATTTTGCCCAAAGATCACCCGGCATGCAGCTGACATGTCTGGCCCAGTATACTATCAAGTAGTATGTATGTACGTACGTCATCAAAGAGATAACGAAACAGATATTTGATAAGATGGCGATTGCGAGCGAAATCTTTGATGATATCGACCGTTTGTTTTCGTTGAAACTCTGGATCAGTCTAATCCGTTTAAATCGTTTTGTTATGGCAACTGTTATATTTGCATCAGTATCAGCATTTATTGACTTATCTAATCCGCACTTAAATTATAAATGCATTTACAAAAATAGGAAGTTTTATACAAACAATATGCAGGAACAATTTTACCACAATAATTTAAACTTTCACGAATTGATAGAATGATTTTAAAGACAATATCGGGCACGTAATCCTTCGCTGGTTTTGAACGTGTTTATGAATGCAAAGTGTGCGTCTAAATCGCAGGGCTCAACGAACGAACGAACAAAAAAAAAAAAATTAGTTTATGAAAGTTTAAAAAGTACCACTTAAAATAAACTGGTCTTCAAAAATTAATACCACACTTTTAATGTCTGTCTGTTCTCGCATCACGTTAAAACTACTGGACCGATTGCGATGCGATTTTCACTGTTAATAGCTTAGGTTTTGACTTAAAAACTGGTGTACTTGGTATCACAATCCGATGAGAAGTAGCCAAGCAAATTAATAAATACTCAATTAATTTTAAAACTGTGGTATTAAGTTTTGAAGGCCAGTGTATATTTAATTAAAATATGTTTTCATTAAATTAAAAAATCATGATTCGTATTAGAAGGTGTCTCCTACTCGTCTTGCAACTGCCTACTCGCCGGCCTCTACAGTAATGTACTTGTACGTTGCAGGCGCCTGGGATATGATCCGGGGCAAGTTTGAAGCGGTCACAGGGAGAAGCAAGTCCAAAGACAAGCAGAATAAGGTGCGTATTACTTGTATATCTGAGACCGAACTTAATAACCGCTCTGTACGTAGACAGACGAGTGAGCCAAAATTCGATTCTTTCGACTTAACACCGTACTGAGGTGACAATCGGGATATTAGTTGAACACACATGTAGCCAACATCTACAAACTAATAAAAATATATACCCCCGATCCCCCACCCCATCATAGCTAAGAAGCATCTTGATCACATTAGCTTTCAAACTTTAAAACCGCATCAAAATCGGTCCATTTGACTACCATTTGGAACTACGTCTCTGCAATTTGATTATTGTAACCGGTTGTAAGTTGTTACTTTGATGTTCTAAATACCAAAGAGGGTATAAGTAGTACGTAAGACTAAACACGACGCTGTGCCGCAGTGCCTCTGCTTGCTAAGCTTAAAACCTGGTATTCCAGGTATCTCAATCCGATGATAGATAAAATTATATTTGACGGTTGAATGAAATTTGTTATTTTGTACTGTATAGGTACTTTTGATCCTGGAATAACACATAGATTACTTATGACAAAGGTTCTTCTTCAAAGGAAACTATTTATCTTGTTTCAATCTGTAATCATAAAGTAATGTTATACTTTAAATAGATATCTCTAACTCGAAGAGTACTTAACTAGCCTTCCCAACTAGAATGGTATTATCTAATTTATTTATATATATTATAATTAAATTAGATTAGATTAAATTAGACAAGACGAAAATCCAACCGACTACTCAATCGTCCTGTGCTTCTAGCTAGGCTAATGTTCCTCAGTTCATGTTTCCTTATATTTCTTTCAGTCTGTACCTGTATATTTGACATATTCTGTCGCTATTACAACATTGTTAATCAATTCATTTTTACAAACCTGTACTATCACATTGCCAGTAGTAAATTTATATTTAAAAAATTACAAACAGTTTACCAGCAATTAAAATTGAAAGCTAAAGAAATGGAAAAACAATACATAATGTTGCTAGTCGGGTTGCCCTATTCATATAAAAATACTTGTCTGTTAAAAGATATTTAACATTTATAACCCAGAGAAATAACCACGCTGTCACAGCTAGTTGAAAATACAAATTAGGATACGGCTATATTATGAAAAAAGTTATTACGATATGAATTTTGAAAAAAAATGTGAGAAAGACGAAAAAGAAAGAAATGGATAAGGACGTGTTTTGGTGAACTTTCAGAAATGATCACATCAATTAATGATTTAACAAAAATTGTTTTTTTTTTTTTTTTTGTATCATGTCCTCTGATATTAAACAAGCAATTCTTGCGATTATTTAACGTGTTAACGTGCCGCCGTAACAAAAGTTACATATCTGAAATATCCAAAATTATCTTGATTTCGTTTATCCGATAGTTTTGTATCCGGCTGTCATAACATCCCTAGTTTAATCTGAGATAAGATTACTATCAATAATAAAAAAACGCGATGATCGAACGCACAACGCGCGTGCACGCTGTTCAAATAACACGCCGAGGCTGTTTGTTGTTTCGCTATGAATTTGCAATTTGTGAGTAATGTGTTGTTATTTGGTGTTAGGTAAAAAAAATATGCGATGATAGTCGAGCGGTTCAGTGCGCGTTAGAATCTAACGATACCAGTTCGGTGCTCGGTTCCGCGCCAGTGAATTTTCTAAGATACGTGCGATTTCCATCGCTCCGTGCTTCGGAGGGCAAGAAGCTCCCATCGGTCGGTCCCTTCTGTAATTGATAGACCATGCTAGAGGCCCACAATCTGACACCCGAGGCCTTTCGTTTATATAAGGCACTACCTCGTAGTATACGAAAATAAGTTACGTCATTGTGATGGAGTTGGTAATGCCCCTCCCGGTTGACCCAAGTGTCCCAGGATCGAATCCTGACCGTGGCAAACATTTGTGTGAAAAACATAAATGTTTGTTATCGAATCTTGGAGCATTGTTGATTTGTGTGTCCTTGCCACCCGCGACAAAGGGAAATCTAGTGCTGGGGTATGAGTGTTACAACTTTAAATAAAAAAAATAATATATATATATAATATATATATGTGTGTGTGTGTGTGTGTGTGTGTGTGTGTGTGTGTGTGTGTGTGTGTGTGCGAAAGTGTGTGTGTGTGTGTGTGTGTGTGTATATATGGATTAGGCCGACATCCCACTGAATCGTCGCCGCGATGTCATCGGCGATTTTCATCAGTTAATTTTCTCAATTCTCAATGGCTATTTGTCTCTTATTATTAATTTAGCTGTGCTCGCGGCTTTGCCCGCGTTGTCATTTCTATGGGTTATAGTTGATTGACGCAGCTGGTTGATAAGCGCCAAAAAAGTACTGCGGAACCGGTTTTATAACGGTAAATTTCAAGCGTGTGGATTGAGACACCAAGTACACCAGTTTTTAAGTCATAACTTAAGCTTTCCAACAGTGGAAACCGCATCGCATTCGGTCCAGTAGTTTTTTCGTGATGAAACGTAGAAACAAACAAACAAACAAACATACAACCCAATCACATAACCCTCCTCAGTCGAGTAAAATGACAGACAGTCACGATTGACCAAAAAGTTATATTGTTGCTTCTGATATTTAAAAATAGCTGTTTCCTTACAGGTACCTGAATCCGATGCTATTGCTGAGCTGGACTCCGTCATAGACAGCTATCACGGGAAAACAAGTAAGTATTGTACACGTACGTGGCAGTCAGTAATAATAAGTAATAACTAGTAATAGATCTTGTAATTATACATATTTGTTATGGTCACGTTCGGCGCGGCTTTAAACTGTTGACCCTCATGTAAATTAAAAAAATAAGGTCAGTATTTACTTGTTAAATCTGGACACGACTTCTTGTATAACTTTATTTTAACTGCGTCTTTTTTTTTATTATTTCTCTTATTGAATTTTATACTCTTTGAAGTGATTTTGATGTGTTAACATCTAATGGTGTGGTACGGGAGTAAAGCTGCGTTGACACGATCAGAGTCTGCTCGGTCCGAGTAGACTCGTACGAGTCGGCTTCATACGAGTGTACACGGATAGTTGTTTACACGTATCTAAGCGTACTCATACATATCTAGTGTCACACTAACTTTTTACCCGACTACGGTGAAGCAAGGGAAGGGTAATGAGTTTAACAGTCTGTGTATGAGGGTGAATGAATTCGAAGCCTATTTACGGGATCACAAAATCAAACCACACTTTTACTTTACACAACTTGATATAATGAAAATACGTAGGTAGAATACAAAACTCCACTCATGTGATAAAAAGTGCTTCGATCTACCTACAGTTCTTGCGTACCGCGACGGGCGCTCGTTTACCTACTAATGCCATCTAGTTAATTTTTGGAGGTATTAATTGAATGACGTTGTATGGTTCTAACAGAGGGTATGTGGATGTTCCACCATAGCGTCGCCCCAATTGGTCCGATTTTGACAAGCGAGGTGTCAATTGATTCGTCTTCATTTTTAGAGTGTAAGCCTATGACACCTATGATGGTTTTTAGGGTTTTTTTTTAATCTTTAGTATTTGTTTCGAAAGACGTCGACGAGACGCTTGTCAATTTTTAGTAGCCGCCATTTTATTTTCCTACTTGTATACGAGCTAGCTCCGATGAGTAGAACGCGGTCCGAGTCTACTTTGATCGGATAACGGCATCCAGATGCGCTCGGATTGTGGGTTGCCACAATACGAGCGGCATCCGAGCAGGCTCGGATCGTGCCAACGTGGCTTTACGCTGACTCATGGCGCGGCATCGCAAGCTCGCATTGCCGCGCGCCTTTCTCGTCGGCTCTTTCCGCCTCAGCTCGGCCATATTCGATGTTTACACATCTTCATCATCAGCCAGGCGCCTAGCGTATTATTTTTAAATTTTAAGTATTTTTTATTTTGAAATAGGTTAAAAACAAAACGAACGTCATATAGGTAAAAATAGCGTCACCTGCGTTATTCTTTTGTTTCATTTGATATATTATGAGTCGGTAATATAAAACACGTAGCGTCCCCGCACACCTGTTGACACGGTGTCCATTAATTAATTGCCACGATATCCGTTATCTATGACCTAATCATAGAGATATTTCAGTAGGCAATGCTTATTTTTGAAGTATTACGAGAGGACAATACCTAAGAATCTTATCACGAAGATAAACTGGATTTGAAGCATTCTTCCAGGTTAAGTCACTGTGCTAGTTAATCAATATTTTCATTTTGTTGATTATTTTGGACCAACATCTAGCATACGCATATAAATATATATATTTACGCGGGTTCTATATAAGTATTTATTTTAATTTAAACATGACATAAATATTAAAACCCGATTAGGATCGGGTAAGAAATAGCCTACGCGATGAAGACGATTCGATTGATTCCTCGCTTGTCAAAATTGGACCAAGTATTTAGTTAGAACATATAATCCTACCTATGCTTCGCCGTAATCGGGTAAAAAATTACACTATAATGCGATTTAAATAAGAATAGGATTGAAAATGCGCCATCTTGAACCTCGATTGTCAACATCTTCAGATTTTTAACAATGTTTGCAAAAAAATATTGTAAAGGAAGTAGGATCCAAAAAAAAAACTTTAAATTAAGTGAATTCAATTTTTCAATTTCACTCAAACTGATGTCTTTTTCTCGTAGATTTACAAACGAATGGAGCTGAAGTGTTTTAATATAGCTACAATCACTTAAACCTCCATATACACCGTGATATTGAATACGATATTTTTCTTAAATGTATGTACTCAATCCATGCAACAGAATGTATTTGTTGCAATATATATCAAAAGTAAATAACGAATAAAACATAAAACTAGGCATTGTTAAATTAGTCAACATTCAAACTTGTTATCCTTGCGACATGAGAAAACCAATAAGTGACGATCGCGCGCCTGGCGGAGCACCCGCGCCGCGGCCGTGTGGCTTGTTTAGTGAAATGGACATTACAGCTTAAGGCTAATTACTTTTTGGTCAGTTACTTTATTTTTATTGGTTGCTATAGAACGATTCTAAATGATGAACTGAATACATGCTTTTAAGATAAATATCGAATTCAGTGTTACGGTGTATATAATGTTTTTCGATAAGGCGATCTGAAACATATCGCGATCTCTTTTTAGAACATTTATATACAGTTTTTCAAGTAAGAAGTGACTGAAATAATTGACATGGCAATATTTTAGGATGTTAAGTCATACAATATCCATATGAGGTCGCTTCATTAAATACCTCATTCGTCAAGTTTAGTCACAAAGAATATTCTCTGCAAATTTGAAATTTCTAGGTTCACCGGCCCGTTTTGGCTGTGCGTTGCCTGTCAGTCAGCAACTGTATCACGGTTATAGGTATAAGATTTAACTTAATAAACAACTTAGTTATTTAATAAACGATAATTAACTAGTGGCTCTGTGAGCTGTAGACCTCGCGCGTACAAACTTTTTTGCAAACAACCTAGCGGTGCACAGTAGCGCCATCGAGCTACCTTACTGGAACACTAACATTAATAACTAAGGTGCTCCATCAATCCCTACCTAGTGGGTAAAGGTTCATCATTCATAATTTCTCTAACTTTTTAATTTTATTTTTATTTCTTCCTAGATACGAGTATAGTATGGATTCTTTATAAACTGTTTTTTTTAAATTATTTTTATTTATCTTTTTTTCTCTCCGTTTTCTATCTGTAGGTGATAAATGATAATAATATTATTATATTTTTTTTATATATAAGTGTATTACTTCATCTTCTCTTTGACTTCCGTAGAGGAAGGTCGCGTCGCGTGAATTTGTTTATACTAGTGCCCGGAAAGTGCTGACGGCCGCAAGCCGCGCGTCGTGCGTCTCGCGTACCTGTCTTCCGCAAGCGATCGTGATGACCTAGTTAATTAACACGTGTTTATAATTTGCTGACAATGTTAAGGCGATGCTGTACATTGTGAATATTAACTCGAATTGATGATGGATCAGGAAAGTGAAATTGCTATTATCACAGAAAAGAAACATCTTCTGTTTAAACATTACGATGAAGAAAAAAAAACATCGCAAAAGCCTGGAAAGCCTTGTGACTGACCTAAAAGTCAAATAGAAGAGCTTCAGCGCCAATTGAAGCACTTTCGGGAGCAAAATAGTGCAGTTTCAGAGGAAAGCACTAATAAAGAGTTGCCTTTAGAGTCAGTCCAGTATGAGACGGAAGAAGAAGGTCTCGCTAAAGAAACAGAGTGGGTTCGTCATAGAAGCAGGAAAAAAAAGGAAGTTGAATACGTCCCTGTCCCCACCAAAAAGACAAACTCCGATGAAACTGTAAAAGAAAATCAAAAGGTAAAAAAGTGCCTTTACCGCCACCTATAATAGTGGAAAACATAAAGGACTACCAAAAGTTCTACGACCTGTTATCGACCAGCGTAACGAGAGACTCGTTTATCACAAAAGTCATGAATGGGGAAAATGTAAAAATAAATTCCAATAGCGAAGACTCGTACAGATGTATCACCAAGCTCTTGTTAGAAAACAATTGCCTCTGGTACTCCTACGAGAACAAACAAGACAGGCCAATTAGAGTAATGGCTAAAAATCTACATGCGTCTTGCCTTCCCGATAGAATAGTGGCAGATCTGACACTTAGTGGATACAAGATCCAGGATGCTGCCATTAAGCTTAGCTGGAGGAGTAAGGAACCACTGAACATGTTTATGCTTTCATTCCAAAAATAAGAGGACATCAACAAAATCTACGTTATAAAATCCATTTTAGGCTGCAAGGTGGAGATACAACCATTAAAAACGAATAAGCTCATACCTCAGTGTAAAAGATGTCAAGCATATGGCCACACACAGAAATACTGTTCAAAAGAACCAAGGTGCGTGAAATGTACCGGCAAGCACCTAACCAGAGACTGTCAAAAACCAGCAGAAGCTAAGCCGAAATGTGTCCATTGTGGTGAGCAACATCCGGCCAATTACAGAGGGTGCTTAGTTGCTAAAGAACTACAGAGCATGAAAAACAAACTGTTGAAGAAAAATGTAACAACACCCGTGATACAGGTTCCCGGTGTCAGTAAAATAAATAAAAATAGTGCTACTCAAAATGTCACAAAACATGTTTCATATGCACACATAACAAAAGGAGCCCAGCCCAACTTACAGCAGCTACAATCTAAACAATATAAGTAAGTAAGCATGACACATGACATGGATGAAAAATTAAATAAAATTTTAAACCTCGTTACATTGTTCGACGAACGTTTAAAAACACTTGAAAGTAGCACCAAGACAGCTTCATCAAATCAGAAAAAAATATAAGTAAACTTAAGATCATGGAATGGAACGCTAATGGACTACTAAAACATCGTACTGAGCTCCAAGCCGTCCTAAACATAGAAAATGTTGACGTGTGTCTTATCTCTGAGTCACACTTCACAAGGGAATCCTTTATTCAAATTCAAGGCTACAAAACTTATCACGCATTGCACCCCAATAACACTGCATGAGGATGTAGCACCATAATAATAAAGGAGAACATCTACCATCATGAACAATTTAAGTTTGAAGAACTGTAGGAACCTTGCACAAACTAAAATCTTCCAATTATGTTTTATAATTTAATGTATTTTTCTTTCGGTTAAATTCACTCAAACGCATTCAGTAATATAATTCCATTCTAATGTCAGCTTAGTATAAATATATTAATAATATTGTCACAAGCAAATCCAGTGAGCGAAGTTAACTAGCGAAATGGAAACTTGTGTGGCTTGGCGTACGCGCCGCTATTGTTCCGTCTTATAAACCGCTGGCGCTCGGTCGCGCACGCCAGTCCGCTTCGAACTCCGACGGCGAATGCACGCCCGTTTTTTGTATCCTTTAAATCGCTCTTTAATATCGTGATTTCATTCTCGCTATATCTTACGTATTTCTATTCTTCGCTTTTCTAATCTGTGCCTACCTTGTGTGTGTGTGAAATACTAACTTTCTGAACTCTTCAAACTTTCTGTATTGTGAACTGTGCTAATAAATAACTCAGTGCTATTTTGGACTCTGGACATTTTTTACTCATACCCCTAGTAAGTGAAAACCACCAGTAAGCAGTAGTTCACTATATAATTGGTGACCACGACTAACAAAAGATAAACAGCATGGTGAACGAACAAACACAGGGAACCCCTGCGGGCGAAGCTTCTGGAAGCAGTACAGTCGGCGGCGCAAGTACAACTGCAAACGTAGACGTTTACAAGATTGGTGTTAAAATACCACCATTCTGGCCAGAAGAACCTGGATTATGGTTTGCCCAAATAGAAGGTCAGTTCAATATTGCGGGAATAACGTCCGATGCAACGAAGTTCTATCATGTTATTGCGCAGTTGGATCAACGGTACGCAGCGGAGGTTAAAGATGTAATAGTTGCACCACCTTCAGAAAATAAATATATAAAATTAAAAACCGAGCTGATAAAAAGATTGTCCGCATCACAGGAAAAGAAGATAAAACAACTCCTTATGCATGAAGAATTGGGGGACAGAAAACCATCTCAGTTACTCAGACAGCTGCAAACACTTGCTGGACCCGATGTACCCGATTCATTTTTAAGAACTATATAGTCGTTTGCCGCATAATATACAAACCGCAATAGCATCACAGGCAAGCGCACCTCTTGATACCATGGCAGATCTGGCAGACCGTGTCTATGAAATTGTTCCCGTTCCAGCAGCACCGGTCGTAGCAAGTGCAGATTTCTCGTTTTGCGACATGGCGAAGCAAATTTCGGAGTTGACACGAGAAGTAGCAGCCCTAAAAGGCCACGTATCACGTTCGCATATTTATGATAAATCTGACATGCGTGAAGGAAGACAACAACAATCTTATCGGAATAAAAGCCGATATCGCTCGGAACAACGACACCTGGATTTCTGCTGGTACCACAACCGATTCGGCAGCCGTGCTACTCGGTGTACGACCCCATGCAAATTTTGTTCATCGGAAAACGCGAACGGCAGCCGGAACTAGCGGCTAACGACTGCCCCTCCAAACCAGGCCGCTTATTTATCACAGACAGAACGTCCAAGATGACATTTCTCGTGGATACAGGATCAGACCTCTGTGTTTACCCACGATCTGCGCTCAATCAATTTCGCAGCAAGACAGACTACGAACTTTATGCAGCAAACGGTTCTGTGATAGCAACATACGGCTGGATTCACCTGCAACTCAACATAGGTCTACGCAGAGTCTACAACTGGCGATTTGTAGTGGCTGACGTTTCGAAGGCAATTATTGGTGCAGATTTTCTCAGATTTTACAATTTGCTTGTAGATGTGAGGAACCACCGCTTAGTCGACGGATTAACGTCTCTATCTACTACGGCAACACCAGACAAGGAGCCAAATGGCATCGCTTCAATTAAGGCAATATCCGGAGACTCCGTGTATCACCAACTTCTACGTGAATACCCCTCTATCACTTGTCCTGCTGGAACTCAACGTGAAATCAAACACGGAACGGAGCATCACATCCGAACATCATCTGGTCCACCCGTCTCAAGCCGTCCCAGACGACTTCCACCAGACAGACTGAAAATTGCACTGAAGGAATTCGAGGAAATGCTTGCGAATGGTACCGCGCGCAGATCTGAAAGTCCTTGGGCGTCACCACTTCACCTTGCACCAAAGAAGGACAACGGCTGGCGACCCTGCGGCGACTACCGAGCACTAAACTCACGAACCATTCCAGACAAATACCCCATCCGACACATCCAAGATTTTTCACAGCAACTGGCAGGTACGAAGGTCTACTCAAAAATTGATCTCATAAAGGCATATAATCAGATTCCTGTCCATCCAGACGATATACCGAAGACCGCAATTACGACACCATTCGGGCTATTCGAATTCCCATTTATGACGTTTGGTCTTCGTAATGCGGCACAAACATTTCAACGTTTTGTGGACGAATTGCTCAGGGACCTGCCATTTTGTTATGGATTCATTGATGATATCTTGGTGTACTCTCAAAATCAGACCGAACACCTCCAGCACCTCAGACAGCTGTTCCAGCGCTTGGCAGATTACGGTATGCTCATAAATACCGCAAAATGTGAGTTTGGAAAAACACATATAACGTTTTTAGGTCACGAGGTATCAGCAGACGGCATCCAACCTCTTCCAGATAAAGTGCAGGCAATTCGAGAATACCCAACACCAAAGACAGTAAAAGAATTGCGCCGCTTCCTTGGTATGTACAACTTCTATCGCCGATTTGTACCTGGAGCAGCCAAGTTTCAAGCACCACTCAACATCTTACTATCGGGGCCTAAGGCAAAAGGATCGCAAAGTATCACGCTTACTACAGAGATGCAGGAAGCCTTCAACAACTGTAAGTCTAGTCTCTCTGAGGCAGCAATGCTTGCTCATCCAAATCCCGATGCTGACCTGTCTGTATTTACTGACGCATCAGATACCTCCATAGGAGCGGTGCTTCAACAGAAGTGCGGTGACAGCTGGAAACCTCTCGCATTTTTCTCAAGACGCCTATCATCAGCGCAGAAGAAATATAGCCCTTACGATAGAGAGCTTTTGGCTATATATGACGCAATCCGTCATTTCAGACACATGGTTGAAGCTAGACCATTCACTGTTTTTACGGATCACAAGCCGCTGACTTTTGCATTCTCCTACAACCGCGAGAAATGTTCACCGAGACAGTTCAGGTACCTGGACTATATTTCTCAGTTTACCACAGACATACACTTCGTGCAAGGAAAACAGAACGTAGTCGCTGACGCTTTCTCACGCATAGAGGAGATACGCATACCTATGGATTACCAAGCGCTTGCTAAATCCCAAGACTCAGATCCAGAACTGCAAGAGCTTCTAAAAAAAGGTTCAGCACTAGATCTAAAGAGGATTAAAACTCCTGACTCTGATACGGAGATTTACTGTGATGTCTCTACTCCAAACACTCGTCCGTATGTGACTGTCGCCTTCCGAAAACCTGTTTTCCAAGCACTTCATTGCTTAAGTCACCCAGGTGCAAAGGCGACTGCAAGATTAGTCACCAAGAGATTTATCTGGCCGGGAGCAAAGAAAGATTGCCGGCAGTGGGCCAATGAATGCACAGATTGCCAGAAAAGTAAAGTATACCGGCACACCCATTCTCCCACCTCACATTTCCCTGTTCCGTCCGAACGCTTCTCCCATGTCCACATGGACATCGTAGGGCCATTACCTATTTCTTGTGGTTACAGGTACTGCCTCACGGTCATCGACCGTTTCACCCGTTGGCCTGAGGCGTATCCTCTCACTGACATCACCGCAGAGACATGCGCCCGCGCTTTCATCACTGGCTGGGTGTCTCGTTTCGGATCTCCAAATCGTATCACCACGGACAGAGGGCGCCAGTTTGAATGCGGGCTGTTCCACAACATGTCAGACATCCTGGGTACGCAGCACCGACCCACCACAGCATATAATCCCGCCTGCAATGGAATGGTGGAACGACTACACCGCCAATTGAAGGCCGCAATTATGTGCCACCAAAACTCAAGCTGGACGGAAGTAATTCCACTAGTTCTTCTGGGCATCCGCAGTGCCTGGAAAGAAGACATTGGAGCTTCGGCAGCGGAGCTCGTTTACGGGGAGCCACTTAGACTCCCAGGTGAATTTTTTGTTCCTTCCACTGCGCCCTATGACGTCACCGACTTCGCATCTCGACTCCGTCTTCATATGGCAAAGTTGTCTCCAGAACCCGCAAGTAGACATGCACAGAAAACGTTCTACATACCTAAAGATCTGACCACCGCAGAATATGTTTTCCTACGTCAGGACGCTGCTCGGCGTTCTCTGGAACCACCATACACCGGCCCTTACAAAGTACTGGAAAGAGGAAGCAAAACCTTCAAGCTGGCCATCAGCAATCGAGAGCCTACTGTGTCCATAGATAGACTGAAGCCCGCTCATATGGCCCGAGATGATACCAAGACGGGTACTACAGACACAAACTCCAATCCACCTGCAACTGACCCTGTTCCAGAGAGGAAAACAAAATTCGGTCGTACAGTACATTTTCCTGCTCACTTTCACCCTCAGTAACCTTCGGTCTCAGCGGGGGAGTAGTGTAGGAACCTTGCACAAACTAAAATCTTCCAATTATGTTTTATAATTTAATGTATTTTTCTTTCGGTTAAATTCACTCAAACGCATTCAGTAATATAATTCCATTCTAATGTCAGCTTAGTATAAATATATTAATAATATTGTCACAAGCAAATCCAGTGAGCGAAGTTAACTAGCGAAATGGAAACTTGTGTGGCTTGGCGTACGCGCCGCTATTGTTCCGTCTTATAAACCGCTGGCGCTCGGTCGCGCACGCCAGTCCGCTTCGAACTCCGACGGCGAATGCACGCCCGTTTTTTGTATCCTTTAAATCGCTCTTTAATATCGTGATTTCATTCTCGCTATATCTTACGTATTTCTATTCTTCGCTTTTCTAATCTGTGCCTACCTTGTGTGTGTGTGAAATACTAACTTTCTGAACTCTTCAAACTTTCTGTATTGTGAACTGTGCTAATAAATAACTCAGTGCTATTTTGGACTCTGGACATTTTTTACTCATACCCCTAGTAAGTGAAAACCACCAGTAAGCAGTAGTTCACTATAGAACATCACATACAAGCTGTCGCTATTTGTGTCAGAACTAAGCGCTATCCTGTAACCCTTGCAGCAATATATTGCCCACCAAAGCATGCGCTGAAAGCAGAACAGTATAGAAGTTTTTTAAAACTACTTGGTAATCGATTCTTACTGGGCGGTGATTTTAATGCTAAGAACACCTTCTGGGGGTCTCGCCTTACCACTACTAAAGGAAAAGAATTATTATGTGCAATCAAAGAAATACATTGTAATGTAATATCAACAGGAAAGCCCACCTATTGGCCTACTGACCCTAATAAAATACCAGATCTCATCGATTTCTTCATTTTTAAAAATATATCACCCAGCTTTCTTCTAATTGAGGAAGGTTATGATATGAGCTCAGATCACTCACCAATAATATTAACTTTAAGTGATACTATTGTACAAAAAGAGAATATTCCGACTCTTGTTAATTACAGAATGGACTGGGAAAGTTTTAAACTAGATTTAGAAGAAAAAATCGGTCTAAAAGTCCCACTAAAGAACGCACTACAGCTAGACATAGAAGTAAGAAAACTTATAAAAGACATACAACAATGCGCTTGGGAAAATCACACCGGAATATAAAAAGAGAACCAGAGTTAAGTCGTACCCTATAGAAATCAGGGACTGGATTGCTAAAAAAAGAAATCAAAGACAAAAGTGGCAGATGACCAGATCTCCACAAGACAAGACACTTTTTAACAATCTTACAAAAAAAACTTAAAAGGGAAATACAGAACTTTAGTGATGAGACTATAAATTCTAATCTAAGTCAGCTAACAAGTGATCGGACAACAGATTATTCTCTTTGGAAAACAATGAAGAACCTTAGAAAGCCAATCATGCATATCCCACCTATAAAAGAACATAATGGAAAGTGGGCAATCAATAACGGGCCGAAAGCTAATAGGTTCGCACAGCACTTAGAGCAAGTTTTTCAATCAAATGGAGATCTTACAGATGATGAAGACTTTATACAAGAAGAAACTTCTAAAATTGAGCTAAACATAAGATTTGTTACACCAAAAGAGGTTTTTAACGAGATCAAACATCTAAGTTGCAAGAAATCTCCTGGTTATGATTTAATTACTCGCGAAGTTCTACAAAACCTCCCTCGTAAAGCTTTAGTTAAAATAACTACGCTCATCAATGCATCATTTAGACTTCAGCATGTATCAAGTGAATGGAAAGTAGCCGAAGTCATTATGATACCCAAACCTGGTAAACCACCTCATGAAGTAACATCAAAGTAATCATGAAGTATCATCATAGGCCAATTTCATTGCTGCCGATAATGTCGAAATTGTTTGAAAAACTACTACTGAGACGATTGAAGCCCATCATAGAAGAAAATAATTTCATCCCGGATTATCAATTTGGATTTAGAGAAAAGCATTCTACAATAGACCAAGTGCATAGAATCACTAATGTTATTGAAAAAGCTTTAGAGGAGAAAAAAGTTTGTACAACTGTGTTTCTAGATGTAGCTCAAGCATTCGATAAAGTTTGGCATAAAGGTCTGCTGCACAAATTAAGAAAAATGCTGCCTAAACAGTTTGCAGATATTCTCGAGTCTTATCTAACACATAGAATGTTCAGAGTAAGGCAAGAAGATGCGTATTCAGAACTTAAGCAAATAAAAGCTGGAGTACCGCAAGGGAGTGTCTTAGGTCCGTTCCTGTACTTATTGTACACTTGCGATATCCCAGATTTAGAAAATAATACCATTGCCGCCTTTGCTGATGATACAGCAATCATGGCCATTGGGGCTACTCAAGAGGAAGCGGTCGAGAAAGTGCAAACAGTCGTCAATACCATCCTCGATTGGACTAAAAAATGCCGAATAAAACTTAACCAATCAATGCATGTAGATTTTACAATCAAGAAAACGAATTATCACCTGTATTTATAAACGATCAAGTAATACCACACGAAAATACGGCCAAGTATCTTGGTATGACATTAGACGCAAAGCTTCGCTGGAAGGCCCATGTCAAAAAGAAACGCGATGAAATGGAACTTCTCTACACAAAAATGTATGGGCTTCTAGGAAAACATTCTTCGTTGTCAGTTTGCAATAAATTACTTTTATACAAGCAAGTCCTCATGCCAATATGGAGTTACGGTATCCAGCTATGGGGCTGTACCAAATCCACTAATATACAGATCATTCAACGTTTCCAAAATAAAGTACTCAGAGGCATCGTTAATGGTACATCAGAAGTAACGACCTCCATCGAGACCTGAAGGTGGATCTCGTTACTAAGGTCATTAAAAAATGGCCGAATCTCACGAACGAAGACTTCATCATCATGTGAACGTCGAAGCTATCCAGCTCTTCGATAACACGGGCATCGTGAGAAGACTCAAACGGACAAAACCATTTGAGTTAGTTTAGTGATATGATAGTGACAATGTAGTATCAATAAGTGCAAATCAAATAAACAGAAGAACAAAGTGACTTCCCCTTAAATAGTGACATTAAGAAAAGTGTTATTGGACACATTCTTAGTTTATACTCTATAGCTTAGGTTAAAGTAAAATTACTTATTAGTCTTAGGCTAGATTGTATTTTTAATGAGGCACCACAATTCCGTGGTAAATCATTACATAAAAAAAAACTTACAATATTCTTATGTATTCTTTTATTTATTCTTAAAATTTTAGTTTATAGCTACCTATTTCTATTCACTTTCGTTTTTTACTGCACCGCTATTATTTTTTTGCCCTCCCAGGTTGCTACTTAGCATTGAGTCCTCCTTGTACTTTGTATTTGTGTGCTAAAGAATAAATAAATAAAGGGCTGATTGCACTCGTAGAATCCTAAAAATGAGAAAATCGTTTTATCTTGAGAACCTATTCTGCCCATCACGCCGAAGATCCTTATCAGATCTTCACCAAATTTTTATGAGACCAATTTAAAATGAATACCTTTCAAATAAAAAAATAACCATCGAAATCGGATCTAATAAGGCGGAGATATTCAGTAGCCCCCTTTTTGCCCATTTTTTGGGGAAGTTCGAGGGTACTTCCCCCAAAAATGGGTAATCAAAAATCCTCGACGACTAAAAAATTCTAAATATTAGTTTAACCTGCATACCAAGTTTCGTCTAGATTGGTTTAGAAATGCGACCTATAGAGGAGAACAGAGATCCAACCGGACAGACATCCGGACATACGAAAGCATTTTTGGCCAAGCTGAAACGGTTACGCTTCGCTCGCGCGGTCAATTAAATATAATTAAAATTTCCGTTATGACCACACGTGTTGACGAGATACGGGGACATATTTTTTTACATGACAACGAGCGTGTCTTCTTTTTATGTTCTAATATATGAAATACACAATGGATGTTGGTGAGAAAAATCATGAGGATGATTGTGGCTGCCACAATATCTATTGCGTGAACTCAGTGGCCCGATTACAGAAGTCTAAATGCAACCAGATGTAATGAGATTTTCATTATATTAGTATGCAAATCTCATTGTAACTGGCATTGGCTTGTGTAATAATAGGGCTACTAAATCAACGTGACGATCGATTAATGGTGTCAAACATTTAAAATAATGTTAATGATTTTACATTCAAATCACTTTACATTTTATTTTAACATAATATTATTATTGTTTGGTATTTATGCTAACGCTACTTTTACTTAGTTGTCAGTATGAAGTTAGTCACGAATCCAGTCTTATTCTTATTTAAATTGCATTATATACCTACCTGAAGACGAATCGATTGACACCTCGCTTGTCAAAATCTGACCAATAGGGGCGACGCTATGGTGGAACGTTCTCGTACTCACATACATACATATACTGTTAAACTCATTACTTAGAGCGATGGCGGCCTAACAGTTCTATAGTGCAATTTAGAATCAAACGATACCGGGTCAAAACTTAGGCTCCGCACCAATGACTTTCCTAAGTTATGTGCGGTTTTCCAACGCTCCGTGCTTCGGAGGACACGTTAAGCTGTCGGTCCCGGCTGTAATTGATTAATAGCAGTCGTTAAGCCATGTCAGAGGCCTTCGGGCGGCTTGACAAACTCTGACATCAGAGGCCAGCACTACCTCATACGACAAACAAACAAACAAACAAACCCTTCCTTAGCTTTGCCGTAGTCGGGTAATAAAGCATATTGACGTGGAAATGTCACTTTGTAAATTATTACTTATACTTTTGTTGCAGCTTTTTTTAATTTAGTAAAACAGAAGCCGTCAATTTGCTAAAAAAGGCACATATTTTATTCATAAATCCATTGTTAAAGTTGAACATGTGAGGGATCAACCCAAGTTAATTGTTAATTTTATTCATAAATCCATTGTTAAAGTTGAACATGTGAGGGATCAACCCAAGTTAATTGTTAATTTTATTCATAAATCCATTGTTAAAGTTGAACATGTGAGGGATCAACCCAAGTTAATTGTTAATTTTATTCATAAATCCATTGTTAAAGTTGAACATGTGAGGGATCAACCCAAGTTAATTGTTAATTTTATTCATAAATCCATTGTTAAAGTTGAACATGTGAGGGATCAACCCAAGTTAATTGTTAATTTTATTCATAAATCCATTGTTAAAGTTGAACATGTGAGGGATCAACCCAAGTTAATTGTTAATTTTTCTCACACTTCCAGTAAAAGAAACCAGCAGCGTACTGAAGCGTTCACGGCGAAAGAACAAAGAGTTGCAAAACGACACCAAAAATGGCGGCACGTGGCCAAAGGCGCGAGCCAATTTCATATTAGAGGAGAACTCCACCGGCACCATCGTGCAGCCGCGGTCGCGGAAGGAACGGCCTCCACTGTCGATACTGCTCAGCCCGCCCACAAAGCTGCCGCCCGAGCCGCAGAGGTCGAACACCAACCGCAACTCGAACCCGATACCGCTCGGGCACGCGCCCCTGACGCAAGCGACCGCCCCCGCGCGCCATTCCGTCTACAAGTCTATAGAATCGTCGCCCGCCATCGAACACTTCCCTAAGCCCGCGCCTCTGGCGATTCACAATCCATTCGCTTCTCCGAACAGCATGAACTTCGAGAAGATTCGCACGTTAGAAAAGGACAAAATGTCGATCAGCGACTATTCCGAACACGACATCACTCCCAACAGACTCAGCTTGGTCCTCAACCCGTCCGATGACTCGCTCGACTATCAGCCGGTGACGCGCAGCAGAACCAAAAGCCCGCGGTCGTTGGACTTCATGGTCAACAAAGGCCCCGCCTCCCTCGACTTCGTCACGAGGAAATCGCCCAGCTCGTTAGACCACTCGATAAAAAACCACCCGGGGAAGGACATTCTCGAGCAGTACTACGCTAAGAAATCTTCTTCGCCTAAACCGGTCAATGTAATTAAATATCCTTCGGATAGCGACAGCTTTGGGCCCGACAGCTTGAACAGCAACGCCAACTATCCCATGACGGGGACCTTGCCTTCGCAGTCGAGGATGCAATCGCAGTATTACAGGGGCCCTTTTGTTAATTCTAATCCGCACACTTCTAGTCGCTACCCGCATCTCGCGAGCCCTACAAACATACCGCAGTCCCAGTCGGGCGAGAGCATCGGAACCAGTTACGACATGCACTCGTTCACCTCCCACACCCACAACATGTCCGACATCCAACCCGTCCCTAGAGCGAACAGGGGAGAAAACTATCACCACAACTACGAAGGGGGAACGTTCCCGAGAAAAAAGGAGAACCAGAGGTTTCGTATCCCGTCCAACCCCAGTGTGACTTCCAAAAACTCGGCTGGAAAATTGAGCACGGGGTCTATTGAGAGGAGTTCCGAAAGGAATTCTCCAATGCCGACATTTCATGTGGAAGTGTTGAGTCCGGGGCGCGGTGCGAATCAGCTGACCCATAAAAGCACAAGAAATTCTATGCCGGAGTACTGTGGCTTAGGGTGGAATAAGCCGTTGCCGGGGGAACTGCGGAGAGTGCACATCGACAAGAGTCAACAACCCCTGGGAATACAGATCTACTGTCCGCCGAGCAGCGGAGGTGTGTTCGTCTCCACTGTGAACGACAACTCGCTGGCGAGCCAGGTCGGCTTGCAAGTCGGCGATCAGTTGTTAGAAGTCTGCGGGATCAACATGCGCTCGGCGACGTACACGCTCGCCGCGCGAGTGTTGCGGCAGATCGGGAACTCCATTACCATGTTAGTGCAATACAGCCCAGATAAATACAAAGACGAAGTGGACGTCCCGGGCAGCTCGTCTTCGGGGGAGAGCTCTCACGACGAGGAAGTGTCTCTATCGGGATCTCCGACTCCCAGGAACTCTCCCGGACCCCAACAGTCCTTGAGAATGGAGCAGCCGTCGACTGAAGTAGCAACGTTGAGACAGTCGCAAGGCAACAAAGACCTGCCTAGGTTTCTTTTGATAGAAATGCGGAACTGTTCAGACCTTGGTATAAGTTTGGTCGGCGGGAATGCAGTGGGAATATTCGTCCACAGCGTGCAGATTGAGTCTCCAGCTTACAACGCCGGCTTGAGGACGGGAGACCAAATCTTGGAGTACAATAATGTGGATTTGAGGCGAGCGACCGCTGAGCAGGCCGCTCTGGAGTTAGCAAAGCCTGCTGACAAGGTAAGAATGAAAGTTTCTAGTACATTTTGATAAAAGGGTACATGACTAACTTTTGTAAAGTGATCGAAAGGGCACACGACATACGGCACTGATACGTGGTCGCTAACTATTGGTCTCATACACACGCTCAGAGTTGCGCAGCGTGCAATGGAGAGAGCTATGCTCGGTGTTTCACTACGTGATAGAATCCGAAATGAGGAAATCCGTAGAAGAACGAAGATTACTGACATAACTCTCAGAGTTTGCAAGTTGAAGTGGCAATGGGCAGGCCATATATTTCGCAGAACCGACAACCGCTGGGGAATAAAGGTTCTTGAATGGCCACCACGAACAAGCAAGCGAAGTGTAGGGAAACCCCCCACACGATGGACCGACGATATTGTAGCCATCGCAGGAAGTCGGTGGATGAAGGTGGCACAAGATCGCTCGTCATGGCGCTCTTTGTGGAAGGCCTATGTTCAGCAGTGGACTTCTAAAGGCTTACATGATTATGATGATGATGATGATCGAAAGGGTTCATCCTTTATTTTCGCAAAATAATACATTATTTATGAAGAAATCAAACGAAACCCAGTAAATTTATGTATTTTTGAGTTGTTAAATTGATTCGCGCCAAAACGACTATCTGTCTTGACGACCGTATGACGTCACTGCTTTACAAAGGTGTACAAAATCGCTAGCCACACAGGAACAAAATAACGGCGAGTATGTAAGCAGTGACGTCACGCGTACTGCAGTGTTCCTAGTCAAATGACGAATAGTTACTTTATAAGGTTTCTGTTTTAAACAAATAATATGTTTTTAATTATTCATGAAGTAAGTTAAACATATAATTCTGAATCCTATACTTTATTAATACAATGAATCGTTTTTCTAAAACTTTTTATTTAACTTGCAATGTTTGTATGTATGTTTGTTTAGGTCAAATCTTGCAAGCTTATATAATAACTTCCTCTTATTCTTTACATTTTGGTTCATTTCCGATGACGATTTATTTTTTATGGTAAGCATGACCTGAATCGACATCCAGGATTAGCTCCAGATAAAGGAA
This sequence comes from Alsophila aescularia, assembly GCA_946251855.1. NCBI lineage: Eukaryota > Metazoa > Arthropoda > Insecta > Lepidoptera > Geometridae > Alsophila > Alsophila aescularia. The sequence goes on along the minus strand of OX276380.1, from coordinate 59,539,556 downwards.
CTCTTCAACGGTCAACAGCACAGATACGGAATTTAGTATACGCATCTCTTCGAGTGTCCTTGCGCGTGCAATGCGCGTGCGCATGGCACATACGCTGCTCCACTGGACATTTCAGGGATAAGTTTCATTAATGGCTAAACATGGCTACTGCTTAAAACTGTTATTATTTTAATGCTCACCCGTCAACTGCGCTCGATACATTTTCGTTCATAATATCGTTATTTCTTTTCGCATGCATTTCCCATCCTACTAGCCTGTCAGTGTTTAACTGTGCACGAAATAAACTATTTACCTTCCCTCCCCGCGCTCCCCGGACCGCACAGATCGCATTTATTTTAGTGGCGGCGCAGGCGTCGAAAGCACGCCGCGCGCCTTTTCTATAGTTTTCTTCACTGATTCTGAAGAAAAACTATACTACATTGATGATAAATACTTTGATTTTAATCATTTGATATAATGGGAGCCAACTGTTTTTTTTTGATTGTATTATATTACGCTAGTGGTAAATAAGAAGATTTTGTGTTGCCAAATTGCTTTCTAATCCAAAGAAAACTTGAGTTATGTTATTTGTTTTTATATCATTCTGAATACAATATAATATATATATATATATATATATATAAAGTCTTTAAATCCCTGAAACACCCGTAGGTCTTTTAGGTTACGTGCGGCCACTGCCGTTACCAATGACCGCGCGAAGTTAAAATAGAAGTTTAGTTATAGTTTCAGTTACTCTTGGGTCTTATACATATGTAACATTTCCCGAACCAGGTGAGCGTGCTAGTGAGGCACGACCTGCAACAATACCACGAGATCAAAGACAAGCCCGGCGACGCGTTCTACGTGCGCGCCGGGTTCGATCGCTGCGCAAAGATCACGGCCAGCGGCATGGACACGGTGGACGAGTACTCGCTGTGGTTCCGCAAGGACGAGGTGCTGTTCGTGGACAACACGCTGTTCAACGGCGCGCCCGGCCTGTGGCGCGCCTGGCAGCTGGACTGCAAGGGGGTCAAGCGACAGTGGGGGACCATTCCTAGCAAGTTCAAGTGAGCATCTATACCTACTAGCAGTTCGTGGACAACACGCTGTTCAACGGCGCGCCCGGTCTGTGGCGCGCCCGGCAGCTGGACTGCAAGGGCGTCAAGCGACAGTGGGGGACCATTCCTTGCAAGTTCAAGTGAGCATCTATACCTACTAGCAGTTCGTGGACAACACGCTGTTCAACGGCGCGCCCGGTCTGTGGCGCGCCTGGCAGCTGGATTGCAAGGGCGTCAAGCGACAGTGGGGGACCATTCCTAGCAAGTTCAAGTGAGCATCTATACCTACTAGCAGTTCGTGGACAACACGCTGTTCAACGGCGCGCCCGGTCTGTGGCGCGCCTGGCAGCTGGACTGCAAGGGCGTCAAGCGACAGTGGGGGAACATTAATAACCAAGGTGCTCCATCATTCCCTACCTAGTAAGTAAAGAGCTGATTCCACTGGTAGAAACCTAAATGTGAGCAATTTACTGCATCTTGAGGAGCTATTCTGCTCATCACGCCGAAGATTCTCATCAGATCTTCACCAAATTTTTATGAAACCAACTTAATGCCCCGTTTTTCCCCGACGACTAAAAACTAAAATATGAACTGTAGAGGAGTACCAACAAACGGACAGATGATAGCATTTTGATTGTATTTGAAGCAGATACTTGAGCTCGCTTTGCTCGCTCGTTCAATAATAAAGCAGTACGATTAGACGATTGGCAAAGCGCCACCCTTTTATTGTTGAAATACATCGCACAAGAGCGAAACATTACGCTTCTTCATTCATTATAAGAACTGCAAAGGAGTGGAATGCTCTGCCCTCGTCAGTGTTTTAGGTAAAATACAACCCAGGTGTGTTCAAGTCAAGAGTGAATAGGTATCTACTACGCAAGCGTGCTACACCTTCGACCACTGCATCGCTTTCCATCAGGTGAGATCGTGGTCAAACGATTGCCGACAGTAATAAGAAAAAAGTAAGTAACAAAAAGTCTGTACGGAAAAGGTAAAAATAAAATGGCCTAGAGGACTTAAAATGAGCTACAGAACAAGAATATAGAATTTATTAAAATCGTGTCTGTCTGTTTGTTCGCGCATCACTTAAAAACTACTGGACCGTTTGCGGTACGGTTTTACTGTTGGATAGCTTAGGGCTAGACTTGAAAACAGGTACTTGGTCTCTCAACCCGATGAGTAGAATCCGAGCAATCGATAAAAAACTTTATGACGGCTGAAGTAATTTTGATCAAATGTTGGTACATTGGTATTTTAGGTCTTGGAAAGCACATAGAGTACTTTTAACCTAGAGAAATAAACTCGCGTGCGAAGCCGCGGGCACAGCTAGTACTTGTAATAAAGCGGAAATTTAAAAAAAAAAGCTAGTCAAATTTTTTTTTTTATTGTGTCTCTCCGTCTAGATGTCATATCACGTTTAAACTACTGGACCGATTGAAATGCGGTTTTCACTATTAGATAAGTAATCTAAATCCGATGAGTAGAAGCCGAGTAATCGTTAAAAATATTTTCGATGACTGTTTTATTTTCAATATTTGTAATAATGATATTTTAGGGCCTGGAATAACACACAGTGTACTTGTAACTCAGATTCTTGACCACCACTCGGGCAAACCCGCGGGCACAGCTAGTAAATAAATGTGTACTTTCAATGTTAGTTCGGGACATATTCCTCATCAAATAATGTGGTGAATTAACACCACATTTGTGATTTCTGTTCCTTATCTTAAGCATCATTTTCAATAGGCTCAATTTTTTCAGGTTTTTTTTTAGGTTTAAACACGGCCACTCGCTTTGTAGCTACGCTTGTGTACCGTGACACCTTTGTAGCTACGCAAGTGTACCTTGACACCTTTGTAGCTACGCATGTGTACCGTGACACCTTTGTAGCTACGCATGTGTACCGTGACACCTTTGTAGCTACGCATGTGTTCCGTGACACCTTTGTAGATACGCATGTGTACCGTGACACCTTTACCTATAGATGTCCTATTCTCTTTGTAAGTTATAGCGTCGGTTGTGTCTCAGGGTGGAGGAGATCCTGAGGCGGTCGACGGGTGCTTTAGAAGGCGAGGCAGCGCGACGCGCGTCCACAACTGCACGGCGTTCCTTCTTCCGGCGCAAGAAGCACCGCCACAGCAAGGAGCTGGCCTCCTTCTCCAACACTGAACTGGGCTGCTGGTCCGACTCCGGCACGCTGGCCGATGGCGAGCCGCTGCCAAACTACCAGCGGGTGGAGCGCCTCAACTGTGAGTAGAACTTGTAACAAGAAGCCTTCTAATGGAATATCTTGTAGGTCAGCAGCAATAGCATTCTTACCTCTATATGACACGCGAGCGCTCCGAGTAGCGTTGCGGCGAGCTTTTCTAACGATATCTAAATACATAAATCTCAATTAAAAAAGTTTGCAACTAGGTAAAAATAACTTCGAGAGAAGAATACAAATGGACTGGGCAGCATTTGCGAAACTTCGTCGAGTCTTCTCGTCGCCAATACCGCAAAGTTTGAAGACAAAGTCTTCAACCAGTGTGTCCTACCTGTTATGACATACGAAGCCGAGTCGTGGACACCACTCACGACTAGTTCACCAATTTCAGTTCGCTCAGCGGGCTATGAAAAAGGCTATGCTCGCAGTTTCTCTGAAAGATCGTATCCGGAATTAGGTGATCCGGCAGAGAACCAAAATTGTCGAAATTGCCCTTAGGATTAGTAAACTGAAGTGGCAGTGGGCTGGTCATATCTGCCGAAGGACTGATAACCGTCGGGGTAGACGTGTTCCTGAGTGGAGACTACGACTCGGCAGACGTAGGTAGGGCGTCCTCCAGCCAGGTGGAGCGACGATATACGCAGTGGCTGGCAGCAGTCGGAAGAGAAGAGCCGAAGATCGGGCTCAGTGGCGTGCTATGGGAGAGGCCACTGATGGACATAGCACGGGCTGATGATGATGAATTAAAAATGTTCTGTTATTTGTTTAGTTTAATAGGGTAGGGTATAATAATAAAATATGTTGCTGTCGCTGAAAATAACGATAACAGCGATGCAACAAGTTATTTTTTTTTTGTATCGTAGTAGTTCGTATGTTTTTTCCAAGGATACCAATGCATTTCTGAAAATTCTGTTCGTTTATTTGTTTTGTTAGTATACTTTAATGTCCACAGTATTTTTTGGTTTGCATCAAGTTGTTTTCATTACGTCTTTCTCGACGTTTTGCTATTCGTCTTTTTGCTGAATTCGGGACTGTCCCCACCTTATGCACATTTCGCTCGCGGTGGTCGCGCCTCCCCTTTCCCCGACAGTCGTCTCCCAATTGCCGTTTTTAATTACAGCTGTTGTACTGGAGTCAGATAATACAAGATATCAATTAATCGGATGTTTGTACTTGAGCACTCTCACTCGTGAACACCCTCTGCTAGAACTATAGACAATATGCCTTCTCAACACCTCAACACTGGTGACAAGGCAATCACCTATACTGGTGACCCCGACGTAATAAATTAATGATCGTGTGCTCCCTGCAGACGGCACGTGGCGGCCGGTGGTGGTGCTGGGCCCGCTGTGGGAATGCGTGTGCGCGCGGCTGGCGTCGGACTGGCCACACGTATTTGGCGCGGTGCGCGCGGCGCCGCTGGCGCTGCCGGGCGCGGCGCCGGCGCTGCAGCGCGGCACGCACCTCGAGCCGCGCCCGCGCGCCGGCTGCGACCACCTCGACTGCATCCCGCTGCAGGCCATCCGCGACCAAGCAGAGAAGGTCCGACATCTTAATACTAGAAAATAGCGTCAGCTCTTTTGGCCGGAAACGAAGTGGAAGCAGTGGTTTTACTTTGTTTTTTTTTCTCAAATTTGTGATTCTTGGAATGTTAATGTGTAATATTGGTAGAATATTAATCTTTAGGTTTTTATTAACGAGTGGTTCATTTTCATGTTCGAGTGTGGGCAAATGTTCTCCGGAACTCCCTAGGAAGTTTCTGTAAAGCTCCACCACTACTTAATTTAGACCTTTGACTACTCGACTGACTGGGACTCGACATTTTGACTATTTGTTGAAAAAAACATATAGCTGGTTATATTTATTTACTTGACAATGGCTAAATGCACTAGTCGTGTAGAGCAAAACATTAAAAACTGTTTGCGCACCGTAACCAAAGGAAAAGACTAAATAATTAACTTATTCGTCGTGATCGTCATAGCTTCGCCTCGGCACGCAGTGCGCGTGAGACGAGAGCGTGCGCAACGTGCAAGCCATAGCCAAGGCTATTACTAGATGTATACTATTTTTAACCCCCGAACTACTACAGAGAGGGGTGTTATAAGTTTAGGGTGTGTATCATTGTATTTATCCGAGTGTATATCTGTGGCATCGTAGCTCCCGAACGAATGGACCGATTATGATACGGGTTTTTTGTTTGAATGCTGATGTAATCAAGATGCTTTTTAGCTATAATGGGTGGTGGGGGATCGGGGTTTATATATATTTTTCATTTGTGCTTGTTGTTTTATCTTTCAACTGTCAAAAATGTGCTAATCCAGCTGTATTCTTCCAGGGCATCCACTGCATCCTAGACATAAGCGTAGCAACAATAGAGAAGCTGCACAAACAGCAGATCTACCCTATAGTCCTATTCATTAAGTTCAAATCGTGGAAGCAAATCAAGGAAGTAAAAGACACGAGGTATCCCGCAGACAAGGTCTCCGCCAAGGCGGCGAAGGAGATGTATGAGCACGGACTGAAGGTGGAAAACGAATATAGAAACTATATTTCAGGTGAGTGGATTTGCAAAAAGGGTTTTCCCAGATTGAATTTCAAATAAAATTGAAGTTAACTATATTGACTCTATTTTATTTTTTATTGGAAATCGTTGTTTTATGTCTCCCTATCTAGTTTTTATTTGTTATAAGTTCTGTATTTTGTTTTTGAAAGTTATGAAGCTGTTGTGGAGAATAACTGTTTTGTTTATCTAGATGACGTTTTCATCATTCCTAAAGTAGTTTTATTCCCATGGTGCTTATCCAGTATAAATATGTAGTTTCAATTATGTAACAAAACGTAAAAATGTGTTCTTTCATATATTTTGGAATAAAATCCATATGTTTTTTAAAGTGTATCAATCACCCAATTTTTTAATATTAATTTTGATAATTAAACACTTTTTGTATAAATTGTATTTATATCTTTTTTAGCTGAAATCCCAGCCGGAGTGAACATTGCGTATATGTGCACGCAAATCAAGGAGGCCGTCGAAGAGGAGCAAAACAAGACACTGTGGGTGCCGTCGGTGCAGGCCTGACCCCTGCCCCCGCCACCGCCTGCGCCCGCCGCGCCCCCCGCGCCCCCTCCGCGCCTCAAGTCCGTCTCGTTCTGCGCACGCTGCGACCACCGCGACAAGGAACCGGAAACCTCCGACCTCGACGTCCGCTACTACTCCGACCCCGGCAGGGACGTCGACACACCAAAAAAGAAACCGCCTACCAAAACGGACTCTACCGACAGCGACTTAAGGTACTATTCCGAACCGGACGCCAAAAACTACTTTGAAATCGACTATGAGTTCCTGAAAGAGCTGCGGAAGATAGCTCGAAATAATTGCCCCAAGTGTAAACGTAAGCGACCGCGGCGACCAGCCGGCGAAAGCAAAGACAAGCCTATTAGTAAAAGCAAGCAGAGACCGCAGAGGTCTTTCCGACAGGAGAATTACGTGTTCTGCAACGGTAGGTACCATAGCGATAAGGAACACTGTCAGTTATGTTGTAGGATATGCAATCGATCGACGGACACGCTCGATTCGATCGACGACGATCAGTATTCCCTCGTGTCGAGGAGCTACAGTCAGCCTTCAAAAGCTACCTCAAGCTCCACCTCTCGATCGAGGAAGCCGCGCGAGAGAAAGAACTCTGTCCAATCGATTAAATCCGTATCGTTTCTCGAATCGAGCAACGACGAGTCTAAAGACGAGACTAACTATACTGCGAAGAGTTTCACGAATGATTTGAAGAAGTTTCTTCTGAAGCCGTCGGCGCCGAGACAGAGCCTCCGCGACAAGTTCATGAGCAGTATCAAGCAGGAGTTCGAGGCTAAAAAGAAGTCGCCCAAACTCAAAGCTATCAAGGGCCTCTGGAAGTCTTACTGACTTATGTGTTCACTTTGTTAAATCCACTTTTATGTTGAAGTCTCGCTTTGGACAAGTTTTAATGTTATTTAGCGTTTATTTTGTTCAATTTCTACAGTTAAAGTTATATTTCAAGAATTTCATAACGTTTCTAATCGCTAAACTTGTTCGATAATTGCATTGTGCGTGTCAGATTTGTTTTATTCCTACGTTCAATTATTTTCTTGGTGCTTTAATATATATTATTTTAATTTTACAAGTTATTGTTTGACGAATTGGAATTTACAAACAACGTAAGTGTTCAGAAATGGTCTAAAAACTTTAGAAACCAAGCTTAGGTGCTAATCTGAGAGCATATACAATCTATATCTTATACAATGTCGACTTTGTTACATTATATACTTCAGTGTTCAATGAATTTATATAAAGTATGAAATATGTGCAATAATTATGGAGAAGGAAATTGTCTTTTTTGATGGATCTATATACTACATGTTCTCTTGATGGTTTGACGACGAAGTGCAGTACGAAATCAAAATGTTCCCATATCAATGACTACAAGAAACTAAGTCAGAAAATGAAAGAACGAAATTGAATGTTTATATTTGGTATAACTGGCAGCCCTTGATATGTTGATAATTGATATACAAAAGCATACAAATATAAGTTTTACCTTATATCCTTAACTATTATATATTCAATGCACACTATATAATATACCTATGAAAGGTCCTTCATGCACCAATAACGATACAATAACTAAATATAATTACGTGGAAATGCCTAACTATAGACAAATTAAAACTTAGCTAACGTCTAATTTATGGGCAGATATTTTATACAATAAAAGAAATGGGACGAATCTATAACATAAAGGGAGAATCAACGGAGAAAAAAGGCTTTACGACGCTATCATCCTTCGACCAATATAAAATAAATGGACGGGCCTAAGCGGCGAATTTTTGAAGACTATCAAGTGAGCGCCGGCTCTCACTTGGTTTCAGTCGGTTTCTGTGCCCAGGTGTGTCACATGAACACATACACGCAAGAACAGATAAACATGGTTATCTATTATTTTTACGTAGTTACTATACTCGCTACCTCTTTTTTTGTGACCAATGCACAATAAATACTTATAATTAGGTGTTGAAGTATATGTCAACCGGACTCCGACTGTTGACTCGTTGTTATTGAGCAAGTTGTACGTACAAGGCCCGTCTGTTCATTTTTTATTCGTCGAAGCTATCATCAATCAATTCGACAAAAAGAGCGTATGTGTCAGGTTATGATTATGATGGTCTGTCGACCAATCTGAACGCTGAACGAAAGTGTTTCTCCAGTAGTTCGTTCCATCTGCTATCTTTGGTGTTGTACGGTACGGTAGATGTAGAAAGCCTTCGTTAAGGGTTCGGCGAAGGATGAATTTTCCATACAAAAGTAATATCAAAATAATTTTAAAATAAATCATATTTCTACCATAATATGATATTAATCTATTCGGATAGTATTTATCTAGGGTTCTAACTATTATTTGTGTTTTGCAATACTAGCATATTTTTTCTGTTGGGAATGTAGATATGTACTATCCGAATCCCATTAATAACAAAATCTGATGGAAATGTGCTTCACTAGAAAAATATGTTACGTTTGTATGGACGTTTGATCCTCCGCCGACCCCTAAGTGCGTGTGTCCTAAACAATACAAGTAGTAGATTCGAAAGTTTCACTAATTTATCGTAGTTTTATAACAATCTTGTTATATAGAATCACTTTCTGTTGTGTTTGTAGATGTTTATATACGTAATGTAGTGAAATATATAGATTTTATATATTAACTTTACAAACTGCATGTTTTGTGTAGATTTTAATGGTCAACTTATATTTATTATTGTTATTTTTTACGCCGATTCGATTCGATATATCATTTTTCGCTTTAAAAAGCCAAGTATTGAACTTACACTTTGACTAAAATCACTATAATACTATTGTGTTATACATAAATTACAAAAGCAGTGAAAGTTATACGTGTATTGCAATCATAATAGTGTAGTTTAGTCACTAAATTCCTTCCTATGGTCTCCATAGATAGACCCTTCTCTACAAGACCCTATAAGACTAGTTGTTCTATCTTAGAAAAGTATTCGGTAGAAACATATTACATTTTAGTAGAGTATCGAAGCCGTCGTAGACCCTCACCAGTCGCGCGTATGTTATGACAATTATAATAAAATACATTCGCGTGAAAAAAACACTGTCGTATTCCTATATTATATTTTTGAGCTATTGATAGAACATACCACGAAACACATATTTACATATCAATACCTCCTAAAAGTATGGCGCGAAATACACAGACTGCGCCGAGTGGAAGTGAAGCGCGAGCACGAAATTTCAATACATACTGCTACTTATTCTAACGGAATAACGAGTTCGCGCAAAGTCTGGGCCGCGTATTCCGGAAACATTGTTGAACCCAGCGCTAAGGCGCTGGGGCACGCAATGTTTTATTTCTTATTTTAAGCTGAAACCATTGTGTGCTACAAGGCTCGAATGCTCTGAGCTGCACAATGTTTTCAGAGTGAAATCTCTGTGCATTTCGCTAGAAATCGTTGTGCAGCACAGCGCCATTTTAGTTACATTATCCACCGTTAGAGGCGCTAAACGTAAGCCCGACTTGGCCGTGATAAAGTCAAAGTCAAAGTATTTTATTGTAAATAGGCAAAATAATAGTACTTTTACAAGTCAAAATTAACATCTCATGAACAAGGAGAAATACATAAAATATTATAAAAGATCAAATCAATAATAATGTAGGTAAACTAAGATTCTTTGAGTTTGAAAGGGAAATTTCCCTTTAATGTGCCAACAGAGTTAAATCTCACACTGGAAAAGGAAATACTCTTCTGACTCTACTGGTACTTCGGAAATACGCCCGTTAGAGAAGAGAGCATCAAGAAACTCTACAGGGATGTTTTTTTTCCATATTTGTTAATTCTTTATATATTTTTTCAAATGTTACAAATTATAACAAAACTTACGTAAACTACAAATATAAAAGATAAACGTGATAATGAGATGTCCCACTAGCCTTGAAACATATCTGTTTGAACACCTTTGGTAAAACCCTACATTAAAGATATTTAATGATAAGGCTAACACTTAGTTTTCAAATTCAAATAAAATGTTAGATGACAGAATTCTGATGATAGAACACTTAGCAACAGTTTTATCACTATGTTTTAGTTTATGACTATGTACTTGTATGAATGGCGTGGTGCTGTGCTGCACAATGATTTCTAGAAAAATGCACAGCGATTTCATATCGAAAACATTGTGCAGAGCGATAAAATAAAGAATAAAACATTGCTTGCTCCAGCGCGCCTTAGCGCTGTGTTCAACAATGATTTCGTAATACGCGTCTGGGCCTGTCGCTTCTGTGTATTTACGTCTGACGATAGAGAACTTCCTGTCGTACTTATTTGAGGTTTAGGTCCATTGAGTATCTGACAAATTTAATGCTTAATCGCTAGTTATTGGTAAATCTGAATGCACCAGGGATTTAAGGCGATAATTTGTTTCTGAAAGTATAGTCTGAAAAAGCGAAAGAATTTTTTGCTAACTGTATAGACACAGCTGAAGTTATTTTGATAAAATATAAGAGGGTTTATTTATTTTTGTGCAGCATAGACTTATATAGGTGCCAAAATTAAAATACTGAGAGAGAATATTAAGTTCCAATACATAGTACAATAGATTTATTATAATTACAAAGTTTTTTTTCACTAATCCCCCAATACTAATGATTTCTACTATAAATACTTAATTATTTTGCACGAAACTGTTATTTAGTAAAAATTCTTTACGATACAGCGACCACGCATTTTATTAATGGCTTAAACTAAACGTGAGAAAGTTTGATACAATTTGAACTTTAATGCCACGGAAATAATATTGATTTTAGCTCGCCTTTTATGACCTTAGCGGGCTTCTTGGCAGTGATACAATTTGAACTTTAATGCCACGGAAATAATATTGATTTTAGCTCGCCTTTTATGACCTTAGCGGGCTTCTTGGCAGTGAACATAGACTTTACTTGGGCCGAGTAAATTTTAATAAAATCAAAAAGTATTTGAATAAAAACTAAAATGTATTTGAATATGCTTAGATTTATATTCAGCGATTTTTTGAAGGTACCATCGAACATTAACCCATTCATTAAATTTTGAGAGATGTTATGATTTCCTGCTTTTTTTATACGTTGATACGTTTGGTCCTTCCAGCTCCTAGTTACGTCTAAAACGCAGTCGACCGGCGATCTCATTGATATTATAATTTGGGTTGAGGCTTAAATTTGACACAATTACCTTAGACACTCAACGCAACTGTGATTTATTGAACTCTAGTTGCATTTTGGTCTCATGGAAAGTTTTCAAATATCATAACTCTAGACCCCTTTAAAATTTATTTTCTTATACTTTCTCTTTGTTCATTTTTAACTAAATTATGACTAGAGTTGCAATTTTATCCAAGTTGCTTTGTCTTTGGTCTAAATCAGCGCATTAAGTTAAGTTTCCTTTGTACAGAGATTTAATTATCACGTTAGAGCTTTTGCATTTTATTCTTTGAGCTTTATGATTGTTATAGTTATTCCGTTATTCAGAAACAGTTTCATTTGTTTCTTTTCGTTTTGAGAAAGACCACCGGGTTATGGTTGAAACTATAGTTGGAATAACCCAACTGCTGTACGTGAGTAACTCCTGTTTTTGACGTTAAAATGTTCTGTTATTTGTTGAGGTTTCAATTTCCAACTTACTATTGACTAACTTATTATATTGTTTGTATAAATTAATAAAATTATTGTATATTGGGTGAATAATACAATGTTGAAGTGTGAATAATACAGCATTGTATTATTCACCCAACTTACGATAATTTTAATAATGCTTTACTGGTTAGTAACTGGTTGCTTATTCAATCAATATTAATAATTGTAATAGAAAGTCTTCAATAAATAATATAACGTAAAAGAAATAGTTACCAATACTTTAATTTGCTTGCAACAATATGCTTTGCGCAAAACGAATCACTTTTTTTTCTTTAATATAAGTTTATTTACAAGAAAAAGCTTAGTTATTAAGTTTACGGTTAATTTGATCTGATATTATTTTTAAGTTATATAAGTTGGTTGCTAATGTTTTGTTTATTCACTATACATACATTGTAATATAATTATATAAATAGATTTTGTGTAATGTATTTTGAAAATTGACAATAAATAATCAGTATTTAAATTATTTTAACTTTTACATGTGTAATTTCGATTTCTTGTTTTGGAGATATATTTATATTATCTGTTGAAGTTTGACTTATTTCTGTATTTGTATTTGGTATTATTTTTTGTTTTGTTTTATTAGTAAGTGTCCAATGTGTATTAATGTACGGCCAAGTAGGTGATTATTGTCTAGAAAATAATATAATGTCATCGAATTGTTTACAATCTAGAATGAAGCAATAAATCAATATACGAAATGATATAGTAATGAACAGTCTTTGATTTGGATTCAATATCTGGGATATTCCTAGTTATTTCAATATCGTGTAGCATTTCAAACTAGCTCCTTATGCTGGAGTTATAGAAAATAAATCGTACTATTAGATACAATTATTTAATTAGGTACAAACTCGTGCATTTTTCTCCGAGTTATACCTACTTAATAACTCCACAGTTTAATAGGTTTGTTCTACAAAAGGCAACTAAGCTACACCTGTACACAAGACAACTTGCAAGTAGTGGCACCGGCTCGACCTGCCAAATGATTAGAGAAAGCGAATGGTACTACTCATTATTTTTGATTCGAGAAAAAAAAAAAAAAAAAAACATTCACGAAAGTGACTATTGTACCGACTTGAATCGGTAACTTTTTTACTTTTTTGCGCACCGAGTTCAAGAGCAGCTCAAGTGAATGCGCGCGCGCAGGTTCAGTCGACGATGACACACGAGCATGCGTACTCGCGAAAATGGCCGTTGCAGAAATTACGCGGCGAACGCGTTTTATAATTCATGCTTATAATAAGTTTAATATAAACAAAATATTAATGTAAATAAATTCAATTGTAATTTGTACCAAAGATTTGCTCAATTACAATTACAACTATGAAACGTATAAAATGCTCGCGAAACCGAATTTGATAATATGTGTAGTGATATTAGTTTTGTTGATTTGTGGTGTTAATGGGATGCCGAAACGTAAAAGGAAAATTGGTGGGAATGATTGGAACCAAATATCGCACGACGCTAAGGGCGCCAGGAATGAGAGTGGAAGAGGATTTTTTCGTGGTAAGTTCATAACATCTGAAAACCTGTAGTTAAAACTGTCGATGTGCTCCTTCAGATCCTGTGAGAGCTCTAGTCCCACTCCAGGCACATCGAGTTATGTAACCGCCCTGTGGGAGGTTGACGGTAGCTGGCGACCGGCTTTATAGTGCAGAGCCTCGACCAACATCTGATCCCTTCAATCGTATCTGAATACAGAAGGCAATACTTGACACGGTGCGTATTGTCAGGAGGTTCCTCACTCTGCAGCCCTAACCACCGATAATTCGGGCCCTGCTCCGCTGCCGGTGGTATTCTAGGATACATTTTTAATAGCTTTTTGTGTATTATTTTAATAAACATTAATTATAATAATATTACGTTCTAAGACTAATAAATAATAATATAAAGAGAAAAAATATATTTGAAGGTAGAGAATGGATGACCATTAAATTGATTAAAATAAAACTTCCTGTTTTATTTCGTTCAAATTAGTTGCGCCCGTTGCTTTGCTCGCTTTAAGGTATTTTTTTGGAGCAATAAGTAAAACTAAGTACTTAGCCTTCTTGTGCTCATAAATTTAATCAAGATAGTTCAGCCTTTTATGTTTGAATAACAAACACAGTCTTAGAGAAACAAAGTTAATCTCGCATTTATATTAGGTACCTAAGTACTTTTTGTGGTTAAAAAGCTACTTACTATTTTATGAAACAGGGTCAGCGCGGCTTACGACTATGAAAAGGTTATTAAACAAGTGCCTAGGTATGTGGTAGGTTTAATTTACAAAACTGTTTACCGGCAAACCACACAATAACTAAAGTAGGTACGGTACATACATACTTTCTACTGCAATGTACGGAACCGACTCTAGGTTTAAAGAAACGGTACTAAATCGAAAAGTCGCACTGATTTATACTAAGGTTACTTAAGTTTAGGATGGTTTATGGTTTCGGTAGTCAGGTTTTTTCTTTTCTTGATTCAACTCTATGTCGGCACATGAAAGGGACAAAATACCTTGTCATAATCAAAGCATACTTAGTATACCTAATTTTATTGATTTGATCGATTTATAATAATTTATGTTTTTGTCTTTGTTCATGCGGTTTTTGTCTTTGACTTAGGTCATAGAGAAGTTTTTTTTGGCGAATAGTTGAATACGCGACACTAGGTTTCATACAAATTATGGTTCGTAGTTTTTCGATCCTTTTCCTCTTCGTCGGTGGTTTAGGTATATCTATCTATCTATCTATCTAGTCTACATTTGTTGTTCAGGCTTTGCGTTTGGGTCTAGATTGCAAACGCTACTTTACGATGTTCTCCATAAATGCGAACTTCATAAAATACTTCGTTTTTATTGATTTTGTATCATAGGAACAATTTTTGCTCGATTTATGTTTGATTGATCTATTTGTTTGTTTGTTCATCTATGATTTGGTTTATGGGGTTCAATTTTGGTAATTGAGGGTTCGAGAGCTTACGTGCCTACGTTTGAACAATTTTGATTGAAGAGTATTCGAGATAACATCACTTGCAGACTTGTAAATAAATATTATGTTAAACAAACACGGTAGGTAGGTCTCGTGAAGACAAATCTAATGAAACCCAAACTCGATCGTATTATCATTAGCCATTCTAGGGTTACGTTACCGACCTCCCAGCTCCATCATCAGACCAGCTCGATGATCCATATTATTGTATTGTCGGAATTTACAAACATCTGCAAAGTTTCAAATGTAGAAGGGTCAAATTTGGATAATTTATTTACTACTAGCTGTGCCCGCGGCTTTGCCAGCGTGGTCAAAATTTATGGGTTTTTTTTGCGCGGAAACCTAATTTTAATTTTCGTAAATAAATGTAGTTGTTATTCCTTGTAAAATCAGCTATCTTCCAGTGAAGGTCTCGTCAAAATCGATCAAGCCGTTTCGGAGATTAGCGGGAACAAACAGACAGTCAGACAAAAAAATATGCCTTTTTCGTTATGAGTACCGTGTATACTTTCATATGCATTTAGTAAAAAAGCTGTTATTTTAATATACAAACAGACACTTCAATTTTATTTATTTATGACCACAAAAATCTTGCTTTTCTAAAAATATATTATAAAGCACGTTCAAAAAAATGCAGACTCAAATCCTACTTATATTATAAATGTGAAAGTTTGTGAATGTGTGTTTGTGTGAGTGTGTGTGTGTGTTTGTTTATTACTTCTTCATGCTGAAACGGCTCAGCGGATTTTGATGAAATTTGTAATGTGGATATCTTAGGTCCTAGAATAACACATAGAATACTTTTCATCATCAATGATAATGTCGTTGAAACATTTCAACGTGAAAAAGTAACAAACATACACACACACACGTTCTCACATTCACTCATAAACATTCGCATTTTTATTTAGTGGGATTAGTAGCATTACTTGAAAGAATCTTTCATCGAAGCATGTACCTAGTAGACAATTGCGTGTTTATTATTTTATATAGCTGCGCCCCGCGGGGTTATTATTATGAAAAACAAAAGACTTCGACACATGTCAAAGTGACAGGACAATTTTTGTTCGGTAGACTAGCTAGAATAACTACTTACCTTTCATTTAAATACGTGTCCGTGGCTCACCGATGTTGCATTATCATTGCGTGTAATGGTAACATTTCTCTAAAAGGAAAAAATAGAGCAGTCATGGAGCTAAAACCTGTACCTGTACCGCCAGTGCAGCATGCTTCACTCGACCGCAGGCTTGTGGGACATACAGTATAAGTGCGCTAATCATACTCGCACAAGTGAGTATTACTTATTGATAGTTGACAATAGTTGTATTAGCATAAGGTCTATAGTGTTTGCATACTTATTGATAGTTGACACTAGTTGTATTAGCATAAGGTCTAAAGTGTTTGCATACTTATTGATAGTTGACACTAGTTGTATTAGCATAAGGTCTATAGTGTTTGCATACTTATTGATAGTTGACACTAGTTGTATTAGCATAAGGTCTATAGTGTTTGCATACTTATTGATAGTTGACACTAGTTGTATTAGCATAAGGTCTAAAGTGTTTGCATACTTATTGATAGTTGACACTAGTTGTATTAGCATAAGGTCTATAGTGTTTGCATACTTATTGATAGTTGACACTAGTTGTATTAGCATAAGGTCTATAGTGTTTGCATACTTATTGATAGTTGACACTAGTTGTATTAGCATAAGGTCTATAGTGTTTGCATACTTATTGATAGTTGACACTAGTTGTATTAGCATAAGGTCTATAGTGTTTGCATACTTATTGATAGTTGACACTAGTTGTATTAGCATAAGGTCTATAGTGTTTGCATACTTATTGATAGTTGACACTAGTTGTATTAGCATAAGGTCTATAGTGTTTGCATACTTATTGATAGTTGACACTAGTTGTATTAGCATAAGGTCTATAGTGTTTGCATACTTATTGATAGTTGACACTAGTTGTATTAGCATAAGGTCTATAGTGTTTGCATACTTATTGATAGTTGACACTAGTTGTATTAGCATAAGGTCTATAGTGTTTCCATACTTATTGATAGTTGACACTAGTTGTATTAGCATAAGGTCTATAGTGTTTGCATACTTATTGATAGTTGACACTAGTTGTATTAGCATAAGGTCTATAGTGTTTGTATACTTATTGATAGTTGACACTAGTTGTATTAGCATAAGTTCTATAGTGTTTGCATACTTATTGATAGTTGACACTAGTTGTATTAGCATAAGGTCTATAGTGTTTCCATACTTATTTTTAGTTTTAATCAAATCCAAAGATCGACTTTTAGGTTCTTGTCTACTCCGCTATAGGGAAAGTCTTTTAATTTTTATTTTCGGTTTATACCACGATCTCACCTGATCGGAAGTGATGATGCGGTCGAAGGTGTATTAGGTGTAATACACGAAATTGAACACGATGTACAAATGAATTCAAGATAGTTTAAATTAAGTTAGGTAATGTATAAACTATCTCTACACTTATAGAAATAGCTCACATTGTATATTATTTTCGTTAATCCACACCAATATATAAAAGTGAAACGTTGTCTGTTTGTTTGTTTGGGTAGCATTCACGACAAAACGGCTGATCTAATTGTAATGAAACTTGTAAATAGGTTCTGTACAATATAGCCTAGGATACTTTTTATCCCGGAAAATGGTAGGTTTCCACGGTAAAACTGGAAAATGTCGATTACTCGCTGTATGTAACGGTTGCCATGGAAACGAATAAGAACATAAGATGCTTTTTTCGCGATAAACTGTAGTCAGCGAGGACGAATTCGCGGGCGAAAGCTAGTATGACATGTACCTATGACCTATGTTATGTTTTATTCAAACTAAAACAAAACGAAGTCAAACGGTCGCGGGTTCGAATCCCGCAAGATCATTTGTGTAACGAGCAGAAATGTTTTCACTTTTTCCGAGTCATGGATGTAATATTCGTATCTATATATGTTTATCCGTTGTCTAGTGCCTAATACATCCCTGTACTCCTAGTTTAGGTTGTACTATTATTTATTCTGTGGTGTAGGTCTAGGTAATTGGTGTGAATTGTTCTAAATATATTATATTACTAGCGACCCGCCCCGGCTTCGCATAGGTGTAATTTAGAAAATAAAGAGGTGAAAAATGTAGTTCTCGTACACTCGACCTTCACCCCGCTTCGGGGAATGCCTGCTCGCTTCGCTCGCCGCCTCCCCCTCGCTACGTTCAGGTCTCACATGCTCGTATTATCCATATCCATATTAAATAATAAAAATCTCCGAAGCCGGTCTCCGGCTGGACCGATTTTAACGGGACTTTGACTGGCAGATAGCTGATGTATAAGGAGTAACATAGGCTACTTTTATTTTTGAAAAGAATTAGGGTTCATCTAAACTTATAATCTATATACTTATAATAAAACTGTAACGGGTCCAATTCTGTACATTGAAGATATTTTGAAATTTCCTTTTGGAGGGTTCTCTATATTCGATACTGAAGCCAAAACTGTTTTTTTTTTTCATTTTTGTCTGTCTGTCTGTATCTTGACTAGGCATCACGCCGAAACTACTGAATGAATTTAAATGAAACTTGGTATGATTTGAGTTCATACTACGAGGTTGGACATAGGATACTTTACATCCCGAAAAATGTATGGGTTCTCGCAGGATAGGGGTGGAAACTTATTTAAAAGAACACGTACCATGCTAAAACTAATAGACGGGTTTTGATGCAACTTGGCACCGTCTCAATTTATATGATGGGTTAAAATTGAGGACACATTTTATCCCGAAAAATTAAAGGGCTGCTGCAGGATATGGGTCAAAGTTATGTTAATATTTAAGTAATAAATAATATTTTTTGGATGGTTCTCTATATTCAATACTGAAGCCAAAACTGTTTTACTTTTTATTTTTGTCTGTCTGTTTGTCCGTATCTTTACCGCGCATCGCACAGAAAGTACTGAATGAATTCAAATGAAACTTGGTATGATTTGAGTTCATACTACGAGGTAGAACATTGGATAATTTTCATCCCGAAATGTAAAAGGGTTTCCGCAATATTGGGGTTGAAAGTTATTAAAAAGAACACGTATCACGCTGAAACTACTAGACGGTTTTTTAATGTAAATTGACACAGTCATATATCTGTACTTATAATAAAGCAATAGGTACGAAGAAGGCAGTAAAAAGAAGGTAAATAAAAAAATGCTCTTGGGTGAAAAGAAAAAAGGTATTGAACACGAATATAAATATATTTTTAATCGTATCGCTCTGTCTGTTTGTCTGTATATTTGTTTGTTCACGCATCATGTAAAAACTATTGGACCGATCACAATTCTGTTTTCATTGTCAGATAGCTTAGGGTTTGATTTAAAAACTGGTGTAATTGGTATTTCAATCTGGTGAGTTAGAAGCCAAGCAATTGATAAGAGTATATTTGACGGCTAAAGAAATTTTGATCAAATGTTTGTATATTGATTTTGGAATAGCACATTATGGTACTTTGAACCTAAAGAAAAAACGACGCTTGCGAAGCCGCGGGTACAGTTAGTAAAACAATAAGAACGAAAAAGTCTGTACAACAAGATAATTAAAAAAAAATGGTCTAGGGAACTTAAAAAAAAAAAAAAAAAAGTGTAAAATAGCTACAAAATCTATTCAACTTTCACCCTAATTAACTCAAAACTGTTAAGGCTCCCTAACATCACTTCCCGGCGTGAAGTGACGTTAAAGCCCTATCCAGTTTTGAGTTCCGGTCTTCTGCTAAGCAAATCCACTGCCTTCTCGCGGGCTTGCCGACGGACGAGTCGAACAAAATTCATGCTCTTAATAAATAATAGTACCTACTACTCTTAGGAAGCGTCTGAACATAGCAGAGATGATCCGTCTTTATCTCCCAAGCAATCTTTTGGCATACCCAACATACGCTAAGTGAAATCCATACCTACTAACCCATACTAATATTTTATAAGCGAAAGTAACTGTCTCTCTGTCTGTTTGTTACCTTTTCACGACTAAACGGCTAAACCAATCTTGATGAAATATGGCATGCAGATAGTTTGAACTCAGGCGAGGGACATTTTTCTTAAAGTGCCGTTCCATTACTGAAGGTCAGCTCCTCAAACTTTTGTTTGTCCAGAGCTAGTCTGAATAGTTGTTCCATAATACTTTTATCGCAATAAACTGTACCTAGTTAGCGCAGACAAAGTTGCAGGTAAAAGCTAGTTAGTAATAAAGTTTTAAGTAGGTAGAGTGTGTTCAAAAAGAGATTGGCCTTGGCCAAAAGGAGGGCTAACATATACTATTAGTATATACCCTATTATTGGAACTATAGTCGGGAGTCGGTTTCTTTCTGTCAGTCTTGACTATGTACTTAGAAAAATAGTAAATGGATCAAGCGCGCTATAATATTGTGTTACTCGCTACACAAAAAAGGTAATTTAGCACACGTGCGCCCTCAAAGTCAAATCCCAAGTCCACTCTCTTTCTGAACAGACTCTAGACAAGTACCGAGAGATTGATAATGTTGTCGTTTCACCAAATCCAATTCTAGAACCTGCAATACGAGTACGAGTTTGGGCTTCCATGCGTCACTGCACCGCAGACCGGTACTATGTTAACCTAATAATGAGCCAGATGACGCTATTAATAATCTGTGCCATTACTTAGAGATTCTGTAGGTAGCAAAAGTAGGATAATTTGAGTGAAATGCTTTGAGGTTTTTTTTTTATTACGGACTAGGCAATCGTTTGACCACGATCTCACCTGATGGAAAGCGATGATGTGGTCGAAGGTGTAGCACGCTTGCCTAGTAGATACCTATTTACTCTTAACTTGAACACACCTGGGTTATAATTTACCGGAAACACTGACGAGGGCAGGGCATTCCACTCCTTTGCAGTTCTTATAATAAATGAAGAGGTATTTCAACCATGAAAGGGTGGCGCTTTGCTGAGGTAATATAGGGTCTGACAGGATCTCTCGTTTTTAATCGTCTTCAGAAAAGGAGACGGTTATATGTATGTATTCGGCTGTATGTATGTTTTTTTTAATGTATGTCGGTTGATATCTCCGTCAATTGCGTACCGATTTTAAAAATTCTTATTTTTTTTGAAAGGGTATACTCTCCAGGTGGTCCCATATACATTGTATCAAAATTGGTTCAGCAGTTTTTCGAGAATAAATAGTTTTGTTGAGTAAATCCATTCGATATTGCCTTTATTTTGTGTTTATCTCTAAGATTTCTAAACCGATTTAGATGTTTTTTTTTATTCAAAAGGGTAAACTTTCCGTGTAGTCCCATATAAACTTCATCAAAATTAGTTCAGTAGTTTTATTAATAATAAGAAATAATAAGATAATAAGAATATTTATTGACACAAAAAGACATAATGAACTATACAAAAAAAAAAAACAATACACTTAGAATATAAGGTATAAAACTAATACTAAAATTAGAAATAATTATTACTAACATTAACATGACACATATTTATAATTGAATTTTACATGTATATTGTTCACTATAAAGCTATATAAGCCTCAGAAACCTACGCTAGGCTAAAAGCCTGTGTTATAGGGATCTGTGCTCCCCGAACTATATGACTTAAGTAATTAAGTGTATTAAGACGTAAAATTTGAATTAATAAATCATAAAAATTAAATAAAAAAATTGTATGTAAGTATATTTACCTAATTGATTTTAATTATTATATTATAATATATTTGTATATAAATATTCACATTTAAAATTTACAATTGCTAAAATCTCGTAGAAAACTATAATATCACGCAGTACAGTGTGTCAACAAATGTATCCTACATTAGGGTGTGTAAACGGAAGATAAAGTTATGTATGAATTATGTGTGAGTTATGTTGAGGTTGAGTATTGGGAAGATTTGGAAATTAATATGTTTGTATGAATGTGTTGGTAACAAGGAAGTAGAGAGAAGTATACTATAGCACTATCTCAAAGCCGGAAGAAGCTCCTCAGTTTGGTCATAGGAATAAGATTTCAGTAAATTTGTGACAGTTTTATTCAAATTAAAATAATTAAGGTTATGAATTTGTTTAACTTTAGATAATTTATTATAAATAAAGCCACCTAGGAAACATGGAAATCTCTTAGCGAAAAATTTATTGTATTTGGGTACTTGGAAAATCTTAACAGTGCGTCGCCTCTTATGTTTGGAATCTATAGGTATGATTTGCGGGCATAATTTATGTTGCAGCAACAACAGTCTAAGTATGAATATTTGTCTAACAGATAGTACGTTAGTTTCTTTGTAAAGCAAAGATGTAGAATATCTGTATGGGAGAAAGTTACTAACTTTTAAAACTGCCCGTTGAGCTCTTTCGAGAGGCAACAAATGGGTTTTAGCAGATCCACCCCATGTATCAATACAATACATAATTAAAGACTGACAAATTGCGAAATATGTAGTTCTTAAGATTTTAGTGTCAGCGACATGACGTATGTTCTTGAACACCGCAATTAATTTACGGACTCTATTAGTGAGCGTTTTTATGTGACACTGAAAGTTTAATCGGCTATCTATAATGACACCTAAATAACGCAGAGAGTCAACCCTTTCCAGGATTTTACAATCACAAGTATTCTCAGAACAGAGATTAGAATGAGCCATTATATTGAAGTCTTTCGGAGGTTGTGAATTGCTTAAAATTGAAAAAGTTAGGACTTTCGTTTTATCTGCATTCAAACTAAGCAAGTTACAGTTTAGCCATCCATTTACAAAGTTAAATCCTGATTGTGCATATGAGAACACTTTCTCCCAACTCTCTCCTCGAAACAATATGGCAGTGTCATCAGCGAAAGTTACAATTTTACCATTTTCAATATTTAAGTTGCACAATTCATTTATGTAGACAAGAAAGAGAGTTGGGCCAAGAATGCTCCCTTGAGGGACACCATGCGTAACGATTTCCGGATCACTTAGTGTATTACCCAGTTTAACACGTTGTTTGCGATGATTTAGGTAGTCTTTAAAAAGGTGGAGCTGTAAACCACGGATTCCCTGAGCTTCCAACTTCTTAACAAGAAGAGGAATAGATACGGTATCAAATGCCTTCGCGAGATCGAGAAAGATTGCAAGGCATTTGTCACCTTTATCTAGACCCTTCACTATATGCTGAGTTAGTTCACGCAATGCATCTGCAGTCGACCTATTTCTTCGGAAGCCATATTGTTGCTGTGACAGTAAATTACGTTTTTCTAAATAGTTGGTCAGCCTGTAGTTAATAATTCGCTCTAAAATTTTAGAAAAGTTTGGTAAAATTGAAATTGGTCGATAATTACTTACAATATCTTTGGGTCCATTTTTATGAACGGGAATAATAACAGATGTTTTGAAAGCATTTGGAAACTGACCTGAACTTAGAGATAGGTTGCAAACATGAACAAGGGGTCCAGTTAGAAAGGCTTTATTCTCTTTAATAATTTTTGACGAGATATTATCAAGACCTGCAGTATTACTTGTCTTTAGTGAATTTATAATTGTTACGATTTCGCTAATATCTGTCTCAAGTAAAGAAAATGACTGCATAGGAGTTATAATTTTCAGAGGTTCAGAAGGCAATGTGTCTTTAAATTTTGAGGTAATTTTAAGAGCTAGACTCCTGCCCACACTAGCAAAATAGTTATTTATTTTATTTGTGGCCTCCATGGTATTAGTTCCTATTGTCAATAATTCCTGGGAATTGGTTTTACAGGGTTTGAGATTAGTAATCTTGTTAATGACCCGCCAAAGCTCCTTCGAGTTCATAGCCCGTTCAATTTCTGAACATTCATATTGTATTTTAAGTTTACGTAATAATCCCGTTAAAAAATTACGATACCTATTGTATGTAGTCTTTAAAATATCATTTCCTGCACTCTTCTTTAACCTCATGTGCATTCTGTCTCTGTTCCTCATGCAACACACAAGACCAGGAGTTATCCACGGCTTACGTGGGGCTTTTCGACGAGAGATGTTTACAGTGACCGTATTTGAATTAACGATATCAGACACCATACTTACAAGTAGATCAGCCGCGACGTCGCAATTATTTGTGTTTAAAACAGGACTAAAATCCGTATTTTTGAACTGTCTTTGAATGCCTAGATAATTAATTTTGTCGTATGTCGACAAAAGAGATGTTTTAATAATTTTTTTCGTATTTAACGAAAAAAGCACAGTATTGTGATCAGTAAGACTATTTTAAATAATTAATGTTGTAGAAGTAAATTTTGTCTTAAGTAGTACATGGTCCAAACAATTATTGTTTCGAGTCGGCATAGTATGAGCAGGAAGAAGACCATGTGAAAAAGTTAAATTCAGGTAATTGTTGGCATGCCGGTCAATCGAGTCTGGTTTTATATCCACATTTATGTCACCTACTACAATGACAGAACCAAATTTATCCAACGATGTCAGCACATTATCTAGTGACGTAAGGAAATTATCTATATTTTGGAACGACGGAGGTCTATAGATAGAAATGATAGCAATATTATTTTTAATAGTCGTAATAATGCAGTTGGCATCTGAAAAATCAGGCTCATATACATTGCAATGTAGACCAGACTTGGTATAAATAACTACTCCGTCATTCTGATTGTAATGTCGTGAAGAAGCTGTGCAATTAAAATTATCTAAATGTGGAAGATTCGGATTTCGAGACAACCAACATTCGGTAAAGACGATAAAATCCGGCTCTACTGCAATTCTATGAAGAAGTGAAGAGAAACCATCTATATTGTGTGAGATACTCCTAATATTTTGGGTTATAATATTTAGGTTTAGTTGATTAGGTGTTATGTAAGCACGATAATCTTCCGGCCCACAGACATGAGAAACAGAAACACAAATACTATCTAAATTTTCTTCGATGTCTTCGATTATATCATCCATTATCAAAGTGAAGTTTAAGTAGTTGTCGCATATTCAACATGAAGCAGATTACTTTGAAAGGAATCATAGAACAAAATAAAGGTATGGCAATTTCATTACCCATTGAACGCAACTCAAAAAACAGCACTAATTTCGAATAACTCAGAAAGAACAGCAGTGACTGGTCAGGATAGCGATTATAGTCCATTAGGTATAACTTCTCATGTAGTTCCATTGCGTCATTACGCCAGTAAGTGTGTAAAACATATTGGATAATGGGTGAAGAACGTTGAGTATTGAGATGAGTTGTGAATATGTGGATAACTTTAAAAGAGCAGAACCAAAATTCCACGTTTCTGATCGAGATTTTAGCGTTACATACATTAATATTATATAAAATACAAAAATAGAACCACAAAGTAATAAAATCATTAATAGTACAGCCAAAGATAAGGCAACAAAATTACATGCTAGTCATTTGAGTGACGTAAATTGTCAAGATCAGAGTCTTTGTCTATACGAATGAAAGCAGAGTTTTCTCTTTTCCGGAGATAAACCACACCACACCATTTGATGTCCAGCAGTAAGCATAGTCTTGAGTTTTTGCGAAATCTCTCGCTAAATAGAAGAGCATCTTCGTTTTGGCAGTGAGTAATTCTGATGCATATATAGGTTGTAGGTAGAAAATCAATGTGTTTTATAGGTTAAGTTCTCTAATATCTTAGGATTTCTGAACCGAATTATAAGATAAGATAAGATATAAGATAAGATATTTATTTTCAAAAAGAATGACAGTCATTGTTTCCTTAACCTAAGAATCACACATGTATGTGAATTAGATAATTGTTTTTACTTGAGTAAGAAGACCTACAGTACCACGTATAAATTTCATCAAAATTGGTTTAGTAGCTTTAAACAAGCTTTAATTTAATTAATGTTGTGTTATAATGTTTAGGTCTGGATTGCAAGTCAATTTTGAACAATTTAAGGACGTCCAAATATGCTGAAGTTTTGCACATGGGTGTAGTTCTGATGACAATTCAAAACTACAGTAGTAGTAGCAGTAGTAGTAGTAGTAGTAGTAGTAGTAGTAGTAGTAGTAGCAGTCAAAGGAACTACACAATCGGATGATGGAATCCCATCGAGTTTGGGCTCATTTGGTTTGTCTTGATGAGATCATGTCTGGTTTTATGTGGTGTCGAGGGTCTGATGATGCAGCCAGAAGGTAGTCACAGGAACTTAACAACATAACAACAACAAATGATGGAACCCTCATTTATAGCAGTTGATTTTTTTATAGCAGTTAATAATTTATATAAAAATTTTCTAATGGAAAAGTTTGGGTCATGGACGAGATTTCCATTCATTTCGTTTTTTTTTCCATTAGAAAATTATTACATATCATTTAAATTAATACATATCTATCTCCGTAATATGCAGTTGTCTATAACGCACTCTCATACAAAACACGAAACGAAGAAGAGACAAAACAAGAGACTCACATGAGCAGATTTTGACTTTCAAACGTTCACAAACCGATTGGCACGAATACAGCAATCTAGTAAATGATAAAGTTTTTGTAGATAATTTCTTTAAAAGCTTATTAATTTTATATAGCACGTCAAGCCGTTTATGACATTTTTTTGAATAAGCTTAACCATATAAATAATTATGGCTCGGTTTGGCACCGCCTTCAAAGAGCTCTTTCTTATCTTATGTTGTATTTATGCATCATTATTACGTTGGTAATTTCGAAAAAATATATTCTGGTTCAATTGTAATTATTTTATTCTTTTTTGGTTGTTTACAAAATAACATTTTTATTATGAAGTCGATTGAACTTTTTTTGGAAAAGTATATTATAGTTTATAAAAAGTACTCTCAAAGAGTTTTTGTTACGCTTAACTTTAGTTTCTCTGAGGTACCTCTTTATTCTACGTACAAAAAAAAAAAAATCGTAGCCACAGAATAAATGCTTCCAAATTAATAAATAAGGTAAGGTAAGGTAAGGTAAGTATAAAAAGTTTATTGAAGAACTAACCTAACCTAACGCTAAGCGACCTATTTCAGACACCCTTTGGATTTTGGATGAGAAAAAGTTACAAAAAGATAAAGCATGGATCAACAGACCATAATTATCGAAACGCGGATCAGTGTATGAGGAGAAACACTACTAATAATGTGGTGGCAAAACACAGTTTCCTTAATTGACACACAATAAAACGAATTTAAGCTAAACATTGTGGATTTCTACAAAATCCTACGTTGTCTTAATCCAACATCATCATCAAGACGCGACGCTTTTAAAATGCCTAATCTACGCGCGCGGCGTCTCCATTCCTAATATCAACGCCAATGCATAACCATTAACTCTTCGACAGTTAAGTCATGATTTTACATGAGGTTTTGACAGAAGTGAAATGTGAAATTAGTCTTACTCTACGTTCTCTCCACGCGCA
Source organism: Alsophila aescularia (assembly GCA_946251855.1). NCBI lineage: Eukaryota > Metazoa > Arthropoda > Insecta > Lepidoptera > Geometridae > Alsophila > Alsophila aescularia. The sequence goes on along the minus strand of OX276380.1, from coordinate 59,512,256 downwards.
AAAAAGTTATATTCGTTGTATTTACATCAATCTACTACCTACTTTCAACTAGCGCAAAATCTTTTTTCCTTGTAACCGAACACAGTTATTAAGTTGGTGCAAATTCTAATCTTATTTTGACTAATAGGCTCAATCAACAATTCTGCAATGATCCAAAGTATAGGCGTTGAGACCTTAATTACCCTGGCTGCAGGCTACAGTCTGCAGTGACGGATGGTGATGGCGAGACAGGTTACGGACAGGTGTCGGCTGTCGAGCCTTCGTCTGCAGTGTATTTTGGAACTATAGCCGCGGGGTGTCTGACCCGAGACATACCTAATGAATTTATCTGCTTTTGGGACCAGACTGCTAGCCCGTGGCGTATAAGTGCGGGTTACGTTACTTTAGTGGTAGTGTAATCAGTAACGTTTGTGCTCAGTAAAGTAATCAAAATAAATAGAACAGAACTAAACAGGCAAACATGCTTTAGATTCTTCATTTTTAAATATATGATGCAGTCGAAGGAAGTGGTCGCCGTCGGTTTTTTTAAAAAAATATGATTTATTTTGATTTTAAACTTTTTAGTTTCTCTTATATATTTTTGGAATGGTCTTTTAGATACCATCATTTTGAGATCTCACTCGATAGGTTTTGGTCATTTTTTATTCCGTTGGAAATTCAATATGGCAGCTGTAAGCCGCCATATTAGTTGTCTTGACACTTCGTATAGCGTATGTCACTCGTGATTATACGAATCTAATGATATCTCTTTTATCAATTTCCATCAAGCCGTTTAGACTTCAAAGAAACATACGGCTAACCTAAGGAACGATGTATTGTAATCTTGATGCAGGATTTGATTCGTACTTAGCTGAGATCTGATTGCTGGAGAATGTGCAAAACAACGCTAGACATGCGGGTAGACTTGCGATCAAGCTCCATAATACAATAATCTTTTCACACAGAGTGAATATGCCCGATGGTAAATACGAGTACGTGCACTTTGCAATCTAACAACACCAGGTTCGACCCTCGGAACCGCACCAAGTGCTAAGAGGTACGAAGTTACGTGCTTATTCGCCATCGCTCTCTGTTGGTCCCGGTTGCTAAAAACTGACAGCTTTCGTTAAGACATTTCAATTCCTCATAGCTTGATGGTTTTATTAATTACCATAGGATTCCAAAAGGAAATAGCAACTCCCTTGACATACTTGTTCGTTCATTGAGCTGCACAGCGATTGTGATAGCGATCTCACCGTGTCGAGACGATGCGCAGTATGATGTAGGTACATCGTAAATAAAACCTGCACGTAATCAGGTTTCGAGGGCTTCTTCGATTTTACTCCCAACAAGGACGCACCATAAAATATCTTTTATCAACGTTTAGCCTCGGTACCCACCGGGCCAAGACAGGGCGTCTACTGGGGCCGTCCGTAGAGACTTCTCTTCTAAACTCTTACTCTATCCTCTCTCTGTTTTTTTTCTTTGCGCCTTATCCAGGATTCAAACAGTTACTCCGCTATCCAATTGAACTGTTACAATAAAATGTTCTCATGCTTCATCGTGTTGTTAGTAAAATTTATCCAACTTTAGTTGCGCCCGTCAGCTTAGTTTTCCTATATTCTACGGAAACTGCAATAAACTACTATTCTCTTTCCATAAACTATGGTATGTTGTTCTACCAAATGGTACGAGTATTTCAAGTTTATTTGGTAAACAAAATTAAATGTAGACACACTTGCGTATGCTATTGGAAGAAAAGTAAATTCTTAATAGCTCTATAGTTAGCGAAGTAGAGAAATGAAGTCACATGTGTTTATTTCGAAACCTGACCTGAACTTGGCGAACGCATGATGGGTTCTGAACCTTAACACAAAAGAACAGCATTCCTGACACTACTTGTCAAATAAATAATGTGTACAGTTAAGTATTTAATAAATTGAGGGACGCTCGCAAACTTTCTTGTACATGTTCACTTTTTATTCGTGTTTTGGCGTTATTGGAATTTAACGACGAAAGTGAAACACTGCGCCTGCGCCGCTGTGGCTAATTCATATTATTATAGTAATAATCTTAATTGACAGATTACTGTAATCACACACTTTACTTTTATGAGAAATTGAGTAACTTTTTTAACCGTGAGAAAGAAGCACATGCATGTACTCGTATAATCATGATACAAATTATAACCTTTTGTATAATTTTGGATATCATGGAATATCCTGAGAGATTTTAAGAACGGGAGAATCAAAAATACATGGCCTAGGTATATCTATTTCATATTGAATAATTATTATACTATTAATGTAAATGTTTGTTTATCGTATGAGGTAGTGCTGGCCTCTGATGTCAGAGTTTGTCAGGCCGCCCGAGGGCCTCTGACATGGCTTAACGACTGCTATTAATCAATAACAGACGGGACCGATAGCTGGAAAACCGCACATAACTTAGAAAAGTCATTGGTGCGGAGCCTAGGTTTTGAACCCGATATCGTTGGATTCTAAATTACACTATAGAACCGTTAGGCCACCATCGCTCTAAATCTAAATGTAAAGTGTTGTCGTTGTTGGGAAAGGAAAATATTTTTAAGCTCAGCTGTTTAGAAATTAGGCTCTAAAATCTACATTCCTACTTTATGTATATCTAATCCAGCAAGCATTTAGTTGTTGACAATTATTGATAAGGCACCAAGACCATACAATGACTCATAGGCAAAAAAAACTGAACTTTAAGTTTTAGCTCTTAGTCCCTTTAACCAATAAAAAAGCTTCAGTTTTCAGTATTCATTCAATTAGCTCTAACTTTTTTCTGATTGTTTCTAAACAATTAATAAGCTAAAAACATGCTCGTCCAACTGAAATGGAATGGACTCGTTAAGCAAGACAAATCTAATGAGCCCAAACTCGAAAGGCCTAGTAGCCATTCAATGGTTCCGTTACCCACCTTCCAGCTCCATCACCAGGCGAGCTCGATGGTACCTTATTGTATTATTATCATCATCATCATCATCATCAACCCGTTATTGTGCATCTTCGTGGTCTTGTGAAGAGCTGAAAATATGTCTTCATACATCTCTTCTACTGCGTATACCGTCGGTGCGTACACCTGCACGACCTTAAGGCAGGTTAATTATGAGGTACGCTACCCTGGTCGACACACTTGAGATCTCTACAACGTTGTCAGCGAGGACTTTATGGACGAGGAACCCTACGCCACCTTGGGATTGCTGATCACCCTCCCGGTAATACATAACGTGGCCTGATTCTAGAGTTGTAGTGTCCTCGTCCTCTCTTCGGACTTCGCATAACCCCAGAATGTGCCACCTTATCCTTGCCAGTTCAGTTATCCGTTTCGAGCTGTGCCATACGGTCGTCAAACCTGAGCGTTCATCCGTTGTAAGTTTCCAAAGTCAGTTGTTGGTGCTGACCTACCGTAGCCCAGGGATTCTTCGCACTTCCCACCCTGCCGTCACCATGACCTTGGCCAGGAATAGCAGAGCTGCCGGGAACTAGGGGCCGTTTATTTATTGTGTACATCATGGATGTATTTTCCCATAGTCGCCACGCTGGGCATGCGGGTTGGCGACCGCAGGGTATAGTAGTATCTTACACCGGTGACGCTGTTGCCCGTCACCGGCCTGTGGGAATTAACTATGCCATTATCCTGATGGTTATACCGCCATCCGTCAGTCGTCAGAGCCTCATTCGCCGATCGGCAGGATGCACCACGGGCAGGTGAGGTTGACTTGGAGCATTAAGATGGTAAGCGCTCCCTTATTGTTTTACCATCGGATATATAAATATTTGCAAAGTTTCAAATGGATACGATACGGTCACTATATACTAGTAAGCAGAAAATCAGTTTCTTAGATTCCACTAGCTGCGCCCACAACTTCGCCCGGGGGCAAACTTATTGCCACCCTACCCCCTTAGGAATGGAATTTAAAAAAAAAACTCCTTATCTTGCTCATGGAATATTTCCTCCAAATTTCAAATCTCTCGGTCCACTGGTAAGCTATGCGGTGTCTGTCAGTACGTCATTCAACAGGTAATGTTTATAGATAAAGATGATCATATACCTACTTAGTTTTGTACTATTATTTATTCTGTGGTTTCGATACGTTTGTGTGAAACGTTTCCGAAAGCTAGCACAACACCTTGCTCCCAGCCTCCTATTCCTAACCTAGGCTATATCTTGGTTACATCCCTTTTTATTTCTTCACCAAAATGTGCGGTTTAAGAATTTATTTATTCATAAGAATTTCGTAAATTCACTTAGAGAGTAAATTTATACAAGTTATTTAAAAAAATTAAGCGTATTTAATAATATAATTGAATTGTCACCAATCATCTTCCATCTTAATTAAAGTGTGGCCATGACAGGAGGCAGTAGGAACTTAGATATATCCGCTCATAATTTTAAGAAAAATCAGGACTTTCGCGAGAGGCAATAGAGATTTAAAAAAAAACATTGACTTGTTAAAGTGCTATTATTTTTCTTATTACAAAATACTTTGAGTTTGACTTGTAATAGGCTTTTTTTGCCTACATTCATTCTAACTCTTACGAATAAAAATGCCTTTTGTATGACAATTGTCTATAACGCCCTTCCTGATCACCTTCCTGATTTTTGTAGGATATGGCTACCAATAGATTCATGCAAACAAAAAAAATACATTTCGATAATTTTTATAAAAATGTAACTAGTACAAGATCATCAACGCTTCACTTTCTGTATTCGTAAAAATAGTTCTTTCTTTTTTAATTTACTCTTGTAATTAATAGATAGTGAAAACTCTTGTTCGGAGGCCCTCGGGCATGACAACTTATTTAGATGGTAGATTGCGGCGTGTCTTACGTCAAAATAATTTGTGAGAACGAGATCAAACGAAGGCACGACGCTGTCACCTATCACGTTCTTAAAGATAAATGTTTAAAGACAGAATGTAAGCTTCTGCCGCAATCTTTGAAGTTTGGAAGATCAGAAAATAAAACTTCTTGCGATCCCAAAGGGTCTTTTCGCTGACGTAATTTCAGTCTGGTCCAATTTTTGCCCGACTACGAAATGTATGATTTTATCAGCGTAAGTATGTTCGTATTCTACCTATTCGATTTAAACTTTTAATGTATCGTTATTTTGTTTACCAATATTGTTTTCAAGGTTTAATTATACTATATGTATGCGCGGCTTTGCACGCGTTGTAATTTCTATATGTACTATTCCAAGACCTAAATACCAACATTTGATCAAAATTCCTTGAGCCGTCAAAAAGTTGATCAAAATTCCTTCAGGTGTCAAATAGCTTTTATCGATTGCTCTGCTTCTACTCATTGGATTGAGATACCAAGTACACAAGTTTAAGTTAAGCCCTAAGCTATCTTACAGTGAAGACCGCATTGCAATCGGTCTAGTAGTTTATACGTGATACACGAACAAACAAACTGAAAAACATGTTTTTTTAATTTGTTATATTCTTGTTCAGTAGTTTTTTTTTAAATTACGTACATATTGCTTTTTATTATAAAGCGCGTCACAGGCGACTAAGATACTATAATATTTTATCTTAAGATAAAATATCGCTCGCCATACAATTTATATGAACCATCACAAACGGCGAAGATAATATTATATATTTGCATCTTACAGTATCTTAAGATATCGAGCGATATGGATTTTTTAAAAGATATCATCTTAAGATACGAAATATATCGTAAAAGTTACAAAATATATAGTAATATACTATCTTAAGATACAAAATATATCGTAATATGCTCTACAGGTTGCTCTGTTTTGTATTCATGACGTTTTTTTTTAACCCCTGAACAAAGAGACGGGTGTTATAAGTTTAGGGTGCGTATCTCTGTGTGTGTTTCGTGTGTGTGTCAGTGTGGGTGTGGGTGTGGGTGTGTGTGTGTGTGTGTGTGTGGAGGTGTGTGTGTTTGCGTGTGTGTGTGTTTGCGTGTGTGTGTGTGGCATCGTAGCTCCCAAACGAATGGACCGATTTTGATGCGGTTTTTTCTGTTCAAAAGCTGATATGATCAAAATGGTTCTTAGATATATGGGGTGAGGGAGGGGGGAGGGGGAAGGTGAGAAAGAAAAGGGGGGTGAAAATCGTAGCTTCCAAACAAATGTACCTATTTAGCTGTGGTTTTTTTATGTTTGAAAGCTGGGGTAAACAAGATGATCCATAGCTATAATTTAAGGATGGAGGGGGGAGGGGGGGAGTAGTGTGAATCGTAACTTTCGAACGAATGGACCGATTTAGTTGCGGTTTATTATGTTTGAAAGCTGAGGTAAACGAGATGGTTCTTAGCATACCGCAAGTCGTTGTTTTGTTCAAATGCTCTCGCGCATGTTCGTATTTTGTTTCACTATATCTTCCTTAATCAAATTATGAATTTTGAGAAAAGTTTCCTTCTACTTATTAAAATAAGTTTGTTATTTTTTTGTAGAAACATCTGCGTAAAGATTAAATTCACCGCGGCTTTTTCTAAATTTAATGTGATTTTCTATCCAAATTCATCACATTTTACAGTGCGCTAATGCAATTTGTACCTATATCAAATTCGAAATCAGAATCATCGTCTGATGAGCTGTCTAATAAATCTAATAGTGAAACCGTATTACTCATATTTGTTCATTCTGTATATAGAAAGCGGTGAAGAAATACGTGTGGCACCTAGGACGGCCTGCGAGCGAATGAATAATTTCAATATATTATCGTATCTTAACCTTGTGTGATACCCTATGATGCTATAATATTTTATATGCAGATATCGTAACATCAAATATTATAGTATCTTAATCGTCTGTGACGCCCTTAAGTATAGATATATAGCTGTTTTTCGGAAACTCAATAACAAACAAACTTTCCTTAAAATATTTTGCTGAATTCTCGGTACATATTATCTTGGAGAATAATGTCAGATGTACAATAATGTTCCTTCTTTGGAATGTATATGTTAAAATACCATCGGTCAGAAAGTATCAATCGACAGCCTTTTTGGTAGGTATCAATTTGCTTTCTCCAAATCAAAAGGCGTAATTACTATCCATCTGCCTCAATGAACAACCTGCAATGATATGATGATGATGTGATTCTGTATATGTATGTATGTATGTATGTATGTATGTATACCCATATCCTTTCTCTTCTCTACAATATACTGTTTAATCCCTCTTCTCCAAGATATCTTCAGGAACGATTTGAATTTCTGCATTGCTCAAATCCCCGCTTCCTACGGTTATCAGAAAATCTCCTCCTAAAGTTTCCTTTGCATAAAAGCTCTTACTATGATAAGTCTTTCACTGTACAAGCAGTACGACTGTGGAACTCTACCGGTTCCTGTTAGAAAAGCACAATCGTTGCAAAGTTTCAAACATCAGGTTAAGAATTTTTACTTGTCATTATTGTAATTTTTCACTTTTGGCTGAGTCTCTATAGTAGTATCTATACCTCATGTATATTATTTATGTACCTACCATAAAACAATTATTAGTTTATTATAATGTTTATATATTTACTAGTATTTACTATTTACATATTTATTAGTATTATCTTGCTATTTATATTTTGTTCAAATTCATTTTTGCAATATTTGTTTGTAATCTTCTTTTCTTTCTTTTTTTGGGTATTATATTCAAACTTTGCATACCAACAACTGTCTCTATTATATAGTCATGTGTCTCAATATAGCCTACGGTTGCCTGAAAGAGATCGCTGCTTAGCGATAAGGCCACCAATTGTACTATATTTTTTTTAGTTTATGTTTGTTTGTAAGTGTTTCATTTGGTGCAATAAAGTGTTATCTATCTATCTATCTATCTATATGTATGTATGTATGTATGTATGTATGTGTGTTTCAAATCTTGCAAGCTGAATTAGAACCCCTTGCTCTAATCTAGAAAGTTGAATTTTTACATTTTGGTTCATTTCCGATGACGATGCATTTTTTATGGTAAGCATGACCTGAACCGACATCCAGGATTAGCTCCAGATAAAGGAACTCTTCCACGGTCAACAGCACACACACGAAATGTTCGGGCACTGGTTGTGGTCCACCTGCTCAGTTCATCTAGGTGGACCACCCACGGGCACTTTTTCTTGCCCGTGATCCACCCTAACGATTATATAAGCGGAATTTTAAAACATCTATGGCCCATGGTCCACCTACAAAAGTACTTTTATAAACAACGCAATAAAATTGGCCCACCTAAATCTGTTTCGGAACTCTGAGATATTTTTGTGTACGCATTTTATTATGGTAGTCTGTTTTAAGTTTTAACATGACATGGTTGATGAACTCAGGGTTTGCTCATGACTAGGGCACTCCTCAACGGTTAACAGGCCAGACACGAGATGTTGTATACGCATTAAATTGTGATAGCCCGTTCTAAGTTTCACCATAATATGCATACTGCACAGCTTTTTTTTATTATTATTTTAAATAATTATTGTCTTCGAACATCTAGGTACCTATTTAAAATTATTAGTTTGTACCTGCCTATAATTGGTAAATGTGGATGGAGATGGAAACGGAAAGCCGTCATACGATATGTCATCAGCACATGTAGTCCACTGCTGCACAAAGACCACTCCCAGAGTCACCAAGCCCGATGCTCTTCTTTTTCTACTGCCGTGAACCGTTTTACGTATATTGTGGCTCAACCTGGTCATTCTATATAATATACAATGCTTGCTTGCTTGTCGTATGAGGTGTGCTGGCCTCTGGGCTCAGAGATTGTCAGGTCGCCCGAGGCGAGATTGTCTGATATGTCTTAACGACTGCCATTAATTAACAAGTACATCATCAAAGTAAGAGAAAAAAACACGACTGCCCTGCCAAACACTTATTTTTATAGCCTATGTTACTCGGGATGATATAAGGATTCTAACGATACCCCATACATCCAAATCTGTTGCGGCATTTAAAAGTTATGGTGGAACAATGAAACTCACATAAATACATACATGCATACATACATACATACATCCATACATACATACATACATCCATACATACATACATACATACATACATACATACATACATACATACATACATACATACATACATACATACATACATACATACATACATACATACATACATACATACATATATGAACCCTAGGGACCGACAGCTTAGCATGCCCTCCGAAGCACGGACCGATGGAATTTGGCGAATAATTTAGTAGTAATTAGTGCGGAGCCGCGGTTTGATCCCGGTATTGTTTACCAGCCACCATTGCTCCAATGTCATTTATGAAGGAGGGCGACAATAAATAGATAGTAAGTACTTGTTGCATAATCTGTTGATAAACAAAGCACACATTCTCAAAGCTCCTGTATCGTATCTTCTATCTTTACTTATAAAGCAGTAAGTGGCAAGAAGTCTGTACAATGAAGAACATTAAAAAGAAACAGGTCTATGGGAGTAAAAACAAACAGCAAATGTAGATTAAAAAACTAATTTAAAACACGTTTATTTTAAATGCGTTGTCATCGATTTGTGAGCTACTTACTCTGAAAGTTCAGCCGGATACAGGTATTCGGCTGAACTTTCATGATCGGGCACTGCTCGAAATTTGAGTTGCAAGATTCCACCCGCAACGACAAACAAGAAAATGACTTAATTAAAAAGTGCTGACCAATATATCATTCTTTGAATGGTGTATGTTTGTCTGTTTGTTCGTGCATCACGTAAAAACTAAGAGACCGATTGCGATGCAGTTTGCATAGATTAGGCCTTGCATATTTGGTATCTCGATCCGATGACTAGAAGTTGAGCAATCGATAAGAAAACATTTGTCGTCTGAAATAAGTTTGATGATATTGGTATTTTTGGTTCTGGAATAACGCGTAGACCTAGGAACCTTAGTATATGCCAAAAAATGACTACGCGAGCAGAGCCGCGGGTACAGTCAGTAAAATATATGTGTTGTATGTAGTACTAGCTTACCCTCCCGCGACTTCGTCCGTGCGGACTACAGTTTATCTCGAAAAAAAAACATCCTATGTTCTTCAAGATATTAAAAACAAATGCAAAATGCTCTTGATGTTTTTTTGACAGACTTGTTATTTCGTTTCCATGGCAACCGTTCCTTACAGTGAGTAATCAACATTTACCAGTTCTCCCGTGAAAACTTACAATTTTCGGGGATAAAAAGTATCCTATTTTTTATTCCAGGGTTTAAGCTCAATTCTAAACATCATCAAAATCCGTCCCGCCGTTAGCTCCCCAAACAAACAAACAAACAAACAGACAACGTTTAACTTTTATATATTGGTATGGATTATCATTATCATCAACACACTTTTTGATTACTTACACAAGTAACCACCTATACTATAATCTCATACTGTAAAGCTAGTTAATGCTATTTGTCACACTGTTAGAGTATCAGCTCAATGAGTCTCTCAATGGAACAACCACGGAAAAACCATAACACAGAACCGGTATAAAACCGGTTACATAAAGAACAGGCCCAATGATGTCCTATACGGAGCGCAAGTGGACCAGGAGGTGAACCGGTGGCGGCTGGTTACTCGTACGAGTTAGCATAGCTATGGCAAGTATGTAGTACTGTCATGTGGGAGAGATTCTTTTATTTCTTGCGTGTTTTAGGCACTTGTAGGTGGTGGTAGTAGTGAGGAGCGGTAGCGTTTAGCGATAGCGTGTATAGGAGCAATTTGGTTGTTTGTCGCTGCTATCCGTATTTAAATCTCAACGCAGTACGCGGCGTTTTCATTTGCCTAAGTATTAAAAAATATTATTTTACAGACATGTTTGCGTTACAGTTTTAAATTTTGAATAAAATCCGATACCGGAATCTTCTTAGACTCTACGTAGGCGCCTGATATGTAAAAAGTCGCTTGCAATCTTCAACTTATACCAATTGAATTAAGCTTACTGCTAATCTTATACAAGATGTGTCACAGATTATAGTAGTATATTTTAATAGTGTTACATTCCCACTTACTACGAGTATAAACAAAACAAAAGTGAACAGCGAAACAAAAATCAATCCTTAATCGGTCCGGTTTTCGAACTCAACCTCTCCCTAACCCAAAAAACCTTACACATAATGTGCTTACATCCCCTACTTATTATTTCGCTAATGAGAAATTGAATAACTCTCACCGCCGCAGACTGCCAGGTAATTACTGGCGCTACAGTAATACCTGTGTTTACTGCTAATTCAGAATTTGTACGTGAAATTGTGGAATAGCGGTTATTTGTGTAGGAGATATATGATTGAGAGACTTTGTCGATATAATTTTATAAATGTTGAACACTACTAATAAACACTACTGTTTAGAAAAGAAATATGTTAGATGGAGCTAAATGCGTGTAGATTTAGTTTGATCAGAATAAGGTCAATTCGATAAACAGAAGGTCTGCCGTGTTAAATATATCGGTCATTACCGTCGCTTTTCCCTAAAGACAATGGTCCTCTTTTTTACCCGACTGCGCGGAGGGTAATGTGTTCAGACTATGTATGTATGTATGTATGTATGTATGTATGTATGTGTGTTCCTTTGTGGCGCTCTAGAGACCAAACGCGGGGGCTGATTTTGATGATTTTAACTGCAATCGATTTGTCTTAATCTTGCAAGTGCTACTAAAGACATGACAATAACCAAAATTCAATATGGCGACAACCAGACGCCATATTCTGAAACATAAATAAATAACGATGACGTAACATGATAAATGAGGTATCATTGAATAGGTATTTGAAAATCATCTTCAGGTTATCATTTTTTATTTCGAATGACTATTTAGGATCTATAAAGATTTAAAGTTGGTTAGCAACCATTGTCACTTAATTTTTAGTTTTGTTCGCAGTCGGGTTTTTTAGCACTTTTGATTATGTCTTGGTTCCCTAGATTTTGTTATATTTGACCAAGTGGTTACAATGCCGCTACTAGAATTATCTGATAAAACGGTAAGTTTTTACATGCCGATTTGTTGATACAAAAAATAACTAATAGTCAAAATGTTTTGTGAAAATTACTTTTAGGTATATATTTTTTTATTCATTTTCACTATTAGTTACGTTTTATATCGGATCAAAAAATTGACCCTTAGTTGCATAACCTAGGCTAGCCCAAGAGTTGCTAAGAAAATAATTTCAAAGGCTCCTTCCTACGTCTAAGATGGGAAAAATTGAATTTATCCCACATCTGATTAGTTCTGGCTTAAGAAAAGCTTTTGTGTCTTCAGAGATATGAAATTGCTGCTAATTCAAAGATTATGAGCAAGCCTCCTATCTTATTTAAATCCATAGCACAAATGAGAATCCAAATACCAGTTTCTAGAAACGTAACAGAATAACTCACGAGCATTTCATAAGGTAGGTATTTTTATGTAGATAATTTTGTCAGCTGATATAGAAGGAATAGATACCGTGAGTTCGTTTAATCGTATGAAACCAAACGCGTCATGTAGCTTCATCACGAGAACGGTTTCCAGATTGGCTCGTTTGTTCCCAGTAGTTAGTTCCGTGAGAGAAGTTCCTGGCTTATCTACAGAACATATCTGTTCTGTGGTCTAACTACTTTTGACGAATTCTTCCGAACTGATGTTGAGTCAGTTGGTGACAAACAAACCAGCTTCGCAAACAACTAGGCAGTTCTTTAAAAGCTTTTATTTAATTTGCAATGTTTGTATGTTTGTTTATGTCAAATCTTGCAAGCTGAATTAGGACCACATCCTCTTATCCTACTGAGTTGAATTTTTACATGTTGCTTCAGTTCCGGTGACAATGCGTTTTTATAGTAAACATGATCTGAATCGACATCCAGGATTAGCTTCAGATAAATAAACTCTTCAACGGTCAATAGCACAAACACGACATGTTGTGTACGCATTCTACTATGATTTAAGTTTTACCATAACATGGTTGCTGCACTCAGGGTGGGGTCCTGACTAGGGAACTCCTCCACGGTTAACAGCGTAGACATAAAATAATTTTTAATTAACTTATTCCCACTTCAGCTCCAATTTCAGGCACGCATAGACGATCCTCTCCCTCTCTCTGTCTTTCTCAGAGAAGGCCTGTGTCTCAACAGTGGGAAAGTTACATGCTGCTGATGATGATGATACATGATAGCATGTGTCATCCAATCCCTCTATGTCTGTTGTATAATCACAAATAAATGTAATGTCACGATACGTGGGGAATCTCGTGATGACTGTTTATTTTGTCAGCTCTCAGAACCGACTCGCTAATTGGGTACGTGGTACGGGTAAATGTTGTTACGTAACTATCTAAATAAATAAATAAATGAAATGATAAACAGAAGCGTATTTGTGAATTTATTTGCATAGTACGTGTCGATTTATAGATAGATGGATTTTGGAACAATAAACGCTTGAAATTAACAAACATCTAAAATAATAAAAAAAAAACATTTGCCTGCTTTTGCTTTGCTGGTAACATTAAAAAAAAACTGCTTTAGTTTGAATTATGTATCTATATAGGTGTGTTCCACCATAGCGTCGCCCCTATTGGTCCGATTTTGACAAGCAAGGTGTCAATCGATTCGTCTTCAGATATAGTGTCATATTCTATGACACTATATCTGAAGACGAGGTTTTTACCCGACTACGGCGAAACAAAGAAAGGGTTATGTGTTCAAACTAAAAACTTGGTTCGATTTTGACAAGCGAGGTATCAATCGATTCGTCACATGAGTGTCACAGGCAATTTTTTACCCGTTTTTAGTTTTTGAACTCTTGTTTTAACAACAGTCCCCAAACACTGTTAACGGGAATATTGCCTACTAGCTGCGCTTCGCAGCTTTGTCTGCGTGCAAACTTTGCAATCCCCGTTCCGTTTTTGAAATTTAAAAAATAAGTTTTTTTCCAAACGAGGAAGCATCTCTAGGATACTCAAGGAATATGAAACTGATATAAAGTAGGGAATATTAATTGAAATGTAATTTTGATTAATTATAGAAATATATTTTAAATCCACTCATGAGTGCAGCGCCCTGCAGGGCACACGTATTAGTTACTAAGAAGACATTTTTGTAAAATCTGTCTGTCTACATGTCGTTATTAAATGAATAAATAAATGATTTTTTCCTCCATATTTCAAATCTCTAGGTCCACCTGTTGAGGTTGTGTATTGTCTGTCAGCTTGCCAATAATTGGTACAGGTATGTCTTGGTAATTTAATATAGGTTGGTATAGAAGAAGATAGAAACATTATAAATTACGAATATGGTGACAAACAAACCAGCTTCGCAAACAACTAGGCAGTTCTTTAAAAGCTTTTATTTAATTTGCAATGTTTGTATGTTTGTTTATGTCAAATCTTGCAAGCTGAATTAGGACCAAATCCTCTTATCCTACTGAGTTGAATTTTTACATGTTGCTTCAGTTCCGGTGACAATGCGTTTTTATAGTAAACATGATCTGAATCGACATCCAGGATTAGCTTCAGATAAATAAACTCTTCAACGGTCAATAGCACAAACACGACATGTTGTGTACGCATTCTACTATGATTTAAGTTTTACCATAACATGGTTGCTGCACTCAGGGTGGGGTCCTGACTAGGGAACTCCTCCACGGTTAACAGCGTAGACATAAAATAATTTTTAATTAACTTATTCCCACTTCAGCTCCAATTTCAGGCACGCATAGACGATCCTCTCCCTCTCTCTGTCTTTCTCAGAGAAGGCCTGTGTCTCAACAGTGGGAAAGTTACATGCTGCTGATGATGATGATACATGATAGCATGTGTCATCCAATCCCTCTATGTCTGTTGTATAATCACAAATAAATGTAATGTCACGATACGTGGGGAATCTCGTGATGACTGTTTATTTTGTCAGCTCTCAGAACCGACTCGCTAATTGGATACGTGGTACGGGTAAATGTTGTTACGTAACTATCTAAATAAATAAATAAATGAAATGATAAACAGAAGCGTATTTGTGAATTTATTTGCATAGTACGTGTCGATTTATAGATAGATGGATTTTGGAACAATAAACACTTGAAATTAACAAACATCTAAAATAATAAAAAAAAAACATTTGCCTGCTTTTGCTTTGCTGGTAACATTAAAAAAAAAACTGCTTTAGTTTGAATTATGTATCTATATAGGTGTGTTCCACCATAGCGTCGCCCCTATTGGTCCGATTTTGACAAGCGAGGTGTCAATCGATTCGTCTTCAGATATAGTGTCATATTCTATGACACTATATCTGAAGACGAGGTTTTTACCCGACTACGGCGAAACAAAGAAAGGGTTATGTGTTCAAACTAAAAACTTGGTTCGATTTTGACAAGCGAGGTATCAATCGATTCGTCGCATGAGTGTCACAGGCAATTTTTTACCCGTTTTTAGTTTTTGAACTCTTGTTTTAACAACAGTCCCCAAACACTGTTAACGGGAATATTGCCTACTAGCTGCGCTTCGCAGCTTTGTCTGCGTGCAAACTTTGCCATCCCCGTTCCGTTTTTGAAATTTAAAAAATAAGTTTTTTTCCAAACGAGGAAGCATCTCTAGGATACTCAAGGAATATGAAACTGATATAAAGTAGGGAATATTAATTGAAATGTAATTTTGATTAATTATAGAAATATATTTTAAATCCACTCATGAGTGCAGCGCCCTGCAGGGCACACGTATTAGTTACTAAGAAGACATTACAATACATGTCGTTATTAAATGAATAAATAAATGAATTTTTCCTCCATATTTCAAATCTCTAGGTCCACCTGTTGAGGTTGTGTATTGTCTGTCAGCTTGCCAATAATTGGTACAGGTATGTCTTGGTAATTTAATATAGGTTGGTATAGAAGAAGATAGAAACATTATAAATTACGAATATCATTTTAAATGTTGTTGTTTCATGTTTAACAAGCTGTACCCGCGGCTTTGTTCGCGTGGTCATTTCGTTTAAAATTAGCCCACACGTGTTATTCCAGGACCAAACGTACCTATAAAGTATAATATATACTACATTTCTTCAAAATTCGTTCAGCCGTCAAATACTTTTTTATCGATTGCTCGGTATCTACTCATTGGATTTAGATACCAAGTACCCCAGTTTTTAGGTCAAACCCTAAGCTATCCAACTATGAAAACCGAATTGCTATCGGTTTAGTAGTTTTACGTGATGGGCGAACAAACATACAGACAAACAAATTAACAAACTTACCAACAGACAAACATACAGTCACGATCTAAAAAAATATTCTATTCTTGTTCAGTACGAGCTTATTTTATGTACCTTGGAAGTTTTTTAAATTATCTGCATCATACAGACTTTTTCGTTCTTATTGCTTTATCATATGTATAGATAGAGCGATGGTGGCCTAACGGTTGTATAGTGCAATGTAGATTACTATCATTTTGTATTTTATTGTGATGTGTTCAATAAAGAATGAATTCAATGAAGTTACTGTATTGTTGTATTGTATGTACACTTCTAGACCTTTTGGCATTATATTCAGATACGTTAGGTATACATTTATATATCGTAACATCGATTCTATTCTTATAAAATTCATATACCGTGATATGAATTGAACATAATTCAAAAACCTCATCATGCTCCGCACAGAGATAAAGTAAATACCTAAATAAACATCTCACTGAGCCTTAAACCCAGCTATCCAATCAGAGATAACTGCGAACTAGCCAGTTAGCCCACGGTAGGGATACCAAGCTCATTCACAAAAAAAAGGATTGACGTTAAACATTGCAAGCAATGAATGCTAATTGCTGCCGTGCACCTCTTTACAGATATTACACAAGAGCCTTATAGGTATGTATTGTAAATTGTATGTGCCAGTTTTCAATACCTAACCTACAATATAAATATTACAACTTAGATTACTTTAACCATAGTACACCTACTTCCATAGCTGTAGCTGTATCATAGTTTATATTTAGTCTTCTCTGTGGCTGTTCCTACTTAGTAGCAAGAATCTAAATGCCTGGTTAGCCCCGCTTGTGTTCCCAAGTTTTACAGTAGAAAATTGTCTGATAAATTTTTGGACCCCTGAAACCCTCAATCCACAATGCTCTTTGAAATTGCTAGAGCCGTTTTCGAGAATGCTACTTCGTCATCAGCCTATATTTGTACAGGGCAGGACGCAGGCCTCTCTTAAAAAAAAAACTGTCGGTAAAAAAGAATACTACCTAAAACAATAACCGATCAGAACTGTCTGAAATGGCTTGATATCTTTGAAAAAAAAAACTACCACATGTAAATCACTTTTTGCAACGCTGTTCTCGTTATTTTCAGCGAAAGCTCAAATAATTTTATAGCTACCCTATGATACTAAAAAAAAAGGTGAGATATCGATAGAAAAGTACAAAATTTATCTAAACTCGATATCCAAGTTGCATCACCTCTCCCACTCACACTGCACCTGGACGAGCAGGAAAATCATTTGAGAGTGTACCCCGCCTTATGTACATTTAACTAAGGTATTACATATATACAAAGTGTAGGTAAACTTAACTACAAGACAAGATTCAATGTTTTCGGACATCATGCCAACATCTGAAAAAAGGTCACGTGAATGGTCACCCCACACTGAGGTTATCTGCCGGCTAAACATCTGATTAGCACTGATTTCCAGAGAGCCAAAGCAATTTCCCGTCATGCCCCAATCAATAGCTGATTACCGCCCGTTCCGAACATGGGATGAAGGACCACAAATACAGGCCTACTGTAGAACAACACAAAAAAAAGTTTGTTTATAAGTTACTGAGCTGCGCCCCGCGGTTTCACTCGTATGGATGATGCCGAGACGGTCACTCTCTGGTTCTGGTTGTTTTTCATCTATTTTAAAAATAGAGCATAATCTGATTCCGCTACCACCTTTTCATTATCGTACGACTGGACGATCGGCAAAGCATCTCCCTTTTATGGTTGAAATACCTCGCACAAGAACGAAGCGTTACGCTTCTTCATATATTATAAGAACTGCAAAGGAGTGGAATGCCCTGCCCTCGTCAGTGTTTCCAATAAATTATAACCCAGGTGTGTTCAAGTCAAGAAAGAATAGGTATCTGCTAGGCAAGCGTGCTACACCTTCGACCACATCATCGCTTTCCATCAGGTGAGATCGTGGTTAAACGATTGCTACGTAAGCAATAAAAAAAGCTATTACTATTTACTATAAAATAATAAAAAATAAATGAATGAGAAATTCACAACAACAAGCCTTTTCATAAATTTGATATGTATTAATTCAATATCATTTTAAATATGCTAATTTGCCCCCAAAAGTGTATTCAAAATTCATTTATTTACGTTACACTTTTCTGGGGTCACAGAATTTCTTGTTTGTAACCCAAATTTAAACTGAATCGGTCCAGTAGATTCGGATTGTATTATTATCTATTCTGTGATTCGGGGCTAATTAGCTATGACAGACGGACAGACATACAGACACACAAACGAGTGAGCCTATAAGGGTTCCTTTTTTTTTAAAGAATTCCTATAAATTTAGGTAATGACATCCCCGCAGAGTTTCATGGTGCTCTCTTTTCTAACGTGCGAATTTCCGAAGCACCGGTAGACTCCTTCAGACTCTCAGAAGGGTATTTCCTTCTCCTGTGTGAGATTTAACTCGGCACAAGTGAAATAAATTTTATTTTCAAACTCAAAGCTTACTTAGTTTATCTAATAGTAATGATTTCAATAAGTTATAATAATTCACGTTTTTCTCTTTGTTCATGAGATGTTTAGTTTTGACTTGTAAAAGTGATATAATTTTGCCTATTTACAATAAGTACTATAACTTCATCTGGAAGTAGGGAACCCTAAAAATAGGTTAAAACATAGTTTAAGTAGAAAATAACAGCAGAAGTTGAATACGCACCCACCGTAAGCAATCTGATTTGGACACAACTCGTGTCACACTGTCGGCTGGCGGCATCCCCAGAGAGCCGAGGGGAACTGGCGAACTCAATGATAGTTTAAATGAACATACCTGCTACATTTATAACGCCATGATCGCCAGATAACAAAAGGAAACGGAAGTGATTCACATCTTTCCTAACTTTCACAAAATTCAAAGTCGTATTTTGAATATATATTTTTTAATTAAGAAACAAACAGTGCAATTAAAAATTAAACGAATTAATAAAAACTAACAAAGTTTCCAACTTAATATAGTAGAAAACATAAACTAGAATATAATTAGGTAGGTATTAAACATTAATGCAAAACATAATAAACTACACACAACAAGAAAACTGCTGAACACACACTGCTGCACGTAGGCCTCTCCTTGTGAACGCCACTGAGCCCGATCTTCGGCTCTCCTCATCCAGTCCCTACCGACCGCCTTTCGCAAGTCGTCACTCCACCTGGCCCGCGGGCACCCTACACTACGTTTGCCTAAACGGGGTCTTCACTCTAGAACCCATTTACGCCAACGGTTGTCAGTTCTTCAAGTTATGTGACCGGTCCATTGCCACTTCAGCTAGCTAATTCTTTGAGCTATGTCGGTTACCTTCGGATCCCCTCATTTCTGATTCTGTCCTTTAGAGAAACTCCGAGCATAGCTCTCTCCATAGCTCGCTGAGCGACTTTAAATTTGTGAACCAGTCCCACCGTGAGTGTCCACGTTTCGGACCTACGGCGTAGGTCATAACTGGCAGAACACACGCGTTGAAGACTTTTGTCTTTAGGCACTGTGGTATAGACGACGAAAAGACTTGACGTAGTTTACGAAATGCTGCCCATCCCAGCTGAATCCTCCTATCGGCTTCCCTTTCGAAGTTGTTCCTACCCAATTGCATAGTCTGCCCGAAGTAAACATATTTCTGAACAACTTCAAGGAGGACACCGCTAACGACGATCGGTTGTGGGGTAATAAGGTCGTTAAACATAACCTTGGTTTTATTCATATTCATCCCGAGACCGATACGACTAAAGGCGTGAGCTAGGTTGGTCAGCATTTGCTCGAGATCCTGCATAAGGACAATATCATCAGTGAAACGGAGGTGTAAGATGTAATCGCCATTTATGTTAATTCCCTTTCCTGTCTAGTCCAGAGTCTTAAACATATCTTCCAGGGCATTACTGAACAGTTTCGGGGATATGATCCCCCTGTCTCACTCTCCTGCGCAGCTGGATAGGTCTAGTCTGCCGGTTCTGGACATGTATGAACATAGACGCGGCATCGTACAAGCACTTCATCACCTCGATGTACCCTCAGACCTCGCCAGTTCACTTGGCATCGCTGCAGGGATTCGAGAACAGCCCAGGTTTCGACAGAGTGAAATACTTTCTCATAGTCTACAAAAGCAAGACACAGGGGCTTCTTATACTCTTCAGTCTTCTGTATAACCTGCCACACTGTGTGGATGTGGTCTATGGTCCCGTAACCCCCTCGAAACCCAGCCTGCTCCAGAGACTGAAACTCGTCAAGTCTTCTCGTTAGACGATTCGAGACTACCCTCGAAAACAGCTTATAAACGTGGCTCAGAAGCGAGATGGGCCTGTAGTTATTAAGGAGCGTTTTATCTCCTTTTTTGAAATACAAAATTACCATGCTTATGTTCCACGCCTTTGGAGTTCTCCCGTAGAATAGAGCAGAGTTAAACAACTTCTGAAACTCTCGAAGTACAGGACTTTCTGCCGCTTTCAAAAGTTCTGAAGTCTTCCTCTGGGGCTTTTCCATTTTTAAGCTGCTTGAGGGCTATCTCGATCTCGCCTAGGCTGATTTCCTGCAGGTCGTCGGTGTAGTGGCGGGTCAATATAGCTCGGGAATCCTCATTGCTGGGTTCGGGTCGTAGAGCATGCGAGTCGTACAGGCAGCCATAGAAGTCCTCTATCTCGCCGAAAAATTTTCGGCTGTGAGGTAATAGTATTGCCACATGAGGTTTTTAGCTTAGTCAGTTGGGGCCTTCTCATTTGCTGGGCAAAAACTTACGTCCCCTGATTTTGCTCGATAGCCTTCTCTATACGGCGTGTGTTGGAGCATCGGAGGTCCCGTCGCACTAGCTTGCTGATATTATGATTGAGGGTCCGCTTCTCTGACGAAGTGGCCTGTACATCATCCCGTCTCACATCCATTAGCTGAAGAGTCTCTGCCGAGAGTTTGGACTTCGTACCTGTACGCTGCATCTGGCAGAACTTCGACCCTTCTTTCCTTAGGATACCTACCACTTGTTCCAGGGCCTCGTCAACGTCATTTGCAGTTTCCAGAGCAGCAAATCGGTTTTCCAGATGAAATTGCAACTGTTCTGATCCCACGACGGTTTGGAGCTGGTTTGGTCGGAGCATAGACTTCATCAGACGGGATCTTTTCAGCTTAAAGTTGATACTCAGACAGCCTCGTAATTGTCGGTGGTCACTACTGGTATTAAACCAATTGACCACGGATACATCTCTGAATATGTGCCTTCTATCCGTCATAATAAAGTCACGTCCATTTCCTTTGGGACTGCTTCTTATAGAACGAATTCATTACGAAGAGCCCCTCTTTCTCTAAAAAGTTGACAAGCATTTGCCCCCTGTGGTACTGCTTCCATAACCGTGTGAACCAACCCTCGATTCACTGCTGTTCTGTACTCCCAGTTTAGCGTTAAAATCCCCCACGACAACATTTTAGTGCATCTTTGTGGTCTTGTAAAGTGATGAAGAGATGTCTGACATCTCTTCTACTGCGTTGTCCGAGTGTGCCGATGTCGGTGCGTATACCTGCACGCCCTTAAGGCTATACCTCTCAGTCAGCCTAATTATGAAGTACGCTACCCTGGTCAACATACTAGAGATCTCTACAACGTTTCCAGCGAGGATTTTATGGACGAGGAACCCAACGCCACCCTGGGATTGCTGGTCACCCTCCCGGTTGTACATAAGGTGGCCGATTCTAGAGTTATGATGCCCTCACCCTCTCTTCGGACTTCGCATAACCCCAGAATGTGCCACCTTATCCTTGCCAGTTCCGTTTCGAGCTGTGCCATACGGTCGTCAAGCCTGAGCGTTCGTCCGTTGTAAGTTGCCAAAGTCAGTTTTGTTGGTGGTGGCCTACTGTAGCCCGGGGATTCTTCGCACCTCCCACCCTGCCGTCACCATGACCGCCACCTTGGCCAGGAAAAGCAGGGCTGCCGGGAACTAGGGGCCGTTTGTTATTTGTGTTCATTATCATTTGTGGAGGTATTTGCCCATAGTCGCCACGCTGGGCATGCGGGTTGGTGACCGCAGGGCGTAGTTTCTTGCACCGGTGACGCTGCTGCCCGTCACCGGCCTGTAGGATTTAACTACGCCATTATCCTGATGGTTATACCGCCATCCGTCGGTCGTCAGAGCCTCGTTCACTGTTCAGCAGGATGCACCTCGGGCAGGTGAGGTTTACTTGGAACATTATGATGGTAATCGCTCCCTTGCATCCCCCAAACAAAATAATATAAACTAAGAATATAACAATCAGTTAGAAAAACGCATTAAAATTAACGTTAATCATTGGATATAATGCACGAAATCAGTTGTTCTTGTTGTTGCAAGGATAAATTAATTAATATATCTAAGTCGATAAATTGTTTATTATAAATGTCAAAAGCTCTAAACAAAAAGGCATTCTTCTTATAATTAAGTAGTACTTACTTAATTAAAGAAGATATCGTAAAAAGTGGGACCGATAAAAATCCAGGGCCATTTTCAGACATCCTACATCTAAGGAACGAGCGATCTCTCCCCCCCCCCCCCCAAATAAATTATTACTCTGTCTATCAACCACTTTGAAACTGACAAATACAAGCACAGAAAGCATTCCTTTGACATGTTGCACGTAATGGAACATTGACACAAAAAAGAGTAGTTTGTTCGTGACAATCCCGTCCTTTCACAGTAGCGTCCCTGGAGAGTGCGAGAACCGGTTGCACTTATCTCGTTACGGTGCGGTTACGAGGAAAAAGCCGGTAAGTGAGTCACGGGCTCACGTGCTAAGTGAGATATCTCTCAGTTACCTGAGTGTTTCTGATTACTTAAGTAGGTTGGATTGGGAGACTCAGGCGTTACTTTGCGGAATTCCATATTTAAAATTAATGATAAAAAATATTTAGCTTACTTACTCTCGGTCCAGCAATCGACTAGTCAATGTCTCCTGAGGATGCCTCGTGCAGGGCAAATCATGTGACGGATTGCTGTTGCTGTCAGACTGTGGTATATGGATATTTGCACAGAGTTTTTTTTAAATATATTTTGTGTAGGAAGTAAAATAGGTAAATAAGTCCTGTTGGCTATATCTTTTTATTTTATGCTAGTTCTATTTTGATTTGATGATATTAATGTTCATATATTTTATATTTCCATTTATTATTAGTTTGACTTACAGTTTGGTGGAAGTAAGCTTCTTTTATATTATTTCTTCGTTTTTTTTTGGGATATTACTATTTAAATATAATTGGGATATGATTAAGCATTGCAATACAATGGGGTAATGCCGCCAGCATGTTGGGTACGCTGCCAACTATTTAAGCTATTTTTTTATAGTAGTTAGTTGTATTCTGTAGTAGTTAGCACTAGCCCTAAAGTTGGCATTCTATACCTGATGTCAGGCATACATATGAAGGGTACAGGAATAAAAGGGACTCACTAACTATGCCATTCGATTCGTTTCAAGCGTTTCATATGATTACTTTAAAACAGTATAATTAGTACTCATTACAAGGTAAATCCATTTATTAAAAAAGGAGCACATTGCAGCTTGAACCGAATAGAAGGAGCACATTGCAGCTTGAACCGAATAGAAGGAGCACATTGCAGCTTGAACCGAATAGAAGGAGCACATTGCGTGCAAACCAGGGCCCCGATTCTGTAAGCTATTGAACCGCGATAACGCAAGTCGATCGCTTGAAATTTTTTGAGATCGCTTTTTGTTTTTATTTTTCAATTTTTTTTATTTTATGAATACTTCCAAAAAAAATATACTTCTAGCACTTTTAAGTGGTAAATAAGAAAATTTCTCAAAAAAATTCAAGCGATCGACTTGAGTTATCGCAGTCCAATAGCTTACAGAATCGGGGCCTAGGTAGAGATTTAGTTTTTTTATTCAATTTGAGGTGTACAGTTAATAAACATTAAAAATAATATTAATCTTTTGTTTTTTTTACTACGGACTTTACAGTCGTTTTACCACGATCTCACCTGATGGAAAGCGATGATGTGGTCGAAGGTGTAGCACGCTTGCCTAGTAGATACCTATTTACTCTTGACTTGAACACACCTGGGTTATAATTTACCGGAAACACTGACGAGGGCAGGGCATTCCACTCCTTTGCAGTTCTTATAATAAATGAAGAAGTGTAACGCTTCGTTCTTGTGCGAGGTATTTCAACCATGAAAGGGTGGCGCTTTGCTGATCGTCTAGTCGTACGGTGATGGAAAGGTGATGGGGGAATCAGATTGTGCAGTTTTTGTGCACACTCTCCATAGTGCAATCTGTAGAATACCGCCAGGCTTGCTACCTCACGTCGATGCGCCAGACTTTGAAGCTTACTCTTTACCAGAACACTCTGGTAAAGAGTAAGCTTCATCCCCAATGAGCCTGATAGCACGTCTCTCAATTGAATCCAAAGACTGGAATTAAAAAAAATATATAATTAGAAATCTATTATTTGAAAAGCCTGGTATCTCTGGTTTTTGTTTTTGGAGGCGATCATGACGTCAAATGCAAGTAAACAACGAGGGGTTGCTATGGGTTACTCTAGTAAAATAGTTTGTTTTCAAGAAGTGGCGCAAAAATTACGTCACTCATAGACCGTTTGCGATCACGTGACCATGTATATTTAATTAGACATACTTTTAGGATGACAGCAAGCCGGGATAAATTATCACAACATTCAGAAAGCCTAACCTGCAGAGTGGTTTGCAGACAGACGAGTGTATAAACTTATACATTAAAACTATTTTTTGGAAGTAAACTTATTAATTTTTGTAGACATAAACATGACATGAAATGGAACTATTAAAAAAACGACTAATCCAATTTGGATGAAATATATATTATATATATATATATATATTACATATATTAGGTATGCGGACTTGACTTGCGCTTTCTAATAAAAAATAATATTCCATCTATTAGAAATTCCGTAGATATTATGAATTTATAAGACACAAAAAACCTAAAAATACAGTCAAACTCTTATCTCCATTTTCCGAAAGTCGCTTAAAAAGCGTCTGATTCAGTGATAAATACAGGTGATATGATATGATACGTATCTATTGAACCAAACCTATACTTACCTATTTGTAAGTAATGCAATAAAAAGCAACTTCAACTTGCATAAAAAGTACGTAGGTATAGCAAACCAGGCCATAAGCACAGAATAAGTAATAGTACAAGTACATATTAAGTTAAATTACCATTCAGTGGCCACACATAGTATTATATGACCACAAAATTGATGCTGATTTGTAAATCGAGGCCGCATTGCAGTTAATAGCTTGTGATTATTAAGTTACTCAGTGTCAGTAAAAGTAAAGCTAGAAGACATTTCAAGTTGGATACATTTGCGGTTTTTCTTATTGGATTGTGTGCAGAGACGAGCAGGTCGCTCGCTTGATGGCAAATATCATGTCAGCCCATAACAATTTCAGTGCCACCCAGAACTTTGATTGCAAAATTCTGCGCGTCACTGCATAGCGCTCGACACCCTGAGACATTGTTTTTTAAGTCTCAGTAATTTCGCTCGAAACATTGCCCTCCAAAGCGAAATACAGAAATGTTTACACAGTACTATTACGCGGTTGAACATCTGACAAAGGCTTGGTAGTTTCCCAGGTAGACTCTTGCATAAGTAATCTACTTTCCTCTACGGAGCTGGGGCACCATCGAAAAATCGATGCACTGGGGATGTGGTGATTGAGATTGCCTCCTTAAAAATCCTTAGATGGCATTTCGCACTAACAACTTCCCAAAAGAACTACCAGTTGCGACCAATTGCCAAAAGTAGGAAAAGAACTCTCGTCAAGGAGAACGAGAATGCCCGACGCAGAAGAAGAGAAAGTACGGAATATTATCAAATTGGCTGATTAATATGGCAACATAAGTAGCTAAGTAAGTATAACTGCCATATCATGTTGTATGTTAATGAAGGCAAGAAAGTATCTATCAATTACTTGCTATAATTGAAATTTCGACTGCCAGATAAGACGTTGGAAATTAGATGTAGACCTACTTACGGCGAGATTTATTTTTTGGAGTGAATAAGTAGCCTAGAGTCAAATATGCAGTAAGCCAATGAAGCTCAACAAGCTTTAATCACAGAATTAATAATAGTACAAGTGCTTATCCACATTAAATTAACTAGCTATGCCCGCGGCTTCACACGCGTGGTCATTTCTCTAGATTAAAAGTACTCATGTGCTATTCAAGGACCTATCCAGCAGTGAAAACCGCATCGCAATCGGTCCAATAGTTTTTACGTGATGCGCGAACAAACATACAGACAAACAGATAAACAGACAGAAAACTAAAAATGTTATATTCTTCTTCAGTAGCTTATTTTAAGTACCTACCCTAGACCTTTTTTTAATTATCTTCTTTGTACAGACTTTTCGTTCTTATTGCTTTATTATAAGTATAGATAAATAGATTTATTGCCTGAGAACCACCGTCCCTATTACCTCCGTTATTCCTTTCCGTGCACGGTTGTCTGGAAGAAATCGCTCTGAGCGATAAGACCGCCCATTGTGTCACTTTATTATTAATTTTGTTTTTTAGTTGTAAGATTTTTATTTGCGTAGTTTTCAACAAAGAGTATCTGTACTGGAAAGGTCGTGGCATGAGTGACCCTTGAGATTTCAACAAAGAGTTATGTATCTGTACTGGAAAGGTCGTGGCATGAGTGACCCTTGAGATTTCAACAAAGAGTTATGTATCTGTACTGGAAAGGTCGTGGCATGAGTGACCCTTGAGATTTCAACAAAGAGTTATGTATCTGTACTGGAAAGGTCGTGGCATGAGTGACCCTTGAGATTTCAACAAAGAGTTATGTATCTGTACTGGAAAGGTCGTGGCATGAGTGACCCTTGAGATTTCAACAAAGAGTTATGTATCTGTAATGGAAAGGTCGTGGCATGAGTGACCCTTGAGATTTCAACAAAGAGTTATGTATCTGTACTGGAAAGGTCGTGGCATGAGTGACCCTTGAGATTTGTGGATGACATCGTCATTGTAGCCTTTTGTATGGAAAGTCTCCACCGACTATGTTCAGCGCTTAATTTAATATGAATCTAAATTACAGACAGGTATAGATTATTGGATCAGGGGGTTTGAATTTTTGCGGGATAAAAAGTAGCCTCTTAATAGCAAAATACTCTGAAACATTTTGTAGCTCTAGAGATTGTTTTTTGCCCGACTATAGCAAAGCAAGGGAAGGGTAATGAGTTTAACAATATATGTATGTATGTATGTATGTATCTATGTATGTGGGTATGTGGATGTTCCACCATAGCGTCGCCCCTATTGGTTCGATTTTGACAAACGAGGCTTCAATCGATTAGTCTTCAGGTATACAGTGTCATGTCATTTTTTTACCCGACTACGGCAAGGCAAAGGAATTGTTATGTGTTTAAACTAAAAACTTGGTCCAATTATGACAAGCGATAGGTCAATCAATTCATCTTCATCGCAAGAGTGTCATAGACAATTTTTTACCCCACCTTGTCGGGTAAAAAATTTATATTAATCATAACAAGACATACGTTCAAAAACTATAACTTGTCAAGTTATAGTTTTTGAACGTATCTCTTGTTATCATTAATATCAAGTTGAAATGAAAAACACTGCGGGGGAAAGTGAAAAGGTTCAGACAGTCAGTGGCCACGGTGGCAGTTCAGTGGAACTGGAGTTGTTTTCCTGAAGAATCTAAGATAATAATAGCTACAGGGAAACACATGCGTGGCAGTGTTGCACTTCTTGGCCGTTTGAATGATGAATGTGGAATGAATGAGTAAATTGACTGAAGGCTGCACGTAAATTGCAGTTAGTCAGTCCATACCATCTAAAAATTAAGCAGGTGAAGTTAATATTCAGTATATTTTTAGCCGTAGATCACACGACAAATTTGTCTCCGTACTTCTTATTCAACGCACGCCAAATCGATCTATGGAAGTTATGCATTGATTCGAGCATGCAATATTCAGCACGAGTACGAAGGCTACTGATACAGTGTTTCCTATGCATACGGGACGTGCTATCAGCAAGCCGTATGCAGATCGGGTGCAGAAGGAAAATGTGGTTTCAAAGATAAGCTTTCTCTTGGCTCTTGTTGGAAATGTAAAGTCTGCTTAGAACAAAAGAGATAAAGAGAAACTATGTATAAAGTTCTTTGTACCTGTTCCAGTTTCATTGAAAATCTAAAATCAACACACTGCTAGCACATGTACAAAAGTTTACGTTAAAATAATAACATTTAGTTACATTCATCATGTAGAATAACAACCAGGTTTACAACAATAAAACCATATCAGCGATTAAATCAACTGATTATATATACAATGTAGCTTTATTACGCTTAGCACACCTACAAATGGACAATAATGCGAAAATTGAGGTCAAGTTCGTACTTACAATGCAGCAAAAACCCATTTGAGACAATACTGCTTGGTCATTCTAAACCTAAGCAAAAATATTAGAGTTAACTCTGCTGTAGTTGTATTATTTAACTTTGTACATTTAATTTCAGTGTCAATCTGATTTGACCAACAGAAATGGGTTTTCATCGTGGTCAAACTGTTTCAGATGACAAAGAGTACAGTTAATTATAAAATAAACAATCCTAATTCAGGTTTTTCTTTCCGTAGTAAAATGTAGAACCAAAGTTATCGACATATCCCATAGGATTAGCAAGGTGAAGTGACAGTGGGATGGTCATCTGCCGATGGACTCGGCGATGGTTTCGGGTAGACGTGTTCTTGAGTGGAGACCGCGACTACAAACGTGTAGGACGCCCTCCGGCAAGGTGGAGTCATATTTATTCTATGGTGGAGCGACGATATTCGCAAGGTGACTAGCAGCAGTTGAATAGGAAGAGCTGAAACAAAATTTGTAACTACGAAAACTATCCTCAACGGAAATGATTATATTTTTTACAAGTCATATTTTCATATTTAAATCCCAACTACGGTCGGGTATAAAATAGCCTATAACACTCTTGCAATGAAGATGAATCGATTGATACCTTGTCAAAATCGGACAAACGGGCGACGCTATGGTCGAACATCCACATACATACACTGCTAAAATAATTTTTATTACCTTGCTTCGCCGTAGTCAGGTAAAAAAATAGTAATAATACAGTACAGTAGTGGGTCAGCATCGTGAAATCAAACTTGATAAAGTAAAACAGTTATCGAATAGAACGATATTTTAAGACAATCATTAACTGTATTCACGACAGTATGTAGGCCTTTAATGAGCACGACTGGATGATTATTATGTTGTGCGTAATATAGCCGCTTGAAGTTCAAGATCGTACGATATTGCGCCGTGTAACCAGAAGCAAGATCGGACAGGCACTAATCTTTCTCGCAGTGAAAGTGAAGAACAGATGAGTTCTGATTCGACCTCAAATTAACCATGCTGCGCGGAAATAAAAAGTACTTATAAAAACATGGTGAACAGCAGAATAAAAACATGATGTCATCTGGTTTGAGAGTACAGTTTTATGAGGTGCTTGGTTGATCGTTATTTTCGTTTAATCTTTGTGACTAGGTACTCTCACTGAGGTTTGTACCTTGTACTACTGGTTATTCTGTGCTGATAGTTACTGTCATTCATTAGAGAAATCTCGAAAAATTCCGCATTATCACATTTAGTTAAAAATTAGATTTATATTACTAATCAATCACTACAGCTATAATATAAATAATGTCGTAATTAATGTTCTGTTCGACACAAAAAAACGTGCTTCAAGCGCGTGATTCAGAAAAAACCCAGCACCAGAAGACTACATACAAAAAATCTAGGCTTATGTACTATTAGTTATTCTGTAGCAAAAGTGAATTTGGTCCAGAAATGTTAGGCTGTGTGTTGGTTAGTTAGTATGAGAGTTGTTTTTTGTGTAATTTTGCAAGGTCTAGGGTTGTGCTGTGTTCTAAAAATTATGAATAAAATAATGAATTAAAATTTAATATTTTAGATCTTTTTAATATTAGTTTATTTCCTTTTATTTATCTGATCCTAATTTTGATTAACATTGATATGGGACAAGAATCTGTGTAAACTAGTTCGACCAGAAGGTTACCGTGTTACCGTGTACGTATCTTTTTGTCAATAAAAAATATGAATTATGAATGACTAGTGACTCGCCCCAGCTTCGCACGGGTAGCGCTTACACTGCGGCATTTTTCATATACCCATAACTGCTAAATAACATACGCCAGAAAGCGTATGTAATTCAAAATCATTAGCAGCAACAATCTTTTTGACCATAGACAGCATTATTACTCACGTACTTGACACACTTGTTATTATTTCGTTTCCCTGGCAACTTGTCATTACGTTCCTTACAGTTTCGCAAGTTTTTGATACCTTGCGTTACATTATTGCACTTTTCGTAGGAATCCATACCAATATATAAAAGTGAAACATTGTCTGTTTGTTTGTTTGTTGGTTTGGGGAGCTTTCACTCGATAACGGCTGGACGGATTTTGATGAAATTTAGAATGCAGATAGCTTATATACGAATAAAACATAGGATACTTTTATCCCGGAAAATTGTACGTTTCTACGGGAAAACTGGAAAATATTGGTTACTCACTGTAAGGAACGGTTGCCATCACAGAATGGTCTGTGGTTGCCATGGAAACAAAATAACATGTCTGTCAAAAAACATCAAGAGCATTGGTGCTATACCAACTTTTCATTAGTTTTTAATACCCTAGAAGAAAATAGCATGCTTTTTTTCGCAATAGACTGTAGTCCGCGCGGACGAAGTCGCGGGCGGGAATCCTAGTGTCTATTATTTGAAAATTAAAATTCTGCCTGTGTTACTCACTGTTAATAAGTGAAAGAATTATTAAAATAGGTTTATACATTTTTGAGTTCATCCAATACAAACATACAAAAGATGAAATCTTTCCTCTTTATAATTAGTATAGATGCTGATAGTGTAGAGTTCGTGTTTTGAAAATTAATGATTTTATCAATATTCCAATAATTTCAATTGCAGCACCTGGACCAATATGCCACTTTTACAAATCAAACATAAATTATTTTATCTACACTCATATCGTTAAAACCGGATTATGAACTAAAAATGTGGCATTATGACATACATTAAGCACGGCTCGTCTACAATAAGAAAAAAAAAAGAAAGTTTTTTGAACTAAACAATGTTATAAAATATATTTTGTCCCATAACAGCTCCGGTTTGGCTCCTTACTACGAGGTTTTTTGCCATTTATTATCTATGGCGGCGCGTGTTAGACTATATGCGCGCGAATTCGCTGTGAACTGGATTTTGGTGCCATAATTTACTTTACATTTAATTAGTACCTAACCAAAACCAATTTAATGTGTTATGTGTTTTTGTTGATCAATAAGTTTATACTTTTTAAAAATGTCCTACAGCAGTGTTAGTGAAGAGAACTCCATCACGGAAAATCGCGGAAAAATGTTTAACGAACGAGCCTTTGCCAGCAAAATCAAGAAAATATTACGAGATATTTATTTTCAATAAATGTAAGTGCCTATTGCACGAGTGTAGTGTGTAGTATAACTTAGAGTATAAAACGGCACATAACTAGGTATTTAAAATATCGAGTGATACTATTAAAAAACTCGTTTTTTAAACTCACTCTCGTGTTTTAATACACCTCATTATGCAACCGTTTCATAAACTACTATTATTAGAGCAATGAGAAAATAAAAACAATAGGCTAAACTATTACAATAATTTTAGCCTTGAAAAGTCCCTTTCATGAGCGCCCAGTAAAAGGCCCTTTCATGAGCGCCCAGTTAAAGGCCCTTTCATGAGCGCCCAGTTAAAGGTCCTTTCTTGAGCGCCCAGTTAAAGGCCCTTTCATGAGCGCCCAGTTAAAGGTCCTTTCTTGAGCGCCCAGTTAAAGGCCCTTTCATGAGCGCCCAGTTAAAGGCCCTTTCATGAGCGCACAGTTAAAGGTACACCTTTCTGACTCTAACAGTGCCAAAGAAAATATAGGTACTTACTTACATACAATAATTCGCAAACCAGTGCTTCCCAAATATATACGTTATAAAAGACTACTCTGCAAAAAAGCATACCTCTCTAAGTATCTTCTTCTTCGTGATCTTACAGCCTGATCCAGGGATCCCCTTTTTCCATTATTTATACTTTATTTCGCATGGTCTTTACCATCCTGGGCGATGAACCCATTGGCTTCATACCTCCAACCAATCATTCCACGAGGTCATAGTATCATCATGTGACAACCCTGATAATAGAGGTAGGTTCCTTCGTCAGACGCTCTCTTTGCGCAATCAGCGCGCGCCGGCCGCCCGTCAATGACCGTCAATCATCCGACTCAAAAATGGGTAACAAAAATACTGACCGTCCGGCAATAGGCACACTCTTGGATGAGAGAGGATATTTTGAGCCTTCGAGCCTTGACCACGCATGTCCGTATTAATTTTAATATGAAGCGGTGCCCACAGAGCCCGAAGGGGTTACCTACCAAAGTCCGTTAATTTCACAAAAGATTGCGGTGTGGGAAGCCAACGTTACTTTGGATGCTGGGTCGTGCGTGAATTCCATTTGTACTGGTTTCCCCACTCCTCTCCGCATCGAAATGCTACATCTGTATGAACTATATACCTAGCCATACTTTTGGTGTGTACTAACTCATACATGTACATACATACATACATACATACATACATACATACATACATACATACACCGTGTTTTTTTACATACATCGTGTTTTTTTCTCAACAAAAGTGAACAGGTTTTTTTTTGAGTTTCTTCAGTCATCATCAGCCTATGTTGGTTTTGCTTGTCTGCTGGACGTAGGCCTCTCCTAATGTACGCCACTGAGCTCGGTCTTCAGCTCTCCTCATCCATTTTCTTCCAACCGCTTTTCGCAGGTCGTCACTCCACCTGGACGTGCTCTTTACTCGAGAACTCGTCTACTCCAACGGTTATCGGTTCTTTGGGAAATGCGACAAGCCCACTGCCACTTTAGCTTGCTTATCCTTTAGCATGTTTCTTCAATGTCAGGTTTTAATAAAATTATAGTTGAAATAAATAATATATCTTGTGTCAAGAGTTTATTTACATTGATGTTACATTGATGTTTTTTTTTATATTAGTTTTATTAGCAATAGTTATTACTTTAAAATACTTAGGTCAAAATACAATGAATGCAGGTCCGAGTGATCTTCTGACGTGTGAGCAATGTTCCGATGGTCGACAGTTTAAAGGACGTCGTGGCCTGAATATCCATGTCGCAAAAGCCCATACAATTTCTCATATTGCTTCTCATTCTTCCAACTCTACTACTTCTCAGTCCTCTAATGGCATTCTTCCAGCACCTACAAATATACCATTTGACAAGTACCTCAGTGATCTTCGCTCTAATATCCCAAAAGTGAGAAGAATCCCGAGAGGAGCAAGAGTGTCGTTAGCTAAGTCGCTTTCCTTTGCCATCAATAATTGCATCAACAACCAAAACAATAACCCAGAATCTTGGCAATGTCTTCTTACATTTGCATATCGCCACTTTCACGTGCCATCTAACAATAGAAAATCATTAACATCTTTACTTAAGTCAAATTGTAACACCAATCTTCCCCTCAATCACGTAGACATTATACATAGTCCACGAAAAACATACAGTTTCAACAAAATTGTTGAAAACAAGGCAATTGACGGCGACTTAAAAAATGCAGCTAGAATTTTATTCTCCGACGATACCCTTGCTCCTAACAATGACAAGACTCTAGAAGGCTTGCGTGATAAACACCCTTCTGCCAACCCATGATCTTTACCACCAAATCCCCCTACTTTAACTCATTTGGCCTTCCAAGTCAAAATTGAAGACACATTAGACGCCATTATGTCGTTCCCCAATGGATCTGCAGGCGGCATCGATGGAATAACGCCCCAGCATCTCAAAGACTTGGTCAGTGTATCCACTGGAGACTTCGGCAGGGCATTGCTGAGCGACATAACAAAATTTTGCAATTTTTTTGTTTTCAGGATCTATTTCGGACCCTTTTAAACCATTTTTATTTGGGGCGCGCCTCTGTGCTTTTAATAAAAAAGACGGGGGGGGGGGGGGGGGGGATCCGCCCTATTGCTATTGGTTGCACCTTTCGGAGACTGGCATCAAAATTAGTATGCAGAAATATTTCTTCAAAATTAAAATCTTTATTTCAACCATATCAGCTGGGATTTGGTAGTCGGGGAGGTTGTGAAGCTGCGGTACATTCGGTTCGTACTTTTCTATCCAACGACAGCGAAGCGGATGTACTGCTCAAAGTTGATGTAAAAAACGCTTTTAATTGTATTGATAGGTCTATTTTGTATCTATACATCAGATGACAATCAAATTTCTTTAGAAGTAGGCGTTCAGCAGGGCGATCCTCTGGGACCAGCACTCTTCAGCTTAGGAATTCACCCCATAATATATATCACACACATTTTTGACACAGTCAAAAATGATTTTATGAGAATAATTAATAACTTTCGGAAATTAAATTTGGAACTGAATTTCGGCAAATGTGAGCTGTATGTCTCCAATAAATTCAACTCAAGTGATCGAAAATTAATAATTCAAAATTTTCAAGATATTGCACCAGGTATCAAAATTCTAGAAAATGATTCACTATACCTCCTAGGGGCGCTCTTGGAAAATAAAATCAAAACACTATCAGATAACATCCACAGATTGGGCTTACTAAATTGTCATATCGCTTATACCATTTTAAAATACTGCCTTTTTGTTCCAAAATTTACATATATACTAAGAGCTTGCCCAATCTGGAAAGATACGGAAATTTTGGAAAACTTGGATGCCACCCTTAAAAACGCCGTAGAAAAAAATCTAAATTTAAACCTCGAGAACAGTTCATGGATTCACGTTACTTTACCTATTAGATATGGTGGCATCGGAATAAGAAAAATTTCTGGTGTAGCTCTTCCAGCTTTCCTTTCATCTGTGCACAGTGTGTCAAGCCTGTGTGCGCAAATATTAAGAACACCTTCAGCCGAGATACATTGTGCAGCCGATGCAATTGAAGCATGGGAGTCTCTTTGCCCCAATGAAAATATCCCAGTGGAACCAAACAGTCAAAAACTCTGGGACTTTTCATTGGTGCAGAGAGTTTCCAAAGATTTGGCTCAAAATTTATCCAGTTGTAATGACCGCGCAAGGCTTCTTGCAGTCTCGGAACAAGAATCGGGACAGTGGCTGCACGCCCTTCCATTTGCGAACCTCGGAACGCTGCTTGACAATGGCAGTTTCCGGATCGCCGCCGGTCTTCGTCTAGGTGCTGCTATTGTCGAACGTCATCGGTGTTCATGTGGCAGCGATGTCGACAGGTACGGACTCCATGGACTTTCTTGCCAACGAAGTGCTGGTAGGTTTTACCGCCACGGCTCAATCAATGAGATCATTAAACGGGCGCTTGCCACCATCAACGTACTTTCTGTACTAGAACCAGTAGGGATATTACGTGATGATGGCAAGCGCCTGGACGGCCTAACGCTGATCCCCTGGGAGCGGGGAAGGGCTCTCGTATGGGACGCGACTTGTGTTGATACGTTAGCCCCTTCTCGTCTCAGCGGGTCAGTCTTGAGGGCCGGAGCCGCGGCGGAGGCTGCAGAAGAAGCCAAGCGACGCAAGTATGTATCGCTCTCAAGCGACTATATTTTTGTGCCGCTTGGTTTTGAAATATTTGGTCCATGGGGTCCCAGTACGAAACAATTTTTTAAGCAAATATTTCTCCCCGCGTTATCGACGTCGCTGGTGACAAGAGAGCTGGCTCATTTCTCGCACAGAGAATAGCTATTGCTATTCAACGCGGAAATGCAGCTAGCGTTCTTGGAACCATGCCACATGAACACCAATTATTTTTAGAATATTAGTTTAGTTTTATGGTTTAGGTGTAGGTTTAATTGTTTATGTTGGTTGTGTTGGTTTAGGTTTTTCCTTTTTTATATTTGAAATGTAAAATTATATGTGTATTATTTTTATTCTTATTAAAATTATATATCTTGTAATATCTTTACTACATGAATCATTGCCAAGCATGCCTGCTGATGTATTAGGGATGTTTCCTTTCTACTCAGCTATAATTAATTGCAAAATCTACCTTCACAAGATGAATATTAATCTAACCTAGTACCTACAAATGCTAAGGTATGGTTATAAGTTTTATACTGTTTGCCGTACATTATAGGAAGGAAGTCAATTTTTTATAGTCAAAATACCTTTCGATTATATAGATTTAATACCAAGTATTTTGTGACGCTGCCCACGTGTTTCAAAAGCCCCTAGAAGAAAAGTTCGAAACCTAATTGTTTGTAAATGTTTTACTGTAAAACCCACGAAATATCCGTACCTATTACCCTCGTAAACCAAAGCTTTTGTCTCTATAAAACATGCTTGCATATTATAGATCTTTCAGTATTGCACGCTGAACTTTAACTGCATTTTCCACTTTATAAAATGTAGAACATCTTCTTAGGTTAAAACGTTCAGCAGAATACAAAACGGTTCGCTCGCAGCTGGAAAAGTGAGGAATAAATCGAGCTTCCTATTTAAATTCCTTGCAGTTTTTTTGTAAGATTCCTAGAGCTTGAAATGCATCTCTACTAATCTGTACTGCACCATTTATTTTTCTGAACTTGCAGCGGCTCTGTGTACCGGGTCACCGGCTTACCATCACAAAAACAATACAACAAGCCAATCATTATTCATACTAGGGAAACAAAATAGAGTATTTTTACAATTGCCACCAAAACCACTTCGTCTGTACTTAATTAGGTATTAATTTTATCCCCTCCAACATCGGTTCATTATACAGTTGCGCAAGTAGCCCAGCAGAAATCTGCCCGCTGCTGTGTGAGGGGAGGCTCGTTTCATGATAGTTTAATTCACTTTGCCGGCACCTAGCTCAATTATTTACACTTCTCAGTTTTCGGAGCGCGGCGCTTTGGTTAATTTTATTTCGTTACTCGAAGTGGAGCTAAATACGCTCCTGCATGCGACATGTTGCCTGCGAAATTGGCCTAGGGTTGGTTAGGCCACCTAACTTACCAACATACTCTCCTCAAGAGCTCTTAACCTTGTTTTTTACGTCAAACTCCTGTTTTTTGAAAACTTTCATTGTATGAACGAGAATGCCTTTTACGATCGTCGTGTGAAGATAATTTATGTCCTTGTTTAGATACAACACCGACTTTGAAAGCTTTGTTACGTTATGATGGACTTTCTTTAGATCTTTTGATGTAGGCATTGAGATAGTTAGGTACAAATAAAAGTGGAGATAGATTAGATATTATTTATGTAGTTAGACTAATTAATTAATAGTATCCAATAGGCAATAGGTGATTGGGGCCAATAGATCGTGTAATTCGGACCCTACATAAGACGGTTCGATCACGTGAAGGCTGGTAGCCATTGGATTCGGAAAAGTTAGTGGCAGGACAAATGGTAGAATAGGGGTAAGCTTAAAATTAATTATGTCAAATATTGACACGAGAAGAATATTCACACACACACACGCATACACAAACACACACTGTTTGATACCTTTTCATGTCTAAATGGCTGGACCGATGTTGATGAAATTTGGTACGCCGACAGTTTGAGCCCAACTTACTTTTTCGTGATAAACTGTCACGGGCAAAAGCTACTTGGAGACATTTTTGCAAAACATTTTGAGATCGACTATCACTAACACAATATCACTGAACCATTGCAAAAAAGTAGTTGATAGAATTTTTGTTTGTTACCAAGTAAATCTCGAAAAGTAGCTATTGTATATATTTATATGTATTTGTTGAAAAGTACACTACTGGTTGCAAAGTACACTACTGGTTGCAAAGTTGTACAACCATGTTTGCTAAAAATGTACATTTTACGTTATTTCTTTAGAGAGTTAATAATTATATATTATCGATTATTTTGAGGACAAAATCGATCGGCTATTTTTTTACTGTAGTCCTCGTAACTAAATTGAGGGCAACAGCTAGTAGAATATATTTTAGGGCCCAAAGCCTGGTGTCTCAGTTTCTGGTTGCAGGAATTCGCATGTCTCACTTTACGATTGGATATGCGCGAAATCTCGAAGAGCATGCTTTATTCAGCGCGGTCAAGTTTCGTGGCGGGAATTGTAACTCATTCGTTAATTTCGCTATTTGTACAACCTTTTGATCTACATGATGAGGTTTTCTTTGTTCGATACGAAGTCTTTGAAGCGAGGATTTTTACGTTATTGACACTAATGAGATTTGAAAATAAACGGTAATATTATTAAAGGCTGTGAGATTGTTGGAAAGTAGCTGGGTTTATAGAACAGAATTATATACAATAATAATTTACAAGTAATGTATTTACTCGTACTTACACTCTTTTTGTAATGATGATGAAAATGCTAATAATAAGGATTGTGACGGTCTGAATTAATGTTGTAAAGTTAGTAGTTTTGAATACAAGGAAAGAAGGGGGGGGGGGGGGGGGGGGGTTAAGTATTTGATGTTTTAAAATTATTAAACCGACTTAAATCAGTTAGCAAGTCTTTTAATATTACAGAATAATTGCAGGCCCAATAAATTATCAAATAAATTAGGATGCAGCATGGCCGAGTTTGGGGCCCCATTGCTTATTTTGTTAACCCCCGACGCAAAAAGAGAGGGTGTTATAACTTTAGGGTGTATGTGTGTCTGTCTGAGGCATCGCTGATTTAGATGCGTTTATTTTATGTTTGAAAGTTTATGTGATCGAGATGGTAGATCCGAAACGAATGGACCGACTTTGATGCAGTTTTTCTAAATGAAAGCTCGGCGCTTATTTGTACACGAAATTCCTTGCAGAAAACGAGTGACGTCATTACGATAATTGCCGAACGATTCCACGAAGATATCGTAACGCGACGCGTTACGTGTCTGCATGGTCATAGCGAATAAGGCCCTGATGTGATCAAGATGTTCTCGCTGGGACTCCGCCCCCAGCTAAAAACATCTTGAACATGGTGTTATAATTTTTTTATTTGGACTAATTGGCTATTATGTACCCACGAAGTTATTATCATAGTACTGCAAGTGAAGTAAGTGAATGAACGATTTTATTTCCGAGGATGATAAAGTGTATTTCACCCTGCTGTGCCAAGGTTTCAATGTTACTGAAATAAATCTCTTTTTAACTCGCCTTTATTAGCTTCACCTGTATGTTTGTATGTAACGGAATATTTGAACTCGATTTTTACCCACTTTAAATTTGCACACTTATCAGGGCCTGATGACAATACAATAATGTACAATTTTTGTCCCATTATCCTGATCATGATCACTAGGATTAAGGTATTTAAAAAAAACACACACTTTAATACCATTAAACCGAACTAAAAAGTAAGAAATACATTTCTATATAAGAATAAAGTGATTAACGAGAAAATTACTGTCACTGTAATAAAAGCGCGGGGTGTTGCGGCTCGATATTATTTTTTATTTTTTTTACCAAGATATGTTACTCTTTCGATTTACAGAGTGAGTGTAAGAATTTCGTACAAAGCACCCCACTTTTTTTTTACAATGACATTAATTTTCTCGTTAATCACTTTATTCTAATATTGACATTTATTTTTCACTTTTTAGCTTGATTCATGGTATTAAAGCATGTTTATTAGTTTTTTTAAACCATAATTAATTTGTATCGATATATCATCCACTGCCATTCTGACTCAGCAATCAACAGATACAAAATGCAGCAGATTAAAATCGTTAAATTCGATTTGACTAAATTGCTTATTGCTTGTTCCAGGAGGCCTACTATCGTTCAGCAAAGTGCTGAACTTCTTCCCGGTGGGTGGAGAGCGGGAGTGCCAACCTGCCGGCCACAACGTGGCCAGGGCTGGTATCTGCCTCAACACGTATGACTGCAGGCAGCGAGACGGGAGGGCAGCGGGTGACTGCGCGCAAGGTCTTGGAGTGTGCTGTGTTTGTAAGTGCCTGCACTTGTTAAATTATGTCTTTATCCGACTACGGCGAAACAAGAGAAGGGTAAAGAGTTTATTAGACTATGTCTGTATGATATGTGGATTTTCCTCCAAAGCGTCGGACCCAACCGATCCGATTTTGACAAGCGGGGCATGAATCGATTTGTCTTCATGCATATGCTTTTTTTTTACCCGTCTACGGCGAAGCAAAGGTAGGGTTATGTATACAAATTAAAACATCGTCCGATTTTGATAAGCGAGGTATCAATCGATTCGTCTTCATCGCAACAGTGTCTTTTTTACCCGACCTTAGTAGTCAGCTTTTAGTTTTTTGAACTTATGTCTTGGTTAAAGTTTATTTTGTACATATTATTTTCTCTCTATATATATATAACTCGTAGCAATGTAGGTAACGCAATGGATGACTCGGTGTGTAAATAAACAAATAAAAACTATTGCCATTGAATTACTACCAAATGAAACTCGGGTTCGCGCTCAAAAGTGTCCAAACTCAAAGAGGATTAGGACTGTTTTCGTGAATTTTGTTCACAGCCCAATGTCCATTGGTAGTATGTCAATGACTATTACTGATAGATAAATATCGTCCTACTGGTATAAAAATGGCCGGCTCTGGCATCTGTCTTACCCGTAGGTAAACTCTTACCTGTACAAAGAGTATATAAATATGTCTTATACGACTGCTGGTAGCAGGCAGCAAGACGGAAAAGCAGCAAGGTTGAAAAGCAACTATATTAATTGAGGGAATTTACATTATTGTTTTACTTGATGTATGATGTGTCCGTAAACAATTAGAAAAATATCTTCATATGTAGCTGTGTTTAGGTTCATTTAATTAATTAATTGACAAATGACAAATATTTCAAACAACATTATTTTATTTGTATAAACACGACCAGCGTATTTCTGCCTTAATTGCCACAATGAATTATGATATGGCAGGCAACGGACTGCAATATTGATTGAAGATTCCATTTGTGGAACGTGCTTTAATCTTTACTGCCGCGCACTTGATCAATGTAGTAACTTCATATTTGATAATACCCTTCAGTCGCTAGTTTGATAACCAACTTCTAATAATAGTAACTTATTTCATTCTAAAGTCGAATTTATAAGATTAATAACGTGTTCTCTTTGCAAACTCTTTTCAAAGTTCATTTTATTACCATATCCAATAACTCCTAATCAAACTTCAGACTTGCAAGTTTCCAAGTCATGAATATTATGTACAGCAAGCTGCAAGACCCTACTTTCATTCAACTTTCATAACGTTCGAAACTTCAAGTATAAAGCCACTTCATTTTCGAAATCGTTGTTTATCCTCTATTGTGATCTTTCTGTCGCAATGCTGAAGCTATGCCTATGAACTAAGATAAATTGTCCAACAGATACAGCACCTTCCACACCCAGAGAGCCGTAACGGAATTTTATTGAAAAATTGGGCTATACGGTTCGGGTATTTTTGTGTGAATTACCTACATTAATATCCCTCATTAAATCCTGTTTCAAAAATCTTTAAATTTATATTTCTGGAAAATATAGATAGATACTTAAGAAAAAAAACTTTCGGACTAAGGTCAATTAGTTTACTAGCTACAGAAGGAGAAGAAGAAGAAATAAGTTTATTTGCTACAATTCCAAATATAAATAATTATAAGAAAAAATGAAATAACAAAGCTTAAAAGATAATTGCAGCAAAAAGGTCCCAACTCAGCATAATGTTGGTTGTAAAACAACCAACGCTGGTCTTCCGTTGGGCCCTTACGGTGACATCACAGCACGGACAGACACTCAGCAAAACAATAATAAATATAAAAAGTAAAAAAATATATGAACTTAAAAAATGCAAAGACTAATTTTAACATTACAAGGATGCACTCAAACTGTGCTCATTACTGTGATTCTTACAATGTGAAAGTGAGGGTAAATAATCTATTTTTAAAACGTGGAAATATACAATAGTTGTGAGGGAAAAAAGAAAAAAACGACAATGAAAAACAAATTAAATGAGACAAGTTTCCAATTTGGTAATTAATAAAGAAACAATTACAGGTAAGTATTGACATAGAATTTCATATAGCGCTTGTGTCATGTTTTAGAGTTTCCTGACCCTTTTCAATCAATGAGATACTTTTTTAATTTGACTTTAAAACCCTGAACACATACGGCTAAACAAGTTGATGTTTAGTTGATCCTGCGTCACCTAAAACAAATAACATAAAGGAACACGATTAATGGTATATTACGAGGCATAATACTGCCTACTACCCGGTAGTACCTACAGGGTTTATAAAGTAGTTTTTTTAAATCTTTTACTAATATGCTTTCCCTCAAATTAGCGCCTGAGTCTTACCATCATCTGTTCAACGTTTACCCTAAACGTTACAAAAATGATTGGATACAGCCAGGTGTAAGACCCTCTTCTATGATGCTACTGATTTGCGACACTTGCTCCACCAACCTCAGTTTATGATGATTCTACTGTTTTACTATTTGCGATTAAAAGTAGAAAGTAACTGTTTTTGAGAAGCGTTTCGGTATGATTGCGCTTTCATATTTATTTTGAATGTCAGCTAGAATGGTTGTTAATTCGTAGTAAGCTTAAACACGCATACGTCATTCAAGTGACAAACAGCTAGTCAGGTCAAAAAAATGGCAATATTAATAGCTTTAAGAGTTTGGGAAAGAGGTACAGGCATTACTGCATCATGCGGTAGTGCAGCCTGTGCAGCACTTATTGCATCACTAGGACTGTGTTCAGATTGAGCTGGGTGCGTTTATGGCAGTTTCGAAATGTACATTTTTAACGAGCCGTTTGATTTGGCTAATCTCAAAACTTTTGTAATTTTTGCCATTTTTGCCACTATCATCATCATAATCATCATGATCAGCCTATATTCGGCCACTGCTGGACGTAGGCCTCTTCTGGTGAACGCCACTGAGCCCGATCTTCGGCTCTTCTCTTCCAGTTCCTGCCAGCCATTTTTCGCAAGTCGTCACTCCACCTGGCCGGCAGGCACCTTACACTACGTTTGCTTACACGCGGTCTCCACTCTAGAACTCGTTTAGCCCAGCGGTTGTCGGTTCTTCGAGAGATGTGACAAGCCCTTTGCCACTTCAGGTTACTAATTCTCTGAGCTATGTCGGTTACTTTGGTTCTCTGTTGGATTACCTCATTGCAGATTTTATCCTTCAGAGAAACTCCGAGCATGGCTCTCTCCAAAGCTCACTGAGCGACCTTGAACTTATGAACCAGTCTCATTTTCAGCTCCGTAGGTCATGACTGGTAGGACGCACGTATTAAAGACTTTCGTCTTGAGGCACAGTAGTATGACAGACGAAAAGATTAGACGAAGTTTAGCAAATGCCGCTCATCCCAGCTGAATTCTTCTGTCAGCTTCCTTCTCGAAGTTGTTTCTATCTAATTCCACAGTTTGCCTGAGGTTTGTTGTTTGCAACAGGTCTCGCGGTAATAAGGTCGTTGAACATAACCTTGGGTTTGTCCATGTTCATCCTGAGACCATTATGTTCTACGCCCTTGGAGTTCTCCCATCGCTCATAGCATAGGTTTTTCTGCTGCTTTCAAGAGCTCTGAAGTAACTCTGTCTTTTCCTGGGGTTTTTCCGTTTTTAAGCTGTTTGAGGGCTATCTCGATCTCATCTCGGCTGATCGTCGGTATAGTGGCGGGTTAGAGTGGATCTGGAATCTTCCATGCTGGGTTCGGGTCGTGGAGCATGCGAGTCGTACAGTCGGCCATAGAAGTTCTCTATCTCGACGAGAATCTCCGACTTCGAGGTGACGGTATTGCCGCATGATGTTTTCAGCTTCGTCAGATGGGGCCTCTTCAATTGCTGGGCAAAGACTTTTGACCCCCGATTTTGCTCAATAGCCTTTTCAATACGCTGTTTGTGTTGGAGCATCGAAGGTCTCGTCGCACCAGCTTGGTGATGTTAAGATTGAGGGCTCACTTCTCTGTAGAATTAGCCTACACATCATCTCGTCTCTCATCCATAAGCCGAAGAGTCTTTGCCGAGAGTTTAAACTTCGTACCAGTACGCTGCTGCTGACAGAACCTCAACCCTTCCTCCCTAAGGATATCCACCTCTCGTTCTAGGGCCTCGTCGACGTCTTTTTTGGTTTCCACTGCAGCAAATTGGTTTTCCAGATGAATTTGGTTGTTTTTTGATCCCACTGCGATTTGGAGTTGGTTAAGTCGGAGCGAAGACTTCTATTCTTCTTCTATCAGACGGGTTCTTTCAAGCTTAATATTGATATTCAGAGAGCCTC
The DNA here is from genome assembly GCA_946251855.1 of Alsophila aescularia. Taxonomy (NCBI): domain Eukaryota; kingdom Metazoa; phylum Arthropoda; class Insecta; order Lepidoptera; family Geometridae; genus Alsophila; species Alsophila aescularia. The sequence continues at coordinate 59,467,818 of OX276380.1, read as the reverse complement.
GTAGTAGTCGGTGATCGCTACTGGTATTGAACCTATTGAGCACGGAGACATTTCTGAATATATGCCTTTTATCCATCATGATAAAGTCTATTTCGTTTTTTGACACTTTATCAGGGTTTCGCCACGTCCACTTTCTTTGGGGCTGCTTCTTAAAGAAAGAGTTCATTAAATAGAACCCCTCTTTCTCCAAGAAGTTGGCGAGCATTTGCCCCCTGTGATTCCTGCTTCCATAACCGTGTGGACCAACTAACGATTTATTGCTACTCTGGATTCCCACCTTGGCGTTAAAGTCCCCCATTACAACGTTACAACGTTGTAATGGGGGACTTTAACGCCAAGGCGTCTCCAAGTGCGTCTTCGTGGTCGTATGCAGAGCTGCAGACATGTCTTCATACATCTCTTCTAAGTAGTAGTAGTAGTAGTAGTATTATTAAGTCGTCATCCGAGTATCTCGACGTCGTCGATGCGTAAACCTGTATGATCTTGAGGCTATACCTATCAGTCAACTTAATTAAAAGGTACGCTACCCTGGTCGACACACCTGAGATCTCAATAAGGTTGTTAGGGAGGACTTTATGCACGAGGAACCCTACGCCACCTTGGGATAGCCGGTTACCCTCCCGGTAATACATAAGGTGGCCGGATTCTAGAGTCATGTTGTCCTCCCCCTCTCTCCGAACTTCACACAGCCCCAGAATGCGCCACCTTATCCTTTCCAGTTCCGTTTCAAGCTGCGTCATGTGTTTGCTTCTATCGATCCTTCTTAAACCGAACGAAAAACAATCCTAAAGTATGAAGTAAAAGTAAAGTAAAGGATTTTTGATGTAATTTAACTGTCATGTCATTTTCACATGCAAAACGAACGGTGATCGAAATATTTCAGAACGCTGATTTTGCCCACTAATTTCCAAACTTTTTGTTACATGAAATCTGAAAAAATGTGTTGTGTGTAGTGAAGAAGGAAATAACCAAAAAAAAAATACAAATTTGAACTGGCTAATTATATTTCTTATGCTGATAACTGCATAAATAAGTGCCAATAATTGGTAATGATAGTGCCAATAAATTAAGTTAGGGTAATTTTTAAATTATATTTGTTATTATTATGATTTGTGGTACAAGTGGTACACAATATGCATCAAAGTCTCTAGCAGGGGTACTAGAGGTGCATAGTTTTCCCGCTAGTAGGTACTTCTGGGGGTACTTCGCTGGGGTACTAGTGGTCCTGGATCGTGCCGCCGCGCACCGGCCCTCTCCGCCGAAGAATACCTAGTTTTTTTGACGAGCATTCATTTGCGCGTCCGCTAGAATGATCGACGAAATATTCGTACCTACCATTCGCTCTATTCGCTGTTCAGTAAGACAAAATAAAAATAAAAACAATACGATAGCTTCGTGGAATTTTCGTGCATTGTGGTAATGATGTAACACGTTTTCTGCCAGGAATTTCGTGTGGCATAGCGAATAAGCGCCCTGGCATGATAGGCGTCTAACCCATACATTACACCGCGACTGCCCAAAAAAGAAGTGTATTGTTTTTAGCATTCATGTATGTTTGTATGTGTATGTATGTGAGTTTCTTTATTCTACCATAACTTTTAAATGCCTGGGCCTACAGTCTCGACAAAGATAAAGAAGCTACCGATCACTAAATATTAACGAAAACAATTGATTAGTTTACAACAAATGGAAGCAAAGAGTATAGTAATATAGGGGGAAATGGAAGTCTCTACAACTGAGGTACCGAGCAAAATCGTCTATTATCTAGTAGTCTCACCGTGGGCGGCGGGAGGACGGGCGGAAGGGGATGCAGTTGCGACCCCCTGGCTTAATATATTTTAATTATTGTTTTATTACACATAGGTACATTATATACCTATCTTATGTAAACATGGTTAGGTTGTGGGAAAAAACATTGAATGAATAAAAAATTGAGGTCTGGTTTGTTGCCCAAAATGCATAATTGTCGATAGATATCAGTGTCTTCCTTTAGCCTTCCAGTTCCTTTCCCTGTGAACACTGAGCATGCACAGATCGTTCAGCCTCGTATATCTTTTAATTTTCTAAAATGATAGAAATAAATAACATTAACTATTTGCGCTGCTTCGATTGCGCATATTTAGTTGTATACATTAGAATATTCATTATGATTTAAAATTACATTTTACTTTTACGTTTACATAAATATATTGTGCATAATGTACGCACCCCCCTGAAAATAATCCTACTTGCGCCTATGGTGATTATGGGCAGAGTGAATACAAATAGGAACTATTTTCATGGGTACCAATTTTTCAAAAAAGTTTTAATATAATTCTTAAAATGATACTAGTCAAAGATGTTGAATTACGCTTTCTGTCGTAAAAGTACAACGAGGTTAAATTACTCTTACTAAAGTAATTCAACCTCTTTGAGTATTAGACGTCAGTGTACCGAAAACTTTGCGGGCTGTCACAAATGGACGCAAAGTTCATCGCAAACACTAAGAGAATCGTAAAGTTTGCTATTATGTTATCAATAAAAATTGATATCTTTGACAGTAGCTGGCAGTCTCGACACATTTAGCTATGTTATCGCAAGCTACCGATTGCTATGTCAACACGAATAACGACAATACAGTATGGGTATGGTAGTTTTTGACAGAAGCTATCGATTTTCATCGGTACTTGTACTTAGCGAACGATTTTGGTTGTAAATTTATTGCTACCGATGTCGAGACTGCAGCGCCTGAACAGATTTAGACGTATGGGGTATCGTTAGAATCCTTACATCCCCCGAGTAACACAGACTTTTTTTTGAAAATCTTCTGTATTTCTGCAGTATGGCTCAATTTTAAAATTCGAAATAAATATTTTATCTTCGAATGTTACAATATTAAAGGGAAGGCCGTGATAAGCACATTCCAACAATATATAATTTATTGGCAAAAGCTCTTTTTTGGCCGGTCAGGCGAGTTTTTTTAGCTGTTAAGCTATATATAAGTTATATATAAAGAAGTTAATTAAAAAATAACCTTTAGCCATGTCTTGGTGGTTCAAACGGGATATCACAATTAAATGCGTATAGAGCATTTCAAATCTGCGCTGTAACCGTAGAGAAGTTCCCTAGTCAGGAGCCAAGTCTGAGTGCAGTAACTATGTCATGATAAAATTTAAAACCGGCTATCATAGTAAAATGCGCACACAAAATGTCGTGTCTGTGCTGTTCACTGTTGAAAAGTTCCTTTATCTGGAGATAATCCTGGACGTCGATTCAGGTCATGCTTACCATAAAAATGCATTATCATTTGAACTGAACGATCATGTAAAAATTCAACTCTGTAGGATAAGAGCATGTTATTTTAATTCAGCTTGCAAGATTTGACGTAAACATAAGCTTTTAAAAACACTACAGATGAAAACATATTTCAACGAAGATGAAAAGTAAATTGAAAAATGTTCTCCACATCTCAACTCCCCAGGCAGTAATAGTCCATTTATCCTGCGGATGATTCGCTCCGTCTCCGCGACATGCCGTGCGATCCGTTCTATCCGAGTTATGTCGATAGGTTGTATCGAGTGCCTCCGGTGGGAACTAGTTCGGGGAGGCAGGTTTCTTAAAAAGCACTTTTACATTACAAGTGATTCAAAGCGTACGCTCTAGTTAGGGTGGTTAAGCACTTTGTAGTCCAAGTCCAAAAGCGGCCGCAGTTATTCTTAATATGATCATGTCGAAATGTCTTCTAAAAAATCCTCTTTGACCGGTCTATTTCGTTTCCACAGCGAATAGCTGTCCACAAAATATATAAATAAAGAACTATTTGTAGAAGTTTTAGGACTGACTGACGTGGTCTGGTCACTAACACTAAAGTCCACATTAACGGGATATTAACCATGTCGGTATATCTTTTGTTTTGAGTTTCCGATTTGGACTGACTGACTGACGTGGTCTGGTCACTAACACTAAAGTCCACATTAACGGGATATTAACCATGTCGGTATATCTTTTGTTTTGAGTTTCCGATTTGGACTGACTGACTGACGTGGTCTGGTCACTAACACTAAAGTCCACATTAACGGGATATTAACCATGTCGGTATATCTTTTGTTTTGAGTTTCCGATTTGGACTGGCTGACTGACGTGGTCTGGTCACTAACACTAAAGTCCACATTAACGGGATATTAACCATGTCGGTACATCTTTTGTTTTGAGTTTCCGATTTGGACTGACTGACTGACGTGGTCTGGTTACTAACACTAAAGTCCACATTAACGGGATATTAACCATGTCGGTACATCTTTTGTTTTGAGTTTCCGATTTGGACTGACTGACTGACGTGGTCTGGTCACTAACACTAAAGTCCACATTAACGGGATATTAACCATGTCGGTATATCTTTTGTTTTGAGTTTCCGATTTGGACTGACTGACTGACGTGGTCTGGTCACTAACACTAAAGTCCACATTAAGGGGATATTAACCATGTCGGTATATCTTTTGTTTTGAGTTTCCGATTTGGACTGACTGACTGACGTGGTCTGGTCACTAACACTAAAGTCCACATTAACGGGATATTAACCATGTCGGTACATCTTTTGTTTTGAGTTTCCGATTTGGACTGACTGACTGACGTGGTCTGGTCACTAACACTAAAGTCCACATTAACGGGATATTAACCATGTCTGTATATCTTTTGATTTGAGTTTCCGATTTGGACTGACTGACTGACGTGGTCTGGTCACTAACACTAAAGTCCACATTAACGGGATATTAACCATGTCGGTATATCTTTTGTTTTGAGTTTCCGATTTGGACTGACTGACTGACGTGGTCTGGTCACTAACACTAAGGTCCACATTAACGGGATATTAACCATGTCTGTATATCTTTTGATTTGAGTTTCCGATTTGGACTGACTGACTGACTGACTGACGTGGTCTGGTCACTAACACTAAAGTCCACATTAACGGGATATTAACCATGTCGGTATATCTTTTGTTTTGAGTTTCCGATTTGGACTGACTGACTGACGTGGTCTGGTCACTAACACTAAAGTCCACATTAACGGGATATTAACCATGTCTGTATATCTTTTGATTTGAGTTTCCGATTTGGACTGACTGACTGACGTGGTCTGGTCACTAACACTAAAGTCCACATTAACGGGATATTAACCATGTCTGTATATCTTTTGATTTGAGTTTCCGATTTGGACTGACTGACTGACGTGGTCTGGTCACTAACACTAAAGTCCACATTAACGGGATATTAACCATGTCTGTATATCTTTTGATTTGAGTTTCCGATTTGGACTGACTGACTGACGTGGTCTGGTCTCTAACACTAAAGTCCACATTTACGGGATATGAACCATGTCGGTATATGTTTTGTTTTGAGTTTCCGATTTTTCAGCACTATCGTAAGCTAACTGAAGTAAATGCAGATGGATGTTATTTTTACCTGACTACGGCGAAGCAAGGGAAGGGTAATGAGTTTAACAGTCTGTGTATGTATGTATGTATGTATGTATGTATGTATGTATGTATGTATGTATGTATGTATGTGGGTATTTGGATGTGTATTGGACCAATTTTGTCAAGCGAGGTATCAATCGTCTTCAGGTATCGTAGGCAATTTTTTTACCTGACTACGCCATGGCATAGGAATGATTATGTGTTTTACTTGGTCTGATTTTGACAAGCGAGGTTTCAATCGATTCATCTTCATTGCAAGAGTTCACAGGCTATTTTTTACCCGAGTTTTTGTTTTGAACTTATGTCTTGTTCTGTAATCAGACATCATTCACAATTTTACCAGTAGTAAAATTCCACATTTCTTTTTTCTCTGAAACTGGACCGCGTCACAGCTGGCTTGAGCATTGGAAGTGTATTTCTCAACTACAGTACTATCTGATTTTGAAAACTAACGCGAGTCATATTCATATTAAATATAAATAAAACGGCTAAAAACTCACAAAAAAGAAGATCTGAAATACTCCGACCAGTAGTATCATCAGCATACCCAAAGGTACCGGGCTTCCGAAGGTCATTAATGTGCAGTAAAAAAACAGTGTAGCCGAGAGAACCGATCCCTGAGGTACACCGGCATTGATAAATAATGTGAGAAATTTATTGCATTTTGAGGAGCTATTCTACTCATCACGCCGAACATCCTCATCAGATCTTCATCAAATTATTATGAGACCAATTTAAAGTAACTATCATTCAAATAAAAAAAAACCAACGATATCGGATCTAATAAAGCGGAGATATTCAGAGCCCCCTTTTTGCCCCTTTTTGGGGGAAGTTTTGGATTGGATTGGCGTAGTCCCAATCCAAAATCCTAGACGATTAAAAAATTCTGAAAATTCGTTTAATCTGTATACCAAGTTTCGTCTAGGTTGGTTGAGAAATGCTACCTTAAGAGGAGAACAGAGATCCGAACGGGCAGACATCCGGACATACGAAAGCATTTTTGTCCAAGCTGAAACAGAGACGCTTCGCGCTCGCTCGGTCAATAACATTGCAAATATGACGTTTTTCATGTTGACTTTAATCTATTTCAATAAAACGGGACCTCAGCTAACCACAACTATACTAGTGGCTCTGTGAGCTGTAGATCTCGCGCGCACAATTTTTTTTGCAAACAATCTAGCGGTGCACAGTAGCGTCATCTAGTTACCTTATTGTAAAACTAACATTAATAACCAAGGTTCTCCATCTATACCAGTGGAATCTGCCCTTTATCTAGTAGGTAAAGGGCTGATTCCACTGGTAGAAACCTAAAAGTGAGAAATTTACTACATTTTGAGGAGCATTTATTCTGCTCATCACGCCGAAGATCCTCATCAGATCTTTACCAAATTTTTATGACACCAATTTAAAGTTACTACCATTAAAATAAAAAAAGAACTATCGAAATCGGATCTAAATAAGGCGCAGATATTCAGTGGCCCCCTTTTTGCCCCTTTTTGGTGGAAGTACCCCCCCAATCAAAAATCCTCGACGACTGAAAAATTCTAAAAATTTGTTTAACCTGTATACCAAGTTTCGTGTAGATCAGTAGAGAAATGTGACCTGTAGAGGAGAACAGAGATCCAGACTGACATCCGGAAGGACATACGAAAGCATTTTTGCCCAAGCTGAAAAGGAGACGCTTCGCTCTTTCAAAAAAATAAAATACGACCTGAGAACCTTCTATTTTAGTGGAGTGGATAAAAAGAATTGTACACTTGTAGTTTATATAAAACAGGTCCTCAGACTGTCCGCTATAAAATGCAACTTTTCACACAAGACTCGGTGGTCCGTTTTAACTGTCGTCTACGAGCTCGGCTCGGGCAGTTGCGAGGTGGTTCAACTGTCGTCTACGAGCTCGGCTCGGGCAGTTGCGAGGTGGTTCACTCGGAAAACTATTTATTGTTACCTCCTCTGCTGTGCTTATCGGCTGGATTTTACTGTACTTATAGTAAATAGTAATATAGTCTGTCAGAGTAGAAATACTTCGACTTAATATTGTGTCAAAATACACTATAGTTTTATTTTAAATTGGAATGGGTTCATTCCTTTTTAGGGTTCCGTAGTCAAACAAGGAACCCTTTTAGTTTCGTGAAGTCCATTTTATTCAGAAAGTATTAACACCACAAATTGAAATTTGCCACATGTATAGATATTTAAAAACGCTAACATTGCTCCCGTACATGAATAGTGAAGAAGAAAAATATTTTTTGTACCCCATGGAATATGGTTTAGTTGAATAGGATTTTTAAAATTATAATTTTAGGTTCTTTGACAGTATTTTTTCTATTTGGTTCCGTTTACGGATTATTCCATGTTATTTTAGTTGTGTACTTGAAAAGTACAGAACTAAAATAAATTAAAAAGTCAGTAAGCACAGAGCATAATACGAATTTACTTACAAAATTATCATGGCTATCGGGTTTACTAATTTACCAGATATTGCCAAGGTAACGCATTTTATGCCCGCGTCAACTCTGCACAAATTACATAGTGAGAGACATAACTGTAAAAACAATTGTGTTGGCGTATCACGTAAAAACTACTGGACCGATCGCAATGCGTTTTCATAGTTGGGTAGCTTAGGGCCCTGGCTACGGAAGCACTATTGTGCTTCATCAGCTGTCATGAACGACATGGTGACATCACCACGCGGTGACGTGGTGACATCACCACGCGGTGACGTGGTGGATATGGTGTACGCCTCAGAGAAAATTATTCCTTCGTCACAATGAGTCTCAATCACTGAGTCGACAAGAAGAGTACTTATTAAGCTGATTATTCAAGGGAGTGGTAAAGCTGAGTTAAATTCCATCAATAATATTGCTAGTGTCGGGACGAGCAGGTCATTTGCCTAATAGTAAGCGCCACGAACTTGGATGGCAAAATTTTGCGTGGGACTGTATTACGATCGTCAAAGGCGTAGATAGAAGCAAAAGCTCTATTTTCAGAATGACATATGTACTCGTATTATTAATCAAGTCACAGCGTTGATAGTTTTAAATGTATTTCTTTAGTCATTTAACTAGATTTTCACGATCAAAAAATGTTTTGAAACTATTCTCTTTTTCGATCGTGAACATCTTGAAAACTATTATGAATATCGATCCAAAATTTGCTTTGTAGGATCGTTATTAAGTTTAAGTTCTTGTATCTATATCTATCAAAATCATTCAATATATCTATAATCGGCGCCCGAGCCTGCATCTGGACGAACAGGACAGCGCCTTAAGATTTTAATTCTCATACGCCCATATGCCCAGTCATATTGCCCTTCAATACACAACAAAATTATGTTTGCACTCTACTGCTTGGCGTTTGCATATCTCACAAAGGTTAATTACTTCCCCTGACAAATTTTTGCACAAGAAGCTCACCTCCACAAAAACTAAGAACTTCCTACTAGGCAATCATATAACCAAAAGAAAACACTGGACTCTACAGCTGCGTCGTACCTAGTAATATTTTCTCTGAGGCAGTACCTATTCAAATGAACGTCACTCGCACGACTGACTTAAATTTCTTTGAGGCCCACCTCACACACCATATACCTACCTACTTCTTTGAGAGATCCTGAACATATCCCTAACATATCGGTATAAAAACAGCCCATTAGTATTCGGACCGATTCGTCTTACCTCTAACCCTTCAGGCTGCACTAAATAACACGGCTGGGAGGGTCCAGCTGGCCCATCCTTTCCAACTATTCCAGTAAGGACACTTCTTACATAGGGGCATACTCTGACCTACCATCGCTCTAAAACGGCGAAGACCACGGAATGAAAAAAACCTCTGGTACAGCCAGGTGAACTAAGGTGGACCACGGAAAGAAATAAACAGTCTTGGTACACCCAGTTATCTAGAAGTGGACCTCGGAAGAAAATATTACCCCTGGTACAACCAGGTGAACTATGAGGTGGACCAAGAGCAGAGCGCGGAAGAATACTGGTAAAAAAACTGTCTGTCATAAGAATAACAAAAATTCAATTGCATGTGCCATACATTTACTTAGCCGCATGGAAAAGACGGGTTTTATAACCGGGTTTTATTATGACCAACTATACTCATCCCTTCATCCATGTTGTACCGGCTTCTCCACTTCTCTTCGATAACGTAAACAAACTTACACAGTTATCTATTCATGTTTATAAGTCAATCAACATCAGTAAAATTAAAGACTGAAAGTCCTTTAATGTACTTATTTATCAGTCCATACAACACGTGCGCGTTTTATAGTGTAAGAACTGCTGTATTGTACCCAGGGGTTAAAATCTTGTAAGCCTATAGTTGCTTTGTGGTATTGGTAGGCTATTCAATAGTGTGAAGATACCTTGTACATAATGTACTTTGTTTGTTTGATTGTCGTATGAGGTAGTGCTGGCCTCTGGTGTCAGAGTTTGTGAGGCCGCCCCTGACATGGCTTAACGACTGCTATTAAAAAATAATAGCCGGGACCGACAGCTTAACGTGCCCTCTGAAGCAAGGAGCGATGGCATACCGCACATAACTTAGTAAAAAAGTCATTGACGTCATCATTGGATTCTAAGTTGCACTACGTACTTACTGAATATGATGGTGCGAAGCAGGTCATAGCCTCCGAAAACAAAACGTGCCATCGCTCTCTGGTTTGCGTGGCGTCTTGCTAATCGGGCAACAGGAGTTCACGCGCAGCACCTCATATGATCAGTGCAGTGCCTGGAACGTCCTGTCAGTCGTACCAGGTACGCTCGCTTCACAGCGACTCCCATCCGCGCGACACGTCCGACCCATCAAAGCCTATCTAAACCTTCTTCTTGGCGATGATGTTTGGCTCGGCGAACAGTTTCTCCCTATTCTTCCGCATTCTCCAATTGACATCATCTCTAGGATATAGTAAATTCTAACGCGAAGCCTTTTTATTGAAGGCTGTTATAGCCTTCATATGTGGTCTCATGTGGTAATCACGCTAAGCCTATAGAATTGGCTCTTAAGGGCTACTGCCGGAACACACCAAATAGGGCATACGATGAACTTTTAGCTTCCTGGCGGAAACTAGGTGCCCTGCAACCAAGGTTTTATATGTTTTTCTTCACCGATAGTTCATGCTTATATAATTCGGTTAATGGGTTTCGAACCTGTGCTCAGCGGCCGGCGCGGCAGCGGGTGGCGTGCCGACTGAACCCAAATTGTATTATTATTTATTCTGTGCCAAAACTAACCAGCAACTTCAAATTTCAATTTCAATTTATTTATTGCAAAACATATGTACATAGTAAAAAACACAGGCATTATGGTGTAGTTGTCAACATATGACCCTCACAGGGCAACAAGTAGCAAGCAGACCGAGTCATTATCTATTATGTCAATTAATTATATATGTAGATTTATCATTCAAATACTCGTCAAGGGTATAATAGCATTTATTAATTAAAAAGTTCTTTAGGTTACTATGGAATGTTGTTTGTTTTTCTTATTTTTTATTATATCGGGTAGTTTAGTATACATTTTTACTGCCATTTTATTTGTTCCAGAACTGTGAATTTTTAATTTGGAAGGAGGTACAACTAGATCATATCCATACCTAGTTGCGAATCTCCTAGGCTGGTCAACCAGTAAAGAATATTGGGTATTTCCGTTACGAAATTACAAATTTCCATTAGATAAATTGATATTAATGTCAAAAGCTTATAATATTTAAAATTTGCTTTACAACTGTCGGTTACTTTAATATTTACAAGAATACGGACACATTTATTCTGTAAATAATGAGGTCCGTTGCGTCAACACTGTTGCCCCACAGGATGATGCCATACCTTAGCCACGAGTATGCATACGCATAATACGCAGATAAGGCAGTGTTGAGGTCAGTCGCCCTTTTCAGTTCCCTGAGTGCATATGTGAAGCTCGACAGTTTAGCTTTAATCTTTTGGACGTGACATTTCCAGTTAATATTTGAATCTACTTCTAAGCCTAGCAAAGTACACGCGTCAACACATTCCAATTTAGTTTTATCATAAGAAAAAATAATGTCAAGGGGTTTTATAAGGTCTAAATTGTATTATTTTTGATTTAGAAAAAATTATGTCAAGATTATAGTCCGTCATCCAGTTCATAATATTTGTAAGTATTTTATTGAGTTAAAAGAGTAAATTAAAATGATTTCTACAAGGAGTCAAAAGTCAAGAGTTTTTTTTAAAAACTTTTTTTTTAGAGTTTATAGAAGCATTTGAAGCTTTTGAATCAAATTTGACCAAAAATCCTAAGATTTTGAAGCTTATGACAAAATGAAAGGAGTCAAAGAGGTCCTTCTGAAGAGGCCCACGAGGATTTATGGCCAAAAAAAGTTAAATAAAAAAACACATTACCTATATGGACATATTTGAAGATTGCACGCGGGCAAAGCCGCGGGGCACAGCTAGTATAATATAAATAGTTATACGGAGTTTTCGCATTTGGGCCAGATCACTGATCAAAGGTATGTGCTTCCAAGCAATTACACTGCCTCAGGTTTTAGTCGAAAACTTACAATGGGAGACTGCCAGATTTCTTAACAAAACTCTACAGATTTTCGTGTCGGTTCATCTTGAGTGGTTCAATTCCGAATCAGACGGTAGAATCCGTTAACTCTCATTAAATTTAACGTCAAGTCATCATTATAATATTTCAGGTGGAGCTTCATTTAAGTATATTACAGTTAAACTGGCTTTTGAATTGTCTCTACTTATAGAAAATGTGTTGTGTATTATTAAATAACATTTTTCAACATAGTAAACGACATTTAAATATACGCATAATGAATTTTGCGTAAGTTTCAATCCAGTTGTTATACTCGGTAATCTTGCTAAGACTAATTGATCAGTCTAAGTCGAAGTTTGCGATAGCGGAGTTATCCCTGATGTACGAAGACATAGTTATTTGCAAATTTTTATCAAAAATGTTCAATGCCACGAGAAGTAATCTAAATAACCGGCATCTCCAGAACTAGTCGGTTCATTCTATGATCTCTACGTGGCCTGTCCCCCAGCAGCACCCTACGTTGTTCTTATTGGACGTTAAAGAGAAATTCTGCCAAAGCCGAGACTGTACCACGAGCGGCAAAACGTGTGCATGGACTAACGTTAACATAAGCGAACGTTGTTTGAAAAAAATGTTCCCTTAAAATATAAAGTTAGATGCATTCACGTACAATGAATTTGGCTCGCTAAATTGCTACCTACTGGTAGTGAACAAGAGAATTTGCAGTACCTATAAACTTGTAATAGCATATGATTTTAGCAGTAACGCTTGCGTAGCGAGAATGTATCTAATAATTTTAGCAGTAACGCTTGCGTAGCGAGAATGTATCTAATAATTTTAGCAGTAACGCTTGCGTAGCGAGAATGTATCTAATAATTTTAGCAGTAACGCTTGCGTAGCGAGAATGTATCTAATAATTTTAGCAGTAACGCTTGCGTAGCGAGAATGTATCTAATAATTTTTTAAAGGAAAAAAATTGAGGCGTTATCTTTCCGAAACGAAGATAATCAATATTAGCCGTGTTCGGGTGGCCAGTTCAAAATACTACCAATAGATGGCGTTACCGTCCCTGTACATAAACTAAGAGAAAACATTGTGTGATGATGCAGCGGTCACGTTAGCCGAATAGGTTAGAGGCATGTGCCGCGCAGAGGCATAGATATATACGGGTTCGAATTCCGTCCGTGATCTAAATTTTTCCTTTAGAAAATTATTTGATATATGGGTTGGTCAACTTTTTCATGAAGTAGTCAGTAGTAGTTACTATGATTATAATTTTATTCAATGTTCTACTTATTTATGGGAGGCCATAATTAAGATTCTAGTGATGTTTATCAAAGTATTAAATAAAGTTCGTTGATGGTCATATGTCTACTCTACTAAAACATATGTTTTGTAATAAAAAAATAACGATATAGTAGCATTAGTTTATTTACTATAACTATTTATAAACATAACTGAACTTAATATTTGGTTAAAAAATAACGATATAGTAGCATTAGTTTATTTACTATAACTATTTATAAACATAACTGAACTTAATACTTGGTTAAAAAATAACGATATAGTATCATTATATATATAATATATATATTATAGCATAGATATATACGGGTTCGAATTCCGTCCGTGATCTAAATTTTTCCTTTAGAAAATTATTTGATATATGGGTTGGTCAACTTTTTCATGAAGTAGTCAGTAGTAGTTACTATGATTATAATTTTATTCAATGTTCTACTTATTTATGGGAGGCCATAATTAAGATTCTAGTGATGTTTATCAAAGTATTAAATAAAGTTCGTTGATGGTCATATGTCTACTCTACTAAAACATATGTTTTGTAATAAAAAAATAACGATATAGTAGCATTAGTTTATTTACTATAACTATTTATAAACATAACTGAACTTAATATTTGGTTAAAAAATAACGATATAGTAGCATTAGTTTATTTACTATAACTATTTATAAACATAACTGAACTTAATACTTGGTTAAAAAATAACGATATAGTATCATTAGTTTATTTACTATAACTATTTATAAACATAACTGAACTTAATACTTGGTTAAAAAATAACGATATAGTATCATTAGTTTATTTACTATAACTATTTATAAACATAACTGAACTTAATATTTGGTTAAAAAATAACGATATAGTAGCATTAGTTTATTTACTATAACTATTTATAAACATAACTGAACTTAATACTTGGTTAAAAAATAACGATATAGTATCATTAGTTTATTTACTATAACTATTTATAAACATAACTGAACTTAATACTTGGTTAAAAAATAACGATATAGTATCATTAGTTTATTTACTATAACTATTTATAAACATAACTGAACTTAATACTTGGTTAAAAAATAACGATATAGTATCATTAGTTTATTTACTATAACTATTTATAAACATAACTGAACTTAATATTTGGTTAAAAAATAACGATATTTTTAGTAGGATATTATAAGTAGGACTAGCTCTGCCCATGGCTTTGCCCGCGCGGTTATTTTTCTGGGGTATAAGGACCGCATGTGTTATTCCAGAACCAATAGTACCAATGTCATCAAATTTCGTTCAGACTTCAAATGTTTTTTATCGATTGCTCTACTTCTACTTATTGGATTGAGATTCCAAGTGAACTAGATTTTAGTTCGAACCCTAAGCTATCGAACAGTGAACTGTATAGCAATCGGTGCAGTAGTTTTTACATGATGCACGAACAAACAAACGGACAAACAAACAAACAGACAGACTATATAAAAAAATATGTTATATTGTTCTTGTTTGGTAGCTTACTTTACAACACTTTTTTTTAAATTATCTTAATTGTACCGACTTTTTGTTACTTACTGATTTATTTTTTATACAATTGCTTATTGCATCCATACCAATATATAAAAGTGAAACGTTGTCTGTTTGTTTGTTTGGAAAGCTTTCACGCGCTTACGGCTGGACGGATTTCGATGAAATTTGGAATGTAGATAGCTTATACCCTGGAATAAAACATACCCTAGAATAAAACATAGTGTACTTTTTATTCCGGAAATTTGTAAGTTTCTACGGGATAACTGGAAAATGTTGATTACTCGCTGTAAGGAACGGTTGACTGGAAACGAAATAACAAGTCAGTCAAAAAAATCAAGAGCGTTTGTGCTATACCTACTTTTGCATTGAATTTTAATATCCTAGAAGAACATAGGATGCTTTTAAATATCCTAGAAGAACATAGGATGCTTTTTAATATCCTAGAAGAACATAGGATGCTTTTAAATATCCTAGAAGAACATAGGATGCTTTTAAATATCCTAGAAGAACATAGGATGCTTTTAAATATCCTAGAAGAACATAGGATGCTTTTTTTGCGATAAAAAGATGTCCGCGCGGACGAAGTCGCGGGCGGGAAAGCTAGTTTACAATAATTGTAGCCAAAGCGCACAGTAAGCTAACATAATGATACATACATTTTTTTTAATACTAAGCATCAAATTATGTTCTTAAGAACCTACAAGCGTCGACAAAATGATCAAATGTTGTGCAAAAAATATTAATTTATTGTATGTATAGATATGGATTTGAAGTATCTTACGTGTAATGATTTCAGTCGAGGTGTCCTGTGGAGGCGTAGTTCAGAACAACCTGACGTACTTCATGTCTCCCGGCTTCCCCGAGCTGTGGAGCGGGGACGAGGACTGCAACATCTCCATCGAGAAGACCTACGCGGGCATCATGCAGCTGAAGATCGATTTCTTGCACTTTACTATTGTAAGTTCAAGCTTGATAAATTCAATAGAGTAAAGGGATCAACCAAATGTACAGAGTTACGAACTCACCTGTACACTGTAAAATGAACAGAGTTACGAACTCACCTGTACACTGTAAAATGTACAGAGTTACGAACTCACCTATACACTGTAAAATGTACAGAGTTACGAACTCACCTGTACACTGTAAAATGTACAGAGTTACGAACTCACCTGTACACTGAGAGTTACGAACTCACCTGTACACTGTAAAATGTACAGAGTTACGAACTCACCTGTACACTGTAAAATGTACAGAGTTACGAACTCGCCTGTACACTGTAAAATGAGTTGAGCTGACTTCTAGTGTTAGGCAGATCCGTACAAAGCAATAAAAACGTATAATATTACGGCCACCATCTCTCGCCATCATTTCTCACGGACCACTCTAATAAAGCCATTGTTTGCTAACGGACGCTCAAGGAGTGCACGTTGGCTTCTTGCATGATATTACCCCATGCATCCGGATTGATGGGCAAAGGTCAATAGTCTGTACTGTCTGAAATATCGCGCCAGCCCAAGCCTGAAGGCAGCAAGCAGTTATCCAAAGATAAGTGCACTTTTCAGTAGGAATCACTATATCACTACATTTATTATAATATAGAAATAACGGAACGCGTCTGTCTACTCATAAATATGTCAGAAAATACTGAACCGATTTTGTTCCGGTTCTCTTTTAGGCGTAGGTTGATTCAAGAGGAAGGTTTTAAAGTATAATTCATAGGTGTTTTGTGTAAATTTGGTCGATCTACGGGGAATTTTCTCAACAAAGTTGGAAAGAACTTGCGTCTCGACTAGTGTTTCTTTTGCGTACGCTGCATATACTGTTAGAGCTATACGAAGATACTACAAGAAAACTTTGTACAACACCACAGTGCACCTGTTACAGGAAGCTCAATATAAAAGTATTTCAGTAACAAAAAGTCATATTTACTGCCTCAATTTTCTAGAGCTCTTTGTGCTTATCTCTTTAAATCCTTATCAAATAAAATAGCATTCTTTTTTCTCATTTCATGTAGATTAGTTTTCCTTTTATATCATACTTTTTTGACGAGTCCTTTGAAAGTTATCATGATGTTTTTGATGAACGGATTTCTATTAATTCCTACTGTTGCTTTAATTTGTGGTTTTATAGTGCAAAGATGTGGGCGTATTAACGCAGATTAAGTAAGTTAACGGGCGGGTGCGGGCTGGCCGAGAATTGTCAATGTCACGTTTTGTGCAAAAATATATTTAGAGAAAGTCTTAGCTGGTTAGGCTTCGCACTAGTGTGCGAAGCCGGGGTGGGTCGCTAATACAGATATAGAGATCCTGCGTGAGTGGGATGTATGGCATAGGTCTATGAGTCAATAAATTGTTTTGAGTTTAAGAGATTCTTCTGTTCGTACGAAATGGAGACAGGGAAAATGGGAAAAGACAAGCACAGACGAAAATAACTGGAAGCATTTTTCCGCCCTTTGCATGCCTATCCAAATTGCGTTGATTTGATAAATATGTGGATTTTCAGGGTCAACCAAATAGGACAACAGGCGCTTGTGATGAAGATGCTATGGTATTAGGTGACGGAGAGACCAAGCTCACAATGTGTGGACAGAATCACGGACAGCATAGTAAGTGTATACCATACTTTATTTATTTTAGGGGTTGGCGGAGGTTGAATTGGCAGTACAAACGTAATTTAAAAATCATTTGTAATTGAAGCGTGTTTCCACCTTACGCGAAATTTAAGCGAATTGTATGTTTGTTGTGGAAATGCAATATTCGCTAACTACATTTCGTTTTAGTTAAGTATTGTGAAGAAAACAATACACACTACCCTTAACGGAAATACGCTTTACGGAGTCACTGTTCCGCCTCAAAACGTGGCCGAAGAATAAGTTATTACGACTATCAAGGTACATTTAGAGTTAACATAATTTTCCACCTCTTGTAACTTTCTACTTAGAAATATAAGTCATCTATACTTATAATAAAGCAATAAGTACGAAAAAGTCTGTACAAAGAAAACTATTAAAAAAGGGTACTTACAATAAGCTACTGAACAAGAATAGAAAATTTAAAAAATCGTGTCCTCTGTTTGTCTGTATGTATGTTTGTCGGCGCATCACGTAAAAACTACTACACCAATTACGATGCGGTTTTATTGTTGGATAGCTTAGGGTTTGAATCAAAAACTTGTGTAATTGGTATCTCAATCCGATGAGTAGAAGCCGAGCAATCGATAAAAATATTTTTGAGGACTGAAAAAATTTTGATCAAATGTTGGTATATTGGTATTTTTGGTCCTGGAATAGCACATAAGTACTTTTAACCTAGAGAAATGAGCACGCGTGTGAAGCCAAAAAATCGGAAAGTGGCGTGTGAAGCGGGTATAGACAGCTTGTCCAGAATAAATATGTACTAAGAAAAAGTTTTTTGCTTCTTTGTATTTCTTCTAGGTCGTTTGTCAGAAAGTCAACTGTTGAGGTATAGTTAAAAGAAAATCAAATTTTGGCACATTCGAACTTCAAGGTCAAAAGTTTGGATTTTTCATAAAGACCTACCTAAGCAAAAGAAATCAAAATATTTTCTACTCCAACTTTTGTAGGGCAAAATACCTATTGACTGGTTTAATATCACATATCCTTAAATTGTAAGGTACTTAGACGGGCCAGTTTCCTCAGAATGGTTTCATTCACTGCACTAACTTACAATATAAGTCAATGGTACAGGGTCAAGGTCTTATATATAATTACTTATAATGTTTACTTTATTTTTCCCAGTTTGTATAATGTAATTTAAATATGTTTTATTATTATTTCTGACATTTTAATAAATTATAAAGAATTAACAAGTATGGAAATAATGACATCCCCGTAGTTTCTTGGTGCTCCCTTCTCTAACGGGCGTATTTCCGAAGAGAGAAGTCAGAAGGGAATTTCCTTTTCCAGTGTGAGATTTAACTCCCTTGGCACATGAAAGGGAAATTTCCTTTTCAAACTCAAAGCATAATTAGTTTACCTAAATTATATTGATTTGATATTTTTATAATATTTGATGTATTTCTCATTGTTCATGAGATTCTAATATTGACTTGTAAAAGTGCAATTTTTTGCCTATTTACAATAAAATACTTTGACTTTGACTTTAAATCCAGGGCGCTTATTCACTATGCCGCGTAAAATTCCTTGCCGAAAACGTGTGACGTCAGTACGGCAACTGCCGTACGATTCCACGAAGATATATTAACGCGGCGCGTTACTTGCGTGAATGGTCATAGCGAATAAGGGCCCAGGTGCCGTGCCGGAAGTATAGTTGCAGATTTTTGTTATGTTATATAATTGTCTAAATCCATTTTTACCTCATCCCCAGTATACTACACTCTGTCAAGCAGCAGCGAGGCTCGTGAGGCGGATGATCTCCCCGGCTCCAAAATGACTAGATTGTCGATGAGGATGCGCGGAGGAGACATGCCTCGTCTTTGGCTCCTGCGTCTTGCTCAAATGCCCCTGGCGCAATCTGCTCCACATGAATGCTTGCAGTACTTCACCGCAGATAATGGCAAGTGTTTTACCTGTTGAACATTATTTATCTGCACACATAAATGTCACAACAGAATGTAGAAAACTATTAAAATAAGAATTAGTAGAAATAAGAATTAGTCTATAGGGTTAATTAGCAACCCGCGCGGAGTAATTATCTTTAAATTAAATATGCGCTAATGCCATCCTCAGAAATTAACCTACGAATAGGTGTGAACCGAAACCAAATCGGTTCATTAAGGCGGGGTCAGTCCCGAAATCAGCAAAAAGACGAATAGCAAAACGTCGAGAACGGCGTAATCAAACAACTTTATGCGAACCAAAAAATACTGTGGATAGAAAATTATACTACCTAAACAAATAATTGAACACAATTTTCAGAAATGCCTTGGTATTCTTGGAAAAAAAAACACGAACTACCACATGAAAATAACTTGTTTCATCGCAGTTCTCGTTATTTTCAGCGACAGCAACATACTTTTTTTTAATAATTATATAGGTACCCTATTAAACTAGACAAATAACCGAACACATTATTTAATTGACTTTTATTCATCGAGATATCGATAGAAAAGCACAAAAAATATGTAAAATCGACTCCCGAGCAGCATCACGTCTCCCGCTCACGCTGCACCTGGACGAGCAGGACAAACAATTGGCGGCCTACCCCGCCTTAATTTCTGAGATCAGCCTGATCATAAACAGACGCCATTAGCGAATTTCTGAAGAAATACTCGCTGCTCTATCATTCCCTTAACCAAAATCATGAGTTCTTGCTTTAAGGAACACAACTCTGACCATGTACTCACTAATTATAATTATGTCGAACCTCCTATGAGTTTTTGCTCACCTGGTGCTTGGACAGACTTTTTTGTAATAACTCGATATAATATTACAACCATCTTAGCCTCGTACCCTAGTGAGGATGTCTATGAGTACCCAAATTTTATGAAAGGTCGGTTGTGGTTGTAGAGCTGACTGTACTTGAGCTAAACACGTGATATATGACGAAACAGCGTCATATATCACGAGAAATTAATAAGTTATTTAAAAAAACATTTAATAAACAAGCTTTTATGCAGTAGTTCCACAAATCTTCGTGCTATGCTGTTGACCGTTGTTGAGTTCCTTTATCTGGAGCTAATCCTGGATGTCGGTTCAGATCATGCTTACCATAGAAATGCATTGTCATTGGAACTGAACCAACATGTAAAAATTCAACTCCGTAGGATAAGAGGAAGTGGTTCTAATTTAGCTTGCAAGATTTGACCTAAACAAACAAACATACATACATACATTGCAAGTTAAATAAAGGTTTTTAAAAGTAGGTAACAGAACGAAACAAACAGCAGTTAATCACTAACAGTTACCTGTTACAACGAACTCGCGTCATAATATATTTTTCAGGTGCCTTGTAAATTTTAATGGCAATTCACTACAATTATTTGTCCAGCATAAAAGTAATAAATGTGTAAATAGCAGACATCATACACTTACGTTTAAATGTATCAAATGTTACAATATATAAAAGTCCCTCAATAAATTGTATACTTTACCACGTTTTTATTATGTCACTTTTTTGTATGTTTGTTTTTCTGTGTGTCGGTCCGGGTGGAATCTTGCAACTCAAATTTCGAGCAGTTCCCTATTAGCTATCAGAAAAAGTTTCAGGTTAGCTCACAAAATGACAACAAAGCATTCTAAAAAAAACTTTATGTTTAGATTAGTTTTTTATTGTACTTTTTATATTTGCTGATCGTTTTAAGTTTATTTTTGATGAGTATTTCACCAACAGGTTCATTCACCAACAGGTTCATTCACCAACAGGTTCATTCACCAACAGGTTCATTCATGTGAACAATCCTCTTTTAGGTACTATAAAAACCTTCAACTACGCATCCAACGGCCGCCACCTCGCGGGTCAGGACTACAGAGCCTGCATCCGGCGGAACAAGAACCGCTGCTCTGTCAGATACACGCCCTGCGACCAAAGGTCCTTCAGGATAGGCCCTGGAGAAGGCATGCCTGAAGCTAGTGATCCTATGGGTAACTTGAAATATGATTCACACTATGAGTAAAGCATGAAGTATAACTTTGTCCACGAAGTTATTGTTAGTTTTTGGCTTGTTATGAATTAAAGCACTATAACTACCGACTGCCGTAGAATAACTATAACTACTGACTGCCGTAGAATAACTATAACTACCGACTGCCGTAGAATAACCATCACACTCATATTATAAAAATACAAAAGTAACTAAATCTGTGTATTACCTCATCGCGACATTTGCGACTAATCATCATAAAGCAGGACATGGCTGTTTTTGTTTTACTTTTTCCCCGGAAACATGTCCACGCGGGCAAAACCACGGGGTGCAGCTTGTAGCTCATACAATATATTGGTAAACAAGCACGGCCAAGCACAAAAAACCCGACTTCGAACAAAAGTAAAAGGTAAAAATTTTATTGAGAACGGTTGTCTAAATGGTGATATAGATCCTAAATGGTAATTGGAAATGAAAAATGATAAGAGAAACCTATATATGATTTTCAAATACCTATTCAATGATAGGTACCCCATTTAACATAGTTCGTCGTCTTCACCGTTTTTAATTTTTTTCTTTTTCACTATATGGCTTCTGGTTGTCGCCATATTGAATGTAGATTACTATCATGTCCTTAGTAGCACTTGCAAGATGACGAATCGATTGACGTAAGAAATATCTGGAAGTTGATCTGGTAGAGACTTTTGACTATTATTTATTCTGTGCTTTTGATCCTAATACGAAACAGGATCGGAACAGGTTTGGCATAAAAAATATGATTGTGTAAATTGCCTATTTTCTCGATGACTGAACATTTTTATCAAAATCTGTGAATTCAGGTCAAAACATCTCCAAAAAGTTAAGGCAGCCTCAGAAGAACATTTTCCTCTAGTTAATATGGTTAAGGTAATTTCCTACAAAATGTATGGAAAAAGTTTTTCGCAGTTTCTGACATTTCTAGTACTCAAACCTCAGTCGGTCCCATAGAGACTTTTAATCCTTATAAAAACAGGATTGATTGGCATCAAAAAATGTTTTTGTGTGTAGTGACCATTTTCTTGCTGACTGTTTATTTTTTCAAAATCTGTGAATGCAGTTCAGAATATCTCAAAAAGTTGGATGATCTGTAACTATAACGGTTAAGGTAATGAAAAAATGTAAGAGATTATTGAAGAAACTGAGTTTGCGCGCATGCAGACCTGAGTTGGTTGAATACTCGAATTGAAGTAAGCAAGGAGGAATTTTGTGTTTTGAAAAAAACTAATTAAGCTCCCGCTGCTCCGCCCGCATTTTCTGGGATATAAAGGTCCCTATATATATTATTCCAGGATGTAAAACTATTTCTAATAAATCTTTTCTAGCCATTACAGTGTTCATGGGTAGCAAACATAAATAAAAACAAAATTAATAATAAAGTGTCACAATGGTCTTACATGATTGCATACAGATTTTAGCATATATAGAGTTACTAGTTTCAGCCTCGTGGATTGATGAT
The DNA here is from genome assembly GCA_946251855.1 of Alsophila aescularia. Classification (NCBI taxonomy): domain Eukaryota; kingdom Metazoa; phylum Arthropoda; class Insecta; order Lepidoptera; family Geometridae; genus Alsophila; species Alsophila aescularia. The sequence goes on along the minus strand of OX276380.1, from coordinate 59,444,958 downwards.
AATAATGATGATGAAAGGAATCCTGTTTCTATATATATACCAAGCATCATGAAAATCCTTTCAGCCGTTTCAGCTCGAAGTTGCACAAACATACTAACACAAACTTTTATATTTACGAGTATAATATTAGTAGCAGAAGGATAGTTATGATTCTGTATATCCCAAACATTTTAAACTGCAGTACCTATCTATTTGAAATAGATCCAGGCCAGTTCCAAGGTCCAGGAGCAGCAGGTGGGCCTGGCACTGGCTTCTACGGACCAGATGCATCCTTTGTTACGAACTTAACTACTACAGAGGCTGTCGCCGTGAATCAAGAACTAGCGGAGACTATGAATGGTTTTATTTTTGGTTACCCTAGTTTTCCCAGTTGATGTAAATTAGAAGGGATCCTGTCTTATGGCATTCTGACTATATGTAGTTAGTTATAGTAGTATTCTTTATAGTGTTTCGAACCTGGTCATATACATGTCTATTTACTGACCTTAACTACTTTTATTTCCAAAATAAACATTCCCATAATTTTAGAAGCTCCTAACATTTCTCTCTAAGCTTTTTTATATTCTTTAACATTTTTATATAAAATTATGTATGGGGAAAAAAGATGAGGAGAGCTGAAGACCAAGGTCAGTGGCGTGCATTAAATATGCCTAGACGTCTGGCAGTGGAAAAACAGACCGATGATGATGATGATGATGATGATGTATTAGGGTTGTAAATGCTTAGATTAAGTAATTCTGAAACATAGATGATATTTTGTTGCTGTACCAGAATGTTCGTGTTAAATAATAATGCAAATGTGTTAACAATGCATTGAAGGCTCTCTAAGTATGATATACCACCTCTTCCCCCGTGGGTGGTATGAGAACCAGTAAAGGGAATTCAGAAAATGTACAACAGAATTACCTATGTATAGTCACAACTGCGGTCTCCAAGACGCCTGCCAAGCGCGGTGGTTATGGTAAACCCTTCCCCTCTTATGATTGTCAAACAGCGAGCAACCGCTCGTTGTGGACTTTCTATGGGGTAGGCCTGTGTTCAACAGTCGACAGTGATATGATGTGATTTATTTTACAGATACAAATAATATGATGCCAGTACAAAGCACCCAAAGTCCAATGGATGAAATAGAAGGATCTGGAGACGATCCACAGATTGAAGCTCCAAATAGAGAAAGCCCTTCGATGCTGTCCAGGGTAAGATTACATGAAAGCTAATTATTTTTATTAAAATTGTAATAAATGATTCTTCCATTATTTCTATAAGTTAACAACGCATTTTTATTTATTTATAAAAAAATATTTTAGTTTTGTCTTTAAACAGTTTAAGTTAAAAATAACAAAATATGGGTAGCATAAACAATAGCATGTTAAAGAACAGCCTGCCTTTTACTTAGAATTCCTGTGGAATGATTTATTATTCTCATTAGAATAAAAACCCAATAACCTCCAAAGTGCTGACTATAATTTTCCGCTATCTATGTTAAACTATGCCATACTAAATCTTAACAACTGTATTACATCTGAAACTACCACCAAACTATGCAATTTAAAATTTAAATCACCTGATGCTATCCTATAACCGTATTAAGAAAAAAATACCTTTTTAATAATAACTATGCTACGCCACTTTTAATATTATTATTAATAGTATTTATAGTGTCCAGTAGAACCCCGTAGCTAGTCTAACACTTAACCAACAGATGTGGAGTTTCATGACATCTTGGATGTGGGGACAGCGTTCCGCCAGTTCCCGGTTCCTGCGCTGGTCTCCCTACACTCAGCACTACTCTGAAGATGACAACATCAGATACGTCGGATATGGCAATTTCGGAGCAAGCATGGCGGGGTTCGGACGAAAAAGGTGTCAGGACAGGATCACGATACCGTGTGAGAACGAGTATTTTGTTTCGGTGAGTGTTTATCCGGATAATTTTGTAGTTTCAAGGACGACATGATATTGATTCATCGGTTGATTAATCGGAGAATTCACAACATCATTATTATTATGTGATACACAAAGCAATATCGGAGAATTCGCAACATCATTATTATTATGTGATACACAAAGCAATTAAAAAACTGCCTTGTGATTGAATGAATGTCAAGTAAATTTTGGAATTATAAAAGCTACTCTATTCCCTGCAGCTTTTTGTGCAAATATTCATAGCATAATCTTTTTATTAGTAAATTTTATTGCAATCTTTCTTAAATGTAGATCAATATTCTCTTATGCACAATACTTGTTTGACGAGTCCTTTATTATTTATGATGATATTTTAAATAAGCGGATCAAAATTAATTTTGTCTGGTCACGTTTTTTACCTGCTATTAGTTAATTTTTGACCGATGAAGTAGGCATGGAGTGTGGAGTGTAGATGAATTGCGCGCATTGCAAATAAGTTAAAATGTTATATACAATAACCCTTGAACTGCCCTGCGGGTCGCAGGTATAATGTGTTTTCCAAATATATATTTTTCCAGAGTGACTACTCCAACGTTGGCGTCTGCGACCCCCATCACTGCGGCAATACGTTTTGTCCCAGTCAGAACTTCAAAAACTGTCGAGTGGAGACCTCCATCAGTCCTTTTGCAGTCTCCATACATTTTGGACCTCCTGCTATCAAGAGAAACCCTGAGGAGAATATAGGGATGTGCTTGAAGTACTCTCAGTTAGCTTGTGAGAATTAATTAAATAACTGTGTTAAATAAAGTTAATTAAAAGTTTTGTTAAAAAATTGAAAAAAATATTAAGGTTTAAAACCAGTGGCTTATTTATTTAGTACTTCAGCTCAAAAGGTGTTCTTTGAGGACTTTATTCTAGAAGCACTTTTCACCAGTCATCCTGCAGGCCTAGCATGGGGGCGGTAATTTTTTCTCCGGGGAAACGATAAAAATTGGTGGATATACAGCGAGAGTAGCGTTCTTTATGGTTCAGTACCATTGAATGTTACTTTTTAGTCTTCAATATTTTGTCAAATACAACTAATTTTTAAGAATCATTCGTTCTTTACATCTGTGGTTTATAGATTATATTTCCAAAAAATTTCGTGCTTACCATAAACGTAGGAAATGTCTATATGGTGCATACAGTCAGTGACACGTAGATTATGTGAACAAAACAACGACAGTAAGAAATGTATGTACAATACAAACTTTAAAAACGCTACGCTAGATGTGATGTGTAAAGCCGGTGCGAGATACGTGAGCAAAGTTTGTGAATAAATTTTATGTGCGCTAGGTCTGGCGCCCGCATTAAGTGTAATTTAATGAAAAATTCTCGAAGAAAGGAAGTAGGTATTATACAAATAATTCCCTAAAAAAACTACTCGTAAAAGATATTCGGCACAAAATGTCTATGGTAAACGTCAATAGATAAATTTTCTCCCTCTATTTTATCCCTTTCCTCGATTGCCATGCTATGTAAGGTAGAGAAGAAAATTATTTCATTTATTAATAAGTGGATAAAATCGGGGGAAAGATAATTTGTCTACCCCTCATGCTAGCCTGCTGGTGTATTTTTGTCCATAACAAAAATTATCCTTAGGGACAATTTGTGACAATTAGCTGTGTGAATGTGTGAGCTAGGAAGTGTAGCAAGAAACAAAAAATCTGTAGGAAATTGAGTTAAATTCTGACGTTGATAAGATTATTAGATATTTTTGTTTTACTTAATCTTATTTATGTGAGAATTAAACTGACTAATTGTATTCATGAATTTAAATTTAGATAGTATTTTCCCTATATTGCTATAGAAAATAACTTGGGCGTGATTCACAATTTAACTTTATCTGCTATCGCTTTGTTGTATGTATCACACACATGCGTTTTTTTGTAGCTAAAATAATCCATCATTGCCCGTGTTAGCGCTCGCTGCGCAAACTCCGTGAGGTTGTAAGTCTATAATTTCCAAGTACCAGTCAAGTTTTTTGTCAAAATAGTCTCTGTGATTACCGTAACTTTTTACCAGACTGCGAACGTAAAATACGGTTTTGTGTTTATCAGCCTATATGCCAGATTTTGATGATTCTTACGTCAATCGATTTGTCTTAATCTCGCTAGTGCTACTAAATACATGAAATGAATAAAAAAATAATATGGAAAGAACCAGACGCCACATAGCGACAAATATAAAATAGTTGACGAACTATATTAAGTGGGATATCATTGAATAGGTATTTGAAAATCATCTCTAAGTTTCTCATATAATTTTTCCTTTAGAATTACCACTTAGGATCTATAACGATTTAAAGTTGGTTAGCAACCATTCTCACTTAAATTTTAGCCTGTTTTGTTCGCAGTTTGGTTTTTAGCACTTTCGATTATGTCTTGTATTAAATTTAAATAGGTAGATAGTCTTCCTCTAAACTTGTAAATAACTCACAAGGGTTCTGGGGGAGGATCATCGCCCACACCCCTGAGGGTTTACATGTACTACTGCTGGTAATGTTAAAATAGGTTAGGTTAGTTGGTATAGGATCACGGATATGTGTGCATGATGCCAAAGTCTGTCTACGACTACTTCGTTGTGTGGACAAGAAAAGGCTGTTTTAGTGAAAGTAAGAATAGTTTTATTGTGAGACAATACTAAATATTGTTAAACTATTACTAGTTTTGTACAATGAATATGATTAATAGCCAAAGTTATATTATAAATAATATAACTTTGGCATTTACCCGTATTAGTGATTGTATGCCTATTTTATGTACTAATTTAAAATGAGCAAATTGATAAGATTTTTAATAAGTATGTTACTAAAAAAAAAGCTGTATAAATATTTAATTTATTTCCTACAATGCTTTATTGTAACATTATAATTAATCATGTAGTGCCATCATTATGAAACGTTTGCTTTGTAGATTGTGTTGTTTTGTTAATATATTAGTTAATGCTTGATAATTGTTTAAATTGTATTATATTGAGTTAATTTTGCTGGTTGTAAACTGACGTTAGTAAACTTATTTACTGCCTCATTGATGCTCAAATAAAAATGTATTGATATTATATTATTTTAAAAAAAAAAACGCTGCATTTTTTAAAACGTTTTAATCCATATTCTTTGGTTGGGAATATTATTTTGTACATTTTGCTTTAGATCTTTTCAAATATTAGAACAAAGCAACATAGGTATATAAAATATTGACCAAATTTCTTAAAAAAACGTTGTTTGTGTTTATGTATGTCGAACGAGGTAGTTCTGAATTCTAGTGTCAGAGTTTGTCAGGTCACCCAAGGGCTTCTCACGTGGTTTAACGACTGCTATAAATTGTTAGCTACTGGGACTAACTAGCGTGCTCTCTGAAGTACGACGCGTTGGCAAACACAAGTATAAAGTCAGTGCGGGGACGAGGATTGAACCCGAGATCGTTGAATGGCAAAATATACATTATTATCGTTCCGGTTATCGGTTTCTGGAACGCAAATTAATGAATCAGTCTGTCGTATGTTGGGTTGCTGAAAATCTCATAACGCAAATCTCTCTGTTAACGCAAAATCAAATCTCCAATTAAACGTCAATCAACGCTATTTTGGGTTTCCAATAATATATTTCGCATCATCGCATGTTAAAGGCTTCTTAACATGCAAATGAGCTATGAAATATACTATAATAAATTAAACATCATATTTTCAATCCTTGCAATTAGGTAAGAACAACTTTGAGAAGGAAGCCAACTGAAGAATTCAGCTGGGTTGGGCAGCATTCAGCAAGCTTCGTCAAGCCTTCTCGTCTCCCATACCACAGTGCCTGAAGACAAAAGTCTTCAATCAGTGCGTCCTACCATTCATGACCTACGGAGTCGAAACGTGGACACTCAAGAATAAGCTAGTCCACAAAGCTATGGAGCTATGGAGAGAGCTATGCTTGGAGTTTCTCTGCAGGACAAGATTGTAATGAAGATATCCGACGGAGAACCAAGGTGACCGACATAGCTCTAAGGATAAGCATGCTAAAGAGGCAGTGGGCTGGCCACAATTCCAGAAGGACCGATAACCATTAGGGTAGACGAGTTCTCGAGTTGAAACCACGTTTAGGCAAACGTAGTGTAGGACGCCCTGTGGCCAGGGGGAGTGACGACCTGCGAAAAGCGGCTGGAAGAAAATGGTTGAAGAGAGCTGAAGAACGAACTCAGTGGGTACAATAGGAGAGGCCTACGTCCAGCAGTGGACAAATATAGGCTTATGATGATGATGATTTCAATCTTTCATCAATCTTTATTACAGTAGTCGCAGTGGAAGTATGTGTGTCGGAAGTAGTCTGCTAGTCGCTGCGCAAACTGCTATTTTTATACGCTTTATATTAGCTTGGTGTGTGTGTAGGCCACTATCGGGGTCCATAGGTGGCGGATAATGGATCGGCGGCAAGATATTGCCGTTAGCTGCTACGGCAGCCCCCGACCACTCAGCAACAAACAAGCTGCATTTGAGCTCTAGAACGCGGACGTTCTATCGAGGTCACGGCAGAACAGCCGGCATTAGCGCAGGATGTCGGTTTAGGGTGGCGGCGGAAGTGTACCTTGCGTACCAACGGCGGCACTGCACACCCACCAACCCGCATTAGACAAGCGTCGTGGGTTAATTGTCTAAATAAACCCCTTCTCTCATGGCTAGTTTTTCTAAAAACAGGCCTCAAGTGCCCGGCGTCTCTAGTAGAAGCTCTGCCAATGACAGTGGGCAGGCAACTTCTAGAGCAGGGGGCGCATACAATCTCCGGGTGAGGTCCCTTAACTGTCAAACAAATTCGGCTTGTCAAATGGATACTGATCAATTGAATGTTATATCTTACAATGTTTGCACACTGCGAACAGAAGAACGGTTACTTGAATTAGAAAATGCACTAGAATCGGTTAAACATGACATTGTAGGTTTATCGGAAGTTAGAAGAGAAGGCGAAGATTCATATACTTCATACGAAAATCACACACAACTGAATTCAAACAACAGTTTTCTTTGTAAACAACCGTCAGTCTGTCACTTTGACAGTAGCGCTCACGGTGATATCGGTTTGGGGCATGGTCGGTGTAATCGCAAAATGGCGGATGTAATGACGTAATCCATGACGTCACAAGGGATATCGTTTTTGCGCTCACGATGACTCGGTACGCGTTTTAGCGCGATAATATCGATTTTATCGATATTTGCGCGTCTCGGAATGCACCCTAAATAAAGTGTCAGAAATGCTTAATTAATTTTAGTATGTTGTCTTTAAATGTGCAGGAGACTATTTTCTTTTGCTCTATTCCATCTTTTGGTGATAAATCAGCAATTTTGTATGGGTATTTCATTTACACTGTAGAACCTTCCTCAACAAGACTTGCTGCCAAAAATGTTTTATGTTTGTCAACGAATAATCCACATTTTGATACCGGCAGTCCCGTTTCTTTTGTGAATTGTTGTACCTAATGCTTCATGTTTTTAATAGTCTTGTTTCTGATGTTGTTTTTCGTAGGTTACAAGTTTTACTGAAGTTGGGTGCTGCAATGCTTTTACGTCTTTCAACTGCCCACAACTTATTCTCGCTTTGGTCCACTGTATTTTGTACGAGCTAATAAAATTTGGTGTTATTTAACTCCAATTTTTTATTTTTTTTATAGTCTCAAATATCTCAGATGGTCACCGTTTACTACTTATTAACTTGTATAACTGTAGCGCAGCGGGCATGAGCCACGCACACATTGACAATCCCACTCACACTAGCTCCGTTCTTCTGGCACAGCGAGACCGCAATTGATTTTATAAATATTAATTTTTCTGTTGCCCTTGGTGTTTCCTCTTATGAATTGCCCATACATAGGTAATTCGAAAATCATTTGTAATTGGAGCATATATCCACCATAACACAATATTTTAAAAAATGGTGTCTGTTCGCGCATCACGTCAAAACGACTGGACTTGAAAATTACAGTTTTCACTTTCAGATAGCTTAGGTTTTGACTTAAAATCTGGTGTACTTTGTATCTCAATATGACGAGTAGGTATAAGGCGAGCAATCGATAACAATCTATTTTACTGCCGAATGAAATTTGGTACTCGTAATATTGTACCAACTCTTCGAGCATTTCGAAGATTTTGGTACCTTATAAGCTTACTTTTGGTTCTAGAATAATATAATAGGATACTTTTATCCCAGTAAAACGTCCACGTGGGAAAAGCCGCACGCACATCTAGCATAATAAGATAAATAGCTAGAGCGGTAGTACCTAACAAACTTAATGAAATGCTTTATTCCAGTTATAAAAAATTAACACTCACACTCCGCTTCACAGTAAACACTCACACATCACTGTAAGTACAAAGTGCGGAGTATTTTTGCAAGTAGGAACAATAAAAGACATACGAGCCCTACTTTAATTTAACAGGCCGTTAACTTACGGGCTCAATGCTTGCTTGCCTCCGACATGTGGCTGAAATACGTTTCATGAAATTTAACGCTGTTAGGAAATAAAACGTACGACTTAATTCTTTCAAGTATACTTTCAGGGCTCCGTAGTCAAACAACCCTTATAGTTTCGCCTGTCTGTATGTTACAGACATTTTATTCAGACACTATTAATATTACAAAGTTGAAACTTGGCACATATATTTATAAACCCTACACAGGTATTAAAAAAATGAGTTGTATTTGATTACTTTTCGAACGGGATCTTTTAAAAATAGACGGGATCGTTGAATAGGTATTTTGACATTAAAATGAGGTTTATTTGATAGGTTTTATTTACCTAACTGGTTCCGATTATGAAATACTTGGCTTTAGAGTGACCTTGATGCTTCAGTTGCTTGCTCCTCCCCCCCTGTAACTCAAAAAGTACAGTTTCCTGGCTAGGGAACCCTAAGTCGGTGCGTGTCTAGTACGCACTTGGCCGGGAAGTGGTATATATGTCGCAGGCAGCTAGCGTAATTAGCCGTTCAATTAACAGCCTAGCCCTTTTCAGTTTTTATGTTCAACCTAACTAAACTAGTTACTTTTAAAGCGCAATTCTATCAAACATATGTACGTGTTTGTTTATGCATGTGTCTTTGATTGTTTTTTATAATTTGAATGTTTACTGTGTAGGTGATCTATTAAATAAATAAACAGTAGTTTGCAATCAGACGAATATTTATAAATTTGATTGAATGGCTGAATATCATTCAGGCCACTAATTAAACGGCGCCGTTTAGTAAAAAGGTCAGGCTGTTAATTGAAATGCTAATTAAGTTTAGTGTCTGCGACATACATATACACCCGCGGTCTTGATACTTACGGGTTTTTAAGTTAATTTTAATATCTCACCGAGTACCACGTCTCAATGCTGAAATCTGCGCTGATCCGCTTTAATATAAACTTATAGATAGGGTGTCATCTTCGATTAGATAGAGGAATATGTGGCGGAAAAAGTAATATCGGCTTAGAGGCTTCGCGGAATAAGGTCAGACTTGGGTGTGACCTTCAATAACCCTCCACTAAATGGATTTATGTTGGCTTGAGTAGGTAAGAAACGATCTGGTACACAAAAGTTCCTCTTTGCTGTCGGATAGGCAAGCATTCAACGGCAACGACGAGCTTGCTTGCTTAGAAGATAGGATAGGATAGGTTAGGCCTATTCACGTTCAAATTTATGAATTCCGGATTTTTACCCAACTACGGTGAAGCAAAAAGGCTGGTTATGATTTGACCTGTATGCATGTTCATCTGTTCCCTCATAACTTCTAAACTACTTATCATAATTTAACAAATGAGGTAGCGTTGGAAGCGTCTTGATCATAGTCAACTGCACATTACTCCGTACTCTAGACAGGCTGTTGACTCGCGTCGCAATGAGCGCATTTGATTATGGCCATTTTGGCGCTGGTAGCAGTAGCGTCCACGGAACTAGTACCATAAACGCTCGGTGTGACGCTATGAAGCAGCACAAACGAAAGTACGGCAGAGCCTATCCATAGAGATCAGTGTTCTTCATTGTCCACTGGTTATAGGCTATGTGACGTCACATTTAAATGAGTATGGCCCATCTAGAGGACATAAAGGAATGAAATAAAAAAAAAAACGTGTTGGGTATAAAATGAAAGGGCTTAATTAGCATTTAAAAAAATAATAATATATATATATATATATATATATATATATATATATATATATAATTCCCCCAAAATAATTTAAATTAAAGTATTCAAACGGTGGCGGGTTCGAATCCTGCAAGGTGCAATCATTTGTGTGACGAGCAGAAATGTTTGTTTCCGAGTCATGGCTGTTATAATATTCGTATCTATGTATGTTTATCCGTTATCTCATAGTACAGGGTATCCTAGTTTGGGGCTAGGTAAGTGGTGTGGAATTTTCCCGAATATATTTATATATTTATTAGTTCAAAAACTGAAACCCGATCAATAAATAAATTTACCTGAAGTGTAAAGCTGTAAGTGTATTAAACCTTTTCTAAATTGTTTGAATACGAGTATTCTTGTTTGTGACTTTTTAATCCACAAACAAGCCGGGTTTTAGTTCATGAACTTCTATTTTTTAAGCAAAACATTAGTAGGATGTTTATTGAATTAGTAATAAAAGTTTGGATTTTTTTTAATGTTTTACGTTATCGCATAACATTCTCGCACCCAACGCAAAATTGAATTGTTTTAGTTTATTATTCAACAAATAGGTATTCATACAAAAACTCTCATCATATAAAACACGATTTCTCGTAGGTACCAAAAGTTGCACAGCATTTCAAAAACTTTCTTACCTACCATTCTTAACTTCGCCCTTTCTCTGGCCATAATTTTGAGACAAACATCTACTTACCAAGCCCAAGGGACAAAAGACTGATTAAACAACTAAATTAAAACATAATAAGTTTTGAATTTACAATTAATACAATCTCAGTTTGTAACAGAGGGCCGAGTTTTCAGACCAACTTATTTATGAGTGTCTCAAGGATTCTTAGGTGGCATTTACAATATAGGATGCGATATTGTGAGCTCTGGCCTACGTTAAGAATTAGGCTTTTAAAAAATCCTGCTTATGTTGCAGAACATTTACAATCTATACGTATAATAAAGCAGTGAGTAACAACAATAAGTCTGTCCAACAAGATAATTTAAATAAAAATGGAGCTACAGAACACGAATATAATGTTTTTAAAATCGTGTCTGCCTGTATGTCTGGATTTTTGTTCACACATCATTTAAAAAGTTCTGGGCCGATTGAAATGTTGTTTTCACTGTTGGATAGCTTAGGTATACAATTGCGATCGTTAAAAATCTTTATGTTTGTTTGTTTGTCGTATTTGGTAGTGCTGGCCTCTGATTTCAGAGTTTGTCAAGCCGCCCGAGGGCCTTTGACATGGCTTAACGACAGCTATTAATCAATAACAGCCGGGATCGACAGCTTAACGTGCCCTCCAAAGCACGGAGCGATGGAAAAACCGCACATAACTCCGAAAAGTCATTGGTGGCCTAAGTTTTGAACCCAGTATTGTTGGATTCTAAATTGCACTATAGAACCGTTAGGCCACTATCGCTCGTTAAATCTTTATGACGGATGAAATAAATTGTATCTAATATGGTATATTGGTATTTTAGGCCCTGGAATAACAAGTAGGGTACTCTAATGCAGAGAAATGTCCACGGGAGCAAAGCCGCGGGCACAGCTAGTCAACAATATATGTATTAGAATTTACAATAAGACACAATAAATTAATTCTATATCAACTTGTTGTATATTTGTATGTTTGTTTATTTGTAACGGATAAACTCAAATAATAAACCATTTAAAAAAAAAACTACCCCTAGAAAGCTACATTATCAGCGAGTAACGTGGGCTGTATCTAATTTTTAACAAATAATGTATCTAATTTTTAAGAATATTTTAAAATAATTATAGGAACGGAATGACATGTTGCCGTGGAAACAAAAAATAACAAGTCTCTGTCAAAAAGCACAACGATGTTGCTCATAATAAGCACAACGATGTTGCTCATACTGCCAAAGATTTTGAATTACGCGTACTGGCATTTTTTTAACCATTTCTTACAGGAAATCTTTATTATTTGTTTGGTTTAGTCTATATGTTAGTGTTAATTATAATGCATAGAAGATAGAACCTATGACATAAAAAAAAACATTAGTTTAGATTACTACTAGAATATTTCCTGCCTATGATTACACATAGCTGCCTTTATAATTTTGAAACTGTATTTCACTCAACGTGACCCAAGATATTTTGATTCTAATTCTGGCTATAACATTGTGTAAAATCTGCCTAATTTGAAAATTCTAGGAAAGTATTTAAAATTCGCTACTAGAAGTGTTCAATTTAAGTCGTCTACTACGAAGTTAAGATAAGGATTTTGTTAATGAAGGTATCGTTTCGTTAACAACTTCGGTTTTATCTTAAAATTAGATTATAGTAATGATGAAATCTTGAAAAGAAGATAGGTAAATAAAAAAAATATATGTTAATATTTTTTATTTATAAATAATTTTCTCCAATTTCTTACTATATTTCAAATAGTTGTATGTTAAAACGTGACATAAGAACCCAGAACGTAATCTTAGGTAACAGTTTTATCTCTGTTGCTATCATTATCTCAAGTGTTGATTTCTTTCAAGATAATGCCACAAAAACCATATTTAACCTCAAAAACTAACAGTACTGTTTGCTCGGTAACACAACAGAGAACAAAATGAAATTCGTACAATTCTCATATAAAAGTAGCCCAAATATCATCCAAGTGGGAATCCTGAAGGGTGACAACGTAATTGACATTAACAGAGCTGACTCCAGTCTCCCAACGACTCTTTTGGCAATATTGAAGAATGGAGACGTAGAAAAAGTTAAGCAATTGAAGCCAACGATTTCATCAACTATCCCCCTTGCTTCAGTGACGTTGACAGCCCCACTCAATGGAATGGACAAAGTGATATGTGTTGGGCTAAACTACCAAGATCACTGTGAAGAACAAAAGTTCACACCGCCGGTGATTCCTTTCATCTTTAACAAGTTCCCGAGCACTATAATTGGACCTGACAAGGCAGTTAAGTTGCGACCGGATGTCTCGGAAAAAGTTGTTTGTGAGGTAGAGCTGACAATCGTTATTGGGAAAGAGGCAAGTTTCGTGAAGCCTGAAGAAGCATACGATTATGTTTTTGGATACACAATAGCTCAGGACATCGGTGCTAGTGACTGGGAGAAGAACGACCTAATGGGTCAGTTGTTGCTCGGTAAAGCGATGGATACTTTCTGTCCAATAGGTCCTTGTGTGGTAACGAGCGACGAAGTTGGAGATCCTCAGAAACTTGATATAAAAATGAGCGTAAACGGTGCTCAGAAGCAAAGCAGCAATACCGATCAGTTTATTCATAAGATTCCTGACGTCATTGCGAGGCTGTCAAGAGTAATGACGCTGCTGCCTGGAGACATTATCCTGACTGGCACTCCTGGAGGAGTGGGAGTGTACAGGAACCCGCCGGAGTTTTTACGACCAGGAGATGTGATCACAAGTGAAGTGGAGAATATTGGAGTTTTGTATACAAAGGTGGAAAATTTCTGAGACAAAATATATGTTATGCTTAATGGAATTTATTTAAACCTTCTACATTAGGTATTTTTGACCATCATTTCACATTAACCATAACAAACAGCATTCGTAAACAATGAATGTCCATCTTAATAAAAACTAAAAATACCACTCTGACTTTTATTTTCCATTTATTATAACCGATGCATTGTTAAATTTCCATCTTGCAAAACTTTTCATCTGCGTTTGTACTGAACCAGCTCGCTTAAACTTCAGAGACCATTGCCATAGGGAACCAACTGAGCGTAACCAAAGACAAAAGCTTTACAGACAGTACAGCCAGTTTATTATGATCTTTATTTTTAGTGAGCTAGAGTTTAAAATCCAGATATTTTGGCAGGTTTATCAGAATGTCTTGGGATTAAGTTTAAGTAAGTAGTTAGCGAAGCGGTTGAGAGAAACTGGTTTGTTTTGGATAAGCCTTAGTTGCCAATTTGGTGCAACCGTATAATGCAATAGCATGTACTGACTTCAAGAACAATTCGGGCGAGACATGATCGTAGAAAAACACTTTATAAAATAGAGGGTTTTGTAAATAGAGTGGGTAATAATATTGTAGAACCTAAAATGGGTTTCTATCGGGATATTTTTGTACTTATCTCAAGGAACTTTAAGTACCCATCCACTACCAGTAGCGGTGGCGAACAATGATTTAAATTCAAGATATATGTTTTAGTTTAATTTCTGGATCGCAACCGTCGTCACTTGATTATCAAGTACGTTAAAAAACTAAAACTCGCCTACTAAAAAATCAAACTCTAAAAAGTATGAAACAAGAATATCTCATCGGTAATTGTTATGTACAAACTATTAAATATTTATCGTCTATTAAATAAACAACTTAAACACTTAACATATTTTAATGTATTTAATAAATATTCATAGTGATGTTCCGAGAGGAACCGTGGTCGTTTCATACTTTTTAGAGCGTGATTTTTCAGTAGGTAAGGTTAGTTTTTGAACTTACTTATTATTAAAATTATTTTGGGATTATAAATGTGCTAATTAAGCCCTTTCATTTGATACCCAATACAGAGTCAATAAAAAATATATGTCTTTATGTCCGCCACATTCATTTCATTTCATTTCCTGTATTAGCTGACTATCAAGACGCTTCTAATGATACGTCATTTGTTAAAATATGATAAGTGGTTTAGAAGTTACGAGGGAACAGATGAACATGAATACATACCCACATACATATATACCGCTCAAAACCATAACCCTCCTTTTTGCTTCGCCTTAGTCGGGTAGCCTGTTTTTATGCCGATTGCGCGCCTGTTTTGCGCAATCGGCATGTCTTCGCACAGATAAAACACTAAAGAAAACACATTGTATCTTTTTCACGGAAGAGGGCACACTTATGACCACGACAGAGCAGTAATGTGTTGTTTATTAGAAAAGCAAAGTAGTAGAAGCTTTACGAAGTACAGCGTGCTTCTTCAGTGTTCAAAATTAGTCTCAACAAACGGCACCAACCTAATTCTGGTTTTAAACTCTAAAATGATGCGATCATATGAAAATGATCGATGTTCAAATAGAGTTGACCATCATGATGATTCATCCGTAACTACTTCATGAAACTTTCGTAGCTTCTACTTAATAAGAAATCTATAAGCGCTCAAGGAAGCTGTCTTGTTCTCCAAGGAAAGTACATTTCTCTTCCCAAATAAAAGTCAGTTCCAAAGTAGGAGACAAACTATGATTGCATCTTAATAATGTAAGGGTGTAGTCTCACTTCATATATTATGCAGCTCGCAAGCTACGCTGACTTTCTGAAAGCTCGCTGTGTTTTGAACAGCACAGCAGCTTGTTAATTTTAAGAGTTAGGTTTGTTTGACATGTTTCTTTGTATGCAAAGTCTAAGTGTAGATCTTTTGCGTATTAAAGAAGCAGCGCTCATTAAATGTTGGCTAGACAGGATCTAATGTCGTCGCCTTAAGTTCTCAGAAATTAGACTGACTAATAATATTGAGGGATTGCACTACAATCTGGGTGATATGCTCATTTAATTGAAATGGGCAATGTGACACACTAGAAACGAACATAAAATTGTAATGTTTTATCCGCAAACCAAGGTAATCGACATAGCTCAAAAGAAACCAGCCCACTGCCACATAAGCAAGCTAAAGTGGCAGTGAGCTGGTCAGATTTCCTGAAGATCCGATAACAGTTGGGATAGACGAGTTCTTGAGTGGAGACCACGTTTAGACAAACGTAGTGTAGGACTGCCTGTGGCCAGGTGGAGTGACGACCTGTGAAAAGCGGCTGGAAAAAAATGGATGTCCTCGTCCATTTTTCAGCTGAAGATCGAGTTCAGTGGTGTTCATTAGTACGTCCAATAGTGGACAGATAAAGGCTGATGATGATGATGATGATGATATTGATGATCTGCAATTTAGAGTAAATAAATGTATAAAACTATATTTTTCACTCACCTTCGATTTGCTGATGATATATATAGTCATCATGGCAGAAACCCTGGAAGGCCTAAGCACAATGATCAGTGACCTTAATATAATTTCAATAGTATTAAGTTCAAAAACTAAAAACCGACTACGATCGGGTAAAAAATAGCCTTTAACACTCTTGCGATGATGACGATCGCTTGATAACTCGCTTGTCTAAACAGCCTATAACACTCTTGCGATGATGACGATCGCTTGATAACTCTCTTGTCTAAATAGGACCAAGTTTTTAATTTGAACACATAACCCTTCCTTTGCTTCGCCGTAGTTGGGTTAAAAAATGTAGCCTATGACACTCTATATATGAAGATGAATCGATTGACACCTCGGTTTCCTTTACTTCGCCGTAGTTGGGTAAAAAATAGCATTTGACACTCTATACCTGAAGACAAATCGATTGACACTTCGCTTGTCAAAATCGGACCAATAGGGGCGACGCTATGGTGGAACATCCACATACCCACATATTTACGAGTATAAATTTTTAAACTCATTACCCTTCCTTTGCTTCGCCGTACTAAGGTAAAAAAACTCTAATATATCTAGCTATACTCACAATATAGCAGTAAGTAACAAAAAGTAAAAGTGATGAAAAATTGACGAGGAGAGCTGAAGACCGAGCTCAGTGGCGTGCATTAGGAGACCTACGTCCAGCAGTGGGCAAACATAGGCTGATGTTCAAATAAAGTGTACAAAGAAAACAAATAAAAAATTGGTCTAGGGTACCTAAAATAAGATAGATTAACTCTTTATTGAACACCACATGTACAACAAGTGTCACTTGCGATCTTGTCGCTCAGAGCGATCTCTTCCAGAGAACTGTGCACATAGAAGAATAACGGAGAAGAGTTTTCCGTAATAAGCTACTGAACAAGACTATATCATTTTAAATAATGGTGTCTGTCTGTTCGCGCATCACGTTTTAACTAACTGTTTGCAATGCGGTTCTCACTATGGTGTACTTTGTAATCTCAAAGAGTAGAAGCCGCTCAATCGATAAAACCTAATTATTTGAAGTCTGAACGAAGTTTTATGAAACGGCAGGCTTATTAGCTAACTAGCATTTGCTACTATTGTACAATTGTAAATATCAAATAAGCGATTATCTGCTGATTCGTGTTAGCTAACAAGCTACCGCTCGCAAACCGCTACAGTAGCGCCTCTAGTGGACGATTTTAACACTAGAATTGTGATTAAAGTTTTGATCCTATATGAATTTCTCCAAAATTCGTATTAGCTAACGCATTGCGATTGGCAACGCGATAAAAATGCGAGCGATTGAGCTGTCAAAAGGCAATAACTCAATTATCAATTGCCGAGTCTAAAGTAGGGTTATTTTATATTTATCTCAGTGGTAAATAAATATAATTGAGATTTTGCATCAAGTTATCGAAGTGAAATTATAGGTAAGAATGAATATTTTTAACTTCATTACTGAATATCACAAACAAATAGTTTAAAAGAACAAAATTACAAATCACATTGTACCTTTAATGTTCACTAACATTGTTTCAAATTTGGTAAGAAAATGGCACTCTCGGTTATTTTAATGGGTGCGCTGGATGACGAAGAGGCGAGCAAAAGACTCGCTGCGCAATGACTCCAACCTTAAAGGGCGTCACAGACGACTAAGCTACGATAATATTTGATGTTACGATATCTGCATATAAAATATTATAGCATCTTAGGGTATCACACACGGTTAAGATACGATAATATATTGAAATTATTCATTCGCTCGCTGGCCGCCCTAGGTGCCACACGTATTTCTTCACAGCTTTCTATATACAGAATGATAAAATATGAGCTATTATACCACCTATGAATAGTATATTATGAATGAACAGAGCTTGAACCGAGTGATTTTATTGGTTGTATTTTCGTACACTTTCAAACAGTCGCTCCATTGGGGTACCAGACGTACGACGCATATACAGTTATTTCGCAGTTTTCGCACAGAATGATATTCTAACGACTTTATATAACGAAAGTCGGTGCAGCAATGGGAAACAGGCAGGACTGAGGACAGAGAGAGACTGACTACCTATAACGCAGTCTGTCGACAGTGTCGACACTCCCGCACCCTGTGTTCCGCACCGAAAACAGGGTGTCTGTGACGGTAGGGTACAAACCCTTTGATAAATTATATGTCAACTACTCAAAAAAAAGATAACATAATAAACGTGTAGTGTGTACACACTACACGTTTGTTATGTTATCTTTATCTATACTTCTAATAAGCAGTAGGTACCAATAAGTCAGTACAATGAAGATAATTAAAAAAACAGGGTACATTAAATAAACTACTACTACTACAATAATATACTTTTTTTTAAATCGTGTTTTTCTTTCTGTTAATCTGTCTGTACTTATGTTCCTGGAATAACATAAAAAAACTACAGCTAAATCGGTCCATTTGTTGGGAAGCTACAATTTTCACCCCCCTTTTCTTTCTCACCTCCCCCCGTCCCTCTCCCCATATGTCTAAGGAACATCTCGATAATATCAGCTTTCGAACAGAAAAAATCGCATCAAAATCGGTCCATACGTTTGGGAGCTACGATGCCAAACAAACTAAACACGCACACACACACACACACACACACACACGCACGCGCACGCGCACGCACACGCACACGCACACGCACACGCACACGCACACGCACACGCACACGCACACACACACACACAGTGATACACACCCTAAACTTATAACACCAGTTTCTTTGTTTTGGGGTTAAAAAAACCTCACGAAAACAAAACATAGCAACCTGTAGAGCATTTACGATATATTTTGTATCTTAAGATAGTATATTAATATATATTTTGTATCTGTTACGATATATTTCGTATCTTAAGATGACATCTTTTAATAAATTCCATATCTCTCGATATCTTAAGATACTGTAAGATGCAAATATATATTATCTTCGCCGTTTGTGATGGTTCATATAAATTGTATAGCGAGCGATATTTTATCTTAAAATAAAATATTATCGTATCTTAGCCGTCTGTGACGCGTTTTAGGTGATGGCGTAATCTGAAACTGAATTTAGAGCACACTGCTCTAAACTCAGTTTCAGATTGCGAATTTTGGAGCAATTCATATAGGATCACAACTGCAATCACAATCCTAGTGTCAAAATCGTCCACTAGAGGCGCAACTGTAAGTTTGCTAGCGGTAGCTTATTTAGCTAATACGAATCTGCAGCGTGTCAAAAGCTGTATTTTTTTTCGCTAGTGCTATTTGTTTAACATATCGTATATTTTAGTAGAAAATAGATCATTTTATTTGATGAAATCTAAAAATGTATTCACGCTAAGTACCATACTAACCGAAAGCAGTACAAATTCTCTAAGGTAATATAAGCATTTTGGATAATTCTTTCAACGCCGTAAAGTAGCAAGTATTTCCGCCAAAGAATGAGCCTACATTCCCCTCTCCTTGGGGAACTGAGTAGAAAGCCAAATTCCTGAGGACCACGCAAACGAGCTGCCGAAAAAATGTTACAATTGAGTCGTATATTTTTATGAGGACTCAGCGATTTCTTACTAGACGACACGATACTGATAAAAAGTTTTCGGAAACGACACAACACCTTTTTTAACCCCCGAACTCTAAGAGAGGTGTGTAAACTTATATTTGGGGGTATGTATGTATCAGTGTGTGTCTGTGACACATCGTAGCTCCCAAACGAAGTGGCCGATTTTGATGTGGTTTTTCTGTTTGATGCTGATGTGATCGAGATGGTTCTTAGCTAAAATAGAGAGGGGGAAGGGGGTGTGGATCGTAGCTCCCAAATGAATGGACCGATTTTGATGCGTTTTTTTTATGTTTGATAGCTGATGTTCTTATCTATAATGGAGGGGGGAGGGGGGGGGGAAGGGCAACGGCGGGCAAGGAGGAAGGGCAACGGCGGGCAAGGAGGAAGGGCAACGGCGGGCAAGGAGGAAGGGCAACGGGTAAGGATCGTAGCTCACCGTTGTTACATAAAATTTTAATAATGTTTTTTTATAACATTTTGTGGTTGTACAGTATCACTCTTTTTACCTGACTGAAGCAAAGCAAGGGAAGGGTTATGATAGTCTATGTATGTGAAGTTCGGCTCTGTAAACGATTGCGCAGGCACTGCAGTGGGGATAAAACAGCATAAAGTAAGAGCGAATAGGCGCGAAGATAGAATAAGTGAAAAACGTAAAAACGTGAGCGATAACTTGAAACGAACTTTGGAAAATATTGTAAACGGAATTTTCAACAATTAATCAGTTAAGGTTTGAATAGGTAGGTAAAGAAAGAAAAATAAAAAAGAATTTTCGGTAAAAATGAGCTCTTTCCTTAAGTTTGCCGTATGTAATTTCTTCCCAGAATTCAATCCTTATTAGCGACACTATCGAATGGTGTAATAATAGTGTTTTTTCCCCCCAAAATCAACGTGTCTAGAAATCTTGATGTTTCAAAAATCCAAAGATGCAGTTTTAGTTTTCATCTAAATCGGGCCCGAGACTCCTTTGAGTACATTTCGCTATTCTTATAGTTTCTGATTTAGCCATGCACGCTCACTTGAAAAGTTCAACCTGTATATATATTATTTAAATACTTATAAATATTACAAAATTTAAAATTAATGGGATCTATTCAAGCTCATTAGATTTGTGGTGTGTGGAGCGGTGTGGGAGCGAGTAACATCTTACTGCTCCAAACCAACCTCACGTGCACGTGGTCATCCTGCTGGATAACGGACGAGGCTCTGTCGACCTGTAGAAAGTTTTCTGATCTATGCCTGATCTGTTTCAAAGCGACTCGTAGTTTTGAAGTACGTTTGCGTACAAAGTTAAAACGACACTTCTTTTTGCAGGCCCCTTAACTTTAGCGATCAGCATTGAAATAATAGATAGATCGATGAACTCATTATTGTAACACCACAACATAGAAACATACAATTAATAAACTTAATCTAACAAAAACGTGTTACAGTTGGCGTTCATAAAATTATCAAACAAGCGCTAGAAATTTACCTCCTACGTAAAATAAAAATACTACAACTTTATCCAGGCCTGTAGTGAAACTAATAGGTAAACTAAACACTGTAGCCGTGGACAGGTCAGAGACATTTTGTAAAGGCGCAGCGGACTGTCTCGTATCAGGAGCAAGACACCCCACTATGCACCTCACGTATGAAACGGACGCATTAGTTTATTGCTAGTGTGACCATAATTTTAAACTGTTAAAAATGAGCAAGGACGTATTCTTAGAATCTCTGGCACCATTTGTACTAGCTGCGATAGCGTCATGAAATGGGCTCGACGTCCAACCCCCACACAAGGCCAGCCGCGTGGAGGATTATAACCTATCCTCTCTCAATCTGAGAGAATGCCTTCCTAGCAGTGGGAACGTGGCTGTCGATAAGGGTTAGACTCCACACAGCGTTCTATCTTCAGGAATTCTTCGATATCATATGCAACAGACTGACTCGCAGGGTTCTGTTTTTAAACAACTGTCTATTATTAAATTAACTGTTAATATCATCATCATCATCAGCCTGTGTCTGTCCACTGCTGGACATAGGCCTCTCCCAATGAACTCCACAGAGCAGCCTGATTTTCGGCTCTTCTCATCCAGTTTCTGTCAGCCGCCTTCCACAGCTGATCAGTCCCCTGTCTGGTATGAGTTATTATAGCCAAATTAATATACCCATTTCCTTTTTGCCAGTAATTTCAGTCGATAAGAACAATGTCTTCTACAATTAAAGGAACAGTGGTTACTCTACCCTAAGTTACCCGTGACATAATGTATGTAGACAGCGCAGACACAATATATTATCACCTAGAAACGAGCACGCTGCGAAATCGAGTCGTATTTTCCAAGATCGAGTTGTCTGCTCGTACATGTTTCGAAGTCATGTCTTTGATTCTTCGACACATGGTGATTCAATGTTTGATTGTTTTATTTTAACTTTTATCTATATTATCTCAAATTAAGCTCAACCACACTGATGCACGACGTGGTGATACCAAACATATTGAAGTAAGTAATAAATGTTATTTTCTCATTTAGTTATACCGATATTGAGTCTTTGTTTCTTTACATTATATTCCTTTCCTAAGGTAACAATTAACAATTTAAGATTAATAAATAAAAAAAGCCCAAAATAATCCATCACTGATCGCAAAGTTTATATTCAATTCCTGTCCATCCAAAGGTTGCCTGTAGATTTTATGTATAATTACTCGTAGTAATTACTAGTATTTTGTTTTTATTGTAATGTGATAATGGGGAACAAAACGCAAAGCTTATTGTAGAGGTCGCCACCAGCGACTAGACCTAAACTCCGCCATTTCTGTTTTGTTGTTTGATTGTATCGAGTATTAATTTCCAGTTTTTATAGTGAAAATGTACTCTATGATGACAGTGATACAGTTAAAAGACGAATTGAGAAAAAGGAAAGCTTCTGTTTGTGGTAAAAAAACTGCTCTAATCGAAAGGTGAGAACAAATTGATTCGCTACATCATGAGGTTATATTGTTATGACTTATTTTTTGCAGGAGTTTTTTTATGTTTTTGAATGATAATATGGTTTCTGTTATTCCAGATTGGTAGCTTATGATCGTAACGCCAATTTTGGACTAGAAGATGACAATGAAGACGAGATTTATGCCGCTCCTGCAGCTGAATGTTTCCGCGATATTAACGCAAGCTCAAGTCTGCCTAAGTTGACAAAACAACATATTCAGTCATTTGTGGAAAGGTAAGTATGCAATGCAATCATGCAATGCATTTACTTGTATTCAATTAAGGTGCCTGTGTCATTTTGAACCTAACCTCTACTTACATTCATTTTAAATTTCTTTTCAGATTTGAAGCAAAATTGAAAGGCAGACAAATGTACGAGTCGCGATTTCTTTTAACTGCTCGTGTTGCCATTGATAGCAACAGCACATATATTCAAGGCCAGTGTAAAAATTAAAAAAAAAAACTTATGTAGGGTGCATTCCGATTCACGATAATATCACTGTGAGCGATCACAGTGCTAATTTGCGTACCGATTCAGATATCGCGCTCACGGCAGTTGAGTGCTGCAGTTGATTCGGAACGCTCGTGAGCGTGATTACAAGATCACAACAAAATAACCTCAAAATTTGCTCAAAATACAAAGTATTACTCGTGTGCAAAGTAGTCTGTCTAAAAATTGGTCAATTGTCTGTAGTAATATTTGGAAAACTGTACGAAAATCACACACAACTGAATTTAAACAACAGTTTTCTTTGTAACAAACAAACGGCAGTCTGTCACTTTGACAGTAGCGCTCACGGTGATATCGTTTTGGGGCATGGTCGGTGTAATCGCAAAATGGTGGATGTAATGACGTAATCCGTGACGTCACAAGGGATATCTTTGTTGCGCTCACGATGACTCGGTACGCGTTTTAGCGCGATAATATCGATTTTATTGATATTTGCGCGTCTCGGAATGCACCCGTAGTCAACATAAAATTAAACTGTGATGGTTCAATCAATCAAACTCATTGTGAATGTGCTGCTGGCAGTGGTGTAGAAGCACATTGTAAGCATTTGATGGTATTACTACATGGCATTGAGGATATGGTCCGCCCCAAAACTATGTTATTGCACCAAATATGTACTCAGAAATTAATGAATTTTAAACGGCCACGGAAAGTGTTTTTTGAATCTCCAGTTCAAGCACAAAAGATGCCAAGTAAAAGCAAAAAAAGTATAAATTATTCTCCTCTGAAAAATGAAGATATAATGGATAATTACCAAGATTATGTAAGAAATCTGGCCATCTCCCATGGTAATTCGACAATGCTAATATTACAAACTATAAGGCCCGCTAACCCATATGCTATGGAATGGGATCATCAATATTCAAACAAAAGCTCTAGGGATCTAATACTCGAAGACCTGTTAATAACAAACGTAACAACACAGAAAATAAACGATGTGGAAATTAAAACTAGAGGGCAACATAAATGCAATGAATGGCATAGGCAAAGGTCATGTAGAATTACAGCAAGTAATTTCTATGCCGTCACCCACAGTAAGCCGTGCACACTGGAACATTTGGCTGAAAAACTTTTGAATCCAAAACCTTTTGTAAGCAATGCTTCAACTCAAGGGAAGGTACAAGAGCCTATAGCAATAAAAAAATACTGTGAAATGTATGATTTAGATGTGCAAGCTTGTGGATTATTCATTTCGGAGACTCATCCATTCTTGGGTGCTTCTCCCGGTGGTCTTCTTGGTGAAGAGACAGTAATTGAAGTGAAGTGTCCGTATGTTTCAAGATATTGTCAAATTACTCCTGTGACAGTGCCATACCTCGAAGAAAAAAATGGTGAATATCACTTAAAAGAGAGACACCCCTATTACTGTCAAATTCAAGGCCAATTGTTCTGTACTAATAGAAAGTACTGTAACCATATAATATACACTTTCATTGATATGAAAGTTGTCTATGTATACAAGGATGAACCATTTATATCGAAAATGGTATCAATATTCTGTACTTTCTATAAAAATCATTTTGAGAAGGCTATTTTAGAAAGGAATTGTATAAAAATTATAGTAAATTAAAATACTGAATAAAATAAAAATAAAATTTATTTATAGTTTCATTATGCTTTCCATAAAATTACAGCACATAAAACAAACATAAAATATCTTTGAAGCTAATAGAATATAGCTATGGTGTAAATCATTTTTTAATATCTTGTATGTTTTTATTAGACCTACTAAACGTTCTATGTGAACCCTTTTACTTGCTAACTTATGATCTTGTAATACTGTTAGACCAGGAATTTGTGATTTTCCTGTTAAGAATGTGGGTATATTAACAGTAATGTCTTTTTCGGCAAATAAATCTTGAATGTTATACCCTCTATCAGCTAGAATACTGTCACCAGGTTCACATTTTTGTTTTAAATTGCTGCGCTCCATGGTTTGTCGATCACTCACTGATCCACCATAAGCTTCTGAGCAATAGGATAGTAAACCACCTGGGGTTGCTCCAAATAATACTTTTAATGTGTTAGCATGTTTATAGCTGCTCCATGATGCTTGTTGAGAAACAGGATTTTCTGGCTTTTGTACTTTTATTTCAGTCCCATCTAATATAACACGAGTGCAACAGCTGTACTTTTTGAAATTCTCGGGTGTAAATACTGTACTAAGTCTTTTTCAGGCCAAATATTTAATTTTCTCCACAACTGATGCATAAAATTGACAAAGGTTATAAAAACATTGGAAACTGTAGTCGGACTAACATTAAAGAATCTGCTTAGCTCAAAGTTACACCTATCTTGCCTAAGTTTTACTGCCATAATATTGTATTTTACTAGCCATAGGACTCAAAGTCGAGTAAACCATATAAAACTTTTTATATGATTCAAAGCCAGTATAAAATGCAATAGTTTCATCGTCATTTATAAATCTTTTTATGCATCCATAAACATGTTCAAAGTTGACTTGAGTACCCTGCTCATTAGTAGAACTACTAATTATGCTTTGAGGTAGGTTATTAATTCCCGTGATAGTGTTCTCTTCAACAACGTCTTCTTTTTTGGAATGACTGGATGTGCATGATGTTTCGGTGTATGGAAAAAGTTTTCTTTGGCTTCTATTATCAATGCGTTCCTGTCTTTTTTTGCTTATGGAGTTTCAGTTTTTGAATAAGAAAACACACTTGGCACAACATTATGCTTTAGAAACTTGGCAAGAGGTACATTTCCTGTAACAAAAAATAACACATCATAATTATTATGTATTAACTATAACTATGTACTTTATGTATTGCTTTTAACTGTGTAGGTAATAACAGGTGAACAAGGTTAATTTCTTTACCAGTGTAAGCACTTTTTCCATAGTAATCTTCAGGTTTGAAATGACTAGAACATAGCTTAGACGCGTTTGTGGCTTTCCAATTTTTCCTTCTTAGTGTGTTTTCCCACAACTTTCTTCGTTTAGGATCCTTTGGAAATACATGAATTCCTTTATTTTTACAACCGTAAGCAGAGCATTGCGTCATGGTTAATGATTTATTAAAAAAACAGACTTTGTTGACGTATTTTCTAGGCGTTTGACAGCAAAACGGGTCGAGTCGACGTAACGCCACCTAGCGTGATAAAAGGCAGTTTTCTTCCCCATTAAAGAGTTATTGAATTGTATCAGCGAAAGGAAAGTGATTAAAACTTGTAAAAATAAATCCTTTTTACCCGACTACGGCAAATAATGGGAAGGTTAATGAGTTTAACAGTCTATGTATGTATGTATGTATGTATGTATCTATGTATGTGGGTATGTAGATGTTCCACCATAGCGTGGCTCCTATTGGTCCGAATTTGACTAGAGAGGTAAACCCACCTATCAATCAATTCGTCTTTAAGTACAGAGTATCATATTTTTAAACCCGACTACGGCAAAGCGAAGGAAGGGTTATGTTTTAAATAATAAATACTTATCACTACCACTCTATTTTATTGAAATTTATCATAACAACGTACCATAGACTAAAATATCTAAATGACTTATAGATATATTAACCATAAAGTAAAAGGGTTGCCACATTGTACATTAATATAATTCACAACACCTCCCTCCTAAAGAAAGAATCTCTGCGGTGGCCTAATCATTCGACCACTCCAGGTTACATGTTTTGGAGTTAATGGAGTATCTCTTAAAACATTAACAATGGGCTCTCTACTGTCTTCAGATGAAATCCTATGAGGTGTGTGACTTCTAGGAATGCTATGCACATTATCTGTTCTATCATACATCAAAGAAAAAGAAAATGTTTCATTATTGCTGTATGATAATTTTTACTGAAAATTATTACGCCTTAGAGTTGATCCTTTCTCGGTACAAATTATATAAGATCTAGGTTGCTTACAATATTTTACTACTTTAGCCTTCAGCCACTTTTTTGAGTTTAAATGATACATTTTTCTTAGCAGTTTTATCATAATGTTGCTCAGTTATAGACTGTCTTAACAATAATTGATTACATACATATGTGTAATTTGGGTTTTAATCACTGCGTACTACAAGGTACCTGTGTTCTAATATTTCCACTATTTAGAATCTAAGAAGGGGTAATGTTTAACCCTGATAGTGGAGTATTGTTACACTGCATCACTCCTATAAAATCTGTCATATCCTCAGTACATTTTCTTAAGATTTGCTTAGAAATATAAACAGCTTTTTCAGCCATACTATTCTTATATACTTTTTGGGTAATGTGGAGTGATTGTGGTTAATTGTATGTCTTTAGACATAAAATAATTTTGACATTCAATTGATGCAAATGGAACATTATCATAATTATTAATTTTGAGGTCTTATTTTCCAATGGTAGTAACTCAAGCCAATGTGAAAAGTCATCAAATATAACAAGATAGTATTTTCCATGAAAATCTAATATGTCACAGCCAAATATTAAATATCTTTCTTTGGGAATTTTGTGTGGTAGTAAAGTTTCATTACAGTTTAGTGGACTATACCGTTCATCTATTCTACATTTTATTGCAAAATTTGTTAAATCTGATCGCATACTAGGCCAATAAAACATGTTTTAAGCTTTATTTATACATTTAGAAATTCTATTATGACCTTGATGTACTATCTCCATTGTATATGACTTGAATGAACATGGTACAATTATTTTATTCTCAAAGAACAGTAATCCATCTTGTAAGTAAATATTGTCTTTTAGTTTTCAAAAGTTTGGCAATCTTTTGGCACAGTTTTTGATAACCTTGCTCACAACATATCAGCCAAATGTACTAGTCTGCCTGGCACATAATATATATTAAGGTCAATTAATTATTAATTACTTTAACCGCAAGCGTCTCAACCTAGGAGATCCCAACTTACTGACATGTTTGGACATAATTGAAACGTAGGCTTGTGGTCAGTTTGTACATCTACTTCAATTCCATATATAAACTTGTGAAATTTTGAACTCCAAAATAAATTGCTAACATTTCCTTCTCTGTTTGTCCATAATTTAATTCTGTATTTATGCATAGTTCGAGATACACAAACAATCAGTCTAGGTATATTTATGCATAGTTCGAGATACACAAACAATCAGTCTAGGTATATTTATGCATAGTTCGAGATACACAAACAATCAGTCTAGGTATATTTATGCATAGTTCGAGATACACAAACAATCAGTCTAGGTATATTTATGCATAGTTCGAGATACACAAACAATCAGTCTAGGTATATTTTTATCATCATTTGGAAATAAACAGCAACACAATCCATTTTAAGAAGGTTTTTTTTTCTTAGGATCAAATGAAGTGAGCGCTGCAAGCTCTATTTTTAACTTTTGAAATGCCTGCTCGTGTACTGGAACCAAAGTAAAATCACAATATTTTCTCAACAATGTACATAATGGTGCCACCAGTTCAGCCATGTCGGGCAGATATCTCCTTGTAACTAAATGAGCCAATCATGCTTTTTAATTGCTCTTTACTAGTAAGTGATTCTAATTTTAACAATGTTTCTCTCGGGACTTGTCAATACTCATGCCTTTCTCATGAAAAATTTGGCCCACATACTTGCCTTCAGATTTTTTGAATTGAAAGGACACGGCCCGTTTTGCCAGCGCTCTCTGCCTAGTTATTAAAAGTTATTATACATCAATAATTTAAAGTTATTCGTGTTCAAGATTACCCTATTACTAATTGCAAATAAGCAATATCTCTCAAGAATTTCTAGCTTTAAAGATGACAAGGTGCTTTTTTACTAACTGAAACGCATTTTAAATAACTATACAGACGCTTTTGGTCACAAAAACCTATCAGGCACTCCATTTGAATTTGTTTTGAGAAAATCTTTTGAACTATAGAGTGTATCATTGAAAAATAACTATTATTAGACACAATCTTTACATAGCCCAATTAAAATTCATTTTCTCATGCTTACCTCAATTGATAGCCATCGTGTAAGTATCATCAGAAAATGCGTTGATAGTGAGAACGCATTATTATGCCTTTGCAAACGTGTGGAGGTGCTGCAGTTGATACACCTCATAATCAAATCAATTGTATAAATATTTAAACTGAGTCCGTAGTATAATAACAAGCAAAATATTATATTATTATTTTTTATTACGGACTATGCAATCGTTTGACCACGATCTCACCTGATGGAAAGCAATGATGTGGTCGAAGGTGTAGCACGCTTGCCTATTAGATACCTAATCACTCTCGAATAGTAAATAATAATATCTTGAATTTGTCGAAGAAATCAGTCCGGGAGAAGGCCAAGGTTGTCGGTTGTAGAATGCAATAACAAGATCAGAATTAAATGGTACAGTACAAACGTAGGCAAGTGCATCGGAACCAATGGATATCGCATTCACAAGTGACATGACATTTTGTGATATCACAGATGTCTGACATTTCTCGTAGTCCGTTTTTGCTAAGTGAAAGTGCAAAATCGTATTTTATTATTTGTATTAATGAAATAACAAACAAATAATGAAATAGAAAAATGTTACAATATACAAAATGCATTTTGAATAAACATTATGTGCATTCACTTTAATTATTGATACATTTGTGATATAGAAGTTTATTTATCATCGTACATACATTTCGTTGAACGGAACGTAAGACATTCAAAATGTCGTTGATTTTCAGATAGAACAATTTAATTACTTTTATTAGCAGCCCTTTAAAGCCTGGAGTTCTAGAGATACATAACACAAGCCATAACTTTTATTTTATTTTTGTGAATTTTAACAATTACCTACAGTCAAAGTACATTCTAGGCAGAAACTGGCCATGTCCTTTGTCTTTATTAAAAACAATGCCAAAAACGTTTAGTTTTTCAATAACAATGTTTAATATTTTATCATGGTCTTCTGGAGTACATCCCACGATTAATAAATCATCAGCCCAAACTACAACATTAGGTATTGTGACTCAAGAACACACTTTTCTCTTGTAAGAGTTCGGGTGCATTCATAAGACCATTAGGTAAAATACAGTACCTTTATACACCAAATGGCGTTGCAAAACAGCAGTTTCATGATGCATCATCAGTCAAAATCAAATGATGGAAGTCAGTCAAATCTAACACTGAAAAATGTTTTTTACTTTTTAATTTACATGCTAGTTCGTCTAGTGTTGGTAAAATTTTAGGTTTCTTTACTATGTACAGAAACCTAAAGGTCCGAGGGATTCAGATACAAGCGAATTTTCCCATTGGGGCGTTCAACAATAACAATTATATTTACGCAAGCTTGTTCATTAACTTTTACAATTCTGCTTCATCAGTTGATCACGCTCACATTTCAAGGGCTCATACATGGCATTAGGAAGCCTAGGCAATGGATAACAAATCTATTTAGAGATATTTCTAGTAGGTATATCAAACAAACCTTGCATTTTACCTGTACCCTGAAACACTAGTATGTTTTCTTTAATAAACTTTTGTTTCTCGTCATCGTTGTCAATTTCCTGTGGCTCCACCGAGCTTTACAAATTACCAAATTTAAAGTGACACTACCAGGAAGACTAAGCAACATAGAATTGGAATTAACAATTACAAAATTTTCATAACATGTGTTATCTTTAAATTTACACAATAAATTTATCATGTCCAAAGGCTTTGTCTTATTACCATCAAATGACTCAAGTTTCATATTTGTATCAAAGATTTTCAAATTTAAATATCTATTTATTTCCTGAAAAACTGTTAATTGCATCACACTAATGTGCGCACCTGTATCCAGTTTACACTTTATATCCCTCCTTTTAATTTTAATATTTTCATACCAGTCTTCGGCACTTAAATGTTCATATTTGGCCTTCCTGCAAAACAATTCTTCATTACCGCTGCTGTCACCGCTCTCATCGTCACATTTAACCTCCTTAATTTTCTTCTCAGGCCTTTGTGGTTGCCTTCTGCAACTCACCGCAAAATGGTTCAACACACCACACTTTTAGCACCGCTTTTCATATGCAGGACACTGTCATGGGCCATGTTGTTTTATTAAATAATATTAAGGAGATAACGAGTGAAAGCGTGTGCGTGGACTAGTAATGCTGTTTTAATTAAATGATGTAGAAAATACAAGTATTATTTGAAAGGATATTTTTCTAACAGTGACATCATATTATAAACTTATAGCCTAGCAACCAACCATAGACTTAGGCACAGTACTCATCTAAACTGTATTGAGTAGTATAGATACTTCACATCCTAACACATTTTTCATGAATTTATAGTTAAAAATTCTTCAGTTCCATTCTGGAACTTAAATCTAGCAGTCTAGGGCCAAATAGTGGCTTAGCATATCGGCCAACTGCAATTCTGATGGAACATGCTGGACGTTAAAATCTCCGTTGCTTACACATTCACGAACAAAGAAATATGTTTCAGCTTGATGTGCTTTGTTCGTTTATGGTATACATACTTGGGATTGTGTGCAAGTTTTATAGTTGATTCTTTGACTAGGTTTAACACCGGTTTTTCTGTGTTGATAAAATTATTCAGTAGGCGATTCAACCACAAAATCTCTTGCGCAGACTCACTAGCTGCTATAATCTCCACTTCGGTTGAGATGGAGACTGTTGTGTCTGGGTTCTCCAGCTAATAGCAGCTCCAGAGAATAAACACACCATTCCAGACGTTGATCTTACAGTAGTCTGATCTGCATGATCTGTGTCACTGTAGCAGAACAAGTATGGAGGCGCCTTATTCGTAAAGGACATTTCTGTTGGGTCCCTTTCAAGTATCGAAAGATGCGTTTGACCAAAATGACGTCTTTCTTAGTAGGTGCTCCGAGGTTTCTAGATGAGGTTTATAGACACCTACAGCATATGACATATCTGGTCTTGAGCCAACTGACAAATATGCCAAAGCACCCACGGCTTATCTTTACGGGAAATTCATGCTCACTTTATCTTCCTCTCCCATCTCATTTACTTTAATGATGGGCGTTGGTGCTGATTTGCAATTGGGCATTCCATATTTTTCTACAACTTTCTTTATGTAGGCCTTTTGACTTAAATGGTATTGTCTTCGCGCATGTTAATTTCCAATCTAAGGAAGTATGAGGCAGGTTTGGTAGTTATCATGAATCTTTGTTTTAATTCGTTGAAAAACTCGTCTCCTGCTTTGGTTGTGTTGCACGCTACAAATTCGTCGTCAACGTAAAGACCGATTAATACTTTAGATTGCCCTTTGACTCGAACATACAAGCATGGATCCGCTTCGCTCTCTTGAAAGTCAGATTTCTTCAAGAAGTCTGCAATGCAGGTATTCCAGCAAAGCGGTGCTTGCTTCAGTCCATAAAGGCTGTGTTTTAGCTTGCATACTCGTATTGTGCCATCTTGAAAGTCACTAGGCTGTTTCATACAGATATCTTCCTCCAACGTGGTGTTCAGGAATGCGGTTGATACATCGAACTGACATAGTTTAAGGTTGTTTCTTGCAGCTATGGCAAGTAGTGCTCGTACAGTGCTCAGACGAACCACTGGACTGAACGTTTTATCAAAATCCACTCCAGGTTCTTGAGAGTAGCCCTTGATAACCATTCTGGCTTTATACTTATCTACGGAACCATCAGGATTCATTTTTATTTTATATACCTGTTCTTCCTTTAGGTAGATCAACTAGATCCCAGGTTTGACTTTCGTTCAAAGATGACATTTCATTTTTCACAGCTTCTTGCCATTTTTATTTTTCAGGAGATTATTCCGCTTTTTTGAAAGTAATAGGTTTTTTGGCTTGTGAATTTTTTTGATTTCTTCAACAGCTGCCAAAATAAAATCATCATAACGCTTAGGAGCTGTGATGTTCGACCTATCTCTCAAAGATCTTGTTTCAATAACGTTTTCTTCAGCATCAGAATTATGAACAGGTTCATCATCATCGTCATCGTTTGGATAAACCGGAAAGAGGTTCATTGTCGCTTCCATTATTTTCTGGTTCAATTCGTCGAACAGTGCTCTTTATAGTTCATTGCAAAGTTCCATTGGCGTCTTGATCATCTATGTCTGAGTTACTGTGCTGAATATTATCTGATTCTCCATCTGTTTTATTGTCAAAACGTAATAGCTACTTGCTTGCGTGGTGTTTGTTCTGATGACATTTGTTTTGGTTGTTGATACTCTAGCTAGACCTCACTTTTATTTTATTATTCGTAGAACATGTTCTTCAACACTCGAATATCTTTGGAAGTAACAATACTGTTCTTCGAGGGAATAAAGATTCTGAAAGCTTTGTTCGTTTCAGAATATCCCGCAAATATGCCAGGAATTGCCTTTGGTGAAAATTTGTGACCGTTGGTGCCTGTCTTAAGAACAAAAGTCTTGCAACCAAACACGTACATATGATTAATACATGGCTTTCTGCCAACCCATCGTTCAAATGGCGCTATTAATGCTCCTGTTTGATAGATAGTTTGCAGTGAACACTGCTTCGCCCCAAAATTTTAATGGTGCATGTGCATTAATCTTCATTGCTCTCGCTTTCTCCACGAGGGTACGGTTTTTTCTCTCAGCAACTCCGTTTTAATTCGGTGTATAGGGTGCGGTGTGCTTTCGCTGTATCCCCCAACGTTTTAGGTAAGCATCAAACTCTTTATTGACGTATTCAGAGCTGTTATCTGACTGTAAAAATGAAATTATTTTCCCAGTTTGTGTTTCAGTTAGCTCTTTGAACTCTTCAAACTTACCTAGTACTTCATTCTTGTTCTTAATCATATAAACTCGATTGTAGCTGCTGGAGTCATATAAGAAAGTAATAAAGTATTTATTTCCGCCTACAGTGGGCATTTGAATAGGTCCACATACGTCACTATGAACAATTTCTAAGAGTTCTGTTGTTCGTTGTGTAGTTTTCTCTCAAGGGGCAGGAACGCGATACAGTTTTGCTTGTATGCAGGATTCACACTCAGCCAAGGTTTCAGTAGCATTTTGTTCAAGCCACGTAAGGTCTTGTTTTTGAGTGCAAGTTTCATATCTTTGGTGTTCATGTGACTATCATGTACACCAAAGTGTGTGTGTATGTGTATGTGTGTGTGTGTATGTGTATGTGTGTTTTTGTGCCAGTCGCTGATGTTTGATGAAGTCGCTCTCTTTGTAGTGGTTGGAACCATGTCATTATTATCATTGGCTAGGTTATTGCGCTCATGTTTATCAGGTTTGATGTAATAAATACCAACTTCTTGTTTAAAAGAAGTGAGAGCTTTTGTATTTTTGACCGTCCCTTTGTTCTTGGTGAAGAAAACAGAACAGCCAGCATCTGTCATTCTGCTGACCGACAATAAGTTGGTGCAAAGACTAGGTACGTAGAGCGTGTCTTGTAAGTGTGTAAGCGCAGTACCATTACCATTTTTCGATAAAAAGGAGACTGTGCCTTTTTCTTCAACCTCTGCAGTGTGTTCTTCAGTTGCGAAGTTCAACTTTTTGGATCTTCTCTCTACGGTTCTTCTACTACCTTGTTTGCGCGTCAAAAAGCTACCACGCGCACGACCACGCGCATACTGCGCGTGCACACGTTGGTACATGTTGGTAAGTCATATGAGACGTAAATCCGCTGTCCAAGACCCATATGCTGTTTTCAGGCTTCTCGTTATGTGTGTGGAGGCACTGAGTAGCAAAATTGTTCTTATGAGAACCGTTGTTATCTTTGTAAAGTTTCTCATTGTTTTTCTTCCAGCAGTTTGTACATATTTTGTGATTCTTCTCTTACACATGGTGTTTATAGTTCTTCTTGAGTATAAGTTTCAGGTTTGTCGTTATTTCCTAAACTTTTATTAGGTCGTGCTTCACATTCTTCGATTATTTTGGTTTGAAATTCTCATATTCAGGTGAGAAGCTGTACAGCATCATGATTAATAATAAATCCTCGTTAATAGGTATCTCTGTGTCTGCCAATTTGTCAACTATATCCATGGAAGTATTAAAATGATCACTTACGTCGTGTCCTTCTAGTTTTGTTAGGATTAGTTGCTTTAATAGCCTTTCGTGCAGGTCCCTTTCTGGCATATGTATCATTCAATATGTCCCAGAATACTTTTGCAGTTTTTAATTATCTTTAGCTCAGAAGGAGCGATTAACGTTATATCAGGATCAGTTCAGATCTTGCTTGTCTGTCTCCTGCGTCATCCGCAGCAGCATCATTCACGATGTATTTCCACAATTTTTGACGTACTAGACCAACTTCAGCCTGTATGACCCAAGTGTCGTAGTTTTCTCTTGAAAGAGGGTCGATTTTGGGGCTAGACTTTTTTTTTACCTGGGCATAGTTACTCACTTAATATCGTAACTTTTTATCTATCTGATCTATCTGCTACCATGTTAAATAATATTAACGAGTGAAAGTGTGTGCGTGGACTAGTAACGCTGTTTTAATTTAATGTAGTAGAAAATACAAGTATTATTTGAAAGGATATTTTTCTCACATTGATATCATATTATAAACTTGATGTAGCCTAGCAACCAACCATAGACTTAGGCGTACCATAGACTCTATTGAATGGTATATATACTTCACATGTTTCTGGCACACACTACAAAATCTACTACTTCTTTAAATACTTACATGCAAGAAGTGCCAGTAACATGTGAAGTATAGTAGTTTTTTTCTTGAACATCTCCACCTCTGCTTTGTGGTATTTGGGATTAATTTCCATCATCTGTTTTCTACTTTGTTCTGATGTTCTGCAGAAATTTATTGCTTTCTCCAAAGTTAAATTCTCTAATTGCAATAGACTTTCCTGAATTGCTTTGTCCTTTATGCCATGCACAATTTTGTCACGGAGAATCTGGTTTTATAAAGACTCTGTTGAGGTTATTTCGTACTCGCACGTTTTTATCAACTCTCGACAATCATTGAGAAATACTTTGAAAGGTTCAACTTGTTGCTGCCTCCTTTCATAGAACTTGAATCTTTCAAAACTTGAGTTTATTTTAGGTGATACAAACATTTTAATTGCATCCACCACATTTTTGAAATCTTTTAAATCCTCTATTTTTATGGTTAAAGTTTGTAGAACACGTGCTGCCTCGGGCCCCATCATATTTATTAGGAGTGACAATTTGGTTTTGTCTTCTGCCTCTTCTTTTCCAACTGCAACTAAATAGTCTTTAAATTGCAAGTTCAGATTTGATGGCAATTTCACCGACGCCATCTTTTTCCTGTATTTGCCGGGGTGAAAGGCGACGCTGTGTCACTTAGCAATTACATTGTTTACGTCCAATAGTTTGTGTGGAAACAACAATAGCTAATATTGCCAACATTTATCATGACTTATTTTAAGCTCTTGACAACTGCGCCATGTTTAAAATAATAAATACTTATAATTTCCACTCTAGTTTATTGAACTTTATCTTATCAAATAATTAAATAAATACATAAATAACAACCAAAGGGTATGATGATATAATAATATAACAACGTACCATAGACATTTTAGACATAGAATACCCGTATCTCATTCTTAATTTGTGGACAGTGGACATAGTTATTAACCAAAGACTACTATGATATTAACCGTAAAGTAAAAGGGGTTGCTACACTGTATGGGGGATTTTCCAACAGCCGTTTAAAAAAAGAAACATTTACAAAATGACCCAATAGATGGCGTCAGCAAACAATGAGGTCACAGAATACCTATAAATACATGAGGTCCACCATCCTACACCATCCTCTTTGACTGTCACAGAGTGCTATCGGATTTTGTGGAAAACTTAAATTGTGGCTAATGGAGAAATGTTTTTATTCAGTCTCAGATTTAATAAAATAACTGTTTAACTTTTTTGTGATTGTAATGAATAGATTTTTATTTAGAATAAGTATTTGACATTGATGATTTACAAATTGACATACCTATTATTCTTCTATTAGCTATACAGATACTTAGATGATTTAATTTTGAATTTAGCATGTTTTAAAATATTTGCACGTTGCAATGCAGCAAAATGTTTCTGGAACTGTATAATAATAACTATTTTATCTGTTATATTACCAACATTTTATGCAAATAAATATTATTATTATTATTATTATTACGAATGCGCATATATAGGCCGTTCGCTTTGGAGCAAATGGCGAAAATAACTGTTAAAAACGTTAAATATGATCACATTTGGTTTGAAATTAGCGTTCTGAAATGTTTTCGACCACTGTTCGTTTTGCATGTTTAGATGACATGACAGTTAAATTTGACATTTGAAAAGCGATTTTATTCCGTTTGGGTATAGGGTCTTTTATCAGACTCCCTATATTACACGGCCAATATTACGCAACCGAATAATGTACAGCCAATAATACTCGACCAATATTACGTGGATTGGGCTCGTAGTATCAGGGTGTACATTATTATTGGCCGTGTAATATCACCCTGAGCTGATTTTATACCGGCAATAATACTCAGCCAGAATTACGAAGCCAAATTATTTACACGTATTATTGGCTGTGTAATACGGGTCGGATACTTTTTGCACGGGTGATAATGTACAGCCAACAAAACGTGTACATCACAGACTAAAATATAGAAATGTCATAGTCAAAGCCTCATTTGCACGTTCCAGTTTCCTTTTACCACAGATTATGAATCGCGATTGCTCCGGCGCTGCGGGAAGTGCTTCCCCTCCGCCCTTGCGTAGCAAAGCACAGGTAACAATGCTCGCTTCCGCCACTCCAGCTCTCCCTGGTACCTGTACTTTGTTACAGTGGACAGGGGCTGCAGCTACACTCCCTCCTCGCCTCCAGCTTTTTATAAACACTAGTGTACGGCAGACAAGACCACGTGGAGTTGGGGTTGGCTGATTTGTTTCTATGACAGTTTCTTTCTTCTTGACACTCGCTTACACAAACGAGGCATTAAGGAGTGATTCTATCTTGGTTATCTACGGTTGGCTTCGTATTATTGGCCGTGTAATATTGGTCGTACAAAATTGATACGGGCCGATATTTACGCATCCAGTTGTTCACGTATTATTGGCTGCGTATACTTGCCCTATATTATCAACCCGGACCGATTTTGTTCGGGCAATAATATACGTCCAGTAATAGATATCCAAATATTTCGAATCCATGTACACGTAATATCAGGCCATGTATTATTCGCTGTACAATACCAGTCGTACATATTTTTTTGTTCGTGTATTATCGTCTCCCATTTTTGATTTGGTTTGGGATGGATGATTATGTCAAAAGCTGCAAAAATGGCAAAAGTGATGAAAATGTTCAAAGGGAACGGCTTGTTAAAAATGTACATTTCGAAACTGCCTACAACGCTATCTCATCATTTCGAACGCAGGGATGGTTACCATCATAGACCTAGTATAATGTTCTGTGATTACATAGGTACCTACGTATTACCATTTTCGGCTCTAAGGAAAGTAAGTGTTCCTATTTTAGTGCAGAAAGGAGCCATTTCCAAACAGTTTATTTATTTTATTTACTTTCAAGAGGAGCAATAAACAAATCGAAAAATGATAATGAATGACATTTGACTATATTTTTTTAGTTTGGATCTTTATTTTGACTGCGACATTAACCTTGATGTCCAATGTATCAAAAAGTTACTGTAAACGTCACTCACGTCACAAAAATAGGTACCGAATAGGTTAAATTAAATGCTCGAAGGGTCACACTGACTCTCGGAGAAATCACTGAGTTACTCAATATTTGTCAACGCCATCTATTACAATCTTTTAGTAATATTTAGTTTTTTTTGAGCTGTCAGAAAATACCCCATTCACAACAGGCTACCTATATTTGTTCAAACTATAATTATAAGCTTCTTGATTCAAATTATAAACCAACGACAGTAAGAAATGTCTATGTTACTCTATGCTAAAAACTTGTTCCGATTTTGACAAGCAAGGTGTTAACCGATTCGTCTTCATTTATAGAGTGTCATAGACTATTTTGTACCCGACCGTAGTCGGGTTTTATTTTTTGAAATTATGTCTTGTTCTTATTTCTATTTAATTTGCGATGATACGTTTTATTTCAGCAAAAAACGCGAGTTTCAGCACATAAAAGAGTTAAAAGTCATTCACTGAATGTCCGCTTCGCCAGATTTATAACATCTGAGGGCTCCAAGTACAAAATACCTAATATGCTTCTGAATCCTGCGGGACCCACAGTTCAGGGTAAAGGGTTCTTACAAGACTTCACGTGGCTATTGCAGTTAGAAGAGTAAATACTACGCACCTTCGAGCCTGAAATATTCAAGAAAAAAGCTCTTAAAACCAGTAAAAACTTGATTCTGTCCAGATTCTTTACCTCCATATTCCATATCCAACGTTAAAATTAATATGGTTTATAAGTACTCAAACGAAATTTGTACCTATTTTGTTCATGTTACATATCATCATCATCATCATCATCGTGTCAGTCTTTAGAAGTCCACTGCTGAACATAGGCCTCCCCCAAAGAGCGCCATGACGAGCGATCCTGTGCCACCTCCATCCACCGACTTCCTGCGATGGCTACAATGTCGTCAATGTCAATGTTACATATAAGTATGATTAATCTATCTACGTCTTTCAAGAACCTAATATTCGAAAAAGAGCCCATTTCTGAATGCTTTTCATTATGTTGGTTAAGTATCGCGAGCGTCATGGACTTAAATTACTAGCTTTAATTCCCCTTGGCCCGGCGCCAAGCCTTTTGTGAGAGTCGGTGGAAATTCGCTTATTGAGATGCATTTTAGGCACCGCTGTTTTGATGAGGACCAGGATTACTTTACGTTTATTACCTTTATTTGTTTTAATTAGGTGCTGTGCAAATTGTTTCGAACCTTAGATGCAATTATAGCATTATAGATAGGTATACCGTTATAGGTAGGATAGGTAGATCGTTTTTAGCGATAAGTCCGCTCATTGTACTTTAATCATAAGCTTGTTACTATCCTATTTTTTAAACTGGTGTACAATAAAGTATTCATCAATAAAATCAATAAAATATCCATCTCATTAAAGGTGCTTTGTTAAGCTGTCGGTCTCGGATGTAAATGATCAATAGCAGTCGTTAAGCCATATCAGAGGCCCTTGGGCATCCTGAAAGACTCTGATACCAGAGTCCAGCACCAGCTCATACGACAAGTAAGAATAAAAATATAACCTTTTACCAACCACAACATAGTTTTTAAATTTTTACAAAATTTTGTGTGCAAGGTGAGATATACGCTGCGCCACGTGAAAAATAATAATATACGTGGTTATTAAATTTCGCCTGTAACAGGGTAGCCGCAGCCGGCACGTAAATACGTGCGATGCGTTGATAACGGCGCGGCGGCGGCGCCTACGTGAGGATGCTACGCGGGTCTGGCTAACGGCTACGCCGTAGCGGTTTGAGCTGGCTAAATTTTAATAAAAGCTATAAGCCAAGTGCGTTTAAAAAAATACAGCTAAGTTTGTGATAAATAAAAGAACCCACCAGCCAGATGTACTGACGATGTGTCTGGACGAAGATGATTGATGATGGCAGGCTGATGATGATTATTTATTGAATCCATACCAATATATTACATAAAGTTAAAACGTTTCTTTGTTTGTTTGGGCAGTTTTAACGTGATAACAACTGAACGGATTTTGAGGCAATTCGGAATGGAGGTACCTTGGAATAAAACATAGGATACTTTTTATCCCAGAAAATTGTAAGTTTCCACGGAAAAAACACGGACAAATAAATGATGATTTCTCGCTATAAAGAACGGTTGCCATGGAAACGAAAAACAAGTCTGTCAAAAAACATCAAGAGAGTTGTTGCTATACCTACTTTTGCACTGGTTTTTAATATCATAGAAGAAGATAGGATGAGTTTTTTCGCGATAAACTGTAGTCCGCGTGGATGAAGTCGCAAGTGAAGGCTAGTGTATGTATAAATACAACAATTATTCAAAATCTTAGCGGACATAATGCGTACTAAAAGAATACTTAAAGAAAGTTCTTGAAAATTATGAAGTTGTTCTATTAAATCCAGTTCTATTATTATAAGTAAAATAATTATTTTAATTCAAATAATACGAACATATTTAATTTTACAATTATTATTGTGAACGCAATAAAAATATGAAATCTGAATCTATTGTTTCCTCTCTCGAAAATGCAATTCTAGAATATTCGAGAATCATAAAAGAGGACAAAAGTTGGACAGAAAATGATCTCGGTGCATTATTGAATTTCTTTTATTGAATCGGAAAGAGCGTTCCTATTTATTGTTTAAACTGCAGCGCAAGAGACAATATCCTCTCCTGTCTACATAGAGGTTCATTTATAGAGATCCTATACCTATACTTGGTCTCGTGAAAGTTGGTGATGAATGCTGAAGATTAAATTCAGTTTTTTGATGTGTAACATCTCTCCTCTAGTTTTCCAGCAATCTGTGGGAGTAATTAGTGAAAAGGGGCGGAAGTGTGTAACAGGAAGCCGGGGAAGCGCGCGCTATTTGATTTGACCAATGAGCGCGCGCTGTCTAGAGCATGTTAATGTTGCATAATACGAAGGTGAGATGTCCGATGTTCATAGGACTACTGTAAGGCTCGCTCGTTTTTTTTGTGGTATCTATCAAAAAGAGGCACTCGGACTTGATACCAGCAGAACCTGATCAAAATCGGTCTACTCGTTTGGGAGCTACGATTCTCAACCCCATTACCCCCTCCCCCATGAGGGGAAATATGAATCCCCCCCCCTCCTTTTTTTCCATTATAGCTAAGAGCCATCTCGTTTACCTCAGCTTTCAAACATAAAAAACCGCAGCTAAATCGGTCCATTCGTTCGAAAGCTACGATTCGCACCACCACCTACCCCTCCCTCCCTCCATCCTGCAATTATAGCTATGAACCATCTCGTTTACTCCAGATTTCAAACATAAAAAACCAAAGGTAAATTGGTCCATTCGTTTGAAAGCTACGATATTTACCCCATTTTCTCACCTCCCCCTCCCCCCTCTCCGTCCCCATATATCTAAGAACCATCTCGATCACATCAACTTTCAAACAGAAAAAACCCCTTTAAAATCGGTCCATTCGTTTGGGAGCTGCGATGCCACAGACAGACACAAACACACACACACACACATACACAAACACAAAAAGTAATACATACCCTAAACTTATAACACCCGTCTCTTTGTTGTTTTTTTTTCTCTTTGTTAAGCTGCCAAACAAGAATATAACATTTTATTAAATCGTGTCTCTCTGTTTGTCTGTTTTTTTGTCTGTATGTTTGTTAACGCATCACGTAAAAACGAATGGACCGATTTCGATCATTGTTGTATAGCTTAGTGTGTAACTTAAAAACTAGGGTACTTAATATATTAATCCGATGATTAGATGCCGAGCAATCGATAAAAACATTTTTGAAGGCTGAATTAATTATGATCAAAAGTTGGTTTGTTGGTATTTTAGGTTCTGGAATAGCACACAGTATGACCAAGTAAGCGAGGCTGCTGGCACAGCTAGTCTATCTTTACTTATCTTATAGCAATAAGAACGAAAATTTATATATATAAAAAAATAAGAGAAGATTATTAATAAAAAATAGTCTGGCGTACTTAAAATATGCTACTGAACAAGAATATAACATGTTTTTTAAATCGTGTCTGACTGCTTGTATGTTTGTCAGTTTGTCTGTATGTTTGTTCGCACATCACGTAAAAACTACTAAACCAATTGCGATGCGGTTTTCACTGATGGATAGCTTAGGGTTTGACTTTAAAATTGGGGTACTTAATCCGAATCATGCAGGCAATGCGCCAGAAAACCGCACAAAAATGCCAGATAGGTACCACATTATAAATTTACCAGAATAGATAGGTATAAGACCAGACTCTGCACTCTACACTCTGTTTGAAAAGTTAACTAAAGCAAAACTGTAACACATGAGAATTAGAAATTTACCAGAATAGATAGGTATAAGACCAGACTCTGCACTCTACACTCTGTTTGAAAAGTTAACTAAAGCAAAACTGTAACACATGAGAATTATAAATTTACCAGAATAGATAGGTATAAGACCAGACTCTGCACTCTACACTCTGTTTGAAAAGTTAACTAAAGCAAAACTGTAACACATCAGAATTATAAATTTACCAGAATAGATAGGTATAAGACCAGACTCTGCACTCTACACTCTGTTTGAAAAGTTAACTAAAGCAAAACTGTAACACATGAGAATTATAAATTTACCAGAATAGATAGGTATAAGACCAGACTCTGCACTCTACACTCTGTTTGAAAAGTTAACTAAAGCAAAACTGTAACACATCAGAATTATAAATTTACCAGAATAGATAGGTATAAGACCAGACTCTGCACTCTACACTCTGTTTGAAAAGTTAACTAAAGCAAAACTGTAACACATGAGAATTATAAATTTACCAGAATAGATAGGTATAAGACCAGACTCTGCACTCTACACTCTGTTTGAAAAGTTAACTAAAGCAAAACTGTAACACATGAGAATTATAAATTTACCAGAATAGATAGGTATAAGACCAGACTCTGCACTCTACACTCTGTTTGAAAAGTTAACTAAAGCAAAACTGTAACACATGAGAATTATAAATTTACCAGAATAGATAGGTATAAGACCAGACTCTGCACTCTACACTCTGTTTGAAAAGTTAACTAAAGCAAAACTGTAACACATGAGAATTATAAATTTACCAGAATAGATAGGTATAAGACCAGACTCTGCACTCTACACTCTGTTTGAAAAGTTAACTAAAGCAAAACTGTAACACATGAGAATTATAAATT
Organism: Alsophila aescularia; assembly: GCA_946251855.1. NCBI lineage: Eukaryota > Metazoa > Arthropoda > Insecta > Lepidoptera > Geometridae > Alsophila > Alsophila aescularia. The sequence goes on along the minus strand of OX276380.1, from coordinate 59,401,177 downwards.
TACCAGAATAGATAGGTATAAGACCAGACTCTGCACTCTACACTCTGTTTGAAAAGTTAACTAAAGCAAAACTGTAACACATCAGAATTATAAATTTACCAGAATAGATAGGTATAAGACCAGACTCTGCACTCTACACTCTGTTTGAAAAGTTAACTAAAGCAAAACTGTAACACATCAGAATTATAAATTTACCAGAATAGATAGGTATAAGACTAGACTCTGCACTCTACACTCTGTTTGAAAAGTTAACTAAAGCAAAACTGTAACACATGAGAATTTCTGTACAGAGTGTTTGAGTTTTAAAGCATTTCTATGCATGAATTTCCATATTTAAGTTAAACCTGAACTCAAAGTTAAATACGAAGGTAAACACAAAGTTTAGAAGCATCAGACTGCTTGTTTGTCCAAACTAAGTAGGTAGGTAGATAACTTTGTGAGGTCAACATCGATATTATTCTCTGCTTAGCTTGTGGTGAGATAAATACCATTGATAGAAGACAGATAAGTGATAATTGACTCATATATTGACTGCGTTAGACAGTCCATAGAAACGCACGATTAAGTAGTTAGGTATCCAATACTCAATCTATCTTATATCTACGAGTATCTATACTTCTAATAAAGCAGCAAGTACCAAAAAAACTATAGAATGAAGATAATTAAAAACAAAATAGGTACTGTAATCCCCACTGTGATTATAGTGGGGATTTCGAGAAAACTTTTTTAGCTTTTTCCCGAAATCCCCACTGGTGGGGAAGGTCTGGTGGAGATTTCGGTAATAATCCGTATTAAAAATAGGCTACTGAACAAGAATATATAATTTTTTTAAATGGTGTCTGTGTGTTTGTCTGTTTATCTGTATGTTTGCTCGTGCATCACGTAAAATCTACTGGACCAATTTCGATGCAAATGTCACTGTTAAATAGCTTAGGGTTTGACTTAAAACAAGGATACTTACCTCGGGTTTCTGAAACGTTTGTTGACAACTGATTAGTTCTAAAGCTGCCTTTGTCTGGCACTCAACAAATGACAAAGACAGCAATAGACTTAATCTGTTGTCAACGTAACAAGCGTTTGAGAAACCCGAGGTTAGTATCTTAAGATACTTACATCTTACATTTTTTATAAAACAAGCTGATTTATCTCGACGGTATGCAACTAGGTCTAAAGTTTAAATGCCCTCATCTATACTAATTTATGTTTAAACTTTAATTAGAATTGATGAGGATATTAAAATTGTGTAGTTCTGGTCCAAAGGTTACGTTTTTTTTTTAAATAACTTTCCTGGCTGTTTTAGCATGACTGACAACATATCAACTGATCAGTCAAAAAAAATTCAACCACTGTTTAGACAACTGCAAAAATTACATAATAATTATTTAAATAAATTGGTCCGCTCCTTTTTAAGGTCATATAGGGTCATATGTTATTGTACCTAATATATGTTAAAACCTTTTATGTACATATGATAGCAATAAATTATTGAGTACTAGCTGTGCCCTCGGCTTTGCCCGCTTGGTCATTTCATTTAAAAGTAACCGATACGTGTTATTCGAGGACCAAAAGTACCTACGAGTATAAAGTACAATATACTGGTACTACATTTCTTCAAAATTTGTTCAGCCATCTAATAGTTTTTTATAAAAAATGTGGGTATTTTCTAACAAAGGTAATGATGTAGATTGACGTCAGGTCACGATTCTGTTATTAATAAAATGCGGTTTGCAGCTTTCGGGCACTTTTATGTTATCTTGTTCGCATTCTTTCGTATCGATGTTGTAAATGAGGTCCTGGCTCGAATTGCGCCGAAAGATGAATTCGAATCAATGTGACGCTCAAAAGGCCACATGAATCCAAGGTCAGCGCACATGCATATAGCTCCGTGAGCTCTACCTTTTGTTTTATTTGATTCTTAAGTTCGCTAAGAAGACCGATAATTTGATCATTAACACTAAACTGTTGACCAAGTAAAACATTCGTTTTGAATTCAAGGCATTTCGGCACTGTTGCAAGCGCCATGATCATGGTCAAATAAAACAAAACTTACCGAAGTAAATTATTAGCCTGCCAATAAAATAAATAACTTTTGAGACATACGTCATTTAGTTCCGAGCTAAATTGTGTGTTCAAACAGCGCTCGCGATATTCAACCTTGTTACGCAGGCACTTCAGTGCTTATTGCGGGTAGCGGGTGGCAGAGTGCAGGGGAGATGGCAGGGTATTGGGAGTAGGAAAATGTTACCTTGGAGCCTGGCCTTAATTCCCCCGCTTTAAAAACACCCACCTTGTGTAAACACTCCAACCACATGACCATGACATCACTGCGGCAAGACGGCAAAATGGCACGAAGATATTGTTGGCGCGTCGAATTTATTTTCCGTTCCTTCCTCAATGGCTTGACGACATTGTACAAAACACGGCCTGTAATAGGCTGAGTTTAAGTAGCCACTGTCAAACCGACTCAAAGAGTTATGAAATTATTATGTAAGGCGAGGGCACCGCGAAAAAAGGATGAAGCCAAAAATGGAAGTAGTTTCAGAAAAAAATAAAGTATTTTGGAAATGTAAACGATGATATGCTGTTATTTTGTTTTATTTAAATACTAGATGAAGCTACCTACTCAAATTGCGACGGACCCAAGGGACGTTTTAAAAAAATACAAATTTGAAGTTAAATTGATGTATTAATTGATTGAATGCCAAGTACAGACTGAGCTCCTCTAAACTTAATAATAAACACCTTACATACTAACAAAAGTGCCAAGTCGACAACTAACAATCGCACAGAATAAAACATAGTCATTAAATTAAGCGGAATTGTGTGGGCGACCGGGCGCTATGCGCCGATAAGGATGGTGCCGGGATGCATAACTCCTTCCTCCCTAAGTTCGAGATTGTCTGAAGGACCATCTCGAGTTTTCCTCACACAATATGCTTTACGAATCATATACTTAAGGGCTAAGATTACAATTACTAATGCTATAATTAACCAAATTACAATGTTTCCTATGCTAACACTTTTAAAAAAACTTTCAAATTTTTCACTATCACTAATAATCTCACTCCCACTTTTCTGCAATAAGTAATTCAGGAACTGGACGTCGGCGAGATTAATTCCGTTGAGATTAACTGGTTTTCTTTGCGAATTCGGTACGTTGGATATTTTTGGTAATTGAATTATTGGCAGCTTTTCGTAAATTATGTCTTTCCCACTAATTTGATGTCTTTTCAGGGTCACTTCTTTAATTTTGACAACACAATCATCATTCATAATTAACAGATACGTCCCGCGAACTGTTTCTTGGGTTATTTCATTTTCGCAGTACTTTGTAAGTAGTGTCTCAGTGTTCGTATAAATTATCCAGTGGTTTGGCTGTACAGGATTGACCTTGACATCATTAATAATGACAGGAATCGGATGGCAACTCGAGATGTTAGTGGTGAACTGTAGAAGTTCAGTGACGCAGTCATCTCTAACCAGAGGCAAAACGTCATTCTCGTAGCACAGGAAATGGTCTTCATCTGCTTCGGAACATGGTTGAGAGAGCGGTACTGTTTTCAACCCCTTCATAAGGACATATGGATATTTAGGTAGGATAAGGGTAGTTTGACCTTTAGCATCGTCTAAAATTGGTAGTGGTATTAGTTTATAATAGTTATAAATTTCGTCTCTAATTAGTGGAATGTTCATAATAAATTTAATCTGATTTTGTTTGATGTAAGCTTTCAGTTCTACACTTTGTTCTATTTTAACAATATTTTCTAAATTAACAGGAAACAGGAATTTACCATTTTTTTCTATTTCAGTTAACAGTAGTAACAATTCATTCGTATCAACAATTGATTGATGCAATACTTTAATCTTACTAAAAGCAATGGCAGTTTCAATTTCATCTAATCTAAAGTAGATAATTTGAAAATTATGAAGAAATGTACCGTAATTATTAATAATTTTATTGAATTTCTGGTAATTCCTTGTTTCATTTAAATACAAATCTATTTCTTGAATGCTTTCTTCAATCTGAATAAAGTTGCTTCTAGTAAAATTCGCTATTTTAGTAAAGGTACCCACCATTTCAGTGATAATTGTCATTTTCTTAGATACAGCGTCCTGTTTTGAATTTAAATTATTAATTAACTTTTCGTACATTAAGGCGTCATCATTATCCAGATTACCTGTAATCATTTTTACCAAAGAACCAAGAGAGTTTATTAAACCACGTTTTACCCTTGCTGAAGGAATTAACTGCTTGTACTTTTCTATGGTTATATTCATTATGTAATCTGTTTGAACTTCCGCGTTAATTAAATCTGAATCTAAAACGTTACTATCAATACAGCTGTGAACTTGGTTTCTAAGCGTTATGTACCTGTTTATATTTAATTCTAATTCCTCATAAACTAATTTTAAATCTAAAATCTTGATAACGGTCCATTTATCGTAGCTGACAAAAGCTTGGCCTTCCCAGATGGGTAACAGCCCGGGGTTCTTGTCAATCGGGTGCAGTTGAAGGGCCTGGCTTCGGATCGCATGGATCGCCAGAAGTATTAACCTGCGAAGGACGCTTAATGTCTTTAATAGGTACTTTAGTTGTTCGGTCACGTGTACAACATTTCTACGAATCTCTCCAATGACTTGAGCTTTTTGATAGCGCGGTTTGTCTTTGCTACGCCTAGTGTTTGCTCCTTTAATGAAAACTGAATCTCCGTCCTTTATTGCGAATTTTGTTTCACCTCCACGTTTTTCTATCATTAATTGTTTTTTTTTGTATAATTTTATCTGTCAAATAGTCGTATAAATGTTTAGTCCTTCTAACGTGTTCTTTAACGAGCTGTTGTGTAAACTGTTTGTTAAAGTCAACCGCAAATGTGCTATTGGACTCGGTGTGCCCGAATACAACTTCGAATGGTGTCAAATCTGTAGTAGCATGTATTGTGTGGTTATATGACATAACTGCGTATATCATAACGGATGCAGCATCAGTGATCTTTTGTTCATATTTTGCTATTCGGTATATTTCTATTATAGTTGAGTGGAATCTTTCGATTAAACCCATCGAATTCGGGTTATGGGGTGTGCCGATATGAAGGTCAACTTTATAAAAAGCCAACATTTCCTTCATTAATGTATTATTAAATTCCATGCCGGGGTCCGAACTTATTCTGCTTGGGATGCCGTACATGGAGAAGTATTTTATTAGCGCTCTTACAACCTCAGGGGTGGATCTGTTATTAATTTCAATGGCCTGACCCAGTTTGCTAAAAGCGTCAATTATGGTAAGGTATATTTTTCCTTCTACTGTAAAGGTGTCGATAAATATTTCCTGAAATGGTTTTGTTTGCGTTTGGGATAGCTGTAATTCTGGTTTTAATGGTTTCCGGTCATACTTCATCTTTTTACATACGTCACATGCATTTATAATGCTAGCTACTGTATGATCCATGTTATTCCAGAAAAACGTACGCTTAAGGTGTACTAGCGTTTCCTTAATACCTCTATGGCTATTTTTACCTGTGTGGTACTTATCGACAATCTGGCGTTGTTCATCTTCTTCCTCTACGTAAATGATTCGTTGGGTGCACTCATAAATTTTAACAGAGTCCTTTTTGAAAAGTGATGCGGTAACCGTGGAAAATTGTTTGCGATGAATTTCACTCTCAAAGTAAAAAAAATGCTTTACTTTGGGTTTTATGTATTCCAGGAGGAATTGTTTGACGAGATTCGGGTTATCTACAGGTAAGTGGACTTCTAGTATTCTTTGTTTCGGTCTTGATAAGTTTTTAACTCCAATTTCGTTTTTGTTCCAGGTATATACGAGTATTTGGTTCGGCTTAGTGTCTATGGCCTCTTGTAAGATGAGTATACCTTCTGAATCTAAGTCGCGTGCAGAATGAACTGTATTCGTACTACTATTACTTGGCCATTCAGGCGCCGTGTCGGTGCTACTGTTTACAGACGGAATTGGATATGGGGATCGTCGATCGTTGGATTCTATAACGCTTATGGTTTTCTCTGAATCAGATAAAGCTACAACTGGGGACGCTAGTCGTTCACACGCATCACTTTGGTGTTGTTTTTTACCTATTTGTACTAATTCCTCAATAACTTCATCCAATTGTCGCTGGAGCTTTTGTTCATTTTCAGCCAAATTTACTTCCATTGACTCATTATCCTTTCCGCCTAACGCATTAATCCTTATACGAGATAATGCATCCGCATTACTGTTTTGCTTTCCGTTTTTATATACAACGTCAAAATCAAATTCTGACAAACGTAACTTCCACCTCGTAATTTTGCTATTAGGTTCATCCATCGTTTTCAACCAAGCCAACGGCCTATGATCCGTATATATAGTAAATTTCTTTCCGTATAAATAGGGACGGAAATGTTTTGTGGCCCAAATGATCGCTAGCATTTCCTTCTCTATTGTGCTATATCGTGACTCGGCTTCGTTCAAGGTCCTACTTGCAAATGCCACGGGTTTGTCACTTCCGATTGGGCCTTGTGAAAGAACAGCACCAAGAGCAAAGTTTGATGCATCGGTCGTGAGAACGAATGGTCGGGTAAAATCCGGGAATTGTAAAAGGGGGGCGTTAGTTAATAGCTCCTTACACCTCTCAAACGCATTTTTGTACTCCGGAGTTAACTCAATTTTATTTCGTTTTTTTAGGCAGGAGGTTAACGGTTGTGTGACCTTGGCGAAATCTTTGATAAATTTTCTGTAGTAGCCAACCAAGCCAAGGAAACTTTTAATTTCTGTGGTCGTTCGTGGTATCGGAAAATTAAGCACTACTTGCACTTTATCGTTGTTTGGCATAAGGCCGTTTTTGGTGATGGTATGGCCTAAATACAACACTTCTTTCCTGAGAAATTCGCATTTGTCCAGTGTTACTTTAAGATTGGTTTCTCTGAGACGATCAAAAATTTTACGTAATTTTGAAATGTGATCCTGTAGATTGGATGAATATACTATAATATCGTCTAGATATACTAGGCAGTGTAAACCCTGAAGGCCTCGTAGCACATTATCCATGGCCCTTTGAAATGTAGCCGGTGCGGTCTTCAAACCAAAGGGCATGCGTTGGAATTCAAAGTGTCCTGACTGGGTTGTAAATGCAGTTTTAGGTTTATCCGCGGGGTTGACCTCGATTTGGTGGTACCCGGAAGCGAGATCTATTGTGCTGAAATATGTCGATTTACCTAATTTATCAAAAAGGTCGGTTATATTTGGTAAGGGGTATTTGTCGTCTACCGTGATTTCATTTAACCTGCGGTAGTCAATGACCATTCTGAATTTCTTTTCACCTGATGCGTCTATTTTTTTGGGTACCAAGTGAACCGGCGCACTCCAAGGTGAGTGGGATTCTTGTATAACATTATCTTTGAGGAGTTTCTCTACCTGGTTCTGTATTTCTTCATTCTGTGAATGTGGATGTCGATATGGTCGAATATAAATTGGATTTTCATTAACCGTGCGAATTTCATGTTTCACTTGATTAGAAAAAGAGAGAGGGATTTTGTCACAATAAAATATATCGCGGTACTCGTAACATAATTTGGAAATACTCTCATGCTCTTCTTTATTCGTGTGTTCCAGTCTTAATTTAGTCAAATTCTCTTTTAGCATAGCGTCGATCTCACAGTCATCAATCACTACATTTAGAATTTTAAAATGCTATCGCAATAGTTGAGGCTTATCATTTCACCGCGTCGTTCGAGGCTGGTGCTTGAAAATTTTCAGGGACACTAATTTCCTCATTTACAATGTTTCCAGTATAATCCGGATAATCAACATCGGCGTGGGCGTTCTCCACATAATCAATAGGCGCTAACTCATAATAGTTATTGTCATAGTTGTCGGAGTAATAATCCTGGTAAGTTGACGGTTCCTCGCTATAAAACAAGTCATTGGTGATCATATTTTGTCTGACAGGTGCCGTGCGCATTGAAACATCGGGGTCATTCATAGTTTTGGGTGCTTGTTGTTGTTGGTGTTGAATACCAAATTTAAACTGATTTGTGTTTTGCTGCTGTTGGTTAGGGACACCATATTTAAAATGTTGTTGTTGAGGAATTCCGAATCGAAAATCACCTTGTTGGAATGGAGGGCGTAGCTGTTGAGTAGGCCCCTGATTAAAAGTTCGTTGGGGCATATTTGGTTGCACACCGAACCGATAACCTTGAGGGGGTGCAAACCTATTTGGCTGGATGAAATTTGGCCTGAATCCGGGCAAGTTTTGGTTTTGTGGAATGCCAAATTTAAAGTTAGTTTGATTAGGCATTTGGCTTAACGAAGGCCTAATATCGTTCAGAGGTCTCAGTGAATTTTGTGGGTTTGGTTGTAGCAATGTGGCCGGTTTCGCTTTGTTATTTTTTGCGTTATATTGTTGCAGAAAATTTACTTCCTCGATAACTACGCTTAATGCATTTTCAAGGGTAGAGCAACCCTTCAATCGCACTATACGAATCATATCTTCGGGAAGGTTATATAAAAATACGTTCAAAGCTGTATTGTTATAGATAATCATTTTCGCTGCTTTAACTCCTTCATCGGTAATTATGTTTACTTTCGCAATTAAAGAACTCCTAACATTCTGTATTCTATGGCAAAACTGGATATGTGATTCACCTTGTTTTATTTTCAAACTTTCCAATTCAATCGCTATACACTCTTCTGAGCGGGGATCGCCAAAATGTTGGGTAAGAATTTGTTTAAGTTCAGTCCATGATGTTAAATTTTGATGTTCACTAAGTAGAGTCGCAGCTCTACCCGTAAGTCTACTCGTTACAGAATGAAATACGTACAAATTTTGCGACGTATTTCCTTCCAGTTGAAAAGCTCTAATGACATATTCACATTTCGTAATGAATAAGTTCAGTAGTTTTTCGTCTCCATCATACATAGGAATTATACACAATATTTCCCTAGGGATCATCTTAATCGTTTCATTTTGTTCGTTAACCATTTTAGCTACTACTGATTTCAATAATCACTAAACAACTATTAATATCACTAAATTGATTTCGATAATCAATAAACACAACTTATTAATAAACACTAACAATTACGAATATAACGATACTTGAATCAAACAAAATCAGATAGACGTAATTAGTTAGGCCAACGATTTGGGGTCGGAAAATACGGAAAAGATAGGGTATTACGAAAACAGGTGTGAAGAGGTTTACTCACAAACTGCTCAATCCCATATCCTCCTTGCGTGAGTCTGTCCAGGGCCAATCCACCTCGTCTCGGGTCTGGTGCACAAACCGATCACTGATTGAACTGTTTTCGCTGCACACGCGTCACGGGAGAGTTATTATTTTGGTTCGAGGATACCCGAATTCACTGCAGGATACTCGACGCGAACAACCGATTTTAGGGTCCTTAAGCGTCAACCCGGCAGCAGGATAACGGATATCCTACCGGCTGCGCCACTCAAATTGCGACGGACCCAAGGGACGTTTTAAAAAAATACAAATTTGAAGTTAAATTGATGTATTAATTGATTGAATGCCAAGTACAGACTGAGCTCCTCTAAACTTAATAATAAACACCTTACATACTAACAAAAGTGCCAAGTCGACAACTAACAATCGCACAGAATAAAACATAGTCATTAAATTAAGCGGAATTGTGTGGGCGACCGGGCGCTATGCGCCGATAAGGATGGTGCCGGGATGCATAACTACCTATCTGTTAACATTAAAACATCAACACAGTTTGGTAGAAAATGGGACCAGAATATTATTTTGTGAAAACCAATAAAAATTGCAAAAATTAACGGCTCGCAAAAAAACTCCATGGTTTAATTTTTTTTTTTTTTGTTTTTTTTTTTTTTAACCTATAGTTAATATATCATTTAGAGGAGAGAAACACACAATTTCAATAATAAATGTGGGATTAGGTACATTTAAATCAATTTAAATCGTTCGACCAAAAAAGAGTATATATTATTCTCAGGAATAGTATTATAGACAAATGACGGTTATTACGTCATTTCTATGCCACTACTCTAAGAAAAATATTTACTCTCGTTTAGTTGAATCAAGCCTTAAGGGCGTCACAGACGATTAAGATACTATAATATTTGATGTTACGATATCTGCATATAAAATATTATAGCATCTTAGGGTATCACACACGGCTAAGATACGATAATATATTTAAATTATTCATTCGCTCGCAGGCCGTCCTAGGTACCACACGTATTTCTTCACCGCTGTCTATATACAGAAAATATGAGTAGTACGGTTTCACTATTAGATTTATTAGATAGCTCATCAGACGACGATTCTGATTTTGAATTTGATATACAAATTGCATTAGCGCACTGTAAAAGGTGATCAATTTGGATAGAAAGTCACATTAAATTTAGAAAAAGCCGCGGTGAATTTAATCTTTACGCAGATGTTTCTAAAAAAAAACTTATTTTAATAAGTCGAAGGAAACTTTTCACGAAATTCATAATTTGAGAAGATTTAGTGAAACAAAATACGAACACGCGGGTGAGAATTTGTACAGAATAACGACTTGCAGTTTGCTAATAACCATCTCGTTTAGCTCAGCTTTCAAATATAAAAAACCGCAGCTAAATCGGTCCATTCGTTCGAAAGCTACGATTCGCACCGCTCCCCCCCCCTCTCCCCCTCCCCCCTCCATTCTCAAATTATAGCTATGAATCATCTTGTTTACCCCAGCTTTCAAACATAAAAAAAACACAGCTAAATCGGTCCATTCGTTCGAAAGCTACGATTCGCACCGCTCTTCCCCATCCCCCCTCCCCACCTCCCCCTCCCCCCTCCCCCTCCCCCTCCCCCCTCCCCTCCCCCCTCCATTCTCAAATTATAGCTATGAATCATCTTGTTTACCCCAGCTTTCAAACATAAAAAAACACAGCTAAATAGGTCCATTTGTTTGGAAGCTACGGTTTTCACCCCCCCCTTTATTTCTCACTTCCCCCCTCCCTTTCCCCATATATCTAAGAACCATCTCGATTATATCAGCTTTCGAACAGAAAAAACCGCATCAAAATCGATCCATTCGTTTGGGAGCTACGATGACACACACACACACACACACACACACACACACACACACACACACACACACACACACACACACACACACACACACGCACTCACACACACTCAGTGACACACACCCTAAACTTATAACACCCGTCTCTTTGTTCAGGGGTTAAAAAAACCGTCACGAATACAAAACAGAGCAAGCTGTAGAGCATATTACGATATATTTTGTATCTTAAGATAGTATATTAATATATATTTTGTATCTTTTACGATATATTTCGTATCTTAAGATGACATCTTTTAATAAATTCCATATCGCTCGATGTCTTAAGATACTGTAAGATGCAATTATATATTATCTTCGCCGTTTGTGATGGTTCATAGAAATTGTATAGCGAGCGATATTTTATCTTAAGATAATATATTATCGTATCTTAGTCGTCTGTGACGCGCTTTATTCTGATGAGTAACTAAAACAAAATAAGTGCACCTTTCACGTGCTACGACAAACTGATCACTTCACGACTGCACCACTAGCCTCCAGTGTGACACTCGTAATCGCTCCAAGACTGCCAATCGACTTCCCGCCCGCCCTGTAATCGGCTTACGGCCGCAATCCACCGTGAGCCGAGATTGGACTGATACGACATAGATATCTCACAATGGATCCCTGTCGTGTTATATCGGGTGTGAGAGGTAGCTGAGGCTTAGATTAGGAGCTGATAAGGTCTGGTCTATATATCGTTTAGGCGGTAGTTTCAATTAGATTTGGAGACGTGTGGCAAGATATAGGTATCAGTATACTGTAGTCTATGTAAAACAGTAGTAATAACTCAAATTCAAATAATTTATTTGCTTATCACACGGTTGCATAATATACAAGTCTTCGTTACATATCATTAGCAGATCATTCATGTTTTTGCTTTATCAGTATGCAAATTTTAATAAAAATTTACTTAGGACATAAAATGCAATTTAAATTGTTGTGCCAGGATAAGAAAATTACATAACATGCGAATAAAAAATAACTGTTAAATTGAAAACTAGGATAAATAAAAAATGCAGTAAAAATAATAAATAATAGTACGTAGTACCAAATAAATAATGTTAATTAGATAAAATTAATGCTTATCTTACTTTAGCAATAACAAACATCGACATTTCAGTTGAAGTACCGGTCAGGCAATTTATGCCCACGCTTCGCTAGTTAGTGTTATTGTTTATATTGGATGTCTGTCAGATGCATACTCAGTTAACTGTAACTATATAGACAAAATATATTATGATGGTGCAACACATGCTAGCTAAACTTCATGTTAAGGTTTAAGTTATAGTTAATATAAACTATAACAGTAACTTTAACTGGGATATGGTGCAAGCCAGCCTTAAATTACATTAAAAATTCCAAATAAAATTGAAAAATTCATGCACAGAGTAAAAGTACTACTTGACTGACCATGTATGTAACCTATATTTAAATATGTTACCTGTCAAATTCTTAAATTCTTCGAGAAAACTATTGAACACTTTCACTGCCATTCAATTTGTTATTTTTTTGTAAAGACAACTCTTTGGTATACAAACAGATGTTTGTTTGTGTACGAAACTGACACTTAGTGCGTAATAAAAAGCTCACGATGTTGCTAACGAAAATAATGAATGCCCGTTTTCACTAACCCTAGGACCACCTAAATCAGATGCCTAAATATTTAGGAGTTGCCAAGGGCAAAAAAAACGTTCCAAAAAACTTTAAGTGATAACTAGTGACCTAAAGTTACGACATCGATTCAGGGGTGCTTAATGATATGCAACTCTTAAGCTGAAAGCCCGCGCCGCGCTCGCTCACTCACTCATGCATGTAAATGAGTGAGTGAGCGAGCGCGCGTAGCTTAGGATTGGTGAAACTGAAGATTACGTGTAAGACTTTGCTTAGATTAGGAGTTCCTTAGTTAGGCGTCTTCTTATACGTGGTTAGTGAAAACGGGCATAAATGTTTAATGTATTTTGACGGGAGAATTAATAACTTGAGGGATCTAACAAGACACAAGTTCAAAAACTAAAATTTGACTACGGTCGGGTAAAAAATAGCATATGACACTCTTGCGATGAAAACAAATCGATTGATACCTCACTTGTCAAAATCGGACCACCTTTTTAGTTTGAACACATAACCCTTAATTTGCTTGCTGCAGTCAGGTAAAAAATAAACTATGACACTCTATACATGAAGACGATTTGATTGATACCTCGCATGTCAAAATCGGAACAATAGGGGTGACGCTATGGGGGAACATCCATATACATACATACATACATACATACATACATACATACATACATACATACATACATACATACATACATACAAAGACTGCTAACTTCATTACCCTTCCCTTGCCATGCCGTAGTCGAGTAAAAAGAGATCTACAGGGTTCCGAGTAATGAGAACCACAAATAGCATAGTACGAATGCACTTATTCTGTGCTCTAAAGGTACTCTCGAAATCAGTAGAATTACCCTTTGTTATCAAACCGTATTGAAAAACGTAAGCTACATAACCGTGATAAGCTTGGAGTGCGGCTTCTTTCGAGACCACTTGTCGTATCCTTTTGAGACTAAAAAAGGTCAATAATAATAATGCAAGATCAGTATGTGGTCGCCTCTGTGTGTGAATGTCACAAGGCTAACTTACTAATGGCGCTTATTATTTGTGAGCTAACCTAGTAAGCTCACTTGTATTTGATACACTGAACTTGTAAACAGGTGGGCACTTAGTCTACGAATAAGTAACACGTAGTAAACAGAAGGTACATACTCGGCATTGTCTTAATATACAGTGCTTTATTAACTTAGATTGCCCTTAATTGAAGTAGTAGGAGTATGGCAACTCAGAGAGAAATGTAACAGTAAGATATTTATTATGATCCAACACCGTTTGGTTGTTGCTCGAAGTGAGCGAATGAAAATTAAAAAAAATAGGTATAAAAAATTATGACCAAAAAATAAGTAAGCTACATTTTATATGTATCTATTTATTGGTCCTGGTTTCTAATTTTACAAATCACAACAAATCAATTTATACACGACACGAATGACGTATGTAAAATACACCTGCTCTAATAATACGTTACAAAACGTATACACAAGGATAACGGTGCGTCGATATTAAAAGAAGGGCGTCGGAATATGCAAATAAAAAGCGCTGAAACTCAACGAATTTTCCGAGCAAGTACTCGTGAGTACGCCATTTGCCCAAAGACTTCTATCGACATAGAGCAGTCTTTAGGGAGTATGATCTTGTAATTCTTTCCGCACACCTCCGTACAACGTCGCCATTAGGGCCTAATGCGGCACGCGCCATTCCGCCATCCGCCATTTCGGCGGTTCTGCCATTTGCTACTGGTTCCACCATTCGTTCGGATTAAATTACGCGTGTTGTGATGTTGAGTTCACGCGAGAAATCGGCGCGGCGTGATATGCGATTTGATTTGCGTTGCTATCGTGCTTTCTATTAGGAATGTCATTTGATAAAGAAAAAGTTACTGGGTATCTAAACTGAATGACTTTAACCCGTCTTCTTGATGTCGTTAATCGTGCAAGATCAATACAATTCTTCTTTGACACCAATTGTATTATATTGGTGTCAAAGCTAAATTATAGTTTTTTTATAATTCACCGCAGATAGCATGTGCACTTTACAATCCTAAGGCACCCGGTTCAAAACCTTGACGCTGCAACAATGACTTTTAGAAAAAAGTTACGTGCCGTTTCCGATGCTATTACTTAAAAATTGTGAAGAAAAACCAGTGTGACTTCATGGTGAGGATACCGGCATGTGCAAGGACTAAAAAAACATGGATATATGACTCCCACTAACACGCATTTGGGCAGCGTGGCGGATTATATATTATATCTCTCTGTATCTCTGAGAGAAGCCCTGTCCCAGCCGTGGGATCGTAATACGCTGATGATGATATTTAATTTTCATTGATTTGATAATATTGAGTTAATTTGCAAGGACTGTAGGTACTCATGTTCCTTGCGGCAACTGCATTTGTCCAGTTCGATGTAGTTATCTCAATATTCTCATGTCGCTACGCTGATGTCTAGTACCTTCCGCATAGGCCGGTAAATAGTTGATCAGTTTATCGGAGACCTGTCTTTGTTTGACAACATTTATTAAGAAATTATCCCCACATTCACGATATGCAAAATGGCCGCTCAAAACGCCTTTGTCAACGCATTTTAATTTAAGGGTAGTCGTAAACCGCGGAAATAAAAATTTATTCAGTCGGTAATTCGTAGAGGTCGAGAGAACGTGTAATGCGAGGGTCTGTCAGGATTAGCATTTCTACAGGCGGAATTTTAACAGTGCTCATTTTGTGGGGATATGTAGAGGTGCGAGAAAGAAATGGTATGTTTTACCGTTTGTTGGATATATCATCATCGATTTTTTACCTTGAAGTCATAGATCTGCTGTAATAACACGTTAACCCACAGTCGAGCTTAATGTGCATCAACGACAAAGATAGAGAGACGTACGTAGACTGTAGCGTAAATGAGAGTCACTGTGAACACGTGCTACGCCGTAAGCAAACGCCACTCTGATTGTGACTAAGACCAAAGAAGGCCAATTGTGTGCGTTACTCCTAATTTATGCGTTCACACCAGAGGAGCTGGACCTTATCTTCCCACTTTTAATTAGATCTATAAAAGTTTACGTCTTCCGATCGAGCGGACTAAGCCAAAAGTTTACGTCTTCCGATCGAGCGGACTAAGCCAAAAGTTTACGTCTTCCGATCGAGCGGACTAAGCCAAAAGTTTACGTCTTCCGATTGAGCGGACTAAGCCAAAAGTTCACGTCTTCCAATCGAGTGCACTAAGCCAAAAGTTCACGTTATCCGATTGAACGGACTAAGCCAAAAGTTTACGTTTTCCAATAGAGCGTACTAAGCGAAAAGTTCACGTCTTCCGATCGAGCGGACTAAGCCAAAAGTTCACGTCTTCCGATCGAGCGGACTAAGCTGTCACGCCACTTGTTTAGAGGGTAAATAATAACTTTTGCTTCGTTAATTAATCATTAAATTAGGCTGAAATTCATCAACATTGGAAACAGTTAAACCATGGTTAACTATAAAATGTACGACAATGTCACGTTACAAACAAATTTTAAACAATAAATTTTTTGAGAAAATACTCTTCCTTTCGGTCTATTAAAACTAACTCTTATACTTATTAATACTTATTTTCATGAAATGTATATAGGGCCACAAAGGGTTCCCATAAAGTCTATATTTTCAGATAAAAAATAATAATTGAAATCATTTCAGAACTTTTTTCTTATTTTTGATTATTTTAAATTCATGTCTCCGAGTAAATCACAAATAATTTATAAATTACGAGTTAAATTACACTTAAAAAGCAGTCATAATAAGGATCTCTTAAATTTAAAAGAATAAGGTAATAATTTAGGGTTCAGTTCGGTTTCAGAACGTTGAACGTCGTCAATCAATGTCTCTTGACCTTTAACATAGTACTATGCCTTTATAAACAGTACTTTAGCAAAGACCATTCGTTACATTACACGTGACAATATATAAGCACATAAAACAATTTGTTCACATTTGCCTAAGAGCTTTACATTTTCACGTCGTTTCAATAACGCCGCTCGTCATTAGGGTCAGGTTACGTAATGTATTTCGAGTTTTCGAGTGTACCCTGAAAATGTTTTGTTTTTATTAAGTAAAGGGATTGGCTTATCGTCCTAATTGGATCGAAATTTGCATTTGTTTTATTTGTTAGCTTTTGGCACCATATTTATAAAAGTAACCTATAACCCTGCGCAGTCGGGTAAAAATATTGCACTCCTTTTTTGGGCAGTCTTTCAAAAATTAGGTAACGACTGGATGATGCAGGATGGAGAACAGTGCGAGGTCTAAATTTGAATTTATGACAGAGACCTCTTAAACATTAATGATGACGATGAATAAATGATCAACACCATCACCGTAAGACGTCATAGAATGCCAGAATGAGCAGTTGTTTGCTATTTTTATCTAGCGTCATTGTGTCTTTAAGTAATTGGTGTAATAACAGAAAATATAAACTTATAATAAAGCAGTACCACAAAATCTGTACAGTGAAAATAATTCGTAAAAAAAGTTCTAGGGTACTTAAAATAGGCCACTGAACAAGAATATAATATTTTTTATAAATCGTGTCTATCTGTTTGTCGGTTTGTCTGTATGTTTGTTCGCGCATCATGTAAAAACTACTGGACCGATTGCGATGGGGGTTTCACTGTTGTATAGTTTAGGGTTTGACTTAAAAACTGAGGTAAAATCTACTTGACGGCTGAACGAAAATTCAAGAAATTTTCTTATCGTACTTTATAGGTACTTTTGGTTAAGGAATAACTCGAAAATGAAAATGAAATGAACAAGTGGACAAAGCCGAGGGCTACTGCATCTATACTTATAATAAACGAAAAAGTCTGTACAAAGAAAATAATTTAAAAAAAAGTCTAGGTTACTTAAAATAACCTACTGAACAAGAATATAACATTTTTAAACATCGTGTCTGTCTGTTTGTCTGTAAGTTTGTCTGTATGTTTGTTTGCGCATCATGTAAAAACTACTGGAGCGATTGCGATGCGGTTTTCAATGTTGAATAGCTTAAAGTTTGACTTAAAGGTTGGGGTACTTGGTTTCTCAATCCGTGGAGTAGAAGCCGAGTAACCAATAAAAATATTTTTGACGGAATTTTAATAAAATGTTGGTATATTGATTGGCATTTTAGGTCCTGGAATAGCACATTGAGTATTTTAACCTAGAGAAATGAGCACGTGTGCAAAGCCGTGAACATCAGCTAGTTATATAAATAAAATTTGAATGGTGCTGGTTTCTGCGTGATTATTTTACTTTTGATAGGAAATTTTAATTCTTGTCTTGCCTATTTCTAGGCATCCCATACAAATTCAAACGGCATTAAATTCAATATTTGCTTTGGCAAACTCGAAACTGATCAGCAATTAGTAAGCAAGTATACCTAAAGCGCTCGGGAATAATTTCCATTAACTGTGATTGAACCTGAACCCCGTCTGTAAGCTTTGCATAATATATGGAGGGTAATGGGACGAGAGTCGGCGAATTCAGTTTACAATTTGATACTGGTTGGTCTGCCTCTTGGGAAACAGAGGTATACCTTAACATAAAAGATTTGCGACAGGTGATGATTGCGATGTCTGCGAACGAAATGAGAAAATATTTTGCCGAGTTGCACAGCAATAGTGTAGTGTAGGTACATTTTGCGCTCTTTCATTATAATTTTGATGGCTAAATAGCTACCTAATACAATCTTATTAAGATTTCCAGGGACTGCAGTCTCGACATTGACGGCGATTGATTTACAACCAAAATCGGTCGCAAAGTCAGATTATAACGATATTTGGTAGTCTTTGACAAATATCGATGTCAATCATGATCAAAGTCAGTACCAATACCGATGAAAATTGATACTTTTTGACAATAACTGTCAAACCTAACAGTTGTCATCGGTATGTACCGATTTCAGTTGTAAAGCAATCACTATCGATATGTCGAGACTGCTGGCCCTGGTCTGAAAATAATTGAGGCTTTTTGAAGTCCACGTGTAAAAAAGTTATATCTGTCATGGCGATATCGTAAAATTGTTAATTTCATGAAATGGTTGGGCACAACATGATAAATTTTTATTTCATGAAATTATCGCTGACATCATGAAATAGTTTGGCCAGATCAATGAATGATCAGCGTTTATAACGACGATATGAACAGCTAAAGGCACGGCTACATCATGATATGGTCATACATTAGTGATCATATCGTAAAATGGTTACATTATACACCGCTAGAGGCCCTAGGCGGAAGCCCGACTTAGGCGTGATAGGTTAGAAGACGAAGGCGGGAGCGAAGCGTAGCGAGCTCATGAAAACCCTACATTAATGATATTTAATAAATTAATTTATTTATTGTATCCAAATTACACAATTGTTACAGGATTACCTAATGCAATAGAGTAAGTCAACATTAACATTATTAAATAAGAAAAAGTCCTTAACTAATCGTCTCCATAACATATTTGAAATAAAATTGATCTTAGAAACTCGGCAACTGAACAACTGAATATGTTAATTTTCTGGGTAACTAGAGTTAGTGTGTGCAACATGCGTGTCAATGGCGTTTTAGATAATAAATGAGTCCTCGCACGGGGCACCGCAAACAACCGAGGCCGCCGGCACCTGGCCACGTACCCATCCGGCACATTCAGCCTCATCCATAACAATATCTCTGGATTGGAGATGCTGCCTCTGAATACCCTCATCATGTAACATGCGAGCACCGAATCCCTTCTAGTTTCCAATTTGTTGTATCTAACCATGCCCAAAATGAACAGAGTTGGATACATCAACGGATAGAAATCGTAAACCCCATATAACCTACGGTACAGGTACCTCGTAAACTTATTTTGTATGCGCTCCAACATGAGAGTGTACTTAGTTTCATGTGGAGCCCACGGCCAAACGTGGATTAAAATATCATTAAACATTGATGTTTCAACGACATGGTCAGGCTATTTCATGAAATCGAACCTTTTCATTAAATTATCAACCATTTCATGAAATGATCAATTCTACGATATCGCCACGACATACTTATAAATTGCTACCAGTAGGCCAATTACCCGTGTTAGACCAGCATTTTGGTTACCTTTTCTTTCGACCAGACAAATAGAGTCATACCTAAGAAGTTGTTAGTAAAGTCACCAGTTCAAAACGGAAAGAAGAAATACCTTTTAAAAATCCTGTTACAAAATTTTGCCTCTCCTGCCAAGAATTCAATTAGTTTCAATCCGATTGATTGAAATACCAACCAATGCAATATATAGGGCATTGCAAACATCTCAGGCATTGCAAATATTCTCGTGTAGGTCGCCGGAATTCTAATAAAGGGGAGGTTAAAATTAGGGCAGGGTTTCCTGATAGAAGATAAATATTAAAATTCATGGACGCCGACTAAGACTTTTATCTGAAGAGAAATTATACGCGTAGGCATTTAAACATGGTAAGGAAGAGAATACAAAACCTATTTTGTGTATCTGGTTCAACACAAAAGTAAAAAAAAAAAACCAAGCAGCGATCTTAAAATCTCCTCATATTATTAAGCCACTTAATAATACTTATTGAGATATTGGTATCTGATCATTTCTATAATAGCCGTATGGTGCCCGGCGTATTCATAATTTCAATTCAAATTAATTTATAGCCATAGGTTTAATTTGTAATTATTTTTCACTGTAACAACTGTATCAATTTAATTTGTATTAATTTATTAAATTGATACAGTTGTTACAGTGATATGAGTCCCATACAATCTACCTCAATAGAGGTGTGCAATTATATGTCTAGCATCTATCTACCTACTCAGCCCGTATCAACCAACTGCTGGGTATAGGCATCCTCTCTTTCACGCAATTTGTTCCGGTCCTGTGCACGTCATAAGACCCCTCCAAATCCTCCCGTGGATGTCGTAAGAGGCGACTAAGGGATTACACACCGGAAGATGGGCAGCAGCGTCCTCCGAGCACATATTTGCTACACTGCAGTCACCAATCCGCCTGCCAAGCGTGGTGACTATTGCAAACCCCCCCACCAATATGATAGACATACCAAAAAACGGCCCCCAGTCTCCGGCGGCTCCGTTATTCCTGGCACCGGTAGCAGCCATGGTAATGGCGGAGCAGTGGGTGCTAAGAACCCCCGGCAGAGACCCAGCTACCAACCCCCACGATCTCTGGACCGGCAACTTATAATGCACGCACCTTGAGGACCGATGAGAATTTGATAGAGCTGGAAGAAGTAGTAAGTAAGTTGCGCTGGGGTATCAGAAGTCCAAAGAGAGGGAGAGGATACGATGACCCTCAATTCCGGCAACTTACTCTATTACCGGGAGGGCGACCAGAAGTCCCAACACGGTATCGGGTTTCTCGTCCACAAGTCCCTCGTCAAACTCAGAATTACCGAACGGTATTCGTTGAAGGTCATACAGGTGTACGCCCCACACTCGAAACACCCGGATGATGAAGTGGAGGCTATGTATGACGACATTTCTAATACCATACATGCCCCGAAAACACACTTCACAGTGGTGATGCGGGACTTCAACGCACGGCTGGGCATGAGGAATAGCGATGAACTGAGACTGGGGCAGTTTCGATTTGGACAGCGGAACCGAAGGGGTCAGCGATTGGTCGACTTCATGGAGAAGGAGGGACTCTTTTTTGGGAGGGATCTATAGATTTATTTTGACGACCATTAAGCATATATTCAATGATGTCTCTGTGATCAACAGGGTTAAGACCGGCAGTGATCACCGCATGGTAATAGGATTGAATATCAACGTAAAGCTGCAGAGGTCTCATTTGATGAGATCTACTCTTCGCCCAAGTCCTGCCCAAATCCAAAACCCCGAGCTTTCAGTTGGAGCTACAAAATCGCTTTCAAATCTTTACCGAATACGATACAGTGGACGATCTAAACAACGGGCTGGTGGAAATTGTTCACGCGGTCGGGACGGAGTTCATTAAGACCCCCCGCAAAACGAGGCGAGTTGAGGCTGCAGTCTTCAGTGGATATGTCGAGTTACAGCTTGCTTAATAAACAGATCTCTAAGTCAATGCGACACGATTTGCGTTGCTATAATACTACTTGTATTAAGAATGCAATAGAACGGAACAAGGGCTCCAAAAAGAAATCGCAAGAGATCTGTCTATTGGGCAAAACCTGTTGACGAAGCTGAAAACCGACAGTGGCAGCATCGTTTCGTCGAAGCCAGAGATTTTGAGTGAGCTTGAGAAGTTCTATGGACAATTATACACCTCATCGCGTAGTCCTTCTAGCACGACTAGCGATGCAAGAGCCCGTTTGACCCAACATTATACCGAAGATATCCCGGACGTCAGCCTATACGAGATCAGAATGGTTCTCAAACAGCTGAGCAACAAGGCACCAGGGGAGGATGGAATAACGACAGAGCTACTGAAAGCGGGTGGAACACCGGACTTAAAGTCCTTCTGAAGCTGTAACTCCGTCATCCTCGAGGGTACTACGCCAGAAGCGTAGCACAGGAGCGTGGTGGTTTTGTTCTTTAAGAAAGGTTTATCACCCTCTTTAAGAATTATAGACCCATTTCGCTGCTAAGCCACGTCTATAAGCTGTTTTTGAGAGTAGTTAAAAACCGTCTCGCTCGTAGGTTTGACAAATTTCAGCCTCCCGAACAAGCTGGATTTCATACGCTCCGGCAGATTATACAGAAGACCGAAGAGTATAATCGGCCACTATGTCTAGCGTTTGTTGATTACGAGAAAACCTTTGATTCAGTTCAGACCTGGGCAGTGCTATATTCATTACAGCGGTGCCAGATTGATTACCGGTACATCGAAGTGTTGAAGTGTTTGTACAGCAGGGCCACCATGACAGTCCGTCTTCAGGATCAGAGCACGAATTCTATCCAGTTGTTAAAAGAGCATACAATACAATCGATTCGTCTTTATCGCAAGAGAGTCGTAAATACGCTATTTTTACCCGACTGCGGCAAAGCAAAGGAAAGCTTTTGTGTTTAACAGTTTATATAGATGTTCCACCGTAGACACTGGAAAGGAAAAAAAGGAAGGCATATATATACAATACAATAATACAAGAGATAGCTCAAAGGATTAGCAAGCTGAAGTGAGACAAGTGAAGTGGGGAAGAGGCCCATGTCCAGCAGTGGACGAATACGGGCTGATGATATGTATGATTTATACATATCATCAGCACATATTATAGTAAACAAAATGTAGGTACCGTAGAAAAAAAAGCATATTGCTTTGTGTTCCGCTTTGATTTGTGTAGGCTATGATAACTATTAAATCTAAGTACAAGCAAAAAAAAAAACATATGTTATCAATTTTGTCGTATACTTAATAATGTACAAGCGGAGGAAATATGTATCTATCGGTGATGGATACATGTTTCTTCCGTTTGGGGTAGAAACTATGGGGCCCTGGGGTCCGGAAGCACGGGGTTTTGTCCAGACGCTTAGTAGAAACTACAGGTGACCAAAGAGCTGGCGCTTACCTCGGTCAAAGAATTAGCTTAGCTATTCAACGAGGTAACGTCGCCAGCTTTTTGGGCACCTTACCTGCAGACGGCGACCTAAATTCTGTTTTTTATTTGTAAATAGTTGTCATTTAAGGTTTTATATATAATTAGTTTTAATTGTAAATTAGATTTTTAGTACTCTTTATTAAACCTTTTTTCAATAATGTACATATAAATTTACTAAAGTTGATTGAATGATGCATTTTTCAGAAGCTCTTGTCGCTGCCCCGTGCGTTCATTTGCAGTGTTCGATTGTAAATGCTGCATCGCTGCTGGTAGCGGCGCGACGTCTGCCTCTCCTGCTCCGCCGCCGTCGTCTAATTATGGTAAGCACAATTTAGTTTAGAATTATTATTGTGCTCGCACGTTATCTATCTATCTATCTATCTATGTATTGATACACAAAATTAATCTTAATAATAGCCAGGTAACAAGCGATCGAGTATTATTTGAATTTTTATTTCACTCATTTATTTCCCGCGCTAACTCATTTTTGACAGCTCGCTTTCTTTTGTCTGGGTGACAACGGTGATTTTAAATATTCTGCCTAAAAACTAGATAGAAATAAAAGTAAATGGCGCGCATAGCTACAGGAATAAATTTACTGTGCCTAGATAATCCAATAAAACGAAAAGTCGAATAAGTGTGATATTGTTAATTAATCAATACCTACACGTTTAGTATTGCCATTTTCTTATTACGGGTCGTGGTGTCGTATCAGTGTCGTTGTTAATGTCAGAGTCCTTGAAGATTTCTGTAGTAACCTATACCTGTAAATATACAAAACAAAAATAAATGGCCAGTCTTACTTAAGCTTTCTAACGAAAGTTTGAGATTTGCATTAACTATATCGTTCTTAGCAACGTTTTAAAAAGTACGCCAGTGGGCGTGTAGTCTTATGTGACGTCATCGATAACGTGTTTTGTAAAAATAATTTTATTATTACAATGTCGACAACTAATTGACCCCTTTCTTCTGGTACGTTATTTCAATCCAACAGTTATATTTTTCTTCCTTTGTTTTTTCCCTTCCGCCCTCTGAGCTGCTCCCCTGAACCTATCCAGTCTCAGGATGGTTACAACGCACACAATAATGTTGTAACGCCATTTTTTTTGTAATTATTAGGGGCAAGTTGATATTATATGGAGGACGGAAAAGTATGAATTATAGGTACCTACACAGTCAAGTGATACTCGTACTTTACATGTGAGGTGAGTAACGTGAGTTTATGCCTCCCGGAGCCGAACCGGAATTTGCCTACACCTATTTTCTTTCATTTCAAATCTATTTATACATCAAAATGATTAAAAGACGCGTGCAGAGTGATCGCAAAAATGTTGAGCTATTTCTCTTAGTGTGGAAAATGAAATATAATATTTAAGCGCATTGAAAAACCAAAAGAAACGCAAGCGTAGGGAGCGTGAAATTTTTGTGGTATTTCTATCAATGCTGAAATTAATTGATAATAATCATAACCATACAAAAATCATTGTATGGACAAGCACAAACGGCGAGGACGAGCAAAGCGAGCGAGAAATTTGAGTTATTTCTTTAAAATATTGTTCTATTTCCAAAAAATAGCACTGAAATGAGTATTAACAAGTGCGAGCGAAGGGAGCTCGTTTTTTTTTGTTATTTTTTTCTATTTTCCTTCATATCGAAACATAGGAAAATAATGAAAAAAATTTTATAACCAATGACAGGTGACAGAGATCGCGAAAATGTTGATCTACTAATACTTGCATAGAGCCGTTAGAACAGAAAAGTGCGGAGCCGTTTTGGCGGGAAGTTTTTTTTGTTCTTGTGTATATTTTTAGATAGTTTTATTACTGCTTAGATTTTTTTCGAGGATCTTAATATTTTTACTCAAACAAGCTTCTAATGTGGTCATTATTTCGACAACCTTCTTTGGGCAAAGTCGACCTTGCCGCGCTTCTTGAATAGGCGCCAGCAAAGTTGTATGGAATTTCATTACTGTCGTGTTTTGCGGCCAGCAATTTCCTTTGAAAATCCATTATTGTCGTGTTTTTGGAGTACTATTATTTATTCTGTGGGTTTGTTAACCACCGAACGCGAAAAGAGAGGCGTCGTCGTAGTTCCCAAACGTATGGACCGATATTGATGTTTGTTTTTTCTGTTTGAAAGCTGATGTATGTGATCGAGATGGTTCTTAGCTATTATTGTTGTTGTTGTAGTTTTTGTTGTTGTATTTTTGTTGTTTTAGTTGTTCTTGTTGTTTTCGATGTTCTTGTTGTTTTTCTTGTTCTTTTTGTTGTTCTTGTTGTTTTTATTGTTGTTCTTGTTGTTTTTATTGTTGTTCTTGTTGTTTTTCTTGTTGTTTTTGTTGTTTTTCTTGTTGTTTTTGTTGTTTTTTGTTGTTATTGTTGTTGATCTTGTTGTTTTTGTTGTTCTTGTTATTTTTATTGGTCTTGTAGTTTTTGTTGTTGTTTTTGTTGTTTTTGTTGTTGTTGTTCTTGTTGTTTTTGCTATTCTTGTTGTTTTTGCTGTTCTTGTTGTTTATGTTGTTTTTGTTGTTTTACTTGTTGTTTTTAATGTTATTGTTGTTGTTTTGGATTTTCTTGTTGTTTTTGTTGTTGTTCTTGTTGTTTTTGTTGTTGTTGTTGTTGTTGTTGGTGTTGTTTTGGTTTTGTTGTTGTTGTTGTTGTTGTTGTTGTTGTTGTTGTTGTTGTTGTTGTTGTTTTAGTGGGTTATATAATTTTTTCATCAGTTTGCTAGTTTTATTTAAATACCTCGCATTATTTGAGTAAAGCACTATACAAGCCTTGGTCCGCAATGACTGCCCTGCTGGCCACGCTATGATGGCTTCGAGCTTTTCTTAGTTAAGGTCTCGGCCTTCAAGCTTGGCCATCATTGCAGCCCTTGCTGTCCGCGCTTTTATAGCGCGGACCCCCCCTGCACTCCCTTGGCGAAAAAAAAAGGTAGCCAAATGTAGAGACGCCAATTGACCGAACATTTTCCATTTGACTTTCATTCCATTCAGTGCCATCCGCGCTGCTACAGTCTATTGTTAAACCCTTGCAAGTCCAATCCTACGCGCGCCTAAAACGGTAGCAGCTGAAGAAAAAGAGAACTTCAGAGGCGTGGAGAAAGAGTTTGGTAGTACTTTTCTTTTAAAAGAGGATGAAACACTTTTAAAGAACATCCGACCTATTTCACACTTGAGCCACGTCTACAAGTTGTTTTTGAGGGTCATCTCAAATCGTCTCGCAAGGACACTTGATGAATTTCAGCCTGCTGAACAAGCCGGGTTTCCCGGAGTATTTAGCACAATAGACCAAATACACACGGTGAGGCAGGTGAAGACTGAGGAGTATAACCAGCCCCTGCTTTTGCTGACTATGAGAAAACCTTTGACTCTGTTGAAACCTAGGCTTTTCTGGAGTCTTTGCAGCAGTGTCACTGCCAGTGGACTGGCAATACATCGATGTGCTGAGGTTTCTGAATGACGCAGCGACTATGAGTGTCCATGTACAAAACCAGCAGTCTAAGCATATCCAACTGCGCAGGGCAGAGCGACAGGGGGATGTTATATTCCCATAACTGTTCTCTAACACCTTGGAAGATATATTAAAGACGCTGGATTGGAAAGGAATGGGCATTAATATCAATGGCGAGAACATCTCACACTTTGCCGATGATATAGTCCTAGTGGCGGAGTCGCTGCAAGACTTTCAAAGTATGCTGTCCAACCTATTTAATGCTTCTCGACGCATCGGTTTTAGATTGAACATAGATAAGACCAAGATCATGTTCAACGATCTTATTGACCCGGAACCGATTGCAGTCAATGGTGTATCTCTTGAAGTTGTCCAAAAATATGTTTACCTTGGGCAAATATTGCAATTAGGTAAGAATAACTTAGAGAAGGAAGCCAACAGAAGAATTCACCTGCGTTGGGCAGCATTCGGCAAGCTTCGTCAAGTCTTCTCGTCGTCCATACCACAATGCCTGAAGACAAAAGTCTTCAATCAGTGCGTTCTACCAGTCATGACCGATGGAGCCGAAACGTGGACACACACGGTCAAACTAGTCCACAAATTTAAGGTCGCTCAGCGAGCTATGGAGAGAGGTTTTGCTTAGAGTTTCTCTGAAGGACAAGATTCGTAAAGAAAATATCCGACGGAGAACCAAAGTAACCGACATAGCTCTAAGGATAAGCAAACTAAAGTGTCAGTGGGCTGGTCACATTTCCCGAAGAAACGTTAACCGTTGGGGTAAACGAGTTCTTGAGTAAAGACCACGTTTAGGCAAACGTAGTGTAGGATGCCCTGTGGCCAGGTGGAGTGTTTTTTTTTTATTATGGACTAAGCAATCGTTTGACCACGATCTCACCTGATGGAAAGCGATGATGTGGTCGAAGGTGTAGCACTCTTGCCTAGTAGATACCTATTCACTCTTGACTTGAACACACCGGGGTTATAATTTACCGGAAATACTGACGAAGGCAGGGCATTCCATTCCTTTGCAGTTCTTATAATAAATGAAGAAGCGTAACGCTTCGTTCTTGTGCGTGTATTTCAACCATAAAAGGGTGGCGCTTTGCTGTGAATAGAAGCTGGAAGAAAGTGAATGAGGACAGCTGAAGACTGAGCTCAGTGGCGTGCATTAGGAGAGGCCTACGTCCTGCAGTGGACAGATTTAGGATGATGATGATGAGCAACGGCTCGTTGTGGCGTTCTGTTAGGGAGGCCTATGTCCCGCTGTAGACGTGTAACGGCTGATTGTGTTATTTGTGATAAATGAATCTCGTTGGCCATTGCGTCGGTTTTATCATCAGCCTTAGATTTGTCCACGGACGTAAGCCTCTCCTAATGCACACCACTGAGCTCTCCTAATGCACACCACTGAGCTCTCTTTATCCATTTTCTGCCAGCCGCTTTTCGCAGGTTGTGAATCCACCTAGCCACAGGGCGTCCTACGCTACGTTTACCTATGTGGTCTCAACTCGAGAACTCGTTTACCCGTCGCGTCGGTTCAAAGTCAGCGTCAGTTTATCCATACATTATTTTTCTAAGCAGAAAACACTTAAAAGGTTCTACTTCCATTTAAAATACAACAATACGAACCAAATTCGAGGCCATTAACCAAATCCAAACAAACAGAATTATGCAAAGCACAAACACGGCCGTATTAGCGGTGTCCGGAGTGTTTACTAGGGATATTATGGATTTTCGTAACCTTAACCGTAACTATCGGACATCCTATCTCAATAATATAATTATTAATAGTACTCGAAAAAAAAGTTTAAGTTCGGATAAGTTTCCGATACGTAAGTTTGTAGTAATCGTCACTTCAACGATGCTTTGAATTTATACATTAAATGTGACATTATCCAACACAAGCTCAAAAAACACATTGTTTTACTTCTATTTTTATTTTTATATACATGCCTGGAAAACACCCATCATAAACTAGCTTAAAAACTAAAAAAATACGTCTGACCTGCCAAAAATGAACTAATGCTTATAAATTCTACACTATTGGAATGTCCTTAACAAGGCCTTCAATTTGATACCTATATTGCAAAATTCAAATTATTTTTTTGCAATTGAAAATGTGGAGTCATACTGTCGCAATATTGTTTTTTTTTTCAAATAGAGAAAACTATGTTACTCGGGGGGATGTAAGGATTCTAACGATACGTCTAAATCTGTTCAGGCATTTCAAAGTTATGGTGGAATAAAGAAACTCACATACAAACAAAAAAACATACATGAATGCTAAAAACATAACACTCCTTTTTTTTGGACAGTCGTGTAAAAACAGATCTGTATCGGAAATTATCCGAACAATAGTATTTTTTATTTTTTGTTTGTTTTTATATATATATATATATAGATATCAACCGGTTTATGATTGAAAACAAATCTGTATCTATATCTAAATATCCGTAACCGACATTTTTTCCTGGCAATAGTTTAATTTACAAAACTTTACCTAGTATTTGTATTCTCTTTGTCCGAAACTGAAACTCCGTATTTAATACAACCCTAATATTGACTGGTCGATTATATACGATTTAAATTAAATGTTTGTTTTGCCGAATCGCGTTTAGCCGGTTCGGTTTTAGCGACGCGATTTACGTGCCATTTTTGCGATGCTTAATATGGGGCTTTAAATTTAATGTAAACAGACACAGTTGATGTTTTTGGAGAATAAGTTTGTAATGAATAAAACATCATCATCATTGGCCTTTTCCATCGACGAGTACGAATCAGTGGCGGTGTCGGTAAAATACATAGATGCCTTTTGTTTGTCGCATGAGGTAGTGCCTAAAATAAAATAGTAACAGGGTAGGTAAAATGTGCAAGATAGATCATAAGTAATTTATTATTCTTAGTGTTTTGATAACGGTAAGGTTTTTTGTTGTATGGAACTTGATCTTTTATTGCAGTCCAATTCCAAGAGTCCAATTAACCAGAGTACTGTAACTGTAAAATGAAAGATTAAAAAAATATAAAGTGAGAATAATGTTTAAAAAAAAACAGCAACAGCAACTCCAGATTGAGTGAACGAGTTCGCGCTATATAAACTGTATGTTTTATCTCTTTCTAAAATACGTGACAGCTGTTAATGCTGTCACTGCCACCTACCTATGGGCCATTCGTTTTGAAGCAAATGGCAAAAATAACTGTTAAAAACTCTAAATCGGAGGTCCTAAAATCTAGATTTATTACCTCTATGTTTAACACCGCATCTAACGCCATCCGTCTCACTTTGGTTAATTACAACTTTACTTTAGGCCCACTTTAAATCATATCTTTTATTCTGCTTACACTACATCAAAATTTATTAAAAATATTATTATATCGATAGTAAATATAAATCAAAGCAATGATGGGAATTATTATTATGAGTTCTATACCCACTTACTAACATAATAAAACTTAAATGATGTCATGTTTTAAAATTTGTTGTTGTAAAAATAATTTTAATTTAAACTTTAAATTCAATAAAATACTGACAAATATTCTGAACTGGATGATGGACCATAATTTTGACATTAACTTTTAAAAATAATACATATTAGATCTTATGAAAAAAAAAACCTTGTTTGAAAAAAAAAACCTTGTTTTTTTTTATAATAATTCTTTATTGGAATGTGTTGACGCGTGTACTTTGCTAGGCTTAGAAACAGATTCAAACATTAACTGGAAATGTCACGTCCAAAATATTAAAGCTCTAAACTTTCGAGCTTCACATATGCAATAAGGGAACTGAAAAGGGCGACTGACCTCAACACTGCCTTGTCTGCGTATTATGCGTATGCGTACTCGTGGCTAAGGTACGGCATCATTCTGTGGGGCAACAGTGTTGTCGCACCGGACCTCATTATTTTACAGAAAAAATGTGTCGGTATTCTTGTAAATATAAAAGTAACCGACAGTTGTAAAGCACACTTTAAATATTATAAGGTTTTGACATTAATATCAAATTATATAATGGAAATTTGCAATTTTGTATGGAAATACCCAATATTATTTTCTAAAAAGGTTGACCAGCCTAGAAGATTCACAACTAGGTATGGATATGAGTTAGTTCTACCTTCTTCCAAATTAAAAATTCACAGTTCTGGAACGAATAAAATGGCAGTAAAAAATTATAATAAACTACCCGATATAATAAAACAAGAAGAAAAACAAACAACATTCCATATTAACCTAAAGAACTTTTTAATTAATAAATGCTATTATACCCTTGACGAGTATTTTAACGATAAATTTACTTAGATAAATACTTAATTGGTATAATAGATAATGGGTCGGTCTGCTTGCTACTTGCCGCTATACCCTGAGAGGGTCATATGTCGACAACAACACCTTAATGCCTGTGATTTTTATAATGTGCATATGTTTTTGCAATAAATAAATTGAAATAGATCTTGTCCGATCATATCGATTACTAGCTGCACTCCGCAGCTTAACCGCGTTCAAACTTGGTCACTTTTTAGGGATGGAATTAAAAAAAACCTAATTAGTGCACTAATACTCAATGAATAATCCCTCCAAATTTAAAATCTCTAAGTCCATCTGTATAGACCGTGCGTTGTCGATCAGTTAGAAGTATGTTACGGTAATGTTTTATAGGTAAAGAAGATTTAATTATTAACCGAACAAGGTACAGGAAAATATAATATTAGCAGTTTATTTTCTAAATTATAATATTATCTAAACTTAAATTATCTAACTTATATCAGCTCAAGTTGCCTATCAAAATGACATTTCATTCAAACAGAAGTTTTAGAAATTGGCAAAAGTCTTACAATATCATGTGAATCAGAATATATCATATGATTAGCATTGTCAAACGTAAGTCCAAGCACTCCACGTATGTTCACAAGTCTTTTAACTTTTTGCACAATTTTGCTCACAATGTAAACACCATCTTCGCTGCACACATAAACATAGCCTTCGTTATCTGTAGCCATATTGATAAATCTAGGACTTTCTCGTAATAATACAGCATGCCTCGCATCATGTTTCATTCCGTAAAGTCCGCTATTGTTAATGAAACATTTATTATCATCCATATCGAGAACCATTTGGTGAACGACGTTATCGGTGATCTCCGGAAATGACTTTAAACTACCATTTTGAAAGCTATACGTACTTAGACTTGGAAATTTTATGAAATATATTGTATCCTTCTTTACGTATAACCACCAGATGTCCAAATGCTTGACGTTTAGACGTTTTAGAGACTTCAATCTGGTGTCAAATTTGTAAATTCCGTGCGTGCCTCCGAAGAACATTAGATGACGGCCGGCATCGTAGGCTATAGCGAAAGCATCCTTGATTCCTTTTAAGACTGTCAGTTCTCTCGTATCTAGTTTATAGAGAGCTGGCGTATATTCCCCTTGTCCGGAATCAAAGCTGAAGTAAAGGGTATTCGTTTTTCTATCCAGTGCGAGTTGATGTGGACTATGAGACATCGTTAACAGAATCTCCTTGAGATAGCAATCTTTTGAGGGATCATCTCCAGTAACCTCGCAGTATTTTCCACTGCTCCTTCCTTGGAATAAGATTATTGTAAAAATCAAGTGATTTACATTCATTTTTGTTTTTTTTTTCGTACTTTCAGAAGTTGTTCATTCTAATAGTAATATAATTTCCATATATAAAAGATTTATGAATCGACCTGAACTTTCGACGTGCCTCGCGTATTAAGATTCGATTCATAAATCATTTGAATGAATCCGTCAATGTCTTTGAAATAAGGAAGTGTTTAATTATAATATATCTTGAATTGATGTTTACTAAGCACTATTATCACTTTGTAAAAGTCATTTCATTTATTCAACTCCGTTTATTTTTTAATTAATTTCACTGTCCAACAATAAATAACCAAATTTAATTTTTGATCCAATGTAATGTTGAACTACGACACTGTCACTTGACACCGACACTCGACACTCGTTACCGTTCTACAGCAGACACTTTATGACTGATTGCTTTTAATTTGACTCTGTTTATACTTCAGTTGACAATATTGGTCCAATGTTTTTTGTTTATTCGCATTTGTCCGGCAGAATGGAATGTTCACGTCGGATTCAATTAACAATAGTGTTTGAACCGGACGTATTCAAATTATTTAGAATAGTAATAACTTTTTAAAATAAAGACATGGAATTTAAAGCGTTATTCCAATGCTTGATCTGATCCAGAATTAAATTTATTAAGTAAGTACATCAGTATTTTAATTATAATGCATCGCAATCAAAGTAGATATTCATAGATCGAAGCTCCTTACTAGGATACCCTATATCTAGGAAGTTCTACAAAAACCCAGATTCAAATCACACAAAATATATTCGCCCTCAGTGGGAATCGAACCCGCAACTTCCCTCTTCACAGTCGGTCAGCCAACTACGCGAAGGAGCTTGCTTAATTGATCCATTGATGCCATCATCATTACCTTAAAGATTATCGCAAAGCGCTATAGTAATACGCATTAGAATCCAACGATACCGGTTTCGATCCTCGGCTCTGCACAAATGACTTTTGTTATTTAGGTGCAAATTTTTTTAGGTGCTATGGCCGGAAGGTATAATTTTCAGGCGATTTGTGAATTTTAACCACAAAAATATGAACAGAGCTCCCTCCGTATCCGGCCCGACAAACAACAACAATGGATAAGCGCTAGCTTTAACTGTAAAAGCGTAAAGCGCTCTGTGGATGGCACTAAAGACCTGTGTCGTACCTGTGATTTGATCGCGTTACAGGAATTATGGCTGCTTCCGAATGAAATATCTTACTTGAACACTGTCAACATTGAGTTCGGGTATACAGGAACTTCGGCGGTGGACACGTCAGCGGGAATACTGCGCGGGAGGCCGTTCGGCGGCGTCGCTCTGTTGTGGAAAAGAAGTGTCTTCCAAAATGTGTCAGTGCTAAGATGCGATAATCCTCGCGTATGTGCAATCAAAATAATTACTAGTGATCGGCCGATGATTGTAATGAGTGTATACATGCCTAAGAACATGATGGAAAATCTGCCGGAATTTACGGACTGTTTAGGGACGGTGAGTGCCATCATAGAAGAGTACGGGGTCGAATCAGTTTTTGTGTAGGGCGATTTTAATAAATAAAAAATAAATAAAATGCATTTATTTCAGGTATTACACAAGACCCATAAACAAAAATAAATTAAAACTACTTAAACATAAACCGTCATTGCAGTGATATGTCTGTCGCTACAATATCGAATATAAGGACAATCCAACCTCCCCGCTATCATAGCCAAAACGGTATTGGAGCTGGCCCGCACCCTGCGCACCAATGACGCGGCTCGCTTGCGCATGGTCGCGTGGAAGCAGCTGGTGCGCGCCTCCGCGAACATGCCAGAGGCGCTGCAGAAGCGGGGCAGCCCCAGCACCGCTCTGAATGCGTTATTGTATTGGACGCGGAGGACGCTGTAGGTCCTTTTCGTGTAGTTAGCCCACAGGCTGCACGTGTAAAGTGATGTGCAATAAGCTCTAAACAGCGTTATTTTTACATCCCTTGTACACCTTGCAAATCTGCGGGCCAACATATTTGCTCTTTTTGACAGCGCCCTCCGCTCCCTCTCAATATCATCATGATCCTTAAGGTCAAATGTGACGAAATGTCCCAAATACTTGAACCGATCCACCCAGTCCAAGGGAACACCATTGAGATGCACAGGCGGTATATCTCTAGTGCACTTGACACCCGCCCCAAAGACCATGCATGACTTTTGGCGACATTATACCTTAGTCCCTGCTTAACTGCATACTCCTCACAGACCTGTACCAGCTTACGCAAGCCACAGATCGACGCACTCAGGAGCACCATGTCATCAGCGTAACTTAAGTTATTAACGCAAACCCCATCAATGTGACATCCAACATGCTTACTGCTGAGCGCGAAGATCAGCGCGTTCATGTAAAGGTTGAAAAGTGTGGGCGAGGTCAGCCCCCCTGCCTCACACCACATTCCAGCAGATACGGCTCCGACATTGCACCCGCCCATCTAACGCTATTGACCTGATGTGTATACCAATATTTAAAGATGTTAACAAGCTCAGAGGGTAAATTAATGCTTACAAGCTTTTCCCATAAAAGGTCATACGACACCAGGTCAAATGCTCTTGACAGATCAAGGAAACACGCATATACCGGCGTCTTTCGATCCGTATAATATCTAACGGTATGCTTAAGACACAGTATGGCACACTCTGTAGATAATTGGGGTCTAAACCCAAACTGATTATCATGTAGGGAAACATAATCATTCAACTGTGTATTAAGCAAACCGTCAAACACTTTAGCTATAACCGTTGCAAGGGAAATAGGCCTGTAGTTATTTTTATCAGAAAGATCACCCGTTTTATTTTTCACTACAGGCACTACAACAGTTTTCATGAAATCGAAGGGTAGGTAGGAATGACTCACGCACAACGAATAGAACATTGCTAACAGTCTCGATATATGAGGGCCGGCATGCTGAAGATGCTCAATGCTGAGTCCATCGTGGCCTCGGGATTTACCTTTAGTCATACATCTAATAGTTTTGGCCACGTTTTTGCCCGAGTAACTTATCCCCATCGCCTCATTTGGCATATCCGCATAGGGCAGACCTTTCGCTTTACCTAACGGAGACT
Organism: Alsophila aescularia; assembly: GCA_946251855.1. Classification (NCBI taxonomy): domain Eukaryota; kingdom Metazoa; phylum Arthropoda; class Insecta; order Lepidoptera; family Geometridae; genus Alsophila; species Alsophila aescularia. The sequence goes on along the minus strand of OX276380.1, from coordinate 59,365,821 downwards.
GCACGGAGAAATAGTCCTTAAATACATCTGAAATGCTCTTAGACTCACTCACTCCATCGAATCTTAATGCTGATCCATGTGAACTATTCTGTAACGAGCTTATAAATTTCTGTAATGAACAGGTTTGGACTTGTATGGATGTTGAGTTGTTGGGACTACACTCGGGTACCTATACTTTTATAAGTGAGGCACATGGAACCTGCAGTTGGTTGGATCACTATTGTTACACAGTCGGCAAAGCATTCGGTCCTCAACACATATGTAAATTATGACACTACTTGGTCTGATCACTTTCCACTTATTATCGAGTGTAATTTAAACTTATTAACACCAAAGTTACCCGACAAAAAAGTAGTGAGTAACGATGTATTATGGGGGGACAGAACTGAAGAACAAATCGCTCACTTTGCGAAAAAGTGTCATAGTAGATTAAGAATAATTAATTTTCCTAAGGAATTTATAAGTTATGCAGATAAATACTTTTATAGCCCAGGCCATGGGCATATTCTTGATAGGCTGTATTCTGACATTGTGATCGCCTTACGAGAGGCGGCAACGAGGTCGGTTCGGGGAAGCACTCGTGCGGCGAGAGGTGTGAACGGGCCACGCATAACGGGGTGGAATAAACATGTTGGTGGGGCTCACTGGGTGGCCAGGACGATGTTTCAGGAGTGGGAGCTATGCGGTAAGCCTAAATCTGGGAGTGTATATGACGATATGTCTCAAAGTAGAAGAGTATTTCAGTCCAGACTTAAATGGTGCCAAAATCATCAAGACCAAATCAGAATGGATGCTCTTGCCGAAAAACATAAGAATGGACACTTTCGCAGCTACTGGAAAGGCACCAACAAAGTAAACGTTAGACCTGTGCTTCCGGTGAGTGTCGATGGCGTTAGTGACCCTAAAGACGTTGCTGATATCTTCAGTGACTATTTTCGTGTACAGCCCCCATTGGAACCAGCGCAGACAGTGCGCGATGTTGAAATGCCAGACGAGGTCGTGGGGACTAGATTTGTTGCCAAAGATGTGGCTCAGGCGGTAAAAGCTTTATCGAAAGGTAAGTCTCCCGGCCACGATGGCCTCAGCATCGAGCACCTAATACACGCTGACCCATATATATATAGGGTCCTAACAATGTTTTACTCGCTATGCGTGAGCCATTCATACCTACCACCTGATTTCATGAGAACCGTAGTAGTGCCTGTAGTGAAAAACAAAACAGGAGATTTAGCTGACAAAAGTAACTACAGGCCGATTTCTCTTGCTACGATTATCGCAAAGTGTTTGACGGCTTGCTTAGTAAACAGTTAGACAAACACCTAGATCTGCACGATAATCAGTTTGGTTTCCGACCTCGACTGTCCACTGAGAGTGCAACGCTGTGTCTAAAGTATGCCGTTAGATACTATACCGATCGAAAGACTCCTGTGCATCATCATCATCATCATCATCACTCAAGTGAATGGATCTGATTTTGATGACATTTGAAATGAAGATTGCTAATACCCTGGAATAACACACCCTGGATACTTTCATCATCATCAACATCATCATCATCACTCACGTGAATGGAATGGATTATCATAAACTTTGGAATGGAAATAGCTTATACCATGGAATAACGCGTAGTACACTTATCATCATCATCATCATCATCACTCACGCAGGTGGAACGGATTTTGATGAAATTTGGAATGGAGATAGCCAATACCCGGGAATAACACAGGATACTTTCATCATCATCATCACTCACGTGGACGGGACAGATTTTGGTGAACTTTGGAATGGAGATAGCTTATACCATGCAATAACGCATAGGATACTTATCATCATCATCATCATCACTCACGCAGGTGGAACGGATTTTGTTTGAATTTGCAATGGAGATAGCTAATTCCATGGAATAATACATAGGATACTTTCATCATCATCATCATCATCATCATCACTCACGTGGATAGGACGGATTTTGATGACATTTGAAATGAAGATTGCTATTACCCTGGAATAATACATAGGATACTTTTCATCATCATCATCATCATCATCACTCAAGTGAATGGAATGGATTATGATAAACTTTGGAATGGAGATAGCTTTATCATGGAATAACGCATAGGATACTTTCATCATCATCATCATCATCATCACTCACGCAGGTGGAACGGATTTTGATGAAATTTGGAATGGAGATAGCTTATACCATGCAATAACGCATAGGATACTTTTCATCGTCATCATCATCATCATCATCATCACTCACGTGAAAGGAATGGATTATGATAAACTTTGAAATGGAGATAGCTTATATCATGGAATAACGCATAGGATACTATCATCATCATCATGATCACTCACGCGGATGGAACGAATTTTGATAAAATTTGGAATAGAAATTGCTAATACCCTGGAATTGTTAATAATGTAATCAAAATCCGTTCCACCTACGTGAGTGATGATGATGATGATGATGATGAAATGTATCCTATGCGTTATTGCATGGTATAAGCTATCTCCATTCCAAATTTCATAAATACCGTTCCACCCGCGTGAGTGATGATGATGATGTGTTGATGATGATGATGAAGATAAAAAGTATCCTATGTGTTATTCCACGGTATAACCTATTTCCATTCCAAAGTTTTTAAAAATCTGTTCCACCCGCGTGAGTGATGATGATGATGTGTTGATGATGATGATGAAGATAAAAAGTATCCTATGTGTTATTCCACGGTATAACCTATTTCCATTCCAAAGTTTTTAAAAATCTGTTCCACCCGCGTGAGTGATGATGATGATGTGTTGATGATGATGATGAAGATAAAAAGTATCCTATGTGTTATTCCACGGTATAACCTATTTCCATTCCAAAGTTTTTAAAAATCTGTTCCACCCGCGTGAGTGATGATGATGTGTTGATGATGATGATGAAGATAAAAAGTATCCTATGTGTTATTCCACGGTATAACCTATTTCCATTCCAAAGTTTTTAAAAATCTGTTCCACCCGCGTGAGTGATGATGATGATGTGTTGATGATGATGATGAAGATAAAAAGTATCCTATGTGTTATTCCACGGTATAACCTATTTCCATTCCAAAGTTTTTAAAAATCTGTTCCACCCGCGTGAGTGATGATGATGATGTGTTGATGATGATGATGAAGATAAAAAGTATCCTATGTGCTATTCCACGGTATAACCTATTTCCATTCCAAAGTTTTTAAAAATCTGTTCCACCCGCGTGAGTGATGATGATGTGTTGATGATGATGATGAAGATAAAAAGTATCCTATGTGTTATTCCACGGTATAACCTATTTCCATTCCAAAGTTTTTAAAAATCTGTTCCACCCGCGTGAGTGATGATGATGATGTGTTGATGATGATGATGAAGATAAAAAGTATCCTATGTGTTATTCCACGGTATAACCTATTTCCATTCCAAAGTTTTTAAAAATCTGTTCCACCCGCGTGAGTGATGATGATGATGTGTTGATGATGATGATGAAGATAAAAAGTATCCTATGTGTTATTCCACGGTATAACCTATTTCCATTCCAAAGTTTTTAAAAATCTGTTCCACCCGCGTGAGTGATGATGATGTGTTGATGATGATGATGAAGATAAAAAGTATCCTATGTGTTATTCCACGGTATAACCTATTTCCATTCCAAAGTTTTTAAAAATCTGTTCCACCCGCGTGAGTGATGATGATGATGTGTTGATGATGATGATGAAGATAAAAAGTATCCTATGTGTTATTCCACGGTATAACCTATTTCCATTCCAAAGTTTTTAAAAATCTGTTCCACCCGCGTGAGTGATGATGATGATGTGTTGATGATGATGATGAAGATAAAAAGTATCCTATGTGTTATTCCACGGTATAACCTATTTCCATTCCAAAGTTTTTAAAAATCTGTTCCACCCGCGTGAGTGATGATGAAAGTATACTTTTTGTTATTCCAGGGTATAAGCTAACACTCACCCGCGTGAGGGATGATGATGATGACGATGAAAGTATCTTACATGTAATTCCAGGGTATAAGCTATCTTCATTCCAAATTTCATCAAAATCCGAATCGCGTGAGTGATGATACATTTCATCATCATCATCACTTTGTCTGGAGCTAATCCTTGGAAATGAACCAACATGTTAAAATTCTACTCCGTAGGATAAGAGGAAGTGGTTCTAATTCAGCTTGCAAGATTTGACCTAGACAAACATACATACATACAAACATTGCAAGTTAAATAAAAGCTTTTAAACACAGTTTTGGCTCCAGTATCGAATATAGAGTAGAGGTTCGCTTAGAGAGGGTTCCTGCGGGATAGGGGTCCATAGTATTGTTAATTTGAAGTAATTGATATCTAAGTATACTTACTCGTATAATAAAGCAACAAGTACGAAAAAGTCTGTACAAAGAAGATAATTATAAAAATCTAGGTAAATGATCTAGGGTACTTAAAATAAGCAATAAACAGAGTGTCATGAAAGTGTCATGAAAGTCCGCTACACTTGTAATTTATTTTACGGTGATACTGGGCCCATTTATCTTATTTTTTCAAAAGTGTCTGTGTTAAAGCACAGTAAACGCAGAGTGTGCTAATTTATCTTTGGCGCATCGACGGGAATCAGCAGATTTTATCAATTCGAGGCCGGTATCTAAAAAGTCAAACACGGCATTTATTCTGTCAGTTTTTCATCGTCCTTGTTGTTCAGTTGCCTTAGCAACAAATCCCCTCTATTTTATATTGGCCAATAAGAAGAGTACAAATAACATCTTGAGCCAATAACAATAAGATAACGACTCGTAACCATGGCACCCGATCCAGGCGCGCCTGCGTGTGAACCAAGTGTGAACATTAACTGAAGTGTGTCAAAAGTTTATTTATATTGATGTTTTTTTTTATATTAGTTTTACTAGCAATAGTTATTACTTTAAAATACTTAGGTCAAAATACAATGAATGCAGGTCCGAGTGATCTTCTGACGTGTGAGCAATGTTCCGATGGTCGACAGTTTAAAGGACGTCGTGGCCTGAATATCCATGTCGCAAAAGCCCATACAATTTCTCATATTGCTTCACATTCTTCCAACTCTACTACTTCTCAGTCCTCTAATGGCATTCTTCCAGCACCTACAAATATACCATTTGACAAGTACCTCAGTGATCTTCGCTCTAATATCCCAATAGTGAGAAGAATCCCGAGAGGAGCAAGAGTGTCGTTAGCTAAGTCGCTTTCCTTTGCCATCAATAATTGCATCAACAACCAAAACAATAACCCAGAATCTTGGCAATGTCTTCTTACCTTTGCATATCGCCACTTTCACGTGCCATCTAACAATAGAAATTCATTAACATCTTTACTTAAGTCAAATTGTAACACCAATCTTCCCCTCAATCACGTAGACATTATACGTACTCCACGAAAAACATACAGTTTCAACAAAATTGTTGAAAACAAGGCAATGGACGGCGACCTAAAAAATGCAGCTAGAATTTTATTCTCCGACGATACCCTTGCTCCTAACAATGACAAGACTCTAGAAGGCTTGCGTGATAAACACCCTTCTGCCAACCCATCATCTTTACCACCAAATCCCCCTACTTTAACTCATTTGGCCTTCCAAGTCAAAATTGAAGACACATTAGACGCCATTATGTCGTTCCCCAATGGATCTGCAGGCGGCATCGATGGAATAACGCCCCAGCATCTCAAAGACTTGGTCAGTGTATCCGCCGGAGACGTCGGCAGGGCATTGCTGAGCGACATAACAAAATTTTGCAATTTTTTGTTTTCAGGAACTATTTCGGACCCTTTTAAACCATTTTTATTTGGGGCGCGCCTCTGTGCTTTTAATAAAAAAGACGGAGGTATCCGCCCTATTGCTATTGGTTGCACCTTTCGGAGACTGGCATCAAAATTAGTATGCAGAAATATTTCTTCAAAATTAAAATCATTATTTCAACCATATCAACTGGGATTTGGTAGTCGGGGAGGTTGTGAAGCTGCGGTACATTCGGTTCGTACTTTTCTATCCAACGACAGCGAAGCGGATGTACTGCTCAAAGTTGATGTAAAAAACGCTTTTAATTGTATCGATAGGTCAACCCTTCTGAACGAAGCCTCCATCCATACATCAGATGCATATAACTATATTTGGCATTGTTACAATTCTCCTTCAAAATTATTCTATAATGACAATCAAATTTCTTCAGAAGTAGGCGTTCAGCAGGGCGATCCTCTGGGACCAGCACTCTTCAGCTTAGGAATTCACCCCATAATATCTAATTTAAATTCTAAATTAAATGTCTGGTACCTAGACGACGGCACCTTAGGAGGTAACACTGACACAGTCAAAAATGATTTTATGAGAATAATTAATAACTTTCGGAAATTAAATTTGGAACTGAATTTCGGCAAATGTGAGCTGTATGTCTCCAATAAATTCAACTCAAGTGATCGAAAATTAAAAATTAAAAATTTTCAAGATATTGCACCAGGTATCAAAATTCTAGAAAATGATTCACTATACCTCCTAGGGGCGCCGTTACTCGAGGAAAGCGTTAGACCGCTTTTGGAAAAGAAAATCAAAACACTATCAGATAACATCCACAGATTGGGCTTACTAAATTGTCATATCGCTTATACCATTTTAAAATACTGCCTTTTTGTTCCAAAATTTACATATATACTAAGAGCTTGCCCAATCTGGAAACATACGGAAATTTTGGAAAACTTGGATGCCACCCTTAAAAACGCCGTAGAAAAAATTCTAAATTTAAACCTCGAGAACAGTTCATGGATTCAAGCTACTTTACCTATTAGATATGGTGGCATCGGAATAAGAAAAATTTCTAGTGTAGCTCTTCCAGCTTTCCTTTCATCTGTGCACAGTGTGTCAAGCCTGTGTGCGCAAATATTAAGAACACCTTCAGCCGAGATACATTGTGCAGCCGATGCAATTGAAGCATGGGAGTCTCTTTGCCCCAATGAAAATATCCCAGTGGAACCAAACAGTCAAAAACTCTGGGACTTTTCATTGGTGCAGAGAGTTTCCAAAGATTTGGCTCAAAATTTATCCAGTTATAATGACCGCGCAAGGCTTCTTGCAGTCTCGGAACAAGAATCGGGACAGTGGCTGCACGCCCTTCCATCTGCGAACCTCGGAACGCTGCTTGACAATGGCAGTTTCCGGATCGCCGCCGGTCTTCGTCTAGGTGCTGCTATTGTCGAACGTCATCGGTGTTCATGTGGCAGCGACGTCGACAGGTACGGACTCCATGGACTTTCTTGCCAACGAAGTGCTGGTAGGTTTTACCGCCACGGCTCAATCAATGAGATCATTAAACGGGCGCTTGCCACCATCAACGTACCTTCTGTACTAGAACCAGTAGGGATATTACGTGATGATGGCAAGCGCCCGGACGGCCTAACGCTGATCCCCTGGGAGCGGGGAAGGGCTCTCGTATGGGACGCGACTTGTGTTGATACGTTAGCCCCTTCTCGTCTCAGCGGGTCAGTCTTGAGGGCCGGAGCCGCGGCGGAGGCCGCAGAACAAGCCAAACGACGCAAGTATGTATCGCTCTCAAGCGACTATATATTTGTGCCGCTTGGCTTTGAAACATTTGGTCCATGGGGTCCCAGTACGAAACAATTTTTTAAGCAAATTTCTCCCCGCGTTATCGACGTCGCTGGTGACAAGAGAGCTGGCTCATTTCTCGCACAGAGAATAGCTATTGCTATTCAACGCGGAAATGCAGCTAGCGTTCTTGGAACCATGCCACATGAACACCAATTATTTTTAGATTATTAGTTTAGTTTTATGGTTTAGGTGTAGGTTTAATTATTTATGTTGGTTGTGTTGGTTTAGGTTTTTACTTTTTTATATTTGAAATGTAAAATTATATGTGTATTATGCAGTCAAATAAACATTATTATTATTTATTAAAATTAAAAATAAGCAATTGAGGAAGTTTTTTTTATATCTTGTCTATATGTTTGTTTGTTCTTATATCACGTAAAAACTACTGGACTGATTGTGATGCAGTTTCTTCTGTTAGATAGCTTAGGATTTAATTAAATCTGGTATAATTGGTATCTCAATCCAATGAGTAGAAGCCGAGCAATAGATAAAAATATTTCTGACGGCTGAAGAAATTTTGATCAAGTGTTGCTATATGGTATTTTTCCTTCGGGCTCATTCGGAACCAGTTTCAAGAAATGTTAGGTCTTGGAATAGCACAGAGTACTTTTAACCTGAAGAAATATCCACGCGTGCGAAGCCGCGGGCACAGCTAGTCTATTATTTAGTGCACCGCACCACAGAATAAATAATAGACCGCACGCGCGCGCTGCTAAGAACATACAGAATAAAATGACGCGACGTACAGGTAGCACAGATTAACTAATAGTGACATCGTAAGAGGTAGCTCAGCCGGCAGATGTGCCGAGTTTCTAACTGAAGTCTGGCAACCTCGCGCACAGGTCAAGGCGCGGTCCACGCGCCATGCCGCGGGCATGCAACGTCGCTATCTCATGCGCATACTAATTCCTGATCATATTTTACGGGCAAAATACGTGCGTGAAAAGTTGCGTTTTAGTAGGCGCAAATAGTTTTTACGTTAAAATCCTTATGTTTAATTATATATTTGAAAAAATAGAACCTACAGACAAAACTTACGAACTATAAGAATAACTAGGCCGAGTTTGGTACTTAACGAATTTGACACACCGATAAAAAATGACTTCTAAGATTTTAAGATCTTGGTACTTCAAGATATGTGTAATACGATATCTTAATTTCAAAGCTCCACATGCTATATTTTCGCCAGGAAATGGCACGAAAAACGCCTCGTTTTTCAATTTATCAATTTTACTTAGGAAAATTCTAGTTATCTAGAATATTCTAAAAAACCCAAAAAGTGTTAACAGAATCGAACCTAGGGTAGATGTCCTAATCACTGAGTCGTGGCATCATTGGATAAAAACAGTGATATTTTGATTCATTCGCTAGTCGACTTACGTTACGCACATGTCACGCTATACACACACTTACAACGAAGTTTTAGTTTCATAGATGAATTGTTCGATAGATGGCACTAGGTGTATCACACTTCAGCTAGTATAGTAACGCCATCTAATATATTAAGGCAAACTACTAGGTACCGGCGACGATAATAAGTTTTACGTGAGCTTTGTATTAATGTATGACGATAGCTGTCTATCCTTTCGATTGTCTTTGCTCGAAAGGGTGGAACAATTTAAATACTTAGGGCACTTAGTTACGACCGACCTTAAGGACAATGCTGACATAGAGCGGGAACGGAGGGCCTTGTCAGTTAGGGTGAACATGCTCGCTCGCAGGTTTGCGCGCTGTTCGAGGGAGGTGAAGATAACGCTCTTCCGAGCGTACTGCACGTCTCTCTACACGTGCAGCCTTTGGGTGAGATACACGCGTGCATCGTACAATGCTTTTTTTTTTTTTTAGAAAGGATATGTGCTGTTGGTCTATAACTGACCTCTACAGCGTCACCGGACGGTGGGGCGGGCGCAAAAGCGCTCCGCCGCAATGCGTGACGCAGAAGGCGCACGCCAAAGTTAAGTTTTTGGCCACTTGCTCAAGGGCACCCAGGGGGTACGAACCTCGGCTTGGACAGTTGCCATTGATTACTTGGGGAGTATCGAACTAAACACCCCTCGATCTCTACTGTTAGGTAGTGATCGAGGGGGCCCTCATGAAATGGCTGGAGCCCTTTAAATGAATTGCATAACTGACCACCGATTCGGAATACACCTTCGAGAAGAATCGGCAAGAAACTCGAAGGCGAATAAAGTCGACATTAATTACGGGCCCTTCGACCTCGCATCCGGCGAGGTCGGTGTCTGTGTCTAATTGTGTTGAAAGATGGTGAAGATGACGGAGTGGGCGAATCAATCGCTGCCTGCACTGCGGCAGCGATTTCATCGTCCGGATCGCTCAAGATGTCTCTAGGGCGTCTACGAAGGGGCCGTGCGTCTGTTGTCGCGTCTGTCGTGTAGTCAGAGGCCTGAACTACTAGAGGGTTGGGGTGATGGAGTGCCGCGTCAAAGTAGCGGCGAGAGGCATTTTTCATATATTGAACTATCGAGGGAAGCTCGAGATCACTGTGCAGGTCGATGTTCCTCTGATACCAGGGGGCATCTAATGCACCGCGAACGAATTTATTTTGTAAAATCTGAAGTTTCTCTAGGGAGATGCGGGAGGCGTGAGCAAATGCTACGGACGAGTATGTCATTGTCGGTCGGACGCAGGTTTTGTAGAGTGTCAACTTATTTCTAAGAGACATTTTACTGCGCCTGCCTAGGAGTAACGCGAGGCGGTATAGGTAGAATGCCGCCCTTTTGTGGACGGCGTGGATGTGATCATTGAAGTTGAGTCGATAGTCAAGGGTGACTCCTAAGTATTTAACTGACTTTTCCCACGGTATGGGTCGGTCATTGATCCTGACTTGTTTAATTGGGAAATAGCGTTTAACCCCGTGAGTGAAACGCATCGCTACGCTCTTCTCGGGATTAATCGTTATTCGCCACTTACGAAACCATCCATCGAGCGCTCGGAGCGTTCGTTGGATGTCTCTTTGTAGAATAGTTGGATTCCATCCGGTGGTATAAATCGCGGTGTCGTCCGCAAAGAGAGCGATCTCTACTTTGGGGATGCGGGGGAAATCGCTTGTGTAAAGCGTGAACAGAAGTGGAGACAGCACGGAGCCCTGAGGGACTCCGGCTCTGATGTGGTGGGGGGATGATCGGTTGCCCTCGACACGATAGCGGAAGCTCCGGCTGGTGAGGTAGTCTTGTACTATGAGCACAAGACGATCTGGCAACCCGAGCTGATACAGCTTGTATATCAGCCCGGCGTGCCAGACCTTGTCAAAAGCCTTCGCCACGTCTAGGAAGACGGCCATCGTGGTTTGGGGTTTTGGTTTCCTATTGAAACCTTTAAGGATGTGTTCCGTGATGCGGTGCACTTGCTGAGGGCAAGAGTGTCTCGCTCTAAAGCCGAACTGCTCATCCGGTATGAGCTTTTTGATTTTCGCGATGGATCGGAGTCGATTCAGAAGGATTCGCTCGTAGATCTTCCCCAGAGAGCTGAGGAGACTGATAGGACGGTAGCTGGAAGGCTCGGATGCCTTTTTGCCTGGTTTGTGAATGCCGATGACGTCGGCACTCTTCCAAGCGTCGGGGAAGGAACAATTGCTCAAGGCTGCATTGAAGATGCTGACTAAGAGATAAACTAACGGGACAGAAAAGTGCTTGAGGACCCTGTTACTGACGCCGTCAGCACCGGGGGCCTTTCGCACTTGGAGGCCCTTGATGATCGACTCAACCTCTGCGGCTTTAACGGGCTCGAGGGGGGGGGGGGGTCGGTCGGAGGTAGAGAATTCCTACGTTCTATTTCGCGGTCCACCGCGGCGATGTGGACAGGATCAACGTGATCGTTAGCGGGGGTGCACTGGGCTGCGAGGCTCTCCGCCAAGCATTCGGCCTTCTCCTCGTCTTCGAATGCTGGCGGGAGATCGATTCTATTGAGAGGGGGCATTACGGTGATGGTGTCGGATTTAAGCTTTCGCGCCAACCCCCAGTAGGCCTGGTGGGTCGGTGTGATTTCGGATAATAGGTCTTCCCAACGCTGTGCGCGCAGCTCGCTAATGCGCATCCTGACCAAACGGTGGTAGTAGCTCAAGGTGACTTTGCGTTTAGCGTTGGGGAATGCATCGTGGGCTCTAATGGCTGCGTTTCGTGTCGTCATCAGTCTCTTCACGTCCTCAGGTAGGACCCAGTGGCGGATATCCTCCGCTGGGACCTCCCTAGAGCACTCACCGATAACGGTGTTGAGGTGGCTGGTGAGGGCATCGATCGAGCAAGCAACGTCATCGGGGGTGGTTATGTCGTCGGGGATACGGTCGAGGTCGGGTGAACTGATAGCTTTTAGGGCTTCCCCCAAACGCTTCCAGTCCACTATCGTCTTTGTCGGTGGATGGGAGGATGGGTCTGTCGGGTCGGGGCCTAGGCGCATAACGACGGGACGGTGGTCGGATTCTAGTTCTTGGAAAACTTCGATTGAGCGGAAACTAAGATTTATATTCTTTAGGAGATGGTATGTCCAGTATGTCGGGTAAATGGTCGGGATTTTTGGGGTAATGTGTCCACTCCGAGGGTGGGATTATATCAAAGACGAGAGATTTGCTAAAGTCGAATAGTTTAGTGCCGTTTGTGTTGAGTCTTCGGCACCCCCAGATAGGGTTTTTGCTATTGAAGTCGCCAGCCAGAATGACTGCGCTTCCCATGGAGAGGAGTGCCTCTAGATCACTCTTTAGTAAGCTTTTACTGGGGGAGAGGTAGCAGGAGGCTATAACGATTGATTGATGACCGGTCATCGCAAGTTGGCAGCAGGAGGATTCTAAGTTGGTCAGAGTAGGGGTGTCAATCGGCATACAGTGGAGTGAGTTTTTGTAATAAATTAGAGTACCGCCAAATTTGGTGACTCTATCGTTTCGATGGACGCGGTAATTGGCAATTCCGGGATCGTTGTTACAGGGTTTGAGAAAGGTCTCTTGTATTAACATGATGTCGACCTGATGGGTCTTACAGAACTCGTGCACTGGGGCACGCTGTTCTCTTAGGTCGTCAGCGTTAAAGAACGCTAACACTACGGAGCGGGGTTTAAAACGTTTTGGTGTATTATTCATTTTGGTTCGTTAATTGAGGTTACGGAGGGCAGTAAGGAGCGTACGGTGCTCATATAAAAAGTGAACTTTTTCCAAATCGGATTTACACGAACGAAGTTTGGCAGCGAGTACGTCCACTTCGTTCAAGTCGACCGCATTTACGTAGCCGAGTACATAAGACAGGTTGTCTTGACCTGCCTTAGGAGGGGGAGGAGTGGGCAAGGGCCCGAGGGGGGATGGGACTTTCGCGCGGGCTTGAGGAGGCCGGTACGGACCGGCGGGCGCGGGTTGCGGTTTTGGGGTGGGCTTGGTCATGGCCGGAGCCCAGGCGTTGACCTGCGGCTGAGGTGCTGGCATAAAGAGCGGGGCCTGCATGAGAGGCATGGGGGGGGGGCTAAGGACACCTTAGGGGTATACCTCTGCAGACGTGCTGAGATTGGAGGCTGACTGAAGGTCGCTCGCCGTCCGGGCCCTTTAACGCTCCTTGGAGCCCTTGGACAGCCGCGATAGTTCGCGGTGTGTCCTTCGGACTTGCAAAGAACGCAACTGGGTGGGTCGGGAGTATCGCGGGGGCGGGTACAATCGGAAGTGCCGTGGTCGCCCAGGCACTTTACCCACCTGGGATGGCCAAAGCAAAAACGCGCGACGTGGCCATAGAGTTGGCATTTGTGGCACTGACTGGGTGCTCCGTTGCGGTTTGGGGGCTCTACGTAAATCCCGGATAGGTGGCAGACCGTCTTTATGTTAAAGATGGCATTCCCCTCCGGGGTACGTTCAAGAACGACAAGGACAAGAGGGAGGGGTGTTTTAGGGTTTCCCCTGTATAGTCGATGTACCTCCACTACGGGGTATCCCTGAGACTGAAGGTCCTTGAAAATGAGCGTTGTCTCAAGTTCGCTGGGGACACCGCGCAATACTACACGGAGGGGTTTTTGTTCTTCGCGGGCGTACGTGTAGAAACGCACGTCTTCGTCGCGAAGGATCTTGGTTATCTCGCGGTGGTCGTTCGCGGTAGGGACGTGCACTTTGATGCCCAGTTGGGTATTGTGTGCAGATGTGAACGCCGCCCCCTTTGAGGCTAGGAGTCGCGTGACCGCGTCCCACTTCTCTTTTTCAGTAATGAAAAAGGGAGGCGGGAGTTTGGTCCTCGCGGGCTCTTTTGCCACAGAGTTGGCGGCTATCGGAGTGGTAGGAGGCGTCGCCCTGGAGGCAGGGCGAGCCGCTTTGGCCGAAAGGGCGTCCGTGCTAGAGGAATCGTCATGTGGACGCTTTCCTTTCGCTTTCCTAGAGACGAGGGTGAAGCCGTCGTCCGTGCTCGCGGGTATGGATTCGACCTCCATCTCGGGTTCGGAGGCCTGAGGTGGATCGGGGCTGGCCGGGGAGTCTGGGATGGGGCATATTATTGGAGAGCGAGAGCGAGACCGGCGCGGTCCGGCTGACGACGCGCGCCTGTCCGATTTGCGATCGGACTTTGAGTTTGAGGCCCGAGCGGCCTTGTCTGCGTTTTCAGCTTTTGTGGCTTTAGGAGCCTTAGTCGCGACGGGAGCGGGGGGAGCGCGGGGCTTAGCGAAAGAGGGAGACGCGGGGGACGCGGGGCGGAAAAAGTCGAGCAGTAGTTTTTCCTGCTCGGAGGAGATACGTTGATCGCGGGCGTAACGCGACAGAAGGCCGCATTCTTGTGCCCAATTTAGGAAGCCCTTGCAGGCATCCTTAGCGGTAAGGGGTCGGTCGGAGTCCATAGTGGACTATGTGGGGGGTTACGACCCGGGGGTGAACCGGGAAGTGAGTTTGATAAACCTGGTCCCCTCCGTCGGGATAGACAGAGGGGGTGTCCCTATAGTGAGTCCCTAGTGTGGCCCTCTGCCGATCTTATTGTGCAGAGGGATGTGTGCTTTCCTAGCGACCGAGAAAAGGTGACCGGCAAGCCGGAGGCACCAGTCCAAACAAATCGCTAGGGGAAGGAGGTAGGGTAAGGGTGGGTGGGAGGTGGGAGATACGTGGGTGCTCTCTAGTGCTCTACACAAGGAGAATGACTTCCCACGCCCAGCCAAATTCTTGTTTCCCCCCTGGAAGAGGAGTGAAAACAAGCGCCTTGGGTCAGCCCAACCGTTCCTCAGGTTGGACCACGAAACTGTGGATTTAATTTGCGACTAGAAGAGTCCAAAGTGAATTTATAGTTCCGTCCAAAGGAATGAATAAATAGTTTTTGCCACCGAGATGACTCCTCCGACTGCCGAGACACCGTTCTTAAAAGAACGTTTGCCCCAGCAAGCCGTCGGGTACCGTCTGGCTTACCGAGACAAAGAGCGCTCCGTAAGGAGCAATTGCCTCGCTAAACCGTCGGGTGTGATGATAGCGCCCCGCTAGACACGAGTGCCTATGCGGGGAAGCGAGCGCGGACTGGACCGGCGATAGCTGCGGGCGAGCGCAGCTGGGAGACCGGAGACCGAAGACAGAAGGCGACCGCTCAGCTCGGCGGCGCAGGGCGAAGTGGCGCAGGGCGAAGTGGTACAATGCGTCCAGTACAACAACGCACTCAGGGCAGTGTTGAGGCTGCCTCGCTACTGCAGTGCTCCGGGCATGTTCGCTTGGGCACTCATCGACTGTTTCCATGCGACCATGCGCAAGCGGAGCACGTCCCTGGTGCGCAGGGTGCGGGCAGCACCAACGTTGTCTTGGCAATGATCGCAGACAGGATGGACTGCCCGTATATACGGCACTGCTGTGATCGGAATGTGGCCGCCAGTAAGGCCGTTTAATTTGTAGTTTAGATTTCTTATTTTTAATTTTATTTCTGTGTTATTGTGTATATTACGATCTTATTTTATTATTATGAGCTCAGTTGCTCGAAATAAATGATTTTTTTAATATAAATTTTTAATTTTAATTTTGGAATCCTTGCTTCGGAGATAGTGATCAAACGAAACCATATCAATAGAAAAATCTTTATCCAAATGTAGGTAAGTAGTTGTTTGTCTTCTATTTGTTGAATTACAGAAGCTGGCTCCAACCCAAGAAGAATACGAGGAAGTATTTCTACAATAAAAGTAAGTACCCACTGTCAGCCCGGAAACGCAAGCACACATTAAATTCAAACAAAGATCGACGCGAGTAATAAAGCGAAGATAAAAATCAACATAAACAGTCGACTACATCGGGCCACTGTCAAAAAATCACGTCGTAAAAAGGGTTGTTCGTAAAACTTAATGGTTGGGCCATTGGCGGGGTTAAATCGAACGGTTCCGCGCCATTACTACAATACAACGCAGAGACTAAACTTTAAAACAGAAGGTTTAAAAAATACGAAGACCACACCTCCAAACAAATGAGTGAATCACAGCAAATAGCGACTGCGTATGTGTGCATCAGTGGGTATTTTGTGGTTGATTCACTATTTCATCACAAATGACTGTATGTTTTTGATTTTTCATCCGACTAATAAGGTCGAGATCTTGCTGCGATGTGGCGGCCAATCGGCATAACATGGCGTGTGTGCTTGTGCGTGTGCGTACGAGCGGATCGGCATATCTTGAGTGCTTCACTTTCAATTTGACAGTGCGGACTCCGTCTTTTTCAAAACTTATTGATTGTATAGTCACGGCGTAGAAGCAAAGAGGTAAGACCTCCTATCTCACTCTAAATAAACCTCGATTTTGCCTCTAAGCGTTACGTCATAGTATAACGCAAAGAGGTAAAACCTCCTACCTACCTAAACGCTACGTTACAGTTTGGCACTCCCAACGCGGTTCTATTCTAGAGTACTGTTGCCTTCCTTCAATGGGTTAGTGCCAACTTAACACAACAGCGTAACGCGTAGAGGCCTCCTCTTCACTCCTCTTCCTCTTAAGAGATCCTCTCCTCTCTTTAACTTTTTCTTAAAACGTTACGTTACAGTTTGGCACTCCCAACGTGGTTCTATTCTAGAGTACTATTGCCTTCCTTCAATGGGTTAGTGCCAACTTAACACAACAGCGTAACGCGTAGAGACCTCCTCTTCACTCCTCTTCCTCTTAAAAGATCCTCTCCTCTCTTTAACTTTTTCTTACGTGACAGACTTTCATTGTACGGCCCGCAAATAATTTTTGAATCTGTTTTTTTTTAATAGATAATCACAGCCCAATAAATTGTCCTACAGCAGTTTATTAAGAATGGGAAACTGAGAAACACTTAAAAAAGGCAGGAAGAATGTACCCTACAAAATTTTATAATTATGAAAGCTACTTATATTTTATTTTAAGGAATCAAAGCCAACGAAATGTTCAAAATGAAATGACTAATTCACAATCTGCGGAGGCTGAAAGTGCAAAGTAAGTTTTCGTTTCAAAACTTGTCTTATTTAGGTATACATACATGCAGTATTTGTTATGTGCGAAGCAAAACGCTTCTTCGTAAATAACACGAAGAAGCGTTTTGCTTCACCTGTATTAGGCTGGATATAGGCGTTTTAAAAAACCATAAAAGGCAGATTATGTATTGCTTGGTTACTTTATGTTTATAATTATCTTATATTTTCCACAGATGCCATGAACAACTGGAAATGAAAACCCTAGAAACATAAATGATGTTGCCTGCAAATGAACTGGTGTTCATAATAAGATTAAAAACCCCACCTAATTCTTCGTGGTTATTTTTTATATAAATAATAATGGTCTATTGGAAAAATTTGGGTCACGGACGAGATTCGAACTCGCATACTGTGCCTCAGCGCGGCACATGCCTTTACCAATTCGGCCACCGAGACCTATGCGTCGTCCGTGTTTGGGTCCGTGATTCAAATTTTTCCATTAGAAAATTATTATATATATTTACGCTAAGCAGGCGTTAACTGATAAGATGTTCAATGCTTTTTTTTATATTTAAATCTGTTTTTTTTTTCACATAATGGAATTGTCAAATTTCAGATGTTAACACAATAACACTAGCTAGGATAGTATTATATAACATAAATATTAAGTAATTTTTACTTTAAGGACATTCTCGATTAAGACTTTCTGACGGTTCGACATTTTATTTATAGACATTTTGAAGTTTTGGTTTTTAGCCGTTTCACATTAGCGTTTTTTTGCTCGTACGAGATCGTACCGGTTTACGCGCACGCGCTTGTTATGGCGTGTTCTTCGCTCCAACCGGTGGGTTCAGTCAGTAGCAATATGTTTTCCGACGAAGAAACATTTCTTTTTGAGTTACATATTTGCCTGTGATGATGAAAAATATGCTAAATGGTCTCTCTCAGTTCGCGTTTATACGAGCTTATAAGCGCGTCAACACTCATACAAGTTGCACGTGTGGCAAAAGGCGCATCCTAAAACGAGATTATCCGCACCGAAAAAACGCTAATCTGAAATCGCTCTTTAACCATTTAGATTTTAGACATTCTGAAGTTAGACATTTCACCTTTAGCCATTACAATTTTTGACATTTAAATACGTAC
The DNA here is from genome assembly GCA_946251855.1 of Alsophila aescularia. NCBI lineage: Eukaryota > Metazoa > Arthropoda > Insecta > Lepidoptera > Geometridae > Alsophila > Alsophila aescularia. The sequence continues at coordinate 59,347,674 of OX276380.1, read as the reverse complement.
CCTTTCTATCCACTCAACTGTCACATCGTCAGTAAAAAGCGCCAACTTGTCGAGCCCACCATGTGACAACCACGTGACACCACTTATACCAGTGGCTCACTTCAATAAAACTTTAATTACTAGATACTCTTTCTCTAATTGGTTCTTATATACGTGTGGACTACAGTTTATTTCGAAAAAAAGCTTCGTCTAGAATATTAAAATGCTTAATAATGCATTTTTGCTTTCAATTTTTCCCGTGAAAACTTACCATTTTCCGGGATAAAAAGTATTTTATGTTGGTTTTTATTTTGTACAGTACCTACTTACAAAGTTTCATTAAAATTGGATCAGCCATTTTGGCGTGAAAGCTCCCCAAACAGACAAACGTTTCACTTTCAAATATTGGTGTGGATTGACTGTTTTGTTTAGCTTTTGAAACAAAGATCAAAGACTGGGGTGTTATTTTAATAGGTCTTGTAATAATAATATTTATATATGCGTTTATTGTTTTATTGTGAAAAACTGCTTAAAAAAGTTTATAAAAAAAAAACGACTTAAAAAAAATCGAGTCAAAGACAAAGTATTTTGTAAATAGGCAAATTTTACAGCACACAGCACTTTTAAAATTAAAAAATTAACATCTCATAATATTTTATGTATTTCTCCTTGTCCACAAGGCAAATACATAAAATATTATAAACAGATCAAATCAATAACATTTAGGTAAACCAAGTATACTTTGAGTTTGAAAAATTTGAATTGTAAGATTTCAGGACAGACAAAATACATAAGTGAAGTTAAATAAAAGCTTTTAAAAAAAAACTCGCAAGCTTAGTAACTGAGTTGACAGCAATACTGCACCGTCACGGCTGGTATTAATTGGGCGTTTGTGTTATCAGCTACTATAAAACTGGATTGCTTTTAAATACATATACGGGAATATGTACGGAAAATATTACGTTGACGCACATTTCTGACAACAAGACGTAAGTTCAAAAACTAAACCCGGTCGGGTCGGGTAAAAATAGCCTATGACACTATTGCGATGACGACGAATCAATTGACAACTTGCTTGTCAAACTTAGACCAAGTGTTTAGTTTGAATAAAAACACTTTTACGGTAAAAAAATATGCTTAAGATACTACTTTATCGCCGCGTTGAAGCTAGAACCAACATTTTTGCATAAATAAGTTAAAATGCAGTTTTAATTAAAATTGTATGCAATTCAATTTAAATATCTTCTAAACTAGTTGTCGCATCACTTAATTTATTTCACCAGTAGATCTTTCTACTGGTGAAATACATATTATATTAACATATTTTTATTATTATAGTCAACTAGTTGGTGGTGCGACAACTAGTTTAGAAGATATTTAAATTGAAAAGCATCTAAATTGAGGATTTTGACTAAATCTGTTAAGTTGTAAACGAATATCTTCAGTTAATCTACATTTTATTTTATTTTATCGTGCTAAAAATAATATCTGTTTATAATTTGTTTAGACCATTTTCATAAAATAACACCTTTTACCATTTAAAATATACAAATCCTACAAAATTATTTTTTCTATTTTAAATTTTCGTGATTGATAATCACAGTCATGAAAATCCATAGTTAATTCAAACTTTACAAAGTTAACACTTTTTACCAGACGATTGTGTACATCTCAACTTAGAACAATTATAGGTTATGTGCTAGAGCAAGAACTAACACCAACTTGTCTCTTCACGAATGCGCCATAGTTGTCCCGGTCGTTTATTTTCTCAGTGGGGTTCAATAATACAGCTTGTATACATAAAGGTTTATTATGTTTCCGCTACGCACGTAGGTATGATAAGTAGGTTCACTGGCCTGACTTAGGTGCTGGCTATAGTCCTTGTTTTACGCAGGCTTAGACATAGGAAGCTTAGCGGCGGTGCTAGCTGATCGTAGGGTAGGCTGGCCGTGGAGCGAGGAACGCAAGGCACGACTGCTCAGCTACAAGGTAGGTCCTGGAACCCCGAAAGGTAGGTATTAGCAGGCTTGATGCTGCTGCGAACTTTCTCCCATCCAGTCCAGTAACCCACACACAGAATTTACTTGCGAGTAGCAGCCCGGCGGAAGTAATGAAGAACAGTTACAATCATAATAATTGATGGAAACTCACCCCAGCGGGAATAATCCTTAGCACTCACAATTTTAATAAAATGGCTTCGCTCGTACTTAGTTGTTAAATAATGTAGTATCAAGCGACACAGGCGCACGCGCAAGTGATATTCGTCATATGGGCTAGGGAAAACCGAAGACGCCCGATAGACCCTCTCGGAAGAGCTCGGTTAGCGTGTCGTTCGGTGTTAGGGGTGCGTGAGAGCAAGCGCGCGCATTAGGGAACCATTTCAAGGTTCGTGTTAAAATTTGAGGTTCCGTAGTTTATTATCTAATTTATATGTAGTAGTATTTTAGTATAAATATAGGATAGGTTAATTGTTGACTAGTAGATTGTAAGGGCGCATCTATATGCAAAACATGTATATGTTACATAGTGTTTACTAACGTACGCGCGCTACCGGTATACGGTTTTGTTTCTCCCGGTATATTATGTATTATGTACGTGGGTAACACACTTGAAATATTTGTTATCATCATCACCTTCGTGTTGGACATGTTCAACTGAAAACTAATGAGAAACATAAAATAGAACTTGCAACGGGTTGGCTATAGAATCGAGGTGCAGGAGTTGGGGGAGGCGGGAGGGGGGTGAGTTGGGGTGGGGTAGGTGGAAGGCTATCCCCTGGTAGCCCTCCCCCCACCCCTCCCCCGCAGCGACACTTAGTTTATAATATAGGTTAGTTATATAGCTTAGTTTTTGGGTAGTTTATGATATGATATGATATTGGTTATATGTTTGCTATTGGGCAGGAGTTAGGAGGTTTGAGGGTTGGGGGAGTCGAGATGGAGGAGAGGCAGCCCTCCCTTCACCCCCCTGAAGTGGCGATGGGCAGGACACTTGACAACATGTAATGATGGAATTTGTAGTAAGTCCCTGACGGGAATGGTGGCCACGTAATGGTAAACGTAGTCGAGGAAGACCGATCCAACAATGAATCGATGACATACAGAAGCACGCTGCGCGCAGGTAAAAACTGGACTTAATTAGCTCAAACTGGAGATTTATTTATTTATTTATTGAATTAAAACGGTTTGCACCAATTAGATTAATTATTACGCTATAAAACTACATACATACAAATTAATAGAATTCAATTCTCTATAACAAAAACAATAACACATACTCTGCCATCCATCCGCAAACAAATCACATTCTGGATTGGCGACCAGGAGAGTGTTGAGTGCGAAGAGGGTGCGTGGTATAGGCGACTTATAACGCGCTACGGTACGACAAGATGGAACGGCGAATAACCGGTGTCTCCTGATACGTTGGTAGTTATTCGGGACAAAAAACCGACACAGCACATCATGCAGATCTGGTGCATCAATATGTCCTCTAAGAATTTTACACATCACTGTAAGCTGTTGCTTTTCCCGTCTAACTTCCAGGGAGTTATCCTAGGCAGCCCATGAGAAATTTTGTAGGGTACATATATGGATAGTACCCATTAACCCGTTTGTAAAGGTACCTAAGAAAAGCCTTTTGAAATTTTTGAATGACGTAAGACGGAAGGAGCTTATGCCTTGCAGTGGGCGGAATAAGCTGCAAATAATGAAATGATTATGATGATGGGTAGAGTCTAAGCAATATGCATGGGTTGAGACACGGTCAAATCTAGTCTTTTATAAATGAAATGTCTAATGACCGTTCAATTCAATTTTTCACTGTTTCAGAGAGAGAGAGATTAAACTGTTTCGCTAAGAATCGGGAGCTAAATCCAACTATATGTTTATTTTTTCACGAATTACTCAAAAAGTAGGAGATTTACCTTCAATTTTGCTGTTTAGTTAATTCTAGCTTTAACGAGACGATATATGAAAGCGAATCGATTGATACCTTGCTTGTCAAAATTGAACCAATAGGGGCGATGCTATGGTGGAACATACATAGGCACATACATACATAGATTGCCAAACTCATCTCCTATAGGGTCTGTGCTCAGTACCCTTCCCTTGCTTCGCCGTAGTTGGATAAAAAGCAAAGTAAAAGTATAATTTGACACCTTACTGAAATACAAGGAATGGTGCATGATATTTTACCGGAATTAGAAAAGATCGCTGTTTGGTCTCAGATTATTTTCAGGAAATATATCATTATACGAGTGGAAAGGATGAAAGGGAACCCTTTTATATTGAACTTACCATAATAATAAAACTCCAAGGAAACATTCCTTTTTAAAAGTAAATAAATTGCTCTATCGTATCATGCTGCGCCTAGCGATAGACTTAAACAATTTACCGCCTCCTGAACTATGTAAACGAAATTTACGAGAAGCACCCTGTTATGTTTTAGAATTATCTTCACTGCCTGGAACCTACAACTAAATCACTTTCTTACTTTGAAATCTCTCTATAAGAAGATGCTTATATTGTACTGGCTTCCCGCCCGTGACTTCGTCCGCACGGACTACATTTTATCGCAAAAAAAAACATCCACTGTTCTTCTAGGATATTAAAAACCAATACAAAATTAGGTATAGCACCAACGCTCTTGATGTTTATTGACAGACTAGTTATTTCGTTTCCATGGAAACCGTTCCTTACAGCGAGTAATCAACAATTCCCAGTTTTCCCGTGGAAACTTAAAAATTTCCGGGATAAAAAGTATTCCATGTTTAATTCCAGGGTATAAGCTATCTCCAATCCAAATTTCATCAAAATCCGTCTAGCCGTTATCGCGTGAAAGTTCCCCAAACAAACAAACAAACAGACAACGTTTCATTTTTATATATTGGTATGGATTTAGTTTTTTGTTGGATAGATCTAAGACCATATCTAATAATTTTTGCCAAATTCATAATAAACATTAGATTTAAGGCCGTTGAGAAAAATCATCTTTTCAGACGTACAAATGAAAAAAAGAAGTTATCATTCAAAAACCAAAACCAAAACAAATTTCGTTAGATTAAACTATCATAAATCAATGTCTAGAGCGATGGTAGCATAGAGAAATGCTAGTGGGAGTTAGACTCCAAATACCGGGTTTGGTCCTCGGCTCCGCATCAAAAGTTGTACGGGTTTCCTTCGCTCCGGCGTGCTTCGGAGGGCACGTTAAGTTGTCGGTCCCGGCTTTTATTGACTAATAGCTGTCGTATAGGCATTGCAGAGCCAGAGGCGCTCGGGCGGCCTGACATACTCTTACACCAGACAGACACCAGCACTAACTCATATTACAACAAGCAAGCAAGCAATGTATTTGTTTTTAGTTTTTTATTCGTTTCCTGTCGCACACTTACTTTTTCAAGTTATATGGAACGTATATAAAATCACTTCGTTTCCTTCCGTTTGTCTCAGACAGCCAATTTATTCAGAGGTTCGTACGTGGATGTCTACAGTTTTTGCCTTTTTATAAAAGAAACAAAAATAACACGTGTCACTGACACGCAGCGTTCATTGTCCTCGTAAGGACCTTGTACTCCTTGTGTAAGGACTTGAATGGAATGGACACAAAATATAGGTATAGCTAGCGGCACGTAAGTTTATCGGTGAACGAAACGTGGCGGGGATCTTGGCACAGTCAGTTTTCGGGATAAAAAGTATTCAACATTTTAACACATTATATAAACTTTGACTGTGCCAAGATCCCCGCCACGTTTCGTTCACCGCTAGACTTACGTGCCGCTAGGTATATTTGGACTGGTATTTCAGGATAAGGCCAGACGAGCGATGTCTAGAGTAGTTTACGCCGCTGCAAAAGTGAGTCGCTGACTTTTCGGTTTCATACAATAATGAGGTTTGCGCCTCATCCTTTTTGCATCATAATGTGGCGCAAACCGCAATATTGTACTTATGAAACTAAATGCAACACAAAATACATTACTAACTTTGTGCGTTAATAACACTAGTCTGGCCTTCTCATCATTGGGTAACAGAACAGGTCTACCTAGAGCCTCTATAGAGTTTTATGCCCTTCTAGTCCGAATTCTAAACAAAATAGCGCAGCTCTCAAGCTAAAGTTTCGAGTAAATGGCACAATAAACATAATAGATATGCAAAGTTATATAAAACTTTAGAAAATACAACCTGCTTAGAAAATCGACGTTTTGTAAGCGGCGGGGTTCGTGATACAACGGCATTCAATACGGCCGACTGTCACACCGGAATATACGACTTGTGTGGATTTTACGTGTAGTATGTTGTTAGATTTTCTCTGCGATAAATAACGTAGCAATCAATATTCTTCGTAACGGTTTGAATATAAGTGAATAAGAATAGAATGGCACATTGGTTATTTTGAACTTATGTACAAGTTACAGAGCCAAATCAGAAGCGTGCTGCGAGTAAAAGTTGTATGAGAAGTTTGTTTGTGTGCGCTGTTTATAAGCATTGAACTTGTGTGTGAAACTTTTTTTACGGCGAAGCAAGGGAAGAGCAATGAGTTTAACAGTCTATGTATATTTGTATGTGGATGTTGCAACATAGCGTCGCCCCTATTGGTCTGATTTTGGCAATCGATTTGCCTTCAGGTATAGAGTAAAAAAAAATATTTTTTACCCGACCGGGATTTAATTTTTGAACTTATGTCATATGTGTAATAAATCCTAATAGTGAGTCAACTCGGCCAATTGACAGAGCAACGATGAGGTGCCCTCCTGCCCCCGACGCCTGCGGGGTGTACCTGCAGGCATCTATTGAAAAACGGTACAGCATATTAAACAGTATGTTTTTGCCAAAGTACATAATATATCGTATCTTTAGTGTCATGCAACGAGGCGATTTATTTATTTTAAATATGCGTACCACCTATGTGGTATAAGTTGTGCGTCAATATCATATAATAATAGTGAAGAATTGCGATTTCATAAATTTCCAAAGGACGAGGAAATGTGAGAACTTACCTGGTTTGTTATAATATCTACAACATTGGGTAGCTATTATAATTGATATACCTACTTAGGTTCTTAGTAATAATTACTACCTTTTAGAAGTTGAACTATACAATCATATCTATAGAAAGTTCATTTCTTTTAATTGGGTAGGTACGCATGCAGCGGGAAATTATTATTTTTTACAGGATTTTTGTTTTTGTAGATAGGTTAGGTACAACAAAACATATCGATACACTTTCTGATCCTGATATATTATTAACCCCGAACAAAGAGACGGGTGTTATAAGTTTAGAGTGTGCATCACTGTGTTTGTGTATGTGTGTGTGTGTTTGTGTGTGTGTGTGTGTGTGTCATTGTAGCTCCCAAACGAATGGACGATTTTGATGCGTGTTTTATTGTTTGAAAGCTAATGTAATCGAGATGGTTCTTAGCAATATGAGGGGGGGGGGGGGGGTGAGAAAAGGGGGTGCGAATCGTAGCTTCTAAATGAATGGACCCATTTAGCGGCAGTTTTTAATGTTTGAAAGCTGAGGTGAACGAGATGGTTCTTAGCTATAATTGAGGAATGGGGGTGAGGATCGTAGCTCCCTTTTTATGTTTGAAAACTGATGTGATTGAAATGCTTCATAGCTATAATAATGGGGGTGGGGGGTTGGGGTTATATACATTTTTAATTTGTGCTTGTTCGGTCCTACTATTTCATATTTTAAATGCAAAACTTTAGATGTTCCTTTGTTATGCAATCACGGTGAATCGGGCGAAGCCAGGGAGTGCAGATAGTAAGTATAAAAAATTATGAGGAATATAATTTATTTTGTAAAAAAATATACTATATATTTTTTGTGCCAGCCCTATCATATTTTTAGCTACTAGTCGCTTGTCAGCATTTTGCGCCACGACAAAGGAGTTGACTCACTATTAGGATTTATTACAAATATGCTTATGTCTTGTAGATAAAAGAGGATCACAGTCATGTGTGTTTAACTCAAGTTAGTTGTACGTGATACCTTTCGCTGGTGTATTTTTTAAATAGGCTTAACAGAAGGCTGGCAGAGGTCCATACATACATTTTCGCTCTAGGCCCAATATTTCAAAATTACTACTAATACTGCTACTGCATTTCTTTATCCTCGTCATGTTCGTGTTCTACCTAAAAATATATCTGTAAAGAATAGAAATTGAATATCAGAGGAGTAATTATTTGAGAAACTTCTTCGCTCGAGTGAGCATTTGGCCAATAAAAAATGCATTAGTTACGTGATCAGCTATCATGCGTTTCAGAAGTCTCTCGAACATTATTATACTATGCTTATGCTAGTTAATTACTGCAGTCTCCTATTATTTAATTATCTTCTCTTTTTTAGGAGTCTGTTTAACGACGCTAGTGCCGGGTCCGAGTCGTGCTAAGATACCTAAGTAGCATTCATATATCTCGAGCCGTGACTCGCAATGCAACATAATATATGTCACCATTCAATTTTAAGAACAGTCACATTGTAATAAGTCAGGCGAGATTGTAAACATACGAAAACTTGTGAACGGAGAATTCAGTTTACAATAAAACGAATACAATTTAGATATATCACAATCTACCCGTCTCCGACCGTAAAATTGTAAACGACCAATCAGTGCACAGTTTTACAAATTATCCGATTTTATGACACGGTAATGTTATCTTACCGTGACTACGATGTCCATTAGCCACAGTCACGACACTCACGGCCCAAGCCCAGCACGATGTAGTAAGAGTCATCCTTTGCAGTCATATTACACGACACGGTAATGTTATCTTACCGTGACTACGATGTCCATTAGCCACAGTCACGACACTCACGGCCCAAGCCCAGCACGATGTAGTAAGAGTCATCCTTTGCAGTCATATTACACGACACGGTAATGTTATCTTACCGTGACTACGATGTCCATTAGCCACAGTCACGACACTCACGGCCCAAGCCCAGCACGATGTAGTAAGAGTCATCCTTTGTAGTCATATTACACGACACGGTAATGTTATCTTACCGTGACTACGATGTCCATTAGCCACAGTCACGACACTCACGGCCCAAGCCCAGCACGATGTAGTATGAGTCATCCTTTGCAGTCATATTACACGACACGGTAATGTTATCTTACCGTGACTACGATGTCCATTAGCCACAGTCACGACACTCACGGCCCAAGCCCAGCACGATGTAGTATGAGTCATCCTTTGCAGTCATATTAACTCACTGCATTTTTTTTTGCTTCACAAAAATCCACCCCATTCTAAAATTAGCGTTACTTGCAACTTACGGTGTAACCGACGGTCTTGTACCGTGTTAAGTGAACAAGTTAAATTGGTACGTTCGTACACGACCGTGTCAACGACGCAGCGGGAATCAGCACTAGAAAATACAATGTAAAAACATCTGCGATGGAAATGATGAATAATATAGATTCACATCACGGGACTGTGTATGTCGACTTACCATTGATCAAGTTTTTATTGCGAACTAGATGTACCGCCGCAGGCGGGTCATGTCTCTAGATTAAAAGTACTATAAGTGCAAAGTGCTTTTCCAGGACCTAAAATACCAATATACGAACATTTCATCAAAATTCCTTCAGCTGCCAAAAAGTTTTTTATCAAATGCTTGGCTTCTACTTATCGGATTGAGATACCAAGTAGGGGAGACCGGGGCGCAACTTAACAAAATTAATATTTTCAGTTGTAGCTTCAAAACGCCTAAACATTTTGATTTGATTTTTGTGTCAAATGATGTCCAAACTATTAAATAACCATATCATTGGTTTTAATTTGACAAGAAATTGGTACCTGTTTAAAAAAGTCGATTTTACTCAGAAAAGTCAGAAATTAATACTTACCCCGCGATTGGGGCTACAATTAACAGTTCCGGGGTAATTATTAACAAAAGGGGCAACAATTGAAATTGTAAGTATTTTCCTATATAAATAAAGAAAAAGAAAAATTATAATGTTTTTTTTATTAAACAATACAATTAGCATTAGGTTCAAACAATATAAACAAATATCTGAATGATTTCTTATTAACAGTTACTTTTACTGTTATATTATTTAAGAAAACGTTACTTTTCAATAATCACAATGTTCACTTAGTGGAAAAATAATTAACCTTATGGTTAAAACTTGTAACACTCCGTTAAACAACAATATTTCAGCTATATCAATGAATAGAAACAAAAACTCAAAAAAAACCTCTACGTAGAAGAACAAAAATCAATAAATCAAAAACCGTTTTTACTGTTATTATTATGTTAACAGTCTTTTAAGTAGTTTAATCAGACTTATGTGTCGAATAACAATATAATCACCTTAAATGAGGTAGTAAACAGCTTATTCTTAAACGTAGCAGACTTTATACTTTATATAACCTACCTATATAGTCTAAAGCAGTCTCAATAAAGCTTAGCTTCATTATAAAATCAACATCTTAACAATATAATCTACTAGAAATAATTTTAATATAATCACAATATGTTACATTTTTAATCATATTCATCGTCTGAATCACAATTTTGGCAAATGTATGAAACAGTGTTGCCTCTGATACATCCGGACTGAGCCCACTGCTTGCACAAGATGCATTGCACCCAGTCTGAACCAGATGTGTCTTCATTGTATGAGACACCACAAATTATAAAGAAATATTCATCTTCTGCACTATCGCTGCTTTCTTCCAATATCCTTTTCTTTGCGTTTTCCACTTGTGATGTTTCCTTTTGTTTCCCCTTTTTAGGTATTTTTGCTTTTTTTTCTTTCCATCGACTTTATTCTGCGGTTTTTTTCTTATGAAATTTCTGTTACTTTTTTCTCCTGCTCAGAAGTGAATACTAACCGGGTTTTTTTTGTAGCCTACTTCTACCGGAACTCCTGCTTTCTTCTTTTTCACAAAATTGAACAGCAAAACGTGACAAATTTGAAATTCTGTGGTTACTTCTCTGTAGTTCCTTTTCTTGTCCATTATTGCTAAAGCAGCTGACTCGTAGGTCACCAGCAGTCATTCTAGTTTTCCGCTTGTAAGTCCTCATGCTGTAACGTTTAAGATAAATAAATAAATAATTAGGTACGGTGGTGAATATACAGCTCTTTAAAGTTAGGACAGATGGACGGATAGACGGACGGACAGCGTAGGTTTAGTAATAGGGTCTTGTTGGGCACCCTTCGGGTACGGAACCAAAAATAGAATCCAAAGGTTTACTGTTAATACTAACCACACATACGGAGTAAGAATTAACATGTTAATACTAGCCCCGTATGTTTTGTTAATTTTAGTCTCATGGGTACCTTTTCAATAAAAAAAAACCCAATAGTGTATATTAGCGTTAGTAAAGTTATGTAACATTATTGAGAATAAAACAAGGTACTGTGAAAAAAAAAAAATTACGGCGAAACCAAATATACAACACGTAAATCAAAAAATCGTAGAGTGAAAAAAGTTCGTTACCTGGCCAAAATAGACGCACATCACACAACTCACTCCCACGGCGGCACACTGAGCTGGACTGACGAGTCTCAACCTGTAGATCGCAGTCACAGGGACGAATTTTAGGAATCACTAGTGACGTTCTGTTTATAGTGTTTTAGAAATTTGCTTAGAAACCTACCTGTGTTAATTAAAGCCCCCGGCCTCTCCTACCCAAGTTTATAAGTCTAACCCTAAGCTATCCAACAGTGACGCAATCAGTTCAGTAGTTTTCAATCACATAAACCAGAGCCCCAATTCTGTTAACTATCGAACCGCGATAACGCAAGCCGATTGCATGTTTTTTCTTGCGAACTGGTGGAAGCGATTTTTTTGCTAAAATTTCAGAAAAAAACTAGTAACAAAAAAACCCAAAATGCGAAAAATTTCGCGTTGCGTCATCGATAAAAAGTACTAAGTAAAAAGTACCAATAAACCAAAACTTGCGACTTGCGTTATAGCGGTTCAATAGTTAACAGAATTGATGCCCAAGTTTCCATTTCAAAATGTTTTTTTATATTCTTTTATTTCTTCTTGATATGCCGTCTCCTACCAGAGGACGGCTATCTATCATTAGGGCTCTCCTAATTTTGGTTTTGGCTATTATTTATTCTGTGGTTTTGGATGCTGCTGCTCGGAACAGAGATCTGGTGCTCAGCCTGAACCACCTTCTGAGATTGCATCCCGCAGCTATGCCCGCGAGTATTCCGTTCAGATTAGCACATAACATTCACCATTCATATTTGGTCCATTATTTAGAAACGATCTATATCATTCAAATAAAAATATAAACTGACTTAAAAATAATTAGCCTTAAGTTGAAATATCTACTTCACTAAAAACGATTCACGGCCGCGGCGCGGGTGCTCTGCCAGGAGTGCGACGACTAGTCGGTACCTACCCATATCTGCCGCCCGCACCCGCGATGTCGCAGGGATAATAATTTAATAATGCCTAGTTTTATGTTTTATTAGTTATTAGCGATCCGCCCTAGCTTCGCACGGGTGTAATTTAGAAATAAAGACAAGAGAAAAATGTGAAGTTCTTGCACACTCGACCTTTACTCCGCTTGAGGGTCGGCGGCTCGCTTCTCTCACCGCCTCTCCTCGATACGTTCAGGTCTCGTATGGTCGTATTATATACATAAGCTTTCCGTGAATAAACAACAGAATTAAACCACATCAAAATCCGTTGCGTGGTTTAGGAGTTAGCGGCCAAACAGACAGAGATATAGACCGACGCGGAAAACGACTTTAATTTATACTATGTATTGATTTACTTTTCATATTTAGTTTACAGGTAGGTACATTATGTAGCATGTATGGACTGAGTACATACATTTAAGAAAAATATCAAATTCAATTTCAGGGTGTATATGGTGGTGGGTGGTAAACTGCTGTGGCGGGTAAGAGGGTGATGCAAACGTGCACAAAATCTCAAGCATTACGATCGTTTTATCGTAATACTTGAGAGTTTGTTCGTCTTCGACGCGTTCGTCGCGTCTTGTTTACAACGTCGTTGTAACGTAGCTCCTCGATACGTTCAGGTCTCGTATGGTCGTATTATATACATAAGCTTTCCGTGAATAAACAACAGAATTAAACCACATCAAAATCCGTTGCGTGGTTTAGGAGTTAGCGGCCAAACAGACAGAGATATAGACCGACGCGGAAAACGACTTTAATTTATACTATGTATTGATTTACTTTTCATATTTAGTTTACAGGTAGGTACATTATGTAGCATGTATGGACTGAGTACATACATTTAAGAAAAATATCAAATTCAATTTCAGGGTGTATATGGTGGTGGGTGGTAAACTGCTGTGGCGGGTAAGAGGGTGATGCAAACGTGCACAAAATCTCAAGCATTACGATCGTTTTATCGTAATACTTGAGAGTTTGTTCGTCTTCGACGCGTTCGTCGCGTCTTGTTTACAACGACGTTGTAAACAAACAATTCAGAGTAAGTTTGAGTCTGCCTCCAATGCGCAGCTCCTACTCTGCCAGTTGACAGCCAGCTTGTCTGGCTCGTCCACCAGTGTCCTAAAGTAAGCCACCGAGGCAGCCACAGGGCGACCTGCCTTTACCTTTAAGATGATAAACTAAAAATGTCGTGGAGCGAGCACGCACGCTCCAAAATACACGTAACATTTAACCTGACATTTAGTCGTATATAAGGATTGAACTCACACCCACTTCATGTCTGTAGCTTTCCGGTAATACGAGATACAGGATATTGAATTTTCATTATACGGGTTGCCAAATGTAATACAAATATAGATAATTACTGGGCAAATGCGTGTCGAACCATGCAAGTGGAGTTCCGTCACAGTCACAGTTTAACGCTAAGGAATATAATTTAAATTGTTAATATGTTCCTTAGAAAAAAACTTTATTACACCACTAGCTGTTCCCGCAGCTCTGCCCGCGAGGTCATTTTACTGGGATATATGGATCCTATGTGTATTCCAACACCAAAGTACCTACCAATATACAAACATTATTTAACCCCCGAACTCAAAAAGAGATGGGTGTTTTAAGTTTAGGGTGTGTAAGTATGTATGTATCATTGTATAATTGTGTCTGTCTGTGGCATAGTAGCTCCCTACGAATGTATCGATTTTGATGCGGTTTTCTCTGATTGAAAACTGATGTGATCGTGATGAACTATCACGATCATCACATAATATGAGGGGAGGGGGTGATAATCGTAGCTCTCAATCGAACGGACCTATATTGATTCGTTTTTTTTTGTTTGAAAGTGGATGTGATCGAGATGATTCCTATCTATAATGGGAGAAAGGGCTCGGGATCGTAGCACCAAAACGAATGGACTGATTTTGATTCGGTTTATTATGTTTTGTGAGCTGATGTGATCGAGATGCTTCGTAGCTATAATTAGAGAGTTGTCGTATGAGGTAGCTTAGTGCGGGCCTGTGGTGTCAGAGATGGTCAGGCAGACGGAGGGCCCTCAGGCAGGCTCTGAAAAAATAGGGTTTATCCCCACTTTACATTTCGGGAGATTACCCGAAAAATTACATGAGATTGAGATCATGATTATCATTAGTATCAAGGCTGTAACAATGGACAGGCGGACTGATGGACGGACCGGACTAACTTTTATTTCCTTGTTGGACTACGGAATCCTAAATCTTCGTAAAGCCTTGAGGATTCTGCCTCGTGGCAGCAGGTGTAGGTAGAATATACACTTATGTTGAGATATACCATAATACCTAATATGAAATATGTAAGGGTTTACGGGTAGAGCTACGTATTGTTCGATATTGCGTCAAAGTATTGGAATGCCTTCGGTCTTGGTCGTCTTTTGTTTACTTATATGGTAAAGTAGTAAATAATAAATCAATTTATTTATTCTTGAAAAAATATACAAACAAATGTAGTTAAAGGATTTTTTCTTGAGTTGTACAATGCAGTTCATGTACGAGGACGCATTTCTGCTCACTAACCGCACGACCGGCAGCCTTATAGTCTAACTCTGGTGGTAATGGCAATCAAATCCATTACCATTACCATTGGCGGTTCCAGTTCGCCGTCCAGGGGAATTGTCTAATATTTTCGGTGGTAATCGTCTTGAAAAAGTGAAGGCCATTTCGTTCTTTCCACAGACTACATAACACAAAAACATATGCTCTTGCGTTCCATTTCATGAAAAACAGCTTTGAGCACTTTTTAGTGCTTTTTTGAACTAATGGTTGTAAAATGTTAATTTAGCCATATAAACACGTGTAGTGTTTTATTTGTTTATTATAATCTAATTTTTATTAGTTATGCTGTTTAATAAATGGATATTCTTCAAAAAATTATATTCAAGTATATTATAGCCTGACGTTGCGTAGAACGAAACGTTGGTTTGCAAGTTATTATTTATTCTGGACCATATTATAGTATGTGTTTGTTTGTTGTTTACTTTAGCATTCATTATTGAAATGAAAATCAAATGGAAAAAAACAAATATTAAATAGGTAGGTTATAGTCACAAGATTTGTGTGAGTTTGTGCGAAACGTGGATAAACTAAAAGTGGAATTGCTTTGTGAGATGTAATGTATGTCGAGGTTATGTTCGTTTTCGGATATAAAATTGACAAATATGCCTTGATTTAGCAACAAATACGTACCTATGTACCATATTGTATTTCAGAATGTCATCTGATAAAGTGGTCTTTGCATAGACCTACAATTGGTCATCGAGTTAGATCGAAACTTTGAACAAATATATCGCAAGTTCTAACAGTCTTTGGCTTGGCTACAGGAATTTTGGTGGACTAATGAATATTATCTAAGCACCTATTCGATTCTAGTTTAATTTACCTACTAGGTACATAGACATATATACTAGGTATATGCATTTTCACAAATGCTCATCAACAACACACATATTTAAATGGATTTTTACCTCATTTCAATGCATACATAATCGGTTATGTTTTGTGTCATTTTACTTCACAGCACAAACTAAGAAGGAGATATACAGATAAGATACTGCTGCATAACCAATGTTGACTTCTGTAAAACATTCCCCAATAGAAGAAAACATTCATCAACAGAACTCAAGCTTTCTGTAGTCCCTCAGGTAGGTACCTATATTTTGTATAATATTTATTAACTAGGTATGTACCACCTAATAATTATTATTGACTGGCTTGGGTAAAGGCTGGCAGGGAGAAATGCATAATACACACCCCCCAAGCGGGACATTGTATATTTTTTGTGTACAATAAAGAGTTATCTGTCTATATTTAGTCACATAGGTAATTAATTGACTATATAATACTCTAGCTACACAGTTAGACACCACCTTAAGAAACTGTTAATGTAAGGTGCCTTGTGGGCCCGGAGTAATAATAGGTCCATCCCTTCTCACCCCACGTGTGCTTTGAGCACCAGCCGGGGTTCAGGAGATGGGCTGCAGCTTGCACCTGTGTCAAGTAGGTATGAACATTTCCAACTATCACAAAGCCTGATGTAGCTGTAGGTACAACAAATTAACCTCTCTTTTGAATTGTTTACAAATTTGATCTAACTCTACAAAAGTAATACTGCATATTACAATATTGACAATGTAGTACTTGTTATGTAGATAATGACAAATGATCATAGCTATATCTTTATTTTCAGATTCAGTTCAGTACCTGTCTATCACAGTAAACAGAATCATTTCAAGTCGGATTGCAGCGGGAAGAGATTCATAGCATGTCCATAAAATGCAAAAGGATGCTGCTTGTCAAATCTACTTGTTATATTTGTATTATAATATGTAGGTATATACCTAGTTACTGCACTTTTTTATACCATTTGAATAAAATGGTGTGTTGGAAATATTTACTTTGTTGTTGTGAATTACTATATAATTACATTGTAATTAGTGGGCTACCAGTGAGCCAGTAATGGCTTGTAAGTTTTTAGAATGTTTTATGTATAGTCCTTATTTAATAAAGACACTTGCCCGTTATGTTTTTTTTAGAAAGGTTTTTACAATAAAATAAACATGCTATTTAATAAAATTTGTTTAATTTTCTGTTTTTCTATCCATACCCAGTCTGTATTTATGCTAAAACTAGCTGCATGCCGAGGCTTTGCTCATGTGCAAACATTGCCAGCCTCGTTCGAAATTTAAAGAAATATTTCCTCCAAATTGCAAATCTCTAGGTCCACCGGTTTAGGCTGTGTGTTGTCTGTGAATCAGTTGGTAGGTATGTCGCTCGTGACATACTATTTCATAGGTATCAATGTATGTTTCTACTTACATAATAATTTGTAGTTAAAAAATAACAACAAAACATAGATAGATAGATAACTCTTTATTGTATATATTTAGAATTAAATCGTACATTGTACATAATATAATATAGAAGTAGCGGTAACACAATCGGCAGTCTTATAGCTTACAGCAATCTCCAAACCAGAGTAAATGCCAGTAGTATTCATGTCACTCAATCTGTAACAAATAAGAAAAAATTATAAAACTTTGTATGTATTGTACGGTGACATAAACACACTGAATGCACTAAATATGGGTACTAGACAATAGATATGAGTACACATACAAAGATATGAATATTACATTCATATCTCGGAAACAAATACTTCTGCTCATCACACAAATGATTGCACCTTGCGGGATTCAAACCCGCATCCATTGGTTGACTTTCAGTCAGGGACACTAGCCACTCGGCCAACTGGTTGCCAAATGTAGTGGCACTGAATGTAAATGACAAAATGAATTTTTCACCTCCTTTTTGAAAGACAAATATTGTGCAAAATTCAAGTTATCAGATTGCACTATGGAGAGTGAGCATAAGAACTGCACAATCTGATTCGCTTATCACCGCACAAACTAGAATATTGGCAAAGCGGCACCTTTTTATGATAGAAATACCACACACAAGCACGAAGCGTTACGCTTCTTCATTCATTGTAAGATCTGCAAAAGAGTGGAATGCCCTGCCCTCGTCAGTTTCTGGTAAAATATAATGAATCCAGGTGTGTTCAAGTCAAGAGTGAATAGGTATCTACTAGGCAAGGGTGCTACACTTTCGACCACATCATCGCTTTCCATCAGGTGAGATCATTGTCAAACAATTGCATAAAACGTAATAAAAAAAAGGTGCATTAGATATGGGTTGAAAGTAGGCAGTTCCCGATGAAATTTTAACTGATTACCTATAAAGGTATCATTTTAGGTTTTGTACTTATTTTGTTTTAATTGTTAATATGATATCTTTTGTCGATACTTTTAATACATTTTGACTGTTATTTTTGCAAATTCTTTCATAATGAATGGTCTAGGGTGTAAATAGGCCTGTGATTGTTCCTCAAAACCTGGAGATGTTTTTCTTCTGCAGCTGGCTACAAATTCTCTCATCAAAAATATTCTATAAATAAACATACATAGATATAAACCAATATTACATCAATGACTCAAACAATCATTTGCGCTCATCACACAAATGATTGCACCTTGCGAGATTCGAACTTGGAACCATTTGTTGACTCTCAGTCAGGGCACTAGCCAATTCATCTCTTACGACCACCTGGGTGAACCGTGGAAAGTTTTTTTTTTACAATAGCTTACCTTTGTCCACCTGGGTGTTACTTGGGAAATATTTAGTTTCCACTGTCCACCTTGTTATCAAAACTTTTCTGATTTGAAGTGCATAGAGATAATAATTTATTGGTCTATTTTGTTGATATTTGTTGTTAAACATTGAACATCCATAAATATATTATAATAGCCACATGGTCAGCACCAATATTAGGGGCTTGAGAGCCTGTCCATTAGTTTGGAGATGTTGTTTTTCTGCAGTTTCAAATTCGCCCATCAAAATATTCATTTTATGTTTTTGTAGGTTAGGTACTTATAGTGCCTGTAATCGGATAAATTAGATATGTTAAACTGAATTAGGTGCTAGTAGAAGTATATATCGAAATATTCTCTTTGTATCGAACTATATATATCACAAAAAACCAGTGAATTTTCTGTTTGACTTTCGCAAGTTTGGAAGTCGAATTTTCGGAGAATTAATGCCTGAAAATAATAAACCGCAATTAATTATGATACCTAGATTATCCCTTCCCTTTGAACTTACGCAAACAGTCAACTTTTAATTCAATAAAACTATAATTTCGTCACAAACTCAAAGCCAGTTGATACGAAAGGTTAGGACAGAGCAACCTTTTTCATTTGACATGTCTCGGTGGCGATGAAAATTTAGACAATACCAATATATGTCAAAATATGATGTTTCGTTCATTCATTTCGCTTAAAAACAGCTGATAGTGGGGACTCGGTGAAGATCACCGAGGAGATCACCAGTGGATAGTTAGACAATTCGAATTCGGAGATTCATGTTCATAATGGTGTAAATGAACGTCAGTTTCATTATCACCAGAGTTAGACAATAAGGCTGCGGGTTGTCTTAGCTGGTGTGATGGATAACACCTTTGAGAGTTCTATATTATCAAAGGATAACACTTAATTATTGTACAGTGGAGGAATTCAATGTATTTTTTAAGGTTTTTAGAGCATTCTGACATGTATTTTTATGTAGAATACGTAACATAATGAAATGGGGAAAATTAAGCGAAATACCTTGGAACTGTTTTGTATATGAAATCTGTTGTTGAAAGGTAACCACTGGAATAGGGCGATACATTTATGGTAACCTTTAGTCCTACGTCTATGAAGGTGACACTAGGCAATGATTATCATATGAAACTTTCCTGCTATAAAGCATATCACGAACTAGTCTCATGGATTATAGCTGTAATGGATTATAGCCCACATGTACCCACATCAGGGGGTATAGGGATGGCCAGCTATCAAACCGCTTGGGACTTGTGGACGGTGAAAAACTGGCGCGGAAATGATCAAAGTGAGACTAGTAGAGCTTCTTTATTCCTAATTTCTTTTTTTTTGTAAAACAAACTAAAAACCAGACTGTGGATCAAAGTAAAAAGAAGCAAACAAGCTTTAGATTTTTGATTTTGAAATATAAGATGCAGTCGGAGGCATGAAGAGTTAGCTCGCCAGGTTCTAGCTGATCCCGTCAAAGGAGAAATTAAATGCTTGATGCCACCCACTGCATGTCATTTTTTTCTTTTCACAATATGGCGTCTGGTTGTCGCCATATTGAATTTAGATTATTGTCTTGTCTTTAGTAGCATTTGCAAGATTAAGATAAATCGATTGACGTAAGAATCATAAAAATCATTCCACGCGTTTGGTATATATAGTGCCACAAAGGAACATACATACATACATAAATAGGCTTATAAACACATTACCGGCCTTTGCTTTGCGCAATCTGGTCAAAGGGATCCAAGCGGCAGTGCCAACGAACACTGAGAATGTGTTGTAAGGCCTTTTCAAATTACGAGCATTCCAATGAAATAGCACATCGTATATGTACCCTTACCTACTCCAAACCTTATTTTCCAAAACATAAAAAAACGCTTATTCCCACTAATATAAGTATATAAGTAACATTTTGCCTGTTTGTAGGTTTGTCACTTTCACGCCAAAACTGCTGGACTAAATTCGGAGAAATGTTGCATGTAGATGCAACACTATAGACAAATAAAGGATACTTTAATATCGCAAATAAATTTTCACGTGGGCAAAGTCGCGGGGAGCAAAACAAAACTCAATTAATACTCAAAAGCAACGTTTGGCAACTCTTAAACAGGCGTCGAAAGGTTCTCGAAGCTCGCCGAGCCCCAAGTTTTGTTTCCTCTTCGAAGTCGTAAAAAGTACGCGAAGTAACCTGGACGAACTAACGATAGGGCTTCGCCAAAGTTAACCGCTTTTTCGAAAACAATTTCAACAATATTTCTTCAGAGTAGCAAGCCCAACGCGTTTTAAAAAGAAACGCAAATACAGTCGGCGGAGTTTGAAGTTTTTTTACGGAACAGGAAAACTGAAGTGGCGTGTAAAATGTTAGCATATTTAATTTCTCTCCTTAGGTACAATATTGTATCCGAAGATTGGAGGAGATAGTTTTTAGCAATAAGATCGCCCATCGTACTTTATATTTAAGGTAATTCTTCGGTACTTGGATATATATTTAATATTTAAACGGGACTTAATCGCGCTGAAAACTTAATATTTATTTACCTCGACGTTTCGATCAAGTTGCATTGATCGTGGTCACGAGAAGACACGATATGTTTGCAAAATGGATACAATTTACTTTTCTATTTTATACTACACCCACCCACGCCTTTGTCCAGGCTTTGCTTTTTTCTTTTGGGTTAAACTAACCTATGTGTTTTTCCAGGACCTATAATGTACAAAATTTATACCACATTTAATCAGAATACGTTCAGTTTTGGCTTGTTCTTGCCTTGTTCCTATCGGTTTGAGGTACAAAGTACATCAGATTTTAAGGAAAGATTCAAAATCTAAGCTATTGTGACGATTAGCTAACACAAGACCTGAAAGATTACTCTAGTCCGTATAAAGAGTATCAACACCAGTGGCGCAAGTCATACGTCAGCTGTCAATAGTATCAACCCAATTGAATTGTCAACTTATTGTGAAGCTCAGCGCAGATGGCGCCACATTGCAATCTATGGTAAAGTCTATGGTCGAAGAGTAAACCGGAAGAGAATCGAATCATCCATTTACATCCGTCAAAGAACAGGGGTGCGTTTAAGTCAATTATCCAGTATAAAATTTAAACTGACTAAACGTCAAACACCCCGTTCAAGCACACCGCGAGGCGAAAAATTAACCAGACTAAAATTTAATCTTTCCCGTTCACGGGCGTCCGCTGGTATAAGTTTTCGCCTGGCTAGGATAAATTTTAGCGAGCTTTTGAGGTCGTAAATTTTAGTCTGCTGTCAGAATGACAGCTGTTTGTCATTAGATTCGTGGTTAGATTCAATTTGTTGATTGTTTTATTCGTAAATACTATCTATACTTATAATAATGCAGTAACATAAATTCTGTACAACGAATATAATATAAAAATGATCTATGGGACATAAATAAATTAACTAAACATAAATTTGACAAGTCGACAATTGAATTTGACAGATAAACCTATGACTCCGTTCAGCGAACCCTCGCTGGTTAAATTTTATCCGGTGAAAATTTCGCCGACTTGCTTAAACGCACCCCAGTGTACCTTGGAAAATATCATAGTATTTCCGTCGAAGCAGTTGGCATCCTTGGGAGAACCAGCGAGCGAATCAGCGGAACCATTTTGCCGCCATCAAAAATGGCGCCGTAAAGGCTGTTGGATCTTCAATATTTTTAGTTCAGTTATTCATGACATTTAGAATCAGGCAGATCGCTATAGATTTAGGAATGGTAAATAAGTGTGGCTTCTATAGGATTGTGTATTACTAAGTATTTAATTTTGAATAATTAGCAATACTGTTACAATTTGTTTTAGAATATGCTTTTTGGTTCTTATAAAGTGAAATACTATTAGTTTGCAAAAAATTTATGATAACGTGTCTGTGGTCAAGTCATTTGCGTGAGTTTTAAGATTTGTACTGTACTTATGTGCTAAAAATGGAAAATATAAATAACTAGTTATCCCGCCCGCGACTTCGTCCGCGCGGACTGCTGTTTATCGCGAAAAAAGCATCTTATGTTCTTCTAGGATATTAAAAACCAATGCAAAAGTAGGTATAGCACTCTTGATGTGTTTTGATATATTTGTTATTTCGTTTCCATGGCAACCGTTTCTTACAGAGAGTAATCAACATTTTTCCAGTTGTTCCAGTTTTCCCGTGGAAACTTACAATTTTTCGGATTAAAAGTATCCTATGTTTTATCCCAGGGTATAAGATATCTCCATTCCTAGTTTCATCAAAATCCGTCCTGCCGTTATCGCATGAAAGCTCCCCAAACAACCAAACAAACAAACAGAAGTTTCACTTTTATATATTGGTATGGATTGTTGGATTTACTGGTTTATAATTATTTTCTATCCTAATGCATATAACAATTTCCAACAGTGAAAACAGCTTTTTATTCGGTCCAGTAGCTTTTACGTGATGTGCGAACATACAGACACACAGACACCATCTATTCAGTAGCTTTGTCTCCTAAACCACTTTTATTAAACGGTTTTATTTAGTTTGTCCTGTTATATGTTTTTTTGGTTGTTTGTGTGAAAAGTTGTATGTTTTGTTTGTATGGGGAGCTTTCGCGCGATAACGTCTGGACGGATTTTGATGAAAGTTAGAATGGAGATGGCTTATACCCTGGAATAAAACATAGGATACTTTCATACTGGAAAATTGTAAGTTTCCACGGGAAAACAGAAAAATGTTGATTACTTACTGTAAGGAACGGTTGCCATCACAGAATGATTAGTGATTGCCATGGAAACGAAATAATAAGTCTGTCAAAAAACATCAAGAGTGGTGTTATACCTACTTTTGCATTGGATTTTAATATCCTAGTTAGTCATATTGCTATATTGCAACAAGAAAAGTTCTTAAAATAATTTAGTGTCCCTATTTTATAGTGATTTGTCTAGTGGGTGCATCGTCCGATGAATAATGATCCTAAAGAAAATAAATATATCAAATAAAACTCCATTGCTTTCTTAATCAACACTCGAAGTTAGAAAAATATAAGTCTATTATTATACCCCGTTGCTTTGTTCGCCTTGCTACCAATCTGAAGTGTTCGCAGTTTTTACATCTAGGCTTACACAATTCGTGTGAAATCAGTTTTTTTATATATTATTTAGCCCAGTTACAGTTTTATTATAGTATAGATTCCTCGACATTTTAATATTTCCTCGTGAACTGACACAGGTGGTATTTTGTACATACATACATACATATAAATGTACCTTACGTAAACCTATATAAATCTATACTTTACTTAATCTATGTAGGGGGTAATCTCTGGACCTACTGAACCGATTTTGAAAAGTCTTTTATCAATAGAAAGCGAGTGTCATAGGCTATCTATATATTAAAATGACCACGAATGCGAAGCCGCGGGCACCAGCTAGTATCAAATATTTTGAATGTAATTTAACTAGCTGTTTTTGCCTACAATCCGACACAACGTAGTATCTTGTAGAGATGTTGATTCCCTGAGAGGTGGAATGCATTTTGAGCTAAGAGCTTTATTTACCCTAATACAACGAAGCAAGGGAAGGGTAATGAAGTTAACAGTCTATATGTATGTATATGTTTTTTTTTTATTACTTTGAATGACGAGACGGGCAGGTCGCTCGCCTGATGGTAAGCGTCACGCCTGTCCATAACAGTTGCAGTGCCACCCAAAATTTTGGTTGCAGTCTTGCGCGTCACTGCACTGCGCTCGTCACCCTGAGACATTGGTTGTTAAGTCTCATTGCCCAGTAATTTTGCTGGAAACATTGCCCTTCAAATCGAAACACAGAAATGTTTACACACTACTGCTTGGCGGTTGAATATCTGACAAAGTTGTGGTACTTCTCCAGGCGGACTCTTGCGTAAGAGGCCTACCACTACAAATGTTCCACTATAGCGTGGTCCCTATTGGTCCGATTTTGACAAGCGAGGTGTCACTCGATTCGCCTTCATGTATGGAGTGTCATCGTTTTTTTTAACCCAACCGTAGTCAGGATTTAGTTTTTAAACATAAGTCTTGTTTGTGAAGGGAACATTAAATGTTTCTTTTGTAAAATTTTACTTTTCTTTTGTAATATTTATACTGAATGAACGATGGTAGCCTAACGGTTCTATAGTGCAACTTAGAATCCAACGAGATTCAATATCAGGCTCCGCACCAATCACTTTTCTAAGTTATGTGCGGTTTTCCATCGCTCCGTGCTTCGGAGGACACGGTCCCGGCTGTTATTGATCAATACCAGTCGTTAAGCCATGTCAGAGGCCCTCGGGCGGCCTGAGAAACTCTGACTTCAGAGGCCAGCACTACCTCATACGACAAACAACCAAACTACTAAATGTATCCTTACTTTTTGTGACCCACCTATAAACAAAGTTCTAATTCGTAATGTGAGTACTTTCCGCTACTTGGGGTCAATCAACTTGGAAATGTATCCTAAATCCGTATGTAAATAGTATTTTCCAATAGTGTTCTCTAGTTCTTGCCCATGTACAAAATTCTGATATACACACAAAATTAAGTAGGACCTACATCAAAAATAATTATCAATTATAACTAATATTTATCCAAATACAATATTCACTATACCAAGAATACGCCTACACGAAATACTGGTGAAAAGAATTTCTAACGAATTGGGTATCTCAAAATCAGCCTGAAGATTTTGTTGAAAGACACAGAGTAGCAGTTTCATAATTCATGATTCAGGAAACGTGATCAGTTCTGCACCCAATATTACAATACTGAAGGCATCCTTTCGCTGACAGAATGAGGATAAAATGTCCAATTACCAGTTAAGTCTCCACCGCGCGTCTACAACTTAGTGCTGAGCCGTCGGTGATTAGATTTATCGCTTCGAAAAGGGGCTTTGTCGTCTGGGCATTGGTAATTCTATGTGTTTTTTTTCGATTTTTGGTGTAAGGGGTTTACATAATATTAGGTTATCGAGTTATATAAATGAGTATTGTTTTTTTGACTTTACGTGCATGACAAGGGTTTTATAATTATTAATTGATACTTCATGCTCAAATACAGAGAACAGAAGACAGGTCACGAAGAAAGGTGGTGAAAAGCGGTGTTGTTGAATGCCCTGTAGCAGCAGGGGATGAAATGCGCTTAGATCTCGTCTAGATCTCATCGCGCTTAATAATAGAGAAAAGTTGCCATATCTTATGTCCGTTCACGGTTCAGTCCTTTGATTTCAAAGGCCGTAGCAATGTTGATCAGAAGCCTACTTACCTATCTATGTTTGTCTTGGAATGATGAAGGTAATGAAAACAATGCATAAGGACTAAAGAAAGTTTATTTAATCAGGAAGTATCAAAATTACTAAAATACATGATAATTTTCTAATGCATCACGCCGAAAATACTAAATAAATTTAAATAAAACTTGGTATGATTTGAGTTCATACTACGAGGTAGAACATAGGATACTTTTAATTCCGAAAAATTAAAGGGTTCCTGCAGGATAGACGAAGAAAGTTATTTAAATAAACACATATCACGCTGAAACTACTGGACGGATTTTGTTGCAACTTGGCTCTGTCATAGTTTATATAATGGGTAAAAATTAAGGATACTTTTTATCCCGAAAAAATAAAGAGTTCCTGAGGGATAATGTCACAAATTCTGTAAATTGAAGATATTTTGCCATTTTTATTGGAGGCCGTTCTATATTCAATACTAAAGCCAAATTGGTCATAGTTAATAAGATGGGTGAAAATTATGGATACATATTGCCCCGAAAAAATAAAGGGTTTCTACGGGATATGGGTCCAAATTCTCGATATTAAAGATATTGTTTTTTTTTGGAGGTTTGGATATTCGATAGTGAAGCCTAATCTGCATGTTTTTTTCATTTTTGACCGTCTGTCCGTCTATATCTTGGCCGCACATCATGCCGCCGGAACTACAGAATGATTCAAATAAAACTTGGTATGATTTGAGTTCATACTACGAGGTAAGACATAGGATACTTTATATCCCGAAAAATTAATGGCTTCTCGCAGGGTAGGGATTGAAACTTATTTAAAACAACTTGGCACTGTCTTAAGTTATATGATGGGTTGAATGGTGGTTCGTTTTATCCCGAAAAAGGAAAGGTTTTTTTTCGGGATATGGATCCAAAGTTATGTTAATATTGAAGTAATAAATAATATGTTTGGATGGTTCTCTATATTTGATACCGAAGCCAAAACTGTTTTACTTTTTATTATTGTCTGTTTGTCCGTTTGTCCATATTTTGACCGCGCATCGCACCGAAATTGACACAGTCATATATCTATACTTATAATAAAGCAATAGGCACGAAAAAGGCTGTACAAAGAAGAAGAAAAAAGTGCTCTTTGGTGCTTGAAAAAGGTATTGAACAGGAATATAACTTTTTTTAATCGTGTCTTTTTGTCTGTTTGTCTGTATGTTTGTTAGTTCACGCATCACGTAAAAACTACTGGACCGATTGCAATGCGGTTTTCATTGTTAGATAGCTTAGGGTTTGATTTAACTGGTGTAATTGGTATCGCAATCCGGTGAGTTAGAAGCCGAGCAATTGATAAAAGTATTTTTGACGGCTGAAGAAATTTTGATCAAATGTTGATATATTGGTCCTGCAATAGCACATTATGGTACTTTGAACCTAAAGAAAAGGCACGCGTGTGAAGCCGCGGGTACAGCTAGTCTATACTATAATAAAACTGTAACTGGGCTAAATCTGTACATTAAATATTTTTTGAAAATTATAATTGAGTTAAACTTCAAAATCGATATAGAGTGAAAAAATGTTATTTTTTATTTTTTGTGTGTCTGTCTGTCTGTCTGTCTGTCTGTCTGTCTGTCTGTCTGTCTATCTCTTTGAACACGCATCACGCTGAAACTGCCAGATGGATTTTGATACAACTTGGCACAATCATAGCTTATGTTATGGATTAACATTTAGAATACTTTTTATCCCGAAAAAATCATGAGTTCCAGTAGGATAGGTGTTAAAAGTTATTTAAAAGAACACATATTACGCTGAAACTACTGGTCAGAGTTTGATGTAACTTGGCACAGTCAAAGTACATATTATGTATTAAAATTATGGATTCTTTTTATCCCCAAAAAATATAGGGTTCCTGCGGGATAGGTATTCAAAGTTATGGTAATTCAAATGTAATATAAATAAAACATTAAAATGGTATCATAATTTCGACACTCTCGCCACTATACTATCTGGTTTAGCGGGAATATTTCTGCCTGCCAACCCAGACGTGCGTGGATCGAAATCACGTACTTATTGAAATGTTTTGTTCCATATTTTTATGCATTTACATATTTTATGCGTTATAACTTGGCACAGTCAAAGTACATATTATGTATTAAAATTATGGATTCTTTTTATCCCCAAAAAATATAGGGTTTCTGCGGGATAGGTATTCAAAGTTATGGTAATTTAAATGTAATATAAATAAAACATTAAAACGGTACAATCATTTCGAACCTCTCGCCACTATACTATCTGGTTTAGCGGGAGTATTTCTGCCTGCCAACCCAGACGTGCGTGGATCGAAATCACGTACTTATTGAAATGTTTTGTTCCGTATTTTTTTGCATTTACATATTTTATGCGTTATTTTTACAATTTCAATGCTTTTTTTTCTTGAATTAAACCGTCAAATTGTTACAACAAAATAGGTCACATTAATTCAAATTAAGATAATTTAGAAAAAACTCAAAAACAGAAAATAATTCTGTCAATTTACTTGCGGCTTCTTTTACTGCTTACTGTTCTTTTGTTTGAAAGCTAATGTGATCGAGATGGTTCTTAGCTTAGTTATATGGGGGGATGGGGATGGGGGTTAGGATCGTTGATCTCCAACAAATGGACCGATTTTGATTCGGTTTTTTA
This sequence comes from Alsophila aescularia, assembly GCA_946251855.1. Lineage (NCBI taxonomy): Eukaryota > Metazoa > Arthropoda > Insecta > Lepidoptera > Geometridae > Alsophila > Alsophila aescularia. Next base: position 59,319,229 of record OX276380.1, on the reverse strand, counting down.
TGTTTGAAACTGATGTGATCGAGATGGTTCTTAACTATATTGGGGGGGATATGGCGAAGTTCATAAGCTCCCAAATGAATGGACCAAATTTGATGCAGTTTTTTATGTTTTAAAAAGGATGTGATCGAGATGGTTTATCATGTTCCTTTGCTATAAGGGAGGGGGGGGGGGGAGGAGTTGAAAAAAAGGGGGGGGTGAGAATCGTATCTTTCAAACGAACTACCACGCGAGCAACGCTGCGGGCACAGCTATAGGCAATAATAACGTAAAAGTCTGTATAAAGAAGATAATTTTTAAAAATTGGTCTGAGCTACTGAACAAGAATAAAACATTTTTAAAATTCGTGTCTGTCTGTTTGTTTGTCTGTATGTTTGTTCGCGCATCACGTAAAGACTATTAGACCGATTGCGATGCAGTTTTCAGTGTTGGATAGCTTAGGGTTTGACCAAGACCTAGCGTACTTGGTATCGTAATCCAATGATTAGATGCCGAGCAATCGATAAAAACTTTTAAACGGCTGAAGGAATTTTGATCAAATGTTTATTGTAGGTCTTGGAATAGCACATAGAGTACTTTTAACCTAGAGAAATTACCACGCGAGCGAAGCCGCGGGCACAGCTAGTATATAATAAATTTCTATTGGAAAAAAAACCCATTAGAAAATTATTATACATATTTACGCTAAGCAGGCGTTAACTGCTATAACAAATCATAAAATACATAGCCTATATTGGCTAAAACAGAATTTGTCGGAGTTCCTAGAGGACCTAACCACGTACACTGTGGTGATTAAAGTCTATGAGTATTTGGCATACGGTGAGGAGTCTATGTAGAGGTTATCGAACACTGAAGTTAAACGAGTCATGACTACGGAAAGTTTATCTTGCAAGGGGCGAACATTACGAGTCGTGGTCTATATCGAGGTAAGCTGATTCCCTCAGGACCTCCTCAGGGAATCAGCGGTTGTGGTGTACCCTTAGGGGCGCTTTGGAAAAAAGACATAAAAAAAGTGTTTTTTCGTTAAAATTATTCTAAGGCTTTTTCCCATAGAAATACTAAGGGTACACTCTGACCGCTTAGGACACCGTCCTGCAACCAGGGTGGCCTTACTCGAACATCCAGTTCAAAGGCGTGACTGCGAAGATTTGACCATCTTCCATCGTCGTAGAATTTGTTGTTCTCTTTTGCCTTGATGGGGGCGGATGGTGGGCTTTATTTTTTTCGAGACGTCCTTCACATGAACATTTGAGTCCAGCCGGGTAATGGCTTCATGGCTTGTCATTGGCTCTCCGCCGTAGACCGCAGCAATCTTCTCGAACTTTCCATCCGGTGATTTGAGCTTTTTTCATCTCGCTCCGTGAGTCGGAGCGAGCAAACCAATAAACGTGTTTTGTGAAGATGAAACAAACTTTTAACGAATTTGACATAGAATTATATAATATGACAGAGTATATTTTTCTCATTTCATAGATACCTTAGCAATGGGAAACAGGACACTAATTGCCGAGATATTTAAACTTAAAATCCTATAAATGGACGTAACACAATTCCGCAATTTTACGCTAAATAAACATTTTACAAACGGCCAGGTGAGTGGGATCGGAACTTTCGGTCGTAGTTAGTTAATACTAACACATTTTACATTGCTATTAAAACTGCTAATCTGATTCTGACCCATCAATTGTGTGATAAATTTAGTTCTATTGTCAAACAAATCTTCTCAAAGCAAAAGCGTTTGCAGGCGTTTCGGACAGCTGTTTCGCCACACATTGGTGCCTCACTGGCCTAGCTAATGCCGGGTAATCTGCCTGAGGCTAAAATCCAGTAAAAACACCATTATATCAAAATATAGGTCGTACAGTTGTGACGATGTCAAATCTCTTTCATAAATTCTTAATTCTTTCATAATCATACCCATTTGATAGTTTGTCTATGTTAATTCAAAATTCAAATAACCTGTCATTCCTAGATTGTCATTCATGCACTTGGCTCATGTCGATGTTTACAAAATATCTGATAAAAAGTGGTAAATAAATTATTATTTTATCTACATAAATCTGGCAGTTTTAGTTACTGCGTAAATACCGTAAATACCTACCTAAAATAGCGGCGGGTAGAATGCCCACCACAATGCTGATTTCTAGCTTGGGGCGTGTTCGTGTTCAGTAAGGAAGGACCAGCTCGACTAGCAGAGTCCTGCAAGCGTTGCTGATAGGCCAGCTATGTCTGCACATGGTAATCTTCTGCTACAACAAGTCCATGAAGGTGAAGCCGTTGTTTATGAACATCTCCGAGTGCTCCTAATTGTTCCTGTATTTTTATGTTGTCCACTGAGGTTTGGTCCCTGGGCTAGTGGAACAAACCCCAGAACCACCTCGTGACACAGTAGGTACTAAGAAAATGGTTTGCATGCCGACTGAAATCTAATAGCAATCTTTCCAAGAAGTATGTATTTTCTTTCACTTAAGCGTTTGTTTTTTCATTTGTCGTGCTGGTCATAGTTTTTTATAATAATAACATTACAAAACATAAATAAATAATTATCCGTCATAGACATATATATTTACTTCCTATCCGTGAAGGCTTATGAATTGCGTCCTGTCATTATTATCATGCTATTCATGTGATGCTGTTGGTCTTTCAATAAAATAAATAAAGTAGGTTACAATCTTTTAATCCATCAGCATGTTGGGTATGTTATAGTAGGTAGTAGGACTACCTACAAGCCTGTAATGGCATGTTGGTTGTGCAAATATTAGTTAGTTATATTTTATAGAAGTAGATAAGTTAAAAAATAAAAAGCACTTGCACATATACTTCAATCTTGTTTTTCCCTAGTTGTATCTTCACTATTTAAGTTCCAGCTGAAATAAAATTGTGAAATACAATTTCTAATTCATTATATACACAGAAATATAAAAATAAAAAAATATCACAAAGTAACATTACTTACAGGTTAACTAAATGCTATACGAATAAAACAATAAAAACAGTGAGTCATTCGCGTTTCGACTGAAATGTTTTCGCCCGAATCGGTCGCAACACTGAATTATAAATTTAATTTATTTCTATTCAGTGATCCGGCCGAAAACCATTATTATCATCAATTCTAATTTTATAAGCGGGAATACCACAAGGAAGTGTCTTAGGTCCGGTGCTGTATCTACTATAAACCTGTGATATTCCAGAATTAGAAAACAGCACCATTGGAACATTTGCAGATGACACAGCCATGATGGCTGTAGGAAGTACCCATGCAGAAGGAATGGAGAAGGTTCAAATTGATGTCAATCAAGTCCGCAGCTGGACGCAAAAATGGAGGATTAAACTAAATAAATCCAAATCTATACACATTTACTTTGGTAACAAACAACATCAGTATTCTCCAGTACGTATTAATAATAAACAAATCCCGTATGAGAATACAGCTAAGTATCTCGGCACGACGCTTGATGCTAAGCTCCGCTGGAAATTTACGTCAAGAAGAAGAAATATGAACTAGAATTATGATTTAAGAGAATGTAGTGGCTGCTTGGAAGACACTTTGAGCTGTCAATACACAACAAACTGTTGTTATATAAGCAAGTCCTAATGCCATTTTGGACTTATGGTATACAGCTGTGGGGCTGCACCAAACTGAGCAATACATTTAATTATACAACGATTCCAGGATAAGGTACTGTGAAAATTGTAAATGAGTTTGTCGACAAAGTCATTAAAACATACGCAGAAGCTCACGAACGTAGACTTCACAATCAATTAACAAAATCAATAAAAAAAATAGTTTTATTTTCAATGATTCGACCGATTCAGGCGAAATAATTTCGGTCGACACGCAAATAACTCAAAAAGTAGTTCCGATATCAGGAATTGAACCCCGGCTTCCTGTAGGTACAAAAACTCAGAGATTACTAATTAACCAGACAGACAACAAACAATACATTAACGTCACAAACACGCTATCCCTTTAGGTAATCACAATAGCAAACATCCTAAAGATGTAAACCTGATTCCAAGAGGGCAGACATATCCTGTAGACCTGTAGTAAAGTTGGCGACTTCGTCCTGTCCCGCCACAATTCCCGCAACATAACGGTTTATCGTAAAACAACACACGCCAGGGCTGGTCAAGTTATTTCATAGAGACCCGATGTTTCAGAAATTATTGTACATACATACAATATTGTGTGCTTAAGTTAATATCTGCTTATAATAGAGCAGTCCAACAAAGAGTACGCACAATGAAGCGAATATTGGTGTCTGTCTATTTTTATTACGTACACGATTACGCGACTGCACAAAAAATGAGCGTGATAATTTTAGGGTTCATGTATGTAGTGTGTAGTTATGTATGTGAATTTATTTCTTCCACCATAACTTTTAAATTCCTGAACAGATTTGGATGTATCGTTAGAGTCCTTATCATCCCGAGTGAACCTGTCATATTTTTTTTATTGGCATTCGTGTTTTTTTGTCTTACCTTGATGATTAACATGTTGTCTATGAGTATGTTTTCCTGTCCGATTCCGTCCGAAACTACTGAACCGATTGTAATGCGGTTTTCACTTATGGGTAGCTTAAGTTTTGACTTACAATCCGTTGTACTTTGTATCTCAATCCGTTAGTAGAAACCGAGCAACAAATTTTCCTCTGAAGCACGGAATGATGGAAAACCGCACATAATTTTAAAAATTCATTGGAGCCTTGGATCGAATCCGGAATCGTTCGATTCTAAGTTGCACCGTTTGAACCGTTAGGCTACCACTGCAACATCAACGTGTTATTATCCATTTTTAAAACGCCTCCATATTATTTTATAAAGAATACAAGAATTGCTTATTTTAATAGTATAGAAATAATTATTGTAGAAATATAATTACTGATGTTTAAGCGACGTCAATTATTATTTGTTTAGGTTTTAAACCGGCCATCTGGAGCTTGCGGGAACTTGCTTGGAGAAACCGGAACTTGATAAGCAGAGCCGAATCTCTGGCTCAGTTGCGTTCACTAAGACAGGCCTACGATCAGTGGACTATGATGACGATGATGATATTGTTTAATATTAACTAAAATGATCGTTTATAGCGGTGCAATCATAATAATACTAAAAGTGTGTGTTAAAGGAGCTTCTATAGGGTAACTTCCCTGTCCACGACATCCGCCAGTTACTACCCAGTCCCATAAACTGTACGATGTATTGTGCAATTAACTCTGACATTTACACCATAAAACTAAGCCATTTTCTACCTTACAACTTTAGTTTCACAAGTTATTTTACCTTGTAGCATGTTGATGAAAAAGTACTGTGTGATAAAGTCTTGGCTGTGGGGTTACTGGAAATAAATAGCTTGTACAAGATTGTTATATTGTGTAGTGAGTGAAGGATACAATATGTTAGTCGTGACCTGACGTTGAAATGCAGCCACGTTGTTTAGTAGTGGGTGTTAAAAAAATGCTGTTTTATTTGCGGTTTATCCAAATAATTATTTATTTATAATATGTTTTGTTTATGGCAAAACTATCTAACAATCAACTGCTTATAATAATTTCATCAAGTTTTGTTCCCACTTAATGCTTATTAGCACGATAAACTTTGACGTCCTATGAATATATCTACCTTTCCTGTTAGTTCGGCATTTGTTAATCACCTTAGGTACAGTACATAACTATAGTCTCCGTAAGGACTATATATGTACTATTATGTACTGTGCCTTAGGTACTTGCGAGGTATTTGCACAAGAACGTATTTAATTTTCGCGATCTTACGCAGCCCTCTCATGTTTCTCGCCAAAACGAATACCTAACTTTATGTGTAATAAAATTCCAAAGTCCTCAACTTGAAAGAACAATCGCAACTCCACTGTCTACGTTCCCGAAATAAAAAACTTCTTCGAGACAAAAACAAGCGCACATATCAGGGCAAATAAACGTCCCAAGTTACAAAGTAGTTTGTTCAGTCCTACTTATGTACCTACGGGGAACAACATTTATTTATAGGTGTGTTGGTACGGATACGGTCACATAACGTAAGGGTATTTTTTCCAGATGAAATCATTAACCCCCTAAAAAGTTATGCATTGATTAAGTAATGATTAGTAATACTGCGCAGTACAATAATCATTGCATAACCATTGCATAACTTTTTATAAGTAAGGGTGTAAATCTATACATAGAATAAATCAATAAAAACGAAAAAGTCTGTACAAAGAAGATAACAAAAAAAGGGTACTTAAAAAGCTAATGAACAATAAAATAACTTTTTAATTCGTGTCTGTCTGTTTGTTTGTCTGTTTGTCTGTATGTTTGTTTGTCTGTTTGTCTGTATGTTTGTTCACGCATCACGTAAAAACTACCAGACCGAAAGCGATGCGCCTTTCACTGTTGGATAGTGTCGTACTTATTATTAAAAAAAAATGGTAACAGTATTAGTACTAGTAAAGCCAGTGTCGTGATACTTTTTGATTTTACTAAGCTGATAGTTGATGCGCCAAAGTGTGACTGGCTTCACTGGTTAACCATAAAAAAAAACTCGAATGTGACTGGCTTCTGTGGAAGCCACCCGCCCAACTTTGCAAACTTGGCTCTTTTTTTGGTTTATGGTATGTACTTTTTTAATTGTGTAGCAATCTAATTAAATGCAAAAATCGAAAAAACAGTGTAAATACAATTAAAAAAAAACTGTGTAGCACGACTCCGGAGAAAAAAAACTGACGTTAAAATATTTTGCGAATTCTGCAAATATGCCGATAGTTTATGTGATTTCAAGTGTTATATATTAAATTAGTCGTTGTTTCAACTTCTATTGATTAAAACATTTATATGAATGAAGCCCCGATTGTTGCCAAAATTGTACAATAGTTACCAGGTTTTTTTTTTCGATTTATTGAAATTTTATCGAATGTAGGGCCATTTATTTAATCTGGGGACTTTACTAGTCCTGTAACATGTAGTAGTAACATGTAGCAACACATTACTATCTTTATATTTCATCTCTATGCTCTAGATTTTCCATAAATATTTTTTAAATATCACGCATGATTTTTGCTCAAATTTATTTTCGAATTTAGTCCATTATTTAAAAAAAAAACCTAATCAGTGATGATTTTATTTTTTATGTGTTGGTAAGGCACAATTGTAACGGTATTAAATACAGATAAAAAAACTATAGGTCGTCGCTCAAAATCTCTAATAAAAAGATATTGAAAATATCAACTCCATACATTTTGACTTTTCTTCAACTGTCAGCGTGTTTTTATAAATATTTTAATTAGGGAAGTACTAAAATAACAATGCAAATCTACTGTAAATTATTTTAGCTATACAGAAAAGTACTTTGTTTAATAAACAACGGTATGAAGCGGTCATAAAAACGGTTTGTTTACGCAAGGCTGGCAAATGGGCTTCCCGTGCAAATTTTGACTGCTCCGCAAGTCTCGCGTCCGTCATTCCGAAGAGGCACACTTGAGCGGTGATGCAAGGTAAACGGGACCTTGATGAAATTTACTCGCGATTGATCAACGAACACAATAGATTATAAAAAATATAAGTAAGAGAAGATTTGCCTGGAGTTGTTTCAGTTGCAGAATAATAAGCCTTGTGACCAGGCCGTATTGCTGATTGGACTTGAGAGCCTCGCCTGATGGAAAGGAGAGCTACATTTGCCTATAGCCAAAGAGAGCTGGGAAATAGCCACGCTCGCTCCCGGGTTTCCTAAAACTGACATAAGGAACAACCGCAGTAGCCATCTTAGGGTGGAATAAATTGCATCAAGAAGTCAAACGAATTTTGGAAACAGGAGGCCTTCAAAAGATGACGTCCAGCAGCTCAAGAGTTCGTCGAGGGCGCGGGCTGTAGAACACGTCCTGGCCAATGCAAGCGGCAGAACCTTCAGTGAAGAAAATACTCCGTAACCTTCCAAGTGAAGCTGTGTTCCCAGAGGATTCCAACATACGCTTGCGTCCAAAAGGTACCTAAAATAACAATAAAGTGCGTCTTCTCTACTCCACGCATGTAGCCTTAGCTGTCCTTCCGGATTCCCCCATATAGACTCACTCAAGTGTTAGATTATAGTTTTAAATATTAAGTTTTGTCTGCAGAAGAGCAAAATATCGCTCAGTTCATCTTGACATTAAACTCTCTATAATATTGCTACATATTTACTGTGTTTCTCTGGAAATTTTTCCCAACTCTTCTTGGCTACAGGCAAAGGTAGATCTCCTATCCATCAGGAGAGGTCATCAAAATATGACCCAGAAAACAAGAATGTTAAAAAACTAAAACCCGACTACGGTTGGGTAAAAATATGACATGCCTGCGGTGAAGTCGAATCGATTGATAAATCGGACTAAGTTTTTAGTTTGAACTAATAACCCTTCCCTTGCTTCGCTTTAGTCGGATTTGCCTCCAGAATGTTCGCTCAAAGGAACTGACTGACGGCTTTCATACCATTATCTATACTTATAATAAAACTGTAACAGGTCCAATTCTGTACATTGAAGATACTTTGTAATTTTTTTCATTTTTGGCTGTCTGTCTGTCTGTTTGTATGTCTGTTTGTATCTCGGCTAAGCATCACGCCGAAACTACTGAATGAATTTAAATTAAACTTTGGTATGATCTGAGTTCATACTACGAGGTAAGACATGGGATACTTTTCATCCCAAAAAATGAAACGGTTCCCGCAGGAGAGGGGTCCGTTAGCTTCGGAGGGCACGTTAAGCTGTCGGTCCCGGCTGTTATTGATTAATAGCAGTTGTTAAGGCATGTCAGAGGCCCTCCAGCGGCTTGACAAACTCTGCCACCAGAGGCCAGCACTATAATACCTCATGCGACAACAGGATAGGGGTTGAAAGTTATTTAAAAAAAAAACACTTACCACTCTAAAAACGGATTTTGATGCACCTTGACACAGTCATAGTTTATATGATGGGTGAAAAATGGAGGATAATTTTAACCCGAAAAAATAAAGGGTTCCTGCGGGATAGAGTTCCAAATTCTGTACATTGAAGATATTTTGTATTTTATTGAGGTGGTTGCAAGCAACAACTGTTTTTTTCTGTTGTCTGTCTGTCTGTATCTTGAACGCGCATCAAGGCGAATCTACTGAATGAATTAAAATGAAACTTGGCATGATTTGAGTTCATACTACGAGATAGGACATTGGATACTTTTAATACCGGTAAATTAAAGGGTCCCCGCAGGATAGGGGTATTTTATTTGGAGTTGGTATTCATGTTATACGGCTTATAGTTACTTCCGTAGTTCATCTCTTGGATAATAAAGGAATATTCCTCCAAATTTCAAATACCTAGGTCCACCGGTTTAGGTTGGGCGTTGTCTGTCAGTCAGTCAGTCAGTCAGTCAGTCAATCAGTCAATAGGTATGTCACGGTACTGTTTTATAGGCATGATTAAAATAATATAATAAAACACATATTTTTATTATTCTGCCCAAAAGTGAAGGGCATCTATACTTATATTAAAGAAGTATCAAAAAAATCTGTAAAACGAAGATATTTAAAAATAAATAGGGTAATAAAAATAAGCTACTGGAAGAGAATAAACATTTTTAAAATTCGTGCCTGTCTGTTTGTCTGTTAGTCTTTCACGCATCACGTAAAAACTACTGGACCGATTGCAATGCGGTTTTCATTGTTGGATAACTTAAGGTTTGACTTAAAAACTGGTGTACTTATTATCTCAATCCGATGAGTAAGAGCCGAGCAATCAATAAAAAAATTTTGACGGCTGAAGGAATTTTGTTTAAATGTTGGTATATTGGTATTTTAGGTCATGGCATAGTAATAGAGTTATTTTATCCTACAGAAATGGTCATGCGAAGCCGCGGGTACAGCTAGTTCGAAATAAAGTGCGAATGATTTATTTATTAATTAATTAATTAATTTATTTATTTATTTATTCAGTACACAATAGAAAGCTTACAGTAATAAACCAAAACGCTAACTACCTTAAATTATAGCTTAAAAACAAATTTAAGTACACAGATATGGTATTCAAGTGATCATTAAATATGTCAACTTGTTGAAACTCATACGCAAATAGAACAGACAGAAATTGATAAAATAGACCAAAAAAAAAAAAAAAATGAATTGACCGAAACAGAAATTGATAACTTCGTGGTGGTTGTCCACGCTGGATGCCTCCTATTTTATTGATGTTTAGAAAAATATTATAAAATTACGAAAACCCGACTGTGACTGTACCGTGTGTACCTTTTGAGTAAAATGTTTTAACAACGTGAGTTGTTGAAAAAGCCCGACATAGCACGTGGGTGCTATGTCGGGTTTTTGCTTTTCAGCCGCGATAGCAGACGGACGGAATACAATGCGAGCTGACCGCCCGCATTAGCCATCCATAACAATATATAAAAGTGAAACGTTGTCTGTTTGTTTGTTTGTTTGGGGAGCATTCAAATCAAATCAAATCAATAATTTATTTGCTAGAATACACAACATAAAGTTGTAAATATTAAAAAGTAGGGAAAGTGCATTCAGCCTGCATGCAGACGTGCAAATACTAACAAGTATTTTTGACAAAAAATCTACAAACTCATTAATACTATAAAAACAATTAATTATGAGCTAGTCATTTAAAAGTTTCTCATACCTGTTGCCCTAATATTTTAAAATCATTTGGAATTCTATTTTAAATTGAAATACATATTAAATACATTTTTCTTTTAAATTTCTTTATGACAAGGAGGTTGGTATAGTAGGTTTGTAAACTTTATGACAAGGATGTTGGTATAGTAGGTTCGTAAACTTTATGACAAGGAGGTTGGTATAGTAGGTTCGTAAACTTTATGACAAGGAGGTTCGTATAGTAGGTTCGTAAACTTTATGACAAGGAGGTTCGTAAACTTTATGACAAGGAGGTTGGTATAGTAGGTTCGTAAACTTTATGACAAGGAGGTTCGTATAGTAGGTTCGTAAACTTTATGACAAGGAGGTTGGTATAGTAGGTTCGTAAACTTTATTACAAGGAGGTTGGTATAGTAGGTTCGTAAACTTTATGACAAGTAGGTTGGTATAGTAGGTTCGTAAACTTTATGACAAGGAGGTTGGTATAGTAGGTTCGTAAATTTTACTCGTTTTTGGCGGGTAATGATTTCACTACGTTTCATTAAAAAAACCGGGTAAGTTCACGCGATAACGACTGGCTGATAACGATAGCTTTAAACCTGGAATAAAACATAGGATACTTTTATCCCGGAAAATTGCAAATTTCCATGGGAAAACTGGAAAATGTTGATTAATCGCTGCAAGGAATGGTTGCCATGGAAACGAAATAACAAGTCTGTCAAAAACATCAAGAGCGTTGGTTCTATACCTACTTTTACATTGGTTTTTATTATCCTAGAAGAAAATATAATGGTTTTTTTTCGCGATAAACAGTAGTTTCTGGAACGAAGTTGCGGGCGGGAAAACTAGTAGTACATAAATTTTAAGTTTCCTATTCACTTACATATTTTACTTTACTTTAATAGTTGCAATTGTAACATTGGAATATAGTAGGTACTTACATAACTTGAATAATCTTAGCAAGGTCTACTGTTTAGGTGAAAGAATTATATATTTTTGGAGTGGTATTTTAAAGCTCTACATTTTGATACCTCATTCGATAATTTTTTGCCATTTTTTGTTACGTCGTTGATACAACTATGGCAGCTGTAAGCCGCCATATTAGTTTTCTTAACACTTAATATATCCTATAGCACTCTCGTGATTAAGGCGAATCCAATGATAATGATGATCTCATTTATCAAAATCCATCAGGTCTTTTAGGCTGTAGGACGTGCCTAAGATACGTACAAACAAACATACATACAGCCCAAACACATAACCCTCCTCAGTCGGGTAATAAAAATACAAAGTCATTTCTTGAAGAATAATATAACTCATTCTCGCTCTCCTGTAAAACAGACCGTTGTCCCTTACGTTATTGAAACTTCCAGCAGCGTTGTGTGTACGTAGGCCAACCGGCCAACTTATTTATACGAATGGGGACAACTTTAGCCATTATTGCTGTAACAATGTGTTAGCCGGAATGTCGTTAAACGCATGTGTGTTGGCTTTATTTATTGAGGATGGGGCATGGAAGGATGTATGGGTATGTTGACGGAACTTTGGAACATACTTGTGGCGCATAAATGCCATAAGTTCTTCGGGCGCTTTCTTTGTTTGTGTGTATTTGTTACGACTTGGATATTAGTAGGACACTGTATAATATTTCAGACACATTTTTCAATCTTCAAGATTTTTATCTGTTTCAGTGACAGAGAAAAATAACTGGATTAAATCTAATTAACAAAGTATTTTTACGTTTGTTCTAAATAAACATCAAACAGCACAATATGGGTAAAAAGGGAAGCTACATAGATTATCCAGTTAACCGCTCGGTGTTCTCATGTATAGACTTAAAACATTCTAAAAATTCTGCCCCTCGTAATTTTGTGGCCTCAAGCCCTTTTGACCCTTAGCATTAATCCCTTTTCTTTCGAACGTAAAATGTATCTTGATTTTAAGGACCGACAAAAAAGGAAGATAGGTAAGCGTTACATAGCGGTAACACCATTTTATTAATTATGTTATACCTACGCATTGCTATTTGACTTTTACAGATTGCAGTAATAATAAAAAAAATGATCTAGGGTAAAATCCAGGAATACTGTATGTTTCTACGGGAAAACTGAAAAAGTTGATTACTCGCTGTAAGGATTGGTTGCCTTGGAAACTGACATAATCAGAGTATTCACTGCACAAAAAAAAGCGTCAGAGCTATATACGGAATGAAGTGGTCTGAATCTAGTAGGCCAGTATACGGGTCGAAAAAGCTACTTACATTTTCTAGTATCTATATATATGAAATAGACAAGTTTGTTAGAGGCAATATCTCTCACTGTTAGACCTCAACGAGAATGTTAATAAAAGAAAAATCACGCATATCCGTCTTAAAATGCCTGTACCTCACCTACAATTGTTCCGAAAGAACTGTGTGTAAATGTCTCCCCTTATATACAATTCTTTACCTGGTAGTACAATGGAGCTCCCCTTTAATAAATTTTGCGTGGAGCTGAAAAAACGGTTAGTTGAGGTGACCTTCTATACGGTTGAAGATTTCCTAAAGAAGTTTTCTTGTCGTTTTCATTTCTATGGCAGTGCAGTGTGATAGATTAAACAAACGATAACTAAAATGATCTTGTTATTAATTGACATCAGCTGTTGCTACGATAATTTTGACATGGGTACTTATTATTTGTAAAACGCATGCAATCTAATAGTTTTTTAATTATGTTGTATAACTTACTAGCTACCCGCCCGTGACTTCGTCTACGGGGACTGCTGTTTATCGTGAAAAAAAAAAGCATTCTATGTTCTTCTAGGATATTAAAAATCAATGCAACTGTGTTTTGTAATCTTCAAAAGCACCAATGCTTTTGAAGATTTTTGACAGTTTTTATTTCGTTTCCATGGCATTCGTTAGTTATAGCAAGTAATCAACATTTTCCATTTTCCCCGTGGAAACTTACAATTTTCCGGGATAAAAAGGCACGCCACTGACTACAACTGACTGACTTTGGTTCATGCGGAGACCAATTTTTCGTAAGACGTCAGCTAGGCTAGTCAGCTTATGGCAGCTCTTGCGTGTGAGTGACTCCGCCATAAGGAAAAGATATCATCTGCAAATTGCAAATGTGAGATGTACTCGCCGTTAATGTTGATGCCTGCCCCTTTCCATTCCAGCGTCCTAAAATACCCTCCATTGCGGTCGAAAACAATGAATGAATATGAAGTTTCGGGGATATAGCATTAAGCAAAGGGATATGCTCAGTACTCCGGTCCTGTACTTGGACTGTCATCCTAGCAGCGTCATACAGACATTTCAGCACTTCTTTATATCGCCATAACGATATTTGCAAGACAATAAGACTTTGTATACGACAGTCGACAAAAAATAGTATATGTCCAGAAATTTTAATTAAAGGTACTAATAAACAATACTGTTACTATTACAGATCAAGTTCAAACGCAATGGTAGTAAAAGATTATCTTAAACTAGCTGCGCACCGCGGTTTCACCTGCGTGGATTATGATGAATGATGATGATGATGATGATGAAAAGTAGCCTATAATCCAGATTAATTAATCCAGAATATTAGCTATCTTAGTTCCAAAGTTCATCCAATTCCATTCAGTCGTTTGAGAGTGAAAGAGTAACAAACATACACAAAAAATAAATAAAATAATAATAAAAAGTAGATCAGTTTATATATGCATTTTATGACGTTTTTTATGGACTGTCAGTTCTAATGTATCGAGTTCTGCATCGCGCATATGAAGTTTTCCACTCGATAAGACACACTTCTCTGATTTATAATATAATTGAGAAATTGTGAATTGTGATATTGTGATGAGATTAATTGGCTGGTCCATTTCAACACGGCAATGCCATCAGCATATTGGGTGCGGTGCCCATTGATAGTGAGTACTAGTGACTGCATCACTAATCTCTTAGCTTATCATATTATGAATTCCTAGTGTATTGTGTAGAACCAGTTTAACGGTTATATTTTGTAAATGTAAACGAACGAGTGTCGAATACCGCAATTTAAAGTTAATCGGTCCTCGCTGAACATAAAATGAATCTCGAATGTAATCGCAGCACAAAGGGCACCACGAATGAGTACACAGAATTTAATTAAAAACGGAACATGGCCGAGCCTTTGTTAAAAGTTTCCGATTTATTTGTTTGGGATATAATTGAGCAGTGAAATCTGTAGCTGCTGAAAATGCGGTTGTTTATGTTTTGAAACTGATATAATCGAGATGGTTGTGGAGGAGTGAAGAAAAGGGGGGAGGGGGGAGTTGAGAACGAGGGGGGAGGGGGGGAGTTGAGAACGAGGGGGGGGGGGAGGAGTTGAGAAAAGGGGGGTGAGAATCGTATGGGTCGTTGTTTCTCCCAAATGAATGGACCGATTTTGATGCGGTTTTTTCGGTTTGAAAGCTGATGTGATCAAGAAGCTTCTAAGCTATAATGGGGAGGTGGGGAGTCGGGGGTTAAATAACATTTTCACCATCACCATCATGATCATCATCGTCATCATCATACTTGACTCTCAAACAGCTGAACGGATATTGATAAAATTTGGAATTGAGATAGCTTATAGATAGAATTGAGATAGCTTACCCTGGAATAACACCTAGGATACTTTCATCATCATCATAGTTCACACTCTAAAACGGCTGAACAGATTTTAGTGAAATTTGGAATGGAGATAGCTTATACCCTCTTATCATCATCATCATCATCATACTTCACTCTCAAACGGCTGAACAGATTTTAGTGAAATTTGGAATGGAGATAGCTTATACCCTCTTATCATCATCATCATCATCATACTTCACTCTCAAACGGCTGAATGGATTTTGATGAGATTTGGAAAGAAGATAATTAGTTTAATTTTAATTAGTAGTTATTAAGTCTGGGGTATTTAAAATAAGCAATTGAACAAGAATATATATTTTTAAATCGTATCTATCTGTTTGTTTGTTTGTCTGTATGTTTGTTCGCGCATCACGTAAAAACTACGGGACCGTTTGTGATGCGGCTTTCACTGTTGGATAGGTCAGAAACTGGTATCTTAATCTGATAATTGATTAGATGCAATACGAACAATCGATAAAAAACTATTTGACGGCTGAACGAATTTTGTAGATATGTAGTATATTATACTTTATGGGTTATTTTGGTCCTGAAATAACACGTATGGGCTACTTTTAAATGAAACGACCACGCGGGCAAAGCCATGGGCACGGCTAGTAATATTATAAAGGCAAACATTTGTATTTTTGTAAGGGTGTGTGTGTATATATTTTTTACTTCTGCACGCATAAACGGCTGAACGCATTTGTATGAAATTAATTATGGAGGTAGAATATACCCTGGATTAACATATAGGCTGGTTAATCTTATTCCGGAAAAAAATACGGTTCCTGAGGGATGCGAGCGAAACCCCGGGGCTCGGCTATTATATATATAACATTAAATTATATATATATATATATATATATATATATATATATAATTTAATGTTTCTTATTTACTTACATATTTTACTTTACTTTAATAGTTGCATTTGCAAAATCAGACTAGTATTTAGATTACGAGTAATTTGAATAATGTATGAAAAATTTTGTAAGAAGCTTAAAAGACAATTGCTACTGTTTAGTTATATGCATTATATATATTTGAAATTATCGTTTAAAAACCTTCATTATGATACTTCACTTGATAGGTTTTTTTTTTTTGTTCCGTCGGGAATACAATATGGTAGCTGTAAGTCACCATATTAGTTCTTGACACTTCATATAATTATCCTACTCTCGTGATCCAGACGAATCCAATGATACCTCATTTACCAAAATCCATCAAGCTGTGTATGCTGTAGGACGCGCACCGCTGAATCCCCTTTGGCGCTGTAGCATCCAAAATCCAAAACGGAAATTCCCCCTTGGTCAAAAAAAAACATGGAAGTTAATTTTAACGGTTTGATCTACTAAAATCGATTTAAATGTAATCTCGCATATATTATCGAATTAGTGTGTTTCTCTCTTCAAAAGGATATATATATTATACGTAAAAACACTAAACAAGTTTTTTTTTTTAAATAATACCACGGCCTTTCTCCGCGAGTCGTAAATTTTTGAAATTTTTGTTGGTTTTCACGAAAATATTCTGGTCACTTTTTGTACTAAACTGTGTTGATGTTTTAATGTTAACGGATAGCTTGGTTCATCTAGTATTTAAATAAAAAACAGTGTGTCATCGATTTCGTTTCCAAAATACGTTTTTTTTTCTGAAACTACTCCCATTTTTGGCTTCATCATTTTTCCGCGGTGCTCTCTCCTTACATAATAATTTCATAAAACTTACGTTCGGTTTGTCAGTGGCTACATATATTCAGCCAATCACAGGCCAAGTTTTGTACGGATCCGCCTAACCGTTAGGAAGGAACGGCAAATAAGTTTTACGCGGCAACAATATTTTCGCGCCATTTTGCCGTCTTGCCGCGGTGATGTCATGGTCACGTGATCGGAGTGTATTTACAATATTGTTTTTTTATAGCGAGGGCATTGAGCGGGAGAAATGTACAAACAAAAAAACGTACAAACATACTTAGAACCCAAACACACAACCCTCCGTATAGTTGGGTAAAAATTATGTCTTTCTGTCTGTTGATCTGTTCACGCATAACATAAAAAATACTAGACCGCTTGCGAAGCGGTTTTTGCATAGCTTAGTTAATTACTTAAAATCTGGTGTACCTACTTGGTATCTCAATCCGATATGTAGAAGACAGATAAAAAACTATTCCACGGCTGATTAAATTTTGATGAAATGTAGTATATTGGACATTGTACACCAGCAAACCACGCGGGCAAAGCCGCGGGCACAGCTAGTAATAATTAAATCAAGTCTCATACAGTCGACAGACAAATTGTTACAAGTAAGTGTACATGTTTACAACCTAAGGATAGGAGATTTAGATGTAATACTAAACTAATTTTAATCAGCCTTTTTGAGAACACAATAATGTGTTAATTGGCAATTTTAGTGAGGCTAATAAAAAAACACAATAAAATAGATGATACATTTCTCTAACAACAGGGCAAAAACGTCGTGTCAAATGGGGTTAAAATCACCCTTTATCGTACCCCATTTGGCTAGTAATTAATATTCTGCTTAAGTGTCAACCCCTGAGATTGAGATACATGGCCAGCGCATTGCAGGAATAATGGAAAGCAGAGAGTTAGCGTTTCCGGCCTATCCGGACATTTTTACAATTGTCAGCTTTTATTCGAACCAGCTTGTTGGAAATCTTAGATAAATGGAAACAAATACCAACATAATTAGAATAAAATGTTATTAAAAACAAACAATTTAATTCTTAAATTACAATTATTGTGTTAAACTAAATCTAGCTAAACCTACTTTTTCTAGTGGCTCTGTGAGCTGTAGACCTCGCGCGTACAAACTTTTTTGCAAACAATCTAGCGGTGCACAGTAGCGCCATCTAGTTACCTTATTGTAACACTAACATTAATAACCAAGGTGCTCCATCAATCCCTACGTAGTGGGGTCTTTTAGGTACTTGGTAGAAACCTAAAAGAGAAAAATTTACTGCATTTTGAGGAGCTATTCTGCTTATCACGCCGAAGGTCCACAGCAGATCTTCACTAACACAGACTAATTTAACGTTACTACTTTTCAAATGAAAAAAAAACCATTGAAATCAGATTTAAAATGGCGGAGATATTTAGTAGTGTAGTGTACGAGTAGTAGTAGTTACCAAAATGCTTGCCTTTTTTACCCTTTTTTGGGGGAAGTATCAAAAATCAAAAAAATCACTGACGATTAAAAAAAAAAACTCTAAATTTGCTTAACCTGTATATCAAGTTTCGTCTAGATGGGTTGAGAAATGCGACCTGTAGAAGAGAACAGCCGGAAATTCGGACAGACATCCGGACAGACATCTAGACATACGAAAGCATTTTTGCGAAGCTGAAACAGAGAAGCTTTGCTCGCATTTCGCGCTCGCTTGGTCAATAAGACATTACCAGCAGGCAAAACATTCGTAGAATGCTGGCAGCATTGCCACGTATAGTATGGCAATGCTTAGTATTTGAGCAAAATAAAGGTCAGCATTTTGGTCACGTGGTGGTTCAACCAGACGCCCCGATATATATATACATTATATATTATATATATATGATATGCTCCTAGTCCCCACGGCCCTACTGTATTAATTGGAATTAGTTATACATGAGTAAAATGTTAGTACGAAAAATGAAACATTTGTGCAGTGTCATTGATTTCTTTTAACCTGCAATATTTTGGTTGGTACAATAATAACATTAATATGCCTTTTTATAAAAGTGTTAAACACAAATAGAATTATGCGACCATCATCTATCTATACGTATAATTATGCGACCATCATCTATCTATACGTATAATTATGCAACCATCATCAATCTATACGTATAATTATGCAACCATCATCTATCTATATGTATAATTATGCAACCATCATCAATCTATACGTATAATTATGCAACCATCATCAATCTATACGTATAATTATGCAACCATCATCTATCTATACGTATAATAAAGCAAGAAGTACGAAAAAGTCTATACAAAGAAGATAATAAAAAAATGCTCTAGGTAGGGTATTTAAAATATGCTACTCAACAACTATATAATAATTTTTTAATTCGTGTCTGTCTGTGTGGCTGTATGTTTGTTTGTTTCCGCATCATGTAAAAACTACTGTATAGACCGATTGCGATGTGGTTTTCACTGTTGGTTAGCTTAGGATTTGACTTAAAAACTGGGGTACCTACTTGGTATCTTAATCCGAAAATTAGATGCCGAGCAATCGTTACAAAACTATTTTACGGTTGAACGAATTTTGAACAAATCTGGTTGTATTGGACTTTATAGGTACTTTTGGTCCTGAAATAACACGTAGGTATGCGCTACTTTTAATTTAAACGACCAGCTAGTACTTATTATAAAGCAATGAGTACGAAAAAGTCTGTACAAAGAAGATAATTAAAAAAAACGTCTAGGGTACTTAAAATAGGCTACTAGGAACTAGAATATAACATTTTTTTAAATCATGTCTGTATGTTTATCTTAATGCTTGGTTTTTCGTGCATCACCTTTGAACTACTGGATGTTGCCTATTGTTGGATGGATTAGGGTTTGGCTTACAAATTGGCATCTTAATCCGATGATGAGATGCCGAGCAATCGATAAACAACTATTTGACGGCTGAACAAATTTTGAAGAAATGTAGTATATTGTACATTATAGGTACTTTTGGTTCATTGGAATTGTTTATTTAATTTGTTAAACGTTAGATAAGGTTAGGTTAAAAGAATAACAAAAAAAGGGTTAGGAGAGTGATTTTTAATAGAAATATCTACACTCTGCGAACACCAGGGTCCAGGTCCAGGGTCCAGGGTCAGGGGTTTTATTTGCTTATCTTTTTAAATAAGATTATGTTAGGTTGAGACAAAAGTCATGATCTACGGAGCCGAAATGTGGACACTCACGGTCAAACTAGTCATTGGTAGTTTCGTAATGAAGATATCCAACGGAGAACCAAGGTGACGAACATAGCTCTTATGATCATCATCATCATCATCATGTCAGCCTTTAGAAGTCCACTGCCACTGCAAAGACCTCCCCCAAAGAGCGCCATAACGAGCGATCTTGGGCTACCTCCATCCACCGACTTCCTGCGATGGCTACAATGTCGTCGGTCCATCGTGTGGGGGGTCTCCCCACACTTCACTTGCTTGTTCGTGGTCGCCATTCGAGAACCTTTATTCCCCAGCGGTTGTCGGTTCTGCAAACTATATGGCCTGCCCCAACTTGCAAACTCTGAGAACTATGTCGGTAACCTTCGTTCTTCTACGGATTTCCTCATTTCTGATTTCTTTTTTCTGTGTCAGCTCTTAGGATATGCAAAGCTAAAGTGGCAGTGGGCTGGTCATTTCCAGAAGAACTGATAACCGTTGGGATAGACGAGCACTCGAGTGGAGACCACGTTTAGGCAAACGTAGAATAGGATGCCTTGTGGCCAGGTGGAGTGAGACGACCTGCGAAAAGCGGCTGGAAGAAAGTGGATGAGGAGAGCTGAAGACCGAGCTCAGTGGCATGCATTAGGAGAGGCCTTCGTCCAGCAGTGAACAGATATAGGCTGATGATTATGATAATGATGAGACAAAGGTGTTTCACTCTCTCTCTCTCTCTCTCTCTCTTCCACGCTTTAACGGTGTAGCATCCGTTAATATGCGATTAGCCAGTAAAGTCAATTTTGAGGTATCATACCCGGTAATTTACAGATTACCGAGTTAATGTGATTATTAACGTATTTCGTACTCTAACGGTAATATATATATAAAAAATAATGTTTGTATGTTTGTCCGCTATGTATTCCTAAACCATTGATTAGATTGTGATGAAACTTTGGTAGGGTCTTCTGATGAAGCCAAAGAGGGTTTATGGCCAAACAACATCACAAGTCAGATGAAAAAAAAACGATAATATCGAAATTGTATGTCTTTACAATTCAATGTCAAAGTGTCCGGTGTCATAGAGACAGGTGGCGAAGTGACAGCTGTCGAAGTAACAGGTGTCAAAGTGACAGGTGTCAAATTAACAAATGACAAAGTGACAGGTGTCAAATTAACAAATGTCAAAGTGACAGGTGTTAAAGTTATACATTTCAACCCAAGGAGTGCAATAAAGGTTTTTTCGACATTGTATTCTTAATGCGCACGTGGGCAAAGCTGTAAGGCGCAGGTAGTTCGAAATAAAAATTCCGAATTATTTCGGATATTTATGAAGATGTGTAAGTGACCACCTTGTATTAAATTACTTACACATTCAAATACCTACAAGAATTGGTCGTAGTTGTGAAAAATAGTTATGAAAACGGCACAAGGGGTTTTATAGCACATTAAGTATATTAATTTGCAGCAAAAGTAGTTTTTTATTTAATTACAGTTTATTTTAAATTAGGTACAACTTTTTACAAAAATAATACTAACACACATCCATATCCAATATTATCCGGAAGATCATAACATCCGAATGAAAAAAAACACGTATTGATATCTGTTGTTTTTTTTCGGTGTCCATATTCGTATCCCCAACTCCAAATATACTTATGAATAGCATCCCTAATCTTAAGCATATCTACCTGTGAAAAGATGGATGAATGACCTTGTATTTTACCAGCCCATGCTGACCTAATGGCCAGGATAGAGGGTGTTAAGAAAGCTCCGCAAGTGGGCCTTATGCCCGGTTCCTATATCTACGGAATGACTCGTTTTAGTAACGAACCGTGTCATTTTCCACCAGACGTAAGCTGAAAACTTTCTTAAGAAACGAAGTTTTTTACTAACGGTAGAAAGGTTACCACAGCTACGTTCTGTTAGCATAATACATGGACAGGTTATAGTGTTCCTATAAATAAATAAAATGAGAACTGTCAAAGTAACATTCGTAAAGGTCAAACTAACGAAAACTATTCGCCGTGAAAAACTTGTGGATCGCTATGTGACGCTGCGTTATTAATACGTTGATTACGCATGGTAGCTGTGACATTGACGTATCGTTGATTATAGAAACCGGACCTTAGTGGAGTACCTACGTTTTGTGTTCCTGCACATGACCCACTCCCGATGCTTGCGTTCCTCAGAAACTCTTCAACTCAAGACACCTCCCCGCACTACACAGTTCTATGAAAAGTTATTCACAGTAAAGCTGTGAAATTGTGGAATGCACTTCCGCTCGATATCAGACGAGCTAAAACATTACCTATATTCAAAAATTTGGTAAAGAATTACTCTCTCCAATCTAAGCACTGCTACGTAAAAGTATGTATTTAAACCTAATTTGTAATATAAATATGTATTAGTTTATTGTAATAACAGGTAGTATATCGTATATATAGTTATTGATTTATTGTATTTTATAAAAGTATCTGAGTAATAGAATGTTTATTTTAATGCACCACCTCCTTAATCTTCCATTACTGTCCATCCAAAGGTTGGAAGAGATCGCTCTTAACGATAAAACCACCCATTGTGATTATTTTAAAGAAATGTTTTACGTGTAATAATATCTTCTTAGGTGCAATAAAGTATTATCTATCTATCTATCTACCTGCTTGCCACTATCCGGCAAACCAACAAACCCCTCTTGCCTAAAATCAAGTACCGGATATGGACTGAAAGATTAATTAACCTTTGTGCTTTGTTTAATAAGATATCGACTAATGGCTACCGTTGTATATGCCGGTTTAATTAGTTTGGATACATCAGTCTGTCTACTAGTCATATTAGAAGGCTATTAGAAAGTTTATTGAATAATAGCTGTGCCACGCGGTTACAATGACGAAGATGATACAAAGTATCCTATATTATAATCCAGGACCTAAAGTATCTTTTATACCAATTACTTTGTATAACTACATATCATTACCTATCTCCAAAACAAAACCGAATAACAGAATTATCATAGACAGTACATTATAGGACATTCAGTTAGTCTAATTTGGTATTGAATAAGTTTATTCACTCTGTGAAAATGAACTATTTCACACACAAGTCCGAGAAAAGAAGGGGCTTATGTGTGTACCTTTTTAGGGTGTAGTCAAACAAGGAACCCTTATAGTTTCGTCATGTCCGCCTGTCCGTCCGTCTATCCGTCTGTCCATCTGTATGTTTGTATGTCATAGCTATTTTATTCGGAAACTTATAATATTACAAAAATGAAATTGGCACCTGTATAGACATTTATTAGCAACAGTATAAAAGTATATAGAAAACAACATTTTTTCGTGTTGTTTCACGAAAATTGAAGAACGTTTTCACAGTCTTAGTTGCGTCCTGGCTTCTGAACCCTAAGCTATGCATGTTGGGAAGGTTTACTTTTGAGATTCTTATGCGTTTGTTTCAGAAACCTTCGGATAATGGTTGGAACATTAAAAAAAAAGTGAATAGGACAATCTACTTCAAACGCATTTAGGTAGGTACAAATAACGTAACCAATTCTGATGAAATTGATACGGACCACAACAAACCTTAATCAGTTTAGAACTCCCGGGGATACGAGTCAACATACAATAAAACCTGAGCAAATTAAATAGATAGAAGTAGATTTCAAAAGTAATTTAAGAGCTATGTTTTTATTTATTACACAACTGCCCAAAAAAAGGATTGTAATGTTTTTAGCATTCATTAACTTTTAAATGCCTGAACTGATTTAGTAACGAAGACGACGTATGGACGTATGGGGTATAGTTAGAATCCTTATATCCCTCCGAATAACAAAGGCTATATATTTTTTTTGAAAACATTCAATTTGGCGGCAGTATGGCCCAATATTCAAATTCGAAAAAAAATATTCATGTTTTACAATATGGGTATCAAATTGAAGGCCTTAATAAGCACATTCCAACAGTATATAATTTATTGGCAAAAGCTCTTTTTTGGCGGGCGTGTTTTTTTAGCCTAGTTAGTTTTAGAATGCATTGTCATCGATTTGTAAGCTACCCTGAAACTGCCCTGAAAGTGCTCGAAATTTGAGTTGTAAGATTCCACCCGGAACAACAAACAAACAAACAAGAAAGTGACATAATAAAAACGTGATAATAAAAACACCGAATTGAGAAGCTCCTCTTATTGGACGTTGAAAAATAGATCAACACACCAACATCATCTTAAATCTATACTTGCCCACAGCTAGGCCTCTACTAATGCGAGATACTGAGCTCAGTAAGTGAGGATTTGTTCGTAATCGCCACGCTGTTGGCGATCGCAGGGTGAAGCTTCTCGCACCGGTGACGCTGCTGCCCTTCACTGGTCTGTGTCATTTGGTTTCGCTTCTGTTGGATGGTTATACCGCTGTCGGTCGCCAGGCTACATTTGTTATCCAGCAGGTTGACCACGTGCAGGAGAGGTTGGCTTGGAGCAGTAAGATCGTGTTTCGCTCCCTTACATACCAATAACAACAATAGCTCAACATAATTATCATCTATTTTGTTAAATCTGTTTACTATACAGAAATACGCAAAGTATTAAATTTCTCCAACCCAACCTAAACCACAACTTCGCCAATTCTGACTAAAATTTCTCAAACTTTTCACTTGGCGCCGATTTTACCATTTACAAGTTTATACGTGCATTGCTTTCGAATATCTACCATTTACCACTTCAAAAGTAGGGCGGTAAAACTTTTTCGCGTGAATTGAAACATTTAATGGAATAAAATGTGAATAAGTAGGTACATATTTGAATCAGCTAAAGTGGGTCTTGGCTGGTCCTGTCAGCAACTTAATGTAGTGTCGAAATATATACCTTTGATCAGCTGCAATGCAATGTGAAAGAATATTTAACACAATTTGTTCGTATATTTGGGAACTATGACCTAAAAGTTTTAAGCCAGTCATAATAAAAAGACAATACACAAGACAAGACAACTAACAAGACTCTCTGTTTGTTTGTTTGTTTTTCTGTATGTTTGTTCGCGCATCACTTATAAATTACTGGGCCGATTGCGATGCGGTTTTCACTTTTGGATAACTTAGGTTTTGAATTAAAAACTGGGAAACTTATTATCTCAATCGAATGAGTAGAAGACGAGCAATTGATAAAAATATTTTTAGCGGTTGAAGGAGTTTTGATCAAATGTTGTTTTAGGTCTTGGTAATATTATTGGGGCCACATAGAGTACTTTAACTGCTGTTTCTTTAAGCACTAACTGTGGCAATGGACTCGTGGTCACACCGTTTTGTCACATTAGTGTGACCACAAGGAATTATTTTTACTCGTGGTCACACCAGTGTGGGAAACCAAATGACCAAATATTTAATGACATAATTCTATGCAATAATTAATTAATTCATGTCAAAGTGACAGGTGTCTTCAAAGTGTCAGGTGTTATCAAAGTGACAGGATGTCGTCAAAGTGACAGGTATCAAAGTGACAGCTGTTAAACATAAAACAGCTATTACTCGGAAACTATTGTTCATTCACTAGTAGTTTCTTTATAGAAGTGATAGATCTCATCGATATCTTCGTTTTGGATGACAGCTGTCAAACTTACAAGGGCTATAACTCTAAAACTAATGATCCTAGACTAGTAGTTTATTTACAGAAATGGTAGATTTTATTGATATCTTTGTTTTAGATGACAGCTGTCAAACTTAAAAGGGCTATTACTCTGAAATTAAAGATCCCAGACTAGTAGTTTCTTTACAGAACTGATAGATTTTATCAATATCTTCGTTTCGGATGACAGCTGTCAAACTTAAAAGGGCTATAACTCTGAAACTAACGATCCTAGACCAGTAGTTCAATATCTTCGTTTCGGATGACAGCTGTCAAACTTAAAAGGGCTATAACTCTGAAACTAACGATCCTAGACCAGTAGTTTTTTACAGAAGTGATAGACCTTAACAATATCTTCGTTTCGGATGACAGCTGTCAAACTTAAAAGGGCTATAACTCTGAAACTAAAGAAAGAAGAAACTACTAGTCTAGGATCATTAGTTTCAGAGTTATAGCCCTTTTAAGTTTGACAACTGACTTCCGAAACGAAGATATTGTTGAGATCTATCACTTCTGTAAAGAAACTACTAGTCTAGGATCGTTAGTTTTAGCATTTTAGCCATTTAAGTTTGACAGCTGTCACTTTGACACCTGTCACTTTGACGACACCCTGTCACTTTGATAACACCTGACACTTTGATGACACCTGTCAGTTTGACTCGAATTAATTAATTATTGCATAGAATGATATCGTTAAGTAATTGGTCGTTTGGTTCCCACACTGGTGTGACCACGAGTCCATGGCCACAGTTGTGCTTAAAGAAACAGCAGTTCCCCATGGCACTACTGGCATCGTTTGGCTGTGTCATTGGTTAAATATATTTCCCTTTGGCACAACTGGTAGTGCCTAAGGGAATAGCAATTCCCCATGGTCCAACTGGTAGTGCCAAGCAGTTGTGCCACGGGTAAGTCACGGATTGAAGCCTGTGGCTTCAGACCGTTTGCAACAGCGCACCTGAACAGAACAGAACATAATTGTGATCAGTATTCTACGCAGGGTTTTTCGTGCAGTAGCTAGGTACTAATCGATAAATAGAGATTAAATAAGTGAGATATTTGACTCTGGTGTCGATCATAATCAAATCAATAAAGTTACATAAATAAATAATCAGATGCTTCGTTAAATGAGTATATTAACTTGTAAGATAAAATCATCTGTTCATTCACCGAAAAAAGTAGTATTGTGAATTTTAATAGATGTTTGATTCTAATAACGAACAATATTTAAATCAATCAAGATACTTTTGTTTCATTATTTGTTAGGATATTAAACATAGTGTTGCGGCCGCAACCCCCCCGAGGGTATTTACCAGCTCAAAGGGACTCCTTGCTCACAATAATGTAAAGTAGGTGCAGAAGAAACTTCGTAGTGCGAGCCATCCTTTTACCTTTGGATTGTAGATTATCTCTCAAAGCAGATAATAGGCTCGCAGCTGAAGTGGCTTGAATATCTTGCTCTTGGTTACTCAGTATTCTCTCAATTTTTATAACAACTTTACAATATATAAAAAATTGTTCAAGAAATTATTTATTATGTAGTATTGTCGCAGAGTTTTTATATACCAACAATACGGATCAATACTTATGAAATTATTATCAAATATATAAAGATACAATCAACTTATTTACGCATTTTTAAAAACATGTCATAGGTAACCATCGAGATGAGCCAAAGCAATGACAATGTAGGAATAACAGGATATTTGAATTTAGAATTAATATAGACAAACTATGAAATGGGTATAATTATGAAAGAATTAAGAATTTATGAAAGAGGTTTGACATCGTCACAGTGTACTAACTTTATTGAATAGAAATATACATTTGAAGTAAAAAATACTAAGAACCTAAACTTAAATAAAAAATGAAACCTAAACAGAATAAATAACTAAACTAAAAATCTAAAAATAGTTGGTGTCCATGAGGCATGGTGCCAAGAACGCTAGCTGCATTTGCGCGTTGAATAGTAATAGCAATTTTCTGTGCGAGAAATGAGCTAGCCCACTTGTCACCAATGACGTCGATTAGGCGGGGAGATATCTGTTTAAACATTTTTTTAGTACTTGTACCCCATGGATCAAACGTTTCGAAACCAAGCGGCACAAATATATAGTCGCTTGAGAGCGAAACATATTTGCGCCGCTTGGCCTCTCCTGCGGCCTCCGCCGTGGCGAAAAACGGCTGGCAGAAACTGGATGCAGAGACCTGACCGAGCTCAGTAGCGTATATTAGGAGAAGCCTACGCCCAGCAATGGACAAGTATAGGCTGATGATGACGATGATGATGATGATGCTGGTGGAACATTGAAATCACTTTGTAGAATATATATAAGTAAAATCGAATGAGGCAGTACCAAGCTCAGGTTTCAGAGTTTGTCAGGCCACGCAAGGGTCAAAACGTGGGCTAACGAATGGTATCAACTGTTGACAGCCCAGTCCATCGGCTTTACGTGCCCTCAGAAGCACGGAGAAATGGTAAAACCCTTACATCAGACGTATAAAAAGTTATTGGTTGGCTGAAGATCGAACTCAGTGATGTTGGATAGCAAAGCGTCCTTATTACCCCTCGACCACTTTTAATACTTACCTGTTTATGCAGGTACTCCATTCCTTAGTCGACTGCAATGTGGCTTTATGGTGCGTTTCACGCTATAACAAGTGGAAGGCTCTCTGTGGGGAATCCATTTGTGGTGAGCATAATCACTGTTAATCTCGTAAAAAGTAACGCATGCATTACTCTGTTTCGGTGCTGTGTTATGAAAGTCTTTATGGCTGATTCCTACGCTTATCGTGAATGGCAGACCCATTCACGATAAGGATACTCGTAGGAATAAGCAAAATGATAGCCCTTTAATTAAAAATATTGACTTAAAATGATTACTGAATCAATTATATGCTGAAGGTAGACAAATTGGACGGAGCCGAGATTTTAATAAAATAAACAACAAATTAAATTTGAAGTTAATTTTATTGGTCTTACTTTTGACCGTACAATTCAAGCGAAGATAAAATAATGACAATTTGTACTTAGTAACTTCCTTATATAACTTTTATAAATGCGTAGGCGATTTCTAGTACATTCTTCATTTGCAATAACAACTAAGTAGTTACATTTCTCATACTTTAGCGAGAAAAACATCTAAGTACATAAATGCTTATTCAGCTATGCGCAATTAAATCAAATCAACATGTAGAGTACCTCTACTGCGCATTATTCATAGAAAAACAACATAAGTACAAAAAGTGCTTAATTGGTACTTTCACAATCGAAGGAAGAATCAGAATCAGAATCAGAATTATTTATTCACAAGAATGTAGTAATTAAGTAGAGTACCTACCTACCTACTTGTATGATTAAATATGTCGCAATTGGACTTTGGTAAACAACGGTGGGTTTGTAGTACATATAACTAGGACAAAACACCAAACAAAACAAAAATTCCAAAGAAATGAGACAACGAAAATCAAAAATAAAATAAAGACCAACCAATTTAGAAAAAAAATATATCCCTGTCTATAGGATTTACACATCTAATTATGAACCAAGTCACTGCGAAAGTCATGCGTGAGATATTAAAAACTTTAAAACTTTCACATATACTACAATGAAACATATCTCTCCGTTTTCCCGTGAGTGTTTTACACTTATCCGGGTAAAAAGTAACTTTTTTATCCTCTGAACTTTGGGCTACCTTTCTGCCAACTTTCATTATATTAGTTTAATAGTTTAGTATTGACATAGGGCGAGAAATTCCAGCGGGAAAAACTTGACACGGGGTAATACCCAAGAGAGTTCTATTGAGTTTAGCAAAGCGAATGGTACTTGAAAACTCTTTCAAAGCAGCTTACATACTAACTTCTTTGTAGAAAGCTACAAGAGAAAAGTAATATATTCTCCTCAAAAGTATTGACAAAGACAACTATATGGGCCACTGAGACTTTACACTAAAAAGTAATTGTGTTATTACTATCTATACCTATAAAACAGTACCGTAACATACTGACAGACTGACAGACAATGCACAGTCTAAACTGGCAGACCTAGAGATTTGAAATTTGGTGAAAATATTCCTATATTACCCATAGTGATAAGATAAAAATAAGATAAGAAACAATTTATTCTCACAAACTGTACACAGCAACATATAAATCAACAGAGAAACTTAACCAACTAAAGCAACTAAGCACCTGTGTACAAAGATCGCTGCCATGTACAGTGCTGCCAGAAACAAGCAACTAAGCACCTGTGTACAAAGATCGCTGCCATGTACAGTGCTGCCAGAAACAAGCAACTAAGCACCTGTGTACAAAGATCGCTGCCATGTACAGTGCTGCCAGAAACAAGCAACTAAGCACCTGTGTACAAAGATCGCTGCCATGTACAGTGCTGCCAGAAACAAGCAACTAAGCACCTGTGTACAAAGATCGCTGCCATGTACAGTGCTGCCAGAAACAAGCAACTAAGCACCTGTGTACAAAGATCGCTGCCATGTACAGTGCTGCCAGAAACAAGCAACTAAGCACCTGTGTACAAAGATCGCTGCCATGTACAGTGCTGCCAGAAAAGGTCTGAGCTCAGCAAAAAAGCTGTGAATGAAATCCACAGCGCTGATTTTCGGCTCAGGCCATTGGTGACGCACGGACTTTTTTTAAATTAATAAATATAAAGTAAGTACACAAATATATAGAAAATAAATATAACTATATAAGTAAATATCACAATAATTCACGCACTGTATAAATAATATTAAAGTATGTAAGATTTAATGCATTTGTAATTATAGCTGAATTTATAATATGTAACGATTATTGGATGCTAAAAGATCACACGAAATCCTTGTATTTTGCTTAGAGGGTAGGCATATCAAGAAAGAAAAGACTACATACGTGCGGCACGGCCAAACGGCAAAATTCCTACATTAATTACCTGTGCCAAAGTACAATTTTATAAAACTAGGCTAGAAAGTGAGGGTTTTTATAGAAGTGAAGCTATATGAAATAATAATAATTTAATAGAAGATATTTGAGCGTCCCTCACTGAACAGTTTTTTGAATTTCTAAAAGGTGATTTTTATATTTAAATCTGAAATTTCTTTTACATTGAAGCTTACGCAACGGAGGAGGCAGTGAATTCCAGCACTTGGTGGCACAGAATCGGAAACTACCACGAAATGCAGCAGTGCCGTGTCGCGGGGTACGCAATAAATATAAGAACGCTCGAGTTACATATTGATTATGGTCTCGAGCCCAAACAAACTTGGAAAAAAGATAAGACGGCTTTTGATTCTTGACAACCCCAAACATTAGAATTGCGAAGTGCAAATTCCTTCGGTTCTTCCATTTTCAGTATGTTGTGTTGATTGAGAAAGGGAGTAATATGACTACGCGGTGGTACATCGAAACAAAAACGAGCACACGCATTCTGAACTCTTTGAATACGGCGAGATGTTTTGGCGAGTAAACGGGGACCATACACACAATCGACATAGTTAAATTTTGAGAGCACGAGTGAGTCTACGAGCATTATCCGAAATTCTGTACTAAGGTAATTTCTAATTTTATACAACACCTTCAATCTGTAAAAACAGTTTTGGACAGTTTTGGATACCTGGCGTTCAAATCTTAAATGCTCGTCAAATATTAAACCTAGGTTACGCGCTTCCAACACACGTTCAATTTTTTCACCACCTATGTGTAGTTGCGGATCCCTAAGTGTTATTTTATGAGTTTGTGTTTTTGTGCCTAATACCATAAACTTGGTCTTACTTGCATTTAATAACAAAGAACTCGATAGAGCCCAGGCCTGAACTCTTTCCAAATCTTGATTTAATTTTGCTACAGCACTGGTAAAATCTTCTGGTTTAAACGATAAATACATTTGAATGTCATCTGCATAAATATGGAACTTACAGTGCTGGATCACATTTATTATATCTGCACTGTATAGGATAAACAATAACGGCCCCAAAATTGAGCCTTGTGGCACACCCCTGGTGACTTCACGTAACTCGGAAACCAAGCTATCCCCGTTGTCCTTCCTGACCTCAACAAGTTGTGCACGATTATCCAAATATGAGTGAAACCAACGTATTGTATTAGAATCAAAGCCATAAAAATTTAGTTTTGACAAAAGATGTCCTATGTTGATTGAATCAAATGCACGCGAAAAGTCTAGTAGAACCAAAATGGTGCCCATGCCTTGGTCTTGTGCAGCAATTATGTTGTCAGTAACATCCAATAAGGCCGTATTAGTGCCTCGACACTTACGAAAGCCAGATTGCATTTCAGGCAAAATAAAATTATATTCAAGATATTCAGACATTTGAGAACACACTACCTTTTCGAGTACCTTAGAGAGACAGGGTAATATACTGATTGGGCAAGTCATGTCAAACGTAACAAATCCCTAGAAAAAACATTTACAATGAATAATTTTTTAGTCAGTGCAAACGCAGCCAAAAACAAATCTTGAAACTTGTCAACGAATTTACACAGTTTTCTGCGCTGCGAACGAAAAGTCAACAAAACAAGTTGTAAGATCTGTTTCTTATGACAAGTTTCGACACTTGTACATGTCTAATGTTTTTTGATGAAAACACACAGTAACGCAACATGAGAAGCAGTCATATACAACTGCACATTACTCCGTGGATGCAGTCAAATTCGATTAGTTAATAGAAAACGAATCGAACCCTCAAGTCGACTGATCTGAATAGCTCGAAAATAGACATTCGATTCGAAAACTATATCGAATCGAATCGATTCGGTTCGTTATCGAATCGAATCGATTCGGTTCGTTATCGAAAGGTTCTGAATCGGAGGGCAGGGCTTGCAACAGTTTGTACTGTTATTTTTAATTTCTGATAAGTGCTGACGTGAATATCAACATAAAAGGTACCTACTAGGCCCATTGTACACTTCTTCTGCTATTGTTCCTTTATTTTTTGTTGATTTTGTTTGTGGTGTGTGCAATAAAGAATTTATCTATCTATCTATCTACTAATAAAGCCACAGTGCATCAAATCTTATACACAAATGCAAGATTATAGGAACATGACTGAAATCATTCAAAGCGTAGCCTTTTTACCCGACTACGGCGAAGCTAGGAAAGGGTAATTAGTTTAATAGTCTATGTACCTATGTATGTGTGTGGATGTTTCACCATAGCGTTGCCCCTATTGTTCCGATTTTTACAAGCAAGGTATCAATCGATTCATTTTCATCTCAAGAGTGTCATAGGCTATTTTTTACCCGACCTTAGTAGGGTTTTAGTTTTTGAACATGTCTTTTTAATCCATATTGATCTACGTTTAACCACCATCTTGCCTTAAAGTAAGCGACGATGTGCCCGAGTCAGGAGATCCAGAAGATGCCCTTTCTATTCACTCTGGCTTTGAAAACACCCAGATTGTAGTTTTCTGGAAACTTGTAAGAAGGCAGAGAATTTCATTTCATACCAATACCATCCAAAATATTTAGAGTCTAAACGATAGGCCGAGGATAGTACAGTCGGTTAGGGCGCGCCATACAAACCTAACCGGCCGTTTTCAAATAGTTGGATATGCGCACTTTCATCATCGTCATCATCATCATCATCATCATCATCATAGCTGGAACACCCCTGCATAGAACGCCTCAATTTGCGGGTACTCGCTGCTTGACTAACATAATGGAGGCTATACCATAATCAACTCATTGGGCGGGCGGGCGTCTTGGAGATCGCAATAGTTGGTGACAGACAGGAAAAGCTGCCCATTTTCTGAATTACCTTTGCTAGTTCTCAAAGCACCCGCGGGATAAGAAGGGGTGGGTAGTCCTGGGCCATATTTGCTATGACTATTTAGATATGTAACACGTCGCGTTACGGTATCTTCGTAGAATTGTTTGCGAATTGTCGTCACACGATTTCTACAAGCAATTTCGTGTGGCAAAGCGAATAACCGCCCTTTTATTATGCCGGGCAACACACCGGTAACACAACAGATAAAACCAAACTATATTAAAGTCAGCTCCGCAAATACTCGACTAACGACCCGCCCGTGTTCGCACGGATAGTTAAAAGCATTATCTAAATATTTCCTTGTATAAAACTTGATGTTAACCACCCGCCCGCATCCGCGTCTCTGCTCTACTACACCACAAAATGAACTAATAGTGGGTACGAAGAACGGGTTCCGCAGAATTAATTGCAATCCTCGCATTAAAAACATGTTTGCTAGCCTTGTTCTTGCTGCTAACTGCTTACGGCCAGTGCATGGCTCTTAAACAGCTATAATCTATTTTATACAGGATGTAACAAAATTACCTAAGAATTATTTCTAAGATTAAAATAATTTTACTTTTGTATGGGATTTTTTAATACTATGTATTAATTTACGAATTTACATGCTTGAATCGAATTTTAGGAAGAATTTTAAACCTGATGGGTACTTACTTATAAGGCTATTCAGTGACACGTGTATAATTGATCATCTACCGCCCTTGGCTGATTATTAATAAATTCTTACATTATAAATATAAAAAATCTAAAGTTTATAGTATGTATATCTTTTTCTAAAGTTTATATAAAGCTATAGGTATAACTAGCATTTGATTACTTTGTAATTTAAATTTATAAAAGCGTTGTAACTTACAAAACAAATAAAAATAATATATTTTGACGCTTCTAGCATTTTAATGTACACTAGAAATATTCTACTTTTTTTGTTGTTGTGATATATAAAAATATAATGAAATTAAAATAAATAGACGTAAAAAAAGTCTGCAGTGAGGAAGACTACTGTGATATTTTGTTTGATAAGCATTTATACAGGTTAGCACAACGAGCTCTAATATATTGAGTAAAAAATATACATGTTTCTTGTATAAATATAACTGAAAAACATTTATGTTAGACTTCCTATAATAGGTCCTATAATAGGTACCTACACATAATGGTGTCGAACTTTTTGTAGGCCTTTTTGAGAGGAACATTTCTTTCCTAAATTACTTGTCTAATAGTACCTAAAAGCGTACGCAAAAACAAAACTACCGGGCGGCTGTTTTTTTTCAATTTCGTTGGAGTAAATCGCAATAGATCGACTTTTATACGAAAATCTTATAAATTATACTTACGCCTAAATTAAAACCGAAACAAAATTAGTTTAATAATTTCTGAGATATTTATGAGAGAGACGCATTTGGTAGCTTTCTTTTATATCATATAGTGATATACGTTTTTTTAAGTGGGTAATATATATTGTAAAGCCAGCAAAGCAGTTTGTCGTGTACGCACAAATAGGGTGATATATCGCAAATATGAAGCCACGAGATGATTTACCGCGCGCCGCTCGTAAATAAACCAACGTGGTATACGCGCCGACCGCAACCACAGAATAACTATACTACAGTAACTAATACTACGGGAATAACGGATTGGGATTGGCGTTGGTGTGGCGAATTAGTTTGTTTCACTACAGATTGAAGAATCTGTAAATAATTTGATTTTGGTCGGAATGTAAATAGTACATAGTTTATATTAATTTATAACTGTCTTTTACGTAATGATCAAAATTCTATTTCTAAGTTTCTTGCCACAGATCCTCTTTTCAGTACCCCTAGTACGAGTTTTTTTAGTTTTCGAAAACGAAATGTAGTTTGGGTTAGTTCCATACATCTAAGTCCATACATTTATTGGCAGCGCCTCTAGTGGAACCTTGCAAGAACTTGCCGGAACTAAAATTGGTAGTATGGGTTTTAAATATAAAAAAAACGTAAAACGTACACGTACGTAAACGTACGTTGGTATGGTAAATGAAGGAAAACGGGGAAAAATTGGCTTAGTCTATTTTTCACAAATTGTTTTTTGTTGTCTTTGGCCACAAATATACTAATTTCATAATATGAAATCTAAAGCAAGAGTAAAAACGAAATTATGTAAGAAGTTTTTTATGTCCGTGACTTGACCACGTCTTCCCTACAAACGGAACGCACTCGAGAAATGTCACATTGAAGTTGACTTTGTTTGACCGTGAGTGACGTTTGTTTTTCGCGATCTGTGGTTGAAAGTTTATTGTTGATCGTTGTTGATATTTAATTGCTTTAAAAAGGTGTTAGTCTACATTTAAATAAATGAAATGAAATATATTACGCCTCGAACTGACGAAATAATCAGGCTAAGTGCTGGAATTTGCTCAGAGAACTGCACCCTTAGTATGAAATTTCGGTTATTATTATTATTAGGTATATTTTATACATAAAACAATTCCAAATACATATAACATACAAAAAATTCTTTCAAAATCATTCATTGTAATGTCTAAGCATATTTCAAGTCCACATAAAATGCATTTAAAACTTAAATTGTTCTCCTGTAAAGTTTTGTAAATGTGACTTAGCTAATTCTTCCCGTTAGGCCTTCAAATATTTAATAATTAATAGTATTCGAATTTGCTAAAAGTAATAATTGGTAGTATTCGAATTTGCCAAATGTTTTTGAGAATTCTTAGGAGATTCATGAGAGATTGAGTTTTTTTTATTTTATTATATTAACTAGACGGTATCTTGCACGGAGGTTAAACTTGGAGGCTGTAGAAGCTGACCATCGTGAAGGGGAGCGACAGGAGCTTGTACGTAGACGGAGATTATTTACACCCAGCCGCATCTCTGACGCTCACTTTGTGCAAGGGTATCGGCTCGCTCACTAAAGAGAGTTTGTCTTTCTATGTAATACCACAGTACATAATGTTTATAGTCCTTACATTATATAATAATACTCTGCGGGAAAATACAAATCTCTGGAACTCTCAAAGAATCTCTTTAGAGACCAATAAGTTAATAGTTATTAATTTTGAACTCGTATTTTGTATTTTTATAGCACTCATGTACAAAAATACTTCCAAAAAAGTTACATGAATTATAGTGCGAAACACTAACAATTTACCTATTTTACAATTTCAATATCGTGATTACGTCACATCAATTTATATTACTCCAAATATGACTCAATTTATAAAACAAACATTTAGTCCAGGATTTCCGGCTTGTAATTATCTAAAATCAAGTATTACATCGAAGCTAGATGTCGGACTTGAGGCATTAAATCGATATAAAATGCGTATGGCGTAGGTTTTGTTGGATTACTTTGGTCCGTAACTTTGTTGGTACTAAAATAAATTAAATACCAAAAGTACCGGGAGAATCAGAGAAATACTAAACGTAATGTAACGTAATTACGTGAATAAACGTAAATATATAATCATTTTTTCCGAATATAACCACGAAGGAATATATTTGTCTCTTTTTGCTTGTGGGGAAGAGAGCTAGAAATATGTAGTGTGAAGTTCGTCCAATCGAGCTATTCGCAGGTTGATATCGTGTAAACTTCACGCAAAAGCATTAAATCTTACTACAGCTAGCGGCACGTAAGTCTAGCGGTGAACGAAACGTGGCGGGGATAGCTGCGCATAGCTACTGTCGCGTACGCAATTGTTATCTCTACAAATTGATTACAATAATCCTTACTATTAAAGAGCGTGTTTTGTTTGACCTTCTTTTATATCTAAGCTAGTTCGTTTAAACTTGTCTTATCACTAATATGGGGAGGTAGAAATAAAATTAAAAAATAGCTTGACAATTTTTTATTAAAAAACATTAATCTGAATCTAATAGGGGTAGCACACCTTCCACTAAACTGCTGTATGCCTGGCCCGTACAGGGCCTTTTTCTTGATGAGGGTCCGGGCTCAGGGCTGCTTCGGTCATCGTTATCATTAGCATCGTCATTATCAGAATCGTTAGATTCATCTTCGGAAATCTACACACCACTAACATGGTCATTCTTTGCATATTGTTCTTCAATATCCTTCACCTTCCTGCATAATTTGTCCCACTCTCGGTCACCCATTTGTGAAACTTTTTGTTTAACAAAGCTCTATACACGTATTAAGATTCCATTTTACATTTTTTGTTGCTACATATTGCTTGATAGCGGACCATGCCATGATGATTTAATTTCAATGGGATTAAGGTCTGGGTGGTATGGCGGTACTCTTAGCACTAGTTGATTTTCTTATGCTAGGATTCGGTCTATGGAAAATGTTTTAAATCTTTCATTGTTAGCTTTTATTGAATCGTACCAGTCGGGCTTTAGTAATGTTGCGTCTTACTATATACCTTTTTCCGTGAGCCAAGCTTGCATGTTCGCTTTTGTCGTATTTGAGGTTGGTGCGAGATCCCATTGTTTATTATTGTACGATGCGTTGTCGACTACTACGACGGAATCAAGAGGTAAGATCGGAATTAACTGTGTTCTAAGCCATTTCTGGTAGTCGCCTGATTTAGTACCGGCTTTAAAAGTAAGTAACGCGTTCGGTATAAACTCAGTTTCAAGATCCTGCGTGGACAATGACAACTCGCTGTCCTTTAGATATCGTTTTTTTATGCCCTTAGTAGTACCATTTGTCCAGGCTTTTGGAGTAGAATGCAACGAATCTACGTAGGATTCATCCGTATATACAATAAACTTTCCCTCTTGACGATATTGTTTAATTTCACGTAAATATTTGATGCAAACGTATATTTGAAGTCTCTATCAGTACCTTACGGTTGTTTTCAGTCTTTTTCCACCGAAACCCTAAATCCTTGATGATTCGCCGAAGACTTCGTTCTGAGCCTTGGAAATTAATGTCTTCCTCTAGGTTACTCTTCAACTTTGCAATGTTGGGAAGTTTGTTGTTTATTTGTGAAAATTGTGTACACATCTCTTTATAACTCGTTGGTCGAAATTATCGATATTGGTAACCGGTTTTGTTTTAGAACTTTTAATATGTTTCAAAGAATCAATTAATTCATTAGTTTCTGTCTTTAAAAAAGAATGCACGTCATATACCATTTTCCGTGCCTGTCTTCTCAAAACAGTTGTTATTTCTTCTAGACATATTCACTGTTTAAAATCACACGTTAAAACAGTCAATAAAAAACAAACTCAAACTTAACAGAAAATAACAACGGTAATAACAATACGATTTAAAACGCGACTACTACACCATAAGTGAGCGGGGCGTCGTATCGGTGCGCGGGACAGAGTACGACTGAAGAGCCAATAAACGCTCACGCACGCCCGCGCGCGTCCCCTTCTCTCCCCCGAGATACCTTATTTTCGACTTCTGCGCATGAACGGTCAGCGCTAGACTTACGTGCCGCTACCTGTCCGATTAAAACAAAAACTGTAAGTTTAAACGAGCTCGCGAAAACTGTTGTTATGATTTATTTATTTGTTTATTTGGCCATCAACATAATGTACATATTTGTTTATTTGGCCATCAACATAATGTACATTAAAACATTGTAGAGAAAATTAAAATAAAAATTACACTCGCTTAATGCCATTACAATTAAAGATGTCGCCAGCATGCAAAAATAAAAATATCTAACTAAACTTTTTTTATATATTTAAAGTGTTTCATTACTTTTCATTAAAATTAAATTTTATAATATATATTACATCGAAATTAATGTGATGTGCAAACTTGTACTAGGCGTACATGTCTTTTTAACCCCCGAACTCAAAAGAGAGGGTTATTATAAGTTTAGGGTGTGTATGTATGTATCATTGTATCATAGTGTCTGTTTGAGGCATCGTAACTCCCAAACGAATGGACCGATTTTGGACAGAGACACTTCGTTTCAGCTTGGGCAAAAATGCTTACGTATGTCCGGATGTCCGGCAGGCTTATTAGCTAAGGAACAGCAATTGCGACTGATCGCGCGATCATCGCACAATCGATTGTAAAAGTGATTGCTAAATTGGTATTAGGTAAGCGAACGTCAAATAATCGCAATGAAAATTGTGATTGGAAATATTTGTATAGACGCTGGCGCCACTAGCGATTGATGGCAGTGACCGCAAACAAAAAACAAAGTTTGCCTGTTTGTTTTGTAATCTCTTATTTTCGCTTTTAGGTTATGCAGCAGGGGCAAAAATCAAATGGAAAAATAAACAAATATTAACTATAGCTTCATATTAAGCGAATCGTGGTTAAAATAAACAAACATTAACTATAGCTTCATATTAAGCGAATCGTGGTTAAAATAAACAAACATTAACTATAGCTTCATATTAAGCGAATCGTGGTTAAAACCAATAGTGGAAATGTTTTGAAGATGTGTCAATAGGTTAGGATAATTATTCGTATAAAAGTGACAGATAGGTATGCCTTATTTATTACCAACAAATACATACCATAGCGTACTACAGAAAGACATCTCCTAGAGTGGTCTTTGCATGGAGCTACAATTGGGTTTTCTAGCTAATCCAAGTCCAAGCAGTCAAGTCATTCGCGTTAGTTTTCAAAATCAAATAATCCAAGTCTGGTCGAGTTTGAAGAAAAACATCGTAAGGAAACAAAGTCTTTGTCTTACATAGCTATATTAAACAGTAATTTTGGTTCAAATACTAAGTACCTGTTCGATTCTACGTTAATTTACCTGCTATAGATTTATAAATTTTCACATATTTTTAATGTTTTTTTTACCTAATTTCATAATTAAGCTAAATATAGCAAACTTTGCTCATAATTAGGTACCTAACTAATTATAGGTAGCAACCTCTAACCTCTCATATTCAACTCTACTCAGAAAACAAACAAACAGACAATGTTTCACTTTTAGATATTGGTATGGAAGTTTATCATTCTATTATTCTCTGGCTACATGCCATATGATCACGTTAATTAGAGGCAGTAGGTAACAGTATGGAAGTAATGTAAAACATTGGTAGCCTATCAGTTCATTATTGCATTTATCGCTCCATACTTCAGAGGGGACGTTAAGCTGTCGGTCTCAGCTGTTATTGAGTAATACAAGCAGTCGTTAAGCCATGTCAGAGGCCCTCGTCCAGCCTGACAAACTCTCACTCCAGAGGCAGCATAACTACGTACCTACTACAAATTAATCTCTTTAAAAATGTTAACTCATGTTATGTAGAAATGTCATATATGATAGCTTTAGCTTTATTTCAGTACCTATCAGGAGCAGGCAGAATTATTTTGAGGCAGCCTGCACTCGAAGAGATTTATACATCAATCAATTTATATAGCAAGTTCAAGACATGCTATAGAGTGTTATTCTTCCTCTATAAAATATACATGTTATATTTTGCAATAGATGTATACCTGCATAACAAGTTACTGCACTTTGTTTTTGTGAATTAACCAAAAATATAATTATGTAAAAAAATATAAAGATTTCCAAAATAGACATGGTATATAATAAAAAAAAACAATTTCTCTATACATATTCACTCTGTGTTTATCCTAATATTTGTTGCTACCTACCTACTTATTAAATTGAAATGTATCAAGTAATAAGTTCAAAAACTAAAACCCGACTACAGTCGGGTAAAAATAGCCTCTTGCGATGAAGACGAATTGATTGACACCTCACTTGTCAAAATCGTACCAAGTTTTTAGTTTGAACACATAACCTTCCTTTGGTTCGCCGTAGTCGGGTAAAATAAAATGCCTATGACACTACCTGAAGAAGAATCTATAGACACCGTCGTCACAAACATATATACATACATACATATACTATTAAACTCATTAACCTTCCCTTGCTTTGCTGTAGTCGGGTAAAATAAAAACAAAACATATTTAGGTACTAAGGTTTTTATTTTGTAAGAGATAGGCACGTAGTAATGGAATGGGCTCTGTGGCGGTCTGAAGAGAGGCCTATGTCCAGCAGTGGACCAGCACGGGCTGATGAATAATGATGATGATTTTGATGAATGGAATGGAACAAATTGCCCCCGCAAGCATTGGTTGACTGGCAGTCTGCTATTTATGCAATTTGAACATTCCTGAATTCTTCCGATGATCCATTGTCATCCGTTATCCATTTGGGAATCTAAATTTATGTGAAAA
This sequence comes from Alsophila aescularia, assembly GCA_946251855.1. Classification (NCBI taxonomy): domain Eukaryota; kingdom Metazoa; phylum Arthropoda; class Insecta; order Lepidoptera; family Geometridae; genus Alsophila; species Alsophila aescularia. Next base: position 59,277,615 of record OX276380.1, on the reverse strand, counting down.
TCTGGAAATTATAATGTCTGATTAATTATTTGCTAATTTGAATTACCTACTTACTCGTAGCTGAAAGATTTCACACAGTGACATTTCAATATATTATTGGATACATACATGAGTACTCGTATTTCATTTTATAAATCTCCTTACATCTAACCATCATTAGTAAAGTAGACTTTCTTCTGTTTTGTAGAAAATTAATCTATTTCAATAAGATCTAATCTCTGATTAATAATATGATAATTTGAAACGCCTATCTATATTTATCTAATTGTTTTTGAACCACATACAACTAAAACTGTGTTTTTAAGTTGTAAACATCAGGACTTCATCGAATTATAGGTAAATTATTTTAGATACATAAGTATTTTGGTTATGTATCTCCTATCATTTGAAATAAGCACTTTGCAATGCTTCAACCCACAGGCCACAAATAATGGATTCAAGCCCTCCTTTTTCAAAAAGTTAACTAGCATTTGCCCCCTGTGATTCCTGTCTCCATAGCCATGTGGACCTATTTTCGATTCACTGCAAGTCTGCCCTCCCACTTTGGCGTTAAAGTCTCCCATGATAACATTGTATGTGGTGGTCTTGTGGTGTTATGTAGGGCCGAAGATGTGTCATCAACCATCTTCTACCTCATCATCCGAGTGTGCCAAGGTTGGTGTATAAACCTGTACGATCTTAAGGCTACAGTAGTATATTCTGAACCACAATTGAAATTATTGGAACTTAATGCAACTTGTTAACTGCTGTGATATTCTTTGTTGAACTATTTCTACTAACCCTTGCATTAATTGAAGTCTTTCTTCTCTAGTATATGGGAAAATAATGTATGTCTTGGATCCCTGAAGTATTGTGGGCATCTGTCACTCTAGTATATGGGAAAATAATGTATGTCTTGGATCACTGCAGTATTGTGTGCATCTGTCACTCTAGTATATGGGAAAATAATGTATGTCTTGGATCCCTGGAGTATTGTGTGCATCTGTCACTCTAGTATATGGGAAAATAATGTATGTCTTGGATCCCTGGAGTGTTGTGTGCATCTGTCACTTCACGTACACTACTACTACTACAGCCAAAACCTGCAATGTGGTAATAAATAGATTAGTGTGTGAAAAGTAGGTAGGTACCTATCTATATAGTGAGAAAGTATAACGAACTGTAAGCTTTTGATGGCATACTTACACTCAAAGTCCACCTTTGTATTTCTTTTCACTATCGGCAGCAGGGGCTTGAGTTGTTATTGTGTAGTGTGATGTGTTGTTTTGTCCTTTTAAAGCTGATACTCCTTATTCATTCTACCATCTTTGAGGCATCTTCATTCTTATTTTCCTGCTGAAAATGGCCAAAAAAGGTACCAAAATGATTTCATATAACAGCCCAATATCCTTTCCTGAGCAAGTTTCATTGCCTACCTATAATGAGAACTGCTGCATAATTTGCCACAAAACAAAGCCACTATGAACTATATTTAAACTTGTTGTGTTTCATAAATAGTATGTTAATTATAGAAGTTATATAGTTACATTCACATTACATATATAACATATCTGTATTGTCTTGCTAGGAGAAATGGATTGGTATAAGCCATTAAAATTGTAGTTGTCTACACCTACACTAATATTATAAAGAGGTAAAGATTGTTGTAAATTTGTTTGTTTGAAAATTCTTTCACTGATAGAAAGTTACACTATTCCAGCTGGACATCTATAGGCTGTCCCGAGGCGGTCCTAGGGTTTTTTCCACTAGCCCAGGGACCAAACCTCAGTGGACAACATAAAAGTACAGGAACAATAGGAGCACACGGAGACGTTCTTACACAGAGATCTTGCACTCGACTATTCTATTCAGTCTTCTCTCAATTTAATATATTTGGTAAGAGTGTACCCTTGGGTAACCACTGATGGTAATCTATGATAGGTCTGGTCTAGGAAGTGACACGCATCCCATCCCTATACGATACCTGTTCATTTCACTCTCACTTTAAAAACTCACGGACAAAAAGGCACTCATTAATGAAATTTACGAAAAAATGTGGCAGTTTGCATATCAATCGTAAGGGTAGGCATCCATCACATGAACAACGATTTCGCATAATGACTGACGTGTCTGTCAGTCCCCCCCAAGCGGATGAAGCGATTACAATAAGCTTGTTTTTTTTTATTACGGTAACTTGTCTGAACAGTATAGCTAGCGGTCATTATAGCTGCCATATATTTTTTTTACTTGTGATAAAAATCAAACGAAACCTTTCAAATAAGACTTCCAGTATTTCTTTGCAAAATCGACCCCTCCAGCTGCTTTTCTTCGCAACAAGAAGACAAGACTTCGCAATGAGAGCAATGAACCCATCATTGCTCTCATTCCGAAGTCTTGTCACCGCAATCTTCATTACTATTCGTCGATTTGAATAGCTCTTTTTGCGGAGTCTTCGTCTCGTCCCTGCAAGTAAATGAGGGTAACTTTATTACGTCAGACCTGCGTAAATAATGTTAACACTGATAAATGTATATATGTCGCAGGTTTATTGTCAAAGCCGTGATATTATAATTTAATAAGTGAACTTATAATTCCACGGTTTATTGTCATTTGACTCCATTTACGTGTCTATTTATGTATAACTCTATGATTGCAAAATTGACATTGGAAATTGGAACAATAAGTAACCACCTCATAATATAGTTTTCATGTTCAACCTAACCTACCTAGTTTTTAGACGCTAGTTTTTTAGGTGCAATTCTATCAAATATAGTAGTTTGTGAACGGATAAATATTTAATAACAGTTTTCATGTTCAATCTAACTAATCTACCTGGTTTTTTAGGTGCAATTCTATCAAATATAGTAGTTTGCGAACGGATAAATATTTAATAACAGTTTTGATGTTCAATCTAACTAACCTACCTGGTTTTTTTAGGTGCAATTCTATCAAATATAGTAGTTTGCGAACGGATAAATATTTAATAACAGTTTTCATGTTCAATCTAACTAACCTACCTGGTTTTTAGGTGCAATTCTATCAAATATAGTAGTTTGCGAACGGATAAATATTTAATAACAGTTTTCATGTTCAATCTAACTAACCTACCTGGTTTTTAGGCGCAATTCTATCAAATATAGTAGTTTGCGAACGGATAAATATTTAATAACAGTTCTCATGTTCAACCTAACTAACTTACCTAGTTTTTTAGGCGCAATTTTATGAAACATAGTAGTTTGCAAAAAGACGAGTTACAGCTAAATTCACATTATTTTTGTCACTACACTCTTCCATTGTACTATTTTTTTGCGTAAACGCAACCAAACTGTGAGAAACGCCAACAATATTGATGCTTGCCGACGCCATATTGACCAAGAAATAAATAGACACGTAAAAGGAGCCGATTGACAATATACCGTGCAATTATAATTTAACTAGTTAAATTGTAATATCACGGCTTTGACCACCATCGACATACTCGTATACACTGGCCTTCAAAAGTTATTACCACACTTTTAAAATTAATAGTTTTTTTATTAAATTGATTGTCTTTAATAAAAAAAAAAAAAAAAAAACTATGATTATGATGAGCCTTGGTTTCTCAATCCGATGATTGAGAAATTACTCGTGCAGTTTGTGGGCGGCAATACATAGCGGAGAAATCAGTAATAATCCATGCCAATATATAAAAGTGAAACGTAGTCTGTTTGTTTATTTGTTTGTTTGAGGAGCTTTCACGCGAATTTCATCAAAGTCCAGCCGTTGGACGGATTTTGATGAAATTTGAACGAAGATAGCTTAAACCCTGGAATAAAACATAGCATACTTTTTATCCCGGAAAATTGTAAATTTCCACAGGAAAAAAGGAAAATGTTGATTAATATCAACATTTTCCTATCTACAAAAATAATTTCGTTACCTACCTTATTAGAAATGTTTGTCAAGATTCAGGTTTTTGGAGCCAAAATAAATACATGCACAATCAACGGAATCTCTACCCGACAATGTCTTATAACAGAAACATGGAATTAAGTTAGGTATTCTTACAGATAAGCTACATAGTAGAGTATGTTCCATGGATAAGTTGTATCTTTCGGTATTTCCCCGGGGAGGCCGCAGGTACCATTCCATGCATAGCAAGCAGGCCGGCTAGCCTTGAACTGGAGCTAGGGTTAGGTTTTGTGCAAGTACTAGATTTGAGGACTGAAAAAGAAATTCTTTGTTTTGATTTCTCTATGCTGAAGTTTAGACACATATTTGCCTCATGGTATTGTGATGTTTTAATTGTAATGCTTATTTTGTTTTGAGAGTCCATTGACGAATCCTAAAAATAATACGTATTGTAAACCTTTGTAGTTGCAAATAAGAAACATAATAATTGTTTTTTTTTTATAATATTTTTGTAATAAAAAAGTAGGTACCAAAAAGTCTGTACAACAAAGGTCTGTAAACAAATGGTCTAGTAAGCTACTGAACAAAAACAAAAAGTTTTAAAAATCTTGTCTGTCCGATTGTATGTTCGCGCATCACTTCAAAACTACTGGACAAATTGTGATGCAGTTTTCACTGATAAATATCTTAGGCTTAGACCTAAAAACTGGGGTACTTGGTATCTTAATCCAATGATTAAATGCTGAGCAATCGATAAAAACTATTTGACGGCTGAACGAATTTAGAAGAAATGTAGTAGGTACTCGTGTATTCTACTTTAAAAACTGTTGGTCCTGGAATAACTCGTGTGGGTTACTTTTAAATGAAATGACAAACGCGGGCACAGCTATCATCCATATGCGGTCTGTATATTTGGTTGTAATCTATTACTTGATATCAAGTAGATAAAGATTCGCATTTCAAAAAAATATGTGCAAAAGTGAGTTCAACCTATAACATAATGAACCCCAATTTACCTTGTAAGGCAAAGAGGGAAACAAATTATGCAGCAGTTCTCATTATAGGTAGGCAATGAAACTTGCTCAGGAAAAGATATTGGGCTGTTATATGAAATCGTTTTGGTACCTTTTTTGGCCATTTTCAGCAGGAAAATAAGAAAGAAGATGCCTCAAAGATTACAACGATGTTTAAGATGGTAGAATGAATAAAGAGTATCAGCTTTGTTACAACGATGTTTAAGATGGTAGAATGAATAAAGAGTATCAGCTGTATTACAACGATGTTTAAGATGGTAGAATGAATAAAGAGTATCGGCTTTGTTACAACGATGTTTAAGATGGTAGAATGAATAAAGAGTATCGGCTTTGTTACAACGATGTTTAAGATGGTAGAATGAATAAAGAGTATCAGCTTTGTTACAACGATGTTTAAGATGGTAGAATGAATAAAGAGTATCGGCTTTGTTACAACGATGTTTAAGATGGTAGAATGAATAAAGAGTATCGGCTTTGTTACAACGATGTTTAAGATGGTAGAATGAATAAAGAGTATCGGCTTTGTTACAACGATGTTTAAGATGGTAGAATGAATAAAGAGTATCAGCTTTGTTACAACGATGTTTAAGATGGTAGAATGAATAAAGAGTATCAGCTGTGTTACAACGATGTTTAAGATGGTAGAATGAATAAAGAGTATCAGCTGTGTTACAACGATGTTTAAGATGGTAGAATGAATAAAGAGTATCAGCTGTGTTACAACGATGTTTAAGATGGTAGAATGAATAAAGAGTATCGGCTTTGTTACAACGATGTTTAAGATGGTAGAATGAATAAAGAGTATCAGCTGTGTTACAACGATGTTTAAGATGGTAGAATGAATAAAGAGTATCGGCTTTGTTACAACGATGTTTAAGATGGTAGAATGAATAAAGAGTATCGGCTTTGTTACAACGATGTTTAAGATGGTAGAATGAATAAAGAGTATCGGCTTTGTTACAACGATGTTTAAGATGGTAGAATGAATAAAGAGTATCAGCTGTGTTACAATGATGTTTGAGTCAGAGAGCAAGTTTTCTTGGCATTACTTTCTTTGCAGGTCACAAATTTCTTTACTATATAATTTTGTCCGTTTTTTTAAACATTTCGTGCGCATTGCCTATTATAGTCTCCAAACGACACAACTGATTATTTAAAATCTTATTTACTAGATAACTGTAAACAATAGCTGCCAATCCATCATCATCGTGATTTATCACTTAAAGTTTAGGCAAGAAAGTTCAAAATATATAACGAATGTTATTTAGTTTCATGAAAATTAACATAACTATTTTTTTATTTAATGCTATTTTTCCCGCCCGCGACTTCGTACACGCAGACTACTGTTTATCGCGAAAAAAACATCCTATTTTATTCTAGGTGTTATCGCCGTTGTTTAAAATATGCGCTGTAATCTACGCAGAATGATTGGTGATTTTGGTGTCCAGTTTGACAGCCGTATACCTTTTTATTCCACATCCTTTGCTCTTCCCCCACACACGCCTACTATGTATATGTATCTCACGCGTGCGATATGTTGCGTGAGAGGCGTTCAAGAGAAAAACGAAGATAGTAACGCTCCAACCGTTGCTGGAGTAACGCGAGTTCGCACTGCACGCCGCTTATATATCAAAGATGTCTGACGGTCTAATGACCAAATAATATCTCTGCTTCGCTACATAAATATGTAAATTGGTTATCCGGGTACCAAAAGGACTATAAAACGAACGCTGTAACGTTGTAAAGTTACTTAACTATTATCTACATTAGAAACAAAACAAATAAACATACGTATAGGCATTATAGGTATCCGGTTATCGGATCAGTGCATGTGACCGGTTTAGGTGAGCCGGCCGGCGGCCGACGGGCCATGAGTGCAGCCCTCCGCCCGCTGCCGCAGCCCACCAAACTGATTTAGATATCAAAGCGAGAGCACGTTCGCTGACAATTTCAAAAGCGCCTTCTCACGTTGCCCGTTTGTTTGTCATCGATATAATTTATAAAATTACCTACTAGTGTTGTGATCACCCCATATTGGGTAAGTGTTAAACATAATACGTACCTACGTAACAATTTCTTTCAAATCATTGTAGGTAATGGTTTTAATTTTATGTAAAGTCTTCAACCATATATCTATTTATAGTTATTGTAAACTTCTTCCGATTTCCTTTACGGCCACCACACTTACTGCTCATTTGGTACCCCTGTAGGCATGTACTTCGTGTGTGGTGACCATCTGAAATTGCTGATGTGAACTTCCACTAATCTGGACGTATATTCCAGGGTCCTACGGTCACCTTCCTATGATCACAAAGATCGAGTGGTCCGGTCAATAGGAAAAGCTGCACCACCATCATCCTACACACTCATCATCATCACTACGGGCCGAATATCCTGACGGCATCACCACCTGTCACGAGTACTGGAACTGGGCGACTCGACGGTCGAACATTCTTCGGCCGGAGACATCACCGTCCCAGCTCCACCACTAATACCAGGACAGTACCGAAGCCGGCGAAACATTAATTAGGCGGGCAATTCGCACTCACTACCCACGAACTTCTTTCGTAAATAAATTATTTAATGTGTTGACTTGTGGGTTGTCATTAATTCCACCCACAAACGCTTCACTGGCGCCCAACGTGGCGAAGTACGAATAGTAACAATTCAATACAAACTCCTGTCATACAAAGCTATCCTACTTTGAGTGATTTGGAAATATCTTTAGCTGACAACGTTATTGATAATTTTAAGGACATTTCTTTCGAACATAAAGGTTTAGGTAAGACTGACCTCATTCAGCATCGTATCGATACAGAAGACGCTTAACCAATCCGTCAACGCTATTACCGCATGTCACCGGAAAACAGCGTATTTTGGTTGAGCAGGTTGATGAAATGTTGACTCTTGACGTCGTCGAGCCATGCGAAAGTGCTTGGTCGTCCCCTGTTCTCATAGTCACCAAAAATAATGGCCAGCCTAGGCTATGTCTCGATAGCCGTAAGTTAAATTCAGTAACCACGCGTGATGCGTATAATTTGCCTTATGTCTCAAAAATACTGGACAACCTTCGTGATGCTCGATTTCTGACCAGTCTTGATTTATGCAAAGCATTTTGGCAAGTTGAAATAAAGCCTGCAGACAGGAACAAAACTGCGTTCTATGTGCCAGGAAGAGGAACATTTTGATTTAAGAGAGCTGCATTTGGACTGACTAATGCGCCTGCAACACAACGGAGTGGAGTCAAGTTAAACGGTGTGGTCGTGACAATTCTGAATTTTTCAAAACCAAATGTGGGTAGTTGGAGACAACGCTCGCCCTTCTCGACGCTGACACCCGCTACTTCAGTCTTATCGTGACCACGATCACTTGATCGAAACGTCGAGGTAAATAAATATTAAGTCTTCAGCGCGATTAAGTCCCGTTTAAATATTTAACTATGTGTTCGAATCGCGAAAGTTTAAAAGTTACACACCAAATGAGCTTAAACTCAAAAGGGATCCATCATTTTGGTGTTGATTTCTTGTGACTACCTTCCGGCTCCATCATCAGACCCTGAACACCTCATAACACCAGAGAATGCATCAAGACAAACCAAATGAGCCCAAACACGAAGGGGTTTCTATCATTTTGTTGTTGATTTCCTATGACTTCCTTCCGGCTCCATCATCAGACCCTGGATACTACATAAAGCAGAGAACTCACCAAGACAATCCAAATGATCCCAAACTCAAAGGGGTTCCATTATTTTGTTATTGAGTTCCTGTGACTACCTTCGGGTTCCGTCATCAGACCTTTGATACCACATAAAACCAGACATGATCTCATCAAGACAAATCAAATGAGACCAAACTAGAAGGGATTCCATCATCCGATTTTGTAGTTCTTTTGACTACTACTACTACTACTACTACTACTACTACTACTACTACTACTACTACTACTACTACTACTACTACTACTGTAGTTTTTAATTGTCATCAGAACTACACCCATGTGCAAAACTTCAGCATATTTGGACGTCCTCAAATTGTTCAAAATTGACTTGCAATCCAGTCCTTAACATAATAACACAGTGAATTAAATTTAAGCTTGTTTAAAGCTACTAAACCAATTTTGATGAAATTCATACACAATTATTTTTTATTTTGTCTTCTCGTGACCACGATCAATGCAACTTGATCGAAACGTCGAGGTTAATAAATATTAAGTTTTCAGCGCGATTAAGTCCCGTTTAAATATTTAACTATGAAATTCATACAGTACTACACTAGAGGTCTTCTTACTCAAGTAAAAACAATCATCTAATTCGGTTCAGAAATCCCAATAGAAAACCCTATAAAACAAATTAATTTTCTAATAAAACTACTGAACCAATTTTGATGAAATTTATATGGGACTACACGGAAAGTTTACCCTTTTGAATTAAAAAAACAACCATCTAAATCGTTTTAGAAATCTTAGAGGAAAACACAAAATAAAGGCAATATAAACATAAAATCGAATGAATTTACTCAACAATACTATTTATTCTCGAAAAACTGCAAAACCAATTTTGAAACAATTTATATGGGACCACCTGTAGAGTATACCATTTCAAACAAAAAAATAATTTTTAAAATCGGTCCGCAATTGAAGGAAATATCGACGACATACATAAAAAAAAACAAAAAAAAACATACATACAGCTGAACATATCACCGTCTCCTTTTGTGAAGTGGAATAAAAATTCACCGTGTGTACCAGATATATAGTTACTGAGATTTATTTAATTATAGCAGTGATATATAGTCAACAATTGTCTAGCTGTTTAGTTTGTACTGTTAACGAATCCTGCTGAAACTGTTATTTCACGCACACCTGTGTACTGATGACAATATATAATTATGATAAAGGTCTGATAATGGAGCTGGAATTTAGTTACAGGAACTCAACAGTCAAATAATGAAACCCCATCGAGTTTGGGCTAATTTGATTTGTCTCGATGAGAGTTCATAGCTCTTAAAAGATTTTTTAGAAAAAGTTTATTTTTAAATTATTAGGATTTTCTTTAATATCACCGTTAACATAAATAATAATGTAATCAGGCAAGAAGGTTTAAAAAGAAAAAATAAAAAGATAGAGTCCACATTACCAAATCCAAAGTGAAGCATAGCAAATGGCGGCTACGTATGTTAGTCCATATACAATTTCATCAAAATAGACTGCATTGTTTTTTGATTTTTCGTGAGAACTTGACTGAATTAACATGAACAACAAAGGTTGCCTGTAATAAATTGCTAATAGCGATAAGGCCGATTATACAACATTGTATTTTATTAATAAATGCTATTGTTTTGTTTTCCGTATTGTGATATGTTATTGTATAGTATTGTACGATTGAGATCTTGCTGCGAATTGTGGCGGCCGATCGGCATATCATGGTTTAAAGGCGTGCGTGAGGCTTGTGCGTACGAGCGGATCGGCATATCTTGGATGCTTCACTTTCGATTTGGCGGTGTAGACTCCGTCTCTTTTTAAACCTTTGTAAGCAGGTTTAGTAATAATCACACTGATGCATTCCTTATTTATGAAACACTGAATTTAACACTCACTGTCAATTTAGTACTAGTTATTAATGAACATAACTATGTTTTAAAATAAGCTTTAACAGTATGAATTTAGGGTTGAAATTGTAATCAAATTTGTCCTTAATTTGTGAAGGTATATTATATTTGCTTTGAAACATGGTATGCTGTTTAAATTAATGAGGTGAGTATTTAGGGACTGTGGATATGTTGAATATTAATAGAAAATATGACATGGGTCTATCGGACCCTCTTAATTTATTACGTGTTGACTGATGGAAACCATCTATCTTATATATATCTTCTTCTATACTTATAATACAGCTGTAAGTACCAACAAGTCTGCACAATGTAGATAATTACAAAACAAGTAAAATTGTTATATAGATACAAAAAACCCGACTGCGAACAAAATTATTGAATACTAGCTGTGCCCCGCGGTTTCACCCGCGTGAGGGATGATGATGATGAAGATGATGATGAAAAGTATAATATGTGTTATTCCATGGTATAAGCTATCTACATTCCAAATTTCAACAAAATTCGTTCAGCCGTTTAGAGTGTGAACTATGATGATGATGAAAGTAGTGTACGAGTATAAGCTATCTCAATTCCAAACTTTATCAAAATCCGTTCAGCTGTTTGAGAATGAAGTATTATAATGATGGTGATGATGAAAATTTTATATAACCTCCGAAAACCCCCCTTCCCCCATTATAGCTTAGAAGCTTCTCGATCACATCAGCTTTCAAACCGAAAAAAAAACGCATTAAAATCAGTCCATTTGTTTGGGAGGTACGACTTTCACCCCCCTTTTCTCAACTTCCCCATATAGCTAAGAACCATCTCGATTACATCAGTCTCCAAACATAAAAAACCGCATCGAAATCGGTCCATTCGTAAGGATGTGTGTGTATATTTGTAACTTATTCACGCTTAAACCGCTGAACGGATTAAGATGAAATTTGGTACGGCAGTAGCTTATAACATGGATACACACAGTAACATAGGCTACTCTTTATCCAAAAAAAAAGTGTGGTTCCTGAGGGACGCGAGTGAAACCTCGGGGTGCAGCTTGTATTTATATAAATTTAATGTTCATTTTACTAACATATTTTACTTTACTTTAATAGTTTCAATTGCAACATTACACTATAGTATTTATATTAATTTGAATAATCAAACATTGAAAATTTTGTAAGAAGTTTAAAATAAAAGAATTATATATTTTTGAAATGGTCTTTTAAAGACATGTATTTTGATACATGTCTTTTTGACAATATGGCAACTGTAAGCCGCCATATTGGTTTTCATGACACTTCACATAACCTAGAGCACTCTCGTGATCAAGACGAATCCAATGATACCTCATTTATCAAAATCCATCAAGCCGTTTAGCCTGTAGGACGCGCCTAAGAAACGTACAAACATACAAACATACATACAACCCAAACACATAACTCTCAGTCAGGCAAAAATAATGGTGTAGTATACGTTAAATAATGGTGTAGTATACGTTAAATAATGGTGTAGTATACGTTAAATAATGGTGTAGTATACATTAAATAAGCTACTGAATATATATATCATTTTTTTAAATTGTGACTTTTTGTCTGTTTTACTGTTCGCGCTTCATTTAATAACTACTGGACCGATTGCGATGCGGTTTTCATTGTTGGATAGTTTAGGGTTTGACTTAAAAACTAGTGTAGGTACATGGTAATTCAATCCGATGAGTAGAAGCCGATCAATCGATAAAAATCTGTTTGACGGCTGAACAAAATTTGGTATATTGTTACTTTAAGTACTTTTGGTCCTGGAATAAAATAGAATATATTTTACCAAAAAAAAAATAGGGCGCTATATAAAAACTCGCATTTCTTGATAAAATTCCTAGAAAACAGTATGCCACCAAAATAATCACATATACATTATGAAAGTAACTGGCAACATACTCGCATCACACTTATTTACTACTGTCCAAGTCCTAAAAGCACCTAATTTCGCCAGATAAGGGTTCAGGGCTGTCAGTGTCGAGTCAATTGTCCATCCGAGCGTGAACACGCAGGGGCGGGCGGACATCGATTCCTTCTAAATTTAGATACCCCTAATGATTTAGGCAATTAGACTTCATTCAATGTATCTTTGTTGGAACCTAATTTACAAGGTTTATTGGATTTCCCTCTTTGCCGGATATTTGAATGTAAGGCAGTATAGAAGGTACTTCTTTGTTAGGCGGATATAGTAGTGACATAATATATGTTTAGGGTTGGACGCTGTTCCTAGGCAAAATTACGCGAAGTTCGATGATCTTGAACAAAATTTCACAAGTCTAGCACATAAAAATATAAAAAATATTCCGATTCGTGTTTTTTTTAATTCAGCATGAAAAATCTTGTATCTAGACACAATTTTAAACTCGTTTATTTTTTAAAATATTCTATATTATTTTATTGTATTTTGCTAAAAACTTCATTATGGCTCGCGCGCGAGCTACCAAGCGCACGACCACGCGCATACAGTGCATGCGCACTCGTAACAAGGCAGTAGCTAACAACTTAATCTTTTGCCAAGGGTTTTTTGTTTTTTCAAGACGAACGCCAAACGCTTTTTTCTTGAACGCCGTGCATAATGGCTGCTAGAAAGAAAGTTCTGGGTGGAACTGCAATAAAATTGATTAGTTGACAGTAAAGAAAACATAATAAAAAAGAAACATGGTATTAATTGGTTACCTTAATTAAATTTCATCATCATCATCAGCCCGTGTCAGTCCACTGCTGGACATAGGCTTCTCCCAAAGCACGCTCTTCAGCTCATATCTTCCAACCACTGCCAGACACTTTGCATATATCGTTGCTCCACCTATCCGGAGGGCGCCCTACACTACGTTTATCAAGTCACGGTCTCCACTCAAGAACAAGTCTACACTGATTGTTATACTCCTTCGACAGATATGACCAGCCCACTGCCACTTCAGCTTACTAATCCTAAGGGCTATGTCGACAACTTTGGTTCTCTGCCGGATGACCTCTTTCCGGATACGATCTCTCAGAGAACTTCCGGGCATAGGCCTTTCATTAATTGCCGAGCAATCGATAAAAAACTATTTGACGACTTGCGCTTTATATGTACTTTTGGTCCTGGAATAACTTTTAAATGAAATGACGCGGGCAATGCCGCGGGGCACAGCTAGTTAATTAATAATTAAACACAATATCAAAAATGTATGCTTCCTAAATTCGCGGTTGTTTTGCTACTCTGTGGCTTGCGTTTTTGTCTTGTTTTTACCCGACCACGGCGAAGCAGAAAGGGGGGTTATGATTTGAACTGGTACCTATATATGTATGTTCAGCTGTTCCCTCGTAACTTCTAATCATCATAATTTGACAAATAAGGTATCGTTGGAAGCGCCTTCATCGTCCGCTGGTTATAGGCTATGTGACGTTACAATTGAATATGGCGCCCTCTAGAGAACATAAAGACGTGAATTAAAAATATTTTCTTTGTGTGTTTGGTATCAAATTAAAGGTCTTAAGCGCGTCACAGACGACTAACATACTATAATATTTTACCTTAAGATAAAATATCGCTCGCCATACAATTTATATGGACCATCACAAACGGCGAAGATAATATATATTTGCATCTTACAGTATCTTAAGATATCGAGCGATATGGATTTTATGAAAAGATGTCATCTTAAGGTACGAAATATATCGTAAAAGATACAAAATTTACTTTAATATACTATCTTAAGATACAAAATATGCGGTTTTTTTCAAGATGATTATTAGCTATAATTTGAGGATGGAGGGGAAAGGGGGAGGAGTAGTGTGAATCGTAGCTTTCGAACGAACGGACCGATTTATCTGCGGTTTTTTATGTTTAAAAGCTGAGGTAAACGAGATGGTTCTTAGCATACTGCAAGTCGTTGTTCTGTACAAATGCTCTCCCGCATGTTCGTATTTTGTTTCACTAAATCTTCCTTAATCAAATTATGAATTTCGAGATAAGTTTCCTTCTACTTATTACAATAAGTTTGTTTTTTTTTGTATAAGTGCGCTACAGTGCGTTAATGCATATCAAAATCGAAATCAGAATCGTCGTCTGATGAGCTATCTAATAAATCTAATAGTGAAACCGTATTACTCATATTTTATCATTCTGTATATAGAAAGCGGTGAAGAAATACGTGTGGCACCTAGGAGGGCCTGCGAGCGAATGAATAATTTCAATATATTATCGTATCTTTACCGTGTGTGATACCCTAAGATGCTATAATATTTTATATCGCTCATTTGCGACAAGAACGTGTTAAGTCCGAAAACATGTTTTTTCAGAAATCGCCTCTGAAAGTTTTGAATTGCTATAACTTTGTAATTGTTGAGTTTTTTGCCCAATCTCCTTACGATAAAAGTTCATCAACTATCCTATTTTCGAAATAAATTGCTTCCAGACATCTATCATATTAATTTTAATACAATACTTTTGTTTAATTAAAATATGGTACCACTTATTACGTTTTTCTTGTAAAATTGGAAAATTATTTCAAGACATACAGACATATCACGTTACACCTAGTAGAATAAAACCTAAAGGATGATTCATATTAATAAAAACACATTGTTGTTATCAAAACTAAATAAATTATGAAAAAAAGATTCAAAAATATTGCTACAAAATTGAAACAATTAGTGAAAAATAAAAAATAAATAAAAAATAAATAAATATATTTAAATATTTTTTCAGGTATTAAATATTTTAATTATAATCAGTCTTATACAGCAATATTACTAATTCGTACTTCTAAACTTGTACTGACCTTGGCAATTTATATTTAAAAATACTTAACAAGTAGCTTTATCATCCTAACAACAATAATTACATTTGAAAAAATAAATTTGTGTTTAAAAACTTTCGTGACTTTTACTATCTTCACCCCGCTGATTTTGACTGGAACATTCCAGTCAAAAAAAGCATCATCTATCTGTATAACAAAACTCATTTCACTGCCAACATTTTTCCAAACATAAAATACTTGAAAGCACATCTCGGTTACTCAAAATTGCTCACTTTTCTTACGAGTAGACCTATTAGCACTTATATATTCGATAATATTTTCTACACATTTATAAACACAAGTTTCTTTGCAAGGACCCTCAATTGTCGATCCTTGTTTTCTTTTGTTTTGCTTAAATTATTAGATAATTAGGGTCCTTCACTGAGTCCTCAGTATCTATAACAATATAAAATATGTTTTAATTATAATAACATTTAAAAAAAACTTATTACAATGAAAAAAATAAAAAAATAAGTATCAAGTACTCAATATAAAAACTGCCTTCATAAAATGATGATCCTGATGAAGACGTTCTGCTGTTCGAATTAGAACTTGAACAAACGGAATAATGACGAGGCCTGCTACACCCTGGAACTTTACGTTTTGAAAATTAAGAGTAATACATATTTTTTATACTTGCTTTTCTGGTTATGTTAAGAATAACCATGGATTATTGTATTGTTATCCAAAACCATGATAAATACAAATTTTCACAACATGAATTGTCTAAATGTGTGTGTGTGTGTATTGTATATAGAGATTCTCAAATAAGATTCTAGACAAACAAATAAACTTTACAAAACAGAGATGAAAATGAATTAAAGAAAAGTCTATAATAATTATTGTGTTTAGTTCGTTAAACTATGATCTCCCTTTTAATTAAATTTATTATATTTTTTGACATGGATAAGTTATTCTTGTAATTTAGTGCTATTCGTTCCACAAGATCTGAAATCTTTTTGGATCTGCATCTGAAAAATATTCATTATTATCAATATGTTCCTATCATTTGTAATGCAACAACTCCAACTATCAGAACTGAAATACAGTATATTTCCTAAAGCAACGAGTTATGTGTGAATAACCAACATCGAAAAACCTTTTTGTTCTTTTGAACCATCATCTGTAGCGTTAAATTATAACTTATTACAAAATAATATCAGTTTATTGCAACATAAACGTGACAATGTATTCTAAATTTTAGCATACACATAAGGTTTCTTACAGAAAAATATATTTAAATAACGATATCTCACTTTAGCAGCAAGAGAAACAATGAAATAACCTAATGAATTCAAATCAAATCAAATCAAATCAAATAATTTATTTATAAGAATATTGTAAATACAGATGTTTATAGTTCATTAGATCAATATTCAACCGTTCCCGGCGTACAAATATTCATAATTATTTTATAACAAACACATGGAAATAAGATTAATCATGCAATTAAAAAAAAACAGAATGTCACAAATACAATTGAAAATAAAATAATGAATAAAATTGAATTAATTATGTTTGAATAAAATTGGGTAAAATGTCAGACAACTTAAAAATACATTATAATTTATCATCTATGAATTCCCTAACTGAATAATAGCATTTCTGTTTCAAAAATTTTAAGAGTTGGTATTTAAACATATTATAATTTAACTCTTTGTAACTGTTGGGCAATTTATTGTAAAGGCGTATTGCCATACAGTAAACATTGTCACTGTATACCCTTAATCTCTGATTAGGTACATACAATTTAAATATGTTCCTATTATTAACTCTAGTTACAACTTCATTATGTCTGCTAAAATACTTATCATTTTTGTATACAAAAATGCAAATTTCATATATATAGAGACAGGGTAAGGGCAATATATTTTTATCTTTAAACAATGGCTTACAGCTGTCTAAGGGCTTTGCTTGGCACAATGCTCTCAGACACTTCTTTTGTGTTATGAAGGCTCTCCCTGCGTCCACATAATTGCCCCACATTATGATACCGTAGCGAAGACGTGAGGATACGTAACCATGGTAGGCGCTAATTGCAGCCTCCATTGTGGCTACATGTCTTAAGCGATAAAGCACATACACAAATCTTTCCAGTTTTGCACATAAACTGTCTACATGTTCTTTCCAGTTGCAGTGATTATCAATTGTTATTCCCAGAAACAAAGTTGATTTCACCTCATCTACTACATTGTCACCATATTTAATATTAAGTTTAATAGGATTGCTGTTGTAATAAGTATAATTAAGTGCTGTATTAATTTCGGACTCAAATTTACTTATATCTCTACTTTTTATAACAAGGGTAGTATCATCGGCGTATAGTACACACTTATGTTCAATAATGTTAGGCATGTCATTTATATAAATCAGAAATAGGAGCGGTCCTAGAATACTCCCCTGGGGAACTCCACATCGATTGACACTTACCTTTTCAACAAAACCGTGACAAACTAGCGTTGTCATGTTTTTGACGCAATCAAACAGCATCTTACTCCTCGAGCGAGTGGGATCAACTGATATAAACATATATTGATACGAACTTTGCGGTCGTTATAGTCGGCGCTAAAACGGTACGCGTTGTCTCTTTCTTTCACAACTTAAAATAAAAAGCGTGGGGTGCTTTTTAAGATATTATCGAAATGATAATCCTTCTTCTCATACCTGTCAATGAAATATTTATAACTATTGACCCATGCACCCCACGATTTTATTGAAATAAAACATTTTTTTCTTATTTACACTATTAAAATTTATTTTCTATTTTTTAGTTTGGTTTTCTATATAAAGCGTGTTTTTTAGTTTTTTAAACTATTATTTTTACATTGAATGGTTTCAAATTTATAAACGTTTTAAAATTATTGTTTGTCTTTTTAGTCCAATAAGACCATAGCCGGGTTTTAGGTTTTACACAACATCCCGAAAAAAAAATTTTTTTAGTTTGGTTTTCTATATAAAGCGTGTTTTTTAGTTTTTTTAAACTATTATTTATTTTCTACTTTTTAGTTTTTTTTGTATTTTTTGTTTCGAATTATTGCTTTGTCATCGGTCTTTGACAGGTGTGCAAAATTTGAATGAAATCTGACCGTTTGAAGTGGGTTAAAATAGCGTCCAAAGGAGTCGGTTACAAACATACAAACATACAAGTGAAGCTAATATAAAGCGTATAAAAAAATAAGATTTTAGAGTCTTCTGCACTCACAGTTTGCATACGAAAATTAGTCAACTATCAAATCGCCTCGTTTCAACTATTCTTTTCTAGATAAGTAGTCATGTGACGTACAAACCGTTATACCACGTTAACTAAACGGAATACGCCAATTTCCTTAGTTTTCAATAGCACAGGTGATAAATATTAAATAAATTTAACCGTAAGTAGGGTTCCACAGAGGTCCCAGAGAGGAGGGGGGGGGGGGGAGGAGGGAGCAGGGTCCCTCATAAATCGAATGACCATTTATTGCCGGAAAGAACGGAATGCAAATCCCTTCGGCTGAAAGCCACGCATTAATTATTCAAGGAACACCATTTTTACTTTGGTATACAATTTTGGAAGAGTGTTTGTAACTAAAACAGTACTTTTACTCTGCAGCTGTCAGTTTTGCAAAACTTATTTGGCCACTAGGAAATAGGTGCCCTCATTTTCGGGACAACAGTAAGCAGTCTTTAGTTTGGGCGTGAAAATACAAACCAACACGGAACGTTTTGCTTTTTAATTGACTTCCAAAAGGGAGAGGTTATCAATTTGACTGTATGTTTTTAGGGTTTCGTACGTCCAAATGAAAAAAAAAACGGAATCCCTAAAGGGTCACTTGTGTATCTGTCTGTCCGTCTGTTACTTATAATTTGTTTCGAATCTTCTGGAACGAGTAAGTTGAAATTTGGTAAGTACGAGTATGTACATCAAATTTCTGTTACCTTAAGACGGATATGTAACGTAAATGAATGAATTTTGAATAATATGGAGGTCACTTGTTATAAAATTAAAAAAACAAGTTTTGCAATGACATCATAATATGTATTTATTTATAATTTTATATTAATTTTGAAAAATGTATGAAAAATTGTTCTATACAAATAAATTACAGGAAAACCTAGAAGAAGTCTATCTATCTATCTATCTATCTATATCAGCCTACACCAACCCACTGTTGGGTATAGGCCTCCTCAAGTGCACACAAGTGTCACTTTCCGGTCCTGCGCAAAGCGAATCCACTGCCTTCCTGCCACCTTGATGACGTCGTCTGACCAAGCAGATGGTCTGCCTTTTAATCTAATCCTTTTCTTGGACTCCATTTTGTCACTGGTCTTGTTCATCTGGCATCTTCTCGTCTCGCCAATTCCCTGTCCACCCTACTTCAGTTTTGTGATCCGTTTCCCTACGTCCACGAATTTTGTCCTACGCCTGTTCATAATATGTGGGATTCGTTTCACGAACGAAATGCCGAG
The DNA here is from genome assembly GCA_946251855.1 of Alsophila aescularia. Taxonomy (NCBI): domain Eukaryota; kingdom Metazoa; phylum Arthropoda; class Insecta; order Lepidoptera; family Geometridae; genus Alsophila; species Alsophila aescularia. The sequence continues at coordinate 59,257,858 of OX276380.1, read as the reverse complement.
CATGGCAAGCTCCAAATCTATGGTCATAAAATAATATGGTAAATCTCTCAAGATTGTGAGAATATAGGTATATATAGTACGGAACCCTCTCCACGCGAGTTCTAATCGCACTTGTCCGATTATATGGTACCGTACCTCAAAACGAAAAAAAGAACCTTTATAGGATCACTTTGTTGTCCGTCCGTCCATCCGTCCGTCTATCTGTTTGTCTGTCTGTCGTCACCCATTTGCTCGGGAACGCGTGGAGGTATCAACTTAAAATTAATATCAAATACAATCTCCCCAATTTCAATCTACACGGGGTCTGCAATCCCTTGGAGCTGTATGTATGTATGTATGTATAAAAACAAACTTCTAAGTCATCGCAATCAAAAGATACAGCCTTTATTTATTCTTTAGCACACAAATACAATGTACCAGGAGGACTTAATGATGCTAAGTAGCATTTTCTACCAGTCAACCTGGAACTGCAAGAAAAATGTATGTATTGTGTATATTGTATTTTGACACATGCAAGGGTGTCAAAACCTATAGAAATTGATCTAGAATCATGAAATTTGGCAAGAAGCAAATGTCTCATGCGTCTTGCCAAATTTCATGATCTGCAGCACTTTCCGCAGATCTGTCCAAGCAGGTGGGTCTTGAAATGAACATGGGTAAGACAAACTTCATACCAAATGCCCATATCGTACCCATGCCGGTTTATGTTGGGAAATATATTATCCAAGCTGTTGATCACTTTGTCTACTTAGGTCAGACGATCCAACTGGATAGATCCAACTTCGCCAATGAGGTCAACTGACAAATCAAACTCAGATGGGCAGCGTTCGGGAAATTACACCATTCTCATCGCAGATACCGCAGAGCTTCAAGACGAAAGTTTATAATCAGTGCGTGTTGCCAGTGATGACATACTGCACTGAGACAAGGTCGCTTACTTTTGGTCCCATACACAAGCTCAAAGTCACGCAGCATGCAATAAAGAGAGCTATGCTCGGTGTTTCACAAAGGTTATCGACATAGCTCTCAGAGTTTGCAAGTTGAAAAAGCAATAGGCAGGCCATATATTGACACTTCAAAAAATTCGGTTTGTTCGTAGAAACGGCAACCACTGGGGAATAAAGGTTCTCGAATGGCGACCACGAACAAGCAAGTGAAGTGTAGGAAGACCCCCAAACGATGGACCGACGATATTGTAGCCATCGCAGGAAGTCGTTGGATGGAGGTGGCACAAGATCGCTCATCATGACGATCTTTGGGGGAGGTCTATGTTCAGCAGTGGACTTCTAAAGGCTAACATGATGATGATGATGATGAATGTCTCATAGCATAAGTAAAGAGAAAAATCCGATAACCGAAAAAAGGTAGAATATAATAATTGACTCGATTCCCATGATGGACGAACTATTTACATACCTACAAATTTGTAAGGAACCCTCAGTGCGGGAGTCCGACTCGCACTTAGCCCCTTTTGTGTATTTTACACCTCCATCCATAGAAGAAGAACCCTCTTCTTCAATGCCTCCATCATACCATTTAAAATTCCACCCAAGTTGGTTCAGTAGGGTTTTAGTAAATCCATTCGAAGCCAATTTTTGGTTCGACAGCTAGTTGTATATTTCTAGAGCCGCATTCCTGGAGGAAAAGTGTGCTGGTACTTTTTTATAGAAACAAAGGAGACGTCCGAGAATGTGGCAACTTCAGTAGTATAATGAAGCAGCAAATGTACATTGAAAAACGAATCTAAAAACCATTTTTTTTTAAATTAATTTGTTTTTCAATAATTTTTCATCGATTATTGAACTACCCTGAAAGTTTTTAGCTAATCGGAAAGTACTCAAAATTTAAGTTGCAAGATTCCAACAGGAACGACAGACAGACAGACAAACAAGAAAGTGACTTAAAACGTGGTAAAATAACACCTCATAGGTACCCTAAAATATTAGAAAAGACTTCTAAGCCAACGCCCGAAAAATTATTGAACCTTACGAAACCGGTTTGGTTTTACTACTGGTAAGCATATGTAAGTATATGTATATGGTAAGTCTATGACTGGTAAGAGTACATTTGATACTATACGTAGTAGGCTGTCAGAACAGTCATAGAAAAATGTGTGACCCTCATAGGGTATAGCAACAAGTACACAGCAAGCAGACCGAGCTATTATCTATTATATCAATTAGATGTCTATGTGTGTAGATTTATCATTTGAAAACACGTCAAGGGTATAAATAGCATTTATCAATTGAAAATTTATTTACGTCAATATGGAATGTTGTTTGATTTTTCTTCTTTTTTAACCCCCGAACAAAGAGACGGGTGTTATAAGTTTATGGTGTGGTGTGTATCACTGTGTGTGTGTTTGTGTCTGGCTGTGGCATCGTAGCTCCCAAACGAATATACCGATTTTGATGCGTTTATTTGTTTGAAAGCTTATGTGGTCGAGATGGTTCTGCGATACATGGGGGGAGGGGGGAGCTGAGATAGGGGGGTGAAAATCGTAGCTTACAAACGAATGGACCGATTTAGCTGCATTTTTCTGTTTGAAAGCTGATGTGATCGATATGGTTCTTAGAGAAATGAGGAGGGGGGGGGGGGGGGGAAGAAAAGGGGGGTGAAAATCGTAGTTTCCAAACGAATGGACCGATTTAGCTGCAGTTTTTAATGTTTGAAAGCTGAGGTAAACGGGATAGTTTTTAGCTATAATTTGGGGAGAATAGGGGTGACAATCGTAGCTCCAGAATGGATGGAACGATTTTTATGTTTGAAAACTGATGTTATTGAGATGCTCCTTAATTATAATGGGGGGCGGGGAGTCGGGGGTTATATAAAATGTTACTTTGTGCTTGTTTGTTATCTAAATCAGGTATTTTGTTAAGTATACATGTTTACTGTCTTTTTATTTGTATCAGAACTGTGGATTTTAGATTTGGAAGAAGGTAGAACGAGATCATATCTATACCTAGTCGCACATGTTCTAGGCTGATCAACCTTTTTTGAAATGAGTATTGGGTACGATTTTCCAAATTTCCATTAAATTGATATCAATGTCAAAAGCATATGATATTTAAAGTTTGCTTGTTTGTTTCATAGTCTTTTCACTCTCGGGTACTTTTATATTTAAAAGAATACGGACACATTTTTGATATGTAATATATTTCCGCTCGCTTTTCTGCAATCTACGGGAGTAATTTCGTGAAATGTGTTAACAATGTGTAACCGGAAGTGTAATAGGAAGCCGTGGAAGCGCGAGCTCATTGGTCAACTCAAATATGAGTTGACCAATGAGCGCGCGCGGTGCTAACAAGTTAATAAGCCATCACATATATTTTTATAGTACTAAATGTAAACTCTTTATTTGGGAATAGAACTACGGTACTTCAGACTGGCAGCCGAGCGGTCCCCCACCGAAGTTAGAACTCGTATTCGAAAATTACTCTGATTTTCGCTGTATCCATGTATGTAAAACAGTAATTTCATATTTAAACCCCTATTATTTGAATAAGCCTAGCAAAGTATACGCGTCAACGCATTCCAATTAAGTGTTATTATAAGATAAATTAATGTAAAGGGGTTTTTTCTAATAAGGTCTCAATTGTATTATTTTTGGTGTAGAAAAACTAATGTCATGATTATGTTCGGTCATTCATAATATTCCTCTTCACTATCACGTATAAATTTCCAGCCATTAGGTTTAATAAAGTTCTCAATTTCACTTTGAGTTTTTGCGTCGTTACATCCGAAAGTCATAAAACGGTTCATGAACTCTCCGCTGCTCCCTTCGTCCAAAGACGTGAACAATGAGCATTATTAGAATTACTATCCATTATCTAATGTTCGCGTGATGTCCGCATATAACGGCTGGTCTTGTGGTTTCCAAAAAAATACAACTATAGATGTATTTCTCTGAGGGACTGAGGTGAAGATTTGTTGACTTCTTGAACGCTCGCACATCTACAAGTTAGCTGTATTATAGAAGCATTAATCGAATTCGAGCTGGATGCTTAAGTGTTCATAATATACAGGCTGAGTATTTTTTAACAATCATCTCTATTACTGCATCTATGATAACCGTGTTAGATAAAATGATTTGTTCTTAGAAATCCATCTAGATGTTTTCAAAATGATTAAACTGGATCAAAAGAACTTTTGAAATATCGATTCCTCTGATTGAAATCTATAGGTTGTGACGAGGTCAAAACCTCTTTCATAATGATACTCTTTTGATCTCTTAATTCTTTCATAATCCATTTCTTTTCATTTTGATAGTTGGTCATCATTCATTAAAAATACAAATAACCTGTTATTCGATATATTGATTTTATGGAAAAACCAAATTATTATTAAAAAATACTTATATAAGTTTATTGAAAATATATATGAGACTTGTAAATATATATAAGAATACCTTCATAAGCCGTTTATAATCATCTCCTCCTGTTCCTGTGCTCCTAAATATAATTGTTCCTGTAATTCTGTTGTCCACTGAGGCTTGGTCCCTGGGCTGGTGGAGCAAGCCCAAACCCTGTGACCGCCTCGTGACAAGGTAAATGCGAAATTTTGCCTATGCAAAATGCAAACAAAAAAACTCTTTGTATTTGCGTCGTATAAAAGCTATTTCCGGATCTTGCATAAACAAGGGCTTTTTTTACGGACCGTATTTGAAATTCTGTTATTTTGAAGCTGTTCTAAGGTATATCGAAGTGATTTTAAAAATTGTACTTCAGGATGTAGTCTCGAAAATAATTATAAACTTTATTTCAGTTTGAAATTGGATACAATACTATTATGTGTCCTTTGACAATACAATAACAAACATAGTAAGCACATTGACTGTTATCTTTCGATCATGATTATGACTCGTGGACCAGCCAAAACCCCTTTCAAGCTCCTCTCTTAGATATAATCAGTCTAAAGTAGTCGATACAGTGACTTTGATATAATCAGTCTAAAGTAGTCGATACAGTGACTTAGATATAATCAGTCTAAAGTAGTCGATGCAGTGATTTAGATATAATCAGTATAAAGTAGTCGATACAGTGACTTAGATATAATCAGTCTAAAGTAGTCGATACAGTGACTTAGATATAATCAGTCTAAAGTAGTCGATACAGTGACTTAGCTCAACAACAGAAAAAAATGTTTGTACAAAATAATTTTAACTGTGGAGACAAACTTATCATCCTGTTAAAAGTAATCCTAGATTGAAGTGAAGACAAAGTTATTTCATTACTTGCTAAGTTTTAAGTTTATATTTAAGTAAAAACCCAGAGTTTCACTGAGAACAACTTCAGCTGCTGCAGAATAATTAACTTTTTGCTTCATTAACAGGATGGTTAACTGGTTATGTTTGCGCAGCATTAATGCGGTTTTCATGCCTCTAGGGTAGAATATTACCTGGACATTTTAAATGTTGGACAAAATGTATTTACATGGAACAAGTAAATCATCAACATGAGTTTTTTTTACTTTATTTTTTATTCAATGTTTAATTTAGGGACTTCTATCCACAGTGTGGCACGCCAGTCCCATCGTACCGTAAACAATATACATTAAGCAACGAATTTCAATGATTCCTAAACATTTCAAATAGCAACATAGCAGCTTCAGATGTAGGTTCTGCTAAAATGTGTATAAAAGCTCCCATATCAAGTTGACTTAGATTTAGTTTAAGCATCAATGAATCTTTCTGACTTTCGTTCCAGACACATTCCATCAGGTGGTGTACGTCTTCTACTATTCCGCAGATCTCACAATTTGGCGAAGCTTCTTTTTTCATTAAATATCCGAACTTCCTTGATGGAATAATAATAATAATAATAATCTTTATTTCGTCTTGATATTTGTTTCAAAACATCCCATGTTCACTTTAAATTACTAAGTTACTATGTATGTACGTAGGTATCAATCACTTAGGTAAAAATAAGTAGTTAGGTAATTTTTTTACAAAGTAAGTTTACATCTGATGTTAAATTAGCTAAAACGTAACGTAACTTGGCTCATACAGATATAAATAACTCATACCATAGCTTTAATAACATAGAAACGATGCAGTATAATAATCGAGTACATGGATGAGCACTAACTCCTAACTAGGTTACCCTGTGTTTAGGATATCAGTCCTCCCCTGCTTTCATATACATTGTGCACTGTTATGTTTGTTATGTAGGATTTTTACTTACATTTTGCTGCTAGATATAATTAATACGTGATGCTTTTATTGTACGAGTAGGTAGGATTAGACAAAAGCGTGCGATCATTATTTCTATGAACATTTACAAAACAAAGCTAAACACTAACCTTGATACTAATTTGTTCACAATCAGAAGATTAAAAGTATAGGTTAGTTAATATGTACTTACGTATTTATTAATTTTAAATATTATTATGCTCCAACACAAAAAACAAATATAGTTAATATTTTTACATTTTCATAGATAAAACACTTGTAGACTACACAATAAACATACACATAATCCCACTGAATAAATAATAATACAAGATAATACACGTATACGACTTAAAATACATAAAATTTAATACATTAAAATAAATTATGCACGTAAGTTTTACCTTCGATGTATTTTTATAACAAGCTGCACAAGTCTGACACAGATTTTCAATGTGCGACTACTAGAAGTGGCATATTTTTTTTTTTAATGATATCTTATGACTAGTCACAATAAGTCAATCCTTGAAATCATTTTCAGAGAGTCAATGCTTTTAATAAGTACTAAGTAAGTAAGTAAGTAAGGAATGTGTCCGGAACGAATTCTATGAGCTAAGACATGTCTTCTGCTCATTTTTGCTCTGACAAAATCAAGGCATTCGAGGAGGCTGACATTGAATACTTTTGTACCAAATACCCTTTTCTTTACTCCTCTCATCAAAATATTCTTTGTACTTATCACAGCATTTGTTTTTACATTTATATAATTGTTCCGTATAGTTTGGATTTATAATAAAAACAGAGCAGTGCAGTCATTTCGGACCAAAGCTTATTTAGTGCTTTACTAAAACAATGCGAGTAATTTAAATAAAATAGCAAAAGTTTATTTAAAGCAACAATTGTTAAAAATACAGTTAGCAAAATTGAGGATCGCCTTTCTAGGTGCTTCAGCATGGAGCAAGCTCCATGCTTAAGCCAGAGAGAGGAGGAGTTGTCACTTAAAAAGTTCATTTTTAAAAATATATTTTAAAGAGCGGCTTTGCCCGCGTGTTTATTTCATTTTAAAGTAGCCCATACGGTATATTCCAGGATCAAAAATAAATATCTTTAAGATTCGTGCATTCGTCAAATACATTTTTATCGATTGCTTGGCATCTAATCATTGGATGAAGATACCAAGTATGCCAGTTTATAAGTCAAAGGCTAAGTTTAATCTATTTAACAATTAAAACTGCATCCCAATCGGTCCATTAGTTTTTACGTGATACGCGAACAAACATACAGACATAATATGTAGTAATTAGCTTTGTCAACATTTGAAATAATGCTTTGTTTTTGTTGGTTTGGCTGTTTGTTTGTCACATGGCATGGCATGGCTTACTGTACTGTAAGTGCAGTAAGCATTTGAAATAATTAAATAAAAATGGTGACGATTTTTTTGTGTCAGATGTTGTCAGGCCACCCAAGGGAATCTGAAGTGTCTGAATGACTGATAAACTGCTTTTATCAACTATTAGCAAATCCACACATAACTCATTAAAAGTCATTGGTTTGAGGCGAGGAACGAACCCGGTCTCGTTGGATTGCAAGAAGCGCATTTACCGTTACGTAATTTTTTATTGTTTACCGGATGATCCTCAAAAACTAGTTTTTTTAATCAATTTCAGATCACACTACCACACGCATCCCACTTCCCACTAATATTATAAATCAGAGAAGTGTAGCCACTGTCGTAAACAGACCAATCAGAGCTTAGAGTATAAAAGAATACTTTTTATGAAGCGGAAAACTTCGTATGTGCGATGCAGAACTCTATACAATAGAACTGACAGTCCATGCAAAACGTCATAAAATGCAACATAAACGATTAGTGCCATTTATCTTAAATCTTCAAAAGTCTGTGCGAGTGTGTGTATGTTTGTTACTTCTTCACGCTCAAACGGCTGAACGGATTTGGATGAAATTTGGTATCAAGATAGCTTATATCCTGGATTACCACATAGGCTTTTACTGAATAAATACCTTATTGATATTATTAAATACAGGCCACTTTTCATCATCATCATCATCCGTCATCATCATACACGCGGGTGCAAAAGTTTGTGTGTGAGTGAGTGTGTTACTTATTTACGCTGAATCGGCTCAACGGATGTTGATGTTAGTATTTGTGTAGATACATTAGATCCTGGAATAACACATAGAATACTTTTCATAATCATAATCATCCAACATCATTATCCACGCGGGCGCACTAGTGTCAGATAATTTAATGACAGAGAAAATGATGTATGTTATAATCTTCTAATCTTCTTAAATCTTTCCCATAAATAAAGCCACTATCATCGGCCAATATCCTCTCTAATAATATAAGTCCGCAAACAGACAAACAGCCGTATATTATTTTCAAGCGATTTCTTTCTTATAAAAGGATATTGCTGTCGTTCCTTCGTTTATTAAAATCGGTGAAGCACGTAGAGACTGTTGTGTAAGCTGTAGCTAAGTTGGAGGTGACCGTTTGAGGTAAGGGAATTAGGTGGGGATAATAGATAAATGGAGGATGATGTAATGTTGAATGTAACGTTTTTAAAAGCTTTTATTGAACTTGCAAGGTTTGTATGTATGTATTTATGAATGTTTGTTTAGGTCAAATCTTGCAAGCTGAATTAGAACCACTTCCTCTTATCCTACAGAGTTGAATTTTTACAAGAACTGAACCCGTTCTGATGACAATGCATTTAGAATCGCCATCCAGGGATAGCTCCAGATAAAGCAACTCTTCAACGGTCAACAGCACAGACACGAAATTTTGTGTACGCATTTAATTGTGATGGCCCGTACACCAAGTGTCACCATGACATGGCTTTTGCATCAAAGCTTCTGTTATTTAAATGTTTTTTTTTATGTTAACTTATTTTTAAATTTATATGACGTTATGTCCGTCCGTCCAATGGTACGAGTTACTGAAACAAAAAAATAATAATAATTCAGTAACTCGTCCCATTGGGACGATTTTGTTGTGGGACGAGTCGCTGAACTAGCCCCGCTACAGACTGTTTATTCCTTTATATCGATCATACTTTAAATATTATAAAACACTTAACTCGTAAACAGATACTTGCTTAAATAGGTATTTTATTTTAAAATGAGAGTAACATTGTATCGGATAACACTCGTTACGATTGGGAAGTACTTGTGCTGAAAAGTGTACTCGGTCATGGATGTATGGAGATACCAAGTAAATGATCTTTACCTTGACGTTTGACCTTTAAATTTACAAACACGTACAAAGATTGGATGGAAACTTACACACTCACAGCGCGACTAAAGTAGCTGTCGTTACCATGTTTAGCGACTTTTGTCGCTGACTGTATGTAAATAAAGTGAAAAGTCGCAAATTGGTACAGAAACTCCCAATGGTCACACATTTTTTTTCCCAGCATTTATTTCCACTTGAGCACTGAAAGTGCAAAAGGTTATGCGGTGTATACCCCAACAATGTTGCCCTATGTTGCAATACCATTTTGGCTAGGTGTACAATTATTGCCGAAATAATTACCCGTGTATTGCGTATTTTTGTGTGTTCATTTTAAATACAGTCCGCTTGAAATTTCCTCATAATTAGCTCTGTGCCAAGTGCAAAACCTCTGCTTTGTGTTGATCATCCTATTCATACTATTCTAGCCCAGTACTCAGTCAGCCACTGCCCTTCCGAGGGCAGGAACCTCATAGAGGCCAATTAGAGTGCAGGTTTTTGGACATTGAGGGCACGAATGCAAAAATGAGAACTTCAGATCCCGGTCTCGCAGCGGCCCACTTGAGTATGTTGGGCCTACAATCCCAAGTGGGCCGCTAGAGGGAGTCACTTGACTGGCTGGTACAACATATTATTTTGTTGAAAATCTCGACCAGCGTTCGGGCCACCGCAGTTCACTTATTTTTCAATCACTTCATATTATCAGCTCAAAGAAATCCACTGCCGAACAAGGGCACCCATAATAGGGGGCGATTTACTAGAGTCACCACTTTTGGCAGCTAGCTCAGATCGTAGTAGATGTCTATACCAACACACAAAAATAATCATCATCATAGCCTATATTTGTCTCCTAATGCACGCCACTGAGCCCGGTCTTCAGTTCGCCTCACCCACTTTCTTCAAGCCGCTTTTCGCAGGTCGTCACTCCACCTGGCCACAGGGCGTCCTACACTACGTTTGCCTAAACGTGGTCTCCACTCGAGAACTCGTCTATCACAACGGTTATCGGTTCTTCTGGAAATGTGACCCACCCTACTGCCACTTTAGCTTGCCTATCCTCAGAAACACGAAAATGCTGCCCTTCATTTCCTGTATTCCATTTGCTGGTTCTTAAAGCACCCGAGGGATGGGAATGAGTGGACCTATTATCAAGCCGGGCCCACACGGTGGCTATATTAGAATAGCATGGCGATACAAAACACGAAATATGTATTGCCATATCAACAACTTTCGGAAATCTCTGTTACTCCTCCGCATATGACGATATTAAGATGTGCATATAAGTATATATTACGTTTAAAACGCTTTGTATCGATATATCTACATTACAGCGCTGCTGGAGCAGTGAGGACACCTCGCCTTACCTAGACATTATTCTACATTTTCAAGCAGTAACTCATGTTCCTATAAATGCAATAAAACACGATGATATATTGCAGAATTTTTAACAAAAATGGATTTGAATTTTATACAACTTCTATTAAGCGCGCGCGCATGTGCTGTGCCTTTAAAGAGATTTTCGATCGTGTATTATTTAACTATACACCTCCAAGGCTTCCCAAATCAGCAGTGCAATTCAGCTAACAAACCGCAAAGTGATCGTTGCGCAATCGATAAATTTCGGTGTGGCCATACCTAGAAAAACTAAAAAACTGGGGAAATGTGGGGAGATGAAGGTGTGGGGAAATGAGGGAAGGGTAGTGGGAAGAGGACGAATAATGGGAGATGTCGAGAAAGGGTGCGGGAAGTGAGGCAGGTGGTACGAAGTGGGGGAAGACTAAAAGGATGTTAGGGGGCAGAGTAGGAGAAATGGGGGAAAGGTGAGAGGTGAGGGAAAAGTGAAATTGACGTCCTTCCCTCACCCTTCCCCTTTTCTTCCTACCCTTCCCTTATTGCCCTGCGATCTTTCTCCACCTTTTTTCACTTTCCCCCACTCTACCCCCTTTTTCCCACTCTGCCACTTTCCTACCTTTCAGTCTTCCCCCAATTCGCACCATCTACCCCCCTTCCCCATTTTCCGCACTGTTCCCAGACATCACCCACTATTCGTCCATTTCCCTCTACCCTCCCCTCACTTTTTTCTCACATTTCCAAACCTTCCACCACATCTCCCTACATTTCACCAGTTTTTATTTTGAGTATAACCACTCCGATCGCACAGCGATCACATGCCGTTTTTTTAGCTGAATCGCACTTCAGGTTCGTTCTGCAGAATCTAATCTATGACATCGAATTTATATTAGGTAAATCTGCATAATTCCCAGTCACTAAAAAGTCTGGAAATGCGTGTAAATCAAACTAAAACATTTGTTTATATTTTTAGGTACAAAGTGGGATAGTGAGAAATAAAACTAATAATAAAAATATGTACGTAATTTAGTCACCGTGATTATAACTTTCAATCATGGATTTAGTCTCCTTTTTTTTCTCAAATTTAATAAACCTTTTTGTTGCCTAACCCGAGTTGGGCTTCTGTTTGTTTTTATTTATACCTACTCTTTTGATATTGTTTGAGACGCGATCGAGTTATAATCAAGTTTGTCGTGTATTTTAAGCAGATTGAAAGAAAATTGTAACGTTATTTTAACAGCATATGAGGCCCGAGTAGCTCTTAAAATTTTTGTTTTTATTTTAAACAGTAGGTAACTAAGTAAAATAGATGTTTATAGGATAGTTCAGTGGATATAATGCAGTTGATAGCAATAATATAATTCATTGAACCAAAATATCGACTTTTAATGGATTTATTGGTACTTTTAATGGATTTATTGGTACTAAGGTACTGAAGCATCAGGCTGTGTTGCCGTGGGAGAAAAATATTTACAATAACATTTGCCTCTTCGTTAAATAAAAATTTAAAAAAAAACACGTTAATTGGCTCATCATCATCATGTTAGCCTTTAGAAGTCCACTGCTGAACATAGGCCTCCCCCAAAGAGCGCCATAACGAGCGATCCTGTGCCACCTCCATCCACCGACTTCCTGCGATGGCTACAATGTCGTCGGTCCATCGTGTGGGGGTTCTCCCCACACTTCAGTTGCTTGTTCGTGGTCGCCATTCGAGAACCTTTATTCCTCAGCGGTTGTCGGTTCTGCGAACTATATGGCCTGCCCATTGCCACTTCAACTTGCAAACTCTGAGAGCTATGTCAGTAACCTTCGTTCTTCTACGGATTTCCTCATTTCTGATTCTATCACGTAGTGAAACATCGAGCATAGCTCTCTCCATTGCACGCTGCGCAACTCTGAGCTTTTGTATGAGACCAATAGTTAGCGTCCACGTCTCAGTACCGTATGTCATCACTGGCAACACGTACTGATTATAAACTTTCATCTTGAGGCTCTGCGGTATCTGCGACGAGAAGATATGGCGTAATTTCCCGAACGCTGCCCATCCGAGTTGGATGAATCTACCCAGTTGGATCGTCTGACCCAAGTAGACATAGTGATCAACAGCTTCGATAATATCGTTCCCAACATAAACCAGCATGGGTACGACATGGGCATTTGACATGATGTTCGTCTTACCCATGTTCATTTTAAGACCCACCTGTTGGGAAACAATATTGAGGTCACTGTGCATTCTACCCTTTTGAATAAAACAACTACCGTCTAAATCGTTTAGAAATCATAGAGATTGAAGGCAATATAAACACAAAATCAAATGGATTTACAAAAAACTATTCTCGAAAAACTAGGTACTGAACCAATTTTTATACAATTAATATGAGACCACTTAGAGTTTACCGTTTCAAACAAAAAAAAATATCAAAATCGGTCCGCAATTGACGTAGAAATCGGTGTACATAAACAAAGAAAAAAAAAACATAGATAGATAGATAGATAGATAAATTCTTTATTGCACACACCACAAACAAAATCAACAAAAAATAAAGGAAAAATAGCAGAAGAAGTGTACAATGGGCGGCCTTATCGCTAAAAGCGATCTCTTCCAGGCAACCTTTGGATGGAGAGGATTTGTTATAGTTGTGAGGGACGGGGTGCATTATGATATAAAAATACTACTTAGTAAGAAATAGTGTATAATAATATATAAATTTCCAATGTATAATAATATACATACATATATAAATAAATATATATTATATGAATACATAAATACCCAAATATAATTATGAGATGATAAAAAACAAAAAAAAAACTGTAATACAAGCAACATGACAAACGTGATAATAAACATAATATTTGCTAGACTTCCAAGTAAAACCTCTTCACTTGACACTTAAAAACTTCCAAAGATGGCGCACGCCGTATAGAAACAGGCAATTTATTCCACAGACGAACAGCTTCTACCGTGAAAGAACGTCCGTAAAAAGTGCTGCAATGCAAAGGTAGCTTGAGGGTGAGATTTTCGGATGATCTAAGATGGAAGGTGTTGGATGTGTAGAGGAAATCAAAGCGTTCTTTAAGATAGCTCGGGGTAGAAGGATTAAACAAGATATTATAAAGAAGGTTAAGGATATGAGCATTCCGGCGAAGGCGAATGGGTAGCCACTTGAGCTTTGCACGAAAGTGAGAAACATGGTCAACATACATACAGTCGAACCGTCTCCTTTTTTTGAAGTCGATTAATTGTGATAAAAATACAAAAAAATACCGACTGCGAACAAAACTATTGAATACGAGCTGAGCGCCCGCAAAAATAATCACACTATATTATAAAGGCGAAAGATTGTATTTATGCAAGGATTTGGATGAACTTTGGTATGGAGGTAGCTTATACCCTGGATTAATATTGTAGCAAAAGAAAAAAATGTAATTATAAAAAAATGCAGTGAAAATGGAATTCGAGCTGATGATTTGGGGTCAAATCCACATATAAATAATAAAGCTTTAAATGTAGAATGAGTTAATAGATGAAAAAATGCTAAAAAAGTTAAACCTATTCTTAACACTCTTATTATCAAACCCAATTGACTTAACACATAGCCATTTTTATAAAAGTAATTATCACTAAAATTGCTTATTGTGCAGCGTAGATACTCCCATTTTAAAATTTAATATCCTATTTGAAGAAGATAAACAATACACAAACGAAAGCAGGTATAGTCATAACACCACACAAAAACAAAGTTTATTAGACTCGTAGTTAGAGATAACAGTCAGCAGTTTGCTACCTGAACTAACGATAAAAGTATATATTATTTAATCACGATTTATAGCGTGAATCATATTTTATTATCAAAATAATGAAATTAACAATGGTATTAGCAGAAATAAATATATGTAGAATATAAACCACAGACAATAAACAACTGGAAAAAAAGAAGTAACTAGCTCGTTCGGATTTTAATTCGAAACGATGGTGAAGATATTCAAAATCTAAATAAATAAATAATATTGAATACTTATAAACAAAAGTAATATACTTTTGTTAATATATTTTTTTCCTAAGCCAGACAAGAGCAGTATAATTCTTATATTACAATAGCAAATTCCTAATTGTATAACGTGAGACATAATGGTTGGTATATGTTAATCGTTACGTTTTGTCCAATCCAAACGTCCCGTGGAGGGGACAGTAAGAACAATACAATACAATAGAACAACACTTTATTGCACAACAAGAACAAGGTAATATATAGGATCAACTCATGAAATGAAAGGTACAATGGAACGTACTTTAAAACGCAATTGTGATTTGTTTTATAATAATACTTTGACTTCCCTAGTATATACAGGGGCCCGTTCACATAAACGTTCGAGGACGCACGGATCACCCGCTCGTACACTCGAAATCGTTCACGGCGTCGTCCAGGCGTTCGCCTGGGTCATCCGAAAAACAGTAGTGGAGGGGAGGAATAGTATGAAACTGACACTTGACAGTTGTCAGTTGTATGTGGACGTCCAAAGTCGTTCTCTATCTCCGGATGATCGAGCGATAATCGCACGGATGATTCGAGCGTGTAAGTGAACACAGCCCTGTAGTCTTTGACTTTGACAATCGGTTGTCATTGGATTAGCTGTCAGTTTTTTATAACCCAATGGGCCCGTTCACATAAACGTTCGAGGACGCACGGATCACCCGCGCGTACACTCGAAATCGTTCACGGCGTCGTCCGGGCGTTCGCCTGGGTCATCCGAAAAATAGTAGTGGAGGGGAGGAATAGTATGAAACTGACACTTGACAGTTGTCAGTTGTATGTGGACGTCCAAAGTCGTTCACGATCTCCGGATGATCGAGCGATAATCGCACGGATGATTCGAACGTGTATGTGAACACAGCCAATAAAATAAGCAATTATTTCCCAATACAAATGAGTTTATTATATAAAAACAACAAATAAATAATCTAAAAGTACAACTGGCTTGTTGTGGTTGGTGTTACATTTGAACGTACTGCAGTTTTGATTCTGATTAAAGGTGACTTGGCAAAGGGACTAGGTGGCGAGCCGTCCAAGCCTCAAAGAGCGTATTTGTCGCTTCTCTGGTGTAGGCGATTATTGGGAATGCTAAATAAGCATATTTCGAGTGCGGCAACGACACCGCCCTTAGCACCGGCAGTCGCCTCCCATCCGCCACATATGACACACTAGTAATAGTCGTTGATAATATTTGTTTCGTATAAACCTAATAAAAGGTATTGGAGCATTACCCTAAGTGTTTCCAATGAGCACCCCCACTCGCAACACGCATCTCCAACATATCCTCACAAGTAGACATCATCCTCTCACATCTGGACACCTTCGGACCCGCAAAAAGGTAATGAGTTCTTGAAATATTTCACAATTCATCTTTAAAACAATCACGCTAGTCAGTGCTCTCATGATGAGATCTCGGTGGTTACGCCGTGGTCGAATTCCGACCATGTGCACAAAGGGATGGTTGATTCTAAATCGCTGTTTCTTTACATTTGCAGTGGGTTTATCCGACGACCAAGGACTGAGACAAATTGAGTGACACTCTGTAAAGGTGTATAATCTACTGTCTTATACGTATTTGCAGAGTGCGCTACAGTGAGCTAGATATAAATAGAGAAATCCGAAGAAAATTAAACTCGTATATTTCGCTATGATGATTTTTGTCGACTATCTCATTTTCCACTGCTAGATGCCACTTGTCTTTATCTTTGCTTTGCATGGCATCCTTGTATGACGAGGGATTTCTCAGTTTGTCTTTTCAGTGTTGATCTATCTCTAAGATCATATCTTGGTTCGATTGCGTCTTGAAATTCATCCATCTCATCATCCCCATCATCGTCATCATGGTCTGCAGATCTGAGTGCGACTTCCTTTTAAGCACGATCCATTTCACCAATAATGTGAGGTTCTTGTTCATGGACTGGATTGTCCGTATGACCCAATTCTCTTTCTGCAGGATCAACAACTTCTACACTTTCTCCCTCTAATTCCACTTCCACCAATTTTATGTTATCTGACTTTCCTAGTTGCATACCTTGAATATCTCCTGTCATATATTGAGTGTCTTCCTCTATTTGTGTACGTTTTGAGTCCAAGGATATTTGAAACACGTTTATCCTCGGTTCTGCATCCTTATTAGTTGTCTCAACATCAACCTCTGCAGAAGCTAATGATTTCTCATCAAATATGACATCTCGAGATCTAATGAGACTATTCTTCTTGCCTTCAGTTACCCAGATACGATAGCCGTCTTGAAAATGTCTTTTACAGCCTTCTTGTGCCAATAAATATTTCTTTCTTCCTTCTTTCTTTCAATAGATCACTTGTCCTAACACTTATACTGTAGGGTTACCGAATTTTAAAATAACTACATATAACGAATCCCTTAAAATTGGACACGTTTCATAATTTTTTTTTAATTTTTTTTGATATGAGGCGTAGACCTACCAATATCGATAAAACGTTTTCTGAAACACCATTAACTATTAGTTTTACTTGGAAACCTGCCACAAACATGACAGGTTTTGAGTGATTTTTACTGTTGTATGTGTTCTGTGGTATGTACTATTATGTATTTTGTGATTCAACATATATTCGGGACAATTCACATCAATTACCTAACCCCATACTAGAAAACCCTGAACTATGGATACTAAGCAACGGTTAAACATATACAAATCAGTTTATCACATTTCAAACAGTATATAAACATTTCAGTTTATCATGAACCAGCAATAGTTGGTTCACTTCGCAGTCAGGGTCACTATAGTTACTTGGTCAACCGATCATCAAAGTTCTTAGATTCATTACACTTGTCAGCAGTGTGACCAAAACTAGGACATTTAACGTTTCGTGCACTGCGACTTATAATGACTATACTGCGAACAATTGAAGCATTTCATTAAATGCTCTTTAGATTCATTATTTCACGATATGATTCGATATGTTTCTTCTACTGTCGAACAAACTGATGCTATTTGAATTACCTATATTTCCGGCAAAGCCTTTCAATTTAGGATGGGAAAATAAAATGTTTGTCTGTTAGTCCAACATATATAACTGCGCATTCGTATAGGTACTTTTTGTAGCCACATATTGTTTGTTTGATCTTTGTGAGCATTGTCAAATTCATGAATCCTATTAAATTTAGATAATTTATCATAACTGGCGTTATAACCTAGATAGCACTAGAATAGATAAACTATTATTAATCACTAGCTGTACCCGCACGCGTGTTCTTTTCTTTAGGTTCAAAGTACCATAAAGTGCTATTCCAGGACCAATGTACCACATTTGAACAAAATTTCTTTAGCCGTCAAAAATACTTTATCAATTGCTCGGCTTTTAACTCGCCGGATTGAGATACAAATTACACCTGATTTAAATTTAAATCAAACCCTAAGCTATCTAACAATGAAAACCGCATGGTAATCGGTCCAGTAGTTTTTACGTGATGCGTGAACAAACAAACTTACAAACAAACAGAAAGAAAGACACGATTAACGAAAAAAATGTTCAATACCTTTTTTAAGCACCCAAGAGCATTTTTTTAATTGAATTCATTTAGTAGTTTGGGTGCGATGCGCGGTCAAGATACGGACAAACAGACAGACAAAATTAAAATGTAAAACAGTTTGGCTTCAGTATCGAATATAGAGAACCACCAAAAAAATATTTTTAATTACTTAAATATTAACATAACTTGGGACCCATATCCCGCAGAAACCATTTACTTTTTCGGGATAAAACGTGTCCTCAATTTTAACCCATCATATAACTTAAGACAGTGCCAAGTTGCATCAAAACCCGTCCATTACTTTCAGCGTGGTACGTGTTCTTTTAAATAAGTTTCAACCCCTAAATAATAACCCATACATTTTTCGATATGTAAAGTATCCTATGTCCTACCTCGTAGTACGAACTCAAATCATACGAAGTTTATTTTGAATGCATCCAGTAGTTCCGGCGGCGTGATGCGCGGCTAAGATACAGACTGACAGACATACAGACAAAAATGAAAAAACATACAGTTTAGGCTTCATAATCGAATATAGAGTAACTTCCAAAAAAAAGCACTATATCTTTAATGTACACAATTTGGACCCATATCCCACAGGAACCTTTTATTTTTTCGGGACAAAATGTATCCATAATTTTCAACTATCTTATAAACTATGTCTGTGCCAAGTTCCATCAACATCCGTCCAATAGTTTCAGCGTGCTAAGTGTTCTTTTAAATAATTTTCCACACCTATCCTGCAGGAACACTTATTTTTTTCGGGATGAAAAGTATCCAATGTCCTACCTCGAATTGTGAACTCAAATCATACCAAATATAATTTGAATTTATTTAGTATTTTCGGCGTGGTGCGCTGCCAAGGTATAGAAGGACAGACGGACAGACATACAGACAGACAGACTGACAAAAATTAAAAAAATACAGCTTTGGCTTTAGTATTGAATATACCCAAAAAATATATGCCGCCAAAAAATTTACAAAATATGTTTAATTTACAGAATTTGGGACATTATCCCGCAGGAACTCTTTATTTTTTCGGGATAAAAAGTATCCTCAATTTTAACCCACCATATAAACTACGACTATGCCGAGGTACATCAAAATCCGTCCAGTAGTTTTAGAGTGGTAAGTGTTTTTTGAAATAACTTTCAGCCCCAATCCTGCGGGAACCCTTTCATTTTTCGGGATGAAAAGTAGCCTATGTCCTACCTCGTAGTATGAACTCAAATCATACCAAGTTTCATTTAAATTCATTCAGGAGTTTCGGCGTGATGCCTAGCCAAGATACAGACAAACAGACAGACAGACAGACAGACAAAAATGAAATATAAAACAGTTTTGGCTTCACTATAGAATCAAGAGTAAGATCCAAAAAAAATTTTCAAAATATCTTCAATGTACAGAATTGGACCCGTTACAGTTTTATTATAACTATAGATAATGTAAATCAGCGCTAGACGTTTGCTTGTCAATGTTAATATTACAAGACATTTTATGAATTTCACAAAAGAGAACAGCTAATAATCTGGGTGAGAGAATACGACTTAGAACTACTTATCAGATGATAGTCATGTTGAGAATCAGGGTTATGCTTCCGCTGGCTTTGCGTTTCGGCTAGGAGACGAGGCTGCAGCCTTGCTGACAGGCGTTGCTGCGTCCCGGCTGGCAGGCGGCGCTGTGCCTTCCCTGGCAGGCGGCACTGCACCCTCGCTGGTAGACAGCACTGCGCTTCACCCAGCAGGCAGCGCTGCAATGCATCTGGCAGGTGGCGCTGCGCCTTCGCTGACAGGCAGCGCTGCAGCCCGGCTGGCAGGTGGTGGTGCGCCTTCGCTGACAGGCAGCGCTGCACCCCGGCTGGCAGGCGAAATGCGCCTATTTTAAAAATAGTTCTACAAAAGTGGGGGTGTTCAAAATGGCTGACTTGAAAGCGTCGACTGCTTCTTCACCGGACTGGAACCTTTGACCACGAAGACTTTTCTTAATTTTAGGAAATGTAAAGAAATCGTTAGGGCTTAGGTCAGAACTGTATGGGATGGTCAAGAATTTCTACTTTTTCCTGCTTCAAATACCCAATCACTTGACGAGCGCTGTGTGAGCTTGCGTTGTCGTGGTGCAAGATGATGCGTCGCTTTGAGTTAGATTTTCAAAGTTCGGCGATGATTTGTGGTAAACAAACTGTGGTATACCACTCTGCGTTAACCGTTCTACGATCTTCAAGTGCAATAGTCGCAACATGGCCGGTTTTTCCAACGAACGTGGCCACCATCTTCTTTGAAGTGCTTCGAGAACGAACAACTTTAGTCGGCTTTGGCTCGTCTTGAAAGACCCAGATTGTAGATTGTTGTTTGGAATTAGGATCGTAGGCATAGATTCAAAATTCGTCACCACTGATGATGTCGTAGACGTGATTTGACTCTCCTCGGTTGAACCTTTGCAGAGTTTTCTTACACCATCTGATGCAGGCCGTCTTGTGATCGTCGGAAAGCAGATGCGGTATCCAACGGCAAACTAGCTTTCTCACACCAAGCGCTTCATGCAAGATCTTCTGAATGGTTGTCCCTGAGATGCCTAATAGAGCCTCTATCTCTCGATACGTCACATGACGATCTTCGAGAATTAGTCGTCTCACAGCAATGATGTTATCTTCAGTGAAGGTGGATTTTGGGCGTCCTTCTCTAGATTTGTCACTAATACTAGTATGTCCACGCTGGAATTCTAAATACCAGCGATCGACAGTCCGCAGACATGGGGCTTCATCACTGAACATAGATGTTAGCTCTTCAAAACACTGAAGCCGTGTCAGGCCTCTTCTAAAGTTGTAGAAAATTATTGCACGAACATTTTCCTTAGAAAGATTTATTTTCGTACGTAACCTGACAGATTCCAATCGACGCTGTGACTAAACAATAGCATTAATCCTAATACTTTCAACTGTTTTGAGATTCAAAATTTAAACACATTCGAATATAGAACAGTTCCAAATTCAAAATTGCCGGGAAATATGGGAACGACAGAACTTAAAATACATGCGTACTGGGCGCTTATTCACTATGCCGCATGAAATTCCTTGCCGAAAACGTGCGACGTCAGTACGGCAATTGCCGTACGATTCCACGCAGATATCTTAATGCGGCGCGATGATGGTGTCTTATTGGCAATAGAGAATAATGGCCCTGTGCAGATTATCAATAAGACAAAAGGGTTGTGATCTCAGACCAAATATTTCTAAGTTGTGATATAGCGCTCTTCCAGCGCACTACGGTTATTTGTTATAGAATATAGCCGAAGCCTATATTAATGTTTTACCCTGCATATATTAATGTTTGGTGAGTCTTAGGTCTACAAAACATATTGTTATATTTGAAACAGATGTTAGACAGCCGAGCTGATTATTCTCAAAGCATTGGTCTCCGGATGAACTTGGACAAAACCGAGGTCAACGAACATGTTATTCCCAAACCAATTGCTGTTAACAAAACTGCTCTCGAAGTTGTTCGGGAGTATGTTTATCTCCTGGACTGGGCAGCATTTGCGAAACTACGTCGAGTCTTCTCGTCACCAATACCGCAAAGTTTGAAGACAAAAGTCTTCAACCAGTGTGTCCTACCTGGTATGACGTACGAAGCCGAGTCATGGACACTCACGGTACGACTAGTCTACCAATTTAATGTTGCTCAGCAGGCTATGTAAAGGGCTATGCTCGGTATTTCTATGAAAGATCGTATCCAAAATGAGGTGATCCGGCAGAAAACCAAAGTTGTCGACATAGCCCTTAGGATTAGTAAGCTTAAGTGGCAGTGAGCTGGTCATATCCGTCAAAAAACTCATAACCGTTGGGGTAGTCGTATTCTTGAGTAGAGACCACGGCTCGGTAAACGTACTGTAAGGCGCTCTCCAGCTAGGAGGAGCTAAGATATACGCAAAGTGGCTGGCAGCAGTTGGAAGAGAAGAGCCGAAGATTGGGCTCAGTGGCGTGCTTTGGGAGAGGCCTATATCCAGCAGTGGACTGACACGGCTGATGATGATGCTGATGATGAACCTTTGGATGTACAGGCGTTGCAGTCAGTGATGGAGACTTACTTTGGAACAAAAAGTAAATAGATAAATAAAAACTACTATAAGTTTATAGTTTTACATTCGTGTTATCATGAATTTTATATTGTTAAATACATAAATATAATAATAAAATTACGTAATCTTTATTCTTATAATAAAACTTTAACAGGTCCAATTCTGTACATTGTTTTTTTTTGGATTTTACTCTATATTTGATTCTAAATCCAAAACTCTATTTGTTTTCGTTATTGTCTATCTGTCGGTCTGTCGGTCTGCCTGTCTGTATCTTGGCCGTGTAAACAACTCACACAATTCACAGAGTGAATTCGACTTATTACTTATTCGTAGGTGAATTCAAATAAAACTTGATATGATTTGAGTTCATCCTACGAGGTAGGACATTGGATACTTTCTATCCTGAAAAAATTAAAGGTTTCCCGCAGGACAGGGGTTGAAACAGTTATTTAAAGAACACGTATCACGCTGAAACTACTGGATAGATTTTAATCCAACTTGGAACAGTCATAGTTTATGTAATGGATTAAAATAAAGAATATTTTAATCCCGAAAATATAAAGGATTCCTGCGGGATAGAGGTCCAAAATTAAGTAAAATTTGAAGTAATAAATTTAATAAAATAAAATGTAATAAAACTGCTGTAGCAAAAATAAATGCAGTAGTTTTATTTCCATTAATATAAATATTATTATTATTTGAGCCACCCGACACACGCACGACGGACTGCATACCGTCACAGAATATATACTAGTTTGTAAGCGGCTGGCCAATAGACAGGAAGGCAAGGCACAGAGCACAGGCCTGGGAAAGGGTAATTTATCGAAATTATTTTAGGTTTTTGATTCGATTCGTTGGTTGGTTGGTTTAAATTTGTTTGTTTTATTCGAAGTTCGTATGAAGGTATTCATCATCATCATCATCATCATCATCATCATTTCAGCCTTTAGATGCCCACTGCTGAACATAGGCCTCCCCCAAAGAGCGCCAAGACGAACGGTCTTGTGCCGCCATCCACCGACGCCCTGCGATGGCTACAATGTCGTCCGTCCAACGTGTGGGGGGTCTATACACTTCGCTTGTTGGTTCGTGGTCACCATTCCAGAACCTATATTCTCCAGCGGTTCTCGGTTCTGCGAACTATATGGTCTTCCCATTGCCACTTCAACTTGCAAATTCTGAGAGCTATGTCTATAACCTTGGTTCTTCTACGGATTTCCTCGTTATGGATCTTATTATGTAGTGAAACTCCGAGCATGGAGAGAGCTCTCCATTGCTCGCTGCGCGACTTTGAGCTTGTGTATGAGACCTATAGTTGGTGACCACGTCTCAGTGCCATATGTCATCACTGGCACTGGATTTGACTTAAAACTTGTGTACTTGGTATCTCAATCCGATGAATAGAAGCCGATCAATCGATAAAAACTTATGGAATGATTTACAAATTTTGATGAAAAGAAATACTTATATTGTACTTTATGGGCACTTTTGGTAGTGAAATATCACATAGGATTTACCCAGTTAAATGACCACGCGGGCAAAGCCGCGGGCACAGCTAGTAGATATATAGGCAAATTTAAAATATTATATTTACACACATATATATATATATATATATATATATATATATATACATAAATCTGGATCTAACGAGAATGATCCAATAATATCGCATAAATTATGTATGATTATAATGGTATCCAGCTTTATAGCAGGTAGTGCTTCTTCACTATTACTTAGCTTTTCTAATGTTGATGGGCAAAGCATTCCACAGTCTAACAGCCCGTTTAGTAAAAGAGTTGTGGTAACACATCGTAGATTGGTCACGGACTTTCATCGGCAGAGTATTGGTAGAACGAAGAATACGGGAATGGGAAAGATGAAGGAACTCAAATCGCTCTTTGAATTAGGGTCGATGAACAGAAGAGAGAGTGCATGAGTATCCCGGTGACGTCAGATTGGTAACCATTTGAGCTTTGTGCGAAAATCATGGTCATACTTGTGTGAGCCAAAAACGAACCGGATGATAAATACGTATTTATATATTTAGCAAAAGATTACCTGTTTTGAGTGATTTGCGCCTATTTAATCACTTGAACTACTTATAATATATTGTGTTTTAAAAAACAAAGCTCAAATGAACACAGTCCGTCCTTGTAACCACCACAAAGGCACAAGACAAGTACTTATACGAATCGAACATACAGCAATAACGATTTTAAATAAATAAATCATTACAGCAAAACCAATATCTGAAGGAGAAGAATTTGCAATACAAAGTTCTTGTGTATGACACACTGGCAATCGATCTGTTCAACATGTAGATATCTGATAATAACAAAACAAAAACTTTACTATCTTGTATGATTATTAGCTCAAACTAGCTACATCAACCCTAAAGTTGTTCAATTGCAATTTAATCCTTCCATACTCCACCGCAATTTGAGCTCCACCGCTGTAATACCAAGTATTAGTTATTCTGTAATATCCAACAAGTCTCACCCAATTATTCCAGAGCATGGTTCCGTAACAAGGTTCCCGGGACGGTTACAATTAACAGCGTGCGGGACTTGCGTTTCTTGGGTTCAGTTTGTACAAATTATCCGACATTTAAGTGCGAACATCTGGCCCTTGCCTCGCAGCGTGCCGTTATCGACCTAGAGTCTAGAGTGCTGGGAAAAGATAAAACTAAGATATCGACAGCTGGATTTAACAAATTGTGTTTGTAATACACATTGAAAAGCTTCACTTGTATATAAGATTCTGTTTGTCATTCGAAATCTGAGTGCAAAATTGCATTTTACCCGCTAAGAACCCGCTCTTTCCCCGCGTGGAAAGAGTTTTTAAAATTCAAACCTTTCTATTCAATAATTTTCTATACCGACAATTCACTGAAAATACTTTATTACTAATTTATATTATATTATTATCCGATTCGATTCTACTCTACTTGATTCTATTCGACTCTACTCGACACTACTCGACTCTACTCGACTCTAATCAACTCTACTCGACTCTAATCGACTCTAGTCGACTCTAATCGGCTCTACTCGACTCTACTCGACTCTACTCGACTCTAATCGACTCTAATCGACTCTTATCGACTCTACTTGTCTCTACACGACTCTACTTGACTCTACTCCACTCTACTCGACTCTATTCATTTTCAATTCTATTCTACTCTGTTCTACTCTATTCTACTCTATTCTACGGTGTTCTACTCTGTTCTTCTCTGTTCTACGGTATTCTACGGTGTTCTACTCTGTTCTACTCTGTTCTACTCTGTTCTACTCTGTTCTACTCTGCTCTACTCTGCTCTACTCAGTACTACTCTGTTCTACTATGTTCTACTCTGTTCTACTCTGTTCTACGCTGTTCTACGCTGTTCTACGCTGTTCTACGCTGTTCTACTCTGTTCTACTCTGTTCTACTCTGTTCTACTCTGTTCTACTCTGTTCTACTCTGTTCTACTCTGTTCTACTCTGTTCTACTCTGTTCTACTCTGTTCTACTCTGTTCTACTCTGTTCTACTCTGTTCTACTCTGTTCTACTCTGTTCTACTCTGTTCTACTCTGTTCTACTCTGTTCTACTCTGTTCTACTCTGTTCTACTCTGTTCTACTCTGTTCTACTCTGTTCTACTCTGTTCTACTCTGTTCTACTCTGTTCTACTCTGTTCTACTCTGTTCTACTCTGGTCTACTCTGTTCTACTCTGTTCTACTCTGTTCTACTCTGTTCTACTCTGTTCTACTCTGTTCTACTCTGTTCTACTCTGTTCTACTCTGTTCTACTCTGTTCTACTCTGTTCTACTCTGTTCTACTCTGTTCTACTCTGTTCTACTCTGTTCTACTCTGTTCTACTCTGTTCTACTCTATTCTACTCTATTCTACTCTATTCTACTCAACTCGACTCTACTTTACTCTATTCAACTTTACTCGACTCTACTCTTCTCTAATTGACTCTTTTCGTTTCAATTTGACTCTATTTGACTCTTTTCAACCCTATTCGACTCTATTAGATTCTATTCGATTCTATTCGATTCTATTCGATTCTATTCGATTCTATTCGATTCTATTCGATTCTATTCGATTCTATTCGATTCTATTCGATTCTATTCGATTCTATTCGATTCTATTCGATTCTATTCGATTCTATTCGATTCTATTCGATTCTATTCGATTCTATTCGATTCTATTCGATTCTATTCGATTCTATTCGATTCTATTCGATTCTATTCGATTCTATTCGATTCTATTCGATTCTATTCGATTCTATTCGATTCTATTCGATTCTATTCGATTCTATTCTTCTATTCGATTCTATTCGATTCTATTCGATTCTATTCGATTCTATTCGATTCTATTCGATTCTATTTAATTTATTATTTAAGCTGTTTTTCTTGTACGAGTACCTAGCATTTTCCTCGCTGTAGTAAGGTGAAAAGTTGTATGTTTCGCACGGCAGCAAATTTATTCGGTGTCTCGTACTTTTGAAACCCTCGCTACGCTCAAGATTCTATATTTGAATCCTACAATCCTTCGCTTGCTCTGGTGTCAATACAAGTAGTCTCGCCAAAAAAACACTTTGCAGCCTAGCAAAACAAATACCTAACTATTATAACTTCATATCTTTTAACAGATGTTTCAACTACTCACTTTAACTAATAAGCTGGAATCTTCTCACGTATTTCTGTCCAGGTATCCTGTTAGGTGGAAATCTTTTGGCCGTAGATGTAGGGCGTTTGTTTTAGAACAAATGGCAAAACGAATAGTAAAATACGCAAAAAAATATCACCTCTGGCGTTTGGTTTGGAATTGTTTTGAAATGTTTCCGATCACTGTTCTTTTTGCATGATAAATTGACATCAGGAATTCCACCTAAGCCGTAGGATATGAGATCATTACAACATATTTTGTCATTGAACTCCGAGCTTAGACTCCTCTGTCCTGACGCTGCAGTGGTACTGCCTACCTAAACTGCTTGAGTATCTCTGACCTACATTTTAGTACAACATTATTATAAAATAATTAGACCTGAACAGTTTTTAAGGTGCATGTATATTAATGTTTCATGATAACCAGATTGACTGACATTAAAATATGCCCATAAGATTTGCAGTGTCCACCAGAAATTTCCATTGTAGTCTTGTCTCTCACTGTTCTGCGCTTGTCACTAGACATGCCTTTTAAGCTTCATAATGCTCGTTACGCTGGTTTCAGTTGAATATCCTAGGTACAGATGACGCGACTATTTTGAGGGGCATGACCTCTCGCAACTCCTGAGATTCTTGCAGAAGACTTCTTCAATATATTTTTTATCGACATCTTTAAATTATTGACATCTTCTCTCTCTATCGCCATTGCTGAGGAGCATTCATTATCAGATTGTCATATCGGAGCGAGTTAGTGGCGCGAGGTACTAGCTCTGGCGCTGGCCACCTTTAATAGCTTGGTTAATCTGAGATTAACAGTTGAATCGTTTGATTGCTTCGGCGATAGAGTTGAGCAAGTGTGCTGGTCGGTTGGCGTATTTAGCACTTAGCTTAAGCACTTAGTAATTAGGTGTTCAACCGAAATTGAGGGTAGATTCCTGTAGTATGTGGTATAATGAAACTATTGTAAAATGTAATTGTTTGACAGTTCAAATCCAGTTGTTCTTTTTAACAGACTCATAATAAGCCTAAGGTCGTCCGCTGCTGAACCGATCGTCAGGTCTTCTCAATAATTTGCTGTACGTCAATAGTTATAATTCCATAAACCGAAAAAACTAATCGAAAACTAATCTGCAAAGTGTTTTTTTTTACAATGCATTGTCACCGAGTAGTGAGCTACCCTGAAAGTTTCAGCCAGATCGGGAAGTGCTCGTGATTTCACCCGAAACAACAGACAGACAGACACACAAACAAGAAAGTGACTTAATAAAAAAGAGATAAAAAAACTTCGGAAAAATAATGTAAAAACATACTAAAAACTCCAAAAAAATAACAAATGATTTCATTTTTTCCAGAATCAATCGACATAAAACCTTTTTAAACTAAACCATGCCAGGTCAAAAAAGGTAATTATGAATTATTTCGCTTTTTACTAAGTTTCTGTTAGATATTGTTATTTTCGCAGATAGGTACAGACCGGCACTATCTATGGCAGGGAACATCTTACGGTGAATGGTCTGTAGTGCCAACATCACGGCAGGGGACATCTTACGGTGAACAGTCTGTAGACTTTCTAGCTTTCAAATTACACTACTTTGAATAATATACAGAGTTTACTTATAAATAAACAAAGAAAACACAAAAAGAAGAGGATTTCATTTAAAAAAATAATGTTTTGGTTCTCGAGATATCTAGTTTATCCAACTTTATTTCGGACTAGCTGTACCCGCGGATTCGCATGCGTGGTCTTTTCTTTAGGTTCAAAGTACCATAACGTGCTATTCCAGGACCAATATACCAACATTTGATCAAAATTTCTTTAGCCGTCAAAAATACTTTTATCAATTGCACGGCTTCTAACTCACCGGATTGAGATACCAGTTACACGAGTTTTTAAATGAAACCCTAGGCTATCTAACAATGAAAACCGCATTGCAATCGGCCCAGTATTTTTCACGTGATACGTAAACAAACAAATATACAGACAAACAGACAAAAAGACACGATTTAAAAAAAAACTTGTTCTAGACCTTTTTTAAGCACTTAAGAGCAGTGTTATATTTATTTTCTTTGTACAAACTTTTTCGTATCTATTGCTCTATTTTAAGTATATGACTGTGTCAATTTGCATAAAAAAAACCGTCCATCGAGTTTCAGTGTGATACGTGTTCTTTTTAATAACTTTCAACCCTTATCTTGCGGAAACCCTTTAATTTTTCGGGACGAAAAGTATCCAATGTCCTACCTCGTAGTATGAACTCAAATTATACCCATCCATCATTTAACCCATCGTATAAATTAAGACGGCGCCAAATTGCATCAAAACCCGTCGAGTAGTTTCAGCGTGGTACGTGTTATTTTAAATAAGTTTCATTTTAAAAAAATAATGGTTTCTCGCAGGCTATTAAACCATTAATTTTTTGGGACGTAAAGTATCCTATGTCCTATCTCGTATTATGAACTCAAATCAATCATGCCTAGTTTCATTTGAATTCATCCAATACTTCTGGTGGCGTGATCCGCGGAATGAAAAACATACAGTTTATGCTTCATTTTCGAACACAGAGTAACCTCCAAAAAAACATTTCACAATGTCTTTAATGTACAAAATTTGGACCCATATCCCGGAGGAACCTTTTATTTTTTCGGGTCAAAAAGTATCCTAAATTTTCACCCATCTTATAAACTATGTCTGTGCCAAGTTGCATCAACATGCGTCCAATAGTTTCAGCGTGCTACGTGTTCTTTTAAATAATTTTCCTCCCCTATCCTGCAGGAACCCATTAATTTTTCGGGATGAAAAGTATTCAATGTCCTGCCTCGAAGTATGAACTCAAATCATACCAAATTTAATTTGAATTCATTGAGTATTTTCGGCGTGATGTGCTGCCAAGGTAAAGATAGACAGACGGACCGACAGACAGACAGACAAAAATTAAAAAAAAATATTATCGGCTTTAGTATTAAACATAGAAAGGCCTCTAAAAAAATACAATATATCTTCAATTTACAGAATTTGGGACAGTATCACGCAGGAACTCTTTATTTTTTCGGGATAAAAAGTATCCTCAATTTTTATTTGAACGCAGTGTGCTATTTTTACTTCACCTTACAGGTAGCGTAGGACGAACATAGGTTATAAAATCAGTGACATTTCCAATGCTTTGATCTACAGAAACGTTGAATAATTCAATACCTTTCTAATTTTTCAATTTCATAAAGTAAGAAGTGGCGAAGGAACTCAAGTTCATTGGGAACTTGACTTCGAAGTCGAATGAAATTAACTTTTAAATAAGTTTTTGGAAGTCTGTATAGATTTTTATTTCGTTTAATGAGTGAGTTATGTTTTGTTCCTGAAGATAATTTCATTAAAGTATACATAACAATTATATTAATGTTTATATTGTCAGTAGGTACGCATAAAACACTGAACTGTTGGCAGACACAGCGCCAACAGTGCGTTGGCGTTGACTGTTGTGCATTCAGGCATATTTTGCTTAATAACCAGAAACTATCATTTTCAAGAGCATATAAATGTTGTTCAAAAAACCTTACATTCCTATTCTGATTAATAAAAAGACCAAGCTCCTACTAGCTTCTCAACTTGTTAATCACATTAACAACAAAATTATCATTGCAGCAATCAAGGACTGGTGCAAGTCACACTGAGTCAGAAAAGTTGAACATGGCCCTTCCTCCAAAAGAAGGCATATTCCCAGCAGTGGGATCGTACTAGACTGATGATATGATTGTTGCGCAGATTATTATCTTGGTGTTCCAATGTGGGGTGCTCTAGTACAAACAACGATTAACGTACTCGTATACTCTTTAACATCAGATCTGACTGCGGTACATTAGTTCTTACGACAAGTGCCATACACAGCAATTGGGAAACGACTGTGGCGGCAAGGGCGGCGTGGACACCGCACGCGAAAGGTATATATAGCATATCTGCAACTCCAAAATATGCCACTTGCAAAAGAAAATATACACTAATTTTGACCAAGTTACGCATCAAAAGTAAAAGAATTTATAAATACATAAAACGAACCTGATAAACACAAAGCATAGGTTCATCAACTGTGTTCAGGTGTGGGGTGCTCAAGTACAAACAACGATTATCGTATACTCTTTATTATCGGATTCCAGTACATTAGTTCTTACGACAAGTGCCATACGCAGCAATTGGGAGACTAACGGGGCAACGGAGGGGCTCGGACGCCGCACACATTGTGCTTACCTAGCTCTCCTTTGTACCGACAGTGTCCCTACAATGATGATCTGCTTATCTGGCTGGTAATAGATTACCAATATTAAATAATAATAGGTCAGCAAGGACTGCCATTTTCGATTATATAGATTCTAGAAGACCATACATATATACACACATATTTACATACATATATAGCAATACAGGTATGTGGCATATAAATAGACAATAGTTGCTTGTTACAAAAGGTATAACAAACCCCACTTCAATATCGTTCCCACTTCAAAATGGAACCATCGAGAACAGAAAAGTTATTTAATAACAATACACGTACTCGTCGGAGCAATCAAAATATTCCCTCTCACAAGGTTGGCCGAATCAATACCTGAGTCGTGTTTGGGATACGATATAACAAAAACAGTAAACCAAGCTCGACGTTTGGGAAAATCTTTAAAACAGTTTTAACCGTTCCGCCCAAAAATTCTCAAACAAAACGTTAAAAAAACATAACTCGAAAAGTACGAAAAATCGGGGAACTTACATGGGGTATTTTCGGGTCCCCCAGAAGTGAGCCATTCATTTTTTTTTTAATTCCCTGTTTGGTTCACAAAATACGTAGATTGAACAGTCTGTTTTATTTGTCACTTGCCTAATATTTTCAATTATATGCCATATAAAAGACATTTTTTTTTTCTACAGTTTAGTTTTTTTAATCGACTTCAGACAAGGAGACGGTTATATGTTAGGCAGTATGTACGGTCTATATCTCCATCAGTTTCGGACCGATTTTTAAATATATTTTTTTTCTGAACGGGTATACTTTTCAAGTGGTCCCATATAAATTGTATAAAAATTGGTTCAGTAGTTTTTCAAGAATAAATAGTTTTGTTGAGTAAATCCATTCGATTTTGTGTTTTTATTGCCCTTTATCTACGCTGGCTATACCTTCTACTTAATTTTCTAATGTAAAAGTTAATCAATATTAGTCGTGTTTGGTTGGTTAGTTCGTAATACTACCAATAGATGACGTTACCGTCACCATAAGACGGGTTCAAAGAAGCGATGGTGGCCTAACGGTTCTATAGTGCAATTTAAGAATCCAACGACACCGGGTTCAAAACCTAGGCTCCGCACCAATGACTTTTCTAAGCTATGTGCGGTTTTCTATCGCTCCGTGCTTCGGAGGGCACGTTAAGCTGTCGGTTCCGGCTGTTATTGATTAATAGCAGTCGCTAAGCCATGTCAGAGGCCTTCAGGCGGCTTGAAAAACTCTGACATCAGAGGCCAGCACTACCTCATACGACAAACAAACAAACAAAGAAGCTAGTGGAAAGATTTGGATGACGATGCATAGGTCTTGGTAGCCGAAATGGTGAAGGCCGCGCTGAGGCACACTATGCGAGTTGGAATCTCGTCCGTGATCCAAATTTTTCCATTTGAAAATGATTATATATATATTTACGCTAAGCAGGCGTTAACAGCTTTAAAAAAACCTATAATATATAGATTTGGGAGGCGTTATCTTTCAGACTCGAAGATAATCAATATTAGCTGTGTTTGGTTTGTTAGTTCGTAATACTACCAATAGATGGCGTTACCGTCCTCATAAGACGGGTTCAAAGAAGCTAGTGAAGAGATTTGGATGACGATGCATAGCCATATGTTTTTGAATATTTTCAAATACTTATATTTCTCGGGATGATGTAATGATTCTAACGATACTCCATACATCCTAAGTTTCAGGCATTTACAAGTTACGATGGAATAAAGAAACTCACAAAACATGAACCCTGAAAACATTACTCTCCTTATTTGGGCAGTCGTGTAAAATACCTCTATAATGTGGGGGCATGTTCTTCTGTGGATGTTTCGGGCTTGTGATGCTTTGAAGCTCTATACTGCATGTAAGGCGCACCTGTGACATTGGCTGTTATCAACGTAGGTATTCCTATCAGAGCGCCTGATGTTCCGGGTGATAAGGGAATGTGTCATCCTAATGGTATCGATTATTTCGCTTTAGGCGCAAGATGTGCTCGTTTTCTATCGATTTGGGCCGATCAGTGTAGGTTTACATAGGCGAGGTAGGTTACAAACGAATTTAGAGAAAAAAAGTTACGCTCTTGTTTTACCGATGGGATTCTTATCGATAATCAGATTTTAGGGCATAAATATATACACAGATATTTACCAAAAATATTATGTCTATGATAAAACTTATCCTGTCAGTGTTTGTATTTCAAGTGTAAATGTTAGTTTATTCGTTTGATTAGTTCTGAAGTGAAAACGTATTTGAAATCGGTACCGGGATGATGAAATATGTCGCGGCCAAATGAACGAAGGTGGTTTTAGGGTTAATTTGTAACATTGATAATTTGGAAGAAAATGAAGACGAAGCAGAAGAAGCAAAGTGTTTAGAAGAAAGACTTGGCTAAAAGTAGGTAATAACAAAACAATTAAGTAGGTGGCTATCTCTTTATGAATACTCAAAATCTTGTTTTTGCCAATAATTGCCGCAGACACTTTAATTTATGATAATTTATGAAAAAACGGTTCGATTCCATACCACTTGGAGGGCTAAATATTAAAAAAAAACGTTACAAGAGCTAGATAGCTTAATAAAAACTAAAATAAAAATGTGTAAGAACCCTGTGCGTGGTCCGACACGTACTTGGCCAGTTATTTTTACTGAAAGAAACAAGACATAAGATCAAAAAGTAAAACTTCACTACGGTCGGGTAAAAAATAGCCTATGATACTTGAGATGAAGATGAATCAATTGATAATAATAATAATAATAAAATGTATTTATTGCAAACAAACAAACAAAAACAATCAACACAATCAAAAAAAAAAAACCACGATAACATGACTCGCGACAATTAGTAACATTAAAACAACCTCAAAATAATTAATACCTCGCTTGTCAAAACCGAACCAAGTTTTTAGTTTGAACACATTGTCACGAAGCGGTCCAGGGTTTGGGCTTCCTCCATCAGCCCAGGGACCAAGCCTCAGTGGACAATATGAAAGATCAGGAACAATTAGGAGCACAGGAACAGGAGGAGATGATCATAAACAGCGGCTTACGAAGGTATTATCATATATATTTAAAATCTCCAGTTGTAATAAATTTAATTAGGTATTTTATAACATATTATTTTGTTAAATTCGGTTTTGCTAAAAATCAATATCGGAATGACAGGATAGTTGAATTTTGAATTAATAATGACAAACTATCAAATGGATTATGAAAGAATTAAGAGATCAAATGAGTATTATTACGAAAGAGGTTTGACCTCGTTACAATATAACCTTTTCTTTACTTCGCCGTAGTCTGGTAAAAAAAAGCCTGTGACACTCTATAAATGAAGAATAAACGATTTTTACCTCGCTTATCAAGACTGGACCAATAAGGGTGACGCTATGGTGGAACATCCACATAACTACATACATACATAGACTGTTAAACTCATTACCCTTCCCTTGCTTCGCTGTATTCGGGTAAAAATATAAGCCAAATTAACTTGTCTATTTGTCCTAAACACGAGTCCATAATCCACATAAATCCTTAGGGCAGTAACTTTTAATCTTAGATCGGGAAAAAGTTCAATCCCCAGATATTTAGCCGTGACAGACGGACGGACGTGATTCTATTATGCTGGGGAAACTGTAATGGATCGATTACTTACTTTTTGTTGGGTTTATTGGACGATGGAATACGACTTATTTGGGTTTTGTGTTATCTTTTAACCTATTTCAGAACGGGAAGGATCTCAACTCTACTATCCTTTTGTGCGTATAAACAGCTTAAAATGAAAATTACGTGTTTAAAAAAACTTGGTGTAAATGACCTTTATAAAGTCGCTAAGTACACAATATTCTGGAGGCACGTCTCCAGGATTTATGTATCTGATTTTTATGATTCTTTGCTTATTTGAAAGAACAAACCTTCAGGGAGGTTCCATATCTATCTATTTATCTAATCAGCCCATATTCCACCTTTTGCTGAGTATATGCCTCCTCTCATACAAATGAAAAGAAACATGAAATTTTGTTCAGTAGTTCCTTTTTACCCGACCACGGCGAAGCAATAGAAGGGTATTGAAATTAACAGTCTATGTATGTATGTACGAGTATATATATGTGGATTTTTCCACTATAGCGTCGCCCCTATTCGTTTTTATACGCTTTATATTAGCTTCACTTGTATGTTTGTATGTTTGTATGTTTCTAACCGACTCCTTTGGACGCTATTACTATTAAAATTTATTTTCTTTTTTTTAGTTTGGTTTTCTTTATAAAAAGTAAAGAAAAAAAAGTTTTATTTAAGAAAAAGCGCGGGTGCTTCTCATATCTGTCAATGAAATATTTATAACTATTGACCCATGCACCCCACAATTTTTTGAAAAAAAAAAAAACATTTTTTTCTTATTTACACTATTAAAATTTATTTTCTATTTTTTAGTTTGGTTTTCTTTATAAAGCGTGTTTTTTAGTTTTTTTAAACTATTATTTATTTAGGTATAGTGTCATAGGAAGAGTTATCCGATTTTGACAAGCGAGATCAATTCGTCTACATCGCAAGAGTATCTTAGGCTATATTTACTCGACTGTAGTCGGGTTTTTGTTTTTGAAATTGTTATAAATCCGTAATTTATTTTTTTGGGTTTAAGATATATTTAAAATTAATGTTTCAGTGCTTACGTTCACAGTTACATACCCTTGCAGGAATTTTAAATACAAAGTTCTTGGTAACAATGATAATTTTCTTTTATGCAGGCTTTGTGTTTACTTCACACGAATCCCACCGCTAATAACAAGTTGCAATTGTTAGCTGAAGTAGTGCCCCGTATCCGTCTTAGCAACGTAATTAGGCATAAGGTCGTGAAACTTATTGATCAATACTTACGCAAATTGTTGTACCTGTAACTTTACTAATACCTTCTAATACTACATGTGTAAACAGAAGTTCACACAGGGCCCTGTTTCATAAAACTTACAATTGTAGTTTACTATTACAATTTAGTGTACATTGATGCATATATTAGAGTGTTACGTGTAAATATGAATTTTGCTAGAAGATAAACTTCAGTGCACACTAAATTGTAATAATAAACTACAATTGTAAGTTTTATGAAACAGGGCCCTGACGGTGTGAGCGCACACAAGCAAGCAGGTTGGAACATCTATCGTATCAATTTAACATACAAAAGCATATAATTTTTGCTTTGCGCTTTTCACCTTTACGCCTTATTTGTGAACGTTTGTACAAAACATTTGGTGTGTGTTGCCAGTGATGACGACTCACGGCACTGAAACGTGGTTACAAACTAGAAGCAGGTTTATAAAAAGACGGAGTCTATACTGCCAAATCGAAAGTGAAGCACCAAGCACAAGCCACATGCACACACAAGCACCATGTTATGCCGATCGTCTGCCACATCGCAGCTAGATATTAACCTTATTAGTCGTGTTGAATCTGTCAAGTATTCACAGAAAATCAAAAACAATGCAGTCTTTTGTACTGAAATTGTGTGAAATTATACGAACACCGTGCCATGATATGCTTCACTAGTTTATTTGGCGCTCTAGACCCCAGCTTTTTTAAAACTTCTTGCAATCATCGGTCCGATTCATACGCTCAAAATCACACAACGAGCAAAGCTTTGTTGCATTTCTTTGCGAGATAAAATCCGGGAAGTGCATATCCGCAAAAGAACTAAAGGAACCGACCTAGTTCAGAATTAGAAAATTGAAGTCGCAATGGGGAAACCACATATCTCATAGAGGTAGTGCATTGGCTCTGGTATCAGAGGTTTGCCATGCCTCCCGAGAGCTTGTGACCTGCCCACCGAAGCACGGAGCGATGGAACACTGCATATATAATGATAACCGTTGGAGACGACCGGAAATGAAGCGTAGGACGGCCCTTACGAAAGGGGAAAGTTGTGGGGGACCACTGGATGTAGATAGCCAGGATCCGCTCGTTGTAGAGTTATATCGCTAATCTATCTTCTATTAATACTTGTAATAATGCAGTTAGTAACAAAAAAAAGATAATTTAAAAAAACGTTCTAGGGGACTTAAAATAAGTTACTGAACATGAATATAACATTTTTTTAAATGGCATATGTCTGTTGTTTGTTTGTGCATAACGTAAAAACAACTGGACCTATTGCAATTTATTGTTGGATAGCTTAGGGTTTGACTTAAAAACTGGTGTACTTGTATCATTCCGATGAGTAAAAGTCGGGCAATCGTTAAAAACCATTTGACTTCTGAACGAAGTTTGATATTGGTACTTTTGGTTCAGGAATAACTCATATGTGGGCAAAAGTGCGGGCAAAGCTAGTATAAAAATTAATAAATGTAATGTATGTATATATATATATATATATATATATATATATATATATATATATATATATATGTTCAACGACGTCTTCGGGCCAATGATGATGATGATTATGAAGATGGCCTTTGCAAAGATTTGATAACTACACCTAATAAAAAACTTTTCAAACTATTTCTGTGTATCTAGATACGTGTACATAACTAGATACGTGTACATAACATACTCGTACCTTTGGGACAGTTTATCCATTTTTTTTAGCTAGTGAATGTGATTCTGTATTCATATACTATTATTTTTATAAAAATTAAACATCTGGGTATTTAATAGATTTGAGATTTAAATTAGTTTTAAAACCATTATATTATAGCCAAAATTAGATATAGTCAACTGTCATTATTATAAATAACTTGTGATCGAAACAATCGTAAAATAAATGATCTTATATTACGAGTTAGTATATAATAAAGTAAACCACTTGGCAGCGTTTCACGATCGAGTAACCAAACAAAATCCAAAAAATACATTTATCATGAGAGTAAGTTTGACAAATGATATTAGCTCTCACATCTCTTATGAATTCAGTTTTTTTCGTCGTGTTGACGAAAATAACTGAAGAAATGTGAATCATTTATCACTTGGCCTTCTTTTCTTTATCGGCCTTCTAGTTTTTCACCCGACGCCTAAAACGAAAGCAAAGACCAGTTTTCCGTCTATGCTTTCGTGCAAAAAAATAGGAGTTCAAAAATAGATAATCTGTTTCCGAACTCTTCTTGCAGTCTCTTTTTTTTAACTTATTAATCTTTGAGTGTAGGACAATTCTTTTGAATTCAACACAAATCTAAATAAATAAAATATTTTGTTCTACAACGAATCCTGTGGAACTACTACTGTACTATGTTGGAATGTATACTTGTTGCTAGGTTACGAAAAATATAACAAGGTGTCTATAAAACTAAAATAAAGAACTAAGACGCAATTAATTTATTCCTAAAGCCATACCTGATTTCAGTAGGTTCATGCTTCGTGCATTCAAATGACCTAGGTAGTCTTCGATGACATCTATTCCTGTCTTCTCGTAAGTAATTTGGTACTCCATAGAGCCTTTCAAATATCTCAAGACTCGTTTCGCAGCTTTTCAGGCTATCTCAGACACCGTGAAGGAAGCTTTGTTTATAAAGAATTTCTTGGAAGAATGCTTAGGTCAATTGAGTGTGATCACGTTATACAAAGATAATCAATCTGCAAAGAAAATATCAGAGAATACAATGTATTCTGGACGCACTAAGCACATTGATGTTACGACATCATTTTAGACGAGAAATTGTTAACAGTGGTACACTTATGATTAGGTATCTTCCTATGACTGCGATGTTAGCCGATATACTTACCAAGCCTTTAAGTAAGGATGTGTTTAATAAGTTTGTTTTAGGCTTGATTTGTAAGTAGTAACTACCTCCAGTTTATGGAGGTGTGTTGGAATGTGAACTTATTGCTAGGTTACAAATAATATATCAAGGTGTCTATAAAACTAAAATAAAGAACTAAGACGCAAATAATTTATAATTTTTATGTCATACTAAACTTTTCTCTCCTCTACTTATTGTTTATATTACTTTATTTTTTATTTTTTATTGGATGGCTTCTGCGGAGGCACTGGCCTACTAGCAATTTCGCCAATGTCAAGTGTATTAAAGTTTTAAGTAATGTCACGTCACAGTCAATTATTGACAAAGTCACGAATCAGTAAAATGGTGGACATTTACTGAAACTTCCG
Source organism: Alsophila aescularia (assembly GCA_946251855.1). Taxonomy (NCBI): domain Eukaryota; kingdom Metazoa; phylum Arthropoda; class Insecta; order Lepidoptera; family Geometridae; genus Alsophila; species Alsophila aescularia. Next base: position 59,218,473 of record OX276380.1, on the reverse strand, counting down.
AGGGAGATTTGGAAAAATCACAAAATGCCATTTATTTCTGCGTTTGATTCTTTTGCCCGCACTCGTGCACGTTAACGAACACCTAATGGTTAATATTCCACCAATATTACACATTAACACTCGAAGATACACAAGATTGAGAATAAAATCTAACTCTACATCACAACATTTTGTTTTTTTTCAAAAAACCCCTTATCTTACTTCTCTGATCTACATAAGGACACTTATTGACTGACAATGACTGACATTAATGACTGACACATAAATTATCTCCTAACCACTCTCGTGTGCGGCGGTTTCCGAAACTTATTGTCTGACACTTATTTTGTGAATCTACTGCATCGTAAGTGCACCACAAGTCAGAAACCGTCTCAGTTTATTGACGAAGTGGCCTATAACTAAGTAGATCTTTTCGATTTAAAAAGCAGATATGTTGAGCTTGGCACAAAGCCAAATAAGAAACTGGCTATCGATTGGTTTAATAAAGCCAATTATATATTGTAATGTTCAATCAGGTTTTCAGAATTGTTTCGTCAATCAAGGCGTATTAACCCCACGTTGCCGAGACAGCGTTGACAAATCGTCGTTTCAGGAAACAAGTTCCCGAAGGCCACACGGAAATAATTTCGACAAAAGATTTGATGGATTTCGCTACTGTGATACTATTTGCCGCTCAGTGTTGCCATTAAATTGCACTTGAATGTGGGAGCTTGGAAGTGAATATAAGGGGTATTACGACCGGCTTAGTGCTAGTGACCGAGTTGAACCGGTCGAGGGTTCAAATCCCACAAGGTGCAATAATTTGTGTGATGGGCAGAAATGTTTGTTTCCGAGATATGGATGTAATATTCGTATTTATATATAATTTTCGTTTATCCGTTATCTAGTTCCCATAGTACATGGTATCCTAGTTTGGGGCTAATTACGAGTAATTGGTGTGAATTGTACCGAATATATATATTTTAGTGGTTGTAATTGAAAGAGAACAGAGTGTTTACGACATCATTATTGTGTCTCAACTTTCACAATTTGTTTCTAAGATAATTTAAGTTTTAGACTTACAAATAGTGAGGGATAATGCCACATGGTTAGTTTCGATATCCACCACTGGGGGACAACGGGTATAATTTAGTAGCGTTGTCCCCCACTGGGAACAACGTGAGCTCTACATGGTCTCTACGTCTCAACGTGTTATCTACTGGGGACCCCCAGTGGTGGACAAAAAGTGGGGGACAACGGGAATAGATGATAGCAAATCACTCCGTGCTTCGGAGGGTACGTTAAGCCGTCGATGCCGTTTGCTGGCAATTTAAAGCTGTCTTTAAGCCATGTCAGAGACTATGGAGACCAGAGGTCAACACCACCTTATTTAACGTACAAGCTTATTATAGTTCTGATGCAGTTGCATCGGTGATGTCAATTTATTTGCCAATGACCCCCATAATTATCACATAATGATGGTGTGTTCCATGGGGGAGGCTTAAGATTTCCTAGAACGCCACAACGAGGGGTGGCTCTCTATTTCCATCCAGTTCACTTCATGGGGGATGTACCTTCCGTACAATAATTTGTCTCCGAACCGTAATTATATAACAAACTCCAGTTCCGATCTAACATAAATCTCAAGAAAAACAACGCCAAACGTACCTCGAAATGCGAATGTTAGTGTAATGTATCCCAGAGTTGAGACTACGGTGGCTTCAGACTATCTTCCAACCACCCAACTGATCGTCCAACCTTCAAAATGTGGGAGCGGTTGGTTCATACTAATAGTTCAGTTGAGTAGGCCCGAAATCGTGGTGGGCACAAATCGACACCAATTCAATAGTGTTTGAAAAAGTTTTCGCACTCGCTCGAACTGTTCTCGTCTCATTCAAAATGTGTCACATTTACGATGTATTGTTAGTATCCACCATCCTCATTTAAGCATGTGTTCGGTTAACCGGACTCACAGCCGAACTACTGCTATCAAAGGGTACTTTTTTAATTTTTAGTCGTTTAGGCATGAAAAAATAATTTTAGACGCTGCTGATCAGTTACGCAGTGCGCGGCCGCGATCGATCGCTAGGTGAAACCTAATGTTTGGCCGAACCTTATAGTCTGGAGCAACCAGACTATCGTCCAACCAACCCACCGAAACTACAAACGAAATAAATTTGGAATGGCAATTTTTATTCAATACTCAATTTAATCTCGAGTCGGTGAACTTTCATTCAATAATTGATCAGAATTGGGGCATCAGAAATCACTTATGTGATTTCAGGTTGATTTTTAATCGGCTTCTAAAATTAGGAGGTTCTCAAGTCATCTATATTTTTATTTTTTTGTATGTTTGTTACGTCATATCTCTAAAACTACTACTGAACCTATTTGGATAATACTTTTTTGTTTGATAGTGTAGGACTCTGATTAGCTCCCATTTTTTACAAGACTGCCCAAAAAAGGAGTGTATTGATTTAGCATTCCTGTATGTGAGTTTCTTTATTCCACCATAACTTTTAAATGCCTGAACAGATTTAGACGTATGGGGTATTTTTAGAATCCTTACATCCCCCCGAGTAACATAAACTATATATTTTTGGAAAACATTCAATATGGCGGCAGTATGGCAACAATTCCAAACTAGAAAAAAAAAGTCGAAATTTACAATATGGGTATTTAATTGAAGGCCTTGATAAGCACATTCCAACACTTTATAATTTATTGGCAAAAGCTTTTTTTTGGCAGGGCAGGCGTGTTTTTTAAACTTTTAAGCTAGTTATTTGCATCAGTACTGATTCAGTAATTTTAGGAGGATAAGAATGCTGAATTTCTGAACCGATTTGAATGATACTTGTTTGATTTAAGAGTACACTTTCATTGTAGTCTCATATGAATTTCATTGATAATGGTTTAGTTTTTTTTTCAGTAAATCGATTTGTTTTGGTGTTTATGTTCGTTCATATTTTTGATATTTATGAACCGAATTAGAAGCTTATTTTTGATCAAATGAATATAACTAGAGTTTGTTACTGTACTGTGTACATTTTATCAAAATTAGTTTTGTTTACACAAACATTACAAGCTTTCATTTAACTCCTTGTGTTAGTTTGGGAACAATCTTGCAAGTGAATTTTGAACTATTTTACGACGACCAATGAATTTGAAATTTTGCGCACAGGTGCAGTTCTGATGACAATATAATATGTGATGGTACTATGGATCTGATCTGATGATGGAGCTGAAGGTAGTCACAGGAACTCAAGTGATAGAATGGCTTCAAGTTTGGGCTCATTTGATTTGTGTTGATGAGTTCTCTGGTCCTATGTGGTATCTAAGGACTGATGGTGGAGTCGGAAGGTAGTCACAGGAACTCAACAACAAGTTTTGTAATCCTTTAAAGTTTAGGCTTATTTAATTGGTACCGTTGAGTGCACAGGTCTTAATTGTCAAAAATGTTATTTAAAAAAAATATAAACTGATAATAAAACCATTTTTTTTTGTTTTTATTTTTATTTTCCCTTGTACAAGTATCTATGAGAATTATAACCTTTTTTATTTGAAAGTTTGCCAGTGAATACACAGATAATTTGCATCATAATTGACTCAGTAGTTTTCATATATAAAGTACTACTTAATTTAGCTTTGGTTTTGAAAACGTCTTATAAAGTGAGTATAAACCTTTCAATGAAAATAATTTTTATTTATTGACTCAAAATCACAAAATAAAAACATTTTTCCAAAAAAAACGTCTTTTCATTCAAAATGTTCTTTTGTAAACAAACCCAAAAAATAATATAATTACAAATGAACCAGTTATCATTTGGGTTATGCCCAAATTGGCATAAACATAAACGGTGAGTACATCTCACCCTTGAGATTTGCAGATAACATCGTCATTATGTCAGAATCATTGCAGGACTTCAGATGCTAAACGGCCTAGCTGATTCATATCAACGCATCAGTCTCCAGATGAATTTGGATAAAACAAAGATGATGTTCAATGAACATGTCTTTCCGGAACCGATTGATGTTCACGGATTTCCTCTTGAAGTTGTTCAAAGTATGTTAACCTTGGGCAAACACTGAAGTTGGGTAAAAGTAGAAGTTGGTATGAGTGAGAGGCCTATAGAAGAATACAGCTGGGCAGCATTTGGTAAACTTCGTAGAGTCTTTTCGTCACCAATTCTCCAATGCCTGAAAACTAAAATCTTCAACCAGTGCATCCTACCTGTTATGACTTACAGAGCTGATTTTATTTGAGAGATCGAAACCGGTACGAGGTGATCCGACAGAGAACCAAAGTTATCGACATTGCCCATAGGATTAGCAGGCTGAAGTGGCAGTGGGCTGGTCATATTTGCCGAAGGACCGATAACTGTTGGGGTAGACTTGTTCTTGACTGGAGATCGTGACTCGGCAAACGTAATGTAGGATGCCCTCCGGCTGGGTGGAGCGACGACATACGCAAGATGGCTGGTGGCGGTTGGAAGAGAGAGGGAGACGCCTATTTTCAGTAGTGGACTGATGCAGGCTGGTAATAACGAATTGAACCAGAAAAATATCACTTTTTGAAAATCAAAATGTAATACCATTACAAAAATACAACATAAGATATAAGTTTTAATAAAAACTTATATCTTATGTTGTATTAAATAAAACTCAGTAAATTAAAGAAATGTAGTAATATTTTTTTGAGTCTGTTTTATAATAGGTACTGAAGCCAAGACCGTTTTATTTTTATATTTTTCTGTCGGTCTGTCTGTCCGTCTGTCTGTATCACGTCGAAACTACTCAATGAATTCAAATGAAACTTGGTATGATGTGAGTCCATACTTCGAGGTAGGAAGGACATTGGATACTTTTCATCCGGAAAAATTTAAGGGTTCCCGCAGGATAGGAAAAGGAAAGGAAAGGTATTTAAAAGAACACGTATCACGCTGAAATTAATGGACGGATTTTGATGCAAGTTGGCACAGTCATAGTTTATATAATGGGTGAAAAATAAAGATACTTTTTACCCCGAAAATATAAAGGGTTCCTGCTAGATAGGGATCCAAATTCTGACAATTGACGAAATTATGTTTTTTTTTCGAGTCTGTTTTATATTCAATACTGAAGCCAAAACTGTACTTTTTTCATTTTTGACTCTCTGTCTGTGTGTCCTTCTGTCTGTCTGTATCTTGGCAGCGCATCATGCCGAAACTACACAATGAATTCAAATGAAACTTGGTACGATTTGAGTTCATACTTTGAGGTAGGACATTAGATACTTTTAATCCCGAAAAATTAAAGGGTTCCCGCAGGATATGGGTTGTAAGTTATTTAAAAGAAAACGTATCACGCTGAAACTACTGGACGGATTTTGATGCAACTTGGCCGAGTCATAGTTTATATGATGGGTGAAAATTAAGGATACATTTTAATCCGAAATGGAGTTCCTTCGGGATATGGGTTCAAATTCTGTACATAGAAGACATTTGTTTTTTTTTTTTTATGTTTCGCATTATTCTATATTGAAAAAAAAAACTGTTTTTTTTTCATTTTTGTCTGTCTGTATCTTGGCCGCGCATCATGCCGCTGGAACTACTGAATGAATTTAAATGAAACTTGATATGATTTGAGTTGATACTACGAGGTAGGACATAGAAAAAAAACATACGAAATAGTAAAAATTAAAGTGGTTCCGCAGGATAGAGGTAGAAAGTTATTTGAAAGAACACGTATCACGCTGTAAATACTGGACGGATTTTGATGCAACTTGGCACTGTCATCTATCTATACTTATAATAAAGCAATAGGTACGAAAATGACTGTACAAAGAAGTCAAATTAAAAGAATGGTCTAGGGTACTCTAAAATAAGCTACAGAACATATATTTTTTTATTCGCGTCTTTCTGTCTGTTTGTCTGTATTTATGTGCATCACGTAATAATTACTGGACCGATTGCTATGTAGTTTTCAATGTAGGATAGCATAGGGTTTGACTTAAAAACTGGTGTTGACAACTGGTATTTGGCGATTAGAAGCCGAACGATTGATAAAAATATTTTTGACGCCTGAACAAATTTTGATCAAATGTTATGGGACTTTTAATCTAAAGAAATGACCAGGCGTGCGAGGCAGCGGGTACAGCTAGTTCTTAATAAAAGCATTTATTTAACTTCACTTGTATGTATGTATGTCTGTCCGTCCTGGACTTTTGAAATCAATATACTTCACCCATTTACACTTCATTTTTTTTTAATTATAAGCTATAGGGCTGAAATTTGGCACACACGTTTGGTCCTCGTGATATTAAATGGTAACTGCACAAGTCATCGATAGGCATCTTTCAGTAATTTGTAAATATTCCGGGGAAGTCGTAAATAAACTTGGCAACACTATCCACGGTAATGATGGCTCCCATTATTGTCAAGTCGTGTATCTTTTTTAGCGTTATTCTGTTGTTGCTAAGTTACTTTGTTTGCAGTTTCAGCGACGGAGCGCAACGTTTTGTGTAGATAACAATCTTCTAAGTTGAAAAGTATGGCGTAATGGTTCTTGTTTCTTTCATATCCATGTTTTTGTTCGTATGAAGGTTTTTTTATTATGATTTGTGTTACTATTTCAATATAATATTCGTATGATGTTTTTACTAATTCAACTATATGCATATTTCGTAAATTAGTAGATGTAGGTAATTTGTACGTACTTTAGTGTATTGAAGTTTATAATATGTAGTATTCGGCAACTGCGATGCACCATCGCTTATAATCGTAAAATCGATAATTTTGTAACCCTTCGGGCACCACGCATGCTAGCGCACATTACGTTGCTATATAGAGTGAGCAGTGCTCGAAGGGCTGCTTTACCAGTTTTTAATAAATTAAATAAAATTATTATTTCTCCTCTAAAATTTTATAGTTGTTGAATGGGTTTGATGGTTCTGAACAGGTTAGATTTGCTAATCTGCCTTTTATTGCCAGATGAGTTTTAGGATGCTCTACCACTTTGGGTTTTGGAGAGTCCCTACAAGTCATCTTCATTCAGTATTTTGATAGATGTTCCTCTTGCTTTAGCTGGATAAAGGCAGTTACCATATATACTTGTGTTCAGATTTTTCCTTAATCCATTGTAAAATCCAAAGTATATTGCAATCACACAGAACTGATGAAGAATTTAGATGCAGTCTTCTCAATTTGGTCATAGATTAAAAAGCATTGTATTGTATTGGTGTGATTTTGTTTCCATTCAAATCCAGCTCGTGAAAATTGACCAAACCTTCAGAAGTTCTAAAATAAATTGTTTTTATCTGATTATCGGCCGAACTAAAAGTTATCAAGATGTGCAATTTAGAAAAAATAACATTGATTGCAGCTCCTCAACATAGTTGAAAGTTTCTTGAAATTAAATAATTTTTATTGTTAGTCTAATTGAGAGTTCTAAGGTTTATCAAACGCTGGAAAGTACGATCTTCTATTTCCATCAGATTTCGTAGCATTGTTTACTGTTGATAACGTCACCAAAGACACAATTTCATATATCCACCCTTTGGAAATACTCCTCATTTTTTTATGATCTAACAGCAATATATTCACCAGTTTATACAAAAAGAACTTCCATCGTTAAAATTATCACTACTTAATTCTGTTTTATTTTCATACTTGTAAAGACTCAGTGCCCCGCGGAATGAATGGGTATGGTCCTCGTATTGGTGGGCTGGTAGAGATTTAATTGCGTTTTTGTTCAGTTTCAATACTTCGTTGAGATGTGTCTCCCTCCTCTTTACTACCACTTATATGGTTGCTGATGATGCTCAGTATCCCGATAGAATGATGTTTTCCAGAAACTTGTCTACGTCAATAGATCCAAAATTATATATTTTAAGCTCAGCTCATATAATTCTTCATGATTCAGAAGATCTAAGTTATACAAGACATTTGTATCCAACTTCTTCATTTGTCATTGACATTTTCATTCATTCTATTGCGACTGAGTTCTAATTGTTCCACCCACTTTAGAATTTTGGTACGGAAATAAATTATTTTCGAACAAACGATATAATTTTCCAAACAGGCGCACTGTTGTGGACACAAGCGTTTCCAATTTATAGAATAGCATCTCCGGAATTAAAACATTATCAAATAAATAGCAGTCCCCAATTTCATGTTTTGGTCACAGTACATATATATATATATATATATATATATATATATATATATATATATATATATAATATTATTATCTGTACTTATAATCAATATGAACGAAATAGTCTGTACAAAGAAGATCAATAAAAAAGAAAGTTTTGGGTAATTAAAATAAGCTAATGAACAAGAATATAACATTATAAAATTCGTGTCTGTCTGTTTTTGTGTCTGACAGTAATTTTAACGTGATGCGCGAACAAACGTACAGACAGACGTACGTTTGTTCGCGCATCACGTTAAAATTACTGTACCGATTGCGATGCGGTTTTCACTGTTAGATAGCTTAGGGTTTGACTTAAAAATTGGCGTTTGGTATCGCAATCCGATGAGTAGAAGCCGAGCATACGATAAAAATAACTTGGACGGCAGAAGGAATTTTGATCAAATGTTGGTATATTGGTATTTTAGGACCATTTAAAAAAAAACTTCTTTGTACAGACTTTTTCCTTCATATTGCTTTATTATAATTATTGATAGATAGAAGATATCCTTACGTTTGGTGTCAATGTTCGTTTCGTACTTTTTAATCACATCGTCTTCATATGTGTGGCCTTTATTTGTCCAGTGTTTTTATTGCAGAGATACGGGTCTCTCGTAATCTATGTTATGTTAGATGAAGGTGAAGTTTTTTCCCTACTAATGTGAACAAATGATAGGTGTGTTAGCAATGTCATCTGGCTTGATCGTGTGATATGTAATAGTTTTCCGCCCGCAGCTTCACCAGCAAAGTTTAAGTCATACATTCATATAAAAAAAACCTCCCATGTGGATTTTTAAATGCGTTTAACAACGGTCCCGGGTTCGAATTCCACAAGGTACAATTATTTGTGTGATGAGTTTGTTCCCGAGTCATGGATGCTTATAATTCGTTTCAAGTGTTTTTCGTTTTCTAATACAGGGTTCAGGGTTTATGTAGTTGGTGTGAATTGTCCTGAATATATTTATTTAAAAATATATTTATTTGTATATTAAATGAGGAAGACGTCTGGGATATTGCATTTGATGAGGATTATTTTAATACAGTTTAGCAGAAAGAGCTATTTAGATTTTCTATATACAATGTTCTTTTTGATTGGCATGATTTTTTTGGTCACGATGACCATTCGTGACATTAGCTATTTCGTCGCTATCTCTGATTCATAATACGTTACTTTGTGCATCTAGTCAGTTTCCTTTACTCGTTTCATGCGTTAGAAATATTGTGATTTCTTATCGTAACAAGCAAGAAGCACATCATCAGCCCGAAAAAGTCCACTGCTAAACATGGACCTTCCCTAATGTGTTTTTATCAAAATCACGTAGTTTGCAAAAATCTTGGCGTGTTTTTGTCAAAATCACCACGCTTGGCAGGTGAGCTTAAGGTTATTGGTGATCGCAGTACATGTTGATACTAACACAGGACCATGCTGCCGGACATTTTCTAGATTCCCTTTGCTTGTTCACACAGTTCCCGCGAGTGAGAAGGGTTAGGCCTATAATTAAGTCGGGTCCACACGGTATAGTGCTTAGCGATAATGTAGCTTAATGAAACAATTTTAGGAATTGGATTAGTTGTTTCGGTGATATAAGCGGTAACAATAAACTTACAAACTTTACCTCTTCTTATAAAGATATATATATATATATATATATATATAGTGTTATTATTATACATATTGAGGGTTTGCGTGGAAGCAAATTATATTTTCTGTAAATCTTAAATCTTGCACTAAAAACAAGGAACTTTGTTGTTTTATAATAATATGATATATTCGAAACAATTCATAACAATTACCTAGCCCCGAATTAAGATACCCAGTACTATGGGTACTAGATAACGGATAAACATACATAGATACGACTATTACATCCATGACTCGGAAACAAACTATTCTGCTCATCACACAAATGATTGCACCTAGCGGGATTCGAATCCGCTATCGTTGACTTTAAAGTCAGGGTCACTAAACATTCGGTCAACCGGTCGTCATGGTTAGGTTTATCTTTCACACTGGTTCTGTGAACCTAGATAAACTTGTTTGTGTTCGCTTTAAGTATTATATATGTATGTAGATTAACCATATAAATACGATGACATATTTAAGGAATTTATCCATTCCTCTTTATTTGGAAACCTAGCAGTGACGCATCTACAAAAATGTCAAAATATTGTGTTCTAATTTCATTATTATTTTTCATAAGTTTTGTTTTTGGGGAAGTCCCAGGTGAGAATATACCTAAAATAATAATTTAGAGATTATAAACGTTTTTGCTATTGTCTTTATTTAATTTTAAATAATTTTGAACAGTTTTTGTCGCGTGTACTTTATAACTTACAAGAATTACATGCAAATTGGTAAACGCATACTATAATTTGAAATTCTCAATGGAAATTATTTCCGGCCTACTGATATGAAAAATTTACGAGTTATGGAGGAAAACTGCGGCTGCGGAACCCTGCTCTATGTGTGGCCCGATACATTTGACCAGCATTTAAGATAGCCAATTTAAGTTTATAGATATATCTATAAACTTATAACTTTGATATATCAATAGTTCAGTTGAAAAAGACTGAACGCAAGTTTTTCTTGATTTAATTTTGCGATGTTACATATCTCAAAAATACACTATCATACTATATATAATACTAGCTTTCGGCCGCGACTTATTCGGCTGCAGTTTATTGCGAAAACATAGCATCCTATGTTCTTCCACAGGGTTCAACTATCTTTTACTTTGACATCGAAGTGGTCACTCCCATAAAAATTAACAAATTCGTTTTTTACCGATATGTTTGTGCTTAATCGGGATGAAACTTTTCATATATACCCTATGTTTTATTCCAGGGTATAAACTATCTCCATTCCAAATTTCATCCAAATCCGTCCAGCCGTTATTGCGTGAAAGCTCCCCAAACAAACAAACAGCCAACGTTTCACTTATATATATTGGTATGGATTTGCCAATTAAAGAAGCCGTCTCCACTATAAGCGGGCCATGCGCAGAGTTTTTGAATTGCGCGGAGTTTTGGTGGAACACGAATCGGGCGAACTTAGTGAATGTTGTTTCCTACATCGATGAGTATAACTAATATATAGCTTTGCTGCGGAGCGCTTTTGCGCCCGCCCCACGCTGTAAAGGTCAGTTTTATACACCAACAGCACACTTCCTTTCTAAAAAATATATAATAATAATAATATATAGTTCATTCGTTTCGTTCTTAACTCTATAGTACGCAACGATGCAATGGTACTGTCTACTTTACCACAATGCAACTTCACATTATTGTATGTATATCCGGCTCAATTAAATACCGAAGGATTATCTACTATTGCACTGTTGCAATCCACTCTACTCTACCCGCTACTACGAGTACATTTTTACCTCATCAATCCTTAGTCACCAAATCAAAAAGTCTTACTCTATTTATTTAAGCTAAATCGAATATTTTACCACGAGACTACCAATAGGAAGAAACTACTATTAACATAAATGTAAATAAATGTATTTTTTCTAGTGTTGCCTTGTAAGGAGTTTTCAGTTGGTCAAAGTAGCTTCACTCCGCTCAACCCGTTGGACAATGAGAATCTCAACCACACCACACTGGAGAGAAACTCCACAGGCCACATAATGTACTTAGAGTTTCATTTCGCTATCAAATCGGAGCCAGTCGTGGCACTCCTGTTGTCGGATGAAGAAATCTTCACGAACTTGAATTATCAATATCAACTAGGTAGGTACATACCTGCGTATAGCTGTTGCATTACCTATTGAAAAATATTCATTAAATTGAGTTCTTTCGTTTTCAATAGATTATGATATAATTAAAATATTTCTTTGTGATTATTTCCAACAGATATTGGACGGGGGAGTAATCAATATACAGCACTATATTATAGAAGTTATATAGTCCAAGCTCAGCTTATTAAAACTCCGAACATTCTGTCCTCTAGCCAATTCAGTGACTTTTATATTAAAATAAAAGATGGTAAGTTGCACATAATCCTATACTTTAAATTATCTAAACTTAGACCACTCTGTGAAGTCTTCGTTGAACCACAAAAAAATATTTATCATATTAACTATGGCGACGTCACTAGCGCGCGACCGGGCGCCCAAATGCCCCCATCACTATAAATGTCAGTCCAGACGCTATTTTGACTGAACCGATGATTTGTTTTGTTGCATGTTAAACTTAATAAATATTACTATCAACAAAGTGTTGACAAACTAATTGTTATGTTGTGTGATAAACATCCTTTGTCTGTTGACACTCAAGTTTTATTACAACGAGTCTACTTTTAAGTCCGGAGCCAAAAGCTCCCTCAAAACTTTTAATAGCAAAATATAAATAAATAATAATAATAATATTCGGGACAATTCCACACCAATTACCTAGCCCCAAACTAGGATACCCTGTAATATGGGTACTAGATAACGGATAAACATACATAAATACGAATATCATATCCATGACTCGGAAACAAACATTTCTGCTCATCACACAAATGATTGCACTTTGCAAGATTCGAACCCGCGACCGTTTGATTTCGTTCCTAGGGTTACTAGCCACTAGAACAACCGGCCGTCAAAATGTAAAGGCTACTCTATTTTATACTCTACGTTATTGACTTGAATTGAATTTCAGAAAACTAGTCTAGAGACGCCACCATCACGTCATCAGCCTGTAAAAGCCCACTGCTGACATTTTTTTTGATTACATGTACTTCGATAAACAGAATTAATCAAATACAATACTAATAAAATATGCAATAGGTACACATTATGGTACTTCAAACTAAACCAAAAAAAAAAAAACGATTCATTGTGTATGTTTGTATGTTTGTGCATTAATACATTATATCTTGGTTTCCGAATACAGTTATGTTTAACTTAATTCAATTATAAATAATAATTAATATTTTAACATAAATAATAAGCCTTAACGAACAAAAATGTTAAAAGTAACTTTTCGCGATTTGACTGAAAAAAACTGAGCAGTGTGCGTAACGTCACTGCTTACTGAATCGCGGTTTTTTTGTTCCTGTACGGTAGCGTATTTTCGTTCGCGTTCGCCATGATACGATGATCTATTTATATTTCTATGATCGATTTGGCGCAAATAAATTAAATAATAACTAGGTGGAATTTAAAGTCAGTTAGAGCGGGGAAACTACTGTACCTTAAATATTGATGGTAACCAATTTTAATCAATTGAAACATTGGTCCAACTTCCAAAAGGGCCAACTTCCAAAAAGTCCCAGTTGCCGTTGGCAGCGTGCGCCAATCTCAGCGGCGCGTGCCGGCCCGCCTCGCGCGCTTTGCCAATAATATTTCACACCATAAACTATACGTACATCAAAAACTTCAACTATAGTCACAACTATACCTACTGCGGGTTTCTGCGGGAGTCAAAAACTGGATCCTGTAATTTTATGCTATCAATCGACGAGGTGAGTAACAAATAAATCTGTAACAAAGGTTGCGTCTTAAATTAAAGGAAGACTTTGAAATTTAACATAATTCGTTTACTGGCTGGCGATGTGATGCGATGATTTGTGACAATAGTATGCTTCGAAATAATGTTGTGAAAGGGAGAACTACCTTCTCCCTACTACTCTACTTACTCTATTTTTTCCTGCACTAATAACCTTAAAAAATATTTTCAGGAAATCTGGTGTTTGGAAAGGAAGGAGCCAGTACTCCAATAATATCACACCACGGAGACTACAGTTCAGTGAAATACTTCGGATTCTATTCCGATAAAGAAGCGAAAATCCATTACGATTGTCCTGCTCCAGTTGAAGGTAATTTTAAGTTATATACCAACCTATAGACTTTTAGATAACACATTAAAATAAACAAATATAACCAGGAGATATGTATATATATCGAAAAACAAATAACAAAAATGAAGTAGTTTATTTAAACAGGTAAATTAATTATAAGGTATCATTGAATTGGTACGGATTGTACTAAGCTAGTGCTTAAACAATGGCATCCAAACTAATTAGTATTATTTTGTTTCAGGCTCTTCATAAATGAACTTTTAATTAAGTATTGTTCTTCACTTATTATTATCCCTTAGTACGTGCAAGAGTTATTGTCTCCGACCCACGAGATTCATGTACTCCATTTAGTCTAGTGACATATATTACCGTGTTGGATGACTCAAAGGTTTTAAGTTTTAATAAATTATTATAATTTTAAACATTTTTTATTATGTTATGAAACCAAATAGTAGTACTATATAATTAAGGGATTAGGCCACAGAATAAATAATAGTTTGTTGGAGGATTATTTGTCTATACAAACGTAATACAATAGTCATTTATAATTTATTATTTCCACCACCTTATAATAGTATTCGGATTCGAATAGTTTTATCTATGTTCATAAAACGGGTTCGAATCCTGCAAGGTGCAATCATTTGTGTGATGAGAAGAACTGTTTGTTTCCGAGTCATGGATGTTATAATATTCGTATCTATGTATGTTTATCCGTTATCTAGTACCCATAGTACAGGGTGAGATCGTGGTCAAACTATTGCCTAGACCGTAATAAAAAATAAAAATAAATTGTTAATTGGTGTGGAATTGTCCCGAATATATTTATTTATTTATAGATGTATTTTTTTAAAAAACGCTTGTTTAAGTACCTATAACAAAATGTAAGTGAATTGCATTAAAGTCACGAAAATAATGCGAAATGCGATTTCGCTTACATTTCGTTACTTATATTAAACAGTAATAAAAAGTCTGTACGTACAATGCAAATAAAGAAAACAACTATGGCACTTAAAATGAGCTAATGAATATAAATTTATTAATAAATACATTAATTGACAGAGAGAGAGCGCGAAGCGCGAGCAAAGCGTCTCCGTTTCAGCTTGAGCAAAAATGCTTTCGTATGACTGGCGGATGTCCGGATGTTCTCCTCTACAGGTCGCAATTCTCAACTGATTGTCATGAAATTTTGTGAGCAGGTTCGATAATTATATGTTTGTTTTGTCGAAATAATTCTTTGAAAATTTTCAAAATGACGGCTATAATATGGGTGTTCAAAATGTAAAATAAAACATATTTCAGCCATTTCGAATAATTTCTAAAATGTCACAAAAAATATTTGTTACCCTTATTAAGACGCATAAACTTCAAGGGGACGGGCGATGGTTCGGAGGTATGAGGATTGGAAAATAATGAAAAAAAAACCGCGAGGTCTACAGCTCACAGAGCCACTAGTATTGTAATCATTAGTTAATTACCATGGAACGTTACATAAACTTAGGACATAAATACTGAAGATGTTGCATTCAACAACGCGCCTTGCGATCAGTGGCGATCAAGCTAATCGCCAAAATTGTCCGTATAATTTCAACCTTAACTCCCAAAAACAAATATCACACTAAAATTATCAAGGCAAAAGTTTGGGTGTATGCATGTATTATGTGGTGTGTTCGTTTGTGTGTGTGTGTATGGGTGTGTGAGGGTGTGTTGTGTGTATGTTTGTATGTTTGTTAAACATTCACGCTCAAACGGCTAAACAAATTTGGATAAAATTTGGAATGGAGTTAGTTTTTACCCTGGAATACACATAAGATACTTTTTATCATCATCATCATCATCATCATCATCATCATCATTATCATCATCCACGCGGGTGAAAATGCGTGGCGCAGCTAGTTATTCATAATAAGACTCACCATCAATAAGCAATCATAATTATTTATTGGCCGAGACTAAAAATATCCTCGATTTCAAATAAAAACTTACTATACGGGCTACCTCAAAGCAAAAATGTATGTTTTTTTGACCAGACGTTAACAAGAAGATGGCCTTATAGTCATTTTATAACCTTTCCACTTTCAGCTTCTAACTCTCAGATGAATTTTCAATTTGCACTGTGGAAAATGTTGGTAAATTATTTGGAATGTAAATATACAATCCTTTTGCTATATACATTTATTTCATTCATTTTAAAAGAAGAGTTTTTGTAAAGCTAAAGCGGAAGTGGCAGTGACACATTTCCCGAAGAACTACAACGGACGAGACGAGTTCTCGAGTGGAGACCGCATCTTCCAAACGTAGTGTAGGACGCCCTGTGGCCAGTTGGAGTGACGATCTTTGAAAAGCGGTTGACAGAAACAGGATGCACAGAGCTGAAGACCGAGCTCACCAAGCTCTCGACCGAGTGGCGTGCGTTAGGAGAAGCCTACGTCCAGCAGTAGACAAGTATAGGCTGATAATGAAGAAGACGGAAGTTTTTATTTTATAACTTTGCATAACGTGACGGGCAGGTTGCTCATTTGATGGTAAGCGTAACGCCTGCCCATAACAGTGCAGTGCCACCCAGAACTTTGGCTGCAAAATCTTGCGCATCACTGTACTGCACTTGTAAGACATTGGTTGTAGCTAGCAACCAATATTTCAAGGTGACAAGCCCTAAGTCTCAATGCCCAGTTTTTTCACTGGAAACATTGCCCTTCAAACCGGAACACAGAAATGTTTTCACTCTACTGCTTGGTGGTTGAATATCTGACAATGGTATGGTGCTTCCCCAGGCGGACTCTTGCGTAAAAGGCCTACAAAAAAGTAGCGAAGAGGCTTAAAGTACCATCGGTGGTATTATTAAAAGTCAGCCTGGTTGATCCCACAGTTGGACAAAGTTTCTTTGCTTTACGCTACAAGGCCCGCTAGAAAATCCTGTGAAATTTAAAATCTATAAATGGCGTTCGTAGGAATAAGTATTGCCGCTGTCATCGCGTCGCTCCCTTTGTTTCTAATATTTTTACATGACAAGCTAGAGCTTGCGTGTGCATTGAGTGAGCACTTCCTGAAAAATAATAATAACGTAAGTTATTAATTAAAACCTCTGAAATAATTGCAAACCAATAAATCTATTTTTTAAATGTTAAAACAAAACATAAATCATTGAATGTGGGCGAGATATGCAAATGTATCAAATATACTAAAAAGTACTAACTAGTACTAAAAAGTAATAAATATTGTCATTATGTAAAATTGTTTAATAAATGTAATGTATCTATATATCTATGTGTGTTACTGTAAAAAAAATATAAGCAAAGAAATTGTTTGATTACACTAATCATTTTGGATTTTATTTGTAGAAAAAATATTTTATTCTGAAATTAAAGGACCTTTATTTTGTACATTACGGATTTTCAAACAAAAAATATAATAAGTATATCTTAAAGTGAACCAACAATCCGCAATGCGAAACGGCGGATATTTAGTAAATATGTTTACTAAAACTCTAACTTTTTATACTGTCTGGGGAGTTTGCAAACCTATAGCGATATGAATGTTTTATACTTTCCAACAATACATACCATGATAATGGTTAGTTTTGTATGTAACGAAATCCTATCGAATATTATCTAAAACTGGGCATATAATGAAATTTAATTCTATAGTTGCTTTGTAGGAAATCGTGTCTTTTGAAAGTGGTGGATTGAGTGAGCACAACTAATTATTTGTAATTAATATTTGTATTTAATAATTACCTGTAGTTAATGACCATAACTCTACGTAGGTTTTACTAAAACTAGTACACAAGTGTTCTGAGTAAACTTAATACATTTGCATATCTCGCTGGTACTCATAGAATTTTTGTCAAAATCCTTAATATTCATATATTTTGATAGTCTATATGAGTAGGTATCTGAACAAATTTACCAAATTTCACTAATGTATGTTTGTATGTTTTTTCACGAATTTCTCAGAAACTACATGTTTGAACGCAATAGTTCTTTGTGTAATAGTTTCAATATATTTCAGCTAGGGAATAGTTTAAGTTTAATTAAAATCAGTCCAGTAGTTTAAAAAAAAACCTATGTATTTTTTTTTCTTAGGAACGGAATAGGTACTTGATTTTCTTAGACATCCATACTAATATATAAAAGTGAAACGTTTGTTTGTTTCTTTGGGGAGCTTTCAGGCAATAAAGCCTGGACAGATTTTGATGAAACTTGGAGTGAAGATAGCTTATATCCAGAAATAAAACATAGAATACTTTTTTTGTTTGAAGAAGTACACAGTAGAGGTACCTTTGGAACAAGTTCGGTGCCCTCCGGCGCATTGCTGCGCGTTCTTTGCACTTCAAAGTTAAGATACTGACACTGTAAATATTGTAAGCAAGCTTGACTCGACCTATTCAGCGAATAACATGCATTTACGAAATAGCCGTGTTTATCAACACGTGTACGAGGAAAAGCTTTTACGGGGTATGTACCGGGCATCGACCGGGCACATGAATGTGTATGAGCATATTCTTTTGGTTATTGTTGAAACTGCATTTTTTTTTGCACTATCTGCATCTTACAGCTGCAACTGCTGTAGAGTGCATCTTGACTGGTAGATTTTATGCAGTCAATTGTAAGTAGAGCCTAGTGCAATCAGGTTAACGATCTTCAAATACCTTATTAAAAAGACCTCAAACCAAATTAGTTGGTTTGTAATGGCAGTATTATTGTGAAAGTTTCTTAAAAACTATAAAACCTAGGTGGTTTCCATCAAGAGCTAGAAGAAGCTCTATTTACGTGTTTTCCAACAAGATCTAGAAGAAGCTCTATTTACGTGTTTTCCAACAAGATCTAGAAGAAGCTCTATTTACGTGTTTTCCAATAAGATCTAGAAGAAGCTCTCTTTACGTGTTTTCCAACAAGATCTAGAAGAAGCTCTATTTACGTGTTTTCCAACAAGATCTAGAAGAAGCTCTATTTACGTGTTTTCCAACAAGATCTAGAAGAAGCTCTATTTACGTGTTTTCCAAGAAGATCTAGAAGAAGCTCTCTTTACGTGTTTTCCAACAAGATCTAGAAGAAGCTCTATTTACGTGTTTTCCAACAAAATCTAGAAGAAGCTCTATTTACGTGTTTTCCAACAAGATCTAGAAGAAGCTCTAGTTACGTGTTTTCCAACAAGATCTAGAAGAAGCTCTATTTACGTGTTTTCCAAAAAGATCTAGAAGAAGCTCTATTTACGTGTCTTCCAACAAGATCTAGAAGAAGCTCTATTTACGTGTTTTCCAACAAGATCTAGAAGAAGCTCTATTTACGTGTTTTCCAACAAGATCTAGAAGAAGCTCTATTTACGTGTTTTCCAACAAGATCTAGAAGAAGCTCTATTTACGTGTTTTCCAACAAGATCTAGAAGAAGCTCTATTTACGTGTTTTCCAACAAGATCTAGAAGAAGCTCTATTTACGTGTTTTCCAACAAGATCTAGAAGAAACTATATTTACGTGTTTTCCAACAAGATCTAGAAGAAGCTCTATTTACGTGTTTTCCAACAAGATTTAGAAAAAGCTCTATTTACGTGTTTTCCAACAATATCTAGAAGAAGCACTATTTACGTGTTTTCCAACAAGATCTAGAAAAAGCTCTATTTACGTGTTTTCCAACAAGATCTAGAAGAAGCTCTATTTACGTGTTTTCCAACAAGATCTAGAAGAAGCTCTATTTACGTGTTTTCCAACAAGATCTAGAAGAAGCTCTATTTACGTGTTTTCCAACAAGATCTAGAAGAAGCTCTATTTACGTGTTTTCCAACAAGATCTAGAAGAAGCTCTATTTACGTGTTTTCCAACAAGATCTAGAAGAAGCTTTATTTACGTGTTTTCCAACAAGATCTAGAAGAAGCTTTATTTACGTGTTTTCCAACAAGATCTAGAAGAAGCTTTATTTACGTGTTTTCCAACAAGATCTAGACGAAGCACTATTTACGTGTTTTCCAACAAGATCTTGAAGAAGCTCTAGTTACGTGTTTTCCAACAAGATCTAGAATAAGCTTTATTTACGTGTTTTCCAACAAGATCTAGAAGAAGCTTTATTTACGTGTTTTCCAACAAGATCTAGAAGAAGCTTCATTTACGTGTTTTCCAACAAGATCTAGAAGAAGCTTTATTTACGTGTTTTCCATCAAGATCTAGAAGAAGCTTTATTTACGTGTTTTCCAACAAGATCAATAAGAAGCTCTATTTACGTGTTTTCCAACAAGATCTAGAAGAAGCTTTATTTACGTGTTTTCCAACAAGATCAATAAGAAGCTCTATTTACGTGTTTTCGAACCAAATCTGGAAGAAGCTCTATTTACGTGTTTTCATGGATTAGGAGAAATAGTCAAAAAGTAATGTAAAGTCTGTCATTTATCGATATCTAACACCGTCAATTATTGTGCACTTACCGAACTGATAAATTCAACAGAAATAAATATATAAAAATATTCGAGACAATTCCACACCAATTACCTAGCCCCAAACTAGGATACTCTGTACTATGGGCACTAGCGGATAAACATACATAGATACCAATATTACATCCATGACTCAGAAACCAACATTTATGTTCATCACCAAATGATTGCACCTTGCAGGATTTGAACCTGCGACCGTTTTATTTTCGTGACTGTAGACCAACCGGTCGTCTAATGTCCTCAATAGTCTCGAGTTAATATATATCTATATGTATACAAGCATGCTCCATTGTCGGCTACATCTTTACTTCGGGTGATATCACGGTCCAATAGTTTCCTATCATTCATACAAAACTGCATACAAAAGCCAAGCATCCATAAAACAGATGATTTCCGAACTCTTGCCAATAGGTACCTCAATTTATACAGAAACAAAAAGGTCCGAGAACAAAGAGCGTTCATCGACATCTCATCACGAGTCGCGCTGCGTCTTTTATTGGAGCCTGAACTAACTATTAGCGCAATGTTTTATTGGCTTACTAGCAAGGAAATAGCGTTTATTTGGCTTTTGGAACAAAATGGATACCTACACTTTTATCATCGACCCATCTCATTTTCGTACTTAATGCACAACACAACTAAACTTGGTCGCCGATTATGCCGAGGAGGTTGCCAAGTTCTGGTCCAAAACTAGTCGCAATCCAATAACTTCTGTAAAAGTCTCTTTTGTACCTTTTGTAAAAAATGGGATGGCAATAACTTGTTTAAGTGTGTGCCAATAGTATGTTAGCATAGTTTGCCATTTCAGTCTTTGGCACGATGAAATCTGGACCAACATCTTTTGCTTATGAATTTTGTCGGCAGCAGCTATTACCTATTAAACAGTACCGTGACATACCTAGTAACTGACTGGCAGACAACGCACAACCTAAACTGGGAGACCTACTTAAGGATTAAAAATTAGGAGGAAATATTCTTTGAGTATCGTAAGGGTGAAAACTTTGGTGAAAGGGGTTAGCAAAGCATAATCTTCATTAGCCTATATCTGTCCACTGCTGGACGTAGACTTCTCGTAATGCACGCCACTGAGCTCGGTCTTCAGCTCTCCTCATCCATTTTCTGCCAGTTGATTTTCGCAGGTCGAACCACCTGCATACAGGGCGTATTACAGTACATTTGCCTTAACGTGGTCTCCACTCGAGAACTCGTCTACCCCAACGGTTATCGGTTCTTCTGGAAATGTGACCACCATACTGCCACTTTGGCTTGCTTATCCGAAGAGCTATGTCGGTCACCTTGGTTCTCCGTCGGATATCTTCATTAAGAATGTTGTCCTTCAGAGAAACTACAAGCATAGCTACACCATAGCTCGCTGAGCGAACTTAAAATTGTGGACTAGTTTAACCGTGAGTGTCCACGTTTTGGCTCCGTAGGTCGTGACTGATAGGATGCACTGATAGAAGACTTTGTCTTCAGGCACTGTGGTGTGGATGACGAGAAGACTTGACGAAGCTTGCCGAATGCTGCCCAATCCAGCAGAATTCTTCTATAGGGTTCCTTCTCAAAGTTGCTCTCACCTAATTGCAATATTTGCCCAAGGTAAACATTATGCTGGATAACTTTAAGAGTTACACCATTGACTGCAATCAGTTCCGGGTCAATAAGATCATGAAACATAGCAAACTATGCACGCTGGCAAAGCTGCGGGGCGCAGCCAGTATTTTATATAAACTGAGGTAGATGTGTTGTCGGCACTCTAAAATGGCTACGAAAATGTATAATAATCAGCAAACTTTCGATTAGTCGCGTGCGGTCTTGCAACGAGGTTACATACACACGCGACGTCGTATTCTACCTACCATACGTCTGCTCCTCGAACTTAGAACAGAATCAATAATGATTATCTCTTTGTGAAATCATTTCATTAAATGTTTTAAAGATCGGGACAGAAACTTTTATTTTTTCAACACTAAAACTTTTTGCCGTATTTATATAATTTAATATTTATTATACCTATGTAGTTTGTAATTTGCATATAGGTACCTATTTATTTTAGTATGCATCATTATTATTAGAAAACATATAATATATTCTAACCTAAGGTTGCCTGGAAAAGATTGCTGCTTAGTGATAAGGCCGCTGGTTGCACTATTTTAAGGTCAATGTTGAGGTGTTTTAATTTAAGATTTTTAGTGCAATGAAGATTTATCTTTTTATTTTTTATAGAACCTGATGACGTCTCACTAAACGAGTAGGTATACCCTTAATGGTAAGAGTCACGCCTGGTCATAAAAAGTGCAGTGCAGGCCACAACATAGCATCATCATCATCATCATCATCATCATCATCATCATCATCAGCCCGTATTCGTCCACTGCTTGAGCCTGATGAGGGTTCACAAGGAGAGGCCTCCTCATCCAGTCGCTACTGACCGCCTTCCGCAAGTCATCACTCCACCTGGCCGGCGGGTGCCCTACACAACGTTTGCCTAAACGAGGTCTCCACTCTAGAACTCGTTTAACCCAACGGTTGTCGGTTCTTCGAGTTATGTGACCGGTCCATTGGCACTTCAGCGTGCTAATTGTTTGAGCTTTGTCGGATTTGCGACAAAGCAAATCCGACAAAGCTCAAACAATTAGCTCAAACATTTTGCGGATCGCCTCATTTCGGATTCTGTCCTATATAGAAACTCCGAGCATAGCTCTCTCTCCATAGCTCGCTGAGGGGCTTTAAATTTGTGGACGAGCCATCTGTTCCGTAGGTCACACCTTACAGAACACACGCGTTAAAGACTTTCGTCGTTAGGCACTGTGGTATGGACGACGAAAAGAGTTGACGTAGTTTACCAAATGCTGCCCATCCCAACTGAATGCTCCTATTAAGTACTAATTTTAAATGTAAACAGTAACATTTTGCCATACTTTTAGTGCATTTAGTAACAGGTAAGGTATAATTTAACAAACACAAATTAAAGAATTATGCAACCCCTGACAATCCCCCCTCCCCCCTTTACCCCCTTCTTCCATATTGAACCATCCTAAAAACCATCTTGATAATATCAGCATTCAGAAAGAGTTGCATCAAAATCGGTCCATTCGTTTGGGAGCTACGATGCCACAGACAGACACACGGGTACAATGATACAAACATACATACAATTATACACACCCTAAACTTATAAATCCCGTCTCTTGGAGTTCGGGGCTTAAAAATAAGCATTGCAACAGCATGGCAATGCAGCTAGCATTCTGAGCTCTTTTCCAATATTTGTTTTGATAACGTATCATGTAAATAAATGAAATTGTCTAATAACACTATAATATAATTTATTATAATACTAGCTGTACCCGCGGCATCGCATGCGTGGCCATTTCTTTAGGTTAAAAGAACTCTATTACTATTCCAAGACCTAAAATACCAATATACCAACAAATACACAAAATTCCTTCAGCCGTCAAAAAGTTTTAAACCAATAAATCTAAAACAAAATTTACTAAATATCTTCAATGTACAGAATTTGGACCCCTTTGGATAATAGGTTCCCACAGGAACCCATTATTTTTTCGGGATAAACTATGACTGTGTTAAGGTGCATCAAAATCCGTCCATTAGTTTCAGAGTGGTAAGTGTTTTTTTAAATAACTTGCAACTCTTATCCTGCGGGAACCGTTTAATTTTTCGGGATGAAAAGTATCTTATTTCCTACCTCGTAGTATGAACTTCAATCAAGTTTCATTTAAATTCATTCAGTAGTTTCGGCGTGATGCCTAGCCAAGATATAGACAGACAGTCAGAAATAAAAAAATGAAAAAAAAAACAGCAGTGCAAGCATGGATCTTATCGATCGATAAATTTACCGATTTTTTATAATCAAGTTTGACGTTAATATTCGTTAATACGAGTTCGGTAGCACGGAACGTACTTTATCGACAACGACATAATTTCGATAAATCATATTTAATAAATAGATTTATATCGACATAAGGAAGCATGAATCTTATTTTTGACAATTGTTGTCGATATAATGTCGGTAATTTTACCGAATTTATCGAATTTTATCGGTTTTCCAAAGTTACTCGACAAACTTTTTTTTTTGTAAATTCCTTTTCGGATTATAAGACAAAACGTGGAGGTGTCAGAACATCGTGAGGCAAGTTTCAGGGATGCCAATGATCCCTTTCGATCTGGAAGAACATCATTTTAATATTCTTTTTAGAATTTATAAGGAAATTGCACTCGAAATCTTAAAATCTTATCGAATCAATAAAATTTACCGAGAGGCTATATCCATGCTACCGCATTTTGATAAAATTGATAAAAAAGAACTGTTTACCGATCGATAAATATATCCAATTTTATCGATCGATAAGATCCATGCTCGCACTGCTGTTTTGGCTTCAGTATCGAATATAGAGCAACCTCCATAAAAATATTTCAAAATATCTTTAATGTACAGAATTAACTCTTACAGTTTTATTATACGTATAGATAGATATATATTGCCTACTATCGCCGCACTGCGTTTAAGTGTTTGTCCCATTAGAAAAACACACCTTAACTCTACTTACCTCGGGTTTCTAAAACGTTTGTCATCTTTGACAACAGATTAATTCTAATGCTGCCTTTATCTGGCACTAAACAAATGACAAAGACAGCAATAGACTTAATCTGTTGTCAACGTTAACAAACGTTTCAGAAAATTAGATTTTATCACTATAAACTACGAATAATAATATCTGAATAGAACATTATTTTCAGCCCCGTTCACGTAGAGTTTTTTAAACGTAAATTTTCATAATATTCTGAAATGTTTGAAGGGAAAAAGTTAAGCGTAAAAATACTTTTAAGATACATTTATTCGGTTGTTAAGTGCAAAAGTTTGTAAAGATTTCTTCGTGAATTTAATAAAAGTCTTTTAAGGAATATGAGGTGAATAATTTTACATTAAATTGTAAAGTTTTAAACAACTATCAAGTACTGTAATAATTTGTTTGATGCCTAATGGTAAACACTAGGCATATCTTCAGCTTGTCGGCCCTTACCGGCCTGTATTAACTAACAATTAATACATGATTGTGCAAAGCTAAAATCTTCTTTATCCAAGACTAGCGACCAGCCTCGGCATCGCACGGGTAGAAAAATAAAGAGATATATATAATAATCTATACTTATAATAAAACTGTATCGGGTCCAATTCTGTACATTAAAGATATTTTGAAATATTTTTTTGGACCGTACTCTAGATTCGATACTGAAGCCAAAACTATATTCTTTTTCTTTTTTGACTGTCTGTCTGTCTGTCTGTCTGTCTGTCTGTCTGTCTGTATCTTAGCTAGGCATCACGCCGAAACTACTGAATGAATTTAAATGAAACTTGGTATGATTTGAGTACATACTACGAGGTAGGACATAGGCTACTTTCATGCCGAAAAATGAAAGGGTTCCCGCAGGATAGTAGTTGAAAGTTATTTCAAAAAACACTTACCACTCTTAAACTACTGGACGGATTTTGATGCAACTTGGCACAGTCATAGTTTATATGATGGGTTAAAATTGAGGATACTTTTTATCCCGAAAAATAGAGAGTTCCTGCGTGATAATGTCCCAAATTCTGTAAATTAATGATATTTTGTAAAAAAAATGGGGTCCGTTCTATGTTCAATACTAAAGACAAAACAGTTTTTTTTGTCTGTCTGTCTGTCTGTCTGTCTGTCTGTCCGTCTGTCTGTCTGTACCTTGGTAGTGACAGACAGACGGACAGGCAGACAGACCTTCCTTCCAGACAGAGATTCCTGCAGGATAGGCGTTGAAAGTTATTTAAAAGAACACGTATCACTCTGAAACTACTCGACGGATTTTGTCGAAACTTGGCAGTCATAGTTTATATAATGGATAAAAATTGAAGATACTTTTTAACCCGAAAAATAAAGTGTTCCTGCGGGATAATGTCCAAAATTCTGTAAATTGAAGATATTATCTAATTTTTTTTGGAGGCCGTACAATACTAAAACCTACACTGTATTTTTTTAATTTTTGTCTGTCTGTATGTCTGTCTGTCTGTACCTTGGCAGCGTACCACGCCGAAAATAATCAATGAATTCGAATGAAATTTGGTATGATTTGAGTTCATAACTTCGAGGTAGGACATTGGATACTTTTCATCTCGAAAAAATTAGGTGTTCCTGCAGGATAGGAGTGGAAAATTATTTAAAAGAGCACGTAGCACGCTGAAACTATTGGACGGATTTTGATGCAACTTGGCACAGACATATTTTATAAGATGGGTGAAAATTATGGGTACATTATGTACTGAAAAAATAAATGGTTCCTGTGGGATATGGGTCCAAATTCTGTACATTAAAGTTTTTTTTTTTTGAAGTTACTGTATATTCGACAATGAAGCCTATACTGTATGTTTTTTCATTTTTGACTGTATGTCTGTCAGTCTGCATCTTAGCCGCGCATCACGCCGCCGGAACTACTGGATGAATTCAAATGAGACTTGGTATGATTTGAGTTTATACTACGAAGTAGGATTAGGATACTTTACATCTCGAAAAATTTATGGGTGGAAGATAGGGGTTGAAACTTATTTAAAAGAACACGTACAACGCTGAAACTAATGGAATGGTTTTGATACAACTTGGCACTGTCTTAAGTTATATGATGGGTTAAAATTGATGACAGGTTTTATCCCGAAAAAGTAGTGTAAAGTGCGGGATATGGATCTAAAGTTATGTTAATATTTACGTAATAAAAAATATTTTTGGATGGTTATCTATATTCGATACTGAAGCCAAACTTTTTTACATTTTAATTTTTTCTGTCTGTTTGTCCGTATCTTGACCGCGCATCTCACCCAAACTACTAAATGAATTCAAATGGAAAACATGCTCTTGGGTGCTTAAAAAAGGTATTGATCAACTTTTGTTTTTGTTTTCGTGCCTTACTTTCTGTTTGTCTGTATGTTTGTTTGTTCACGCATCACGCAAAAACTACTGGACCGATTGCAATGCGGTTTTCATTGTTAGATAGTAGCTTAGGGTTTGATTTAAATCTGGTGTAATTGGTCTCTCCAATTACACCAGATTCTGGCTCAATCCGGTGAGTTAGAAGCCGAACAATTGATAAAAGTATTTTTGACGGCTAAAGAAATTTTGTTCATTTGAGGACCAATATACCAACATTTGTTTGCATATTGTTCCTTGAATAGCACATTATGGTACTTTGAACCTAAAGAAAAGACCACGCGTGCGAAACCGCGGGTACAGCTAGTATATTAATATAGAGAGATAAAATTAGTAGGTACTTTATTTGGACAAATAGAACATAACAACAATTTCTGATCCTATATTTGCACAAATATTTTGCAACAATTTCCTATACTTTATCCAATCATAACATATTATAACCATTGAGGTATTATATTATAACAACAATTCCTAACACTTAGGTACTTCCTCCATATAGGTATTATGTATGATGTATTGTTTTCTCTTTTCTATAATGTTTGTTTATAGGTTTCATATTGACGTACCATTTTGTCTATAGTATTATTCTGTTTAACGTATGGAGGTTGAATTACGCTTACTAAATGTTTATGTGATTTTAGCATTAAAAACTGCTTAGCAAGAATATATGTAATAATTTTCTAAACGAAAAATTTGAATCACGGACCTGCATCATTCCGTGCCTCTGCGCGGCACATGCTTTTTACCAAGTTCCAAACATACAAACAATCAAATATTTCCTCCTTATAAGATTAGTGTAGAATAATAGGCCACGTATTTCCAGTTATTTTAGTATTTCAAGCTTATACCAAACTGCTCTAAATAAACGTCAAAAACCACCTCTAGGTATTCCAAAATATTATCGAAAGGTTCTGCCCAAAATACCCGCCTCAGTCTATTCGATTTCCGGCGGCCAAATAAACGTGACCTTGCGGTTCTTGCAATTCGTCATCGGAAACAACCTTCCAAGGGTCTCGGAGCTATTGAATTGCCTGTTGGCCAGACAGAATACTGTGATCAGAGCTTGAAGCAAGAAGGCTAAATCGAAAATTCCTGAAACCGGCCTGTCAATGAAATTCAAAATACCATGACGTGTGACAAACATCATCATTATCATGTACTATCATCATCATCAACAACATGACTGTGTTAATCCACTGCTGGACATAGGCCTCTTCCCAAGGCGCGCCATTTGGCCAGATCTTCGGCTCTTCGCATCAATTTCGGTCATTTTCGGTTTTCTAGTCGGTGGGCGTCCTACACTACGTTTTCCAATTCGCGGTCTCCACTCGAGAACACCAAACGTTTACCCCAACGGTTATCAGTTCTGCGGCCAATACAGCCAGCCTACTGTCACTTCAGCTTGTTAGTTCTCAGAGCTATGTCTGTAACCTTAGTTCTCTGCCAGACCACCTTTAGAGATTCGATCCTTTAGAGGAACTCCAAGCATATATCTCTCCATAGACTGCCGAGCAACTTTAAGTTTGTGGATCAGTCGCACCGTCAGTGTCCACGTCTCAACTCGTTATCATGGCTTCAAAACGATGTAGGTGGTGATTTAAGCGGCGAATCAGATATTGACGAGCATTTAGTAATACAGATTCTAATTTGGAACGCAATTTGTGTAAAACTAAACCATTGAACTGAAAACTTTCCAGAATAATTTTAGGACCTGGAGCATGATGCTAGTACACCAGTTTCTGATACGAGTCTACTACTACTACCAGAAATTACGCGATAAATAAGTGCCGTCATTATTTATATGATCTCAAGAAATTATTAAAGAGACTAGGTCAGAAAGATTTGTTATTGAAGAATACAATTTTGGTGTTATATTAGAAGTTATTCTTAAGTTCGAGAAGTAAAAAAGTGCCTACGGATAGTGTTGTAAAAATGTTACCTAAATTATTACTCAGAGTGTACTCGTAACTTATTTTAATGTCATGTTGTAGTCAGTAGAAAACATACAATAAAAGCGTATTGTAAAAAAAATTACGTCCTGTATATTTTTTACCATATTTCATCCAAAAGTCTCTGAACCTATATCGGTGGTCAAGATGGTAAAAAAATACGGAGAACACATCGCCAAATCGAAAGTGAAGCACTGAAGATATGCCCATTCACTCGTACGCCTCACGCACTCACACCGTTATGCCGATAGGCCGCCAAATCGCAGCGAGATCTATTATTAATTGCATTAGCTCTGTCAAGTTTTCACGAAAAATCTAAACCAAAGCAGTCTTTTGTGATGCAATTGTATATCAACCACAAATTATTCACTCACGCACGCAGCCACCATTTGCTATGCTTCACTCGTTCGTTTCCCTCTTTTTACATGAATGCCCAAAAAAAGGAGTGTTATGTTTTTAGCATTCATGTATGTTTGTATGCTTGTATGTTTGTATGTTTGTATGTGAATTTCTTTGTTCCACCATAACTTTTAAATGCCTGAACAGATTTAGATGTATGGGGTATCGTTAGAATCCTTACATCCCCACGAGTACTCAATATGTCGACAGTATGGCACCATTATCAAATTCGAAAAAAATATTTTTTCTTCGAAATTTACAATATGCGTATCAAATTGAAGGTCTTGATAAGCCTATTCCAACAATATTTCATTTTATGGCAAAAGCTCTTTGTTGGCAAGGCAGGCGTATTTTTTAGCTTTTAAGCTAGTTATTTAAACCTTGGCAGTGGTAATGTTACAAAACAATACCAACCATTGTCCTTAAGTACATCCCTACTCTCTAGTTCGCATCAATTTCCTATCTCTTGAATGAGACAACTGACACAGACTTGACCTAAACTCCAAGTCATAAAAAGTGGTTCAGGGTCTTCAATAATGTTCAATAATGAAACAGCCCTCTTGACTTTGTTGAGCCTTACCTAAATTGTAGTTGATGCTGCCAACAAATATTTTACAAGTACCTACCTAGTTATTTATTCAAAACCAATTACCAACTTAAATAATTACGAAACTCTCGAATGAAAAATGTATAGGTTATCAAGCACAAATTAAACATTTATACAACCCCAGTCTTCCTCCCCCCCCCCCCCCCATTTTAGCAAAAAACCATCTCGATCACATTAGTTTTTAATAGAAAAAAACCGCATCAAAATCGGTCCATTCGTTTTGGAGCTACGATCCCGACCCGGCCGTTATTATATACTTTTTTAATTTGTGCCTGTTTTTTTGTCTTAATGTTCTCATTTTAGTAGATCACAGGAATTTCTATTATTTAAAATAAAATTGTATGAATAACAAACACGTTACATATCCTCAAATGCAAATAGCAAGATATAAGTTCAAAAGTTAAAACCAGACTGGTCAGCCTATGACACTCTTGCGACGGAGACGAATCGATTGAAACCTCGCTTGTCAAAATCGGTTTTGTTTTTTTTGTTTGAACACAATTTTACGTTAGTTTCGTGGTGGTCGGGAATAAAAAAAAAAATACTATAACACTATGAATGAAGGCGAATCGATTGATACCTCGCTTGTCAAAATCGGATCAAGTTTTTAGTTTGTACACATAACTCTTCCTTTGTTTTGCCTTAGTCGGTTAAAAAAATAGCCTATGACACTCTATACCTATAGACGAATCGATGTATACCATGCTTGTTAAAATCGGACCAATAGGGGCGACGCTATAGTGGAACAACCACACACCCACGCACGAGTACATAGAAACATACATAATTACATAGACTGTTAAATTCATTACCCTTCCTTTGCTTCACCGTAGTCGGGTAAAAAACACCCTCAGATACAAAAGTAATGGACTGGGACTATGATTGCGGCAGCTACAGTACAAAATACCAAAAAGCGATTGGCGGGAAAATAAAAGCATCTCAAACCAGATTCTGATGATTGATCTGAAAGGTAATAACGGTATCCTGATCTGAGACCCCATCCAATAACGGTATCCTGACCTGAGACCCCATCCAATAACGGTATCCTGACCTGTGACCCCGTCCAATAACGGTATCCTGACCTGAGACCCCATCCAATAACGGTATCCTGACCTGTGACCCCGTCCAATAACGGTATCCTGACCTAACACCCCATCCAATAACGGTATCCTGACCTGAGACCCCATCCAATAACGGTATCCTGACCTGAGATCCCATCACAAGCCAAGGTGAGAAACAAGCCGAGGCACGAGGAACTGTATGAGGGTGGTTATTTTTATCTCGAAATAAACGTGTTATTTTAATTTCTAGGGTTCCATACCTCAAAAGGAAAAAAAGGAATCCTTATAGTTTCACTTCGTTGTACGTCCGTCTGTCTGTCTGTCCGTCAAATCCCTTTTCCCCAGGAACGCGTGGATATCATATTGAAATTAATATCAAATACCAGGTCTACAATCCCTTGAAGCTGAGAAAAATCAAGAAACCTATAATTATGAAATTTGTAAATAAAATAAGTAAAGGTAAAAATCCGAAAGACAAAGTAGTTACATAAAAAATGCTGTTGTCAAACTGACCGCGACCTATGTCGATGTGTGGGGACGTTTTCTAAAGGCAAAGTTAAGTTCATACGGATCCCTCGGTGCGCGAGTCCGACTCGGACAGTTTGTTTTGGATTAGGTCTGTCTGTAAGTGGATATTGTGGAATAATCAGCTAGAATAAAAATACTGTCTGCAAAAATACATACATGTAACTTTGTTCTCAACCATGTTACGAGTAAAAGCTGTAAACTGTCCAAATTAGACAAGTTACGACCCTCATTACAGGTGGAGGCAGCCTCCAGAAAATTGCTAATTTAATAGCTTTAATTAATCTAAAGTTGGCGGCCATTAGCCGAGATTACCTGAGTAATTGTGCCTGATACCGTATAAGGAGACTGGTGGCGGTGTTGCTAGGTTAGAGACTTTGCTTTAGTTTAGGGTACAATTTTAGGTTTATTGGTTAAATTGGACAAGAGTTTGGTTCGTCATCATATTATGTTTCAGAGGGAGGGGGAAGTAACCTAATACTTTTTGTTTTTGACCTAGAAATTTAAGTCAATTATTGTAAATAGGCAATATAATAAAAAACCTCTTTTACAAGTAAAAAAATACTAGACAGGGACAAGGCAAAATATTCTGTCTTTTCAGTATATTTAAGTCATTCTTTATTGATAGCTTTTTTAATCCGTTGAGTGACTAGTCAAGCAGGTTGCTTACCTGAGGGTAAGCGCCATGCCTGCCTATAAAATTGCAGTGCCACCCGGAACTTTAGTTACAAAGTCTAGCGCGTCACCGCACTGCGCTCGTCATCCTGAGACGTTGGTTTTTAATTCTCATTACTCAGTCATTTTGATGGATAAATTTCCTTTCAAACCGAAACACAGATATTATTATGTTTACTCGCTACTGCTTGGTGGTTGAATATCTTTCCCAGGTGGACCCTTGTATAAGGGGCCTACTACTACTGGAGGCGTCGAGGAACGTCTCCACGGGATGCGGTTTTGCGGAAATTGGGATCAGAGAAATCCCAATATTCCAGGATTATAATCCTGGTGCGGAAGGATTAAATTATAATAATTACGTGACCTTCGCGTTTTGTGGACTGCATTTTGTTATTCGTAGGGGCGAAATGCGCTGTGGTGACAGATTGGTGACAGGTTAGCAGCCAAGGGCAGATGGTGGAAAGAAAAGTGAAAGGAAAGAGTGTGTACCTTTTCGGTGAACTCTTTCTCTGTCCAAGTCTCCGATGTTGTTGAGAAGGCCTAACCAGGCCTGCAGCGATGTGATCCTGTCCTTGAAGAGTGCAACTGTCGCGCCAGTATGGAGCGACACACATGTTCTAATAATGTCACTAAAACACCTTTTTATGCACTATTAAACACCACTATTTTGCGCGTTAATGTTAAAGTCTTTTTTGGTACCGTAATAACCGATTTACATATTTATTTAGCGAAGTGGAGATATTATTTGGTCACTAGACCGTCAGACATCTTTGATATATATGAGCGGCGGGCTGCAACTTGCAGCGTAAAATTGTCGTACTCCGTAACGGTTGGACCGTCACTGGTTGCGTTTTCTCTTGAACGCCTCTCACGCGTTATATCGCACGCGTGAGACACATTTTATACATAGTAGGCGTGCATGCGAAAAGGATATGTAAAGGCGAAGGCGAAGGAAGTGGAATGAAAAGGAATATGGCTGTCAAACTGTACACCAAATCACTAATCATTCTGCGCAGATTATAAGCGCGTGTTTTTAAAATAGCGAAGGTATTACACGGTGATAACAACAACAATAGAACCGACTGTATCAGATCATAAACACAGTCTGTAGTCCTTACGGACAGTAGAGTATCGAAGCATTGTTTTCGAGTTTTATGTCTAATGTCAATCGTAGACCGAGACTTATTTCTAGTAGGTCTTTAC
Organism: Alsophila aescularia; assembly: GCA_946251855.1. Classification (NCBI taxonomy): domain Eukaryota; kingdom Metazoa; phylum Arthropoda; class Insecta; order Lepidoptera; family Geometridae; genus Alsophila; species Alsophila aescularia. The sequence continues at coordinate 59,184,722 of OX276380.1, read as the reverse complement.
CCGGCTACAAATTAGGAGGTTTGTGATTTTATCAGAATACCTATGTATGCATGAATAAATGTATTTATGTCCTACGTCATTTATGTTCGACATGAAGTAAAAACTACTGCACTGATTAAAATGTGGTTTTCACTGAAAGCACGTTTATTGCATGTGAGCTTAGTTTTGACATAAAAACGAATGAACCTACCTTGTATCTCAATCCTAGAAGTAGAAATCGAGCAATTGATGAAACAATATTTGACGGCTGAACGAATTTTGGTAAATTATACTTTATAGGTACTTTTGGCCCTAGAATACATAGTTTTAATAATACTATAATAAAAATATTTTAAAAATACTATAATAATTAATGTATAAAAAATGAATATACTATAATAATCTATCTAGGTGTTTTACCTTACGGAGTCAGATGGAAGTAAAAAAGAATGGATATATTTTGTTTTTTTTATTTATTTAAGCACACTGCAATATGTAGGGCTCATTTTGGCAGGGTAGGGGGGGTATGTGAAGCCAGGAGGCCCAATGATGAGAAAAAGAACGCAAGCACGACCGAAGAAAAAAAATGCAGGATAATGGGAGAACCTTATCAATTTTTTGTATTATCATCGGTCCTTGATTAATGTGCAAAGTTTCAGTTCAATCTGAAATTTTGAAGTGGGTGAAAATCACGTTCAAAAATTCAGTTACAAACAAACATACATACAGGTGGACTAAACTCATAATAAAAGCGCGATAAAAAATATTCTTATGCTCTGCTCTCTCCTGCATTTTTTTTACGTATAAGCGCTTTTTCTTTTAAGAAAAACAAAGCTATGTGAAGGATACAGACAGAAACTTTTTTTTACCAAATAGTAAAATTGGTAAAATTGGAGGGGGCGCAGCACCCCCATTTGATTTTAGGGGGGCATTTGGCCCTCTTTGCACTCCACTCCCGCGGTCCCTATACTATGCCGTAACCTTCTAACTGCATTTTTGTTGTCAACGCAATGCACGTATACGTAGTTTATGTACCAACGTATGCAGTTTATTAATAAAACTTACAAGTTTTCCTAGACAAGTGTAGAAAAGCCCTAGATAGACTTCATACCTTACAATTTTGAGGTCAAATTAATATCTCGTGGACACTCGTTAGCACGTACGGGGTATACGCGACTATTTTTGCAATCACTGCAAAAATATAAATATATGTAAAAAAAAATATTTTTATTTTTGGACTTTCCTTAAATGTAGATTGTGTATGTGGCAAATCTTATCATTCTATGTTAGGAGGCAGCCCTAACACAATTCTCCAAGTTATAGCGTAAAATACAATCCCCCAATAAATTGAGCATTTGTTCGGGCGATGGCCAGATAAGTCACTGGTTAGTTTTTAAAGGTACCTCTACCATTACTATTTGGTAGCGCATGCAACTGCTTCTGTTTACTTTACTTACCTAAGTTTTGTTTGTTACTCATATAATTTTAAGATTTTGTTACCAACTCCTGTGATTACCATGTTTGTTTAAATAAATAGATTTTATGTAAGATTCCAAAAAAGTCCAATAATTTCCAATAACGCATTTGTTAACTGTGTGCATACAGTAAAACAAACTATAATTGATAACGATATCCGCGGGTGGATTCCGCTCTCCGGCCCCTTCTTAGACATACAGCGTTACAACGTACTTAAATATGAAATTTCTAGTGAATTCGAAACACTCTGGCAACACCGCTTTAGAACGATTCCTACGCAAAGTTTCGGCGTAGACTCATTCCGTTAATGTTTCGAGCCGTCACGAGCGAGATTGCTTTGACTTATGATGCCTTAAATATTTTAGATTGCGATTATAGACAACTTCTCTTCGTTATTATATTATGATATTTAAAAATTAATGTTTTGGGGAAAAGAGCGCATGCCTATTTGACTCTATTAGGACTTATATGAAAGAATTCCATCAGCTGTTGGGTTTATAATTATACGACTTATTATTCTTCTTAAATCGATAGAATGATAAATGACTTTGTCATAAAATAACAATCTTGGAAATATTCCATATACCAAAACACAGAAATATACCTGGTTGGAACCATTTGTGCATCCAGAACCTTGCAGTTTTTTAAATTACGGACTAGGCAATCATTTGACCACGATCATCAACGATGTGGTCAAAGGTGTAGCACGCTTGCCTAGTAGATACGGTATCTAAGATACCTAATCACTCTAGACTTGATCTTACCTTGGTTATAATTTACCGGAAACACTGACGAGGGCAGAGCGTAGTACTATGATTTATTCTGTGGCCCTTTGCAGTTTGTTTATTCTTCAAATACTGTATACGACGTACACTATTGATAACTTAGTGGTTAGATTATCCAAACTCCATCCATATTTCATTTTAAATCTAAACACCAAAGAAATAAGATTTGAAATTGAGGGTAGTTTGAGCAGAATATTACGAAAGTTTCTTTATAACATGGGAACAAGTTGAATTCGGAAGGATTTTCCATTTTTCATCGCGCAGGCTTAACTGTCGGTAGCGGGTTATCACACGTTGCTTTCGGGGCGTAAAGTTGAGTCAAGTATAAAGTGCCTATCTGTTATCTATAACCGTGTTGTGCAAGTTGCTGGGGTGGAAAAATAGGGCTATCTTTAGCTTGTCGGAAATGTTGTGAACGTTTTCTTTTGTGTTTTTTTTTGTCTCCTACATGCGTTTCTAATGTCATGTGGGCTTGCTCATGCATTGTACCTTTTCGTATAATATTTATTATGATGCGTGCTATAAATACCTACGTGGGACGAGGGATGGCGATGCAGCACAAAACTCATCCTCACGTGTGCTTTCAAGAATGTTTTCAACATGTTGCCTTGCCTTCTTGTACCGTCTCCTAATAGAAGATGTATTATTCTGCCCCCGATAGTTGAAAAGGCGCATCTAACATTTTTTCCGGATTTGAATTACTTATATTGCCGGAATCAGGAAAAAAAGGCGCATATGCCTATATTTTTAATATTTTTCTACCTTGTTGTGCGATTTAAGCACAACAAAATAAGCAGCTTCTGCTCACATATTTACACCTTATTGAAGATAAAAAGTCGAATTTAGCTAAAACTTAGTTGAAGAGTTGCATTTATGTAGATATGACCTTGTGCCTTGCATATTTTATTTGAGTTAAGTAATTTAAAATACGCATGTTTGACCCTATTTCTAAGAGGAAATTAATAAGACGCAAGTAACCATTAGTGCCTAATGCACTTATTGAAAACTGCTTTGCACACTAAGAAAAAAAGTCTACATCTGCCCACTTACGCCCTTTCTACGTCGTAAAGTTTCTTATGGCCCAGGCGCATTTGTCATATGCGTCTTAAGACCTTATTTTGCGAAAAAATGTACCAATGATACTAAATTAAAGAGGCGCAAGTAAGCAGATACGTTCTCTTCATTTATTATCTCATTGTGTCAGTTGCGGCCGAGTAACACAGGGAGTAAGGATGTGTCGCGCGGATGCGCAATTTTTCGTTGCCTGATTTATCACAAGGTAAGCATCCAGTTTTAATTGCACTATGATTTATTGTCATCTTGAGTTTTTGTTTAAGACGAGTAAAATAAAGTATCATGTCATGAATGATTTATTGTAACATAAGAAAAAATTATAAAACGACTTGCAGTTAAAGTGAATTATATCGCTTGCAAATTGGTAATTTAATGATCTGTTTATTTTTGTTACAGACAAAACTAACATGAAGAAAGGTCGAAGCTTTGACTTACTTACTAAAGCTTTAGCTTCTACAAATACGCAAAGTACAAATAGTACTACTGTACAGTAGAAAATACAGAGAACATTTTGCTATGCCATGCAAATAACGACAACAGTCTCGCAGACAAAATAAGCTATGGTAACAAAATTAATCAATATAATTGCCCTCAAGTCTCTACAACTGACAGTAATAATAGTGTTCTTTCTGGTAAAGACCACGCCATTACCACCACCAAAACCAACAGCAGTAGCAGCAGCAGTAGCAGTCTTCTGTCTATAAGCTTCAAAATACTTTACCACGAGTCTACCTTAAAAACCTTGAAAAGAGTACCTTATACGATAACGTTCAAAACTGATTTTGAAGATGGAACACATAGAGTACTAAACTTTGTAAGAATGAAAAACATTGAAACTGGAATTCCAAGACTAGTTATCAAAACCAAATACAGAGGAATTAATGAAAAGCGTAAATCTTAGATAGTTAATCAGTTACTTTCTCTTATGCCAGAGAACTGAAGGGCGTTTTTGCCGTGTGATGATAACTTTGTTGATTTGATTAACGAATATGAGGATAAGGACGTGACAAATAGACATTAATTTAAAAAAAAGTAGATACAACTCGTTTTGTCGGTGTTAATAATATCTACTTATACTTGGTGATTTATTATGCTGTTTGTTTAATTTTTTTTTTATACTCCTGGTTAATACAATATTTGTTACTAAAAAGTATTTCTTGTACCTAGTTTTTAAGATTTGTCCTAAGGTTGATAATTTTCTGTAACCATGAAAATTAGATTTTATTTTTCGATTTTATTACTTACCAAACTGATTAAACTCCGTTCTTGCATTTATTTTCTTTGACTTAATGAGAGAATACAATTTTTCATACACTCGTAATCTGTCAGCTCGATAAATATTGAAGCTCTCGTTTGTCCCGATGTTTTTCGAGGCGATAGATTCGCATCACTATTCTTAAAAAGAAGCACAGTCTATGAAATATTGCATTGTTTCATTTAGTCAAAGAAAATAAATGCGTGGACGGAGCATGGTACTGAGTAGTGAGTTTATAATGTTTTTTATTTTGTTATTTTAGTCACTAACGAAAGGTACTATGTTGTTCCTAGAGGGGTTATTCAACTACCAGATTATAATAGAAATATTATTAGTGGTAGATTGATATTTTTTTCTATACTTGTTTTATGTCATAATAAATAATGCATTCTTATAAAAATATGTGGCAATTACAGATAACAGACTGTTATTAAGACTGTTTAAGTTATATTATGTAAGTTCAAAGTATAATATTGTAGCTGTATAATTATTATCCTACTTAATTGCCATAAGTAGGAGCATGTGAGTATTGAGTGAAAATCATTGCATATTATAATAATTTGACATTTATTTTGATTTTGTGCCATAGATAATCAATTTTCTTAGATAAATACTCGACTCTGTTGATTGTGTTTTCTATTCTGATAAAAATAAATTAGAGTACCTACATAATAGTAAGCAGTAAAATACATTTACTTTACATTTTTAGGTTATAGCCCCTGATAAAAGTATTAATTAGATAATTGTATACATAGCACAGGGTAGCCTAGTTTGGGGCTAGATAATTGGTGTGAAAATGTCCCGAATATATTTATTTTTATTTATTTTGTATATACTTGTACCCAAGGGTTATCTACATAGTTCTGAATACATATGCAAAAAGGCGAATATAACCAAATGCACCTATTTTTTTTGAAACTTAATTATAGGGATCCCTAGATACTTAGAATAAAAGTAATGCAATAAGTGTTCTAGGTATAAAGGGCGCATCTGGCTATTTACGTCTATTCAATTAAGGTCGTTGTATTTTATCCTTATTTTTATACTAAGATGAAATAATTTTTTGTTTTTTTTAGCTAAATTATTTAAAAATATTCATATGTTTAAAAATCGAATTCAAAGACTATTATCGTGGCCATTATTTCCAATTTTTAATATGTAATTATTTTAACTTACCTAAAGACAGCGAATTATTTCCCGTTTGATATATGAAACAAAAAAATTCTCCGTTTTAACTTGTTGTTACATGCGCCTTTTCAACTATCGGGGGCAGTATTATTTGAAGTATAAAAGCAATATATTTGCCTAATTTTCGAATTTATTGTTGTTTTGAGGATTCCGTACCTCATAAGGAAAATAAATAAGAAAATAAATTTAAGTTAAACGGTTTTATATGTAGTAAAGTTGCAAGTCGTTGATATATTTGTTATTTTATTCATTAATCTACACAAAACAATCTTCCATCCACTTACGTGGTAACTTAATTATCTCCAACCACCACCATCACACCTACCCTCAATTAGAATAACTCTATGTCACCTCCGCACCATCATAGGTGGCGCCACTACGTGTCATCAAGCCATAGATAAGTAACATCAAGCTAACGATGATGGACCTCTATCAATAATTATGACAATCATTAATAAATAAACAGATATCATGTAATACGACACCTAACAGTACTAAAAGCTAAAAGTAAAATACAATTGTGGGGCGAGTTAACTTCTATTACTCAGGTTACAAAGTTTTTTTTTTTAGATTTGATGCCTATAAAGAGGATAGTGAAAACGGAGTGTAATGATTTCAGGGTTCATGTATATATGTATGAACATTTGTATGTCTTGTAACGATATAAAACGGTGTAACGATATAAAAGGGTGTTCTAGTGATTTCTGCGAATAAAGGTAATAAAAAATAAATTGGGGCAAGTCAGACCAAGAGTGGGGTGAGTCGGGATTCTTGCCCCATTCGGTCGCTCTGAACGCGAGGACGCTATACCTTTCTTCGGAATCACTCGAAACTAAAAATACTCGTTACTATTTGGAAATTAATAAAATTACCTGGATAAACTTAGACCGGAACGAGCTTCAAGAACTATTGGATCAAGACCGTTCGGTAATGTACTAGCTAGTGGGTACTATAGTGGAAGATAAAACATACAACTCAAATTCACCAATACAATCTTTATTATCCTTGGTTTAATTTTGCTTATTTACTTAAAATCTAAGGAACCGTGCCATTGGACGGCCATTCATGCTAGCATGTAAAGTTGAAGACAAAACATGCAATTTAAATTCACCAATACAACATTTATTATCCTTGGTTATAATTCTGCTTATTTACTTAAAATCTAAGGAACCGTGCCGTAGGTACGTCAGACGGTTACTCAAGCTAGCATGTAAAGTTGAAGACAAAACATGCAATTTAAATTCTCCAATACAATATTTATTATGCTGGGTTTAATCTTGCCTATTTACTTAAGGTGCAAATAATCCTAGCCTGCAGATCCAACTCAGCAGCCAAGAAATACCAAGATCTAAGATTACCCTGCTATAATTAGGGTCGATATAGAATTGACAAAATTAAGTATTTACTCTAACAGAAAATTGATGAATTTGCCGGCCGGCAGTACAGTCTACTTATTTACCTTTTTCTATAGGGTTTAGCCGTTATGTTGGTGAAGGTAATTCTCCATTCGACGTTCCAGCAATGTCCAATTCGCGTGAGAGGTAGCCAGGCTAGACCCCTCAGGCGTTGCAGGTGTCCAGCAGGTCGGTGGGGAACCAAAGTTCAATACTCCGGTTAACGAAATATATGGATAAAATACGATACCGCATCCCAAGAACGTGGTAGGAATCGTTGGGTATAATGTCGGCGTGGCGTGACGTATTGTATCGCGACACGGCGCCTTTTCTACTTAAATCCGGGGGAAGAAGCCTCCTTCGTGGGGTGTTTCAGTCCGGGGGGGGAAAACCTCCGTCGTAGGGTCTCAGTCCAGGGGGGAAAACCCGCTTTTTTTTACGGGTTTTATAATATGCAGGGAAAAAACTTGTCAGTCCTGCTAGGCTCTCTATCGCGAAAAGAAAGGACACGTCATTCATCTTCATTGTCTCGGTTACTTTCTGTCGCCGGATCTAGTTTTTTTTTATTTAGCAAAATCTATCCGAATAACATTTCGTTTCACCAGGAAACCGATCAGCGCTTACACATGGGTTTTGGAAATGATAATATGGTTTTATTTTTATTTTTTAAGATTTCTCACCCTAGAAATCACATTTGTTTATTTATCGTTTCTTTAACTACTTTTGACAGCTAAACAACTGCCAAGTGACGTTTAAGAATTGTTATAAACTATAGTCTATAAAACGTTCCGTACCAGACGAAAGGTACGGAACGCGGTTTCTTTGCTTCGCTACCGTTATATTATCGTAAAACTATATACCGTAACTATTAAATTATGGTATTGTATGGGTTTGCTTTGGAAAAAATCTACGTTCCTAAATTTAACATTTGTTGCATTTAATTGGTTTGTTTAATTTTATTTTCTATTTGCTGAAATTGCGGGACCGTCCCGAACAATGGAACGCGCCCTTTTGCTTTGACAGCTAATCGATGCAAAGATAAGTAAAATTTCGGTAGAGGTCACCACCTGTCTCCGTGTTTATCAATTGAACTTTATTAATTATTAATTATTTGATTCCCAGTTATTCCTTGTTCCCTTTCGTATTTATTTCAATCAATTGACCTAATGAGAGTTATAAAGTCGTGGTCAGTAGTGCACGGACGTGTTGTATTCATCGAAGTGTTTATAACCTATGAACATGACTATTGTTTTTTTGGAACTGTGATTTACAGGATTATATCATGTAAGTAAACAACGTACGATAATCTATTTTGTGTACCCGATCGTCTGCTTTCGCTGGTATTCACCAAATACAAACGATAGTACTGTTTCAATCAACTATGTGCGACTTCAATGTCGTCATCTGATTCTAACAACAAACAATAGCATGGCTTGTCTGTTGTTTATTTACTCCAAAAACGAAGATACATTCTAATACGTGAGTATATTGAACAATATGCAATTATAATTCTAGTTTTACTATTATAAAGATGCGTTTCTATTAGTTGTTTATGTGTTGTCTTGTTTATTCCTACTTTTACTTGTCGAATTGTTGTTTTGTATTGCTAGTTATAGGTTTATTGATTTTTATTTAAGTAGCGTTTTGTCAACGCTACAGTCTGTATGTTTGTATGTATGTACGTGAGTTTCTTTGTTCCACCAAAACTTTTAAATGCCTGAACTGATTTAGATGTATGGGGTATCGTTATATAGAATCCTTACATCATTTCGAATAAAATAGAGTATAAAAAAGTTTGAAAAGTTCATTTTTTTCAGGTCAGTCGTGTTTCTTCTGATACTTTGATGATAGATAGATAGATAGATAAATTCTTTATTGCACACACCACAAACAAAATCAACAAAAGAAACCAATGATGAAGATGATGTACTTGTTTTAATATTTTTACGCCATGAGAAAAGTACATTACAGTTTCAAATATAAGACCAGAAAGAAGTATTTCAGCTGAATTTAAAACAATTAACATTTCATAGATTTTAACCTAAAAAAAAAAGTAATCTATAGTCAGGTTAAGATGCCACCATCTGAACCAGACTATAGATTTCTTAAGCCACCTTTCACATCTACTACGTAGCAAGTCGTTGAATGTTTAGAGCGATCACTTTGCCTTCCTAACATCCCAATCACAATAAAGCGTATTCTCATATCCTAAACGACATCGTTTCCTTTTAATTTGCGTCGTTTGTTACAGTCACGTCAAGTGTTGTGACCACAGATATAGATAGATAGATAGATAACTCTTTATTGAAACACACAAATAAAAATCTTACAACTAAAAAAAACAAAATTAATAATAAAGTGTCACAATGGGCGGTCTTATCGCTCAGGGCGATCTCTTCCAGACAACCGTGCATGGAAAGGAATAACGGAGGTAATAGGGACGGTGGTTTCAACCAATAAATAAATACATAAACCATAAATAAGCACTTAAAAATTACAAAATAATAATGAAATTAATTGGGAAAACACAATAGAAAATTGGAATAAAAGATATAAACCTAGTAGATACATACAATTATATAAATAAATAAACATACATACTTACATACTACTATAATACATATAAACATACCTTCATACATAATAATAACAGGATTAAGATGTAACATCTCAGCTAGAGTGATAAATAGAGCATTTTAGCGAAGGTGTGCGTCTAATATCAACAGGTAAGGCATTCCACAATCGAACAGCTTCGACTGAATATGACCAATCGTAGAAAGTCGTTCTGTGGAAAGGGGTCTCTAACATGAGGTTATCTGATGACCTTAGTCTACTATTGCTGGAAGTGTGGAGGAAATGGAAACGATCCTGAAGATAGCGCGGAGAAGAGGGGTTGAACAAAATACTGTAGAGAAGGGATAATATATGAGCATTCCGGAGACGACGAATGGGAAGCCACTTGAGCTTAGTGCGAAATTCGGAGACATGATCATACTTGCGTAGGCCAAATATGAACATGATGCAAAAATTTTGGAGACGCTCTAGTTTGTTTAGCTGGTCCTCGGTTAGGTCAAGATAACAGGCGTCAGCGTAATCGAGAATAGAGAGTGATTGTGCGAGCGCAATTTTAGTATATATATATTAGATAACGTAAGTTGATTCTCATATGTCCCGAAGCTGCACCGAAGAAGTGCGCCTTCTCGAGAAGTGCGGGGAGAGTGCTGCAGAGATTTTTCAGTTTGTTTCCTACTGTATTCACGGCAATTTTATTTTAAAACTTAGTGTAACGCAATTGTTCCAAAATTCACTATTAAAAATTCGTCGTGGTTAGTCTAGGGTTACATCGGCTCTTGTCACGAAATGATCTTATGAACCAAACAAACCAACTTATTCGATTATAAGTAACTACTTAAACAATTTTGGTGTAGTTTATATGAGAGACCTTGCACGATTAAACTTTTCAAAATAAAATATAATCATCCAAATCCGTTATGAAATCCTGGTAAGTAAAACATTACTAACACAAAAAATATAGTTTAATTGAAAGTCACCTCCTTTTACTATCGATTATTTATGTACGTACTTCTGTCAGTGAAAAAAAAGTAATAAAATCGAATGAGACGAACGTTAGATATTTAAAAAAAAAACAGGTCGGTTTAGAAATCCCGGGCAATATGAATGAACATATATGAAAAGAACCACGAAACAATTGAATGAATTTTAAACCTCTAATTTAAGAAGTCGATTATTTAGGTAAAAACTGCGCATGCTTGGTTTCATGCGATTTTAAAAACTTGCAGTGGCATCTAGTTTCTATATCTGTGGTCGTGACTTCTGATGTATTGGATCTTTAAGACGTATGGAACCAATCCAGGTGGTAGTAAATTAGGTTTCAACATACTAGAGGACAAAACAAGGTAATTTCGAGGGAAAGATCCACTTTTGTGTCAATGACATTTTATTAGGGTACTGAAAGATTCAAAGAGCAGTGTCTAGCTTATGTTTATATTATGCGCAAACCGATTATTTTAATAAATTTCCAATGTTTGTACAGAGCCCTGGTTTCAAAATGTTGCTTTCCCAGAATGCCCCTTACCCAGAACGTCTTTTTCCCAGAACTTTCCCAGAAAGTTTATGTCCCAGAATGATAATTCCAAAAATGACCAACTTACGCTTGAGTTCAGGCTTCTTTCAGTGTTGTACTTGGTTGCTTACAGAAGATAGTGATGAAAAATAATAATAATGATATTATTATTATTTTGTAATTTTTAAGTGCTTATTTATGGTTTATGTATTTATTTATTGGTTGAAACCACCGTCCCTATTACCTCCGTTACTCCTTTCCATGCACGGTTGTCTGGAAGAGATCGCTCTGAGCGATAAGACCGCCCATTGTGACACTTTATTATTAATTTTGTTTTTTTTTAGTTGTAAGATTTTTATTTGTGTGTTTCAATAAAGAGTTATCTATCTATCTATCTATATCTGTGGTCACAACACTTGACGTGACTGTAACAAACGACGCAAATTAAAAGGAAACGATGTCGTTTAGGATATGAGAATACGCTTTATTGTGATTGGGATGTTAGGAAGGCAAAGTGATCGCTCTAAACATTCAACGACTTGCTACGTAGTAGATGTGAAAGGTGGCTTAAGAAATCTATAGTCTGGTTCAGATGGTGGCATCTTAACCTGACTATAGATTACTTTTTTTTAGGTTAAAATCTATGAAATGTTAATTGTTTTAAATTCAGCTGAAATACTTCTTTCTGGTCTTATATTTGAAACTGTAATGTACTTTTTTCATAGCGTAAAAATATTAAAACAAGTACATCATCAAAGTATCAGAAAAAACACGACTGTCCTGAAAAAAAAATAACTTTTCAAACTTTTTTATAGCCTATTTTACTCGAGATAAATTCATTTTTTAAAGCAGGATCTATAGCCCCTAATTCACTTAGCATTAGCACTGATATAGAACAAACTATCAATCCTTCAAAACTACTGAACTACTTCAAAACTTAGAACCACACTTTTTATTGTTTTATTAAATTGCTTGGCTCCTACTCATTGGATTGAGATACCAAGTACATCAGTTTTAAAGTAAAAATCTAAGTTATCCAACATTGAAAATCGCATCGCAATCATTCCAGGTTTTAATGTGATACGCGAACAGATAGAAACACACATATAAATATATATATATATATATATATATATATATATATGGTGTCTGTCTGTCTGTCTGTTTTATTTTTAGTACCTGTAACATTTTTTTTTAAATTTAGTAACGTAAAAAATATATACTACTTTAAGGAAAGTTGATAAAATTTGCTACGAACGGTTTTTTTTCAATATTCTAACTCTCTATTTTAAGAAAAATTGCATTTTAAAAGTGTGGTACTAAGTATTGAAGGTCAGTGTAGATAGTATAACAAGCAAGATATTTTGTCTCGATACTCAGGTATTTTTTGACTTCTTCTGGAAACTTCAGCCCACGATGTTCTGGATGCTGCCGCCGTCGGTTAAAGGAATCGGTTTCTAAGGAATCAGAAACAATGAGACTCCACGCTTCTTCGTAGATCCTTATTTCTTAACACCGATGATTTTATAACGCCTAGATAAGGCACAAGAAACTTCTATACATGTACAGATATACAAATGCTTAGATTAGGGGTTATCAGCTTTGAAATCTCTGACAAGTGGAGGAGGGCCAAAACAATAAACAGTTTGTGGTTGGCTTCTTAATTATTTATATTAGACAATGGCAGCAATTCAGTAATTTTACTCCTTAAATTAAACTACACTATATTTTCATAAATGTAATATAAACGTTGTCGACTTTGTAACAAGGTCTTTTTGCCCCTGGCATCTATTCTAAACTTACGTCAATTTAAGCTCCACCGCTTTAAATAACGTATTTAAAACCGGTTTTTAATATGCTGTCTAACAACGTTTGGATAAATTCGGACACGTTCTGAGACAGCGTTTGGACAAATCGGGACTCGCCACGTGGAAACAAATTTGAATTTACGCTGACAGGCTTTAGTGATAGTTTAGTGAGGCGAGGCATAGATGCCAGGGGAAAAATACCTTGTTACAAAGCCAACAAGGTTTAAATTACATATGAAGACATTAAATTTAGTGGATGTCCAAATCGCCACCAATGCACAAAAAGTCAACTGGATCATCTAAAAGCCGCGTTTAAATTACCGAATGAAAGATAAGCACGCATTTTAAATGCGTGTTTTGTTTTCGTAGAATTTGAGAGAATAGAGCACACGCTACGCATCCAAAACAATTTTACCTACAATTTATGCTCGATCACTTTTCTATGTGTTACCATTTCATAGCGTAAATTTACTAAAATAAGCCCCTGATATTAACCCTTGATAGTCTGACCTTCCTTTTATTTCATGGCAAGACTTCATAGCATTAGGAGAGTAAGGGTTGTCATAAATATAGGTAATTCAGTTCTAAAAGGCCTGTTAATACGAATGCTTCACCAGATAGGGGCGACCCTAATCGTTTATTATTAGTACCTGTAACTAATTTGAATATTTTAAACTAATTGCGAGGTATTTATAGTGTGTGAAAATAAACGTAGGCTTGAAAACTGCGGTTGCGAGCGATCTGGCGATGGGCTTGCAAAATACACAAATTGCTGTGCCTTCCACCGCTCGTGTTTGAATGTTCTTATTTCCATCAGCCGCAAAGACAAATTCAAATATTTTTATTTCAGATGCTTTTGTACCCCATGTACCCCAGACATAAAAGCATACAAATTATTAAAATAAATACGCACAAAAAATAACATTATACAAATAAAGAAAACTAAAGAACTGGATCAAGAATGCATAATATGTGCTTCTTATGCAGACCATCGACGTCCATTCGTCCAGCAATTAACTGCAGGTAGCTGTTGGCGCTGCGCATCAGGGATGCTGTTCTTTTTCGCTTGATAGCCATGAAGCCATCCACTCCCGTCTCATCGTAAACATTCCCAATGCGCTACAGCAGCGTGGCAGCCCCATCAGCATCCGGTTCTGAATTGTGCGAAGAGTTCATGAGAATCTGTCAAGAAGGAGTACCTAATTTATCATCCTCATCATATACAGCTCTTTTCCGCCCACTGCAGAGCATAAGCCTCCTAATTACCAAGTTGAATTACCTAGTTGAGTACCTAATTATCTAGTTTAAAAATCTGTGATAAGATTTGAAGCAAACAAGATACAAAAGACTCTAAAGAAAACATTCTTATTACCAAGTTTTTAATATGTCACTTTCTTGTTTGTCAGTCTGTCTGTCTGTCTGTCGTTCCTTGTTGGAAACGACACACGGGTGGAATCTTGCAGCTTAAATTTCGAGCACTTCCCTATTATTTATCCAACTGAAACTTTCAGGATAGCCCACAACTCGCTGACAAAGAACCTTAAAAATAAGTAGTGTTTAGTTTAGATTTTTACACGAATGCCCAAAAAAGGAGTGTTATGTTTTTAGTATTCATGTATGTTTGTATGTGAGTTTCTTTATTCCACCATAACTTTTAAATGCCTGAACAGATTTAGACATATGGGGTATCGTTAGAATCCTTACATCCCCCTGAGTAACATAGGCTATATATTTTGTTGAAAACATTCAATATAGCGGCAGTATGGCACCATCAATATGAGTATCAAATTGAAGGTCTTGATAAGCTCATTACAACAGTATATAATTTATTGGCAAAAGCTCATTTTTGGCAGGGCAGGCGTGTTTTTTTTAGCTTTCAAGCCAGTTATTAATCAACTTTTGCTGCTTGTTTGACGACTTGGTCAAACTTTGTGGAAATGATGTGATAATGACGTCCAGTTCTTTATCAATACGGATAGTGATTGTTTTATATTACTATCTTTTTGTCATTTTTAATGTGACCATGCATAAATATGGATTGCGATACCTACACGTGGATAAAAATATGCCAATTACTTAATTAGTTAGTTTATTAATAAGTAATTGTTCTTTGCAATTAGGAAAGAACAAACAACTTTGAGAAGAAAGCGAACAGAAGAATTCAGCTGGGTTGGGCAGCATTCGGCAAGCTTCGTCAGTTCTTCTCGTCGTCCATACAAAAATACCAGGGACCTTATTCTCTATTGCCACTCGTCCACGTAACGTGCCGCGTTAAGATATCTGCGTGGAATTGTTTGTGCATGTTCGAGAATTGCCGTACTTTTCCGAACGATTCCACAGCGAGACGCGTTACGCGTGTGACTGTTCATAGAGAATAATGGCCCTGAAGGAAAAAGTCTTCAATCAGTGCGTCCTACCAGTCATGACCTACGGAGCCGAAACGTGAATACTTACGGTCAAACTAGTCCATAAATTCAAGGTCGCTCAGCGAGCTATGGAGAGCGTTATTCTTGGAGGTTCTCTGAAGGATAAGATTCTTAATGAAGATATCCGACGGTGAACCAAGGTAACCGACATAGCTCTAAGGATAAGCAAGCTAAAGTGGCATTGCGCTGGTCACAGTTACCGAAGAACCGATAACCGTTGGGGTAGACGAGTTCTCGAGTGGAGACCACGTTTAGGAAAACGTAGTGTAGGACGCCCTGTGGCCAGGTGGAGTGACGCCCTGTGAAAAGAAACTGAAAAAAGAGTGGATGACGATAGTTGCGTGTGATAGGAGAGGCCTACGTCCAGTAGTGGACAGATACAGGATGATGTTATGATGATGATGAAAAATGTGCCTCTTTTAGCAAAAAGGTCTAAATAAAACACAGATATATTTTCACATGTTTAATGAACAATATTTCAAATAATTTGTTTTGTTTGTATTGTTCAAAAATGTATAATCATGTATGCATGTATAATATAGAACGCTATTACAGTACGATAAGCCCTGTTTGTTCACTGTGTAAGCCTTATCACTATATAGCTGCTTGCAAATGACTTATCTAGAGAGACACTGGTTCTTGACAGACCTTGCTGTGTTCCTATCAAGAAAAAAAATACTTCTCTTTGCTGTAATTGGATAAAAACACGAAAAAAACTTCCAAAATGTTATTTTACAAACTGAAGCACGAAACAATAATTTTCCATGAATTAATCGATGTTTATCTTTTCCTCTTTTCTAATAAAATAAGACAAAATATAAAGTCAAGGCTTTCATTGAAAGTAAGCTTATATTAATATGGTAACATATTTAAATATATGGAAACTTTATTTATTTTCTTTTTGATTTATTATTTTGATCATGTTTATCTAATAACCAACCAACAAAAATAATTGACAAAACTCGTTCTGACGCGAAAAGAGGGGGAGGGTTTAATTAGGATGATTCATTTAACTAAATAAATTAAAAGTTAATTTAATATATCATAAACTTTGTTTTGAATGTATTTATATATATATATATATATATATATATATAAATACATACATATATATATACATATATATATATATATATACTACACATACTACACTACATACATACTACTATACTATATATATATATATAAACATATATGCATGTAAGTTTACCTATTTTGATATATATTTTGTCCCCCGGTTTAAATAAGTAATATATTTTTTATTTTGTTTTTATTATTATTGAAATTCCGACGCATTGCGCGCTATCTCATAACATAAGATAAACTGTTGTTTAATCCCAAGATACAGGCCTGACCAAGTTTGGGGCCCGCTGCTTACTCTTTTGTCTATGTAAACTACTTGTTGTATAATCATTTTCGGTGCATATGTGTATTCCTGTATTTAATAAAATGTATTTCATATTTATATATCTCTGTCTAAAGGTTTTTCCGTCGCGCTTGTTAATCACGTGATCGGAGAACACACGAGGATCTACATCTGGCATAAATTTCTAGTTCTAGGGAATTAATTTCCGTTATTGCTAGAAAACCTAGAATACATTACTTTTTCTGCATTTGTAATCAGGCTCCTCACATCAAGCCGGGGTGCTTAGTACACAATGTCTCTCTATGATAAGCCGTTTTGGTATACCATCAGTACATCGTAATACAATCGTAGATTTCACGTATTTTACAGTGCGCTTAGTAAACTAAGGTAAGTTTCAAATAGCTTACGAAATTTAAAAGTGACGTAAGGAAAAGAGCTTCTAACACTTGGCTTTAACAAACTACAGTTACACATTAACATATATGTGTACTGTGTATCCACATTAAATAAATAAATCAAAATATTCAGGACAATTTACACCAATTACCTAGCCCCGAAATAGGATACCCTGTACTAGGCGACGGATAAACATACATAGATAGGAATATCATGCATGTATCAGAAATAAACATTTGTGCTCATCACACAAATGTTTGCACCTGACGGGATTTGAACCCGCGACCATTGACTTCACAGTTAGAGTCACTAGCCACTCGGCCAACCGATCGTAAAAAAACATGCCTGGTTGTGTATTCTCGATCGCTGATTTGTGCATACACGAATGTTCTTCGTGGTGTATGTTTTTTTATTATTCATTGTAACGAATAATAAAAAAATACATACACGACACGAAAAAAGCAAGAAGTTACATTACAAAATAATAAACTAAACAACACACTAGGTGATGACCTGATTGATTGGAGCGGAACTTATACGCCAGTAAGTAGAGACATAAAAAGGCCATTGCCTTGCAAAAGGTGGTGTAGTAACGATTTTCACATATTATGT
Organism: Alsophila aescularia; assembly: GCA_946251855.1. Taxonomy (NCBI): domain Eukaryota; kingdom Metazoa; phylum Arthropoda; class Insecta; order Lepidoptera; family Geometridae; genus Alsophila; species Alsophila aescularia. The sequence continues at coordinate 59,166,879 of OX276380.1, read as the reverse complement.
TGTTTAGGTCTAGACTCTGATGAAAAATCCAATCCAGTTTTCGACCTTGGGGGGGGGGGGGGGGGGTAAATCTTTTCGCTGCTGTAACTAATTTGTTATAGGAATAACTTTTTTTTAATTTTTTAAAATAATGACGCCCTCGTTAACTTTGCCTTTGACATTTTTGACTAAAAATTAACCGTTGGTGAATTATTTTGATGATACCAGTTTTTCACACCTCTAATCCAAGATGGCGGCTTGCGCTCCTCCCCCGGGTCGAAAAAAAATATTTTTCATTAGAGTCTAGGCCTCAAGAACATATGTGAAAATTATTTCTACACCACCATTTGCAAGGCAAATTTGTCTACTTACTGGGCTCTTATTTATTAACCCACAAAATTATCGTGATAAAACAATTGGCGATCGTTTAATGGACAACTTGTAATTATAACTTAAGTGTTAGAGCTCTTTTCCGTGGTACTTTGCGTTAAGTCATACATTTTGCCCAACCGCCAGGCGGTTAGCGTCGATCATAGAAAATACAATAAAATTAAGCCTAAATTAGTACAAAACTTGTATTCCGTGGTCCGCTAAATCCGCCTTTGATTTATTTACAATTAGCAAAACTAAATTGCTACGAGACATAGTGAAGAGTGAACTTAGGCTTGTTGAAAATATTTGATTGAGATCAAGATAACTATAAAATTCATAGTATTGTTTGAATTGTTTTGTTAGAATTGAATCGTATTGGATATGACGTCATTCTGTCAGGTTCTGTGCAAAATTATTTTTCATAAAAGATTTCAAAAACAAGTTCAAAAACTAAAACTTGACTACGGTTGGATAAAAAATAAGTTAGGACACTCTTGCAATGAAGACAAATCGATTGACACCTCGCTTGTCAAAGTTTTTAGTTTGTACACATAACCTTCCTTTGGTTCGGCGTAATGACATTCTGCGGTTGTGTGTTATGAAAACTGTATGCTAATAGTTGTTTAAACATCAATTATCTTAATACAGTAATAAGACTGATCGTAGGGGGTTTTTTTTGAAGAGATTCAAGCTGTCATGTTGTTAATAAGATTATTGTCAAACGTGTTTTTTCGAGTGTTAATCCATACCAATATATTAAAGTGAAACGTTGTCTATTTGTTTGTTTGTTTGGGGAGCTTTCACACGATTCCACGAATTCCGTGGAATTTTCCACGGGAAAACTAGAACATGTTGAATACTCGCTGTAAGGAACGGTTGCCATGGAAACGAAATAACAAGTCATGAGCGTTGGTGCCACAGATTAAGTCAACAAGCCACGCAGGCCATAACCAAGAAGTCTAAGTCTACTTTTGCATTGGTTTTTAATATCCTAGAAGAACGTAAGTAGAATGCTTTTTTTGCGATAAACTGTAGTCCGCGTGGACGAAGTCGCGGGCGGTTAAGCTAGTGCTTAATATTGGTGGAATGTTAACCATTTGTTGCTTGTTAACGAGCGCGAGTGTAACCAAAGGATAAAAATTCAAAAACGTGGCACCTTGTGACGTCTTCAAAACTCTTTCGAGGGAGTTTCAGTAAAACGTCCACCATTGTACTGATTCGTAACTTTGACAATTGACAGTAACGTGACAATATGACTTGTTATATCCATGAATCTGTAATACTTCCTATATCTAAATGCTTGACATTGGCCACATTACTGACATAGTCGCCAGAGACACCAGACTTAAAAAAACTGATCGTAAATGCTCTTCAATAAAACATCAATAAAAGCATGCAAATTAAAATTAGTAGGTGTTTTTTTCAATAAAAAGTTTAAAAATGTATCTCATTTATTATTTGAAGACTGATTATTGAACTGAACCTGAAAAAATGATATCATAACTATTCTACTCAAGTGGTGAACCCTCCTATTTAAGTGAAGAGCTCGATTCAATTGCGGAGGAATGGACCCAAATGGCTTAGAAGTAAAAAAGGAGTCATAGAGAAGCAGCAGTCACAAGAGACTTCTAAACATAATACAAAATTAGGCCGTAGAGCACAGAACTGTAGGTTTTATATGGAAGCAGAGCCTTGCAGTCTAAAATTTATAGGTATCATGTTACTCGTACACCCGTAGTTGCATCATCTATCCCTACAAAGTACCGGGACATACCTACTGACTGACAGACAACGCACAGTGAAATCTGGTGGACCTAGAGATTTGAAATTTGGTGGAAATATTCCTTGAGTATCCTTTAGGAAAGAATTTTGAAAATCCATCCTTAGGGGGAACAGCTAGTATTTCATACATTAACAAGTAAGGGGCAAAAAGGCATAAACTACTTCTTATATAGAAGGCTAAAATCTCTAGCCATTTATATGAAATGTGTTGCCTTAGCCGTCGAGTACATAAATTATATCAGGGCTAACACACGCGCACGCTGCCCCTTAACCATAATAATTTATGGCAACCCTGTTGACTTTCTGTGATATAAGGTTTAGTAGATTGATTGATTTGATTAGATTATAAACCATTTTTGACAATTTGTTTTCATTATCTTATGGAATGGTAGGTGTAGCGATTATCATCAGAGATGACTTTATCAGTCTCAGTTAAGTACACTTAGTAATTAACAAAAGTTTAATATTTAGCAAAATGGGGGATATTTACGAGTATAAGTGAGAATTAAGTAGTTTAGTATTAAAATAAAACGTTTAAAAAATATGAACATAATATTAATAGAATCACAAATGAAGAAATCCGTAGAAGAACGAAGGTTACCGACATAACTCTCAGAGTTTGCAAGCTGAAATGGCAATGGGCAGGCCATATAGTTCGCAGAACCGACAACCGCTGGGGAATAAAGGTTCTCGAATGTCGACCACAAACAAGCAAGCGAAGTGTGGGGAGACCCCCCCCCCCCACACGATGGACCGACGACATTGTAGCCATCGCAGGAAGTCGGTGGATGGAGGTGGCACAAGATCGCTCGTCATGGCGCTCTTTGGGGGAGGCCTATGTTCAGCAGTGGACTTCTAAAGGCTGACATGATGATGATGATGTTGATGATGAATATTAATATTCGAAAAGTAAAAGTATTTAAAAAAAACGAATTTATAGACAACCAATAAACACAACATTATTTCTGGTTTTATTACAGTAACAGTTTTCAAATTGATTGTAAAACAAATAATAGAAAAGTAATGATCAACTGATAACTAAAATGAAATACCTAAATCAATAGATCGAATCAGGATAAGTCCCAAATAACTCTAATCACGTCCCAAGTCCCATTGACGCCGAAACTTTATGTACTTATTCCCAACTTAAGTCCCGAAACCAAACTCTGACTGATATTGAAATTATTGTTTCGGATCCGACTGTGATATTTATTGCTTGGTTCGATTTCAATATAGTATTATTAATCAGATTTAATTCAAGGTGTTTAGACAAAGTATTTAGGTAAGTCGAATGAGGTAGTGCTGAACTCTAGTGACAGAGTTTTTAAGCCGCCCAATAGCCTCTAAGTTTTAGTAGTTTTACATAAATATGAATAACACATAAAAGTCATGTAGATCAAGGACGTTTAGAACGATACAAAGCAAGTATTGACGTTTAACTTTAGCTTACCTTTATCTTTTTATCTCAGACTGAGTCTGAAGTCTTATTGAGTTTAAGTTGGTATAACCTGGTTTTAACAGAGTGTAAGTAGGTATGACCTGGTATGACTGACGCTAGACTCTAGAAATTAGCTTCCAAGCAGTAGCACAAGCTGGGCACTCAACATTGGAAAAACGCAGGACAACGGCGCTGCCTATTTTTTTCTGTTTACTTTACCAAACTATCATAACACTATTAGCACTTGAGGTCAGTTGTACATGAAAATATTTTTAATAAAGATATGAGTTCATCCATCTTACAATTTAAAAATGATCTCAATCAAATTTTATAATTTCAACGTAAGCGCGTCGTATTACACTTAATTACACTAAAATAATTTATACTCTAAAATTATATACAAATACAAACAATTTTTTGAATTATCTACATAATATTAAAATTATTGCATTTAATGCATTTAAAATTTGTAAAAAACTTTTCAAAAATAATAATTGATAAATCTCGATATGGTTGAAACGGGAATTCGATAAACAAAATTTACATGATATTTTAAAACATTAACTTTACTGTTATGTGTTTGTAAATTGTACGGTCCCGGAATAAGGACACGTTTAATTTAAAAAAAAACTACTTAACAATTATACTTCAAAAATAATTGATGCATTATATTTATGTTAAACTATTATTATTAAACTTAGAAAAAATAACGTTGACTAATTTTGTTTAAGTGCATAGATCTAAATTATCGTAATTTGCGCAAAATATACGTAATGGATGGGTTCAATAAAATAATTATTGAAATTCTATCTACATAACATGTATTACACTATTATAATTAAATAGTTATATACACTTAAAAACGAGTATATGTATAACACCAAGAGTGAAAGAAAGTGCGGATGATATGTGTTTTCTAGTGAGTTCAAAGATTAACTGACAATATATAAAATTATTAACGCTAATATATCGTTATTTACATTAATATACTGACAACTTAGATTTAATAAACTTGATCTGACGTACACATACATTTTGAAAACACAAAAATATGTGTAAGACTTAATTATTATTTTACAAAACATTAAACAACACATTCATTTATAATTGGTATAGCAATAACTGAAAAAATACTACTATGCGTAAGTCAGAACAAGTATTTCTCACTAATGGACAGTAACTTTTGCCATAAAAATTACGAATATAATATTCTGGTCAATATTATTATGATTATACCAATTACCACCATTACAGCATGACCTATGTAGTTTCTGTTGAAGTAGGTAATGGTCAACTATTGTGGATGGATAATATTATTAGTGTAAACTTATTGTTTGGATTTGGTAAATCTGCGTTTATATTTTATGTTTTCAGCAATGAATATATTATATTATTATTATAAAAAAGACTGAACTAAATGGGTGATGTTTTAATTTCTTGTAAAAATCTAGTGCAAAAAAATCGAACCCATAGTTTATGTAAGAAAATACGGAAGAAAAATATTTTTAAAATATTATTTTTATCATTTAATATAAACGCAGTATACATGTCTACCAGCTAAATACGTATGTGTTATAAAATCTTTTAGATAAGTGCTTTCAACACTTAACTTACTTACACCTATCACGGCCTCATTTAGTCCTTATAAGACAAATATTTCATTATCTTATCCTTAGCATAGGTACATTATAAGCACTGTTTTGTCGAAAAGGCATTCACTATCTTGGAATATTAGCTTTAATTTATAAATACTTAATCACTAATGTTTACCAAGAAAGCTCTGAATAATATTGATTGTAACCATTTCAACGACGTAGGTGCTTTTGCATTTATTTTTTAACTACTTGCACGTAACTTTTAATGTCCATTTCATTATAAAAATTCTCATCATTATAGCCTACAAGAATATTGGTCATATTTGATAACTACTGTTATGTTGAGGCAGATGATTTCCTCTTCTCAACTTTAGTGTCTCTCAGTTTAGTTTCATCCAAAGATTCTATTTTATGATCCCTAAGTAAAGGAGTTCTTGCATCTGTTCTATCTTCAATGATTTTCTCGTCATACCTTTCATTTTTGAAATTACTTACACTTACAGTATTATCGCTGTTAAGAGATTCTTGTGAGTTCTTGCTTCCTTTGTCACTATGTTCTTGTTTGTCTTCAACTTTGTCACTGTGGAACGCCATGTTGTCAAAACATTGTGCTGGGACTATGTTGACTGACTTCATCATGGGTAGTGCAATAGCAAGAGCTGGACTCATACCATCACGGGGACTTGGAGTCAAACGTGTCGTCACTGATAAATCCATTCCTGGCATTAGGGTAGCAACTGTTAGAAAAATATAAAAAGTATTAGTTCTATGTTGAATAAAATTCAAAATCAACATCAAAGTTAGATTGGTATGCATGCAGTTGGAATAAAATACTGTATCAATATAATGGAAGAAGGAAATAAAAAATATTCTATTTATTGGAGTTAGAGTTAGGTCATTTAAGAATATAGAAATAATAGAAACAAAAAAAATGCACAATATTGAACTCAACGTAAATATTAAGGTTACTATAAAAGTGTTAATGCTATCACTGGTAAAATGAAACACGCATACAACACGGACAAAACAGCAGGCAGTGTTACATAATATTTTTAGTGACAGACATCGATAACTAATGTGTACCGTGGTGTTTGGTTGTGATTTTGATACTTCATTTGTTGTGTTGTTCTGAGTATTGTGATTGGCTGAAAAAGTATTTGTTGTTTTACGATCTAAGATAACTTGATACACTTTTTCACTAAATCTAAGGCACAAAATATATAAGCATTAACATAAACTAAAATACATTTCCTACAAAATAAAAATCTTAGTTACCCATTTCTTCTACCACAAATTAATGTAGAAAGCTAAGCAAACTAAGATAGGGGACACACAAACATTTACAATTTGATCCCGAACCTTGAGTTGTGTTTGACGAAGCAAAGGGACCTATGGATGGCTCCACGACTGTGCTGCTTGTAGACATTGCCTTAGTGTGCGATAATGGTAATGGTGATGATTTGTTAGTGATGACTAGTTCATTAGCATTCCTGTAAGCTATATCCGTGTGTGCAGGCGATATAGAAAGCCCGTTCGTTGACCCAATGGCGCCGTTTGTGTGTTGCTTTCTAAAGCATGTTTAAATTTTTTCTTTTGCAGTTGTTTGGTGTCGTTTGGATCATAACCTCAAGCTCGCTACGATCACCATCTGTGGAGGATTACATTGCATAAGCTACAGTTAGTCGAGTGAGTATATCAATGTTATTAGAACTTTATTTGAGATCATTCCCCGTAGTAGGTATATTTACATTTTTTGTTCCACTTTTCTTACAAGCAATGATCTCAAAATTTGCAGCATCTAAATCATCTATGTTATTGTTAGTAGTTAATTTTGTAAGTGTAGCCAATTCGTCTGTTAGTGGTTGTGGCACTTGTGGCATGTCATCTAATTTTGTGAAAGTAGCGCCAATTGATTTCAATCAATTTTTAATTTTGACTACAGTGAATCAATACACTGATTGTGCATACTACAAGTGTTTATCTTGTTTCAAAGACTAACTTAAGTATTAATAGCATAGAAGTTGGACAGAAATTGGAAAAAGTAATTTGTGGTTAAATAAGTCTCCAAAGTCACATATTTGGTTTACTTTTATACACTTGTCACTGCATATTTAAAACGGTATTTTATTTTTTGTTAATATCATATCATACAGATAATTAATCATAGAGCAGCAAACACCCATTTCATGTCGAAATATATCGTTAGAATGTATATTATTTTTGTATACAGCTTTAAGATCAATATTTGGAAGAAATGACATAGATTGTACCATTTCTTCCAAATACTCACCCATGTTAGGTCCCATCATATCCTTGGGATGATTGGTTTTGATGGCGTTCATCCTCCTGTTGACTACTTGAGGTCCCATGCCTGGGGCCATGGGTCCACCTTGGGCTCCCGGTGCTCCTGGAGTACCTAGACATTGCATTTTTTAATTAATAATTACCATTGATTTGAATGTATAACCTAAATTTAAATAGGAACCAGGGCTGATAATAATTATAAGCATAAATTTAAAATCAACAATAGTTTTTTTACAATTTTTTTATGTGATTGCACTCATGCTACAGACAAGTGCAACGATGGGTTGACAACATTAATAAGTATGAAGGAAAGACCTGGCACAGATTGACTCAAGACAAATATGATTAGCATAAGAAGGAATAGGCTTATGCCCACCAGTGAATGGATTGAGCTGCCAATGATGATGTTGACCCTTGCTACTGTATATTATGTTAGGGGATAATTGTATAAATGTTGTAGTAAGGTTAGTAGTAAAACAGCCTTATACAGAAAAAAAAGTAAGTTTACTTGATATTTGTATTCTAAGATAAAAAAATTGGATCAAAAAACACAATCAACAAGCAAGAAATTTTGAGATCCAGAAACAAAATAATAATATTTATTGTGTGAAAATGAGCCACTTCTTATTCCTACTGTCATGTTTTTGTTTAGCTTTTAACTGTGTGTATGTTTTTTTTTTTGGATATTGCATTACATTTATATATTTTATGGTGTAGGTATGTTATGCATTTATTTACTGATAGCCACCGTCCCTTACGTTATTCCTCTCTGAAAGAGTCTTTGTTGTCTGAAAGAGATCACTCTAAGCGATAAGACCGCCTCTTGTGACACTCATTGTTATACTTTATTTTTAGATATATTTTCTAGTTGTACTTGTGGTGTCCAATAAAGAGTTAATCTATCTATCTGTGTTTGACCAAGGTCTAAGTTACTTGCGACTAGAAATAAAGTAATACCTACACTTTACTTGGTTTACGTAGTTAGCTGCAAGATTGTGTCGCCTAACTGCAGTTACGTATTTAGAAAAGCTTAGTGCGTGTCGCGTAGCTGTAGCTACGTGCGACCAATACTTCCCTTTTTTCGGATGGTTACAACTTATTCAAATTGTGCCGTGTATTTAGCCCCCAAATTGGTCTAGGAAAATAGTTTAGTCATAAATCAACACTATGATATGAGAAAAAAAAAACCGCGCGAAAATATATTTAAAAAGCCGCGAACATGAATCTGAAGAAAAAAAGTATATTTTGTAAAATTTACCAGTACGCCGTAAGTTTATGTTATTACAAGTGTCATGTATTAAATTAATCGCAGTTTCAACCCCTATCGATTAAAAAAATTGCATGAATGAAGCCCCGATTGTTGCCAAAATTTTAAAAGACCGATTGGGAGCTTTTGTCACCAGGCAAACATTTATTCGATTTATTCAAATTTTATTGAATGTTATTTAATTATTTTATTGCCCTTTATTTAATTTAGGGTACTAGTAATAACATGCAGCAACATAATACTATCTTTACATTATACCTCTATTTTCCATTAATAATTTTGAAACATCACGCATGATTTTTGAGCGAATTCATTTCCAATAAAGACGATTCTTAAAAAAAAATATGTCATTTCGTTTTTATTTTTATCTGTTCAAAAGGCACATCTGTAGCAATCCTAAATACAGATCAAAAAGCATAGGTCATCGCTGAAGATCTTCGACAAAAAATATTGTTTACGAGAAGTCATACATATTGCCTTGCCTTGAGCTTCTAGAGTGTTTTTTATAAATATTTTGTTCAGCATTGACTAATTATTTGTTTATTACGTGTTCTCTATTATTTTTTTCTTACAACACAGCCATTAGTTTATCAAAAAACTTACATAAGTGGTCATAATAACGGTTTGTTTAAGCAAGGGTCGTGGCTGACAGATCGGCGCACGGGATCTTAAGTGGCCTGTCCCGCCCCCCGTCTCCCCGATCCTCTTGTAATCGGAAACCGCCGCACACGGGAGCGGGTAGGTAGGTACAACTAAATTTAGTTTATTCATATTTCACTAAGAATACTCACGCATTGGAGGTCTAGTTGGCTCAACGTTGACCACCCTCCGCCGTTTCTTGGGTAACTTGGCCCTCGCTTGGGTATGTGAATAGTACATCGCAAAGTTAGATACAATGACCGGCACCGGCAGAGCTATTGTCAGCACCTATTCAAACAGAATAACAGCTCTCATTATACTGGAAAACGGACCTGAGTGGCTTAATTTTATGAAAATTTGATGTAGCAAAATATGATGTTTTGAACTAGGGCAAGGCTCATAACATATCCATAAATGGAGAGAAATCGGTCATGAAAGGATTTTTGCCTCTTTATGTGGTCTATTAAACTAGATCAAATAACGATAACGGACCGTGACTTTCTTGACGACGTTGAATAAATAAACTATATTTTCTCAGTCTTATCTCTCCTATTTAAAAAAAAAACATGAGCGTTGAGTAAATTGAGTAATTGTGATATTTTACAGGTTTTGAAACAATATAACTGATACTTACTCCAGCCAAAGCACACAGCGCACCGACGAACATGCCAACGTACGTCTTTGGGGCCATGTCTCCATAGCCCACCGTTGTCATGGTGACTAGCGCCCACCACAAACCCAGCGGTATACTGTTGAAGTCATTGTGAGGATTCGTCTGTATCCTCTCTGCATAGTATACCAAACTTGCAAATATCACTATTCCCAGTACTAGGAAGAACACCAGAAGCGTCAATTCTTTAGCAGACGCTCTGAAGGTCTGAATCAAAATTTTAAGACCGGATGAGTGTCTCGTTAATTTGAACAGTCTCATGATTCTTATAATAGAGAAGAATTCCAGAATGTCAGCGTTCTCAACGTGAGATGCGTACTTCTGTAGGATGAGGTCGATGTAGAAACTCATGGTAGCGATGTAGTCGATGATGTTGACAGAAGATTTGACGAACTCGCACTTATTGGGAGACGATATAAATCTAACGAGGATCTCTAAGGTAAACCACGCGTTGCACACGCACTCAATATAGAAAAACGCAATGTGCGCGTTTGTCTGCACTTTGTCCAATGCCCAGCTCTGGGACTGATTCGCTGTCGTCACTGTATAGTTTCTGATCACTGGCACTCTCATGTCCGGATGCGTTTTCAGACAGAACGATATGATCGACACACATATGAAAAACACTGATATCACGCCGATTATCTGAAAAAAAAAACAAAGAATTAAATCAGAGACAAAACAAATTCAATTTCCTCTAGATTGCAGGCCAGTGAAAACGAGAGAAGGTAAACAAATATCCATTGCGAGGACGTGCCGGTTGCAGCTTTTAAATTAAATTTAAATGTAAAAAAACCTTGATGCCGCGCTTGGTAAGTCATCAGACAATTCAAAGAAAGTGCCCTTTGTTGTTAAAATTAAGCAAATAACAAACGATATTACTTGTACAATGTTCCGCCATTTACTTAACACAGCAGCAAACCAAGATGACAACGTTGTTGTTTGTTGCCTCACATTAAAACGGCTGTTCTACTAAAAAGACCTTTAAACAGAAGCACCTTTGTAACGAGATATGTAAATAGCAAAAGCTTTCAACTTAAAGATTGTATAAAAACAAAGGAGGACCTAAAAGGACTAGGAGTGTCTCGTTTAGCATAAATTTGAATTAAAATTTTCGGGGTTCAAAAGAAGCTCAGCGGGACGACTATATTTTACACTTCATAAAGTCAAAGGATTACATTTTACTGTTGATTTAACTTGAGAAGAATCCAAAAGAGTCTTAATTTGAAACATTAGGAGTTTCGCTTCGCTTTTAATTTCGATATTAATATTTGAGAACCCATTACGTTATGAAGTTCCCAGCTCTTTATACATTAACGGAGCAAGGAGTATCTTCGTTTAATGTTTGTTGGAATTTATTTAATTAGTATTATATGTTCATGCTTCTTTGATAAAGCTCTATTCTCTTTGATGGACAAAAGCTGAAATACATTTACCATTTAAATATATAGTATTATTATTTTTGTAAGATTTTATATTATAAAAAATGTTATTCTATTGTCATAAGTCAAATTATGTTATGTTATTCTATTGTCATAAGTCAAATTATGTTAATTAGGTTATGTTCTGAGGATTGATTTATTAAGTTTGATGGTACTTTTCCACTTTTTTGTTTTAAAGTAGATAAATGTGGGTAGGAAAATATTACGATGACGTACTACACTTTTCTGTATTGGCTACCTAGCACAATGTATGGTTTACAATTATAATGTGTTTTAAGTACCTTATAGACTGACGAGTGGCGACAAAAGGTAAAAAGTTTTAAAAATGCACAGTGCAGTGAAATTTGATGAGTTCAACCCACAAACAGACAATTGGGATATATATCTCGAAAAAAAAATATTTTTTTTCGAGGTGCATGGCGTCTTGTTGAGAGACTTCTAATTTCTTAAGAGACTTCTAAAGAGATAATTTCTTCACAGTATGTGGCGAGTGTACGAAACTTTGATAGCGTTAATCACGCCAAAGAAAACCTGTGACGTTACATTTCAAGAAATGCAAATTATTATGTAAGTAGAGGGAACCGCGGGAAAATGATGAAGGCAAAAAGAAAGTGTTTTTGGAAAAAAAATGTATCTCGGAAATAAGATCGATGGAACCCTGTTATTATGTTCTATTTAAATATTACATGAATTTATCTATCTAACTAACATTAAAATAATATCAACACAGTTTAGTGGAAAAAGTGACCGGAATTTTTGTCTAAATTATAGGTCTGTTTTATTTGTTTTTTATTTATCCTACTAAGGTAATTTGTACTTATTACGTGTTTTACCATATAGGAAAAATATTCCTTGAACGAATAAAACACTCAGAAAGGGTAAAAAACGCGAAAACAATTTTAAATCAAAAACTGGCTGCCGCAGAAACCAGGTGCATCCAATGATGCTAAGGTGCATCGGAGTGTAGTGTATAACAATTGCCTGACAGCTGACTCCATATTGTGTCAGCTGTCAGTATCAAATAACGTCATGAAACAGTCGACGGTGTTGTCATCGCCACGCGGCTACAACCTATAAAAGACGGCTGATCTCACATTCCGCCCTGCGCCGCCGAGCTGAGCGGTCGCCTTCTGTCTTCGGTCTCCGGTCTCCCAGCTGCGCTCGCCCGCAGCTATCGCCGGTCCAGTCCGCGCTCACTTCCCCGCATAGGCACTCGTGTCTAGCGGGGCGCTTTCATCACACCCGACGGTTTAGCGAGGCAATCGCTCCTTACGGAGCGCTCTTTGTCTCGGTAAGCCAGACGGTAACCGACGGCTCGCTGAGGCAAACGTTCTTTTAAGAACGGTGCCTTGTCTCGGCAGTCGGAGGAGTCATCTCGGTGACAAAACTATATTCATTCCTTTGGACAAAACTAAAATTCACCTTGGATAGGCGTGGGAAGTCATTGTCCTTGTGTAGAGCACTAAAGAGCACCCACGTATCTCCCACCTCCCACCCACCCTTACCTTACCTCCTTCCCCTAGCAATTTGTTTGGACTGGTGCCTCCGGCTTGCCGGTCACCTTTTCTCGGTCGCTAGGAAAGCACACATCCCTCTGCACAATAAGATCGGCAGAGAGCCACACTAGGGACTCACTATAGGGACACCCCCTCTGTCTATCCTGACGGAAGGGACCAGTACATCAGTAGCCGCCGCGGAGGCAACACCTCCCCTTTACATGTAAATAAGTTGTGTACCTATATCGAAACGTGTGTGTATAACGTGTACAGTAATAACCTGGAGTTATAATTCTACAAACCTGGAGTTACAATAAGTGCATTGTACATTGGCGACGAGGTTAAATGGTATTTTTCTATGTAAATGTGTCTTATATATAATATAAAATCGTGTATTTGGCATTATATTCCTAAAGTATAGTCTATTGATTGCAAAAATGGTAAAAATCACGTAATGCATGAATTTCTGGCCATTTAAGTAAAGAAAAAAAAGGGAAGGACCACACGTTATGGTCACCCTTGTTTAATGGAAGGACCACACGTAATGGTCATCCTATTTCAAGGAAAGGACCACACGTCATGGTCATCCCAGCTCAAGGAAAGGACCACACGTCATGGTCATCCTAGTTCAAGGGAAGGACCACATGTTATGGTCATCCTGGTTGATAAGAAGGACCACGTTGATATGGTCATCTTTTGGAAAATATCGAGGTAAGGTCCAGCTAGTAATAAACACCTTTTGTGAAGTTTAAGTTATGATTATTATGTGCGTATACAGTACAGATAATCATTTCGTTCGTTAATAATAATGTAATTGTTATGTATGAAATAATGCTGGGAATTGTTTTCAGTGCAAAGATGTCATCTTTACCGCCATTGGACAATTTTGACTATGATGGAGATCCTTCTGGCGTTGGCCTAAAATGGAAAAGATGGAAATGGGGTTTGGATATCTACTTGGAGGCTGCTAATGTTAATAAACCGGAGAAAAAAAGAGCTACGCTTTTTCACATGGGTGGTCTCACACTACAAGAGATATACTACAACATTTCTGGTGCACATGTGGAGACCAACGATGGAATCGTATACGATATTGCTGTTAATAAACTGGACGAGTATTTTGCTCTTATGCAAAGTAGGGTTTACGAAAGACGTTTTCAGACTGATGAAGCAAGAGGTAGGTAATAAATTTGAAAAGTTTCTTGTTAGATTAAGAAAAAAAGCTGACCGATGCAAATTTACTGATAGAAACGAAAACCTCATCGATCAAATTACAGAGAAATGTTCGTCGACAGAACTGAGGAAGCCCTGGATTCTCGTTATATAACAACGTTTATTACTAACAAGAGACTGTTCAAATATAAAAGGCTGATATTTGAATTATCTTGTGCACCTGAAATCTTCCAGAAAACGTTGGAAAGGATACTTGTTGGCTGTGAAGGAACTATAAACTTCATTGATGACATTGTCGTATTTGGTTTAGTCGACTTGGAACACGACAGGAGACTACATAACACCCTGGAAGCTTTGGAAGATAATAATGTTTTGTTAAACAAAAACAAGTGCTTTTACAAAATTAAAGTGATTCAGTTCCTCGGACATAAATTGTCCCCAGAAGGCGCCAGACCACTGGCCAAATATGTAACTTAAATCCAAGGTTTTCAGGCACCATCCACTATAGAAGATTTACAGAGTTTTCTAGGACTTATAAATTTTGTAGGTAAGTGGATTACAAATTAAGCATCTCATACAGATACTCTGAGGAAACTTCTACGATTAAAACTTGGTAAAAATGCCGATATTACAAAATTATGGGACCAGGAGCAGCAGAAATCATTCAAAAGGCTGAAGACTTGCCTTAGTGAAATAAAAACACTGGGATACTATGACCCAGCTGACAAGACTCAGGTTATTGCTGATGCAAGTCCAGTGGGTCTCGGAGCAGTCCTAGTTCAAACTGATTCAAATGGGAGTCGAATCGTAGCTTCCGGGAACAAAAGCTTGAGCGATTGCGAAAAACGATACTGCCAGACTGAAAAGGAGGCATTGGCACTTGTATGGGCAGTGGAACATTTTAACATCTATCTGTATGGTAAGAAGTTTGAGCTGGTAAGTGACCATAAACCTCTGGAAGTGATATTTGGCAGACATTCCAAACCCTGTGCTCGCTTAAAGAGGTGGGTATTGAGACTCCAGTCGTACAACTACAAGATAGTATACCGTCCAGGGAAAAGCAATATTGCGGATCCTTTATCTAGATTATGCACCAAAAGCAACCGAGAAGTCTCCGACAGCACAAACCATGTGAACCAGATAGTAGAATATGCAATACCAGTGGCAATATCTCTGCAAGAAATTGAAAGATTTTCAGAGATTGACGAAGAGATCAACAAAGTGAAACAAGGTTTATACCAGCATAATTGGGATCCATCAGTAAGTGGTTTTAGAACGTTTAAAACCGAATTTTGCTTCCAAGACAGTATATTACTGAGGGGTAACAAGATAGTTATACCTAAAAAACTTCGACAGCAGGTGTTGGAAGCTACTCAGGAAGGACATTCAGGCATAGTAGCAATGAAAAGCCGATTACGCACTAAAGTTTGGTGGCCTAAAATCGACAAAGAAGCAGAACAGTCAGTGAGGCAGTGCAAAGGTTGCACGTTGGTATCAGGGGCCTAATTCTCTAATTTTAAGACGCCAATTCCACGCCAATTCCAATGCCAATTCCGTCTGCGTGGAATTTGTTCGTGATTCCACGCAGGCAGCGTGGAATCGACGTAGAATTCGCGTGGAATTGGAGTGAGTGGTCATACAGAATCCAGGCCCAGCACCGAATCCACCAAACCCAATGAAGAGACGAGAGTTACCCACAGAGTTACATGGGTTGATATAGCTATGGGTTTGATGGGACCTTTGCCACCTGGAGAATATATTTTTGTTATGATCGATTACTATAGTCGCTACAAGGAGATTAAAACCTCGAAGAACATTATTTCAGCCGACATAATCAAAATGTTGAAAGAAATGTTTTCTAGATTAGGTTTTCCAAGGAGATACTCCTTGGAAAACACACAAACAGCGGATAATAGGAAACAATTTTCAAGCGAAGAATTTAGAACCTACTTCAGAGAATGCGGCATCACTCTATATAACACTGTACCATATTGGCCCCAACAGAACGGAGAAGTATAGAGACAAAATAGGAGCATTTTAAAACGGATCAAAATAAGCCAATTGGAGCGAAGGAATTGGAAAGAAGATCTTTTGCATTATCTAATGATTTACAACAGTACTCCAAATACAACAACTGGTAAAACACCATCAGAACTTTTTTACAGGAGGCAATTCCGTGATAAAATCCCGTGCGTTGCAGATATCGCAAATAAGCAAAGTATAGACGACTCTGAAATTTGAGACAGGGACAAAAATTAAAAGGAGATTGGGAAAGCTTACAGTGATCGGAAGAAAAAAGCCACCAAACACACATTAGAAGAAGGCGATAAAGTATATGTTAAAAATCTGGTACGAGAAAATAAACTCACATCAAATTTTTCCCCAGCATCACATACGGTCACAAAAACAAATGTTAATACAGGGGATTTAGAACTACGAAATGACAAAACTGGCCGAAGAATACCGCCGCAATATTATACATTTAAAAAGGGTGGAAGGAAATGTGTGGGAAAGGATAAACAGAGATAACAATGGCAACATAAACGAAAAAGGAGGAAATGATGTCGAGCGTGATGAAGATGATGCTGATGATTGTGTCCCAGCTAATGAATAAAAATGAAAATGAAAATTATTTATTTGCTAGAAACATGGTAAAATAGATATGGTATAATTGTAAAATAGACCAGCATGTCCGGCCAAAACTTGGCATACAAAAATTTTAAAGAATAAGTTAGAATAGTTAAATAATGTAAAAGTTGATTAATACCAAAAATGATGAATTAGCTATAAAATAAGTTCAGTAGGTAATTTGAAATCTATATAGAATGTATTGTTGTTTCTAATGTGAAAAAGGAAGAGATGTAGTGTATAATCAGTTGCCTGACTCCATATTGTGTCAGCTGTCAGTATCAAATAACGTCATGAAACAGTCGACGGTGTTGTCATCGCCACGCGGCTACAACCTATAAAAGACGGCCGGACAGTCGGCCGGCTCCCTAATTAATGTCGACTTTATTCGCCTTCGAGTTTCTTGCCGATTCTTCTCGAAGGTGTATTCCGAATCGGTGGTCAGTTATGCAATTCATTAAAGGGCTCCAGACATTTCATGAGGGCCCCCTCGATCACTACCTAACAGTAGAGATCGAGGGGTGTTTAGTTCAATACTCCCCAAGTAATCAATGGCAACTATCCAAGCCGAGGTTCGTACCCCCTGGGTGCCCTTGAGCAAGTGGCCAAAAACTTAACTTTGGCGTGCGCCTTCTGCGTCACGCATTGCGGCGGAGCGCTTTTGCGCCCGCCCCACTGTCCGGTGACGCTGTAGAGGTCAGTTATAGACCAACAGTACATACCCTTTCTAAAAAAAAAAAAACTGCCGGCTCTCAGTACTTCAGTAGCCGCCGCGGAGGCAACACCTCTCCTTTACGTGTTAATAAGTTGTGTACCTATATCGAAACGTGTGTGTATAACTTATACAGTAATAAACAAGTGTAAATATAACCTGGAGTTATAATTCTACAAACCTGGAGTTACAATAAGTGCATTGTACACGGAGTGTTTTCAAAATTGACACATTTCTGAC
The DNA here is from genome assembly GCA_946251855.1 of Alsophila aescularia. Taxonomy (NCBI): domain Eukaryota; kingdom Metazoa; phylum Arthropoda; class Insecta; order Lepidoptera; family Geometridae; genus Alsophila; species Alsophila aescularia. Next base: position 59,149,142 of record OX276380.1, on the reverse strand, counting down.
AAAATGTATCGGAGGTCCAGGTATTTTGGCTCATATGTGACAAAGTGTATTTAGGAGGTAATCGTCCATTGCTGGACGTATGCCTCTCCTTGTAAACGCCACTGAGCCCGATCTTCGGGTCTCCTCATTCAGTCGCTACCAACCGCCTTTCGCAAGTCGTCACTCCACCTGGCCGGCGGGCGCCCTACACTACGTTTGCCTAAACGTGGTCTCCCTCCACTCAAGAACTTGTTTACCCCAACTGTTGTCGGTTCTTCCAGTTTGCGACCGGCCCATTGCCACTTCAGCTTGCTAATTCTTTGAGCTATGTCGGTTAACTTAGTTCTCCTGCGGATCTCCTCATTTTGAATTATTTCCTTTAGAGAAACTCCGAGCATAGCTCTCTCCATAGCTCACTGATAATTTTTTGGCCAGTCCCACCGTGAGTGTCCACGTTTGGCTCCGTAGGTCATAATGGCAGAACACACGCGTTGAAGACTTTCGTCTTAAGGCACTGTGGTATGGACGACGAAATGACTTGACTGAGGTTACCAAATGCTGCCCATTCCAGCTTAATCCTCCTATCGGTTTTCCTTTCGAAGTTGTACCTACTCAATTGCACAGTCTGCCCTAGGTTAACTTTCTGAACAAATTCAAGGGAGACACCGCTAACGACGATCGGTTGCGGGGTAATAAGGTCGTTAAGCATAACCTTGGTTTTATCCATGTTCATTGTGAGACCGATACGACTAGAGGCGTGAGTTAGGTTGGTCAGCATTTGCTCGAGATCCTGCAGCGACTCCACCATAAGGAAAATATCATCAGCGAAATGGAGGTGTGAGATATAATCGCCATTTATTTTAACGCCTTTTCATGTCCAGTCCAGATATCTTCTAGGGCATTAGTGAACAGTTTCGGGGATATAATATCCCCCTGTCTCACTCCCCTGCGCAGCTGGATAGTTAGTCTGCCAGTTATAGACATGAACAGACATAGTCGCAGCATCATACAAGCACCTCACCACCTCGATGTATCGCCAATCTACGTGGCATTCCTGCAGGGATTTGAGAACAGCAGGTTTCGACAGGTCAAAGTCGAGTCGAGTCGAGTCATAGGCTTTCTCATATTCCACAAAAGCAAGACACAGGGGCTGGTTGTACTCTTCAGTCTTCTGTATAACCTGCCGCACTGTGTGGATGTGGTCCATGGTCCCCTCGAAACCCAGCCTGCTCCGGACTTATCAAGTCTTCTTGCTAGACAATTTGAGTCTACCCTCAAAAACAGCTTATAGACGTGGCTCAAAAGCGAGATAGGCCTGTAGTTTTTAAAGAGTGTTCTGCGTTCTGCGTTTTAAAGTGCTTCTGTTCCACGCCTTTGGAGTTCTCCCATCGAAAAAAGCAGAATTCAACAACTTCTGAAACTCTCGAAGTACGGGTCTTCCTGCCGCTTTCAAAAGTTCCGAAGTAACTCAGTCTTCTCCTGGGGATTTTCTATTTTTAAGCTGCTTGAGGGGGGGTGCTATCTCGATCTCGTCTAGGCTGATTTTCAGCAGGTCGTATGTGTAGTGGTGGGTCAATATAGCTCGGGAATCCTCATTGCTGGGTTCGGGTCGTAGAGCATGCGAGTCGTACAGTCGGGCATAGAAGTTCTCTATCTCGGCGAGAATCTCTGGCTGTGAAGTGACGGTATTGCCACATGATGTTTTGAGCTTCGTCAGAGGGGGCCTTCTCAATTGCTGGGCATAAGCTTTGGTCCCCCGATTTTGCTCAATTGTTGGAGCATCGGAGGTCCCGTTGCACGAGCTTGCTGATATTTCGATTGAGGGCCCGCTTTTCTGACGATCCCTGTACATCCTCCCGTCTCACATCCATTAGCTGTAAAGAGTATCTGCCGAGAGTTTGGACTTCTACCCTTCTTCCCTTGAGATACCTACCAGTTGTTCCAGGGCCTCATCAACGTCATTTGCGATTTTCAGAGCAGCAAATCGGTTTTTCAGATGAAATTGGAACTGTTCTGTTCCCACAACGGATTGGAGCTGGTTTGGTTGGAGTATTGACTTCATCAGACAGGATCTTTCCATTTTAAAGTTGATAGTCAGAGAGCCTCGTAGTAGTCGGTGGTCACTTTTGGTATTGAACTTGTTGACCACGGAGACATCTCTGAATATGAACCTGATCCTGATGTGCCTTCTATCCATGATAATATATATGTCATGATAAAGTCAATCTCATTTTTCGTCACACCATCTGGGCTTTATTACGTCCAGTTCCTTTGGGGCTGCTTCTTATAGAACGAATTCATTAAGAAGAACCCCTCTTTCTCCAAACAATTGACAAGCATTTGACCATTTCCATAACCGTATGGACCAACACTTGATTTGCTGCTGTTCTGTACTCCCACTTTAGCGTTAAAATCCCCCATGACAACGTTGGAGTGCGTCTTCGTGGTCTTATGAAGAGCTGAAGAGATGTCTTCATACATCTCTTCTACTGCGTCATCCGAGTGTGCCGATGTCGGTGCGTATATCTGCACGACCTTAAGGCTGTACCTCTCAGTCAGCCTAATTATGAGGTACTCTACCCTGGTTGACACACTAGAGATCTCTCAACGTTGCCAACGAGGACACCTACGCTACCCTGGGATTGCTGGTCAACCTCTCGGTAGAAAATAAGGTGGCCCGATTCTAGAATTATGGTGTCCTCGCCCTGTCTTTGGAAAATGTGCCACCTTATCCTTGCTAGTTCCGTTTCGTGCTGTGCCATACGGTCGTCAAGCGTTTGTCCGTTATAAGTTGTCAAAGTAAGTTTTTGTTGGTGGTGGCCTACTATAGCCCGGACCCCCGGTTGTTATTTGTGCTCATTATTATTTGTGGAGGTATTTGCCCATAGTCGCCACGCTGGACATGCGGGTTGGTGACCGCAGGGCATAATTTCTTGCACCGGTGACGCAGCTGCCTGTCACTGGCCTGTGGGATTTAACTACGCCATTATCCTGATGGTTACACCGTCATTCCTCGGTCGTCAGAGCCTCGTTCGCTGTTCGGCAGGATGCACCACTGGCAGCTGAGGTTGACTTGGAACTTTATGATGGTAAGCGCTCCCTTACATCCCATACCACCAAATGAAATACCAGTGTCGTTTAAGTTTTACAAAAGGGATCAAAAATTTGAAGAATCCGCGTCGGAATATATAGTGCACTGCGTAAACTAAGTTCAGGCTGCAATTTACAGATTTAGAGCGAATGTTACGTGACAGACTAGTTTGCAGTATGCGGGTTGATAGACTTCAGTACGAACTGTCGAAAAGTGACAATTTAACATATCAGAACGTACTGGATGCTATGTTGTCGGATGTAAGCGCGGGGTCCGACTTCCGCATGCTCCAGGACACGGTCGGCATCACGCCGCGGCCAGGCAGTTCACAGCTGCTCTTGTCGCCGCCGACGCCGCACACCGTTTCCGAGACGATGGACATAAACGCAGTCCAATCAAAAGGCATCATTCGTTTTTGCTACCGTTGTGGTGATTGCCACTTTGGGGAAAGTCGTTTTGTAAACACAATATGTCGTTATTGTAAGAAAAAAGGACACATGGAAAAGATATGTTTAAGCAAGAAAATAATCTTTAACCAAGATGTCAATTTTGCTGCAAAGCCGGTAGATCATCTAAACGAAATTTACTGTGTACAGGGCCACCAGCTGCGTACCACCCTACAAAATTGTGGTGTCGCTTGCGGGGATGCCGTTCCTGATGCAGGTGATCACGGGTGCTAGTTTATCTATCATCAACAAACGCACTTGGCACTAGCTGTGCGTCCACCTGGCGCATGGTATACTGCACACTGCCGAGCTGACATTACGCCAACCAAAACCATTACCATAGCCATTACCTGGACAAAGACACCCGTCCGTCTCCTTGGACAGGTTTTGTTATCAGTGCAATACAACGCGGCTGTGCGAGACCTTTGCACCTTCGTCGCAAAATGAAACGGACCAAATCTCCTGGGCCGTAATTGGTTCACACTGCTCAACATAACCATGAATATTAACTTCGTTTCAGTCACTGAAAAGCTCGAAATCGCTCAACTGATGAATAAACACAAGGTATTTGAAGATGGGCTCGGTACCTATTGTGGACAGCTAGTGGCAAAACATTTAAAATAAGGGGCAACACTACTATTTCTGAAGGCTATATCTGTTCCTTATGCCATCAAGGACAGAGTAGAGGAAGTGATAGGCAGACTAGAATGTGAAGAAGTATTACGACCGACCTCCTACTTATCGTGGGCTGTACCTGTTATGCCGATAGTAAAAAAAATAGGCGAAAAAGTACCCTGAACTTAATAAATCAATCCTCAGAACCTAACTACCAACACTAACATAAATTACATATGAAATCTATCTAGATAGCAGTAGTGAGACTTTGGCTTGCTGGGATCAAATAAATTATATAAAAATCTACTAACCTTAGCAGCGTTCGAACTATACGGCTCATCGAACAGCGACCACATCTGCGGTTTGAGGTGCTGCCACCACGACACGGTGCCCTTCAAGTAGTCCTCCTCGAAGCCGAACTTGCGCGCCACCTCTTCGTCCGTGGGCTTCTCCGTGTCCAGGTCTAGACGGTCCAAGACAGCAAGGGTCTCTTGGGTATCGCGATGCTGTGGAGGTGAGGTTGAGGTATATGTAGATATAGGTTAAACACTGGGTACAAAAACTCGTTTAGTTACTCATTAATTTTTTATGGATGTTCTTAAGATATTTAGATACATTGACGTTGTTCACACACATTTCCTTTGATCCCTGTATTGGAGAAATATAATCATGTCTAGGCACTGCAACTGCCAATTTTACCCAATAAAGACTATTATAAATCATCATCAGCCTATATCTTTCCACTGCTGGACGTAGACCTCTCCTATGCACGCCACTGAGCTCGTTCTTCAGCTCTCCTCAACAATTTTCTTCCGGCCGCTTTTCGCAGGGCGTCACTCCACCTGGCCAGAGGGCGTCCTACACTACGGTTGTCTAAACGTGGTCTCCCCTCGAAAACTCGTCTACCCCAATGGTTATCGGTTCTTCGGGAAATGTGACCAGCACACTGCCACTTTAGCTTGCCTTTGAGATATGTTGGCTACCTTGGTTCTCCGTTGGATATGTTCATTAAGAATTCAGAGAGATTTCCTTTGATCTTTGTATTAGAGAAATAAAATCAAGTCTAGGGACGGCAACTGCCAGTTTTACCCACTAAAGAGAGTTTTAATTTTTTCACAATTTGTAGGTCTTTATTAACCCAGCGAGGTCGAAGCGCCAACGTAGCGTCTCCGTTTCAGCTAAGGAAAAAATGCTTTCGTATGTCCGGCGCACGTTCGGCTGTCCTGCTGTGCGGCTGTTGCTACAGGATGCATTTCTCAACTGATTCTCGTAAAATTTTGTGAGCAGGTTTAATAAGTATATGGTTTTATTATGTCGTACATTTTTCATATATGCAACAGAAGCGTCGGTCGTACAGTGGCTAGATGGGTCGACGACATAGGAAAGATCGTGGGTCGAACATGGGTGCGCACAGCACAGGATCGATATGGGTGGTGTACAAAGAGAGAGGCCTATGCTCAGCAGTGGGCGGACACGGGCTGAAAATGAATGAATGAATGAATGACTTTTTTTATATATTTTTTATATGCGCTGTGAACGTTTATTCAGTTTTAAGCTCTGCAAACACAGACCTCGTGAGGTCTGCAGCTCACAGAGTCACTAGTCTTATTATATAACACTTAACTAGCTGCTCAATTTTCTGAGATAAAAGTATCATATATGTAATTCCAGACAAGGCCATATTTTTTATCAAATGCTCGGCTTCTACTTATGGCATTGAGATGCATAGAACACCAGATTTTAAGTAAAATCCTATGATATCTAACAGTGAAAACTGAATTTCAATCAGAGACAGACACCATTTAAAAAAATGGTTTAATTTTTCTCTTTGCTTTCCAGTTGCTTGCCGCATGCACATGAGTATGTAGTATTTACTTTCCAGTTGCTTGCCGCATGCACATGAGTATGTAGTATTTACTTTCCAGTTGCTTGCCGCATGCACATGAGTATGTAGTATTTACTTTCCAGTTGCTTGCCGCATGCACATGAGTATGTAGTATTTACTTTCCAGTTGCTTGCCGCATGCACATGAGTATGTAGTATTTACTTTCCAGTTGCTTGCCGCATGCACATGAGTATGTAGTATTTACTTTCCAGTTGCTTGCCGCATGCACATGAGTATGTAGTATTTACGAAAAACAACAAAGAAGACAATGAGAGCCAGGCCACATTTCAAATTTAAACTCGCTATCACAAATTCAGAACATTCGATTCCGACCGCGACCCCGAAATATTCCATTTTGTTATCCAATTAATCGTGGAAAAATTAAATTCTACTGAAATTACGATTCACGAATGAAACCACAATACAAAATACGAATCTCTACGAAATATTAACGCTTTATCTCAGTGTTTTAATGATGAATTGTGAAGTTTTGAAAATAATGGGTTTAAATTAGAGTTCTGACAAAGAAACCAACTGTCCAAGTTTGAAACATTGTATAATTCATATAAATTCAGATGATTTATACGGAGGTTATAAATATGAAATGGGCTTAGGACACCTATTTCTGTTTTGTAAACTAGCTTTCCCGCCGGCGACTTCGTCGGCGCGGACTACAGTTTATCACGAAAAAAGCATCCTGTGTTTTTCTAGGATATTAAAAACCAATGCACCAACGCTCTTGACAGACTTGTTATTTCGTTTCCATGGAAACCGTTCCTTACAGCGAATAATCAACATATCCTAGTTTTCCCGTGGAAACTTACAATTCTCTGGGATAAAAAGTGTTCTATGTTTTATTCCAGGGTATAAGGTATCTCCATTCCAAATTTCATTAAAATCCGTCAAGCCGTTATCGCGTGAAAGCGCCCCAAACAAGCAAACAAACAAACAGACAATGTTTCACTTCTATATATTGGAATGGATAGCTGCGCCTCGTGGCTTTGCCGCGTGGGCAATGATAAAAGTAATGATATAGCTATACTAAGTCAGTACCTTACCGCTGAAAATTCGAAAATTGTGGACTCACAGGGATAACAATTTGTATTCAATTATATGTAATCTTCATCTATGAAACGTTGTAAGATGAGTTTTATTAATTCCAGATCATGACCCGTGGCGATCCGACTTGATCGAAAGGTTGAGTTAGGTCAAACTATTTTCTGTGCAATAGAATCGATATTGACCTTTTATAACAGGAAAGCTAAAGAATTTGTAATTAGTGAGAAAGGCGTGAATTTTAAAAGTGCCTAATTTAAAATGTTAAGCTGTCAGTGTGTATTGCCAGCGATGAGTTGCAGAACTGAAACGTAGTCTATTAATAATGGCTTAATTAATAAGATCAAAATCACTCAACGACAGAGGAGATCTTTTTGTGAGATAAAGACCGGAAAGTGAAAACCCGGAAAATGACATGACGCTCAGTGCTGATAAATTAATTACACTGTATTACCATTATTTAAATAGATAAACAAATAGTATCTTTATTTATTTAGCTCCAAGTTGTAACTATTCCATACTGTACTTCTATCCATTATGTATAAGTTTGCCCTACTGAAGAAGGTCTTACCTGATTGCACAAATCCCAAAGGCATGTGGCGCAACCTTTCAGAATTTAATAACGTAGTACCGGCATGTTGGCATAAAACCGGACAACGGGGAAGTTAGCACTGAAGCAAAGAATAACTGGAAGATAAATTAAGCTGTAAAAATATATTTTTTTAAATTAAAAAGAACTTGTTTGCTTTTATTATAAATTCCAAAGTATTTGGAGCTTACAGTTTAATGTAAAGTTTGAATTAATAATTTCAGAATAGAGCAAAAGTAATCGAAGATCAAAAGGGCAGAAAACCCTTCTTAAATAATTATTACTTGGCTAGCATTTATTAATGTTATGTTTCTAACTATATCATATACTACCTACTAAAATCGTAAACTATCTTCAAACCAATATTGCCTTGTATTTTTCTGGTGTTTTCCAATATCAGCAAATAACATGTAATCTGGAAGAAAATTATCAAATTTGTTTGCTGAAAAATTGCGGTATTGTCTTTATAAAGAGTTTTTAGGTTACATGCCCAATTTGTCTCCCCTAGAACAAATACTTGCGACAGGCGACCAGAAGACGTGTGGCCGAACTTTTCCTTACAATTTAATATCAAAGTGCCGGTATGTCGCAGTCATAAAAAGCGCACAGCGGGAAATGGGCAAAGTTGCTGACCCAGTCGAGCCTGTTGGCCGATATTGTAAAAGGATTTGAGATTTACTTTAGTTACCGTAAAAAAGCGGTGGACCATGCGGAAAGGGTGACTTTCTGAACATAAAATATACACGGAACATTTACCAAAGTGAGAATTAAATATAGCAGTCTGGTAGCAGAAAAATATATTAAAAAAATAATTAAATTGTTTCTGATTATGCTAGAAGCCTGTACAAAATATTGTCAGCTGTTTGATCTTAATGTTACTTCTGTGTAAACTATCATAATCTTCCTTGATGAATATTTAAAAAAACATATTCATCAATGAGTAATATTCTTATATTTTAAAATCAATTAACTCACTAAGCATGAAGTTCCATTTCTGACTGTAAAATTGAATTTACTACTAATACTAGGTTTCTACTTACGACGCTGGATGAAACTGCGCGTGCGCACGAGCGTTAAGCAACTGGTTAAGTACTGGCAATCGCAGTAAACAACCGTGGTACATTTTATTATAGACAGACAAAATTTTTAAGCGCCGAACTTAAAAAAAAAAGTTTTTGAGTTGTTAACCGACCGACGAAATATGGTAGGTTCTTAAGTTGATGTGTAGGTAGTTATATGCACCACAAACCCACCGTTGTTTACCGAAGTCCAATTGCGACATATTTAATCATACAAGTAGGTACTAACTTAGATTGTGAAAGTACCAATTAAGCACTTTTTGTACTTATGTTGTTTTTCTATGAATAATGCGCAGTAGAGGTACTCTACATGTTGATTTGATTTAATTGCGCATAGCTGAATAAGCATGTATGTACTTAGATATTTTTCTCGCTAAATTATGAGAAATGTAACTACTTAGTTGTTATTGCAAATGAAGAATGTACTAGAAATCGCCTACGCATTTATAAAAGTTATATAAGGAAGTTACTAAGTACAAATTGTCATTATTTTATCTTCGCTTGAATTGTACGGTCAAAAGTAAGACCAATAAAATTAACTTCAAATTTAATTTGTTGTTTATTTTATTAAAATCTCGGCTCCGTCCAATTTGTCTGGCGCAGCCGGTTGTATTTTTTTTTAAAGTCGTGGAAATTTAATTTGTCCGGCGCTTACTTCAACAATTGTGAAATATAATTTGTCTGGCGCAACCTACATATCTGGTGCAGTTGTCCTGAATAAATTCGTGTGTTCCTGACAAATCCACGGAAAAAAATACTCGAACCAAACAAATACGACTGTATTGGAAAAAGGAGTTGAGAAACAATTCAGCGAGTGAAATAATCACCGAGGCATGGGATCGAGCGGTTTTAAGTGAGTCGAAAATCATTCACTTTCCGTATTATTGCCCTGCTATTCGACCCTTAGTGTTTTTGGACAAACATTGCCAATACACTTGTTATTTTTGATTTATTGTATGCATTTTTATTTGAATTTTTATGTGAATTTTTGACGTTTTATGTGTTTTTATTGATTTTAATGTGAATTTTTTGACGTTTTATGCATTTTTATTGAATTGTATGTGAATTTATTGATTTTATATGTCTTTATTTATTATTATGTGAATGTTTTGATATTTTATGCGTTTTTATTTGAATTTTATGAATTTTTATTGCGTCATAATTGATTTTTATGTGAATTTATTGATTCTTATGCGTCATAATTGATTTTTATGTGAATTTATTGATTTTAATGTGTCTTTATTCATTTTTTTGTGCTTTTCTTGAACTTTTATGTGCCTTTCTTTAATTATATTTTGAATTTTTGTGTGTTATACGTGTTATATTGTACAAAAGCATACTCAATTTTAATAATTTGAATTTATTTTAAATAATAATATAAAATGGAACCTATGAGGATTATAACGAATGAAATTGTGAAATTGATTCCTAAATTTGATGGAAATGAAAAATTATTAAATTTATTTATTTCAAAATGTGAATATGTGCGTAGCTAAAGCGGATCCGAAGTAACAGCAGCACAATAATTATATTTATTTTATATAATTTCAAGTAGAAATGTAGGCAGAGCAGCCTCACTATTAAATGAAAGTAGCGACATGGCTACAATTGAAAATCTTTTTATTCAAGTTAATAATATAATTGAAAATGGAAACAGATTGTGAATTAGATGATATATTGTCTGAAAATCTAATGAAACTTAGATTAAATCGTATCCATCAAGAACAAAGAAATGCAATATTTTTTTAATTGATGCAATCAAGATGAATTAATTATTGATATTAAAACTAAGATGCTATTTCACTAATACTTCTTATTATAATTTTATACAATTTGAGAATAATTTAATTGATATAGAGAAAGCATTGAATAGAAGTAAAATAAATGATTTTGAAAATAAAGTTACTCATGTTTATAGTTTGCTAACTCATAATTTTCAAATAATTCTTTCTAAGTTAGATGAGATTGATACAGCAATCGCATTAAGTAAAAATAAGATATTACATAGATCAATAATTGATACTAATGAATTATTTGAATTGTTAAAAAATATTGAGAGAACAGATAAGTTAATTTTCCCTGTTAATTATGAAAATTTAGTAAACATAGAGCAAAATATAGAGATAAAAGCTTATATTAAGGGTAGGCAAATTACATATGTACTGGCAATTCCAATTGTACGCAAAAACACTTACAAATATTACCAATTATTCCCCTTACCTATCCTTGATACTTTTAATAATATTACATCCTTGATATTTCCTAAATATCCTTTTATCCTCGTGAAGGATTTGAACTCTATCACATTGCTCTCCAAGCCATGCGACGAGATTGATGAAAAAATATTTCTTTGTAAAGAAAGTTGTGCAGTCGTATTGGAACAAGATAAATGTATCACTGATTTAATGAAATTTACGTTGAATATTACGTCGTGTTCTCCAATTTTAATCGAAACTTCAGAGATAAAAGTTCAACAAATTGAAATGAACATATGGATAATTTTTGCAAGTTACCAAACGTACTTGACAAAAACCTGTGAAAATGAGATTACTCGAGAGAAAATCCTTGGTACTTATATTTTAACCTTGGACGATAATTGTAAAATACAAGTTGAAGATATTACTCTACGAAAGAAATTGTTCAGAGGAATGAACTTACATATTCCTAAACTACCATTGATAAATTTACCAAGTGTTCCAGTTACAAATAATTTCAAAAGAAAACCTGTTAACTTAGATGGAGTAAACATGGAAAATCTACAAATGCTGAATTATATTTTGAAGAAAAGTAAAAACAGTGAATTTAGTGAAATGAGTGAAATGGTCAATAAAATGAAAATAAAAAGTGTTAGTTTATGGACATTAATACTTTATATTATAATGATTTTTACTATTGTATACTTTATTATAAAATATAAAAATAAGATTTTGAAATTATGTAAAATTGAAAATAATCTGACTTCAGAAAATGAACTTTCAGATAATTTTCAATCTCAGGGTGGAGAAGTTATATGTACCACAAACCCACCGTTGTTTACCGAAGTCCAATTGCGACATATTTAATCATACAAGTAGGTACTAACTTAGATTGTGAAAGTACCAATTAAGCACTTTTTGTACTTATGTTGTTTTTCTATGAATAATGCGCAGTAGAGGTACTCTACATGTTGATTTGATTTAATTGCGCATTGCTGAATAAGCATTTATGTACTTAGATGTTTTTCTCGCTAAATTATGAGAAATGTAACTACTTAGTTGTTATTGCAAATGAAGAATGTACTAGAAATCGCCTACGCATTTATAAAAGTTATATAAGGAAGTTACTAAGTACAAATTGTCATTATTTTATCTTCGCTTGAATTGTACGGTCAAAAGTAAGACCAATAAAATTAACTTCAAATTTAATTTGTTGTTTGTTTTATTAAAATCTCGGCTCCGTCCAATTTGTCTAGGTAATGTTGATAATAATTGTTGATTGTTGAAAATGCATCCATACCAATATATAAAAGTGAAACGTTGTCTGTTTGTTTGTTTGTTTGTGTGTTTGGGGAGCTTTCACGCGATAACCGCTGGACGGATTTAGATGAAATTTGGAATAGAAATAGCTTATAGCCTATAATAAAACATAAGATACTTTTTATCCCGGAAAATTCTACGAATTCCGTGGAAGTATCCACGGGAAAACTAGATCATGTTGAATACTCGCTGTAAGGAGCGGTTGTCATGGAAACGAAATAACAAGTCCGTCAAAAATCATCAAGAGCGTTGGTGCCACAGATTAAGTCAACAAGCCACGGAGACCATAACCAAGAAGTCTAAGTCTACTTTTGCATTGGTTTTTAATATCCTAGAAGAACTTAAGTAGGATGCTTTTTTCGCAATAAACTGTAGTCCGCGTGGACGAAGTCGTGGGCGGGTAAGCTAGTAATATTCATATATGTTAGCCTATATGAGTGTCTAAGCATTATGTACCAAATTTCGTGTATGTTTGTGATATTGTCAAAAATGCTTAATATTCAAAATATACATATAAATATAATAAATATACCAAATTTCACGAATGTATGTATGTATGTATGTTTGTCCACGTATTTCTCGGAAACTATAAGTCCAATTGCAATAATTCTTTTTGTAATAGTTTCAGTATCTTTCAACTAAGAGAACAATTTATGTTTTATCAAAATCCGTTATGTAGCTGAAAATATATGGACTTTTAATGGTTTTCAGTATGGGTCTTTTCTTTAGCGAACGGAATAAGTATTTTATTATCTGAGGACAGCTTTAAAAAACTAAAAAATAAGAAATTGGGAGCAGCACAGTCTTTTTAAATTCTTTCTTTCTTTCAAGTTTAATACGATTTGATGTCCGTTTTTTTTAAATTGTTTTATGTTTTCTTTTTATCTTCGAGCAAGCTTGGTTGCTTGCTTGCTCCGTTTAAGTTTGTTGTTAGCTCAAATTACTGTAAACTTTACATAGACGTATTTCCGAAGAATATAGTAGTAGGTATGTTTGAAACAAAACATCTTTCTACGATTTATATTTATTATCTTTCCACATAATCTCGCTGAGGGTCAGCAAGCTGACTGCACAAGTTGACAGCATACGTCGCAAACTTTGCTCGTTTCCTGTGCTGTCCAGTTTTTCTAAAGTCCACGCAACTGTCTCATAAAATTTAATGTTGTTATTAAATCTTAAGAACGCTCGCTCTGGCTCACGGGTAGCAACGGTTTTCTCTTTATTTGTACACGATTCTACCCGTGTTTTGACTGACTAATTTGAACAAAAAATGGTTATTGTGACTTAACTGTAATAGTTAGACATATAGCCTCGCGGACTTTTTTTTAGGTAATGTTATATAAACATGTAGTACATTACTTTATATACCATCAATAGTTTGCGCAGCGCACGCCAAATAATATTTTTTATAGGCAATGGGTTGCAGTATTTCAATTTTCGTAGGGAACTCTAAATTCTTGAAAAATGCAACTTACGTTACTTGCTGAAATCGTAGCTTTCTATAAATATTTTTAAAGTCGGTTTAGTATTTTTTGAGTTTACCTACAAAAAATCAAATCTTTTCTCATTATAAAATCAGTGCAGATGATGTTTATAAGACTAAAACAAGTCTATTTGCGCACAGATTAATATCAAAATAATATTTTGACCTACCTAATTGTTTCTTTCATGTTGGATTGACCGTGATCACGAGTAGACTGGAGAATAGGGTGTCAGCGTCGTGAACGGGCGGGAGTTATTTGTAACTACCCCCGTTTAGTTTCATAAAACACAACTATCCTGGGACCTTACTCTCTATTGCCACTCGGCCATGTAACGCGCCGCGTTAAGATATCTGCGTGGAATTGTTTGTGCATGTTTGAGAATTGCCGTACTTTTCCAAAAGATTCCACAGCGAGACGCGTTACGCGTGTGACTGTTCATATAGAATAATGGCCCTGATCACGACACACAAAAGTAACAGTATCGGTAGACTCGCTTGAAGACAACATTTGACGCGAATAGTTCCCAATTACGGGATTTCACGAGGAAGAAAATCTTTATGCATCTCTCCGATTGAAATTCCGGCCTTTTTGATCACTTGATGGTGACAAATGCTAAACTAACTACAAAACTAATAGTGTTAACCTGCTGGCTATTGATTACAGCCACTAGTTAAAGCATAATCTACCTTATTCTTCCTATGTTCTGTTTTTTTTTCGCCGTGTGTTTTTTAAACAGTTGATTATAAATGAACGTATTTTCGTTCTTTACTTAGGACTTTGAACCACAAAGGTGATTGAGGTGTAAGTCCAGCCTCAAACTCAATACATTTTTAAGATTCAAGTTACTGGACTTAAATCTCTTCGAGATTTGAAGATGACCAGCCTAATTACCAGCTTATTATTAATTCTTTTACCAGTTTTGTCCACTTTTGCGAGTATTCAAGATGCTTTTGGAAGTATTACAAATCTTAGGCGTTTGCACCAAATCTCCCCGTTACAATTCCGCTCCCGCTCTAAATTCAAATTCAATTCTTGATTGCATTCCATAATGTACAAAATTAGACGGTACATCATATTAAATAACAGATCATTAAGGACCCTATCGGGCATAACAACTAGAATTATACTATAAAGTTACATACCTACATCTGCTTTTAATATTGTTTATTATCTTCGAAGAAAACTTTTCTCCCACACATTAACACAGCAGCAGAGTCCCACATGGTTTCCATTCAGGCCTTATATATCTGTGATGACATAAAAAACCGAGACGTGGACACTCACGGTACGACTAGTCCACCAATTTAAAGTCACTCAGCAGGCTATGGAAAGAGCTATGCTCGGAGTTACTCTGAAGGACCGTATCCGAAACGAGGTAATCTGACAGAGAACCAAGGTTATCTGTCAGATTACCAGATTATCGACTTAGCCCTTAGGATTAGCAAGCTGAAGTGGCAGTGGTCATATTTGATAATACCATTGGGGTAGACATGTTCTTGAGTGGAGACTGCAACTCAGCAAACGTAGTGTAGGCCACTCCAGCTAGGTGGACCGACGATATACGCAAAAATGCTGGCAGTAGTCGGAAAACAAGAGCCGAAGAGGCCTATGTCCAGCAGTGGTCTGACACGGGCTGATGATGATGATGATGATGATGATGATGATGATGATATCTGTGAGGTAGTCCTGATGATTTCATAGATTTATAGGAATGTAACCTGTGTATACGTCATCCAGCAGCACGGCTCCACCTGGTTGGCGTCCAGCCCCCAGAACTCCAGCTCCTCCTCGAAAAGAGGTCCACAGACATCCGTGGGGTAGTGGAGCTTGCCCGTCCTGAAAACAGAAAGAAAGTATTAGATCTCTGTGATGTTTGACTTATTCTCGTCTTTCACAAAATCGTCTGTTCGTATTAATTATCATAATCATCATCATCCCTTGCCATATTTTCAATGTTACATTGCTTGCTTGTCGTATGAGGTAGTGCTGTCCTCTGGTGTCAGAGTTTGTCAGGTCGCCCGAGAGCCTCTAACATGGCTATTAGACACTTATTGTAGAATAAACACGCAACCGACGATGTCCACTCAAAATTAATATAAATACTAGATATCGCGTCGTTTTTGTTATTTTTAACCACCGAACGAGAAAAGAGTGGGGTTTATAAGTTTTGTGTGTGTGTGTGTGTGTGTGTGTGTATGTGTGTGTGTGTGTGTGTGTGTTAGTGTGTGTGTGCTGTGTGTGCGTGTGTGAGTGTGTGTATGGGTGTGTGTGTGTGTGTGTGCGTGTGCGTGTGTGTATTTCTGTCTGTGGCAGAATAGCTCCCAAACGAATGGACCAATTTTGATTTTTACAATAGTTGCCGCTGTAATGCCTATTGAGAATTCATAAAAATCAGAGCATTTTTACCCGAGTACGGTGAAGCAAAGGAAGGGAATTTAGACCAGGCTCTGCTTTTTAAGGTTTTTTCCATAAATATGCTGGGTCAACCACAAAACAGATGTGACGAGGTCCAAACCTCTTTCATAATAATACTCTTTTCATAATCCATTTCTTTTCATTTTGATTTTCATTATCCATTCTACATACAAATATCCTGTCATTCATATTGATTTTTGGTAAAAAATAGAATAATATTCCACTTTAGTGCTTTCATTGATTTAATTTGCAAAATATATCTTTCGTCCTTCCTTCGCTAACATTAATATAAAAAATCTGAAAGTCTGCTGCTCTGGTTTGAGGAACATCGTTGAGTTGCAGCGCCCGATCGCGTTGCACTCGATGAACAGCTTCGCGCGGAACTCTTTTAGACAAGAGCCGGACAATATCAGACTCTGGCCTGCCGAGTCTGCTCCCGCCGTGTGCTAGAATCGAGCGGAAGGAAGTTCCTGTAATTCTGTGTCACTGAGGTTTGTGTCCTGGAATAGTGGGAGCAACCCAAACCCGGGGACCGCCTCGCGACACAGATATATGTGAAACATAACATATATGTTTTTGAGATCTTTATATCTCAAGGACTTAGACAAAAACATGATTAACAGAATGTCATTCGATACATTTTCTTATTAAAAATTACGTTATTTACATTTTTCTACTCACGGCTTAAGTTTTATCTATCTCTGAAATAAATCTCACAGAAAGAAGAAATAGTTTATTATCTAATAATAATAATAATTCACAAGTTATTTATGCTTAGACAAAATTTACCTTACTAAATTATTAGCCTGCCAATAAAATAAATAACTTGATGTCATTTAGTTCCGAGCTAAATTGTGTGGTCAAACAGCGCTCGCGATATTCAACCTTGTTACGCAGTCATTTCAGTGGTTATTGCGGGTAGCGGGTGGCAGAGTGTAGGGGAGGTGGCAGGGGAGTGGGGAGTGGAAAAATGTAACCTTAGAGCCTGATCTTAACATAGCGTCGCCTTTTTTGTTCTGAATTTAAGCAAGGTTTTAATCGATTCGACTTCAGGTATAGAGTATCATAGCCAATTTTTACCTGACGTAGCAAAGGAAGGATTATGTGGTCCTATAAACTTGGTCCAACTTTTACATGCGAGGTATCAATCGATTCGTTTTCATTGCAAGAGTAAAAAAAAAACTATTTTTTACCCGACCATAGTCGGGTTTTACTTTTATGAACTTTTGTCTTGTTTAGTTTAGCCAAAATTCAAAAGAACAAAAGCCTAACATTAAATCGTTTTTATAAAAGACCTACATCCTTTGTCCGATAGCTCTCAGCCACTTCCCTCAACAAGCCTTCGAAGACCAATTAATTGGCTTCGATGAGGGTAAGACACTTCGGCAAACTTCAGCCGGGAACGAAAAACTTCGCTTCTGGATTGATTAATGTTACCATTAAGCCTAGGCTGGACTATTGATTGGTTTGATCAGGTCTTATTAGTGCTTTGATTGAGGGTGCCTAATCGTTTATTGATTACTAAGTTGATTGAGATTGAATAGGTCAAATGTTGGTTGTAGGAGGCGGATGTACTTATTTGTAGGCATGGCATGGCATCGGAAAGTGTTGTATGATGTGGGATGAGGTAGTGCCGTCCTCTGGCGTTAGTGTTTTGGCCTAATAATGTGCTATCACTTGCAATCTGTGAGCAAAGGGTTTTTTGGCAGTTATGTTTTTTTTTAAATATAGAATGATTAAAAGGTTTGCCTATAAACAATCTGCATTTAAGGAAGGTAAATGAACTGAGATCGACCTTTTTATTTAGTGTTTGGCACGTAAGGACCAAGGCGTGTAGTAAGTGCCCTGCGCCCCGAAGCAAAGAGCGATGGCTTGGTTAAAGTTATTGGTTCGGGGCCAGGGTAAGAACCCAGTATCGTTGGATTGCAAAGCGCTCATAATATTACCGCTTGGCCACCCAATCTCTATCGTTTTTTTGGCATAAGCTTAAACTTCTTATATTTAAGTTTGCAAAAATAAATCTAGGGTATGATTTTAACGTTTGCAAATTCTAACTCAGAAGTCCTGAAGGATTACATTCGGACATGCGAGATGAACTCGCATGGAGAGGGTTTCTTATGATAAATATATTATCTTACAATATTGAAAGATTTACCATATTATTATTATTTGACCATTAAGTATTCTTGTAATCTATCTATCTATACATATAATAAAGCACTAAAAACGAAAAAGTGTTAAAAAAACCGAAAAACAACGAAGATAATAAAAAAAAATGTACTTAAAATAAGTTAGAGAACAAAAATAGTTTATATTAAAAAATGGTCTAGCGTACTTAAAATAAGTTACTACACAAAAATTTTTTTTTTAAATCCTTTCTGTTTGTCTGTTTGTTTGGTAGTTTGTTAGTATGTTTGTTCGCGTGTCATGTAAAAACTACTAAACCAATTGTGATGCAATTTTCACTGTTGGATAGCTTAGGGTTTGACTTCAAACTGAGGTACTTGGTATCTCTATCCGATATGTAGAAGCCGAGCAATCGATAAAAATATTTTTGACGGCGCAAGGCTTGGAATTTTGATTTAATGTTGGTATACTGGTATTTTAGGTCCTGGAATAATAGCACATAGAGTACTTTTAACCTAGAGAAATAACCACGCTTGTGAAGCCGCGGGCATCAGCTAGTAAATTAATAAGAAAGAAAAAGTCTGTACAAAGAAGTTAATAAAAAAAATGGTCTAGGGTACTTAAAATAAACTACTGAACAAGAATAATAACATTTATTTAAATCGTCTCATTCAGTTTGTCTGTATGTTTGTTCGAGTTTGACTTAAGAACTGGGTTACTTGGTATCTTAATCCGATGATTAGATGTCGAGCAATAGATAAAAAAACTATTTGACGTAATGTTTGGTCCTGGAATAACACGTATGGGCTACTATTAAATAAAATAACCACGCGGGAAAAGCCGTGGTCACTGCTATTATACCTACTAGTGTCTCTGTGAGCTGTAGACCTCGCGCGTACAAACTTTTTTGCAAACAATGTAGCGGTGCACAGTAGCGTCATCTAGTTACCTTATTGGAAAACTAACATTAATAACCAAGGTTCTCCATCAATCCCTACCTAGTGGGTAAAGGCTTGATTCCACAGGTAGAAACCAAAACTGAGAAATTTAAGTTTAACTTATGTTTAGCGCTGTAATAGATGTGTGTTCTTAACATTAGGTAGGTTCAAACTAGTATTTCTATATCATTGTACTATGAATGGCC
This sequence comes from Alsophila aescularia, assembly GCA_946251855.1. Taxonomy (NCBI): domain Eukaryota; kingdom Metazoa; phylum Arthropoda; class Insecta; order Lepidoptera; family Geometridae; genus Alsophila; species Alsophila aescularia. The sequence continues at coordinate 59,129,717 of OX276380.1, read as the reverse complement.
CTACAGATATTAATAAGTAAAAAATATTGCCAGCTCTCAGCATTTTCCATAAATGTAACCGACGAGCTCCCGCGAAGGAATAAAAATAAACACTGACTGTACAAGGAAACACCCTCAAGATCAATTTGTTGCTGAGAGGCAAGGCGGAAACTTAGGGTACAAATTCGGCACCGAGCGCGCGGCAGGGCGGGCGGTGCGTGCAGTGTTCAAGCAACGCCCGTTCACTCACACGTTGCTGTTTTTCTGAAGCCGGCTTCACGAAACCTTTTCACCATATTTAAGAGGCCTATTACATTTTTTGACGATGCAGATTTTTGACAGTCTTATTCGAAATAAAATAACTAGTGGCTCTGTGAGCTGTAGACCTCGCGCGTAGAAACTTTTTTGCAAACAATCTAGCGGTGCATAGTAGCGCCATCTAGTTACTTTATTGTAAAACTGACATTTATAACCAATGTGCTCCATCAATCTCTACTTAGTGGGTAAAGAAAGGTCTGATTCCACTGGTAGAAACCTAAAAGTGAGAAATTTACAGCTTTTTGAGGAGCTGTTCTGCTCATCACGCCGAAGATCCTCATCAGATCATTACAAAATTTGTATGAGACCAATAAAAAGTTACTACCTTTCAAATGAAAAAAGAACCATCGAAATCAGATTTATAAAGGCGGAGATATTCAGTAGTTTGAGGGGAAGTACCCCCCCAACTAAAAAACCCTGACGACTGAAAAATTCAAAAAATTGTTTAACCTGTTTACCCAGTTTTGTCTAGATCGGTTGAGAAATGCGATCAGTAGAGGAGAACTCAGATCCGGACATCCGGACATACGAACGCATTTTTGCCCAAGCTGAAACGGATATACTACGCTCGCGCTTCGCGCGCACTCGTCAATAATAATATAAAAACCTTTTATGAGTTTTTTTATAATTCATTATCACTTTTCATGTTTTTTACCATATATATTTTTTCGCATTATCACTTTTTATATTTTGAAGTTATTTTTTATTTTGTTATTTATTGCTTTGTCTTCGATTTGTGAGCTTGAATTGCAAGATTCCAGGACAGACAGAAATATATAGATACATAGATACATACATACAAGTGAAGTTAAATAAAAGCTTTTAATTTAAAAATGGAAACATCTAAGTATAGTAATTTAAATTACGGAATTACATAGATGGGTATTTTATATTCCAGACAGCGGCTTCAACTAAAGGCAAAACTCAAAATGTCAATTAATTGTATTCAATGTTCAAAAGTAGTTTTTCGTAAAATGCTCGAACGGAAAACTTTGAGTTCGTTTTACGCAAGCCACATATATGTGAGAGGGACCTTTTTTAAATTAAAATATGGGCACTAATAATGAAAGAATAATCATAAACTAAATATAAAATACCATAGTTCCCTTGCGCCCGCGAAAAGAGCACAGCTTAGTTCACAGTTAGTAACACGACAATTTTTGTACTATACATTATGTGTAACAAACAAACAGACAAACAATAATAATAATAATAATAATAATAATAATATTTATTCCCAAAAAAACAAGATATATTAGCAGCAAAAAAAAAAAAAGCAATCAAATCTTTCCTCTTTATAATATTAGTGTAGATATGTGGTTTGTAATATAGTTTAGGAGCACTCCATAATCACTTTTAATGTTTTGGGTTTCTTTGACTCTTCTGGTTTTAGTTTACCATACTTCCCGGCAACAAAAATACGCAACGTGTGTGTAAATGCAATTTTATTTTGTGAGGGGGCTTAAACATAAGCATTAGCACGCGTAAATCCTGAGTACCAGTAAGCTATTCTTATCAGAGTACGGCAAAGCAAGAAAAGGGTAATGAGTTTAACAGTCTATGTAATGTATGTATCTATATAATTATTTGTATGTGGGTGGATGTTCCACCATACCGTCGCCCCTATTGGTCCAATTTTAACAATTGTATTGTATTGTATTTATTCAAAAAATAAAGTACATTGTATATGAATTACTTTTAACTAACAAAACATATAATTTCAAAATTAAAATAATATCATTAAATCATGCAGTCAAAAATCATCAAATTCACAATATGATAAAATCATCAAATCAAATAAAAATTGGAAACAAAAACGAATAAGCTAATAATAATAAAGTTGTGCAGAGCTCCTAATTTAGTAAGGTCTATACAATGAAAACTTTTTTCCAGAAGAAACGCCTTTACTTTATTTTTGATTAATGTTTTTTTTTTTTTATTACGGACTAGGCAATCGTTTGACCACGATCTCACCTGATGGAAAGCAATGATGTGGTCGAAGGAGTAGCACGCTTGCCTAGTAGATACCTGTTCACTCTTGACTTGAACACACCGGGGTTATAATTTACCGGAAACACTGACGAGGGCAGGGCATTCCACTCCTTTGCAGTTCTTATAATAAATGAAGAAGCATTGTCTTTTGGCAACTTATTAATAATTTCAACAGCTTGATATGTAGTAGAATGCTTAGTTATATTTAGTTTCGGATGAATTTTGTGCCAAAGATCCTCTCTTCTTGTACTATCTCATTCCTTCCTTTCATCTTACGTTTCAAAATCATGTATATATTTGACTATAGTAAAGTACTAAACTAGTGTAAAAGGCACGGAACTGTTAAAATCTGTATTTTTTTTAAATAACCTCTTTTAGAATCTCTTTGTGATTTGCGAACCATCGTTATAATACCTCTTTTCTGCAAAATGAAAGCCTTACTGATATTATACTCATTTTTTTATTTTTTTAGAAAGTGTATGTTCTGTTGGTCTATAACTGACCTCTACAGCGTCACCGGTGGGGCGGGTGCAAAAGCGCTCCGCCGCAATGCGTGACGCAGAAGGCGCACGCCAAAGTTAAGTTTTGGCCACTTGCTGCTCAAGGGCACACAGGGGGTACGAACCTCAGCTTGGACAGTTGCCATTGATTACGGAAAGTATCGAACTAAACACCGGATCTCTACTGTTAGGTAGTGATCGAGGGGACCCTGATGAAATGGCTGGAGCCCTTTGAATGAATTGCATAACTGACCACCGATTCGGAATACACATTCGAGAAGAATCGTATTATACTCGTACTCATAACTATTACCCCAGCATAGTATGCTGTTAACTTAGATTCGATCAAAGCATAATATACAATTTTCAACCGTTCTAAATTCAACTCATCCTGTAAAGTTCTTAATGCGTAGCATGATAATCTACTTGAGCTCTCAACTGCATAAAGTTCTTGTTTCCAAGATAACAACGAATCAATATGGACTCCTACAAACTTAGTCTATTCAACTAAAATAATTTGTTCATTATTCATTTTAACTTCTAAGCTATATTGTTAAAAAGCATTAGATTGATCTTATTTGTATTAATCTCTAATTTGTTTGCTGAAAACCAAGCGAGGTATCAATTGATTTGTCTTCAGTTATAAAGTGTCATGTGCTATTTTTTTATCCGACTACAGCGAAGCAAAGTAAAGGTTATGTACTCAAACTAAAAACTTTGTCCAATTTTGACAAGCGATGCATTAATCGGTTTGTCTTCATCGAAAGACATCTAACATTGCGCAGTACTGAGCGCATACATGCGCGTGCGCGCGTGGCTATTTGATACCCAACCGCAGTCAGTTTTTAGTTTTTACTAGACTGCGCAACGCAAAAGCCCGGTAATGTGTTTATCAGTCTTTGTATGTATGTCTGTTCCTTTGTGGCAATATATAGACAAAATGCTTGGACTGATTTTAACGATTTTTAAGTCAATCGCTTTGTCTTAATCTTGCGAGTGCTACTAAAGACACGACATTAATCAATATTCAATATGGCGACAATCAGACGCCATATTGTGATTGTGAAAAAATTTAAGTCGACGATCTATGTCAATTATTTTCAAATACAATAATATGAAAATAATATTTAGGTTTCTCTTATAATTTTTCATTTCGAATGACCATTTAAGATCTACTCGTATAACGATTTAAAGGTATATATGTATGTCTGTTCCTTTGTGGCAATATATGGACAAAATGCTTGGACTGATTTAAACAATTTTTATGCCAATCGTTTTGTCTTAATCTTGCGAGTGCTATTAAAACATGACATTAATCAAAATTCAATATGGCGACAACCATACGCCATATTGTGAAAAAGAAATAAATGAAAGTCGAAGAACTATATCAAGTGGGGTATCATTGAATAGGTATTTGAAAAAAATTTTTGGGTTCCCCTTATTAATTTTCATTTTGAATGACCAATTCTATAACGATTTAAAGTTGGTTAGCAACCATTCTCACAAAAAAAAACATAAAACAAAAAGTTTAAATATATATGTCGGAGCGCCGAGCTGACAATTGCGTTCCTTCGCTTGATGGGTTACAGGACGCTGAATAATTGGCGGCAAAGAGATACAAAGTACAACGCGGCGACCGAGTCAAGACTGAAACACGTTTCCCGCGCACAAGCGCTCATAAGCACTCTCGACACCACCGCGTCACCGCCGTTCATCACTGTTCGGCTGACTTCGGCGGCGCTCGCAAGCCCACTCGGACGATAGTCCTCTCATTGACAGATAATTCAGCGTGTTAAATTAAACAAATCAACTTCGTTCTAAATCAATAGTAACATTATTTATGAACGAATTAAAATACTTCTCTAATTATAATACAATCACAATCCGTAAATTTAATGAAAGAAACACTCAAATCACCCTAAAATAATAACATATTACAACATTCACTGATTTGTGATAAATAATTCAATGGAGCCGTCAACAACAAAAAACCCGACTGCGAAGAAAACTAAAAAGAGGCAAAAAAGCTTTAGATTTTTTATTTTGAAATATATGATGCAGTCGGAGGCATGAAGAGTTAGCTCGCCAGGTTCTAGCTGATCCCGTCAAAGGAGAAATGAAATGCATGATGCCTCCGACTGCATGATTATGTTATATTGCAAAATCAAACAGTTTTTTTTCCCTCATTTTAGTTTTGTTCGCAGTCTGTTTTTTTGTTAATATAATAATTTATTTATATTGAACTTATGTCTTGTTCATCATATTAATGTTTATTCCTAAACGATGTACGCACCGCTTCGTTGCACGCTCGTCAGTTGATGCATACCATTATACTTATCTCTATGTGTGTTTAATGTCGGAGAAGAGAATTGTTCCATACATTTTAAGCCTTTGTTACCTGTGTTATGTGTTTAGGTTGTTTGTATGTTTGTACATTTCTTAGGCTCGCCCTAAATCCTAAACGACTTGATGGATTTTGATAAATGAGGTGTCATTGGATTTGTCTTGATGACGAGAGTGCTATAGGATATATGAAGTAAAACCGTCCTTTAAACCGACTTGAACCAGAAGGAGGTTATCAATATGTAGTCTGTAGTTTTTTTCTATGTCCTAATTTTGTAGATTTTTTATAACAACGAGAGCATATATCCGCCTAAACGTCACAAAAAGATTTCATCATCATAACCGCAAATACGACACTCGCATTATTTCCCAAAGGGAACCAAAAAGTACCTACAGCCGTTCCATCGGTCTCGGAAAAGCCTCTCTGCGGCTGTAAATCTGCTTGATTTATTCACTGCTTATCTAAACAACACTTTTGTATTATTTTTTCACGTATTTTTCACGTTACAAAATCCTGTGTGATGTCGGTCGGGCCTTAACTAAATCCGTAACTTAACGTAGGCGAATCTTTTTAAATTGTTGTCTTATAGGCCTCAGGTGTAGAAAATAATAAATAGGTAAAATAACAGGCATGATACTTTTGAACAAGTCTATTCAATTATCTAACTCTTTTCCCAAAGGTATACAACTAATAATAGGCCCTTCGGCCGCGAGGTTCGATCGCGTAGTTCGATCAAGCGAACCACGAGAATTTTTAGCTCCTTATGGTTCGATTCAATAATCGAACTGTGCAGAGTTTTCTATTTAATTTCCAAACGGTTCGATCAAGCGAAACACGAGGAGGGTCAAATGCGTTCATAGTGTTCGAAACAAAATAAGTCTCATTTGAGTCGCGTCTTTGGAATTTAGTGTTGCAACTGGCTCCGTTTCGTCCGCGGTCGAGCACTAGCACGAGGCTTTGGGTTTAAGTCTCATATTTAATAATTAAAATAAAAACCTTACAATACAATCAAAAATTAACTGACCCTTCTTAACAGAACACAGTATTGTTTGCACAATTCTGCTTGTAGGTTGAATTATGGTAATATTTGCAGAAGAGTATTTATGTATCGTCTCCCACTAAAACACAGCCGGCAATATGAATAACAAGAATAATTAAAGAAAAATAATAAAAAATAGCTTTTACGGGTTCTTTTTTTCATTGCTTTGTAACTTTTACGTTTTTATAATTCTTTTTCTATTTATTTTTTTCCCTTATCTCTTACATTTTTTTTTTTATTACCTTGTCATCGGTTTGTGAGCTACCCAAAAAGTTTCAGCCAGATATCTAATCGGAAAGTGCTCGAAATTTGAATTGCAAGATTCCAGGACAGACAACATACATACATAGATAGATACAAGTGAAGTTAAATAAAAGCTTTTAAAAAAGATCAACAACCTCACGTCTTTGTATCCTAATTGCTACAACAGAATAAATAAAGAAACTACCTGCTACTTAAGTTCTCTTTATGTAAAGAGGATCTGGGCACTTTATTGAAGCGTGCTTGAGCGCAGCGATTGACTCGGATCAACTGATATAGGCAGCAAGCAGCCATAAGGGCGAATAGTGGATATCAACACGCTGTATAAAGTGTTTTATGGTCTTGCTCGTTTGTACGGGCTTGTAGAAATAAATCCTTGAAATCAAAATTAATAGGCAAAACAGGTGGAGGGTCTCATTTCGTTTTATTTATGTTACCTGATGTTTTCGAATTTATGAACCATATTTTGGAAATCTAATGAAAGTTGGTTCACTAGACTTTAGTTATCCAGTTGCAGTATTTATATTTTTTGTTCAAAGATTAAATAAGTGTAATTAAGTGCATTGAAACTGCAAATTGATAGTGCAACATGTTACTTCTAATCTGAATTTTATCTATGTCCTGACGCATTTTAATGCATTGTGTAGTATGACGAGCAAAAAGCAGCCTGATATTTTGCAATGCAATGTTTTTTTATGGCACTGCAGTTCTTCTGTGCACGCGTAGAGCTTACCATTAACTGAAAGGTCAGCTCATATATTGTCACCCAATTGTATAAATAACTCTCATTTTGATAAGCTATTCTATAACCAATTTATTTCAATTTTGCGCGCAATTCCTTCAAAACGTTGCTAACACCAGATGATAAAATTAATTTCACGCTGTAACTGCCCCTCGGTATATATAATTATAAAATAAAATACGCTCGTCCGTCTGCCTTTTGTCTAATTACGAACGGAACGGATCTCTAATTCAATTGAGGTTTTGCAGGAAAATTGGCATAAAACCGCATTCGCTCTGGTTATGTTTAAAGTCATTTTATTAAAAGCTTGTATTTTACTTCACTTATATCTATGTAATTCTGTCTGTCCTGGAATCTTGCAACTCAAACGAACACTTACCGATTAGCTATCCCGCTGAAACTTTCAGGGTAGCTCACAACTCGAAAACAAAAATATAAAAAAACAAGGTAAAAAGCACATTAAAGCTTATTTTTTTATATCTAATTATTGTATATTTATTACATAGGTACATACTAAATATTATCTACTTTATTTCAGAAAATACAAACATATAAAATTATAATGATGTAATTAAAACTAATTACATCATTGACGACCGGTTGGTCTAGTGGCTAGAAACCTTAGGAACGAAATCAAACAGTCGCGGGTTCGAATCCTGCTAGGTGCAATCATTTGTGTGATGAGCAGAAATGTTTGTATCCGAGTCATGGATGTAATATTCGTATCTATGTATGTTTATCCGTTATCTAGTGCCCATATTACAGGGTATCCTAGTTTGGGGCTAGGTAATTGGTGTGGAATTGTCCCGAATATATATATAATTATTTTATTTTAATTAAATTGAGTATAATCTAATAAGCCTCTACCAGCAGGTTACGTTCCCAAAATGCTGCCTAAATGACCACATTGTATGGTAATGCTTAATCTTTGTCCAAAGCAAAGGCCAGTAATTTGGTAACGGGTTGCTTCGACCAGGTGCGACCATAAGTTTAAAAAAGGACAGTAATAAAAAAGGCTTTCACTGTTTTTTTTTACTGAACGTCACTTTTATTTTTTTGCTTTGTAACTTTTGACCTTTTCCCTATTTAAGTTTTTTTCCGTTTCTTTTTTTAACGGTTTTTAAGTTATTAGGTTCCTTTTTCATATTTTTTATCGTTGTCATCGTTTTGTGAGCTACCCTGAAAGTTTCAGCCAGATAACTAATCGGAAAGTGCTCGAAATTTGAATTGCAAGATTCCACGACAAACAAAATACATACATACAATTACATACATACAAGTGAAGTTAAAAATAAAAGCTTTTAAAAAGTTATGTGCGCTCAAGGCCCCCTACTGTCCCCACGGTCTCAAAAAGCTTCAAATATATAACCAACTATATTCGCACCTTTAGTTCCTGAGTAACGTCTTGTAGATTGTGTTATAATGATTTTGTGTTTGGCGTAACATTATAAAGGCCGTCTTCTACTGTATAAGATTGTTTTTAAAAACACACTAGAATTAGATCAATTTTGTTTCAATTATTGTTAAATTAACATATTTTATTTTTATATAAGAATAATAACCGTTCTTCCGCACCATCCTGTTTTACCCGAATATGGCAAAGCAAAGGAAGGGTAATGAGTTTAACAGTCTATGTATGTATATTTGAATGTATGTATGTATTTATCTATGTTTGTGGGTATGTGGATGTTCCACCACAGCGTCGCCCCTATTGGTCCGATTTTGACAAGCGAGGTATCAATCGATTCGTCTTCAAGTATAGAGTGTCATGGGCTAGTGTTTACCCGACCTTAGTAGGGTTTTAGTTTATGAACTTATGTCTTGTTTCTTGTATGCTTAGTCTGGAACTAAACATTTTAATCACTCGCTGGAGCATGGCTCTTGGAATAGCTACGGTCTTGTCTGTGATACTTTGCTTTACAAACATTCAAGTTGGGTGGTATTGGATTGAAAAATTTACATTTTAGATACGAGTAGCCCCATGTAAAAAATACAGCAGACATCAAATCTGGACTCATAGGTGGACAGCTGTTGATGTGTATCCTAAAAAAAATTTCATTGTCCTGCAGGAATCTAATCGTTTAGCAGCAAGGCTTCCTTTTGCACTATCATAACATTGTAGGGTTGAAAATGCGAATAATGCGATGGACTGTGGATGAGTTCACAAACAAAAATAAATTTAAAAAAACCTGACCCCATTATAGCTAAGAACTATCTCGATTACATCAGTTTTCAAACAGAAAAGAACCCTATCCATATAGAACTATTCGTTTGGGAGCTACGATGCCACAAACAGATACACGGATACATACATAAATACACAGCCTAATCTCTTTTCGAGTTCGGGGGTTAAAAATAAAAGCTGCGCGCATTCGTAGCGAATGTCGTGAATCGTCCATAACAGACTGAACGCACGTGTAATTTTGGCTCGTTTTATATGTCCTTTTGCACCCAGTTGGCTTATCGCGCATTGTGTTGGGTGCACAAGTTTGAAAAGGGACGGACTTTTCAAACTTGCGCACCCAATTCTTGATTTAATTCACATTTGACCATTCCTCGTGATCCTTAAATTCAAATTTAATGTATCCTTTAAAGACGTCAAGCAACTGTGTAAAAATCGTTGTTTTTATAAAACGTTCGCACGTGAAAGCGCGCTGCAATCCATGAAGCTGTTCATCGCCATCTAAACTAAAAAAGCTTGACAAGCGTTTGACATCACTCTCCTCCCCTCGCTATCTGCTTTTGCCTCGTAATTTTCAAAAAAATTATGAAAAGCATTCATAAACACCCTTTATTAATTGTGGTTCTTAGCATTTTTTATGATTTTATGCGTCGTTTCCCTTGATTTTATGTCAAATAAAGTGGAGCTCTTTGTAAAATGGTTCGCGATTACACTTGGTTACGTTTAGTTCTATTACGCAGGTCCTGCGCACAACTGGCACGACGCTGAGTTTCTCTGCGGGTTAGTGTGCTTGCTCGGTCTGGGCTCGTGCAGCTCATGCGAATGGCTCATCTAACTAAATGTCCCAAAACATGTTCTAATAAGGACCTGTACAAGGCAAGCGACTCCGCAATACGGGTGATGGAATTCTGGTTGCGTAAAATTAAAAACGGATTTGCCATCGATTCAATGTTTAAAATTATGTGTTTTTTATCGTAAACTAGCAACTCGCCTTGGCTTCTCACGGGTAGCTAAGGGTTTCTCTTTATTTGTGTACGATTATGCCCGTGTTTTGATTGACTAATTTGGACAAAAAACGGTTATTGTGACTTAACTATAACCAATAGCACTGCGCACGGGCAGTATGCGCGCTGCAGCGCGCAATGTTAGATATATCGCCACCCGATGGTCTACTGCATAATATTTAGAAATTCTCGCTGACGGGAAATGATGAGTAGACTATAAACATGTAGTATATTATTTATGTAGGCATCATGTTTAAAATATTAAAAACCAATGCAAAAGTATAGCAGCATCACACCAGAAAGCGTAATTGTGTCTTTCGCAGCAACGCTCATGGCGCTTTTTGACAGACTTGTTATTATTTCGTTTCCATGGCAACATATCATTCCTAACAGCAAGTAATCGACATTTGTGTAGGCAAAATTTTGATACCTTGGGTTAAATTTTTGCAATTTTAGTAGGGATCTCAAATTTTTGGAATATTTAATTACAACCCCTGTTACTGCTGATGACGTAGCTCTCTTTAAGTGAAAGAATGTTTTAAATCGGTCCAGTGTTTTATGAGTTTATCCATTACAAACAAACACACATACAAAAAAACATACAAAAAAACAAATCTTTCCTTTTTATTAAATTAGTGTAGACACAAGGATTAGAAAGTTTCTCCAATATGAGTTCAAGATCTTTTTGTAGATAAGTACAAACTTTTTGTATAATTCAACATTGTATAATCGTCTTAATTAATAAGCAAGCTGGTCAGCTTAGCTTATAAATTAATAGCTGTGCCCCGCGGTTTCACCCACGTGGATTGATGATGATAATCATGATTAAACAGCGCTCTTTCAAACATAATCAAACTTTCTTGTTTGTAATTTATATGCCACTCCCGTCACCACTTTAGGAAAGAAATTTAAAGAATCCTCCATGATGTGCCCCAAGTCACTTTCCACTGCCCACTGTCACTTTGACACACGTCCTTTGACACCTATCACTTTGAAACTGAAGTGGTAATTCCCATACAAAAAACATTCTGTTTTTTCCTAAATCGGTATCAAATTTCATACAAATCCGTTTAGCCGTTTAAGCTTGAAGGAGTAACAAACATACACACTATTCTTATTAATTTTTATTTCGGTCTAGGCAATCGTATGACAAGGATCTCACCTGATGGAAAGTGATGATGCGGTCAAAGGTGTTGCACGCTTGCTTGGTAGATACCTTATTCACTCTTTCATACTTACACATAAATACAAACTTTCGCCTCTATAATATTAGTGTGATAATACAAGCACACAAAAATTTTGAATATTTAGAAATTCTCTTGTTCATTTCACAAGCTTGACCACACCACGTCTTATACGATTGTAACATACCGTATCATATAAATGCTCGAATTTTCGAGGCTTAACATAAATTTAAGTAAAAAATTACCTAAAATTACCTGTGAAGTTAATTTTAAGTGTCAAACTTGTATATTCTCACTAACGTGGGTTGCCCGAATGCCAACATTCTGCGGTTGTTAACCTACCGAGGTTGTCAACCAGGGATGGTGTGTGGTAGTTAGGAATTTTTGACCTTTATCAATCGTGGTTGAGGACCAAAGCCGCAGCGTTTAGAACGAGCAAATGTATCTTTAGTAATAATAAACAGTTTAGTAATTTATTTTGGAGATATAACAGTTCATCAACTTTGTTCGCAATACTCTAGTGTACTATGTATGAAAGTGGTGAGAAGTGAGAAGAAAACCAGTACAGTTCCGTACTCCTGTAGCCCCTCTCTAATAGGTAGGTGTTTCTTGACCAGCACTGCTCATTTTCCCCCTCGTTGGTCAACAATATTCCTTATCTTCACTAATATTATCAAGAGGAAAAATTTGATTGTTTGTTTGTTAGTAATGGATAAACTCAAAAAACATTGAACCGATTTTAAAAAATATTTTGCCTATAGATAGCTACAATATCAGTGAGTAACATTTTAGTTTTCAAAAAATTAGAGATCCCTACGAAAATTGCATTATTGTAACTGAAGGTACTAAAAATAAAAAACGGAAATTACGTTGCCATGGAAACGAAATAATAACTAGTCTGTCAAGTAGGTGAGTAATAATGCAGTTGCCTATCGTCAAGAAACACTGCTGCCAATGATTTTGAGTTACGCTTACTGTCGTTTTTTTTAGAAGTTACGACGGGTATATGAAAATCCTCAGCAGTATATAAAAGTGAAACGTTGTCTGTTTGTTTGTTTGTTTGGGGAGTTTTAACGCGATAACGGCTGGACGGATTTTGATGAAATTTAGAATGGAGATAGCTTATACTCTGGAATGAAACATATTATAATTTTCATCGTCATCATCATCGTCGTCTTCATACTTCACTCTCAAACAGCTGAACGGGTTTTGATAAAATTTGATTTTGGAGTTGAGATACGAGTAGCTTATACAATGGAAAAACACATAAGAAAAACATTTTATCATCATCATCATCATCATCATCCCTCACGCAGATGAAGCCGCGGGGCGCAGCAAGTAATTAAGTAAAAAGCAATAGATTCCTATCCGTACTAAAATATTTAAAACCGAATATACTCTGACATGTTGTTGACTATTTTGACGACCTTACTCTGGGAGTTTTAAGAGTACTATATTTTATTCTGTGGTTTTATGACGGCAAGCCGCGACGAGTGCTATGGCCGTCAGCACGCAACTGTTGCGTGCGCGTCGGCGCAGCGGGCTGCGATGGTTAACTTACAACTAAATACTACAAAATAAAATTTGCTAGTACATAATAAATGTTGGGCAACCCACATGTCATTACAAGTCTGTAGGTAGTCCAAGTTTTTTAGCCCACTACCAGTTGGCAGCGTATCCAACATGCTGGTGGCATTGTCCCGTTCAATTGCTATGCTAATTTGACGAGCCAAATAATTACCAGCAAATAACTAATTATTTAATATGAACTAGCAACCCAATCCGACATCGCACGGGTAGCTAAGGCACAGAACATCAAATAGTTCTAATATATTATGTACTGTGACTAAGGACTTATCTAAATAAAATTATCTTAAATTGTTTAAGTAATTAATATTATTGTAATTTGTTTTTAACTGCGAGTCAATAAAGTGTTATTGTATTGTATTATATTGAATCGATTGATACCTCGCTTGTCAAAATCGGGCTAGTAGAAATAACGCTACGGTGGAACATCCACATACATCCATAGACTGTTACCGCCGTACTCGGTAAAAAGCAAAATTGATCTACATGAAAATAATGAGGATCAAGTGTGATATTTGATTTGGAATAGTTACATTTATACAGTTTAGCACAAAGAACTGTAGAAAGTTTAGTCAAGAAATTATGTGATAATGGTCAAACGATTGCCTAGTCCGTAATAAATAAAAAAAACGTCATTTTGTTCCTGAAAAACTGAAAACTCTTCTTCTTATATGGTAAAACTTGAAACTAGGAAAAAAAACGTCATTTTGTTCCTGAAAAACTGAAAACTCTTCTTCTTATATGGTAAAACTTGAAACATCCTACACCTAAGTGAAAACTTCAAAATTGGTTCACATATACTCGTATGTCAGAAAATACTTATATAATTGTTTTCTGACATATTTGTGGACAGACAGACTGATATACAGTCAGATAGACGCGTTTGGTGAATTTCTTTTAAATATGTAGTGATAGTGATGTGATTAAACACTCGCGATAAATTTCAAACCTATTCAATTACCTAGTTGAATTTCCTTATCAAATACTTTCACCATAATAAAAAATTGCTCCAGAATTGTAAATACTACAGCTTAAAAGTAAGACGAAGTCGGATATATGTACACTCGAAAAAACCCAGATACGACCGTTTTATAAAAATGATCATAAAGTACCAGCCCTAACGTGTTTTTTCACCTGCTCTGGTTTCGTTTTACTCCGGCAAAAATACATTCTACTCTCCACAGAGGTACTTGTTTTTTTTCGTTGGAGGGCACTCCATCCTCTTTGTAAAACACTCTATGTAATTAAAACAAGTGGCAGGGTTGTATTTCCGTGGAAATACGATCATACACAACCATATAATATTATATATTAACTTTACATATTTTTATGCACAACTACACTTTTGAAGTTTAGAGGTTCGTTAGTATAGCCGTTTAATTAAGTGTGCCATCAAAAAGTTGTCTGGGTGTGTTCGGCGTGAGAGCTGAAGAACCAGCCAACAACATGAGATATCTTCGTCAGAGAATGTGTGTTATTGTGACTCTTTTCCAATGGTACTAGAATATTTAGAATTCATAATAACTTGTTAATTTGATAGCCTGTTAATTTGTAGGCCCATATCAGAATGTTCATCTATTAAAATGTCCTGGGAGGTGGACCTAAAAGCGAAACAACCCACTAGTAAAACCTCCGTAATATCGAATGCTCATTATATTTAAAACGTAAGAAAATATCATCGTCATCATCATGTCAGCCCTTAGAAGTCCACTGCTGAACATAGGCCTCCCCCAAAGAGCGCCATGACGAGGGATCTTGTGCCACCTCCATCCACCGAATTCCTGTGATGGCTACAATGTCGTCGGTCTATCGTGTGGGGGGTCTCTACACACTTCGCTTAGAAGAAAATATATAAATAGTAAAGTATAATATATCATATCTATATATATGTACATATATAAAAATCAATTGCTGTGCATTAGTCTCACAAAAACTCGAAAATGCCTCCGCTGATTTAATTATTTTTTCGTTTTGTTTGCCCCACTACAGGGTTTTTTTTTTTGAACAGTCGATTATTTTATCATTGCCCACGCGGGTTAAACCGCGGGGCATAGTTTTTTTATGATTATGATGAGAACCAGATTAACCAATTTTTTTTAAGTAACTAATATGAAATCATTTAAAACTTAACCAAAAGCCATTTTTTTTTAAATTACTTATGGTAAGTGTCAAGCCTTCCCATCACAAATGCCATGCCATCCAGAATTTTGGTTGTACATTCTTGCGCGGCACTGCACTTGCTCATGTTCTGCATAAGATAATGGATTTATTAAATCTCTTAAGTACATGATCATCGGGTGGCGCAATATCTAACATTGCGCAGTACTGAGCGCATACATGCGCATGCGCGCGTGGCTAGCAACTGGAACTTAAACTTGGAACTTTAACTTTTTAACTTGGAATACTCCTGTGTTCCAAGCACAGTATTTGCGCTTGGAACATTGCTTTTCAAACCGGAACACGGGAGCAAAGACAATATACGCATCAAGGACCTCTCTTGTATTTTACTTAGAATCCGTAAAATGATATAATACCAGTAGTAGTAGTTCAAGATCTAGGCGAAATCCCTCGGTGTAAGTCAAGGCAAAATATTTTTAAGATTATGTGTAAGGGCAAAGATCAATAAATAGGCAAGAGTATATTCCCTAGCCTAGCCTATCTGAGTTTTTCAGCTTCTTACAAGTCTTGGTTGGCTTTCTAACTCAGGATACGGCATGGTTCAAACTCTGAACGAATATATCTGGGTGGTGGTAAAAGAAGTACAAGTGCAGAGAAAGAACCATTCAAGATTCTTTCAATCTCAGTTTTCAAAGCCTTAGAATAAATAAACCAGCAAAATACCTGTAGTAGTTCAAGACCTGGGCAAACACCCCCGGATGGCGGTCGAAGAAGTACTCGTTGAGCACCGGATCGTAGTTGGCGAGCGCCTCCGTCAGACGCGAGAGGCGAGTCGCTGGGATCTTCTTCAACGTCGCCTTGTAAGTCTCGTGGCGGATGCCCCCCACGTTGAGAACCACGCGGTTCTCCGCGTCCATGTTTAGGAGATTCATTTCTGGGAGAAAGAAACGCAAATCGTTACTTCGCAATCAGCCAGCCAGTCAATAGCTAACAGCCAGCCAATCGATGGCTCTATCATTGACTTCAGAAGTGGGATTCGATGCGGACAAGCATCTTTCTAACAACATAGCAATGGGTGGTAAAAAGGATACAGCAGAAATGTAGGTTGACCCTCGTTCTTTAGCTGTGTTTCTCGTTTTTTTGTGTGTACTCCGTCTAGCTATATACCACATATCGGTTGACAAAACTGCTACGTTATCGAGGTATCAGATCTTGTTCTCTCTTCTCTCTAAAGTTAGTGCAATATTTTAGGACCCTCTTGTATCAGCTCAGTCGTTTGCGTCAGGGTTTCTTTCTCTTTACAGCGTTGAACAAAACCCATTACACGTACTGTAGGTACTTACTGGCAACCTCCTACTCCAGTGTTCAGCAGTTCAGGCTATGGAGAGCGGCTCTGACCTCTTCTCGACATCGCGGGCGCGTAGTCGCCTTCTAGAGAGCTGAACCCGCACTGTACTGACATGACTGACAGCAATCAGAAGTTCTGCGGAAGAAGGAAGGAGAGAGTTATATTATAGAAACCAAACTTAGGCAGTTTAAGCTATATTAGAATCTGAGAGAATTTAGAAAATTATGAAAGGCCGATTAATAAACCGTCTAAAAATCCCATTTATTCAAAATTAACATTTTGATAGGAGTAATTTGTCACTGTGGTGCAGCATCTTATAACTCCAGAAACCAACCCTAACTTGCCCTAATGGCAGGCCTATTTTTGTTTGCGAGATATTCATCCACGAAGCAGTAGTGTGCAATTGTTACTATTTTCCTGTTTGAAGGGCAATGCTTTCAGCGATGTTACTGCAAAATGTCAGGGTGGCGGGTGCAGTGCAGTGCTGCGAAAATTTAGCAATCCTCAGATATGTGTAGCACTTTTTCCAAATTGCTACACATATCTTCAAATTTTAATCACTATATCCATGGCACAGTTCCAAACTCCATCAAACAATAAACATTTCAACTACCTATTGCAAATTGGAAACTAGTCTAATGTTGTCTTTTTGATACAAACACGTAGGTAGATACGTAATCGTCCTTTTCTGCATGGCAGTATTCCTTATCAGTAGTAGTATGGCTTAGTAGCTAATTTCTTTACTAATCTGTGGTAAAGCCGCGATATATAAATGCTACTAAGCTAATCAAATATTAGGCCATAATAAACACAAGTGTACGTATTTTTAGAACCAATGCGGTTTGATTGCTTTCCATATGAGATTGTGCTGGCCTCTGGTGTCAAAATTGGTCAGGCCATCCGACCTCTGACATGGCTTAATGACTGCCATCAAACACAACCGGGACCCTTCGAAGAACGGAGCGATATAAAACCGCGTAAAACCACAGAATAAATAATAGTTGGTTAAATAAGGAAAGTCATTCCAAATACGTGCTATTTTAGAATACAAATCGCGAATAGAACGTACGGTCTAATTACTGATACTCCAGGTAAATGAGGATTTGTCTTTGCTCTAGAGAATCATGTCAAAGTAATAACGCCAGAGCTGCAATTAAAGTGATATTTTGGCAGAGCTGTAGTAATTTTCATGGCCAAATCTTTCTATTTGATTCTTCAAAGAGTAGCCCTGATACATTAAATATTTTCTTGAAGTTCATTCATTTGTATTGACGCATCCAAAATAATAAATGTACGATTATTAATGGTTTCTTTTTTGTTTAGTACGATGATGATAAAAAGTTCTTCTTCTTCTTCTTCTTTTTTATTTTAATGGCTTCTGCGGAGGCACTGGCCTACTAGCAATTTCGCCAATGTCAAGTTTAGTTTATTGTTAGTATTGTCAAGTCACAGTCAATAATTGTCAAAGTCACGAATCAGTAAAATGGTGTACGTTTTACTGAAACTTCCTGGAGAGTTTTGAAAATATCACAAATAGTCACGATTTTTGTTTTTTTATCCTTTGCCCACACTCGTGCACGTTAACAAACACCTAATGATTAATATTACACCAATATTACTCATTAACAATCGAAAAAACACTAATATGAAGAAAAAATAAAAATTAACGACATGACAGCTCGAATACTTTCAAAAACCTCCTGATAAAAAGTTACCTATCGAATAGAATTTGTTCACACAAACTGTCACAATCTGTCAATCTGAGTTTTGTTGGTCTTTGTTATGACGTACCTGAAAACAGACAAGTTGTTTCTGTTTGATTATAAAGCAATGTTGTAGACTTTTTCAGAAAGGCTTAAAGCCGGCCTTACATTAGCTCTTTAAAATTCATCCTGCACCACCTTGCTAAGCAGTGGTATGGTACTACTGCAATGTAGGATTGAGGAATATTTATAGAAACAGTCCAAAATAACAGTTATAGAGGTATTTTAAAAGGACACGTTGGAACTGTTACGGAAAAAAACAACTTAACAATTATTTTGTAGAATTGGTTAAAACATTTTTCCCGCTGTTATTTTTTGTAACGATATCTGAAAGTGATATCACTGTTTCAATTTTGAACAGAACTCTATTTTGCTCTAGGTAAGTAGGTCCAATACTGCACCATGTGATTTCTTATTTTATTTAAGTAGGTACTGTTTCTAAGCTCACATTGAGCGACTGAGTGCGAAAGACGGAGATCAAAAGAAAAACCAAGGTGGAAGACATAAGTACATAAACCTCAAGTGGCGATGAGAAGGACTCTTGGCATCTTGCATTGATGGCAGGTGAAGTAGGTCACTGATAGATTGGTGGCCCCGCATGGAAAATCGCAGCCGTAGAAGACCAGTGCAACAACGAGGGGTCGAGCTAAATTTGATATGACCTTGGCAAAGATTGTCTGAAAGCAGAGATGATAGTGTCAGAGGAGAAGGTTTATGCCCTGCATTGGGAGGATGAAGCTGACATTGATGATGATGATGATAGTAATTATTATAGCAACATCATCTAAGTAATATAACTACAACAAATTCAGTTTCATTTCATCATTGTCATAATCATCCTGGGGCATGCTCACCATCTGTTCACCTATAGGGCTGTTGCTTGTCTCACTCACTCAATTATTTCTTTCCATCGAAATGTTGACTGGAAGAGATCGCTTTTAGCGATAAGTCCGCCCGTTGTACTTTAGTTATAAGATTGGTCCTATTTGTAGTATTTTTTTGGAAACTGGTGTACAATAAAGTATTATCTATCTATCTATCTATCTATCTTGTACGACACAAAGTCCATAATAACATGTTGTTAGATAAAATAACTAATATTACACAATAATAAGGTAGTGTACAAGTATCTTTAGACACCAAGTAAGTGGCAGTGGCAATGTGAAGAAAACATGGTCCGACTTGATTCGACCTTGATGATGCCACAGGGCTCTTTCAGACGAACGGCACAATGCCGTCGACAGAGTAGCTGCGAGTTGATGGGCAAACCGCGAAATCTTCGCGTGTCTGGAAATATTTTAAAACTAGCGACCCGCCGGCGACGTCGTCTGCATGGGATACAATTTATCGCGAAAAAAGCATCCTGTGTTCATGTAGGATATTTATTTATTTTTATTTATTTATTAAGTTTTCCAACAGACTTAAAACAGTAATTTAAATATAAACATGAACAAAAACAAAAACATAGTGAAAGTCCACTAAAAGGAAAAAACAACATGCAAAAAATTAAAATGCAAAAACGCCACAAAGGGACGTGTCCACGCATATCCGCTCAACACAATACAAGGTAGGTACAAAAAGGGCCAGGATATAAACTGATTAGTATTTTAGAGAAGTAACAAGTAAAATAAAATAAATATACAATTTAATAATAAATTTAAAACAAAAATAACGTACACAAGGATTACACAAAATGGTGATCCCTATAACCTCTTAAACTTATACATTAGATTTTTAAGCTGAGCAGTGAACAATTGAGTATATCAATCTGCTTAGCCTTAAAAAGTGTGATGTGGTCCCGGCAGATTCTGGCGAGAACACTGTGAGTGCCAACATTGGTTCTGTGAGACTGAGTCGCAAAAGGTCTGAAGTTAACAATACGGGCACCTTTGCGCGGAATAACGAACCTGACTTTGGCGACAAGTTCTGGACAGTCCAGTAGTCCGGTCTCAATTTTGAACAATAAAATCTTATCTGTGATCCAGCGGCGATTTTCAAGAGTTACCATTTCAAAATTATTCAGGCGGTCAGTGTAGGTGAGGAGTTGGGATTTTTCCCTTTGGTGCAATGTTAGGAAAAAAAGAAATCGCTTTTGGACTTTCTCGATTCTATTAATATGGCAATGATAAAATTGATTCCATATACTAGAGCCATAATCTAATATGCTACGGACCAGAGCAGCGTATACAATCTTAAATGCTAAGACATTTTTGAAGTGTCTGCAATTACGCCAAATAAACCCCAACATTTTAAATGATCTGTTAATAATATTATCAATATGAAGCGTAAAAGAAAGCTTACCATGGAAGATAACACCCAGGTCCCTAATAAAGTCAACCTCTACAAGTTGTTTAAAGTTTAATGAGTATGAAGTTGAGATAGGCCATTTCTTTTTAGTAAATTTTATATGTTTCATTTATCTATATTTAATGGAAGTTTATTACTGATAGTCCCATTAGAAACACTATCAAGATCAAGTTGAAGCAGTTTAGAATCATTTATATTATGTATAGTCCTGTAAAGTTTTAAATCATCAGCGAAAAGAGAAAATTTTGAATATTTGATGTCAGAAGCTATATCGTTTATAAATGCCAAAAATAGTACAGGACCAAGGTGTGAACCTTGTGGAACTCCACTGTTTGCTAAATAGAAATTCGATTGGACCCCACACAAGACAACCCTCTGAAAACAACCCAGTAAGTACGATGAGAACCAATTTAGAAGATTTCCATGAATTCCGAGGGCATGAAGTTTACTTATGAGTAACTTGTGATCAACTCTATCAAACGCTTTGCTTATATCGGTGTATATGGCGTCGATTTGATGGCCATTATCAACCGCTTCAGACAAATCCGTGACATAACATGCGAGATTCGATATTCTTGATTTATTCTTACGGAACCCATGTTGTTCCAGTATCAACATATGTTTCAAATGGTCAGTAAGATAAGGGCATATTAAAGATTCAAACACTTTCCCCAGAATAGATAAGAGTGAAATTGGACGATAATTAGAAATGAGATTGGCGTTGCCACTTTTAGGAATAGGGACAACATTAGCCGTCTTCCATTTGCACGGGAAGACACCCAAAGCTATTGAGTGATTATAAATTATAAATAACGGTTTTGCTAAACTAACGGCGCAGTTGATTATAAAAATAGCAGGGAGGCCATCAGGGCCTGCACCTAAGGTACTTTTTAAAAAATTGAGAGCTTTAATGATTGATGTATGTGCTATAAACACGTTACCTATAGTATTACAAGTTGGAATACTTCCAGTACAAAACAAATTTGAGTCATAATGGGGAGACATAGAGTGCAAATAAGGACAATTTAATGAGCTTGAAGTATTATTTGAGAAAACAGATGAAAAATGAGCAGCAAAAGCGTTACAAATAGTGGTCTGGTGAGAGTATTTCTCATCGTTATAAAACATTTCACTAGGGATAGTTTCAACACTTTTCCTTTTGTTGCGAATATATGCCCAAAACGCTTTCATATTATTTTTCGTAATAGCTGTTTCTAAAGAGGATTTGTACCTAATGTAACTAACATTGATCAAATTGTGGCATCTCTGTCTAGCCTTCATAAAGGCTAGTTCATCAAGAGAATTTTTATATTTTCGATACCTACGACGATGTTTTTCTTTTTCTTTAATGAGTTTTATTAAGTCTTTAGTATACCACGCAGGATAGGAACCTGAATATCTTTTCGATATTGGAACATAGTTGTCAACTAGTCCCTTAATTATAGAATAAAAGCGATCCACCATGACATCAATTGAATCGGAAGTACAAAATACATTCTCCCATTCAATTTTATCTAGCTCCGTTACAATTTTTGAATAATCAGCTTTGAAAAAGTTATGTCTCTCAGTCGTTTTTTTAGGAAGATAACAGATTGAGGGACATACCCAATTGAGCACGAGCGGTGGGTGATAAGGATCAATTTTAGAAAACGAGTTAGGAGCCTCATACACTTTGAGGTCTGAGCCATTGCAGAAGACGAGGTCAAGAATTTTATTGTCTTAATTACTAGTAATATTGATCTGTTGAAGGCTGTGTAGAGCAATAAAATCTGAAAGAAAATTGGTTAAATCAGAATTCGAGGTAGAAGTATTTATATTTGCAGCAGGAGTTGGGTCATACAAGCCTGGACACGTCCAATTCACACTGGGTATGTTAAAGTCACCAATGATCAAAATATCATTTGAGATTAGGGAATTTAAGTTATCGCTCAACAAATTTAGTTGTTTTTCTATTCGGTCAAAGCGCATGGGAGGAGGAAGATAAAGGGCGCACAAGTAAATTTGCTTTTTAGTAGCGTTAGACTGGACGGTGATCGATACCCACAAATCTTCATTGGTGCTTTCGAGGTTTTTTAAACGCCTTGAGTTTATTTTTTTAGAGACAACAATCAAAACTCCTCCGCCTTTTTTTATTGTGCTATTACTACTACACCGATCTCTCCGATACATACTGTAATAATTATTCAGTACTTCTGCATCTAGTACGCTGTCGTTAAGCCAGGTTTCAGTAATTACAATAATTTCGTATTCACAATATAGACTAGAAAAATACAAATCTTGTAATTTGCCACGAATGCTCCTAGCATTCTGGTAATAAATCTTTAACTTATCCATTTTTACCAACTAAGACAAAAATACCATAGTATATAAAATAAGTAAGAATAAACTAGTCTGTAAGATCACCTAGCATATTACTATTCCTAACCCAAATGGCAGGAGATGAATCATCTTTTCTCAGGAATATACGGCCTCTGCGAATCCAGCAGTATTTGTATTTTTTGTCTCTCTTAATTGCTCGAGCTTGAGCATGAAGGTGCCTGTTCGAGGGAGACAAATGCTCGGCAACAAATATTGCTTGCTTATCTCCACCGATTCCCAAATGGTGGCTGCTCAACTTCTCAGCTGGATTAGACTTATTAAACTTGATACAGGCTAACAGAAATTCGTCACGGACGCAGGCTGACGTCATTTTAACAATAATTGATTTGGGCCGTTTCGATGCCTGATTTTATTTAGCAACTCTAGTGCAAGATAAGATGTCCTTATCCTCCAGGGTGAACGCCACCATCTTTCCAAGTTGAAGTATAGTAGATACTATGTTCTCGTTGGAGTGCTCTGGAACACATTGGACTTCAACATTGCATTCTCGCGCATGTTGCTCCATTTGTAAAAGCTGATCCTTCATTTCGTTGACATCTGACCTCAGCCTCTGATTCTCTGAGCGAAGAGTCTGCAACTCAGAGCGTAGTGTATCAGTTTCAAGACGTAGCTCTTTGACTTCCTTACGCATATCATCGAACGACTTTGACATAAAATCGACAGACTTCACCAGTTCAGGTAAGAGTTCTATATCTTTTCTTAAATGTCCAACCTCCGCTTTGAATTCTTAATATGAGTTAAAAAGCGAGTCAATTTTGTTTACCAGGGTAGATTCCATATTGAAGAGACGCTTACCAAAGGTGTCCGAAGCATTGGTACCCTCATCCCAGGTCCCAGTAGAATCCTCCTCTGGAGTATTGTTGTTGTCACCCTTCTTACGCGGCAGCTTACACTCCGGACATTTCCACGATATTTTAGTTTTAGTAGATAGCTTCAGAAAGTTTTCTTTTGTGAGACCAACACAACCATAATGGTAATCATGACGACAATTTGAACAACATATTTTGTCGGTAACACTTATTAATTGTTGGCATCCTCATGTTGCCAAACCTTCAAAAACTGCGTAAGTGTCAAGTAATTTCACCGGCAGGCGTAGAATGCAATTTGCCTAGTGGTCTCAGGCGGTCAAACTAAGTGCCGAACAGACCACACGGGTACCGGGCGTAATAACTGTAAGTTTACCACAGAATACGCGGTAGTAGTCGAGGCAATCGCGTTCGGCCGATAGACACAGTAACAACACAAACCCCGATGCGTTTCCAGCTAGTGCAAAGTCACACAGTGTACGTTTTCGCTTACAAACTTCCTTATTTTCGAAAATGTTTTGGCTGATATCTTACACACAGAGAAAATAACGCAATATTTAATATCACCAATTTATAGATATCACTATATTCATAAGTTTTTTTACACGTAGATCCAATAAATTACAACTTTAAACACTAATTTGGATATTTTTCTTACGAACAAAAAAGAAACGTCTACCACTATAGGTCGCCGTGGCGTGGTATATTGAAAAACAATGGAAAAGAAAACCACCTACATATTGTATTCTCTTTGCCACCAACGCTGTTTATGCTTTTTGACAGACTTTTTATTTGTTTCCATGGCAACCGTTCCTTACAGCAAGTAATCGAAATTTTCCAGTTTTCCCGTAGAAACTTACTATTTTTGGGCATAAAAAGTATCATATGTGTTATTCCAGGGTATAAAGCTAACTCCATTCCAAAATTCACCAAAATCCATAGCGTTTAAACTTGCCAAATAAACAAACAAACACCTTCACTTTTTCACTTTTATATATTTGCT
Source organism: Alsophila aescularia (assembly GCA_946251855.1). Classification (NCBI taxonomy): domain Eukaryota; kingdom Metazoa; phylum Arthropoda; class Insecta; order Lepidoptera; family Geometridae; genus Alsophila; species Alsophila aescularia. The sequence goes on along the minus strand of OX276380.1, from coordinate 59,104,861 downwards.
ATCCGCACACACATACATATATATATATATATATATATATGTATGTGTTTGTGTGTGCGGATAGCAAACGACATCGTAGTGACTAGCGACCCCCTACAGCTCCTGTAAGTCTAGGCTTTTTCTAAATATTTATATGAATAAAAAGTATGTGCACCGCTCATATCTCACCAACACTCCAGCGTCGTTGCACTATGACACCATATGAATAGCGAGAACGCCGTAGCGACTAGCGACCCGCTAAAGCCCCTTTATGACTAGGCTTTTCTAAATATTTCTGTGAAACGTTGTATCTTTGCTTGTTTGTTTTTTTTTGTTCGATCCGATTAGATGAACCTTTGTAAATAAATTCTGTACAATAGAGAGACCAACATAGAATATTTTTTATCCCAGAAAATGATAAGTTTCCAGGGGAAACTGGAAAATGTAGATTACTCGCTGTAAAAAAACGATTGCCATAGAAACGCAAAAATGACTAGTCTGTCAAAAAAAAACAAGAGCGTTCGTTGGTGCTACACTTTTGCATTGGTTTTTAACATCCTAGATGAACATAGGATGATTTTTTCACGATAAACCGTAGTCCGCGTTGACAAAGTTACGGGCAAAAGCTAGTAAATTATATTATTAGCAACCAGCAATTTTTTTTTTTAATTTTATTATATTATCAGCTGCAAGCATGGATCTTATCGATCGATAAATTTACCGACTTTTTTAAATTAAGTTTCACGTTAATCGATAATACGAGTTCAGTAGCACGGAATGTACTTATCGACAAAGACATAAATTCGATAAATCATTTTTAATATATAGATTTATATCAACAAAAGGAAGCATGAATCTTATTGGTCAATTGTTGTCGATATAATGTCGGTAATTTTACCGAATTTATCGAATTTTATCGGCTTTCCAAAGTTACACGACAAACTATTTTTTTGTAAATTCCTTTTCGGATTATAAGCCAAAACGTGGAGGTGTCAGAACATTGTGAGTCAAGTTTCAGGGATGCCAATGATCCTTTCGATCTGGAACAGCATTTTAAGATTATTTTTAGTATTTATAAGGAAATTTCCCTCGCCCTCATTCAAGATGTTGAGGGCGTTTGAGAAGGAGTCGATCTAATGGACTGCCTGCGCATGTTGTAGTATCTACTTTACATAATAATACCAAAATACTTAGTTACGTTTTTTCTATTTCCAGAAATTATCTTTTGTAGTGATTGTGTCTAATGCTCTAATTATTATGGTACCTAGTAGGTACTCAGTCTAAAAAACTACCTGTATAATCATTGTTGTAGGTTCTATCATCTTCTATTTTTCACCAAGGGCAGTTGCACCAACGATGCATCGGCCAGGAATATAATATAGCACTAGGACAGCGCACTGTCAGACTTGTCAGGGAGGTGTCTCAAGCAATTGTGCAACGAGTTATGACTATTTATACTTTAGGTTAGGTTCAAGGAATACACTACTTTATGGTAGTTAGGTAGAATTCCAAATGACAGAAGTTTCTCCGTAACAACTCAAAATAATAAAAATCTGCCAAATTGTGTCAAAAATATTTTTTAGACTATTAGTCGTCTCTCTGATTAATGGTATAGTCCACGAGTTGCCATTTTTTAAATCGATAAACTCACGACGTGTTATCGAGTCAATAAAATTTACCGAGAGGCTAGATCCATGCTACCGCATTTTGATAAAATTGATAAAAAAAGAACTGTTTACCGGTCGATAAATTTATCGAATTTTATCGATCGATAAGATTCATGCTCGCAGGGCTGATGCCGGTTTATTAAAAAGTATACACGATCACACACAATTTTATACTAGTGGATCTGTGGGCTGTAGACCTCGCGTGCACAATATTTTTTTCAATCAATCTAAGGGTGCACAGTAGCACCATCTAGTAACCTTATTGTAAAACTAACATTATAACCAAGGTGCTCCATCAATCCCTACCTAGTAGGTAAAGGGCTGATTCTACTGGTAGAAACCTAAAAGTGAGTAATTTACTTCATTTTTAGGAGCTCTTCTGCTACTCACGCCAAAGATCCTTATCAAATCTTCACCATTTTTTTATGAGACTAACATTAAAGTTCTATCTTTCAAATAAAAAAGAATCATCGTAATCGGATCATATAAGAAGAAGATATTCATTAGCTCCTTTTTTGCTATTTTTTGGGGGAAGTAAATCAAAAATGCTGAATATTTTAAATAATTCTAAAATCTCATCAAACCTGTATTCTAATTTTCATCTAGATCGATTGAGAAAAGCGACCTGTTGAGGAGAACAGAGATTCGGACAGACATACGAAGGCATTTATACTGAAACGATGTTTCGCTCGCACTTTGCGCTCGCTCAGTCAATTATACTTCACAAAACAAATTTATTACACATGAAATACTTTTAGAAATTAAATAAGGGGAATTTAAGGGACGCAATTGAAAGATAATTGAACACCTTTGACTGCCGACGGAATAGTGGCGTTTCACTCCCGCCATCTCTTCATGCCATCTCACCATCAGCTGCTAGGTTCCGCCTCTTAGCGTGATATTCCTTGCAATATATTATATCAAATTTCATTTAAATCCGTCTCTACTTTTAACAAATATGTTTCTTCATATAAACTTTGTCATCTCCGTTCACTGCTTTAAAGATGAATTTACAAATATTATTAAACAAGTGTTTTTATAATCGACTTCACAAAAAGAGACCGTGTATATTTTTTTTATGTATGTACACCGATTTATTTGCATAACAAAAAAAAACATTGTTTGAAACCTTTGTTTTTATATTCTCCAAGTGATTTCATATAATTTTTATCAAAATTGGTTCAGTAGTTGTTCGACAATAAATTGTGTTTTTTTTAGTAAATCCATTTGATTTTGTGTTTATATTGCCTCTTTAAGATTTCTAAACCGAATTGGATTTTTGATTTTGTTATTGTTATATTCAAAAGAGTAAACTTTCAGTGTAGTCCCATATGAACTTCATCAAAATTGGTTCAGTTCTTTTAATTAGAAAATCTAATAAATCTATATTTTATACTTTATGTTCTCTTATATATAAGGATTTCTGAACCGAATTAGATGATGGTTTTTACTTGAGAAACAAGACTTCCAGTATAGTAATGTTTAAATTGAATCAAAATTAGATTAGTAATTTTAGTTATTAGTTAATCCAATTGAAGTCGATTTTTTTGTAAATAGTTTTTTGTGCAGCACTTGTTTAAGACTATATTTATAAAGTGTCATCATCATAATTTAATAATATAAAAGCGGTTGGTGCTTTGTCTAGGTGCATGGCCATTTGTTTGTCGTGAAACGTATACGCCACGTACAAATCATGAGTTATACCGAATTAAAGATCACAAAAACATATGATTTTCTGATTATCCTCTGTGCGTCCTGCCACGTTAAACTCCTACTTTTGATAAACAATATATATTCGGTACATCATACCATACCACCATACCACTACCAGAGGTGTATTCAGCTCGAGCTGAATACACCTCTCGGATACTCAGAGAATTTATCCTCCAAATTTCAAATCTCTAGATCCACCGGTTTAGACTCTGCGTTGTCTGTCAATCAGTAAGTCAGTCATCAGGTACATCACGGTTCTGTTTTATAGGTTTACTAGTGACTCGCCCCAGCTTTACACGGTAAGCGCTCACACCGCGGAATTTTCTCACTTTTAGCATTTATATGTCGTAATTTCTGAAAAACCCAGCAATGAGTGTAATTCAAAATCATTTGCAGTAGTGAGTTTAAACGAAAGACTATTGCCTACTCACGTAATTTCCACGGCAACATGTCATTACGTTCCTTATACAGCAAGCAATCATCATTTTTGCATAGTTTTGATACCTTGAGTTACATTATTGCAATTTTCGTAGGGATCTCTAATTTTTTGAATGATGAAATATTGCCCATGTTACTCGCTGGTAATGAAGCATTTTATAAATGCAAAAATTTTTAAAATCAGTTTAGGATATTTAGAGTTTATACATTAAAACCAACAAACAAACATGCAAGCAATCAAATTTTTCCTCTTTAAAATATATGTGTTGAAGTTGATTAGTGTAGAAGAATATGTAGCTTATTATTGTTTATCTTTACATAAGTTAACATTCTATTGCCGTCACCCCAACTGATGCTGGTTGCAATTGACATCAATAAGTGCCGTTCGTCTGCAAGGTTTTGTAGGTTTTCTTAGCAAAATATTTAAAAATAACCATATATTTGTGCTATTTGAAAATTGTGATTTAATGTAATGTGATAAGTTATTTTATAGAATGACAAATGACGGTATTTTATTTGAGAAAGTGATGCGAATATTTTCGAAAATTTGATTTCACCTAATTTGGTATGAAATGATCGATAATAAACTGTATAACCATAGTATATGATTTATTTTTCCATGTGTTCTTTTTATGTGTCGATGACGTTGAGCCAATTATACCACATAAGACCGCCCATAAGGTTTCATTTGGTATGATTGGCTCAAAACTATAAGAAAGGCGGAGCGTCACGGCCAGTAAGCGTAATTCAAAATATTTGCGGAGCTTGATGACATAAAATGGGCGTTAACTTACTTATGTCAAAGTATTGCCGTAGGTAAGTTTTCCACATTTTCCATTGCTCGATTTAATAAATGTCTTTCACAAGCTACTTGTATTAATAGCGCAATGAAACAGTAGATTATAAAATATCGGTGTCTTTTTGAATTATGTAACCTAAACATTACTCCCCTCGTGCTAATAATTTCTTGAGCGGATTTAAGAAAAGAGTCGATGTACATCTGACAATCGGCTAACTGCAACCTAGCTTTTGGCAATTTTGTGCTATTAAAAGATTTGCTTTGATAATATAATTATATATTCTTTCTAATGAGAAATATCAGTAAGTGCGGCTAAGAAAATCGATCTAAAATTTCACAATTTGGATTTTACTTTTTGTGGTGTTAAACAATTGAGAATAAACTGTATTACTATAGCATAGGATTTATTTTTCTTTCTGATTTTTAAACGTCAAACCTAGGAAGGAACTTAGCAAATACCTGCAGTTTCAAGGCTTTCTTTTTATAATGACTCACATAAAATAGGTCTAGATATCACGTGATGTATATGATACATGTTGTTGAAACTTACGCTATTTTCAATAAACTAACGTAAACATTGCGCGCCTCGTGCTGATAATTTTATGAACGGATTAAACAAAACGAACAATGCATGCCGAAGAAATTGCTAAATTCGACCTAAAAATTACTGCTTTTGTGCTATTTTTAAAATATGCTTTGCTAATATACTAATAAGATCTATTTTCTAATGGGAAATATCAGTAAGTGCGGCTTAGAACATCGATCTAAAATTTTTCAAATTTTCTCAGATTTTATTTCACTAAATGAGTTATCAAATAATTGACAATGAACTGTATTACTACGAGATAAAATTTATTTTTCTATTTATCAAAAATATGTAGAAACTTAGTGCAAAACAAGCCAAATAAGTCAGATGGAATATTATACCATATTGCAGCGTATTAAAATTTATTTTCATGAGTTTTTGAATTTAAAACGTGTTCTTGCAACTGCTTTTCACCTATTAATTAGGTTCAGATGTACCACATCACTAGCGAATGTCAAGGAGTAAGCGAGCTGATTTTTCTTAGGTGTGAGGAGGCCTTATGTCAGGCGAGCGTTCTCAAGCGAAACGCCGCACAACGTACAGTTTCATACCAAATTTAGCTTTCTCTTTTTGCGCCGTAATTGGCCCAATTCCGAACGTTATTTGAAAAACAATTCAATGTAAATTTCGCGATTAAAGATCATAAAGAGTATAATATTTTGACAACATCGATGAGCTATGACACAGCAAACAGTAATTTTTTGGCGTTGATCTTATTGCTTATTTTCTCAAATAAAAATAAGAAGACATCTTGGTCTTACGTCTTAGCAGGGCCAATGTTTACCATCAACTAACTTACCAAGTCAACTTCCAACTCATTAAGTCAGAAAACTTTAAAAACTCCACCGCCAACGATTCACAAACTTTTAATTGAATATCAACCATATCTTTGCATCAGCCCTGAGGAGGCTACGAAACTTAGTTAATCAAGTAATTCGGTAAAAACAGAGTCATTTTTTCCGAGCACTTCTGAACCGATCATGTTTTAACTGGGTACTTGATATTCAGGAGTTTTATCCGGTCAAGTTTGGATAAGAGTTGTCTCGTCCACAAATTTTCTGAGTCTTGTCAAGATGCGGGGTTTACTTTTAAATTCCGGAGATTCTTGAAGTTTCTTTATACTTGGTTGGGTATAATCTGGGGTAAAACCATAGATCTAATTAAAATGGGAAGATAAATTACCAGCTCCTCGGGTGTGGACCGCATAAATTAGGTGCATTGCACACAAATTGCTAGGATCACTTTGTTGTCCGTCCGTCCGTCAGGTGTCAAGTTGAAATTAATATCAAATACTTAAGTCTGCAATACCGTAAAGCTGGGAAAAAAACAAACTACAAAGACGAAGCATTCAAAATATACTGCCGTTTATGCCACATATTTCGAAATTTTCGACACTCGCAATGGAATCAAAGCCTAAAGGGCCCCCCGTTGACCTAGTGTCATGAAGTTTTGCAAGAAGAAATCTCTTATAGCACAAAAAAAGGAAAAATCCGATATGAAGAAATATGTACATACAATATAATAATAAAAACTTGAAGGCTTGATTCCCGTGATGGACGAACTATTTACATAACTACCAGTTTGTACTGAACCCTCAGTGTGCGAGTTCAACTCACACTTGGCCTTTTTTATATTCTTGTTCAATAGCTTATTTTAAGTCCGCTAGACCAAATCTTATTTTTTATTTAATTATCATCATCGTACATACTTTAATAATTAATTAATATATAATTAATTTTACAATGTAAAATATTGAACTTGTCTTTTTGTTTAAATTTTAATACTCGTATAAAACCCTATATAATATTCGTAGATCAAACAAATCCGAACACCGAATAATATCAATCTCGACTCGCTAAGCTCTCTTCATGAATTTTCAAATGAGCTGCCACACTGACAAATACCTTCAATATTGATTGATTGGCTGGGAGTACAGTGACCACAAAAGTATTTATTTTTTTTGTTGGGAAAATTGTCTTTCATAAGCAGGAATCAGGATTTGTGTCGCCAGATTGATCAGTATGAAAGTTACTATAATTTTGGAAATGGCCAAAGAGAAGGCCGCAGTCCACTTCTATTTTTGTAAGTTTAAGGAGTAACGTTTGCTTGAAATTTACCTTTATGAAATTGGTTTCGCAGTACTTGGTTTAGCGCTAAAGAAACCAACTGCGAGCAAGTGATTAAAAAAAACGATCTATTTGACTCTAAGACCGTCCGCTGCTCCCTTTGCAGCTAGACTTCACAGGATTAGCCAGCTAGATTGATATGACATCGATGTTTCAACCACAACAGCTCATCTGAAGGCACAACAAACACAAAACATTTAAACATCGCGGCGAAAAAGAAGAAGAATAAGAAGAAGACCACTTTTCATTAAGCTGGCTTATAGCAGTTCAATTGTTGACAGTGTTGACACACACGTTCTGGATTAACAAAAACTTGTTAGAAGTTTATAAAAACGAAGTAGAAAACTGTATATATATTTGTATCCTATAAATATTGTTCATTATTTTTTTCTCAAACATGTTGCCATGTTATCAGCCTATGTATGTATGTCAAGAGTATTGATGTGGGACTCTTCTTCCTAATGTTCCTGGACCCTGCCTTTCAGGACGATTCCTAGGTGTTTGTTGAAGTTGAAGAAAGTTACTCAGGGAAACACTTTTATTCCCGACTAGGATGAAGGAAAACAACGCAATGAAGATCAAATTGATTATACTGATATATTATATCTCATATCGAGATTTATGAAATATTTATAGGCTTCTACGCAGAATTATAATAAATCTAGTAGATACATAGTAGATCTGTCAAATGACAAAGAATTATACTACATCGAACTTGTCTGCTTTTTCGAATCGTGTTCGAATATACAAAACACAGCGGAGGTCGGTAACAACACTAAAAAGGTTGGACGTGTTTTCGCCACATATGTATATACTCGTATGTATGGTATGTCTGTTCCGTTGTGGCACTTACACTTGTCAATAGATTTGTCTTAATTTCGCGAGTGTCTTTAAAGATACAACATTAATAAAAAAAAAACAAAATGGCGACAACCAGATGCCATATTTTGAAAAATAAAACAATGAAAGTCAACGAACTATGTTAAGTCACGTATTAGAAACGTATAAAGTATAAAGTCACGTATCATTGAATAGGTATTTGAAAATCATCTTTAGGTTTCTTTTATCGATTTTCATTTCGAATTACTATTTAGGATCTATAACGATTTAAAATCGGTTAGCAACCATACTTACTTAAATTTTGACGGCTTCTTGTTTTATTCGCAGTCCAATTTTTTCATTGTGCTTAAATTTTCTTCTTAATAAAGGTGTGGAGGATTCGTACGGTTTTTGTTCAATTGATCTTCAAAACAATATAAGTCATTTAGGGCCATTGAATTTTAATTAAAATCGTAACAAATATAAAAAGCTCATATTTGAGTGGCTTCAATGAAGACAATTACGGTTTTTTAAAAGTCACGAAATGTACGAATGCTCCCCATCAGTGGGGTACTTTGGTACACCATAGAAATATGGTCATCCTCAATTAAAAATATCTGGTTAGAGGCTTGTTTTGAAGGGAATATACCTACGAGGGACATCTTCTGCAAGCTCTGCCTTTCTACTTTTGCTAACGCGGCTTTGTAAAGTGGAGATTTTGACATTATGTTTATCAGTTGACTTTCTGAATTACAGTTTCCCTTCTGAAACTTTCTTTAAAGCTGATGCTACAGTCCCTTCATCCACTTTCCCACTTCTCTTTTTCTTTTTATAATGCACCATGGTTCGGACAGCGAAAAACACGGTTGAAGACAATAGCCAACATAGCTGTACGAATTCACCCCATGTGACGATGTATGAATCTTAAAAACCCGTTAGAAAATTGATCAAAACTATTTGAAATATCTGAAAATATGTATTTATTCACACAAGGTCATATTTCTTTGTTAATAGCGTAAATGTCTCAAATGTAAATTTATTAAGCAAAATAGGCATATAAATTACTCACACGCTGCCAACCTGCTGTATGTACGAGTATGTGTCCCGCGTAAGTATCCTCCAGACTCTCTCTACTAACATTTCCAAATTTAAAATTCAATCTCGTTAGACAGAACGGTTTGCCACCCTATCCGAGGGGCAAGTTCACCCAAATAAATCGAGAATTAACTAAGTCGTTAATCATCCCCGAAAGCTTTTATTACCAGTTGACAGCGTTGAAAAAAATGGCTGACAATGTACATATTTTTTTGAGGGATGACAATATACGTATTTTGTAAGGGATATTGGCAAATGTTTGCCTTTTATCGGGGTGTTTTAAAGCCTTTGTTATTTGTAGGTGACGCAGCAAAATATGCATTTATTTGAACGATTGTTTGTTTACATTTATTTTCCTTATTTATGTATGCGTAGTTTATTCTATGGCGTAGTTTTAATACGGGACAAAGGATAGTATTATAATAGCTCAAATCAATATTTGTGAATAATACAAACAGGGAGACACACGATGGACGGATGACATTGTGGCCATCGCAGGGAGTCGGTGGATGGAGGCGGCACAAGACCGTTCGTCGTGGCGCTCTTTGGGGGAGGCCTATGTTCAGCAGTGGACTGCTAAAGGCTGAAATGATGATGATGAATACAAACAGAAACATTATTATTATATTTAAAGTCTTGTTAGTTTGTGATTTTTACATCGACAACAGAATGACGACTATTATTACCAAATGATATTGTGATTTTGTTGAAATAAGCGGCTGGCGTTGCTTGCTGTCATCTCATCATCAGCAATAATAATTGTTAGTTTATTCTTGTGAGATTCATAATCCATTAATTTTACTTTATAAATTAACCAAGATTATAGGTACATGTTTTAGAAAAAAATAAACTTATCAAAGTAACAAGAACACATTATCTGAATATATTTTTCAAATTTGTGATTTTTGCTACGATTGTAAGTAATAATAATAAAAGTTTATGGCAGGCTTACTTTACTTAGCCTAAAGATTTTCCGCGAAAAACAATTTTCAGTTAGAACTTTTTATGGTGTCTAGGATTAATGAAGTAGAAAATATCGGAAGAAAAGTACCTTCTTTATATCGAGATGGATTCATTCGATAAGAGGTTAGTACGATTGTACTGGCGACTTAAAATTTCATGTAAATAAATGTGCTTAGACAATTATAAATATTTGCTAGTGATAAGGTAGGCCTAAACAGAGTTGGATGCGTTTTGTCAGAGGGTAGGCCTTTTCTGGAAGAATCCGTCTGAGGAAGTACTACACTTTGTTTGTTTGTTTGTCGTATGAGATAGTGCTGGCCTCTGGTGTCAGAGTTTATCAAGCCGCCCGAGGGCCTCTGACATGGCTTAACGACTGCTATTAATCAATAACAGCCGGGACCGACAGCTTAACGTGCCCTCCGAAGCACGGAGCGATGGAAAAGCGCAGGTGCAGGTGGGTCAAATGGAATGAAATCGATTATGAAAGAATTCAGAATTTATAAAAGAGGTTTCACATCTTCACAACCTGACTATCAGCTACACCACAGTACAAAATATATTATAGTCCTAACGGAACTATATAAGTACTGTGGCTACACTGTTTCATCGTTGTCTAACCCTATCACAACAATGTATCACCACTTTCAACTAAAACATGGTGGTTCAATAGTTGCCATGAAAAAGAAAAACTGAATCAACCATAAGCTTTGAAGGTATATGAAAATCATCAATCTGGCTTTTCCTACCGCCAACTGTGCGGCCAATTTAGAACCAAAAGATCAAAAGCGTGACGATAGTAGAATACCTGATGGAATAACTCTTATTCCATGGAAGATGGGGCGGCATTTGGTGTGTGATTCTACTTGCGTAGACACTCTTACACCGTCTCATCTTCCAGGAACTCAAAATAAAGGTGGTGCGGCGACCAAATCCACGGAGAGCCCCAAAAGCCGTAAATATAGTATCCTTGACAGGGATTACATTTTTTCACAACATTTTTAGACTTATCTGCGCGTCTGGTGAAAGCTACACATGACCATAATGCTGGCCTTTATCATGCAAAGTGATTAAGCATTGCCATACAAAGTGGCAATGCAGCTATCTTTTAAGAATTTTACCTACTGGTAATGCCTTTTTCTAAATTAATCATTAAAAGCAAATGACCAGGCTTTTTTGTTAATTAACTAAAATATGTTCGCACTAAGTATTTAGCTATAGAAGTTGAGACGAATATGTGCTTCTGAAATAGGCATACAACTCCGTGCGATGGAATTAAACCCATAAAATTATCTTTCAACAAAAATGATCAAATTCAACTCATTTGACATGAAAGGTATTGATGCGCACGTCGAATCAGCCGGGTCATTATATTTGTATCCACATGTAGGTCAATGGGCCTCTGAGGATTAACATAATCGTGCGATGAGCAAGTCGGGATCATGTCCACGTTAATGTTAATGTCTGTTCTCGTTTTGTCTGTATTTGCCGTTTTATTCGGGCTGTTGAGCTCGAGTTTTTATGTACAATTCAAATTAGTATGAAAACACTTTGCTACGCATGGTGATGACCTGTGGAGTAGATCCCTGATAGTATACATGCGTAACTCGCAGTTCAACAGATCAAGTCACTGTGATCTGAATATTTGAACCGGTTGAGACCTGAATTACACATGTATACCTGATAAACTAAATGCTGGGTGAAGCAAATATTTGAGGGCAGACCACTGATCACTATCTCGCAATGGTGATGATATGGTCGCTGGCGACAAATACGCCAAGCGAAGAATTTTTAGTTTTTAGGAAATATAAAAATTTTGCAGTATAATTGGTTGGTCGCGAACTGTTAATTTAGGTTGCGAGCAAACTGCAAACTGCACATGAAGCAGAACTTGAAGCCTACACAATATTATGCATATGGCCTTGCCGGCGGGTATCTAACCCTGAAACGCGCAAGTATGGCCGCCGGGTTTGCCAGCGGTCAGCGTGCGGGCGCTGACGGAAGTTCTCTCCTGCCTGAAGCACAAAAACCAAAGAATATACTGTTACGTCAATCTCGACACCCAATATCATCTTTTTTATAATGTCCTATAATTACTCTACCGTTCTGCCGCTTACTGTATTGTAAACTTGGCCGCACCCAAAACCAGCTCTTCTTTTTTTTTGGAAATCAATGACTTCAATGTCCATTATTTACTTGACGAAAATGAAAACTACTAGCGTTAGAGGCTGTTACAACCGAAATATGCTCCGCAGCTTTCTGCCAGTTTCTGTGGCTATTAATGCCGGCGGCAAACTCGCTTCCGCGTGGTTAAAGGCCTAACATAGCAGCATGATGTTATATAATAAATGGGGAGATGAGAATCGAAAGCTTACATATCCACTTATAGTAATTTGTTAAAAATACAATAAAAAACAACCTATTACACTGATAAGAGAGGTTTCCAATATAAGTATGTCATTTTGGTGAGCCATAAATAGGCTATTGAAAATAGTTATTAATATATTTTGAAATGATATCGTTTTCCAAGGATTTGGGTTGATTTTGAACGAAACTCTTGATATAGTTTGAGTTTCACTGAGGGTTACGTGCTATTTTAATAATATATTTTTTGAAAAATTCTACATTTTTATCATTTGGAGTCGAAAAGGAACAAAAAACAAAAGGGTCAGTGTCAAGTAGATATGTGAGTTTTTGATCCTGACGTCCTCTAAATAATATTGCTACCTGTAGTGTGTAGGAGCCATTAGAGTTCAATGTACAGCTTGATCTGAACATGGACTATACTATAGGTTGATTATTGTGTAAGCGATCGCAGGGATGACACGAATGCAATTTGTGCAGAGCAGTTAATAATTGGCCCCTGAGGATTTACAGTCATGTAAGGAAGAAGATGAATCTTAGGATAAACTAATTTGAGGCTACAACTCGATAATGTTCATTGAACCAACTTAATATTGTTGCTAGGGATTTTACAACATTTTATGAAGCGAGCAAAGCATTGACTTAAGCTAGCTTATCATATAAATATTGTCCCTCGTGTTAACCGTTAATAACGCTCCAATAATTTTGATAATTAACGCTGTCTTAATTAATCGGCCAATAAATTTGTAATAATAATGAGTATCAGTGAAGTTATGATTAGAAAGTGATCACTGTTAGTATGAAATGAGTTTTGTTAACTATAATATAAAGAAATGGAATCTTCACAAATTATAAAATAACGAAGAACTAAACTTGAATTGTACTTGTGAATTCTGTGAATTCAGTTTGTGGTTTGGATTTTAAGTATTTTTTTGTAGAGGAGAGTAATTACCAATCATCGTAAGTGCTTTCGTACACATTTATTTCATACTACAATATAATCTATTGCAAGTTTTAGATAAAGTTACATAAACCCCCGTAAAAACTCCACGCGGGGTAATTGCAACTTTGAGTTGCAACAGCCCCATCAAATGTTGTATGGCCGATAACTCACTATCCACTGTCCCATCACTATCTATATAGTCTATTAGTTGCATTTACCTCTCTAATATTTACAAAGAAATTTTATAGAAAATAAACCATGAAAATAAAACATTGAACATGGGTACATGTACTAAAATTTTGCAATCACATGAGCTATTTTTCGCAAATATCAAAAGAAATACGTGCTGTGAGAAAACCCAAAGCATAACATTAGTTGCAAATAACCCCTGATCAGGGGTAAATGCAAATTTTTCTACCCATGTCATAAATTTATGAAGCTGGCTTTTAGTCTTTACATTATTATTTTATATAATATGGTGATAAAAATCTTTGATTGATTAACTACTTACTAGATCTTGCAAAATAACTTATAATTTTGGGTTTTTAAACAGCCTTCGTGGTTTTGAAGCTGCCGAGGTCAGGTTAAAAGCGAGGATTTGATACTTATAATAATGTGCTCTATTGAAAAATGATTCGGTGTGGAATGAATATATGATTACTAGTAATAGATTTTTGTCCGTCGAAATTCAAACTTAATATTGAGGTGAGGTCGCAAGCCTGTCGGTATTCTACAGATTGCACTATGGAGTGTGTGCACAAGAACTGCACAATCTGATTCCCCCATCACCTTTCCATTACCGTACGACTAGACGATTGGCAAAGCGCCATCCTTTTATGGTTGAAATACCTCACACTAGAACGAAGCGTTACGCTTCTTCATTTATGATAAGAACTTCTAAGGAGTAGAATGCCCTGCCCTCGTCAGTGTTTCCGGTAAAATATGAGTATATCCCTGGTGTGTTCAAGTGAATAGGTATCTACTAGGCAAACGTGTTACACCTTCGACCACATCATCACTTTCCATCAGGTGAGATCGTGGACAAACGATTGCCTAGACAGTGATAGAAAATAAACATACACTACCACCATTTGCTATGCTTCACTCGTTTGTTTGGCGGTGTAGACTGTCATTTTTAAACCGCCTTGCCTGTAGTAATCTACCCACGTAAAATATTGGTAGGTATGCTATGAACTACATTAAACATAAGAAAATGAACTATTTACATTAAACATATTCTTTACATGAAATAAACTAATCACCAATCGTGGCAAAATCGTCTCAAAATAAAAATTTTAAGAAGTTTTTGCCTCTAGTGAAAAGTACAAGTTATTTAACAAAAAATTCTCATCGACGAACGTTACCCACATTATATTTCTAGACTTTTCACCTACAATAATAAACCACCATTTATCCAAAATCTCACTGAAGTATTTATAATTACATCATCAAGTGATAAATAATTCTCCATTTACAATAGCCTAGAATACATTTGATTAAAGCCCAGATTTCATCAAAGCAATTACATTTAAATAAACATATGTCTGCGCTGGGGTAAATACGTAAATAGGTAAATAGATTTGGTTGAAGGCCGATCCAGTGTTTATTATTCTATTTACGCTTCTGACCGAAACCAGAGACGATACTGTGTTTGTGGTATCTCAATATCTCGATAATATGGTTGGGAACGGATTTGCCAGGGTTAATGTACAAAGAAATATCAGAGCTTTTGTGAATGACTTGGTTTGTTACGGCACGACGAACTTGGTTGCAGAAGCATTTAAGGCACACAGGCACGGCCAGCGGTCGGCGGAAGTAACGTGAAGCGTATTTCGGAGTGTGCATGTGCCTAATTTGTCGTTTGTGAGTTTCAAACTGCAGCTAACGTTGAACTACAAACTCGAATACATGAAAGGCTCGTAGTATATTATATCTCTATGATAAAGGCAGACTTTGTAATTGACTGTTGAACTTACTTTGGCAAATCAGCCACAGGCAGAAGATTTTATGCTGACGTGGTCACTAACACTAAAGTCAACATTAAAAACGGTATATTCACTTTTATCTTTTGTTTTCAGTTTCAGATATTCTTCTTCTTTTTTTTATTATAATGGCGTCTGCGAAGGCACTGGCCTACTAGCAATTTCGCCAATGTCAAATTTAGTTTATTGTAAGTATTGTCAAGTCACAGTCAATATTTGTCAAAGTCACGAATCAGTAAAATGGTGGACGTTTTACTGAAACTTACTGGAGAGTTTTGAAAATATCACAAATAGCCACGTTTTTTATTTTTTTATCCTTTGCCCACACTCGTGCACGTTATCAAGCACCCAATTATTAATATTTCACCAATATTACTCATCAACCCTCGAAAAAACACTAATATGAAGAAAAAATAAAAATTTACAACATGACACCTTGAATACTTTCAAAAAACTCTCGACTCAGATATTTTAGCACTGTTGAATCAAGTCGGAAGTGATATTCTGAACAGTGGTAACATTAGAAAAACAAAAAAACTACCATGAAATAACTGAAGTAAATGCGGGTGGGTGTTATTTTTCTAAGAGCAAACAAAACGATCTACCCTCTTCCGTACTCTTCGTGCCACTGATCACAATGTCACTCCCAACTTGATTAATAATAAATAATTGTTACCACTTTTTAAAACTTGTAGCCTACTTGAAGCCACAGGTTTTGAAATCACACGTTCTATTTAATTTCCACGTTTTTATATTGTAATATTCTTGATTGTCATCTGTCGTTCCGGGTGGAATCTTGCAACTCTTTCGAGCACTTGCCAATTAGCTATCCGGCTGAAACTTTCAGGATAGCTTACAAATTGTTGTCATAGCATTTAAAAACAAAGTTTTTGATTAGTTTTATAATCTACATTTACCTACTGCTTGTTTGCTGAATTTACTTACCATCGCCGTAATGTGTCTTCAGTATGTCAGATCTTAATGCGATGCGTGTGGACATTGAAGAGGTAACCAACTCAGACCATACTTTATTAAGATTTGGTCTGAGGGTAACAAAACTAAAACATCCATAAAATTCAAACTCATATTCATATCACATAAATAATAAATTAAGAGGACGCAGCGCCTCAAAGAAACGAATTATAATTAAAACCATAACTTTATGCGAAAAAAAGAAAAAAATACAGGACAATCTCATTAGTCCGCGGCTGCGACGGCTTCCCGGGATTCCGGGTAAATAACACTGAGTCCGGGATAACGCGAATAAAATACAACATTTTTAAATTTTGCGGCTTTTTTATCGTGTCAAACGTGCTTGTCCTTGGATGGGGAATTTTGAGGTAGGACCGCGTTATTTGTAATTTTATATGTTTAAAAAGAGACTCTGTATCTTTGTCTCCCCTGACTACGAGTTTGTTGTCAATCGTAGGATTTACAGATTGCCTACACCATCCGTGAACACAAGGTTTGCGCACCGCTTTGGGGATTTTGACAAAATGTATGTATATAACAGAGTGGCTAGATACTGTGACATTAGAAATAAGAAATGTTCTGAAGCTAACGGTATAATTTATAATTGGTTGAAAACATTAACTTATGAGAAAACGGAGGATGTTTTGAAAATCATGTGTTAGATTGCGGAAACAATACAATATTGCATAAATCTTCATAATATTTATTGTACTATTACAATGTACTATTGTACTATTACAATGTCTATACATTGTATAAAAATAAATATATATATTAGATAATATTGTGTACCTAATTTGGATAGAATAATAAATTTAAAATTGATTTTGTTTAATTTTTTAAATTATATAATGTTAATTTTGTATTTTTAAACTAAATGTTGTAATTTATGATGTGTAATTTATACTTTGTAAATCTTTTCATGTCTAGTTACTGAGGTTTCATTAAGGCAATGTTACTTTGAACTCATGTTACCTCGATACAGGCTTGCCTAGTGAGGTAACGGAAACATATTTAGTATAGGGTAATAATAGCCTGCAAAACAATTGCAATCTTTTTGTTACATTTAGTTTTAAGTAAAAGTAGTGTTTTGTATTTTGTTTTGCAGTTAATAAACATAATTTCATATTTTAATAAAATATTTTGTCAATACCACTCTGCTCAGTACCACCGTTGGTACTAATGGGAAATTGCATTCTCAGTAGTACCATTATGACCAAATTATTTCAATGGTGGTACTAGTAGGGAATATTTTTCAGTACCACCGGTGGTAATATTGAGTAATTGAATTCTCATTAGTACCCTTTTAATTAAATAATGTGTATGGTGTCACAAGTGAAGCAGGTACTATTATTTATTATGTGGTACAAGTGAGATTTGTATAGATTTAGCTAGCTGCGCCCCGCGGTTTTGCTCGCGTGAAAAATGATAAAAGGGTATTGATAAAGAAAGGGTAAAAGAAAGGGTATTGAAAAATGATAAATGATAAAGGGGTATTTATATAAATCGTAAGGGTAGGTATTTTAATAAACACTTAAATGGAGTACCAATGAGAATTCAATTTTATTACATAGTAGTACCACCGGTGATACTGAATTTCCACGACATAGTACCACCATTGGAATTACTTGGTCAAAGGGATACTGCTGAGAATGTACTTTCCCAATAGTACCATAGGTGGTACTTAGCAGTGGTACTATTGAGAATGCAATTTCCCATTAGTACCATCGGTGGTACTTAGCAGTGGTATACTACTGGGAACAAACCGTGCTTGGCGGTTTAATATCTGGCAAAGCCACTTCCCTAACCACTAAACCATAGCAGCTGAAAATTGAAATCCCTATATTCAAATGCTCACCATTCAAACAGAGAAAACAGAATCGATAATTATTATTTGTATCTGCTACTACTGGAGCGTTGCCTACTTTTCACCTGAATCCAACTTTGTGACATCCCTTTAATTAGCGAAACGTCACATGAACGCAAACTTCCGCGGGTGTTAATTGAATTTAAGTTTGAGTTAATTTAATGAATTCTGGTGATTTAGTTGGTTTTGTACATTTTGCAGTTAAATTTGAGTAGGTATTAAAGAAGGAACTATTGTTATGTTCCAGCAGTATTTTATTATTATTACAATCAGATAAATAATCCATAACTATATATAAAAAGAAAACGTTTGTTTGTTTGTTTGTTTGGGGAGGACAGATTTTGATGAAATTTGGAATGGAGATAGATCATACCCTGAAGTAAAACATAGGATACTTTTTATCCCAGAAAATGGTAAGTTTCCACTGGAAAACTGGAAAATTTTGATTACTCGCTGTAAGGAACAGTTGCCATGGAAACGAAATAACAAGTCTGTCAAAGACATTAAGAGCGTTGGTGCTATACCTACTTTGGCATTGGTTTTTAATATCCTAGAAGAACATGGGAAGCTTTTTTTCCGCGATAAACTGTAGGAACTGTGTTGCGGACAAAACTTATTAGCCAATAAACGTAAAAATGAGTAAGACTTTTTGGTGAAAACCTTTGTAAAACCTTGCTGGCAAAGTCCAAACGGTCACGAGATCGTAACCCGATGCATTAATCACACTAGTTTCGTGCCACGCTCGACTATTGTAGTTCTATAGCAGTTCGATTCGGTTGTTGTTGCTATTTTAGGTCTCTAATACACCGCCACCGTGACATCGAAATCGATATTTTTCTTAAAAGCGTGTATTCAGTCCATTATTTAGGATCGTTCTTTAAATAGCATTCAATAAAATATTATAATTAACTGACCAAAAAATATTTTGCCTTTAGCTGAAATGTCTTTTTCACTAAACACGCTACACGGCCGCGGTGCGGGTGCGCCGCCAGGTGCGCGATGACAAGTTTGTATCTATAGTACGAGAGCACACGACCAAGATTTCTCGGTCACACTTCGCGCAAGAAACCATATATGATGGATAGATTAGATCTCCAACACAAATAAAAGTTTTTCAGAAATTTTGGGCGTAGTGACTGACCTGAACGCATATTAAAAAAAGCCAACCAAGGTTAGTTTATTTTTAAGTGCCTATCTAATTTTCAGAGAAAAATCTCACAACCAAAAATCTCACAAAAATCTCACTAATCACTTTC
Source organism: Alsophila aescularia (assembly GCA_946251855.1). NCBI lineage: Eukaryota > Metazoa > Arthropoda > Insecta > Lepidoptera > Geometridae > Alsophila > Alsophila aescularia. Next base: position 59,085,295 of record OX276380.1, on the reverse strand, counting down.
GAAATCATTTCAGATATGTTGTAAAATTCAGTGATTTGGCGACCTCTGTCAGCTTCCCGTCTGAAAACTATTGGACATGATAAAATGAGTTGCCCAGGTATAAAACCCCGTTTCCAGACAAATCGAGTATAGCTCGGGCTCTATCAAATAACTTTTAGTAAACAAAACAACGTTTTAGCACATATTAAAGAGTAACACCACTGTAGAAATTACCTTAAAAAAAACGATTTTTTGTATTGGCTTAAGATGCTTGAAACCGTGTTGAATAAGGGGAAAAAAGTAAACAAATATATAACGCGTTTTTACGAATTTAAAATGCGTTGAAATGCATTTTTGTCCTAACACAAGATTTTAACACTTCATCGCTGTTCTATCGACGCTCGATGATCAACGATGCAAGTAAAACTGCATAACTTAATCAACCCTATTGCCATCAAGACCCCCTCTTGATGGCAATAGGGTTGGTTAAGTCATGGGGGAGAGGAAGACAAGGGGACACCATTTCACCCAAGCTTTTCACGGCTGTCTTGGAAGGCTGTTGCTACCATGGGGGTAGCGGATGGGTTCAGGATGATCTAATCCATAAATTTTATATGGTTTTATCCGGAAAGCGATGACCGAGGCTTTTAGTCGTGGGCTTTCATATCATACCCATCTGCCACCCCGCTCCCGCGATGTCGCAGGGATAACAAGTTTGAATTTTGATTAATTTGATAATGCCTAGTTTTATGTTTTACAAGACATTTACTTTTTATATTTAGTGCAACAGAACAGATAAATTCTGTTGCATGGACTGAGTACAAACATTTAAGACAAATATCGTCGAATTCAATGTCACGGTGTTCTGCAGTATATTATTATTCATCTTAGGCGTACGCACTAGGAAAACAGATTGCGACTGACTCTAAGCAAATTGGAGGTAAACACAAACTTCGAGCAGTGCATCTTCGATTGAGCGGCCAACCGGATCACAAATTTAGCTGCAAACTAGCCGCAGATTGAATGAGTCGGAAATTCAAACACCGCAATTTGACTAGCGCGTTTTGTGAACGCTCTCAAGGCAAACAGACAGCCACAAACTGTTTTTCTAGTGCATACCCGCCCATCTGATGGGTTCGCAAAAGTAGGTAGAACCCAGACGCGTCAAATAACAGGTGAAACTCGGTACGTCTTCCTAAAGTTCTAACTTGGTTAAAACAGTTTTCGTCGCACGAAGCCAAGGTCACGAATCTCTAAAGTATCAGGGCGTAATAGCACTGTTACCATGGTAACGTACTATAAACAAACCATAGATAATAGCCATGAAACAGCTAACAGTTGTAAAGTATCAGGAAAGCTTGATCCTTAACGTTTTGGAAGGATATCCAGTTGCAGTTGTTAACAATTGCAAAGAATTGTTAACTGTTTACAGGAAGTATGTCCTAAAGTGTACTGTATTGTTTTCTGTATTAAATAGATTATGCATGAAATAATTAGATAAAACAGGAGTATGCCCGAGTATTATATTGATAAATCGATCCTAAAAAGTACTGCATACGTTTTAATTTGTGCTTGTTGATGAAATATGGTGTTACGACATACATACATACATGCATATATAGACTGTTAAACTCATTACCCTTCCCTTGCTTTGCCGTAGTCGGGTACCATAAATAATAATACTACGTGCGATAGTAAGACCTCAACTATCCAAGAGAAAGAGTAGCAAAGATTAAAAAAAACGAGCGGGAGTAATAAGGTTGAATATTGCGTGCGCCGTTTGAAAAGGGGAACCTCAGTGACTATAACCTCCATGTTATTTTAAATAAGAACCCAACACATATGAGCTAGTTACAAGCATCACTCGCAGTGAAGCAGGCCAAGGGCACTGTGAACATATTTCAAGATAAACCCCTAGAATAGGGCTTTGTTTGGAGGAGTAGGATGGTGGGGGGTTTGGGCCTAGGGCGTTTAAGTTATAAAAAGATGGAGTATTCTAGTTATTGTGGGCAAAATGAACTAATATATTATTTTAGACGCTGAAAAAACAGTGATTCTCACAAAAATAATGCATAGTTATTTGTTTAACGCAGTTTTAAGGACATTTTAGTTAGTTAGTTTTAACTTAGTTTAAACGTATTTTACACGTAGTTTTAAAGAATGTTTAATCTGAATATATCTGCTATTTTCTTTCCTTTAGCATTTTTATACAAGTCGTAACTTAAAAAAAAACAGTTAGCGTATTTCAATGTATAGCGATGGTGGCCTAACGGTTCTGTAGTGCAATTTAGAATCCAACGATACCGGGTTCAAAACCTAAGCTCCGCACCAATGACTTTTCTAAGTTATGTGCGGTTTTCCATCGCTCCGTGCTTCGGAGGGTACGTTAAGCTGTCGGTCCCGGCTGTTATTGATTAATGGCAGTCGTTAAGCCATGTCAGAGGCTTTCGGGCGGCTTGATAAACTCTGACATCAGAGGCCAGCACTACCGCATACGACAAACAAACAGCGTATTTCAAAATCTTTGGCAGCAACGATCGTGGTGCTTTTTGGTAATAGACAACTGCATTATTACTCACGTACTTGACAGACTTGTTATTATTTCGTTTCCACAGCAACATGTCATTCCTTTCCTTACAGCGAATACACGAAATTTTTGCATTTTTTTTTGTGTACTTTGGGTTACATTATTGTCGCCACCCGATAATCGGCCGGTTATAGATGAAATATTTTTTTGAAATCAGTTCAGTATTTTTTTATTTTAACTTATACAAACATACATAAATACAAAAAAAAAACAAATGTTTCCTCTTGATAATATTAGAGTAGACAAGGCTATGGATGTATAAAAGAATACAGTAATTATAGTCGCAAGGTACAATGGTAACATTATTTACCTATAATTATTTTATTTTTGTGGAGACGGTTCTCCAGCAACAGTCAACCATTTGACTACATTGTCATTTTGGCTCTTAGCTATGCGGATTATTTTATCTTCATGTCTTTTTATCTTCATTTATTATAATTCATATAAATGTTAGGCATGTTTCCATAAGTAACTATGTCTTTTTTCCTTTACATACTTACAACTCCTCTTACAACCTAGCATAACATATTATTCAACATAATCAGTTTTTTCCACAAAACTATCGTTCAATCTAAACAAACGTTCATTCAACCACGAACCGTTCTGTTCCATAAACACACAAAGATATACAAAGTAAACGTGATGATTTTTTTATTGGCGTCCTCGACCAGCCTGTGGGCAGAACAATATTTCTTATATCAAGATTTTATTATAAACAATGTTAGTATAAGATTGAAAACGAATGGTCGGAGCTATAAAAATGGATACTTCTGATGATCCTGGGCTGGATTTATGGCTGAAATTATGCAATAAAGAAATAAAGTGGTCGTGAATGCTAGTTGTAAAAATGTTTTATGTTTAGAATTTGATATAGTAGCTTGAAAACTTGGAAATGAATGCTCTACTGTAATTTTCGCATAAATTTGTGTGATTTAACTTATTTTTTATAATAAAGATATCAATAATAAAATAAGTACTCCCCTTAACTACGTAACAAGATTTAATTCAAGGAAACAAATATATAATTAACACTTACTAAAACCAAAACAGCCGCTACCAGTAGTAGAGGAGTCAACACCATACCACAGTATAAATAATAGACCATACCAAATTCACCAACCCGCCGCGCCGACACAGCCGGTGGGTTGGTGTTGGTGGCATTATTTCAAATAATTATGTCGGCGAATCAGGAGCAATTTATTACACGACTGCCCAACTAAAGGAGTGTATTGTTTTTAGCATTCATGTATATATGTGAGTTTCTTTATTCCACCATAACTTTTAAATGCCTGAACAAATTTAGACGTATGGGATATCGTTAGAATCCTTACATCCCCCCGAGTAACATAGACTATATTTTTAAAACATTCAGTATGGCGGCATTTTCAAATTTAAAAACAAAAACTTCTAATAATATAATATGGGTATAAAATTGAAGGCCTTGATGAGCACATTCCAACAGTGTATAATTTATTGGCAAAACCTCTTTTTTGGCAGTGCAGGCGTGTTTTTTTTAGCTTTTAAGCTAGTTCCAACTTGTACCAGATGTGCACTGTGCAGCCGCGAACTAACCCGCCGACAACAAGGACTGTGTTGGCGAGTCGGCGACTTTGGTGTGTACTGTGTAAAATCCCTTACATTGCAAAAGACTGGCTGCATGGGCACGTTGTATTACAATCTTATAAAAGAAAAAAAATTAATGGACATATCCTGAATATATCTTTGTCCAAACTTAATTTTCCTTAAACTAAGTTGAGTTAAGTTTGTATTAATTAATACAAACAAAATTAAGTTTGTAATAAGTTTGTGTTAAGTAGTTAATATTTTTAAGAATGTTGTTTCAAGTTTCACCGGTATTAAATATTAAAATTAGTTCTAAGCCCAATATGTAATTTCATTGTGTTTATGTATATGTCATTTATGTCCATCCAAATTTTGTCTGGAAGAGATCGCTTTTAGCGATAAGACCGCCCATTGTACCTATAATCTAAGTGTTTTCCTGTCTGTATCGTTTTATTTTCTTGGTGTCAACCAAGAAAATAAGTTAATCTATCTATCTATCTATCTATCTATCTATCTATCTATCTATGTATTAGTAAGTTACCTATTTATTGATAAAAGCTAGGAGTTATCTTAGAAGTTATACTTAGTACGTACTAAATAGATCCAATTACGATTCATATAAGAAAATATGTTTCAAATATCAATTGTTTTATTGTATGATTCTGCCACTGGATTTTGAATACAACAATCTAGAAGAAAACTGGCAAGAAATTCAGTAGCAAGTACATCTATTAATAATTATTGTTACCAAAATAAACCATTCACACGTATTTAGTACTATGTAAGTAATCTATCTATCTATATAGATAGATATCTATATATCTATCTATACTTATAATAAAGCAATAGGAACGAAAAAGTAAGCTACTGAACAAGAAAATAACATTTTAAATATTCGTGTCTGTCTGTTTGTCTGTCTGTATGTATGTTTGTTCGCGCATCACGTAAAAACTACTGGACCGATTGCAGTGTGGTTTTCACTGTCGGATAACCTATGTTTTGACTTAAGAACTTACTTACTTACATACTTTATATCTCAATCCGATGAGCAGAAGCCGAGAAATTGATACAAATATTTTTAACGGCTGAAGAATGTTGGTGTATTGGTATTTTAGGTCCTGGAATAAGCACAAAGAGTACTATTAACCTACCGAAATGACCACGCGTTTTGTGAAGCCGCGGGCATCTGCTAGTGTATCCTAGTGTATAATAAATCAGTAACTACCAAAAAGTCTGTACAGTAGAGATAATAACAAAATGTGGTAAAATAAGTTACTGAAGAATATATAAAAAAATATGTTTGTTGTTCGCGCATCACGTAAAAACAACTGGAATTGCGATGCGGTTTTCACTGTTAAAGTTTTTAATCCAATAAGCATAAATCAAGACACATAAAAAAACGTAAGTACGAAGTTTGATGTTACTTTTGGTTCAGGAATAACACATAGGATCCTTATATTCCAGAACAATTACCACGCGGGCAAAGCCGCGGGGACTACTAGTTACTTAAATAAAAAGATTTTCGCTGTGCCTGACTCCGCCTGACTGCAGTCCAAAATTAACTTTAGACCTATAAAATGTCATCGTGGACAAGACTATTGCCCTCAGTGACCTTTAGCGACAACGGACAGCCTCGAATCGCGGTCGGTTGGATACGAAGTCTTATGTTTTCTATTAATGTTTTTTTTTGTATGGTCATATATCCACGAAACCTCTCTCTCTCAGTTGATGTTGTATAGTTATGTATGCCACAATAGTCCCAATAGAGTATAACTGTTTACAACAAATTCAAATTACCAAAATTAACGCCAAAAATTGGTAACAAAGCAATTACAATCTCTATCTCCATTAATTAGTGTCTAATAAAGTAGATTAAGGAACTCAATCAACGTAAACCAGAGAGTTGGGTGTGGGTTTGCGCAAAGTTAGTAATTGCGTTACGGTTCCGTTACGGGACATTGTTGTGTGTTCTGATTTTGGAGTGAAATTGCTTTGTACTGACAAATTTGGAGGTAACATTACTGATTACTGTGTTATGAAAATAATTGATCAATTAATTTTAATATCGTAGGATCTTCTTAGAAGCTTGTTCTTCTTTTGCTAGATGTTTACTTGAGCGTCCTCAAAGAGAGTGGTAGTTAATTTCCACGTCGTCCGCCAATGAGGTCGGCTCACAATATTTTTGGTTAAAGCCCTCATCTGAATTTAGTTAATATATATATTTAAAATAAAGCAAGAATAGAATATTATTTATTCACATAAAATAGAGAAAGTAATTACAATATTTCGGTCTTAGTATTTTAGAGTAAAATCTATTTCGTCATACAATAACATGTGAGTGTTTGAGACAAAATAACTCGTTAATTGAGTAATAATTTTTCGAGCTGAGGTACAACATTAGGTTTTTCTTAAAAAACTTATTTAGTAGGCGTTTTAAGTAGTACCTATGCAAAAAAAAAGACTGTACAAAGATAATAATAAAAAATAAGTATAGTTCTACTTAAAATAAAGTACTAAACAAGTTTTTTTATTTAAATCTTTTCTCTCAGATTGTCTGTTCGCGCATCACGTAAAAACTCCATGAGCGATTGCGATGCGGTTTTCATTTTATGATACTTTAAAGTTTGACTTAAAAACTGGTATACTTGGTTTCTCAATCTGATGAGTAGAAGCCGAGCAATAGATTAAAAACTATTTGACTGCGAGTTAATTTGATATATTGTAGTTTATAGGTACCTACTTTTGGTCCTAGAATAGCACAAGTAAAGTGTAACCAAGAGAAATGACCACGCGGGTAAAACCGCGGGCAATAATGACCTGTATTATAAACAGATAGGTTTGTGTAGCTTTGCAGTTTAGCCCATAAAAAAACCTTCAAAGTTTAAATAGGATAAGTTTATAATAAGTTTTATTAATAGTTAGTAAAATCATGAAATGGTTTGGCCAGATGAACAGCTGAACACACATATCGTAAAATAGTTAGCTAGAGGCGCCAGACGGAAGCCCGACTTGGCCGTGATAAGTTAGAAGGCGAAGGCGGATCGAAGCGTAGCAAGCTCCCGCCCTCGTCTTCGTGTTTTTTTAGCGTTGTGTACCTATCTGTTTGAACAACTTTGGTATCATGAAAACCCCACATTAATTATATTTAATGATATGGTCAAACGTGGGTTGAAATATCGACCACTTCATGAAATTATCAATTCTACGATATCGCTACGACATCTATAGGTCCCTGCCATGATGTGATCAAACGATTGCATAATCAATAAAAAAACCTGGCTAATTAAATAGTCACATTTATTAGAGTTATCATCTGTGGGAGTTAGATAGGTATGCGTCAAGACGTTCATTTTTTTGCTGGTAAGGGTTTTGCAATGTAAGATTTACAATAAAATAAGATAATAATACCTATTAATTTTGTTATAATTTTCATGAAAGTGAAATTTTTATTGTAATAACAAAAATTAATACATTAATCCCAAACATGCCAACCCTCTGATAAAATAACCATCTTACTGCCTAGTGGGTACACTAATGGGTAATAATTTCCCATTAGATATCTATCAGACGGACACTCCCCGGGGAAAGAAGGAGATACGAGGGTTAAATGCGGATAATATCACGCTATTAGCGAAGTCTTAATATAATAAGCTAATTAAATACTGTTTCCTTGTGGGAAAATACTTCCCAAGATAAAAATATGTTATTAATATCTTTGCAGTGTTCTATGAGCAAAGACTTCAAATCTATTTTAATCCCCACCGTGCCGCAAGGAGTTTATATGATGAATGCCTTTGTCTGTATGTCTGTGGCATCGTAGCTCACGTACAGTTCAACCGATTTCGTTGCGTTTATTTATTATTAAAAGCCTTTATTTAACTTGCAACGTTTGTGTATATGTTTGTTTAGGTCAAATCAAGCTGAATTAGAATCAATTCCTCTTATCATAGGCGGAATGAATTTTTACATGTTGGTTTTAACATGTAAAAATTCATTACATTTCAAACCGCATTTCATTCGGTTTTTTCATATATATTTTTTTTTTTTCGGTTTTCATTTTTTTTTTTTTTTTTTTTTTTAATTGGCGATTCAGGTCATGCTTACAATAAACATATGTTTATTGTAAGCATGACCTGAATCGCCATACAAGATAGCTCCAGTTATAGAAACTCTTCAACCATGATCTGTGGAATCCAGAAATTTTGGCCTTGAGTTTTTAACATTATTACAACATGATTATGAGCCATGTATGGTGAGGAGATTTTAAATGTTTACCCAAAGTTATTATTATATAAGATATCCCATCTGACGTTTTAAAAAATGGAATCCCCGAAGAGTTTCTTGGCGCTCTCTTCTCTAACGGGCGCATATTTTCCGAAGCACCGGTAGAGTCAGAAGGGTATTTCCTTTTCCTGTGAGAGATTTGAATCTGTTGGCACATGAAAGGGAAATTTCCTTTTCAAACTCAAAGCATACTTAGTTTACCTAAATTTTATTGATTTGATCTTATTATAATATTTTATGTATTTCTCCTTGTTCATGAGATATTAATTTGACTTGTAAGAGTGCTATTATTTAGCCTATTTACAAAATTTCTTTGACTTTGACTTATTCTTCAATAAAGACACCAATTAACTGGAACTACTGCTACAGTCTATAAAGTAACTTTTTAAACAGACAAGTTTAATTACAATTATTTTTATGCCTAGCACAATATTATAACAAAACTTAATTTTTGTGTGTAACATTATTTTTATAATTATAACAGCCGTTAAAACGGTACCAAGCACCGCGCTGTAGCGTTAATCACAGTATGTCGTGATAGATAATAGCTTTGTTTATATATAGTCTACTATTTATCTACCCTTTATGATCTTTAATTGGTGCTTTTAAATAGATAACGATGCTCAGCCAGACAAAAATAGGTAAACTTAAATTAGGAACAATCACAAGCGGTTTAGGTTTCTACGATTTTAGCAGGAACGCCTGCTTAGCGAGGCGAGATTTTAAGGCAATATATTTTCTAAAGAAAAAAATAATTGATTGCGGACGGAACTTGAACCTCTCTCTAAGGTGGCTGAACTGGCAAAGCAAGTGCCGCAAAGACGCTCGGATGATTCTGGTGCGAGTCTCATCCGTGATACAAATTTATCCTTCACCAGGGGGCTACCTGAATTCTGAAAGAGAGGGGTTATAAATGTAGGGTGACTAAGTATACACTGTGTATATCTGTCTGCCGCATCGATGCGTTTTCCTCTATTTGAAAGCTGATGTGATCGAGATGGTTCTTAGGTATAATATGTGGTTTTGAGGTTCGTAGACCTATTTTGATGCGGTTTTTTCTGTTTGAATTATAGCAGATCTGCTGATGTGATCGAGATGGTATAATGAGGGGAAGGGGGGTCGCCATCGCAGTTCCCAAACAAATGGACTGATTTTCATGCAGTTTTTTATTTTTGAAAGTTAATGTGATCCATATGCTTCTTAGCTCCAGGAGTCCAGGGTTATATTATACATATTATGCTTGTATAAGTTACTAATTTACCTGCCCGGACTTCTGTTTATCGTGAAATAAAGCATCCAATGTTCTTTTAGGATATCAAAAACCAATGCAAAAGTAGGTATAGCACCATTCTTGATGTTTTTTGACATACTTGTCATTTCGTTTCCATGGCAACCGTTTCTTGCAGCGAGTAATCCACATTTTTCCAGTTTTTTCAGTTTTCCCGTAGAAACACACAATTTTCCACGACAAAAGTATTCTATGTTTTATTCCAGGGTATAATCTATCTCCATTCTAAGTTTCATCAAAATCCGTCAAGCCGTTATCAAATAAACAAACAAACAGACAACGTTTCACTTTTATATATTGGTATGGAGACACAAGATGAATTGCTTGTATGTACAAGCAATTCGCCTTGTGTCCGGCTTAAAGTCCACTACTCATCCTGCTAGTGCTGTGAAAACCAGCCTAAGCTCTTCAGGAAACGGGGAGCAGCATTTTCCTACGTAGCTATCAATATCTACTGCAATCACCAAGCAGACTGCCAAGCGTGGAGGTTGTGATGAAACTTATACTTATTGTGGGAGAGACCCATGCCCGGCAGTCTTCGAACTAACGACGTGTTTTTTTTTAAATTATTTTTATTTACGAGACGGTCTGGTCGCTCGCCTGATGGTAAGCTTCACGCCTGCCCAGAACAGTTGCAGTGCCACCCAAAACTTTGGTTAAAATCTTGCGCGTCACTGCACTGCGCTCGTCACCCTGAGACGCTGGTTGTTAAGTCTCATTGCCCAGTAATTTTGCTGGAAACATTGCCCTTCAAACCAAAACACGGAAATGTATAGGTACACACTACTGCTTGGTGGTTGAATATCTCACAAAGGTTTGGACCTTCCCCAGGCGGCCTCTTGTATAAGAGGCCTACCACTACAAAATGTTTATATACGTGCGATGGCGATGGCATTGTGGAATTCATACAAACGTAATATGGTTGATAATAATATTTATTTATTTTACTAATTGCCACAGCAACTGCCTCCGCGTTAGTTAGAAACGAAGAATCGAAGATTGAGCTCAGTTGCGTGCTTTAGGTGAGGCCTATGTCCAGCAGCGAAACTGAAACGGGCTGATAATGATAATGATGATGATGATGATGACAGTCCCCGCTTCGTTCCTTTAATCTACTTTCATGGTTTTTTTTATATATGAATTCAACTTTTAAAATTATACTTACAACCACGACCAATAGGACATTCTATAGTTTTCAAACAACATCTTTACAAACCCTAGAAATCCAATGAATTCAAAGCTTAATAACTTCAGCAGGAAATATCATAACTGAAACAACCTGCTCACTTAAAGCCCACAAAAATAAAGCTTAAAGCTTTGTTTTGGTTATAAAAGTAGTTATAAAAATACCTTACGATCGTAGACAGAGAAAAAAGTTTAACCTGTTTATTAAGATAATGCCAAACCTTTTAACAGAGTCTAAATCTGTTTTCAGATTTTATCTCCCTCTTAACTTTATTTAAAATGTCGTGGGGACAAGTTTTTTTTTGTAATTGCTTTTGTTAGGGGGAAAAAATGTTTCAGTCGTTTTATTCACTCAGTATAGGATTTATAAAAATAAATGAGAATGATTTTCGGTGTTCCATACGTATGTTTTGGCTATATCTATACTATTATATACTTATAATGAAGTAATAGAAACGAAAAAATCTGTACAAAGATAATTTAAAAAATTGTCAAGGGTTCTTAAACTAAGCTATTGAACAAGCATAAAACATTTTAAAAATCGTGTCCATCAGTTTGTTTGTCTATATTGTTTGTTTGCGCGTCACAAATAAAACTGGACCGATTACAATGCGGTTTTCACTGTTGAATAGCTTAGGGTTTGACTTAAAAACAGATGACCTTGGTATCTGAATCCGATGAAAAGAAGCCGAGCAATCGATAAAAACTTTTTCACGGATGAAGGAATTTTGATCAAATGTTGGTATGTTAGGTCTTGAAATAGTACATAGAGTACTTTTAACCTAGAGAAATGACCACTCGTGCGAAGCCGCGGGCATCAGCTAGTGTGAAATATAGCGGGAAATAACTTTGTTGTGTGGACAACAATCGACTAAAATTAAAAATATGGTCTTGTAGTTTCAAATTCATTATCTAACATAGTGGGACGACTGTAACCACAAACATGAAAAATATAAAAAAACACGCTTTTCTTTCCAATTTTATCAGCTTGGAAAATGAATCGAAACAAGACATAAGTTCAAAAACTAAAACCCGACTACGGTCGGTTAAAACATAGCCTATTACAATGCGATGAAGACGAATCGATTGATACCTCACTTGTCAAAATCAGAACAAGTTTTTAGATTGAACACATAACCCTTCCTTTCCTTCACAGTAGTCGGGTTAAAAAAATAAGCCTATGACAGTCTATATCTGAAGACGATTCGAATGATACCTCGCTTGTCAAAATCGGACTAATCGGAATATATGGTGGAACATCCGCATACCCACATACATGCATTATGCTGATAAACACAATACCCTCCTTTAAATCGGGTAAAAAAACAGATTAGTGCATAATTGCCTCGATATACAAATATATTCTTTCGCAACTTACCGTATTATTTTCGGTAGTCGTTTGTTAATTTTGCACAATAGTTTTCGATTTTGTGAACACTCTCATTTTTAGTTTCCTTTTATACCCTTAATATAATAATAATAATAAGGATTATCCGAAAACGTACTTAGAATCGACACATTTACATTAATTCTCCCACATCACGACCTAAACCCGACCTAACAACGGACGCCATACAGCCTACGGCGTAGCAATATAGCCGACATAGGGTTGACAATACGCCCTTCCCAAATAGCCCGGCAAACATGCCTCAACCTTGACCCAGCAAATGGGGGACGTAAACTGTAGGGTTGGCGTCATTCGCTTTTTGTGTTCCAACAAATTGGCAGATGGTTTGCGTAATAAAAGATTTAGGATACCTGTGTTCGATCGGCTTAGTTTAGTATTATACTCGTATTTAACATAGTAACTAGCTGAACATGCGACTTTGCCCGCGTGATCGTTTCATTCAAAAGCAGCCCATACGTGTTACGCCACGTCCAAAAGTACCTATAAAAATACAATATACTACATTCCTTCAAAATTCGTTCAGCCGTCAAATATTTTTTTATCGGTTGCTTGACATCTAATCATCGGATTAAGATACCAAGTACCCCAGTTTTTAAATCAAACCATAAGCTATCCAAACGTGAAAACCGAATTTCAATCGGTCCAGTAGTTTTTAAGAGATGCATGAACAAACATACAGACAAACAGATATACAAGAATTTGAAACATGTTACATTCGTTTTCAGTATTCCATTTTAAGTAGCCTGGACCATTTTTTTTAAACATCTAGCTGTGTCCGCGGCTTTGCCCGCATGTTAATTTCATTTAAAATTAGCCCTTACGTGTTATTCCAAGACCAAAAGTACACAGAAAGTACAATAATATATTACACTAGCTGTACCCGCGGCTTCGCACGCGTGGTCTTTTCTTTTGGTTCAAAGTACCATAATGTGCTATTCAAGGACCAATATACCGACATTTTTCTTCAGCCGTCAAAACTACTTTATCAATTGCTTAGCTTCTAACTCACCGGTTTGAGATACCAATTACACCAGATTTATATCAAACCCTAAGCTATCTAACAATGAAAACCGCATTGCAATTAGTCCAGTAGTTTTACCGTGATGCGTGAACAAACAAACATACAAACAGTCAGAAAGACACGATTAAAAAAACTTGTTCAATTTTTTTATTAAGCACCTAGTTTTTTTTTTATTTATATTCTTTGTACCTATTGGCTTTAATTATAAGTATAGATATATGATTGTGTCAATTTGCATCAAAATAGTAATAAAAATATCAATCCAGTAGTTTCAGCATGATACGTGTTCTTTTTAATAACTTTCAACTCCTATATTGCGAAAACCCTTTAATTTTTAGGGATGAAAAGTATCCCATGTTCTACCTTTTAGTATGAACTCAAATCATACCAAGTTTCATTTGAATTCATTGAGTAGTTTTGACGGCGTGATGCGCGGCCAAGACACATACAGACAGACAGACAAAAATAATAAAACAGTTTTGGCTTCAGTATCGAATATACAGAACCATCCAAAAAATATTATTTATTACTTCAATATTAACATAAATTGGGACCCATATCCCGCAGAAACTTTTTACTTTTTCGGGATAAAACGTGTCCTCAATTTTAACCCATCATATAACTTAAGATGGTGGCAAGTTGCATCAAAATCCGTCCATTAGTTTCAGCATGGTACGTTTTCTTTTAAATAAGTTTCAACCTAGTTCCTATCCAGCGAGAACACATTAATTTTTCAGGATGTAAAGTGTCCTATGTCCTACTTCGTAGTATGAACTCAAATCATACCACGTTTCATTGAAATTTATTCAGTAGTTTCGGTGTGATGCCTAGCCAAGATACAGACAGACAGACAAAAATGAAAAACAAAACAGTTTTAGCTCATTATCGAATTTAGAGTACCTTCCAAAAAAAAAAAACTTTAATGTACAGAACTGGACCCGTTACAGTTTTATTATAAGTATAGATTTCTTCAAAATTCGTTCAGCTATCAAATAGTTTTTTATCTATGGCTTGGCATCTAATCATCGGATTAAGATACTAAGTACAAACAAACTACCAACAAACAGACAAACTGACAGACACGATTCATAAAAATGTTATTTTCTTGTTCAGTAGCTTTACCTAAGCGATTCCTTCAGAAATTTGTTCATGGTGCTTAGGGAGTAAATTTATTAAAAGTCCTGACGTCTTTCAAATTTCAAATTCAAAATATTTATTTTAATTAGGCACAATATAATGTACACTTTTGAATAGTCAAATAACATTCAATCATTTCTAATAGCAAATTATCAACAAACTATACAGTAATATTTAACACATAAACATAATATGCAATTCCAAAAAATCAAATACGTATAAAATGTCAATAAAAAAAACAATTAAAAATATAACAACACATTAAAATGACTGATACTTACAAATAATTTTAAGAAAATGACATAAGTATTCGTCCAAATTAATATTTTTCCATGCCTTTTTATCATTTATGAAGTCATTAATTGAATAATAAGCTTTCTGTAGCAGCACACTTTTGACATATAATTTAGAGTTTTCCTGTTTCTTGTAAAATAACTATGGTTATCAGTGTGTGTTTTTAAGGTTTTTACGGGTATATAATATATTTGAAAGAATGTACTGGCAAGGCATTGTCAAGATATTCAAGGGCTCCCTAGCACCAAGTCTGTAAATTTCGTGGACCGCCCTTTTCTGCAATATGAACACAGAATTTGAATCGGCTGAATTTCCCCATAGTACGATTCCATACGACATGAGAGAATGAAAATATGCAAAGTACACCAGTTTTGCCGTCTGCTCATTGGTAAGTTCTCGTATTTTCCTAATTGCGTAGGCAGCCGAGCTTAATTTACCCGATAGTATATCTATATGGGATCCCCATTGCAGCTTGCTATCAACAGTCAATCCCAAAAACTTCGTGGACTGTATTATTTTTAGTATATTGTTATTAAGGCTTACTCTAGGAAATTTGCTAAAGAAAATCTAACACACTTCGTCTTACTCGCATTCAATGCTAAGTCTAGGAGGTGAGCCGGAGTGGGGAGAGGGGGGCACAAAGTTCCCACTTTTAAGTTTTTCACTTATATCTCAGTAAATAAAGGTTATTAAGATTAATTGAAAGCCTTTAAAATTCTATTTTCTACAACTTTTATTCCATACTTACTTTCCAAAGGCTCAACCGTTTTTGAGCTATAAAAGTTATGAAAATAAAAGTTACTCAACGTGATAGGCCTGATGTGAAAATTAGTTAAAATTATCTAACTAAAAACTCAACTTTTCCAAATAGGGTAGCTCGAAAACTGTTGAGAATTCGGAAAAAGTGTTTATATAAAATATGTAGAATTTTTTATTGACTTTCAATTAATGTAAGAAACCCTTTCCCTACAATATTCAGTTTTTGAGATATAAGTGGGATACGCAAAAGTAGGGAACCCTCTTTTGCTGCATTTGTTGATCGAACTATAGATTAATTATCTTCTTTGTACAGACTATTTCGTACCTATTGCTTTATTATAAGTATAGATAGATAGATATATAGATAGATCGATCAATGACTAGGAAGAAATAATATTAGCTTTGTCTGTTTGTAAAGCTATAGTCCTCGTTTTTTTAAATACTATGGGGACTACAGTTTTGTCCTGATTTTTATGACCAAAATGTTTACACGTATAGGCTACTTTTAAATGAAATGACCAAGCGGGAAAAGCCGTGGGCACAGCGAGTAAAGTAATAAGAACGAAAAAGTCTGTTCAAAGAAGATAATTTATAAAAAAATGGTCAAGTGTACTAAAAATAAGCTACTGAACAAGAATATATAAAAAAAACGCATCTGTCTGTTTGTTTGCATTTTTGTTCGCGCATCACGTAAATCTACTAGACCGATTGCGATGCGTTTAAATTGAAAATGTCTTACATATTTAAGTTCACACTTTGTTCAAAAACCTTCCCATTGTTCGTCGGTGAACTTAAGAATTATGACGCAAGCAACGCTGTGGTTGGAAAGTTACTTTATTAATATTTAGAACTCATAAGGGAGCATTATTCAATTTTCTACACTCAAGGTACAAACTTGTAGCTCTGACATTATCAAAGGTAATATCCACGCAGACAATTTAATTTTTGACTGCCAAAGGGTTATAAAACTCGTTAACATTCTAAAGTAGCAATATATATTTACAGTATGGACGTTAAATTTATTACTGAATAGGTCTCACTCGCACTTACTCACCGTTGTACTTTAGTAAATTATTTTGAATTTTATTAGTCTGGACTTTTGGCTTTCAGCGTAGTCTGCGTTATTTTTTTTAAATATGTAACTGTTTATAATGTTAACGTTATTTTATATTTAGGAGTACCTGATGTTAAAATGTTGATGTAGTTATGTCTAGAATAAGCCTGGCTCTCAAGTACTAAGCCAAGTACGTGACAGATTCGCGCACCGCGGGTTCTGTACAACCACACAATTTGAGCGACCGGTTTTGTTGTTGGTTGTTTTGCTCTAGATTTAGCATTATGGCAACACGAAATTTAGCGCTTGTATGTTTTGTCGAGTTTTCTTCTTGAATACAAAATTTAATCTTATTTTATTTTAGTATCTTAACATAACCCTTCTAGCAAGTCTAATCAGTACCCACTGAATGTCAACCTAAACCTACCTGCTGTTGTTTGTTTTTGAGTTCCCAGATGATAGTAGGTATTGTGACCCAAGTTGAAGTGCGAACATCGGAGCGTCGATCTCGATCATCTATTCATGTACGAGTACATTCCTCACGTGTACCTACTCATACTACTTGTACTAATTATGCTTCGTTAGATATTAATAATTTGAAATCCTTGAAAGGGAACTAGTTACCACAAACACAGGGAATCCTACCGTGGTAACTAGGGAACCAATCTACACTATACATACAATAACATGTTTAAATTATTGCATGATTAAGTAATTGCATGATATAAATAAATAAGTAATTAATGATGTAACTGATCGATTTATTATGTATGTGGTATAATTTCTTGTTGTTACAAAATAAACAATTTATTATAAACAATTTATAAGGAGTTCATCATAAAGAGTCCCTTCTTCTCCATGAAGTTGGCTAATCGCTGACCTCTTTGGTTCCACTCTCCAAATCCAAACTGCCCCACTCTCAGTTCATCGCCGTTCCTCATGCCTAGCCGTGAGTCACTGAAAACACACTTCACAGTGGTGATGGGGGACTGAAGTCCCCCATCACCACTGTGAAGTGTGTTGTCAGGGCATGTATGGCATTAGAAATGTCGTCACACATAGCCTCCACTTCATTGTCCGAGCGTTTCGAGTGTGGGGCGTACACCTGTATGATCTTCAACGAATACCGTTCGGTAATTCTGAGTATAAGATATGCCACCCTGCTCGAAACGCTTTCGATCTTCACAATGTTATTGACGACGGACTTGTGGACGTAAAACCCGATACCGTGTTAGGACTGCTAGTCGCCCTCCCGGTAATAGAGTAAGTTGCCAGAGTTGAGGGTCATCGTATCCTCTCCCTCTCTTCGGACTTCTGATGACCCTATAATACCCCAGCGCAACTTACTTACTAATTATTCCATCTCTATTAACTTCTCATCGATCCTCAAATAATGTGCGTGCGTTATAAGTTGCCAGGACCAGAGATTGTGGGGTTTGGTAGCTGGGTCTCTGCCGGGGATTCTTACCAGCCCCTGCTCCGCCGTTACCATGGCTGCTACCGTGCCAGGAATAACGGAGCCACTGGGGACTGGGGGCTGTCTTTGTGGTGTGTCTATCATATTGAGGTGAGGTTTGCCATAGTCACCACGCTTGGCAGGCGGATTGGTGATTGGTGACCGTAGTGTTACAAATATGCGCTCGGAGGACGCTGCTGCCCATCTTCCGGTGTGTATTCCCTTAGTCGTCTCTTACGACATCCACGGGAGGATTGGGAGGGGTCTTATACTAAACCGAGACCGCCACGTCCGGCATGAGTTATTATGTGCGAATTTGTTAGAATATTCGCACATAATAACACATATTCTGTGAAAATCCCCGCTGACTTCCTTCAACGGTTAAAAAGTACAGGCCTTAGGTAGGACAAACAAACAGACAGGCTTTATATTATTAAGGTTCCATTTTGGACAATTTGGGTACGGAACCCTAAAAATGAAGATTAATATTTCATTATTTTCAGGGTAGCGTTTGACACTATCTCCACTGTGTTAACTTATGATGCGGTCAGATTTTGCTCAGGACTCTCAAGAACTGCTGCCGAACTACCCAAAAGGGGTTTGCTAGATGGTGGTAAATAGGCAGGAAGACGCCAAAAAAAAAAACAGTCATTGACCATTAATCTTATTTGCAGAACTGTTTATAAGTGTGTTGATGATTGTCTATGGGATACATTACTTTGTTCTTATTTCAATGAGTGTAGCAAAGTCCATACTGCGACTGCACTGTACTGAAGTGATGTTTTCGCCAAATTTCGCTTCTATTAGGCATGTGCTCTCTTATTCATCTCGAAGGCTTAATGAATGAATATTTAATAATGATGTTATGCGTATGAACATTGATAAGGAAAACTGAAGAGACGTGATTCTCACCGTGAACTTTTGCTGTCACTTAACTTAGATGTTTTTGACATTTCTATGTTAATTTATGTAAAAGTTTTGTGAACGTGTTCCATTAAAATAAAAATTAAATGTTGTTCCCTTCCATGTTGCAGTGCAATATTATTATGGTTTCATTGAAAATTTAAAACAAAACCTTTTGTATAATTATAATTGTACTCATATCAGTTACTAGCTTTCCCGCCCGCGACTTCGTCCGCGTGGACTACTTTTTATCGTGAAAAAAGCATCCTTTGTTCTTCTAGGATATTAAAAACTAATGCAAAAGTAGTTATAGCACCAACGCTCTAGAGATGTTTTTGACAGACTTGTTATTTCGTTTCCATAGCAACCACAGACCATTTTGTGATAGCAACCGTTCCTTACAGTAAGTAATTAACATTTTCCAGTTTTCCGCGGAAACTTACAATTTTCCGGGATAAAAAGTATCCTATGTTTTATTCCAGGGTATAAGCTATATTCATTTCAAATTTCATCAAATCAAAATCCGTCCAGCCGTTATCGCGTTTATTTTGCCGTCTTGCCGCAGTGATGTCATGGTCATGTGGTCGGAGTGTTTACACAAGGTTGGTGCTTTTAAAGTGGGGTAAAGTGCTTTAACCGGTTAAGGAAGTCGGTGCCCCATTTTCTTAAATCTGACCAAATCTGCGGCATATTTTCTTAACTGTTTCCCACATAAGATACATATTGTACATTTTGAAGTCGGTTTTTCCTTTTTTATTATTTTATTACTTAAATGTACCAACCAGAAGATAGCAAACTTTTTAAAAATTATCATTAGAATTTGGATAGCAAAATTATTAGTTAGTGAAAGCGGGTGAAACCGCGGAGCACAGCTCTGCCCTCGTAATAGAAAACACAGTAACTTCAAAAAACAGGTTTTGATATTTTTGCTTATTTCCTTTTGTTGTAACCAATCTATGGAAATTAGGTATTTTATAACTTTATTAAATGATAAATCTAATTGTTAGCTAATAATTTGTATACCTGGATTTTAAATATCAATATTCTGTAATTAATAAAACGATAAATTGTGATATAACGAAAAAATATAAATATGTAAATATTAAAATGTAAAGCTAGACACTAGTAATATGTAAATATTAAAATGTAAAGCTAGACACTAGTAATATGTAAATATTAAAATGTAAAGCTAGACACTAGTAATATGTAAATATTAAAATGTAAAGCTAGACACTAGTAATATGTAAATATTACAATGTAAAGCTAGACACTAGTAATTGCTTAGTTACTGTGAACTAGCTATGTTTTTCTATTTACTGTATTTTAATCGTGTACAGAAAATCAAAAGAGTAACGCGTTCGCACAGTATCTAATCAAATAATGTTGTCATAAATGTATTAAGCCAATGCCTGGTAAGTCACGTTGCTGTATATTAATCTAACTCATATGAAGGTTCGCGCTTAAGCGCATTTACAGTAATTTGATATGCTGTGTTTTAGTTTAGCCTTTTTCTATTATTCAATCATTGAAATAGTGAATCTAGTTGTTTTGATATATAAATAATTAGAAATAAATCAAAACTGGACACTAGAAAATGTTTTATATTACTAAATAATACATTTTTATTTGGATAAAATTCAAAAACATTCTTTATACATTCTGACTCAAACATCTGAGATCAATCTCATTTTCAACTTCAAAGTAAGTACGAAGGTATTATTAGTATTTGTTAATTCACAAGTAGTTTATATATACTTTTACAATATTTTCTCTTATTATATAATAGATTTGGTTTTCCTGATTTTGAAATGATAGTGAAGCTTTTAATAAAAATTATAGTAATGTCATCAAACCCCCATGAAAAACATATAGAAAAATATTAAAATATAAACATATAGAAAAATATAATATGTTTCTTAATATTTGTTATAAATCTTCAAATTGTTAAACATACAATATAATAATAACTTCTAACAACCTCCAAATAATAATTCTAAGTATCATCGATATATATTCAGTCTTTTTAATCACAACCTCTAAACATATATGCAGCAACCATATAATTCAAACTTAGCATTCAGAAACAAACCTTCAAATTGTTTTACAAAAACAAAACTTCTAACAATCTTTAGCCAAAATAATAATTCTAAGCATCATCGATATAATTATTCAGTCTTTAATAACCTCTAAACATATATTTAGCAACCAAATAATTTAAAATCAACATTTAAAAACCAATTGAACATTAAAATCTAAATTAATCAGCTTTAAAAGCTTGTTGCACAAAATTAATTTGTAAGATTAGCATGATCTGATATTCACACAAAATCTTTCAATATAAAAGAAAAGAGTAAACAATTACAAAAACATAATGATTTTATTAAAACTTAGGAGTTTTAAAGGATTAAAAACTCAAAATGTTCCTATTCGTATCATTAATATTATGAGCAAAGAATATATTTTAGTCACAACCATCATCGTTGTTAAGGTACAAATCAGCAGCATAATCACTGGTAGGTAAATTTCTCCAGAATGAAAGTCGACTTAGAAGCATGAATACTCCCAATTTTGTAATAATGTCGCATTTTCTTTGCTCAGTTATACCTCGTGGTACAGTTTTTGTTGTAGGTGTAGGCAAACCCATCATTTCATATTTGACTTTCGAAAATTGAATTTCGGTATGATTTTGTTTTTGTTTTTTTTTAAACAAATTGTAAGATCCACACATAGCTTGAACTTCTACAATTTCGCGGAGGTAAGTTCTTAAGACGTTTTTAAGACGATGGATAGATCTTCGAATTCGTTAAAATCTTCAAGTCTCCTCCAATTAAAATTTCGTTCACATGCGGAGTAGAGTGACTCCCCACCATCCCTTTCACCTCCCTTTCACATCCCTTTCAAAGTTAGCTTACAACACAGTAAATCAATAGGTACTGTGTTTATACTAAGGGAACATATAAATTATAAGAAAACTGCAGAAAACAACAGTAACTCAGAAACTGTATTTTTTCTTGGTAATCAATAACTACTCTGATGAAAAAACATGGTTACGTCACTGTATTACGTTATGAGCTTGTGTTCTAAACTAATAAAATCACTTTACTGTGTTAAAATGTAATTTTAAATAATTATATTTATTATTACGTTTTAATAATATATATAATTATTCGTTATTGTAAATACTGAAAATATAAATAAAATATTAATATAAATATTAAAATACTGTGTTTATATTTATTATATCTCCGAGACTAAAAACGCTACAGATAAACCGATAATTTTCCCAAATAGAGCTCGTTTGTGCGGTTCAAAAACACTAAAACAAGTGAAAACACAGTAACTCGAGTTACTGTGTTTTCTGTTACGAAGGCAGCTAGTTATAAATATTTGTAATGATAGCTGTGAGCCCCCAAATAGGTACTATAAAATACAAAAAATTAAAGTGACATACATATCATGATGACTCATGCATGAGTTAAACTTATCATGTAGGAACCCTAATGTCTCTTACGTTAAGGAAAAAACTGTTAGTTTTAGAAATAAATACATAATAATATTTATATATATATATATACATACAATTGTATTGTATTTTAAACTGAAATGTAAGTTATCATAACAAACGTATGTTACGAACATACCGCAGCAGTGGATACATAAGATTAGATCAGATCGTGTTTATTTTAACAGATAACGTTCATAAATTTCGGAGTCTATTGTTTCGGACATCAACCAGTCAGTTTTGACATGTTTAGGTACAAACGGGATATGTTTGCTATAGGAAATAGTGAATCATGTTATTGGAAATCTTTACACTGAAACTTCAAAATTAGCCCAGAGAAACATCATGGACATAGAATAATATTAAACATACAAAAATGCTTACTTTTTTCGCTCCATGAAATTTGAGAACTTTAAATTAAAAAACTCTGACTTTAATTTTAAACTAAGTTATCGGTATCGATACCAAAACAGTTTTTTTTACAAATGTCCTTGTGGAATAGCTATAAGTGAAACTGATCAACCTCAATAAATCGATAGAGGTCTTCAATGCAAACAAAAAATTGGTATCCTAAAGTGTCGCGTTTATGTGACATTGAGTTGAGAGATAGCGTAGTTCAATGGTAGCGATTTGGACATTCCCTAAACCAAACTTAATATCTTGAAATGTAATTTAAACCTTGTTGGCTTCGTAACAAGGTATTTTTGCACCTGCCATCTATGCCTCACTCACTAAACTATCACTAAAGCCTGTCAGCGTAAAATCAACTTTGTTTCAACGTGGCGAGAGTCCCGATTTGTCTAAACGCTGTCTCAGAGCGTGTCCGAATTTATCCAAACGCTGTTAGACAGCGTATTAGAAACCTGTTTTTACTATGTTATTTTAAGCGGTGCAGCTTAAATTGACGTAAGTTTATAATAAATGCCAGGGGAAAAAAGACTGGTACGAAGTCGACAAGGTTTGAATTAAATTAGAATAAATTTAGTCTAGTTTAGTTTAAGGAGTAAAATGACCAAATTGCTGCCAATATCACAGAAACGCGAGACTTTAGAATAACAATGTTGCTACACTAGGAACAATTAATGTTGCTAGTGTAGCAACATTAATTGTTTGCATTTAACCTCCTCTTAAATCCTCTCATTAATCCTCTGTCCATTTTTCACGCCTTGATCAGTGGCCACGTTGTTCCAGTTTTTCACTTGTAACTATATCAGGCTACATAGTAAAATGTAAAGTCCCCTTTGAATAACAGACTCTTCATGCATCAATTGTTAGAAATACATTTTCAAAAATATTTTTGAAATTTCAAATACAAGGCGAAATAAAAAAAAAAAAATCGGTAGTGAGCAATGGAAATGATTTATTTGTGCAATACACAGTTACATAAAAATACAATTATAGGTGTTCAACCACTCGCTCATCGTGCCTCACCATTGCTGGCATACAAATATATTAGGTTCCTATATTACATTAAATTGAATTGAATTGAACTTAATTAACAAAATGAATATAGTACATTAAAAGTCATAGATGTCATAAACATCATGCAAAATAAACATACTAAAAATTTCATGCAACAAGTCAATCAAAATAGTACAATAGAATAATAAAAAGCAATAATACTATAAGTCAATCAAAATAGTACAATAGAATAACAAAATTTCATGCAACAAGTCAATCAAAATAGTACAATAGAATAACAAAATTTCATGCAACAAGTCAATCAAAATAGTACAATAGAATAATAAAAAGTAATAATACACCGCATGTCAAACTTTACGATTAAAGAATTCTTTCATGTTATAAAAATAGGTGAGTAGTGAGCCATTTATGGAAAATATTTTTTTAATAATTAAAAGGAAGTTCCCATACGTTTCTAGTAATCTTATTGAATACTCATTTAAATAAAACATTCAAAAAGTAACAACAAAAATGTAGGCCAAAACAATTCCAACAATCAATCTGCTCAAATATGTATGAGCTCCATTCTCTGAATGGAAGAACACTAATACTAACGTCTTATTTGTTGGGAAATAAAGTTTGAAATCGCGTGGCAAATGTTGGCAGAAAATAGGGATTCTTGCGTGGAATCGACTAAACGAGATCCTTCAATGTTAGGGAGTATTTATACGATGCGATGCGATGCGGTTATACGTAGGCATGTATACGCCAACTTTGTGTGTGTAGTGCCCGTTGCTTGATTACTTGTCGTATGATATAGTGCTGGCCTCTGGATTCTTGTCGTATGAGATAGTCCTGGCCTCTGGAATCTTGTCGTATGAAATAGTGTTGGCCTCTGGTATCAGAGTTCAGGAGAACGTTTTTTGGCTGGTGATTATGATAAACAATTTAACCAATAGCTTATTATTTTTACTCAAGTACGGCGAAGCAAGGGAAGGGTAATGAGTTTAACTGTCTATGTTTGTATGTATTAATATGTGTGGATACCACCATAGCGTTGCCCCTATTGGCCGGATTTTGACGATCGAGATATCAATCGATTCGTCTTCATTTATAGTGTCATACGCTATTTTGTTTTACCCGACTACGGCGAAGCAATGGAATGGTTATGTGTTCAAACTTAAAACATGATCCAATTTTGACAAGTGAGGTATCAATCAATTTGTCTTCATCCCAAGAGTGTGAAATGCAATTTTTTACCCGACTGTAGTCTTGTTTTATTTATTAAACTATATGTATTGTTTACTAACAGACAAGATCTTCAATCTATCTTCTATCTTTCTATCGATTTCGTGAAATTAAAAGACAGGCAGTGACCCATTCGATTCTTTTAACTTGTCATACGAACTGTCAAGGACTGTCTATGGTAGCAAGCTATCAACGACTGTCATTGGTCATCGCTTTGGACGAGGTTGAAGAAACACGCGTCGCGCCCTCCACATTTCGATACCCGTATTCATCCGGCTCCAGATCGATCGATTTTGTAATTAATTTATTGTTATTGCTAAAATAAACATCGAGATAACTACCTGTGCTCTTATTTCGACGAAATGAACCACATGCCTCTTGAATCTCTTGTTCTGATTTATAAAAAAAAAAATGTTTTTGCATGTCTGTTCGCGTATCACGTTAAAACTACTGAACCGATCGGGTTGCGATTTTCATTGTTAAGTATATGAGGTTTCGATTTAAAATCTGGTGTACTTTGTATCTCAATCCGATGAGTGGATGCACGAACAATTGATATAAATTTTTGGTCCTGGAATGACACTCATAGGATACTCTTACCACAAAAAAAGTCCACGCGGGCAAAGCAGCGGGCACTGCTAGTTTAACAAAGCAGTGGAATTAAACACTAGGTCATGATGCCCTCATAACTGCTGTCTTCCGTGACTTCGTCCGCACGAACTACAGTTTGTCGCAAAAAAAAAGCATGTTCTTTAAGGATCTTAAAAACCAATGCAAATGTATAGCACCAACGCTATTGATACTTTTTTTTAAAACTTGTTATTAGGCGTATCGTTTCCATGGCAACCGTTCCTTACAGCGAGTAAACGTCAGATTCCAGTTTTCCAGTGGAAACTTACCATTTTCCGGGATAAAAAGTATCCTATGTTGGTTTTTATATTGTACAGTACTGATTTACAAAGTTTCATCAAAATCAATCGGATCAGCCGTTTTGCCGTTAAAGCTCCCCAAACAAACAAACAAACAAATGGACAACGTTTCAATTTTATATATTGGTGTGTATAGTGGATAGTAACCAATTTCGGTGTCAGAAAGTTCTCTAATACATTCCAACAATACGCCTTCAAATACGTAAGTTATTACTTATTTTCCTATACCATTCATTGCTGCCAGATGGTGTTCGCAGTTGCCAAGTTTTGTTAATGCGATTAGACTGTTTCATGGTGGTTGGCCGCGGAAACTTGTGTTAGGGGGCGCTTCAATGCGTAATTTATGGTTTTGGATATCTGTACGTGTTTTCTGTGCGAGTTATTTGTGTGTGAGTATAATAGTATGAGAATTGACAAATATATATAAATATATATATGTATATACATATATACATACCAATATTTAAAAGTGAAACGTTTTCTGTTTGTTTGTTTGGGGAGCTTTCACGCAATAATGGCTGCACGGATTTTGATGAAATTTTGAATGGAGATAGATTATACCCTAGAATAAAACATAGGATACTTTCTATCCCGTAAAATTTAAAGTATCCGCGGTAAAACTGGAAAATGTTGATTACACACTGTAAAGAACAGTTGTCATCACAGAATAGTCTGTGGTTGACATGAAACGAAATAACAAGTCTGTCAAAAAACATCAAGAGCATTGGTAATATACCTACTTTAGATTTTTAATATTCTAGAAGAAAATAGGATGTTTTTTCGCTATAAACAGTAATCCGCGCGTACGAAGTCGCGGGCGGGAAAACTAGTATATATATATATATATATATATATATACCACCATGAGACAACTATATATATATATCTCAAACTAGGATACCTTATACTATGGGCACTAGATAACGGATAAAAATACATATATAAATAAAATGTCTCTAAGTTTTCTTAGAAAACTATTTGTTTTTGAAAATGTATGATCTTATAAGGTATCATTTAGATAAATACTAACTTGACTTGATTTCCTATAATTTATTTATTAGTACCACGAGTACCTATGACCACCATGAGACAACTCGTGGTGGTTTTGAGCGTTTAACTTCCTTGTGGTATAGTTTTATTTGTTTCCTTTTTTGCCACCTGATAACAAGTAAGCATCGTTACCCGAGGCCGTTAATATTGTCCATCATCATTGATTTGAGTTTCCATTTTCGCTAGTCCTTCTCAATCATGTCACGAAACTTGTTACACGCATGACACCACATTGCTGTGGTTCTGTTGCAGCTTTATATAAGTTTGTCACCTTGAATGTCTGTTATTATTTAGTCAGATATCTATATAATATTGTGTTTGTCGCTAACTATCCGCAACGTTCCCCCAAACCAGTAATAGTCTAGTAATTGCCAAGACCCGGGTCTTGACAATTACTAACGAAAAACCCGGGCCTTTCTGGTCGCTACATCAGCCAACTTTACTCGTATTAACACAATATTGATAGAAACCGTTACAACAATAACGTCTAGAAAAAAACTGGTCCAACAGTCTCAAAAACAAAAGAAACCTAACACAAAAGCTAGTTTCAAGACGCTAATAGCTAAGCACAAAGCTTAAAAGAAAAGTAGCTTTGCACGGACTTCCTTTAGTCAAAACAGGAAAACCGGCCTCAACTGAATTATATACCTTAAACAAGGCCAATTTTCCGTTTCCGTCACGTTGGGAGGGGAATACTAAACAGGATTGCAGTAAATAGAAAAAAGAAGAAAATGCGAGTGTAGTCCACGAACGGTGTGTTCAGTACAGTTGATTTAGGTGTTCGGTGTAGAGGAAAAGTGTATTTATTTTTAAACTTTGACCAAAAGACATTTGTTGTTAGATTTCAGTGCTTCAATCTACTTTGATGTTGCTGTAAATATAGATATGGTACTATCACTAAACAATAACTTTATAGCTAGAGTTCCACCTGACCTCCATATTGTAAGAGTGTATTTTGCAGTAAGTCGCTACCACCTCCACAAAATACCGCGGCAAAATAAGCAAAAAAAAAAGTGCCATTTTTGGACAGTTAATTGGTGTAAATAATAGGCATTGGCAGCAATTTGGTCATTTTACTCTTTAAACTAAACTATACTACATTTATTAAAATGTAATTTAATCCTTGTTGACTTTGTAACAAGGTATATTTGCCCCTGGCATCTATTCTAAACTTACGTCAATTTAAGCTGCACTGCTTAAAATAAAGTAATTGAAACAGGTTTTTAGCACGCTGTCTAACAGCGTTTGGAAAAAATCGGACACGTTCTGAGACAGCGTTTGGACAAATCGGGACTCTCGCCGCGTGGAAAAAAAGTTTATTTTACGCTGACAGGCTTTAGTGATAGTTAAGTGAGTGAGGATTATGTTTACAACGACACTATTACATAATGTTTCAATATGATAATATAAGACCTAGAACATCACAAGTTAAATAGATTAAGTAGATTAAGTTTAGCTATAATTTGTATATATGTTTTTTAAGTTTGCCTACACGTAATAAAGCCGATTTGGGATTGTATTTGATTGGTTGGTCCATGAGAGCGAGAAATAGGTAGGTAGGAACAAGATATAGGTAATATAGACAACAAAAACACTAAGAATTAGACAGGCTAAAATAGGACTATATAGACAAAAAAAAAATAGACAGAGAGGGAGCGACGTGCGAGCGAGAGACACCGCTTGCCACTCCCACCGCCCGCGCTGCGGCCGACCGCCGCGAGAAGACAGCGTGAATCAACCGTATAAATATAGGAACGATTTAGCCCGAAATTCATTCCATCGCCAGCAACCGTCGAGTAAACATCTCTACCCGGTTAAAGCATTTTGAACCTTATGCACATCCTTTGTTAAGATTAAGTAATAGTTACTACGGGCGAATTGGCGCGAAAATATTCTCGTCGCTGCGGTCCCGTAAAACTCATTTTCCATTCCTTGCTCAATGGTTTGACGCAATCGCACAAAACTTGGCCTGTGGTTGCCTGAATATATGTTGCCACTGACAAATCGAACCAAAGACATAAGAAAATATTATTTATGGAAATATAACTTCGGAAAAAATATGAACACAAAAATGGGGTGATTTTCCAGAAAAAATATTATATCTTGGAAATAAGATCGATGACACCCTGTTATTATGTTTTATTCAAATATAACATGAATGTATCTATCTAATAACATTAAAATATCAACACAGTTTAGTACAAAAAGTGACCAGAATATCAATTAGAAAAACAGTTTTTTTTGAAAAAAAAAAACGTCTAAATTTTAGGTCAAGTTTTATACGTGTTCTATTTATTATACTAAGTTTATAGGTACTTATTTAGTGTTTAAACATAAAGGAAAAATATCCCTTAAAAGAATAAAACACTCAGATTGGATAAGGAACGCGGGAATCCATTTTAATCGAAATCTGTACAAAACTGGCTGCCACCGCCAGGTGCATTTAGAGTTTTTATTTTGGCAACAGGAGGGGCCGGCCGTGTATCGGGCGTCCGGGGATTTGGCTACAGGAGGGGCCGCGTGTATTTACGCTCTCAAGACCTCTCCAGTCAGGAACAACCCAGGGTCGGAACCCTGAACCAAGGCGACTTTTCTTCATCAACCCAGTGCCCGTTCCGTCGACCAGCCGAGCGCCATCGACCACGGTCGGTCACTTTTCGACTTCCGCCTCAGCTATACAGTCCACTAATCGACTGGTGGCTGGCCGAGTGGTGGCGCTCAGGAACAGATTAGATGCCAGGAGAAAAAATACCTTGTTACGGGGATGTCAAAATCGCTACCATTGAGACGTGAAAAAACTGATTTTTACAGCCAAAATATTTGAACACTTATTTGAACATTTGTTTGAACATTAGTGAGGCACGGGTATTTGGATATTTGTTCAAAGTTTGATCACATATTTTAACTTTGCCATTCGGTTTCGGATTTTTGAGCGCGTTCAAAGTTCAAATGTGTGCGTAACCTGTTACACTTGCACAAAGTTCATTTTGGGTTACAAATAAACGTCCGGGGTTGAACACTTAAATTGTGAAGAATCCATTTTTGTATAAATCTCCCACTTTTGTGCTAATCTCCGTCACAAAGAGTTGAAATATTGTCAGACTTATCGCTCATTACAATATACTAAAGAATTAATTAAAAACTTAACTTTTTTTTAAATATGTTTCATTAGAACCCAACGCCACAGAATGATATTAGTGCTACATCCACAATGGAATCGTATATCACACAGCGCGCTATTTTGACACAAGACCCAACCAGAAGGTATTCTAGACCTTCACAACACAAGTCCAGTTTTGTTATCTAAGGGCCCCTAAAAATAAAAAGTTATTTTTGAGCAACGACTGAACTGAAATTTTATTATGGACATCTAATTTTTCATAATAATTTTAGGTCAGGTTTTAACTAGGGCGGGCGGCAGCGTAGAGGAATAATCGAGAGTTTTTATTACATGGGCTGAAAGGCGAAGGATTGAAATATGGTGAAATGTTGTGGAATTTATTACATTACATCCATGTTAATTACTAACTAAGCCATGAAGTATGAGATAACCGACTAATATTTATGTGATAATAATCATAACATGTAATATTTAACATAAATTTTCGGTAATTCTATGGTATGAAAAATATATATTTTTGTAACCGCCTTAACACAAAGAAGGTTTAATTTATTACTTTCCATCTTTCAGCCAATTTAATAAACAAGACAAGTTCAAAAACTAAAACCCAATTACGTTCGGATAAAAAATAGCTCTTGGTATGAAGACGAATCGATTGATACCTCGCTTGTCAAAATCGGACCAAGTTTTTAGTTTGAACACATAACCCTTCCTTTGGCTTGGCGTAGTCGGGTAAAAATAAAAGCCTATGACACTATACCTGAAGACAAATCGATTGATACCTCGTTTGTCAAAATCGAACCAATAGGGGCGACGCTATGGTGGAACATCCACATACCCATATACATACGAGTATGTATATGGTATGGTATGTATACATATATACATACTCGTACATACATAGACTCTTAAACTCATTGTCCTTCCTTTGCTTTGCCCTAGTCGGGTAAAAAACTGGCGATGGTTAATTGGTGCAGTTCCTTCAAAAGGATGTTCATTGACATATCTGGCTCTATATTGTTAAATCTAAAGTTATTTGACTTTATACACTTTTAGAAGCCATAAATAGTTTGAAATTACACTAACGAGACATACAACCTGCAAGAAGACTCTAAGGAAGGCCCATTTTGATCACATAGGCCGAATAGGGGCCAAAATTGGCTCCATACCCTGCGGGTATTAAAGCTTTTTGGACACTGGCCAAGTCGGTCGAAGTGAACTTCTGCCGCCCCTCACTGCCACCACTGCTGAAACCTTTTGGATCACTGGCTCACACTTCTGGAGAGAATGCGAATTTATTTGCTTCTCTTTTTGCAGATTTTTTGCATCTAGACGCTACCGGCTTGATACCTTCCTGCCTTCCTCATTGCGGGGTTTTTATGCCCGATATACGCATTCGCCAGAAGGAGGTTCTCAGAACGCTTCGATCCCTAGATGTGAACAAGGCCAGTGGTCCTGATGGCATCCCAGCGATTGTGTTGAAAAACTGTACGCCAGAATTGTCTCTCATATTAATGCGTTTGTACCGCCTCTCTCTTCACTCAGGTAAAGTTCCGAAGAGCTGGAAGCTTGCCAATGTACAACCAGTACCAAAGAAGGGTAGTCGTGCTGATCCGGCCAATTATCGTCCCATCTCGATTACCTCCTTACTCTGTAAGTGTATGGAGCGTGTCATAAACATTAGGCTCTTGGCATACCTTGAAGACAATGATCTTCTCAGTGACCGGCAATACGGATTTTGCCGAAACCGGTCTACTGGGGATCTACTTGCGTATGCCACTCACGTACTGAGCGAAGCCATAGAGATGCATAGTGAGGCGCTTGCCGTCTCCCTTGACATATCGAAGGCATTTGATCGGGTCTGGCACGATGGCCTTTTAAACAAGCTTCCCTCATATGGTTTACCTGTTGGCTTATGCAATTGGATAGTTGATTTCTTGAGGGAACGATCTATTCGAGTAGTCTTAGAGGGCTGCTCGTCTGATAAAATGGCTATCAATGCCGGTGTACCTCAGGGATCGGTTCTCTCGGCTACACTGTTTTTACTGCACATTAATGACCTTCTGAAGCCCGGTATCTTTGGGTATGCTGATGACAGTACTGTATGTAGTTGAGAGATACACTTCCAATGCTCAAGCCAGCTGTGACGCTGTCCAGTTTCAGAGAGAGGCTATGGTAGACCGTTTAAATTTAGCCTTAGAAGCCGTGTCCGATTGGGGCGATGCTAACCTGGTTAAGTTTAATGCTACTAAAACGCAAGTGTGTTTGTTTTCTGCTAAAAAGAGTCCTCTACACCGATCTCCGTCTTTCCAAAGTGTAACAATACCAATAGGCGACCATTTGGAGCTTTTGGGTGTCGAACTCACATCAAACCTGAATTTTGGGTCTTATATTGAATCCAAAGCCAAGGTAGCTGCAAAAAAAACTTGGTATTTTGTCTAAGGTTAGGCGGTACTTCACACCGGGACAGCTTTTGAATCTTTATCAAGCACAGGTCCGATCTTGTATGGAGTACTGCTGCCACCTCTGGGACAGTTCTGCCAAGTATCAGCTCGAGTCTTTGGATTCAATTGAGAGACGTGCTATTAGGCTCATTGGGGATGACACTCTGGTAAAAAGTAAGCTTCAAAGTCTGGCGCAACGACGTGAGGTAGCAAGCCTGGTGGTATTCTACAGATTGCACTATGGAGAGTGTGCACAAGAACTGCACAACCTGATTCCCCCATCAACTTTCCATCACCGTACAACTAGTCGATCAGCAAAGCGCCACCCTTTCATAGTTGAAATACCTCGCACAAGAACGAAGCGTTACGCTTCTTCATTTATTATAAGAACTGCAAAGGAGTGGAATGCCCTGCCCTCGTCAGTGTTTCCGGTAAATTATAACCCAGGTGTGTTCATGTCAAGAGTGAATAGTTATCTACTAGGCAAGCGTGCTACACCTTCGACCACATCATCGCTTTCCATCAGGTGAGATCGTGGTCAAACGATTTCCTAGTCCGTAATAAAAAAAAAAAATGATTGAAATACCTCGCACAAGAACGAAGCGTTACGTTTCTTCATTTATGATAAGAACTTCTATGGAGTGGAATGCCCTGCCCTCGTCAGTATTTCCGGTAAAATATAACCCTGGTGTGTTCAAGTCAAGAGTGAATAGGTATCTACTAGGCAAACGTGCTACACCTTCGACCACATCATCGCTTTCCATCAGGTGAGATCGTCGTCAAACGATTGCATAGAAAGAGAAAAAAAATGACGATGTATTAAAAAAATATACCGAAATTGTATAAAAACTAATTTGAAAAATTAAAACGTCTTCAAAACGTATAAAAACATAAAATAAACTTGTTTGTGAGTTCTGTGCTACGCCGAAACCGCCTATAGTAAGTACGCAAATAGCAGGCAAAGACCTTAAAAAAACTTTCTATTAAGTTTTATTTGAAGTCGCTTTGAAATTGTTTATTTTATTATATTTCTTTTTATTTCTTATTTTTTAGTTTTGTTAAAAGGCCGAAGAAAATTAAATTTTCCTATTGCGTTCGCTATGAAAGAAGCCATGCTGGAAACAGTTAACAGTCCTTAATTTTAAACTACTGAACGCATTTTCAACAATATTACATACATACAAATCAACTTGAGAACCACATTTTTTGGCAGTCGGTTAAAAATAGCAATGAATCATGCTCAAAGCTGGATGTGCTTTAAATTCCTTTTTTAATAAATTAAGGCGTCAAAATTTTGTAGCAACGCTTAGTATTTTATGTACTACGTAAAACATTTTATAGTTTACAGTATAGTCCCTAAACTATCGTGTCATCCACTCGTAAAATTGGATGTCGTTTGCAATCATGATCTGATTTCGAGTTTACGACATCTCGCTTCGGTAACATTGTAAAACTGGGCGACATTACAGACTGATGACGTTACGAGGCTAGCTTGATAAATAACGACTGAACGCGTGGAGGTATTCACAAGGCTAGTAAAATTTTGAAGTTATCGCCAATTTTATGTTTTGCGATTTTACGACAGTGTTATGTTTCGCGGAACTTCATACTATTTCTACTAAAGTATATACGAAACTAGCTGTGCCTGATAGCTTCACCCTCTATCCTCCTATATACACCACTAGAATAGTACTTAAGGAATATTCTCTACAAATTTCAAATGCATTCATTATCCAATGTAAATATGATTGCATTGCGTTATACGCAATTGCATTTCTATCTTTTTTCGTTTTTGACTGGTTGGCCGAATGGTTTGTGATCCTGACTAGTCAACCAACATTACCGGGTACGAATCCCGCTAGGTGCAATCATTTGTGTGATAAGCAGAAATGTTGGTTTCCGAGTCGTATCTATGTTTGTTTATCCGTTGTCTAGTGTCCAAATTAAAGGGTATACTAGTTTGGAGCTAGGTAATTGGTGTGAATTCTCCTGAATATATTTATTTATTTTTTGTTTGTGGTGTTGAATCAATGGTATCCTCATTGTTTAGCATATTATCAAATAAGGTTCAATTTGTCATCATTAGATAAAATATTATTGTTTTAAGAAATGCACCGTCATGGATTCGCAATTACAAATGTGGTATTCATATAAATTATATGTAATTTCATCTCGACCACAAAGTTAATTAGTTATGGTCAAATCCAAAAATAATACACTTTAGGCCCAGCCCAGTCTATTACAACATGCGTTACCTTACCATACGACTTGTCATACTGTTATGACATTGTCCGGTTCACAGTGACGTTTTAGCGTTTTTTTAATAATAATCCCTTACATTTTCCGTATTCTAACAGAGCCAAGTGTTTTTTTATGTGTAGAAAATCCAACATGTGGACTCGTCGAATGAAAATACACTCAAAATTATTTTACCTTACATAAACTTGGCTTCTCTACCAACATCCGTCAATCTTTATTACCTCGAACGCAAGAATGTAGAGTCACAAAGCCTTAACGTGAGTGACGGGACCCAAAACGTATTATTTCTTACATTGTTTACTTTATATTTAATTCACGATCTCGAGGGAAAGTCAAACCCTTATCATTTGAATTTACTGGGCCTTGTGTACGTTTTAGTTGTTTTTTTTTTAGTGAATAGGTATTTTTGTCCGATAGGTATACGGAAGGAGGCAAGCGGTATTTTTATCACTATGGGTAATTATAAGCCTAATGTACCCAGCGTTCTTTGAACAATAAGTACTTTTACTATGTTCACTGATCGCTCCTACCACTATGATGATTAGGGCCAAAATATCGTTTTGGCTCTGAAAAAGGTCGTTTCCGTTTTTTTGGAAAAAAAACCCTGAATGCAGACTCTAAGAAGAAGACCAGAGGTAAGTGACGACTAAAGTCTTTTGTGTAATTATTGATATGTAGCACACAACTATTAGAATAAATTAAAATGCATAATGTATGTGGTCACAGAAAAATATAATTTTAGAATTTAAGATGATCCTATCTAGTTAAATTTCCATAAATAAGCTAGAATATGTACATTTAGTCGATCATAAGTGTGCAATCCTTTTGACCATCTATATAATATTATCGGAATAAATATAGTAATAAGACTAACCTTGACCCGCAACTTCATCCGCGCGATATAAAATCGAGTTAAATGTAATCTCGCATATATTATCGAATAAGTTGACACCTGTGACTTTGGTTCCTTTCACTTTGCCACCTTTCACCTTGACAACTGTCACTATGACCACAGGCACTTTGACACCTCACTTTGGTACCTGTCACTTTTACACCTGTCACTTTGCCACCTTTCACTTTGCCACCTTTCACTTTGCCACCGTTCACTTTGTGACCTTTCACTTTGAAATCGATGTGGTAATTCCCATACAAAGTTAAGAATTTCGATTTATCCGGGTTTTTTTTCTAAATCGTGATGAAAGGTACCCCCTATGTCCTTTTCTGTACCCCTGACAATGTGTGTGCATTTCATAATGATCGGTTGAGTATGCGTGAAAACGTAACAAACAAACAAAGTCACTTTCTCATTTATAATATTATCGTAGGATGACGATAACAATGTCAACAGTGGAAAGCCGTGGCAATACACGGCGTCTTAGCAAACTTAAAGCGAACGCAATGCAGCGCCGGGCGGGCATGTCAAATAGTCAAAGCCTGCAGTGCTATAACTGATCATAGTTTCAATCAGATTGTCACTATTTTTGACTCTAATGCGCTGCATTATGTGCACGTGATAGTGATAATCTGATTGAAACCAAGATCGGTAACAGCACTACTGTTCTGATCCTTACGCACGTACGTCACGTAGGACGCTGTGTTACAATTTTGAAACATAAAATATATTGTTCTAAGGTCGTGCCCATGTTGCAGACATTGTGCCATGAGCTGGGCTGTTTTGTTTGAAACATCGTGGTGACAGGGTTAAGCCAGCTAGTTTGGTGAAGATGCAGTCTATAAAAGCCTCAACATATTGGCAGACGCGTCCGGCAGCCGCGTCCGGCGTCCAGCAGCCGCGGCTTACAACAACCATCCAAATCGGTTTAGAAAACTTACAGCATGTTATAAACACAAAATCAAATGGATTTACTAAAAAACTCAGAATTATTTTGACAAAAATCTTTATTCAGATAATCCTCGTAAATAATCCACCTATTAAGTGTATTATTTTCATGAACTGATTTAATTCATATTATGGTAGGTACATATATATTATATTTGAAAGTATTTAGTTATTTATGTATGATCATTTATAATTTATTTAATATTACTTATTATTATTTTGTAAATTATTTACTTTGTTTCTTTTGTATTTATTGTTCAGAACTTTGAGCCGCACGCCCTACTATTATTTCTCTCACTACCTGGATGACTGGTAGATAATGCCGTTTAACATTCGCACATTGTACACTATTTTTGTGCAAAACAATTAAATAAATAAATAAATTCACTTTCACAAAATGAATTTTCGAAATCGGTCCACAATTGAGGGAAATCTGTGTATAAACATTTAAAAAAATACACACAGTCTCCTTTTGTGAAGTCGTTCAAAAAAATTAATGACTTCTACTTGTCACCATCAAGTAATCTCCTATTCCTTTAATTAGAAATTGGCAACTATTCCTCTTATCTGCAATAATAGTTTATGTTTAGCTATAAAACTATTTCTAGGCATTCTGACTCCAGACTATCCCGAGATGTTATCATAATATGATATATTGATTAATGGTATCCGTACTGGATCATTTATCGCTCTTCGTTGGTTTGATCTTTAAATTACTTGAAATTCAAGGAATTTAATGGTATTCATTGTGTGTGTCATTGAGAATCGTTTCATAGAAGCAGTTTTATATTTTTTTGTTATATTGGTAAGTGTTAATGATATATATTTCTACCAGAAGAAACTATCAAAAAAACAAGAATTATAGGGCCGTCCGTCCATTATACAGTTAAACTGGTCTTGCTTACTTCAAAAGATAAACACCCTATCAGGTAAAAAGCTTGCTTGTCTCCTTGTATTAAAATCACTTTCTAATTTTACAATTAGTTTACTCTCTACTGAGTCAATAGTACAATCAATGAAAGTAGTCTTCGTCATCATCATCATCATCAGCCTGTATTTATCCACTGCTGGACGTAGGCCTCTCCTAATGCACGCCACTGAGCTCGGTCTTCCAGCTCTCCATCCATTTTCTTCAAGCCGCTTTTCACAGGTCGTCACTCCACCTGGCCACAAGACCTAGCCAAAGTAGTCGAATTTTCAATTAATATGTTTATTCATAGAAAGGCAGGGTTCGAGAATACAAACAATAATACAATAAGTTAATTTAAAACTTGTTGTGTTATTGTTTGTAGTATAGCCATGTCATGGTGAAACTAAGAACGGGCTATCACAATTAAATGCGTGTCTGTGCTGTTAACTGTTGAGGAGTTCCCTAGTCAGGACCCGACCTTACCCTAACCCAACCAAAACCAGCTATCACAATAAAATGCGTACACAACAATTCGTGTGTTGACCGTTGAAAACTTCCTTTATCTGGAGCTAGTCCTGGACGTCGATACAGGTCATGCTTACCATAACAATTCATTGTCAACTGAACCAATATGTAAAAATTAACTCCGTAGTATAAGGGGAAGTGGTTCTAATTCAGCTTGCGAGATTTAAACTAAGCAACCATACAGAAGTACATACTCGTACAAACAAACTTTGAAAGTTAAATAAAAGCTTTTAAAAAAGATTGCTCATACATTATAAAAAGGAAATAATACGTGTATTATTTTTAAATTAAACTGTTTTATGTAAAAAAACATATAAAATAAAAAAAAACATGGATCTTGTTGAATTTATATTATTAAGGTTACGCTACGCTCCACGATTTTATTTGTTTTTTTTAGCTTTTATTAGATAAATAAAACAGGTTAAGTAAAAAATAAACAGTGATCGTTCAATTTTCGCTGAGAGCAGTTCTGTTGCTCGCGTCCGCGCGTACCTACAGTGAAATCTGCAAACGTAGCATAACACCGACGATGCCACCAGACAGACGGCCTACTGCGATGACCTAGTTATTGACCAAGGCTACCTACTGCCCAAGGCGAAAACTCGCTTTAATTTTACAATTAATTTCAATAAGATGGAGACGCCAAAAGATAGTGACATACACTTGACAACTGAGACTGAGCATCTATTGTACAAGCGTTTTTGTACAGAACGAGCTCTTAGTGAGAAATTGCAAAGCCACGTAAATGACTTGAAAAGTCAAGTAGAGATCCTTCAGCAACAGCTGAAATATATGACGGAGAACCCAACGAAACCAGCATCAACAACCATGGAGACTTCTCCTCCGCGTGTCGAATATACCACGGATGACGAAGATCTAGCTCATGAAACAGAGTGGATACGGTCCAAAACAAGAAAGAAAAGGAAATTGAACACATCACCTGCTCAAGTTGAACCAATCTATGATGACAATAGAAACAAAGAAAAATCTAAGAAAAATCCTCTGCCACCACCCATCATAGTGGATGGCATACAGGACTATCAGAATTTATTCGACTTCTTCAAAGAAAATCTAGCAGCTGACGCGTTCAGTATCAAAATGATGAACGGCGATACTGTAAAAGTTAATGCTATCAACGATGAGTCATATAGAACTATAACAAAAGCCATCACGCAAAATAACTGCCTTTGGCACTCTTACAAAAACAAACAACAGAGGCCAATAAGAGTAATGGTCAAAAAATTGCACTCCACGTGCCAACCAGAGAGGATTATTGAAGATCTGAGAAACAAAGGTTATAAGATAGCAGAAGCTATCTTATAACCTTCAACAAACTAAGCTAGAAGACCAAAGACCCACTTAACATGTTCATGTTAACATTCGAAAATGACGAGGAGATAAACAAAATCTACAACATTACATCGGTGCTGGGGAACAAAGTTGAAATACAGGTAATAAAAACTAGCAAACTTGTCCCTCAGTGTAAGAGATGCCATGCTTATGGGCACACTCAAAAGTACTGTGCTAAAGAACCAAAGTGTGTAAAATGCATCGGTAAACACTTTACAAAGGACTGCAAAAAAATCAAGAGAAGAAAAGCCAAAGTGCATCCACTGTGGAGTCCAAATCCAGCAAACTACAGAGGTTGTGCCATAGCAAAAGAAATTTAGCTGCTTCGTAATAAAAACCTGAAAAATACGCCAACAAAATGTCCAAAGACATGATGGTTCTAGTCAAAATAAGACAAATCTAAAAACTAGTAATCATACTTTAAAAAACATCTCTTATGCCCAAGCTGCTGCGAGAGGCTCAAGTGACACAGCACAGAAGTATCCGACTCCTCATGCAAGTGATAAAATATTGGATGATATCTTGAAGTTCATGACATCATTCGATGAAAGACTCAAAAAATAGAACATAGCGCCAACAAAGCTATAACGAAGCCGAAAAAATGAATTCCAACTTAAATATTATGGCGTGGAATTCTAATGGACTACATAACCATCAAGACGAGTTACAAGTAGTCCAAGTTAGTCATTTATAGAAAATGTGGATGTTTGTCTAATATCTGAAACGTACTTCACAAAGCAATTCTATATTAAGTTTAGAGGGTACAAAGTGTATCATGCACTTCACCCTGATAATTAAGCAAGAGGCGGCAATGTCGTAACTGTGAAAGAAAACCTCCAACATTATGAAGAGTCTAAATATTATCGAAAAAGCATTTGAAGATAAAAAAGTGTGCTCCACCGTATTCCTAGATGTTGCGCAAGCTTTTGATAAAGTATGACATGAGGGCCTCATATTCAAATTGAGAATGAAGCTGCCAAAACAGTATGCAGATATTATAAAATCATATATATCAAACAGAACTTTTCGTATTAGACAAGAAGATGCCTATTCTGAACTAAAGGAAATAAAAGCTGGGGTACCAAAAGGAAGTGTTTTAGGTCCGGTCCTGTACCTGCTATACACTTGTGATATACCTGAAATAGAAAATAACATCATTGGGACCTTTGCTGATGACACTGCCATAATGGCTGTTGGAAGTACCCACGAAGAAGCAGCAGAAAAGGTCCAAGTGGCTGTTAATGAAGTCTATGACTGGACCAAAAAATGGAAAATTAAACTGAATGAATCTAAATCAATTCATATAGACTTTAGCTACAAAAAGAATCATTATTCACCAATATTTATTAATGATAAGCAAATCCCTTATGAGAATACAGCAAAGTACCTCGGTATGACGCTTGACGCTAAGCTTCGCTGGAAAGCTCATGTCAAGAAGAAAAAAGAAGAATTAGAACTACGGTTTAAAAGAATGTATTGGCTGCTTGGGAGACACTCTACGCTGTCAACACATAATAAACTTTTACTATATAAACTAGTTCTACTGCCAGTGTGGACGTATGGTATACAGCTGTGGGGCTGCACCAAAAAGAGCAACATATTATCAATACAACGCTTCCAGAATAAAGTACTGAGGGAAATAGTGAATGCACCTTGGTACATAAGAAGTGACGATCTCCATCGGGACCTTAAAGTAGAGTTCGTTGATAAAGTAGTCAAGAAATATGCAGAAGCTCATGAAAAAAGACTTCATCATCATGTGAATGTCGAGGCAATCCAGCTCCTCGACCACACGGACATAGTGAGAAGACTCAAAAGAACAAAACCGTTCGTGTTAGTTTAGTGTTAGTGTATTAGTGAAATGTGGTTCAAGTGCTACGTATAAAGAACACATGAACAAAGTGTCTTCGCCTTAATAGAGACTGTAAGAAAAGTGTTAT
The DNA here is from genome assembly GCA_946251855.1 of Alsophila aescularia. Taxonomy (NCBI): domain Eukaryota; kingdom Metazoa; phylum Arthropoda; class Insecta; order Lepidoptera; family Geometridae; genus Alsophila; species Alsophila aescularia. Next base: position 59,043,858 of record OX276380.1, on the reverse strand, counting down.
TGGACACATTCTTAGTTTTGTTCAATCTAACAGTTTAACTTAAATTTAAATTACTTATTAGCCTAAATGATGGCTAGATTGTAATATAAATAGAGTACATACTTAAAATGTACTCTAGAAAAAGGAAAAAAATTATGTTATTATTTAGTTATATCTAAAGTAACAAGTACTAGTCCTAGTAGTACAAGTACCATTTCATTCGATACCCCGATTGAGAAGAATGGAAAAAGTAATCCGCCAATTTGTGTTTGCGGCCATCTTGAATTTGAAATTTTCATATTCTATTAACTAAGCCCTTTCATTTGATATTCCTTACATTTTTTTCAACCACCTTCAATATGGGCCCATATTGAGGTGGTTGAAAAAAATGATATCCGCCATTTTGTGGCGGTGGCCATCTTGGATTTACAATGATACTGAATTTATATATATAATTGTATCATCATCAGAACAAAAGCTGTGCACCAAATTTCAGATCAATCGGTCAACAGGAAGGATGACTAGATTAGCAACAACAGCAAACAACAAACAACAAGCGAAGTAAAACCGTTTAAAAATTAGGTTAATAATTGTTTGATTATTTGAGGTTTTTCTCCTGACATGATCGCGGCAGTGCTTACTATATTTTTTTAAACATTTATGCTATGAGTTTCTTTTATTTGAACAATATTTTCAATGTTACACACATTTGTAATGAAAATCTTAATTCGTAAGTTGTCTGTTTGCTTTTTCTCGATTCATTCTCCCTAGTTGCCAAAGAGCTACGTATCACACATAAACTTGTACGTATATGTTGTATTTACAAATATCCTGGGAGACCTCTGGGCCATTCTGTTATTTAGATAAATTGAAGGAAATATTAGTTTTCTTACGAGGGGATAGGGTAGGGTATTGTGTTTTTTATTTTTATTCCAAACAGAGGGAAATCTGGAACTGTTTTGGGGTTTTAGGACCCAGATGGGAAATTGTATGTGTGATTGTATACGTAGTTGGTATTTGTAGATGCTTCCTGTAGGTATCTGCAATGGTAAACCAAGTTGGAATCTTGTACAGTTTTCTGTAGGTTTCTAAACTCTAATAAAACTACAATTCAATTAATATAGGTTTGCATTTGTAAACAAATTGACAGAATTACTCGTGGGTTCTCGAAAGGATCGTATCCGTAACGAGGTGACCCGACAGAGTGCCAAAATATCCTGACATAGCTCAAAGAATTAGCAAGCTGAACTGGCAGTGTCGGTTCTTAGAATGATGTGTGACCAGTCCTCACACATCATTCTAAGAACCGACACTGCAGGGGTAAACGAGGTCTAGAGTGGAGCCTACGTGAAGCAGTGCGAATATAGGCTTATGATGATACAGAATAAAACTTCTTCCGAGAGTCGATCGTTGTGGTGTAGGTGTGGAGATGGGAGGCTTATGTGCAGCAGTGAACATCTTCTGGTTGATGATGATGATGATAATGTTTATTCTCACGACCTTCAATCCATATCAATATACAAAAGTGAAACTTTGTCTGTTTATTTGTTTGTTTGGGAAGCTTTCACGCGATAATAGCTGGACAGATTTTGATGAAATTTAGAATAGAGATAACTTATACCCTAGAATAAAACCTAGGATACTTATTATCCCGGAAAATTGTAAGTTTCCACGGGAAAACTGAAAAATGTTGATTACTCACTGTAAGGAACGGTTGCCATCACAGAATGGTCTGTGGTTGCCATGGAAACGAAATAACAAGTCTGTCGAAAAACATCAAGAGTGGTGCTATACCTAGTTAAGCATTGGTTTTTGATATTCTAGAACAAAATAGGATGCTTTTTTTCGCGATAAACTTTAGTCTGCGCGGACGAAGTCGCGGGCGGGAAAACTAGTATGTCATATTTTAGACGCACCTATTCAAAGTCATCTTGTAAGTGAAGTAAAAGCATGTAAAAAGTCGCATACGATACATGATTCAATTTATCGCAAACGCTTCCAAATCGAGTGAAAGCTATCATCAATAAAATTCGTACATTATTTTTTCAGTTCCCGAAAGTGAAATTGGCTGATAAATTGCTTAAGAGCTTCAACGTTGAAGCTCACCATTCAATCAGAATAAATATGTCGATATTTTTGTATCAAGTATATTGATTGTATACTATAGGTAGCTGTAGGTACTGTAGGTAGCTGGATAGAAATATTTTTCATTTTCATTGTGTACAACTACGATATTGCAATATCGCATCAGCACCGTGCTCGAGGGAATAAGGTAAATATCGCCCGTACCCTCTAGCAATAATAATGATCATCATCATCATCATCATGTCAGCCTTTAGAAGTCCTCTTCTGAACATAGGAAATAGATACATAAGAAATAGCATGGCGCTCATTGGGGGAGGCCCCAATGAGCGCCATGCTATTTCTTATGTATATTAATATATTATGTATTTTGGTTGTCCTTATGTATGTATTTTAATATATTTATATCTGTTTATGTTGTTATGATATTATTATGTATGTCTGTTATATTTATATATGTATTGATACAATAATTCGCACCTTTAACCACTGCCACTGGTCATTTTTGCTGAGTGCAGGCCTCTTTGGTACAAGTTACAAAATCATTCATGTACTTAGTATTATTTTTGTACGTACTTAGTTTTATTTTGTTTTTATTATTATTGTTTTTATAGTTTCTTGTGCTAATAAACGTTTTTATGCCTTTTTTTATTCCATGACGAGCGAACTTGTGCCACCTCCGTCCACCGACTTCCTGCGATGGCTACAATGTCGTCGCGTGTGGGGAGTCTCCCCACACTTCGCTTGCTTGTTCATGGTCGCCATTCGAGAACCTTTATTCCCCAGCAGTTGTCGGTTCTGCGAACTATATGGCCTGCCCATTGCCACTTCAACTTGCAAACTTTGAGAGCTATTTCGGTAATAATGATACTGTAACAGACTTAAACGGACAGATCGACAAGCAGACTGGACGATCTTTACAGATTCCTGGTTGGACTGCGGAACCCTAACAAGACGTAAATTAAAAAAAAACTGCGTTCGGGTAAAAAATTGCCAACACTTTTGCGATGAAGGCGAGTCTATTGGTCATCCACTAGGTATGTATGTGGATATTCCACATACATACATAGACTGTTAAACTCGTTACCCTTCCCTTCCTTCGCTGTACTCGGTTGAAAAGGACTCCTTCCAATTTAGTAAGGCAAGGTTGCTAAACTGTAAACATAACACGTACTTACCTAGATATATCTCACGACAAAGTTTCATCTATCTTCGAAACTTTTCTTTGTTATCCGGAAAATATTTTCTAGAGGGTTCCTCAACTACATAGGACTTTTACAAAAAAGCCTTCCTTGAGGCCTTTTTAGGGGCCAATTGACCGTCGCAAATTGTTAAGGCTCAAATAAACTTGGACAGGGCTCGCTACTCAAATTGAATGGCGCCTGGTAAAATGTACTGAACTACTATATATGTGTTTGTTTTGGAGACATTGGTGACGACCTTGGATGAAAAGGTTTTACGCTAAAATTGCCTCTAAACCTTTTGAAAATTATCCAGTAAATTGAGAACCAGTTTTTTTTTAATACGGTTTGACCGCGATCTCACCGATGGACAGCGATTATGCGGTCAAAGGTGTTGCACGCTTGCCTAGAGGACACCTATTCACTGAAGACTTGAACACACCAGTATAATATGTCAGACACACTGACGAGGGCAGAACATTCCACACCATAGATTTTATAAGTACAACAAGATATCTAGTAGGTACTCCGTACATACTTCCACTTTTAAGAGTGATATATTTCACTCATTGTTCGATCCTCCCGCCAGACGCCAATTAACATTTACCGAGAGAGTGAGTGTCAGTAAGATTTAATTATGAAAAATATAGTGTTTGTGCTGTGGAATTCTGAAAAAAAAATTAAGTGCACCAAAAACACATTTCCAATAAAGGTTCCAATAAATAAAAGTAAAACGTTGTCAGTTTATTTATTTGTTTGGGAAGTTTTAACGCCAAAACGGCTGATCTGATTTTGATGAAACTTTGTGAAAATCGATTGATATAATTATTAAATAATGAATAAATTATTGAATATCTAATTAGGATTAATTAATGTTAATATAATGAATAAAAATAATAATAAAATAAAACCAATTAAGTCTTTAAATGGGTACTGTATCTTGAAAAATTGAAAGTTTCCACCGGAAAACTGGAAAATGTCAATTACTCGCTGTAAGGAACGGTTGCCATGGAAACGAAATAATAACATGTCTATCAAGAAGCATCATGAGCGTTGGTGCAGTTCTTTTGCATTGGTTTTTAATATCCTAGAAGAACATAGGAACAATTTGATTGCTGGGTGACATGCTTTTTTTTCGCGATAAACTGTAGTTCGCGCGGACGAAGTCGCGGGCGAAAGCTAGTACAATATAAAAGCGAAACACTACGCACTGATTAATACACGAAATCTCAAAAACTACTTGACCTATGAAACTGAAATTAGGCAGGTAGGAACTACGTAGGTAGTTTATAGGGAGTAGACCAAGAAAAGTTTTTGCAACAGGGACGAGTGACTTAACGAATTTAAGGGTCTAATGGCGATTGAAAGTTTTTGTAAAAGTTATATGTTTTTACTTTCAGAAGCGTGAAACGTACGTGTACTTACGCAGATCACGTCGTATTGTGCCGGGTCGAAACTGAGACTACTTAACAGGTTTGTCGTTACTTGTGTACCATAATTTGGAGCTTCAATATACCTGACAGGTTTATCTACTATGTAATCCTGCCAGGTATACCGTTACGTGTATGGCCACCATTAGGACAGGATTACGTCTAGCAGTAAAGAATAAATGTATTTCACAGAATACCCTAAACGCTGAACAGGTCTAATAAGGATATACAATTCTAATAAGGGTATAATAGTATTTACAAATTACATTCGAAAAAATTATAAACAGTTAGAATGTTCGATATTTTGTCAGTAGTGGACAAGTCAAGGCTGATGGTGATAAAGATGATGACAGTTTAAGTGGAATGCCCTGCCCTCGTCAGTGTTTCCGGTAAAATATAACCCAGTGTTCAAGTCAAGAGTGAATAGATATCTGCTAGGCAAGCGTGCTACACCTTCGACCACACCATCGCTTTCATCAGGTGAGATCGTAGTCAAACGATTGCCTAGAACGTAATAATAATAAAAAACATTGTAATGCGGTGGCAAGTTTTGAAAGTAAATCTGTCATACATTTAAATTGATGGTAGATTTACATTATTGTGATTTGGTTTTGTCTGTTCTAGATATCGTTACATTAGTGATATTATTAGTATGCTGAGGTCAAGCTCATTAAAACTGCTGCTGAAAAAATAACATTATCTTAATAAAACAATTTTAATTTGAAAATCTGAGAACATAATGATACGATATTAAAATTTTAATATCACTCGATGAAACAAGATCATTAATAACTTAAATGAACGTTTTAAATTATCTCATAAAAGGAATATTGGAAAAGTTTCAGTTTCATTATGATATGAATTATACAGGTTCAGAAAATTCATTTATGATGCTCCTGGATTGAAATTTGCCTGGATAATTTAAAAAAAAAACTCAATCATCAGGACCGTAGATATACTAGCATACAGATGCGTAATGCGAGATAGACAAGCGAGAACTGAATGGTCTCGCTTGTCTATCTCGCATTACTTTACATGCTATCAGCCTATATCAGCCTGACGTCAGTCGTGACCGGAACAAATCCCGCAAGTTTTTGCAATGTATGAGGTTTTCAAGTGTTATTTAGTGTTTAAAAGACGCGATCAATAATTATTATGGTTACGTGTGGATTGCTTGGTTGTAACTCGAGAAAAAAAAAAACAAAAATTTACATTTTATATTAAAAAACTTGTAAGAAAGAGGGGTACATCGATAAAGAACATCAGTTTGCTCGTGATTATGGCGCCTGCAAAAGGACCCAAAATATTGAGAACTCAAATTTAATAAAAATAAAATTATTATAAAAAACAAAAAAAACCGACTATGAATCAAACTAAACAGAGGCAAGCAAGCTTTAGATTTTAGATATTCAAATATAAGATAAAAAAAATATTGTAATAATACAAAAACCCAACTTAATAATGAATGCGAATAAAATGATTTTATACGAGCTGACCGCCCACAAAAATAATAACACTAATATTATAAAGGCGAAAATGTTTATGCATGTGTGTTTGTGTGTGTGTGTCTGTGTGTTTGTTACTTCTTCACGCTTAAACGGCATTGGGTGACATTTGGTGCGAGGGTAGCTTATACTCTGGATTAACACATTGGCTACTTTTTATCTCGGAAAAATTTATGTTTCCTGAGGGACGCGAGTTAAAACGCGGGGCGCAGCTAGTATTTATATAAATTTAATATTTATATTTTTAATTTAATTTTTTGTTACATATTTTATTTTACTTTAATAGTTGCAATTGCTACATTAGACTAGTATTTACATTAACTTGAATAATCTAAAATTGAAAATTTTGTAAGAAGCATAAGAAAGTTGCTACAAACAATAGCAATTTTCTTATAGGCTTCTATATCATTCTAGTTATAAGAATTATATATTTTTGAAATGGTCTGAACACCTGTATTTTGATACCTCACTCGATAGGTTTTGGTAATTTTTTTCTTACGTCGGAAATACAATATGGCAGCTGTAAGCCGCCATATTAGTTTTCTTGACAATTCATAATATATCCTATAGCACTCTCGTTATCACAACGAATCCAATGATACCTCATTTATCAAAATCCATAAAGCTGTTTAGTCTGTAAGACGCGCCTAAGAATCGTACAAGCAAACAAACATACAAACAAACAAACATACATTCAACCCAAACACATAACTCTCCTCAGTTGGGTAAAAATAGCCTATGACACTCTATACCCGAACACAAATCGATTGACACCTCGCTTATCAAAATCGGAACATTAGGGGCGACGCTATGGTGGAACATCTACATACATACATACATACATACATACATACATACATACATACATACATACATACATAGACTGCTAACTTCATTACCCTTCCTTCGCTTCGCCGTAATCGGTTAAAAATACACAAGGTCACTGCTCAAAATTCCTAAATCCAAGACTAGACTATGCATAGCTTACGTCAATTACTATACTGTGATGTTACTACTATAAACCATGTAAAGAGAGAATTTATGTATAGTGAATTGACATAAGAAAAGTTATGTGGTGGCAATAAAATATTGTATTTATGGTGGCAATGGTGCGTTATGAGGCCAGTAAACATTTCTATGGTGTATGAAGTTCTAACTGTACACCGTTTTTTGTTTATGGTAAGGATATGGCATGTTTTATTCGGGATAGATATTTTGGATATTTTGGTATGTTTTAGAAATAAAAAATATGAGTAACAGTGAGACATACATTACATTGCTTATTCATGTAACTGGCCAAGTTACGATTCATTTCTATTAACAGGGTTGAAGTTCCTTGTTTCAACAACCGTAAGACCTGTTACATGAAATGCAAAATGTAGCAGACAGGTAAAAAAGAGTAATTATCTGTCTGCTACATTTTGCATTTCATGTAACAGGTCTTACGGTTGTTGAAACAAAGAACTTCAACCCTGTTAATAGCAATGAATCGTTTGTTTGTTACTCCTTCACGCTCAAACGGCTGAACCGATTTGGATGAAATTTGGTACCACGATAGCTTATATGCTGGATTACCACATAGAATACTTTAAATCATCACTCACATGGGTGAAAATTACAAAGTGACAGGTGTCAGCGGGCTACACCGCGGGGCGAAGCGTCATCATCTGCCTGTATTCGTCCACAGCTGGACATAGGTCTCTCCCAATGAACGCCCCAGAGCCCGATCTTTGGCTTTTCTTATCCAGTTTCTGCCGGCCACCATCCACAGGTCGTCACTCCACCTGGACGGTGGGCATCCTACACTACGTTTACCAAGACACGGTATCAACTCGAGGACACGTCTACCCCAGCACTGTTGTCCATCCTTCGAGAAACGTTGCCATCCCATTGCCGCTTCATTATCCATTGAGATATTTCATGACTTTGGTTATCTGTCAGATAATCTCGTTTCGGATTTATTTTATGTTTCAGAGAAATCCCGAGAAATCCATAGCCCTCTCCATAGCTGGCTGAGCGACATTAAATTTATGGACAAGTTCCACTGTTAGTCTCTTCGTTTCAGCTCTGTATGTACTATAGGACGCACGCATTAAAGACTTTCGTCTTCAGGCACTGTAGAATGGACGACGACAAAACCTGACAAAGTTTTCTGAATGCCTTCTTCTGTTGGCCTTCTTATCGAAGTTGTTTTTACCTAATTGCAAAGTCTTCCCGAAGTAGACATAATCCTATAAAACTTCGAGGGGTTCTTAATTGATGACTACAGGTCTTGTGGTAATAAGATCGTTTAACATGATCTTGGTCTTTTCTATGTTCATCCCGAGTCTGATTTGTTATGAAGCATCAGCCAGTATTTCTCGAATTTTTCCAGCACTTCCGCCGTAAGGACTATGTTAACGTCAAATTTTAAGTATAAGACACTGCGAAGTAAAAAACTGGACTGGAAAGAGCCAGTCCAGTGTCTTAAACATAATCTTCCAAGGCATTCGTGAACAGTTTCAGGGATATGACATCCCCCTGTCTCACTCCCCTGCGCAACTGGATATGTTTAGACTGCTGTTTCTGTACTTGAACACTCATAGTGGCGGCGTCATACATCTTAGCACTTCGATATACCAACAGTCCACTTGACATCGCTGCCGTGACTACAAAACAGCCCAGGTCTCAACGGAATGAAAAGCCTTTTCATAGTCCACAAAAGCAAGAAACAGCGAGCGGGGCACAGCTAGTGAGAAATAAATGTGCCTGTTTTCCGATCCAAATTGAAGCACTTTCGTTCAACTCTAATATTCACGATCATTTATAGCGATTTATTGCAGAATCGTAATTGTATTTCACTAATAATGGTGAAAGTGAGAGGCCGTTAATGGCTTCCTCCTAATTAATAGCCTCATTAACGACTTTACTAGAGAAAATATTGCTTCAGTAAATTATTCACTGGGCAATGGAACACTTACCACACTGAAACTACTGGACAGATTTTGATACAACTTGGCACAGTCATCCACACCAATATAAAAAGTGAGACGTTGTCTGTTTGTATGTTTGTTTATTTGGGGAGCTTTCACGCGATAACAGCTGGAGTAGACCGTGCGGACGAAGTTGCGGGCGGGAAATCTAGTAGTATATATAATTGAGGATACTTAATATCCCGAACAAATAAAGGGTTCCTGCGGGATAGAGGTCTAAAGTAATGTTAATTTTGAAGTTATAAATACGTTTTTTTGGAGGGTACTGTAAATTTTTTTTTTACTTTATCTCTGTCTGTCTGTCTTGAACACGCATCACACCGAAACGATTGAATGAATTCAATTGAAACTTGGTATGATTAAAGTTCATACTAGGAGGTAGGACATTGGATCCTTTTCATCCCGAAAAATTAAAGGGTTCTTGCAGGATATTGGTTAAAAAGTATTTAAAAGAACACGTATCACGCTGATACTACTGCATGGATTTTTATGCAACATGACACAGTCATAGTTTATATGATGGGTTAAAATAAGAATATTTTTTATCCCGCAAATAAATAAGAGCAACGATAAAAACACTATTTGACGGCTTTGAAGAAATTTAGTATATTGTACTTTATAGTATACTAGCTTACCGCGCGACTTCGTCCGCGCGGACTACATTTTATCGCGAACATATTAGTTTAAAAAAACTAAAAAAACACGCTTTATATAGAAAACCAAATTAAAAATTGAAAATAATATTTTATAGTGTAAATAAGAAAAAAATGTTTCATTTCAAAAAATCGTGGGGTGCATGGGTCAATAGTTATAAATATTTCATTGACAGATATGAGAAGCACCCCACGCTTTTTTTTATATAAAACTTTTTTTTCTTATTTACACTATTAAAATTTATTTTCTATTTTTTAGTTTGGTTTTCTATATAAAGTGTGTTTTTTTAATTTTTTAAACTATTTTTTTTTCGAATTATTCCATTGTTATCTGTCTTTGACAGGTGTGCAAAATTTGAATGAAATCTGACCGTTTAAAGTGGGTCAAAATGGCGTCCAAAGGAGTCGGTTACAAACATACAAACATACAAGTGAAGCTAATATAAAGCGTATAAAAAGCATCCTACTTAAGTTCTTCTAGGATATTAAAAACCAATGCAAAAGTAGACTTATACTTCTTGGTGATGGCCTCCGTGGCTTGTTGACTTAATCCGTAGCACCGAAGCTCTGGATGTTTTTTGACGGACTTGTTATTTCGTTTCCATGGCAACCATTCCTTACAGCGAGTGTTCAACATTTTCTAGTTTTCCCGTGGAAACTTCCACGGAATTCGTGGAATTTTCCGGGATAAAAAGTATCCTATGTTTTATTCTTTTATTCTAGGGTATAAGCTATCTCCATTCCAAATTTCATCGAAATCCGTCCAGCGGTTATCGCGTGAAAGCTCCCCAAACAAACAAACAAACAAACAAACAGACAACGTTTCACTTTTATATATTGGTATGGATTATATACTTGGTCCTGGAATAACAAGTATGGGCACAGAATAAATAATAGTATAAGTACAGAAGGATAACTGAGTAAAGTCATTTAAATACATAGCAACTCTCCCTACAACGCAATAAAGTGCAATTTAACTCGCACAGCGCTGCGATCTTTCAATTATATTTACCTAGAAGGCGCTCACCCATTGCGTGCAGGCTAGAATGTACCGTATCACAACGATCGAGAGCTTCCATTGCTCTAATCGTTTCAGAATCGCTCTGCACTTTTACGCTCGGTAAGGTTGTATCAAGATATTACTAGGTACTTGTACTAGTAATTATTCTGTGATATAATATGACTTAGATATTGTAACCGAATAAACAATTATGTAAAAATGTATTATTTTATTACTTATTGTTATAAATGTTGATAGTTCTATTAACAAAATATAATGACATTATTATCAGAATAGACCTAGTACCTCATTATTTGATTATATCATAATAGGTTACACTTTGATGAATAAAAGGTGCCTGTCTGACTTCGATGCTTAATAATGAATGAAAAAGAAATGGCTGCATACGTAATAAAATGTCAGTATGTAGGTATTTTACGAGATTTGTCAGACCGAATGCTATGCAGTACCTTCTAGGTTTCTCCTTGGTATTCATAATTAAGAAAAGAATAAAATTTGACAAAAACTTTACTTAAGTTTACGTAAGTAGGTACTTTATCGTTAATAAGCACACGGCGCGCGACTCATCGAGTGCACGCTTGACACTCTACTGAATGAACCCCAATATTACGGCCCCGAAGTTTAGGTATAATATTTGTACTTGTTGCGGAGTGCGACCGCCCTGGTATGGGCTACTTTTAAATGAAATGACTTCGCGGACAAAGCCACGGGTACAGCTAGTTCTTAATTATATCAAATACTTACTTACTTAATTAATTCCATGGAAAATATCATTATTACTTCAAAGAATGGACTCACGTCACGCTAGGTTACGCTACTGGTTAAGCATTGATAACCTGTGCTGTACAACAGCGTGATGCATGTATCGATCCAGCGCCCCAATTCTCATCAAATATTGAATGTAAGTTTACCGAATCGAGATTGAATTGTAAATTGGATAAAAATTTGCCATTTTGAATCAATTTATGGCGGTTCCAGACTATCGTCCAACCCACCCAACTCCAAATGTTCGGTCAAACATCAAAACGATAAATAACCGAAGATGGTGGATGCTAACAATATATCGTAAATTATGCAGCATACATGCAGAATGCGACAGGAACATATTTGACACGACCGTTTAACTGACCGCCCAACTTTCATTGTGGGGAAAGCCGGTTTGAATTGGTTTGAGCACTTACTTCAAACTCCTTTGATTTGTCGTCGATTTACCGCTGCCACGATATCAGGCCAACTCGACTGAACTATGTCAAACGATCATATATCGTTACCCCCTTCCACATATCGAACGTTGGATCAGTTGGACTGGAGGTTTGGAAAATAGTTCGGTGACATTACAATAACATTTGCAGTAAAAGAAAGAAAATACATTTATAAACAGAACAGTAGAAGAAGACATAAGTTTAAAACACTAATCCCCAACTTAGGCCAGGTAAAAAATAACCTATGACACTCGTGCGATGAAGACGAATCGATTGATACCTTGCTTGACAAAATCGGACCAAGTTTTCTTTGAATAAATAGCCCTTCCTTTACTTCTCCGTATTAGGGTAAAAAAATAGCCTATGACACCCTTTATCTAAAGACGAATCGATTGATACCTCGGTTGTCAGAATCGGTTCAATAAATATATATATATATATATATATATATATATATATACATATCATCATAGGTTTTGCGAACTATATGGCTTGCCCATTGCCACTCCAACTTGCAAACTCTGAGAGCTATGTCGGTAATCCTTCGTTCTTCTACGGATTTTCTCATTTCTGATTCTATCACGTAGTGAAACACCGAGCATAGCTCTCTCCATTGCACGCTGCGCAACTCTGAGCTTTTGTATGAGACCAATAGTTAGCGACCACGTCTCAGTGCCGTATGTCATCACTGGCAACACGCACTGATTATAAACTTTCGTCTTGAGGCTCTGCGGTATCTGCGACGAGAAGATATGGCGTAATTTCCCGAACGCTGCCCATCCGAGTTGGATTCGTCGGTTGACCTCTTTGTCGAAGTTGGATCTACCCAGTTGGATCGTCTGACCCAAGTAGGCATAGTGATCAACAACTTGGATAATATCGTTCCCAACATAAACGGGCATGAGTAAGACATGGGCATTTGACATGATGTTCGTCTTGCCCATGTTCATTTTAAGTCCCACCTGTTGGGAAACAATATTGAGGTCACTGAGCATTGTGCTTAGGTCTTCCAGGGTTTCAGCCATGATGACTATATCAACAGCAAATCGAAGGTAAGTTATGTATTCGCGATTGATGTTCCTAAAAATGTTCATTGCGCAGCCATTTGCATGAAGTTAAGAGTGCCACAACTTATCGGCCTTACTGTACATGAAACCTAAAAACATAACATTCCTTTTTCTTGGGCACTCATGTAAAAAGAAACGGAGTTATGATTAATGACCAGTTTTTTGTGAGAACCATATGCTAGGATTTTGCCTGTAAGTCATACTTATGATAAGAACAATGACATGAAAATTATAAGAAATTTTTACGACATTATTTATTCTGTGATGACAAAAAAGAAGGGTTTTTTTTCACTACCAGATTTTGACAAGTGACCTGATGATAATTTCGAAAGCAGAAGCAAAAGCAACTGAACATTTTCTTAAGCCTCGTTATAGTTCTTTGGTCTCGCTCATTTTTTTGGCGGTTACCTACCACAGCACCCAAGTCTTTTTCTCTTTTACCACAGGTCATTCTCAAGCAAAATATTAAAAAGTCATTTCAGCTAAACCTGAATCCTGAAGTAGTACAGTAATTCATAAACACGTATTGACACAGGCCCGAGCAAACACGGAGTTTACATATTATCCTGTCGGCGAGTGTAGCCTTTGATCACGGCTGTTTTGAGTGTCCGGTACACTGCTCGCAACTGTATATTTGAGAAACAGTAAACAATGTCAGTTTTTTATAACGTAAGTGAATTATTAAGAAATTCTGTAGTATAGATTATTTTAGATAAATTCATCTTTATAATTCTGTCTTAAATCATTCTTGCCAATAATCAACATTTATTGTAAGTAGTATTTAAATTACTTGCATTTACTTGTATTTACTTGTATTTACTTGTATTTAGTACTTGTATTTAAATTTAGGCCAAGAAAGCCTAGTGAAATAAATGATGCAGTCTCGATATTTTTTTTTCGAAATTTTTCACCATATACCTAAAGAACCACCACCTAAAGAAATGAAAAAAAATATACACTACTATATTACTTACGTCAATCCACATTTGAAAAATGACAGATAAAAGTTGTATAGAGAGCCACCGCCAGCGCGCCCTCTTGACATTTGCATGTACCTGAAAATACAATTAACTGTGTATTATTTTGTACCCGCGGCTTTTTCATGTTCACCCGTGGTCATTTCTCCAGGTTAAAAGTACTCTATGTACTATTCCAACACCTAAAATACCAATACCATTTGTTCAAAATTCCTTCACCTGTCAAAAAGTTTTTATCGATTGCTCGGCTTCTGCTCGTCGGATGTAGATACTAACTATAGCAGTTTGCAAGTCAAACCCTAAGCTATCTAACAGTTACCGCATCACAATCGGTCGAGTAGTTTTTATGTGATGCACGAACAAACTACAGACGAACAGACATACACGAATAAAAAAAAAAAAAAAAAAAAAAAAACTGTAGCTTATTTTAAGTACCATAGACCATGTTTTTTTAATTATCTTCTTAGTACATACTTTTTCGATCTTATTGCTTTATTATAACTATAGATAGAAAAATATAAAATAACAATTTAACAAAAAAAAAAATTTTTTTTTATAATTTTTAAAATTAAACTATTTGATTTTGAAACTAAAGCGAATGAAATTTATTTTTATATTAAGTTGATATTCATATTATTGAAGTTGCGTATTGACGTTAGTAGCGCTCGTCGCGGCTTGTCGGCATAACAGACCTAGATGAAAGACATCAAAATAGTTCGAAACTGATCGAAAAACTAGAGTACTCTTCTATTTCGTGAGATTTTAGCCGTTTATTTATTCTTTTAAAATGAAACTAATCAAGCTTTGAGTTTGAAACCAAAAATTTCGCTTTTATTTCAATCTCGCACAGGAAAAGGAAATATATTATTCTTCTGGCTCAAGAAAAATATTTCCTTTTTCTTTTTTCTTCGGAAATATGCCTAATAGAGATAGAAGCACCTACGAATTACGGGTAAATATATTTTACAATTTAAATAACTAATACATAAGTATAGAATATGACAATTATAAGAGTGGCAATGAGATGCCCAACAATCATCATAATCAAAGTGGTCACAAAAAAAACAATTGACTAATAAGAATAAGAAATCAGGCTAGACCAGTCCCCACAATCAGCACCCGTTCACGAGTATGACTTGTGTGTCAGTGTCAGATCGACAACAGTGTTGTTGTCGATGCCATTGGTTTTTGAGTCGCAAATCGTCAATTATTAGTTGTTGTTTTGGGGAGCTATACGACAGACGACTTCAAAAAAAGTTTACAAAATGACCTAATAGATGGCGTTAGCAAATAATGAAGTGATGAAAAGCGAGTAGCCAACTGACATCAAGTCAAGTCAGTCCCTGTCACCATCCTCTTTGACTGTCACAGAGTACAGTCGGTACGAATGCGCATATAGTTATAATTCTGTGACTACGGCACATTTTCTTATTGTCAATCCAGGCTTCACATGTTCAATTGCTTAAATCTACTCTGCTCAACGAGTTTCAGCTTTAAGGAATGTGTTTCTATTTTAGTGCAGAAAGCTACAATACATGGAAGTGGAGCCATTTCCAAACAGTTTATTTATTTTATTCACTTTCAAGAGGGGCAATAAACCAATCGTAAAATGATAATGAATGGCATTTGGCTATTACTTTTAGTTAGGATCTTTATTTTGACATTAGACTATGATGTCTAATGTAGCAAAAAGTTATTGTAAACGTCACTCACTTTAAAAAGATAGGTACCGAATAGGGTAAATTATATGCTCGAAGGGTCACACTGACTTCATTATTTGTCAACGCCATCTATTACAATCTTATAGTAATGTATTGCTTGAGCTGTCAGAAAATCTCCCAATGGAGAAACAAAGTAAGTCATTTCCTTCGCCATTGAAGTAAGTGTAATTCAACCTCTTTCCTTAAATAATACCTGTCCAGCGTAATGTATTACGGAAGTGATGTGTATCTATTGTACTAATCGACTAAAACAAGATCAGTTATCGGATTTTAAGTTTTTTCCCAAGGGTAACGAGTTTAACAGTCTATGAAGAATGCTCCACCATAGCATCGCCTCGATTGGTACAATTTTGACAAGCGAGGTTTCAACGTGTCATAAGCTTAATGGAATTTGATAAATGAGGTATCATTGGATTCATCTTAATCACGAGAGTGCTATAGGAAATGTCAAGAAAACTAATATGGAGGCTTACAGCTGCCATATTGTATTTACGACGGAACAAAAATTACTAGAACCTATCGAGTGAGGTATCAAAATAAAAAGCTTTAAAAGACCATTCCAAATATATATAATTCTTTAATCTAAACAGTATCAATTGCCATTCAAGCTTCTTAAAAAAAAACAATTTTAGATTATTCAAGTTATGTAAGTAAATTATGTAGTAAGTAGGTATGCAAGTAAGTTATGTAAGTATTTACATATTTAAAATATGTAAATAAATAGAAAACATTAAATTTGTTTACTATTACTTTTGCGTGGTCAGCTTGCATCGCGTCCGTACGCTATTGAGTCTGAAAATCAAAAACCCGACATAGCACTTGAGTTGTTTAAAATGTTATTCATTAGACACACACATTACAGTCACACAGACAGGTTTTAGTATTTTTATAATAATTTTTATTTGTTACCCTACCGTAGTCGGGTTTTAGTTTTTGAACTTATGTTTTAATATATAAATATGATCTACTGCATCTAACAATGTACTCGTAACATCTGCTTTGAGCGTCCGCTACATATTTATTTACATTATAATACTCCGGCGTCTGCCTGAGGGTTTAGATACATAATTTAGTGGGTGCCTTTCCGAGGTCACACTGTTCTTAGTGATTGCGAATAGTTTTAGCAGAAATCTTGGCTGTTTCATGACTCCGTTGTTTTATACACACATACATACAGTTTATACATACATATTCAAGAAAATAACTTAACTTTATTACTTATGTAAACATCGATATTTATACAAAAATTCGCCTTGACTAGAAATAAGCCACTAAACAAGGACATAACATTTATAAATGGTGTCTGCTTGGTATATATGTCTCTCCGGATGTTTGTTCGCGCTTCAAATTAAGAATTATAAACTGATCGAAAGGCGATTTTACACACTAATAAATAGATTGACCTAAAATCTCGTGTACTTTGAATTTCAATGCGACGATGAGAAGCCGAGCCAGCGGTAAAAAACTATTTGAGGACTAAACTAATTTTGATCAAACTTAGTATAATGGTATTTAAGGTCCTAGAACAACTAATAGAGTACTTATAACACACTAAAATGACTACGCGCATTATTCATATATGTGCGTGGCTATTTGAGATTTTGAGATTTTTGGCATTACATATTTACATATTTTCTAAATATTCTAGTTATTTCCAGCTGCGTTCACAGATTTTGAAAAAACTGTATAGTCAGCAAAAAATCGATTCGTTTCTTTCATTTATTTGGTAAGGTTTGTATCGATCCTGTTTTATAAAAAGATCAAAGCACTCTATGGGTCCAACAAAGATTAGAGAAGGTACTTAAAATGTGAGCAATTGCAAAAAACTTTTCCCATAAACTTTCGTAGGGTCATCAATTAGTTGTTATTATTATTATTATTGAAACTGGTTATGTATTAATACCAAGGAATTTATATACTGACGTAAGTATACAACTTCCTAGGATAATACCTACATAATTTAAAAAAAACCCTTAAAATGATGCCTAAAACAGTTTATAGAAGCAAAAGTGAATCAAAGTAGGCAAAACGTAGGGCGCCTTGTCCACTTTGATTTACAAGAATCAACATTAAAAATATATACAAGTAGTTACAGTAATATTTAGTAAATTTAATGATTAATACTTTAAGTTATGGATAGTAACTGGCACTATTAATGATTAATACTTTAAGTTATGGATAGTAACTGGCACTATTAATGTAAAGCAGCAAAACGATAGGCAATTAGGTATATCCAGTAAGATCTATTTTCGTATTAGACACTTTTCGTGTAGACGCAACGTTGTCATGTCAAATCATTGTATTTATGTTTGAATTTAATTTATCTGGTGTTAACATCTTATTAATGTTCATTGGATCAGAAGGCCCTCTCGTAAGGTCTTCAATTTACAATGAAGCTCTCTATTGTTCCATTATTGAACACTGATCAACAGCCCTAAATAAGGGCACAAATTCGGAGAACAATGAAATTGAACAAAGACAACAACTGGCTGATTTTGAAGGCAAATCGATTGAGCGCGTCTGTATTATGTGTTGGAGATAATTAAATGTAATAATAAACCAAATTGTTGCGGACTCTCACGTAGGTGCAGGGTCACCCTATATTTTATTTGAGTCTCAATGGATAGCGCGATCCGATGGGAAAAATATTTAACAAATTTTGAGTGGCATCGGATCGCGATATCAGTTGACACGACTCACTGCGATCCGTTGACACTCTAAACGGATCGCGCGATAGGAGGACGAAACGGAAACGCACTTGTTGACAATTTAGTTGGTATATTATTCATAATAAACAAGGATGGTACAGAATATAGTTTTGTTATCCCGGTTATAAATGTTGGCTATCGAAGCCGTAATATACTGTGGTGCTACTATGTAATATTGGCGAGCTTCTTGTTACGACGGCTACTTTGTTTGTTTGTTTGGGGAGCTTTCACGCGATAACGGCTAGACGGATTTCGATTAAATTTGGAATGGAGATAGCTTTTACTCTAGAATATAACATAGTATGAATTTATGCCGAAAATTTGGAAGTTTTCTCGGGAAAACTGGAAAATATTGATTACTGGCTGTAAGGAAGGTTGCCATGGAAACGAAATAACAAGTCTGTCAAAAAACTTCAAGAGCATTGGTGCTATACCTAGCTACTTTTGCATTGGTTTTTTATATCCTAGAAGAACATAGGATGCTTTGTTTTGCGATAAACAGACGCGCGGACGAAGTCGCGGGCGGGAAAGCTAGTACATTATAAATTTACGAAATATGTTTCTTTTACCAATAACCACGTTAGGCAGTTCATAAAATAAGTCTTATGGCTTTAGAAATAAGGTATTTGAAGTACGTAACCCTCAATACGTGTCGCTACCTTTGCATCCGCCATAACTGCAAAGGTTAGTGAATATATTCTGTGGCATAGGTGCTTTGTGTCATCAATAGTAATGGTTTGGTTTGTACCTCACTTTAGAATTTTAATTTTAATATAAAATTATTGAATAAATACGCTTTATTCCTAAAGCATATCTATTCAATCATTTTATATTAAAATAAAAATTCTATTTCAAACTGAGAAACATAAACGAAGAACAAGCTATCAGATTTTAAATATCCTGTGTTCAAAGCGGAGGCAGCCGGAAATTCCTGTAATTGGAAAATTGATATCCGACGTTGCGCTCTGGGCGTATTTTCTTTCCATATTTTCCTACACCGTAAAATAAAAAAACGTTCCAAAAAACATAGACAGATATTTTAATTAAATTACATGATTTTGGTAAATGCCACGAAAAATAATACTATATACAAATTCAACATCCGTGAACTGTCCCAGTTATCTTCCGTAATTCGGTCAAACTACGGAAACTAGTCGCAGATACTTGGCGTAAAATACTTGTGGAAAGCTTTGTAACGCCTCGTTATTAGTAGATTGATTACGAATGGTTGTTCTAAGGCATGACGGATCGTTTATTATAGAAACCGGGCCGTAATATTATTTGGCACACACGGAGGTCACATCAAATGTTCAAGTTTCATTAAGTTCCTACTTATGCCTTGTAAGAAATCAGTTTGTAACACTTTTATTTGTGACAGACCGAAATCGAATCGCCGTTCTTGTTTTAAACAGAAAATAGTAATTTTATCCTGAATAGTATTGTATTTGGTAGTTTATTTTTGGTTGCACTGCAACTCATCCGCTTCGCAAACATTTGGTCGCGATGGAAGATGTTACCACAAAAGTCCAGGGCCTTAGTCACTATGCCATACGAAATACCTAGCAGACTATAAAAATAAGGAGCACTTGAGAACCTACTCCTTTTAGAAGTCGATTAAATATGTGTGACGTCATTACGATACTTCACGAATAACTTCAAGAAGATATCGTAACGCGTGACGTTTTATTTACTTTCCATTGCCACCGCCTCCTAGGCAGTATGTTTGCATAATTAATGTAATTAAACAATATCTCGAACATATCGAAACCAACACTCAACATCGAATTAGCTGACCGATGCATCAATTATCCGGCGCATTTGTCACTGTCTACTGTCTATATGTTTGTTCCTTATTATTCAGGACGTCGTGTCGGCTTTGTCCGTAGTATTCCGGTTTTACTAGGGAATTGCCGCATTTTTCCGGGAAATATAAATAGTAGCCAATATTAATCTGAAATAGTGTAGCTTTCTATCAGTAAAATATTTTTCAGACTTGGATCAGTTGTTACAGATAAAAAAATACCGCAATATAATATTATTGTCGGTAGATAAATAATGCACATCGGCCTTAGAAAAGAGACAATTGGTTGTTTACGACGATTTCCGAACACTGACGACCGTCCATTAATCACCGTATTTATTATGTGTCATTTCATATCAAATAAATACTGCACTTTATGGACTTTATTAGTTTACGTCAAATCAATGACATGTAAACTTTAAATATCTATAGAGAGCTGTTGCAACTAATAGAAAAAGGCTAGTATAGTAGATTGTATTACTAGAGAGCAAAATAATATTTTGACGGCGAGGGCGCTATATTGAATCCAGAAGAATCATGAACGTAGCGGGGATTCAATATACTTCACCCAAGGAAAAATAATTTAGCGTCAGATCAAAAGTAGAGTGTACCACACTCTACTATTCATCCCGATCTATGAGAAAAATAAAAACGGCGCTTTTAGATCCTTAACAACTCATATTAGTTATTGAAAAGGATACTAAATAGACTAAAAATAAATAACTTGAAATAAACGAGGTAATTACTGACACTTAACTATAAATTTATATTCACTTTATACTTCTTTGATTTATACGTCCTTCAGACAGTCTCTTCAGATATTGTGTTCAAAATTTTGTATAGATCTGGATTCGAAAGTAATTATTGGTACTGGCCTTCAACGTGTGAAGGTTGCTTACATTTGGTTAAATCTTGAAAAAAGGTACAGGTTTTCGAAATTAACTTCGCTTCTTTTGCGTTTTCCCGCTCGACAAAATTGTTTTTTTTAAGCTTTTCAATATTTTTCCAGCGATTAGTTGTCCATAGATCCTGTATCACATTTATTGTGTAGTATTTTCAGGTGTAAGTAGGAAGTATAATACTTTCGCTACAGTTGCATTTTCGTGAAATTATTTAGTTTTTGCACTCTCAATATTCCTTGTTTCCGTGGCGATATCGTAATTCACGCGCTTTTCCTTTTTCCTTTTTTTCTGCACATTTTATTTTTTTATAAATACAGATAGCGCACCACACGACCCAATGAACAAAAAAATGAGCTCATTGGTCAACTGTGAATCAACAACACTTCATCTAATCTATACTAAATTTTCGGCCTAATACCATAAGTCTGTATGGTTCGACAGAATATCGTTCGAATCCCGATATTTGGCGGAGTTCAATTCTCAGCTGGAGTGTCTACATTTTGCACATATAATATATTATTAGATGGCTTATAAATTGAATATGGCAGAGAGCCGATGAGCCACGAGTACTCGCGTCAGACAACCAATTGATCGACAACATCAAAAATTCACCTTCCAAATTCAAAACACATTATAGCCTTCTCTGAAAGTCTTAAAAAAAATGACCTACCTTTTTTTACTACTACTCCCTCTTTTCAAGGAATTAATCAGCGTTTTACGAATAGATGGGTTAAAAAAACAATTATGTATTATTTTGTATATGAATAAATTTAATGTTAGGGGGTTTCAACAACTCTATATTATATATTTTCAGCTAAACGCGACCGTACTCTATTGCACCCGTACAAAGACTTATAAACAAATAATATAACTGACAAACATCACACAGGTAGGGTGAGACAACGCTCTACGAAGCCGAAATTAGCCGAGTCTCTTTCCAAAGACCGATGTGCTTTATTTATCGCCGGGTACTGTACTTAGAATGAAATACCAACGAAAAGTTATACCAGTCAGAATTGAATTCCTATTTAGATACGAATAGTGATTGGTAGGCTTGAACAGGATATAAAAGGTAAGTATTTTGGTATATTTTACATTTATATGGACTTTATACCCATACTTTGAATTGTAAAACTTTTTGGATATGTCAGGTATTTGCGTCCTAGTACTCTGATAACCATAATAATTAAGTAATTTTATACAAAAAAAGACAATCCGAGAAGTTAATGTTCATAATTAGATTAATCATTATATTACTTCAACTAAAGGTTCCAAACCTCAGCCGGATATTTAGGCCGGATATTCGACCAATTCACTACCTACTACATCCTTAAAATGAACATAACATATGCTTGTTCAGTCGTTGGACTGTTTCATGCAGTACAAGATTATAGAATTTCATTTATCGTATACACTTGGAATATCTCTGTGGAGTATTCAGTTTAAGGGATCAATATATACGAAGTATAATAGGTCAGTGGAATTATTTGTGGACACCATGATAATAAAACCAGATAATATTACAACTGATGTGTCAGGTGATAAGCTCAATGCAGTGAGCTTTAGGGGCGTGGCGTCGGCTACCATTAAACAAACCTAAATATAGGTTGTACCTTACTATACACTATGTTTAACTGATAAAAACGTGCTACCTGATTTTCGTGGTAAAGAGCGATGGTAGGTAGCCTAAAAGTTCAATAGTGCAACTTAAAATCTAAAGATGCCGATTCTAGGCTCCGCACCAATGACTTTTCTAAGTTATGTGCGATTTTACATCGCTTCGTGCTTCGGAGGGCACGTTAAGCTGTCGGTACCGGCTGTTATTAATTAGTAGCAGCCGTTAAGCCATGTCAGAGGCCCTCGGGCGGCCGGACAAACTCTGACACCAGAGGCCAGCACTACCTCATACGACAAACAAACAAACAAACTTCATTTTTGTGGTCAATTTACTAGAAACACAAAATCATTTGGAATATCATAAACAGGAATTTACGCATAATAGAGAAGTCAAAACCACGAATTCTAAACCACGTTAGTTTTCTTCACACAGAAAATTATATCGTGGCTGTTTGTTTTGTCCCTTGCCGATCGCGCGGACAGTTTTGATTCATAAATAAGAACCTTGATTTGCGCGACTGTTGCATGAAGTACTGAGCCAATCTTGACTAGGTTCTTTTCACCTCTAGAAATCCGCTGTGTAATACGTATGTGTAAAGTATTAAACTGAAAATATTTATCGCAAAAGGCACAGTCACAAGTAAATAACCTATTTTTCGATATAAGGAACAGAATGTTTTTTCTTGTAGCCAAATATCCTTGATTATTTCTGGCAAGGCCACAAGATTTCACTTGCTTTGAAATCGATTAAACGACGGAACACGTAACAATGGCAGGTGAAGAAAAATACTTTTTTCACACGCGGTTGCGTGTAACTTGTCGTTGCCGGAGGAATGATTAAGGGCCAGTTCCTATATCTTAAAACGAACCGTTTTTGCTTACTGTCCGTCAGTCCGTCCGTTTTGACATAAACGCCATATAAAAAACGTCTAAAAGTAACGAGACGTTGGAAAAACGACTTGTTTCATTCTTATAGGAATGGGGGTTAAGAGGCTTACATTCCAGTCAATTTTGTAACAGCATACCTACAGTTTTTTGTGTAAAGTCACGAAATGTGTCATTTAATTAAAGAATAAGCATGTGTTTTCTATCACCAAGGATAGTGCATAATTGTAATTAAACATTATACAAGTGTTAATAATTGTAAAGAAAAAAATGCAATGTATTTTTTTAGTTAGTCGACGAAAAGACCATATTCAGTTCCCCATTTCAGAGGGTAAATACAATCACATCGATTGACTAATACAATTGAAGATCGCGCACTGTCACCGCTGCAGCAATTTGCATAACTTTATTTATCAAATTCAGAAAACAGCACTCACAGCAAAAGGATCTGCTATAAATATTGCGGCCGCGCCACTCGAACCAAGCGTCTTCATAAATCTTCGTAAAAGTACGATTGCTCGCGGTCCCCGAAGACTTAAAAGATGCTCGCCGTAAAGGGCTTGAATTGAACCAAGACGGTGCTGCAATGCAGAAAGCTTTTAAGTACTTTACGGTTGATAACTTGATTCATTTGCACACTAATAGTTGAATAAATAAGCTTCAAACGCACTGTCACACCAATATGTCTGTGGTGTAAGGGCCTGCCTGCCTTGCTACCCAGAAATTTGGAATATTATATATTGCACGCCACTGCACTGCGCACGTTGCCTTGAAATGTACATTGTTCCATTTCCTGAATTTCTTTAGCTGGAACATGGCTAAAATCCACATAAGAGCAATGAACTGTCATTTATTTTTAGGCAACAAAACATATTAGATCGGCCTTTTAAGGTGTAAACGACGTGGAGATAACGCGAGCCAAGCCGAGCCGCGCCGCCCGTGTTCACTCGGCTCGTCTTAAGCCTAATTTACATTACGAAATTAATGGCATAAAATTAGTTTCACGAACTATGTAGTTTCATCAACAATTTCACGTGTAAACATCAAGCTTTAGAATGCATGAATTAATTTCATTTAGTTTCGTGCCGCGCGCATTTTTTTGCTAACCCCGGTTACTAACATTCGCACAAATATGCAAACCCACGAGTGTAGGACGACATTTGCAAATGATTATGTAAAGTTTTCGCTGCATTCGCAGTTTTCCAAGTTGTGTCGGTTTTTTGACGCACATCAAAGCGCGCGAACCTCGAGCCTTCGCGTAGTCTCCCACACTTTCGTGAGAGCAGTTACGCACTCGATTGCGAAGGTAACTGTCGTTTCGCTGGTCTGGGGCGGTCTGGTCCTTGCAGCATAATATGATATAAGTAAGTATATGAACATAGGAAAACAGTCCAACCGCATTAATAAAATCTTCACTATCCATGGTTCACAAAATCAAGTAAAAAATATACGTAAAAAGTAGGAAGAAGTGCAAATGGGTTCGCATATTCTGTTTATGAATCTACTCGTATTTGTATATCCGCTGAGTTTGCGAATGAAAATCTGACGGCCCTTACTTGCGTGCAAACATTTGTACATTGTTTGAATATTTGTACGCATGTGAGTGACCGGCATAAAAGTAATGTCATGCAGCTAATTTCAAACGCGTAATAGAGACGAAACTAGTATCGCGAAGCGCTTGCGCAGAGTGGACGTGCGAAAACTAAACTAGTTTCATGAAATTAAATTTAGCTATTAAATTTATTATTTAATTCGCTAATTTCATATTTTAGATTCGGTTTTAATCTGGACGCGAGCTTACTTTGTTATACGGCGCGTGGAAAAAAATAAGTTCAATTAAACGATGCGTGCTAGTGCAAGCCGAGTCAAGCCAGGCATGTTAATATGTGCGCAATGAGGCCGAGCCCGCTGGACTCGCGTTGTCTTGCGTCGTTTATCTCCACCTTTAGATCGTCCAGTCCACCCATCCCAATTATTCACAGCAACTTCTGGAGTTATTAGCTAAAATCCGCGCCCAGCCCGTGGTCTACCTACATACTTCAATTTGTTGTGCCAGGGGCATTTTTTTCTTCCCGTGGTCCACTTTAATTCACCTGGCTGTACCAAGGGCAATTTTTTCTACCCGTGATCCACCTCAAGATAACTGGGTGTACCAAAGTGTTTATTTCTTTCCATGGTCCACCTTAGTTCACCTGGCTGTACCAAGGGCATATTTTTCTTCCCGTGGTTCATCTTGAAATAACTGGGTGTACCAGGGGGTTTTATTTATTTCCATGGCTATACCAATGGCAATTTTTCCTTCCCGTGGTCCACCTTAGTGGAAACATACAAACTATTTATTAAAATTTATTTTTAGTTTTTTTCTTAGTGATGGACACCGTCATCACGAAAAAGTAAAGTCAGTCAGTAACTTGCGAATTGTAAAATTTGTCTTTTCTCACCATACCCCTCCTTCCCTTACTAACTCCCACCATGACCCACCTTCCCATACCATTCTCCATCTTCCCCTCACATCCTCCCACCCTCCTCTAACTTTCCCTTACTCTCCCACTTTCATCACTCCCTCCCCTCAACTTTCCCCTACTCTCCCATCTTCATCACACTTTCCCCTCAAGTATTCACAACATACCCTACCCTCCCCTCACTTTCTTCCACCCTGTCATCGCTTTTTCCAAACTTCCCCTACCCTCTCCTCACTTTCCCCCACCCTCTTCTCAACTTTTTTCCCAACATACCCCTCCCTTCTTGCCCCTGGTACAACCAGGTAAACTATGTAGTTGGACAACGAGCAGAGCGCGCTAAAATCCATGTTTGTTTTAAGTATACTTTAAAAGTTAAAACCTGCAAAACCCTGGTGCTTGGTACATGTAAAGTGGGGATGTCATTTTTTTCTTAGTCAGACTTCCTCTTCGTCTTGTTGTCATTCGATATTTTTGTTAAATGAGGTACATACTGTTTCAATAGGTGCAATATTTTTTAAAAGCTTTTATTTATATGTATGTTTGTTTAGGTCAAAACTTGCAAGTAGAATTAGAACCACTTACTCTTCATTCAACTCCGTAGAGTTGAATTTTTGCATGTTGATTCAGTTCCCATGACAATGCATTTATATGGTAAGCTTGAGCTAAATCGACATCTAGGAACAACTCTAGATAAAGGAACTCTTCAACGGTCAACAGCACTGCCACGAAATTTTGTGTAGGAATTCTATTATGATAGCCGGTTTGAAGTTTCACAATGAAATGGTTGCTGCTCTACGGGTTGGCTCCTGACTTGGGAACTCCTCAACGGCTAACAGCACACACGAAATTTTGTGTACGCATTATATTATGCTAGCCGGTATGAAGTTTTACCATTACATGGTTGATGCTCTACAAGTTGGCTCGTGATTAGGGAACTCCTCAGTAATTAACAGCATAGACACGAAATGTTGTATACGCTTTTAATTGTGATAGCCCGTTCTAAGTTTCATCATGACATAGCTACAGCTTTTTTTTTTTAAATTATTTTATTATTTGATAGCTTGTTTAACCAGGTTTTTTTCTTCTTATGTTGGTGATAAGCACATTTACTACACTAGTTTTTTTTTTAAATTATTTAAATGTATTGTGTAAGTGGTATAGGAGTTAGAAGCAGGTATTGCATTAGGACGTGAGAAGAACTTTAAATCACTTAGGTACATATACATTTAGAATTTGTGAATGTAAATACGTAATGCCAAGAAAGTAAGTAAAACAGATAACTACATTTATGGCGTTATTTAAATTATCATTTTTGAGCAGACTTTTTTGTTACTTACTGCTCCATTATTATAATATAGCATAGATATTTAGCAAAATTTACAAGGTTCATGATGCTACAAAAAATATAGAATGAACACACGTAGGAGTATTCATTAAAGCAGCCGTGTTTGCGCTCACACACGACTGGATCAGAGGGGCTTACACATGAGCACGATTTTGGGGAAAGCTCGTCTGTAAGTAAAATATTAATAAACGTGTACCTGCCTGGTTCTGAAGCTTGATGGTAAGCGTCTGCTTGCCTAGAACAACTCGGGCGTTGACTATAATTTAATGGATTGTATTTAAATGAAGTTAAAATATGAAGTCTGTGGTTCCTATCGGAGATAGTATTGTGACGTCACCATCTAAATCTGTCACTAATGCGCAATTATTTAATAAATACAAGAACAAATTATTGTAAAAAAATAATTTTTACAATTCCTGTGCCGTGAACGACCGCTGCTGAAGGCCACACTGAACGTTCCTGTGCCGCGAACAACCGCTGCTGAAGGCCACACTGAACGTACCTGTGCCGTGAACGACCGCTGCTGACAGCCACACTGAACGTTACTGTGCCGTGAACGACCGCTGCTGAAGGCCACACTGAAAGTTTCTGTGTCGTGAGCTGAATGGAGCCAAAAGACTTGGAGAATCGTGCTGGTTTGCAATGAATCTAAGTGGATCAAGCAGCAGTTTATATTTCCACAGAACTGAGAGTCAGTGTACCCTCGAGGTAGATTCTACCTTCAGACTCCAAGATGAAATTGGTACCCAGCCTGTTATCCAGATAGAAAATCAAGACTTTTAGAAGCAGTTCCAGACCTATACGCTATTTCAAGCTGCTGCTCCAACGGTCTACGATTCTGATCGAAGATTCTTGGTAAAATTTATATTGTAATCCACCATTGTAGTAGTTAGATGATTTCATAAAAATATTTGGGGACTGATAGGTAAGCAGGGAAAACTCTTAGGCAGTCCTAGTAAGGTAGACTATTTAGACTATTAAAATCAATTAGGCCAAGGAATTCAAACTCAAGTCACAGACAAACTCAGACGGACTCTTTGACTCTTAAACTCTTGATCTCAAATCTTTATTTCTCTAAAATTGCTATCTAAGTACGTATTGCATAACAACCGGTAACCATAATGACAGTACACTAAATATGTACTGTGCCATATGTCTCATGTCAAGTTAATTCTTTCCTCATTTGCATCAAACTTATCAAACACCTTCTTTAAAACCGTACACGTTGAATTTTACGTGACGTCACAGACTGTGACGTTTCGTGTCAACTGACAACTCTCCCCGAATTTCAGGTGTCAGTCGATGTAATACAGACCTTAAGAGAGTATCAAACTACAGATCTACAGACACGTCTAGGCATAGACATACTAGCGTTTGATTTGGAGTATTTGCCAGCAACACATCGGGTATGGCACGATGGCCGTTTAAAAGCTTCCCTCATATGGTTTACCTGTTGGCCTATGCAATTGGATAGTTGATTTCTTGAGGGAACGATCTATTCGAGTATTCTTAGAGGGCTGCTCGTCAAATCAAATGGCTATCAATGCCGGTGTACCTCAGGGATCGGTTCTCTCGGCTACACTGTTTTTACTGCACATTAATGACCTTCTGAAGCCCGGTATCTTTGGGTATGCTGATGACAGTACTGTATGTAGTTGAGAGATACACTTCCAATGCTCAAGTCAGCTGTGACGCTGTCCAGTTTCAGAGAGAGGCTATGGTAGACCGTTTAAATTTAGCCTTAGAAGCCGTCTCCGATTGGGGCGATGCTAACCTGGTTAAGTTTAATGCTACTAAAACGCAGGCGTGTTTGTTTTCTGCTAAAAAGAGTCATCTAAACCGATCTCCGTTTTTCCAAAGTGTAACAATACCAATAGGCGACCATTTGGAGTTTATGGGTGTTGAACTCACATCAAACCTGAATTTTGGGTCTTATATTGAATCCAAAGCCAAGGTAGCTGCAAAAAAACTTGGTATTTTGTCTAAGGTTAGGCGGTACTTCACACCGGGCCAGCTTTTGAATCTTTATCAATCACAGGTCCGATCTTGTATGGAGTACTGCTGCCACCTCTGGGACGGTTCTGCCAAGTATCAGCTCGAGTCTTTGGATTCAATTGAAAGACGTGCTACCAGGCTCATTGGGATGACACTGTAGTAAAGAGTAAGCTTCAAAGTCTGGCGCATCGACGTGAGGTAGCTAGCCTGGCGGTATTCTACAGATTGCACTATGGAGAGTGTGCACAAGAACTGCACAACCTGATTCTCCCTTCACCTTTCCATCACCGTACGACTAGACGATCAGCAAAGCGCCAATACCTCGCACAAGAACGAAGCGTTACGATTCTTCATTTATTATAAGAACTGCAAAAGAGTGGAATGCCCTGCCTTCGTCAGTGTTTCCGGTAAATTATAACCCCGGTGTGTTCAAGTCAAGAGTGAATAGGTATCTACTAGGCAGGCGTGCTACACCTTCAACCACATCATCGCTTTCCATCAGGTGAGATCGTGGTCAAACGATTGCCTAGTCCGTAATAAAAAAAAACACATTCTTATTCGGGTAAAACTTGTTAATTATATTTTTTTCTTAATGTGTACTCTTGTAAAAGAATTATATATTTTTGGAAGAGACTTTAAGAGACTTTATTTTGATAACTCACTTGACAGGTTTTTGTTAATTGTTTTGTTCCATCGGAAATACTAATTAATACTAATAATTTCAAGAAAACTAATATGGCGGCCTACTGCCATATTAGCTGTAAGCCGCCATATTAGTTTTCTTGAAATTTCATATATCCTATAGCACTCTCGTGAATAAGACAAATCCAGTGATATATCATTTATCAAAATCCATCAAGCCGTTTAGGCTGTAGGACGTCCCAAAAAAATGTATCTACATACACACATACATACATACAAACCAAACACATAACTCTCCTCTGCAGTCGGATAAAAAAGAAAGAAGAATAGAGAATTTTTGATTACACAATCTAGCGTGGAACTAGGATATGCGCAGCAACATTCCTGTGTCATAGTGCCCACTACTGCAATCACCAAAACGCCTGTCAAGCGTTATGATTGTCAAACAATTTTGAAAAGGTCAGTGTTCAGCACATCCCCCGATTCAGTTTATTAGTTGAATGGGGGGGTTTATTAACCGCAACGAGATCGCTGCGTGAAAATGGTGTGACCAAACTTAGTAAAAATACTGAGGAAATGTGGAGGGATGAAGGTTTGAACAAGTAAGGGAAGGAAGGGGAAAATGAGAGGAGAGTAGTGAAAATTGAACGAATGGTGGGGGATGCCGGGGAAGGGTGAGGGAAATGGGACAGGAGGGGAGGAGAGAAGACTGATAGGAAGGGTGAGTGGAAAGTGAAATGGACGTCCTTTCCCCCACCTTTCTTCAACTTCCCCTCACCCTTCCCCCTTTCTACTAAATTTACTAAGTGTGGCCATACCGAAAGGTAACGATCACGTTGCAGGTAAGGTTTGTTAGCTGAATCGCACGACCCCTTCTATGCAGTGCCTTTCAGTATCTAATAATCTGAGTACTACTATTTATTCTGAGGCGGAACACAGCTGTTCTCGCGGACAATGTTAACTCTTGGCGGTTCAATAATTTTCTGGGAAAAATGTTCGTACCCGTTTATTGTTAATAACACTACCAGCCGCACTACCAGTAGTGTCGTTGCCAATAAATTACACAACCAAGCCCATTTTGGATATCATTGTACAGATAACACACAGGACTATGATAATATTATAAACGATTTAAAAGATTAAATGATCATTTTTAAATAATTTTGGAACATTATTGTTTCATCTCTATATAGAAGTCAACAAAGTGATAGGTATCGTCAAAGTGACAGATGTCGTCAAAGTGACAGGTGACAAACTGACTGGTGTCATCAGAGTGACAGTTGTCAAATTTAAAACAGCTATTACTTGGAAACTATTGATTATTGACTAGTAGTTTCTTTACAGAAGTGATAGATCTCATCGATATCTTCATTTCGGATGACAGGTGTCAAACTTAAAAAGGACTCTGAAACTAACGATCCTAGACTAGAAGTTTATTTACAGAAGTGATAGATCTCATCAATGTCTTCGTTTTGGATGAAAATGACAAATATAAAAGGGCTATAACTCTGGAACTAGGGATTCTAGACTAGAATTTTCTTTACATAAGGGATAGATATCACCGAGATATTAATTTAATAAGTTAGCTGTCAAATTGACAGATGACCGCTGTCATACGTCAAACAACCAGTATTGACAGCACATGTTAAAAATGATTACATGGATTTATGTAAAACTATTTGTGAGTTCTAAATTTCTCATTGTTTATATTTATACACCGATCATTTTAGATATTGTCTGTAAGTTTTGATATCAGCTGTTAATACTGGATGTTTTGATGTTTGACAGCTGCCACCTGTCAATTTAAGAGTTGTCATGTGAAATGAATTCCTTATTTAAAGAAACTACTAATCTAGGATCGTTAGTTTCAGAGTAATAGCCCTTTTAATTTTGACAGCTGTCATCCAAAACGAAGATGTCGATGAGTACCTACTGTCACTTCTGTAAAGAAACTTCTAGTCTAGGATCAACAGTTTCAGAGTTATAGCTCTTTTACATTTGACAGCTGTCATCCAAAACGAAGATATCGTTGAGATCTATTACTTCTGTACAGAAACTACTAGTCAACGATCAATAGTTTCCGAGTAATAGCGGACAGCTGTCACTTTGATACCTGTCACTTTGATGACTCCTGTCACTTTGACACCAGTCACTTTGATGACACCTGTCACTTTGACACGTGTCTCTTTGACACTTGTCACTTTGAGACCTGTCGCTTTGAGGCCTGTCACTTTGACACCTGTCACTTTGAAACCTTTCACTATAGATATAAAACAGTAATGTTTCGAAATTATTTAAATAGAAGATTTCATTTATTTTTTTTATATTTTATAATATATATATATATATATTTATATATATATATATATAATAGTCTTGTAGTTTTGTTTGTTGTCTGTTCAATTTCATTGAAAACTACTGGTAGTGCGGCTGAAAGTGTCGTTGCCAATAAACGGTCGTACCTATCCTACACCACAGAATAAATAATAGTACAAGTACAGAAGGATAACTGAGTGATTAACTACATATAATGACATTTCATCAGAATAGACCTAATGCCTCATTATTTGATTATAACTTAATAGGTATTGCACTTTGATGAATAAAAGGTGCCTGTCTGAATTCCATGCTTAATAATGAATGAAAAAGAAATGGCTACCTACGTAATAAAATGTCAGTATGTAGGTATTTTACGAGACTTGTCAGACCAAATGCTATGCAGTACATTGCCGTTTTGTGACTAGGTTTCTCCTTGGTACTCACAATTAAGAAAAGAATAAAAATTGTCAAAAACTTTACGTAAGTAGGTACTTTATCGTAAGCACACGGCGCGCGACTCATCGAGCGCACGCTTGACACCCTACTGAATCAACCGTAATATCGCGGCCGCGAAGTGTAGGTATAATATTTGTACTTGTACTTGTTGCGGAGTGCGACTTGCCTGCCTATACCACAGAATAAATAATAGCAGAATTGCACTTCGCGCAACCATTAATAGAAATAGCGACTCTTGCTACTAAGCAACAAAGTGCAATTCAGCTCGCATAAGCGCTCAGTGCCTAACGCAATATTCACCTAAACGTTGCCGCTCTCTTCTAACGCGTATCTCTGTCGCTGTCTAGCATGGAGTGACGCGCTAGCTGTGGCGCTATGGTTGTCGACTTGCCGTTACTACTTTATTATTCATCGTCTATCTACCTACTTGACCACGTAATCTATCTTATGTTTGATGCGTATGATGACACGGTCAATTAGGTGGATAGAAAATAAATATTAAAGTCCGTCTTTTGTAATTAACAAATGAAAATAAACCTTCAATCTTTAGGCTACCCATATACCTCTTTGTATAACATTCCTCATTAACATACAATAATAATAATTTCACATTTTGCACTAATTAAAAAGTTCGTAGAACAAAAACATAAATAACACTCCTTTTTTGGGCAGTCGTGTAAAAAACAGGTTGTTTACATTTTCACTATACAAATTCTTAATTATCTCCTAAACACGTGGATCGATTTACATGATTCAAATGGGTAAAATGGTTTTAGACGTAGACCTTTCATTTGACATGTTATTGTTGTTATTGTTATGATATCTCAACAAACAAAAAATCACATTTTTCAAGTGTCTCTTGTAATTATCCAACATGTATGAAACGCGTAACAATTCTTTATCGACAAGAATGCATAAATGCAAGCAAATGCTTACATTTGCATGCATACTTGCATACTTGCTCACTATACTACTTACTATCTCATGCTAATTGGGAACAAGTGCCAAGTTTGAGTCGCAGATCGTTGGATTACAATGAGCTTAATGGCGAGCGGAGAATAGGACACGTTTTGGGACATAAGTTGGCCATTGTTAAATGAAACTTATAAGCCTGATGTTAAACCCTTTACCTAAAACTTTGTGCAGCGGATGATTTGATATGTTAATTTGATCAGAGCAATAAACACTTAGTTTAATATTATTTAATCCCATTCTTTTTATAGTGCAAAATGTTGGAATTGTTTCCTCTTACTTTCGTTTCTATACTAGAATTCTGATAGAAACCGGGTATTGTTGCATAATATGTTTCATTATTTTATTGCCGTTTTGTGACGCCTGTAATAATAGTTTATGAAACGATTGCACAAAGAGGGGTATTAAATCACTCGAGTGTTTTAATACCTAGTTATGTGCCGTTTCATACACCACTTTATCTACGGTCATGCAATAGGTATGAAAAAAATATGTCAATATTTTCTTGAATTATCTGGTAAAAGCTCGTTCGTCATGTCTGTCTGTTTTCGAGATGTCAGGTGGAGTCAAATTCTCCTCACTAAAACTGCTGTCGGATATTTTAAATCAGTATAAAACTTTTTCTCAACACTTAACACATTAATTTGGTTAAGTACCTACTAATTAAATGTAAAGTAAATTATGGCGATATAAACCAAACTAAAGCGAATTCAGGCGCCTACGGTCTAGCACGCGCCACCATAGATAAACAAATTGGACGGAGCCGAGATTTTAATAAAATAAACAACAAATTAAATTTGAAGTTAATTTTATTGGTCTTACTTTTGACCGTACAATTCAAGCGAAGATAAAATAATAACAATTTTGTACTTAGTAACTTCCTTATATAACTTTTATAAATGCGTAGGCGATTTCTAGTACATTCTTCATTGTAATAAACAACTAAGTAGTTACATTTCTCATACTTTAGCGAGAAAAACATCTAAGTACATGAATGCTTATTCATCTATGCGCAATTAAATCAAATCAACATGTAGAGTACCTCTACTGCGCATTATTCATAGAAAAACAACATAAGTACAAAAAGTGCTTAATTGGTACTTTCACAATCTAAGGAAGTACCTACTTGTATGATTAAATATGTCGCAATTGGACTTCGGTAAACAAAGGTGGGTTTGTGGTACATATAACTAGATAGTAATTAGCCAAAACTCGGCAATCGGAGCCAAACCAGTGCTTTTATGGGAAAAAAATATACATTAAACAAGGTTTATTTCAAAAAACAGTGTTATAATTATAATTTTTCTCATTAGAGTCTTGCTGTGCGTAAAATATCTCATTATGCATCGATTTTTGAGTTCAAAATCCAGATTTTATAATATGAGTGTAGATAAAATTAATGATAACCCATGAATGTAATGTCAAAAAGTTTCTTTTTTTGCGTCATAGATTACGTCATTAACTTATTGAACCTGCCCAATAAAAAAATATGCGTGTAAATAAGTCCTTGGTTTTAACTTGGTTAAAACAGTCAAGTGCAAGTCGAACTCGCGCACTTTTGCCGTTGGAAAACTGGTGTCGCCACCGCACCGCTGTAGAATAACGTCAGTTTACCAACTGTTTTTTTTGTGATGTATGTACAAATTTACGGTATTCGGATTTTTCCCTATATTTGTGCTATAAGACATTGCTTCTTGCCAAATTTAATGATTCTAGGTCAACTGGAAATACCTTATAGGTTTTGATTCCCTTGCGAGTGTCAGAATATATGGCATCAACGGCCGTATCCTATGCTTGCGTTGACTTAGAAGTTTTTTTTTTCACAGCTACAAGGGATTGTAGACCTGAGTATCTATCTATCTATATCTATACTTATAATAAAGCAATATGAACGAAAAAGTCTGTACAAAGAAGATAATTTAAAAAATATGGTCTAGGGTACCTACTTAAAATAAGCTACTGAATAATAACATAACACTTTTAAAAATCGTGTCTGTCTGTTTATTTATTCGCGCATCAAGAAAAAAATACTGGACTGATTGCGATGCAGTTTTCACTGATGGATAGCTTAAGGTTTGACTTAAAAACTGGGTACTTGTTATCATAATCCGATGATTAGATGCCGAGCAATAATTAAAAAATCTACCTGGAATAACACGTATGGGCTACTTCTAAATAAAATAACCACGCTAGCAAAGTCGAAAGCATACGATTAACTAGTTTGTTAATATAAATTTCAACTAGATACCTCTACGCGTTCCTGAGAAAATGGTCTCGAAATAAAGACAGATAGATACAGTCGGACGGACAACGAAGTGATAGTATAAAGGTTATTTTTTTCCTTTTGAGGTAAGGAACGCTAAAAAACAGGAATAATTATTTACCTACATATCTTCATCAGCCTGTTTGATTCCACTGCTGGACATAGGCCTATCCTAATGTGCGCCATAGAGCCGACAGCAAATGGCGTCTGCGAATGTGTGCTTGTATGGATAATACTCAATTTTATCACAAAAAACTGCATCGTTTTTATTTTTTTGTGAGAAATTGATAGAATTAAAACGAATAACAAGATCGAGATCTTGCTGCGATGTGGCGGCCGATCGGACAACATGGTGCAAGTGTTTGCGTGAGGTTTGTGCGTTCAAGCGGATCTACATATTTGGGTGCATCACTTTCGATTTGGCCATATAGAAATTTGTCTATTTTTAAACATTTTTGATGCTAAGGTTCAAACCTCCAAAATTTATTTGCTCGCCCTATATTTTTCTGCATCTAAATAAATGTGTCCTTATATATTTATGTCTAAATTTCATTTCTACAAAATGCAGTTTGTAGGAATGTCCTACATACTACATTTTGCTAATGGAGGTACCTATTTGCGATTGCACTTCGCTGGCTGCCAGAGGGATTTCACATGCAGGAAACTGAAGCACATTTTGGTAAACGTATAAGTCGGGCATTGGCCTCTTTAACGAGAACTTTGTGCAGTGCAGGCTTTTATTATGAAGCTCTTTTTAACCCCCGACGAAAGAGAGGGGTGTTAAAAGGTTAGGGTGTGTATGTATACGTGTCTGTCTGTGGCATCGTACATTCCAAACAAATGGACCGATTTTGGTGCGTTTTTTTTGTTTGAAAGCTGATGTAATCGAGATGGTTCTTAGCTATAATAGAGTGGGGAGGTGAAAATCGTAGCTTCCAAACGAATGGACGGACCGATTTAGCTGTGGTTTTTTATATT